>CM064335.1:45897521-48397521 GCA_032595735.1 Pelochelys cantorii
ATTTGAACTAGGTAAACCTCATTCTACGAGGAGTAATGCCTAGTTCGAATTAAGTAGTTCAAATTAAGGGCTGTGTAGCCACTTAATTTGAACTAGTTGGAGGCTAGCCCTTCTCAGGTTGCCCTGGTGGCCACTCTGGGCCAAACTAGGAAAACTCTTCTGCTCCCCTCCCGGCCCCGGAGCCCTTAAAGGGCCACGGTCTGGCTACAGTGCTTGTGCCAGCTGCAAGCTTGCCAGCACCCAGCCAGCAGACCCTGCACCTGGCACCGCATGAGCCAGTCACCCACTGCCACCCAGCCCTTCACTGCTTCCCAGGACCAGGCTGGCAGCTCCCAGGAGCCTGCCTGGGGCCGCAAGAGGCGGGCGCCCGCCTGGTCTAGTGCGGAGATCATAGACCTCATCAAGGTTCGGGGGGAGGCCTCCAACGTCCACGATCTCCGCACTAGCCACAGGAACGCGGCCGTCTACAGCCGCATGGCTGACAGCCTGGCCACCAGAGGCCACATGCGGACCCAGGAGCACGTCTACTGCAAAATAAAGGACCTGCGGCAGGCCTACTCCAGAGCCTCCCAGCCAGGGACTGACCCGGAGGCATGCCCTCATTATGAGGCCCTGGACTGCATCTTGGGGGCTCACGCAGTCCATGCCCCCTGGATGGTGATCGACCCCGGGGCAGAGGGCCCCGTCCCTGACACGGAGGAGGAGGAGGAGGATGCCGAGAGCCAGGAGCCTGCAGAGAGCCTGCCCAGCACCCAGGACCCCCAAGGCATCCCACAGAGCACATCGGCTGTGTCATCCGAGGCCGGGGATGGCTCCACATGTGAGTGCCATTATGCTCCCCTTTTGTGGGAGGGGGAGGGGGAGCCCAGGGACCGTGCGCCTGGGCCTTGCCCACCATGGAGCAGCAGCTGGGTGTCATGCCAGGGCCCTGGCCCGTTCCCCACACGCCGACCTTGCCTTGCAGAGGGGGGCTGGGTTTCACCCACTGTGTCCCCAGGGAGAACTGACCACTGCTCGTTTCACCACAGCCACAGCACCTGGGACTGCAGGGCGCACCACCCCGCCTGCAACAGCCACCTGCACCCGGGCCAGCAGGCGCACCCGCAACCTGGAGCACTATCAGCGGTGGCACCTGCGGCTACTGGAGCACCAGCTCCGCACCCAGGACCACTTGGTGCGGGAGGACCTGCGGCTGCGGCTGCGGCAGCAGAGCTTGGAGGCACTGGAGGAGCAGGGCCGTGCCCTCCGCGGCCACCTCCAGACCCTGGTGGACAGGTTCCTGCCTCCTCCTGCTCCAGCCCATGTGGCCGCCCCAGCTCCCCCTCCCCCTCCCACTTCCTCTGCACCCCCCCCCGTCCCTCCTGCCCCAGTCTCCACACCCAGTCCCCCCCGATACCCCCGCACCCGCAGTGCTGCGAGACGGGAGAACCAGCAGGACCCTGAACCCTGAGTTTTCCCTTCCCTTCTTCCCCCTTCCAGCTCCCTCCTCCCAGGTTTCCCCCTTCCCCCACCCCACTTACGTACAATAAAGAGAGGTTTTTTTGGCAAAACAGGTGTTTTTATTTTACATTAGGAAGGGGGGTTAGGGAGGGGAAAGGGGAAGGAGGGGAGGGTGCAAGAAGGCCCCAGTGGGGCATGCAGGGAGAGTTCAGTCCTCCACATGGAAGCTCTCCCGCAGGGCTTCCCGGATCTGGACGGCCCCCCGCTGGGCCTCCCGGATGGCGGCGGTGTGGGGCTGAGGTCAGCCTCAGCCATCCAGGCTGGCAGGAAAGCCTCCCCCTTCCGCTCACATAAATTGTGCAGCACACAACATGCTGCCACCACGGGAGGGATATTGAGCTCAGCGAGGTCGAGGCGGGTGAGGAGGCATCTGAAGCGGGCTTTCAGTCGGCCGAAGGCCCCCTTGACCACGATGCGGGCCCTGGTAAGCCTAGCATTGAAGGCCTGCTAGGAGGGGTTCAGGTGTCCCGTGTAGGGCTTCATGAGCCAGGGCTGTAGGGGGTAGGCCGCATCCCCCACCAGGCAGATGGGCATGTCCATGTCCCCGACCCTGATGTGGCAGTTGGGGAAGAAGGTCCTGGAGTGCAGCCTCTGGCACACGGAGGAGTTGCAAAACACCCTGGCGTTGTGTGCCTTGCCGGACCAGCCCACATTAATGTCTGTGAACTGGCCCCCGGTGGTCAGACACGGCCTGCAGGAGGACGGAGAAGTACCCCTTGCGGTTGATATACTGGGAGGCCTGGTGTTCCGGGGTATAGATGGGGATGTGCGTCCTGTCGATGGCCCCCCCGCTGTTGGGGAAGCCGAGGGCGCTGAACCCCTGGATGACCGTGTCCGGGTCGGTGAGGCAGACCACCCTGCGGAGCAGCACCCAGTTGATGGCCTTGACCCCCTGCAGAGAGAGACACCAAACCGTGAATCACTGAGGCGCCCGGGTGGCTGGGAGTGTTCGTTCCCTGACACTGCCCCGCGCCCCACTCCCAGAAGCGACCCCCGCTGCGATCTTGGCCGCCGCGGGCGGCGTGTAGTATGGCCGGGATAGACCGAACCCTCCCGTGCAGGGCGCTTTCGCCTCCTCCCCCCCCGTTTTCCCTGGGGCGGCTCATCCCCTCCTTGCAGTCCCCCTCCCCTCTGGTCCAGTGGCCGGTGAGTGCCGTACCTGCATGAGCACTGCTCCAACGGTGGATTTCCCCACGCCAAACTGGTTCCCGATGGATCGGTAGCTGTCCGGCGTGGAGAGCTTCCACAGGCCGATGGCCACCTGCTTCTGGAGGGGGATGGCGGGCCTCATGCTAGTGTCCCGTCACCGCAGAGCAGGGGCGAGCCACTCACAGGGCTCCAGGAAGGTGTCCTCCTTCATCCTGAAGTTCTGGGTCCACTGTTGGTCTCCCCAGCGCTCCAGGACGATGTGGTCCCACCAGTCGCTGCTGGTGTCCAGACACCAGATGTAGCAGGGCACACTGGCATCCGGGCGCTGCTGCGGCTCCTCCACGGCCCCCAGGGAGGCCAGGGGGAGGGGCAGGGGGCTGATGTGCAAAAGATGGTGCCAGGCAGCCTCCAGCCATTGCTGGCAGACTTGCACAGCAAGTCCAAAAACTGGAGCAGAATGCCCAGGGCGAGCTCTGGCTCCATGGTGCCAACTGCGGCAGCGTCCCCAGTGGGAACCACTGACACAGGCAGGCAGAGAGGAAAATGCTTTGCTGTCCCTCGGCAAGGTAGGCAAGCAAGCAAAAAAGCTGAGAACCATCTGTCCAGGGGGGTCCCTTTAAGCACGAGCCTCAGACAGCAGCCACACAAAGCAACTACTGACCTGATGCCCTGCTGGAACCGGTTTCAGCTGCCCTTAAATGCGACCCAGTGTCCATTCAGTGTGGATGCACTATTTCGAATTAGCATTTTGCTAATTAGTTTTTGGGTCTAGATACGTTATTTCGAATTAGCTTATTTCAAATTAACTAATTCGAAATAAGCTAGTTCGAATTAGCGCTGTAGTGGAGACATACCCTTATAGCCCTCCCTAGTCATCTGTCCAAGTCTCCACTTTTTGGAAGCTCCCTTTTTGTGCTTAAGTTCACCAAGGATTTCCCCGGTGAGCCAATCTGGTCTCCTACCATATTTGCTTCTCTTGCTACGCATTGGAATGGTTTCTTTCTTCAGTACGGCTTCTTTAAAATACTGCCAGCTCTCCTGGGCTCCTTTCCCCTTCATGTTAGCATCTCGGGATTCTGCCCATCAGGTCTCTGAGGGAGTTGAAGTCTGCTTTTCTGAAGTTCAAGGTGTGTATTTTACTACTCTCTTTTCTTCCTTTGGTCAGGATCCTGAAATCTACCATCTCGTGATCACTGCTTCCCAGGTTGTCACCCACCTCTGCTTCCCCTATTAGCTCTTCCCTGTTTGTGAGCAGCAGGTCAAGCTGCACACAGCCTCTGGTCGGATGCTGCAGCACTTGTACCATGAAGTTATCCCCAACATTCTCCAATAACTTCCTGGATTGCCTGTGTACTTCCGTATTGGTCTCCCAACAGATGTCAGAGTGATTAAGTCCCCCATGAGAACCAGGGCCTGCGATCTGGAAACTTCTTTCAGTTGTCCGAAGAAAGCCTCGTCTACCTCATCCACCTGATTCGGCGACCTGTAGCAGACACCAACCAAAACCACTGCTGTTGCTTACATCTTCAAACTTGACCCATAGACTCTCAACAGGCTTTTCTCCCTCTATATACTGGAGTTCAGAGCAATCATAGTGCTCTCTTACATACAGTGCAACTCCATCTCCTTTTCTCCCCTGCCTGTTCTTCCTGAACAGTCTATACCCTTCCATGACAGTGCTCCAGTCATGCGAGTCATCCCACTAAGTCTCTGTTATCCCAATCAAATCGTAGTTCTTGGACTGGGCCAGAGCTTCCAATTCTTCCTGTTTGTTACCCAGGCTTCTCGCATAGGTGTACAAACACCTTAGATAACCAGTTGATCGCCCTACCCTCTGCATTCGAATCATGGGTCCTCCTTTGTTGCTCGTTCCTCTTTGCATTTCTTCCCGGTATCCGACTTCCCCACTCCCCTCAGGGTTTTGGTCATCGTCCCCCAACGAACCTAGTTTAAAGCCCTCCTCACTAGGTTTGCAAGCCTGCCCGCGAAGATGCTCCTTCCTCTCTTTGTTAGATGGATCCCATCTCTTCCTAACAATCTTTGTGCCCGGAACAGAGTCCCATGGTTGAAGAAACCAAAGCCCTCTCTGTGACACCACCTGCGCAACCACGCATTTACTTCCTCAATTCGATGATCCCTACCCAGTCCTTTCCCTTCAACAGGGAGGATGGATGAGAGCACCGAATTCTCTGATCCTTCTTCCCAACTCTGTGTAATCTGCAGTAAACTGATCAAGGTCGTTCTTGGCCATATCATTAGTTCCCACATGGAGAAGCAGCAAGGGGTAGTGATCCGAAGGTTTGATCAGTTTTGTAAGCCTCTCAGTTATATCCTGCATTCGAGCTACCAGTAAGCAGCACACCTCTCGTGAATCCAGGCCCGGACAGCAGATGGATGGCTCAGTCCATCTTAGGAGGGGGTCCCCGACCACCACCACCCGCCTTCTTCTTTTGGGGGTGGTGGTTGTGGAACCCCCATCCCTAGGACTATTCATCCCATGTCTTCCAGTTGAAGTGGTTCCCTTTTGATTTCTTCCTTATGAGATCCCTTCCAAAGCATTCTCCATCGCAGAGCCTGTGGAGAGAGCCTGAAAGCGATTAGTTACCTCTGTAGGAATGGGGGATTCCCGTGCTGGCCTTTTTTTCCTTTTAAAAGTTACATGCTGCCAGTTCTCTTCCTCGTCCTGTATTGCCCCCTCTGGCTCTTCCACCTGCCTTGCTTGCAGGATTAAATTCTGCCTTCTATCGAGGAAGTCTTCATCCTTTCTGAATGAGCGTAGAGTCAACACTTGGGCCTCCAGTCCTCTCATTTTTTCCTCCAAAATGGCAACCAGCTTGCACTTAGTGCAGATGAAATCCCTTCTTTCTTCTGGGAGGAAGACAACCATGGCACATGCTGTGATGCGGAACTATCACCATCCATACCTGCTGTCCTAGAGAATCCCTCTCTAAACTCCCTGTTTGCAATCACCTGTTCACAAGCTTCTACTAGCTTCTACTAGCAAGAGTAGAAAAGGAATAGAGGAAGCTGTGCTGCACACTCAATAGACACCAACGGCACAAGGAGGTGCCAG
Source organism: Pelochelys cantorii (assembly GCA_032595735.1). Classification (NCBI taxonomy): domain Eukaryota; kingdom Metazoa; phylum Chordata; order Testudines; family Trionychidae; genus Pelochelys; species Pelochelys cantorii. Next base: position 45,903,244 of record CM064335.1, read on the forward strand.
GGCACATACACGGTGCGACAGACACTGCTAGAAAAATCTCCAGGTGCACCCAGAGTGGAGCACTCATGGGGACACACATCTCAAAGAACCATCGTTACTGCACAAGGTGAGTAACTCTCTTTGACCTTTTTGAGTCTTCTGGTTTTGGCTGAATCCATTCAGTGAATTGGACTCAATTCACTAATCGTTTTGACGGCCTGGAAAAGGGGACTGATCTTGGGCATTTTGCTGGGCAGGGCAGATTATGGGTTTTTAGTGCCCACGTGGAGAGACTGAGCCAAAAAACTCACCACCCTGATTAGTATAGTGCCTTCTGAAAGACCATGCCCAGGGCAAGTGCCCTGGTTGCCTGTCCTTAGAAACATTTTTTGACCAATTTACCATTTACTGAAAAATGTTGCCACCTTCTAGTATTTGCATCCTTAGTATTGGACTGACATTCAAATCTGAAATTTGCAGGTGCTTCTGAGAAATATTTTAAAACATTTATATAATACTAGCAGATTTACTCGGAGTTGCTCAGGTATGTAACTCAAGAAATGGTTGACTTTTGCTGGGAAATAAAAGGAGTGGCACCAAGGGAGGAGGGGTATCCCTAGGCCTTGGGAGGGGCTGTACATGTGGTAGGGAGGGAATCCCCACTCTCCAGGTGAAGTGCCTGAGGGGTAGAGGGAAATTGCTAGGCCTTGTAGGAGCCTCATAATGGAAGGGGAGAATCTCTATGCACCCCTCTTGTGGAGGGGAGGCAGAGCGTGCAGGTCCCCGTAGGCAGGGAGAAAAAATCCCCAAGCCCCATAGCAGGGTGGGGATGTAATGCTATGGCCCTGTAGCTGCACGTGTGGGGAAGGGACCCTCACCCATAGAAGTAGCCTGGTCGGCAACGAGCTGAACCCTGTCCCTGGCCAGTCTGTCTCATGCCGGTGTGGCTATCCCCAGTGCTCATGCTGCAATATCTGTCTCCACTCCCTACCCCATGTGGGAGGATCACTTCCCTCCTCTCTCTGCCCCTTCCTTTGTATGTTGGGGAGAAATGCCCCATTCCTGCCACTTGCCACGTTCCTGGTACAAACAAACTATGACCTTGCTTTAAGTTAGAGCAGTGTTTCCCAAATGGTGTTCCGCAAAGTGAAAATAAGGGTTCCGCGAGAAAATTCCATTACAATAACATTTTATGATTTAAAAATAATAATAATTAATATTTAAGCATTTGTGAATTTTATTGAAAACAGTTTTCATTTGTGCTTGCCATGATAAGTGTCCATGTATAATGCCAGCTTAGCCGGAGAGTGGGGAAGATGATGTCACTACTCAGCGCTGTGCGTGCATTCAGTGGTTCAGTTGCCTCTTTTATACCACCGTAAATCCCTGTACTCACACTTTCAGGGAGTGTGGATCACATGGGTGACTGTATACGAATATACTGGTGTCACGTTGGACAAAGTCGAAGCTTCAGCTGTCAAACCAGCTGTCAAACCAGAGCTTTATTTTTTGTGCACATTAAATGTGATTTTTTTGTTTTTAAATGTGTGCAATTAAACTAAATGTTGATCTCATGATCTTGTTTAGCATTTGTTTATTGTTATCCTTACTTATTTGTCGTCTACTTTTTCACCTCCATATATTAGACTGTTATTAGGGGTTCCACCAAATTATTTCAAGTTTAAAAGGGTTCTGTGGCCAAATAAAATTGGGAAGCACTGAATTAGAGTAAGAAGAAGCTGTCTACCAAATTTGATGGCTTTAGCTGTTACTGTTTAGGAAGAGTTCTTGCTCAGACAGGCATTTCATATGGATGGATTGATGATACCTTCTCTGTTACAACTGCTTTTGAATGTCACTGTGGTTTTCTACCAGTCAGCACAAATATTGGCTGCATCTAGACTGGCAAGTTTTTGCGCAAAAGCGGTCGCTTTTGCGCAAAATCTTGCCAACTGTCTACACTGGCCACTTGAATTTGCGCAAGAGCACTGACTTTGTAATGTACAAAATCAGTGCTGCTTGCGCAAATACAATGACGCTTCCGCTCGGGCAAAAGCCCTCTTGCGCAAATGCTTTTGCGCAAGAGGGCCAGTGTAGACAACCCACAACTGTTTTGCGCAATAAAGCCCCGATGGCTAAAATGGCGATCGGGGCTTTTTTGCTCAAAACCGCATCTAGATTGGTCACAGATGCTTTTGCAGAAGCATCCGTGCCAATCTAGATGCTCTTTTCCGCAAATGCTTTTAACAGAAAAACTTTTCCGTTAAAAGCATTTGCGGAAAATCATGCCAGTCTAGACGCAGCCATTGTGTTCAAGGAAAAGTATCTTAGCAGTCAATAAAAGTTTATTTAAAGTATTCTACCTTCATCTTGATTTTTAGTATTTTTTCTAAACAGTGGCATTAGAAATACAGCTTTTTATTTATTTATTTATTTATTTTTGTTAAAACTATTCTAGCAAGTCCAGATGCAGGATCAGAATGATGATACATTTTGTGAAGGTAGACTAAGAAATTTGAATTCATGCTTTTAAAAAAAAAAAAGGCAGGTAGATCTCTTTTAAAGAACTATATTAAGCATTATTGATTTTTTTTCAGAGACCATAAATGGGACTGAGTCTGTTGTGTAGAATATTCTTTTTCTAATATTTCTCTGCCTTCTCAGTTGCTAGTTTTAAATGATAAATGGCTCGATATTTGCCTTTCCACAGACTTTCTAAACAGGCAAAAAGGAGCTTCCTTTATTTACTTCTGGCACCTTGTAAATTAGTAAAATTTTCAGATGACTTACTGCTGAAGCTGCAAAGTCTTAAGGCAGGGCTACTCAACACGCGGCCTGTTTGTGGCCTGCGGTGCAGTTTGGGTTTACACAGGGCTCAATACGCGGCCCGCAGGTGGGAGCCAAAACAGAAAAATAGTCAATATAATGGTCTTGTTGATATGCGTTTTAGTAGTTAAAATCCTGGACTGTCATTGCTCATTAAAAGTGCTGTCATATGGGTGGAAAGCAGGTAAATATTGCATTTTATTGATATCAGCAGAAATGACTTAAATGGGGCCTGCATGTTGTGTAGTCTTGCTTTAATCTTTGTATTCATGCCTGTCCGTGTGAAAGAAGATATTTGCATGTATATGCAACGACACTTAAGTTGCGGCCCTCTGCGTGCGCTGTATCATTGTGGCCCCCGGGGCTTCCAAAGTTGAGTAGCCCTGTCTTAAGGCATCCTTCTTCAAATGAGGTTATAGCAGCAATGGGCAACCAAGGCCAGTGAGGGGGCTGCATGAGTGGCTCCTCTTCATCTCAGTGGACCACAAGATTGAAATTGAGCATGTGCACTAAACATGACCCCAAGAATAAGGTTAAATACATTCCACTTGATTCTCCTTTATCATGCCTTTTCGGCATACAGTGGTCAAATCAAATTGCCAGCAAAAGTAACATAAAAAAGCAGAAGGAGCGTATGGCTCTCATGATGCTGTGTGCAATCAGCATGCATCTCACATAAGCCCTTATTTTAAATGAATGTGACTTCTCATTTTGTCAAGGGCTGCTCAACCCTCTCTTCTGCAAGCCCCACTCCCAAACCACCCCTTCTCTCAAACTCCTGTTCGGCTTCTTCCCTGCTTCTTCCCCTTCACACACCTAATCCCTTTTTATACCCCTCCATCTTAGCATTTCAGGAATGCTGTGAATCAGCTGCTACCCCCAGCTGGTGCACAAGAGGCATAGGGGGAGAAGAAAGAAGGGTTGTGCAGGCCACACATAGAGCCCCAACGGATTGCATGCGGCCCTGTGGGCAACAGGTTGCCCATCATTGGCCTACAGGTTTGCTTTTCTTACTCTAGGAACCATTAGCTATTTAAGGTAGTTGGAATATTTGGTACTATCTCAGGACATTTGCAAAACATATTCAGCCAAAAAGGTAATGTATTCTGACCTCCATTTAGGGATGTTAAATTGTGTGTAATCAGCTAACGGAGTAGTCGATGGAATTTCCATCAACTACTCAATTAGTCAATAAGGGGGGAAACTGCAGAGCCCCAGTGGGGTTAGCTCCCACCCCCAGGAGCTAACCCTACTGCAGCTCTGCCTTTTAAATATATTAAAAGCCGCTAGGCTCTTAATACATTTAAAAGACAGAGGCATAACAGGGGAACTGGGTATAAGCTGGGAATTAGCCTGGTCCCCACTGCCGCGCCTCTGCTTTTTACATGTAATAAGACCCCCAGCACTAGCTGCTGCTTCCCTCCCTCTTCCCCCCCCCCCCCCCCGCTTGCTGCCTTTCTCTGATACGGGGAGGGGGGAGCGACTAGTCAATTCATATGCTTATTGGGTAGTCAACTAGTTGACTAGTCGCTTACATCCCTACTACCATTGTAACTCACCTGCCTTGACTTTGGCTCAGAGCAGATACTTTTGTGGAAAAAGTGTTTTGTTCTTGGTAGTTTATGATCCTCTAACTAACACTGCAAGAATTAAATACAATATGAGTGTATGTCTGTGCTTACCGGGATCAGCACTGTGGCTGTCAGTCTGCTGGGAGTTGATTTAGTGGGTCTACAGAAGACACGCTATATTGCCCACAGATCGCTCTCCTGTTAACTCCAGTACTCTACCAAAATGAGACACCACAGTAAGTTGACATGAGCTATGTTGACTCCAGCTACATGATTCACATAGTTGGAGTTGCATAACTTAAGTTGAATTAGCCCAGTAGTGTAGACCAGGCCTGAGATATGACTATGCTAACTACAATGTATAGCAAAATTGTGTAAGTCTTTGCTTTGTTCACTCAGTCAAGAAAAAAAAATGTATTCACCAGTCTTTTCAGTATGTGTACACTTCTCATAGAAGCAACCCTTCCATCCCAGGTCAACAGGCTTGGGTTAGTGAGACTCGCACTAGTACTTTAAAAATAGCTGGGTAGATAATAAAGCTCTTTGAAGTTGGAATTCGGGCTGGAGTTAAGGACCCAATATGTACGTATAAGTCAAAATTTTCAAGTGACGGTTTTCTCTTTACCCCTTTTCACGCTTTTTAGGTGACATGTCATGATGCACATATGGCCAGAAATGAAATACAACACATTTACACTAATAGAAGAGTGAAGCTGGAACATAAAAAAAAGCCATTTGGAGGTAAAGCAGCACGAGCTTGCATTTCAGATTTTTTTGAAGTCAGCTGTGTTAAAATAACTAAATATAATTTTCAGGCAAAATATACCTGCCTGGCTGTAATTTTAATTGAAACTATAGACTGGTACTTTTAATACTTTTTATGTTTAAGGATGAGAGTTTAGTGTTTAAGAATTGAATTGTGTCCAATATCTTTTTGGAATATTCTAGGGAATTAAATATTTTTGTGATGGGCAGTTTTCAAAGACTTAATAGCTAAGGGCACATTTACACAGTAGGTGTAAAGCCAAAATAAGCTATGCAATCTGAGCTACATCAATTGCATAACTGAAGTCAAAATAGCTTATTTAGGCTTTTGGCACTGTCTACACAGCAGGAAGTTCAAGAGAGCACTCTTCCTCCAACTTCCCTTACTCCTCATAAAATGAGGGTTACAGGAGTCGGAGTAAGAAATTCTCCAGCTCGACTTTGTTTTGACATTGTCTAAATACCTGCTTGCAGTGTAGACACGGACTATTTTATTTCGCAGTAATGTCAGTTATGAAATAACACTGCCGTGTAGATGTGTACCCTAAGTATGTTCTAAGGTAACTATTTGGATTAAGCTATGTTATAAGTAACTTAATTATTATTCTCTGAGTTTCTTCTTATGTATTTGAATGGTCCTGGTTTCTGTGCTGAAACATTGTTCGTACATAACATAGGTGCAGTTGTATGAAAGTGTATAATGAGTTTTCCTGAATCCTGTCTTCACTCTTTTTAGCCTTATTGGCGAGTATTCCACCGAATAATCAGATCATTGCATTTTTAATGGGTGTTAGATCATGTCAGCATAGATACTGTAACAATTGCCTCAGCCCAGGGTGGATTGATTTAAATCAACGTGATTTAAATCAAGATTCCCTCTGATACATCTTCATACGTTTCTTCAAACAATGGTGTATATTTGATCACTAAAATATGTTAACTTCTACCTCAAGACAGCATTCTACAACATCTAAGAGTGTAATTTTTTTAGATAATTTCATTTTTTTATTAATTTAGAAAACAGTACATAATACTCATTACTTGAGTCAAGCTGCAGATGCAGTAGTAGTACATTAGGAATGGTAAGACCTAAATCATATGCACTAAATAAATCATATACAATAGCACTTATATTTTACTAAACTAAATGTTAAATGTTACTTAGTTTCACATTAGCAGTTGCAGCAGTCTCCAGAGTTGCTGACTGATGGATGTCCTTAAACTTTTTTTATTTTCAAATTTTATTAAATTTAACAGAACACTAAATCCTTAAAACTTCTACAACTAGCTGCATATGTATTATGTACTGTTTTCTAAATTAATAAAAATCAAATTAACTTCTACATCTTCCTCACTCCCATTGTCACTTTGATGCAGATCTGATTCCAAGTTACCAAGAAAACTAAGACTGGATTAAGCCCCATTGAAAACAAGTATTGGATGGAGTTCCCGGTTTTGCTTCAATATAACTCAGCTTTCCAAGGGAACAGACTATGGCATCACCATTGTTACGGTCTGTGGCCATGATAGTCCAGAATAAGGGGCATGTATTGTAGAACATAAAATAAGAAAATGACACTCGGTGGCAACTGGAACTCTAGATTTCTCTTGCTGCAACTTCCTATACTATATAATTGGGTGATAGATTCTAAAGCTACTAATCAAACAAGCCATAAGAATAAGTTTAAGCTTAAGCTAAGCTTTTTTTCTAGCAACATCCAGTATAGCAAACAGCTTGGAAATATAGAGAGTTTTAAAGAATAATGCAAGTTGATCCACATTGTTGTTCAGACATATTTACATTTTCATCTACATAATTTTCTCCCAATAAGCAGTTTTCCTTATGATGATTCATTCTTGCAGGTAGGCCTTGCATCATCATCTTGAACTGCTTACACTTGACACATTTTCTTTTTTATCCAGGGAACAAATTTCTTTAAAATATTCTCAGATAGGGTCTCTTACACCCAGAAACCATGAGTTTTTCTCTGGCAAAAATATAGGGTAGTGGTCTCCAACCAGCATTGACATGTCCTTAAATTGCTTCCTCTGGCCCCCAACATTCCTCTGTCCTTCCTTCAGCTTGGAAAACAGAATCTGTTTTGGGAGGCACTGATCAGGTATCCGGACTAAGGATGTTAAATTGCAATTAATTGACTAGTTGAGTAGTTAATGGAATTTCCATTGACTAGTCGATAGGCACTTCCGCATTCTTCCTTTGAAATGTACAAGAGCCTCTGCTGGGTTTCAGCGGATCCCAGGGTCAGCCCATGGAACCAGGAGTCAGCTGGGATCAGCTGTGTGAGTCCGGGATCAGATGTGCCGGTGACTGCCCCTTTGAAATGCTGCCTTGCTGTTTCATTGGGGCAGCATGTGTGGCCCAGGATCAACTGAGGGCTTCCCAGCTGATCCTGGGCTCCGCACGGAATTTCCCTGGAACCAGAATTCCCAGGGACCCCAGGGTTGTGGAATCAAACCCTGCCTACCCGGGGAGCATCACCACGGCCAGCACCAGTTGCCCCATTAGGAAGGCTGGATAAGGGGTGCCCTGAATGTACAGAAGTGGGGTTGGTTCTTGTGTGGCCTAGGGGGTTAGGGCATTGGCCTGGGGACCCCAGGGTTGTGGGATCAAACCCCGCCCACCTGGGGAGCGTCACCATGGCCAGCACCAGTTGCCCCATTAGGAAGGTGGGATAAGGGGCTGACCCTGGGCTCTGGGGAAATGCTGCTTGGAACCCGGAGTTAGCTGGAGAGTCCCCAGCTGACCCCAGGTTCCATGGCACTTTAGCGTTTTAAAGGGACAGCGCCGCACAGCTGAGCCGGGGATCAGCTGTGTGGCAGCTGCCCCTTTGAAATGCCACCTTGGGGTTTCAAAGTGGCAGTGCTGCCGCACAGCTGATCCCCAGCTTAACTGTGTGGCACTGCCACTTTGAAGTACCCCTTCCTCCCCCCCTTTGCTGCCTCTATCTCATAGAGGCAGCAAATGGGGGGGAGGGGAATTGACTAGTCAATAGACTATCCAATAAGCAAATGCTTATCGGATAGTCGACTAGTCCTTAACATCCTTAAAATCCGGACCGCATGACCAGTACAGTGAAGTTGTTGGTAGATGATGATGGCTTCAATGCTGGTCATGATCGACTCTTCCAGGATGCTAGTGTTTGTGCACCTGTCCCTCCAAAGGGATATTTAGGGTTCTCCTGAGGCAGTGTTGATGATATTGTTCAAGTACCTTGAGGTGACACTTACATGTTGTCCACGTTTCACATGTGTACAGAAGTGTTGGAACAACTGCTGCGCGATACGCAAGGAGCTTTGTCTTGGCACTGATGTACCTGTTCTCAAAGACCCTTCATCTCAGGCGGGCAAAAGCAGAGCTTGTGCCGCTCAGGCGATGCTGAATTTCTGCATCAATGTCAACTTTGGCAAGGAGATGACTCTGAAGATATGAGAAATGCTCCACATTCTCCAGCAGTTCTCCGTTGACTATAATAGATGGTACATGAGATTGTCCCATCAGCGAGGGTTGATGGAGCACGTTGGTCTTTTTGATGTTCAGTGTGAAGCCGAGATTCTTGTACTCTTCAGCGAAGGCACTTAAGATGGCCTGAAGAGCTATGGGGGAAAAGAACAGCGACCATATTGTCATCCACATACTGGAGCTTCATGATTGAAGTCGTGGAGGTCTTGCTTTTGGCCTTCAGTCTCCTGAGGTTGAAAAGTTTCCCATTAGTTCTGTAGACAATCTTCACGCCATCTGGAAGCTTGCCATCAATGAGATAGAGGGCCATGGCAATGAAGATGCAGAACAGTGCTGGGGCAATGACACAGCCTTGTTTGACTCCTGTTTTGACCTCAAAGGGGGTCATCCTTTCTTTAAATTTATTCAAAAAGCTCTGCTCTTCTTATCACATCATTCTTATCAAACCAGTCCTGATGCTTCCTGGACTGGTAGCCAATGGTTTCTCCACAAGCTCCAATTATGGCATTTTTCAGTTGACACGAACGTTCTTCCACGTCTTCACGGTGTACTGTTGGCAGCTTCCTTTGGAGTTCTATCTGGAAGTGACTTCATCTGGTGGGGTCCTTCAAGCCTTGTATATTGATCTTTCATTGGATCAGTTTCTTCTGAGTTCTCCTTTTGGTGACAATCCTAATATCCGTCATGGATCAGATGAGGCAGTGATCGGTCCAGGAGTCATCAGCACTAGTCATTGCACACATGAGCAGGACATCGCGCCGATCCCGAGAGTGGACGATGACATAAACTATAAGGTGCCAGTGCTTCAATCAAGTATGTGCCATGAGATCTTAAATTTGTTCATCTGGCAGAAGAGGGTGTTCATGATGACAAGCTCGTGTTCTGTGCATTTCGTAAGGAGGAGCACTCCATTGGAGTTGCTATTGCCAGTTCCTTCTTTTTCCAATGGTGGTTTGCCAGAGATCTGCGTCTCTTCCGACCCTGGCATTGAAGTCTCCCAAAACAATAATCTTGTCTTCTTTGGGGATGTCTTTCAAAACTGTGTCCAGTTGGGTGTAAAACATCTCCTTCACATCATCTTTGGCATCTAAAGTTGGTGCGCAAGCACTCACGACAGTTGCCTGTTGGTTTTTGGCAAGCTTCAAGTGGAGAGTCATGAGATGCTCATTGATGCCGACAGGGACTTCAGATAGGATCTTCGTCAGTTCATTCTTGATGGCAAATGCTACTCCATGAATTCATTTTTCTTCCGATGGGGTTCCTTTCCAGAAAAAGGGGTACTCTCTGCCATCTTCTCTTTGCTGTCCTCCTTCTGGTCTACATGTTTCTGCCAGGGCAGCTATGTCAATGTTAAATCATCGGAGCTCGTGGTGATAATTGTTGTGCATCTTTCAGAGCAAGTACCATGAGGCACATGAATTGAGCTCTCACTTTTTACAGTGAAAATCTAAACTTTAGAAAGGGACCAAATGTTACAAAAACAAGTAAAATATTTTCTTCCTGCTCATAACTCCAAAAATTTGTAGATTCTTTCATCTTGTCATCATTGATGAGATTTAAAATTCAGGCATACAAAAAGTTTGGCTATTCCCCTTTTCTTTTATGTTGTGCATGCATAATAGTCCTCAGGCCTCCATTAATTGTTTTGATTATGCTGAGTGAAAACAAGTATTCAATTCATTGTATATAGTTCTTTTGCACATGAGTATGGTAATTCAAATTAAATTTTAAGTTAAAATTATGATGGCTGTTGATTTTCTGTTAAATATGAAAAATTTATGATTGGCACAAAGATTTTATTGCAATATTTATTGGTTTTACTGTATTTTAACGAAGGATAATTTCTGAGTCATTCAGAAGGAAGATATAAATAAGGGTTTGATTTACATCTGTTTTATGTTAAAAGTCATAAAGGTTTAGCTTGTAATAAGCATGGATCTTTTTACAGAAAAAAAAAATTGTCCCGGTGTTTGTATGGAAGATACAACTGAAAAGGATACTTCCGCCATTGCTGCTCATAAGAATGTGGTTCCTGAGGAACTGGCCTGGAAGGAACAGCCTGTGTATTCCTATCAACAGATTAGTTGTTTAGATGGTGTCATCAGGTAGGCTGCCATCCAAAGTGTATTGCGAGCATATAAATTGTTTTTAACCTCCTAAGCTTGCAACATTTTGTTTACTATTGTTAAACATTTATTATGTAGGTACTTGGAGAGTTGCAGCCTACCTGGTACAGTAAAGAGAAAATGTGAACCTTCATCAAATGCTGCTTCACTGGGTTCTAATGATCACAAGCAAAAAACAGCTGATAATGCCATAAAATCATCAGCAGGTATTAATTTAATGTTTTAATTAGGCTTTAATAAAAACATTATTGTGTTTAATTATTTGCAGAACATTCAGAAGTTTAGATTTTTGGGTGGAGGCGGAAAGAATGTGCATGTTAGATTTAGACAGTTTCATATCAAGCAAGACAAAGTGACAGTGAAATCAAAATTCCAAATAATTCTAGCTGAAGGTAACTTCTGCTCTATCAATGACAATTGATGAACTATTTCTACAATTTCAATATCTGTTTGTACTCAATTTTTAGTGTTTGATTTTTTGAAAAGCTACATAAGATTGTGAAATTCATGAATATTTGCAGCTTTTATAGATTGATAATGTGGTTAAGATTTTTAGATTGATTTTTATAGATTGATATGGTTAAAATTCCCTTAAATTGTGAGTTTCTGAAGTCCTTGACTGCTAATCACAGTAGAAATAGCAATAATCTTATATTTGTTTTGACATTTGAACAGTTACATGTTTGTGTGGCAATCACTCGGTGTATTGAGCATATTAATGTACATACATAACTTTCCTGGGGGTCAAAACTAAAGCAAATTGATTAAGAGGAAAGATTGAATATGACTATTTATAAGTAATTATACAATTTTAAAGTAATAAAAGATATGTTGTATTTTTAAAAATAGAGTTCTTCATGGCTATAAATTATTGGTGTAATTGTTGGGAAAGCGATGGAAGAAAACAGAAAAGAGGCAGAAGGATATATAAATCAGCTTGACAGAATTTGATTTTTATTATTTTTATAATTTTGAAGATGATACTGTTTAAGTTCCCTAGAATTATTCTTCTTTCTTTGACCATCTGTAAATTTCAGTTATCAAGGGAAATATCTTTCCATCTGAGTCTGTATGGCTAGGTTGAAATTGAGTGGCACTTACGGATTAAAAATCAAATTCAGGCTTAATTTTTTTTTTTTTTTCCAAAGAGTGTCATAGGTTATGTTACCTGTCATAGGTTATGATACCTGGGATAGTATCTAGGGATGTTAAATTGCATTTAATCAACTAGTTGATTAGTTAATAAGCAGGGAAAACTGCAGAGCCACAGCAGGGTTAGCTCCAGGCCCTACGACCTAACCCCACTGCAGCTCTGCCTTTTAAATGTATTAAGAGCCAGCAGGCTGTTTAAACATTTTAAACACTGAAGTGCAGTGTGTGGGGGGGGGGACCAGGTACAAGCCAGGACAGCTGATTCCTGGCTTGTGCCTAGTCCCCTGCTATTCCTCTGCCTCCCCTGCCCCCGCAGAGACGGTGCTGGGGGGGGGGGGGAACAGCTTTTAAGCTGGCTCCCCCAGCACTGGCTCCTTTTAAACCCGTTCCCCCAGCACTGCTTCCCCTCCTTGCTGATAGAGGCGGGGAAGCGAATAGTGAAGTCACTACTCGACTGTCCGATAAGCTTGTTCTTATCGAATAGTCAGCTAGTTGCTTACATCCCTAGTAGTATCTGATATAACACATTGGACACTGTTGAACTATTGGGAATGAACAGAATCTGAATAACTTTGCCGTCTTCTCAAAAGCAGTTCAGTCTTTGGCACTTTATGACTTAGGTGCTTGATTTTTATTTAGATTAGTTCATGTTTCATCTAATGAAATTTTATTAACTTTTTCTCTTCTAAAGAAGAAAGAGTGCTGTTGAAAGCTCATATAGACCCTGCTGTGTTGAAGACATCTGATAAATCAAATGGTCCTCCAGTAGTTGGTGCTCACTTAACTTCTTTGGCTTTACCTGGGAAACCAGAAAGTGTTGTATCTTTCACCAGTCAGTGCAGCTACAGTAGCACCATAGTTCATGTTGGGGACAAAAAACCACAACCTGAATTAGGTACAGTACTTACTATTGATATGAATAGCATAATTTAAGACATTTTACCATGGTTGATAATGGAATAGCTAATTACAATGGGATTGTGTGTGGTTTTTGTTGCTATAGAATATTATGGATGGACATCCTATTTTAGAGTTACTGTGCTGTTATCCTAAAGTTCTGATTTTAAAATTAATGGCACTTTGCCTCATTTTTCACTTTTGTTCCAGAAATAATAGAAGATGGTCCTAGTGGAACAGAACTTTTAGATGGTCACCTTCTTGTCTGTCCATCCAGCACTACCCATGCAAACCAAGAAAAGGAGCCTTTTAAGAAACTGGGACTTACAAAGGAAATCCTTGCAGTGCATACACAAAAAGAAGAGCAGAGCTTTTTGAATAAATTTAAAGAAATCAAACGATTCAATATTTTTCAGTCCCGCTGCAATTATTATTTACATGATAGACCCAGAGGACGTCCTGGTGAACATGGTAAGCAAATAGTTGTCTTTGAACTTAGTTTGAATGGTTAAACAAATCTGTGAACAGGAAAAAAACATGTCTTAGATGTTGCAGATTCAGAAACAATTATTAAACCATGGGTCACTTTAAGGCACAAAACTTCCTTGCATAAAGTTAGGCTTCATGTTCAGAAAGCCCAAAGTGGAATGGCGAGGGTACACTGGTCTCTAGAAGGGATGTAATAATGTAGTCAATTAACCAATTAATCGCTAAGCAAAAGCATATCGGTTAATGCTACAGACTAGAAGACATTTTCTCCCCCCTCCCTTGCCAGTACATTTTTAGCCGGCTGGCTAGCAGCATAACTTAGACCCAGCTTGCATCGGATCTGGGACCTACTCCTGCTATGGCTTTTCATTTAAAGTGTATTAGGAGCCAGGCGAGCAGGTATCCTGGCTCAGTCCTGGCTTGCTCTGGGTCCAGGAGCTCAGACCCAACCCCACCCCCACCCCCGGACAGAAGCTGCTGCCACCCCGCGCAAGAGACACTGGCTACAAGGAAGAAGAACATGGTTCTGTTACTCCCAAGAGCCAGCACCCTGAACTGGCAGCTCATCCCCATAGTGCAGTTGTACCTCCCAGCCCCACTGCTAGCAGTTCTCTACAACCCCAGACAGGAGAGGCTGGGTCTGAGGGTGGTACAGTTGGACTGCCAGCACAGGACACTGGCTCTTAGGAGCAACAGGACCATTCCTCTCTGTTGACCTCTATGTGTCTTGGAAATAGAGCCCTGTGGATCAGAGGATCCCAATGTCCATCCATGGATAGCCACATCCACAGGTAGAATTTGTATCCTCAGAGGACTCCACAGATGAGGCTAACCCCACCTCTGCTGCCCGTCAGTCACGCGTGATAAGGAGGAGGCCTTTAAACTGCAGTCACCTAAGTGGTGAGGGAAAGCAGGAATCCCCTAAGTAGCAGACTACAGGAGTCACATCTGAAATTGTAGACTGAACCCTGACCCAGAGGAGAGTACAATAGACCTCAGAGGCCCAGCAGAGCAATTTCCCCATACCCCCAGTGTTGGCGCTAGACTACTGAAGCACTTTAAACTTGCCAAATACATCTCCTTAGTGGGACTGCAGGAGTAATTATCCCTTAATGTCTTCAGATTTGTAACTTTGATTTTGATCCCCTATCTGGAGAGATTTAAGAAGGTGCACAAAGGGTAGAGCACATCCTCTTTCCTTCTGCCCCCTCACAAATAGTAAGGATGTGATTTACAACTGAGCATTGACTTAATACAGCTTTGAGATATTACTTTGCAGAAGAAAAAAGCTGCTTTTAACCATCTTAATTTTAATTAAACAAGCACAGAAACTATTTCCTTACCTTATCAAATCTTTTTAAATGTTTCTTTTATTTTTAGTAGTTTATGCTGAACACAACACTGTACTTGTATTTGCTTTTTTTGTTTCTGCTGCTTCCTGATTGCATGCTTTCATTTCCAAATGACTTGTGGTAAATAGGAATACTAAAACATTCATTTAGCAAAAGGTGTAACTGCTGAAAAATTCAGCAGTTATATGGTTTCACGCCCAGGTGCATCATTTAACCATGTGCATGGTACACGTTCACATCCCTAGTGGTTAACGCCTCTTTGTAACTCTGGTGTTTGTAACTCTGAGAGTCTACTGTACTACTATGCAAGTTGCCATGAAAAATGGTGACACAACATTTCATCAATGAATCTCTTGTTCAAAGGTTAACAATTAAGAATTAAATCCATAAAAATAATGTTTAAATGTATATGTGTAGAATTGCTTTTCAGTACTTCAGAATGTATGATCCGTATTTTAAAAGAAGATACAAATTCTGTTAATCTCTTTATGACAGGATGTGAATGCTTAGAAATTGTGCACTCTAGTGCAATTTACTTCAGTACAGGTTGCACCTCCCAAATCTGGGATTCTCTCATCTGGCAATGTGTGGTCCAGCATAACCATGGATATTCCTGGATGAGAGAGCGCCGGGGCAGGAGGGCCAGCAGCTTGGGAGTCCGGTGCAACCCTGCCAGTCTACTAGTAGTGGGGCCGCAGCAGCCTGGGCAGTAGCGGCGGTAGCAGATTGGGGCTCCCTGCTGTCAGGCATTGGGGCCAGGGTTGCAGCTGCAGCAGCCTGGGAAGGGAAGCTGGCTCCACCAGCCTGGCAGAATCAGCACGGCCAGGGTCACATAGCAGTGGGGCTGAGGCTGCAACAGGCCGATCAAACAACCTGCCATTCGGCAGTGGGTCTACAGGTGCCCGGCAGTGGAGCTGGGGCAGATCTGCAGACAGCCCAACTGTGCTGAAGGAGCTGGCAGCGGGGAGGGGGCAGCAGGCTGAGGGGATGGTATCAGGGGACCTCCCCTTGTTCAGCAAATTCCTCCATCCAGGTCCAGGGTGCCGGAGAAGAGAGGTCCAACCTGTATTAAAAACAAAGGGGCAGCCTTCTGCCACATTTTAGAACTGATGGATAAATTCACTTGTAAGTAATTGAGTGACAGTGACAAATGAAAATAATCATAAAAGATCCTCATATTATGATGTAGGGAACTAATGTAATTACTTAGCTGATTTTAACTCATCACCATCAAACTCAGGTTAAGAGGGCAGAATTCCATTTTTAATTATGGCATGTGTACCATGGTGGCTGTTAAACTCTTGCTGTGGATTGTGTATACTATGTGTGTGTTAACACCATTGATAATAGAGAAAATCTTTTTTCCCTGCCTTCTGGCAAGTGTGCACCAGGTGAATGGAGATTTTTCAAATGTTTGACACTATGACACACATTAGTTTGTTTAAAAAAAAAGTAGTCTTCCATGTAAAATTAAGCAACCTGTTCTTCTGCATAAGCTTATTTCCCATTGTGTGCTTTTCCTCAAAACAAAAAATGAAAAATTTCTGATTTTAGTACATCTTTTGTTGTGGATTTATCTCCCCTTCTGTGTGCATCTCTTTTGCTTGTTTGCTTGAGAGTTTTCAGCTTCCTTTCAAATGGAAGATCTCTGTGGCAGTGATTCTCTAAAACAGAGTGAGCTAGAATTGCCTCTTACTGTAGTTGCTGTGAGAGAGAGTTCTAGGGGTCCTCACAAACTGAAGTCACTGTTGGCCAAAGGAGCAAAGGACTATATTTGGGCACAAAATTATATATAAAACTGTTTTTCCCTCTCTTGATTTTCCTTACTTTGCAATTATGATAATATAGCTGCTTCTGCAAATCTCTGTGCCAGAGGTGGGAGAGTGAAGCTGACCCCTGCCTGTTCAGTTCCATTCTGTTGGAATAGAACAAAAGACACAGTTTTTAGCAGCTTCTGAGAATGACTTGGAATATTTTGCAATTTCATGGAATATTTTCCCCACTGTGTTCCAGGTACTCGTGGGCAAAGAAATGGTACTTCTGGAGTAGATCACTCCTGGAGGAAAAGTGGAAAAAACAGGAAATCAAAACGAATTAAACCACAGGAATCCTCTGATAGTACAACTTCTGGAACCAATCCCCCTCATCGATTCCATCTGCAAGGCCTAAATAGTACAGCATGGTCACCATCAGATACTTCTCAAGCTAGCCATTCAGCCATGTCTTTCCCTGCTGTTATGCCTGCATATCCATTCCCAGTTTTTTCAGCAGCAGGAACTGTGCCACCAGATCATGAGGCTTGCCTTTCTGGTTTCAGTGATTTACCAGATTCTGAAAATAATTGTCCTTTGCAGCTGTCACAGTTCTCTGCTCCTCTTGTAACGCCAGTGGTAGCAGTTGTGCTCCCCAACTATATGTATACCCAATTGAACAATAATTTACCCCAGACACTTTATAATTGCCAACCTAACTTTTCTGCTGACCCTGCTTTCTCTTCACAGACAATGCTTTCAGCACAGCCAACATTAGCTGCCCCAAATCCTTTTCCTCAACCGACTTTCTTTCCAGCACAACCATTTCATTATAAAATACCAGCAGAAAGTGAAAAGGCACCTGCCATGGAATCCCGTTCCTCCACGCCACAGTTTCTTGGTCCTCAAGATCAGGCCTCACCTCCTTTGTTCCAGTCACGGTGCAGTTCTCCATTACAGCTAAACCTTCTGCAATTAGAAGAAACCCCCAAAAGTGCTGAAAGTGGAAATGTTGCTGGTGGTCATAGAGCTACAATTGAAGTAGGAGCCACAGGCAAAAGCATAACTGATGACAGCAGCAGAAAAGGATCCTCTCCTGTGAGTATTGCATATAGTTTCCAGGAAAAAAAGTACATCTTTACACTCTGAACACAGCTATTCTTCATTGCCCATGTGCAGAAATACTTCAGAACAGTTTAAAATTGAGTAATTTATGTAACATCACTTTCAAAACAGTACAACTTGCTTTTTGCTACTGAGATTCAATGAAATACAAACCTACCCACAAGTTTAGGTCAGAAATTCAGACATTTCCAAGGAACTCATTCTTATGAAATAGATTACTTTAAACTTAAGGGGAAACAATTTGTTTCCATACTGAACAAAAATAGCATGAGTTACTTCTCATTTTTTTAAACTGCTGCTTGTCAAGTTGTTATAAGGTTTGAAAATGTGTTATGTATCTCTCAAGATAGTTACATTTTAGTCTATTAATATGAATTCACAATGTTCTTTTTGTGAAGAGAATTGAATCTGATTCTAAAAAATCATAGCAATTTAATCGTTTTAAATGTTTGGTTACAAGCTGTAAGGTAGAAATGTAACTATGGACTTAAGCACATATTTTTGTAATTTTAAAATCCAAGGTACAGTACATTGACAAATGAAATGAGGAGATCAATTCATATGTTTCTCTATACCTTTTTAGCTTTTCCTTGATCTACTTGGTATAATAAAATTATATGAACCATCAGTCAGTTTCCCTTTATCTCAGATTCCTTATATTTCATGGATCAACATATTGGTGTTAATTTTTGTTGTAAGAGTATTTGCTATACAGACTTTAACACACCAAGGTAGGCTAATAGTGAGATGATTAGGGATTTCTTTTTCAGAAGAGGTGAATCCAGGTTCCCTTCTAGAAGCCTTTATATATGTATGGAGATATACCTATCTCATAGAGCTGGAAGGAACCTTGAGAGTTCATCAAGTGCAGTCCTCTGCCCTCACAGCAGGACCAAGTACCCTCCCTGACAGATTTTGCCCTAGGTGGCCCTCTGAAGGATTGAACTCACAACCCTGGGTTTAGCAGGCCAATGCTCAAACCACTGAGCTATCCTTCCTCCTCCTCTTTGGTCTCAGGACTTTTATATTCTTTCACCAATTCCCTTGATTCTCAGGTTAATAGGTGTGATGAGACAAGGTTGCATTATGGTAGCCCCTATTGGCTGAAGCTGCTTTAGTTGTTGAGTCTCATGCAGATGTCCAGCCAGCCTCCCAGTATGCCTTCCCATGTGTCCAGATGTACTGTCTCAAAACTAGGGATGTAATAGTATAACTGTTGAAATGGTTAACTGATAAGCATAAGCTTATCGGTTACCGTAATGGTTGCATGCTGCCTCCTGGCCCTGTTCCCAGGAAGCCAACTGCCACCCCACACTGCAAGTTCTGGAAGTGGAGCCGGGAGTGGGGGCAGAAGCTGCTGCCTCTGTATCAAGCTTATACTGCGGAGCCTGCAGTGCAGCTGGCTCCCCGGGAGTGAGACCAGTAGCCGGAAGCCAGCTCTCAGTGCACACTGACTGCCTGCTGACTCTGGGGAACTGGCTGTGCGGCGGGCTCTGTAGTATAAATTTTATACTGTAGAACCCGCAGCATGTAACTCAGGGTGGGCAAGAATTTGGAAAGTGGTAGAGAGCTAAACTCTTCCATTATATTAATAGAGGAGGTGTGGGGTCTGGGATAGAGGATGGGTGCAGAAGGAGGCTTGGGTGAAGGAGGCAGTTGTGACCTCGGGCACTGGACTGAGGTGCAGGGGGTTAGATTGTGACTGAGGCAGGAAATTGGGGTACAGGAAGAGGTGCAGAGATTTGGATTGTGAGCTAGGGCAGGAGGGGACTATGATCTGGGGCAGGGGATTGGGGTGCCTGATATGGGAGGAGATTTGGATACAGGAGCGGGGCAGAGGATTTGGGTATGTGAATTAGGGAGCAAGAGTGGGGGACAGACAGTTGGGGAAGGGCAGGGAAGGGATTGGAGTGCCAGAAGCAGGTTCTGGACAGGAGACTTTCCAGCCAGCAGCCATTCCTGAATCAGCCTCCCTGCCTGCCTGCCAGTGTTCCCTCTAAGGTGCCTGGCAGCATAGCTTCACAGGTGATTAATCAGCCCTGCCCAGTCAGTCAGCTCACTGAACCAAACCCTGAGCCACTGACAGGGCAGGGCTGATTTATCACCCATGCAGCTGTGCTGCCGGGCAGTTTAGAGGGAACACTGCTGCCTCCTCTCCCCCCCCCCCCCCACACAGGTAGTAGCCATGTGCTCTGGAGCCCCGTTGTGCTTCGTGGCTGCCTGTTATTGAAACAGGCAGCTCCCATTGGCATTTCTGGCCAAAAACTGACAAATGGGATTATTCTGGGACGGGGAAACAGCTCCTAAAGCTTTCCCTCTCCTCTCCGGACTCAGAGTTTTTATAGAAAAAATGCCTCTCAGCCACATTTCTGAGCAGCATGCAGGTGTGGTGAGGCAAGTGGGGAACCTGCCTGGGGCTCTCCACAGTGTCTGTGGGCCGGATCTGGTGGCTTGGCGGGCTGGATCTGGCCCGTGGGCCGTATTCTGCCCAGGCCTGATGTAACTGCTAAGATTTTCAGTGGTTACACATATCAGAAGGGTAGCCATGTTAGTCTGAATCTGCAAAAGAGACGAGGAGTCCTGTGGCACCTTATAGACTAACAGATTTATTGGAGCATAAGCTTTTGTGGGCAAAGACGAAGCTTATGCTCCAGTAAATCTGTTAGTCTATAAGGTGCCACAGGACTCCTTGTCGCTTTTGCAGTGGTTACATAGTTACTTAACCACTTTTTAACATCCCTATGCAAAACCAGGGTCAAATACTTGACTCAGACCCACAGTCACTGCACCTAACTACCTGGATGTTGGTTGGATCAGTAGGGCTGTCAGACTATTCCCTATAAGTTCAGGAAATTTTGTTGGAGGTCTTTTGGCTTTGTAAAACAAACACTCAAAGTGGAAAAGATTTTTCTTACACGGGGGCAGCCCCAAACCCAATATAGATTCTGGACATACCACTCCTAACACAGGGAAGATTGGCATTTAACTCTCAGTACACATGGTTGCAGCATAAGAACGCCCATACTGGGTCAGACCAATGGTCCATCTAGCTCAGTATCCTGTCTGCTGACAGTGGCCAATACCAGATGCCCCAGAGGGAGGGAACACAACAAGTAATCCTCACGGGTCCCTCTCCTGTCACCCATTTCCAGACAAAGCTTTGTGACATGCTTTAATGGTCATTTTTCAACCCTGCACTCCAGTTAGAGACTCCACTCTCATATGAGACCTTCATGTTGTCTTCCTGCGATACATAGAACCTCCATTCCAACTTTTATCACAGCGATTGTCATACCACCTCACCATCATGACTTTCTCATAGTCATCACATCAGCATGGAAAGTCAATGAATTCCAGGCATGTATGTCCGAACACTAGGGATGTTAGAGTGTAACTGACTAACCATTTAACCAAGAAGCTGATGCTTATCAGTTAATGGTATTGGTTAAACTCAAACTCAGCCAGCTTCCAGGGAGGTAGCTACACTACAGTAGGGCAGGGAATCCTTCTCCTCAGGAGCCAGGCAGGCAAGATCTGCTGGCTCTGCTCCTGGGAGGTAGCTTCACTGCCACAGTGAAGCCACCGTCTTGGGATGCAGGTGGGCAAAGGCAGAATGTGTAACCGTGTAACCACTAAGATTTTAGCGGCAACACAGTTACCATATTAAATGCTTTTTAACATCCCTACTGAACGTATCCTTCAACAGGGACACAATGTTGGTAAAATTGCATTCCTTCCTAAAGTGGTCTCAGAATTCCTTCTGAACCAGTATGCAACCTTACTTGTTTTTTCCTGAATTTTCATTCTTTGCTGGGAGGAAAGAAGCTCCATACTCTGAGATATCTCAGCAGGGCCCTGCAAACATCCAATAGGACTAAGGCTTTCAGATTCTTCCCTCCTCCTCTGCATGGCCATATCCAGAGTGTTGAAAGTTGAAGTCAATACACACCTGCTATGAGTTGACTTAGCAAACCTTTTCCTCCAGACAATAAGGCACACTCCACCAGGGCACAGATAGCAGGTTTCTGTTGCTATAGGTGCTTGCCATTTCCTGAGATTTGTAAGGCAGATGCGTGGAGTATCCCACTAATTTTTGTCATGCATTATGCACTTGACATAGCTGCCAGGGCAGATGCCAAGTCCAGAGGAACAGTACTTGAGTTTCTGTTTGACTGATTTAGACAAGACTGCCCCTCCCGCTATACAGGTATTGCTACCAGGAAATACTGCTTGCTGGCCACCTTGTGAAGTTCCACACGGGCACGATCCCAGAACAGTTACTTACTTTTCAGTAACAGGCTTTGTGAGACAGTGTCAATGTGGATCCTATGACCTATCCCTTATTTAACATTTTAACAGAAATATGCACCTTGAATTGCAAGGCAGCTGAAGGTGGGGTTGTGGCCACTCTGCCCTTTACAATCTTGTACAGATACACAATGAGGCACAGAGATGTGTGCCTCCAACCTTGTGTGCAAAGGGTTCATGTGAACCTATAGTGGGATTTGTAGTGTTGTTAGAAGCCATGATTTGAAAAAATACTGTGATTTACTGTATTCTAAACAAGTATAGTTAATGGTATGATTCCTGGAGTACACTAATTATATGCCAATATAAATATGTTTATAGTAAAGTAGCACCTTCCTTTGTATCTTTTTTCCTCTTAACCAGTATTTGATCTGAGGAATTGGGTCTGGCCCACGAAAGCTCATCACCTAATAAACCATCTTGTTAGTCTTTAAAGTGCTGCATAGTCCTGTCTTTTGTTTCAGCAAGACCAGACTAACACGGCTACATCTCTATTACTCCTCTTAACCCGTGTGCGCAAAGACAGTGATAACTATTGTAGCAAATGCTACTTCCTTTAGTCCCAGTAGAACATAGATGCTGCAGAGGTCAGATGGCTTCAGCATAGTGACGTACATTAATTCTGTCCCTCTGACAAACAATTTCCTTACATTGAAGAGAGATACTTAAACTTTAACTTGTGTTAAAAAAGACTTATGTAGTTGAAATCTAAATGTTGACTAAGAGATTACCTGACAACCTATTAGCCAATTTCCTTCTACGTGCGTAATTAATATACCATTCAGACAACCTGTGGGTTGTGCAGCCGTCCTTTTTCTCTATGAAAAGATATATTTGCTTAACTTTATATAAAGAACTGAAGTTTTTCCCATGTACATAACATAAATGTTTAGCTTCATTTCACTTTTCTGCTCACTCAGATTGATTCTCCAATGGAAGCTCAAAATAGTGATGCCCTCTCTATGTCCAGTGATATACTTGATATTTTACTTCAAGAGGATGCATGTTCAGGCACTGGCTCAGCTTCATCAGGAAGTGGTGTATCAGCAGCTGCTGAGTCATTAGGATCTGGATCCAATGGCTGTGTCATGTCAGAGAGCAGAACAGGTAACATTTACTGGTTGAATGTAATTGTGCCTTGTGAAACATTAGAAGGGGGATTGTGAGCTATTGCTGATATCACCTGGACTGCAAGCTTTACAGTAACACCATATTATTTTTAATCTGTTTACAAAATGTACAGTTATAATCTTATGATGGCCAAAAATTTCATAGTTTTATTTCTTGGACTGCTTTAATTTTATTGAAAATAGAGAAACATTGATTTCTTATTTAAATGTTTTTCTTTAGGCTACATTTGGAACCATTAACACATGCTATCTTAGTTGTAGAGAGGCTGTGTGAGGCCAGGTAGGAAGATATTTGAGATAATTGTGACAGATCAATAAATGATTTTTTTTTTTTCTTCATGGTCTGTTGAAAATAACTAATTTAAACTGAGAAGTATTTGTTTCTTTAATCAAAACTAAAGCTTTAGATCTTAGACTAATAAAAAAAAAAACTTGTGGGAAACACTGTCCTGTGTTTAGATTTTCCCTCTAAAATGTTCAGCCCTATTTGAACTGGATTTTGACTAACAATAGAGTTCCTTTGTTAGCTGCAGTTTTTTCTGGATAATAACTAATAGGAAAATGGATATGTATTCTATTCTATTTGCCTTTTTATCATTCCAAACTTTCTACTCTATGTTCAGCAGCAACAGATATTGTGGGAAATTTTCCTTGTTTTCATATTGTAGAAAATAGGAGGGAAACATAAATAACATACTCAGAGCCTTTTAAAGGGTTATCTCTTGTACACTTCCATCTGGCATTTTGATTGGCTAAAAGGATTCACCTGTTATGGAAGAAAGCATAGTTGAAGCAATATACTAAAATGGAACATCTTATATTTATTATAAAAGCTTTTTTTATTATTTTTAAAGGGAGTAGTGAGACAAGTCATACCAGCAAATATTTTGGAAGCATAGACTCCTCAGAAAATAATCATAATATGAAAAAGAACGCCGAAGTGGGAAACAGTGAACATTTCATTAAATATGTCCTTCAGGATCCCATCTGGTTACTGATGGCAAACACAGATGATGCTGTTATGATGACTTACCAGATACCATCCCGGTAACTCTTAAGTATTTTTATTTCTGTACAAGCTGCAGAGGTACTCAGGGAGAGAAGAGGGAACCTGCTATTTCAGTAAAGATTATCTGATCCTGAATGGGCTAAGCAGTTGCTTTTCAAGCTTACTCCCTTTTTTATTGTACTTTCTATTTACTAACCTAAAAAGTTAGAAAGATTGTTGTTGTTGATAATTATAGAAACTAAATTCAAATGGTTCTCCACTATGGTAATGGCTGAGGATGTTGTACAATTATTGACTGACAATTGTATACTTAAAAATCCCTTTTAATTTGACAAGTTAGACTTCTGTCACTTGAAGTGCATGGCTTAGTGTGGTGAATGAAGTACACAAATCACAGTACTGGTTGAATCTCTCTCAGCCGGGACTCCCTGGTCAGGCAATATCCGGGACTCCCTGGTCAGGCAATATCCGTGGTCAGGCAAGCATTCCGAATGTTGCTGGACCAAAGAGACCTGGTGGAGGACCAAAGGCAGGAGCCCTGCAGGGGCTGGAAACCCATCCAGGCTGGCTACAGAGAGCCCTCCCCGCAGGAGTACGGCTGAGCCCGTGGTAGGGCAACCGAAACACCAATGGGCTCGAGCAGAGCGGTGGTCTGCTGCAGTGAGGCCAGGATCCCCAGCAGTGGGACTGCAGGGTGCTGCAGCAGGGCTGGCAAGGCCAGGAGCTGCAGCAGTGCTGCTGCCCCAATAGGTTGTCTGGGTTGGAAACCCTGGCTGAGCAGCAGTCTGCTGTGGTGGGGAGGGGAGCAGGAATCCCAGTGGCAGGACTGCGGGCTGGCGAGGCTGGTGCTGCTGTGGTGGTTTGCCACAGCAGAGTTTGCCATGGCGAGGGTGAGCACTCCTGTGGCAGGTCTGTGAGCTGCCATGGCAGGGCAGCAGGGCTGGTCGTCCATGGGGAGCCCACCGGGAGGCTTGGCAAGGAGCAGAGACAGGCTGGGATGCCAGTGGGAGGGGGCAGAAATGACCTCCCCTGGTCCAGCAAAATCCCTCCTTCGGGACCACTCAGATCCCAAGCATGTGCCAGGTCAGGGAGGTCCAACCTGTACATTCAAAGGCCTGCCTGCTGACTAAATCCTTTCCTCAACCTGTCAACACAAACACATCACTTGCTCCTCACAAAGTCCCACATTCTGCATGTTAGGAAGGACAAGGACCCACAAGCAATGAGTTAACCCTTAATTTAAAACATTTGGTTTAGATTTTCCTCTCTCTCTCTTTCAGTTTCTGTAGTTTTGATAAAGTAGGTGTGTGAAAAGAGAAGCCTGTTATCTTCAGTGAGAAGTGGAAAGGGAGTTTGGACATTGAATCCTAGCTTTATAAAGCCTGGAATGGTGGTTAATTTGAGTGCTCCCTATTAATGTGTTATAAATATATAGACGTAGTGTATCTCTACACTACAAATGCTATTGTGGCACCGCTGTACCCATAGTGTAGACCCGTGATCACCAACCGGTTGATCGCGATTGACTGGTTGATCACGAGGGCTCAACCAGTCGATCCTGAGGCATTCAGGGGGCCCCCCCCCATTTCCCCCCACCCCCGAGAAGCCCCACTACCTACCTCCAGCGACAATGGAGATAGTGCTGGCTTCCTGCAGGATGGACGGAAGTCCTGCAGCTGCGCGCCACTTCTGGGGGTTCCAGAAGTGCGCTGGCTGCTCCCTTCTCTCACGTCTGTGGCGTGCTGGAACTTGCGGGTGGGGGGGTCCCCAGAGGAGGCGTGCGCCGGGGCTTCCCTCCTCTGTGGGAGGGGGAATTGGCCCCGGAGGAGGCACACGCAGAGGCTTCCCTCCTCTGGGGGGGGGGACACGAGTCCTGGGAGGAGGCTCGTGCAGGAGACTCCCTGCCCCCACTGGCAGTCTGTCCCCTGCTGCAGAACCCTGTTCCCTCTCCCCTGTGCCCTGCTGCAGAACCCTGCCCCCACCCCAACACTCTATCTCCTGCCCCAGCACCCACTAGCACCCTTCCCCAGTAACATGTCCCCTGCTTCCACCAGCACAGTTGGGGCCACAGTAGTGAGGCTTGGGGGGATTTTGGGAGGAGGGTGGTTTTTTGGGGTTTTTTTGCATCTCCCTTGTGTGGCCCCAACTGACTTTTCTGTGGGTCAGTGACCCCCTGACTCAAAACAGGTTCCCTGCCCTTCTCATAAATAAAGACAATGCAGAAGCTTTCTGTGTTTGACATAGTATTTTATTTAAAAATGAAGCCTGGCCAACAAACCCCCAGTTGGGGCCAAGCCCCCATCTGGCCGCAGCATTATAACACTTCTGCACCCCACCCCCAGACCCTAGATCTGAGCTTATCATACACTGGAAGCCCCTGCTCTGAGCCCCTCACAAACCCCAACCCAAATTCCTGCATCCTCACAGCCACAAGCCTGTGGCTTGCTTAGTACCACAACCCTCCATCTGACCCCAACACTCCCCAGCCTGGAGCCCCCTCCCCGAGCCAGCATCCCCTTCTCCACCTCGTCCTGCGTCCAGATTTCCTCCCAGAGCTTGCACCTCTCACCCTTTCCCACACCCAAATCCCTCATTCCCACCCCAGAGCCCGCACATCCTGTCTCAACCCAGTGAGGGTATGGCTAGACTGCAGGAGTTTTTCCAGGATTCCAGAGATATCCTGGAAAAACTCTTTCGCATCCAGGGATGCATTTGTTCTTCTGCTTTTTTTAGTGGAAGAGCAAATATGCTCTTTTGGTAACCCCTATATTCCTCATTCTACAAGGAATAAGGGGGATTCCAAAAGAAGAGGGTTTTCTAACATCTGGTCCAGTCTAGATAGGCCAAATGTTGGAAAAATCTCTTCCTACATAAGAATTGGAAAAAAAGTGGCAGTGTAGAGTGTATAAGGGCTGGGGATAGCAAGTGATAGAGAGGAGGAGAATAGAGAGGGCGGGGCTTCAAGGAAGGGGTGGGGTCTTGGGGAAAGGATGGGGTGGTAGATCTTTGCTCGTTCTGAGATTTAAAAAGTGATCTTGGGTTTAAAAAGGTTGGAGACCACTGGTGTAGACCTTACTACAGCAGCAGAAGATGTTTTTCTGTAACTGTAGCAAACCCACTCCTTCAAGAAGTGGTAGCAAGGTTAATGGAACAAATCTTTGGTCAGCCTGGTTGGGTTCGGTGTTAGGTCGACCTAACTCCATCACAGAGCATGGACTGACTTGGCCCTCAGTGATATATGATTACCGTAATTTAGCAAATATACCCTGCACCCAAATATAACCCACACCCGAATATACCCCGCGGTTTTTTCTATTTCAGTAAAAAAAATCTTGTATACCCCGCGCACGAGTATAACCCGCGGGGTATACAAGACTTTTCTGTGCCGGGGGTATATTTGCTAATTTATAGTGCAGGGGGTGGGGAATTAGCCAGCCACTCACCGCCCCAGTTCCTGCACAGCCGCCAGCCTCCGGGTGGGGGAGTGTTTATCCCTCTGGTTCCTCCGCAGCTGCAGGAAGGGGCGGGGGAGCGGGAACCACCATCCTCCGGGCAGGGGGAGCGCTCACCCCCCCCGTTCCTGCGCAGCCGCAGGAACCACCAGCCTCCGGGTGGGGAAGCGCTCACTCCACCCCCCCCACCCCCGTTCCTGCGCAGTCGCAGGAACCACCATCCTCCGGGCGGGGGAGAGCTCACCCTCTCCCCCCACCCCCTCTGGTGAGTTAAAAAAACCCGCTGGTGAGTTTAAAAAAAAACCTATATACCCCGCACCCGAATATACCCCGCGGGGGGCGGGGTTTGTAAAAACGAATATAACTCGTGGGTTATATTCGCTAAATTACAGTAGTTTAAACTAAGTCTTAGGTATAGAGCAAGCGTTGGAATTTGCAAGAGTTGAAAAAGTATATTGTTTCAAGTATTGTTCCAGTGAATAGTGTCTAGTAACCAGAGATTTAAACCCACCAGCATAGAGGCTGATATGAAAGACAATGGGGGCAGTAGAAGTGTGACACCCAAGTGAGAAGCTGCTTTCCTTTCCTGTTGTCAGAAAAGGAAAAGGTATTGGGATTCCTACTAGGGTGCTGTCCTTTGACTTTTTGCTTTGGGGTTTCATCTTCCATATCAGCACGTGACTTGTAAATGTTCAAATTTAATTAAACACTCTGAAACCAAATTTCCCAGCCCTTCTAATCCAAGAAAGGAGGGGTGTTTTCTGTCCATCACAGATAACTCCAGATTTGCCTGACTGTGCTGCCTGTTTTAAAGGAACAGATCTCCTTTTTTCTGTTCAAAACCTTTTCCCCCCTTCCCCATCAGATATCCAGTCTCTTCTCTACTGAATACCTCTGTCTGCATTTGCCTTAGCTCAGAGCTTTTTTACGCTGCAGCAGGAGTGCACCTGACAACAGTCTTGCTAGTTTCACAAATGCTGCCTGCAGGTTTCTGAAGAGTCACTCTGAAAACTGGTAGTATGTTTTCACTTCTTCAGGAAAGCAAAGAACTAGCAGCAGAGCCACAGGCATGGTCTGTCTGAAAACTTGGAAAGATGCTGGCACAGCCATAACATGTTTCAGACTTGGTTGTAAAGATGACATAGGTTTTAAAGGGACAGTGAGGAGGCTTTTAAAATGTTATTTGTATTTGTATATGCAAGCCAGATAAAAATTACACTTGAGGTCCTTAAAACTGAAGTTCAATTTGTAAATTATTATATTTTAGAAATGTAGAAGTGGTTTTAAAAGAGGACAAACAGAAATTAAAGCAAATACAGAAATTGCAGCCAAAGTTTACGGAAGAACAGAAGAGAGAACTTATTGAAGTTCATCCATGGATCCAGAAGGGTGGACTTCCAAAAGCAATTGCTAATTCAGTAAGTTTACATGGCTTAATACTACTCTTTATTATGTCAGTCTTTGTTTTGCTGTTGAGAGACTCATTTTTATAGTTCCATTACACTGAAAGCTAGATGAACTACATGGAGTGACAAGTTTAACTATAAATTTTAGTGCAATAATTTGCAGTTTAACATACAGTGAGTTATGTAAATTAAACTTCAGATTAAAAATGAATGGTCCTGTGGCACCTTAGAAACTAACCAAAATATATAGAATCATGAGCTTTTTTGGGCAAAATCCACTTAATCAGATGAATCGGTATGATGATGAACATATCTGATTAAGTGCGTTTTGCCCACAAAAGCTTATGATTCTATATATTTTGGTTAGTCTCTAAAGTGTTTTTTAATATTACAGACTAACATAGATACCCCTCAGAGATTTTTAAACTTCAGGTTGTCGCATTAAACTTGCTAGAGCTTAGAGTCATTTTTCTAGCCTGCACTGCACTTCTCTGCATACTACAGGGATTGACAGTCCAGTTTGCAGAGTTGTAACTGTTGGTCCCAGGATATTAGAGACAAGGTGAAGTGAGATAATATTTATTAGTGGACCAACTTCTGTTGGTGAAAGAGACAAGTTTTCAAGCCACACAAAACTCTTCTTTCTATACGTAAAACCTGAGCACAAAAGCTTCTCTTTCACTAACACAAGTCGGTTCAGTAAAAGATAATCCTCATGACAGATGACAAAACATTAATGTTGTGTTATGTCAGACAGGAATCCGTCCCCTTTTTTGCTAAGAAGTTGTTTATCTCTGGAACTAATGCAATTACCACCACATCATCCTAGCAGCCTTCTACCTGGTTGCAGAATATTTTAGTGGATCACCTCAGCAGACCATCTCCTGCGTTTGGTTCCTATCCTCAGAAGCCAAGCCTGGGCAAGGAGGCTGGCTGCTGCCCCTCTCCAGCTAGGCTCTCTCCTTGGCTGCTGCTGAAGCATACAGAGCACACCTGGAAGGGAGGGGCTCCAGCTTGCTAGGCCCTTGTCCCAAAAACTAGGGAAGGGAAGTGAGCTGCTGCTGACTCCACTTCCTAGTCAGGCTTTCCTTCAGACAGCTGGCTATACCGCATGGAGCAGACACTGTGAGTGGTTCCATCCTACTCCATACCTAGGACCTGGCTTCCAGAAAGGATGGGAAGCAGGAAACCAAGCTGAAGAAGGGCGTTTGATCAGCAGGAGAACAGAAAGAGAGCCCTCCCCACCCTGCTCTCCCCACAAGTATAATTGGCCCTGAGCTGGGGGTAGGCAAGAGACACGGGAAACTCACATACCAATCTCTTTAGTTGGTGGCTCCTCCCAGTATTGAGAGGCACAAGTCAGTCCAAATAGCATTGGGCATGCAGGGTGTGAGAAGCCCCAGCACCCATCCCTGCCGGAAGGTGTGGGGTGGCAGAGGAAGCCCTAGTGCCCAGCCAATGCTGTTGCCCCAGGACTGGATGATGTATACCTCCCTATGGCGGCCTTACGCCTGGGGGAGCTCATACTCCTCCTTGCAGCTGTAGGTTCCTGGTGGGAGGAGAAGCTTCTCTGGGCTTGAGGCTGAAGTGGGGTTGGGGGCAGAAAGCAGCAAATGGGGGCTGCTGAGAGGTGGAATGGGTGGGGTCTGGGAGAGAAAGGGCAGAACGGTGGTGGGGCTGCAGACAAAATGTGTGAGGAGAGGGGCCCCATCTTGCTCTGGCCCAGAGCCCCATAAAACCATAATTTGTGTCTGCCTACATGACACAGCTATATCGACCTAACTTTCAAGTATTGATTCACCTAATGCTTTATGAGGATATCTCACTACCTTATTTCTTTTGAAGGAGTGTATTTATTGTGAGGAAAACACACGTAACAGCTTTTATATACCATATGAGGAAGAAGTCCATGAAATGGAGCTTAATGAAATGATTGAAGCCAGTGAAGAAAACAACTTAGCTATCCTGAAAATTGGTGAAGAACAAACCTAATATGTGGCACTGTTTAAAGAGCAACGGCTTTAAATTACAGTGATGCATCAGCATGTTTTAAAACTTATTTCTAGTTAAATGAATCTGGTTTATAAAACAAATGGATTTTTTTGTTCTAGAAAAAGATCATTTGTGAATGAATCTCTTTGAATGGGACAATCCATTATCTCTCTAGCACACAGCTGAAGACGATGCAGTTTTAGAAACAAAAATTGTTATTTAAAATAATTAAACTTTCACACCTGAATGCCTAAAAATTTTCTTTAAATTGGAGAAGCTTTCATGAAAGCCTATAGATTTGATAATTAGGTTAACGAATGCTGCTAAATACATTAGATTAATTGTGTTTTCTTCAAATGGAGCATTAAATTTAGTTTACATTTTGGAATCACTGTTAATTCCTGAAAAAACTTAAACAACAAATAGTCTGGTAGCACCTTAAAGACTAACAAAACATGTAGATGGTATCATGAGCTTTTGTGGGCACAACCCACTTCTTCAGATGACTGGAGTGTTGGAAGTCTAGATCCAAGAATAAATAAGGGAAAGAGGGAGGGGGGAGGAGAAGGAAAAAAATGGAGGGGAGGAAGAAAAAAGACAGAGAGTAGATAAGCTTCAGAGAGAGAGAGTCTGTAACAGGAAAGACTTAAAAAACAACAAATAGTCTAGTAGCACCTTAAAGACTAAATAGTTAAAAGAGGCTGATAAGAACCATTAGTTTGTACTTGGAAAAGAAGATGACCAACACCAGATTCTACACAGACATCAAGAACCATTAGCACCTTCATTGTTTGATTAGTTGATAATGTGCAAGCCATCCGATATCACGATTCATACCATTTGCATGAGAATTAAACTTGTGAATGAAGTTAAGTTCCAACCCTTCTCTGTGTATTTGGCTTTTGGAATTGGTCTGAAACAAAACAGCAACTTGGAGATCCATTAATGAGTGTCCAGGAAGATCAAAGTGTTCTCCAACAGGTTTTTGTGTGTTGCCTTTTTGGATATCTGATTTGTGTCCATTAATTCTTTCCTGTAGAGACTGTCCAGTTTGGCCAATATACATTGCAGTGGGGCATTGCTGACATTTGATGGTATAGATCACATTAGTGGATATACAGTTAAATGAGCCTCTGATTTGGTGGCTGATGTGGTTGGGTCCAGTGATGAAATTACTTGTGTAGATGTGTGCACAGAGTTGGCACCAGGGCTGATTGCAGGGGTGGGTTCCTGGATGCTTATGATGGAGGTGTGTTCCGTGGTTACCGGAAAGAATTTTTTTCAGGTTAGGGGGTTGTCTGTAAGTGAGAATTGGCCTTTCCCCAGGGCTTCTGAGCGTGAGGGGTCATTTTCCAGGATAGGTTGTAGATCGTTGATAATGTATTAGAGGGGTTTAAGTTGTGGACTGTAGGTGATGACAATTGGAATTCAGTTGTTTTCTGTTTTGGGCCTGTCTTGAAGTAGTTCATGTCTGGGTACTTTTTTGGCTCTGTCAATCTGTTTTTTCATTTCTCCAGGTGGGTATTTCAGTTTTAAGAATGCTCTGTATAGATCCTGTAGGTATTTGTCTCTGTCTGTGGAATTGAAGCACATCTGGTTGTATTGTATACAGCCAAGCCCTAAAATAGATTGAGAAATATGTTTGGGATGGAAGCTAGAGGCATGAAGGTAAGTGTAGTGGTCAGTAGGTTTCCGGTATAGGGTGGTGGAAATTTGTCCATTATTTAATTGTACTGTAGTGTCAAGGAAGTGGATTTCTCTTGTGGATTGATCCAGCCTGAGGTTGATCAACATATGGGAGAAAAATTTTGATACTGTGCAAGTATTTTGATTCACAGTTTCCATTCTTTCTCCAGTTAATTGATCCTACCTTCCTTGTTCCCATTCATGGAATTTAAATATGGGAAATATTTTAATGGCACATTATTAATGTCAATATCTGTTCCTAAAATTTTTAGGTCATAGATTAAAAATTGTGAATGTATGACAGAACATAAGAGTGCCATGAACTTTGTAATGTTTTATTTTCTTGATCATTGAAACATTATGAACTGTTCATTGTGCTGAAATATTGGTTCTGAGAATTTATATCTGGTATATGTTCAAAAACTTAAACACCAGAAAAGAACACTTCCTGTCCACCACTGCCTGCTTGTTAAAGTTTGGAATTAAGTTTGTTACCCTTCTTTCTAGTCCATTTTTTCATTAAGTTGGCCACCAGCCTTTCCACTCTGGCTAAATAAACATGAAACATGCATGTGTTCACAGGGTTAGAGAGTGTTCTGAATTTGAAGATAGTTATACAGAGAGTAGATTTTTAGAACAGTGCTTATTTCATTATATTTGGTAAGCTCTGAGGGACCTTTAGCTAAGTGGGTAGAACTGTTTGCTGTAAGGAAGTTTACTTGTAGTAACTCTGGAATTGTATGGACTTGGATAATTGTATATTAGGTGCAGAAGCTGTTCTTTTATAGTGTTTGGCAATGAGAAGAGGATACAAAAAGGCGGATTTGCCATAAATGTTGAAATAAAGAGCAGTTAAGTTTTGAATACTTCTCGGTGACAGTACTGAGTCTGGATGAGACAGTACTGAGTCACAGGGGAATTGTATATTGTCAGCTGCAGTCAAATTTAAAAAATAGTTTTAATATGTTTTCACTTAACGTGTTTACAATTACTGCAGCTGCATTCCAGGTGTTTTTCATCTTTATAGCTTGAAAGAAGAATTTGAGACTCCTAGAATGACAATTAGCTAATGACCATTTCACTTTAATGTATGAAACACCAGCAAGATCTTATACTCCCTTTGTTCTTAATACTGAAAGAAGATCAAACTTAAATCTGTGTAAACATTAACTCAAATGGGAAATCCAATTTATTTTTTTCAGTTTTTATAAAGTCCAGTGTACTAGATGTTTTGTGCAGAAATTAAGCAGTGCAGATATACCAGCATATTGCATATATTCCATTATACAGATATATAACATTTTAATTGGACCAGAGTGTTTGAGAAATAAAGCTTTTAAGATTTCACTCCAAATGTACAAACAACTTTCAGGGACTTTTCAAACACTTGCTAGTTTTTTTTCACCATTAGCATGGTTTTTTTGGTTACTTTTTTTTAAATGAATGTCTTATAATTAAGACAGTGAAAAGGAGGGAAAAGGTGTATTTAGAGCATTTTGTGGATGTGTTTACCCTTGCAGTTTTTTTTAATCATGCATTTACAGGTGGTATTAAAATATTTTCCTGTAATTGAAAATTACAAGTCTTCATTTTTAGGAGTTATAATTTTCACAACCTGTGTTGTAATATGATTTGTGACATAAGCTTTTGTCGACAGTGTTTTCTGTATACAGTGCAATATATTTTTGTTTTGTCACTTGTGACTAATTTTTATGACTCTTTGCTTTTTTAGAAAACTGGTAAATAAAACAGATATATTTTTAGCTGCCTTTTTTTAATTGACCTCTTACAGCTGGGGATAATTATATTCCAGTTACATCTAATACATGTACAGGTTGAAACTCCGTAACCCAGAGTTCCTGGTCCAGCATCGTCGGGTAACCCCTGTGAGAGCATTCAGGGAGATAAGCCATTGGGCTGGGGCCAGAAGTGTTGCCAAACTAGGGGGGCCAAGATGGAGCCCCAGGGGCAGCTGGGAAGAATGTGGAACCCCCCAATCTGGGGGGTGGCAGAGCATAGTTCCCTGTCACGGTTGAGGGCAGCAGTACAGCTGCCTGAGGGATCAAGGAGTTCCCTTGGCCATAGTAGCATGCTGGGGTGGGGTGAGCACAGAAACACTGAGAAGAACAAAGAACCTCCCAAATGGCAGCAGTCACTTGATGGAGCAGGGAGCCACTAGGCAGCAGTAGGGCTGGTGAGGGGAGCGGGGAGCCACTGGCAATAGCAGGAACCCGCAGCTATCAGCGGCAGCACAGAGCCCCAGGTGGCAGCAAAGCCACTCTGGAGAGAGTGGAGCTCTGGATGGATGGTAGTGGAGTCCCTGGCCACTGTGGGGAGAGTGGAGTCCTGGTGGGGGAGTGGAGCCACGAGCAGCAGCTAAGCCACAGGCAAAAAAGAGAGCTCCCTTTCCCTGGTGCTGTGGCGAAAGCAGAGTCCTGGGTGGCAGTGGAGCTGCCATGGGAAAAGTGGAAACCCTGGTAGGTGCCAGGGGAAAGTGGACCCCCCTCACATTGCATTGACCACCTCTGGTCTGACAAATTCCCAGGTTCGGGACCAGTCCAGTCCCCAGGGTGCCAAACCAGGGAGGTATAACCTGTAAACTACTTTTTCAAACAGGCAAAGATTATGCAAGCTACTAATAGCTTACTGTACCAAAGCAGATAAAATTAAATCTTTGTCATCTTCTCTGAAGAGTAAATTCAATAGCTTCAGGGGGTAGGCGAATTAATCTATACAGGATAAACTTAAAAAAACCAAATAGTCTTGTAGCACTTTAAAGACTAACAAAACATGTAGATGGTCTCATGAGTTTTTGTGGGCACAGCCCATTTCTTCAGATGACCAGAGTGTTGGATGTTCAAAGTGGAAAATGCAACATTTGCATGCTGAAAATGTTGATTTAGTGGTCTGGGTAGGGATATGAATAACAAGTCGACTATCCAATAAACAAATGCTTATTGGATAGTCGACATACTAGTTGACTAGTTGCTTCTCGCCCTCCCCCACTGCCTCTATCAGTAAGAAGCAGCAAGAGTGGCGGGGGGGCAGGACGGGGTGCTTCCACGTGGCGCTGCCATTTTGAAATGCCGAGTGCAACCCGGGGCCAGTTGGGAGCCCCCTGCTGGCCCCAGGCTGCACACGGTTTTTCAAAGTGGCAGCGCCATGTAGAGCCTAGGGTCAGCTGGGGACTCCCTCACTGACTCTGGGCTTCATGCAGCGCTGCCGTTTTGAAATGCCGCAGGAAGCATGGAGTCATGAGGGGGCTACTTGAGTCTTACATGTCTGGTATTTTCTGTTGGGTTTTTTTTTTGTTTTTTTTACTGGACAAAGGCTGCAGATATCGGACTGTCCGGGTCAATACCGGACACCTGGTAACCCTACACTTGGCAGAGGCTCCAAGATCCAGAGCTTCTGGTTGGTGACCATTGCTGTAGGTTATTAAAATCCAACACTGCAAGTGAATTTACTTTCTCTGTGTTTTCTGTACATTTGAATTTTTACTTAGCTTATGAAAATAGTTCTTTTTATGTTTGCTTATAAACAGTTTAACTACATTTTTGAATTTGTGTGCCCTCACACAATTCTGCAGTGTCCAAGGTGGAAATGCTACTTAAAAAATTTAGTTTCCACTGGAGTGAAAATAGTTCTGCTGACTTTATATTTGATTAAAAGCTTTTTTTTTAATAAAATCTGAATTTGGGGCCTACTACAAGTAAAAGGGATTCAAAATTATTAGGTGCAGGTTTTTAGCATTGCATTTATTTTTCACAGTTGCCACAATTGCATGCTACAAAAGGATGGATAAATAAAAGGGGTAGATCTATAAGGGTCCTCATAGAATGTTAAAGCGAGTAGTTCTGCATTGACCAAAATGCAGAGTGTATTCATTTACTGTATAAGGGAACTCTGAAGTCATGTAGCTCTTCAAAAGAAACTCATATCAGGGAGAATAAATTTTTTTAAAAAGCCCCACAAAGGTAAAAACCTATTTAAAAACAATGTACAACTTGGTTTACTTGCTTGAAAGAGAGGTGCTTGGCGCTCAAGTGTGCTATATTGAGCGTAGTGCTTCCTTTTAAAATAAAATGAGCTCTCATTTTAATAAATAACTTTGATCTCCACAATTTAACTTATCCAGAGTTAATACAGTCCATATAGCAGCAGTACAGGATTCCCCAGATTATCATATTGAGACTGGGACTTTCTTAGGTGTTAGGATAAATTGGTCGTAGATATCTTCTGAAACTGATAAACCAGTGTGCCAATTATGGGGATGGCTTTTGAATTGTGAGTCCTTGTGGACTGAGATTAGAATAGAGAGAATAGTGAATTTTATTGTACTTGTGGAAATCTGGACATATTAAAACAGAGAGCCAAGACAAAGCAAGTAAAGATGTCAGCAGGAATGAAAATATGAAATCATATTTTACTCAGAAATTTTCAAAATCAAAATTTTCCAGATTCTGTACATAAGAACATAAGAATGGCTGTACTGGGTCAGACCAAAGGTCCATCTAGCCCAGTATCCTGTCTGCTGACAGTGGCCAGCACCAGGTGCCCCAGAGAGGGTGGACCGAAGACAATGATCAAGCGATTTGTCTCCTGCCATCCCTCTCCAGCCTCTGACAAACAGAGGCCAAGGACACCATTTTATCCCCTGGCTAATAGCCTTTTATGGACCTAACCTCCATGAAATTATCTAGCTTCTCTTTAAACTCTATTACAGTCCTAGCCTTCACAGCCTCCTCTGGCAAGGAGTTCCACAGGCTGACTACACACTGTGTGAAGAAGAACTTTCTTTTATTAGTTTTAAACCTGCTACCCATTCATTTCATTTGGTGTCCTCTAGTTCTTCTATTTAGGGAACTAATAAATAACTTTTCTTTATCGGCCCTCTCCACACCACTCATGATTTTATATACCTCTATCATATCCCCCCTCAGTCTCCTCTCTTCTAAACTGAAAAGTCCCAGTCGCTTTAACCTCTCCTCATATGGGACCCGTTCCAAACCCCTAATCATTTTAGTTGCCCTTTTCTGAACCCTTTCCAAGGCCAAAATATCTTTTTTGAGGTGAGGAGACCACATCTGTACACAGTATTCAAGATGTGGGTGTACCATAGTTTTATACAGGGGCAGTAAGATATTCTGGGTCTTATTTTCTATCCCTTTCTTAATAATTCCGAGCATCCTATTTGCCTTTTTGACCGCCGCTGCACACTGTGTGGAAGTTTTCAGAGAACTGTCCACGATAACTCCAAGATCTCTTTCCTGATTTGTCGTAGCCAAATTAGCCCCCATCATACTGTACGTATAGTTGGGGTTATTTTTCCCGATGTGCATTACTTTACACTTATCCACATTAAATTTCATTTGCCATTTTGTTGCCCAATCACTCAGTTGGGTGAGATCTTCTTGGAGTCCCTCACAGTCTGCTTCTGTCTTGACTATCCTAAACAGTTTGGTATCATCTGCAAACTTTACCACCTCACTGCTTACCCCTTTCTCCAGATCATTTATGAATAAGTTGAACAGGATTGGTCCTAGGACTGACCCTTGGGGGACACCACTAGTTACCCCTCTCCATTCTGAAAATTTACCATTTATTCCTACCCTTTGTTTCCTGTCTTTTAACCAGTTCTCAGTCCAAGAAAGGACCTTCCCTCTTATCCCATGGCCATGTAATTTACACAAGAGCTTTTGGTGAGGGACCTTGTCAAAGGCTTTCTGAAAATCTAAGTATACTATATCTACTGGATCCCCCTTGTCCGCATGTTTGTTAGCCCCTTCAAAGAACTCTAATAGATTAGTAAGACAGGATTTCCCTTTACAGAAACCATGTTGACTTTTGTCCAACAAATTATGTTCTTCTATATGCTTCACAATTTTATTCTTTACTATTGTTTCGACTAATTTGCCCAGTACTGAAGTTAGACTTACCGGTCTGTAATTGCCCGGATCGCCTCTAGAGCCCTTTTTAAATATTGGTGTCACGTTGGCTACCTTCCAGTCATTAGGTACAGAAGCCGATTTAAGGGATAGGTTACAAACCACAGATAATAGTTCAGCAATTTCCCATTTGAGTTCTTTTAGAACCGTTGGATGAATGCCATCCGGTCCCGGAGATTTGTTAACATTAAGTTTTTCTATTTGTTCCAAAACCTCCTCTAATGACACTTCAATCCGGGACAGTTCCTCAGATTCATCACCCACAAAGGACGGTGCAGATTTGGGAATCTCCCCAACGTCCTCAGCCATGAAGACTGAAGCAAAGAAATCATTTAGTTTCTCCTCAATGGCTTTATCGTCCTTGATTGCGCCTTTTATAGTTCGATCGTCTAGGGGACCCACAGGTTTTTTAGCAGGCTTCCTGCTTCTAATGTACTTAAAAAACATTTTGTTATTTCTTTTTGAGTTTTTGGCTAGCTGTTCCTCAAAATCTTTTTTTGCTTTTCTTATTACATTTTTCTATTCTGTAGAAATTGAAATGTGGGTACTAGGCTATGCAGCCAAAGAATAGTAACTTGAACACAGTGTGCAAAACTTGTGCTCAATTTCATTTGTCCACTAATCCTTTGCTGTTTTTTTCCCATATCATAGAGTCCCAGGGCTGGAAGAGACCTCAGGAGGTCTTGGTGCCCATTAATGTGGTGATAGTTATTTTTGTTACTGGAATGTGGAAAAAAACATTTATTTTACCCAAAACTTTATTCCAACAGTGCATATTGCCATCTGCTCCTCCTGCAACCCAGGCTTTTATTTGTGACAGCAGGACAAAACTCAGTTTATCAACACTTGGAACATCAATGAAGAAAATGTCCTTTAAGACAATTCTGCACAGAAGTATTAGTGACTGAAATTTAGAAAAGGAAAATATAAGCAAAGAACCCCAGGTTCTGGGTCTTTTGTTTTGTTTTCATTTTGTTTTGCTTTGAGGAGGCCAGGGGCTGGGGCTTTTTTGTTTTGTCTGCCACTGGCATAATGCAATGTCAGATACTTTGGACAGATTGGACAAAGCACTCAGTTTGTTAGATTAATAATGTCAATTTATCTTCCCATTATGCTGAGATGTCATTGCTGCTGGAAAAGTACCATTTAAGGATCAGAAAGCAGGCACTTTATAGGAAGTTCAAACTATTTATAACTTTCAGAAAAGGCCTTTCTTTATTTGTAATGGTTGTCTCTCATCTACCATGTGTCTGTCTTCTGGCCCTGATCTAGCAGAGAATTTAAACGTGTATTTCAGTGCTTTGCTGAACAGGGCAGATCTAAGTCCCATTGAAGTCTATGTTAAGAGTCTGCAAACATATTCCTTTGGAGCAAGCAAATTATTATTGAGGTCTGACCAAAGCACTAAGGTGGCAGTGTACCTTTACAATTTAAGACTTTACAAAATTACTTCAATTTTTTGACTTGCATACCAGCCTTTACTAGCATCAAAACATCTACAGAATTGTAAACTATAAGCATAAACAGGAGTCACTTATTTATAATTAAATGTACAGTGCAAGAATGAGGAAAATGCATTACATGATGCATAATTTGCTAGTAGAGGTAACAAAAGAGTATAGCAACAATGCAATCAAATACCAAGCACACACCCTTCCCCACTGTCCAGGACTGCCCCAGCCCACAGGTGCCCTTTATGGAGAGGGCTGAGGTTCCCCCCATACACACACACCCTGCATTCATAGGAGGACCTTGCTGGCTCCTCCCCTTTGTCAGGGAGTGAGGGGAAAGTGCACTGTTTCCTGCATTCCTCACTCCAGGTGGGGAGCACAGAAGGCAAACAAACCTGGACCTGCCCCAGCAAGGGGACATGCACCCCTCCCCTGACTATGCCAACTGGTGTTGAAGCAGTCATGGAGAAGTGCTTCTCACCTGGTCCTAAGCTGCTCTGGCGAGAAACTTGTAGGGTTGTCCTCTCTCCTTGGGGCAGCCTGCCTACTGAACTCATCCCCAGTCCCACCCCAGAGCAATGATTTAAATGAAGAAAAACAATAATTAATTGAGAGAAGAATCTGAGCAATGCCTGGTAAATCTTCAAGTCTCATAGTAAAGTGTGTTGATTCTTAGGTCTGGTCTACCCTAGGAATTTAGGTCAAATTTAGCCACATACGGTTGATTTTTCTAAACAGTACGTCCACACTATCAGCCTGTTTGCCTGTTTTAAGGGCCACTGAAGTTAGATTTCTGTACTCCTGCTTTTATGAGGAATAACGCAAAATTCAAACTTGCATGGTTGAATTTACGGTAGTATAGAGCCAGTGTTCTTGACCTCCAGGAGGCATCCCATAGTGCCTTGCTGTGACCACTCTGGCCAGAACTTGCACCTCTACTGCTCTCCAGATGAAAAGGAAAAGCCCTAGGAAAGTTTGAATTTCATTTCCCGTATGGCCAGCATTGCGAGTACTCCACAGAGCAGCCAGCAACCTGAGTAGCACGTGTGGCCAAGTTCCATATGCTTCAATCCATGAGCTTTATTTCCCTAAGGTGCAAAAGAGCACTAGCATGGAATATGCAGGAGAACTTGGACCTCATTGAGGCATGGGGAGAGGGAACCCATTCTCTTTGAGCTCCAAAACAGCAATGGCAATGCCAATATCTATGTGAAGATTGCAAAGTGTATGGTGGATAAAGGATACATCAGGTTCACCCAAAAGTGCCAACTTAAAATAAAGGAGCTGAGGCAGCCCTATTACAAGACAAAGGAGGCAAATGGACAGTCTGGAGCATCATCACAAACATGTTGCTTCTACGACCAGATACATTTGATTCTAGAGGGGAACTGGACCAGCTTCTCAAGCCAGACTGTGGAATCCTCCTAAAACACTCTGGGCAGCAGTGTGGAAGACAGTGTGGTGGTGGAGGGGGAAGAGGAGGAGAATGGACAGCTAGTGAGCATCAAGAGCCAAGAACTTTTTATAACCTTGGAGATAATCCTCTCCTCCCAGGACATCTCATAGTCATGCACTGATCCCGGGGAGAGCACATCTCCTGAGTTCACAATTTTTTTTCTTGCTACAAGTGGGTTAAGGCAATCAGATGTGATGTGTGGCATACTTCCTGTATGTCTCCATGAAGCTCCCAGGAACTCTTTCATCCTTCTCACAAGATTTCTGGGGAGGCCTGTCTTATTCCGTCCTCTTCTGTAAAGACATCTTCCCACATCAAGCCAGCAGTAAGTGGTCTGGCATCATTGCAGCATAAGGCTCAGGATTCTGGCCACGTTCAGTCAGCATCCATTCCCCATCACTCTGTGATTCAGAGAAGACTCATATCTCGCATAGAAAACTGGATGAAGGAGGAGGGGAAACTATTAGCTGCTGCCTCTGCTTCTAGCATGGCTTCAGCCTCTGGCAGCCCCTCCCTCCCTTCTCCCATCCCGAAGGAGCCTATGGGCAGGATGGGAAAGTACCACTATCCCAGGAAACAGGATGTGACAGATCCAGAAGAGGAAAGCTGCATGAGCCAACACACTGCACCACCTGCATGACCGGACACCATCCTCCCTCCCACCCACTGGCTTCTGCAGGATGAGAAAATAGCACTCTACCGGGAAGTGGGGTGTGGTGAATACAAGAGGAAAGTCACTGCCCTGCCCCCACCAGCCCCTTTCCCACCCACAGGATTGTGCCCTGGCAGGCCCCTTAACAAGCCTGCCTCCAAACCATGTGAATTCAGGTGCTCCCTTGTTGTACAGTGACCACTTTAAAGCATAACTTTGGCCTTGCACAGAACACATCTCTGTTGTCTTTACAGAGACCATCAACATATGATAATAAATTAAGGTTTAGATTTAACACAATGTATCTCCTTTAATGTGTGTCCTTATAACTTTTTGTTACAACAGGAAGCTTGTGGCATACTCCCTCAGCTCTAGCAGCTGTCCGGCTCACACAAATCTACAGGCAAAAATGAACAAGGGAAGACAAGTTTAAAGGGCAAATGGAGGACAGCATAGCGGAGCAGCAGGAGAGGAGAGCATGCAGGCATCTGCAAGGGAAGCACCAGGAGAATGTCTTTCTGTCCCTGACAGTTGTGATGGACTGCCTGGTGACATGCCTCAAGAGGATCCTCCCACCCCTTGCAAAACAACTTTCCTTCCTCACCCAGTTCTGAAGCCTCCAGCCTCGAGGACCCCAGAAAACAGGACGGGAGGACTCAAGGGCAGCCTCACATTCAACTTCCAGGGCCTTGTGAGGCAAAAGACTGTCATAAGAACGGCCATACTGGATCAGACCAAAGGTCCATCTAGCCCAGTATCCTGTCTGCCAACAGTGGCCAATGCCAGATGCCCCAGAGGGAGTAAACAGAAACAGGTGATCATCAAGTGACCTCTCTCCTGCAATCCATTTCCAGCCCCGACAAACAGTGGCTAGGGACACCATTCCTGGCTAATAGCCACTCTAACTTCCATGAATTTATCTAGTTCTTTGAGTGATTAAACCTTCGGCTCACTACCCCTTGCTGCTTCTCCATGTAGGAACTAACGATATGGCCAAGAATGACCTTGAGTGGGTTACTGTGGATTACGTAGAGTTGGGAAGAAGGATCAAAGAATTCAGAGCGCAAATGGTGTTCTCGTCCATCCTCCCTGTTGAAGGGAAAGGACTGGGCAGGGATTGTCGAATTGAGGAAGTAAATGCGTGGTTGCGCAGGTGGTGTCACAGAGCGAGCTTTGGTTTCTTCGACCATGGGACTCTGTTCCGGGCACAAGGATTGTTAGGAAGAGATGGGATCCACCTAACAAAAAGAGGAAGGAGCATCTTCGCGGGCAGGCTTGCAAACCTAGTGAGGAGGGCTTTAAACTAGGTTCGTTGGGGGACGATGACCAAAACCCTGAGGGGAGTGGGGAAGTCGGATACCGGGAAGAAATACAGAGAGGAACGAGCAACAAAGGAGGACCCATGATTCGAATGAAGAGGGTACAGCGATCAACTGGTTATCTAAGGTGTTTGTACACCAATGCGAGAAGCCTGGGTAACAAACAGGAAGAATTGGAGGCTCTGGCCCAGTCCAAGAACTACGATTTGATTGGGATAACAGAGACTTGGTAGGATGACTGGCACGACTGGAGCGCTGTCATGGAAGGGTATAGACTGTTCAGGAAGAACAGGCAGGGGAGAAAAGGAGATGGAGTTGCACTGTATGTAAGAGAGCACTATGATTGCTCAGAACTCCAGTATATAGAGGGAGAAAAGCCTGTTGAGAGTCTATGGGTCAAGTTTAGAGGTGTAAGCAACAGTAGTGATATTGTGGTTGGTGTTTGCTAGAGACTGCCAGATCAGGTGGATGAGGTAGACGAGGCTTTCTTCAGATAACTGAGAGAAGTTTCCAGATCGCAGGCCCTGGTTCTCATGGGGGACTTTAATCACCTTGCCATCTGTTGGCAGACCAATACGGCAGTACAAAGACAATCCAGGAAGTTATTGGAGAATGTTGGGGATAACTTCTTGGTACAAGTGCTGAAGGATCTGACCAGGGGCTGTGCGCAGCTTGACCTGCTGCTCATAAACAGGGAGGAACTAATAGGGGAAGTAGAGGTGGGTGACAACCTGGGAAGCAGTGATCATGAGAGAGTAGATTTCAGGATCCTGACCAAAGGAAGAAAAGAGAGTAGTAAAATACACACCTTGGACTTCAGAAAAGCAGATTTTGACTCCCTCAGAGACCTGATGGGCAGAATCCCCTGGGATGCTAACATGAAAGGGAAAGGAGCCCAGGAGAGCTGGCAGTATTTTAAAGAAGCCGTATTGAAGGCACAGAAAGAAACCATTCCAATGCGTAGCAAGAGAAGCAAATATGGTAGGAGGCCGGATTGGCTCACCGGGGAAATCCTTGGTGAACTTAAGCACAAAAAGGGAGCTTCCAAAAAGTGGAAACTTG
Organism: Pelochelys cantorii; assembly: GCA_032595735.1. NCBI lineage: Eukaryota > Metazoa > Chordata > Testudines > Trionychidae > Pelochelys > Pelochelys cantorii. The sequence goes on from CM064335.1 coordinate 45,947,629, forward strand.
GACAGATGACTAGGGAGGGGTATAAATGTATAGCTCGAGAATGCAGGGGAGTTAGGAAGGTGAAAGCACAATTGGAATTGCGACTCGCAAGGGAAGCGAAGGATAACAAGAGAGGTTTCTACAGGCATGTTAGCTAGAAGAAGGTGATCAGAGAGGGTGTGGGGCCCATACTGGATGAGGGCGGTAACCTAGTGACAGATGATGTGGGGAAGGCTGAAGTAGTTAATGCTTTCTTTGCCTCTGTCTTCACGGACAAGGTCAGCTCCCAGACTAATGCGCTAAGTGATGAAGTATGGGATGAAGGTGGACAGCCCTTGGTGTGGAAAGAACAGGTTAGGAACTATTTTAAAAAGCTAAACATACATAAATCCATGGGTCCGGACTTAATACATCTGAGGGTACTGAGAGAGTTGGCAAATGTCATTGAGGAGACTTTGGCCATTATCTTTGAAAAGTCGTGGCGATTGGGAGAGATCCTGGATGATTGGAAAAAGGCAAATGTAGGGCCCATCTTTAACAAAGGGAAGAAGTACGATCCAGGGAACTATAGGCCGGTCAGAGTTCCCTCAATCCCTGGAAAAATCATGGAAGGGTTCCTCAAGGAATGTATTCTGAAGCACTTGGAAGAGGGGAAGGTGATCAAGAATAGTCAGGATGGATTCATGAAGGGCAAGTCGTGCCTGACCAATCTGATTAGCTTCTATAATGACGTAACTGGCTCTGTGGATATGGGAAAATTAGTGGATATGATATACCTTGACTTTAGCAAGACTTTTGATTCCGTCTTCCACAATACTCTTGCCAGCAAGTTAAGGGAATGTGCATTGGATAAATGGACAGTAAGATGGATAGAAAGCTGGCTAGAAGGCCAGGCCCAGCGGGTAGTGACCAATGGCTTGGTCAGGATGGCGGTCCGTTTCTAGCAGAGTGCCCCAAGGTTCGGTTCTGGGACCGGTTTTGTTCAACTTCTTTATTAATGACCTGGATAAGGGGATAGATTGCACCCTCAGCAAGTTCGCAGATGACATTAAGCTAGGGGGAGAGGTAGATATGCTGGAGGGCAGGGATAGGGTCCAGAATGACCTAGACAGATTAGAGGAATTAGGCCAAGAGAAATCTGAGGAGGTTCAACAAGGACAAGTGTAGAGTCCTGCACTTGGGACGGAAGAATCCCAAGCATTGTTACAGGCTGGGGACCAACTAGCTAAGTAGCAGTTCTGCAGAAAAGGATCTGGGGATTACAGTGGATGTGAGTCAATAATGTGTCCTTGTAGCCAAGAAGGCTAATGGCATACTAGGTTGCATTAAGAGAAGCATTGCCAGTAGATCCAGAGATGTGATTATTCCTCTTTATTTGGCTCTGGTGAGGCCACATCTGGAGTATTGTGTCCAGTGCTGGGCCCCCAATTACCGGAAGGATGTGGATGCATTGGAGAGGGTCCAGTGGAGGGCAACCAAATGATTAAGGGGCTGGAGCATACGACCTATGAGGAAAGGCTGAGGGAGTTGGGTCTAGTCTGCAGAAGAGAAGAGTGAGGGGGGATTTGATCGCAGCCTTCAACTTCCTGAAGGGAAGTTCCAACGAGGATGAAGAAAGGCTATTCACAGTAGTGAGGGATGGTCTCAGGTTGCGGTGGGAGAGGTCCAGGTTGGATATTAGGAAAAACTATTTCACTAGAGGGGTGGTGAAACACAGGAATGGGTTACCTAGGGAAGTAGTGGAGTCTCCATCCCTAGAGGTGTGTAAGTCTCGGCTTGACAAAGCCCTGGCTGGGTTGATTTAGTTGGGATTGGTCCTGCCTTGGGCAGGGGGCTGGACTTGATGACCTCCTGAGGTCTCTTCCAGCTTTATGATTGCTCATGTCCATTCCACCATATAGGTACACTCATTGCATGTATGTAGCACAGGGTGGGCAAAAGGACACAGGCTGAATCCAGCCCACCAAGTGGGTTGATCTGACCCGGGGGGCTTTGCTGCTCTCCTGCCCCCAGGCCAATCAGGGCCTACAGATAAGGGAGCGCACGGCACTTAGTCAACTGCCAGGGTTAACTCTAAGTGCCGCACGCTGAAGGGTAGGGAGTGAGAGACTTTGGGCTACCCCGGCTCCCAGGCCTATCGGTCTGGGGGTGGAGGAAAGTGCATGAAGTCTTCTTCCACCCTGCTAGGGGCTCAGCTGGCGAGTGACTAAAGTGCAGTGCTCCCTTGCAGGACGGGGGCAGACTTCGCATTCTGTCTCCCAGGCCCTGATTGACGGGGGCGGGGGGGGGGGAGCATGCAAAGTCTCCCACCACCAGGGGCACGTGCACCTACAGGGAACTGCCAGCTGTTCAGAACAGCCGACAGTTCTCTCTGGGGCGGACGGGGGCAAAGACTTCACATGCTTCCCCTACCTCCAGACCAATCAGGGTCTGTGGGTGGGGAAGCATGGAAGTGTCCTGGCCCCTCCTCTCACCTGAGGCCCCGCCCCTTCCGGGACATCCTGGGGCCAATTCAAAAATTTCTGAAGTGGCCTCCCATCAAAAATTCTTGCCCACCCCTGCCTTAGCAGTATCCAATGGGCCAGTGGGAAGCCCCCTGGAGGGGCACCACTATATTGGCTAAGATATAACCCTACTGGCCCTCCATCCCCTCAGTTCCTTCTTGCCACTCATGATGGTCATTTTGCTCTTGCTCTGCAAGTGCTTTTGCTCTTGTTCTGCAAGTGCCTCTTAGCTGGGCCAGCTGGGCGCTACCCCTAAATGTAGGGACACCAAGAAAATGGACCTCTTGGGCAAAAAGCCCTATGCAGCGGGGGTCTTCAACTCTGCATAGCAAACCAGCAGGTCCTGCTGAGTCGCTATGCATATAACATTTTGGCAACCATGGACAAGTTTGCCAAACTGCTCCCAAGGGTCTCTTAGTCCTAGTTTAGAGCCCTCGTGGAGGAGGGCAGGGTAGTTTCTTGGACTGCCCTCCAGGCCACCCTGGATGCAGCCAATGTAGCTGCCTGTACTATGGCCATGGGGCTGATTTTACACTGCAGCTCCTGGCTGCAGGTGGCTGGAGTGCTCCCTGAGCTCCAGAACACCATCTAGGACTTCCCATTTGAGGGCCCGTACCTTTTCTCTGGGCCAACCGACCAGCATCTGCATGGCCTCAGAAATATCCGGGCCACCTTAAAGTCCCTGGGTATACACACACCTGCCACGCAGCGGCACTCCCTGTCAGGCAGGAAGGCTCCCAGCAAGGCACGCACCTGGATTTCTTCCACCGTTCCCAGCCGGACCAGGACCAGGACTCGGGCCCATCCAGCAAGCCCCAGGGTCCCGCCAAGGGTTTTGAGGGTACACCCGAGGACTGCTTACCAGTCTTAACCTCCCTATTCAGGAACCATTTATTCCCTTTTTGCCAGGCCTGGGAATCCATTACCTCAGATGGTTGGGTCCTAGAAATGGTAGGAAGAGGTACACCATCCTCTTCCTTTCTATCCCCCAGTTGCATCCCCTTGTCCCATTCCTCTTCAGGGACTCCTCTCACAAGCGTCTCCTCCAGGAAGAGATTCATTAGCTCCTGACCTAAGAGGCTGCCAAAGCAGTTCCCCAAGGCTTCCTGGGCAGGGGCTTCTACTGCCGGTAATTCCTGGTCCCCAAAGCCAAGGGTGGGTTCCAGCCCATCCTGGACCTCAGGAACCTCGACGCCTTTATCGCCAAAGCCAAGTTCAAGATGGTGACCCTGGTGTCTATCATCCCCTCCCTAAGTCCCAGAGATTGGTATGCTGCCCTTGATCTAAAATGGGGGTGGGCAATAATTTTTGAAGTGGCCCCAGTTGACTTGAAGTGCTGAGCCCCTTTGCAGGGCAGGAGGAGACTGACTGGCTTTGAGCTGGGGGGGGAAAGCATGCGGAGTCTCCTCCCACCCTGCCCCCACCCTGCAAAGAGTGCACGGGGGAGCTTCTAAGCGCTGTGCACTCCTTGCAGGGTGGGGGCAGGACAGGAGAAGACTTTGCATGCTTCCCCCCCGCCTGCAGGCCCTGATTGACCTGGGGGCAGAGGAGCAGCAGGGCCTCTGCAGGCCAAATCAACTTGCTTGGTGGGTCAGATCCAGCCCGTGGAGGCCCTTTTGCCCACCCCTAATCTAAAAGATGCCTACTTCCATATTTCCATTGCACCATAGCACAGGCGGTTCCTCCGCTTTACAGTGGGCCAGGACCCCTATCAGTTTATGGCCCTCCCTTTTGGCCTTTCCACAGCCCCTCTGGTCTTCATGAAGTGCATGGCCGTTGTCACTGCCCCCCTGAGAAAGTGGGGTGTCCAGGTGTTTCCCCTACCTAGATGACTGACTTCTTCAAGGCTGTTCCTCGGTTCAGGTGCAGGCTTACATCGCTGTAGTGCAAGACCTCTTTCTGGAGCTGAGGCTGCTCCTGAATGTGACCAAGTTGACCCTGGTCCCCATGCAGGTGATAGAGTTTGTGGGTGCCAGCCTAGACACTACATCCGCCAGGGCTTCCCTCCCCAGGTACCGTTTTCTGGTAATCAATATGGCCATCCAAGCATTCCCAATGACCACAGCCAGGGTCTGTATATGCCTCCTGGGTCTGATGGCCACATGCACCTATTCCATCCAACACACCAGCCTCCGCATACGCCCACTGCGGATATGGCTTGCGCATACCCACAACCCATCTTTCCCCCCGATGTCCTTCACTCCCTGGACTGGTGGACCCAGGAGGAGGTTGTCTGCACTTCCATTATCCAGGCCTGTGCTGACCCTTTGGTTAGTGACGGACTCGTCACACTGGTTGGGGGGGACATCTTGGGGACATGTGGACACAAGGTACATGGTCCAAGACAATCTCTCCCTGCATAACAATGTCAGGAAGCTGTGAGCAGTTCGCCTCGCCTTGCAGCTTTTGTCCCTTGGCTCAGGGGCATGACGGTCCTCATTCTCTCTGACAACACCTTGGTGGTCTCATGTATCAAGAACTACCTCCCCTATGTCGGGAAGCCCTTCAGTTATGGGAACTATGCTTCGAGGCAAACATTCACCCAGTTACCTCCTGTCTCCCAGGGTCAAAGAGCACTCTGGTGGTCCTCTGAATTTTCTGCAAGTGGGGATTTCCCCTTCTGGACCTGTTTCCACCCGTCAGAATAGGAAGTGCCTGAGGTTCTGCTCCTTCATGGGGCTGTGGCGGTGCTCCCTGGGAGCCATGTTACTTATTCCTTAGACCGAGGGCCTATTTTACGTATTCCTGCTGTTCCCACTAGCCTACAGGGTGCTTCTGCGAGTTTGGGAATTCAGGGCATCCCTGATTTTCATTGCACTGGCTTGGCCCAGTTCATGTCCCTCCTGAGCCTGTCCTGCTAGAGGCTGATCGCTCTCCTGCTGGACCTGGATCTTATTACACAGGACTTGAGCAGGCTTCGTCACCCAAACCTGCAATCCCTGCATCTCATGACATGGAAGCTGCATGGCTGACAACAGCGGAGCTGCAATGCTCGGAGCGTGTGCAGGAGGACTTCCTGGGAAGTAGAAAACCTTCAAGTAGGGCCAAGTGGAAGCACTTCTCTGTTTGGACTACCCAGAAGGGGATATCGCCTATGGATACCTAGGTCCTGCTGGTACTGGACTACCTTCTAGATCTCAGACTACAGGGGTTATCCTCAATTAGGGTACACCTGGTGGCTATTTCCGCCTTTCACCTGGGCTCCAGGGACAAGTCCACAAGTCTTCACGGACTGATAGTGAACAGGTTTTTGAAAGGCTTGGATAGGCTTTATCCACACATCCATCAGCCCATCCCTCAGTGGAACCTCAACCTAGTCCTGACCAAGCTCATGGGACCTCCCTTCAAACCCCTGGCAACGTGCTCACTGCTGCACATTTCTTGGAAGGTTTCCTTTTTGGTGGATATCACATCGGTCAGGTGCATGTACGAACTAAGAGCCCTCACTTTGGACCCCCATATATGGTTTTCTTCAAGGAAAAGATCAGGTTACATGCCCACCCCACCTTCCTTCCTAAGGCGGTGTCTAACTTCCATATGTCTCAGAACATTTTCCTCCCAGTATTTTACTCCAAGCCCTATGAATCGGGTAAAGAACAGGTGTTATACACTTTAGATATTAGGTAAGCTTTAGCCTTTTATTTAGAAAGAACAAAGCCCTTCCATAAGTCCCCCCAGCTCTTTGTAACAATAGCAGAACCACTGAAGGGGCAGCCAGTCTCTGCGCAAAGGATCTCCTCCTCGATCACAGCCTGTATCAGGGAGTGCTATGGGCTGGTGGGGTACTGTCTTTTATAAACCTCTGTCATATTCTCCCCCCTCCCGCCTTAGTCTCCTCTTTTCAAAGCTGAAAAGTCCCAAGACTTTTTAATCTCTTTTCATATGGCACCCATTCCAATCCCCTAATCATTTTTGTTGCCCTTTTCTGAACCTTTTCCAATGCCAATATATCTTTTTTGAGATGAGGCGACCACATCCGTATGCAGTATTCAAGATGTGGATGTACTATTGTTTTATATAGAGGCAATTAGATATTCTCTGCCATATTCTCTATCCCTTTTTTAATGATTCCTAACATTGTTTGTTTTTTTGGTTTTGCTGCACATTGAGTGGATGTTTTCAGAGAACTATCCACAATGATTCCAAGATCTCTCTCTTGAGTAGTTGTAGCTAAATTAGTCCCCATCATTTTGTATGTATAGTTGGGATTATTTTTTCCAATGTGCATTACTTTGCATTTATCAACATTAAAATTCATTTGCCATGTTGTTGCCCAATCAGCTTGTTTTGTGAGATCCTTTTGAAGCTCTTCTCAGTCTGCTTTCTTAACTATCTTGAGCAGCTTAGTATAATCTGCAAATTTTGCCACCTCACTGTTTAACCTATTTATAAATGATCTGATAAATAGGATTGGTCCCGGTATGGACCCTTGGGGGACACCACTAGTTACTTCTCTCCATTCTGAAAACTGACCATTTATTCCTGCCCTTTGTTTCTTGTCTTTTAACCAGTTATCAATCCATTGAAGGACCTTCCCTCTTATCCCATGACAATTTACTTAAGAGCCTTTGGTGAGGGACCTTGTCAAAGGCTTTCTGGAAATATAAGTACACTATATCTCCTGGATTCTCCTCATCCACATGTTCGTTGACCACCTCAAAGAACTCTAGCAGATTAGTAAGGCAAGATTTCCTTTCACAGAATCCATGCTGACTTTTCCCCAGCAAATTATGTTCATCTGTGTGTCTGACGATGCTATTCTTAACTGTAATTTCAACTAATTTGCTTGGTACTGACCTTAGACTTACTGGTCTGTAATTGCTAGAATCACCTCTAGAGCCCTTTTTAAAATATTGGCGTCACATTAGCTATCTTCCGGTCATTAGGTACAGAAGCTGATTTAAAGGATAGGTTACAAACCACAGTTACTAGTTCTGAAATTTCACATTTGAGTTCTTTCAGAACTCTTGGGTGAATCTAGTCCTGGTTACTTGTTACTATTTAATTTATCAATTTGTCCCAAAACTTCCTCTTTAATGACAACTTAATCTCGGACAATTCCTCAGATTTATCACCTAAAAAGAATGGCTCAGGTTTAGAGATTTCCCTAACACCCGCGGGTGTGAAGACTGAAGCAAAGAATTCATTTAGTTTCTCTACAATGACCTTATTGTCTTTGAGTGCTCCTTTAGCATTTCAATCATCCCAATGGCCCCACTGGTTGTTTAGCAGGCTGCCTGTCCTCACATTTCTGATTCCCCTTTCCTTCAGGTGCCACTGTGGATTCCTTTTCTGTTGCTGCTGTCTTCCCTAAATAAAAATGTATGATTTATGAACAATAGTCTCTTTATTGCTTGCAGAGGTGGGGTAGGGTATTACAGGCAACCACACTGAAGGCAGGGGCACCTTGTTGAGAGCAACGTGCATGACTCTCAAAACTGGCCATTCATAAAAATTTCTTTCAAAACCTCTCTGATTTACACTGCCCCACACTGTGCTCTCCTTATTGCCTGTTGTCTTATCTGGCTGCTTAAAATCCCTGGCTAGGCACTCTGCCACAACCCCCTTCCTCTCCCCACATCCTGCAAGACAACTTTTCCTCTTGATCTCACAAATATTATGGAGCATACACAGGGCTCGACAATTAGTGTAATCTACTTGCCCATGGCGAGTAGATTACAAGCCGGCGCAGCGCGATCAGTGCATGCACAGCGTGCCAAACTGTGCGGCTGGTGAGCAGGGCTCGCCGCCGCTTGGCGAGCCCTGAGCATACAGCAGGCTGCCACCACAAAGAGAATGCAGCATTCATTGAGGTATAACCTAATGAGTAGACTCCTAAACCTTCCCTTTACATGCCCAAAAGCACATTCTGTACTAGCTCAGGCTGTAGTTGAACTGCTCCTTACTGTCCAGGCTGCCTATGCATGGCTTCATGAGCCATGGGAGCAGGAAGTAGGCTGGGTTTCCAGGGATCACTATTGACATTTCTACCTCTCCAATTCTAATTTTCAGGTCTGGGAAAAAAGTTCCATCATGTAGCTTTCTGAAAGGGCAGTTCTTAAAGATGCATGCATCATGCACCTTTTCCAATCAGCCCATGTTGTCAGTGAAATGGCCCTTGTGATCCACCAGTGCCTGCAGTACTATGGAGAAGTACCCCTTGCAGTTTATGTACTCCTTGGCAAAGTGATTGGGTGCCAAGATGTGGGGATGTGCATTCTGTCTATTACCCCACCACGGTTAGGAAACCCCATTGTAGCAAAGCCCTCCACTGTGGCATCCACATTTCCCAGTGTCACTACCCTCCTTAACGGAATCACATTGATTGCTTTGGCTACTTCGGTAACAGCCCTCACTGTAGATTTTCCTGCTCTGAAATGATTCTCAACTGACCAGTAGCTAAGTGGCACAAGCACTGTGGGATAGCTACCCACAATGCATCACTCACACTAGCAGTCTCCCTATTGGGGATGTGCTACTTCAAATTACATTGAATTCTTGCACCCAGTGGGGACATGGACCTTTGACTTCACAAAAATGTGTGGTAAGAAATCAACCTTAATACATTTGACCTTATCCTGTTGTGTAGACATGGCCTTAGAAAAGTTGGTATATGCTGTGCAGAGAGTATATTATCTGGTACTCACAAAGCCAAGACCAGGGAGAAGACCTAGAAAAAGGTGATGCAAGATACTAAAGGATGACAAATTTGGATTCATCTTAGGAGATGCACTCAACAAGAACTCTTTGAGAGAAAAAACAAAAGCTGCCCACCCTTACAGGACAAGGTGAAAAGAATTCTTAAGTGTGGATTGTGTTGGGTGAGAGGTGTATGCAGGTAAAAAAAATACTTTTGATATACTCTTTTCTGGCTGTTTTAAAGACAAGTGGTTTTCTTTGCATTGTAAAACTGTTGGAATAATTTAATCTGCACACAGAAGCAACAGCCAGACAGAATATTTTTCTCTATGGCCCATAGGTGGCACTCTTCGTGCACATTTGGATTTGCTGGAGGCAGTTTTGCTATACCTTAAATTTACTTAAACAAAAGACAGGACTATGCAGCACTTTAAAGACTAACAAAATGGTTTAATAGGTGATGAGCATTCATGGGCCAGACTCACTTCCTCAGATCAAATTGTGGAAGAAAATTGGCATGACCATATATACCAAAGGGATACAATCAAAAAAAGTGAACACATAAAATTGACAAATCAGATTTTAGAACAGAGGGAGGGTGAGGGGGGGAGGTTAATGTTTGAGATAATGATATTAGGGGTGATAATTAGGGAAACTATCTTTGTAATGGGTAAGGTAGTTAGCATCTTTAAGGATGCTAACTTAACAAAGACGCTAATCTTAACCAAGATGCTAACTACCTTGCCCATTACAAAGATAGCTCACTCCTGAGGTCTCTTCCAACCCTAGGATTCTATAAGGTGCAGTTGCGCCAATGTAGCCCGTCTAGCGTTGTCCTGCATTAAGGCCTTGCTACTGTTCAGCAAACTAGTATGATAAGGCATCTATCATCACTGGGGCCTCCAGCATGACTAATACCAATAAGTAGTCCTGTGGCACCTTAGAGACTAACTTGATAATATATAATCATGTGCTTCCATGCATAAACCCACCTCATCCGATAAAATGAGCTTGAACTCATCTCATGAAGCAGGTTTTGCCCACGAAAGCGCATGATATATTTATATTTTTGTTAGCCTCTAAAGTGTCTCAGAACTTCTCATTTTTAAAGTTAGAGATTAACATGGCTACCCCTCTGAAACTTGTAATACAAACAATTTGTCATAAGAAGGCTTAGATAAAGGAGTGAGTTCTGAGGGTGAATTTGAAGGAGATAGTGATGGACTGTACAAGAAAGTAGGTATTTCAGGTGTCATGATTGAACTCAAATGATCCCTGTATTTTTTCACTGAAGGCACTTTTGCCAAAAATTCATGCACATCAAATCAATTGTAATAGCTTATATTCCTTATCAGAACACTTTTCATAATTTTAAAACTCAGGGGCTATGTCTACACTGCAGACTTTTTGCACAAGAACTGTTTTGCGCAAGAGCATGTCCACACTGCCACATGCTTTTGCGCAAGTGCATCCATGGCAATGTAGACGCTCTCTTACACAAGAAAGCTCTGATAGCCATTTTAGCCCTAGGGGTTTCTTGTGCAAGAAACCCCTGTTCCCGTCTACACTGGCCTTTTTGCACAAGAGGGCTTATTCCTTGTGGGGAGAGGAATAATTCTTGCACAAGAAGCCCTCTGTTCTGACACCTTACTGTAAATTTACTTGCACAAGAACACACATGCAGTGTAGATACTCCAATTTCTTGCGCAAAAAGCCTGCAATGTAGATGTAGTCTTAGTTTTGGTGTTGTTGGACTAACTTCTGGGAAGCTTGACGTGAAATCTATTTTCCTGGATTTGTGTGTGTTCATCCTGGTCTCTTTCTCTAGAGCTTATTCTGAGCACTGGCCTGTTGACTAATTTTTTTTTATTATTCCTTTATTTTTAACTGAGGCTGTCTTCTAGACTATGTTCTATTTTCAAAAGAGGATATGCAAATTCTATGGGAATTCTTCTAATCTCACTTTCGAAAGCAGATCTTTCTAAAGTGAAAGTAGTCTGGATGCAGTTTTTTCAGGAAAAAACTTTAAAAAAAACACTCTTCCTTAAAAAATGAGGTTTGTGGTTTTTTCAAAAGGGGTTTTTCCTGGAAAAAAAAAAAAACACATCCAGACTTTCACTTTTGAAAGATCCGCTTTTGAAAGTGAGATCAGAAGATATGCAAAAATTCCTGTGGAATTTGCATATCCTCTTTCAAAAACAGAACGTAGTTTAGATGTACCCTGAGAGAATTAAAGTATCTGTTTGGAGGGAAAAACACAGGAGAATTACACATATTGGCTGACAATTAAGGAAAAGGTAAGTCAAATTTAGAATACAGCAACTTTGACTGTGAACCTTTACAGGGTGGGAAACCTTTTTTGGGTTGGGGTGGCCCCCCAGAAAAATAAGTCAGGGGCCACAATCAAGTGATAAAAAACACACACACACACACACACACACACACACACCCACACCCCCCGATGTGGCCTCTGGCTGAAACAAAAACTCCCCACATTCCCTTCCTACCCCAGAGCCTGGGGAGGAGATGGGACCAGCCTAGTAGGTTCTATGTGCTCCAGTCTTGTGGGAGGGCTGGAGTGCCAATGCTGGGGAGGCCCCTGAGTCTCAGGGGCCAGGTCCAGGCAAGCTGGGGGCTGCATCCAGCCTCCAGGCCTGAGGTACTCCACACCCCTTAAGTGACAGCTAAATTCTACATCCTGCCCAAGATACAGTTTTCAAAAGTATTTGATGGTATTGCCACTATGTTGTAAGAATGTTTGAATCACTAATCAGAACTATCCTGCTCTTACAAGGATCAATTCTTCCCTGAAACAGGTGAGAGTAACTGACCTACACTAAGAGGGGGAGAGAGAATGAGTCCATCCTTATCTAATCCTTCAACTGCATATCAAACAACAGTTTCTCTTTGTGGGCTGCTGCTCTTTCCTTTTATAATACAATGCAGTGTCAGATCAGAGAGCATGTTTATATTACTTTGGAGTGGAAAATAAAGGCAGTTTCTGTGGGGGACTTGAAAAGGACTGCATGGATTCCTCCCCCCCCCCCAAATCAGAGCTACTGGAAATCTTCTCCTTCCCTCTCCAACACTCACCTCTTCCTGCCTTTGTCAGGGAAGTGTTAGATCTGACACCTTTACAGTAAAGTACAGAAATGCAGATTTAGAAATGCTATAACATCAGAGGATGTAAACTTTCTAGGAATTTAATTTGTGGATTTAAAAAAAATCCCCTATTTTAGCACATTTCTAAAATGCTTTTGACACTTCAGGGGCTAATTGCATTGCTTTGGCCCAAGTGATTTTTCTTAAATAAGAATTGAGAATAATGAACAGAAAGTACATTTTCCTCCCTTCAGGAAGGGCAGAGTACATACACTTGGTTTCTGTTGATAATTCTACCCAGGTTTTCTGGTTTTATTAAAAGAGCAGACAGAAGGCCTTAGTTAACATGCCTAAAACTAAAACCTCCACCCATTCCTGCTGTTTGAGTGTTATTGTGGACAACTTCTCCACAATGTGCACTGGGTACTTGCATAGTTACAAGGATAATATATCACTCCCTCAGTGCTGCTAAAAACAAGTATGCAATGATAATCTATAAGCTTTACAAAAAAGCCTTTATATATTTTATGCAAGTTTTACAAAAGTACATCTACTGCTGTAATATGCTGAAGTGGGCTAAATATGTGCCTGGCAGTACTTTCTTCCATCAGCTATCGCTAAATGAAGCACATGCTATGGGGGAGATAAAATATAGTGGGTATATATGAGCTTAGGGAAATCACAATATTTACTCTCAAGCTTTCCTTCTGTAAGACTTCTAGGGCAAAGCTTTTTTACTTTGATTTACAGGGCAATGACTCTTATTAGCTACAAAATTCACTACTGAACCAAAGCTGGCATTTTTTCTGTTGACTCGGTCATGTTTCCATCACACAAGTGTCAGGATTTGCACTTTGCTTTCACAAGGCCCTCAGAAGAGCCCTAACCAAGAGTCTTTTTATCTCATGGAAATAAAACCAAGCTGATCTGCCCCTGCAGTTTCCCCAGGCTGCCAAGCACCTCCCTACTGCCAGGGAATCTCCCTGCAAGCAGTACACTTGAAGGAGCTGGAGGAAAGCCATTGCCAGAGCAGTTTGTTGGACATGCATGACTGATAGAGAAAATGCTCCGACACACATGAACGCACAGGACTTCACCAGAAGTATCTCATGCAGACTTGTAAGCTCAGGCAAGTGAATGCAACCTACACTCAATTATACACCACTTTGTTTAAGCTGCAGGGGGCACTGTGCACATCTTCACTACCTTGGCACAGGTTAGATTTGTCTTCCATTTTCTATCAGGCTGAGAAAGGGAGAGGTGCCCTGCTGGCTGGTGAATTCTGGACTAGGACTTTAAAATGCTGGGCATTTTTGTTGATGTGGTGAGGAAACAGCCTATGGTTTTACCTTCCCCTCAAGAGAATCTTACAAGTACATCATTTGCCAGAGCCTAATGTTTTTAATTTTCAATTTATCTTTGAGCACTCACTACTATTAGTACAAGTGAACACTGGCTGAGAATAAAATGTTCAGAATGCAGGTATTATTGGAGGGCAATCACTTCTTTTAAGCAAATCTGGAATCACATTCACTCCATGAAATGAGTTTCCAAGAGATGTCATTTGTGCTTAGGGTGTTACTTTTAGTTGAACTCTCCATGCCACTGCTTCCATTTACACATCAAAACACCATCCTCCCTCTCTAAAGTAGAAAGGTCTTTACAGGCAGTACTCTCACCTCTTTTGAGAAGTGCTGCTCTGTTTGCTAGTTCAAAGGCAGGTGAGAATTTTAGCAACTAGGAAAAACAAACAACTCAGCTGTGAAAAAACACCCACATCAGATAACTTAAAGAAAGTTACAAAACAGAGGTCTACCAAGAATTTAGGTATCCAATTTTATTGTTCATAGGGTCATTAACAAAGGAAAATTACATGTTTTCGTCACCATGTACTTATTGTGCTTCCTCTCCTAGCTGGTTCTATTCTTAAATACCTCAACATGTACTAAGGAAGCAACTTCACAATACTTTTCCTAACAAAAGAGCTGTGAAAGGTAATATCTTAGCATAAATAACCTATATCTTCCAAAAATAGGAACACTGAGGTGTAGGACCTTGTATACAAGAATGCTGGTGCTCCAGAGGTCATTAAGTATTTTCTTTTTGGAGAAAATTTTCAAATCTATTTCACACACTTCAACACCTGTCAATCCTTAGCAGAAAAAATACAGGTAAAGAGCCACAAGCAGATCAACTGCCTAATACTCAAGTTAGAACTACAGCATTACAAAAAAGACTTAATTGGGGAAATCAAGTTGAGTAGTTGCTTGAGAATGGCATTCATATAACCACTCCCAGGAATTTTAGTATCCTAAAGTCAACCTACAATACCACTACCTTGGTTTCCTTCAATATCCTAAGCATCTTTCAGTATTAAACAAAAACATTCAACTTCCAATACCTAAGCTAGCTATGCTTAGTACGAGAATTAAGTGCTAAATTACCAGTATTTTTCCACAACAGATAAAAATGTGTTAATACCAAACAATTTGGAACTGGATTTTTAATTTTAAAGTGGTTAGAAGTGTATTACACTCCAAAATACATGCAATCATTTGTGAATACGATATTTTATTAAAGATTAAAAATAAAACATTTGACACCCTAATACACAAAGTCTCAAACTCAAATGTGCTAAAAGCAAAATGTGCATAAACACTCATTTCTAAAAGGCACCCTGCCACCAATATTAAATGTTTGTCTAATTCCAACTGATCTCTAGTTTACTCTTCCTTCACTGAAGGCAAGATTCCAGACCACTAAATAATAAAAGACAATAACCACACCAATCCCTTTCAGGGATCTTTACTTTCACTATAATGCTTAAAATTGTGCATGCACACTTACGTGATATACCTCTCATTGGTTAACCACCAAGGTATAAAATGCACAAGGGCTTTTTGTTTACAGAAAAAGGAAGTGATATTGAGGCCTTTTATAAGAGCCAAAAGGATGAGACAAGCATGTGAAATACCACTGTGCATCCACCAAAGAGCTTTGCGAACAAAAAAAGTCTCCCCCCCCCACCCCCCCAACTCCCCAAACTTTCCAAAAACAATCCAACAGTTACCAAACATCTCACACACTGCTGAAATGTTAACACGTTTAACAATTAACCTGTCAGGGTCTGACAGTGTAAGAGTGCCATCTCTGCAGTCCTGAAATACAGTAATGGTAGACACACCCAAATGCACCATCTGAAAGCCCAACTGTCTATTCCAATGGCTGTAAGGAGAACACAGTGCTCAAGTATTCCCCCATTACTAGGTAGATATCTTTTGATTCCTGTGCAGTTTTCTTTATTTACCAAGGTCTCCACATAGATTTAGCAAAGCTAGGGGAAGGCACGTTGCATGTCCGGGAACTGTCCAGTCCAGCTGGGGAGGTCGGACTTTGCTCGGCCTCTGTCTCTTCCAGATCAGAACAGGTCTCCTCACTGGAGGACGGGGAAAGAAGAGCTGAAGGGGGGCTGGCCAGGCTCAGAGCTGCAGAGGACACCCCGGTGGGCTGGGAGAGGCCCTCAATGCCAGGCCAGAGGCTGATGGGAGGCTCTGACAAAACGTCCGCAATCAAGTCCTGGAGGCTGCCTTCGTTAAGAGGCATGGACTCCAGCAGGTGGTTGAGCAGCTGGGCGGCGAGGGTGGAATCCATCCCTGGGTAGCTGGAGACGAAGGTATGGACTTCATGCATGCACTGAATGTACCCGGCTGCAAACCGCTCGCTGGCCTCCCGGTGCAACTTGTCGCCTTCTGCAGCAGCAGCAGCACCCACAAGAGAACACACACAGCGGGAATCAGGGGGGCTCCCCGTCCCCCAACCCGGACTGCCCCCTCGCAGCACGTCACCGCCACCCCTCTCGGCGGGGCACTCACCGCGGGACCGGCTCTGCAACGCGCCCTGCACCCGCCTCACGGTCAGCTCCAGCACCTCGGCGTTCTCCATCTTGGCCTGAAACTGCCGCCCGGCGCGGCGAGAGGGGAGAGCGATCAGCCCCGCGCCAGGGCTCCCGCCCCGCCCGGCCCCGCCCGCTGCCTACCTCGCTGCCGGCCAGGAGCAGCCGCAGCTCCCGCAGGCTCTCGTTAATCCGCGCGCGCCGCTGCTTCTCCACCAGCGGCTTCCGGGCCTGGGGAGAAGGGGAAACGCACATTGCACCGAGCGCCGCGGCTCCACCTGCGGCCCCGCTCCCCCGCCCGGCCCGGCCCGGCCCGGCTCACCTTCTTGTCCCCTCGCGCCTCACAGGCGTCCTCCTCCTCCCGGCTGGGCCGGCTCTTGCTGGTCCGCGAGGACGGGGCCATGGCGGAGCACGGCTCAAGCACCGCGGGCGGGGGAGGGGCGCGGGAGGAGGCGGCAGCTGGCAAACGGATCACGCAGGCAGCCCGAGCTTCCCCCGCCCCTCCCGTCGCCGCTGCTCCCCTGCCTTACTTATAGCCTCTGATTTGCATGTCAATGAGACCATTGGTCAGGGCGAGCCGGGAGAAGCCGTAGCGATGAGCGAACTGACCAATCGGAGACCGGCGCTTTGTCTAGCCAGAGGCGTTCTGAGTCTCCTCTAGTGCAGCGGGGGGAGGGGAGGCTAGGCGAGAGGGCTGGGGAAGGGCAGGATGCTGGAGGTTGGATGGCGTTGGTTGGGGTCATCCCCTGCCTGCTTTTTTGTGTCGCTTCTAATGGGATTCATTCAGTAGTGGGAACAGAGTCCCCTGTATATAGGATGGGGTTCAATCTGAACTCCAGCAGTGTGGTCCAATTGGAGTCTATGCCCAAGTTCCAAAGAAAGCTCAGACATGTGAAAAGGGATGGGAACACTGGCACCAAGTCCTATGTTTCTTGAGGAAACAACTCCCTGTTCTGTTCCCACTCCTTCACAGGGATCTTTGGTCTCTCTGGGCCAGGCATTCTCCCCATCTCTTACCTGCACAGTGCTGTCATCTGGTACTGCTAGTCCAGCACCTTTGGGCCTGACCCTTGGCCAAACCAGAGAATTTGCTGAACCACTGTGCTGAACCAAGGGAGGTAAATATTGTCTAGCAGCATTATCAACTCTTCCACTGCTTGCTGTGCTCTTAGAATTAGAGCTAAATAACAGCACCAAACACTAAGAACCAGGACTAGTGGCTGTGAACAAACAGTTTACAATACTGTTACTGCAGATCATAGGTCTATTGCTTATGAGGGATACTGCTATCCTTGGCACTAATAAAGTCCCCTAAACCCTTTCCATTGTTATCAACAAATCTTCCAAGCTAGATCATGAACATACAACAGTTACCATTTTCTAGAATTCATGCTACATTCCCAAAGGTGTTCAGAGTTAAGTTGCTGCCAAATTTTCATAATTCCACAAACAAAAAACCTCAAAAAACCTGCAGAAATATCTTTCACTGTATTTATTAGATATTAGGAACCAATTTCCATTTACTTTACTGGTATGTGTACTTTACAGTGTATTATAAATCTCCCTCACAACTGTTTCTTAACAGTATTCATGTTATTAAAGGCATTAAAAAAGTAAGAGATCTGTTGTAATCAACAATGTGGGTGTGAAGAAGGCTAAATTGTGCAAGTAGGAAAGCAGATACAGATATTTGGAGGAAAATGCCATGGGTCCAGGCCTTACTTAATCTAAACTCCAATTGAAGTCAGTGACTTAGGAGCAGGCCCTCATAATGATTCAATATTATGAGAAATTTGAATATTTACATACAATCATAGGCTAATTTAAATTTTTTCTAGGTGATGTTTGTCTTTTGAATACTTGATTTATTTGGCAATTACCATGAAACAGCATGTGTATGCTTCAAAATCAGACTGATCATCAAGTCAGACATTGAAATTTTATAAAGAATCATGATGCAATGTATTTGCAACACATTTGAAAAATTCCTCCCTTCCTTTTTGGATTTTCTTGCCTTTTCTGTTCCTTAACCTAAAGAATGAAATAGTGTGTCTTTGTGAATGTAACTTGATGCTGATGACAGTTGGCAGCTGCAGTCCCCTCAACAGACTGAATCAAATAAAAGCATTAGGTCTTGTCCCCAAGGAGAGCGACAGGTGTTTGCTCTCGCTTCTTTGTTTCCTTCTTTTTCCTTGTTGGTAATGTATGTCATATTTTGACTATCTAAGAAAATGAGATGCATCTCTCGTGTGTGTAATCAACATCTTAGTCAGGCACAGAAAAACAAATGCATATATGCTAGTACCTGTATCTGTCTGCCTCTCTGTGCGTGTTCTGCATAATGCTCTTCATTTCTGCTCAGTACTACTCGTGTTTATCTGCCTTAAACAACCCCCACAATGCATTTTTAGTGTTTTCATGCTGCTTTCATTTTTGATCTCATGAAAGCTGCTAGCACATGCTATTTTTGTAAGTAAGCCAATAGAGCAGGGGTGGGCAAGACAGCCTCCAGGGGCCAGATCCGGCCTGCTATGCCAGTTGATCCGGTCCATGGCCACCCTGCCACTCCTCCACCACCAGGCCAATCAAGACCTGGGGACAGGGGAGCACACAAAGTCTTCTGTCCCCACCAGAGGAGCATGTTCAAAACAGCTGATGATTCCCTCTAGGTGCTGCACATCCCTGGCTGGGCAGAGGCAGGGGGCGAGAGAGTTTGCGCACTCCTATGCGTCCACGTCCTAATTGGCCTGGGGACAAGGGGAGCACCCAAAGTCTCCTCCTGACTCCAGGGGCACGCGGTGCCTAGAGGGAACCACCAGCTGTTCAAAACTTAACACACTTCGCCAATCCCAGGCCAATCAGGATCTGTGGATGGGGAAGCCTCCCGACCCCATCCCTTCTTGGGGCGGCCCAGGACCATTTCAGAAATTTGTGAAGTGCCCCCCCTTCAAAAATTATTTCCCACCCCTGCAATAGAGGAATTGACACTTTGAGAAAGGCATAATTGCAATTAATTAATGTCATAAGAACCCATGACATTTCTCACTTACATCCCAGATTTTCTTTGTGGCTGTATTTATTATAAACACGCGCTTGTTTCTTGCATGAAGAAATATATTTATACTGGTGCGTGCACATGGTTGTTCCTTCAGTTGGTCAGTGTTCGCAGTTTGGCAGTGTTGTGTTGACCCATATAGTCCATTGTGTAATGTCCTACTCACTGAAAAAGAACACCATAGCTCTTACACAGTGTTGTTGTAGCTGTGTTGGTCCTACGGTATTAGACAAGGTGGCTAAGGTATTATCTTTTACTGGACCAACTTCTTTGTGAGATAAAGTTTTCGTGCTTATACAGATCGGTTCCATCTTGTAATTAGTGGAAACGCTCTGAATAACTGTCTCAGACCTGAAAATGAGTTCGATGTAGTCACATTTAGCAAAATAGGAGAAAAAGAATGAACGGCATGGAGAAATGGTATAAAATAATCAGCAAGTTCAGACTGAAAGTATGATTCCCAGGGAGCCTGAGAAATCAAGAAACTTAAGACAGCCAGGTGAGACAGGTTTTTTTGATAGCTCTGTCATAATTTCCACAACTGCAGCAGCACAGAAGTTTTGCATGTTCAACTAATCAGAAGTTAGTTTGGATTGCATGTCCAACTAATTCGAGGGTGGTGAAGCATTGGAATGGGTTAACCCGGGGAGGTGGTGGAATCTCCATCCCTAGAGGTTTTTAAGTCCTGGCTTGACAAAGCCCTGGCTGGGATGATTTAGTTGGGGACTTGATGACCTCCTGAGGTCCCTTTTACGCCTATGATTTTATGAGTGTATTATTCTAAATTGCACCCCACAGATAAGTCTGCACTGCTACACTATTTCGAAATAACTAGCGCTATTCCGAAATAACTTAGTCTGGGACTACACAGCAGGCAAATATTTCAAAATAGTGTCAAAATTACTGTCATTCTGGAGGACTTCTTACTCCAATTCCTGTAATCCTCACTGTATGAGGAATAAGGGAAGTTGGAGGAAGAGTGCTCTATTTCGAAATAAGTGCTGTGTAGATGCTCCCTATTTCGAAATAAGCTATTTCAAAATAAGATACACAATTGACATAGCTCAATTTGCATAGCTTATTTCGAGTTAAGCCCTGCTGTGTAGACGTACCCTACAGGACCAAAGAAACTGGTAAAAAGGAGAGAAGATACATGCATGAGAAAAAGCCACAGTATCAGGAAGACACCTGCAAAGTCTTGAAAAGAAGATGTAAAAACTAAAGCTATGTGACAGAAACCAAAAAACATGGAGTTTCATCTATTTCTAATTTACAGCCTGGTCCAGAACCCACTGAAGTTGATGGGGAGAGCATCTTTTTTACTTCAGTGAACTTTAGAGCAGGCCCTTAGTGACATCCATTTATCTACATTCACTAGGCATGCAAATCCTAATGATAACAATGGAGGTTCCGTGCTTCGTATGCCTGTAAAATATATGCTTCTTTAGTGAATGAGCAATAAAACAAATCAATGAGACAATCTGAAATCCATTAAGAATCCTCAACAATAGTTTAATACTACTGTAATTTTTATTTAATTTTACAGTTGGCTTGAAGTGATGATAGCATAATTTTTTCAGATGTATACATTGCATTTACGTGAAATCTTTTCTCGGGTGGGGTCTTCTGTAACCTCTAAGACAAGTTACAGGTCAAGCAATAGCTAGCTGTACCAGTTGACAAAGTCTGTAATGACTTTGATGTACATTAAATATGTATAGAAATACAAGGGTATTACTGTACTTGTTAGTTGGTACTACATGGAAACTTCTTCCCATAGGGAAAATGTGACATTCTTGTGGCCCTTTAAATGAGTTACATCATATCAGCTAGAACAATCAAAATAACCTCATAATTTGAATATGAACATGAATATGAATCAAATTGAAAGACTCCCTAAGTATCACTCCCTAAGTATCACCTCATCACTTCTGGATGAAGTTGTAGTACATAGTCCATTTATTATCTAATGCAGGCTGTTTAATACACCAGATAATTGATGGATAGATGGCTAAGTTTACAAGCTGAACACTTTTCTACCCTAGATGGAATATCAGATTTTCCCAGAAGCATGGAATTATCACATACTAGAGGTTGTAGGCCACAAAGATGTAAACCTCAATACTACTGCAGTTAATGGAGAAGACAAATAACGCAGGTTGTGTTTTAAGAGCTGTTTTAGCTGTAATGCTGCATGTGTATTTTTATGCAAATTCAAATGTGATTTATACAGAAAATACTTATAGATAAAAGATATAATTATTGTTTTAAATAATGTGTTGTAATTAATAAACCCTGGCATCAAGATACATTTATGTAAGGTTTGTCCTACTGCCGCTGTCATGGAGCTCATGGCATTCATACTACAAACTAAGAAGTACGGATAAGTGATAGCTCGTGGTGAATTACATGATTCCATTGGATGCCTACATGAACCATGCGCATTTTTAAGCATGAAGTGCAGCTGAAGGGGCTTTAACCACTGAAAAAATGTGTACCTGATATTAATGCACCTGTTGAGGCTTAGATTATTATTTACACAGATAAGTCCCAACCCATATTCTTAGGCTTGAGGGCCACAGTCTGAACCTTCAGGAAGTAACCAATATTCTTCATTGATAATATCAGCATGGCAAAGCAATGATGCACATAAACTGTAAATTTCTCATGAGGTAGGTTGCAACACTACAAAATCCAGTGATTTTTGGAAGCAAATGCTGCGCAGCCATATAGCATTAAGACAGGTCATTGTGAATATGACAAGCATAAGTTAGTAACGTTAATGGTGGATATTGTAAATTGATGCATAGTTGCTCCTTAGACATCTTTTTAGTGTCACTAAGGGTGCGTCTACACTACAACATTATTTCAAAATATCTTATTTCAAAATAAGATATTTCGAAATAACGCGTCTACACACAAAATGCATCTCAAAATAGCATTTTGCTATTTCAAAATAGCACGTCCACACTGATTGAATGCTGAATCACATTTAAGGCCAGCTGAAACCAGTTCCAGCAGGACATCAGGTCAGGAGTTACTTTGTGTGGCTGCTGTCTGAGACTATCTGAGGCCTGTGCTTAAAGGGACCCCCCTGGACAGTCGGTTCTCAGGTTTCCCTGCTTGCTTGCCTACCTTGCTGAGAGACAGAAAAGCATTTTTTTTCTCTATGTACTCTGATTGCCCTCAGTCAGGACACCACAGGACTCTGCACCATGGAGCCGGAGCTGCCCCTGGGCACTCTGGTGCTTCTTTTGGATGTGTTGCTCCAAGCCTGGCTGCACTTTCTGCAGCCTGCCTTGCAGCATCTGCTGCAGCCCAACCCCCACGCCATCATCTGGACCTTCCTGGGGTACGTGGAGGAGCAGCTGCAGCTCCTGGACGCCAGCATGCCCCGCCGCATCTGGCATCTGGACACCAGCAGCGACGGGTGGGACCACATAGTCCTGGAGCACTGGGGAGACCAACAATGGACCCAGAATTTTAGGATGAAGAAGCTTCATGGAGCACTGTGAGTGGCTTGCCCCTGCTCTGCAGTGATGGGATACACACACGAGGGCCGCCATTCCCCTCCAGAAGCATGTGACCATCGCCCTCTGGAAGCTCTCCACGCCAGATAGCTACCGATCTGTGGGGAACCAGTTTGGCATGGGGAGATCGACCGTTGGAGCGGTGCTCATGCAGGTATGGCAATCTCCGGCCACTGTGCCAGGAGAGGGGGGTGCAAGGAGGAGATGGGCTGCCCTAGGGAAAAGGGGGGGAGGTGGTGCAAGTCCCCCTCCCTGGGAGGGTTTGTTCTGTCCCACCCAAACTATGAACTGCCCTCAGTGGCCAGGATTGCAGGGTGGTTGCTCCTGGGGAGTGGGGGCATGGGGCAATGGCAGGGAAGGAGCACTCTCAGCCACCCTGGCACCCCAGGGACTCTTGGTTTTGTATGTCCCTCTGCAGGTGGTCAAGGCCATCAACAGAGTGCTGCTCCGCAGAGTCATCCGCCTCACTGATGGGGATGTGGTGATTGAGGGGTTTGGCACCCTGGACTACCCCAACTGTGGGGGAGCAATTGACAGGACACACATCCCCATCCGTGCCCCGGAACACCAGGCCTCCCTGTACATAAACCGGAAGGGATACTTTTCCGTTATCCTGTAGGCTGTGTCTGACCACCAGGGCCACTTCATGGACATTAACATGGGCTGGTCCAGCAAAGCACATGACGCGCGGGTTTACTGCAACTCCTCCGTGTGCCAAAGGCTGCACACTGGGACTTTCTTCCCCAACTGCCACATCAGGGTTGGGGACGTGGACATGCCTGTGTGCCTGGTGGGGGATGTGGCCTACCCACTACAACCCTGGCTCATGAAGCCCTACACGGGACACCTCAACCCCTCCCAACAGGCCTTTAATGCCAAGCTCAGCAGGTCCCACATCATGGTGGAGGAGGCACTGTTTTAGATGCCTCCTCACCCGCCTGGACCTCTCCAAGCAGAATGTTCCACACATGGTGGCAAGGTGTTGTGTGCTGCATAATTTGTGTGAGAGGAAGGAGGAGGCTTTCCTGCCAGGCTGAATGGCAGAGGCCAACCACTTGGCTGGCCTGTACATGCAGCCCCACATGGCTGCCAGCCAGGAGACCCATCAGGGGGCTGTCCATATCCGGGAGGCCCTGCGGGAGAGCTTCCACTAAAGTCTCCCTGGTGTGCCCCACTGGGGGCTTGTGCCTCATTTCACCCTCACATCCTTTCACTGACCCCTCCCTAACCCCCCTTCCCCATGTAAATAAAGCCACGTGTTGACAAAAACAAACTCTCTTTATTGAACAAAACTGGGGTGGGGGGGAATAAGTGCGGGAGAGGGGAAGCGAGAGGGTGGGAGAGGGGAGGGGGAAACCTGGGAAGAAGGAGCTGGAAGGGGGAAGCAAGGGGAGGAAGAGGAGGAGAAACTCAGGGTTGAGGTCTTGCTGGCCCACCTGTCTCCCAGCACTGCGGGTGCGGGGGCCTCGGCATCCCCAGGGGGGAATGGGTATGGAGGGTGGGGCGGGTGAGGGGGGGAGGAAGAAGCGGGACGGGGAGAAGGAGTGGGAGGAGGAGCAGTAGCTGGGGCGGCAGCAGGGGCTGGAGCGGCAGGAGGCAGCAATCTCTGCACCAGGGTCTGCAGGTGGACAGAGATGGCACGGTCCTGGTCAAGCAGCTCCCACCAGCTCTCCCACCGCAGCTGCTGGTCTTCATGCACCCAGTAGTCCAGCGTGCGGTGCTGGTCTCGCAGGATCCCCAGGTTCTGCCGCTGGTACTCCTCCTGGTTACTGCTGGCCCAGGTGCGGGAGAATGTCCTGGGCAGAGTGGTGCGACCTGCATTCGCAGCTGCTGCGGCTCTGGAGAAACAAGAGAAGTGGTCAGTTCTCCCTGGGGACAGAGTGGGTGAAGCCCAGCCCCCCTCTGCAAGGTGAGGACAGCAGGTCTCCGCACCATCAGATCCTATGTGCTTGCACACAGGCCATGTTCGGCATGTCCTGCTATCTCGGGGAGTGGGAGCTGGCTCAGGACTGCACCCATGCCCCTGTGCTGTATATAGTGCGGGAGAGGGAGGGAGAAGTCCCCTGCCTCTGTGTAGAGGGGGCTTGTGGAGGAAGGGCATCGTGCAGTGTCCCACCCTGGGGTCAGGAGCACATCATGTGCCTTCATACATACACACATGTGGGTAACAGGCCAAGGCCCCCTGTGTGGCAGCCAGCTGGGGCCACGTGCCCGGGGTGGCACGGCATGTGCACAGGTTGCTGCATGATCCATGGTCTCCCTCTCCTTCCCTCTGCCTACCCCCCCCCCCCGCCGCATAAGGGGACAGTGATGGCACTCACGTGTCGTTGTCTCCCCGGCCTCAGATGACACCGGCGACAGGCTCGCTGGGACAGCTCAGGCATCCTGGGTGCACGGTATGCTCCCTCCAGGCTCCTGCAGCTCCTGGCCATCCTCCTCCTCCTCCTCCTCGGTCTCATGGCCAGGGCCTTCTGCCCCAGGGTCGATGACCACCTAGGGGGCACGGAACATCCAGCCCCCCAGGATGCGGTCCAGGGCATCAAAATAGGAGCAGGGGTCTGGGTCTGCCCCTGGTTGGGAGCTGTCCCCTGTGGCCCTGGCATAGGCCTGCCGCAGCTTCTTTATTTTCATGCGCACCTGCTCCTGGGTTCGCATGTGGCCTTTGGTGGCCAGGCTGGCAGCCATCTGCCTGTAGACAGCTGCGTTCCTCCGTCTAGTGCGGAGATCATGGACATTGGAGGATTCCCCCCAAACCTCAATCAGGTCCATGATCTCCACACTGGACCAGGAAGGCGCCCACCTTTTCCGGCCCCTGGCAGGTTCCTGGGAGCTGGCAGACTGCTCCTGGGAACTGGTGGAGGGCTGGCTGCCGGTGGCTTGCTGGCTCATATTGGGGCCACTGGGTCAAGGGCAGGACAGACTGTTTGTTGGGCTGGCAGGCTTGGAGCTGGCACAGGCACTGTAGCCAGACTCTACCCATTTTAAGGGCTCTGGGAAGGGTGGGGAGGAGAGGAGTTTTCCTGGTTGTGGCCAGAGTGGCCACCAGGACACCCTGGGAAGGGCTGGAGGACCCCTATTTCATAATAAGTGTCTATACAGCACTTATTTCGAAATAGCAATTTCGAAATTGTTGTTATTCCTTGTGGAGTGAGGTTTACCAATTTCAAAATAAGCCCTCTGCTATTTCAAATTAATTTCGAAATAGTGGTTGGCTTGTGTAGATGCTAGTGAAGTTATTTCGAAATAATGGCTGATATGCCTTAGGGCATATCTACACAGCAAGGCAAAAGTTGAATTAAGCTAAGCAACTTGAGCTACATCAATTGCATAGAGCTTCAGGGGGTAGCTGAGTTAGTCTGTTACAGAAAAAAATAACAAATGGTCTGGTGGCACTTTATAGACTAACAAAACATGTAGATGGTATCATGAGCTTTCTGGAGAAGTGGTCTGTGCCCACGAAAGCTCATGATACCATCAGTTGCATAGTTTAAGTCGAAATAGCTTAATTCAGTTTTTGGTACTGTCTACACAGCGGGAAGTCAAAGGAAAAACACTTTTCTTTCAACTCCCCTTACTCCTCATAAAATGAGGGCTACAGGAGTCAGAATAAAAAGTCCCCCAGCTCAACATTATTTAAAAATAATGGCTTGTTGTGTAGACTCACTTTTTGTTGTTTCAGAATAATGTCAGCTATTCCAAAATAATAATGCTGTGTAGATGTAGCCTTAGTTAATCTTTATGCTATCAAGGAAAAATTACTCAGGTTGCATAGATCCCAGGCCATTTGTGGTGTTTAAAATATGGCTCCCAACACAAATGAAATGAACATTATGGCCTAAGCCTCATTTCCACAGAAGATAGTCCGAATCACTAAACCATCTACAGTGGAGCAGCCTAAGAACATAGACTAACAGAGGGTTGTACAATACGAAAAATGTGCATTAGAAGAGTTGTAGGAGAAGCTTGCAGTCTCAGCCAGCCTACTATCTAGTGCTGTTAGTTTTTCCATTTTAAGCAGTGTGAATATATAATTCCCTACTTTCTATTCAACTACTTTTTGAGTTTTATCCATTTGTTTTCACAAACCGGATTGGCTGAGTGATTTTTGTGTGGACTGTGAGCCCTTCAAGAGTTTGGTCATACCCACCTCATTTGCTACAATACAGCTTTAGTAAAAATCACTGTGTTCATCATAGAAGTCTTCATTATGGGTGACATTCAAAAGACTTTCATGTCCACTGACAGGAAAGTCCTGAGATTGTATTCATAATTTTTTTATTGTTGATCAAAGATTGGTTTTACTAAAGAATGTCAGAACAATCCTTATTCTCTGGCATTTCCAAGGTACGCCTGATGTTATTAAAATACAGCTAATAGTGCCTGAGCATTTGGTAAAAGAACTTAACATACCACAAGTATGTTTTAAGTTCTTTCATCAAAAGCTCCTGTTTGGGATCTTGGAATCCTGCAGAAATCATTGTAAAGCCAGTCATGTCACTGGTTATCTTGTTTGCCAGTGTACACACAAGGGGAAAAGTGGAAAGAAGAAGAAAGGGGGACGATGTGATCAATCAGCATCTGAAGAATTCTGAAGATGATGGTGTCTGGGAAGCTACTGGGTAGAATGTTGAACCAAACGTTCCAAGGCACTTGTGAGCGGCTTTCAGTTGTGGGAACACTTTATTTTGTTTGTGCTTGCAAATATTTTCCCAGTATAAGGGTTCACAATATTTACATTTAGTCCTAGACTGGTGAAATATTTTATTACTCTGTACTTAATTCTGGTAACACTTGTCTCCTTCCACATGTCAAATAAATTAATTGAATTGAAATTAAGGAGGAAATGGTTTTAAAATGTTTGTGCTAATCTAGAGTCTCATGTTCCTTACCCAAACTGATCCAGTCAACTGAGACTCACCAGCACTAAGAAACTGCTGTTTTGGCTGAATAAGAAGATGAGTGATCAGTATCCTCAAACACTCATACCAGACAGTTATTCCAGTCCTCTCACAAGATCTGTGATTGAAAAGGTCATTATGGATAGCATTTTCAGAGGGGCCGAAGCAGCCAGATTTTGAAAAGCATTCAGTATGTAAGTACTGAGCTTTTATTTTATTTTTTTATTCAACTGTTAATGTCACAATGGGAACTGCCAGGTGCTGAGCACTTCGTAAATTTGGTCCTTTGGTACCTTACTGGGAATTTAAGCTCCTCTGACAATTTGATTCCAGTTGTGGGTACTGAGCACTTGAAAATCTAGCTCAGTACCTCTTCCCCATCCCTTCCCATTCCCCAATATAATAAGGCAATTGGACCCATCTCTCTGCAACCACAGATCAGAACAGGATTTTGCTCTCACTAATGTATCCTATTATACAAGCCTGCAGGATAGCAACACTTAACCTAGTTGATTAGCTAAGACAACAGTAGTCTGGGCCAGGACTCTATCTGCAAGGGTTAGTTAATCTAATCCATGTATTGATTGTTGAACTCATGTTTTGCCATATTATTGGATGATTTCTAAATTATTTCCACTTTTGGGGGGAGTAAATAATCAGCTAAGGTTTCTTTTCTTTCTGTGGATTATCCAAGAGGTCAGTGTAACCTCTGTTTCAGCATACTATCTGATAGAAATAACCAGTTAAAGATTACCTAGCAATTGATTAGTTCTAGCTTTGGACATGTGACGTGCCAGATTCTTTCTGACATAGCAGGGTATGAATTAGTGGCACTGGCAACTATTTACTCTGTTATGTCTGCCAATATATTATCAGAGTTTTTTATTGAGGTTGCCTAGGTCTAGATATTTGGAGATCTCTATTGGACACAGAAAATCCAGGTTTGGAAAAAAAACAATGCTGTGTCTTAGGTAGGGCAATATGGTGTGATTATGAGAAGACCATTTAAGTTCTCTGTAAAGGATTTGAACACAAGGATCTCTGGCCAATCTGGGATTGCAGAGTTTGGAAACTCATTTGAGCCCAGGCCTGGCCTAAATATAGAAAATGTTACTATAGTTCAGACTTTCCATTAACAGCAGGTATTTAGATTTCCCTTGGGAATTAATCTTGGCGGCAATGACCATGATAGCGATGGGGGAAATGAAGAGATTCTCTCTCTTTGGTTGTGGAAACATTTCTTCTAGAGTAAAATATGTGAAGAATGGATAGGTACATGGCTGTAATAACTAGTTCTCCCAAATGAAAACTTTAATACCCAGTTAAGGGCATAGCACAGACACACAAACCCGTAAGAAAGAAATCAAGTCTCTGTTGGGGACTGTCCTTTTGTTATATTTGTACAGTGCCAGCCACAATATGGTCCTGCTTCATGGTTGGGGTCACCTGGAACTACTGCAGTACAAATAAATAACAATTAATGAGTAACTTGTAACTATGATTAATAGATGTCACTGATAGGCTCTGCACTTCTACGAGGAAGTCCACTTCCACCTCTAATAGATAAAGAAACAGTACTGAAATTTTGCTCACACTGTTATGCTAAACCCAACTGTGACCTCATAGGGTACATCTACACTACAGATGAAGATCGAAGCTGCCGCTGTCGATCTTTCAGGATTTGAATGAGCAAATCCTGGAAACTAGTGAAGACAACTAATTTGATCTGGAGGAGTGCTCCAGTCGATGCTGGTAGCCCTGCTTCCACAAGGAGTAAGGGAAGTCAAAGGGAGAGTGTTCTCCCTTCAACTTCCTGTAGTGTAGACAGTGCCAAAAGCCAAGTTACTGTACTTGGACTTCAGCTACACAATTAACGTATCTTAATTAGACTTTGTCCCATAGAGTAGACATACCCGTACTGGGCCTACCAACACATGCCAGAACACACACTTAGTGCACTGATGTTATCATTGCTGAGATCATAATTAAGGTTTTGTATAATACTGAGAGCTAAATTCCTGTAACTTGATTCCTTTCTGTTTGTAACTTAGAATAGGGTCTTTGAAATATAATAACTTAACAGTGTTTTTAAACAAACTGCATTTTTAAAATAAACCCAAACCTGTAGTAAGTATATTTAGTCTTCAGATTTGGCTTGACTTTAAATCTTAATGAGATCTACTAGACAAGCTAAGTTTGAAAGTAACACATGCAAATCCTACAAAATCATATCCAGGGCTAATAGCACAATGCTAATGAAATATCACTTTTAATACTGCATGTGGTTTTTAATCACCTCACAAATAATAGGAAACATTTCTTTTGTTCAGGTAGATCTATAAAGTTCTGGTTGAATTTATAGTATTCAAATTGACGGGGAAGAGGCTTGTCCTCTGCAAATCGGAACAGTTTCCACTTTAAAGTTGCTTAGTTAGGGTGAATCTAGACTACAGGGTTAAAAAACTTCAACTACATCCACATTGCAATCGCATTCTTTCAAAAGAAAATCGAAAGAATGCAGGGTTTTTCTGACATTGGTAAACCTCATTCTACGAGGAAGAACGCCTTTTCCGAAAGAGCTCTTTTGGAAAAAGGCGTGTGTGGAGATGGAAGAGGGAATTTTTTCAAAAAAGGCCTCCAGGAAAAAGCACAGGTGCCCTGGTGGACACTCCAGCCACAGTAATCACAGCTCTATAGTTCCTGTCTCCTGGCAGCTCTTAAAGCTGCAGGCATCCAGGACAAGCCTTGTGGCAGGAAGCCGGCCCTTGCAGCAAGACCTTGACCGTGTGGCTCTGACTGCCACAGGGCTGCTGACAGATGGCGGAGACACAAGCCCCCAGAGATGCCCCTAGCCTGCACAGGGAGCAGCCCCAGAGGTCCCAGGACCCACCCAGCGGCACCAAACACCGGGTGCCTTCCTAGACCAGGCGAGGGAGAAGGAGGCCCTGAAGGATCTCAGCTCCAAGTACCTCAACATGGACATTTATGGCCCACAGGGGACACCACCCCCGCACTCTCGACCAAGTCCAGAGCAAGCTCAAGGAGCTCCGGCAAGGGTAAGCCCAGGCCAGGGAACACAGCTGTCTCTCCAAGAGCTTCACCAGATACTGGGTGGTGGGCAAGCCCTTTCCCCACACTTTCTGGTGGACTCAGGCTTGGAGACACCCGGGGTCACCCGGACAGATCTCCTGGAGGAGGAGGATGACGATGGACATCAGCTGCAAGAGGAGGAGGACGCCAGCAGCATTGTCACCCTCAACCTGGAGCCAGTACCCCAGGCCTTGGACATCTCCCAGGCATCATCTGATGCATAGGCGTGTGCAGCACATTTCATTAGGGTGTGCACCCAAAGAATTTTTTTTAAATGTACTCTTTGACCTCCATTAGCCACGCCCCCTGACCCCCATTAGCCACTCCCCCTGACTCCCATTAGCCACGCCTCTGGAGGTAACACTCTCGGTGCAATATGGACACATGACCAGAAGTAAAAGGTGTCATGTGACCCCCCCCAAGGACTTTTCCCACCATCCTCCTACCAACAGGGATTAGTTTGGCCCCCACCAAATCCCCCTCATGCAACTATCCTGAAATTGCATTAACCCAATGTGTGTGACATTAACTCGGGAGGCAGAGAGGCTGGGGGAAGTGTTCCCTCTAAGAGTTTCCTCCCATGAGCAGAATAAATTTTGTGTTGTGCACCAGTACTGAGTTTGTGGCTTGTTTGGATGTGCCACTGTGGCATCCAAGTTATTAATAAATATCTTATAAACCTCTCCCTTTTCCCTCTGCTGCCCTGTCTCCTCCCCTTGCTCCATCAGCTCCCCTGGTGCCTGCTGCCCCCCAACTCCTCACCCTCCTCTGCTGTCCTGACTCCTGCCCTTCTCACTGCCCTCAGCATTCCTGAGACCTGCCCACCGCCACCAGCCCTTCTCTCCCTCCGCCCCCGTGCCCACTCCTCCAGGAGCCCCACTCTGATCATGTGAGCTGCCCCTCCTCATCCCCTCTCCTAACACCTCCCTCTACACACCTGCCCTGCTTCTCTCCTCTGGTGCTGGTCCCTCCCCTGCAGGTGTCTGCCCTTCTGTTTCACCCCCAGAATCCCCTGGCACCTGCACCTTCCCTTACCCCTGCACCCTCCTGGTGCCTCCCCCTTCCCTCACTGCCCCTGCCCCCTTTTTCCCTGATGCCCACCCCCTCACCACCCTCTGCCCCCGTTCCCCTCATGCCCCTGTGTCCTCACCCATGCCTTGCTCCATCCCCACCTTCCTCATGCCCACCCCTTCTTTCAAGCCTTCTCCCGGCACCTCCCCTTCTCCCTTCTAGCCTCCAAAGCATTATCCTGTCCCCCCCCTCACTGACACCTCCCCTCCTGCTCCTTTCCTCATTGTCTCCACTTGGCCCCCTGGCATTTGTCTCTTTCCTCCACCCTGTCCCTTGGTGCCTTCCCCTTTCTTCTCCTGACCTGCCCCCCTCCCCTCAGCACAAGCCCCTTCCTCTCCAACCCTTTTCCCCTATTTTTCCCTCCTCCTCCAGCAGCCACCAGCTGGTCTGTAACAGAGTTCTAGGGTCGCCCTGACTTTCACCCTTCTGGTGCTCCCCCTACTCCAGTGGTTCCAACCTTTTTACACCCAAGATCACTTTTTAAATGACAGAACAAGCCAAGATCTACCACCCCGCCCCTTCCTTGAAGCCCCGCCATCTCTATTCTCCTCCTCTCCATCACTTGCTATCCCCAATCCTTACACCGCTGCTTTTCCCCCCCCAGTTCTTCTGTAGGAAGAGGTTGTTCCAATATTTGGCCTGTCTAGACTGGACCAAATGTCAGAAAAAAACCCTTCTTTTGGATGCCCCCTTATTCCTTGTGGAAAGAGGAATATAGGGATGACCGAAAGATCATGTTTGCTCTTCCACTAAAAAAAGCGGAAGAACAAATGCATCCTGGATGCAGAAGAGTTTTTCTGGGATATCTCCAGAATCCTGAAAAACTCCTGCAGTCTAGCCATACCCTTGCTGGGTTGAGGACGGGATGTGTAGGCTCTGGGATGGGAATGAGGGATTTGGGTGTGGGAAGGGGTGAGAGGTGCAAGCTCTGGGAGGAAATCTGGATGCAGGAGGAGGTGGAGAAGGGGAAACTGGCTTGGGGAGGGGGCTCCAGGCCGGGCAGTGTTGGGGTACTAAGCAAGCCACTGGTCTGTGGATGTGAGGGTGCAGGAATTTGGGTTGGGATATGTGAG
This sequence comes from Pelochelys cantorii, assembly GCA_032595735.1. Taxonomy (NCBI): domain Eukaryota; kingdom Metazoa; phylum Chordata; order Testudines; family Trionychidae; genus Pelochelys; species Pelochelys cantorii. Next base: position 45,980,462 of record CM064335.1, read on the forward strand.
GGGCTCAGGGCAAGGGGTTCTAGTGTACAGATATAGGGTGTGGGGCAAGGGGGAGTACAAGAAAGGCTGTGGCCAGATGGGGGCTTGGCCCCAATTGGGGATTTGTTGGCCAGGCTTCATTTTTAAATAAAATACTATGTCAAACACAAAGGCTACCTCTAGACTACATTACTTTTTCGTAAAAGGGATGTAAATTAGACGTATCGCAATTGCTAATGAAGTGGGGATTTAAATCTCCCCTGCTTCATTAGCATAAAAATGGCTGCCGCTTTTTTTCCCGCACGGAGCTTTGCCGGAAAAAAGCGCCAGTCTAGATGCTGATCTTGCGGAAAATAAAGGCTTTTCCGAAAGATCCCTTATCCCTTATTTCAAAAAGGGATACGTCTAATTTACATCCCTTTTACGAAAAAGGGATGTAGTCTAGACGTAGCCAAAAAGTTTTTGCATTGTCTTTATTTACGAGAAGGGCAGGGAACCTGTCTTGAGTCAGGGGTCACTGACCCACAGAAAAGTCAGTGAGGAGCAGGGGACATGGTACTGGGTACTGGGGAAGGGTGCCAGTGGGGACAGGTTTCTGCAGCAAGGAGCAGGGTGCCGGCGGTGGACAAGTTTCTGCAGCGGGAGGCAGGGTGCCAGGTTTCTGCAGTGGGGGGACAGTTCTGTGGCTGGGGGCAGGGGAGAGGGAATGGAGGCAGGAGAGTGGGGGACAAGGTTCTGCGGCAGGGTGCCAGTGGGGGGCAGGGAGTCCCCTACACCAGCCTCGGAGGGACGCTTCCGCCGCATGCTGCCTCCGGGGCTGACCCTCCCCCCGCTGAGGAAGGAAGCCCCGTTGCACACTCCCTCCCCCCTCCCCCCGAGCAGGGAAGCCCACGCACGTGGCCCTCAGGGCCCGACCCCCCTGTGGGCCAGCCACGCTGCTGCCAACCCAACACCCCCCGGCCAGCAGCACTGCACCCGATCCCCCGCCCAGGGTACCCCCACCTCTTTCCTCCCCCATCACCCGCCTGGAGTTTAAACTCACCATACTTGACCGGGCGGCGGGGTGACGTTGCTGTGTCCCTGCTGCCTCTTTCCGCAGGGTCCTAAGACCCGCTGGTTTTGACCGCACAGCTGCGCATGTGCAGCAAACCCGGCGCCCGTTCTCCAGAGCGCCAAAGCGGCGCTCCTTCTAGTGTGGGGGCTCAGGTTCCCGCACCACAGGCAGCCCTTTGAAACATTAGAGGGTGCCTGTGCACACCCGGCACACGGTGCGCACGCCTATGATCTGATGCCAGGGAGGGATCATCAGGTGAGTGCTGTCATGTTGTCACACACACAGGGTGGGGGAGGAGGGAGCATAGGGGATGGAGCGTGATCATCGCTCGACATGATTGGCCTGGACAGCTGCAGTTGGCCGTGCACGTGCAAGCCACTCCTGCTCCCCCCGCTCCCGCTCCCTCCTGCCATCCGTGACCCCGCTACAGCCCCCCTCCTATCCACTCCCTCTATTGTCCCAGGCCCCACCCAACCCCAAGTTTGTCGAGGTCTCCGGACCCGAGGCGGCACTTGCAGGCACTCCACGCATCACTCCCAGCCCTGAGCCGCCTCCTCCCTCCCCCCTTCTGGTTCTCAGTCCCCCTCCACCCCAGTTAGTTTGATTATAAAAAACAAAATACAACATTTTTGTTGAAACCTAAACTGATGTCTTTATTATTTGCACAGGAAAGTGGGGAAAGGAGGGGTTGTGGTGGGAAGGAAATAAGGGGCACAAGGCATAAGCCCCCATTTGGGAGGCCCTGGGGAGAGTTACTGGGCTCCTTCAGACAACCTGTCCCTCAGGGCCTCCTGGATGTGCACTCCCAACTGATGGGCCTGGCGGATTGCAGCTGTCCATGGCTGTTCAAAGACCCTTCCCTCGCAACCAGTCTCTGTTCCCCACCCCGGGAGGAAGGCCTCCCCTTTGCTCTCCACTAGGTTGTGGACCATGCAACATGCAGAGACCATCTTGGGGATGTTGCATTCCCCCATGTCAAGGCATGTCAGAAGGCACCTGAACCTGGCCTTGAGGAGCCTGAAGGTGCATTCCACCTGCATGCGGGTCTGGTTCAGGTGCATGTTGAATTGCTCCCTGCTGGGGTCCAGGTGGCCAGTGTAGGGCTTCATGAGCTACAGCATGAGTGGGTAGGCCACATCACCAATGATAGAGAGGAGCATCTCTATGTCCCACATGCAGAAGTCCTGCTGGGGGAAGAATATTCCAGCCTCCCACTTGCGGTACATGCTAGAGTTCCTAAATACGCAAGCATCATAAGAACATAAGAACATAAGAATGGCCGTACTGGGTCAGACCAAAGGTCCATCTAGCCCAGTATCCTGTCTGCCGACAGTGGCCAGCACCAGATGCCCCAGAGAGGGTGGACTGAAGACAATGATCAAGCGATTTGTCTCCTGCCATCCCTCTCCAGCCTCTGACAAACAGAGGCCAAGGACACCATTTTATCCCTGGCTAATAGCCTTTTATGGACCTAACCTCCATGAAATTATCTAGCTTCTCTTTAAACTCTATTATAGTCCTAGCCTTCACAGCCTCCTCTGGCAAGGAGTTTCACAGGCTGACTACACGCTGTGTGAAGAAGAACTTTCTTTTATTAGTTTTAAACCTGCTACCCATTAATTTCATTTGGTGTCCTCTAGTTCTTCTATTTAGGGAACTAATAAATAACTTCTCTTTATCGCCCTCTCCACACCACTCATGATTTTATATACCTCTATCATATCCCCCCTCAGTCTCCTCTTTTCTAAACTGAAAAGTCCCAGTCGCTTTAACCTCTCCTCATATGGGACCCATTCCAAACCTCTAATCATTTTAGTTGCCCTTTTCTGAACCCTTTCCAAGGCCAAAATATCTTTTTTGAGGTGAGGAGACCACATCTGTACACAGTATTCAAGATGTGGGCGTACCATAGTTTTATACAGGGGCAGTAAGATATTCTGGGTCTTATTTTCTATCCCTTTCTTAATAATTCCGAGCATCCTATTTGCCTTTTTGACCGCCGCTGCACACTGTGTGGAAGTTTTCAGAGAACTGTCCACGATAACTCCAAGATCTCTTTCCTGATTTGTCGTAGCCATATTAGCCCCCATCATACTGTACGTATAGTTGGGGTTATTTTTCCCGATGTGCATTACTTTACACTTATCCACATTAAATTTCATTTGCCATTTTGTTGCCCAATCACTCAGTTGGGTGAGATCTTCTTGGAGTCCCTCACAGTCTGCCTCTGTCTTGATTATCCTAAACAGTTTGGTATCATCTGCAAACTTTACCACCTCACTGCTTACCCCTTTCTCCAGATCATTTACCACCTCACTGCTTACCCTTTTCTCCATCTCCAACCACCCTAGAAAAATGTCTGAAAACTGTCCCCATTGGTCGACCCGGGCTTGCAGCACCACAGAAAAGTAGCTTTTCCTTTTTATATACTGAAGGGTCGATGCTGTGGCGCGCAGATCGGGATGTGGGTCCCATCGATTGCTCCTCCACAGTACGGGAAGTCAAGGACAGCAAATCCAACCACGATCAGGTCCAGGTCTCTGAGATGGATGACTCTGCACAGCAGGACGGAGTTGATGGCCCTCACCACCTGCAGAAGGAGATATAGAAACACAGAAAACAGAGAATGAGAGAGGGTGCCTGAGCCCGTGGGAGGTGCCTGTCCCCCTCTTCCCTCCCCAAACACCCCAGGAGCCACCCTCAATGAGGCCGTCTCCCTCCCCCCCCCCACAGCAGCAGAGCTGTGCGATGGTGAGACGGCACAACCCCTCCCCAGGGACAGCCCTTCCCCTCGCCCCCTCTTCACCCCGCACTCCCCCTCCCCTTTCCCAAGGCTCCCCCTTTTCCAAGACTCCCCTCTGCCCCCCACAGGGAGTGCACCCTGAGAGTGCTTTACCTCCATAAAGAGGACCCTGATGGTGGACTTCCTCACACTGAACTGGCAGCCCACCAACTGGTAGCTGTTGGGGGTGGCGAACTTCTATACAGCAATTTCAACCCACTTCTCGAGGGGGATGGCGGGCCGCAGGTGGGTGTCGCGTCTCCGGAGGGCAGGGGCGAGCCAGGAAAAAAAGCTCCAAGCACGTGGTCTTCCACATGCAGAAGTTGTTGAGCCACTGCTGGTCATCCCACTGCTCCAGCATCAGCCGGTCCCACCAGTCGTTACTGGTGTTGAGCCTCCAGATTTGTCTCTCGACCGTGGAGTACAGGGACAAAGGCATTGCTCCCGCATCCAGGCAGAGGGACTCACAGATGAGCTGGGAGTTGAGCTGGGGCAGGATCATCAAGACGGTCTGCTGAAAGTGCTACAGAAGCTGCACCTTGGCAGTGTGGGGCTATTGAATGCCCGGGGCAGCTCCGGCTCTATAGCCAAAAAGAAAAAAATGCTGTGGTGTCCAACCAAGCTGGGCAACCAGAGCAGGCACTGCAAAAGCTTTGCTGTCCCTCAGAGAGGTAGGACAGAACCTGAGAAACGGCTGTCCAGGGGGGTCCCTTTAAGCACGTGTCTCAGATAGCCTCAGGCAACATCACCTGGAAGTAACTGCTGATCTAATGCCCTGGCTGAAGTGGTTCCGGGTGGCCTTAAATGTGAGAGAGCGCCCAATGAGTATGGACACTCTCTTCCGAAAGGGCAGATCGCTGTTTGAGCCACTTTTGAAGTGTGGACACTCTCTTCCGAAAGAAGATTTTTTGGAAGAGATCTTCCGAAAAAGCTTCTTTTGAAAGAAGCTTGCAGTCGTACCCTCAGATTCTTTTACTTCTCTTAAAACTTCTTTAGATTTCCTTACACTTACACATTCCCTTATTTCACTATAAACAGCAGAAAATATGTGTCCAGACAGAGCACTGAGCTCCTATTTTTAAATACCATTGATGCCAATATAGGCTGCCAACTAATACACCCTAAATATTAAAGAACAATTTTCACCCTGTACTAATAACTGCCCCCACACCAAGCGTGTGTCTAGACTACAGGGTTTTGTTGACAAAAGTGGACTTTTGTCGACAAAAGTATACCTGCGTCTACACTGCTGCTGAGTTCTGTTGACATAATGTCGACAGAACTCAGCAGTTTTGTTGACAGCTGTAAACCTCATTCTATGAGGAATAATGCCTTTCGTCGACAGAGTTCTGTTGACAGAAGGCGTTAATACGTCTACACTGTCATGTCGACACAGCGGCTTGCTTTGTCGACAGAACTGGATGTAGTCTCAACGCTCTTTGTCGACAGAAGCTTTGTCGACGGTATCTGTCGACAAAACTTCTGTCGACAGAAGCCTGTAGTCTAGACGTACCTCCAGTGTCTAAGAAAAAGATGGAGTTTACAATATGACTGAAGTTTATCAAAGCATTTGGATCTACTTATGCTCACATAGGGTATGTCTATACTTGCAGCCTATTTCGGAATAGGGCTGCAAATGTAGGCATTCGGAATTGCAAATCAAGCCCGGGATTTAAATATCCTGCGCTTGATTTGCATCTTCCCGGCTGGGTGCCATTTTTTGAAATTGACAAGCCCAGAATAACTGCCCACGTCTACACGTGGCAGTGAAACGGGCGTTCGAAATAAAGCCCTATTTTGAACTACCTGTTAAACCTCATTGCAGGAGGATTTAAGCCTGTGCTTAAAGTGACCCCCCCAGACAGCCAGTTCCCTGCTTGCTTGTCTACCTCGGTGAGGGACAGCAAAGCATTTTCTCTCTGCGTGCTCTGGTTGCCCTCACTCGGGACACCACAGCACTCTGCAACATGGAGCCAGAGCTGCCCCTGGGCGCTCTGGTGCTTCTCTTGGATGTGTTGCTGCGAGCCTGGCTGCACTTTCTGCAGGCTGCCATCCGGGAGGTCCATTGGGGGGCTGCCAGTATCCAGGAGGCCCTGTGGGAGAGCTTCCACCCTGCGGAGCACTAAAAGCCTCCCTGGTCTGCCCTACTGGGGGCTTGTGCCTCATTCCTCCCTCACGTCCTTTCACTTACTACTCCCTAACCCCCCTTCCTGATGTCAAATAAAATACATGTATTTTAATGAACACAAACTCTCTTTATTTAACAAAACTGGGCGGGGGGAATGAAACTCTGGTGAGACTGGGAAAAGGGGGGAGGAGAGAGGGGAGGGGGAAACCTGGGAGGAGGGAGCTGGAAGGGGGAAGCAAGGGAAAGAAGGGGGAGGGGAAGCTCAGGGCTCAGGGTTGGGGGTCTCACCGGACCAACTTGATTGTCATGCAAACCTGCTCCTGAGTTCACATGTGGCCTTTGGTGGCCAGGCTGGCAGCTATCTTGCCATAGACGGCCATGTTCCTCCATCTAGTGTGGAGATCATGGACGTTGGGGGCATCCCCCCCAAACCTGAATAAGGTCCAGGATGTCCACCCTGGACCAGGAAGGCGCCCACCTTCTCCGGGCCCTGGCAGGCTCCTGGGAGCTGGCACACTGCTTCTGGGGAGTGGTGGAGGGCTGGCTGCCAGTGGCTTGCTGGCTCATGTTTTGGGGCCACTGGGTCAGGGGCAGTGACTGCTGGCTCTGGGCTGGCAGGCTTGGAGCCGGCACAGGCACTGTGGCCAGAGTCTACCCTTTAAGGGCTCTGGGGAGAGAGGGAGGGAGAGAGTGTTCTTGGTTGAGGCTGGAGTGGCCACCAGGGCACCCTGGGAAGGCTGGAGGCCCCCTATTTTGAAATAAGTGTCTACACAGCACTTATTTCGAAATAACTATTTCTAATTTGGTATTATGCCTTGTAGAATGAGGTTTACCAAATTTGAAATAAGTGCTCCGCTATTTCAAATTAATTTCGAAATAGCGGTTTGGCTGTGTAGACGCTAGTAAAGTTATTGCGAAATAATTTTGCTGTGTAGACATACCCTAAGAGAGTCCAGAGAGAGGGACATATGTGTATCTCATGCCTGTTAGGGTGTATGCAGCATGTTGGGGACAGGGAGTGGGGAATGAGGTAAATTATGAATTCTAGTTTGCATCCTTCTAGTTTGCATAGTTTCATCTCTGAAGCCTTCTCACAATTTTTCAAATGGACATACTGCAATTCAAGTAAAAAACTACCCTGTATATAATGCAAGGTGATGAAAGATATCAGTTGACTTAGAACTGCTGCATACCTCCAGTGGGTAGTGGGTAGTGGTAGTTGTCAGCTAGAGTGGAACAAAGGATTTAACACTAGATCTCCTTGAGTCTGACAGCCCTGAAAGTAGCTTACCTCTGTATTTCAAGGGAAAGTGAGTGAACAGAATATAATTCATATAGTTAGTTGCTGTATGTCAGTGGGGAGAGTGTCTCTGGGTTTCAGAAAGTAAATCAGCTTATTTTCTGAATGAAGAGATTTGAAAAATATCCCACATTACATTTGGTGTGTTAGATCTCAGGTGCTCTCCAACTCTTGTGGCCATAACCTGCCCTATAATCAGATCCATCAGCTAAAGTGGAAAACTTTCTTTAGCATTCAGGCATTCTTGCTGGAGGGACATACATGGCAAATTGGTGTTTAGGAACACATGGCCCTTATCAGTATTTGCTATTTGATGATGTTATTGCAGCAATAAATTTGCATGCCTCTTCTCCAGTCTTGAAGCAGTTCCTTCTCTTTTGTTAGTTGATTTCTCATCCTTTGGTAGCCATACTAGCAGATCTTTCCATATTTCTGGAGAGGGTCATTGTATTATAACTTCACACATCTGATGTAGCTGACAATTTCTTGATGCAGGAGGGCTCAGGCATATGTTCTGTATTAATGCTCCTTAATCTGTTTACTGGTTTTGACACCATAGGCCATAGTGTCTTTTTGTAATATTTAGAGCAGATGGTGTGGCCGTCTGGGTTTTCTTTAGCTTGACTCAAATCATAGCTGCTAATTTTCTAGTTAAACATTCCATTCCTCTAAATACTTTTCTGTCTGCTGCAGGGCTCTCTCAGGGAACCTTGCATTTTAATGCCCATGTACTCCATCTTACTTCAATTATTTGTTGGTATGGGCTGATTTATTATTGTTAAGCTGATGACACTCTCCTCTAGCTTTTCAAGGAGGATTCTGTATCTTCTATTGTACATTTCCCACCTTCCACCTGAAAAATAGTGTCTCCATCTGTGACGGCGCATTGGGGTATCCCCATCTCCTGCACCCCCCGTAGTGGCACGAACAGACTCCACCAGCCGGTAGAATAGAGGGAGTTTATTGCTTCTCCAGGATACAGCACAGCATAGATGTAATCTGGTTACAGGGTGGCCTAGGATGCCTCAGCCCCCCTTGAGATGGGGGAGACTGGGCCCCTAAATCCCAGCCCCCCTTTGCTCAGGCTGCTTCCTCCATGATACCAGACAGATCCTAACCCCCTCACTTCCAGCCCTGCCCCCCAGCCAGGGCTCCACTCCGCCTTCTTCCTATTGTTCCACTCCCTGGGAGATAACTGGTCCGACAGGTTCGGAGCCCCCTTTGCATAATGACTCATCCCCTGCCCTGCTGGGCCGTGCTGCAGACAGCAGCCAGTGGGGGTCACCCACAGCCCACTGCCCAGCATAGCAACCAGCAAGGTCCCCACACTACATCACACCATCCAAGACAGGGATTGGACATAAGAACATAAGAATGGCCATATTCAGTGAGACCAACGGTTCATCTAACTCAGTAATCTGTCTCTGACAGTGGCCAATGCCAGAAGCTTCAAAGAGAATGAGCAGAATAAGGCAACTATCAAGTGATCATTGTAGCTCAGGATCAGCATCCGACAGTCAGAGTTTTAGGGATACCCATAGCATGGTCCCTGAGCATCTTAGCCAACAGCCATTGATGGGCATATCTTCCATGAACTTATCTCATTCTTTTTAGTTTTGACCACAACAATATCCCCTGGCAATGAGTTCTACAGGTTGAATGTGCGTTGTGAGAAGAAGTACTTCCTTTTGTTTGTTCTAAGCTTGATGCCTATTAATTTCATTTGAGTGACCCCTGATTCTTAAGAACATAAGAACAACCGTATGGGGTCAGACCAATGGTCCATCCAACCCAGTATCCTGTCTTGCCAACAGTAACCAATACCAGATGCCCCAGAGGGATGGAACACAACAGGTAATCCTCACATGATCCCTCACCTGTCACCCACCTCCAGAGAAACAGAGGCTAGGGACACCATTCCTACCCATCCTGGCTAATAGCCATTGATGGACCTAACCTCCATGAATCTATCTAGCTCTTTTTTGAGCCCTGTTAAAGTCCTAGCCTTCACCACATCCTCTGACAAGGAGCTCCAGAGGTTGTCTGCGCTGAGTGAAGAAAAACTTCCTTTTGTTTGTTTGTTAATAGGCAACCTGCTGCCTATTAATTTCATTTGGTGACCCCAGTTCTTATGTTATAGGAACAAGTAAATAACTTTTCCTTATTCACTTTTTCCACAGCAGTCATGATTTTATAGACCTCTGTCATATCCCCCCTTAGTCTCCTCTTTTCTAAGCTGAAAAGTCCAAGTCTTTTTAATCTCTCTTCATATGGGACCCATTCCAAACCCCTAATCATTTTTGTTGCCCTTTTCTGAACCTTTTCCAATACCAATATATCTTTTTTGAGATGAGGCAACCACATCTGTATGTAGCATTCAAGATGTGGGCATACCATGGATTTATACAGAGGCAATGAGATATTCTCTGTATTAGTCTCTATCCCTTTTTAATGATTCCTAACATTCTGTTTGCTTTTTTGGCTGCCGCTGCACACTGAGTGAATGTTTGCAGAGAACTATCCACAATGACTCCAAGATCTCTCTCTTGAGTAGTTGTAGCTAAATTAGTCCCCATCATTTTGTATGCATGCATCTGACGAAGTGGGTCTTTGCCCACGAAAGCTTATGCTCCAACACTTCAGTTAGTCTATAAGGTGCCACAGGACTCCTTGCCGCTTTTGCAGATTCAGACTAACACGGCTACCCCTCTGATACTTTGACAGTTGGGAAGCATGTGATGAGAGCCCTGTGGAAGTTTGCAATACTAGCTACTATTTAGTCAGGAATCAGTTTAGAGTGGATAAATCAACAGTGGGGGCTGCTGAAATCCAAGTAGCCAGGGTAATCAATACCCTTCTGCTAGGAAGGATAGTGACTCTGGGCACGTGCAGGACTTAATGGATGGCTTTGCTGCGGTGAGGTTCCCTAACTGTGGTGGGACAATAGATGGAATACATATACCTGTTTTGGCACCAGACCACCTTGCCAAAGAGAATGCAAGGGACATTTCTCAATGACATTGCAGGTGCTGATGGATCACAAGGGCCATTTCACTAACATCAACAGGAAAGGTGCATGATGCACTCATCTGTAGAAACTCTGGTCTCTTCAGAAAGCTGCAAGATGGAAATTTCTTCCCAGACTGGAAAATTACCATTGGAGATACTGAGATGTCAATGATTGTCATTGGAAACCAAGACTACCCCTTGTTCCCATGACTCATGAAGCTGTACACAGGTAGCTTGGACAGCAGTAAGAAGCAATTCAACTACAGACTGAGCAAGTGCAAAATGGTGGTAGAATATGCCTTTGGGGATTTAAAAGGATGCTGGTACAATTTATTGGCTAGGCTGGACCTCAACAAAAGCAATATTCCCATTGTTGCTGCTCCTTGCTGTGTGCTGCACAATATGGCTGTGTCTACACTGGCGTGATCTTGCGCAAAAACTCTTTTGCGGAAGAGTTCTTCTGCAAAAACTCTTCCAGAAGCGAGTGCCTACAATGGCATGTGCTTTTGTGCAAGAGATGTGCTTTTGTGAAAGAGCATCCATGCCAGTGTAGACGCTCTCTTGCGCAAGAAAGCTCTGATGGCCATTTTAACCATAGGGCTTTCTTGCGCAAGAAATTAATGTTGCCTGTCTACACTGGCCTCTTGCGCAAGAACAGTTGCACGAAAGGGCTTATTCCTGAGTGAGAGCGTCAGAGTTTGATGCAAGAAGCCCTGATTTCATACATTAGAAAGTCAGTTTACTTGTGCAAGAACACGCGGCCAGTGTAGACAGGCAGCAAGTTTTTGTGCAAGAGCGGCCGCTTTTGCGCAAGATCGCGCCAGTGTAGACACAGCCTATGTGTGAAAGTAAGGGGGAAAGTTTTAGGTGGAGTGAGTGACAATTTGGAAAGTGCTCAAGGGCACTTTTCTATGATATTAATGTACGGGATGTGGGGTCTGGGACAGAATTTGGATAGAAAGGAGCTCAGGGTAGGGGTTTGGGGTGCAGAAGATGGAATGGGATCTTGGAGGGTGTTTGTGTTAAGGAGGGGGTTGTGACCTGGGGCACAGAATTGGGGTACAGGAGATAGTTTGGATGCAAGAGTGGATTCTGACTTGGAGTGGGTGCAGGGTCTGGGAAGGGGTTGTGACCAGGGGCAGGGGTGCTGAGGGTTTGGGTTGTGACCTGGAAAAAAAGAGAGTTATGACATGGGGCAGGGAACTGGGGTGCATGAGAGTCCAATTGGGCTGCCTGCCACACCCCCAAATACTTCTCAGAGAAGGCAGTGCTGGCACCAGAGTGTGCATTTCTGTGTGGCATGTATCCTTGTGGTGAGGCAGAGCTCAGCAATCTGCCTGTGCCCATAAGCACAGCCCAGGCACCTCCTATTGGCCAGTTTCCAGCCAATGGAAGCTGTGATGATTATACTGGGGGCACAGGCAGTGCACAGAGACCTTCCCCCACAAAGGGTGCATGCAATGCAGAGAGGTACAGGCTGGCCCAAGCAGCTGGCCACTTTAAGCAGCGTATGGGGACACATCAGGCAAGGAACCTATCAGAGGGTCCCACTGGGCTGTAGGACATTGGTTGCCCATAGGATCAAGGTAGACTGGATCCAAATGTTTGGTGGTCCTGACCCATCCCATGGCCCCTATTTTGCCCACTCCTGGCCTAGCAGTTAATTATGAGCAGCCAGATACAATAATGAGAGCATATTGAGGTGCACTGCACATCAGAGAAGCACTGAAAACCAGTTTCATGAATGACCAGACAATGGTGTTACAGTTACATATGTTGCTCTTATGCTGTTGTACATGTACTCCACTGTAACCCCCTCCCTCCCAAATGCAGTTGTCACAATGAATAAAGACCCTGTTCTGAAATCATGCATTTTTATTTAGGAAACACAGGGAACACAGATATAACTGACTAGAAAAGGAGTTGCAGGTGTAGCTAGGTTCTGATAACAGAGCGGGGAGTACAAGGTTATGTGGCTTATTACAATCACACTGTGTAGCAATCATAGCTGTGGGAACGACAGCCTTCTGCTCAGGAGACATCCCTGGGAGCTGAGTGACAGGCTTCCGGGGCTTTCCCTCATCCATCCTCCTTTCCCCCTTGAACTCTAGGACATCTGGGAGATGCAGAGGTGACTGATGAAAGGGAACAGGGGGGCACCAGCCACATGACACCCCCAGCCTGGGGAAGGTTTGGACAAGTCTCCTCTGTTCCATGCTCCACCACTTCCTGCCTCTGCTCTACCCTCTCTCTGCCTCTTCCCCACCCTTGCTCCATCCCCCGTCCCTCGAGCGATGCTGCCTGGGAGATTAGCACGGAGATGTCCCTGCACTCACCATCAGCAGCATGGGAAGAAGAACAACATGGCCCCAGCTTGCTTTGCTCCCTCAGCTGCATTACTCCATTTCCCATGGCTGAGTGTGGGATGGTTTCATCCCTTCCCCAAGCAATATGGCTGGAGGAGTGCAGTGGGCTGGGGCAGTTGCATGCTTATCCTGCTGCTGCTGGTGAGTGCAGCTGGACTCCTGCTGCAGGCACCAGATACCCCTGCTAGTCTCCCTCATCGCTGGCTGGCTGGCCCCTTGCCCCTCCCACCCACAGCGATTGGGGCATCTGCCCCCTCTTGCCCCTCATGCGTCACCTATGGGGAGAGGAGGCTATGGAACTTGATGAGGAGGGCAGGTGGTTTATCATTGTGTGAAGGGGGGCTCTGTGCTCAGCTGCTTTTCCTGCACCTTTTCCAGGCACCTCATCAACTCTGTTTGCTCCCTTGTGAGCCTCAACATCTTGCCCTGCATCTTACACTCTTATTCCCTGCATGCTCCCCTGTCCTCCTGCTCAGTGCAGATGATCTCTAACAGCATGAAGCCCTATCAATGAGAGCGAATTGCATGACCTCATTAAACATTTTGTCCTGGGTAGGGGTTTTTTTTGCTTTCTAATCTGTGAAAGCCTAAGTGCAGGAGGAGTGGGGCAGCAGGCAACAGACTGTTGCAGCTGGATTGGGGGGAAAAACCCAGAGTAGACTTTAGAGAAGATACATTGTAAGACAGAAGGTTACTGCTTTTACAATAAATGAAGCACTATGCTGCACGCAAGGCATTTTTCATTTTAAAATGAGCGTCAACCAGTAAGGTATAAAGCTCAGCAGAGTACAGAGCAGGTGAACGCATCTGGCAGGCAGGCATGGAAAGCAATCGCTTTGCAGACATGTAGGAAACTGCAGTCATCACTGTTGTTCACACATTTGTGTTTGCAAAGGGGGGGGGGCACGTTTGCAAGAGCCCCCCTCCAGCACAGCATGATTAGAAACTGCATCTCTTTGTTGCCACACTGACCTAAGAAGGGGGATGCAACAGACTGGGGGTATAGAGGCTCATAGTCAGCACATGGTGGGCCTCCCTCTAGTCAGTGCATAATCAATCCTTTCCTGCACAGTGTGCTTGCAGACTGCAGCCCTACTTTTCCACATTGACCTGAATGTGTGGGGTGGGAGGCAGCAGGCAGGAGTATAGGACTCATACTCAGCATGTGGTTGCCCCCCTCTAGTGAGTATGTGACTACCCCCATCATACAGCATGGCTGTTCTTCAGGATGATCCCTTCAAGCCCATTGCAAACAAAGCAGCAAACCTGGGGTCATCATGATTTATTGGGGATGAGCAAGCAGAGGTCGACTGTGTCAGTGCTATCAATTACAGCAGTGGTTCCCACCTTTTTTATACCACAGACTGGCAAACTCATTCAAAAACTTTTGGCAGACCATGTTGAAGTGTAGTCAATACAGTTTATCGTTACAGGGCAAAACTGAAAACTAGGCACCATGCATGACTGTATCAGGAGTCTAATTAATAAGTAAATAATATATTTACTTGTAAATTGTCTTCACTTCTAGACTATATGCTGACCCTAATTATAGCCAGATACACTTTTGTTCTCATTTAAAAAAAATTAGGTTTAATTTCTTATTTCAACACAAATTCCAACACAGCCTTAACTGAGAAGCTGCTATATTGCCTCTGAAACTTCATGTACTATGAAAGGTTCAAGTTTTGTTGGCCAATTCAATATGTTAATATCAACTATAATTATAAAAACTGTATGCTCCCCATTTGCAGAAGCCAAAAACTGCAAAAAAAAAAAAAATCAAAGAACCAAAAATAAAAAAGAACCAAACCTACTTAAACCTCTCTCAACCTTTTTGGAGCAGCTGGGGTGAAATGAGGCTGTCCCTGCTAAGGCAACCTTCCCCCCTGTGCTCCAGCTTTGCTCCCTTTGCTCCAGCCCTGCTGGGACAGCTTCACTGTGCTGCACTCCCAGGTACAGTCTTACCTCGGTTCCTGGAAAAATCATGGAAGGGATCCTTAAGGAATCCATTTTGAGGCACTTGGAGGAGAGGAAAGTGATTAGGAATAGTCAGCATGGATTCACAAAGGGCAAGTCGTGCCTGACCAATCTGATTAGCTTCTATGATAAGGTAACTGGCTCTGTGGATATGGGAAAGTCAGTGGATGTGATATACCTTGACTTTAGCAAGGCTTTTGATACGGTCTCCCACAATATTCTTGCCAGCAAGATAAGGGAATGTGGATTGGATAAATGGACGGTAAGATAGATAGAAAGCTGGCTAGAAGGCCGGGCCCAGCAGGCAGTGATCAACGGCTCGATGTCAGGATGGAGGTCGGTTTCTAACGGAGTGCCCCAAGGTTCGATTCTGGGACTGGTTTTGTTCAATATCTTTATTAATGACCTGAATGAGGGGATGGATTGTACCCTCAGCAAGTTTGCAGATGACACTAAGCTAGAGGGAGAGGTAGATATGCTGGAGGGCAGGGATAGAGTCCAGAGTGACTTAGACAAATTGGAGGATTGGGCCACAAGAAATCTGATGAGGTTCAACAAGAACAAGTGCAGAGTCCTGCACTTGGGACGGAAGAATCCCAAGCATTGTTACAGGCTGGGGACCAACCAGCTAAGTAGTAGTTCTGTAGAAAAGGACCTGCGGGTTACAGTGGATGAGAAGCTGGATATGAGTCAACAGTGTGTCCTTGTAGCCAAGAAGGCTAATGGCATAGTAGGTTGCATTAAGGGGAGCATTGCCAGCAGATCCAGAGATGTCATTATTCCCCTTTATTCGCTCTGGTGAGGCCACATCTGGAGTATTGTGTCCAGTGCTGGGCCCCCCATTACAAAAAGGATGTGAACGCATTGGAGAGGGTCCAGCGGAGGGCAACCAAAATGATTAGGGGGCTGGAGCATACGACCTATGAGGAGAGGCTGAGGGAGTTGGGTCTGTTTAGTCTGTAGAAGCGAAGAGTGAGGGGGGATCTGATAGCAGCCTTCAAGTTTCTGAAGGGAGGTTCCAAAGAGGATGGAGAAAGGCTGTTCTCAGTAGTGACGGATGGCAGAACAAGGAGCAATGGTCTTAAGTTGTGGTGGGAGAGGTCCAGGTTGGATATTAGGAAAAACTATTTCATTAGGAGAGTGGTGAAACACTGGAATGGGTTACCTAGGGAAGTAGTGGAGTCTCCATCCCTAGAGGTATTTAAGTTTCGGCTTGACAAAGCCCTGACTGGGTTGATCTAATTGGGATTGGTCCTGCCTAGAGCAGGGGGCTGGACTTGATGACCTCCTGAGGTCTCTTTCAGCTCTATGGTTCTATGATTCTATGATACACAGGAAAAGCCTCCTGTTTGTCCAGTGTGGTGACCATAGCAGCACACCTGAGCATGCCTAGGGTCACAAACAAACTCCAGCACGGACTGTGCAGGGGACCCTGGATTTAATTGCTGTCTGGGGAGAAGAATCTGCATAAGCAGTACTCCAAAACAGCAGAAGAAACACTGATATTTATGCCAAAGTTTCACAGGGTATGGTGGGGAAAGAATACAGCAGGGACAGCCAGCAGTGCGAAGAGAAAATAAAGGAGCTCAGGCAGGTGTACCAGAAGTCAAAGTCAGCAAATAGACCATCTGGGTCAGAGTCTCAGACATGCCACTTCTATGAGCAGCTTGCATGGGATTCTAGAGCAGACTCAGCCACTGTCCCAGGATACCTCCCAAGCTACTCTTCAAGCAACAAAGAAGGACATTGTAGATGAGGAAGAGAATGTTCAGCAGGAAAGCAGAGGATCCAAGCTCTGTGTTGGCTGGTCACTCCAAGAGTGGGGTGGGGTGGAGTGGGACTTGGGCAGCCATGGGGGGACAGGGGAGGAGGGTAGAATTGAACCTACTGCTTTGTGCTCCCTAGGCAAATGCCCTAGCCCCTAAAGCCACCCCTGCTCTTGAGTCCCATGGAAGCTGCTCATAGAAGTGGCATGTCTGAGGCTCTGACTGAGATGGACTGTTTGCCTTCTTTGACTTCTGGTACGCTTTTCCTGTGTACCTGGAAGTGCAGCACAGTTGAAAGTGCTGGCCGGAGTAGTTACACTGGGGCAATGTGGGACGCCTCCAGGAGTCCAAGAATGTTGACTTGAACAGTGCTACCCCAGAAGGTTGAATTTAGTGCTACTCTTCTTGCCAAGGTGAAGTCCTTACACCTGCACTGTAGATCTATCAGCTGGATTTGGGGTGTCTTCGTTCTTACATTCTCCTTTTTAGTTTTTCACCTTCTTTTCTTTTATACCATCAATGGTCGATAACAATTATATGCTTCTACTTTCAACCATCACAACTGTTGCTGCTATACTCAGGATAAGGGTTTGTTCCTTTGATAGGGTTTGCTTCTTTTCCCATTGAAATCAATGGAAGATTTGCCATTAGTACCAATGGCCCTGATTATGACACCCTTGCTTACAAAGAATATTTTACCACATGATCAGTTCTACTGAATTCAGTGGGATTAAAAATGGACTCAGGTACCATTCAGTGAGTAATGGTGAGTGGCAGAATCTGATAGAATTGGGTCCTGACCAGGGTTTCCTCTAAATTGCATGGCAGCACAGCGTCACAGGTGATTAATCAGCCCCACCCAGTCAGTGAGCTCCATGCACAGAGCCCTGAGCCTCTGAAAGGGAAATGGGAAAGTCAGTGGATGTGATATACCTTGACTTTAGCAAGGCTTTTGATACGGTCTCCTACAATATTCTTGCCAGCAAGATAAGGGAATATGGATTGGATAAATGGACGGTAAGATGGATAGAAAGCTGGCTAGAAGGCCGGGCCCAGCGGGCAGTGATCAACGGCTCGATGTCAGGATGGAGGTCGGTTTCTAGCGGAGTGCCCCAAGGTTCGATTCTGGGACTGGTTTTGTTCAATATCTTTATTAATGACCTGAATGAGGGGCTGGTTAATCCCTTGTGTAGCTGCGCTGCCGCGCAGCTTAGAGGGAACACTGGTCCTATTTCAAATCAAGTAGCTCTTAATTTTCTTGAAATACAAGTGCCATTGAAAATAACTCTGATGATGATTCCTAAGAACAGGAATTGTTTTGGTAATTTTTACCTTTACTTTGAATTCAAAATTAAGAAGGGGAGAAAGAAAATTACCATTAAGAAACCATAAATTAAAAACACAGGAAATAAAAATTATGCAGGTTTGTTTGTCTAAGATAGTATCAGATAGTCACCTTTATTCTGTTCCAGCAGGGAAGCAAAATGAATGAGATAGTAGGTATTTTCCATTGCTAACATGCATTGAATAATAAATTATTTCTATTAAGGACTGCCACAATGTGCTGGGCATTGAAGGAACCCGTAGTGAGAGTCAGGATCCCTTAGTCCAAAGAGTTAACAATCAATCAGACAAATGAGGGAAGAGAAAAGAAGAAAAGAGGTGCAGAGAAGCTTACACAGCAAGCTAGTGGTAGAGCTAGGAATAAAATCTTTCTGTGAGGTCTAAAGCATGTGCACTAGAAATAGTAGAACTACAGTTGTGTTCTCCATGCCTGTGTGAGTCCCCACTTCTTTAGATTTTAAAATTAAAATGTACCTGTATACAAACTCTATGCACTCTGATAGTCATAACTTACAATCCATATAGAAACACCACCCACCAGCATGTATACAGAAGTTGTCCATACATTTTTCCTTCATGCTAAAATTTGTCTGAACTCAGCTGCTTTGCTGCTGTTGCAGTCATTTCATTAAAGTAAACGTGGCCAGATATCTGTTTATTATCATATGGAGGAGATAACTGTAGTGTGATTTCAGGACTTTATTATACTCTAGCAAATAAAATGCACTAATCTTTTTAAAAAACAATTAGAAGCAGCCCTCTTGAAGAAAGTACAAATAAGGATATGTCTACTGTAGAGTAGAGTTTTGTCGGAAAAACAGCTGTTTTTCCGACAATACTTCAGAAACAGCCACACTGCAATTGCATTCTTTCCAAGTAAATCGAAAGAACAGAGGGCTTTATCCGACAGCGGTAATCCTCATTCTACAAGGAAGTAGCTTTTTTGTGAAAGAGCTCTTTCTCAAAAAGGCATGTGTGGACGGGGAGGAGGGATTTTTTTTTCGAAAGAACAGGCCTCAAGGAAAAAGCACAGGTGCCCTGGTGGCCACTCCATACAAAGTAATCACAACTCTATAGTTCCTGTCTCCTGACCCCTCTTAAAGCTACAGGCACCCTGGACAAGCCTTGTGGCAGGAAGCTGGCCAGAATGCAGCAACCCTAACCCTAACCCTAACCCTAACCCTAACCCTAACCCTGACCACGTGGCTCTCCCTTCCACAGGCCTTGCAAGCCATGTCCACACCTCACACCCCCTGTGACCCGCCTGACCTTTGCCAGGAGCAGCCCCAGGGTCCCAGGACCCACCCAGGGGGAGCAAGAAGCACGCACCCTCCTGGTCAGGCCTGGAGATCAAGTCCTCCTGGAACTGTGGAATGAGGAGGAGGAGGCCTTACACTCTTAGAGGATCCCTGGGCAAAGTGCAGAAATGCGGACATTTATGGCCGGATGGCCGACTCCCTGGTGGAGCATGGACACCCACCCCAGATCTTAGAATAGGTCCAGAATAAAGTCAAAGAGCTTTGCCAGGGACATGTAAGGGGCCAGAGAGCACAGCTTCTGCTCAGGGGCAGGACCCCATACCTGCCCCTACTACAAGGAGCTGCACCAAATTTTGGGGGGGTGGGGAAGATGTTTCCATCCTTGTGGACTCTGGACTGGAGACTCCAGTCATCACCCAGCTGGAGGAGGAGCAGGAGGGCCAGGGCCAGCTGGTCACAGTGGAGGAGGAGGAGGAGGAGGAGGAGGAGGAGGAGAAGATGGGCACAGTGATCCTCTCCCTCGAGCCAGTGCAAGGGAGCCAGGATGTCTCCCAGGCCTCCTCGGAAGCCTGGGAGGGCTCTTCAGGTGAGTGCTCTCACTTTCACACACAGGGCGGAGGAGGTGGGGGCACAGGGAGTGGGGGGGCTGAGTGTCACTTGGGCTGCTGGGGTTGGACATCATGCTACGGTCTGTGCACGTGCAACCACATGGTGCGTTACTGTGTGGCACGTGGACGCAGCAGGCAGCCCTGAGCACGGGTGGGATAAGGGAGTTACTCCCTCATGCAGTAACGAGTGTTCTTCGAGATGTGTGTCCCCGTGGGTGCTCCACTCTAGGTGAAGGGTTGCCCTGAGCCGCAGATCGGAGCCTTGTAAAGCAGTTTCCCCCATTGGGCCACGCATGCCCAGGAGGCATCTTGAGCCCTTCCCGCCTCCTGCAGCACACGGCTCAGCCCCCTCCCTTTCAGTTCCTCGTCTCCACCCGAGTAATTTAGGGTATGTCTACACTACAAAGTTAATTCGAAATAACAGCCATTATTTCGAATTAACTTTAATAGCATCTACACAGCCAAACTGCTATTTCGAAATAAATTCAAAATAGTGGAGCATTTATTTCGAATTTGGTAAACCTCATTCTACGAGGAATAAAACCAAATTTGAAATAGCTAATTCGAAATAAGTGCTGTGTATACAGTTATTTCGAATTAGGGGGCCTCCAGCCCTTCCCAGGGAGCCCTGGTGGCCACTCTGGGCACAACCAGGAAAACTTGTTTGCTCCCCCACAGCCCTGGAGCCCTTAAAGGGGCAGACTCTGGCCACAGTCCCTGTGCCAGTTGCAAGCCTGCCAGCACACAGCCAGCAGACCGTGCACCTGGCACAGCATGAGCCAGCAACCCACTGCCACCCAGCCCTCTACCGCTCCCCAGGACCAGGCTGGAGGCTCCCAGGAGCCTTCCAGGGGCCTCAAAAGGTGGGCACCTTCCTGGTCTAGTGCGGAGATCATGGACCTCATCGAGGTTTGGGGGGAGGCCTCCAATGCCCATGATCTCCACACTAGGTGCAGGAATGTGGCTGTCTACAGCTGCATGGCTGCCAGCCTGGCCACCAGAGGCCACATGCGCAGCCAGGAGCAGGTGCGGAGCAAGATCAAAGAGCTGCGGCAGGCCTATGCCAGGGCCTCCCAACCAGGGGCTGACCCGGAGGCCTGCCCACAGTACAAGGTCCTGGACCACATTCTGGGGGGTCAGATGGTCCACGCCCCCCGGTGGTCATTGACCCTGGGGCAGAGGGCCCTGCCCCTGACACAGGGGAAGAGGAGGAAGAGGGGGAGGACAGCAGCCAGGAGCCTGCAGGGAGCATGCCCTGCACCCAGGACCCCTGAGCCATACCGGAGAGCCCATCGGCAGCCTCATCCGAGGCCGAGGAGGCCTCCACATGTGAGTGCCATCACGGCCCCCTTATGCGGGGCGGGGGGTGGGGGAGAGGGAGCCCAAGGACCGTGCGCGTGGGCCTTGCCGACCACGGAGCAGGCGGCAACCTGTGCGTCTGCCGTGCCAGCCAGGACATGTGGCCCCAGCTGGGTGCCATGCAGGGGCCCTGACCTGTTCCCCACACACGTCTACGCATGAAGGCACATGACAGGATCCTGACCCCGGGGAGAGACACTGCACGCTGCCCTCCCTCCAGACGCCCCCTGTATACAGAGGCAGGGCACATCTCCTTCCCCCCCACCGCACACACCACACTATTGGCAGCAGAGGGGCTGGGGTGCAGTCCTGGGCCAGCTCACACTCCCAGGGATAGCAGGACGTGATGGTGCGGAGACCTGCCGTCCTCACCTTGCAGAGGGGGGCTGGGTTTCACCCACTGTGTCCCCAGGGAGAACTGACCACTTCTCTTGTTTCACCGCAGCCGCAGCACCTGTGAGTGCAGAGCGCACCACCCCTCCAGGGACATCCACCCACACCCGGGCCAGCAGGTGCACCCGCAACTAGGAGGGGATATGTCTACATTACCACCCTAGTTCGAACTACAGTGGCTAATGTAGGCATTCGAAGTTGCAAATGAAACCCGGGATTTAAATATCCCGGGCTTCATTTGCATCTTCCCGGGTGCCGCCATTTTTAAAAGTCCCCTAGTCCGAACTCCATGCCCGCGGCTACACGAGGCACGGAGTAGGTAGTTCGAATTAGGTTCTCTAATTCGAACTACCGGTACACCCGGGCTTCATTTGCAACTTCGAATGCCTACATTAGCCACCCTAGTTTGAACTAGGGTGGCAATGTAGACATACCCAGGATTACCAGAGGCAGGTCCACAGCCAGGAGCACTGGGTGCAAGAAGACCTGCAGCTGTGGCAGGAGAGCTTGCGGGAGCTGTGGGAGCAGGGCTGTGCCCTCCACGAGCACCTGCAGGCCCTGGTGGACCAATTGCTGCCTCCTGCTGCTCCAGCCCCTGCAGCCGCCCCAGCTATCGCTCCTCCTCCCACCCCTGCTCCCCCTCCCGCTTCTTCCACCCCCCCCATTCCTCCTGCACCACCCTCCACACCCACTCACCCCAGGAATGCCGAGGCCCCCGCACCTGCAGTGCTGCGAGACAGGAGGGCCGGCAAGACCCCCAACCCTGAGCTTCCCCTCCCCCTTCCTCCCCTTGTCTCCCCCTTCCAGCTGCCTCCTCCCAGGTCTCCCCCCTCCCCTCTCCCGCCCTCATTCCATCCCTCCCCCCACCTTAGTTATGTTAAATAGAGTTTTTTGTGGCAACACAGGTGTTTTTATTGTACATCAGGAAGGGAGGCTAGGGAGGGGAAAGGGGAAGGAGGTGGGGGTGGAATGTAAGGCACAAGGCCCCAGTGGGGCACGCCAGGGGGACTTCAATCCTCGTCCGCCTGGAAGCTCTCCCACAGGGCTTCCCGGATGCGTACAGCCCCCTGAAGGGCCTCCCAGCTGGCAGCCGTATGGGACTGTGCATACTGGCCAGCCAGGTGGTCAGCCTCTGCCATCCAGGCTGGCAGGAAAGCCTCCCCCTTCCTCTCACATAAATTGTGGAGCACACAGCACGATGCCACCATGTGCGGAATATTGTGCTGGGAGAGGTCGAGGCGGGTGAGGAGGTATCTAAATCGGGCTTTCAGTCGGCCGAAGGCCCCCTTGACCACAATGCAGGCCCTGCTGAGCCTGGCATTGAAGGCCTGCCGGGAGGGGTTCAGGTGCCCCGTGTAGGGCTTCATCAGCCAGGGCTGTAGGGGGTAGGCTGCACCCCCCAGCAGGCACACTGGCATGTCCATGTCCCCGACCCTGATGTGGCAGTCGGGGAAGAAAGTCCCGGCATGCAGCCTCTGGCACACGGAGGAGTTGCGGTACACCCATGCGTCGTGTGCCTTGCTGGACCAGCCCACACTGATGTCCGTGAACTGGCCCCGGTGGTCAGACACGGCCTGCAGGATCACGGAGAAGTACCCCTTCCTGTTGATGTAGAGGGATACCTGGTGGTCTGGGGCACGGATGGGGATGTACGTCCTGTCGATTGCCCCCCTGCAGTTGGGGAAGCCCAGGGCACCGAACCCCTGGATGACCGTGTCCAGGTCGGTGAGGCAGACGACTCTGCGGAGCAGCATCCTGTTGATGGCCTTAACCACCTGCAGAGAGACACACAAAACCGAGGGTCACTGGGGCACCCGGGTGGCTGGGAGTGTTCGTTCCCTGGCACTGCCCCGTGCCCCACTCCCAGGAGCAACCCCCACTGCAATCCTGACCACCACGGGCAGTCTGTAGTGTGGCTGGGACAGACCGAACCCTCCCGGGCAGGGCACTTACACCACCTCCCCCCCGTTTTCCCTGGGGCAGCCCATCTCCTCCTTGCAGCCCCCCCTCCTGGCCCAGTGGCCGGTGACTGCCATACCTGCATGAGCACTGCTCTGATGGTGGATCTCCCCACGCTGAACTGGCTGCTGATGGATCGGTAGCTATCCGGTGTGGACAGCTTCCAGAGGGCGATGGCCACCCACTTGTGGAGGGGAATGGCGGGCCTCATGCGTGTGTCCCGTCGCCGCAGAGCAGGGGCGAGCCACTCACAGAGCTTGAGGAAGGTGTCCTTCTTCATCCTGAAGTTCTGGGTCCACTGTTGGTCTCCCCAGCACTCCAGGACGAGGTGGTCCCACCAGTCGCTGCTGGTGTCCAGACACCAGATGCGGCGGGGCATGCTGGTGTCCGGGCGCTGCTCCTCCACGGCCCCCGGGGGGGCAGGGGGAGGGCCAGGGGGCTGGCCTGCAGCAGAAGGTACCTGGCAGCCTCTAGCAATTGCTGCCAGGCTTGCAGCAAAACATTCAACATGGGCACCAGAGTGCCCAGGGCGGCTCTGGCTCCATGGTGCCGAGTGCTGTGGTGTCCCAAATGAGAGCGACCAAAGCAGGCAGAAAGGAAAATGCTTTGCTGTCCCTCAGCAAGGTAGGCAAGCAAGTGGGAAAGCTGAGAACCGGCTGTCCAGGGGGGGTCCCTTTAAGTACGAGCCTCAGATAGCCTCAGACAGCAACCACACAAAGCAACTACTGACCTGATGCCCTGCTGGAACCGGTTTCAGCTGCCCTTAAATGCGATCCAGCATCCAATCAGTGTGGACGTGCTATTTTGAAATAGCAAAACGCTATTTCGAATTAGATTTTGTGTCTATATGCGTTATTTCGAATTGGCTTAACTCAAATTAACTATTTTGAATTAAGTTAATTCAAAATAGTGCTGTAGTGTAGACATACCCTTAGGCTATGTCTACACTGGCGGGTTCTTGCGCAAGAACATCCACACTGCCCTCCCACTCTTGCACAAGAAGATTTACAGTATAGCGTGGTAAGAGAGGGCTTCTTGCACAAGAGCTACGCTCTTTTTTATCAGATGTAAGCCCTCTTGCTCAGGAGCTCTTGCGCAAGAGGGCAGTGTGGATGCTTGGCAGGGATTTCTTGCGCAAGAAACCCCTATGGCTAAAATGGCCATCAGAGCTTTCTAAGGCAAGAGAGTGTCCACACTGCCATGGATGCTTTTGCACAAAAGCACAGCTTGCACATGGCAGTGTGGATGTTTTCTTGAGCAAGACTTCTTGCACAAGAACCCTTGCACAAGATGTTCTTGCGGAAGAAGCTGCCAGTGTAGACATAGCCTCTGTGTTTCATGGAACCAGCCCTGCTCCAATCCTTTGTGCTTAACACCTCAAGGATATTATTGCCCTGTCTCTCTCTTTCTTCTAATTTCTCACCTAAGGGCGGCCCAGGGAGGAACAAAATCCCAGATCTGTTCTACCCGAGTGTGTGTTCCTTCGGGATCAATGTCCTCTGACACACAGGAATCACCAATTCGGCCCCGTGCGGCTGGCTCTGGAGAGTTGCATTTCTAGGCAGGTGGGATGTTGAGCCCGGAGGATGAATGTGGCTTCTGGTGCCTTCGTATGCGGGTCCCACCCAGAGCTTTGGGACCTCAAACTCTGTGGTTACTACAGTCTCATGTGTCTCTTGGAGACCTTCCCCCTGGGCCAGGAGCCGGGACTGCTCCACAGACAGAGTGGTGAGTCCAGGACAAGCGGGAGGAGCAGGGCAATGACCGGTCGGGAGCCGAGCGGAGCTGGGAGATCACTGGGTTCGGCAGGATTTGGGGGTTTTTGTTTGTTTGTTTGTTTGTTTGTTTGTTTTTAAAGACATTGTCACAGCCAGGTCTGGTGCCCAGTTGAAACCAGTTCTGTTGTCAGACGTCGCACACCATTGTGTGTTTTTGGCAGGATTTAACTCGGAAGCTGTGTCTACACTGGCACGATCTCGTGCAAAAGCGGCCACTCTTGTGCAAAACTTGCTGCCTGTCTACACTGGCCGCGTGTTCTTGCGCAAGTAAACTGACGTTCTAATGCATGAAATCAGGGCTTCTTGCACCAGAACTCTGACACTCCCGCTCAGGAATAAGCCCTTTTGCACAACTGTTCTTGCGCAAGAGGCCAGTGTAGACAGGCAACATGAATTTCTTGCGCAAGAAAGCCTATGGTTAAAATGGCCATCAGAGCTTTCTTGCGCAAGAGAGCGTCTACACTGGCATGAATGCTCTTGCGCAAAAGCACATGCCAGTGTAGACGCTCTCTTGCATAACGACTTTAACGCAAGAACTCTTGCACTAAAGAGTTTTTGCACAAGATCACGCCAGTGTAGACATAGCCTTAGACTCCGAGCAGAGGGGAGAAAGGGAGGGTCATGGAGCACCCACGGGGACACACATCTCGAAGAACACTCGTTACTGCACGAGGTGAGTAACTCCCTTTTCTTCTTTGAATAGTGTCCCCGTGGGTGCTCCACTCTAGGGTATGTCTACACTAGCCACCCTAGTTCGAACTAGGGTGGCTAATGTAGGCATTCGAACTTGCAAATGAAGCCCGGGATTTAAATATCCCGGGCTTTATTTGCATGTTTCTGGGTGCCGCCATTTTTAAATGCCCCGTAGTTTGAACTCCCTGCCCGCAGCTACACGCGGCATGGGCTAGGTAGTTCGAATTAAAGCTCCTAATTCGAACTACCTTACTCCTCATTGCAGTATTCAATCTATGGCTGGAGGGAGCCGGAGTCAGTGTTTAGCTGTGGTGGGGAGCACTGCTGTAGCAACTGCTGAGTCATCCTTGAGTTGTGGTAGGATAGCGTAATGTTGGGCAAAGGTATGGTCTGAAGACCATGTTGCTGCCTGGTAAATGTCTCTTAAAGGGACATTGCTCAAAAAGGCTGTAGAAGCAGCCGTAGCTCGAGTGGAATGCGCTCGTGGTGGGCGCTGTAGTGGTCTATTGCCCAGAGTGTGACACTTAATTATGCATGTCGATATCCACTTCGAGATTCATTGATATGGGTGTTCCTTTGGATCGTTCGGCGATGGAAATAAAAATCTTTTGGATTGATGAAATGGTTTTGTTCTTTCCAGGAAGAAGGCCAGAGCCCTCTGAATGTCCAGAGTATGTAGGCTGGTGTCCTTCTGAGAAACGTGTGGTTTTGGGGAAAAGGTAGGTAGTACGATGGGTTCATTGACATGGAATTCTGTACAGACCTTTGGCAAGAATGTCGGGTGGGGTCTAAGTATGACCCTATCCTTCATGAAAACTGTGTAAAGGGGTTCTGACATTAATGCCCCAAGTTCACTCACCCTCCTGAAGGAGGTGATGGCTAAGAGGAAACAGACTTTCATAAAAATAAAGGGGAGTGGTACTGTTGCCAATGGCTCGAAAGGAGGTCTGGTGAGGTAGTCTAGAACAAGATTTAGGTCCCATAAGGGGGGTGTGGCCTTATATGGTGGGTACACATTGTGGAGTCCATTAAGAAATCTCTTCGTGATAGGATGGTTAAAAATGGATAAACCATCCATGGAGGTATGGAATGCTGCTATTGCAGAGAGGTATACTCTTAGAGAAGAGATTGACAGTCCTGATGCTTTAAGGTCTAGAATGTAGTCCAGGATGGTATTTATGGGGAGACACGGGGTTCTACTTTGGCCCGCTGACACCAGTGGGAGAATCATGTCCATTTTTGCAGGTAAGTTTTCCGAGTAGATTGCCTCCTACTGTGGAGAAGGATCTCTTTTACTTGCTGAGAACAGCGATCTTCTATCTCTGAGAACCAGAGAGAAGCCATGCCTGAAGATGTCGGGTATGGAGCTGTGGGTGCAGTATTCTGCCATTGTCCTGAGATAGTAGGTCTACTCAGTATGGTAGTGGATGGGGAGGCTGAACCGCTAGCCTGCAGAGTTATGTGTACAAAGTTTGACGAGACCATGATGGGGCGATCAGGATGACTAGGGCTTTTTCTCTGCAGATTTTGTGTAGGACTCTTGGGATGAGCGGTATGGGGGGAAAAGCGTAGTGTAGGGGGGGCTGTCCATTTGATTAGGAAGGCATCCCCCAGAGAATGTTTGCCAGGTCCCGCACGTGAGCAGAATTGGGAGCACTTGGTATTCTGGGTAGAAGTGAAGAGGTCTATAGATGGCCATCCCCATTGGTGGAAAATTGAATTTGTGATCTCCGTATGTAACTCCCACTCATGGTCCAAGGTGAAGTTGTGACTGAGGGAGTCCGCTTTGGTGTTGTTCACCCCAGGCAGGTAGGATGCTACAAGGGTGACTTGGTTGCGGATGCATGAGTTCCACAGGCGGATAGCTTCCACGCAGAGGGAGCGGGAGTGGGCTCCGCCCTGTCTGTTTATGTAGAACATCGTGCAAATGTTGTCCGTTAGGATGCAGACTGTATGACTGGCGATGTCGGAGGCAAACTGTGCACAGGCATTCCTTACTGCCCTTAATTCGAGGAGGCTGATGTGTAGTAGTGTCTCGCTTGGGGACCACCTGCTCTGAACTTCGTGACCATCCATATGTGCCCCCCAGCCGAGCAGGGACGCATCCGTGGTAATCTGGATAGTGGGTACGGTTTGTTGGAATGGAACCCCTGCCAGGAGATTGTTTGGCATTGTCCACCATCGTAGGGATGCAAGAACGTCTGGTGGAATGGTAACCCTCTTGTTTCGAGGGTGTCGTGACGGAATATAAACAGTTGCTACCCAGAGTTGAAAGCATTGAAAGTGTAGGCAAGCATGGTGGACTACGTAGGTAGTAGAAGCTATGTGTCCCATTAGTCGGAGACAGGTAAGTACTGTGGTGGTGGGAGTTGTGAGCATCCTGCTTATAATTTCTTGTATAGTTGTGAAACATTGTCGAGGCAGGTATGCTCGAGCTGTAATTAAGTCCAGGCATGCGCCAATGAACTCTATATCTTGAACTGGGTGCAACGTTGATTTGTGTTTGTTGATTAGAAGGCCTAGACGATTGAGGAGGGCTGTGGTCATATGTATCATAGAGGCGGTTTCGGCCTGCGACAACCCCTTTATAAGGCAGTCGTCTAGGTAGGGGAATATGATGACATTCTGTCATCTGAGGTATGCAGCTATGACTGCTAGTACCTTCGAAAATACCCTCGGAGCTGATGAGAGACCGAAAGGGAGAACTTTGTACTGGAAGTGTTCTGGGCCAAGCGTAAAGCGTAGGTAGCGTCTGTGGGCCGGGTGGATGGTTATATGAAAGTAGGCATCTTGCAGGTCGAGGGCTGAGAACCAGTCCCCTTGATCTAGCACAGGAATGATTGTTATGAGAGTGACCATCTTGAAACGTTGTTTCTTGATAAACTTGTTCAGTTTGTGGCGGTCCAATATAAGTCTCCAACCCCCTGTTCTTTTCTCGGTTAAGAAATAGTTCGAGTAAAACCCTCTCCCGTGGAACTCTTTGGGTACCCTTTCTATGGCTCCAATTGCGAGGAGCCAATCAATCTCTTGTTTTAGTAGGGTCTTGTGAGCGTGGTCCCTGAAGAGGGACAGGATAGGGGGAAGGGTAGGTGGAATAGCAGTAAATGGGATGGTATAGCCTACTCAAATTATCTCTAGAACCCAGCGGTCCGATGTTATGGATTCTCATTGTGGAAGGAACAGCCGCAAACGGTGGGTAAATAGATGGCCATGTTGAATTGGTGCTAGATCATAAGGGAGGTCTTGCAGATCCTTGACCACATCTTCAAATTTGCTGCTTGGAGGGTTGGGTAGTTGGTGAGTGACCCTGGTTGGGGCGCCTTCTGGGAGCTCATTGCCTTGGTCTGATGTCCTCATAGGGCCTCTGTGGTCGATTGTATTGCCCGTATCGGTATCGGTTGTATGTGTTATATGGAGTGTATCATCTGCGTTTGTAGGGCGGTGTGTACATGCCCAACGTGCAAAGTGTGGTCTTAGAATTTTTGCTGTTATAGAGCATTTTGCCTGTAGTAGCTGCAAACAACTTTAGCTTGTCAAATGGCAAGTCTTCTACTTTGGGCTGGAGTTCGTGGGGAACTCCGGACGACTGAAGCCAGGAAGCTCTACGCATCACTACCGCCGTAATTGTCACTCTGGCTGCGGTGTCAGCAACATCCATTGCGGTTTGAAGAGCGGTGTGGGCAGTCATATGGCCCTCATGGACTATTGCTTTCAAGATGGCTCTTTTGGACTCAGGGAGGTGTGGCATCAGTTCTCCTAGTTTTGAATAATTGCCGAAATCATGATTTGCTAACAGAGCAGAGTAATTTGATATTCTGAGTTGTAGGGTGGACGAGGAGTATATTTTCTTGCCAGACAAGTCTAGCTTTTTGTGGTCTTTGTCCGCGCTGCTTGTCCTGTATTGCGGGAGCTTTGCTCATTGTTGTGCTGAGTCCACGACTAGGGAGTTAGGTTGTGGATGTGTGAACAGAAAGTCATTGTCTTTTGATGGAACAAAGTACTTTCTGTCGATTTTTTTATTAGTTGGTTGAATGGATGTGGGTGTCTTCCACAAGTCCTCCGAAGTTTCCATGATTGCTTCATCTATTGGTAGGGCAATCTTGCTGTGTAATGTAGGATGTAGGTTCTTTAGTAGTTGGTATTGTTTCTTTTGCACTTCTTGCAGGGAGACGTGTTGACTTGTCGCTACTCTCTTCAATAGTTCTTGAAACTGTTTCAGGTCATCAGTCGCTACAGTGTCTGATGGTACAACGGCATCATCCGATTGCGCACTGAGGGTATCAGAGTGTGTGATGTCTATTGAATGAATGTCTGATTCGTTGTCTGAAATTCGTTCCGCCTCCTCCGCCAAATGACTTGCTGGAGGTAGGGGCTGTGGCTGAGGCAAGCTTCTCCGGGATGGAGTGTAGCGAGCTGAGGACCGATGTCTGTATGGGTTCCAGTGGTCCCAGGGCCCCCATTGCGATGGATAAGATGGGGGTGGGTACAGCCAGTATGGGTGCCATGGGCTCTGCTGTGGTGCAGCCCTGTCGTGGTAGGAGCGAGACCTCCTAGGAGATGCGTGCAGCGAGGAGTACACCATGTGACGGTCATCATCAGGCAGGGGAGCCTCTTGAAGGGACAATGGTGATATAAACCTGGGAGGGGACTGTCTTGATGGAGACCTCCCAGATGCATAAGCAGTGGAAGGCCGGCATGGATACTGCTGCCCGCTATGAGTGTCAGTTTCTTGCTGGGGCTGCTCTGTAGCAGCCTCAGCTGGCTGCTTATCTGTTTCTGCTGTTGGCGCCGGTGCAGCATCATGCTGCTTAGCTGTAGCTGGTGCTGGCTTAGCAGGGTGAAAATTCTTCTGCTGCGGTGCCGTAGCTTTAATCGGCGCTGCAGCTTTAAGGGGTGCCGGGGCTTTTGGCGACACCGGGGCTTGAAGAGGCGCCGGGACTGGAAGTGGTGCCGCGGTTTGAAGCAGCACTGCAGTTTGAAGAGGCGCTGGCTTTTCTTGCTATGCCGGCTGCCTGGAGCGCTCCCAGGACAGCTCAGAAGTGGCGCGCACCGGTCCCGGTGCAGAGTGTGAGGATCATCCCGCTGCCTTAGTGGCAGGGGTCCTCATACTGTGCTGTGCCTCTCCTCTGCATTTCGGGGAGGAGGAGGCTGGAAGAGAGCGGGATAGTGAGGCTCTCTGTCTTGGCTCGCTCCTGGAAGGTGGGGGGTAGGGGGGCTCCTGCCGTGCTGTCGCCTGTCCATCGGTAGACTGTAAAGCCTTTCCAAATAAAATCATTCTCAGGCGGAGCTCTCGGTCTTTCCCGGCTCTCGCCATGAGTGAATTACAGTGAGTGCAGCTGTGGGGAGAGTGAGTTTCCCGCAGGCAGCAAATGCATTTTGAATGGCCGTCTGAAGCCAGCATAGGCTCGCAGCACTGGTCACATTTTTTAAAACCTGAGGAGCCGGACATGGCTGGTTCTCTCCTCCTTCTCCTTACTCTGTTGTTTGTTTTTTGTTGTTTTGTTTTTCTCTGTTGTTATTGTCGTTGTCATCTGTCTCTTTTATTTATTTTTCTTTTTTATTTTGTTGAATAGCTGAGAGAGCCCCAGTTCACCGGGGCCCCGGTTTGAACCGAGTTCAAGTCCCCTGAGGGGAGATTTTCATTAAGTTTATTCTTATTACTAGTTTTTTTGGTTTTGTTTTTTTTTGAAAAGAGAAAAGAAAAAAAGGGAAAACAAACTTGGAATACAACAGGGGAAACAACTCTGCCTAAAAACTAACTAATGGGGAAGTAGTCAGAGAGATTGACAGGGAGCTCCTGTTTGCGCCATCCGCTGACGAGGGCAGTTAAAGAGGAGCTGAAAGGGAGGGGGTTGAGCCACGCGCTGCAGGAGGCGGGAAGGGCTCGAGATGCCTCCTGGGCATGCGCAGCCCAAACGGGGGAAACTGCTTTACAAGGCTCCGATCTGCCGCTCACGGTAACCCTTCGCATAGAGTGGAGCACCCACGGTGACATTACTCAAAGAAGAACCTGCTGCTAGGATCAGGAGAGGCCACACATGTCCTGATCCCAGGGGAGGGAAGGCACACTCGGCTGGAAGCAGGCTAGCCACAGGGTCACAGGCACAACCCCAGCCGCACCCAGGAGTGCTGCACCCAGCACACAGGCATGCCTGCATATGTAAGGCAGCAGCCGCTCCCACAGACAGCACAGCAAGCCGCAGCTGAATGTGCAGACTCCAGGGAGGGCAAGGCTGCTCCCAGCTCTTCTGCTACCCATGAGGGGATCCCACTGTGGCTGGATGCCTGGGAGGGCTCTTCAGGTGAGTGCTCTCACTTTCACACACAGAGGGGGGAGGCGGGTGCACAGGAGACTGAGTGTCACTCAGGCTGGACATTGTGCTGTGTGCCCCCTTCCTATGCCTGTGTCCCCCCTTCCCGTGCCTACCTGTCCATGGTGTGGGGAAGGGGGGGAGCGGGCATCACGGTTCTCTGGGCACATCAGGGCCCCTTTAAGAAAGGGCATGCTGTGCAGGCCACACATGGCCTGGCACCCAGGACATTCCCTTCCTGTGGGCCGTGGACTGTTATGGTCACAGCTCACAGAAGAGGGCACAGCCTCAGGGACTGTGTCTGCAGGGATGACTGACCACCTCTCACTCTTGTGTGTTCTCCACAACCAACCAGCTGGGACAGAGGACCCCCAGCCACACCACTGCAGTCACTTGCAAGAGTCCGGGGGACCCGCAGATGAGCCAGGGTGCAGGAGAACCTGATGCACCAACACGTCAGTGTCTGCCTCGATATCCATCAGAGACTGGTGCTCGGGGTCAATGCGGATCTCAAGTGGCAGGAGCGTGCATGGGACCAAATGATGGTGCGGTGGGACACCATGTGTGGCATCATGTCCCACATGGTGGAACACCCGCCTGATGCTGCTGCTCTTGCCTTCCACCCTCCTGCCCCCCCTCCTATGGCCATTGCCCATCTGCCTGCCCACCCTGCTATGCCTCTGATCCCTCCCCATGCTATGCCTCTGCTCCTTCCCTTCCCAATGCCCATCCCCCCTCCCCAAGTGATGCCTATGCCCCCTTTCTCCTGCCCCCTGCCAACTCTGACCCCACTCTAGCCCCCCCTCCTGTCCACCTCTTTGTGGCCCCCCAGACCCACACAACCCTGTGAGGTCCCCGACCCTGAGGTGGGACTTTGAGCCACCCCACTCCTGCTCCCACTCCTGATCCCTCCTCCCAGTCCTGAGTCCCCCCTCCCAGTTCAGCATCCCCTCCCAGTTCACACTTCCCCCCTCCCCTTGCCCACCTTTTCTTACTATTGAATAAAGAAAGACTCCTTTTGTTGTGAAAGCAAACAGGTGTGTTTCTTGGGAGGTCAGGAAAGGGGCAAGAGGAGGAGGTGAGAGGGGAAAGGAAAAGAGCTGAAAGGCAGAGGCCACTGTTGGTGAGGCCTGTCTGTCTAAGAGAACCTCTCCCTCAGGGCCTCCCGGATACACACCCTGACCTGATAGGCCTGGCTCATGACAGCTGTCTGGGGCTGCTCAAACATACGGCCCTCAAGGCCGCCATCTGCCCCTCACCCTGGGAGGAAGGCCTCCCCCTTGCACTCCACAATATTGTGGAGCACACAGCAGGCTGCCGCCACTTCTGGGATATTCTGCTCCCCTAAGTCCAGGCGGGTGAGGGGGCAGCGGAAGCGTGCCTTGAAGCGCCCGAAGGGACATTCCACCTGCATCCTCGCTCGGTTGAAGCGGGCATTGAAAAGGTCCCTTCTGGGATTGAGATGGCCAGTGTATGGCTTCATCAGCCAGGGCATTAGTGGGTATGCCACATCCCCCACTATGCACATTGGCATGTGCTGGTCACCCACCACAAGCTCCTGGTGGGAGAAAAAGGTGCCCGCCTCCAGTTCAGCACACAGGCTGAAGTTTCTAAACACTCTGGCATCGTGAGTCAGCCTGACCACCCCACATAAATGTCCTGCAGGACTACAGAAAAGTAGCCCTTTCTGTTTATAAACTGGGCCGCTTAATGGTCCAGTGTGCAGTTGGGGATGTACATACTGTCTAAGGCTCCCCCACAGTTGGGGAACTCCAGGGCAGCAAATCCAGCCATGGTCATGTCCAGGTCTTCCACACAGATAACTCTCCACAGCAGCAGGGAGTTGATGGCCCTCACCACCTGCAGAAGGAGACAAAGAAACACACAAAACAGAGAATGAGAGAGGGGGTGACTGAGCCCTTGGGAGGTACCCGTTCCCCCCCCTTTTCTGCCCCCCCCAATGCCCGAGGAGCCACCTCCTATGAGCCCATCCCCCCCCCCCAGCAGCAGGGCTGTGTGAGGGCAGCACGGCACAAACCCCTAGGGACAGGGCTTTCCACCCCACCCCCACTCCACCCCCAACAGTCCCCAGTCCCCCTCTCCCAAGGGTCCCCCTTATGCAACACTCTCTCCTCCCCCTCCCCATGCAGGGACTGCTGCCTGAGAGCTCCTGACCTGCATAAGGAGGGCCCCAATGGTGGATTTCCCCACCCCAAACTGGTTGCCTATCAACAGGTAACTGTCTGGGGTGGTGAGCTTCCTCAGGGCAATTGCGACCTGCTGCTGCAGGGGGATGGCAGGCCGCAGGTGGGTGTCGTGTCTTTGGAGGGTAGGTGTGAGCCAGGCACAGAGCTTGAGGAAGGTGGCCTTCTGCATTTGAAAGTTGTGCAGCCACTGCTGGTTGTCCCACCGCTCCAGGACCAGCCAATCCCACTAGTTTGAACTGGTCTCAAGTCTCCAAAAATGCCTCTGTACAATGGGGTGTGTGAGAGGGCTGGCGAGCCCTGCACTCCCAACAGTGCTGTCTCGGTGCTGTGGGGGAGACCGGTGGAGTGGCAGTGGTGCAGCACCTGCCTCTGCCCGGCTTGGGCGGAGGACATCACCCGCCGGAGCGGTGCGGGCAAGTGACGTCACCTGCTGGAGCGGCGCGGACAGATGACGTAGCCTGCTCAGGCAGCGCTGGCCAGTGACGCAACCCACCAGGGCAGCGAAGGCGAGCTGTGGATTGGCGGGACACTGGCCACAGCGTGGGCACATCCACCGGTGGGACATTTAGAAAGGGGCCAGCAAGGCCTCAGGAGGGGAGTGGGAGCAGAAGAATCGCTACCTCACAGAGGTGAGGCAAGGTGGACCACCGGCCCTAGAGAAAGAGAAAGCTGGAGGCACAGCGGGACGGAGAGCAGCACCTGGCGCAAGTATGATGGCCCTGGTCGGCGGGTAGGAAGTGGCCCAGGGACGGGGTCGTGAAGCTCGTGGGCTGACGAGTTTAGGGGAATATCCCCGTCAGCTAGGCACGGGAAGGCAGTGTCCCTGCCTTAGGGCCCTGGGCCGGGACTTAGGAGAGAGGGTGGGCCCAGGTCCCCCTACCACGCCACCCACACTTGCGCCTCGAGGATGGGGAGGCTGTTATATGTAGAAAATAGGGGTCGAGACTGAACAATTGATGGACTGTGAGGGAAACTGGTGGTGGGTTTGAGACTCAGCCTGTTCAGACTCGAGTGGACCATAGCTCGGGGGAACACGGGGTATAGAAGGTTGACGGCGAAGTTGCTGGAATGGTTGACAGAAAATCAGAGGCAGCAACAACACCAACAAACGCTCCTCATTCAACCAGAGGCATAGTGAAGGGCGGGGCGGGGGGGGCAATTGCCCCCGGGCACCATGCTAGAGGGGCGCCAGCCGGGGTGAGAGAGAGTGCACATTGCGCAGGCTCAGGCGGCGAGTTATATGGCCTCGTGGTGCCCATGCTCCAGCAATATTCAGAGCTGGGGGCCCTGCTCCAGCAATATTTGGAGCTGGATCTCTCCCCTGGCCCTGCCTGGAGTGGGCCCAGGCCCCCACCTGCTGGCCCTCCCGCGCATCCCCCTCGGCCCCAGACCGTTCCTGCTGTACGCAGCATTCAGTCGGCTCCCCCTTGCCGGTGTGCGCGGCCGGCTGCTGCTGCCAGCATTTACAGGTGAGCAGGAGATGCCTGGGCATGACGTGATGTCACGGCCTGGGACTTTAAAACTGCTCGGCGTGGCATTGCGCCGCGCGGCCTAACTCCTGGTTCGGAGTCCGGGGAATTCTGGGGCCCAAGCACAGACTCCGGCCCCACAAAGTGGAAGGCAGAAGGTAGGGGAGGGGGAGGGAAGGGAAGGGGGAAAACTAGGGGGAAGGGGTGGGAGAGGAAGGGGTTTGTGACCCTAGATCAGTGAGCCGGCAGCTGGGCCATATGCTGCCGCCCTGAACGCACTGAGCAGAGGCAGCCGGCAGGAGCACCCTCTTTTAAAAGTAAGATTAACTTGCCTGAGTGGTTCCTATGGCTCTCTGGGAGGGGGATTTGGTTGGGGTGGGGCGCTGGGAAGCTTAGCTCTGAAGGAGGGGGATTTGGCTGGGGGGGCTCTGGAGTTGCTCGTCTCTGAAGCAAGGGGATTTGGTTGGGGGTTGGGGGAGGTGCTGGGGGTGCCTGGCTCTGGCATCAGCTGGTAGAAAACCTGCCAGTCTCCAGCGGCAGCCCCTGGTCGGGCAGGCCAGGGCCAAGGGGCATGGAGCAGAGGGTGGGGGGCCAGAGGCGTGTAAGGGCAGGTAATGGCAGGGGGAAAGTACAAGTGGGGGGGTGGATCTTGGGAGGAAGAGGCAGGAGCATTTGGGGGGAGTGTGGGGGGCCTTGGGGGCAAGAACAGCAGGGTGGGGGATCACAGGTCTGAGTGCTTGTGCCCCCCAACCCCACATTTTGGGCACTTCTGTGATTCTGGGCTAGAAGAGCTGGGTCCGCCCTGGAGCAGTGCCCAGCCAAGGCAAGGGACAGCACGTGTTAAAGACCTAGAGTAAAGTGATGGCTTGGCTGGTGAGGAAAAGAGCTTTGTCATTTGTGAACTCCGCCCGCAGGTGCCGGGAGCGGAGGCGTGGGGAGCCCCCTTCCCTGTATGCTGAATTTGCCGATGACCTGCCACCTGGCAGCCGGTTCCCTACCCACTGACTTTCAGCCACTCATCCGTCTGTCACTGGACTGCCTCACTTGATTTCATCCGGACACAAAGCACTATCAAGCAACAGATGGCACCATCCACCCACTGGAATGGTACCAAGCCCGCGTGACCAAGGCAAGACTTGTCCTTGCCAGCCCTTGCTCTGCCCATTGGTAACACTCAGAGGGCTTTCCCAAGGAGGCCAACATTGTTCCTATTTTACAGCTGGGGAAACTGAGGCACAGTGGGGGCTGTGACGTGCCTGAGGTCACACACCAGGCTGGACTAGAAGCTCAGTTTCCAGTGGTTCAGGGGCTGTCGCACTGCAACACTGGCCTAGAGGCTGGGTAGCAAAGATATGACTGCAGCACAGACCAGCATAACTCGGCTCGCTGCAATCTGATTAATGTGGGGAACAACCACAGGGTGGGGGGGCTCCAGCAATCATGCCCTGTCTAGCTCATGCTGCGATCAAGCCACCCCTGCTCAAAGGAGACAATCCTGGGAGCTGCCCGCTGGCCCACGGTGCAGCCCAGCTAATGGCAGCGAAGGGCAGAGACTGATACCCGGCAGCCACCCCCTGCCCCGGCTTCTCCCATCCACTCAGCCCCACCCCCAGGCTTGCTGAGGCCTGTTGGGGGAATGCTTCGGATCTAGCCAATTCACTCCCCTTACACTGCAACACTGGCCTAGAGGCACCACAGGGCCTGGCCCCTGGGATCTCACAGTGTGGGAGAAAACAGGGCCTGACCTGACCCCCAGTTCAAGGGATCCACTTGAGGGAGCGCCCTACCACCAAAATCTCACTGGTGCTCAGGAGGCTACAGGGCCTCTCTAGGGGGCGCTGGCTCCGGTTCAGTCCCAGGGCAGGGGGCACAGGCTGGCTCACGGAGGTATGGATGGGCTCTGGGGATCCATCCCTTCTAGGGGGCACCAGCCCCCATCTAACCCCATACGGGCAGTATAGAATCACAGAACACTAGAGCTGGAAGGGACCTCAAGAGGTCATCAAGTCCAGTCCCCTGCCCTCACAGCAGGACCAAGCACCCAGGGCTACTCAACACATGGCCTGTGGGCTGCATGCTGCCCACGGCCAGTTTGTTTGTGCCCCACGGTGCAGTTTGAGTTCATGAGGAGATCAACACGTGGCCGGCGAGTGGGAGCCAAAACAAAAAAGTAGTCACTGTAATGATCTTCTGTTGATATGCATTTTAGTAGTTAAATTCTTGGACTGTCATTGCTCATGAAAAGTGCTGTCACGTTGGTAGAAATCGGGTAAATGTTGCATTTTATTAGTATCAGCCAGAACTGACTTAAATAGGGCCTGTGTGTTGTGTAGTCTTGCTTTAATCTTTGTATTCATGCCTGTCAGTGTGAGAGAAGCTATTTGTATATATTTACTTGCATATGCAACCACACTTAAGTTGAGGCCCTCAGCATGTTCTGTAAGTATCAGTGTTGCCCCTGGGGCTTCCAAAGTTGAGTTGCCCTAGCGCATCCCTGACAGGTGTCTGTCTAACCTGGTCTTAAATATCTCCAGTGATGGAGATTCCACACTCTCACTAGGCAATTTATTCCAGTGTTTAACCACCCTGACGGGCAGGAAGTTTTTCCTAATGTCCAACCTAAACCTCCCTTGCTGCAATTTAAGCCCATTGCTTCTCATCCTAACCTCAGAGGCCAAGGAGAACAATTTTTCTTCCTCCTCCGTCTGATACTCTTTTAGATACTTGAAAGCTGCTCTCATGTCCCTTTTTCGTCTTCTCTTTTCCAAGGTAAACAAGGCCAATTCCTTCAGCCTTGCCTCATACCTCATGTTCTCTAGACCTTTCATCATTTGTGTTGAACTTCTCTGGACTTTCTCCAGTTTCTCCACGTTTCCTGAAATGTGGCGCCCAGAACTGGACATGATACTCCAGCTGGGGCCTAAGGTAGATGGCTCATTCCCTGCCCAGGGGGACGTGAGACTGGGCAGGTTAATTTCCAATGCTCCTGTTTATTCTTTTCCTAAGCCAGGAGGGCACAGTAGTTCTGATGGGGGCTCTGCAGGAAGGCAGCCCGCACTGCCCCCTGCCTGAAACCTTGTGCAGGTGTTAAACAGCTGTCCAGCCCACCCTAGAGGTGACTGCATTTCAGCATGCCTGAAGCAACACAGCACCAGCAATGGACAGGAGAATGGCTCCCAGGCATGGCTTGCTCATGACTGCTTCAGTCCCGTTGGATGGGCCTCAGCCTCTTTCCTTCCCCTCCCCTGCTTTGCAATGGGGCTGTAGACTCTGGGGGAGAGGCGTGGAGGCAGGCAGAGGTGTCTCCCTGCAGCAGATGTAGACACGTCTCTGTATTAATCATTCTCTCATGAAGTTTTTAGCTTTGTATTGAGTCCTTTTACATGGAAACTTTGTATTATGTCTTGGTAGAATAGTCCCTAGGACAAGTGAGGCAGAGACTGTCCCTGTGCCGTGAATGAGGTGGGAATGTGTAAGGTGAGCACCTCTGGGCAGTTGCAAAGGTTGGAGAGGGGATGGAAGCCAGATCCAAGATCAATGAGCCCTGGGAAGCGGGCCCATTGAAAGGAGACTGGACCTGTGGATGCCTTGGGAGTCAGCAGCAAGGGCCTGCTTTGGGAAGCCTCCTTTTTGGAGGTGAATGTGGCGGCATTGAGACACCACCCAGAAGCTGGCGCCACAGACACTAACTGCAGATTCATGGGACGGCTCTCACAGATCTTGCACATGCATAAAATGATAGATCTGCAGGAGGGGGGGGGCAGTGGCGTAGCGAGGGGGCTGGAGGGGTCAGTTGCCCCTGGGCACCATGCTAGCTAGGGAGGCACCAATTTAATCCCATTCTGCTCCCTCTGTCATCCCTCAGCTCACGTGTTCCTACTCTGCCTACCACCGGCAGCTGGAGCCTCCTCCCTGCCTCTCTGCTCCAAGCCCAACCCTCCTCCATCTTCATTGGCGGGTTAGTGCATGCGGGAGCCTGGCCCCAAACTGTAGGGGGTGAGGGAAGATGCAGTACAAGTTTCCCTCAGCTGTGCACCAGGTTCGGGGTCGTGGCACAGGGCGGCAGGGGCGAAGGGGGGCGCAAATTTTTCTTTGACCCTGGGCGCATAACACCCTCGCTACACCTCTGCAGTCAACAACTGTTGGCCCAGTACCAAAAGCAACACCACCAGCTATTGTGGGAAATGGCAGAACAACAAGAAGCCAGGGAGGAGCGCCAGTTGCAGCACCAGTTGAGCACAGGCTGAAGGGGTATCAGTACAGCCGCTCAAGAGGAAGGTGAAACTGGAGATACCCTACAACTCCCCATATGGCTGACCAAGATGGGGACTATGGATAACCCCGAAGCATATCTGATAACCTTTGAGCATGTGGCCACTGCAGTAAGGTGGCCCAAAGAACATTGGGCCACTTCGTTGGCCCCCTACTTGACCGGGCAAGCCCAATTGGCCTACCAGGGCCTACCCGCAAGGGATGCTCTTCATTACCATAAGGTCAAGGAGGCGATTTTAGACCTGCTAGGAGTAACTCCGGAAACCTCCTGAAGAAGGTTCCGGCAGGAGCACTATAACCCTGAACTTCGCCCAAGAGCTATAGTCCAGAAGCTGAAAGAGATGGGTGGCAGTGGTTAGAGCCCGAGCCGCAAACAGGGGCTCAAGTGGCAGATGTTATCATCTTAGAACAGTTTGTGCAGATCTTGCAGAGCAACGCACAAAGGTGGGTCCGATGTCATCGACCCACCTCTCTTAGCGAGGTGGTGATGCTGGTGGAAGATTTTCTGGAGGACGAGGGTGCTGAGGAAAAGGGGAAGGGCCCCTGCGAGATGACCATGGAACGGCAAGAGGGGGGACCGGCCGGGGCGACCCAGAGAACTGGGCCAAAAGGAGCTGGGGCGCTTCAGGAATAAGGCCGAAACCCAGCGGTTGGCGCCAGTATGGAAAGGAACCAAATCAGAGACGAACGAAGGGAAGTCTCCACCCGCTAAGTAAAATGACTCCCTCCAAGAGTACCTGCTTTCAATGAGGCCAGGAAGGGCATGTTAAAAGAGATTGTCCGTATATGGACTGTGCCTTCAGACAAGAAGTGCCTCTGGGGAAAGGAGCGACCCTCAGGGTGAATGCCCAGATAATAAGGACAGTGACAATTGAAGGGCGGAGTGTGGACACCCTGGTAGATTCGGGCTGCGGACAAACATTAGTACGGGCAGACTTGGTAGGGGAAGGAAGGGAAACAGGAGCCCCGACACTGATGCAGTGCATGCATGGGGATATTCGACCATATCCGACAGTGTGGGTTCGGATCTCCAACAGGCAAGAAGAGGGGACGTGTCGGGTCGCAGTGGTACTCAACCTAGCATACCCAATGCTACTGGGGAGGGACTGGAAGGGCTTCCAATGCCTGCTCCGGGAATGGAGCGAAGACACCCGAGAACCCACCCAGGCCCTCAGGGGCGAGGATGTAAGGCCAACCTCAACAGAGCTGCAGGTGCCCGGCAAAGCATCGGTGGCAACTCAGACAGAACGTGCAGATGGGGACGCAACCACACCAACAAGGAACCTGGACGTAGACCCCAGAATCTGGGGGGGGTGGGGGGGACGACTTCGTCCAAGAGCAGAAGGATGATCCATCCCTCCAACACACCTGGGAGCAAGCCACAGAGGAGAATGTTCCAGCGGGACAAATGCAAGGACCCTGGTTTGAGGTAGGGCAAGATCGCCTGTACCCAGGAGCGGACTGGCCCGGCAGGATACCGGGAATTTCCTGGTGGGCCGTCAGCTGAAGCGCTGGCTGGCGGCTGCTGGAGGAGGAGGTGGATAAACCCGGCAAGCTGCTCCTGGGAGCAGCTGCCAGAATTCTGGCTCTGCATGTCCATTTCTCCCCCCGCACCACTCCCCACTCCAGAGGCATAGTGAAGGGGACCGGGGGGCAGTTGCCCCCACCCCCTGGGCACCACGCTAGGGGGGGCGCAAGGCTGGGGTGTGACTCAAGAGCGCACGTTGCGGCTGAGCAGCTCTTTCCAAACTTCAGCTGAAGCAGCCAGCTGAGTGGGAGGAGCAGTGGTTTTCAATCAAGGCATGTTCCTCTGTGCCTGGT
The DNA here is from genome assembly GCA_032595735.1 of Pelochelys cantorii. NCBI lineage: Eukaryota > Metazoa > Chordata > Testudines > Trionychidae > Pelochelys > Pelochelys cantorii. The sequence goes on from CM064335.1 coordinate 46,022,296, forward strand.
TGGGCAGGAGGGATTGATGGGGGAATGCTCCCCCCCACCGCCAGGGGGGCGCCGGGCTGGGGTGCACTGGGACCAGAGTGTACGCTGCTCTTGGGAGTTGCTGGCCGGCTAAGTGCTGCTGCTGGCTCCAAACTGGGAGCTGAAGCAGCCAGCTGGGTGGGAGGAGCAGTGGTTTTCAAGGTATATTCCTCCGGTGCTTGGCTGGGGGGGCGGGAGGATTTGATTGGGGGAATGCTCCCCCCGGCACTGGGGGGGTGCCTTGCTCTGGGGGAGGAGGGGTGAGTGCATGGGGGGGCAATGCTCCCCGATTCACCTTCAAAGAGGGACCTTCCAAAAGCAGGCTCTTGCTGCTTACTCCCAAGGCATCCGTAAGTCCAGCCTTCTTTCAATGAGCCCACTTCACAAGTCCCATTGTTCTTATTGTTCTTGAATCTGGCTTCCACCTTTCTCCAACCATTGCAAGTACCCAGAGATGCTTTTCTTTCATGCCTTATCCATTCATATCTCATTCACTCAACAGGACAATCAGTTTAGCAAAGGGCGGGGGGTACAAAGTCTACAAGATACAAGATTTCTATGTAAAAAGGCTTAATACAAAATTTCTATGTGCTGTAAAGGTATACAAAGTTTCTATAAAAGGACATAATATAATCCACAGTAACAAATTTGGCCTTTGCCCCTGGGCACAAAACACCCTCGCTATGCCTCTGGTACGGACCAGCTTACACAGCCATGCTCCACATGGCGGGTCTGGGGGGGGTAGGGACTTCCCCCCACCGCCATGTTCCTGCTAATGGGAGCCAAAGCTGGTGCGGGGACTTCAGTAAAATTAGCAGCGCACAGCCCAGCTCCAGGCCCAGCACGTGGTCTGGAGCACCGGAAGCAGCTGGGGCCAGGGCTGTTGGGACTTCTGGGGCTCGATCACAGACTCCAGCCCCACAAACTGGAAGGCAGAAGGTGGGGGAGGGGAAAGGGGAAAATAGGAAGAAGGGTGGGAGAGGAAGGGGCTTGTGCTGAGGGGAGCGGGGCAGGTCAGGAGAAGAAAGGGGAAGGTATCAAGGGACAGGGTGGAAGAGAGACAAATGCCAGGGGGCCAAGTGCAGACAATGAGGAAAAGGGCAGGAGGGGAGGTGTCGGTGGGAGGGGGACAGGGTGATGCTGGGAGAGGAGAGGATAAAGGTATTGGGGTCTAGAGGGGGAGGGGAAGGTGCTGGGAGAAGGCTTGAAAGAAGGGGTGGGCATGAGGAAGGCGGGGATGGAGCAAGTTATGTGTGAGGGCACAGGGGCATAAGGGGAATGGGGGCAGAGGGTGGTGAGGGGGTGGGCATCAGGGAAAAAGAGGGCAAAGGGGGCAGGGGCAGTGAGGGAAGGGGGAGGCACCAGGAGGGTGCAGGGATAAGGGAAGGTGCAGGTGCCAGGGGATTCTGGGGGTGAAGCAGAAGGGCAGACACCTGCAGGAGAGAGACCACTGTGCTCATGGGAGGAAACTCTTAGAGGAAACACTTCCCGCAGCCTCTCTTCTCTCCCCCACCCCCCGCCCTCGAGTTAATGTGACACACATTGGGTTAACTGACTTGCTGTGGATGAACCTGTCTTCCCATTGTCCTCACGTGGGGAGTCCCTGGTGCCCTCCTAGGAGATGAAAATGCCCCGGGGTTTGGGCTCCCCCCAGAGCACGTGCCCCACCCCCCAGGAAGCTGCATTTGTGTGTGCACCCTCCCCAGACTAAAAAAAGGGGGGAGGTTGCCAAAAATTTTTTTGCTTGGGGATGCAGGGAAAGGGGGAGAGGCACACAGGGATGACATCATGGGAAGAGCCATTCTCAATCCATTTCCTGGGCCTATTTTGATTGCCAGTCCGCCCCTGCCTGTACCATGTGGTGCCCCAAATCGGGGGTGGGGGGCAGGAAGAAATGCATCAGTTGCTGGTTCCTAAAAGATACCGAAGGGGTCTGTTAGAACTGGCCCATGACCATCCATGGGCCAGGCATCTGGGACAAGAAAAGACGAGCCAAAGAATAATGCAAAGGTTTTTTTTGGCCTGGAATATATAGAGAGATAAAAGAATTTTGTGAGCCCTGCCCCGACTGCTAGAAGACGGCCCCCAGGCTGGTACCCAAGGCGCCCCTAGTCGCTCTACCAATCATAGGAATCCCCTTCAAGTGGGTCACCCTAGAAAGATCTAGGACTGGCTTCCAATCTATTTTGGTCCTTTTGGACTATGCAGCGCGACACCCTGAGGCTGTCCCATTGAGGAACACCAGTGCAGGCACAATAGCAGGAGAATTAGTGAAGATATTCTCACGAGTGGGGATCCCACAGGAGACATTGACAGACCAAGGAGCTAACCTTACGGGGGGTGTAATGGAGAGCTGTGTAAGCTATTAAGAATCAAAACATTGAGGACGTTGGTTTACCACCCCCAGACCGATGGCCTCATTGAGAGGTTTAACCAGACTCTTAAAAGTATTCTCTGTCACTTTGTGGAGGGAAACCCAAGAGACTGAGACCAGCTTTTGCCGACGCTACTGTTCGCCATATGGGAGGTCCCGCAGTCCTCCACAGGGTTCTCCCCATTTGAACTATTATACGGGCAGCAGCCCTGGGGAATCTTGGACTTACTGAAGGAGGAATGGGAAGAACAATCCACAAGGGGAAGGGGGCCGTACATTATATGCTAACCCTCCGGGAGAGGTTAAGGCAGCTGGGAGAGTTCGCAAAAACAAACTTGCTCCAGGCGCAGGAAAGTCAAGCACAGCAATATAATAAGGGGGCCCGGGTATGTGTGTTTGAACCCGGGGACCGGGTGTTCTTGTTGCTTCCATCTCAAGAGTCTAAACTATTAGCAAGGTGGCAAGGGCCATATGAAGTCCTACGCCGGGTGGGGGATATAGACTACGAAGTATGCACTCCAGGGCGAAGGCAGAAAAAGAAAATCTACCATGTTAATCTTCTTAAGAGATGGACCCCTAGAGAGGCGATGATGGTTGACCCCTGGCCACTACGGCTGGAACTGGGGCCTTGGGGGGAGGGGGGACGCAACATCAAAGATGCCCTTACCCTGATAACTGGAGGAAACCTCCGACCCAGCCAACAAGAAGAACTACAGCAGCTGCTTGGACGCTTTCAGCAGATACCCTGGAAAACAACTCTGACATATCAACAATTGATGGACTGTGAGGGAAACTGGTGGCGGGTTTGAGACTCGGCCTGTTCAAACTCAAGTGGGCCATAGCTCAGGGGAACACGGGGTATAGAAGGTTGACAATCGGGGTGTCTGTAGAGGCGTAATAAAAGGAGTGACGCACACGCCTCTTAAGTCTTCTAGTTTACATGGTGCAGCAGCCAGATTGGAGCAGCTGCAGCCACAGAGAGGGTCCTGAGAAGGAGCTCGGGGTCCACGTCCACCAAGAAGAGGTAGGCTACTAGCAACAAATTATGCAAGAACTGCAGCATGGCCATGTGGGGCCATTGTCTGCCCAGGGGCAGCTCCGGCTCCATAGCACTCAACAGGAAAAAGCTGTGGCGTCCCAAAAAAGAGCAGGGCAACTGCAGCAGGCACTGCTGAAGCTTTGCTGTCTCTCAAAGAGGTCCACAAGCAGGCAGCAGCAGAGAAATGGCTGTCCAGGGGGGTCCCTTTAAGCATGTGTCTCTGCAAGGCTCTGGCACCAGCCCTCGGAAGCAACTGGTTCCGGGTGGCCTTTTTTGCGAGAAAGCATCCTATGAGTCTGGACACTCTCTTGTGCAAAAGTGCATCACTTTTTCAATGCACTTTTGCAGTGTGGATGCTCTCTTGCGCAAGAAGCCTGTAGTCTAGAATATAGCCTGAGGGTTTTGCCGGTATAACTATCCCAATAAAACTGAATACGTAGGCAGGGTCTGAAAGACTTGCTACTCACTGGGCCAAACTCAGGCAGAATTGTGCCTGCTCATATGAGGACTGAGCTTAGTTCATCATCATCAAGTGATGGCTGCCTAGCGAGAAGTCCACAGGATACCCAGCTTCAGAAGGTACCTGGGGTTTTATTACCAGTGAGTAGGTAAATGATGCCCATTGGATATGTTTTGTCAATACATATTCTTGACAGAAAATGCCATTTTTTTTTGACTAAACCAAACATTTGAGAAAAAAAGTGGCGATTGTGACAATTTCATCTAGCAGGAAAACCCCCTAAACCAAATATTCAACACTGAACCAAGGTCAACACTCTCAGAATGGAATGGTTTGATTTTTCTTTTCAAAATGACCCTTCAAAAAAAGTTATGTATTTTTAGAGAAAAAACATTTTTCAGAGTTTAAAAAGGTTGAAATCTGAATGAAATATTTTAGTTTTATCGAAAAGAGATTCTTCAATTACTGCCAAATGATTATTTTAAAATTTTATTTGGTCGCATACTTTTTTCAATTGCAGGAAATTTAAAGAGATATTTTGCTTTGGAATATTTTTCAAAGTAATGATTTTCCCTGAAAGAGAAAATCTGATTCCTGCCTATCTCTAGCTACGTGTTCCCTCCCAGGTCCAGAGCTCTTGGTCCCTGGGATACACCCCAGCCCCACACTTGGGGTCCTGGTGACTGCAAGAGGAGTCCCACCCCTCTGGGCTGGGTGTTTACTTCTTTTTCCTGTGTGCAGTGCCCTGGACTGGGGCTACTCAGTCATAGAATCATAGAATACTAGGACTGGAAGGGACCTCGAGAGGTCATCGAGTCCAGTCCCCTGCCCTCATGGCAGGACCAAGTACTGTCTAGACCATCCCTGATAGACATTTATCTAACCTACTCTCAAATATCTCCAGAGATGGGATTCCACAACCTCCCCGGGCAATTTATTCCAGTGTTTGACCACCCTGACAGTTAGGAACTTTTTCCTAATGTCCAACCTAAACCTCCCTTGCTGCAGTTTAAGCCCATTGCTTCTTGGTCTATCCTCAGAGGCCAAGATGAACAAGTTTTCTCCCTCCTCCTTATGACATGACACCCTTTTAGACACCTGAAAACTGCTATCATGTCCCCCCTCAATCTTCTCTTTTCTAAACTAAACAAACCCAGTTCTTTCAGCCTTCCCTCATAGGTCATGTTCTCTAGACCTCTAATCATTCTTGTTGCTCTTCTCTGGACCCTTTCCAATTTCTCCACATCTTTCTTGAAATGCCGTGTCCAGAACTGGACACACTACTCCAAATGAGGCCTAACTAGCGCAGAGTAAAGCGGAAGAATGACTTGCTCACAACACACCTGTTAATGCATCGCAGAATCATGTTTGCTTTTTTTGCAACAGCATCACACTGCTGACTCATATTCAGCTTGTGGTCCACTATAATCCCTAGATCCCTTTCTGCCGTACTCCTTCCTAGACAGTCGCTTCCCATTCTGTATGTGTGAAACTGATTGTTCCTTCCCAAGTGGAGCACTTTGCATTTGTCTTTATTAAACTTCATCCTGTTTACCTCAGACCATTTCTCCAATTTGTCCAGATCATTTTGAATTATGACCCTATCCTCCAGATTAGTCGCAACCCCTCCCAGCTTGGTATCATCTGCAAACTTAATAAGCGTACTTTCTATTCCAATATCTAAATCGTTGATGAAGATATTGAACAGAGCCAGTCCCAAAACAGACCCTTGCGGAACCCCACTTGTTATACCTTTCCAGCAGGATTGTGAACCATTAATAACTACTCTGAGTATGGTTATCCAGCCAGTTATGCACCCACCTTATAGTAGCCCCATCTAAGTTGTATTTGCCTAGTTTATTGATAAGAATATCATGCAAGACCGTGTCAAACGCCTTACTAAAGTCTAGGTATACCACATCCACCGCTTCTCCCTTATCCACAAGACTCGTTATCCTATCAAAGAAAGCTATCAGATTGGTTTGACATGATTTGTTCTTTACAAATCCATGCTGGCTGTTCCCTATCACCTTGCCACCTTCCAAGTGTTTACAGATGATTTCCTTAATTACTTGCTCCATTATCTTCCTTGGCATAGAAGTTAAACTAAATGCTCTGTAGTTTCCTGGATTGTTCTTATTTCCTTTTTTAGAAATGGGCACTATATTTGCCCTTTTCCAGTCTTCTGGAATCTCTCCCATGATTTTCCAAAGATGATAGCTAGAGGCTCAGATACCTCCTCTATCAGCTCCTTGAGTATTCTAGGATGCATTTCATCAGGCCCTGGTGACTTACAGGCATCTAACTTTTCTAGGTGATTTTTAACTTGTTCTTCTTTTATTTTATCTTCTAAACCCGTGGTCACCAACCCGTCGATCGCGATCGACCGGTCGATCGCGAGGCCTCGACCAGTCGATCGCGAGGCGTTGGGACTCCCCACCCTCCATTCCCCCCCCCCCCCAAGAAGCCCCACTACCTACCTCTAGTGTAGTGCCAGCTTCGCGTGGGGTGGACAGAAGTCCTGGGTGAAGCCCGCGTCACTTCCGGGGGCTCCGGAAGTGCGCTGGCTGCTCCCCACCCACAGCTCTGTCATGTGCTGGGGGAGGGGGCATCAGCCCCAGAAGAGGAGTGCGGTGGCTTCCCTGGAGGGGTGAGTTGAGCACAGGGGTTTCCCTGCACCGTGGGAGCGGGGGTTGGCCCCAGGGTTTGGCCCAGGGAGGCTCCCATGGGGGTTTGTCCGCACAGCGGGAGGGGGGTTTGGCCCCGCCGTGGGAGAGGCGGCTTGGCCCCAGGGCAGGTTCCCACAGCAGTTTGGCCCCGCCACGGGAGAGGCAGCTTGGCCCCAGGGTAGGTTCCCGCGGGGGTTTGGCCCTGCCACGGGAGAGGCGGCTTGGTCCCGGGGCAGGTTCCCGCGGCAGTTTGGCCCCGCCACAGGAGGGGGGTTTGGCCCCGGGGCAGGTTCCCGCATGGGTTTGGCTCCGCTGTGGGAGGGGGGTTTGGCCCCGCCACGGGAGAGGCGGCTTGGCGGCGGGGCAGGTTCCCACAGTGGTTGGCCCCGCCACGGTTTGGCCCCGCCACAGGAGCGGGGTTTGGCCCTGGGGCAGGCGCCTGCGGCGGTTTGGCTGCGCTGCAGGAGGCATGTGCCGGCTTCCATCGGGGGAGGGGGAGGGGAGAATCCTGGGAGGAGATGATAGCAGGGGATTCTGCTTCCACTCCCTCTCCCCAGCCCCCTGTTCCCTCTCCCCAGCCTCAGAAACCTGTCCCCACTGGCACCCTGTCCAAACAGGTTCCCTGCCCTTCTCAGAAGTAAAGACAATGCAGAAACTTTTTGTGTTTGACATAGTATTTTATTTGAAAATGAAGCCTGGCCAACAAACCCCCAGTTGGGGCCAAGCCCCCATCTGGCCACAGCATCATGACACTCCTGCACTCCTCTTTCCCCCAGACCCTACATCTCAGCCTATCATACACTGGAACCCCCTGTCCTGAGCCCCTCACGTACCCCAACCCAAATTCCTGAACCTTCACATCCAGAAGTCTGTGGCTTACTTAGTACCCTAACCCTACATCTGACCCCAACACTGCCCGGCCTGGAACTCCCTCCCCAAGCCAGCGTTCCCTTATCCACTTTCTCCTGCAACCAGATTTCCTCCCAGAGCTTGCACCTCTCACTTCTTCCCACACCTAAATCCCTCATTCCCACCCCGGAGCCTACACATCCTGTCTCAACCCAGCCAGGGTATGTCTAGACTGCAGGAGTTTTTCAGGATTCCGGAGATACCCCAGAAAAACTCTTCTGCATCCAGGGATGTGTTTGTTCTTCCACTTCTTTTAGTGGAAGAGCAAACATGATCTTTCAGTCACCCCTATATTCCTCTTTCCATGAGGAATAAGGGGGCTTCCAAAAGAAGGGGTTTTTCTGACATTTGGTCAAGTCTAGACAGGCCAAATGTTGGAAAAACTTCTTCCTACAGAAGAATTGGGGGGAAAAAGCAGCAGTGTAAGGGTTGGGGATAGCAAGTGATGGAGAGGAGGCAAACAGAGAGGGCGGGGCTTCAAGGAAAGGGGTGGGGCTTCAAGGAAGGGGCGGGGTGGTAGATCTTGGCTTGTTCTGTCATTTAAAAAGTGATCTTGGATGTAAAAAGGTTGGAGACCACTGTTCTAAACCTACCCCCTTCCCACTAGCATTCACTATGTTAGGCATTCCTTCAGACTTCTCAGTGAAGACTGAAACAAAGAAGTCATTAAGCATCTCTACCATTTCCAAGTTTCCTGTTACTGTTTCTCCCTCCTCACTGACCAGTGGGCCTACCCTGTCCTTGGTCGTCGTCTTGCTTCTAATGTATTTATAAAAAGTCTTTCTTGTTTCCCTTTATTCCCGTAGCTAGTTTGAGTTCATTTTGTGCCTTTGCCTTTCTAATCTTGCCCCTGCATTCCTGTGTTGTTTGCCTATATTCATCCTTTATAATCTGTCCTAGTTTCCATTTTTTATATGACTCCTTTTTTATTTTTAGATCATGCAAGATCTCGTGGTTAAACCAAGGTGGTCTTTTGCCATATTTTCTATCTTTCCGACACAGCAGAATAGCTTGCTTTTGGGCCCTTAATAACGTCCCTTTGAAAAACTGCCAACTCTCCTCAGCTGTTTTTCCCCTCAGTCTTCATGATTCCCATGGGACCTTACCTATCAACTCTCTGAGCTTACCAAAATCCACCTTCCTGAAATCAATTGTCTCTATTTTGCTGTTCTTCCTTCTACCCTTCCTTAGAGTTGTGAACTCTATGATTTCATGATCACTTTCACCCAAGCTGCCTTCTACTTTCAAATTCTCAACCAGTTCCTCCTTATTTGTTTAGGATCAAATCTAGAACAGCTTCCTCCCTGGTAGCTTTTTCAGCCTTCTGAAATAAAAAGTTGTCTCCAATGCAGTCCAAGAACTTATTGGATAGTCTGTGCCCCGCTGTGTTATTTTCCCAACATATATCTGGATAGTTGAAGTCCCCCATCACCACCAAATCTTGGCTTTGGATGATGTTGTTAGTTGTTTAAAAAAAGCCTCATCCACTTCTTCCACTGGGTAGGTGGCCTGTCGTAGACTCCTAGCATGACATCACCCTCGTTTTTAATCCCTTTTAGCCTAACCCAGATACTCTCAACACTTCTGTCTCCTATGTCCATCTCCACCTCACTCCAAGTGTGTTCATTTTAATATATAAGGCAACACCTCCTCCCTTTTATCCCTGTCTATCCTTCCTGAGCAAGCTGTACCCTTCTATACAAACATTCCAATCATGTGTATTATCCCACCAAGTTTCTGTGATGCCAGCAATGTCAAAACTGTACTTATTTATTAGCACTTCTAGTTCTTCCTACTTATTACCCATACTTCTCGCATTTGTATGTAGTCATCTAAGATAGTGATTTGACCTTGCCTCCCAGTTTTGCCCTGACCCTCCTTTCTCTCTGCCGTTATAACCCATGCTCCCTCCCATTTCCGACCCATCTCCCATGTCTCCATGTTCTGCACTTACCTGTGGGCTTTGCTCAACTGTCCCCGTCAAACCTAGTTTAAAGCCCTCCTCACTAGGTTAGCCAGTCTGTGTCCAAATAGGGTCTTCCCCCTCCTCGAAAGGTGAACGCCAATCAGTCTGTAACAAGCGACCCAGTCACACTGCTCAGGTTCTGGGGCAAACAGACCCCCAGAAAAATCAGTCGGGGGCCACACACAAGTGAAAAACAAAAGAGACAAACCAAACCCTCATTGATGTGGCCCTTGACTGAGAAGGAGAAACTCACTCCCCACATTCCCCTCGCACAGCAGAGTCTAGGGGGGCCCAGACTAGCAGATTTTTTTGTCTGTGTGCTCCAGCCCCATGGTGGGACAACGGGGGAGCTGCAGTGCCAGCACAGGCTCCCCAATATTGGGGGGAGCCTCAAGCCTTGGGGGGGCCAGAGTGTGGCAAGCTAGAGGCTGCATACAGCTCCTGGGCCTTAGGTTCCCCACCCCTGTGCTAGTGCCACTCCAGCAGCCTGTGCAGGGTCCTCCTTGCCTTTTTCACCTCTTCAGCAGCAGGCTCCAGCCTCGGGGTTCCCTTCCCAGCAGTACCAGGACTTAGGGTCCCACAACTCCACTACCCTGACCAGGACTAGCAAATTACAGTAAAACATTCCACTGACTCCCACCAGTTCTATCAGCTTTAAAATTCCACTTTTCTAAGCGCTATATAATCTGAAAGGTTCCTCTGAATTGTTTGGAAATTTACTTCCTGGGGATTCAGAGTCACTAGTGATCCACATTTGGGTCATTTGACCAAGTGACTCCTCGAGGGACCTCCCCTATTCTGTTCCCTTCTGAACTACAGAGAGCAAGGTACAAAATGTTTGAATGAATCACAGATCTGATTGTTCAAAAGCTTCAAAGGTGTTGTCAAGTTGGTCTGTAACTGAAAAAACTTAAAAAACAACTAATAGTCTAGCAGCACCTTAGACTAACAAAGGGAGGGGGGAGAAGAGGGAAAATAGTGAATTAGAGCCTTCAAGTTACAAGAAGCTGATAGAGAAGGTGCAAATTGTTCTTAAGTACCCATTGTTTAGTTGGTTAAGTCATTAGGATGTGGAAGGTAGTGTGCTAGCCAGGTAATGTCTTTATTCATACCTTTTTGATGCCTCCCAAACTTGCAAATGAAGCTAACTTCCAACCCTTCCCTATGTATTTGGCTTGTGGAATCTGACTGTCTTCACTGAGCTAGATCGGGGTGGCCAACCCATGCAGTTCTTTGCTCAAAGAAATGCGGCTCTTGCTAGTTTTGGAGCCACGCACCCAGACTGTTCACGGCTACTCTGCATGTGCACCCCAGTGCCTGGAGGGAGAAGCGTGTGGCTGCAGCAGCGGCAGCTCTGGTGAGACACAGGCATTGGGTTAGAGAGTGGGTCTGGGGGGGGGGGCCTGGCTCTGGGGGAGGAAAGGAGAGGGGGATTGGGTTAGAGCAGGGGGCTGGGGTGCCTGGCTCTGTGGGAGGGGGAGGGCATTGGATTAGAGCAGCTGAGGGGGCTGAAGTACCTTAAACTCAAAGTCTTCAAGGATACAGAATAAGGCAGCCAACACAGATGTCATATTTAATTTCCAGGGCAAAAAAAAAAGAATCAGCATGTACCTGGTTTACACTGTATTTCTTTAAAGAACATTCAAAGACTATTGTTTGCAAGGCTGAAGCAATTATTCTGAGATATGAGTCTCTCATTGTTTTTGAACCTGTTATATTTGCAGTCTGGGACAGACCTGAATTTTTTGAACTATAAAAAAAGTTATCACATTCATAAGTAAAAAAAAATGAGGGAACCGTACCATACCATACCATACCAACTCAACAAGCTGGAGTGAAACAGGCACTTCAAATTGTGCTAATTTATTTCTCAGTTCAGTTTCATTTTAAAAAACTCACAGGTCATAATAGGGCAGTAGTGTTAAATTTAAAATACATGGTGGGAATGCTTATTTTTAGTGTGAGAATATTACTATATTCTCAAAGGTGTTTTTTTTATTTGATGTTTGTTCCTTGTCAAGTTCTCTGAAGAGCTATGGACTGGCCCTGAATTTGTTAAGTGACTTTTTAATTGTTTTTTGTCCAAAATGTCCTGTAATGTTATTTTTATCACTACATTTTGTGTACAATAGATAGTGTAGCAGAGTCAGTCCTACTCTTGGGCTCCTAGCTCCTGGTCAGGCCACTATCCCACAATTTAGGAGTCACAGTATAAGATTCGCTCACCGTGTGTTGGTGTCTCCCTACAGCCTTTATCAGGTCTGCTACTACTGCTGTTCTACTTGGCTCCTCTGGTCTCCTTATCAATTGTCTTTTTCCACACACCCAACCTCTCCTTCCCACACCAAACTCCTTGTCAGCATTCTATCCACTCCACCCGCAGGGAGGGTTTTTAAAAGAGACCTCGTGGCGGCCCCAATCAGCTTTACCTGGACCTTAATTGATTTGCAGCCACCCTGTCTCAGCTGCCCCTAATTAGCCAGGATTGCTGCCTCTTTCCCCTTCTACTAAGCTCTTTCACCTGCTATAGTGCTCCTGCTCAGTCTCCTGACCTTGAGGTAGAGAGAGGAGTCACTCTTCCACTAAGTACAGCAGGCTGCTGGTCTGGGCTTGTTCTGCTTTTTCCCCCTTGCACCCCTCTCCTCCCCTTTTTTGGGAGGGGTGTGGGGCTACTGGGGTTGTGGCACGCAGGCTCTGGCTACTTTTTGGGCCAGGTCCCCTTTTCTCTTTACCTGCTCTGTTTGCAGGCAGTCTTTACCCCCCCACACACACATACACCTCCCCCCCCTCAGCTGGCTGTAGGAGCTGCTGGGGGTGTGGGGGTGGACAGGGGGCCCTTTGCTGCCCTCACCCTGGTGGGGGGAGTGGGACCCCCATTTTCCATCTTTTTGGGGACTGCCTGGCCCCTTTTTTCACTGCTGCAGGCTTGGACTTCACCGTTCCTGTGGCTGCTATGCCCTCTGGAGTAGAGAAGGTAAGGGGGCTGCTCTATAGCAGCTCCTGGGGTTCTTCCTTCCCCTCCACAACTTTGTGTGGGTGTGTGGGGGGGGGGGGGAAGAACGAGTTTGTGAGGGGCCTCCTGCCATCTGGGCCCCTAGGTGGCAGCTGGCACAGCTTCTGTGGGGTGCTGGGGGCGGCTCCCTCTGCCCCCCGCTGTCTCCCCTGCATCTCTGCTGCTGCTATTGCTGCTCCCTTCCTAGCTCCAGGTGCTGCAGGGGCCGCCTCCATCCTTGGCCCCACTACTTGCCTCCCCACCCCTCCCTTGCTCTGTTGGGTCCTGCAGCTGGTGCTGCAAGCCTGCCACTCAGGCGCCTGTGGGCACACTAGTTTCCTGGCCCCTCCCCCCCCCCCAAGCAGTGTCTTGCTGCCCCCTGCTTCCTTGAGTAGACCCCTCCTCACAGCCTGCATTCCCCTCTCTTTTCATGTGCCCATGCCCCCCTTTGCCATCTCATTTGGCACCTGAGCCTCCCACTCTCCTTTAGTTACCCTCCCCCACACACCGTTTCACTTTCCACATGTTTTTCAAATAATTGACCCTCTCACATTCCCAGTGCAGCCGGAGGAGCCACTCTTACCATCCTGTGCTGGGAGCTGTAGCCCTTCTTCCTTTACCCCCCCCCCCCTTTCTCCTATGTGCGTTGCTGCCCTCTCACCCGGCTTCCAGCCTAGCGGGGGGAGTGGTGAGCCTTTCTCTCCCTCTCTCTCTTCCCCCTCTCCCCTGCTCCTTGTTCCACCCCCTGGCACTATTGGTCTCCCCTAATTGTCTGTTCCTGTCTTCCTTCCGTCCATGAACAGAATGGAGGGGCAGTCGTGCGATGCCCCTACCACTCCTTGCCCACTCCCCCTCACTGCCTCTATGAACCCTCTGAGGCTGCCGGGCCACCCACTCATGCAGCAGAGGTGGTGGACACGGACGCAGATCCCGGGACCCCGACCGCTCCTGCCGCGGCACCTTCTGCCACCAGTGTCACCACCAAGAAAGCCTCCCTGAAAGGCAGGAAGGGCCAGGGGACCAAGAAGGGCAAAACCTCCTGTGGCGAAGGCTCACCCCCCTGCCGCGGCCTTGGCCGCGGTTTCCCCTCTATCCTGTTCCTCCCAACAGCTCTGGGGGTGATGGTGTCCCGGCCCCCAGGGCGTACGCCCAGGTAGCCGCCACCCCCCCCACCTGCTGCCTCCCGATCCACTGAAGCCTCTTACTGGAATTCCATCCCCAGCAGTCGCGGCCCCTTCCCCACCCTGGCCAGGAGGCCTGAGGTCCGTTGCCTCCTGGTGTCAGCCTCGTCCCACGTGGAGACCTACATGTGGGCGTTGGCACGCGTGCTTGGGCCCGTGGCCGTGGTGGCGGCCTCCAAGATATTCGGGAAGGTGGTATTCTTCCTGGTGTCGGAGGCCGCCGCCCACGAAACGGTGGAGAAGAGTTTGGCGGTGGGGGGGAGTCCATGTCCCACTCAAGCCTTTGGAGGACCTGGGTGTATGGGTGGTTTTTTTCCTCCGTTCCTCCCTTCCTCCCCAATGCCGCCCTATTGCCTTTCCTCTCCACCCTGGGGAGGCCCTTGTCTGTCCTTAGTCCCCTTCATTTGGGCTGCAAGGACCCAACCTTCTGCCATGTTCTCTCCTTCCGCTGGCAGGTGCAAATCCAACTCCTGCCAGTGGGGCGTGGTGGAGAAGCCCTAGAAGGGTCATTTCTGGTGCCCTATCAAGGGGCCCAGTACTGGGTATATTACACCTTGGGGGAGGCCTGGTGTGTTCTCTGTCGGGCGACGGGGCACGTCCGAAGGGACTGCCCTCTGGCCCGGCTCGGAGATGCACTCGGGACCCCCGACACCCGGGAGGGCACCGGCCCTACCATCGCCAGTGGCCCTGATGGTCTAGACCCTGAGGTCGCCCCTCCTCCATTCATGACCGTTGTCAATCCCGCTCGGGCTCCACAGGGCCCAGGCAAGCGTGCGGGCACTGCTGCCACCACCAAAAGCAGCAACGCCGGGCCTGCAGAGGAGAGGGCGGCGTGGTCAGAGACGGGACTCGGACAGGCCTACCTCAGGGGGAGGCTTCCCCTTCCCCAGCTGCCCAGTCCCTGTCTTCCCTCGCCCCCCCACCGCTGCCCTCGCCCCCTGGCTCTTCCCCTAATCGGGCCCAACTCTCCTCCTCTGAGGGCTGGGATGTTGCCATGAGGGAGGCGCCGCAAACAAGCCCGACGTTCCTCCCCACCTATTGAAGGGGAAGATACCTTCCTCGTGCATCTAGGGGTGGGCGTCGGAGCCATCCCTCCCTCCGAGCCCCCGGATGCTTCACAGCACCGTGACGCAGCTGAGGTGGCCACGGCGGTTGTGGAAGGGGTAAATGCCTCCCTCCCGGAGTCCCTGCAAGAAGGAGTGTCCACAGGGGATGCTCCCACTGTCCCCCCACCTCTGCTGTGAGGGTGACCGCTGACCCTGCTGCCAACAAGGACGACGACGTGGCGGCGGGCAGCGGGCTCGCCTTCCTCTCCCAAGAGGTGGAGGCCTTAGGGTTAACCCCAGCTGCCTCAGAGGGGGATCAACGTGCCTTGGAGGGACAACAGTAGACCTTTCCTTCCCCTTCTAGCCTGCTGCTCTCCCTTTTCCCTGCCTCCGGGTTGTCCCAGGGTGTAACCAACTGCCCAGCCATCGGCAGCACTTTGGCCACCAAACCCCTAGGGGATCCTAGTGGGCGGGAGTTCCCGTCATTCCCCATTACCCCTGGCGCTGGAGCCTCCAGTGCTGCACTCCTAGTGGTGCCGAAGCCTGGCTCTAGGGAGACACTAACTTCCCCCACCACTGCCACTGATCCCCCACCCTGCGAGGAGACACCACAACCCGGTGCCTCTACCACTGAGGCTTCAGACCCTACTCCTACTCCCCATTCAGCCCCTCTCCCAACTGAATTTCCCACTTCTCTTCCTGCTCCCCCTCCTCCTTGTCTTTTTCCTAATCCCCCACCTCTTCCTCCCTTCCCTGACCCCTTTTCCTCCCCTTACACTGTTACAGCCGCCCCCGGGGCTGCCACGTTCAGCTCAGACGTTGGCCCCTGGGAGGCGGTTTTTGTTTCTCCCGCTCCCAGCACATCTGGGGCTGTTCTCCCTCTGCTACTACCCCTGTCGTCATCCCAGCAGGGACTTCAGAGTCCCCGCTTTCCCACATCAGTCGGTCGCGGGGCAAGCAGAGGGGTCTGGCCCGAGGTCCTGACACCCGACACACTGAGGGGCGAGATGCACAGCTTCTTGGAGGACATTCGTGGCTCCAAGAACGAAGTGGCTCTCGCCCTTCAGCGCTGGGGGGATTTCCATCTCATCCTCCAGACTGTAAGGGCCATTTTGGGGGAGGGCAAAGGGACTGGGCGGCGGGAGGCTGGGGCCTACCAGTGGGCCCAGGGCTTCTGTGGTGCCCTGCTTAAATTTGGGTATGGTCATGGTTTGCTGCGGGGCCCAATGGGGACTGTCAGTACTCCTGCCAGAGAGGATCTTCCCCAGCCCTCTCGATGCCGCCTTTTGTCATTGCCACTCTGAACACCTGAGGCTGCAGGCTGGGTCTCCGCAGGTGTCGGGTACTCTCCTTCCTTCGGGAAGGGGGGTACTCTGTCATCTTCCTGCAGGAGACCCATACCACGTCAGCCGCCGAAGCGAGCTGGCGGCTGGAGTGGGGAGACAGGGTGTACTTCAGCCACCTTTCGGCCAATCAAGCCGGGGTGGCGACCCTGTTCTCCCCAAACCTGCGGCCTGAGGTGCTGGGGACTACCGAGGTTGTGCAAGGCCACCTGCTGCACCTCTGGGTCTGGGTAGAGGGGCTAACTTTAAATCTCATTAGCATCTACGCCCCGACATCTGGCCCAGAGAGGCTTCGCTTCTACCAGCGGGCAGCTGCCTTCCTCGGCTCTTTGGATCCTCACGAGTGCCTGGTCCTGGGCGGGGATTTCAACTGCACCCTCGAGGAACGGGACTGAGCGGTGCCCGGCCACCATGGACATCCTCAGGGAGATTGTAGACCAACACTCCCTGGTGGACGTCTGGCGTGACCTCCACCCGGGCGAGGATGCAGCGTTTTCCTTTGTCTGGGTGGAGGGTCAACGGTCGTTTCGCTCCAGGTTGGACTGCATTTATCTCTCACGTCATCATCTCTTTAGAGCCCACTCCTCCAGCATTCAACCGGCCCCGTTCTTGGACCACCACTTGGTGGCCGTGACGGCCTCTCTCTCCTCGGAGAGGCCGGGGACGGCCTACTGGCATTTTAACAATAACCTGCTGGAGGATGTGGGATTTGTAGCGTCCTTCTGGGAGTTCTGGCTGGCCTGGCACGGGTGGCGGTGCGCCTTTCCCTCGGCGCGGCGGTGGTGGGATGTGGGGAAGGTGCGCACGCAGCTCTTCTGCTGCAACTACACCCGGGGGCCAGCCGGCCGAGGGATGCGGTGATAGAGCAGTTGGAACGGGAGGTTTTAGAGCTAGAGAGGTGGCTGGCCACCAGCCCCAGAGATCCACCCCTCTATGGAACGTACCAGGAGAAGCGGGAGGAACTTCGGGCCCTCGATGACCTTTGGGCCTGGGGTGCCTTTGTTCATTCCCACATCCACCTCCTTAGGGAGATGAATCGTGGCTCCTGCTTCTTCTATGCCCTGGAGAAAGAGGGGGGAGAAAAAGCACATCGTCTGCCTTCTGGCAGAGCATAGCACCCCCCTCTCGGATCCGGTGGAGACGCGTGAGAGGGCTCACGCCTTCTATGCCTCCCTTTTCTCACCGGATCTGACCGACGCCCACAGAGTCCTCTGGAACGAACTCCCGACGGTCAGCGCGGGCGACCAAGACCGGCTAGAGCTGCCTCTCTCTGGCCGAGTTCTCGGAAGCCCTCCGTCTCATGCCCACCAACAAATCCCTGGGCATGGGCGGGCTGACCGTGGAGTTCTACCACGTGTTCTGGGACGTCCTCGGCCCGGACCTTGCCAAGATCTGGGCCGAGTTCCTGGAGAGCAGGGTCCTCCCTTTATCGTGCGGGTGAGCGGTGCTCGCCTTGCTGCCCAAGAAGGGGGACCTCCGTGATCTAGGTAACTGGCATCCCATCTCGCTCCTCAGCACGGACTATAAAATTGTCGCCAAAGCCATCTCCCTGAGACTCAAGTCCGTGCTGGTGGACATGGTCCGACCAGACCTACACCGTCCCGGGCCGTACCATCTTGGATAACCATTATTTGGTCCGGGATCTCCTAGAGCTAGGGTATAGGGATGGTCTTTCATTCGCCCTCCTGTCCTTGGATTAGGAGAAGGCGTTCGACTGGATGGACCACGGGTATCTCCTGGGCACTCTGCGGGCCTTCAGGCCCCGCTTTGTGGGCTTTCTCCAGGTGCTGTACACTTCCGCAGAGTGTTTGGTCAAGCTCAACGGGACCCTAACCGCACCAGTCAGCTTTGGGCGGGGAGTACATCAAGGCTGCCTGCTGACAGCCAGAGGATATAACTGGCCTGATGAGCCCTTCCTCCATCTTCTTCGCAAGAGGCTGCCTGGTGGCAGGGGCCGGGTAGCAGGCAAGCTCCCTCCCACCCACGCTTCAGGCCATCAGGTGGAGCGGGGGTCTGCTGCTCTATCTCGGTGTTTTTCTCTCTGCCACGCATCCCTCTTCTCCAGAGAACTGGCAAGGTTTAGAGTCCAGGGTGGCTGAGCGGTTGCGGAGATGGACAGGACTGCTCCGGTGCCTCTCCCTGCGTGGGAGGGTACTGGCGCGTAACAAATTAGTCCTGTCCATGCTCTGGCACTGTCTCAGCACCCTGGTCCTGCCCCCAGGTTTCCTGGATCAGATCCAGCAGCTGCTGCTGCAGTTCTTCTGGCCAGGACTGTATTGGGTCTCGGCAGGGGTTCTCCATCTTCCCCTGGAGGAGGGAGAGCAGGGCCTGACATGTTTGTGCACAGAGGTTCGTGTCCTCCGCCTCCAGGCCCTGCAGAGTCTAGTATTTGATGCAGGTAGCCCGGTGTGGAGCATGCTGGCACATGCTTTCCTTCGCCGCTTCCGAGGGCTCCAATATGACTGGCAGCTCCTTTATTGGAGAGGTCTTCCGTGAGACCTCTCCAAGCTGCCGGCCTTCTACCAGGACCTGGAAGCTGCTAGAGGTGACCAGGTCTTTGGGAGCCACCTTGGGGGCAGATCTCCTCGCAGAGCCCCTGCTACACAATCCCCATCTACATGTGCAGGTGGCAGAGTCCCCCTCAGTGCGCCAGAGGCTGGTTGTGGCAGAAGTCACAAGGATCAGAGACCTCCTGGACTACAACTGGGAAGACTGGGTGGATCCTCGGGTGCTCGCCCTGTGCATGGGGCTCTCCACCCTACGTACTCCCCGGTGCGTACTTCAGGAGGTGAAGGATGCTTTGCTGCTCACCGCTCGGGTTTCTCGACAAGGTCCTGCGAGAGGGTGCACCCCGCCCGCCCCTCACCCCCGGCCCGCCCGATCTATCCATTGGCCCTAAGCCCCGCGTACCTCCCCGACCGGCTCCCCCTCGTCACCCGAGCCGGCTGCATGTGTTGAAGCCGGTCCCCTTCCAAACCGTGCCAAAAGTCACCTGTACATGCTTGTGCTTCACACGCTCCACTTCCCCACCCTCGTGTCCCACCCAGACACCAAGTGGCAGGACCTCCTACCACCAATAGAGGGTGGGGAGCCCGGTGGGACAGTCTCTATTCCACCTTGGTTCCACGGCCCACCGGGGACATCAGCTGGAGAATCCTGCATGGAGCTGTTAGCTAGGGCGTGTATTTGGCGCGGTTCACCCCCATTCCGAACACTTGCCCCTTCTGTGGCGAGAGGGAGAACCTGGCGCATGTGTTCCTCGAGTGCGCCAGTTTACAGCCCCTTTTTCGGCTCCTCCAGAGCCTTTTGTTGAAGTTCTGGCTGCACTTCTCCCCTCACCTGTTAATTGATGCACACCCCATCCGAGGCCCCACAAAGTCGCAGGACCTCCTGGTCAACCTCCTCCTGGCTATTGCCAAGATGGTAATTTATAGGACCGGGGAGCAGAGGTTGGCTGAGGGAGGGGCCTGAGACTGTGGGGCCTATTTCCATTCCTGCATCTGCTCACGTATCCGGGCAGAGTTCCACTGGGCGGCGTCCGCTGGCTCTCTCGAGACCTTAGAGGGGCGGTGGGCGCTGTCCAGGGTTCTCTGCTCGGTGTCCCCATCCGGTTCCCTTGTTTAAGCCCTTTGACCCTCACACCCGTCCCTGTTTTCTTTTTATTTGTCCCAAGTAATTACTTGGTTTCCTGGGCTCAGTGGACCCTCCCCATGGGCTGGGGGGAGGTCCTTTAGATGTGGACGGGCTTATGCCCACCCACCTCCCGGACTCCAATAGGCACCCCTGCTCTGTCTCGTGACCTGGAGGTGGAGAGAGGAGCCACTCCTCCACTAAGCACAGCAGGCTGCTGGTCTGGGCTTGTTGTGCTTTTTTTCTCTCCTGCACCCCTCCCCTCCCCTTTTTGGGAGGGGTGTGTTGGGGGACTACCAGGGTTGTGGCACACAGGCCCTGGCTACATTCTGGGCCAGGTCTCCCCCCCCCCCCTTTTTTTTTCCTCTGCCTGCTCTGTTTGCAGGAAGCCTTCCACTTCCCCCCCCCCCCCCCCCAGCTGGCTGCAGGAGCTGCTGGGGGGGTGGTTAGGGGGGTGTTTGCTGCCCTCATCCTAGTGGGGGGGAGCAGGACCCCCATTTTCCATCTTTTTGGAGACTGCCTGGCCCTTTTCTTCACTGCTGCAGGCCTGGACTTCACCGTTCCTGTGGCTGCTACGCCCTCTGCAGTAGAGGAGGTAAGGGGGCTGCTTTACAGCAGCTCCTGGAGTTCTTCCTTCCCCTCCAAGTTGGGGGGGGGGGAGTGAGTGTATGAGGGCCCTCTTGCCATCTGGGCCCCTAGGTGGCAGCTGGCACTGCTTTTGTGGCGGGCTGGGGGGTGGTTCCCTCTGTTCCCTGCTGTCTCCCCCACATTTCTGCTGCTGCTGTTGCTGCTCCCTCCCCAGCCCCAGGTTCTGCAGGGGCCATCTCCATCCTTGGCCCCACTGCTTGCCTCCCCGCCCCTCTCTTACTCTGGTGGGTCCTGCAGCAAGTGCAGTGAGCCTGCCACTCAGGCGCCTGTGGGCACACTAGCTTCCTCCCCCCGCAGTGTCTTGCTGCCCCCCTGCTTTCTTGAGCAGGCCCCTCCTCACAGCCTGCATTCCCCTCCCCTCTTCTCATGTGCTCATGCCCCCCTCTGTCATCTTGTTTGGCACCTGAGCCTCTCCCTCTTCTTTAGTTACCCTCCCCCTATGCACCATTTCACTTCCCACATGTCTTTCAAATAATTGATCCTCTCACATTCCCAGTGCAGCCAGAGGAGCCGCTCTTATTGTCCTGTGCTGGGAGCTGTATTCCTTACTCCTTCCCCTTTCCGAATTGTTGCCCTCCACCCCACTTCACCGCTCCCCCACTAGGCTGGAACCTCCTTCCTTCCCTCCCTCTTCCTCCTTGTTCCTTCCCGTGGTGTCTTTTTGGTCCTCCCCTAATTGTTTGGTTTTTTGTCTTTCCTTCCCACCTATGACCACAATGGAGGGGTTGTCCAGCGACACCCCTGCCAGACCTTCCCCGCCCACCCCTAAAAAGAACAACCCCTCTGAGGCTGCCAGGCCCCCCGTCACTACGGTAAAGGGGGCAAACATGGACGAGGACACTGGGGCCTCGACCCCCTCTGCGGCAGCACCTCCCGTCACCTCTAAAGAACTTCCCCTGAAGGGTAGGTAGGGCCGGGGGGACAAAGAAGGGCAAGAGCCCCGCCCGAAAGGCAAAACCTCCTGAGGCGAGGGCTCACTCCCCAGCTGCGACCCATCTGCTGGCTGCGGCCCCCCCCCTCCTTCCCGCTCCCCTGTTCCTTCCACCAGCTCTGGGGGGCAATGGTGTCCCGGGCCTCAGGGCATATGCCCAGGTAGCCGCCACCCCCCCACCTGCTGCCTCCCAAGCCGCCTCCCGGAATACCATCCCCAGCGGCCACGGCCCCTTTCCCACCCTGACCAGGAGGCATGGGGTCCGTTGTCTCCTGGTGGCAGCCTCGCCCCATGTGGAGACCTACATGCGGGCATTGGCACACGTGGTGGGGCCCGCGACTGTAGTGATGGCCTCTAAGATGTTTGGGAAGGTGGTATTCTTTCTGGCGTCTGAGGCCACCGCCCAGGATGCGGTGGAAAGGGGATTGGCGGTGGGGGGAGTCCACATTCCCCTCGAGACTTTGGAGGACCTGGGCATATGGGTGGTTTTGTCCTCCGTTCCTCCCTTCCTCCCCAATGCCGCTCTACTGCCTTTCCTCTCCACCCTGGGGGAGGCCTCTGTGGCTATGTCTATACTGGCGCGATCTTGTGCCAGAGCTATGCAAATGAGGCTCAGCGTGGAATATCGCCGAGCCTCATTTGCATAACTAATGAGCTGCCATTTTTGCGGAAGAGGCTCTTGCGCTAGACGGAGCTGTCTACACTGCCCCTTCTTGCGCAAGAAAAACCCTCTTGCGCAAAGCTGTTATGCTGATTATTTTCAGGCATAACAGCTTTGCGCAAGAGGGTTTTTCTTGCGCAAGAAGGGGCAGTGTAGACAGCTCCGTCTAGCGCAAGAGCCTCTTCCGCAAAAATGGCAGCTCATTAGTTATGCAAATGAGGCTCGGCGATATTCCACGCTGAGCCTCATTTGCATAGCTCTGGAGCAAGATCGCGCCAGTATAGACAGCCTGTCAGTCCTGAGTCCCCTTCCTCTGGGCTGCAAAGATCCTACCCTCCACCACATCCTTTCCTTTCACGGGCAGGTACAAATCCAACTACTGCCTGCAGGACGTGGCAGAGAAGCCCTCGAAGGGTCATTTCTGGTGCCCCATCAGGGGCCCGGTACCGGGTGTACTACACCATGGGGGAGGCCCGGTGTTTTCTCTGTCGGGCAACGGGGCACGTCTGAAAGGACTGTCCCCTGGCCTGGTTTGGAGAGGCGCCCGGGACGCCCGACGCCCGGGCGGGCACTGGCCCTGCCATCGCTGGTGGCCCTGACGGTCCGGACCCTGGGTCACTCCTCCTCCAACCGTGACCGTCATCAATCCCGCTCGGGTTCCACAGGGCCCAGACGAGCGTGCGGGTGCTGATGCTGCCACCGCCAAAAGTGGCAAGGCTGGGCCTGTGGAGAAGAGGGCAGCGGGGTCAGTGACAGGACTCGGGCAGGACCTACCTCAGGGGGAGGTATCCCTTTCCCCTGCTGCCCAGCCCCCATCTACCCTTGCCCTCCCAATGTTGCCCTTGTCCCCTGGCTCTTCCTCCATTCAGGCCCAGCCCTCTTCCTCCGAGGGATGGGAGCTTGCAATGGGGAGGTGCCGAAAGCATGCTCGGCGTTCCACCCCGCCCACTGAGGGGGAGGACAACCTCCCTGCACCTATGGGGGTGAACGCTGGAGCCATTCCACCCTCTGAGCCCACAAACGATTCACAGCACCATGAGGCGGTTGAGGTGACTGCAGCGGTCGCGGGAGAGGCGAACACCTCCCTCCCGGGGTCCCTGCAAGAGGGGGTGTCCATGGAGGATGCTCCCACTGTTCCCACCTCCACTAAGGGGGCAGCCGCTGACCTTGCCACCGACAAAGATCACCGTCTGGTGGCGGGCAGCGGGCTCGCCTTCCTCTCTCAGGAGGTGGAGGCTTTGGGGCTGACCCTGGCTGCCTCTGAGGGGGATCATCATGTCCTAGAGGGGCAACAACCAACCTCTCCTTTCCCTTCCGACCCGCTGCTATCCCCTCTCCCTGCCTCTGAGTTGCCCCAGGGTGCGACCGTCTGCCCGGCCATCGACAGCGCTGTGGCCGCGGAAACCCTTGAGGCTCTCAGCAGGCGGGAGCTCCCATTAATATCTGTCACCCCAGCGCTGAGGCTTCCAGTGCTGCACTCTGTGGCACTGGAGCCAGCACTGGGGAGACTATTACTACCCCTACCGCTGCCACCAATTTTCTGCCCTGCGAGGAAGCACCGCATCCCGGTGCCTCCTCTGCTGAGGTATCTCGCCCTGCTCCTTCTCCTGCTCCCTATTCAAACGCCCTCCCAATTGTTTCCTACCCCTCTTCCTCCTCCCCCCCCCCCCATCCTTGTCTTTTCCCTAATCCCTCACCTCTTCCTCCCCCTACTCCCCTTCCTCGTCTCCCTCCTTTTCCTGATCCCCCTCCCTGAACTCTTTTCCTCCACTTGCTCTGTTACTGCCACCCCTGGGGCTGCCACACTTAGTCCAGACGTTGGCCCCGGGAGGCGGTTTTCGTTTCTCCTGCTCCCAGCACATCTGGGGCTGATCTCCCTCCGCCACTGTCCTCCCAGCAGGGACCTCAGACGCCCTGCATCCCTGAGTCGATGGGTCACAGGGCTCACGGAGGGGTCTGGCCCCAAGGCGTTCGAGGGCCTGAGGCCCCGACGCCAGATGCGCTGAAGGGCGAGATGCGTGTTTTCTTGGAAGACATCCGTGGCTCCAAGAACGAAGTCGCTCTCGCCCTTCAGCGCTGGGGAGATTTTCATCTAGTCTTACAAACAGTAAGGGCCCCCTTGGGGGAGGGTAAAGGGACCGGGTGGCGGGAGGCCAAAATATAAAATCGTTGCCAAAGCCATCTCCCTAAGGTTGAAGTCCGTGCTGGTGCACATGGTCCATCCAGACCAGACCTGCACCGTCCCAGGCTGAACCATCTTGGACAACCTTTTTCTGGTCCGGGATCTCTTAGCGCTCGGACGTAGGGATGGTCTGTCGTTCGCCCTCCTGTCCTTGGATCAGGAGAAGGCATTCGACCGGATGGACCACGGGTACCTCCTGGGCACCCTGCGGGCCTTCGGCTTCGGGCCCCACTTTGTGGGGTTTCTCCAGGTGCTGTATGCCTCTGCAGAGTGCTTGGTCAAGCTCAACTGGACCCTGACAGCACCTGTCAGCTTCGGGCGGGGAGTAAGTCAAGGCTGTCCGCTGTCAGGCCAGCTGTACACTCTGGCCATAGAGCCCTTCCTCCGTCTCCTTCGCAAGAGGTTGACGGGGTTGGTGCTCCATGAGCCGGAGATGAGGCCGGTCCTGTCGGCGTATGCTGACAATGTGCTTCTCGTGGTCCAGGACCCGGGAGACCTGGTGCGGGTGGAGTCTTGCCAAGCCGTTTATTCGGCAGTCTCCTCCGTCCGGGTCAACTGGGGCAGGAGCTCTGGCCTGGTGGTAGGGGCCGGGTGGCAGGCGGCCTCCCTCCCATCCGCACTTCAGGTGGCGCGCAGGTCTGCTGCTCTCTCGGCATTTTTCTCTCTGCCAGAGAACTGGCAAGGTTTAGAGACTAGAGTGGTTGAGCGGTTGCAGAGGTGGACGGGACTCCTCCAGTGCCTCTCCCTGCGTGGGAGGGCACTGGTACTTAACCAATTGGTCCTGTCCATGCTCTGGCACCATCTCAACACCCTGGTCCTGCCCCCGAGTTTCCTGGCCTGTATCCAGCAGCTGCTGCTGCAGTTCTTCTGGCCAGGACTGCATTGGGTCTCTGCAGGGGTTCTCCATCTCCCCCCTGGAGGAGGGAGGGCAGGGCCTGACGTGTTTGCACACGCGGGTTCACGTCCTTCGCCTCTGGGCCCTGCAGAGACTCCTATTTGATGCAGGTAGTCTGGTGTGGAGCACGCTTGCACGCGCTTTCCTTTGTCGCTTCCGAGGGCTCCAATATGACCGGCAGCTCCTTTATTTGAGAGGTCTTCCACAAGACTTCTCCAAGCTGCTGGCCTTCTACCAGGACCACCTCCGGACCTGGAAGCTGCTTGCAGCGACCAGGTCCTTGGGAGCCACTTTGGGGGGCAGACCACCTCGCGGAGCCTCTGCTACACAACCAGGCGGCAGAGTCTCCCTTGGTGCACCAGAGGTTGGTCCTGGCAGAAGCCACCAGAGTTGGAGACCTCCTGGACTACCGCCAGGGAGACTGGGTGGATCCTCAGGCACTCGCCCAGCGCATGGGGCTCTCCACCCTACGTACTCCCTGGCACGTACTTCAGGAGGTGAAGGACGCTTTGCCGCCCACTGCTCGGGTTTATCTCGACAAGGTCCTGCGAGAGGGTGCACCCCGCACCCCCAGCCCTCCCGATATCTCCATCGGCCCCCAGCCCCGCATACCTTCCTGACCGCCTCCCCCTCGTCATCCTAGCTGGCTGCACGTGATGCAGCTGGTCCCCTTCCCAACCATGCCAAAGTCACCTGTACACACTCAGCTTCACAAGCTCCACTTCCCCACTCTCGTGTCCCACCCAGACACCAAGTGGCGGGACCTCCTACCACCAATGGAGGGTGGGGAGGCCCGGTGGGCCAGCCTCTATTCGACCTTGGTTCCACGGCCCACCGGGGACATCTGCTGGAGAATCCTGCACAGCGCAGTGAGCACAGGTGTGTACTTGGCACGGTTCACCCCCACCCCCAAAACGTGCCTCTTCTGTGGCGTGAGGGAGACTCTGGAGCACACCTACATTGAGTGCATCAGGCTACAGCCCCTCTTTTGGCTCCTCCAGAAGCTCCTGTTGAGGTTCTGGCTGCACTCTTCCCCCCACTTGTTAATTTATGCCCATCCCATCCGTGGCCCCACAAAGTCCTGGGACTTCCTGGTCAACCTCCTCCTGGCTATGGCCAAATTGGCAATCTATAAAACCAGGGAGAAGAGGTTGGCCGGGGGAGGGGCCTTTGAGTGTGGGGCCTATTTCTGTTGCTGTATCCGCTCATGTATCCGGGCACAGTTCCAATGGGCAGCATCCGCTCACTCTCTCGAGACCTTCGGGGGGGCAATGGGCGCTGTCTGGGGTTCTCTGCTCGGTATCCCCATCTGGTTCCCTTGTTATAGCCCTTTGACCCTCACACCCATCCCCATCTTCTCATTATTTGTCCCCAGTAATTAGTTGGTTCTTCTGGGTTCTGTGGACCCTCCCTGCAGGCTGGACACCAAATAGTTGAGGTGGAGAGAGGAGCCACTCTTCCACTGAGCACAGCAGGCTGCTGGTCTGGGCTTGTTCTGCTTTTTTCCTCCTACACCCCTCATCTCCCCTTTTTTTGGGAGGGGTGTGTGTGGGGGGCTACTGGGGTTGTGGCACACAGGCCCTGGCTACACTTTGGGCCAGATCCCCTTTTCTCTCTGCCTGCTCTGTTTGCAGGCAGTCTTCCCCCACCCCTCAGCTGGCTGCAGGAGCTGCTGGGGGCGTGGGGGTGGATGGGGGGGGGGGGCTTTGCTGCCCTCACCCTGGTGGGGGGAGCAGGACCCCCATTTTCCATCTTTTTGGGGACTGCCTGGCCCCTTTTTTTCACTGCTGCAGGCTTGGACTTCACTGTTCCTGTGGCTGTTATGCCCTCTGGAGTAGAGTAGGTAAGGGGGCTGCTCTATAGCAGCTCCTGGGGTTCTTCCTTCCCCTCCACAACTTTGTGTGTATGGGGGGGGGGGAGAACGAGTTTGTGAGGGGCCTCCTGCCATCTGGGCCCCTAGGTGGCAGCTGGCACAGCTTCTGTGGGGTACTGGGGCTGGGGGGGCGGCTCCCCCTGCCCCCTGCTGTCTCCCCTGCATCTCTGCTGCTGCTGTTGCTGCTCCCTTCCTAGCCCCAGGTGCTGCAGGGGCCATCTCCACCCTTGGCCCCACTACTTGCCTCCCCACCCCTCCCTTGCTCTGTTGGGTTCTGCAGCTGGTGCTGCAAGCCTGCCACTCAGGCGCCTGTTGCCTCCTGATCCACCGAAGCGGCTTATTGGAATTCCGTCCCCGGCAATCGCAGCCCCTTCCCCACCCTAACCAGGCGGCACAGGCTCCGTTGCCTCCTGGTGTCGGCCTCGTCCCACGTGGAGACCTATGTGCGGGCGTTGGCATGCGTGGTGGGGCCCGCGGCCTCCAAGATGTTCGGGAAGGTGGTATTCTTCCTGGTGTCAGAGGCCGCCGCCCAGGAAGGGTTGGAGAAGGGTTTGGCAGTGGGGGGGAGTCCATGTCCCACTCAAGCCTTTGGAGGACCTGGGCGTATGGGTGGCTTTTTCCTCCCTTCCTCCCCAATGCCGCCCTATTGCCTTTCCTCTCCACCCTGGGGAGGCCCTTGTCAGTCCTTAGTCCCCTTCCTTTGGGCTGCAAGGACCCTACCCTCCGCCACCACCTCTCCTTCCGCGGGCAGGTGCAAATCCAACTCCTGCTGGCGGGGTGTGGTGAAGCCCTAGAAGGGTCACTTCTGGTGCACTATCAAGGGGCCCAGTACTGGGTATATTACACGTTGGGGGAGGCCCGGTGTTTTCTCTGTCGGGCGACGGGGCACGTCCGAAGGGACTGGCCTCTGGCCCAGCTTGGAGATGCACTCAGGACCCCCGATGCCTGGAAAGGCACCGGCCCTACCATTGCCAGTGGCCCTGATGGTCTAGACCTTGGGGTCACCCCCTCCTCCAACCATGACCGTCGTTAATCCCGCTCGGGCTCAACAGGGTCCAGATGAGCGTGCGGGCGCCGCTGCCACCACCAAAAGCAACAAGGCCGGGCCTGCAGAGGAGAGGGCAGCGGGATCGGAGACGGGACTCGGACAGCGCCTACCTCAGGGGGAGGTTTCCCTTCCCCAGCTGCCCAGCCCCCATCTTCCCTTGCCCTCCCACCACTGCCCTTGCCCCCTGGCTCTTCCCCTAATCGGGCCCAGCTTTCCTCCTTTGAGGGCTGGGAGGTTGCCATGGGGAGGTGCTGCAAACGAGCCTGACATTCAATCCCACCTACTGAAGGGGAGGATACCCTCCTCGTGCCTCTAGGGGTAGATGTTGGAGCCATCCCTCCCTCTGAGCCTCTGGATGCTTCACAGAGCCATGAGGCAGCTGCAGTGGTTGCGGAAGGGGTAAATGCCTCCCGCCCGGAGTCCCTGCAAGAGGGAGTGTCCGCGGGGGATGCTCCCACTGTCCCTACCTCTGCTGTGAGGGTGACCGCTGACCCTGCCGCTGACAAGGGCAACCATGTAGTGGCAGGCTGTGGGCTCGCCTTCCTCTCCCAAGAGGTGGAGGCCTTAGGGTTATCCCCGGCTGCCTCAGAGGGGAATCAACATGCCTTGGAGGGACAAGGGTTGGCCTCTTTCCCCTTCTAGCCCACCGCTCTCCCTTTTCCCTGCCTCCAAGTTGCCCCAGGGTGTAACCAACTGCCCAGCCATCGGCAGCACTTCAGTCACCAAACCCCTGGGAGATCCTAGTGGGCAGGAGTTCCTGTCATTTCCCATTACGCCTGGCGCTGAAGCCAGGGCCGGCCTAAGGCCGATTTGACTGTTTTGGTCGAATAGGGCCCTGCGCCTAAGGGGGCCCCGCTCCCCTCAACCCAGAAGTGCTGGCAAGTTAGTATTCAGAGCCAGGGGTCCTGCTCCAGCAATATGTGGAGCTGGGTCTCTCCCCCGGCTCTGCATGGAGTGGGCCCCAGATCCCCCTTCCAGCACCCCTGCGTGTCCTCCCACCCTGCCCCCAGAGTGTCCCCCTTGGCCCCAGACCATCCCTGCCCTGCGCGGCTCCCCTCGCTGCCTGCTGCTGCCTTGCGTGGCATTGCAGGTGGGCAGGGCCCGGGTGTGACGTGATGTCACGGCCCAGGATTTTAAAACTCCTCGGAGGCACGTTGTGTGGCTGCCTCCAGCCCTGGGTTCGGACTCCGGGGCCTGAGTACGGACTCCGGCCCTGCAACGTGGAAGGCAGAAGGTAGGGAAGGGGCTTGTGTGGCGGAGTGGGAGGGGCTTTGGCTTGGGCTGAGGAGGAGGGGAACTGGGGAGAGACTTGTGCAGAGGGGGAGGGGCTTGTGCGGCAGGGGAGGGGGAAGAAAGGGGAAGACACCAAGAGACAAATGCCAGGGGGCCAAGTGCAGACAATGAGGGAAAGGGCAGGAGGGGAGGTGTCAGTGGGAGGGGGGACAGGGTGATGCTGGGAGAGGAGAGGAGAGGGGAAGGGCATTGGGGGATACAGGGGGAGGTGCTGGGAGAAGGTTTGAAAGAAGGGATGGGCATGAGAGGTGGGGATGGAGCAAGTCATGTGTGAGGGCACAGAGGGGCAGGAGGGGAATGGGGCAGAGAGTGGTGAGGGGGTGGGCATCAGGGAAAAAGGGGGCAGAGGCAGTAAGGGAAGGGGGAGGCACCAGGAGGGTGCAGGGGTAGGGGAAGGTGCAGGTGCCAGGGGATTCTGGGGGTGAAGCAGAAGGGCAGACACCTGCAGGGGAGGGACCAGCACCAGAGGAGAGAGGCAGGGCAGGTATGTAGAGGGAGGTGTTAGGAGAGGGGATGAGGAGGGGTAGCTCTCATGATCAGAGTGGGGCTACTGGAGGAGTGGGTACAGGGGGGAGAGAAGGGCTGGTGGAGGGGGGCAGGTTGCAGGAGGGCTGAGGGCAGTGAGAAGGGCAGGAGTCAGGACAGCAAAGGAGGGTGAGTGGGGGGGGGGGGGGAGGGGAGCAGCAGGCACCAGGGGAGAAGATGGAGCAAGGAGAGGAGACATGGCAGCAGAGAAAAGGTAAAGGTTTAAAAATATTTATTAATAACTTGGTATGCTGCCCACAGCCAGTTTGTTTGCGCCCTGCGGTGCAGTTTGGGTTTATGTGGGGATCAACACATGGGCCGGCAAGTGGGAGCCAAAACAAAAAAGTAGTCACTGTAATGATCTTCTGTTGATATGCGTTTTAGTAGTAAAATTCTTGGACTGTCATTGCTCATGAAAAGTGCTGTCACGTGGGTAGAAATTGGGTAAATATTGCATTTTATTAATATCAACAGAACTGACTTAAATGGGGCCTGTGTGTTGTGTAGTCTTGCACAGACAAGCATGAATACAAAGATTAAAGCAAGAAGCTATTTGTATATATTTGCTTGCGTATGCAACCACACTTAAGTTGAGGCCCTCAGCATGTTCTGTAAGTATCGGTGTGGCCCCTGGGGCTTCCAAAGTTGAGTTGCCCTAGCTCCGTGGTCACCAACAGGTCGATCGTGATCGACTGGTCAATTGTCAGGCCTCGACCAGTCGAGCGCGATGGTTCCGGGCCCCCCCGCCCCATTTTCCACCCACCCCTGAGAAGTCCCACTATCTACCTCCAAGGTAACCACGGCCAATTCCTTCAGCCTTGCCTCATACCTCATGTTCTCTAGACCTTTCATCATTTGTGTTGCTCTTCTCTGGACTTTCTCCAGTTTCTTCACGTTTCCTGAAATGTGGCGCCCAGAACTAGACATGATACTCCAGCTGGGGCCTAAGGTAGATGGCTCATTCCCTGCCTAGGGGATGTGAGACTGGGCAGGTTAATTTCCAATGCTCCTGTTTATTCTTTTCCTAAGCCAGGAGGGCACTGTAGTTCTGATGGGGGCTCTGCAGGAAGGCAGCCCGCACTGCCCCCTGCCTGAAACCTTGTGCAGGTGTTAAACAGCTGTCCAGCCCACCCTAGAGGTGACTGCATTTCAGCATGCCTGAAGCAACACAGCACCAGCAATGGACAGGAGAATGGCTCCCGGGCATGGCTTGCTCATGACTGCTTCAGTCCCATTGGATGGGCCTCAGCCTCTTTCCTTCCCCTCCCCTGCTTTGCAATGGGGCTGTAGATGGAGGGGGGGAGGCAGGCAGAGGTGTCTCCCTGCAGCAGATGTAGACACGTCTCTGTATTAATCATTCTCTCATGAAGTTTTTAGCTTTGTATTGAGTCCTTTTACATGGAAACTTTGTATTATGTCTTGGTAGAATAGTCCCTAGGACAAGCGAGGCAGAGACTGTCCCTGTGCCGTGAATGAGATGGGAATGTGTAAGGTGAGCACCTCTGGGCAGTTGCAAAGGTTGGAGAGGGGATGGAAGCCAGATCCAAGGCTCATTGATCTTGGGAAGTGGGCCCATTGAAAGGAGACTGGACCTGTGGATGCCTTGGGGGTCAGCAGCAAGGGCCTGCTTTGGGAAGCCCCCTCTTTGGAGGTGAATGTGGCAGCAGTGAGACACCACCCAAAGCAGGCGCCACAGCCACTAACTGCAGATTCATGGGACAGCTCTCACAGATCTTGCACATGCATAAGATGATAGATCTGCAGGGGGGCAGTGGCATTGTGAGGGGGCATTTGCCCCTGGGAGAAAAATAATATAAAATTTAGTTAAAAATAGATGTTGCATGTTTTTAAAAGGAATACCATATCTCCTGCCTTTTTGTCTATTTTTGTCTCTTTAGGCCCCCAGTTAACATTTTCAAAAGCACTTGGGTGACTAAAGTCATTTTTGAAAATTGGACTTGGAAATCTAAGCTCAGATTTTCAAAGATAATTGAGACAGTTGCCAACTCAGATCTTCAAAGATATCTATCTGATCTTTACACACCTTTGAAAATCTGGTCATAAGTGTCTGTCAGTTCTGAATGTGAGATATAGGAGCCCAGTCCTAATTCCTTCAAGCGTTTTTTTTATTTGAACATTTATCTACACTAATTCCCCTCCTTTCTCTTTCACTATCCAATAAATGCATGGATCAAAATTATAGGTGCTTTGTGAATATGCTGACTTGAGAGTGGAAAGATTTCATATTGTCATGTATGATTCCTGGTAACCCATCTCAAATATGAAAAACTAGGTTGATACCTGTTCATAGCAGGAGCTGTTGAATTCAGTTCACCAGTTGCAGTATCTCATTAGGATGTTTAGTGGAGAAGTATTTTCAGGCATAACGGCTTTGCGCAAGAGGGTTTTTCTTGCACAAGAAGGGGCAGTGTAGACAGCTCTGTCTTGCGCAAGAGCCTCTTCTGCAAAAATGGCAGCTCCTTAGTTATGCAACTGAGGCTCGGCAATATTCCATGCTGAGCCTCATTTGCATAGCTCTGGTGCAAGATCGCGCCAGCATAGACACAGCCTTGGTGTTTCTCTAAAGGCCTGGAGTCAATTGATTATGTAGGAACCTCAGCTTTAATTTAAAAAGTTATCTATACTTCTGGGCCTTACAGCTAAGGAGGAAAGCTATAAAACATGAACCCTAAATACTCAAGAAACAAAAGGCCAGTAAAAATCTTATGAGTCGTAGACCAATCTCATAACTTTGTGTAGGCGTTCCTTGTGATTTTTGGGTTGGCAATACTGCTCTTTGGTGAAGTTAGTTCTCTCCCTTCAGTTTCCCTTTCTACCCTCCCTTTTTTTTGTCACAGGTCATCAGACAATGGAGAGTAGGGTGAGTCCATGACTATGGTTAATGACTGGTCAGGGTGACTATTATCAGCCAGTGGTCTGAATGAGCTATCTACTGCCATCTGTTAATCAACTGTAGGAAAAGGCTTCACAAGCCGACCTTATTTATAGAGACATACCTACTTTGCCACAGAGATCAGTAGACAGACTTGCTGTGTCAAGATGATCAATTTTGGCTCTTTTGAGTTGAAATTCACTGAAGACTTGGAGCTGGGAGAATGAAATGTTATCCATATTGTATGATTAAAAGGTAAAAGACCTGAACTTAATATGACCTGGCTTAGGGTCTACCATAACTTGAACACTAAGCGGAGGATAGTGAGTCACATCTAACTGAAAGTCACAGAAGATGGAAACAAGTTTTATTGCTGGTGGTGCAGAGTCTACTTGGGAGTCCTCAATTATATCTGAGACTTTACATCCAGTGTTTAAAGGCAGAGCTGACTAGAATCAATTGAGAGTCCTTGTCTTGTCTCAGCGATTGCTTGAGCAAAAATCATTGATAAAATCTTGTGTAGACTGACCTTGGACTCAACATGCAAGCAATGTGTTGAAGGGCAGTGCAAAGGAGGCAATAGTGGTGAGGTGCCATATTACCTAGTGAAATCATTGGTGCTGAAATCACTAAGGACTGGAATTTGACCACAGAACCGACACTTTCTTAAGACTCCATTTTTTGCTATTTAAAAAGTAAATCAATGTAACAGAAAACTGCAATGCTCTCTGGTAACTTTTTAAAAATCAGACTTTAAACTTTATTGAAAAGGTTGGATAGTTTGCAATTGAAAATATTTGACCTACACGTAAGGCAACTAATTTAATTTTGTGTAAAATGTTGCATAATACAGGATGGCATTTTTTTAAATGTTCAACTATATTGATATACATTTTGATCAGATCTACTTCTGATGTGATATTTGTGTGTGGCTGTGGTTTGTCGTGTGGTTGGTTTGTTTGTTTATTGCTCAACAAAAAAATGCTGGGTAGTGGGGCCCCACCAAAACTGTTAGGAAGTGCGGGGCCCAATTCTAAAGCCAGCCCTGGCTGAAGCCTCCGGCACTGTACTCTCAGGGTATGTCTACACTACAGCACTAATTTGAACTAACTTAGTTTTTAGGGCTAGATGTACTAATTCAAATTAGCGTTTTGCTAACTTGAACTAGCATGTCCACATTGAGTGGACCCTGAACTGAAGTTAAGGCTGGCCAGAACCAGTGCCGGTAGGGCATCAGGTTAGGACTTAGAGCATGGAGCTGCTGCCTCAGGCTAGCTGAGGGCTGTGCTTAAAGGGACCCGCCCCTCACCCTGGACAGATAATTCTCAAGGTTCCCCGCTTGCTTGGCTGCCTCGATGAGGGACAGCAAAGCAGTCCTGTCTTGGAGTGCCCACACTCAGCACATCACAGCACTCGGCCATCAGCCCGGGTGCACTTGCCGCAGGCTGCCATCCGGGGGTGTCAATCAGGGGGCTGTCAGGATCCAGGAGGCCCTGCAGGAGAGCTTCCACCCTGAGGAGCCCGCAGAGCCACCCTAGTCCTCCCCATCGGGGGCTCGTGCCCCATTCCTCCCTCACCTCCTTCCACTTACCCCTCCCCAGCCCCCCTTCCTGATGTAAAAAATAAAGGACACGTGTTCAAAAATAGAAACTCTCTTTATTTAACAAAACTGGGGGGGGGGGGGAATAACCTCTGGGGAGACTGGGAAAAGGAGGGGGGAGAGGGGAAGAGAGAGGGTGGGAGGTGGAAAGCTGGGAGGAGGGAGCTGGAAGGGGGAAGCCAGGGGAAGGAGGAGGAGGGGAAGTATAAAACTATGGTACACTATATCTTCAGTACTGTGTACAGATGTGGTCTCACCTCAGAAAAGATATTTTTGGCCTTGGAAAGGGTTCAGAAAAGGGCAACTGCAATGATTAGGGGTTTGGAACAGGTCCCATATGAAGAGAGGCTAAAGAGACTGGGACTCTTCAGCTTAGAAAAGAGGAGACTGAGGGGGGATATGATAGAGGTCTATGAAAGCATGAGTGGTGTGGAGAGGGTGAATAAAGAAAAGTTCTTCATTAGTTCCCATAATAGAAGGACTAGAGGACACCAAATGAAATGAATGGACGTCAGGTTTAAAACTAATAAGCGAAAGTTCTTCTTCACACAGCACATAGTCAGCCTGTGGAACTCCTTGCCACAGGCGGCTGTGAAGGCTAGAACTATAACAGAGTTTAAAGAGAAGTTAGATAAATTCATGGAGGTTGGGTCCATGGAGTGCTATTAGCCAGGAGGTAGGAACGGTGTCCCTGGCCTCTGTTTGTGGAAGGCTGGAGATGGATGGCACGAGACAAAGGGCTTGGTCATTGTCTTCGGTCCATCCCCTCCGGGGTACCTGCTGCTGGCCACTGTCGGCAGACAGGCTACTGGGCTAGATGGACCCAGTACGGCCGTTCTTATGTTCTGGGCTCAGGGTCGGGGGTCTCACTGGACCAACTTGATTTTCATGCAAACCTGTTCCTGGATTCACATGTGGCCTTTGGTGGCCAGGCTGGCAGCTATCCTGCCCTAGGCGGCCACATTCCTGTGCCTAGTGTGGAGGTCGTGGACGTTGGAGGCCTCCCCCCAAACCTTGATGAGGTCCACGATCTCCGCACTAGACCAGGCGGGCGCCCGCCTCTTGCGGCCCCGGGCAGGCTCCTGGGAGCTGCCAGCCTGGTCCTGGGAAGAGGCGGAGGGCTGGGTGGCAGCAGGTGGCTGGCTCATGCCGTGCCAGGTGCAGGGTCTGCTGGCTGGGTGCTGGCAGGCTTGCAACTAGCACGAGCACTGTAGCCAGACCGTGCCCCTTGAAGGGCTCTGGGGCCGGGAGGGGGGCAGAAAAGTTTCCCTGGTTTGGCCGAGAGTGGCCACCAGGCCAAGCTGGGAAGGGCTAGCCTCCAACTAGTTCGAATTAAGTGGCTACACGGCCCTTAATTCGAACTACTTAATTCGAACTAGGCGTTAGTCCTCGTAGAATGAGGTTTACCTAGTTCGAATTAAGCGCTCCACTAGTTCGAATTAAGTTCCAACTAACAGTTTGTATGTATAGACACTATGAAAGTTAATTCAGACTAAGGGCTGTTAGTTCTAATTAACTTTGTAGTGTAGACATACACTCAGAGGTGCCAGAGCCTGGCGCTGGGGAGATACTAACTTCCCCCACCACTGCCACCGATCCCCCACCCTGCAAGGAGACACCGCATTCCGGTGCCTCTTCCGCTGAGGCTTCTGACCCTACTCCTGCTCCTAACCCCTACCCCACTCCTGCTCCTTATTCAGCCCCTCTCCCAACCGAATTTCCCACTCCTCTTCCTGCTCCCCCTCCTCCTTGTCTTTTTCCTAATCCCCCACCGCTTCCTCCCCTTACTCCTCTTCCTCCTTTCCCTAATCCCTTCCCCGACCTCTTTTCCTCCCCCTACACTGTTACTGCTGCCCTCGGGGCTGCCATGTTCAGCTCAGATGTTGGCCCCCAGGAGATAGGTTTTTGTTTCTCCCGCTCCCAGCACATCTGGGGCTATTTTCCCTCCGCCACTACCCCGTCATCATCCCATCAGGGACTTCAGAGGCCCTGCTTTCCCACATCAATCAGTCGCGGGGAATGCGGAGGGGCCTGGCCTAAGGCCCTGACACACTAAGGGGTGAGATGCGCAGCTTCTTGGAGGACATTTGTGGCTCCAAGAACAAAGTGGCTCTCGCCCTTCAGCGCTGGGGGGATTTCCATCTCATCCTCCAGACCATAAGGGCCATTTTGGGGGGTGGTAAAGGGACTGGGTGGTGGGAGGCTTCCGGGATGCCCTGCTTATGTTTGGGTATGGTCACAGTTTGCTGCGGGGCCCAATGGGGACTGCCAGCACTCCTGCCAGCGAGGATCTTCCCCAGCCCTCTCGATGCTGCCATTCGTCTTTGCCACTCTGAACACCTGGGGCTGCAGGCTGGGTCTCCGCAGGTGTCAGGTACTCTCCTTCCTTCGGGAAGGGGGGTACTCTGTCATCTTCCTGCAGGAGACCCATACCACATCAGCTGCCGAAGCAAGCTGGTGGCTGGAGTACGGAGACAGGGTGTGCTTCAGCCACCTGTCGGCCAATCAAGCCAGGGTGGCGACCCTGTTCTCCCCGAACCTGCAGCCTGAGGTGCTGGGGATTGCCAAGGTTGTGCAAGGCCGCCTGTTGCACCTCTGGGTCCGGGTAGAGGGGCTAACATTAAATCTCATTAGCTCTACACCCCAA
The DNA here is from genome assembly GCA_032595735.1 of Pelochelys cantorii. Classification (NCBI taxonomy): domain Eukaryota; kingdom Metazoa; phylum Chordata; order Testudines; family Trionychidae; genus Pelochelys; species Pelochelys cantorii. The sequence goes on from CM064335.1 coordinate 46,059,119, forward strand.
CATCCGGCCCGGAGAGGCTTCGCTTCTACCTGCGGGCGGCCGCCTTCCTCAGCTCTTTGGATCCTCACGAGTGCCTGGTCCTAGGCGGGGATTTCAACTGCACCCTCGAGGAATGGGACCGCACGGGGACCAAGCGGTGCCCGGCTGCCACGGATGTCCTCAGAGGGATAATAGATCAACACTCCCTGGTGGACGTCTGGCATGACTTCCACCCGAGCGAGGATGCAGCATTTACCTTTGTCCGGGTGGAGGGTCAATGGTCGTTTCACTCCCGGTTGGACCGCATTTCTCTCTCATGTCATCATCTCTTTCGAGCCCACTCCTCCAGCATTCGGCTGGCCCCGTTCTCGGACCACCACTTGGTGGCCATGATGGCCTCTCTCTCCTCGGAGAGGCCAGGGCCGGCCTACTGGCATTTCAACAACAGCCTGCTGGAGGATGTGGGCTTTTTAGCGTGCTTCCGGGAGTTCTAGCTGGCCTGGCGCGGGTGGTGGTGTGCCTTTCCCTTGGCGCAGTGTTGGTGGGATGTGGGGAAGGTGCGCACGCTGCTCTTCTGCCATGACTACACCCGGGGGGGCCAGCTGGTAGAGGGATGCGGCAATAGAGCAGTTGGAACGGGAGGTTTTAGAGCTAGAGAGGTGGCTGGCCACCAGCCCCAGAGATCCACCCCTCTGCAGAACATACCGGGAGAAGCGGGAGGAACTTCGGGCCCTCGACAACCTTCGGGTCCGGTGTGCCTTTGTTCGTTCCCACATCTACCTCCTTAGGGAGATGGATTGTGGCTCCTGCTTCTTCTACGCCCTGGAGAAAAAGAGGGGGGCAAAAAAGCACATCGTCTGCCTTCTGGAGGAGGATGGCACCCCCCCTCTCGCATCCGGTGGAGATGCGCGAGAGGGCTCGCGCCTTCTACACCTCCCTTTTCTCGCCGGATCTGACCGACGCCCGCAGAGTTCTCTGGAACAAACTCCTGAGGGTCAGTGCGGGCGACCGGGACCAGCTCGAGCTGCCTCTCTCTCTGGCCAAGTTCTCAGAAGCCCTCCATCTTATGCCCACCAATAAATCCCCGGGCATGGATGGGCTGACTGTGGAGTTTACCACGTGTTCTGGGACGTCCTCGGCCTGGACCTTGCCACAGTCTGGGCCGAGTCCTTGGAGAGCGGGGTCCTCCCTTTATCATACAGGTGAGCGGTGCTCGCTTTGCTGCCCAAGAAGGGGGACCTCCGCAATCTGAGGAACTGGCGTCCCGTCTGGCTCCTGAGCACGGACTATAAAATTGTCGCCAAAGCCATCTCCCTGAGACTCAAGTCCGTGCTGGCGGACGTGGTCCATCCAGACTAGACCTACACCATCCCGGGTCGTACCATCTTCGACAACCTTTATTTAGTCCGGGATCTCCTAAAGCTAGGGTGTAAGGATGGTCTGTCATTTGCCCTCCTGTCCTTGGATCAGGAGAAGGCATCCGACCGGATGGACCACGGGTATCTCCTGGGCACTTTGCGGGCCTTCGGCTTTGGGCCCCGCTTTGTGGGCTTTCTCCAGGTGCTGTATGCTTCCGCAGAACGTTTCGTCAAGCTCAACTGGACCCTGACCGCACCGGTCAGCTTCGGGTGGGGAGTACGTCAGGGGTGCCTGCTGTCAGGCCAGCTGTATACTCTGGCCATCAAGCCCTTCCTCCGTCGTCTTCACAAAAGGTTGACGGGGTTGGTGCTCCGTGAGTCGGAGATGCAGCTGGTCCTGTCAGCGTACGCCGACAATGTGCTCCTCATGGTCCAGGACCTGGGAGACCTGTCATGGGTGGAGGCCTGCCAAGCAGTCTACTCGGTGGCCTCCTCTGCATGGGTCAACTGGGTCGAGAACTCTGGCCTGATGGTAGGGGCCAGGTGGCAGGCGGGCTCCCTCCCACCCGCGCTTCAGGCCATCAAGTGGAGCGTGGGTCCGCTGCTCTATCTCGGTGTTTTTCTCTCTGCCACGCATCCCTCTGCGCTGGAGAACTGGCAAGGTTTAGAGTCCAGGGTGGCCGAGAGATTGTGGAGATGGACAGGACTGCTCCGGTGCCTCTCCCTGTGTGGGAGGGTACTGGTGCTTAACCAACTAGTCCTGTCCATGCTCTGGCACCGTCTCAGCACCCTGGTCCCGCCCCCGGGTTTTCTCGATCAGATCTAGCAGCTGCTGTTGCGGTTTTTCTGGCCAGGACTGCATTGGGTCTCTGCAGGGGTTCTCCATCTTCCCCTGGAAGAGGGAGGGCAGGGCTGACATGTTTGCACACGCAGGTTCGCGTCCTCCGCCTCCAGGCCCTGCAAAGGCTCCTATTTGATGCAGGTAGTCGCTGACGCGACTTTCCTTCGCTGCTTCTGAAGGCTCTGATATGACCGGCAGCTCCTTTATTTGAGAGGTCTTCCACAAGACCTCTCCAAGCTGCCGGCCTTCTACCAGGATCTTCTCTGGGCCTAGAAGCTGCTAGAGGCGACCAGGTCCTTTGGAGCCACCGTGGGGGCAGACCTCCTCGTGGAGCCCCTGCTACACAATCCCCATCTACGTGTGCAAGCGGCAGAGCCCCGCTCGGTGCGCCAGAGGTTGGTCCTGGCAGAAGTCACAAGGATCGGAGACCTCCTGGACTACGACTGGGGAGACTGGGTGGATCCCCGGGTGCTCACCCTGCGCATGGGGCTCTCTACCCCACTTACTCCCCGGTGCATACTTCAGGAGGTGAAGGACACTTTGCCACCCACCGCTCGGGTTCATCTCGACAAGGTCCTGCGAGAGGGTGCACCCCGCCCGCCCCTCACCCCCGGCCCGCCCGATCTATCCATCGGCCCTAAGCCCCGCGTACCTCCCCGACCGCCTCCCCCTTGTCACCCGAGCCAGCTGCATGTGTTGCAGCTGGTCCCCTTCCAAACTGCATCAAAGAGTCACCTGTACACGCTTGTGCTTCACACGCTCCACTTCCCCACCCTCATGTTCCGCCCAGACACCAAGTGGCGGGAACTCCTACCACCAATAGAGGGTGGGGAGCCCCGGTGGGACAGTCTCTATTCCACCTTGGTCCCAAGGCCCACCGGGGACATCAGCTGGAGAATCCTGCATGGAGCTGTGAGCATGGGTGTGTATTTGGCGCGGTTCACCCCCATTCCCGACACTTGCCCCTTCTGTGGCGAGAGGGAGAACCTGGAGCACGTGTACCTCAAGTGCTCCAGGTTACAGCCCCTCTTTTGGCTCCTCCAGAACCTTTTGTTGAGGTTCTGGCTGCATTTCTCCCCTCACCTGTTTAATTTATGCACACCCCATCTGTGGCCCCACAAAGTCGCGGGACCTCCTGGTCAACCTTCTCCTGGCTGTCGCCAAGATGGTAATTTATAAGACCAGGGAGCAGAAGTTGGCTGAGGGAGGGGCCTGCAACTGTGGGGCCTATTTCCGTTCCTGCATCCGCTCACGTATCCGGGCAGAGTTCCACTGGGCGGCGGCCGCTGGCTCTCTCGAGACCTTCGAGGGGCAGTGGGCGCTGTCCAGGGTTCTCTGCTCGGTGTCCCCGTCCGATTCCCTTGTTTTAGCCCTTTGACCCTTACACCCATCCCTGTTTTTTTTCTTTATTTGTTCCAAGTAATTACTTGGTTCTCTGGGCTCAGTGGACCCTCCCCATAGGCTGGGGGGAGGTCCTTTAGATGTGGATGGGCTTACGCCTATCCCTCTTTCGGACTCCAATAGGAACAATAGATAGATAGATAATATGTGGTCTTTGCACTCTATCCACAGCTATTTTCGCTCTTAGGCTGCATCTAGACGGGCAAGATTTTGTGCAAAGGCGGCTGCTTTTGCGCAAAAACTTGCCAGCTGTCTACACTGGCTGCGAGAATTTGTGCAAGAGTACTGACGTTCTACTGTGCGAAATCAGTGCTTCTTGTGCAAATACTCTGACGCTCCCGCTCAGGAAAAAGCCCTCTTGCGCAAATGGTTTTGCGCAAAAGGGCCAGTGTAGACAGGCAGCTAAGACTTTTGTGCAAAAGCAGGCTAAACGGAAAAAAGCCGTAGTGGATGCTTGGAGGCTCCGTAGCCGCAATCAGCTTCCGGACTTCCTGGTAATCCGAGCCCCCTTAAAGCAGACACAGCCCTGCAGAGGTCACAAGGCAGGAGCTCTTCTCTGACCTCTGGCCAGAGGTCTGCCACATGGCCCCTGCCGTCCAGCAGACACCCCCAAGCACGATGGCAGCTCCAGGTGGGGATCAGCCACCCGCACCCCCAGCGCAGGAGGCCCCCAGGGCCAGAAAAAGAGGGGCCCCATCCTGATCCTCGGGGGAGCTGGAGGCACTGCTAGACCTGTGGCAAGAGGAGGAGACCCTCCATGACACCCGCTCCCAGTGCCGGAACGCAGAGATCTTTGCTTGCATGGCCCAGGCGCTCGCCCAGCAGGGCCATCCAGCCCGGACCCTGGAGCAAGTCCAGGCTAAAGTAAAGGAGCTGTGCCTGGGCTACATCCGGGCCAGCGAGGGCCAGGGGGCAGGAGCCGACACCTGCCCCCATTACCGACGGCTCCACACCATCCTGGGACAGCCAGCCCCGCAGGCACCGGACGTCCCCGTGGACAACAGCATGCGCCCCCTCCCGTCACCAGGACCACCGAGGCAGGGGAAGGAGACAGCAGCAGTGCGTCGGAGGATGAGGCCAGCACTGCCACCCTGCAGGCCCCTTCCGGCAGCCCCTATGTCTCCCGTGCATCCTCGGAGGCCGGGGAAGGATCCACCAGTGAGTGTTGCACTTAGCACTCACAAGGGCGGGGGGGGGGGGAGCCAGGCACCCAGAGGGGGGAAGGGGGAGAGCACATCACTCAGGCCATGTGAGCCGCACGCTGTGTAGCATTAGGCAGTATGCAGCACGTGCAGCCTGGTGACCGAGCGGCATGTGGCTGCGGCAGGCAGCTCCAGGGCACGCCTGGGACCGTGCTGCTCACACACATCCGGCGGGACCAGGGGCGAAGGGTGGATGCCGGCTGGAACCAGCCAGGGCCCCAGGGGCTCAGGCCAGAGCCCGCACCTCCGCAAGGGTGCGGCACGCAGAACGGCTCACTGGCCCATGTCTGGCTGTGAGGCACAGCCAGCTGCTCCTGGGAAAACCGCAGCATCACAGCCCTGTGAGCATGGCCCCCACTGAGCCCCTCGCCTGCTCCCGGTGCCTTGGCTGGCTCCCTGAGGGAAGTCCCCACATGTCCCTACATGTGTGAGGGCTAACGGGAGGGGGAGGGGGAGAAGCGCTCGGGCCGGCCCTAGGGCCACCTGAGTTTTGCTGCAAGGATGGCACACTCCCCAGTCACCCCTAGTTCCGTCCAGGAGACATCCCACTCAATGGGGATCTGAGAGCCCAGACCACGTCTGCCATATGTGCTCCCAGGCACCGTGTGGGGATTCATCTCGCTCCCTATCAAACACCATTGATTAGCCCAAAGTCTCACAGCCTCCACCGGCAGGGAGTTCTACAGGTTAACACAACACAAGTGCCCTCCCACCCTCCATGGGGCCAGGACACAGACCGGTGGTTACAATACATGGAGGAGGACCCTACTCCAGGGGCGGTCCTGTATGCAAACATACAACACGGGCGGGTAACCGAGTGGGCCCAAGCCACACTACTGTGGTGTCACCTGGGCTCAGGGGTGGAGGGCATGAGGTGTGGGGACAGTGGCCGGGCTGCCTGACTCACCTATCCTTTCTTCTGTTCCCTGCAGTGGGACCAAGCACAAGCCGGGGACCCTCTAGTCCAGCAGCAGCGGCACCCCCAGCTGCCCAACCACCAAGGCGGCGGCTCTGCCACCGGGACCAGCTCCTTCGGCGCCACGTGCAGGCCGTCGAGCGCGTCGAGGCAGCCATCATTCGGTGCATGGAGGTGGATGTGCAGTGGCGCCAGGAGGCCTGGGACGCCTTCCAGGCCCAGTGCGTCCGCATAGCAGATTCGATCGCCATCCTCACCACCCACATTGGCCATGCCATCCATTATGGCATGGCCTTGCCCCATGCCCCTGCCATCCCTCCCTTAGCACTGCCCCTGCCCCCTCCTGCAATGACCCCTCCTGCTCCTGTCCCTGTCCCTCCTGCAATGGCCCCTCCTGCCACTGTCCCTCCTGCTCCTGCCCACCTCCCCGTGCAGCCTGCCCCAACGCGGCCTGCCCCCCATGTGCAGGTCTGCCCACACAGGAGTGGTCGCAGGGGCCACCCCTCCCAGGAGTAGCTCCTCCCCCTCCCAGTTCAAGGTCTCCTCCCCCTTGTAAATAAAAACATACAAGTTTTTTCTGTTCAAAACAACTGTGTTTGGTGTTAATTGGGAGGGAAGGGGAAGGGAAGGGGAGGGCATGGGAGGGAGTTGTAAAGGGAGACCGAGGCGACCCTACTATGGGGCCTGGGCGAACATGTCCATCAGGGCCTCCCGATGTGCACCGCATCCTGGTGCGCCTGGCGGATGGCAGCTGTCTGGGGCTGTTCATAGCCCTGGCCCTCGGCTGCCATCCATGCAGGGAGGAAGGCCTCCTCACTCTGCTCCACAACAGTGTGGAGCACGCAGCATGCGGCCACTACCTCCGTGGCATTCCGCTCACCCAATCTCGAGACGGGTGAGCAAACACCCAAAGCGGGCTTTCAAGCGGCCTAAGGTGCACTCCACGTGATTGCAGGCCCGGTTGAGGTGGTCATTGAACCGGGCCTGGTTCTGGTCCAGCCGCCCTGTGTAGGGCCGCATTAGCCAGGGCAGCAGGGGGTAGGCCGCGTCCCCGACGACACATATGGGCATAGGCACATCCCCAACAGTAAACTCCCGCCGGGGGAAGTAGGTACCTGCCTCCAGCCTGCGAAACAGGCAGGAGTTCCGTAGTATACGGGAGTCGTGTGCCCTGCCGGACCAGCCCGCATAAACATCTAGGAAGCGGCCACGGTGGGCCAGGAGGGCCTGGAGTATAATTGAGCAGTACCCCTTCCTGTTCATAAAATGGGCCGCTCGATGCTCCGGGGCCCAGATGGGGATGTGGGTTGCATCCAGGGCTCCCCCGCAGTTGGGGAACCCGAGGGCAGTGAAGCCGGCCACGGTAGCGTCCACGTCGCACAGGCGGATGACTCTTGGGAGCAGGACGTCGTTGATGGTGTGGACGACCTGCAGAAGGGTGCAGAGAAACACAGGGGAACACATCACATAAGGCAGGGTGAGTGTGCGCTCCCTTGGCCCCCCCCCCGTGATGCCCTCTGTGCTTGCACACACACACACACACACACACACACCAGGGCCCCCTCGCCCCACAGCCCCCCTCCTCCCCCACACACCAGCAGGCCTGTGCAAGGGAGGGACGGCCCAAACCCCTGGGTGACCCAGCCTGGAGTCTTGGCTGCCCCTGGGCATGGAGTGCAGCACCCTCCCCCCACCCCACTCCCCCTGGGACTTACCTCCATCACGATGACACCGACGGTGGACCTGCCCACCCCGAACTGGTGTGCCACTGATCGATAGCTGTCCGGGGTGGCCAGCTTCCATAGTGCGATGGCGACCCTCTTGTCGACGGGGATGGGTGCCCGCAGCCAGGTGGTGGCTCTCTGGAGCGCAGGGGCGAGCCAGGCACACAGCTCCAGGAACGTCTGCTTTCGCATGCGAAATTTCCGGAGCCATTGCTAGTCGCCCCATTGCCCCAGGACCAGCTGGTCCCACCAGTCCGTACTGGTGTCCAGTCTCCACAGTGGCCTCTCCACCCTGGGGTGGGGATGCCACAGGGACGCCATGGCCTCCCTGGTGAGGGAGTCCAAAGCGACCTGCACCTCCAGGTCCTGGAACAGGAGGGCAGCAGCCTGGAGCACCAGCTGCAGGCATTCCAAAATGGCCGGCAGGGGCGAGAGTAGGCCCATGGCCACCCCTGGCTCCATGGCAGAAAAAACAAGGCAGATGAAAAAAAAAACAAGCAAAGGCACTAAGTGACAAAAGGCAGTGGTGTCGTAAAAGGCAGAGGGCAACCACCAAAACTGCTACGGCTGTCAGTCCCTGCAAGAGGTCCTATAGCACGCAGCAGGAGAGAAACGGCTGTCCAGGGAGATCCCTTTAAGCACGTGTCTCAAAGGAGCTCCAGCCCCCGCCCCCGGAAAGGGCTGGTGCCCTTTTGCCGTCTTCAAAATGGTTCCGGGCTTCTGCTTTTGCGCAAAAGCGTCCCGCCAATGTAGACGCGCTTTTGCGCAGAAGTGCATCGTTATAACAATAACTCCGGGACCAATCTAGACGTGCTTTTGCGCAAATACTTTTAACGGAAAAACTTTTCCGTTAAAAGTATTTGCGCAAAATCATGCCAGTCTAGACGTAGCCTTAGGGTATGTCTACACTGCAAAGTTAATTTGAAATAACAGCTGTTATTTCGAATTAACTTTAATAACATCTATACATTGAAACCGCTATTTCAAAATTAATTTGAAATAGCAGAGCGCTTAATTCAAATTTGGTAAACCTCATTGTACAAGGAGTAACGCCAAATTCGAAATAGCTATTTCGAATTAAGTGCTGTGCAGACACTTAATTCGAAATAGGGGGCCTCCAGCCCTTCCCAGGGAGCCCTGGTGGCCACTCTGGGCACAACCATGAAAACTTACTCTCCTCTCCCTGCCCCCCCCCTCCCTGAAGCCATTAAAGAGGTAGACTCTGGCCACAGTTCCTGTGCCAGCGCCAAGCCTGCCAGCAGTGGCCTCCAGGGCCCCTGACCCAGTGGCCCCAAAACATAAGCCAGCAAGCCACTGGCAGCCAGCTCTCCACCACTCCCCAGGAGCAGTCTGCCAGTGGTGTCCCTGCAAGGTGTCCCTCCCTCCCAGGAGCCTGACAGGGGCTGGAGAAGGTGGGCTTCTTCCTGGTCCAGGGTGGAGATCATGGACCTTATTCAGGTTGCGGGGGGGGGGTGCCCCCAATGTCCATGATCTCCGCAATAGACGGAGGAATGCAGCCGTCTATGGCAGGATAGCTGGCAGCCTGGCAGAAGCAGGTTTGCATGAAAACCAAATTGGTCCGGCAAGACCCCCAACCCTGAGCCCTGAGCTTCCCCTCCCCCTTCTTCCCCTTGCTTCTCCCTTCCAGCTCCCTCCTCCCAGGTTTCCCCCTCCCCTCTCCCACCCTCTCTCTTCCCCTCTCCCACCTCCTTTTCCCAGTCTCCCCAGAGGTTCATCCCCCCCCAGTTTTGTTCAATAAACCCAGTTTCTATTTTTGAACATACGTTTCTTTTGTTTGACATCAGGAAGGGGGGCTAGGGAGGGGGAAGTGGAAGGAAGATGAGGGAGGAATGGGGCACGAGGCTCTGAGGGCTCCTCAGGGTGGACACTCTCCCACAGGGCCTCCTGGATCCTGACAGCCCCCCGATGGATCCCCCGGATGGCAGCCTGCAGCAAGTGCAGCCGGGCTGATGGCAATGACCCCACGAGATGCACCGGCATGCCCAGAGGCAGCTCTGGCTCCATGTGGCCGAGTGCTGTGGTGCCCGAGTGCGGGCACTCAGGGCACTCCAAGACAGGACTGCTTTGCTGTCCCTCATCGAGGTAGACAAGCAAGTGGGGAACTCTGAGAACTGTCTGTCCAGGGTGGGAGTAGGGTTCCTTTAAGCATGGAGCTCAGTTAGCCTCAGGCAGCAGCCCAACACACTAAGTCCGAACCTGATGCTCTGCTGGCACTGGTTCCAGCCAGCCTTAACTTCAGTTCAGGGTCCACTCAGTGTGGACACGCTATTTTGAAATAGCAAAACACTATTTTGAAATAGGTTTTGTGTGTAGATGCATTAATTTGAATTAACTTAATTCAAAATAGTTAACTCGAATTAATGCTGTAGTGTAGACATACCCTTAGTCTCTAAGGGTATGTCTATACTAGCTCATTAGTTCGAGCTAGGTAGGCAAATCAGGGAACCGAGGTTGCAAATGAAGCCCGGGATTTATATATCCTGGGCTTTATTTGCATGTTCCCATCTGACCGCCATTTTTAAATCCTCCTTAGTCCGAACTAACTGCCCGCAGCTACATGCGGCAGTTTAAAGTTAATCCGAACTAAATCCTTAGTTCGGATTTACTGTTACTCCTCGTGGCCACCCCTGAGATAGAGGGTATGAACTTACCCATGGTCAGTTAAGGATAAGTCAATCATAACCCCGTTAGACAAAAGGAGTTGAGGGATTTGGGCTTATTTTGTGGGATTTGGGCTTATTTAGTCTGCAGAAGAGAAGAGTGAGGGGGGATTTGATAGCAGCCTTCAACCTCTTGAAGGGAGGTTCCAAAGAGGATGAAGAGAGGCTGTTCTCAGTCGTGACAGATGGCAGAACAAGGAGCAATGGTCTCAAGCTACAGTGGGGGAGGTCTAGGATGGATAGGAAAAACTATTTCCCTAGGAAGGTGGTGAAGTATAGGAATGGGTTAACTAGGGGGGTGATGGAATCTCCATCCCTAGAGGTTTTCAAGTCTCGGCTTGACAAAGCCCTGGCTGGGATGATTTAAAAGCTTTAGAGGAGTAGTCAGGTTAGTCTATAACAGGAAAAACTTAAACAACAAATAGTCTAGTAGCACTTTAAAGACTAACAAAACATGTAGATGGTATCATGAAGCTTTCGTGGGCGAAACCCACTTCTTCAGATGACCAAAATATACTGAGTCCAGATCCGAGGATAAATAAGGGAAAGGGGAGGGGGGGATAGAAAAAGGGGAGAGGAGGAGGAGGAAAAAGAGAAACAGTGAGTAGATAAAACTTAACAAACAACAGTTAGTCTAGTAGCACTGTGATGGGGCATATCTACCCCACACTGAAGGGCATAGAGCTGCCCTGGCCCATCTGGCTGAAAAGGCCCCACCCTCACAGCCCTGCTGAGCATACTTCCAGGGGAGGCAGGGTATAAAAGCTCAGGGAGCCACTCGGTTGGGGCTGACTGCCAGAGGGGAAGGAGCTCAGGCCAGAGCTCCCAGGTTATCTCTCCAGCAGCCGCAGCTGCCAGAGGAGCAGTGCACATAGCCTCCATCACAGCCCAAACGACAGCCCCGCCTAAGGGGGCTGTCTACAGGAGTCAAACGGACTGAACAGCCCACGGTGTGTGATAGGAAGTAGCCTAAGGCAGAGGATTAGCCTCCGGGGAGCTCACTTGCATCTGCCAACAGGGCCCTGGGCTGGGACCCAGTGGAGCGGGAGGGCCCAGGTCTCCCTACCTCTCCCACACACACCCTGCCCAGACAGCTCCCTAGACTTTGGAAGGCTTACCTGGTGACTTGGCCTCAAAGCCATAAATACCCTGATAATGGGACCTGTACTTTTGACTGGGCCATAGAGCCATAAATACCCTGATAGAAGGACACGTACTCTTGACTAGGCCTTAGAGCTGTATATACCCTGTGAGAGGGGCACTAGTTAAAACTGAACCTGGGGGTCATTTTGGCTTTAGGGAAAGGGGGCTTACAACAGACGTTGGGGAATTTCCCTACTGTCAAGGGGTCGTACCCTTCAACAAGCACTTTAAAGACTAACAAAAGATGTAGATGGTGAGTAGATAGCTCAAGTAGTTACAGGAGTCTGTTAAGAACCATTAGCACCTCCATTGTTTGTTTGGTTAAGTTATTAAAAGGTGGAAGATAGTGTGTGAGCCATCCAGTATCCCTATTTGGTAATGAGATGATTGGGATGATTTATTTGGGGTTGGTCCTGCTTTGGGCAGGGGGCTGGACTCTGATGACCTCCTGAGGTCTCCTCCAGCCCTGATTCTAGGATTCTATGAATTTCCTTTTGGAGACTGCTACAATTTGAGTGTGGCAATTTGGCTTTGATGGGAATGTCTTTGTGGGGGAAGGGAGAATTAGACATGTGAGTGTTTCCTGAGCAGGAAACAGTATTGGAGAGGATATACACTGGAAGAAGGATGTACTGTGTTCTGCAGTCCACAGGTTCTTGCTCTAGGGGTCTGTAGTGGGGTCTATTTGAAACACTTCTAAAAGCCCCTCCCCCAGCCTAGATGACTAGGCCTGGGGATCAACTGAGTCTGGGGGACTGTGACAGGGCGCCTGCCCTGCACTGGCCCTTTAAGGCCAAGACTCAGGTCTGGAGCCGGAGCTGAGAACAGAGCGGCCAGCTGAAGCCGGTAGGGCTAATGAGAGCCCAGCTGGCAGCTATCTAGTGAAGCACAGTTTGCTTGAAGAGGCCAGCTGAAGCCGTTAGGGGGTGAGGGCCCAGCTGGGAGCTATATAAAGAAGCACAATTGCTCAGTAGGGGGAGCCAGTGAAGGGCTGACTGCAGAGGCAGCAGGGACTCCCAGGAGGGAGAACAGCCGGGGATAGCCATCTAGGGCTGGGAGAGGGCCAGCCTAGACTCTCACTGGCTAGGGGCTGGAGGCAAGGCCCAGGGTTCGGAGGCGGATTACAATGCAGCCTAGGTAAGCGGGGCAGTAGAGAGAACCCCGATGCCAATGATGAGCAACCCGTACAGACTGTAACGTGCCCTGAGAGGGGCTAGATGAGGACAGTCAGGGGGCACTGAGGCACGGTGGGGAGTGTGCACCCTGACAGGGATAAATAATGGAAAAAACATGGTCAGGGGGTGCGGGTCACAGCGTCAAAACAAGGGAACCGGATGGGGACACCGAGCAAAGAACCCCAGACAGTGCCCACTGCTCCTCAAAGCTGTCGATGGAGCCAGTGGATGCTGCCCAGAGGAACTTTGCCCAGATGGGTGAAGCCAGGGAGGAACGGAAATAGGCCTCACAGTCACAGAGAATCCCCTCGTCCAGCATCCTCCTCCTGGTGGTGTAAATGGGAGCTTTTGCCAGGGCCAGGAGGAGGTTGATGAGGAGGTCTCGTGACTTTGTGGTGCCACGGATAGGGTGTGCATAAATAAAAAGGTGGGGGGGGGGAAAGTGCAGCCAGAACCTCAGTAAGAGGTTCTGGAGGAGCCGGAACAGGGGCTGCAACCTGGCGCATTCTAGATATGTGTGCGCCAGGTTTTCCCTCATGCCGCAGAAAGGGCAGGTGTCTGGGATGGGGGTGAACTGCACCAAATACACGCCCGTGCTCACGGTTCCGTGAAGGAGCCACCAACTGATGTCCCCGATGGGCCGTGGGATTAAGGTGGACTATATGCTGCCCCATCAGGGTTCCCCACCCTCTATAGGTCTCAGGTAGTCCTGCCATTTGGTGTTGGAGCAGGACACGAGGGTGGGGAAATGCAGAATGTGGTGCACGAGCGTGTACAGGTGTTCTCTTGGTGTGGTTCAGAAACAGACCAGCTGCAAATCCTGCAGCTGGCTGGGGGTCCAGGGATGGGGAAGCCGGGGGGGCCCACGGAACAGGGTAACTAAAGACGGAGGGTTCACAGCAAGGGAGGGGCGGGGCGTACCCTCTTGCAAGGACTGCTGCAGAAAATCAAGAGCGGGCTGTGGCAAAGCCACCTTCACCTCCTGGAGTAGGCGCAGGGAGGTTTGGGGGGTGGAGAGCCCCATGCTCTGAGCAAGCGCTCGGGGATCCACCCAGTCCCCCCTGTCGTAGTCCAGGAGGTCTCCAACCTTGGTGGTTTCTGCCAGGATCAGCCTCCAGCACACTGAAGGAGACTCTGCCACCTGCACACACAAGGCTGGATTGTGGAGCAGAGGCTCCATGAGGAAATTTGCTCCCTCAGTAGCCACAACTGACCTGGTTGCCAAGAACAGCTTCCAGGTTTGGAGGAGTTCCTGGTAGAATTCCAGCAGCTCTGAGAGGTCTCGCAGAAGGCCCCTTGGGTGGATGAAAAAGACTGCCAGTCGTATCGGAGCCCTCGGAGGCGGTGGAGGAAGGCGCGCGCCAAGGTGCTCCATGCCAGACTACCTGTACTAAAGAGGAGTATCTGCAGGGCCTGGAGGCGGAAGGTCCAGACCTGGCTGAGCACGCAGACCAGGCCATGGCCCCCCTCCTCCAGGGGGAGAGACAGAACCCCTGCAGAGACCCAGTGCAGTCCTGGCCAAAAACTCCAGAGATGTCCTCTGTAGCTTGGCCAGGACCTCCGGGGCTGGGCTCAGGGTGTTGAGCCGGTGCCAGAGCATGGACAGGACCAGCTGATTTAACACCAGCACTCTCCCACGAAGGGAGAGACACTGGAGCAGTTCTGTCCATCTTCGCAGCCGCTCACCCACCCTGGCTTCCATACCTTGCCAGTTCTCCAGCGCAGAGGGATGCGTGGCGGATAAATAAACGCCGAGATAGAGCAGCAGACCCGCGTGCCACCTGATGGCCTGAAGCGTGGGTGGAAGGGAGCCTGCCTGCCACCCATCCCTGACCACCCAGGCCAGAGTTCTTGACCCAGTTAACCCGGGCGGAGGAGGCTGCCGAGTAGACGGCTTGGCAGGCCTCCACCTACACCAGGTCACCCGGGTCCTGGACCACAAGGAGCATGTCATCGGTGTACGTGACAGAACCAGCCACAGCTCCGGCTCCCGGAGCACCAACCCCGTCAACCTCCTACGGAGGAGACAGAGGAAGGGTTTGATCGCCAGAGCGTACAGCTGGCCCGACAGCGAACACCCCTGACGTACTCCCCGCCCGAAGCTGACTGGCTCGGTCAGGGTCCAGTTGAGCCTGACCAAACACTCCGTGAGGGTGTACAGCACCCAGAGAAAACCCACAAAATGGGGCCCAAAGCCAAAGGCCTGCAGGGTGCCCAGGAGATATCCATGGTCCATCTTGTCAAACGCTTTCTCCTAGTCCAGGGACAGGAGGGCGAGCGACAGACCTTCCCTACACCCAAGCTCCAAGAGATTCCAGACCAAGTACAGATTGTCAAGGATGCTACATCCCGGGATGGTGTAGGTCTGGTCGGAGTGGATCACGTCTGCCAGTATGGACCATAATCGCAATGAGATGGTCTTTGCTACGACTTTATAGTCTGTGCTGAGGAGCAAGACAGGACGCCAATTCCGAAGGTCGCGGAGGTCCCCCTTCTTTGGCAATAGGGCGAGCATGGCTCGCCTGCATGACAGAGGGAGGACCCCGCTCTCCAAGGACTTGGCCCAGACTCTGGCAAGGTCCAGGCCGAGGACGTCCCAGAACACACAGTAGAACTCCATGGTCAGCCCATCCATGCCCGGGGTTTTATTGGTGGGCATGAGAGACAGGGCTTCCAAGAACTCGGCCAGAGTGAGAGGCAGCTCTAGCCAGTCCCAGGTGCCCACGCTGACCGTCGGGAGCTTGGTCCAGAGTACCCTGCAGGCGTCGGCTTCGGTTGGATCTGGGGAGAACAAACTGGTGTAGAAGGCCCTGGCCCTTCCACGCATCTCCTCCGGATCCATGAGGGGGGTGCTGTCCTCTGCCAAAAGGCAGGTGATGTGCTTTTTAGCCCCCCTCTTTTTCTCCAGGGTATAGAAGAAGCAGGAGCCATGATCCATCTACCGAAGGAGATGGATGTGGGATCGAACAAAGGCACCCCGGACCCCATGGTCCTCGAGGGCCCAGAGTTCCTCCCGCTTCTCCCAGTACGCCTCGCAGAGGAGTGAATCCTCAGGGTCGGATGTCAGGCACCTCTCAAGCTTCAAGACCTCCAGCTCCAACTGTTCTATCACTGCATCCCTCTGCTGGCTGACGCCCTGGGAGTAGTAGCAGCAGAAGAGTCGGGCGTGCACCTTCCCCACGTCCCACCAGCGCCGTGCCGAGGGAAAGGCGGGCCACTGCCCCTGCCAGGCCTGCCAGAACTCCCAGAAGGACGCCATGAAGCCCACATCCTCCAGCAAGCTATTATTAAAATGCTAATAGGCCGGCCCCAGCCTCTTCGAACTCAGAGAGACTTTCACGGCCATCAGATGGTGGTCCGTGAATGGGGCCATCCGGATGCTGGAAGAGTGGGCTCATGCCAGATGGAAACGGGATAAGTAGATGCGATCCAATCGGGAGTGGCTCAACCGATCGTCCCCCACCTGGACATAAGTGAAGGTGGTGTTGTCGTCCGAGTGGTGGTCTTGCCAGACGTCCACCAGGGAGTGATGGTCCATGATCTCCCTGAGGATGCCTGCTGCGGCCTGGCAGTTCTCGAGTCCTGCGCAGTCCCAGTCCTTGAGGGTGTTATTGAAATCCCCACCCAGGACCAGATACTCACGAGGATCCAGGGTGCCGAGGAAGGTGGCCGCCTGCCGATAAAAGGTGACCTGGTCTGGGCCCACATTCAGGGCATAGATGTTGTCTAAGTTGACCGTCAGCCCCTCCACGTGGGCCCAGATGTGCAGCAAGCGGCCTAGGACAGCCTCGGCAATCCCCAGCACCTCGGGCCATAGGGCAGGGGAAAACAGGGTGACTAACCCAGCTGAGTGGGCACTGAGGTGGCTAAAATATACCCCGTCCCCCCACTCCAGACTCCAGCCGTTGAGGATAGCTGGCGGCATGTGGGTCTCCTGCAGGAAACCCACCGAGTACCCCCGCTCCCGAAGGAAGGAGAGCACCCGGATTCTGCGGAGACCCGCTCTACAGCCCCAGGCGTTTAACGTCACAGTGATGGTTTACTTCATGATGAGGGCTGGGGTGGATTCTCATGGACAGGGTGATCGTTGGCCTCCTGCAGACCCTGCAACAGGCCACTCCCTGACCTGAAGGTGAGGAGAGCGTCACACAATTTGAGGGCCCACCGGTAGGCTGCGATGTCCTGCCTCTTGGTCCCTCTCCCCTCCTGCAAAAGGACCCTCATGGCCCCCAGGATGGAATGGAAATCCCCCCAGCACTGAAGGGCCAACTCCACCTTTCCTTTAGCCCCACGGGTGTCTGCAAGGAATTGGCGGAGCTCGGCCCACAGCACTGAGGGGGTACCTTGCTTTTCCTCTGTCTGGGTCCCCAAAAGGACTTCGCGGGCCACGGAGACAGGCAAACTGGGATCCGAGCCCTGGCGCGGTGCCAAGAGCAATGGCGCCGCTCTGCCCGTCCCTGACCCCGGCAAGGGAAGGGGCGGCAGAGGGAACAAGGTAGCCCCTAAAGGACTAGGGATTGGGGACACAAATACCAACCCCTGAGAGTCGCCTGCAGATAGGGGGAACAAGACAGCTCCCCCGGGGGTGGCAGTAATAGCAGGATGTGAGGGTGGTTGAGGGGGAGCAGGCATCATGGTGGGGGTGGGAGTGGGGAGAGGATGGGGCTGGATATAGGTTCATAAAGGGTGGGATTGGGACCAAGGGTATGAACGGGGGCGGGGGAGAGCAGAGGATCGAAACAGGGAAGGGGATCAGAGTTTTGGGTAGGGTCGCAGGGAATGTCCCCTGAGTCTGTACCACCAGGCTGCGGTGCCTCCCAAACGGGAACCTGGAGGGTAGGGACAAGGAGGGGGGTCCATGCTGATGCTGGGCTCAGATGGTTGATTGGAACATGAGTCTGCAACCACGGCGTTGGCTCTGCTGGGCCCCCAACAGGGAGGGAAGATGACCGTCCCACCTCAGTTTCGAGAGAAGGGGCGCCCTCAAGCCCGGGACCTGGCTGCTCGGCGCCAACCGTCACCCCTGAGGGCTCGGTGGCCTCAGTTGCAACACCAGGGGCGCCCTGAGCATTAGGACAGGGTCAACCACCTGGGGTGAGGAGAGGAGGGAGCAGCGCAGCAGGGTCGCTGCTCAGACTGAGGCCCGCTGGCAGAGGGTCGTTGTCCTCCTGGGTGAGCGGGGTCAGACCCAGGGTCTCGATCCCCTCAAAGATGGAGCTAAGCTCCATCCCCATGGCCCCAGAGTCCTCCTTGCTGGCCGCCGAGGCAACAATTACCTTGGCGGTAGCAGCGGGAGGCTCAGCTGGTACTAGGGCTGGGGGAGCTCCACCTGAGGCCTCCTCGGGGATGGGCTCTGCAGGGGGGATGGCGTTGTCCCTCCTCGCTGCCACAGCTTCCTTGGCCGGCACTTCCTGCTGATGCTTGTTCGACAGCGCTAGCCCCCCCTTGGGATTTTTCGGAGGGGGGCCTTCCCACCCTCCTCATTGGAGGGTGGAGATTGAACCCACAGATCGCGGGCTCTGTGCTTCCCCCAAACGAGTGTCCAGCCCTCTGAGGTGGAGGGCTGGTCAGCAGGGGCAAGGCCAGGGGGTGCAGATGGTTTTCGAGGGGGGCATTGAGGTGAGGGAGGGAGGGGGAGAGGGGGGTAGGGAACTCCTCCCCCCCCCCCGGGGGGAACCCTCCCCCTCACCTGGCAGTGACTGCGCCACCCTCTCCTCCTCGGGCACTGCAGAGACAGTTTGAAGAGAGGCAGGGCCTGCCTGCTCGCCTGCGTATGCTGGAGGAAGCGCCTCTGGGCCCCGAGCAGAGCCATCGGTTGGAGGAGGGGCAGCCGCAGAGGCCGGACTACTGGGGGGGGCTGGCGATGCTGGGGCTAGTGCCCTCCCGGGCCCCAGGGGGCTCGGACGCCTCCCCTGACCAGGCCAGAGGGCAGTCCCTCTGGACGTGCCCCATTGCCCGGTGGAGGAAGCACCGGGCCTCCCCCGAAGAGTAGTGGACCTGGTAAAGGGCACCCTGGTAGGGCACCATGAAGGACCCCTCGAGCACCACCCCACCATGCGCTGCCGGCGGCATTTGCAGTTGCACCTGCCGGCAGAATGATAAAACGTGGCGGAGGGAGGGGTCCTTACAGCCCAGCGGGAGATAGCTGATGGCTGAGATGAGCCTCCCCAGGTTGGAGAGGGCAGGCAACATTGAGGAGGAAGGGTGGGACGGAAGTAAGGACCACCTGTATGCCCAGGTCCTCTAATGGCTCCTGGTGCCCCCACCACCAGGACCCCCTCCACCGCCTCCTGGGCAGCGGCCTCCAAGGCAAGGAAGAACACTACCTTGCCGTATATTTTGGAGGCCACCACCACAGCCGAGGATCCCACCACCCTTGCCAACACCCGCACATATGTTTCAACATGGGGCGAGGCGGCGACCAGGAGGCAGCGGACGCCATGCCTCCTGGTCAGGGTGGGGAAGGGGCCCCAGCCACCAGGGATGGAGCTGGAGGTGGCGGTTGGGGCAGATGATGTGGCGCCACCTGGGCATACACTCTGGGGGCTGCGGGTGGATCGCCCCCAGAGCCGGCGGGGGGGAAAAGCAGGGGAAGGAGGGGGTGCAGCAGATGGCGGGGCCGCAGCGGGCAGGGTGGCCTTGGCCACAGAAGGTTTGGCCTGCCGGGCCGGGTCTTGGCCCTTTTTGCTGGCCGAGGTGGAGGGCCCACTTGTATTGGGGGGGAGGGGTATCTGTCATGGCAGGTGTGGAGCCCAGGTCAGGGGTTGGGAGGTCAGCCGCAGCAGTCTGCAGGGTCGGTGGCAATGGGGGACCTTTGGGATTTACGGGAACAGCAGAGGGGGCGGGGACCTCCTCCATCGTAGCGAGGGGGTTGGAGGAGGTGAGGATTTTGGGGAAGGGCTAGGGAATCTGCTTTTCCTCCCTGCCAATCAGCAAGCAGGGGAGGGGTGGGGACTGGTGGGGGTGGAGGAACTGGGGAGGGTGAAACAACCACTCCTCCCAGTTAGAACCAAGGCAGGGGAGGAGGGTGCTAACAGAGGAAGGGGAGCTAGCAGCCACTCCTCCCTGTGGGGCTCTGGCAGAGGAGGAGGGTGCTGAGGGGGTAGGGACACGAGGAAAGGGGACGCGAGGGAAAGGGGGTTCACGATTGGGGAGGAAGGGAAAAAGAGAAAAGCAACCACTCCCTCCCACTGACTGATTGCAGGGAGGGAGGGTGCTAGCAAGGGCAGGATAGAAATGGGGGAACCGCAGGGCCAGCAACCATTCCTCCCTGTAAGGCTGGAAACAGAGGAGGAGGGAGCTGGCAGGATGGGGCAGGGAATGCCATAGCGGGTGCAGGTGGGGGCCGGCTCCTCCGGCTGCACTGGGGTACAGGGAGGAAGCTATGGGGCTATCAAGGGGAGTGCAGTGTACAAGAGGGGCTAACTAAAAGGGGAGGGATGGGGCACAAGTGCTCAGAGGGTGGGGGGCTCAAGGCAGATAGACTAGCAGCAGGCTGGGGAAGGAGGAGAATACTGGGGGAGTTAGGGGTGGGACGAGGCAAAGCAATAGCTGGGAGGGGCAGGGCACACACACTACCAGGCTAACTAGGCAGGGGTGTGGCAGGTAACAAACTCTGGGGCTGGGTGTGGTGGGTGAGTGACCTTAGGGAGGGAGGGAAAACCAAACTGGTCTAGCAGGGCGGGGCAAACAGTGGGGAAGGGGGCAAGCTGCTGAAATGAGGTGGGGTGAGCAGAAGTGAGGGGGCCCCCCCAGCCAAATGTAGCTGAGGGAGGGGGGCCAAGTCCAAGGGGGTGGGGAGGGAGCACGCCCATGAGTGCTTGTAGGGGCTTAACTTGCCCACTGCTGCAGCAGCACAGTCCTAGGTGGAGCAGCAGCCCCATCAAGGGGTGAAGAGAAAGTCCAGGTGGTAAAGGTGGTGGAGGGGGCGTTGGGAGTGGTGGCAGCAAGAAGGGGGGCAGCTGGACTGGGGGGAGGCGTCAGTGCCCCTTCCCTAGCTCCCTCTCAGCAGTTCAACTTAGCACCACCCCAGGAGCAGAGATGGGAAAAAGTTCAGTCTTTAAAGGCCCCCTCCACAGGTTTGGTATTGGGGTCTTCTCTCTTCACCCCCCCCAACAGGGCACAGGTGGTACAGCTGCAGCAGCAGGCGAGCAGTGGCCAGCTGAGGCGGGAAACTCCAGGCGGGGTACTCCTGGGTGCTGGTGGCAGTGGGGTCCTCTTCCTCTCCCTCTGGAGTTGGGAGTGGGGGCAGGCCAGCAGCCCTCCCCCCCCCTCCCAGGCTGCAGCTGGTGGTGGTGAGTAGCAGCAGCAGCAGTGTCCAGGGGGAGCAGGTCCAGCAGCTGGGGGCCTCAGCAAGCGGGTGATGGCTGGGCAGGGCGGGGAGAGCTCCGGCTGGTGCAGGGCAGCAGGAACAGGGGAGAGAGGCAGGAGAGAAGGGGCAGCAGCTGCACTCTGCTGCTCCCTCTCTGTAGTGGGGTGGGGAACTGGTCACCCACTGACCCAGAGGTGGAGGACCCCCTCAGTCAGCCCTTGTGGGCAGAGCCTAGCCCCATCCCCCTCACCTGAAAGGAAGTCAGGAGGCAGAACCAGGACTATAAAAGGCCTGCCCAGGAGGGCAGTGGAGGACCAGCCAGCAGTGGAGACGGTTGCCAGTCTGGTGCTCCTGCACCAGCCAGAGGCTGAGGACTGGCCCGGACCCCTGACCCTGCCAGAGGCTGAGGACTGGCTGGGAGCCACGGACCTATTGGAGACTGAGGTACCCATGGAGAGGGAGATGGAAGTGGCCCAGGGAGAGCAGGCCCCAGTGTAGGGGAAGCTCAGCTTGAAGCCAGCGTGCAACGGTACAGATCCCTGCTGGCCCAGCAACGGATTGCACTGCTGGGGTTAGGGCCCTGAGCTGGGGTGCGGTGGAGTAGGGTGGGTGGCCTGTGCCCCTCCTGCTATCCACCTAGGGGTGGCAGCCTCCCCCTCAATCTCACCTCAGGAGAGCTGCTTGACCTCCTCCCCCTGAACAAGGAGACCTACCCCGTTGCCAGAACTTACCTGAGAAGGTCTGGTAGCTTTGAGTGCTGTCCCGCCCTGCACCAAGGCTGGACCAGAGACTGTTTTGTTTGCCTGCTGCCCCACCCTGTACCACGGCTGGGCCAGAGATTGCTTAATTACCAGCTCTCCTCCCCAGAGGCTGGGTGAGAGACTTTCTATTTTCTACTTTCTGTTCCAACCTGAGTTAAGGCTTGGGATCCAAGCGCCAACCCGAACGGACTGTTGGCCTGGGACCTAGGACTCAGAGGCACCACGGACGTGGGTAGAGGGGCCACCCACTGATCCAGAGGGGGAGAAACCCCTCCGTGATCCCCTACAACAAGCTACACGTGGCAGAGAATGTGGGCACCTCGACCCTCCCTCTGATGTAGGGGGACATTGGAGGGAGTCAGCTGAGGTAGGGTTTTTTTTCTGCTTTTCCCTGAAAGAGAAGAAAAAAAAAAGAGAGAATCCCATCCCACAACCGGGATGGATCTGGACAAGGTACTTAAGCTCTTAGCTGACAGTCAACAACAACATAAACAGCAGTTGGTGCAACAGCTGGTGGCCCAACACTAGCAACAGCAACAGTTAGTGCAACAGTTGGGCACCCAGCAGCAGCAGCACCTGCAACAGATGGCGAACCAGAAACAGGAGCTCCAGCAGCAGTACCTGCAGCAATTGAAAAACTTCTGGCTCTGGCCGGAGGGCCAGTCACCTGGAATCCCAGGGCCCCCTCGGGCCTGATGGCACCCGTACACCTTTCCAAGATGGGGCCAGAAGATGACCCTGAAGCCTTCTTGGAGACTTTTGAGCCCATGGCAGGGGTCATGAAGTGGCCACGGGAACAGTGGGCCACCCTCCTCGCCCCCTACTTGGTGGGTACCAGCGTACAGAGGGCTCTCAATTGAAGCCGCCCAAGATTAGAGGCAGGTGAAGGCAGCAATCTTGGACGCTTTGGATATCTCCCCAGAGACGTTTTGCCAGCAGCTCTGAACCATCACCTACCCTCTGGGGGCCAGGCCTCGAGCTGTGGCCTAGGAGATAAGGAACCTCTGTGGGCGGTGGCTACACCCAGAGCAGCAAACAGCCAAGAAGATAGTCAAACAGATTGCCCTGGAACAATTTACACAGGTGCTCCAAGTCTATGGCTGTGCTTGGGTCCTTCGGCATCGCCCCACAACTTTAAGGGAAGCTGTTGCGCTGATGGAAGATTTCTTGGCCCCGAGAACCCATAGGGCCGGGACCCCGCCCTTCAACCCCTGGACCAAGGGCAGATGGCCCATCGCCGGGCCCGAAACCTTGGCCCAGAACAGAACTACGTGAAGGGGCCCTACGGCTTGAACCACATAGTGGTGAAACCATCCGGACTGGCAGGCCCAGGGGGCAGGAATGCACAGAGGCAGCCCTGCCAGGACCCTGAGCCCGTCACCTCAGTCCCCCACAGGATAGCCAGGATGAAGCCCCAGAGGAGGAGCCAATGGAAGGAAGAGAGGATGACCCCCCCCAGGGAGAGTTAGGCTGGGGCTCCCTGGCTCGATAGATCTGCTCCCGACGGCAGAGGCAAGGGGACTGGACCTCACAGACTTCCCTCGGGACCAGCGGGAAGACAGGACTTTGAGAGCCGCTTATGATCAGGTTGCACAAGTTAATGGAACCATCACCGACCCGCAGAAGGCAGTCCATTTCAAGCTAATGGCTGATCGCCTCCACCAAGTGGCCCGAGATTCTCACACCCAAGAAGTGCGGTCGTAGCTCCTGGTGCTGCACTGTCACCGGAAAGCCATACTGCAATTAGCCCATGACATCCTGACTGCAGGACACTTGGGCCAAGAGAAAACCCTGGCCCGAGTCTTGTCCCATTACTTTTGGCCCAAGATCTATCAGGAAGTAAGACTATTGCTGCTCATGCCCAGAATGCCTGCTGGTGGCGGATCTGGGGTGCAGAAAGCTCCACTAGTCCCCCTGCCAGTCATCGGTATCCCCCTTCGACCAAGCGGCCCTTGATTTGGTGGAGTTCCTCCCGAAAAGTTAGGCTGGATTCCAGTATATACTGGTTTGAGTAGACTACGCCACACGTTTCCCAGAGGCTGTGCCCCTACAAAATACTAGTGCTCGTACCATTGCCTCCGAGTTGGTGAAGGTTTTCACTCAGGTGGGGCTTCCCTGAGTGCTCCTCACTGATCAAGAAACTAATTTTACATCCCGGTTACTGCGTCAGGTGTGTGCTCTAGGTAGGGTAATGAGGGCAAGCGGAGTTGCAAATGAAGCCAGGGGATTTAAATATCCCGGGCTTCATTTGCATGTTCCCAGGCGCCACCATTTTTAAATCCCCCTTAGTCTGAACTCCGTGCCCGCGGCTACACGCAGCACAGACTAGGTAGTTCGAATTAAAGATCCTAATTCGAACTACCATTACTCCTCATGGAACCACTTACCTAGGTTACTGTTTAGGGCGGGGACTGGTCCGCCCTCTAACAGGGAAAGAGGAAGCCATTCAAACCTACCCGGTACCCATAGGCATGCGCACAGGGTGTGCCGGGTGTGCCCAGGCACACCCTAATGTCTGGGGCCGGCTAGCGGCTGCTGGAGGAGGAGGATTTGAGAAGGGGAGCCGCAGCCCCTCACTTTCCCTGCAGCCATCTATGGGGCACTTTGGGGCAGAGAGAGCACATGCGTGGCAGAAGCAGCTGGGGCCCGACCACAGACAGCGGCCCAAACCATTTTTGCACCCCGGGCCCCGCCCAGCCCAGCCCAGCAGCACCGTGCGGTGCCCCTTCTGCGCCCAAGGGCACCCCTGCCCGGCCTGGCAGCACCACGCGGCACTCCTTCTGCGCCCGGGGCCCCGGCCTCGTCCTCGGCCCCGCCCGGCCCCGCTTGGCCCAGCAGCACCGTGCAGCGCCCCTTAAAGTGAGGCGCCCCGGGCTAGGGCCCGGCCGGCCTGTAGCTTGGGCTGGCTCAGACTCCAGCACTGCAAACTGGAAGGCAGAAGCTGGCTTAGCAGAAGGTAAGGTAAGGGGGGGGGAGGGGAAGGGAGAAAAATAGGGGGCAGGGGTGGGAGAGGAAGGGGCTTGTGCTGAGGGGAGGGGGACAGGTCAGGAGAAGAAAGAGGAAGGCAGCAAGGCACAGGGTAGAGGAGACAAATGCCAGGGGGCCAAGTGTAGACAATGAGGAAAAGGGCAGGAGGTGCGGTGTCAGTGGGAGGGGGGACAGGGTGATGCTGGGAGAGGAGAGGGTAAGGGCATTGGGTGTTAGAGGGAGGAGCGGGAGGTGCTGGGAGAAGGCTTGAAAGAAGGGGTGGGTGTGAGGAAGGCAGGGATGGAGCAAGACATGTGTGAGGGCACAGGGGCATGAGGGGAATGGGGGCAGAGTGTGGTGAGGGGGTGGGCATCAGGGAAAAAGAGGGCAAAGGGGGAAGGGGCAGTGAGGGAAGGGGTGGCACCATGAGGGTGCAGGTGTAAGGGAAGGTGCAGGTGCCCTTCTGCTTCACCCCCAGAATCCCCTGGCAGACACCTGCAGGGGAGGGACCAGCACCAGAGGAGAGAGGCAGGGCAGGTGTGTAGAGGGAGGTGTTAGGAGAGGGGATGAGGAGGGGTAGCTCACATGATCAGAGTGGGGCTACTGGAGGAGTGGGCACGGGGGGGGGGGAAGGGAGGCAGGTCTCAGGAAGGCTG
Organism: Pelochelys cantorii; assembly: GCA_032595735.1. NCBI lineage: Eukaryota > Metazoa > Chordata > Testudines > Trionychidae > Pelochelys > Pelochelys cantorii. Next base: position 46,084,234 of record CM064335.1, read on the forward strand.
AGGGCAGTGAGCAGGGCAGGAGTCAGGACAGCAGAGGAGGGTGAGGGGTTGGAGGGCAGCAGGCACCAGGGAAGCTGATGGAGCAGGGTGAGACATGATAACAGAGGGAAAATGTAGAGGTTTATAAGATATTTATTAATAACTTGGGTGCCACAGTGGCACATCCAAACAAGCCACAAACTCAGTACTAGTGTACAACACAAAATTCATTCTGCTCATGGGAGGAAACTCTTCCCCCAGCCTGTCTGACCCCGAGTTAATGTCACACACCTTGGCTGCGTCTAGACTGGCATGATTTTCCGCAAATGCTTTTAATGGAAAAGTTTTTCCATTAAAAGCATTTGCGGAAAAGAGCGTCTAGATTGGCACGGATGCTTTTGCGCAAAAGCACTTTTTTGCGGAAAAGCATCTGTACCAATCTAGATGCGGTTTTGCTCAAGAAAGTCCCAATCGCCATTTTCGCCATCGGGGCTTTTTTGCACAAAACAGTTTTTACCTGTCTACACTGGCCCTCTTGTGCAAAAGCATTTGCCCAAGAGGGCTTTTTCCCGAGCGGGAGCGTCATTGTATTTGCGCAAGAACACTGACGATCATACATTAGATCGTCAGTGTTCTTGCACAAATTCAAGCGGCCAGTGTAGACAGCTGGCAAGTTTTTGCGCAAAAGCAGTCACTTTTGTGCAAAAACTTGCCAGTCTAGACACAGCCCTTGGGTTAATGCAATTGCAGGATAGTTCCATAAGGGGGGTTTGGTGGGGGCCAAACTAATCCCTATTGGTAGGAGGATGGTGGGAAAAGTCCTTGGGGGGGATCACATGAAATCTTTTACTTCTGGTCATGTGTCCATCTTGTCCCAAGAGTGTTACCTCCCAGAGGTGTGGCCAATGGGGGTCAGGGGTATGGCTAATGGGGGTCAAAGTACATTTTAAAAAAATTCTTTGGGTGCAAACCCTAATGAAATGTGCTGCGCACGCCTATGCCGGTACCTACCACCAAAAGGAAAATAAAGCAGTTTTTGGGACTGGCCAGATACTACCGCCAATTTGTCCCACAATTTGCCACCATTGCAGCTCCCCTTACTGCTCTCCTTACCAAGGACAGGCCCCAACGAGTTCAGTGGTCAACAGAGTGCAAGGTGGCTTTTCAGGCCCCTAAAAATGCTTTATGTTGGGAACCTGTATTATTTAGCCCTAAATTGATCATCCATTTCTAGTTCAAACGGATGCCTCTGGGGTGGGGCTGGGAGCAGTACTCTCCCAGGTGATAGAAGGGGAAGAGAACCCCATCTTGTATATCATCAGAAAACTTTTTCCCCAGTGTCCTGATTACCAAAATATTCAGAGAGGGTATGTCTAAACTAGCCCCCTAGTTCGAACTAGGGAGGCTAATGTAGGCATTCGAACTTGCAAATGAAGCCCGGGATTTAAATATCCCGGGCTTCATTTGCATGTTCCCGGGCGGGTGCCATTTTTAAATCCCCCTAGTCCGAACTAACTGCCCGCGGCTACACGCGGCAGCGAAAAGTTAGTTTGAACTAAGTCCTTAGTTTGAATTAACTGTTACACCAGTTAGTTCGGACTAGGGGGATTTAAAAATGGCGCCCGCCCGGGAACATGCAAATGAAGCCTGGGTATTTAAATCCCAGGCTTCATTTGCAAGTTCGAATGCCTACATTAGCCTCCCTAGTTCGAACTAGGGGGCTAGTGTAGACATACCCTAATAGAAAAGGAGTCACTGGCCATAAAATGGGCTATTGATGCATTACGCTATTACCTCCTCAGGGACATGTTTACTCTAGTAACAGATCATGCGCTATTGAAATGGCTACACAATATGCCAAACACAAATGCATGGATAATGATATGATACTTGACCTATAACAATATTTATTTACCATTTGGCACAGGTCAGGAAGGGAACATGCCAGTGCAGATGCCCTGTCCCGCATAGGAGATGAGCCAGGATCCAGTCTCGGAGATCGGGAACTGGACTTAAGTGTGTGTGTGGGGGGGGGGGGGGGGGGAGTGTAGTGGGGTGGAGTGGCCGCCCACTGATCTGGAGGGGGAGGAATCTCTCCGTGAGCCCTTGTGGGCAGAGCCTGGCCCCATCCCTTCACCTGACAGGAAGTCAGGAGGCAGAACCAGGACTATAAAAGGCCTTCCCAGAAGGGCAGTGGAGGACCGGACAGCAGTGGAGATGGATGCCAGCCTGGTGCTCCTGCCCCTGCCAGAAGCTGAGGACTGACCCGAACCCCCGCATTTGCTGGAAGCTAAGGACTGGCCCAGACCCCTACACCTGCCAGAGGCTGTGGACTGGCCAGGAGTCATGGACCTATTGGAGACCCAGGTACCCATGGAGGGGAAGATGGAAGTGGCCTAGAGAGAGCAGGCCCCAGTGTAGGGAAAGCTTGGCTAGAGGCCAGTGTGCAATGGTACGGATCCCCGCTGGCCTAGCAACAGATTGCGCTGCTGGGGTTAAGGCCCTGGGCTGGGGTGCAGTGGAATAGGGAGGGCCCATGCCCCCCACCCACCCACCTAGGGGGTGACAGCCTCCTCCTCAATCTCACCTCAGGACAGCTGCCTGACCTCCTCCCCCTGAACAAGGAGATCTTCCCCCTTGCCAGAACTTACCTGTGAAGGTCTGGTAGCTTTGCCTGCTGCCCCGCCCTGCAACAAAGCTGGTCCAGAGACTGCTTAGTTACCTGCTGCCCCACCCAGCACCTAGGCTGGGTCGGAGACTGCTTAGTTGCCAACGGCCTGCCTTGTCCCAAGGCTGGGCCAGAGATCGCTTAATGACCAGCTACCCTGCCCAGAGGCTGGGCTAGAGACTTTCTATTTGCTTGCTGTTCCAACCTGAGTTAAGGCTTGGGACCCAAGCACTGGCCTGAACAGACCATTGGTCTGGGGCCTAGGATTCACAGAGAAGCTGTGGACATGGGAGGAGGGGCCGCCCACTGATCCAGAGGGGGAGGAACCCCTCCATGAGCCCCCACAATGGGCTACAGGGTATGAGGATGGAGGATTTGGGAGGTTCTCTCTGTTAGGGGTCAGGAATTAATTGCACTGGGAAAGAGGAGCATTTCTAGTTTCTAAGGGGAGACAATGACAAGGTGTGTGTGTGGGGGGTGGGGGGAATTCTGTGCTCCAAGAAGAGGCAGGGTCTTAGGCAGAAAGGATGGGGGCCAGGGACAGCTATCCCTCAGCACTGCCCGGTGTGTGTCATACCCAGAGTATCTAAGCCTATTATAAATATTTTCATGATAATAGAATATTCAGTTTAAATAATATATTTACTTATCTCCCTGTGATGGTGTGAACACAAACTACCATAACAGAAGGTGAAAGTAATTAGAGACAAAATGGAAACTGACCAGCTTTGTCCCTGATGCTATGTAGGCATCTGCTAGCATGGACTCCTACATGACATGGAGCCTCTCTGACTTGACACTAAGGCTATGTCTACACTACAAGGATTTATTGGAAAAAGGTACGCAAATTGCCTGCGTTCCCTGGATCCTAGTGTAGACATAGCCTAAAGGTCTGCAGAAGTGGACCTTGATGCAGGATGGGGGCCTTTGTCCAAACTCAAATGCACAAGTGTAAACAATAAGCTGTATGGGTGCTTAATATTCTTTCACTTCTAATAATTTGAGGTGGTGTTAGTAATACTAATAGTGAGGAATTTTCATTGCTAGTGTGAATAATATTTTAATAATATCTCTGGTAGATGAATGGACCTGATCCAATTTCATTCTACTCAGAAGGAGTTGTTCCAATTAATTTCAGTAGGCGCTTGACTGGGCCATGTTCTCTATATTCCTAGCCATTGGTGAGGTTATCTTTCCTCTGGAAAGCCTGTTCCAGAAAGAAGATGCAATGACAATTCATGAATTTAGGAAGAAATTAAGGCCAGTGATAGATTTGTACAATTCAATGTGTCAAAAGGAGTTGCTTCAGAAAGCACAGTTTCAGCATTGTGCCTGTATCCTATAAAGGGTCCTCTTTTCATGTAGGCCAGTTGTTACTCCTGCCATCCCTGTGCTACCATTTCTAATGCCCTCTTAAAAGACTGGATAAAAGGGGAGAGCTTCACAGAGATGCTAAAATCCAAGGTGATGACTTTCACTCTTTGAACACATCATCAAACAGATCAGTCTGCATAATTAGTCCCCTGTTGGGGAGGGGGTGTCATTAATTAGTATGCAGAGTGTTTGTTTAAGATATCCCTTGCTCTTTTAACTATAAAGAATTTAACTGGCTTTGACTTGAAAAACTGTGACCAAATGTGGTCTACAAGTTTAGCAGATTCTTCCCAGACTTATTGATAAGATTTGGAGGCAATCTTACCTTCTGGTCTTTATATCCTTTCTGGAATTCGCTCACTAGAATAACCTAAAGAAGTTGTCAAGATTGATGACACCTTTTCATAATCTTGTATGTTAAGATTCATTTAATTCTTTGAATTTCCATGTGTGTGCAGCTTGCTACTTTTTTCTTAAAACAAAAAGCACAACAAACTAATAAATGAACAATCAGTTTGTTACTGATTTTTACTTAGGAACAGCCTCACAAAAATGGACAATTGTGCATGCCCAGTGGAGAGAGTGAAAAGTATACTGGGAAACTTCAATGTTGTACTTTCAAATCATTATTTAAATATTTTTTTAAAAAGTATGTAGATCCAAAGCACCAAACATATTTTTGTTAATAAATGGAAGCCACTATCTACTTTGCTCTTTATAAAATACCAGGTCTCTTCAAGTGGGCACATTATAGCCTAGTTTTAACATGCAATATAGAGAATGCTAATTAAAATTTATATTAATGTTAAAAATTTCAAAACCAATGTCTTTGAATGTAGCATTTCCAGAAGGCTAGAGCTAATTCTCCTTTCTGTTACTTCCACTGCACTGGACTAATGGGTTTAGCCTGTCCTCTTTACTTAAGATACTGAGATCATGTAATTGAAGTAGGATCTGAAAGAAACATCTGCAGAAACAAAAATGCAGAAGATGATCAATCTTCAGTTCTGTTTTTATTAATTAGATGTTAATTCTTTTAATAACAGTCATATAATTAATGCACACTAAAAGTCCAAGAGAGGGTTCTATACAATAATTTATATGTATTAAATAAATACAAAATAATAGCAGCCTTCTATAATGCAGGCTGCGTATAGGTTCACTTCGGCTTGAAGTACCCTGGTCTGTAGTACACCTACTGGAACAGATTTGCTCCACAAGTCTTTAAAAGAGACATATCTATAAGATACATATAGCAGTGTCTAAGATTAGAAGTGAAATTTTAAATATGTTTTACCATGGTCTCCACATATCTAATGACCCCCTACCAGAGTTATGTGAAAAATTTGGGCGCAGGATTGGGCTGGAAGGTGACACATCAGGCTGACTAAAGAGAGATGGTGGTTGGAGTTGAAATGAAGCCTGTTTTTCCTCCATAGGATAGAATTGGTCCCAAGGTGAACTTGACCCTGAGGTGTTCCCCTTGCAGATAGGGACTTTCTGCACTGGGTGGGACTGGTGAGCAAGAGGTGATGACCTTAAGGCTGCTTTGCAGGTCTCCTCGCTGGATCTGGGCAAGGATTTCAGGAGATGATTTAATAAACGTGCCCCAAGAGTCTTGTCCATCCATTCACAGGTCAAGAGAAGGTTGTGAACCTCATGCATACACTGAATATATCCAGTGCTGTACCTCTGCTGAGCTTCGAGACCCACTTTGGAATCTGCTGCATTAGAACAGGAGATAATTCAAATAATTTAAGAGCACTGGGCTATCAGCACATTGTGTTTGATTATCCAAGCATTTAACAAGCTCATAATATATTGCCTCTTCTGAAAAAGTCCTATAGAATTTAAATGAGAATTATAATAGCTAGGGCTTGAAACCATGCTGTGTGATTCCGTAACAGGGTTAGCAATCTAGTCTGGATTCTTAAGGATGGCTTAAAAATTATACAGAAAGAATATAACTCTCTTGAATTTTTTAGGTTTTAGATTAAATTGCTATAAAACACTATTGATTTAATCCCTAATAAATTCTTTAGGGCTTTTCCATAAGGATAATTATGGCTGAAAAAGTAAAATCCAGAAATACAAAGGTTCTAGCAATTTTATTCCATACAGGGGGGTATCACAATTCTGATTTCATTTCTCTTATAAATTGTGACACAAGGCTAAAATGAAACCCATCTACTGAAAGGCATTAACTTTAGATCCCCCTCTAGTGGCAAGGAATAGAAACTAGTAGATCTTTCTGTGTAATAGATCTAAGAGTCATCAGGTTTAATAAAAGATTTTTGCAAAAACCATTACTTAATGGGAAAATGCACCCCTATCCACTGCAGGAAACAAATTCCACATCAGAAAGATACAGGAAATGAAAGAAAAATGCAAACACAAGAAACTCACCCATGATCTTGTTGTTCTGGATATTCTGGAGATGCTTTACTGTCATTTCAAGGATATCTGCTTTTTCAAGTTTAGATTGCTATTTTAAAAAAGTGAGTAGGTCAGTAAAGACGAAATGTTCCTGTATGATGCTGGCCTTTGTTTTTTAGAAAATGACAGGGGGAGGGGATTTGAGAAACCAACACTTACATCCAGACAAAATGCACCAACGACTGCTTCCTTCAGTTGGTCCAAGCAGTTGTTAATCCTTTCCCTTCGCTTTCGCTCAATCAGAGGCTTTCTTAACTGAAAAGAAGATAGGAAAATAGGATTTAAGAGGTGGACACTGCCAGGGCTTGAATCTGCTCCCGCTGCACTCACTGGCAGAACTCCTAGCATTGTAGACAGTGTTGGGGAAAGCTTGGGCCCCTCAATTTTAATCCTTAAGATCCACGTGTTGCATGTGGTTTTAAAGAACCCAAGGGTGGCATGGTATGAAGTAGGAGACACTGTATACTCTAATCTCATTACCACACTACCAGCTTAGCTCTTTCTTGCACGTATTAAGCTTGAGTCTGCTCTCCTTAAATTGGTACATTAGAAATAAGTCATCTGAAGGCAGCAGAAATACACCAATGCAAAGCCAGCGTAAAGTGAAAGGAAAATGAAGCCCCACATGTGAAAAACACCCTGTAAACTCCTTTATTATTAAAGGAATTATTTGTATCTCTCATTTTCACAGTTGTGAAGCACCATCTGCAGTAAGTATTGACTAAATAATACACTTGTGTGGAGTATCCATACCCTGCACATGTCAGGGTAGATGTAAATCTGTTTGTGAAATTACCTACCTTCCTTTCCTCTTTGGTGCTCGAAAGTTTCTGCACATTGCTGGCCATAGCTGTGGCAGTCATTATAATCCAGCTTGCCTTCCCCTAAATGCTGGAGAGCAAGTGGGAAAGAAAGTGTGTGGGCAGCAGGCTGCTCCCTTTGCAGATGGGCTCTTTGCTTCTCTTGCCTCTCCTCTGTAGACTGCCAGTATTTATAACCCAGAATTTGCATGTGAATAAAGGCATTCCTTGGCTGGACCTTTTTCCCACATGAAGGGCTGGAGACCAGAGGCTTGCTGGCCATCAATCAAGGCTGACAGGTCACTGCTTCTTTTCAATGGCCAACTTGCCCCCCTCCCCAAACAGTGACAGATGTCCAGCCTACAAAGCTTTGCTTTGCAGAAAGCTTTTGTTAAGAAGAAAGGGCACAAAGTGGGAGCACTAAGCAGATCACATGGCTCTTTGCTCAACTTACAGATTCCCAGGGACCAACAATAGGCTGTCACCGGTTGAGTTACACCTGGGAGAATTTCTTAGTTTCTGGGCTTTTTTAGTCATTCATTTTATTATCATATTGACTTGATTCCACTTCTTACTTGCAAGATATGAACCCCTCCTACTTTAAATCCAAATGGAGGCTTTGAAACAGTCTCCACTGTTAGAAAAAATGTGATTCGGTGTTTGTTTTATGTCTCCTACAGATAATATAACAAGGCACCATTACCTAAAGACAAAGAAATAGTATTTAATAGAACTATAACCTGGATGTATACAATACATTAAAAAGTTTATAGAACAAAAAAAACTTTCTATTTTTAAATCACCTTATAGAATTTCATATGTCAACTATCTATAGGCCTTTATTACTTTTCTAAAGAAGTCTTTGGGGTTCATGCCCATTAAATGACACTGGACTTTTTCATAAGGATGTCTTTTCTGACTACGCTATTGAAAATGTGTGTGTGTGTGGGGGGGGGTTATCCTCAAAAATGCAAATGCAAAAGCAGCTCTACAAGGAACTCTCTCCTCACTGCATGTTTATATTTTACCTTTTGTATATTTTAAGGAAAACCTCAGGGTGTTTTTCATAGACAAGCTCTTCATTTCTGATTGTTTTGCTAATAAACAGGATTTGCTTGTATCCTGTCAAATCTGATAGATTATCTCTCTTTTAAATAGGTGTTGAATGAATCTATCACTTTATTTCAGCAGACAGGAAAGACTTGGGCAGTTTCAGAAGAACTAAAACCCTCTTTCCCTTCCACTGTAAGGTCTTCCCATACCCTCCTCCAACTAACGAATGATGTCACTCAGTACCAGGTGCCCCCAAGGGGGTCATATACCTGTGTGAACAAAATACACCCATCTCCCTCTTATAAACAATTCATGTGTATGTTTTTATATATGTGTATAATGGACACACTATACAGTCAATCTAGACGTTCTGTTAGCAGCTCTGCTGTTTCTGAATATACCTTTATAGGAGTTGTAGCTATGCAAGAGTTGAACTACCAGTGTTTAGCTCATCAAAATACAGCAAGACTGTCAGATCTTTTCTTAATGCAATGAATGCCCCGCTTAATAAAAGGCTTGGTGGGAAAGTGGGACACTGTCATACATTTTCTCTGATATACAAGAGAAGGTGTGTATTGAAATAAGCATCAGTATGCATTTTTTTAATGCCAAATAAGGGTGAATACCTAACTCTGCATGAGTAGCAGTGAAAGATGGATTACACATGGCAATCCCCATCAACAGAAAATAAAAGGGTGTTACACTGCCCCCGATAAGATACTTCTGCTAGGGCAGTGTTTCCCAAATGGTGTTCCACAGAACCCTGGGGTTCCGGAAGTGAAAATAAGGGTTCAGTGAGAAAATTCCATTACAATAACATTTTATGATTAAAAAAAAAAATATTTAAGCATTTATGAATTTTATTGAAAACAATTTTCATTTGTTTGCCATGATACATGTCCCTATGTAATGCCAGCTTAGACAGAGAGTGGGAACGATGGTGTCACTACTCAGCTCTGCACATGCAGTCAGTGGTGTGATCGCCTGTTATATACCACCATAAATCCCCGTACTCACTCTCAGGGAGAGTGGATCACATGGGTGACTGAATACCAACATACTAGCACCACATTGGACAAAGTCGAAGCTTCAGCTATCAAATCAGTTGCTTGTATGGGAGTGCGCAGGCAGTGCTCTCACGAATACTTTACTTCAGTATAGTTGTTTGATTTCTTGTATTTAAAAATTTAACCATGACAAATATAAATTGACTATGATAGATTAATCTACATATCTTGACCTTGTTTGGCATTTGTTTATTATTATCCTTACTTATTTGTGGTCTACTTTTTCAGCTCCATATATAAGACTGTTATTAGGGGTTCCACAAAATTCTTTCAAGTTTAAAAGGGTTCTGTGGCAAAATAAAATTGGGAAACACTGTGCTAGGGCTTCAATATTGTCATCCCCAAGTATTCCAAATCATGAGCCAGGTCCCAGGCCATGGGCTTGGCACCCTAATTGGAGGCTTTTGGGAGACTCTCCATGATTAGGAGAACTAGAAACTTACTTAAAAAAAAAAAAAAAAAGAGCTGAGAGTCTCACATAACCATATGACACCAGAGGTGGGGCTTTAAGAAGAACAACATATATCATGAGACTTTCGATAAAACCATAAGAGCTGGCGCCACTGGAGGCTGCTGGAGAAGCTGCCTGGACACTAGCTCTAAGGTTCATTTTTGACCATCAGTTACAGATTTCTAATATGATTAAGCCCCAGAAATTCATGCACCCTCCTGCAACAAGGAGCACTTCTCCTGGGAAAGGCTGACCCAGTGTGTTGGGAGTCTCCCTCTCTCCTGGCCCTGTGCTGGAGTTGCTCAGAGTGGAGAGGTGGGGCACTTTTGTAAAAGAAGCTGAAGCACATCTGCTGCTCAGCTCCTATTGCAACCCCCTCATGCCTGCAGGGAGTACAAGTTAACACTGACCTCATCTTGTCCTGCCTTACCTGATTCCATCAGGGAGAGCAGAAGTGACTGGCTGATAGGTTTGTTAAAGATAAAACCAATTGCATCAAGTTGGGAGGATGAGAGAGGACTGCCCCTCCCCTGTGCTCAACCTGACTGCCTTTGGAGGGGTTCTCTGCAACCCATGAGGCTCTTCTTGCCATCTTTCCCTGGATGAGCTCTATTTATTTGGTGATTTAATGAATTCTGTTGATCTTTGGCCATGTGGTCCCTTAAAATCTTTTCCCTCTCTGACCATCTGACTCATTCCTTGCCCTGTCCCGGTTCCAGTGTTGCCCTCCTGTTGCTGGATCCAACCCCCCAGAACTCAGGGATGTCTCTAATCCAGATCTGTTTCTGGCTCTTGACATGTGAGTGCTTATGGAATCATAAAAACACTTCCAGTGGCTGACAGTGCATGATCAAGTCCCTCATCCTTTCCCTGATGTTCATGTCAAAACCAGAGCAGAAGCCCAGTTCTATCAGGTTTTAGGAGAGACTCTATGGCATAACAAGGAGGAAACTGGAACAGGATCTTTCCAAAGGTTTCTCCCCAGAGCCCACTCCTGCAGGCTTTCCTGTAGGAATGCAGTCTCAGCAAGAAGGATCAGGAGTGAGGATGGATGAGTCCTGAAGTTGTCTCATGTGGGACATTAACAGGAAAGTATCTGTCCCGTTCCCCACACACACATTGTGATTGCACCTGTGTGTTCAACGCTGTCACTGAATCTGCTAGTTTCTGTGGCCTTTAATCACAGCCCAGGGCTAGCCCTCTCAAGGAACCAATTATGGGAGCACTTATTTTCAAAATCAAAAACTGATACCAACAGATACCAGAGAGGCTGAACTCTGCCCTTTTCACCCATGCTGCCCTAACCTCCATGGCATGGGTGATGATCAATGTTTCCTGTAAGCTGTGTGCTTGGATGGCCACCCACGAGAAGTTCAAATGCTGCCCTGCTGATTAGCAGAGCGCCCACATCTGGCAGTATGTGTTTCTACTGGCATTGTACATACCTCAGTGCACGTAACAAAATTTCTCCTTCGAGTGGTCCCCTGTAGGTGTCGGGCTCGTCCCAGCACCGCAGATCGTAGATTTTCAAAAGCTGTAGTCAGCCGGGCCACACATGCATAGTTAGCGTCTCACATTGTTCATGCCCTTTGATTGTCGCGGGTGGCCCGGCTCCCGCCAGTTCCTCTCAACCGTCCTCAGCTGCAGACGGAGCTCGTCTGTTCTCATCCAGTCAGAATCCTGTGAACATTGGATCTAGTTGTTAAGTTAGAGTTAGTTGTTAAGTTAGAGTTAGTTAATTAGTTGTTCAGTAGTTATCGCTGAAGTTCTTTCTTGTTAAAAAAAAAACCTTTTCATTGAGACATTGCGGCTTTTGCCGCTTTTTTAAATAGCAGCTCTTGGACCGCTTTGAAAAGACTGCTTTGCGTCAGACTGAGCTAAACCCTCAGGGAGTGGGACGAATTCAACATGCCTGGGTTACCAGGTTTTAAGAAATGCTCCCTATGCCATGCCATGCCATGCCATGCCAGCCTCCGATGGCCACTCAGCATGTATCCAGTGTTTAGGGCAGGCTCATGTCCCGCAGAAGTGTGCCCATTGCTGCAAGCTAACTGCTAGGGCACGCCGGGACAGAGAAATGCGCCTCAAAATGATTTTATTTGATAAGGCGCTCCAACCTGATAATGCCCCAATGCCGAGACCACAACTGGGCGTGATGTAGAAGCGCAGGGCTTCTTCCCTGGACAGAGCTGCACTTAAAAAGATAAGAGTGTCTCCCACCCTCTCTCTTCCCACCGAGCCAGCCAGCACAGTCAGCAGAGGAGACAACACTGGCACGTCCGGCACTGTCCCTGGACCTGCTAGGTCCACTACGGCTTCTAAGCCTAAGAAAATAACGACCATGGCACTGGCTAGTCGGGCACTGCCGGTGCCGAGATCTGCATTGGCACCGGAGATTCAGTCATCCTCAGTATACCACAACGCCTGAATCACCATCGACACCAACGCCGTTGGAGCAGCTGGCACCAATGGACATACGGCACAAGTCGGCACCGGTGCCGTCAGCACTGCAACTTTCCCAAATGCCAGCACCGACAACATCGCTGATGAGGGGGGTTCATTGGCACCATCTACAATAGCACGGAGTGGCACAGCGGCACTGAGGAAAGCCGCGCAGAAGACAAATAACCATCGGAGTCCTATATCTCCTTCTCCGACCTTTTCACTGGAACCATCCCCTTCACCACCAGGGCATCATTCCCCCATGCAGAGCGCAAATAGGTGTCATCATTCCAGAATTCATTACTCTCCTCGACGGAGTCCTCTATCACCATACCAGGAACTGTCACAAGAGTATAGGAGGTATTAGTACAGATATCGTTCACTTTCTCCGGTCCCTTCCTCCAAATGTTCACGACATTCGCCAGGGCACTCAACTCATGCCACTTGTTGCAGGTGATACGACAGCCTCATATCATCCAGATGCTCATCAACAACCCGCTCTGACCACTATTATGAACATTGCCAGAGGCTAGGTTACTCTTCGTGTCACTATTATCATTCCCGTTCATATAGACGATCTCCATGCCATTGTCACTCACCACTCCATCAGGGGGCTGCAATCAAACCACAACAACATCAGCAGCGGCAACCAACTCCTCCTCCACAGAGTCCTGGGACAGTGATGCAACATTCTGAACCAGAAGACGGCCAGTTATCCAAAGGGGAGGATCAACGACCCGACTCACCAGTAACGGACCAATCATCATCTTCCCCAGATGAGGCAGTCTTTCCAGGGGATATGTCTCCACCAGATGACCTGAAACAATTTCAGGAGCTTTTCAAGAGAGTAGCAGAGTCTCAGGAGGTCCAACTAGCCAAGGTGCAGGCCAAACAATACTGTTTATTGAAAAACCTGCACCCCTAACAACGCTCAAAAATAGCTCTTCTCATTGATGACGCAATCATGGAGGCTGCGGAAGATATTTGGCAGACTTCGGCCTCGGTAGCACCAACTAGTAAACGGGCAGATAAGAAATATTTTGTGCCCTCTAAAGGCCTTGAATTCTTGTTCAGTCACCCACAGCCGAATTCACTAGTGTTCGATGTGGCTAATCGGAGATCCAAAACGCCTCAGTACAAAAACACGGCTCCGGACAAGGATGCAAAGAAATTAGACATTTTTGGCAGGAAAGTTTATTCTTCTGCCATGTTACTTCTCCACATTGTGAATTATGCTGCCCTCTTAGCGAATCATAATTTCGATAATTATTCCAAATTAACTGATCTTCTTCAACACCTTCCTGATTCCAAAAGGCCACTTTTAAGATCTGTGGTACAAGCGGGCTATACATCAGCAAGAGCAGTGCTGCAGATTGCCCTTGACGTGGTGGATACAGCCGCATGCTTCACTGCCATGGCTATAACTATGAGGAGATCATCTTGGCTCGCCTCGGCAGGAGTTCCCAAGGAACTTCAGAGTAAAGTTGAGGATCTTCCATTTGAAAAGAGAAAGCTTTTCGCAGACAAGATGGATAAGGTCCTCCATTCCAGGAAGGACTCCCGTATGATGTTACGTACCCTTGGAATGTGCACGCCACCTTACAGGCGTAAGAGGTATTATTCGTACCAAAGAAAGTATGACTACTCATCTCAGAGGCAACAACATTGCGCCTTCGATCAGGTCCGTCCTAGACAACATTTACAACGCAGTCATCCTCAACCACCTCGTGCGACCAACCAGGCTGCCGGGAAACAGCAGATTTGACATGTCAGTCGAGGTCATGCAACCAGTCGAAGTCATCGGGAATCAACATCACGTCCCATATATTTTCCATCACTGCCTACATCCATTCTACAACCAGTGGGCCACCATAACATTGGACCGTTGGGTCTTAGAGCTTGTGGCATTTGGACTTACAATCCTATTTATATCCATTCCCCCCCACTACCCTGTCCCTCTTCAGGGACCCATCTCATGAGGATCTTTTAGACTCCTGTCTATCAGAGCCATAGAGCTGGTCCCATTGCAGTTCAAAGGAAGGGGTTTCTATTCCTGTTATTTTCTCACAAAGAAGAAAATGGGGATGGAGGCCCATCCTAGATCTAAGAAGGTTGAATCACCACCTCCAGAAGCAACGTTTCAAAATGGTGACCCTTACCATGATAATACCAGCACTAGACAACAATGATTGGTTTTCTGCTCCCAGAGTTTTCTCAAAGACTCTGTCGGTAGTGGCCACATACTTATGTCACAAGGACATTATGATTTTCCCTTATCTCAATGACTGCCTCATAAATGGCCAGTCTCAGGAAGAGACATCCCATATAGTCTCACTAGCCAGGCAGACTTTCAACTCTCTTGGCCTTATCGTCAACAAGGATAAGTCCACAATAGAGCCAATACAACCTATACATTTCATAGGAGCATGGCTCGACTCTATCATGGCTTGAGCATACTTGCCAATGGAATGTTTCTGCACAATTCAAAATCTAATTGCCATCATTATGCATGTCCCCACTGAGCTCACTTATCTACAGCTCATGGGGCATATGGCTGCCACCACATTAGTGGTTCAACATGCAAGACTTCACTTCTGCTATCTTCAGCATTGGCTGGCATTCGTATATATTCCGTCAAAACACAGCATTCACAGGATAGTAACTCCTCCTACCCATGCCTGCACATCCCTGTTGTGCTGGACCAAAACACACAATCTCATGGTGGGCGTCCCATTCCACCAGCTGCAACCATTGAATCAGATAACCACAGATGCGTCCCTCACTGGCTGGGGTGCCCATATGACAGTTCAGGGCAAGTGATTGGTCTCAGAGTCCTTCCTCAAGCTCAGGGTAGTATCCCATGCATGCAAACACTTCCATGTTCACATTGCTGGCACAACCATCAGGGTTTTGACAGACAACATCTTAATGATGTATTATATAAATCGACAGGGAGGAGTGTGCGCCCGATTGCTATGTGCGGAAGCAGTCCGGTTGTGGAACTGGTGTATTCGAAACGACATCACATTAATAGCATCATGCTTACCTGGCAGGAGCAATGCGGTGGCAGATTCACTCAGCAGACATTTCCCGCACGATCACAAGTGGGAGATTCGCTCGGACATCCTTTGCACCATCTTTCACCTCTGGGGGGCCTCCGGATATAGACCTGTTCGCCACCTATGAGAATAAGAAGTGTAGCCACTGTTGTTCAAGAGCAGGCATTTGGAAGGGATCCCTAGGGGATGCATTCTTGATCTGTTGGAACATGTCCTTGCTCTGTGCATTCCCCCCTACTGTACTGATACCAAGAGTGTTAGAGAAAATCAACACAGACTCAGCACAAGTAATCCCCATAGCTCCAGCATGGGCAAGGCAACCATGGTATTCCTTTCTACATTGGATGCCATCCTGCCCTCTTCCCCTCCTATCAGACCTACTTTCTCAGGGCCACGGCTCTCTCCTTCACCCAAAACCAGAAACTCTACATCTAACAGCATGGCTCCTAGCTGGGACAAAGCAGTTCAGGCGCTCTGTTCGGAACAAGCAAAGATGGTATTAATGCATAGCAGGAAGGAATCTACAAGAACAACATACCCTGCTAAATGGAGGAGATTCATAGCCTGGTGCTCTGATAAACAAATTGACCCGTATGTAGTACCACTACACTAGGTCCTCAATTATGTCCTTTACCTTCAATGAAAGGGTCTTTCTATCTCCTCTTTGAGAGTACATTTAGCAGCAATCAGTGCCTTTCACCATTCTATAGAGGGATTATCAGTATTTGCTCATCCAACCACAAAAAGACTCATGAAAGGGTTGACAAATGTCAATCCCCCACGCAGGCTGCCTCCACCAACCTGGGGCTTGGACTTGGTGCTGGATACCCTAATGTATCCCCCCTTTGAGTAATTAGCCACAATTTCTCTACATATGCTCTCCATCAAAGTGGTTTTTCTACTGGCAATTACATCTGCAAGCAGGGTTAGTGAGCTGGCAGCCTTGATGGCTACACCACCATTCACGTCCTTTACCAATGATTCAGTGATATTGCGAGCTCACCCTGCGTTTTTTCCCAAAGTTTGCTCCAACTTTCATGTCAATGAACTGATTGTACTACGGTCATTCTATCCGAAGCCCCATACCTCTGCATGAGAAGCTCTCCTACATACCCTCGACGTAAGTTGAGCAATTGCTTTCAATATCGATAGAACACGTGACTGGTGTAAAACAGACTGCCTAATAGTATTACTAGCAGACCAGTCTAAAGGTAATCCCCTGTCATCTCAGCGCATTGAGAAACACATAGTAACTTGCATCACTACCTGCTATTCCATTCGCAACAAAAGCCTTCAGAATCCCCCAAAAACACACTCTAGGGGTATGTCTAGACTGCATCCCTCTGTCGGCAGAGGGATGCAGATTAGGCAGGTCAACATTGCAAATGAGGCAGGGATTTAAATATCCTGTGCCTAATTTGCATAAAAATGGCCACCGTGTTTTGCCGACTCAGCACTTTGTGGGCAAAAAGTGGCAGTCTAGAGGGGGATCTGTCGAGAAAGAAAGCCTTTTTCGACAGATCCCTTATGCCTCCTGCATAGAGAGGCATATGCAAGGAGGCATAAGGGATCTGTCGAAAAAGGCTTTCTTTCTCGACAGATCCCCCTCTAGACTGCCACTTTTTGCCCACAAAGTGCTGAGTCGGCAAAACACGGCGGCCATTTTTATGCAAATTAGGCACAGGATATTTAAATCCCTGCCTCATTTGCAATGTTGACCTGCCTAATCTGCATCCCTCTGCCGACAGAGGGACGCAGTCTAGACATATCCTATGAGACCTATGGCTACGCCAGTAGCCTTCATTCAGGGGGTTCCTTTGCATTACATCTTCAGAGCGGCTACATGGTCATCGAATGCCACATTTATGAACCATTATGCTATAGTGCAAAGATGGGCTACTGATTCCTCCATGGTTTCAGCGGTACTCTTAGTCATTGACAAGCCTTGACTCCGGAGCGCATTGTGGGTACTGCTATGTAATCACCTACAGTGGAGCACCCATGGGGACCACTCGAAGAAGAAGAAGAAATTACTTGCCTTCGTGCAGTAATGATGGTTCTTCGAAATGTGTCCCTATGGGTGCTCCACATCCCGCTCTCCACCCCGCTCCGGAGGCTCGGTCTGTTTCTCGTTACCGATAACCAAGCGGTGAGAGGAACTGGCGGGAACTGGGCCGCGCACGACGATCAAAGGGCGTGAATGGTGCGAGACGCTAACCGCGCATGCGCAGCCCAGCTGACTACAGCTATTGAAAGTCTCCAGTCTGCAGCACCATGATGAGCCCGACACCTACAGTGGAGCACCCACAGGGACATATCTCAAAGAACCATTGTTACTGCACGAAAGTGAGTAACTTTTTCTTATTCTACACATCGATGGATAAAATTAGAGGGAACATTAATGATTATACCCAATAATGTCAGTCCCTGGCATTCAAACCTCTGAGGTCAGAGGCAAAAAAATCCAGAGATTGAACCAACAATGGTCTCGTTTTTTTGCTTGCCTTTTGATATTTGAGCCTTTAAGGAGAAATGTGGGACCATTTCTGGCTCAGAGCTAGATCTCAAATGTATTCATAGAAATCCAGGCCTCTCTGTTTGGAGGGGATTCCCTCACTGTTTCCCATTCCCTGGAAAGCTGACATTTTCTCCAGCTCCATTTCCCCTTTAACACTACCACTTCTCAGTGCCATGGGTGGAGAGTTCTATGGGCCTGTAGTGCCCAACACCAGGAATATTCTTGACCCAGAGGCCCAGCTCCACTAAAGTTTGAGGCCAGGTCTCTCCCCTTGTTCCACCTGCCATCCCACGTGCTTCCCCACCGCATCCCCTGACCTGCCTGCCACCACCAGGAAATTTCAAACAGCCCAATGGGAAGCTGCAGGGGTCCTACCTGCAGGCAGCAGCATGCAGAGACCTGCTTCTGCCTATTGCTATCATCACTGGCTGTATTTCAATCTAGCTCTTCCATCAGTTTGAAAATCTTTCCCACAGTGGTACCAGCCAGGAAGGCAAAGTCTGCAAAACTTGATTGATCTCTTGCAAGAAGGAAGGAGATGCTTGTGAAAAGGCTATGAGATATGCAATTGGTAATAGTATCCAAAGGTAAAACATGCTTAATTGTGCCCTTGTACCCAAGCTCAGTTTGTAGACTAATGTGGGATTTTCAGCAATACTTAGCACCAGAGCCACCCCATCCTCACGCTGGTTCGGGCTGGGAGAGCATGGCCAGGTGGAGCAGAGCTGCAGTGAGTGCAAGGAGAGCAACCTCTGCTGCCATCCCACACCAGCCCCCACACCATAATTCCCCAGCTCTCATTGCTTGGGGGAGGAGAAGGGGCAGAGGTGGGATGGGGTAGAATGGGGCAGGGCTGAGGCCTGCATCAGAGGGATTGCTTTGGGCCCTGTTCCTGGGGCATGGGGGAAGGGGGAATTGCCCCAGGTCTTATGCCCCTTTATGGATGGCTCTGCTTAGCACTGGCCTGACTCTGCTCCTGTTGAAATTTAGGATTGTCAACTAACAGTGCAAATCCAAAGACACTTGCCCTGTCCCTGCCCCACCCCTTCTCCAAGGCCTCTCCCCCACTCACTCCATCTCCCTTGCCTCCCTTGTTCACTCTCCCCAACACTCACCCATTTTCACCAGGCTGGGGCCAGGAATTTGGGTGCAGGAGAGGGTGTGTTGGTTGCAGGATCTAAGCTGGGCCAGGGACTGGGGAGAGGGAAGGCACAGAGAGTTGGCACATACCCCATGCAGTGCTGTTCCCATGTGTACATCCCTCTGGTGTCACCTAGCCTAGGTGGGGTGGTCAGGGGGTCTTTGTGTGCCACTGCCCACAGGCGCTGTCCCCATTTCCCCCCTTCCCTAAGGGGCTGCAGGTTGTCTGGTTCCGGGAGCAATGCAGAGTGAAAGCAGATAAGGGAGCTCGTTCTCCCTCCGCTGCCAGACCAGACTGTTAGTGCCCCAAATCTCCCAGTTCGGCTGAGTTAGCTTCTGGGAGCTAGGGAGTAATTCCAGGAGATTCCCAGCAGAAGTGAGAGGGTTGGCAGCTCTAGTTGAAATCCACGTGAGTTTTACCAAGCAGCTTTTAGATCCAGATTATGGGTTTTGAACATGGAAATGGATTGCAAATATAGTAAATGAGGCCCATGGAAAAGGTCACCAAAGGTTATCTGACCATTTGGAGCCATATCTATTCCTCTTGTAACTCCTTTGATGTAGGTGTTCTTCTGTTGGGGTGAGTTTGGCCCATTGTTTGGTGCAGTATTCTTTGAAGAGTGAGATCTAATATTTTTATATAATGTACCACAGCTTTTGCAAATGATCTTATGTTTTGGTAAGAGCACTTCAAAATCTGTTTGTAAGACAGCATTCAAAATGTCAATAAGGGCATTTGAACTGTAAGCAGTTCTTTGACATTTCTGATCTAGGGCTCAAGCCTTTATTTGAAAATCAAAAAGCTATGATGGCTGAGAAGTAACCCTTCATTTAAGCACATCTGTGCTTGGGATTGTCTTGGAAATATGCTTGCAAATGCTCTAGTACTAAAAAAAGTGTATTGTAGTTTTCCTTTTTTACTTTTACTTTGCACACGGCCAGGTCTGACTGGAAAGGTAGATTCTCCCGCTTACACAAAGCCTGCCTTTCAACCTTACTTTCCAACAAAGCAAGGGGCAACTCCGCTTTGACTGCTCCTTTTTTTCTATGTTGCAAGAAAACAACTTTTAACATCTGTTCCTGTACTTTAAGACAGAAAGGGTCTTGAAAATGTAAAAAATGTGGCAGATGTTGGCAGATTCCCTCCAAGGCAGATGTCTTGCTCTGAAAAAAGTTTCTTTAAGAATTCATGGTCACAGCCTCTTTTTATCTTAGGACACACGGCTGCCTAGTGAATGAAGGGACGTGGGAAAATTCTATAGAACAAAAGAACTTATTCAAACAAACCTAATAGCCATGAACAATCTAATAAGCAGCAGACAAATGGACAGCAAAACTATAATGGCAGAAGAAGAAGGTTTTTTAATCCTTTCTACTTTCCTGGGGCAAAACAAGGACCTGATGGAAAGCTTATTGAAATCAGTGGAAAGACTCCCAATGACTTTAATAGACTATAGATCCAGCTACAGCTCTCTTGCATGACGTGAGATATTAAGTTATAAGTAGCCAAACAGAGACTCATGGCTCAGTATGGTGTCCTTTTTTTCTCTTCCATTTCCGGTATCATTCAGATGCTATATTCCATGTTCTCAACCATCAGCAGCTATATTAGATAGGAGGAGTACTAGTAGGGTTGCCAGGTGTCCAGTATTCAACTGGACAGTCCATTTTTTGGGCCCTCTGTCCAGTAAAAAAATTCAGAAAATACCGGACACATGTAATGTCCAGTATTTTCTGGTTTTCTGGCTGGGGGTGCCCGACGGAAGCCTGGCGGGGGCGGGGAGGGACTGACTGGGAGATGGGGTGCAATCGGCGCTCGGAGCCTCTGGTTGCATCTGACGTAGGCGTGATGCCTTGGGGAGGAGGAGAAACCTGTCCATGTTCCTAAGCACTGTTCAAGCGCGTTGTGGAGCCGGAGCCGGACTCATTCGTGCTTCACCGGGACCATGCATGGGACAAGCAGCGCCCTGGGATCTGCATGTGCCCAGACCAGTCCTGCTCCCCACCGGCCGATTCTCTCCCCCCCGCCACTCCCCTGCCCCACCAACCCCGCTCCCCCCAATCCCCTCCCGGCCAGCCCTGCTTCCTGCCGGCTGGTTCGTCTCCTCCCAATCTCCCCCAGCCAGCCCTGCTGCCCCCAACCCCCCCCCCCCGACCAGCCCTGCTTCCTGCCAGCCGCCCCCCAATCTCCCCCGGCCAGCCCAGCTGCCCCCGCCCCCCCCCCCCACCAGCCCTGCTTCCCGTTCCCCCCCCTCCTCCTGGCCAGCCCCGCTCCCCACCCAGTCGGTCCCTCCCCCCATCATCAAGTGTGTCCGGTATTTTTTCTGAAGCTACCTGGTAACCCTAAGTACTAGTCAGCACCCGGTGACTAAGAAGTGTTAAACTCAGATGCTAGCAAAGGGGTTGGCAGGTAGTCAAAAGAATCAATGAGCACACAATGCTGAAATTTCAATTGTATAAGATTCCTTGCTTACTTCCTTTGGGTGGGAGAGTTAAACCAAGAGTTGAGAGACACTGAATAATTTAAACCCAGGCAGGACTACCGTGCCTCCAAGGAATTCAGGACATGGAAGTGGACTGAACTAAGAAAAGACTGGAAGTAAGTAAAGGGAAAAAGTGAATCTAGTCGTGATCAGGGTATTTTTCTTTATTTTGTGGTTTGTTTTGAACTGCTTTGTGTAAATCTATGCCTCCCCTCCCCATTTACCATCTAAGCATTGTTCCCAGAGATTTTCTCTGTTTCAGTATGTTTTCCTTGGTATACTTCATCAAGTTTACTTTTGTTTTGTAAAAAAAAAAAAAAAAAAAAAAAAAATCACTTTTTGATTTTATTGGTGATTATTTGATTCTTGTGTCCTAGAAGGTACAGGAGGTCTGTGTGTGTGTGTGTGTGTGTGTGTGTGTGTGTGCGCGCACGCATGACTCAGACTGAGAGGTCAGTAACCAGAGACTGCAGCTTGTTTTTCTCTTTTATTTTTTTCAAGCTCTTTTGAGGGAGAAGAGCTTGTGGTACCCCTGGGGGTGGGTTTAAGTGTTCACGCCTGGTTTTAGGGATAAAATCACTTGATGGTAGCAGCATGTTTTGTTTGTTTATTTCTCAGAGCCAGGGTATCTTTGACTCTGGGAAGTTTTTGTAAGCAGAACCTGGAGAAGCAAAGGTTTTTTCCTTTTTGAGCTCTTTGCAGACCCCCACCTTCTGCACCCGGAGTGCCAGAGTGGGGAACAGCCCTGATACCAGCTACTGAGAGCTTGGTGCTAAGCCAGAAGTTGTCTTCAGGAATATGTTTCATAAAGTGGGTTTCAGTTGTGGTTAGAATTGTAGATGCATAGGCATGAGCTCTCACGAAAGAGTGTTTTTTCCTTTTTATGATGCATTGACTTCTGAGAGGCTATAAGTGTACATTAAATATCTTGTGATCACTGTGTCCAATAGGCTGCCTGGGCCACTCACCTATCAGATTGCAGAGTAGGCTAGAGGAGTCCAAACCATGAGAAAATTCAAACATTCTTGTTGCATCTATAGATCACTGGATGTACCATAATCCATGATGTCCATGTCCAGATGGTGAAGCCTGGTGGTTATACTGAAGCAATAGTCTTAATTTCCTATTAATAGAAGACCTTGTTCAAGAGAGATCACCAGAGAAGCCTTTCTTTTCATAGTGTGGTGTTTGAAGTGAAGCTATTGGTGATGAAGGTTTTTTTTTCTCCAGGATAGTTCTGTTTAGGTAAGCTTTTCTCTACTTTGCTGAGTCATGGGACTTATTCAAGGTGATATGGTGAGTGGTCAGTCTGGCATGGATTTGAACCCTCCTCATTCACAGCCTTTCACTGGAATCTCTGGAGCATAGTGCACCCTAATGCCTATATTTATTTCAGGAAAGCGCTGCGTAGGACTTAGGGTGGGAATGTGAAATCACAGGGTATTGTGTTTCTGTACCAAGAGAGACACTAGTCCATATCTAGGGTGACCATATTTCCCTAAATCCAATATGGAACACCAAGGGGGGAGGCTGCTGGTGCTCAGGGCTTTAGCCCAAAGAGGGGAGCTGCTGGCACAGAGTGGAGGGTGGGGGGAGCTGCCAGTGCTCAGGGCTTCATCCCTGCAGCTGTGGGGAGGGGACAGAGAGGGAACTGCCAGCAGTCATGGCTCCAGCCCCAGTGGAGGGGGAGGAGGAAATGGGATGGGGTGGGGGCTGAGCCCCATGATGGGTTGGGACCACCTGGGACCCAGGTTGACCCCATGGTGGGTGGGGGCTACCCAGGAACACTAGACTGAACCCTGCGGTGGGGAAACGGCTTCAGCCCCACTGCAGGTGGGGGCTTTCTGGGAATGGGGCTTCAGTCCCGCAGCAGCAAAAGGCTTCAGCCCTGTGGCAAGGGCTGCCTGGGAATGGGGCTGCAGCCAGCAGTGGGGGGCACCAGAGAAAGGGGTTTCAGCCTGGGGAAGGGGGACGCCAGTAATCGAGGCTTCAGCCCAATATTCATGAAAGGCTGGCAGTCTCCCCTCTTTCTTTAGTGTGCCCAGAGAGGGAAGACACACACTACTACCTGTTTTTTCCCTCAGCACCCTGCCTGACTCCACACACCATGTGCTGGTGCTTGCTTTACTGACATCCACAAATAGAAGGCTGCTGTGGCTGCACTGACCAGGGAGCTCAAGTCCCAGCAGAGGGTGTGCAAATACAGGACATTTTGTCCCCCCCCCCCCCCCCCCCCAAAAAAAAAAAAAAGAGTCAGGATGCCTGGGAGACAGCTTAAATACGAGGCAGTCCTGGTAGAAACGAGATGGATGGTCACCCTATCCATACCTGATGTCTCATACTGACACAGCTCTTTGCTTGTCAGGGTAATCACGGTCAGCATACAGTTCTGTACATGTCTGATACATGTCACCACACGTTCAACCACTCCTCCTTTTGTGTTCTCTAGAATCTGTTTGCAGAGTCCCAGGATGTTTCAGATGGAATCAGTTCTGTGGTCTATGGGACACTCCTGGCACCTGACAAAGATCACTTGTTTATACCTGAGCATTGCAAAGTAATTAGCATGAAAGTCTGAAGACAGGGAGTGGATGCAGGCTGGTAATTTTTCCAAAGATCTCCTGGTGAGTCTTGGGCTATGTCTAGACTACATCCCTCTTTTGAAAGAGGAATGTAAATTAGGCAGATTGAAAGTGCAAATGAAGCGTAGATTTAAATATCTCGTGCTTCATTTGCATATTCATGTCTGATCACTGTTTCGAAAAAGGGCATTTCAAAAGTGAAACCGTAGTCTAGACATGGTTCTTTTGGGGAAAAAACCCTTTTTTGAAAGATCCTGTACTCCTCATTTTTTCACGAGTACGGGATCTTTTGAAAAAGAGGGGTTTTTTTGACAGAACCGCATCTAGACTGAGGTTTCACTTTCGAAATGCCCTTTTTTGAAACAGTGATCGGACACGAATATGCAAATGAAGCATGGGATATTTAAATCCATGCTTCATTTGCACTTTCGATCTGCCTAATTGACATTCCTCTTTCGAAAGAGGGATGTAGTTTAGACGAGCCTTTGATGATGGTCTGCCGGAGGAGTTGTGTCAAACAGCGTGAGACCCAATAATCTTGTTATAGCTTCTACAAACTGATAGAAATGGAGTTTCTTTGCATCTGACAATCAGAGAGGGGTGTGGTTCAGTGACCTGACCACCACAGGTGGAAACAGGAAGGTAAGCTCTAATTCTAGCTCTGACACGACACTCACTAAGGCCTTGAACAAACCACATAGACCAACATTTTCAGTCTTAGGTTCTAAAGTTAGGTACCTAAGCAAAGAGCCCTTATTTCCAGAGGTGCTAGATGTAAGAAAGATCAGGCTGCTTATTTTGGTGCTTCAGTATGGATTGAGGAGACTAACTTTAAACAAGTTTGAAAACGTTGCCCTTGATTTCTCAGCCTCTCTATTCCCATTTGTAAAATGGGAATAATTAACAGGAGAATTTAAGGGATCATGTGTAAGTGATTATTAAAACATACCAGTGTACATCTATTTCAAAAGTATTTGATCTTGTTCCCTCTTATTTCCGACCATGAATTAAATTTTCAAATGTATTCATCTATTAAAAGATCAGTTGCCCAAACACAGTAACAGACTAACTTGGGACTGGTGTCATAGTATATTATATTTTTATTTAATACTCTTGGGAAGAGATAAGGGCATTCAAAATAAGGTTGTTTTAGCAGGTCTCTTAGAGCTTATCTAGACTACGCTAAAGTGTCGAAAGAGGATATGCAAGTTCCGTGGGAATTTGCATATCTTTTTCTGATCTCACTTTTGAAAGTGAGCTTTCGAAAGTGAAAGTAGTTTAGACGCGGCTTTTTCGGCGAACCCCTCCCTTTGTTGAAAAGCCATGTAAACCTCATTTTTAATAAGAGCGGCTTTTCGACAAGGTGGGGGAGTTCACCAAAAAAAGACATGTCTAAACTACTTTCACTTTCAAAAGCAGAGCTTTCCCTCCAAGGAGACGACTACATAGCTCCTTTTTGCGCAAAAGCCTCTTGAGCAAAAATGGCCCCAATTAATTATGCAAATGAAGTGCTGTAATATTCTACTCTGAGCTTCATTTGCATAAGGTTTTGCGGAAGAAGGGTGCAGTATAGACATAGCCCTAATGTGAGCATCCACAGGGACAACAATCTTGAAGAACTTCATTTACTGCACCAGGTAAGTAACCATCTCTTACATGTATGTTTTTCTTAAAGAGAACATAAGAGCTGGCATACTGGGTCAGACCATGGTCTGTCCAGCCCAGTATCATGACTCTGGCCTGCACCAAAGTTTCAAGGGGACAATTAGGGAAAGATCCACTCCTATCTTTTCTCCTCACCTTCTGACAGTAAAAGGTGTAGGTGAGCAAAATGTTGCATCCCTGATCATCTTGTGTAATATTGATGGAACTATTGTCCATGAATTTATCTTTTTAATCCACTTAGGCTACATCTACACTGCAGGGTTTTTGCGCAAGAAGCCTTTTGTGCAAGAGTTTTTCAACAAAAACTTCTTGCGCAAGAGCACGTTCACACCTCAAAGCGCATCACAAAAGAGATGTGCTTTTGCACAAGAGAGCATCCACACTTCATGGACACTCTTGCGCAAGAAAGCTCTAATGGCCATTCATAGAATGGCCATCAGAGCACCTGTGCTTTTTCCCCTCTGAAGCATCCACACTTGCCTTTTTTGCGCAATAGCTGTAGCACAAAAGGGAGTTATGCCTCGTAGAAGGAGGTTTACTATGCCAGAAAAAGCCCTCTGTTCTGCTGTTTTACTGCTGATTTACTTGCGCAAAAGCGCATTTGATGTGTGAATGCTCTGCAGGCTTGTGTGCCAAAATGGCCATTTTTGCACAAAAACCTTGCAGTGTAGACGTAGCCTTAGGGTACATCTACACTGCAGCGCTGTTAAGACACGGAAAACGCTATTCTGGGATACCAGAAGTATCCTGATATTTCAGGAAATATCAGGATACTTCTGGTATCCCAGAATAGCGTTTTCCGTGTCTTAACAGTGCATCCATTATTTTGAAATATCTTTTGAAATAACAGGCACACTATTCCAACATCCCAGTAAACTTTGTTCCACAAGGATTAAGGGACACTTCGGAATAGTGCTCTATTTTGAAATACAATCAAAATAAGCTACACAATTTGCATAGCTCAAATTGCATACTTATTTTGAGCTACGGGTGCAGAGTATAGTTTTCTCATTCACAACATCTTCTGGTAAGGAGTTCCACAGATTAGTTGTGCATTGTGTGAAAAGTACTTCCTTTTATTTATATTGAATCTGTTGCTACTAATTTCATTGGGTGACTCATGGTTTTTGTACAGTGCAAAAGGTAAATAATACTTCCCTATTCACTTTAATCAGAATATTCATGATTTTATAGGCCTCTATTATACCTCCCCCAACCATCTGTTTTCCAAGATTACTTTCTTGAGAAGTAACTGCTAAATTAGACTCCAACATTTTATATTGTAGTTGGAGTTATTTTTTCCAACATGTATTACTTTGCATATATTAGTGTTGAATTTCATCTATCATTTTGTTGCACAGTCAGTCTTGCAAAATCCCTCAATAACTCCTTGCAGTCTGATTTGGACTTAACTATCTTGATAACTTTGTATCATCTACAAATTTTGTCACTGTATTGTTAAGCCTCTTTTCTGTGATGAACAGTACAGTGATAACATTTGTGGATGATATAAAGTTATTTTTAATATTTGAGTAGCATTGGTCTTAAGACAGATCCTAGGGGGACCTTTCAGCTCACTCTTCCCCATTGTGAAAACTGTCCATAGGTACCTACCTTTTTACCCCTATCTTTCAATCAGTTACTGAGCTGTGAGAGGACACCACTCACCCATGACAGATTATTTTGCTTATGAGCCTCTGGAGTGGGATCTTGTCAAAAGCTTTCCGAAAATCCAAGTACACTGTATCCACAGGCTCACTCTACCCATGTGCTTATATACGTTCACTGGGAGACATGAATGCCTTCTATGATACTCATAGAATACTAGAACTGGAAGGAACCTTGAGATATCATCAAGTCCAGTCCCCTTCCCTCACGACAGCACCAAGCACATTCTAAATCATCCCTGATAGATGTCTGTCTTAACCTGCTCTTAAATATCTCCAGTGATGGGGATTCTACAACCTCTCTAGGCAATTATTCCAGTGTTTAACCACCCTGACAGTTAGGAAGTTTTTCCTAATGTCCAACCTAAAGCTCCCTTGCTGTAGTTTAAGCCCATGGCTTCTTGTCCTATCAAGAGAGGCCAAGGAGAACAATTTCCCCCCCTCCTCCCTGTGACACCCTTTTAGATACCTGAAAACTGCTATCATATCCCTTCTCCATCTCCTCTTTTCCAAACTAAACAAGCCCAATTCTTTCAGTCTTTCCTCATAGCTCATGTTTTTTAGACCTTTAATCATTTTTGTTGCTCTTCTCTGGACCTTCTCCAATTTCTCCACATCTTTCTTGAAGTGTGGTGTCCAGAACTTGACACAATACTCCAACTGAGGCCTACTCAGTGCAGAGTAGAGTGGAAGAATGACTTCTTGTGTCTTGCTCACAACACTTCTGTTAATGCATCCCAGAATCATGTTTGCTTTTTTTGCAATCGTGTCACACTGTTGACTCATATTTAGCTTGTGGTCCACTATGACCCCTATACTCCTTTCTGCAGTATTCCTTCTGAGACAATCACTTCCCATTCTGTATGTGTGAAACAGATTGTTCCTTCTTAAGTAGAGTACTTTCCATTTGTTCTTATTAAACTTCATCCTGTTTACCTCAGACCATTTTTTCCAGTTTGTCCACATCCTTTTGAATTATGACCCTATCCTCCAAAGCACTTGCAATCCCTCCCAGCTTGGTATCATCTGTAAACTTAATAAGCATACCCTCTATGCCATCATCAAAATTGTTGGTGAACATATTGAACAGAAACGGTCCCAAAACAGATCCCTGAAGACACCTAAGATACTGAACAGAACTGGTTCCAAAACAGCCCCCTACAGGATACTGCCTGTAAGTGGGGAGGTTTTCTTAGAGTATCCTTCAAACTCTTTTGCTGAGTGTTGGAGTTTGGCCCTCTTCTATGCTTTCACAGATATAGAAGGGTGTGAAGCCTGCAAGCTCCTCAGATCCTCTGGCTTCAGTGGGTTCAG
Organism: Pelochelys cantorii; assembly: GCA_032595735.1. Lineage (NCBI taxonomy): Eukaryota > Metazoa > Chordata > Testudines > Trionychidae > Pelochelys > Pelochelys cantorii. Next base: position 46,112,932 of record CM064335.1, read on the forward strand.
GCCCATTACATCTCAAATTCAAAGGATCTGGGGTTATCCCATTCCCTGTTTGTGAAGATTCTGAAAATAGGAGGCAGCTTGCTAGAGTTCAACATGGCTGCCAGTTTCTATGCTACAGTGCCTCAAGAAAGGGGCAGAGCTTTAGGATTGGCAACACAATATGGAAAAAGGAAACATGTAGGAAATTTCCATGAGCAGGAAATTCTGTCACAAGTGGGCTAAGAAAAAGAACCTCTTTTGTTTTTTATATTTGTATTACATTCTTCTCATGCATTTGGGCCACTCTGTGTGATTTGCTCCTTTTCTAGGCTGCACAAATTTAGGTGATTAACTCAGTCCAGAGTTACACTGTAGGGAAATCTTCTCCTGTTACTTGATATATGCAGAGCTTGCCCTCTTGTGGGCTTACGTCGATATTACATATCTGCAAAGGAAAGCTATGATCCTCTTTCTCTTGATTTCCTTTAGTGGAGGAACTTGCCTTCTAAAATGACGCCAGACTGCCTCATTTGTAAACTGTGTCCCTTGCACATACATGATAGATTATGTTTTCCAAACCAGGCAGTTATCATTCACATTATTATTAAAGAAAACCAGAAAAGAGATATACATATAATTGCAGACTGCTGTTGTTGTTATTGTTATTGCTAGGTGTGGACCAGCAGTGAGGTGCGATCACCCCCTACCTGGCGGGCAGGGGGGCTCAGCGGACCCCTTCGTCCTCTAATCGGGTCCCCCAACGGGATTCTCGGTCCCGTGACCCGTCGGTTGGGTGCGATCACCCCCTCTCTGCAGGGCAGGAGAGGGGGGTTCAGCAGACCCGCCGTCTATACCGCGGCTCAGCGGGGGGGGGGGGGCTTGTGCCCCAAGTTCGTCCCCTTAGAGGGGCACTGATCTGGCCAGCCCTTATGTCCGGCCGACACAATTGCACGGATGCGGGCGTTCCGAGCTGGAGGGTGTTGAGAGGTAAAGGGGTATGGGGAGGGGGACCCGGGCCCGCCCTCTCTCCGGGTCCCAGCCCGGGGCCCTCAGTGCAGGGGTACAGCATCGCCCTTGCACGGCAGAGGGGGGGGTTCCTCCCGTAACACATCTGCCCACGGGCTCCACAAGGACCCCACCCCAGGCTGCTTCCTCCCTTCCTCCGGCCCTCGGAGCCCACCTGCTGGCCCTCTATGCCTACCGGAATTCTGCTGGTCGGGTCTTGGGGTGCTCCACGGATGATCCATCGGCCCAGCCGTTCCCTCGGATCTTGTCCTGGCCGGGTCGCTCCCTCCGCGGACGGCGAGGGTTGTCCAGCTTGTCCTCTGGCCCTGGCCTGGCTGTCCCGGGAGCCGCCTGCCGTCCTGGGCCCCAGTCCTCCTCTCCCTCCCTTGGAGGAGGTTGCCCCCTTTTGAAATCACCCGCCGGTTCTGACATGGCCCGGAGATCCCGCCCCTCCGGTGATGTGGCGGCCTCCCCAGCCACGCCCCCCCTGTCTCTGCTCACACCGGCCCCTCCCTGCGCCATCCCATGGGAGGGGCTCGCAGCCTCCTGGCGGCGCAGGTGCGGTGGCAAGTTCCGGCCCCGCCGCCATTCTCCAGCTGCCCTGGGGTGCGGGGGCGTTCCGCCAGCGGCCCCGCTCGTTTCCCGGCAGCCCTGGCCGTCCAGCGTGCGGGCCGTTGGTGGCCCATCACACTAGGATTTCAGGAGCACTGGCACTTTCTCAAAGAGACAATATTAAAAGAGCAACAGCAAACTGTTCCAATTGGAAGGTGTGACAATCAGGGTATAGACAGCACCAGTAAGGCATCTGAAACCCAAATAAGCAGTTGAATCCACTAATTGTGTATATGTCAAATAAGATATTTTATGAAAGCATGTAATGTTCTGAACTTGATGGCCAAAAAGAGAGATGTGTCAAGAAGGTGTAGTCACCAATCCATGCTTTTGCATATGTCTAGAATATTGTAATTATAAGTAAAGTGCAATTACAGCATCAGCTCATAGCAGCATGGGCACATGGGAGGGTGGGTAATGTAGGCAAGGGAAGGCATTGCCTTCCCAAAACTGCACATGCTCCTGACACCTGGGAAGCCTGGTATGGCTGCCCAACCCTCTGGCTGGCCAAGAAGGATCAGGCTGGATCATGGCTGCCCAGGCACTCTGGCCAGCCGGAAAGTGTGGGGCCATCCCTCTGGCTGGGACAGGTGAAACAAAGGGCCTACTCAGGAGGCTAGGGGCTAGCAACCCACAGCAGGGGGGCTTGGATCCATGGGGGTGGAGATTGCAGAAGGGGTGAGACCTCATGCAGAAGGGGTGAGGCTGGGGCTTACCTTTCTCAAGTGGGTGTTCACCTACCACCCATGACTGTGGGGAATGATTGGTCAGTAAGGGTCACCTCCCAGGCCAGTTGTTGACATGAAACTGATTCCAAGCACCCAGCATTGTACAGTGCAGGGAAGACAATGGTGGATCATTAACATTAATGGAAAGATATTGAAACTGCAAAGAAAACCCCAGTATTGGAAAGCTGAGGAAGGAGGGCATTTCCCCCATTTTTTTGTCAGCAAGAATTATCATAGTCTAAGGCAGGAGTCAGAAACCTATAGCATGTGTGTCATAAGTGGCATGCAAGAGGATTTTCACTGGCATGCGAGCCTCCTCGCCTGATCCAGAGTGTGGGGATCACTAGCCTACCCCGCCCCCCCCCAGCTCTGCTTGTTGCCATTTCCCTTCTCCCTGGAGAGACAGGCTCATGCTAGTGTGGTTCAGCAGCAATGGCCTCCCTATCTCTGCTGCTCTCTGCCATGAGCCAGGTCTGGCGCAGGAAGGTTGGGACTTTCTTCACACTCCACTTGCCCCCCACCCCCTGCATGCCCTCCGAGCAGGAAGCCAAAGCTGGTGCTGCAGCCTTATGGCTGCATGGGTTCCCTGCTGCGTGGGGGGGAGGGGGCTGAGCTCCCTCATCCTCCCCACCTCGCTGGGGGAATGGCAGCACAACGATGCATGAGGTTTTCCCCACTGCAAGGGGGCACAAAGCCAGGTAAGCATCCCCTCTCAGGCCCAGAGCCTCTCATTCACTCCCTCTCATTCACTCCCTTCCCCCTACCAAAACCCTGTCCAGGGCCAGACCGAGCCATTCCGGCACCCCAGGAAGACAGGTTAATTACACCCTGGGTTGGGGGAGGGCGCATGCGTGGCCCTGCCCCCACGCTGGCGCGTGGGAGAGGGTGCATGCGTGGCCCCGCCTGGCGCGTGGGGGAGGGCGCACGGAGCTGGCGGTGGCAGGATGCATGTGCCCGGCTCGGCCCAGCCCGGCTACCGCCACTGGCACGCAGCCCGAGGCCGCCTGGGGCGGGCCGAGCCTGGCCGTGCAGAGCCCCATGGCTGCAGGGGGAAGGGCGCTGCTGGCCAGCGCTGCAGGGGTTAACGCGGCCCCTGCCCCAGGCGGCCGCTGCAGGGTGGCCGCTGGGAGCTGCTGCAGCCCGCGATCCAGGAGTTGGGCGCTGCACCTGATGGCAGCTATAAGGGGCGCTATGCGCCCCTTACAGCTGCCATCAGGCACCCCCCATAGGTTGGTGCCCCGGGCAGCTGCCCGGCTAGCCCATGCCATAATCCAGCCCTGCCTGTACCCCCAGCTTGCTCCAACACCCTCCCATGCTCCTGCACACTCCCTCGTTGCCAGATACTCCTTCCTGGTCAGACACCCTACCCCACCCTGCTTCTGCATCCTCCCTCCTCCCTCCTGGCCACACACTGTACCCTCCCTTGCTCCTGCTCCCTCCACCTGGCCAGACACCCTATTCCTGCTTCTGCACCCTGCCTCCCACCCAGACTTTGCAGTCTCTCCCCCTTCTGCACCCCACCTCCCTCCCAGACTCTGGACCCAATCCCTATCCCACTTGCTGGCAGCCCTGTCTTGCACACTGAACCCCTCATTTTTGTCTCTACCCCAGAGCCTAAGGAGGTCTATAAAATCCACTAACTCTGGACCCCCAGAAATGTAAATCTGGCCTATGGGAAACCCTGAACCACAGTCCTCCCTGTCCCTGCCTCCCACCCATGAGTCTGGAGCACCAGAGGAATGAGGTGTCTAAGTTGGAGGCCATCTCAGTAAGGGTGGGGGTGGGAGCGTTTGTAGGAGTTTTTTGTTTCTCACCTGTGTGGTCCCCAACCAATTTGTTTCTGTGGGTCAGTGGCTCCCTTCCCAAAAAAGGTTTCCCACCCTTTCTTAAATAAAGAAAACACTGAAACCTTTTGTGTTGGACATAAATTAATATTTTATTTTATTTAAAATTAAGTTTGATAAACTAACATGAGAAAGTTAAAATGCTTAATCTGTTTCATAATTTAAATTAAACCACTATCCCAGGCTGCAGCTGGTTCCAAAAATATGGTCACCATACCCAGCCTGCCTCTTCCCCCTACTCCAAGACAGAACTGTAAATAGAAGTGTGGAAACCATTTTCATATTTAGCCAGAAGCCATTCTGTATAACAAAAGCCATTTCAGTTTCTTGCTCCTGCACGTACGCCAGTGAGATGAGCCGTTGGTATGTGTTAATGAACTATTTTAAGCTGAAGCTCATACTCCCTAAAAACCTGTTTCTTTCTGTGCTGATAACCATTTCTCTTAGAAGTTTGTTTTGATGGAATGCCCTGGCATCAGACTTGTTTGGTTAAGGGTATAAAATACTAGGATTGATTGTGTTGAGCAGCCTCTGCTGGGACCACGTTTGGCTCACTTTGTGCCTTTTTGATCAATAAAGCTGTTTATTAGCCGCCAAAACAGAGAGGAGCTTTTGCTTCGACAGAAGTGAGTAAGTTAAATCTTGACACGCCACTTCTTAAAGGTTGCCAACCCATGGTCTAAGGCCTGGCCTGTACCACAGGATTAGAGTGGCATGCAGTGCCTTACATCCACGTACCACCAGAATAATCTTCACTTAACTTTGGCTCCTGAAGACATAAGTGCCTCTCGGTGGTAAGAGGCATGGAGGCCTGGCCTGCACTATGTATTTAAGTCAAAGTTAGACATGTTAGGTCAATTTTATAATGAATGAATCTACACATTAGGTTCAAAACTAATAAAAGGAAATTTTTCTTCACACAGCGCACAGTCAACCTGTGGAACTCCTTGCCCGAGGAGGCTGTGAAGGCCAGGACTCTATTAGGGTTTAAAAAAGAGCTTGATAAATTTTTGCAGGTTAGGTCCATAAATGGCTATTAGCCAGGGATAAAGTATGGTGCCCTAGCCTTCATAACAAGGGCAGGAGATGGATGGCAGGAGATAAATCACTTGATCATTGTCTTCTGTTCTCCTTCTCTGGGGCACCTGGCATTGGCCACCGTCGGCAGATGGGATGCTGGGCTCGATGGACCTTTGGTCTGACCCAGTATGGCCATTCTTATGTTCTTATGTACACCACAATCCCCTTCTGCTGCCTTGTAGGGCGTTTAAGTTGATTTCTGTACTCTTCCTTGACAAGAGGAGTAGTGCTAAATTCAACCTTGCATGGTCACATTTTTTATAGTGCTGACACAGCACTATTAAAGTCAACGATCTTGGGCTCAGGAGAGACCAAAATGTCCCAGTGTAGTTGGTCAGGCCAGCACTTTCAACTCTGCTGCATTCCCAGGTACACAGTAAAAGCCCTGGAAATTTTTTGAATTTCATTTCCTGTGTGTGGCAAGCTCAGAGCACATCTGACCATGAATGCCCAGAGTTGCAAACAAGCTCCATCCTGGATCATGCAGGAGATCCTGGACCTGACTATTGTGTGGAGAGAGGAATCTGTACAAGCAGAACTCTGAAGCAGCAGAAGAAAGGCTGATATCTGTGCCAAAGTTGCATAGGACATGGTGGGAAAAGGGTACAGCGGGCACACCTAGCAGTGCTGCCTGAAAACAAAAGAGTTCAGGCAGGTGTACCAGAAGACAAAGGAAGCAAGTTGTAGTTCCAGGACAGACCCTCAGACATGCCACTTCTAAGACCAGGAGCATGGGAGTCCTGACCTGCACTATGTGTTGAAGTCAAAGTTAGACATGTTAGGTCGATTTTATAATGAATGAATCTACACAACAATCAGGTGGAACCTGACCATTGTCCCAAAACTGTCTACGAATACCTCCCAAGTGACTCTTCAGGAAGCCATGGGCAACAAGGAGGGGGAAATTGTAGATGAGGAGAACTCTCAGCATGGAAGTGGAGGATCTAGAGAAGTGATTATTACCCTTCATTCGGCGCTGATGAGGCCACATCTGGGCTGTGTCTACACTGGTGTGATCTCATGCAAAAGTGGCCGCTCTTGCGCAAAAATTTGCTGCCTGTCTACACTGGACGGGTGTTCTTGCGCAAGTAAACTGATGTTTTAATGTATAAAATCAGGGCTTCTTGCATGAGAACTCTGACGCTCCCGCTCAGGAATAAGCCGTCTTGTGCAAGAGCTCTTCCAGAAGAGCCCAGTGTAGACAGGCTGTGGCGGCGCATCGGGGTCCCCTGACTCCTGCACCCCCGTAATGGCACGGACAGACTCCACCAGCCAGTAGAATAGAGGGAGTTTATTGCTTCTCCAGGATGCAGCACAGCACAGATGTCATCTGGTTACAGGAACCAGGCCTAGGATGCCTCAGCCCCCCCCCCTTGAGATGGGGAGACTGGGTCCCTAAATTCCAGCCCCTTTCCCTAGGCTGTCTCCTCCATGATCCCAGACAGAAACTGCCCCTCTCTTCTAGCCCTGCTCCCCTTGCCAGGCCTGGCCTCGCCCCCTTCCTTTGTTTCTCTCCCTGGGAAGTAACTGGTCGGACAAGTTGAGAGACCCTTGCATAATGAATCATCCCCTGTCCTGCTGGGCCGTGCTTTGTACAAACAGCTGCCAGCGGGGGTCACTCACAGCCCACCGCCCAGCATAGCAACCAGCAAGGTACCCACACTACGTCACACAGGCAACATGAATTTCTTGCGCAAGAAAGCCCTATGGTTAAAATGGCCATCAGAGCTTTGTTGCGCAAGAGAGCATCTACACTGGCATGGATGCTCTTGCGCAAAAGAGTTTTTGTGTGAGAACGCGCCAGTGTAGACGTAGCCCTGGAGTATTGTGTCCAATTCTGGGGCCCCCAATTACAGGAAGGATGTGGAAGCATTCAAGAAAGTCCAGTTGAGGCCAACAGAAATGATTAGGGGGCTGGAGCACATGGCCGAGGAGGAGAGGCTGAGGGATTTGGGCTTATTTATTCTGCAGAAGAGAAAAGTGAGGGGGGATTTGATAATAACCTTCATTTACCTGAAGCAAGGTTCCAAAGAGGATGGAGAGAAGCTGTTCTCAGTAGTGACAGATGACAAAATGAGAAGCAATGGTTTCAAGTTGGAGTGGGGGAGTTCTAGGTTGGATATTAGGAAAAACTATTTCCCTAAGAGGGTGGTGAAGAACTGGAATGGGTTACCTAGGGAGGTGGTGGAATCTCCATCCCTAGAGTTTTCTCAGTCCCTGCTTGACAAAGCCTGTCTGGGATGATTTATTTGGGGTTGGTCCTGCTTTGGGTTGGACTTGATGACTTCCTGAGGTCTCTTCTAGCCCTAGGATGCTATGATCTCACCGACAGCCAGGACCTTTTTCTAACTTTGGAGACAGCACCTGAAATACCATTAAGTAGCCTTTGTGGTTTATGTACTTTTTGGCAAGATGATCTGGTGCCAGAATAGGGAGGTGTGTTCCATCTATCACCCCCACCACAGTAATGGAACCCAATCATGGCAAAACCATTCACTATGTCCTCCACATTTCCCAGAGTCACTACCCTTCATAGCAGAAGGTTATTGATTGTTTTGGATACCTGGATCACAGAAGCCCCGCATTGTCGATTAACCCAGTCCAAATTGATTCCCAACTGACCAGTAGCTGTCTGGCATTGTAAGCTTCCACAGAGCTATTGCCACTTACTTATCAACTGAAAAAGGGGGAACTAATTTTGATATTGCTACATGTCAGGGAAGGGGAAAGCAATTCAGAAAGTGGCCTTATGCATGTGAAAGTTTTGCAGTGACTGGTCATTGTCCCATAGCTGCATAACAATGTGGTCGCAACAGTCTATGCTTTTCTCCCATAACCAGAATCAGTGTTCCACACTGTTAACATGCCAAACTGCTGCCAGCATATGCCAATTTCTCCACTCAGTGGGTTCCTGTATGTCTATGTTTGTGGTCTGCTCACTTTCTTCCTGGCACTGGTGGCTCCTGGCTAGTCTCTGGAAAAACCACAGCCAGGGCCAGCTCTAGGCACCAGCAAAACAAGCACGTGCTTGGGGCAGCACATTGCCAGGGACAGCATTCCGGCCCGAGGAGGAGCAGGCGGGGAGCCCCACGGAGGCTGCCCTGAGCTGGGAGCCCCATGCCCGGCTGCTCCGAGCCTGCGCCTGGCCCTGGGGTGCTGGAAGCTCTGCGCAGGCAGCCCCGAGGCACGGCCCCTGCTGGGGCGCTTCCTGGAGGGTGGTGAGGGATGGCCGCAGCTGCTGCTGGTGATGCTGAACCTGGCGGGGCAGGCCACGGGCAGGCTCATGTATTTCCAGAGAACCTCTGTGCCCTTCTCCCCAACTCCTGCTCTCTTATGGTTAGAAGCAGTTTTTTCCTGCCTGTCCACACAGTGTAGAAAGGCAGCTAACACCTCCACACTTGGTGGTCTGCGACAACCTGGCTACAGTGCAGGCAGGAAGGAGTTAAACCCTAAGGATGCAATGAGCACCAGAGCCCAGGGAATCTGGCTGAACAGGACCAGAGAGGTGGCTCAGCAAGCAGAGTACAGAGCAGTCCTGCACTCTCTGGGGGCAGGACTTTGGGTGGAAGGCAGCATAAGAAGAAGGTGGTAAGTGCTGCTGCCTGGGGACCTGCACAGTCAGGGCACAAACAGGCTGGAAAAAACTTCTTTTTTGCCACTCCAGAAGTGTGGAGAAGCTTCCCCAGGCGGGCACTGTGTGGGGCTTTGGCACACTGATGGCTTGGCTCCTCCTGGCCAATGCCCTGGAGCAGAGAGTCTTGAGCCTGAGGCAGTGGGGGGGAGGGAAGGAGCCTGCTAGCCAGGCTGTTGGTGAGCTGAATGATCTGACCAGGTGCTGGTTCTCTGCACAACACCCCATCAGGGGGATATGGTTTGGAGAATGAACAGGTATGGTAGGGAGAGGACAGTGAGAGGGGAAGCATGTAAATGGCCAATTGGTGGACAGAAGAGGTGACATGTAACCAGCCACCACCTCCCTGCACTCACTAGCCACCACAGCAAGAAGCCAGTGCTGGTTGGAAATGGTGGAGAGGATGGAGAAAGGGTATGCTGGCTAACAGCTGGCATGCAGCAGGGACTGTACTAATGGTCCAGCAGAGGGAGTAGCCAGTCCCACACACTGCAGCTTTGCCTAATCACCAGCCTTGCACACTCACCACCGTCATCAGGCCACTGGACCCTCCTGTTAACATTGGTGGGTGTGCAATTGGCAAGCAAGGACCTGGACAGCAGTGGGACTCACCAATACTGATGGGAGGGAAAAGATAGAAAACTCAGGGGAAAAGATAGAAAACTCAGGAGAATTTGACCATTTTTTAAAAAATAGGGACACTTGCTGGAAAGCTTAAATATGGGACTTTCCCTTTAAAAACAGGACATCTGGTCACCCTAAGTAGTCCTATGGCAGTTTATATGACAATTAAAACTAATGACAATTGCCCAAAATAAAGAACAAAATGCATCTTACAATGTAGTATCCTGTGAGGTTTTAAAATATTTTTCATTAAATTATTAATTTGCAGACTAAGTAATTAACAAAGGATTTCTTGATCCACTGTTCTTTGATGTGCCTTGCATGTTGTCATGGCTCAATTCCCCAGCCTGGCACTTTGAGTGTAGATATGGGGGCCAGCTAGCAGAATAAACTCTGTAAGAACCTGTCTCTGTAACTCCCAGGGTATGTCTAGACTACTTGCCTCTGTCGACGGAGCCATGTAAACCAGTTTACCAGGCACAGGCAAAGAAGCGGGGATTTAAATAATCCCCGCTTCATTAAAATAAACATGGCTGCCACGCTGTGCCGACGATCAGCTGATCCGGCACAGCATGGTAGTCTAGATGCGGATCGGTCGTCTGGGGAAGCCTTTGCCGACTGATCCCTTATGCCTTGTGAAACGAGGCTTACAGGATCAGTCAGCAAAGGCTTCCCCAGACAACCGATCCGCGTCTAGACTACCGCGCTGTGCCGGATCAGCTGATCGTCGGCACAGCGTGGCAGCCATGTTTATTTTAATGAAGCGGGGATTATTTAAATCCCCACTTCTTTGCCTATGCCGAGTAAACTAGTTTACACGGCTCCGTCAACGGAGCCATGTAGTCTAGACATACCCCCAGAGACAAACTTGTTCGGTTTCAGTTTCCAAGACCCAAAAGAAAGACGATCGGTTTGCTGCCACCATCAAATATAAATAAAAATATATAAAAACACTTTTTAAAAAGACAGTCTTTCTAAAAGCACACCAAAAGAGTAAAAAATAATGTTTTCAGCTACCAATTTAGGAGAAAGATTGGATGGCTAAATACAATTCAAGATAGTTGCTGTTAGCCATCCAATCTTTCTCCTAAATTGGTAGCTGAAAACTTTATTTTTACACTTTTGGTGTGCTTTTAGAAAGATTGTCTTTTTAAAAAGATTTTTTATATATATATTTTTTGTCTTTTTGGTCTTAAATGTAGTGTGTTTCCACTACTAAAAACTGTAAGTCTTGCCTGCCAAGCACTGGGGGGGGGCAGCAGGAAAGAACCGCCCATCCCAGCTTGGGGGCAGCTCTGTTTCCACCCCAGTGCTCTGAGAGCTCAGCCCCCTCCGTCTCCTGTGCCCGTTCTCTGATGGCTCAGTCTCCTCCTTCACCTTTCCTTCTCCTCTCCCTTTGCTCTGCCCTAGTTATCTGGTCTCTCCCAGACAGGGACAGGGCAGAGTCTTCCCTTGTACCCAGCCCAGGCCGAAGAAATAGTGAAGAATGGAGAGAGAGCAGGGCAAGGTGCCTCCCTTACACTGGGCTCTGGGAGGGAGGCCTTCCTTGGAGTTTCCCTCTGCACAAATGGAGTGTCCCCCTTATACCTGGGCTGGTCCCGGGATGGGAGGGATGATTACTGGAAAGATTTCCCCTTGTACCCTGCCCTGAGGGAGAGATGATGGGGTGTCCCCTTGCACCTGGGCCGGCCTGGGGGGGGGGAGGGCTCTACGCTCGGGCCCAGCTGAGCGGGGGAGGGGAGAAGAGAGATGGAGAGGGGACAGCGTCTCACCTTGTACCTGGCACTGGCCCAGTCCCACGTGGTGCAGACCATCAGGTAGACGGCATGGCCGTCCCCCTTGTACTTGGGCTGGGAGGGATGATCACTGGAGGGGGGTTCCCCTGGTACCCCGCCCTGAGGGAGAGACAACAGGGTCTTCCCTCACACCTGGGCTGGACCCGGGGGGGGGGTGTGTGTCTCCGCTCATGCCTGGCTGAGGGGGGGAAGGAAGGGGAGTGCAGGGTCTCCGCTCAGGCCCAGCTGAGAAAGGAAGGGGAGTGGGAGAGGCCTCACCTTGTACCTGGTGCTGCCCGGTCCCATGTGGTGCAGACTATCAGTTAGACAGCACCCCCACAGCCAGGCTGCCTGCTCAGGGAGAGCAACACACAGGCACCCTTGGCCTGGCCCTGCAGGCTGCAAGTGGGCAGCAGGTGGCTCCATGTTTCCACCTCGCTCTGCAGCCTCATGGCCGGCAGCTCAGCCCAGCCAGCACAACCGCCCACCCAACCCCCCCACCCGCCCGGGGTCCTGCAGCTCTTGGGTCTCCCTCTGCACCAATGGAGTATCCCCCTTGTACCTGGGCTGTGCGGCACAGAGCCAAGCGGGCTGTCTGTAGGAGCTGGCGGGGGCAGCCTGCCGAGGGGGGGGGAGGCCGGGAACTGCATTGTGTGGCATGAAGCAGGTAGGCCAGGAGCCATGCTGCATGGCACGGAGGCAGGAAGGTCTCCTGCAGGAGCTGGTGGGGCGGCCTGCTAGGGTGGGGGCAGGAGCTGGAGCTGGAGCTGGAGCTGGCAGGGGCGGCCTGCTGCGTCGGTGGCCTGCCGGGGGGCCGGGAGCCAGAGCTGGCGGGGGTAGCCTGCTATGTCAGCGGCCGGGATCTGGAGCTGCTGGCATGAAGCCAGGTGGAGCTGGAGCTGGCAGGGGTGGCCTGCCATGTCAGCAGCCTTCCAGGGCAGTAGGGCCGGGAGCTGGAGCTGGCAGGAGCAGCTTGCCATGTCAGCCACAGTGGGAGCCAGGCAGCAGAGTATGCCTGCAGGAGCTGGCGGGGGCGGCCGCATTGGTGCATGCACAGCAGCTGGGCCACATTGGCACGTGCGCAGGAGGAGCAAGTTGAAAATCCTGTGACAGATAGACAAGAATGATGGCCACTTAATAGAAAGATTGGCTAATAAAAATATAAAATAACCTCTTTTCCAGGGAAGAGGTCACTTTCACACACATCCCCCCCCCCCCCCCCCGAGGCAAAACTCTCCCCCCCCTAACCCAGCCTCCATTTTGCTTGGAGTTGGGAAAACAGAGGTCATCCGCACAGAACAATGAGGCTCTGCTTTTCCTGGGTAATTTAGGCATGTAGGTTTAAGGACACAAAAATCAACCAAGACCAATTAAAACAAAAAGAAAACATTTTTATTATCAAAACAAGACTACTGTTGCTAGCATAGTAAATGACTGAGTGTTAAAAGCCATGGGGGTGAAATAGACTCAGGGAAAATCCCTGGATTGTAATCCTTAGTTACAAAAGAGAAAAACAATTAACCACCTCAGACATGATTTCCAAACCCCCAAACAAAGAAAACAATAAAACCTGATGGACTATCTAAACTTTTTCTTACTTACACATTTCAAGGAGTCCGTTCCTGGGAGAACCCATCTCCCCTGTTAACTGGGGAAAAGCTGCTCTGATCTTTCTCGGTTTGAAATTCCTATCTGCATTTAATTGGCTGAATGCCCGAAGCCCCCTCCCTCAAGTGTATCTCCAGAGTTGCTTAACCCTTTCCTCACTCTCCAAGATTATGTCTAGACTACGCTGAAGTTTCGAAAGAGGATATGCAAATTCCGATCTTTCACTTTCGAAAGTGAGATCAGAAGAAGATATGCAAATTCCCGCAGAATTTGCATATCCTCTTTCGAAACTTCAGCATAGTCTAGACAAGACCCAACTAAGTCAGACTTTCCTTAGCAGCTCCCATTCATGACACATGTTGAATTTGATTTCTAATGCTAGGGGTTTAGGGAAAAATGTGCTATCTACTGGGCATATTTCCCAAAAGTATTCTGTCCATACATTACTGTAATGCATAGGCTGGATCCAGACCACCACGAACCTCTGGGTCATCAATGTCCCACAGCCCAGCAGGCCCTCTGGGCAGATTCCCTGCCTCTGGGCAGATTCCTGTGCCTTTGCATGCAGGGCCATGTGCATCTCTGCATGGTGCGTGCCCTGTGTGTGGGTGGGGGCTCTCTGTGCTGCCCACGCACCAAACACAATTTCACAGCTTATTTCTAGCCAATGGGAATTGCCTGCACTGTGCAGTGGAGGCAATACACAGAAGCCCCAGCCCCAGTGACTGTGTAGCACAGAGATACACATGGCCCCAGTTGTTGGCTACTTTGAGTCATACAGCAGGCAAGCTGGGAGCCAAAGTGCCTCCTGTCCAAAGCCTGCACCTGGCATCCTACCCCCTCATCCCACGTCACAACCCCCTCCTGCACCCAAACCTTCTGCATCTCCTGTACCACCTCCAACACCCCTCTTGCAGGTCAGAATCCTGCACTTGCACCACAAGATCATGCACCCTCTCCTGTACCCCAATCTCCTGCCACAGGTCACAACCCCGTCCTTCACACAAACTCCCTCCCAGACCCCACATCCCCTCCTGAACTCCAAGCTCCTACTCCAAGCTCCCTTCTGCACCCAACCTCCATCCAAGACCCTGTGCCTCCTCCATTAACATAGAAGAGTGTGGACCATAACTATTTACCAAATTCTTGGAGTGGTCCCCCATCAAAACTTATTGTCCACCCTGATGTAATGACTTCACATTTTTAAATGGTCATTTATAAAGAAGTAATGTCTTTATTTTCCATTATAAGAATCTAAAAGTAAATCATCCTGTTTTGTGCTTGTCTCTAATACTTCTCAGTACTCAATACAGTAGACTTCCGATAATCCAGAACCTTTGGGACCTAGGTGGTGCTGGATTATCGGATATGCCGGACTATTGGGAGGTACTATAAACTGGGGATACTATGTACAGTAGTGTGCAGCACTGGCTAATCACTTAAACTATTAATCACTTAAACTATTAATACAGTAACTTAAAACACTTAATACAGCACTTTATTCACTTAAACACAAAAGTTATACACTTCAACACTAATACAGTCTGTAAATTATTTACTTAATCACTTATTAGGCTCTTGCCATTTTGATGCCGGACTCTTGGGAGTGCCGTACAATTGGATGCTGGATTATTGGAGTTTTACTGTACTATGTATATTATGTGTTTAAACTTGAATGTTTTAGTATAATTACAAGATAGCAAATTTAAATCAAACATATACACCCTTGCCATTAATGCTTTGAAAGCAATTACTTCCATCTCACAAGTAGGGCATATACACTGCTAGCATGGAGCCACAGCTTTACTTCTGTGACATATGGGACTGTAAGGCTACATCTACACTAGGGCTATGTCTACATTGGCAAGATTTTGCTCAAATACTTTTAACACAAGAGTTTTTGCGTTAGAGTATTTGCACAAGAGAGCATCTATATTGGTCCGGGACTCATTGTAAGAATGATGCGCTTTTGCACAAAAGAGCGTCTACATTGGCGGGATGCTTTTGCGCAAAAGCAGAAGCCCGGAACCATTTTGAAGAGGGCAAAAGGGCACCAGCCCTTTCTGGGGGCGGGGGCGCGGGCGGGGGCTGGAGCTCCTTTGAGACACGTGCTTAAAGGGATCTCCCCGGACAGCCTTTTCTCTCCTGCTGCGTGCTTTAGGAACTCTTGCAGGGACTGACAGCCGTAGCAGTTCTATTTGTGGTTGCCCTCTGCCTTATTGGACACCACTGCCTTCTGCCTTTAGTGCCTTTGGCTGATTTTTTGCTCTCAGCTCGTTTGTTGTGCCATGGAGCCAGGGGTGGCCTTGTGCCTGCTCTGGCCCCTTCCGGCCATTTTGGAGTGGCTGCAGCTGCTGCTCCATGCTGCTGCACTCCTCCTCCAGGACCTCGAGGCGCAGGTTGCTCTGGACTCCCTCACCAGGGAGGCCATGGCATCCCTGTGCCATCCCCACCCCACCTTGTGGAGACTGGACACCAGTACCGACTGGTGGGACCGGCTGGTCCTGGGGCAATGGGATGACCAGCAATGGCTCCGGAACTTTCGCATGCGAAAGCAGACGTTCCTTGAGCTATGCGCCTGGCTTGCTCCTGCGCTCCAGAGAAGCACCACCCGGCTGCGGGCACCCATCCCAGTCGACAAGAGGGTCGCCATCACACTATGGAAGCTGGCCACCCCGGACAGCTACCGATCAGTGGCACGCCAGTTCAGGGTGGGCAGATCAACCGTTGGTGCCGTCGTCATGCAGGTAAGTCCCAGGGGGAGTGTGTGGGGGGGAGGGTGCTGCACTCCATGCCCAGGGGCAGGCAAGACTCCAGGCTGGGTCACCCAGGGGTTTGGGCCGTCCCTCCCTTGCACAGACCTGCTGGTGGCGGGGGGGGGGGGAAGCGTGGGGCAAGGGGGCCCTGGTGTGTGTGTGTGTGTGTGTGAGGACAGAGGGCATCACGGGGGGCCCCCCCCCCAAGGGAGCGCGCACTCACCCTGCCTTATGTGATGTGTTCCCCTGTGTTTCTCTGCACCCTTCTGCAGGTCGTCCGTGCCATCAATGACATCCTGCTCCAGAGAGTCATCCGCCTGCATGACGTGGAGGCTACGGTGGCCGGCTTCGCTGCCCTCGGGTTCCCCAACTGCGGGGGAGCCCTGGATGCAACCCACATCCCCGTCCGTGCCCCGGAGCATCGAGCAGCCAATTTCATAAACAGAAAGGGGTATTTCTCCATCGTACTCCAGCCCTCGTGGACCACCGTGGCCGCTTCCTGGACATTTATGCGGGCTGGTCTGGCAGGGCACACGACGCCTGCATTCTAAGAGACTCTGGCCTGTTTGAGAGGCTGGAGGCGGCCACTTTCTTCCCCCAGCGAGGATTTACTGTTGGGGACGTGCCAATGCCCATGTGTATTGTGGGGGACGCGGCCTACCCCCTGCTGCCCTGGCTAATGCAGCCCTACACGGGGAGGCCGGACCACAACCAGACCCGGTTCAATGACCGTCTCAACCGGGCCCACAACCAAATGGAGTGTGCCCTCGGGTGTCTGAAAGCCCGGTTCCACTGTTTGCTCACCCGTCTAGAGATGGGTGAGCGGAATGTCCCTGAGGTAGTGGCCGCGTGCTGCGTGCTCCACAATCTCGTGGAGCGGAAGGGGGAGGCCTTCCTCCCGGCATGGATGGCAGGCGAGGGCCAGGCCTTCGAACAGCCCCACACAGCTGCCATCCACCAGGTGCACCATGATGGGGTGCGCATCTGGGAGGCCCTGATGGAGATGTTCTCCCAGGCCCCATAGTAGTGTTGACATCTCCCTCCCATCCCCAAACCTTTCCTCCTCCCCTCCCCTTACCTCCCAATAAACAACCAACACAGGTTTTTTTGGAACACAACATTTCGAACTTTTTATTTACAATGGATGGGGGGATGTAGGGTGGGAGGGGGGAGGAGGCTCTGAACTGGGAGGGGGGAGCTACTGCTGGGAGGAGTGGCCCCTGCGACTGCCTCTGCGGGAGCAGACCTGGACATGGGGGTCAGGCCGCGTTGGGACAGGCAGCACGGGGAGGTGGGCAGGAGGGGCAGCAGCAGGAGGGGGCATTGTGGGAGCAGGAGGGGCAGGAGGAGGAGGGGGCATTGTGGGAACAGGAGGGGCAGCAGCAGAAGGGGGGGGATGGTGGGAGCAGGAGGGGCAGGAGGAGGAGGGGGCATTGCAGGAACAGGAGGGGCAGCAGCAGGAGCGGGGAGGACGGGCATTTGGAAGGGAGGGATGGCGGATGGATGGGGCACTGCCATGCCGTAGTGCATGGCATGGCCAATGTGAGCCGTGAGGGCAGTGATTGCATCTGCCACTCGGTCACAGTGGGCCTGGAAGTGGCCCCAGGCCTGCTGGCGCCACTCAACGTCTGCCTCCACCCGCCGGGTGATGGCTGCCTCTATTCGCTCGACGGCTTGCACATGCCGCCGAAGCAGGTAGTCCCGCTGCCGGACCTGCCGGCTTGGGGCCTGGGTGGTTGGGGGTGCTGCCGCTGCCGCAGGGCTGGAGGGTCCCCCAGTCCTGCTCAGTCCCACTGCAGGGAACAGAGAAAAGGATGGGTCAGTCAGGCAGCCCGGCCACCGTCCCCGCACCCCATGCCCTCTGCCCCTGAGGCCACGTGACACCATGGTACTGTGGCTTGGGCCCACTCATCCCCCCGCCCAGTGTTGTATGTTTGCACATAGCACTGCCCCCCGAGAAGGCTGCTCCTCCATGTATTGTAACCACCGGTCTGTGTCCTGGCCCCTTGGGGGGTGGGAGGGCGCGTGTCTTGGGTTAACCTGTGGAACTCCTTGCTGGGGGAGGCAGTGAGACTTTGGGCTAATCAATGGTGTTTGACAGGGAGCAAGATGAATCCCCACACAGTGCCCTGGGAGCATATATGGCAGACATGGTCTGGGCTCTCAGATCTCCCATCATGTGGCTGTCTCCTGGACGGAACCAGGGGTGACTGGGGAGTGTACCATCCTTGCAGCGAAACTCAGATGGCCCTAGGGCCAGTCCGAGCGCTTCCCCCGTCCCCGTCCCGCTAGCCCTCACAATACGGAAGCCCAGGGATGTGTAGGGACTTCCCTCAGGGGGCTAGCCAAGGCACCAGAAGCAGGCGAGGGACTCAGTGGGGGCCACGGTCACAGGGCTGTGACTCTGCGGTTTTCCCAGCAGCAGCTGGCTGTGCCTCACAGCGAGGCATGGAACAGTGTGCTGTTCTGTGTTCTGCACCCTTGTGGAGCTGTGGGCTCTGGCCTGAGCCCCTGGGGCCCTGGCTGGTTCCAGCTGGCATCCAGCCTTCCCCCCTGGTCTAGACGTGAGTGAGCAGCACGGTCCCAGGCGTGCCCTGGAGCTGCCTGCCGCGGCCACGTGCCGCTCGGTCACCAGGCTGCACGTGGCTGCACGTGCTGCAAACTGCTAATGCTACACAGCATGCAGCTCACGCTGCCTAAGTGACGCTCCCTCCCCCCCTCCACCTCCTGTCCCCCCAGGCGCCTGGCTCCCCCCAGCCCTTGTGAGGACAAAGTGCAACACTCACCACTGGATCCTTCCCCAGCCTCTGAGGATGCACAGGAGACATCGGGGCTGCCGGAGAGGACCTCCATTTGCAGGGTGACAGTGCTGCCCTCATCCTCCGACCCGCTGGCTGGCTCATCTTCCTCCCCCGCCTCGCTGGGCCTGGTGACGGGGGGGTGCCTGCTCGTGTCCACAGGGACAGACGGGCCATGCAGTGCTGCCCGGCCCAGGATCCGGTGGAGCTGCTGGTAGTGTGGGCAGCTGTCGGCTCCTGCCCCCTGGCCCTCGCTGGCCCAGATATAGCCCAGGCGCAGCTCTTTCACCTTAGCCCGGACCTGCTCGAGGGTCCGGACTGGATGTCCCTGGTGCGAGAGCGCCTGGGCCATGCGGCAGAAGATCTCCGCGTTGTGGCAACTGGTGCCCCGGGTGTTGTGGAGGGCCTCCTCCTCCTCCCACAGGTCCAGGAGGGCCTCGAGCTCCCCTGGGGACCAGGACGGGGCTCTTCGCTTTCTGCCCCTTGGGGCCTCCTGTGCTGGGGGTGCGGGTGGCTGTTCCCCCCCGGAGCAGCCATCCTGGGCTGGTGGTCTGGTGGCTGTTGGGGAAGGCAGCAGAGCCGCGTGGCAGAGCTCTGGGCAGAGGCGGCAGAAGGGGGCTTCTGCCTCGTGGCCTCTGCAGGCTGCGTCTCCCTTTAAGGGGGCTCAGGTTACCAGGAAGTCCGGGAGCTGTCTGCAGGTACGGAGCGTCCAAGCAGCCACTAGGGCTTTTTTCTGTTTAAAGTGCTTTTGCGCAAAATGTCTTGGCTGCCTGTCTACACTGGCCTCTTGCGCAAGAACACTTGTGCAAGAGGGCTTATTCCTGAGCGGGAGCATCATAGTTCTTGTGCAAGAAGCACTGATTTCACACATTAGAACATCAGTGTTCTTGCGCAAGGACTCGCGGCCAATGTAGACAGACAGCAAGTATCTTGCCAATGTAGACACAGCCTATGAGCTTTGCTGGAAGAAGCAATGCAAATGAAACGTGGATTAGCATTTTCTTGCGCTTCATTTGCGTAATCTCTTCCAATCTGTTTTTGTCAAGGGGCTTTTGCGCAAAAACAAGCAATGTGGACATTAGCTTTTTGCACAAAAAAACCCTTTTACGCAAGATTGTTATGAGGTATAATGATCTTGCGCAAAAGGGGGGTTTTGTGCAAAAAGGAAATGTCCACGCTGCTTGTTTTTGCGCAAAAGCTCCTTGCACAAAAACAGATCGGAAGAGATTATGCAAATGAAGCATGAGAAAATGCTAATCTGCGCTTCATTTGCATTGCCTCTTCTGGCAAAAACTGTAGTGTAGACGTAGCCTAAAAACTTTGCAGACTGTCTCTGACATGAAGCCATGCTGGCCCACAATGTCACTGTACTGCTCCTCTCCACACCATTTGCTGGGTATTTTTGTATATAGAAGCTGAAAAAAACAGAGTGAATTACATGCTTTTGTTCTCTATGCTCCATCTTCATTTCCACTGTGACCATTCATAATCTACTCACTGCTGATAATCCAGACCTAAGAGGTGCAGTCAGTATACTTAGCAACAACAGAAATGAGAGAGAATAACCTCACAGGTGGCCCCCAGAACCTCACAGGATCAGACTCTTCCATTTGAAATGGAGCTCAGGATGTGATGTGAGAATGCATCTCTTACCAGGTCAGTACAAGTTGAACCTCTGAAAACCGGTACTCTCTGGTCCAGAAACATCCATGGTCCAGTTGGACCATGAATACTCCTGGACCAGAGAGCCTGGGAGCCTAATGGCAGGAGGGTCAGCAAGGTAGCCAGGGGCAGTGGGGCCAGAGCCCCACAAAAGTGCTGGAGCTGGGCTGGAGAATCTAGGCTGTCTGCAGCAGTTCAAGGCTGGAAGTAGAAGCTTGGCCACCCATGGCAGCATGGAGCTGGGGAAATCTGGCCACCCGAGCCAGTACTGGGCCAGGGAACCTCGGCAGCATAGGGCCAGGGGCTGGAGAACCCAAATGCCCTTTGCAGCCCACGGCTGGGGGTCAATGGCAGCAGGGCGGACGGACAGCCTGGTGGGGCGGGGGAGTAAAGGAGACCAGAGACCTGGCTAACTGGCTTGGAGCCAGTGGCAGGGGACACCTCCCCTGGTCCAAAAAATTCTCTCTTCTGGGACCAGTCAGGTCCCAATGTTGCCAGACCAGGGAGGTCCAAACTGTACTTAAGTATGTGATTAAGTTTAAAGTAAATGGGATTAAAACATTAAACATGTGCTAAAGTGCTGTCCTAAATAGGGATGGACTCCTGAATTTGAAGGCAGAATGCAGGACTCATCAATTAGGTTGATTCTCAAGTAGGACAAAACTGGAAAAGACTGCTTTGCCAGGCACCTCACACATATAATATGAGATCTTTCTACATCAAAACCAGTGCCAGAAATCTCTTGAAATCAGCCTGATTACTAGGAAACATCCTTAATACTGTTGAGGAAACCTAAAGCAGGTTGGAATAGTTACTTCATCTTTTTCTTCTTTCTTGGCCCACATTAATGTTCTCCTTGTTGCCGATTTCCATTGTTAGGAATACTTTTATTATTTCTGTCAACATATACAGGTTGGACCTCCCTGGTCCGGCATCCTCGGGACCAGGATTTGCTGGACATGGGGAGGTCCTGCCATAGGCCTCCCAACCCCCTGTCCTTCCCTACTGCTAGCTGCTTCCAGCTTGAGCCTGACCCCACTGCCCACAGGCTCAGGCTCCAGCCCTGCTGTTGGACTCCAGCACTAGCCCCCTTGCTGCCAGCTTGGCTGGGGCTCCCCGGAGCTGGAGCTCCCCAATGTATGGCCAGGGCTGGAGCTTCTTGGTGGCCAGAGCTCCCCGCTGTACCACCAGACCCACAGCAGTTGAAGCTGGGGCCGGATCTTCCTGCTGCGCCACCAGACCCACTGCTGCCGGGGCTGGGGCTGGAGCTTTTAGCTGCATGGCCAGGGCTGCTGCTGCTGGGGTTGGGGCTAGAGCTCCCCGCTGTGTTGCTAGACCCCCCTGCCTTGGACCCCCATGCCATGTTCTAGGCCTTGCTGCCAGACCTCCTGTCAAGGCATCTTCCCCACTCTGGCACGATGAATGCAGAAGTGGGGGCCCGCAAAAGTACCCCAAAACCTTATATTTTCAGGCTTTGAATCACAGAACCATAGAGCTGGAAGAGACCTCAGAAGGTCATCAAGTCCAGTCCCCTGCTCTAGGCAGGACCAATCCCAACTAAATCAACCCAGCCAGAACTTTGTCAAACCGAGACTTAAACACCTCTAGGGATGGAGACTCCACTACTTTCCTAGGTAATCCATTCCAGGGCTTCACCACTCTCCTAGTGAAATAGTTTTTCCTAATATCCAACCTGGACCTCTCCCATCACAACTTGAGACCATTGCTCCTTGTTCTGCCATCTGTCACTACTGTGAACAGCCTTTCTCCATCCTCTTTGGAACCTCCCTTCAGGAAGTTGAAGGCTGCTATCAAATCCCCCCTCACTCTTTGCTTCTGCAGACTAAAAAGACCCAGCTCCCTCAGCCTCTCCTCATAGGTCATATACTCCAGCCCCCTCATCATTTTGGTTGCCCTCCGCTGGACTCTCTCCAATGTGTCCACATCCTTTCTGTAGTGGGGGGCCCAGAACTGGACACAATACTCCAGATGTGGCCTCACCAGAGCCAAATAAAGGGGAATAATCACTTCTCTGGATCTGCTGGCAATGCTCCTCCTAATGCAACCTAATATGCCATTAGCCTTCTTGGCTACAAGGGCACACTGTTGACTCATATGTAGCTTCTCATCCACTATAACCCGCAGGTCCTTTTTTGCAGAACTACTACTTAGCTGGTTGGTGCCCAGCCTGTAACAATGCTTGGGATTCTTCTGTCCCAAGTGCAGGACTCTGCACTTGTCCCTGTTGAACCTCATCAAATTTCTTGCGGCCCAATCCTCCAATTTGTCTAAGTCACTCTGGACCCTATCTCTGCCCTCAAGCGTATCTACCTCTCCCCCTAGCTTAGTGTCATCTGCAAACTTGCTGAGGGTGCAATCCATCCCCTCATCCAGGTCATTAATAAAGATATTGAACAAAACCGGCCCTAGAACAGAACCTTGGGGCACTCTGCTAGAAACCGACCGCCATCCTGACATCGAGCCGTTGATCACTACCCGCTGGGCCCGGCCTTCTAGCTAGCTTTCTATCCATCTTACCATCCATTTATCCAAACCACATTCCCTTAACTTGCTGGCAAGAATATTGTGGGAGACCGTATCAAAAGCCTTGCTAAAGTCAAGGTATATCACATCCACTGACTTTCCCATGTCCACAGAGCCAGTTATCTCATCATAGAAGCTAATCAAATTGGTCAGGCATGACTTGCCCTTTGTGAATCCATGCTGACTATTCCTGATCACTTTCCTCTCTTCCAAGTGCCTCAGAATGGATTCCTTAAAGATCCCTTCCATGACTTTTCCAGGAACCGAGGTAAGACTCACCGGCCTATAGTTCCCTGGATCGTCCTTCTTCCCTTTTTTGAAGATGGGCACTACATTTGCCTTTTTCCAATCATCCGGGATCTCTCCCAATCTCCACAACTTTTCAAAGATAATGGCCAAAGGCTCCTCAATGACATTTGCCAACTCCCTCAGTACCCTCGGATGCATTAAATCTGGACCCATAAAGAACTAAATAGTTCTTAACCTGTTCTTTACCCACCAAGGGCTATCCGTCTTCATCCCATCTTGCATCACTTAGCGTATTAGTCCGGGAGCCGACCTTGTCCGTGAATACAGAGGCAAAGAAAGCATTGAGTACTTCAGCTTTCCCCTCATCATCTGTCACTAGGTTACCTCCTTCATCCAGTAGGGGCTCCACACCCTCTCTGATCACCTTCTTCTTGTTAACCTACCTGTAGAAACCTCTCTTGTTATCCTTCACATCCTTTGCCAGTCACAATTCCAACTGCTCTTTCGCCTTCCTGATAACCCCCTGGCATTCTCGAGCTATACATTTAAACCCCTCCCTGGTCATTTGTCCAAGTTTCCACTTTTTGTAAGCTTCCTTTTTGGGCTTAAGTTCACCAAGGAGTAAGCCAATCCGGCCTCCTACCATGTTTGCCTCTCTTGCTACGCATCGGGATGGTTTCTTTCTGTGCCTTCAATAAGGCTTCTTTAAAATACTGCCAGCTGTCCTGGACTCCTTTCCCCTTCATGTTAGCATCCCAGGGGATTCTGCCTATCAGGTCTCTGAGGGAGTCAAAGTCTGCTTTTCTGAAGTCCAAGGTGTGTATTTTACTACTCTCTTTTCTTCCTTTGGTCAGGATCCTGAAATCTACCATCTCATGATCAGGGCCGGCCTTAGGCCGATTCAACCTATTCCCCCGAATCGGGCCCCGCGCCTAAGAGGGCCCCGCGCCTCCGCGGTCCCCCAACCTGTCGATCACGATCAACTGGTTGATCGCGAGGCCTCAACCAGCCAATCGCGAGCATTTGGGGCCCCCCACCCCCGATTCCCCATTTTCCCCCCACCCCCGAGAAGCCCCACTACCTACCAGCGTAGTGCCGTCTTCCCGTGGGGTGGACGGAAGTCCTTCCTGAAGCAGCTTTGCACCACTTCCGGGGATTCCGGAAGTGCGCTGGCTGCTCCCCTCCCACAGCTCTGTAGCATGCCGGGCACGCTGTGGGAGGGGATGTCGGCCCTGGAGGAGGAGCGTGGTGCCGGCAGCTTCCCTGCACCGTGACTGCAGGACTCAAGAGGGGTGAGTCGAGCGCAGGGATTTTGGCTGCGCCGCAGGAGTTTGGTCCCGGGGCAAGCGCGGGAGGGGTTTGGCCCCGCCGCGGGAGGGGGTTTTGGCCTTGGGGCAGGCGCGGGAGGGGTTTTGGCCGGCTTCCCTCGGGGTGGGGGGGAGAATCCTGGGAGGAGGTGGGTGCAGGGGACTCTCTGCCTCCACTCCCCTCCTGTTCCCTCTCCCCACGCCCCAGCCTCAGAAACCTGTCCCCACTGGCACCCTATCTCCTGCCCTCCCAGCCCCCTGTTCCCTCTCCCCACTCCCCTGTTCCCTCTCCCCAGCCGCAGAAACCTGTCCCCACTGGCACCCTGTCCCCGGTACTATGTCCCCTGCTCCCACCAACACAGTTGGGGCCACACTAGTGAAGCTTTGGGGTGGGGGGCGGTTTGGAGGAGGGTTTTTTTGCAGCTCACTTGTGTGGCCCCAACTGACTTTTCTGTGGGTCAGTGACCCCTGACTCAAAACAGGTTCCCTGCCCTTCTCAGCAATAAAGACAACGCAGAAACTTTTTGTTTGACATAGTGTTTTATTTAAAAATGAAGCCTGGCCAACAAACCCCCTGTTGGGGCCAAGCCCCCATCTTGCCACAGCATCATAACACTCCTGCACTCCCCTTTCCCCCAGATCCTACATCTGAACCTATCATACACTGGAACCCTGAGCCCCTCACATACCCCAACCCAAATTCCTGAACCCTCACATCCAGAAGTCTGTGGCTTGCTTAGTACCCCAACCCTACATCTGACCCCAACACTGCCCAGTCTGGAGCCCCCTCCCTGAGCAAGCGTTCCCTTGTCCACCTCCTCCTGCATCCAGATTTCCTCCCAAAGCTTGCACCTCTCCCCACACCCAAATCCCTCATTCCCACCCCAGAGCCTACACATCTTGTCTCAACCCAGCGAGGGTACGGCTAGACTGCAGGAATTTTTCAGGATTCCGGAGATATCCCAGAAAAACTCTTCTGCATCCAGGGATGCATTTGTTCTTCCACTTCTTTTAGTGGAACAGCAAACATGATCTTTCGGTCACCCATATATTTCTCTTTCCACAAGGAATAAGGGGGCTTCCAAGAGAAGGGGGTTTTCTGACATTTGATCCAGTCTAGACAGGCCAAATGTTGGAAAAACTTCTTCCTACAGAAGAATTGGGGGAAAAAACAGCAGTATAAGGGTTGGGAATAGCAAGTGATGGAGAGGAGGAGAATAGAGAGGGCGGGGCTTCAAGGAAGGGGTGGGGCGGTAGATCTTGGCTTGTTCTGTCATTTAAAAAGTGATCTTGGGTGTAAAAAGGTTGGAGACCACTGATCTAAAGCAACTTCCTGTTTTTTAACAAATCAAGTTGCGCCTCCTATCTCCCTTATTTTTGTTTTTCCAGACATTTAGTTTTTTAGTTATTTTCTTTTTCTCTACCACAGTACGAATTTTATTTTTATTTCATGATTTAATTCAGCGAATTTTTATTTCATGATTTAATTCAGGATCATTTCACGTTAGCGTTTACCGCTTGTGCGTGTTTGCTCAACAAAAAATCCTGGCTGCTGGGGCCCCATCGAAACTGTTCGAACTGGGCCCCGCACTTCCTAAAGCTGGCCCTGCTCATGATCACTGCTTCTGAGGTTGTCACCCACCTCTACTTCCCCTATTAGTTCCTCCCTGTTTGTGAGCAGAAGGTCAAGCTGCGCAAGGCCCCTGGTCGGATCCTTCAGCACTTGTACCAAGAAGTTATCCCCAACATTCTCCAAAAAATTCCTGGATTGCCTGTGTACTGCCATATTGGTCTCCCAACAAATGTCAGGGTGATTAAAGTCCCCCACGAGAACCAGGGCCTGCAATCGGGAAGCTTCTCTCAGTTGTCCGAAGAAAGCCTCATCTACCACATCCACTTGATTCGGTGGCCTGTAGTAGACACCAACCACAACATCACTGCCGTTGTTTGCACCTCTAAACTTAACCCAGAGACTCTCAACAGGTTTTTCTCCCCTCTGTATACTGGAGTTCTGAGCAATCATAGTGCTCTCTTACATATAGTGCAACTCCTCGTCCTTTTCTCCCCTGCCTGTTCTTCCTGATCAGTCTATACCCTTCCATGACAGCGCTCCAATCAGGCAAGTCATCCCACCAAGTCTCTGTTATCCCAATTAAATCATATTTAAACCATATAAATATGGTATAAAACTTTGGTATAAAACTTCCCCTCAAATCTTAAAAACCTACATTTTGGGCATAAAATCTGCTGCCACCACCTAAGTAAGGATAAGAAAATCAGGGGGGAGATCACTTGGGAAATCTCACCCCTAAAGTAAAAACCAAGACACAAAAATTAACCAATGCCAGGTTAATAAAAAGAAAAGAAAAGAACTTTTATTATTATTAACACAATATTCCTGTTGCAAGCATAATGACTAGATGGAAAAGTCACAAAGTAATATACTAATGGGGGAGGGACCCCACCATGGGCCAGGAACTTAGTTACAAAGGAGAGGAAAACCCATTTCTAAATGCACAGACATCAGATCCCATTTCCCAAACCAGAAAACAATAAAACCTAATGGATTTATCTGAACTTTACCCTACTTACATACAGTGAAGAGTCTTTTCTTGAGGGTGACATTCTTTCTGTCTCCCTCAGTAGCTGGAGAGAAACTGCCCAAAGACAAAGGAGGGAAAAACGAAACATTCCTTTGTCCCAGTTTGAAATTCCTACCTACATTCCTATTGGCCAACTCTGCTTGGCTTAGGTATAGTTATCCTCTTAGTCCCCAAGCTGCTGGCTACCCCTCATGATCATGACACCTCCCTACCCCTGTGGTCCAGCAATGTCAGTGGTCCTGCTGGACCAGGGATGTTGCTGGACCAGAGAGTTCCGCTTTAGGGAGGTACAACCTGTACCAGTAAAACCCAGGGAAATTTAACATTAGGAATTAACTAAGAGAAACGTATTGGAGGGGTAGCTGTGTTAGTCTGTATTCACAAAAACAATGAATAGTCCTTTGGCACCTTACAGACTAATAGATTTATTTGGGCGCAAGCTTTCATGGGCAAAAACCCACTTTGTCAGATGCATCTGTTAATATTTAAGATGCCACAGAACCTCCTCATTGTTTAAACAAAGAGACAGAGTTTGAAGAATGAAGGGAGGTTGGTGGTAAAACATAAAGATTGTATCCAAACAATGCATAAAGGGATCAGAGAATAAATAACTATTTAAGGCAGGGGTGGGAAACCTAAGGCCCAGATGTGGCTCCCAGTTTGCCTGTATCTGGCCCCCAAGGCTCAGAGCTCCCCCTTCCCAGCATTGGGGAGTCTGCACTGGTGCTCCAGCCCTGCCCCTGCCACCTCACTGCGGAGCTGGAACACACAAAATCTGCTAGCCTTGGCTCCCCTAGGCTCTGGTGCGTAAGGGGAATGTGGGGAGTGTCTTTCTCCCCAGTCAGGGGCCATGTCAGTAAGGTGAAGGTCTAAAACATAATCCAATGCAGAACAGGCCTGGTCTGAGGCCTGAGGCCTACCTAATAACAGACAAAACATGGCTAACATAAAGAAAAGATAAGCTGTGAGCAAGAGGCAGGCCCCTATTCACAGAACTTGGCACAAACAGGGTGCAAAACACTAGTTGGTAATAGGCCCAGGTGTAGAACAATAATTGGTACTGGTCATAAGTAGAAATCACGTGGTACCACCAGCTCATTAAAAAAGACCTTGGTACCCACTCCTCACAGATACAGACCCAGGTTCAGGAAAAGGTGTAAATGACAGCATGATGGATAGAGATGATCTAATCGAACCACGAGGTACAGCATAATGGGTGGTATCTAAAAGTAGCGTTAGAGGGTGGTAACCTGACAATGTTAGAGGGTGGCAACCTGATACGTCGGAAGTGAGGTGTGATTTATTTGTATCTGTATGTAAAGTGGTGTCTTGGGGGGATAGTCTTTGGATGACCTAGGGGGCAGTGGAAATTTCCCACTGATTGAGTCATTCCATTGTTACGGGCTACATATGCGTAGTGATTCAGTAGAGTCTACTGACAACTATTACTGTACTTCATTTAACAATAAACCTGGCCTGGCACCCTCAATCCTTATCTGATTTGTGGTCTTTGGGGCTCTCTTGGGGGTCTGCTGGGGACTAAGTGCACAAGTCGGCACAGCCCACATCATTGAGCACACAGGCAAGAAGCCTTCTGGCTATCATCGACGGAGCCAGAGACCTGTGAGGACACCTTGGCAGTGAATACTGACTGCCTCTTGAGTAACTGCAGTCAGTGAGGGTTTTTTGTTTTGTTTTTTGCTTCTCACTTGTGTGCGCCTCCCCCTCTGATTTTTCTGTGGGTCAGTGGCCCCCAACTCAAAAAAGGTTCCCCACCCAATTTAAGGGTTCAAAAGATACAGCTCAGACTGTGCAATA
This sequence comes from Pelochelys cantorii, assembly GCA_032595735.1. Taxonomy (NCBI): domain Eukaryota; kingdom Metazoa; phylum Chordata; order Testudines; family Trionychidae; genus Pelochelys; species Pelochelys cantorii. The sequence continues at coordinate 46,141,555 of CM064335.1, forward strand.
ATAGATAGTTGTTGATTATATATAGGTAGAAATACAGTTAAATTACAATAGCAAACAGAACTAAAAATATAACCTGAGTAGAATGTAGCAGAACGCAATAGCTCATCAGACCCTTACCTTGTGTCCAACAGTGTAGCTCTACTGAACACATTTAATGAATGGATAGATTGGTCTGAGAATTTTTGGTTATTTGCCAGGCAGTGCCATATGCAAAATTATGATTATTCAGATTACTGTAATTCTTCATTTCCATTCTTGCCAGAGTGTGTGGGGTATTATCTGAAGTGGAACCTGGCCAGATTAGAAGGGCAGGTTCTCTCCTTCACCAAGATCTATGTGGTGGAGGAGAAGAGGGAAATCCTGATTCTCCAAGGGGCTATGCATGTACAGCAGCATGTGGGATTTATGTCAATATGCAACTTTCTTGCACTTTTGCTTGGGTGTCCCTGAGAACTTTTCCATTCAGTTCCCCAAGAGCTCAGCTTGACTCTATAAGGGACTGCTTATTGAAACAAACTTCATCATACCTGGCAAAGTAATAAAGGATTCTATAAGGAACACATGTAGTGTGTACAAGCAAGCTCTGCAAACAGTCCATATCTGGTATAGGAACATAATGTCAGAAGTAAACAAAGAACAAAAAAAGAGGGAAACAGTATCAAACGTTGCAAACAGACAGAACAGAGCAACTAAGGTTGCAGGATCTCATCAAAATGTCACTCTTCAATGCCCCAGCAAACTTTAGAGTGGACAGACTGGAACGATATTTTGGCAAGATTTTGCATTGCTACCAAGCTCCACAAGGGAACTGGTATTATATATATATATATATATATATATATGTACCTTCTTTTAATTTATGTTACAGGGCGCCAAGCAGAGTGTATCTTTAAATTCTTTTACTTTGCTGAAGACAGAGTCTGAATATGATTGTGAAAGACCATGTTTGATGAATACTTTATGCCACAAAGAAATTTGGTTTATGAAAGAGCATGTTTTCACCTGAGAATTCAAAAAAAGGGGAAAATGTTGATCGTTTGATAAGAGCTTTGCATATGTTTACTGAAAAGTGTGTTGTTAGCCTTTGCAAAGTTTGAATTGTGGTAGCAATGGTAGAACTCCCAGTATAGATAAGACCCTTGGGGTTGTGGCATTTCAACTACTATGTTATCCTGAATTCCCCTGAACACCATAAGATGACTTGTGGAATTGTTCTTGTAGTAACCAAGATGGGAAATTTCAGGGAAAAGTCTAGACTAGAAACAGTTCAGCTACGTCTACATTGGCCAGTCTTGCGCATGAATATATGCAAATGAGGCGTGGCGATGAATATTGCCGCGCCTCATTTGCATACTTAATGAGCCACCATTTTGCGCAAGGGGCTGAAAATAAGCGGCAGAATGGCTCTTACGCAAGAGGGGGCTTTTGCGCAAGAAGGAGCAGTCTACACTGTGTCCCAGATAGTCTAATTTATATACCTCTCTGCCTCCCTTAGCTCCTCCTGTTCAGCCACCTTGGTCCCAAAACCCATACATAGTCTTCAAGGGTCAGAAGTTCCTTGCACCAAATACACACATATGCCACCTACCCCCCTACTGCATGTGGTGGCTGAGGAGTGGTGCTGTGGGGGGTATTGTGTGCTGTGCATGGGGGGTGGAGCTATGAGGAGTAGTGTGTTCTGTGGCTGGTAGTGGTTCTGTGGGGTGGGAGTAAGGCATGGGAAGGGCATGGGTTTATTTAATCTACAGAAGAGATGGGGGGGGGGTGTTTGATAGTAGCCTTCAGTTACCTGAAGGGGGGGTTCCAAAGTGGATAGGGAGAGGCTGTTCTCACTTGTGACAGATGACAGGACAAGAAGCAATGGTCTCAGGTTGCAGTGGGGGAGATCTTGGTTGGATATTAGGAAAAACTATTTCACCAGGCAAGTGGTGAAATACTGGAATGGGTTGCTAGGGAGGTGGTAGAATCTCCATCCCTACATTTTTCAGAGGAGTAGCCATGCTAGTCTCTAATTGAAAAAAACTTTAAAACTGCTAATAGTGCTGCAGTACCTTAGGGTGCTTCTACATAACACAGTTTATTTTGAAATAACTGACATTATTTTGAAATAATAATGTGAGTTCTACACAGCAATTCCATTATTTTGAAATAAATTTGAAATAATGGATGGCTTATTCCGACTTCTGTAAACCTCATTCCACGACGAATAACCCCTATCTTGAAATAGCTATTTCAAAATAGCTGTAATGTGGATGTTCCACTGCTGCTATTTTGAAATAGCTCTTCCCTAGGGCCACTCAAACTAATTACTGCCCAGTGCCTCCTTGGGCTCTAAATTGAGGTAGCACATCCACATTAGGGAAGTCTACCTCAGACTAATTTTGAGGCTTCCCTGTAGTGTAGACATGCTATTTTGAAATAAGCTATTTCAGAGTATTTTTTTCCAGAATAAGTTATTTTGAAATAAGTGTGCATTGTAGACATCCCCTTAGAGACTAACAAAAAATGTAGAGGGTATCATGAGCTTTTGAAGTGAGTTGTGCCCATGAAAGCTCATACCACCATCTACATTTTTTGTTAGTCTCTAAGGGTATGTCTAAACTACATGGCTCTGTCGACGGAGCCATGTAGATTAGTGTACTCGAAAAAGGTCAAAATGGCTGCCACGCTGTGCCAATCAGCTGTTTGGCGGCACAGCGTGGTAGTCTGGACGCTCCGCGGTTGACAAGGGAAGCCCTTGTTGACCGCCCCGGTAAACCTCATTCCACGAGGCATAATGGGGCAGTCGACAAGGGCTTCCCTTGTCGACTGCGGAGCGTCCAGACTACCGCGCTGTGCCGCCAAACAGCTGATCAGCACAGCGCGGCAGCCATTTTGATGTAAATGAAGCGACGATTATTTAAATCGCCGCTTCATTTCCTTATGTCTAGAAACCTCATCTACATAGCTCCGTCGACAGAGCCATGTAGTCTAGACATACCCTAAGGTGCTGCAGGACTATTCACTGCTTTTTAAGTTTCTTCAGCCCTAGAGGTTTTAAAGTCCTGGCTTGACTAAACTCTGGCTGGGATGATTTAGTTGGGGTTGGTCCTGCTTTAGGCAGAGGGCTGGACTCGATGACTTCCTGATGTCTCTTCCCAGGCCCATATGCAGGAGTTTCTGGGGGAGAGGTGTGCTTTTGTTGTAAATGTGGATTGCAAGGGTGTGAATGCACCCCCGCATTATCTCCCAAGTAAGTGGGGAAATCAGTCCCAGCCTTCCCCCGGCTAGTCAGAGCACGGGAGAGGGAGGCTTAAGCAATGCGCTGCTCCTGCTTCTCCCTCGCCAGCCAGAGAATGCTTACTTGGGGGACCATGGTATGGTGCTTTCGTACCTTTCACACCCCCTCCATCCGGGCCTACTTCCAAACCCAAGATTATATAATTCTAAGGTTAGTCTATGCTGTGGTTGCATGGGGCATAGGAATGATTCTCAGTTGGGTCACTGTGTGGGGCAGTTAGTGTGCACCTCAGGTGGATGAATTTGCTTTGTGGGGAGGCACATGGGAGAGATTAGTCTGTACTATGGTTGCAGGCCACAGTGCAGTGGGCAGTGTGTGCTGTGTCTGTGGGGGGCAGTGGGCAATGCTGTGGGGCAGTCAGTGTGTGCTGTGTCTGTGGTGGGCAGGGGATGGTGCTGAGGGGCAGTTAGGGTACGTCTAGTGTGTGCTGTGTCAGTGGGGAACAGAGAGTGGTGCTGTGAGGTGATTAGTGTGTGCTGTATCCACTGAAGACAGGGAGCAGTGCTGTGGACAGCATGTGCTATGTCCCTGATGAACAGGGGGTGATGAAAGCTCATGATATCATCTACATGTTTTGTTAAGTCTATAAACTGCTACCAGACCATTTGTTGTTGTTTTTTTTAGGGTGGGGGCAGTTAGTGTGTACTGTGTCCATGGGGGTAGCTTTGGGTGCTGTGGAGGAGGTTAGTGTATGCTGCGTCAGTGGGGGGATGGGGCAGCGCTGTGGGGCCGGTTAGTATGTGCTGTGTCCCTGAGGGGAGACTGCTGTAGGCAGGGGTTAGTTTGTGTGTTGGCTGCAGGGTGGAGTGCTGCGTGGGGTGCTACGTGTGCTGTGGCCCGGAGAGGGTCAGAGGGCGGTCATTGTGTGCTGGGTCCATGGGGGGCGGAGCGCGGTGCTGTGGGAGGGAGGGTTTAGGGAATAGTGGTGAGGGTGGGGGCGGTCATTGTGTTTGCGCTACCCGCATAACATCGGTGCGGGGCAAAGAGTGTGTCCAAGGGCCGTTCCCAACTGAGTTTTCTGGCGGACCCGTTCCAGTTGCCAAGGGCCGGTTCCGGTCGCGCAGTCGCGGCGCTGGGTACAGTTGGGAGCGGCCGCGGCCGCCAGGCAGGCGGTGCCTACACCCGGCGCGTTTATTCCGCCGCGCCGCCAGGGGCAGCAGAGCGGCTGCGGTAGGGAGTTGGGCGCAGGCCGCCGCAGCTGCAGGGCGGTGAAGGGCCGCTGCGCAGCGCAGCGCAGCGCAGCACCGCGGGGCGGGGAGGGAGCGAGCGACAGACCGTCAGGCAAGCGCCTCGCGTCGTGTGCCTCTTCCAGAGCCGCCAGGGTGGGAGCGGGCTCAGCCGGCCAGGTCCCGCTGGAGACGCCAACGACCTGTCTCCCGGCCGCAGACACGACCCCAAGAGGAGGGAGGCAACCGCCACCAGGCCCAGTCCGCGCCGAGCGAAGGTACAGTCACGCTGCCGCCGCGAGTCCCGGCTGGGCTTTGCCGCCGAGCGCGGGCCTGGGCTGGCGGCGGATTGCGGCTGTGGAGCCTGTAGGGCCTGAAGGCAGGAGTGTCTGGAGCCTCCCCCCACTTTACGTCCCGCGGGCCTGTGATGGGGGATGCTGGTGTGAAGCCCTTCCCCCCCCGCCCCCACTAGGCCCCTCGGGAAGAGAGGAAGGCTCCTGTTGAGCTCTGCTCCTGCCTCCCCAGGCCCCGTGGTGGGGAGAGGGAGAGGCTGGGGTGAAGGTCTCCGTGGTCTTTCTCTTCCTCAGTACTTGAGTGAGGAACTTCCCCTGTGTGTAGAGCTTGGTTATCTGGAAACTCTCTACTTTCGCCTCCCCCACATCAGCGTGGGCCCTTTCTCTGTAGGGCAGGCCCAGACTCTTGGTATCTGCTCGAGACAGTTCTGTGTCTTCGGCTTGACGAATATTTAGGGGGAGGGCTTCCATGCTTCACTAGCTGCTTCTGCTGCTCTTGGGTTGATGTTGACACGCATTGTTTCCTCTTTAGATCTGGGGTTTGAACAGACTTCCTGTTACAAAACCGGTGGAGACAAAAATCTGCTTGTCAGTGTCTTGAGAGGGAAAAAGATCTGCCTTAATGAGAGGAGGATGTACTTCACCTTTTCAGCTGTGGAGAATGAATTGTAGTCTGACTAAAAAGAAATTAATGGCCTTACTAGTGAGTTGATCTCCCAGGGCAGTAATGATGAGGAAAAAGAATAGTGTAAGTGACTTCACCTTTGCAAAATTGCAGCACACAGTAGCCCAGTATATAAAAGATAAATGAGGCCTTTCAGTAATTGGGCTTTTCTAATCTGTACAACTAACAAGCCCAGTGCCTATTTTTTTTTTTAGTTGCTTTGTATTGAAATGGTAAATAGTGGTGTAGAATTTGGGAATACCAACAAGGATGGTGACTAGGAAGGGTCAAAGCCCCTCTGCTCCTGACACATTAAGTAATTTTTTTCCCTAGGGCTGATAGAGTTTACCCTCTGTTTTAGACCCCTCCCCAAAATAGAATCCATGATTAAGGTTGAGAATTACCTTTGGTTAGAATGCTCAGTCCCTTACAAATGAACAGATTAGAATCTAGGGTCATGTCTAGACTTGCGGGAAGATCGACACTGCAGCAGTTGAGCTTCTGTTCTATTTAGCAGGTCTAGTAAAGACCTGCTAAATCGAATGCTGAGGATGTCCCTGTCAGTGCCATTTCTCCCATTGACCTCTTGCTGTGGGAATAGTGCTGAAGTTCAGCTTAAGGTACATCAGCTCATAGTTAAAATTGAGTACCTTAAGATGACCTTCTCCCGTAGTATAGACCTGGCCTAGGACATTTCATTATAAGTTTATTTTAGATTTTAGCAGTTTGTTAAATGAGAGGCTTTTAGTGGTGATACAGCTTTGTGCACATCTTGAATTGCTTTGTATGTTTAGACTGGTTTTAGGCCTATTTTGAAGAGGATGAATGACAGCTAATGTTGTTTATATTTAATTTGTATGGTGCCTTTCATTCTGAAGGTTCCCCAAATGCTTTACAAATGTAACAAATTGATATATAAACTATAACAGGGACCACTTCATCCATCACTGAAATGGAACCACTTCTGGGATGTAAAACGGCTACTGTTTAACAACGCTCAGCAACACTGCACACCAGTTTAGGATGGAACTGAAGATGATTACTGTTTCCAAATGAAACCACAGGGAGAATTTTAGGTAGGCAAACTAATTATCTAAGTTAGAATTTGGTTAGGAGGACTACACAACATTCACCCCTATTTCGGTTACATGCTTTTTTATCTTTATATTACAGGAGACTGACTCACAAATATTATATATATAAAATTTTCCAATGTGACACAATTGCCAGTACTAGGGCCTGATCATACAAATTAACTTATATGCATAGTCCTCATAGGATTCAATGCAGGAGTAACTCTGGATGTGAGAGTAACTTGGCAGGATTGGGTTATTACTTAGCAAAAGGCTCCCATAAAATCTAATGTGACCTAACATTTTTGTGAAAGGGCTATTTTCTCTTGTTTTGTCAGAGATTACATTTTAACTTTAACTCATTTTTATTTTTATGAAAAATAGTAATCTAGTTGTAATTTATTTAAAACCTGTATTTTACCTGAAGAAAATGATATGTTAATTAACACATCCAGTGCAAGGGAAAAGATTAAACTTTACCACTTTTCAATTTCTTTAAGACACGAGACATATTCTTTTAAAAATAATTATATAAAATGTGGCTCTAAAAAGGAACTGTGCCTTTAAAAACAAAATATTTGAAAATTATTAATATTTTTCACTTATCTGTCAAACACTCCAGTACAAAGTCCTATGTTTCCCTTACAGCAGTTCAAGGTATCATCAGGTACTAGGGATTTTAAAATTTGGTTAAATAGATAACTATGCGACAGCTGAAAAATCCCAGCGGTTACATGTTCCGCGCTGTGGGCTCTGCCATATAAATAAGCTTAAATAATATAATATCTTAAATAAGCTTTATACCGCAGAGCCTGCAGCGAAGCCTCCTTGGTAGCTGGGTGGCTAGCCCCTGCCATCTCCACTCCCAGGGAGGTGGTTTCTCTGCCACAGTGAAGCCGCTTCTCAGGGATCCAGGCAGTCAGTCCTTGCCCACCCAGCTCCCGGGGAGGTGGCTTTGCTGCCCTGCTGCAGAGAAGCTGCCTCCCTGGGAGCCTGAGTGTAACTGACACTGAGTGTATCAATAAGCTGATGCCTATTGGTTTATGGGGCGAACCTTTTTTAAGTTGGGGGCTGCTGACCCACAGAAGAATCAGCTGGGGGCCACACACAAGTGAGAAGAAAAAAAATACCTACAAACCCTCACTGACATCACCCCCATCTGAGACAGAGAAAGTCACTCCTCACATTCCCCTCGCACACCAGAGCCGAGGGGGGTCCAGGCCTAGTAGCCTTTGTGTACTTCAGTCCTGAAGGGGGGGAGGTGGTGGTGGTGGTCGTGGGGAGCCTGGAGAGCCAGCATGGGCTCCCCAGTGCTGGGGTGGGGAGAGCCCTGAGCCCGAGCGCCAGATCCAGACAAGCTGGGGGCTGCAACCGACCCCCAGGTGTTAGATTCCCCACCCCTGAAACAGTTACTCGGTTATACTTTAACATCCCTATCAGGAAATGCATCTTTCTTTCCAGTGTTTAGGTGTTCGAGGTCATAAGCAGAGGAAATGCAATATTATGAGCCAAAAATATTATTTTGTTCACTTTTAAGTAATAGAGAGAATTTCTTATTTAACAGATGGGACCTAAACGAAGTATATTTTAATTATTATACGCGCGCGCACGCGCACACACACACACACACACACACACACACGTACGTACGTATGTATGCATGGCTTTTCTAGTTAAAGAAGCTTAACAGAATAATATTGCATAAACCAGAATAAGCAAATTAGTTGTTAGTGTCAGAAGTATCATTTGACAGTTCATTCAGTCTTCCTGTGCAACGGTACAAAACTGGTCTTTAAAAATAACAAAAAGCATAAAATATTGTCCCACAGCCCTACTTGTGTTTGTAAGAGAATTGTTTTTACATTTAGTATACATAGTAGTCTTGTGACATAAGTGATTGAGCCATATAGTTGTTTTAAGATTTTTCTTGAATTGCCCTATAGTCTAGTTGGTTGACTGATGATAGTCTAGGATTTCTCTCATAGAAGATACAGTCTTGTCTTATGCAGGGGTACTTTATCTTATCATAAATTTCTGGTAACATTATAAACTAGATGCAGACAAAAGTGTACAAATATGCTAAGAAAATACCATCTCTTGGAAATCCTTGATTTCTGTTGTAAAATATTTATTCAGTAAGACAGTGGTCACCAATGAGTAGATTGGGTTCTACCAGTAGATCTTGGAGCCTCTGACAGGTGATCCTGCTGGTTTGACCAGGAAGCTCTTGTACATCAGTTGCCCCTCCACCTGCTGTCAGGGTGCACCTGCCTTCTGCTTTGGAGCTGCTGCCCTGGGAGCCTCCTGCTTGCTTTGCAGGGTGTGGGAGGGAGATGGGGGGAGGGGGCACTAATATCAGTGTCCCTCCTCCCCACCACTTCTGTTCCCTATCTCCACACAGAAAGAAGGGGATGGAGGGAGTTTGGCAATGCAAATCTGTCACTCTCACACACTGTGGCTGCGTCTAGACTGGCTGCTTGAATTTGCGCAAGAACACTGACGATCTAATATATGATCATCAGTGTTCTTGCGCAAATACAATGACTCTCCCGCTCGGGAAAAAGCCCTCTTGCGCAAATGCTTTTGCACAAGAGGGCCAGTGTAGACAACTGAGAACCATTTTGCGCAAAAAAGCCCCGATGGCGAAAATGGCGATCGGGGCTTTTTTGCGCAAAACCACGTCTAGATTGGCCATGGATGCTTTTGCGCAAAAGCACTTTTGCAGAAAAGCATCCGTGCCAATCTAGACGCTCTTTTCCGCAAATACTTTTAACGGAAAAACTTTTCCGTTAAAAGCATTTGCGGAAAATCATGCCAGTCTAGACGTAGCCTGTGTGTGTGTCATTCTCACAAACACACGCTGTCCTTCACTTTCATCTCCCGACCCAACACATACATGGAGAGTTGTTGTTACTCTTTAGTGCTGGCAAAGTGTGTTATTTTTGGTTTTGGACTGGTCTGTGCATTTCATCATTTTCATTTCTCTCTTATGCTTACATTTAATTCTTTGAGTAGTGAGTTCTAAAATGTCTAACACATAAAATGCCTAAAATATGGTGCTGTGTACTGTCTACTGTGTGGTTCCTCAAGTTCTTTTTGAAACCTAGAATTACTAGACTCTAGTGCCTCCAGAGTTCATTCTGGATCATGTGAGTTTTTGTGGGAGGTAAAAATGAGATCACTATTTGGCTGTGTCTACACTGGCGCGATCTTGCACAAAAGCGGCCGCTCTTGCGGAAAAACTTGCTGCCTGTCTACACTAGCCGCGTGTTCTTGCGCAAGTAAACTGACATTCTAATGTATGAAATCAGGGCTTATTGCATCAAACTCTGACGCTCCCGCTCAGGAATAAGCCCTTTTGCGCAACTGTTCTTGTGCAAGAGGCCAGTGTAGACAGGCAACATGAATTTCTTGCGCAAGAAAGCCCTATGGTTAAAATGGCCATCAGAGCTTTCTTGCGCAAGAGAGCGTCTACACTGGCAAGTATGCTCTTGCGCAAAAGCACATGCCAGTGTAGACGCTCTCTTGTGCAACTACTTTAATGCAAGAACTCTTCCGCAAGGCTCTTCTTGCATAGCCTTTATGTATAATAGAATTAGATGCAGAGCTGAATGTTTTAAGCATATTGAGGTTACATCTAAAGGTTTATTTAGGATCCTCTCTTTAAAACTTAGTAATGACTGTAGTGTACTTCTGGGTTTCATAAATAGTAGGTAAATTAAGAGAATTTTTTGCCATAAGTAGAATTCTGCTAATGACATTTTAATGTAGATAAGGTTAAAAGAGTGATTATTGGGAACACATTATGATTGCACATATTTATTCTGAGGGCCTTTTCCAAGGCTTTTCTGCTGTTTGTACAAATCAAGATTTTATTACTGTGCACAAAATGAATGGTAATAGTTGCAAAGACACCAATAACATTGGTAGCTGTGTTCCAGAACTTTTATTTGCGTGGTGTATGTACAAAGCAAAATAACAGTTTGGCTTTCAAATATAGAGTAATTTAAAAAAATCTTGAAAATTTTTATAAGGAAATTGCAGAATATGAACTAGGGATGAAAAATCCCATTTACTTAGCTAAGCAGTTAAACATTGGGCTGGAGCAGCCATCTGCCTGTGGCAGGCAGGGAGCTGCTCCAGCCCGCACCGGTTAACGGTTAACTGGAACTGGTAAGCATCACCTGGTAACCAATTAACCTTTCACATACCTAATGTGGACCATGTGATGTCATGTTTAGTTGCTCTTTTCATTAATTTACATTTTTAATACCAACTATAATAGCAATTTTAATTACAGGATTTGCTATCTAGGAGTGAAAGCTTGGTTTGATTTAGTGTGGATGTCTTTTGTATCTAATGTGAATCCATAAAAACCATTAATTTTCCCGTGCTATATTATCTTCCACTGTACATTGCTCTGGCTAAAATGCATGCATGCAAAGCTTGATGTTTCTTTTAGATGTTCCAGGCATGAATTATTTGTTAGAAATGTAAGTGACTAGTTGACTATCCAAGAAGCATATGTTTATCGGACAGTTGACTAGTGACTCAGCTAGTTGCTCTCTTCCCCCCCCCCCCCCCACTTCTATTAGAGAGAAGCAGCAAGCTGGGGGAGCAGGAGTCAGTGCTGGGAGGTTCCAGTTTAAAAGTTGGTCTCCTCCCCTCCTCCTCCCCCTCCCCCGAACACCATCTGGGGGTGGGGCACAGCGGGGAACTGATGGTGCTTCTGTCTTTCAAAAGCAGAAGTGCTGCAGAGACCATGGGGTGAGTGGGGGACTCAAGCAGCCCCCTGCTGGCCCTGTGCTCCCTGCTTTTGAAATACATTTCAGAGAGGGAGGTGCCCTTATAGTCGATGCAAAGTCCATTAACTATTCAATTAGTTGATTAATCTAAATTTAACATCCCTATTGAGTAAGAGAACTATTTTTGAAAATTACCTATCTGGTTACCTAACTTTCTTTGCTCAATATTATGAATGTTTTACATGTTTTAATTGCCTCCACTCTCTCTCTTCAAATCTCATAGTAATGCTTATGTTGTACCTGTTGCACACTAAGAGTTGTCTCTGTTAATGAAACTAAATTCTACTTTAGTAGGAAAGAGGAGAGCATGATAGGAAAAACACGAAAAATAAAGTAAGGTGATGTTGAGTTGGCTTGCCTTAAAAGCCTTGCTAAGTGGTTTTTTTCGGGGTTTTTTGTTTTTTTTAAATATGTGCTTTAAACTTAGTTTGCTAAATCTGTATTTAGGTACGTACATAAGTGGCCTGAATTAAAAAAGTTATTAAGACTCCGGTAACTTAAATTGAAGTCATTTCAGTTGGGTCCCTCTGTTACTAAACAGAATTATACTTTCTTCTTAGATTAATATGTTATTTGATTATGAGGTAATGTGTCATCTATTCAAATACTGTTTGTAAAGAGATGAATTTAGGAATGAACCAAACTGTAAGAAGATACACATTCAATGTGTACAGAAATAATCATGTAAATTCCTCAGAAACCATTGCAACTTTTTTTAGAAGAAACATCAATTCAGGAAGTAATTTTGTTATTTTAAATAACTACTTCAACTTACATTCAGACTCCAGAGTTTTGAATGTTTTATCTAGTACCCTGTTCACAAAGCGGCATAAAAGTATGCTGAACTATATATTATAAACATGCAGAAAAGTGTGTGTTTTTTGGACATAATTCACACTTAGTTACCTCTTGAAAACCTGTAAAAAGGGGAATCATGTTTTTGGTCCCCCCACTTCCGTACCCTTTCTCCACACTGAGAGAAAGGGATGGAGGGAGCTTGGCAATGCAAATTTCTGTTACTCTCAGACAATGTGTATGTCTCTGACATGCTCACAAACACTCTGTCCCTTATCTCCCAACACAGCACATGGGGGGAAGAGAGAGGGTTCTTACTACTTTTACTGCTTGCAAAGTGAGTTATTTTTGGTTTTTGACTGGTCTGTGCATTTCATCATTTTCATTTCTGTCTCATGCTTGCATTAAATTCTTTGAGTAGTAAGTTCTAAAATGCCTAACCTATTGTGGCTGGAGTAATTATCCCCATGGTAATTGCTGCTCCTGGAATTGACTGGCATGTCCCTGCAGCCTCTGAGAGAGGCAGAGCAGGGGGGTTCCATGTGCCGTCCTTGTCTGCAGACACTGCTCCTGCAGCTCCTATTGATCAATAACGGGGAACCTTGGCCAGTAGAAGCTGTGGGCTCAGTGCCTATAGATGAGGGGCAGCACGTGGTGCCATGGAGCCACTGCTGTACATGCCAGCTGCTTTCAGGAGTGGTGCAGGGCCAGGGCAGGAGTAAGCCTGCCTTAACTCCACTGCTCTACTACTCGGAAGCAGTCTCGGTTAGATGGTGCCCAGCTAGAGGCTGCTTCGTGAACCCGTGTCCTAGCCCTGAACCTCTTTCTACTCCCAACCTCCTGCCCCAGATGTGAGTCCTCCTGCCCCCAAACTCCTTCCCAGAGCTTGCATCTTGAACCCCTCCTGGACCCCAATTCCTCACCCTGGGCTAAGATGAGAGCCCCTCCCACACTCCAAACCCCTTGTTGGCCCAAGACCAGAACCTGCACCCCTCCCCTTACCCCAGCCTGGTGAAAGTAAATGCAGTTCAGGGAGGAAGGGGGATGGAATTGAGCAGGGTGAGGCCATGGAGCAGAGGTAGGGACTCAAAGAAAGGGGGTGGGAAGGAAGTGGGAGAAGAGTATTTGGGTTTCAGGTAGAACTTACATTGCATTTAAATTGAAAAAGTGATACTGTGGTTAAAAAGGTTGGCGACCACTGCCTTAGAAAGTAGCAGGCTTTCTCTAGAGATGAGTTTGCACTGCACCGTTATTCCAGATTAATGGCCATTATTCCAGAAAAACAATACTAGTGTCCACACAGCAATTGTGTTATTTCAAAAGAAAATTGAAACAATGGAGGGCTTTTTCTAACATTGGTAAACCTCATTCCACGAGGAATAATGCATCTTCTGAAAAAGGTCTTTCAGAAGAGGGTATGTGTGGATGCTCCACTGCTGCTGTGTTGAAATAGCTCCTCATCATGGCCTTTCTAAGTTATTCCTCCCCAGTGCCTCCTGGGGCTCTAAATCGAGACAGCGTATCCACATTAGGGATTCATTTTGAGGCTTCTCTGTAGTGTGGATGCTCTATTTCTAAATAACTTTTTCTGAAATAAGCTTGCAGTATAGATGTACCCTAGGTGAATGGGTTTTTCAAGCCCTGGTCCTTCGGCAGGGGTGGGGAAAGCAGGTTTTTTCTAGCATTTGTGTTTGGAAGCGCATAGTGGAGACATGGAATTCCCTTCCACCCCTGCCAAGGGCAGCCAGCTTCAGAAGTGTTATTGAGCATGCTTAGTATAACCCAAGAAGCAAATCTGGGGGGGGGGGAGAGGGAACATTCATGACCCTGCATTTCCTCCCATCCCTGTAAGGAATTAACATTGTCTTAAACTGAGTAAAATGCAAACTGGCTCTGAGAAGCTTTTCAAAACATCTTACAATTCATACTTCAAATCTGCAATACTTGCCATGCCAGTTCTAAACTTTTCTTGAGGAGAGATTGGCAGTAATTCAGAATTGTTTATGAGGAGCTGTAGGTAATGTCCATTAGAGATGTCAGCGTTAATCCACTACATGATTTACCGATAAGCCTTGGCTTCTCAGTTAATCTTATCCACTACATGCACTCCCCCCACTTGCTGCCTCTGTATCAGAGGCAGCAAGGTGAGGGGGGAGTGGGAGCAGGTGCCCATGAGGAGCTGGCTTTAATTAGGCTACCCATGAGCACCAGATCCACTTGCCCCTCCCATCCCAACTCAGCTTCCTCTGATGGAGAGGCAGTGGTGCAGAGAGTGAGGGGGTACACTGGAGCAATTACATGCAGGGAGCTGGCTTTTGGATCTTCACATGTGCCAGATCTGTAGACTGGCCTACCCCCCCTCGCTGCCTCCTACAGAGGCAGCGGTGGAAGGGGGGGGGGGAGGGGGAAGGGGAGGCAGGAGCCAGTGCTGGTGAGGAGCCAGCTTAAAAGCCAGATCCCCCAACACCAGCTGCACAGTGCCACCTCCCTCCTCCCCCCCCCCCTGCATGGGGGCGGGGAGTGGCGGGGGAGGCTGCCGCAAAGCAGCCTCTGTCCGCAGCAGCCTGGGCTTGCGGCAGCAGGCCCTGTCTGCTGCGGATTGGTGCAGTAGGGCTGCTAAGGCAAGCTTCCTGCCTCTCCTGGCACTGCAGATCATGCTGTACCGCAGAAGTAGCCATCTACAGGTTCTCAGCCAGTGGGAGTGTTGAGCTAGTGCTCAGGTTAGGTACAATGCAAGGAGCCCTGTGCATTCTCCCTGCCCCACCTAAGAGCCGGGCCTGTAGCTGGCTGCTTTTGGGGTACAGCGCAATCTGTGGTGCCAGGCAGTCTGCCTTAGCACCCTCACTGGCCACGTGATTATTCTGCAGCAATGAGATCCAGTGCCATGACCCAGTTACTCGGTTGCGACCCAAAGTTTAAAAACCACTGCTTTAGTGACTTGAGGGAACACAGTTAATTCAGGGACAGAGAGGGTGGCAAGTGAATAGTGATTGTGGGACTTAAGATCTAAATTTGTACCTTTGAAACACAGCACTGACCTATTGCTTCTACTAACCTGAACTTAAAGTGTATGTATGCTGTTAGGAGGAAAAGTTATTGTAGTTCATCTTCTCTAATAAGCCAGCTCCATTAGCCACTGGGAAATTACTGGGGTTCAAAAATTTATTAACTTCCAGAGGTGGATTAAGATTTATTGGGACATAAAGAACATTTGCCCTTGTTCCCTGCTCCTTGCCTTCCCCCCCAAAGCTTTGCTGTCTGGCCTAGTTGGAAGCTGGGCTGTGGTAAGGACTGCTGTGGAGAGACCTAGACCCTCCACTTGACCTAGACAGTGCACTGTGGGGAGCAGGGAGGCGGGCCATAGACTGATTTCCAGCTCCAGGTGAAGTGGGTGGTATGGTCATCCTATCACTGCTGGTTTTCAGCTTCTAATTGCAAGAGGGCAGGGCCCCAAGGGGAAGAGGAGGAGCAGAGGGCTAGGGCAGTGCTAATCTGCCATTGCTAACTTATTTATTTCTTTAAGAATGTTTAGAAAGATTAAATCCATGTTAGGATGTACAAAAATACTTCTGCTGTTTACTCAGTTTCATGCTGGAACTGGAATACACGAAACCAAATTAAGGACACTTGAATTCTGAATGAGAGTGTTCACATAGGACTTTAATGTGGCTTAACTAATTTATTCACATCTTTACTTAGTTCACTTTAATTTTCCTCAGTGTTCCCATATAGACAAGATCTAGTAAAGCTGGAAAACTCAGCCCTTTTATCCAAACTATAGAAATAGATACTACATAATTCAGCTAAAAACAACTTTGGAGGCGCTTTATGCTTAATATGAAGCATGAAAATAAACTTTCAAGAGTTAGCTAAGAAGTTGTAGATGAATGTAGAGAGAGATGATAAAATACAGTGACGTTAATTTTTAATTAGTTAAAATTCTTAGTAATTAATTAGAAAAAGATTTAAACATCTGATAGCTGGGTTATATGAAATGGATTATTTTCATTTGGTAACTTTGCAGAAATCGCCATCACAGTCTCTACCTATTTTGGTAATCATAGGAGTGTTGAAAACAGAGTATTTTGTAGTTTCTTTTGTACTAATTATGTCCAGGAGTACACTTTGACTTTGGCGAAAAACTACCAGGGTCTCCAAATACAATATGTAAAAGTCCTTCTAAATTTAAAATTTCTGCCAATCTCTTATGTATTTGAGAGAATTTGCATGTCTGTTCAAGAACTCCTCTTAAATGGTAAGAGCTAGGACCACCAAATTTGGTATACAGTTTCCTCTGATCATAACTTAAAGCAAGGTAGGAGTTTGGATTTGCCAGGAAAATGGAATATTCCTGGAATGGGATTACTTCTCATAAAACCATGGAGAAAAGAGACAGTATCAAGCCAGCTGGGACTGCACCCAAACCCAAGCCTCCCACTCTCCAGATGCCCATTAGGGAGGGCAGGGGGTGAAGCTTCTCCTCTCCTCTTCCCCCCTCCCCCGATTCATATGGAAACATTGCTGGCTGTTCCCCTTCATCAGGGATTGAGGGGAAAGTGTACAGTTAGCTGCATTCCTCACTCTGGCTAGGGAGCAGATGAACCTGGAACTGCCCTCTAGGGCTGCAGCGGCCATGCAGAGGTGCTTCTCACCTGGCCCCAAGCTGCTGCGGTAAGAAAGGACTTGGATAGTCTTTTCTCCATGGGGAACCCTGCATGCTGAACCCCTCATCCCCAGCCCCACCTCCAAGCAATGATTTAAATGAAGCATGTATATTTTCATTTTATTTTCCAAAAAACAGCAATTAATTGAATTTAGGACTAGAGCAATGCCAGTAAATCTTCTAATATAATTTTAATTGTCATTGGAAATACAAACAAAAATTAAATAAATGCTTGTCAGAGTTATGATTTTCTGCTGACTTGCTTCCATACATAAGACTACTTTTTCAGCTTTGGAAATGACAGAGAAATATATTGGACTTCATAAATAATTTTAAAGTTTATCAAAGGCAATTTTTGAGAGTATAGTATTCGTATAAATCAGATTTTTAGTACCGCTCAATCTGTCTTCTGTTATTGAAAAGTTTACTATTTCACTACTATGGACTAGTATACTAGAGGAATATGCAAAGGAGTTTTTCCCAGTAAAAAATTCTGTGAGGAAGAGATTTAGTCCCCAGCAGATTTTGTCAGAACAAAAGAAAAAAATTCCTTTGTGGTTTTACTAGAGCAGGAGTTGGCAACTCCTCTCCTCTCCCTCCCCCGCCCCCCCTCCGGAGGGAGCATGTGCTGGTGCTCCAGCCTTGTGCCACCCTGCAAGATTACAGTGCCAGTGCCAGCTTCCCGCGGGGGGAAGCCCCAAGCCTCCCAGATGGATCAGGCTTGCAGGGAAGAAGCCGGAGCTAGAAATGGCTCCACACCCTACCACTTTCCCTTCCCCTGGCTGTGGGAACAACAGCACACAGATGTGCTTCTTGGAGGCTTTCCCTGTTGCCCCCATTGGAGCAGCGGAGAAAGCCTTCGATGCCTGGGAGCAGTGTGCGGCGTGAAAACAAGTGCCCCTCATGCCCAGCCCTCTCATGCACTCCCTTCCCTCCAGCCCCCTCATGCACTTCCGCCCCTGTGGAGACCCTGCGCCCTCAGCCTGCTCCTGCACCCTCTCCTGCTTCTGCATGCTTCCCCCCAGTCAGACACCCTGCCCTCACTCTGCTCCTGTCCCCTCGCCCTGGCCAGACACATACCCATAGCCTGCTCCTGACCCTCTCCCCGCTCTAGAACCCCTCCTCTGCTCCTGCCCCCTCCACCCTGCTCAGACACCTACCCCCAATCTGCTCCTTCACCCTTCCCCTGGCCAGATACCTACCCTGAGTTTGTTCCTGAATCTTCCCTCCTGACCAGACATCCTGCCCCCAGGCCTCTGCCCTGGACAAACACCCTGCCCCCTCTGCCTGGTCAGACACCTGCCGTCAGCTTGCTTCTGCCCTCGCCCCCTCTCCAGACACCCTGCCCAGCCTGCTACTGCACCCTCTCTTCTGGCCAGACATCTACCTCCAGCCTGCTCCTCCATCCTCTCCCCAAACAGACACACTACTCCCAGCCTGCTCCTGCCTGGCTAACAAGGCCTCAGTCAGGGCCCAGCCCTCATCTGGCTATAGTGCCCTGTCCACGGCCCTAATCCTATTTCTCACTCCCAGTGCTCTGCCTTCTGTACCTCCGATACACTCAAACCCTTTGTCCTGAGCCCCTCATACATGCCAACCTTGACTCTGCACACCCACATCCACAAATTGCACCCCTAGCATAGGGATGTAAGTTGACTAGTGACTTGACTAGTTGCTTCCCCCCCTTGCTACCTCTATCAAAGAGAGGCAGCATTGGTGGGAGCAGGAGCTGGCTTAAAAGCTGGTTCCCCCCAACACCATCTCCGTGTGGGGCCAGGGGTAGAGGCGCAGCGGGGAACTTTGAAAGAGTGGGGCTTCTGATTTCAGAAACAGTGAGCATGGGGCCAGCAGAGGACTGCTTGAGTCTCCCACTCACCCTGTGCTCCTGCACATTTTGCTTTTGAAATGTATAAGAGCCCCCCCCAGGCTGAAAGGCAGAGGAGCCCTTATTGACTAATTAAGTAGTTGATGGAATTTCTATCGACTATTTGAGTAGTTGATTAATTTTAATTAATCAGTCATGGAAATGGGCATTCTTATACCAGCTGTTTGTTAACCACTTGTTCTGAATTCTGATGTAATTTGGCTCTTTGGTTTGAAAAGTTTGCCGACCCCTCATCTAGAATATCTGGCATTCTAGAAAATGTATACTAAAAGAGATTAGTTTAATTTCAAGCTGTATAGTTGTTTTATCAGTCAGTAATCTGAGTGAATCTCAGATTAAATTGATTGGTGTGACAAGGTCCCTAGTGGATTTTGTGAAGTCTATGGTAGGGATGTGCATCTGTATCAGAAGCAGCAGCACGGGACGGCCACTGGGAGCTAGTGCTTGTGGAGCCTCTTGCCCCTTCCTCCCTTGTTGCTGCCTCCTGCAGAGGCAGCAGCATGTGTGTGGGGAACAGACAGGAGCCAGGGTTCGCTGGAAGCTGTCTTAAAAGCCGGCCCTGACATAGCCACCTGCCCCCTGCACTGCGGTCTCTGCATCAGAGACAGCAGGTATGCGGAACGAGCTGACTGCTGTGAACACCGACTCTCTCTCTTCTCCCCCCCCTCCCCCCGAAATGTGTAATTGCTGATTAATTACAGAAATATACACATTGTAACATCCCTAGTCTATGGCTTGTCTCCTTTTCCTAGTTACAGGAAACTCTTCTTTGAGCATGGTATGTTTTTTGTGGGGGAGATGTGGATTGAACTTTTTTTTTCTTTACCATAATCAGAACTTTTACTACAAAAGACCTTAAAATGATCTGATCCTAGATTAGTCTATTATCTTCTGAAAACTTGTTATCTTCTGGATCCCCTTACCTCAGCATGTCTTACCTGGTTTTTATGACCTGTGTTGCCCCCCAAGGAGCACAATTGTCTTGGCTGTTTAGAGATGGCAATGTAGTTTCTTTTGTACCTGGCGGTAATCCATTAATTGCTGTCAGAGTTTGGCTGGGCCTTTAGGGATGATGGACTCAGCCACACAGCTGATGAATTAGCTTCTGCCCTCTTACTCATCCTCCACCAATCCTGATTAGTTGTGTTTTTTTTTTTTAAAGGGTCAAAGACCAGGCAGCAGCAGAGGGGGTTTGCTTACTGATCTATTAATCAGAGAGAGAGAGTTGGTCAAGATGGGTAAGTGCCTGGGGAAGGATTCCAGCTAGGAGAGGCCTCAGAGTAGTAGCTGGAATTAGTTTGAATTCATGAAAGCCCTTTGTGACGTCTTTTTTTTTTTTTTTTTTTAATTGAAGAGAGGAAACTGAGGCATGGTGCCTTTGCTACATGAGGGTTCTTCAGTGGCAATTGCCCCTGTTATGATGATTTTGAAGAGCAAGCTTGAAATATTAGTGGGAACAGAATGGGAGTCAGTTGTGGTACTAGGAAAAAGGCACATTTTGCACAAGCTGGAGTCTTTGCACTGTTTTCATATCACCTTTAGATAGAGAATTATAGTAATCTAGTCTGCAGATGACAAATACATGAATCACTGTAGCCAGGTGTGAATAGGGGGAAAAATAGCGTAGTAGTGAAAGACGGCATTTTTTTGTCACTGGCATACTAGCTGATGAGTAAGCTTGACAGGATTTGAGTTTAATCATTAACTGTCTGTAAACATAGATTTCAGCTGACCTACTGAAATTCATGGAAAAATCATTTGGAAATGGTTTTTGTTCCTGCAGGGGTTATTCTTCCCCCCCCCCCCCCTCCATTTGCAGCCCACTGTCACATCCCCCACTCTATTACTTTCCAGCTAGGGGTGTAAGAGATCTCTGCTTTGTCCCACCATATCTGCAACCTTCTCCACACATCGCACGTGTAAGGATTAGGCTTCATTGGCCCTGCAGCTATGCAAGAAGCCCTCTCCAACTTCGCTGTTATGGCCCCACCTGCTCACTCACTAGCCAGAAATGTGGGAGTCCTCCCTGGAGTTGTTTGGCAATTGGATGACCTCCTTTTCAGTCAGGAGCTCATTGTCCTTCGTCTTGGATGATGGGGGTTTCTGCTTTGCCCTGCCATTTCTGCAACTGCTTCTCCTACATCTTACCTCCTGTTTGTCTTGAGTCCCTCAGCTGCACAGTTTGCTTCCCACAGTCAGTGGCCTGACCAAAAATCTTAATTGACCACTTTGCTGCTTCTTTTCTCTTCATTGAGCAAGAGTCATGATCTGTAGATAGAGGGATTCAAGATGTTGACAGGGCCATGGCTCCAAGTCTGAGAATAGAAACTTGTATAATGACTGCTGTCACTTGCTTTCTCCATTAATTAGTATAGAAATTCCAGTGTGCCTTTCAAAATAAATATGTTGAAATATGGCATCCTTAAATTATATACTAAGCTCAGTGAGTTTGTCATTTTCATATTACAAGTGTCAATTACGTCTTGGATTCATGAGTACAAGTTAATCTCAAAATGACTATACATTATATTATATAGTCACTCTTTATATTTTCACATCAGTATACATCTTTCAAAACAGTAAGTTGCAAAGAGACTTATTTTGTGGCTGCAGAGCTCTCTAGTCCAGCACTCTCTGGTCTGACAATATCCATAGTCCATCATGATTTTAGTTATCTGGATATCCACTTAACATGGGTGTGGCCAAGTTTCCTGTGGTCTCATGAAGTTTGTTTACAGCCACCAATCCTGGTTCTCAGTGTTCTTTGCTGATCTTTAGCCCTAAATTATCCGTCTTCTAAAGCCCAGTAAGTATTGAAAGTGTTGCTAATGCTGCTAGGCAATATTGACCTCCCATGGTTCCGCAAATTCTTTGGTTCGGCACCAGTCAGGTCCCAAGGGTGTCAGACTAGAGATGTTCAATCTGTACATAAAAACTATAGTCTTGTGCGTTCAGTTGGTCATGGGAAAAAACCATGGGTTATATTTGTTAGGAATGGAAACCTCTGACAATGAGCTAATGAACCCTAATAAAAATCTGTGAATTTTCTGTGTCATGGTGTTAGTGAACTTGTTCCTCATTTGTGAGGCAAGTAGAATCTTAAAGTCTTTGAGGACTGGAGAGAAGTATGGATATTAAATATCGACTAATTGAATAGTTGATGCATTTTTGCATCGACTATTCGATTAGTTGATAGGGCACCTCTGCCTTTGAAGTGTAGCAACAGCCCTAGGGTTGTTGCTACACTTCAAAGATGAAAGCGTCACATGGAGCCCGGGGTTAGCAAGGGACTGACCCTGGGCTCCATGTGGCACTGTCATTTTGAAACGCCGTGGGGAGCCCAGCGTCAGGCTCCTTGCGGTGTTTCAAAGCAACAGCGCTGCACAGAGCCGGGGTCAGCTGTGGAGTTCCCAGCTGGTCCTGAGCGCCACGTGATGCTGCCACTTTGAAATGCCACATGCAGTATGGGGACGCCCCAGCTGGCCCCGGGCTGCAAGTAGTGTTTCAAAGCAGCAGCACCACATGGAGTCTGGAGTCTGGCCCCAGGCTTCAAGTGGTTCTGCCGTTTTCAAGTACCCCCTTCTCCACCCCCGCCTCTTTCTGATAGAGGCAGCAAGGCGGCGGAACAACTAGTTGACTAGTCCTTTACGTCCCTAGAAAGACGAGCGTGATTAGTAAGTGGAATCAGCTGTCTTTGTGTCTTTGAGTGGAATGTGTAAGTATGGTTGTAAGTTTCATTGCTAATTTTGTTTTTCAGTGTTGGGTTGAATTTACTAGGTCAACAGTTCTCAAATTGTGGATGATGTCACCAAGGGATGGGGAGTCACCAGGCTCACACCCCTTGTGCAGTCAGATGTGACTCTTAGCCAGCAAGTAGAACAGGAGGTTTATTAGTTGACAGGGACACAGCGTAGAACAGACTTGTCAGCTCAGTAAACAGAAGCAGTGAGTACAGTCCATCTTGGGGAGAGGGGAGCTCAGAGCCAAGGGCCCTGATCCCTTCCCTGTACCCCAAGCCAGCAAGACTAACCCACACTCAGCAGCCCATCCCAGCCCTGCAGCTAGCCCTGCCTCCGACCTTTGTCCTGCTTCCCAGGCAAAAGGTGTCACCTGGTCACACATCCCTCTCATGCTCAGGTTACAGAAGGCATCAGCCATTGTGTATGTGGGGAAGCCTATCACCAAAATTCCCATCTCCATCTAGGTATTGCTGCAGTGCTCAGGGAAACTGGGGCACACTTGGGGTTACTCCAGGACAGTAGAAATCTGTAGCATAACAAGGGGAATAAAATCCTCATTATCCCCATTTTGTCATAGGTGGAGATCCCACAGTGAGTGTCAACTCCATTTTGATGAGGACACTAGAGCTGACTTAGACTTACTGGGACCCAGAATGAAAGCTGGACCAGAGTGGCAGGACACAGGTTACAGGCCTCCAACTTGGAGCTGAAGCCTTTGGACTTCACTTTTGTCCCCTTCCGTCTTCTCCAGCCCGGGGCAACAGGGATCATGCAGGCTGAGTCTTCAGTCTCGTTCCTGGCATCACAAAGTAATTTTTGTTGCCAGAAGCGGGTCTTGGTGCAGTGACGTTTGAGAACCCCTATATTAGGTTGGGATTTTTTAGACAGACTGTATGTAATAAGTGTGAAACATGTTTGTAAATAATGCAAGTAGGTGATTAGTAGTTGTCAAACATCTGTGTATGAATTCATCTCACTCAACATGCCTAAAACAGATGGAAGAGGTAGGAAACAATACACTAAATTAAAATAATTAGAACAGTCTGTTCTAAAGTGAAATTTAAACATCATCAAACAAGTTAATATGAAAAAAGAATTTGTGCTTATCTCAACAAGAGCAGAAAACATTTGATTTGATTCTCAGAAATCAAATATACCATTGAATGGAACTTTCATTATAAAAGTAGAAGATAATAACATTGATGAATTTGATCCTACAAGATGTTTTAGTGATTAGCACCAAAATGTACCTATGATTATACTCTTCAGCATGAGTGTCTGTTATCCCAAAAATGGTAAAGATGTGATTGTTGCTAAATTGGATGAAAAGCAAAGATTGAAATTGACAGAATCTAGCCTTTCATGCTAACATCTTAAACATAGCACAAGATGAGCATTTTAAAGAAATGGGGTTGTCATAGTTGCGCTAGAATATTGTGCAAGTATAATCACGAAAGGTGCAAAATTTAATTGAGAATTTTATTTGTTTTTAAAAGACTTGCATTCTGGTCTGTCCAGCTCAGAATCAGTGTTTTAGCCCATTATAAACTGGAAGGGACCTCAAGAGGTCTTCGAGTCCAGTCCCCTGCCCTCGTGGCAGGACTCAGTACCATCTAGACCATCCCAGATAGATGTCTATTTTGAGAGAGGGAGATAGAGAGATGCATTGGTATTTGAGGGAGGAGATGCAAAAAGTGATCAATCTAAGTCAGTGGTTATGGGATCTACTTGTAGATCTTAGAGCTAGGGATATAAAATCCTGATTTAATTGGTTAACCAGTTAAACATGCACAGGCAGGAGGGCCCACACCAGCCTGGCTGAGCTGGAGCTTTCCTGCCCGCCATGGGCAGGGTCTGCTCCAGTCAGGCTGGAGTGCCCCTGCCACAGGCAGGGGCTGCTCCAGCCCCCACTTGTTCACCATTCTCATCCCTGTTTGGAGCTTCTGACTGGTTTGGCCAGGAGATTGTCAAGTGTCTGCACTTCAGCTGTCCCTTCCCCCACTGCCATGCTTCTTCTGCCCTCTGCCTTAAAGCTACCCTCCCCATCCCCACTGTGCAGGGAAAGAGAGGGGGAGGAGTGGGTGCTGATATCGGGTGGTCCTGTACATCTCACCCTTTACAGAGTGGAGGGGCACAACAGGGCTTGGGATGGAGGGAGTTTGTTGGCTTCTTTTAGGAGTGATAACAGAGCCCGAGCAGGGGTGAGCCTGCCTTAGCCACACTGTACCCTACCCAGGATCCACCTGACATAAGCAGTCCCCAGCTGAGGCCTGCATCTTGAACCCCTGACCCAGTTCTGAACCCCCTCCTTCATTCCAAACCTCTGCCCTAGCCCTGACTCCCTCTGCATTCTAACTCCCTTCCAGAACCTTCATTCTGAATCCCCTTCTGCATCCTTGCCCCAGCCTTGAGCCACCCAACACACTCAAACTCCCTCTCAGAGCCTGCCCCTTGCTTCAGCCCTGAACCCTCTCCTGCTCTCAATTCCCTGCCCCAGGCTCAGCTCAGAGCCCCTCCTACACTCAAAATCCTGCAGCCCTCTGTCCCAGCCTGATGAAAGTGAGTGAGAATGGGGGAGGGAGGGAGGATAGAAAAGCCATTAAAAGCTTTTATAGTAGCTTTTCTTTAGAAAATCCCTTAATAGCTGACATTTATGATCTTTCATTCAAAAGTCTGTTCTCTGGCTAGAGAAGAGGATTTTTTTCAAATGTACCACCTTTTGGGTAACACCACAAATAATTCATTACTGCATGAAACAAGGTGGTAAACAATAGCACTTGCAGTAATACACAGGGAAGGACTGGAACTACAATTCATTCACAAGTTTGATACTCTCGCTAATAGATTAAATAAAGATACCGGATGGCTGGGACATTATCAACCTACCAAACAATGAAGGTGCCAGTAGGTCTTTGTATACTATCTGCTGTTAGTACTCTTCCTCTCTTATTGCCTACTAATGGCTCTTTTGACTATCCAGTCTTTAGGTGCTTATAGACTATTTGTTTTTCCTGATACATTCCAGCTCTGCTTTCCCCTTGATATTTTTATACCCACTTCCTCTTCTTGTCCCATTCCACCCCCCCCCTCCTTCCCCTGTATTTATTTTAGTTCTGGACATCCAACACTCTGGTCGTCTGAAGAAGTGCACCGTGCCCACAAAAGCTCATGATACCATCTTCATGTTTTGTTAGTCTTTAAAGTGCTACCAGACTATTTGTTGTTTTTTAAGTTTATCTTGTAAAAAAAGATGTCATGGTTAGGATCTTTAGGTGCTACTGCATGATAATTGATAGTGTTTCTATCAGACAAGTACAATGCTGATATTTTGCATTGGATGGAGCATGATAATTTTGACGAGAAATGGAGGCACTTTCGGCCCTAAAGTATAATTTCTTCTTTGAGTGTTTATGTTGATTCCAATTAGATACATGCACATACGCAGTTGCCAGAAGACCTTTCCCCTAGCACAGCGGTTCCCAACCTTTTCCAGATGGGGACCCATTTTGACAATTCAGGAAGACTTGGTGACCTATGGCAATTCAAAAACAGGGAGGAGGGAGGGCAGAGCCACCTGGGGAGACACTTGGCGACCCTTTTGAAATGTAATGGCGACCCGTATTTGGGTCCCGACCCATAGGTTGGGAAACCCTGCCTTTGCAGCTAGTTGTAGCGTCAGCCTAAGCACCCTCTGTAGTCATGCCTTCATGGCTTCCTATATGGAGCCCTGCTGACCCACCCCTCCTCCAGTCCTACTTACCGCCAGTGACGGTTGGCTGGAACTTCCCTGTGCTTTTGTTTCAACAAGCACAGCAGCAGCTGTTTACATAATTTTTATTTGTTTTCTAGGATTAAGTAGTAGTTGGTATTACATTCCTTTGGGAAAGGGGGCATTTCCAGCGCATATCTGAGTTTTTGGGCTTTAAAGCCTGTGAAATCTGCTTGAAGTGTACAATGTGTTCCTGCTGTACATCCTAGATATGTTTAAAAAAAACTGGACATATAGTGGAAGGACATAAAGCAAGGGAAATTTTTTTCCCGTGGGTGACTTCTGTTTGAGCAAATTGGTCCCCCCCCCCTTTTTTTTTGCATGATGGGAGGACTTAAAATGGAACAGTTCCCACAAGCGTCAACGACGCTAGTGCAGAACCCCAGCGTATAGCGGGGACGCCCTGTATACCCAAAAGTGATCCTTACACTTCTTGCTTGTTTGAAGTGCTTAGGAGAGAGCTATCAGAAGGCTTATTATGCCATCTGTAAGATCTTCTGGCACCAGACTTTAGAATACAGAGATCAACGCTTGACAGTTTCTCTAATACAGAGGTGGGCAAGAGGCTGCCAGCGGGCCAAATCCGGCCCTCTAAGCCACCAAATCTGGCCCATGGCCCTCTCACTGGAACCCTTAGACAGAGATCAGTTCATGTTTTAGAATGTCCGGAGTGGAGGACAGCTGGCAGCTGGGGAGGGAGGAGGGAGATTTCTCATGCTGTTCCTGCCCCCAGAAAAATCTCTTAGCTGCCATTGTCCAATCTCTCCGTTTCTGGCCAATAGGAGCCAAGACTTTTTGCTGGGAGCAGGGCCAGTGTAAGAAGCCTTCTCCCTCCCTACTCGTCCCCCCTTACTCCTCCCTCTCATGCCCAAGTGGAGCCACATGGAACAGCAAGCCACCTTCACCCAGAGCCTACCTCTGGCACGCCTGCCCCTCCCTTCCCCAACCCTCTGCCCCCCCTACATACCCAAACCTTCTGCCCCCTTCTGCACAAATAACCCTTCTCAGATCTGACACCCCAGTCTCCTGCCCCGGATCACAAGCCCCTCCTAGCCTAGATCACATCCCAAAATCCTGCATCCCAGTCCCCTGCCCTAGATCACAACTACCCATACTCCCTCACAGACCCCATTCTCCCTCCTGCACCCCAGTCCCTTACCCCAAGCTCCCTTTTGCACCCAACCTCCATCCCAGACCTTGCACCTCCTCATTAATATCCTGGAAGAGTGCGACCCTCGACCACTTTCCAAGATCTTGGAGTGCCCCCCCTCCCTCCATCAAAAATTATTGGCCAGCCATGCTCTAATGGAAGCAGCACTCTGATCCTGGGTTGACAGACCCTGCAACAAGTACCTCATCCTCTGTGTGGAGTGCTCCGGCACTGTCAGCATGGCCAGTGCTGAGAGAACAAGACCTTGAAGTGCCGCACGATCGATCTCTGCTGCCACAGCAAAAGAAAAGGCCAGACGGGACCATCTCCCACTCTTAGATCTACGGAGCCAGTCACTGTGAGACCTGAGTTGGGCCACACTAGTGCAGCTCCGCCCCTGGTGGAGATCATATTGATTTTTGCCCACCGGCATGGTCATTTGAGTCTGGACCCTCCTTGTTCATCCAGGCAGGATGCATGTAACAGTTATGTTACAGTAAATTTTATAATCATGTACCTGGTTCACATATTTATGGGGATTTTCTGTGATAAAATCTTAAATAGATGTTCAATTCTTCAGATTGTTGGATTATACCAGACATATAACAAGCTGTAACTTTTGCAAACGAATACACCTAATTCACCAGTAAAAATGTTTGAAATCTTAAAACTGAAATGCGTTTAGTGACCTGTGATAGAAAGATCAAACTAAACTTTGAAGTCCATAATCAGTGAACGTACCAAATTTCAGTATTTATATCTATGAGTTAAGGGAGAAACTTGTTAAGTAACATATAAAAGGTGTTTGTATTAGATGAGAAGCTTTGTTGTAAATTAGATGTTAATGTTTTATATTGATCCATGCTGACTGATTATCATTCTCATTGGCAGGTAGGGATAGAAAAATAACTGATGTTCAGGATGACATCTTTTGTTATCTGTTATTATCGTGTGCTTTGTCAGACTCAAATATCATTTGTTTCCCACAGAAGTAACCCATCAGTATTTTTCAGTGCAGGATTTTCTGTAGCTGGTCTAGAATTCTGGAAATAGAGTTTGTGAAATTTATGGGGAAGCTATTGTGTGAATGAAGATAGTCAAGTTTAGGAATTAAGGCTCTGGTATTAGAGAAAAAGTTTTTCCTATTTAATTTATACAAGGGTATTAATATATTGAATGCAGATGCTAACTGTCCCTTTGAAAGGTTTGTTAATATAAGGCAGAGGGCACACCACACCTTCGAAAGAACTGTCTCTGTTAATGTGATCTTCAGTTGGATAGAGTATGACCCTAAATGCTCTAAGTCCTGGTAATAAAATCATGTTGTCAGCAGCCACTTATTTGAAAATAAGTTTCAGCATTCAGCAACAATGAGCCGTGACCGATCTTATTGTTAGTGATTTGATGTTTCTTGCCAACATAAATTGAAATAATCATATTTTTTATCTTTCTAGCATGTGACTTTCAACTGTGCCATTTGTATGCTACTCTGGTCCTAGGTATAATTTTTAATTTCTAGCTGAAACACTAAATAACTTCAGTGTGATTTCTTGGATTCTTTGTTGAAAGTTCATGAAAATTAGAAACTCAAAGGCTGTGTCTATACTGGCGCGATCTTGCACCAGAGCTATGCAAATGAGGCTCAGCGTGGAATATCGCCGAGCCTCATTTGCATAACTAATGAGCCGCCATTTTTGCGGAAGAGGCTCTTGTGCAAGACGGAGCTGTCTACACTGCCCCTTCTTGCGCAAGAAAAACCCTCTTGCGCAAAGCCGTTATGCTGATTATTTTCAGGCATAACGGCTTTGCGCAAGAGCGTTTTTCTTGCGCAAGAAGGGGCAGTGTAGACAGCTCCGTCTTGCACAAGAGCCTCTTCCGCAAAAATGGCGGCTCATTAGTTATGCAAATGAGGCTCGGCGATATTCCACGCTGAGCCTCATTTGCATAGCTCTGGCGAAAGATCACGCCAGTATAGACACAGCCAAATTGTGTACAACTTAGTGACAGTTTTGTGTTCTAGTTTAATTGAATTACATTGCATAGTATACTGTTGCCTTTATGATGCTTTCTAGGTCTTCACATATGTTATTACTGTTGACTCACTGTTTCTTCCTTTGATATTCTTTTATTTTCTGTTTACAGGTGAAGCAAGAGCTACAGAAGGAAGACCTTTATAGCTTGCAATAATGCCATTCCCCTTTGGCAAGTCCCACAAGTCTCCTGCAGATATAGTGAAAAATCTGAAGGAGAGTATGGCAGTTCTAGAAAAGCAGGATATCTCTGACAAAAAGGCAGAAAAGGTATATTTATGGTACTTTTTATAGTGTTTAATCTTTTGCTATTGAAATATTAAACTTCAGTTGTGGGAGGGAAATCAGTAGTTACAGGATTTAAAAATTAATGAATGTTAACTAAATAGGAAATATTTTTATTTCCTTTCACACACTAAAGATGAAGAAAAGTTGTATATTTTTTGAGTGCTTGTTCTTGTGCATTCCAATCAGGTGTATGCATGTGTACAGTAGCTGGAAGATTTTCCCTTTAGCAGCCTTAGAACGTTGGAACCTTAGAGCAGTGGTCTCCAACCTTTTTACACCCAAGATCACTTTAAATGAGAGAACAAGCCAAGATCTCCCGTCCCACCCCTTCCTTGAAGCCCCACCCTGCCCGCTCTATTCTCCTTCTCTCCATCACTTGCTATCCCCAACCCTTATACTGCTGCTTTTTTTCCCCAATTCTTCTGTAGGAAGAGGTTTTTCCAACATTTGGCCTGTCTAGACTGGATCAAATGTCAGAAAACCTCCTTCTTTTGGAAGCCCCCTTATTCCTCGTGGAAAGAGGAATATAGGGGTTACCAAAAGAGCATGTTTTCTCTTCCGCTAAAAAAAAGTGGAAGAACAAATGCATCCCTGGACGCGGAAGAGTTTTTTCTGGGATACCTCTGGAATCCCAGAAAAACTCCTGCACTCTAGCTGTACCCTCACTGGGTTGAGACAGGATGTGCGGGCTCTGGGGTGGGAATGAGGGGTTTGGGTGTGGGAAGGGGTGAGAGGTGCGAGCTCTGGGAGGGAATTTGGATGCAGGAGGAGGTGGAGGAGGGGATGCTGGCTCGGAGGGGGCTCCAGGCTGGGGAGTGTTGGGGTCAGGTGGAGGGTTGGGGTACTGAGCAAGCCACAGGCTTGTGGATGTGAGGGTGCAGGAGTTTGGGTTGGGGATGGGAGGGGCTCAGGGCAGGGAGGTTAGGAGTATAATGGGCTCAGGACACAGATTTGTGGTGTGTGGATAGTGTAGGAGTGTTGTGACAAAAGACTGAGATTGTGGGGGTGCAGGAGTTTGGCGATGTGAGAGGCTCAGGACAGGGGGTTCCAGTGTATGATAGGTTCAAATCTAGGGTCTGGGGGTGAGGGGGTGCAGGAGTGTTATGATGGTGCGGACAGATGGGGGGTGTGTTGGCCAGGCTTCATTTTTAAATAAAATTTGTCAAACACAAAAAGTTTCAGCATTGTTTTTATTTGAGAACCTGTTTTGATTCAGGGGTCACTGAAAAGTCAGTTGGGGCCACACAAGTGAGATGCAAAATAAAAATAACTCCTCCAAAGCCTCACTAATGTGACCCCAACTGTGCTGGTAGGAGCAGGGGACATGGTACTGGGGAAGGGTGCTAGTGGGTGCTGGGGCAAAGAACAGGATGTCAGTGGAGGCAAGGGACAGGGTGCTGCTGGGGCAAGGGGCCAGGATGCCAGTGGGAGCAGAGTGCCAGTGGGAACAGGGGGCAGGGTGTTGACTGGGGTAGGGAATCCTTGGCACTTGCCCCCCCCCCCCCCCCCCCCCGAGGAGGGAAGCTTCGGCAAGAGCCTCCTCCTGGGACTCCTCCCCCCTCCCCCACAAAGGAGGAAAGCCCTGACGCGTGCTTCCCCCCCCCCCCCCCCCCCCCCCGGGACTCCTACCTCCTCCCCCGCAGAGGAGGAGAGCTCCGGTGCGTGCCTCCCTTCCCCTCTTTCCTGCCCCCCCCTCCCCCCCCAGGAGGGAAGCCTCGGCGCGCGCTTCCCCCTGGGACTCCTCCCCCCTCCCCGGCACGTGCTTCCCCTCTAGACTCCTCCCTCCTCTCCCGCAGAGGAGGGGAGCCCCGAGCACGCCTCCCCTCCCCAGGACGGAAGCCCTAGTGCGCGCTTCCCCTCGGGACTCCTCCCCCCCTCCCCGGCGTGCACTTACCCTCGAGACTCCTACCTCTTCCCCCGCAGAGGAGGGGAGCCCCAGTGTGCGCTCCCCCCCACCCACCCCCAGAAGCTCCAGCACACGCCTTCCTCCGGGACTCCTACCTCCTCCCGGTGCGCCACAGACCTGGAGGAGGGGAGCAGGCAGCGCACTTCCGGAAACCCCGGAAGTGGCTCTCAGCTGCCGGACTTCCCGTCACCCCGTGGGAAGCCAGCACTACCTCCATTTTCAGAGGTAGGTAGTGGGGCTTCTTTGGGCTGGGGGGAATTGGTGGGGGGGGCCCCTGAACGCCTCGCAATCGACTGGTCGATCCCTCCCGATCAACCTGTCGATCGCGATCAACGGGTTGGTGACCACGGCCTTAGAGGGAGCTACCTGTGGACCTTTTGAATGGAGTGCTCTGCAGACCACAGTTTGAGAATCTGTGCTCTAGATCTTTTAATTTAAAAAAAAAAAAAAAAGAAGAAATCATTCATTCTGTGTATCATTCTGTGTACATATAGCATTTTGTAGGGAAATTCCTCGGGCATTTAGTGGAAATTAATGAAAGATCAGTCAGCATTTGACAGTGATTTCTGAAAAGGGATCATCAGTAACCTAAAGAAAAGAATGTGATTACAATTTACATCAAAAACTAGTACTATGGATTTATTTAAAATTTCTATATCCAGTATGTAAACATTTTTGGTTGAAATCAACAATTGTTTGAGTGTGAAAGTCTAAACCTAGAGCGTCTTCAGTTTAAAGATCTTTATGTTTAAAATTATGCATATGTTACCTTAATTGCTCACATAACCAAAGCCTTGATGCATACATACTGTATCTCTGAATGCAGAATGTTTTTAGTACACTGAATTTTGGAGGAAAAAAAGTTGAAAAATAAGCTGTACATGTTATCTGTAGAACCAAATCAAAGGGACATTCAGTGCTCAGACGATTTTAAAATTTTTATGTTTTTCAGGATATAAACTAGTAACTTCAAATCCACACTATATTTAAACAGATAATTTTCCTTCCTCTGCAAAGCTTCCTCTTTGGGCTCTGTGTTGGGTAGAATATGCAGCACCTACATAGACATTTCTTCTGCAACATATTTCTGTGGTTCTTGAGGTCACTTACATATAAATATTCAGATTAGGGATGCAAATGCTTCTCAGATAGTAGACAGGATAGTCAACTAGTCCTTAATTCCTTTCTTTATTATTGTGCCTTCCCTGTTGCTCGATGTTGTAATGCTTTAATCTATTTCTTAAACATATTTTATTGGTAATTTGCTTAGTGCAAACTTCAACTCTGTAAATTTGGTAAATTAGTTTAATGTATGGATTTGAAAGATGGTGGATTACCATTTAAATTGGAAGGTTTTTGAGGCAATTTCATTTGAAATGAGCTTTCATTTTGAAATGAAAAGACAGGTAACAAACAATAGGAGGAAATTGGGAAGGGCATATATTTTAGGTTGTGCTGTTGCACAATTGCATAGTTCCAAATCATAAGATTTTTTTTCCCCCTCATATAAACATATAGGTATTAATTGCATAATCCAAACATCATTGGCTGATTTCTTGTAGATGCCATATGCATTCAGGTATTATGCCTCCTATGCAGTGGAGATGAAGGCACATTTACTGTCTGAAATGTGTGGGGAAAGGGCATTCACTAAGAGACTTCTCCAGAATATGCTGGATTTAACCAGTGGACCCATCTGGAATACGCATATGGAATGATTTTGAAAGCCCATTCTCTAGCCTCTGAATCTGAGACTGATCATGCTTGGTGTGGGAACAAGGCCCCTGTGGATTTGTGTTGTTTGATTATGCTCCCCAAATAATTGTATTCCCAGATGGGAAACAATTGTAGAGCTGTTTCCTCTGTCCTCCTGAGAAGTGAGTGCAGTGTTGTACCATGGCCAGGGACTCTAATGCATCATAAGAGATGTAGTCTAGCTAGAGAATCATGCTTAAAGAGAATTGGAGACATGATAAAATGAGTCCCATTTAATAACATTATGTAATGGTAGACAGCTAAATAGTGACAAGTTTTTAAAGTGCTTATATACAGACACTAGTATCTTAAATAATAAGATGGGTGAATTAGAGTGCCTTGTATTAAATTAGGATATTGATAAAATAGGCATCACAAAAACTTCGTGGAATGAGGATAATCAATGGGACACAGTAATACTAGGGTATTGGAAAAACAGGTTGTGCCTGGTGGACGGGTGGCCACTACATTTTAGTCTACACTCTCACATAAATGACCTAAACAGTTCCATAGAATCTCATTGGATAGTAATTCCATGCTCTAATAATAAGAATATAGCAGTAGAGATATATTACCTACTAGGGATGTTAAAAAGGGGTAATTGGGTAGCCATGTAACCGCTGAAAATTTCACACACCCGCAGTGTGGGGCGGCAGCTGGCTCTTAGCATGTACCAGCTCCCATGTTTCAGTAGAGGCAGCAGTGTGGGGCAGCAGCCAGCTCCCCGTCTGCTGGCCCTGCTCCTTGGGAGCTGACTGCTGCCTATGTATCAGAGGCAGCAGCGCAGGGCAACAGCTTGCGTGGGGTGGCAGCCTCCCCGGGAGTGGGGCGGGAGCCTGCATGTAACTGCTCACAGTAACTGATAAGCCCAGCCATATTGGTTAACCATGTAAACAGTTATCCTGTTACATCC
The DNA here is from genome assembly GCA_032595735.1 of Pelochelys cantorii. NCBI lineage: Eukaryota > Metazoa > Chordata > Testudines > Trionychidae > Pelochelys > Pelochelys cantorii. Next base: position 46,175,730 of record CM064335.1, read on the forward strand.
CTGTTACTTATTACCTGACAGGGATTGTGATAGTGACTTTGAAATTCTAAGGAAGATTAGAGAGGCTATACAAATAAAGTCAATAATGGGGATTTCAGCTACCTCTTATTTACTGAGTACTTGTCTCCTCAAGATAGGCTGCAGAGGTGAAGTTTCCTGACACCTTAAATGTCTCCTTGGAGCAACTGGTTCTGGATCTCACAAGAGGAAAAGCAATTCTTGATTTAATCCTAAGTGGAGTGTGGGATCTGGTCTGCTGGAGTGCATTGACTCCATTGAGGTTCTATGGAAATGTTTAGGTCATTAATGTGAGAGCTGGACTGCTTGGAAATAATGACCATAATATAAATAAACTTAAACTTCCTTGTGACAGGAAAAACACCAAAAATGAAATCCTGCAAGCTGCATGGAAACTTTTCTAAGACAACATGATAGAGGGTCAACTTAAATGTATATCCCAAATTAAAAAAACCTAGTAAGAGAACCGAAAAGTGCCACTGTGACTAAACAACAAAGTAAAAAAAGCAGTGAGAGATAAAAAGCATCATTTAAAAAGTGGAAGATAAATTCTAGTGAGGAAAATAGAAAGGCGCATAAACTCTGTCAAATGAAACGTAAAAATATAATTAGGCTAAAAAATAATGTAAAGAACAGTTAGCCAAAACCTCAAAAAGTAGTAGCAAAACATGTAAGTGCATCAGAAGCAGGACGCCTGCTAAACAACAGTGGGTCCATTGGAAGATCAAGATCCTACAAGAGCACTCAAGGATGATAAGGTCATTGTAGAGAAACTAAATGAATTCTCTGCGTCATTTTTTCCAGCTGAGAATGTGAGGGAGATTCTGAAACCTAAACCATTGTTTTGGTGACAAATCTGAAGAACTGTCCCAGACTGAGGTGTTATTTAGAGGAGGTTTTGGAACAAGTTGATAAAGTAAACAGTAACAAGTCACCAGGACCAGATGGTATTTATCAAGAATTCCTAAAGAATTCAAGTATGAAATTGGAGAACTAACTGTGGTTTGTAATGTATCTTTGTAAATCAGCTTCTGTACCAAATGACAAGTAAGTAGCTAATACAAAGCCAATTTTTAAAAAGGGCTCTAGAGGTAATCCTGGAAATTAGAGGCTAGTAAATCTAACTTCTGTACCAGGCAAACTGGTTGAAATTATAGTAGAGAACAGAATTATCAGACATCTAGATGAACATAATTTGTGTAGGAAGAATCAACATTTTTTTTGAAAAGGGGAATCATGCCTCACTAATTTACTAGAATTCTTTCAGGGATTCAACAAGCTTGTGGACAAGGGGAATTCAGTGATATAGTGTCCTTAGATTTTCAGAGAGCCTTTGACAAGGTCCCTCACTAGAGGCTCTTAAACAAGGTAAGCGGTCATGGAATAAGAGGGAAGGTATCCCCTAGCCTAGTTTGTCAGGAGCTGGGAATGGGCGACAGAGGATAGATCACTTGATGATTGCCTGTTCTTTCAGTGATTGCTCCTCCGCATTCCAAGTTGGGAGTGGCAAGGTATATAGCCCACTGCCCACCAGCCTTTCCCTCAGTTCCTTCTTACACCAGTGATATTAATTGAAGCTATCTCTCTCTTGCCTCAGAGCAAGTTTTAATCCCTAGCTTTGTTCCTGTAGTTAGTTGTTAAGTGTTAGATAGTTGGCACTAGTTGTTAAATAGTTTTTTTTTAGCAGGGAGTCTGTTCCCATGCCCAGCACAGGAACATGCCTTGGCTCTATGGTTTTAAATTGTGTACTAAGTGCCAGAAGTTTATGCCTATGGGGATCCCCACGACTCCTGTCTTGAATGTCTAATTGAAACTGCATACACCTGTGACGTAGTGTGGGTACCTTGCTGGTTGCTATGCTGGGCGGTGGGCTGTGAGTGACCCCCGCTGGCGGCTGTCTGTACAAAGCACGGCCCAGCAGGACAGGGGATGAGTCATTATGCAAGGGTCTCTCAACTTGTCCAACCAGTTACTTCCCAGGGAGAGAAACAAAGGAAGGGGGCGAGGCCAGGCCTGGCAAGGGGGGAGGGCTAGAAGAGAGGGGCAGTTTCTGTCTGGAATCATGGAGGAGACAGCCTAGGGAAAGGGGCTGGAATTTAGGGGCCCACTCTCCCCCATCTCAAGGGGGGCTGAGGCATCCTAGGCCCAGTTCCTGTAACCAGATGACATCTGTGCTGTGCTGTATCCTGGAGAAGCAATAAACTCCCTCTATTCTACTGGCTGGTGGAGTCTGTCCGTGCCATTACGGGGGTGCAGGAGTCAGGGGACCCCGACGCGCCGCCACAGTGGTGTCAGAAGTGGGATGCACTGCACCCCGTGGATGGAGCTCCCAGCAGCAAGTGACAAGGCGCAGTAGAAGCAAGGGCCTTAGAGCCAGGCGTGCTGGAGACAGAGCAAAGCGGTTCCTGAGAATCGTGGGGCGCAGCAGCACTAGACTGGTGACCAGTGGGGAGATGGCCTACACCCAACTCCTGAAGGCAGAGCTGGTGAAGCTGTGCAGAGAGAGGGGCTTGCCTGTGCGGAATGCAACCAAGGCCCAGCTGATTGCCCGTCTGGAAGAAAATGACCAGCCACAGGGCTGGGATCCTGTCCCAGTGGGGAGCAGCCAGACCCCCCCTGGGAGCCTGTCAGGCTCTGAGGATGGGCGGAGCACTGGAACCCACCGGAGAGACGGGACAGCCTCCCAGGAGAACCCTGCAAGCTGTAGTCCGCCCAGGGGAGGGTCCAACCCAGCGGAGCTGCGGCGGCTGGAGATCCAGCTGCAGATGAAGGAATTGGAAGTCCAGGACCGCAGAGAGCAGCGACAGCATGAGCTGGCCATGGCAGAGTGGAGAAGCGTTAGGGCCCAGGCTGCGCCGAGTGCAGACGGGCCCCAAGGGCCCCCGGCTGCCAGACACTTGGAGAAGCTCGTGGTGGCCCAACTGAAGGACGTGGGTGACATAGACGGGTTCCTCAGCTCCTTTGAGAGGGCCTGTGGACTGCAACGGGTCCCCCCAGCTGACTGGCTACAGGAGCTCATCCCCGCACTGAACCAGGAGGTTGCCAGGGTGCTCAATCAGCTGGAGGACCTACAGCCAGGGGATTATAACCAACTCAAGGAGGCCCTGCTGCACAAATTCGGGCTGACCCCCGAGATGTACAGGAAGGAGTTCCGGGGGGTGCAGAAGGGGTCACGGGAGACCTATGTGGATATGGCCTCCCGCCTGGTGCAATAGTGCTGTAAGTGGGTGTCTGGAGTCGGAGCCCAGACCGCAGAGGACCTGCTCAAGCTGGTCATGATGGAGCAGTTCTATGAAGCATGCACACCCAGCCTGAGGCTATGGCTCAAGGACCGAAGTCCGGAGAACCCCCAGGAAGCTGGGAGGCTGGCGGATGAGTGCACGGAGAGCCGGTCCGGGTGTGAACGGGAGTCCCGGAGAGAAAGGGAATTGCGCAGAGACCGGTTCTCGGCTGAGCGACGGAGAGAGGCACCTCCGAGGCGAGCCCCAGGGACCAGGACCAGTCAACGATGCCCCAGAAAACCAGCCAGGGCCCGGGCAGAGCCGACCCAAAAGGGCCCACAGAACCTAACCTGCCATCGCTGTGGGCAACGAGGCCATGAGAGCTCATTGCACCAGGCACAAGAACAGGTCCCATGACCTGGGACTTTCCAGGGTTAACTGGCTGGGGCTGGAGGAAGGGCAGGCTGCCCCAGAGGCAGGGGCTGGCAGGCAAACCTCAGCTCAGAGTGGGGGGAAGGATGCTCAGTGCACCTCCCATGAGAGATCTAACCCTCGGGAGGTGCATTTCTCTGTGTACCGGGTGGGGGCAGGGCGGCCCCTGCAGAGCGAGTGCCTCGTACCCCTGGAGGTGGATGGTAGGAAGGTGATGGGTTTCTGGGACACGGGGGCGGAGGTGACGCTGGCCTAACCCGACATAGTGGCCCCAGACCATATGCTACCCAACACTCAGCTGACCCTGAGGGGCATAGACGGGACCCCATTTAAGGTACCTGTAGCCAGGGTGCATCTGAAATGGGAGTCCAAGGAGGGCCCCAAGGAAGTGGGGGTGCACCCGCACTTGCCCACGGAGGTGCTGATGGGGGGTGACCTAGAGGAGTGGCCAGACGGACCCCACAGGACCCTGGTCACCATCTGTAGCCAAAGCCAGCGAGGGGCTGGCACCCCGGAACTCGAGGAGGTTCCCCAACAGGGGGCCCAGGGCCCCATCCCAGCAGACATTGAGTCGGACCGAGGCAGTGGGGGGGGGAACATGCCCCTGTCCCAGCACCAGCCGCTGAATTCCAGGCGGAGGTGCGGGCAGATCCCTCCTTGCAGGCCCTGAGGGACCGGGCCGACCTGGGTGCAGCCAGGAGAAGTTCCGGTGGGAGAGGGGATTTCTGTACCAGGAATGGCTTCCCCCCGGGAAAGTAGGGGAGTGGGGGCTCCAGCGGGAGCTGGTGGTCCCCCAAAGGTGTCGCCATAAGCTGCTATACCTGGCCCATGACATCCCGTTCTCAGGACACCAGGGCATCTGGCGCACGCGGCTGAGGCTGCTCCAGAACTTCTACTGGCCAGGGAAATTTGCAGCCGTGCAGCAGTACTGCCGGTCCTGCGACTCCTGCCAATGGGTGGGGAAGGCCCAAGATAGGAAGAAGGCTGCGTTGAGACCCCTGCCCATCATAGAGGAGCCTTTCCAGAAGGTGGCGATGGATATGGTGGGGCCCTTCAACAGAGCGACCCGAACGGGGAAGAAATACATCCTGGTGGTGGTGGACTTTGCCACCCGCTACCCCGAGGCCGTGGCCCTACCCTCTATTGAGGCAGACACGGTAGCAGACGCACTGCTGACCATTTTCAGCAGGGTGGGGTTCCCCCAGGAGGTTCTCACGGACCAGGGGTCCAACTTCATGTCGGCCCTGCTTCGGTGCTTGTGAGAGAAGTGTGGGGTCCAGCACACATGGGCCTCGGCGTATCGCCCCCAGACCAACAGGTTGGTGGAGAGGTTCAATGGGACTCTGAAGCAGATGCTAAGGACCTTTATGCACAAACACCTGCAGGACTGGGACAAGTACCTACCCCACCTGCTGTTTGCATACAGGGAGGTGCCCCAGGAGTCCACGGGGCTCTCACCGTTTGAGCTGTTATATGGGAGGCAAGTGAGGGGCCCCCTGGACTTACTGAGAGACGAGTGGGAGGGGAAGGTCTCCCCAGAGGGGGAGCTGGTCGTGGAATACGTCCTGACATTCCGGGAACGACTTGCCGAGCTCATGGGCCTGGCCAGAGAGAACCTGAGCATGGCCCAGAGGAAGCAGAAGGTGTGGTACGACCGCAATGCACGGGCCTGTGCCTACGCTACCGGGGACCAGGTGATGGTCCTAATTCCTGTGCGGAAGAATAAGCTGCAAGCCGCCTGGGACAGCCCCTTCAAGGTTGTTAAGCAGCTGAACGAGGTGAACTATGTGGTGGAGCTAACAGGCCAGACACGTGGCAAGCGGGTGTATCATGTTAACATGATGAAGCCATACTGGGACAGGGAGAACTTGGTGCTGGCCGTGTGTAAGCCCTGGGAGGAGCAGGGGGAGGATCCCCTGGTCGGCCTGTTCCCTGGGACCGGAGAGGACTCTTCGCTGGAGTCAATTTCCCTCTCGGACCAGCTCACCCCGGCCCAGCAGGCTCAGATCCAAGAGGTGCTGCGCTCCCGCCAGCAGCTGTTCTCCGACAAGCCTGGTCTCACCAACTTGGCTGTCCACCGGGTGGAGACGGGCACTCACCTCCCCTCCCCCCCCGGTGCGCTGCTCCCCGTTCAGGGTCACGGGGAAAACAGCCCAGGACCTGGAGAGAGAGGTCCAGGACATGTTGGCCCTGGGGGTGATCCAGCCGTCCCCCAGCCCCTGGGCCTCTCCCGTGGTGCTGGTTCCCAAGAAGGACGGATCGATCGGACTACCCGAAGCTCAACGCCATCACGGTGTCCGACGCCTACCCGATGCCAAGGCCCGACGAGCTCCTGGACAAGCTGGGGGGAGCTCGCTACCTCACCAAGGGCTACTGGCAGGTGCCGCTAGACCAGGAGGCCGGACTGAAATCGGCTTTCATCACCCCGCTGGGGCTCTATGAGTTCCTGGTCCTGCCCTTTGGCCTCAAAGGGGCGCCGGCCACCTTCCAGCGTCTGGTGGACCAGCTGCTGCGGGGAATGGAGAACTGTGCCCTAGCATACATAGATATCTGTATCTTCAGCCAGTCCTGGGAAGACCACGTGGCCCAAGTCAGCCAGGTACTGGATCAGCTGAGGGAGGCTGGGCTGACCGTAAAGGCTGGGAAGTGCAAGGTTGGAATGGCTGAAGTGTCCTTCCTGGGCCATAAGGTGGGGAGCGGCTGCTTGAAGCAAGAGCCGGCCAAAGTGGAGGCCATCAGAGACTGGCCTGTAGCCCAGACTCATAGAAGCAGGTCCAGGCTTTCGTTGGGACTTGAAGGATACTACCGAAGGTTTGTGCTCAACTTCATGATCCATCGCTAGCCCTGATCACCGAGCTGTGCAGGAAGGGCAGGCCAGACAGGGTAATCCGGATGGAGCAGTGCCAGAGGGCTCTCTGTGCACTAGAAGGAAGCCCTGGTCAGGCCCCAGTGTTGGTAAACCCAGGACTATTGACAAGCCCTCAAATCGGGTTTGACTGACCCCAAGATGCTGAGACATCCGGGCAGCTGCTGATCTGTACCCCAGGTGCTACAGAGGAAGGCGAAAAACCTGCCAGGGCCTCATGCCAATCTACCCTGAGCAGGAAAACTGCTGCCCCGGGACCCCAAATACGTGACCGATCAGAGAGGGAATGCCTGAGCGATGGTGTCGGCCCTGCAAAAGCTCGCAGCCAGTACTTGTTTGGCCAGAAAGTTCGTTTCACGGTAGTACACCAACCTATCATGCCCTCCATTGACCTGGCTGCACCACTGATGAAGGGGACCAACGCCAAGCTGCTGAGGTGGAGCCAAGACCACTGTTAGGACTACGACATAGAAGTGATCCACCGTTCATAGGGGAACGCCAACTAGTTTAATCTCTGAAGCACAGTCCCGTAGATCTTTTGCCCCCACTACTTCCCTTGGAAGGCCATTCGGCAGAGTGGCCCCTCTCAGTTCGCTCTCAGAGGGGGGGGGTTAGAAACCTGTCGATCTAATCTGGGTAGTCTAAACTGGTTCCTATGCTGGGCGTTGGGCTGTGAGTGACCCCCGCTGGCAGCTGTTTGTACAAAGCATGGCCCAGCAGGACGGGATGAAACATTAAACAAGGGTCCTCTCAACTTGTCCGACCTAGTTATTTATCCCGGCGAGAGATATTTACAAGAGTGCAAGGGGCGATGCCCGCCTGGCAAGGGGGGCAGGGCTAGAAGAGAGGGGCAGTTTCTGGTCTAAGGTAAACAAGCCAGGAGACGGCCTAGGGAAGGGGCTGGAATTTCAGAGGCCCAGGTCTCCCCCATCTCAAGGGGCTCGAAGCATCCTAGTGGCCCGGTTCTTTGTAACCAGTTCTAATTTGACATTCATCCTTCTTAAACATGGGAGACCAGAACTGCACACAGTATTCCAAATGAGGTCTCACCATAGGGTGCCTTGTACCCTAATGGCACTAACACCTCCTTATCCCATACTGGAAATACCTCGCCTAATACATCCCAAGACCATATTAGCCTTTTTCACAGCCATGTCACAGTGGCGGCTCATAGTCATCCTATAATCAACCAGGACTCCGAGGTCCTTCTCCTCCTCCGTTACTTCCAACTGATGTGTCCCCAGCTCATAACTAAAATTCTTGTTATTAATGCCTAAATGCATAACCTTACACTTCTCACTGTTAAATTTCATCCTATTGCTATCACTCCAATTTACAAGGTCGTCCAAATCTTTCTGTATGATATCCCGATCCTTTTCTGAATTAGCAATACCTCCCAACTTTGTGTCATCTGCAAATTTTATCAGGACACTTCCACTTTTGGTGCCAAGGTCAGCAATAAAAAGATTAAATAAAATTGGCCCCAAAACTGATCCCTGAGGAACTCCGCTAGTAACCTTCCTCCAACCTGACAGTTCCCCTTTCAATATGACCCGCTGTAGTCTCCCCTTTAACCAGTTGCTTATCCACCTCTCAACTTTCATATTAATCCCTATTTTTTCCAATTTAACCAATAATTCCCCATGTGGTACTGTATCAAATGCCTTACTAAAATCGAGGTAGATTAAATCCACTGCATTTCCTTTATCTAAAAAATCTGTTACTTTCTCAAAAAAAGAGATCAGATTGGTTTGGCACGATCTACCTTTTGTAAAACCATGTTGCAACTTATCCCAATTGCAATTAACCTCAATGTCTCTAACTACTTTCTCCTTCAAAATTTTTTCCAATATCTTGCATGCTACAGATGTCAAACTAACAGGCCTATAGTTACCCGGGTCACTTTTTTTTCCTCTCTTAAAAATAGGAACTATATTAGCAATTCTCCAATCAAATGGTACAACCCCTAAGTTTAGAGATTTATTAAAAATTTTTGCTAATGGACCTGCAATTTCATATGCCAGTTCCTTTAATATTCTTGGATGAAGATTATCTGGGCCCCCCGATTTACTCCCATTAAGCTGTTCAAGTTTGGCTTTTACCTCAGATATGGTAATATCTACCTCTATATCCTTAGTCCCATTTGTTATATTACCATTATCCCTAAGCTCTTCACTAGCCTCATTAAAGACTGAAGCAAAGTATTTGTTTAGATATTGGGCCATTCCTAAATTATCCTTAACCTCCACTCCATCCTTAGTAATTAGCGGTCCTACTTCTTCTTTTTTTGTTTTTTTCCTATTTATATGGCTATAAAACCTTTTACTATTGGTTTTAATTCCCTTTGCAAGGTCCAACTCTACCTGCCTTTTAGCCTCTCTCACTTTGTCCCTACATGCTCTAACCTCAATAAGGTAACTTTCTTTACTTATCCCTCCCATCTTCCACTCCTTATATGCTTTCTGCTTTTTCTTAATCACCTTTCTAAGATGCCTGCTCATCCAGCTTGGTCTAACACACCTGCCTATAATTTTTTTCCCTTTTCTTGGGATACAGGCTTCTGACAGTTTCTGCAACTTTAACTTAAAATAATCCCAGGCCTCCTCCACCTCAAGATCCATAATTTCTTTAGACCAATCAACTTCCCTAACTAATTTCCTTAATTTATTAAAGTTAGCCCTTTTGAAATCAAAAACCCTAGTCTCAGATTTATTTTTGTTTATCCTTCCATTCAATTTGAACTGTATTAGCTCATGATCACTCGAGCCAAGATTATCCCCTACAACCATTTCATCTATGAGGTCCTCGCTACTCACCAAAACCAAATCTAAAATAGCATCCCCCCTTGTAGGTTCAGCAACTACTTGATGAAGGAATTCATCAGCTATCACATCTAGGAAAATCTGAGCCCTATTATTATTACTAGCACTTGTTCTCCAATCTATATCTGGAAAGTTGAAATCTCCCATGATTACGCAGTTTCCACGAGTATTTATTTCATTAAAAACATTAAAGAGGTCTCTATCCATATCCAAAGTGGATCCTGGTGGTCTATAACACACCCCAAGCACTATCCCAGGGGAGGATCTGATAGTTTTCTTCCCCAATGTGATTTTTGCCCAAACAGACTCTGTCTTCTCCATTCCATCACTTTTTATTTCTTTACAATCTACCTCATCTTTGATATACAATGCGACTCCACCACCTTTACCCTTATTTCTATCTTTCCTAAACAGCACATACCCTTCAATACCTGTACTCCAATCATGCCTAGTATTCCACCATGTTTCTGTTATTCCTATAATATCTGGTTTCACTTCCTGGACCATTAACTCTAGTTCCTCCATTTTGTTACCCAAGCTCCTCGCATTGGTGTACAAACATCTTAATTTTTGCTGTTTGGCCTCACTCACATTCTTTACCCAATTTGGCACGGACGTTGTACCTCCAATATGACCTGTTAGACTAGTATCCACCCTACCCTTCCTCATGTACATTCTCCTACCCCCAGCTATATCCTTTACTTCATTTGCCTCCCCCTCAGTGTTAAAATCTGGCGTAGAGATTACCTGAACATCTCCCAACCATCTCCCCCAAATTCCTAGTTTAAAGCTCTCTTTATCAGTTGAGCCAACCTCCATCCTAGAAGTCTATTTCCCTCCCTACTTAGATGAAGTCCATCCCGAGAGAACAGTCCTCTGTCCATAAATGCCTCCCAGTGGCCATACATCCCAAAGCCCTCCTTATAGCACCACTGCCTAAGCCAATTATTGATCATCATAATCCTGTCACATCTTAGTTGCCCTTCTCTAGGAACAGGCAGGATGCCACTAAAGATCACCTGACTAAAGACCAAGAAGCAGGTCCAGGCTTTCGTTGGGATGGCAGGATACTACCGGAGGTTTGTGCTCAACTTCAGCTCCATCGCTGCCCCGATCACCGAGCTGTGCAGGAAGGGGAGGCCAGACAGGGTGGTCCGGATGGAGCAGTGCCAGAGGGCTCTCTGTGCACTGAAGGAAGCCCTGGTCAAGGCCCCAGTGTTGGTAAACCCGGACTTTGACAAGCCCTTTATCGGGTTTACTGACGCCTCGGACACCGGGCAGTGCTGATGCAGGTGGACGAGAAGGGGGAATGCCATCCCATCATGTACCTGAGCAGGAAACTGCTGCCCCGGGAGCGGAGCTACGTGACCGTAGAGAGGGAATGCCTAGCGATGGTGTCGGCCCTGCAAAAGCTGCAGCCGTACTTGTTTGGCCGGCGTTTCACGGTGTACACCAACCACTGCCCCCTGACCTGGCTGCACCAGATGAAGGGGACCAACGCCAAGCTGCTGAGGTGGAGCCTGCTACTGGAGGACTACGACATAGAAGTGATCCACGTCAAGGGGAACGCCAACATCATCTCTGACGCACTGTCCCGTAGCGAGGGGCCCAAACTTCCCCAGGCCACCGGCAGAGTGGCCCCTCTCAGTTCGCTCTCGAGGGGGGGGGGGAGAAACTGTGATGTAGTGTGGGTATCTTGCTGGTTGCTATGCTGGGCGTTGGGCTGTGAGTGACCCCCGCTGGCAGCTGTTTGTACAAAGCATGGCCCAGCAGGACGGGATGAGTCATTATACAAGGGTCTCTCAACTTGTCCGACCAGTTACTTCCCGGGGAGAGAAACAAAGGAAGGGGGCGAGGCCGGGCCTGGCAAGGGGGGCAGGGCTAGAAGAGAGGGGCAGTTTCTGTCTGGGATCATGGAGGAGACGGCCTAGGGAAAGGGGCTGGAATTTAGGGGCCCAATCTCCCCCATCTCAAGGGGGGCTGAGGCATCCTAGGCCCGGTTCCTGTAACCAGATGACATCTGTGCTGTGCTGTATCCTGGAGAAGCAATAAACTCCCTCTATTCTACTGGCTGGTGGAGTCTGTCCGTGCCATTACGGGGGTGCAGGGGTTGGGGGACCCCAACACGCTGCCACAACACCCTCCACCCAATACAGACATTTAAGCTCCTGTCCTGATACCTATTCCATCATAGGCAGGATTCTGATAGAAGCGGCAACCATAGGAGCCACCAGCGCCCTCCAAACACTAATAGTGATAGAGATGCAGCCGTAATAGTAATAGTGGGGGGAAATAACCAAGAGCACACCTCTTCCAGGCAGTCACCAGGACTTAGGAGAAGTTTTTGAAGTTGTGTACGAGGGTAGCATTCCATTTCTTACCCTGAATCCAGTTTCCGCATTTGAGAACCTCTATCTCAGTTTTATCATACCTGGGCCCAGATCATGACAGACAAGTGGGTGCTCGACACTGTCAGACTGGGATATTCCCTCTAGTTCTCCTCTACCCCACCCACCTCCTTCCTTTCATGTCTCTCTTCAGGGACCCTTCTCACAAGCAGCTCCTTCAGAAGGTGCAGGCCTAAGTTGGTGACTAAAAAAGCTGAAGTTTCGAATGATCTCCCTGCCATTGTTCCATGCCTGGATCTGGGAGATTGTTTTGCTGCCCTCAATTTGAAGGACATGTGTTTTCACTTTTCCTGGGGTTATCTGATTAACAGTTTAGGATATGAGCCTTTGGCCTATCTGCGGTGCCCAGGGTTTTCGCAAAGTGCATGGCAGTGGTTGCTGGTTTCCTCCAGTGCTGCAATGTCCAGGTATACCCCTACCCGGATGACTGGCTAGTCAAGGGACCGTCCAAGATGCTTGTGGAAGGTCACATGGACGTTGTCAGAAGAATGTTTCTGTGGCTGGGTCTGGTGTTGAATGCCCAGAAATGTATCCCATCTTGGACAATAGAGTTTATAGGGGGTCACATAGACTCAGTTGCTGCCAAAGCATCGCTTATCCAACCCCATTTTGAAAGCGTGTGAACTGATACAGGGGTTGGGGGCCTTCCCCATGACTGCGGTCACAACCTGACTAACCCTTCCACAGCCAGTGCTGAACTCTTTCCAATGGTGGCCGGACCCACTCAGAGTCTGTGAGGGGATTCCATTTTGTGCACCCCACCCTGTTTTGACACTAATCACGGATGCCTCAATCCTGAGGTGGAGCACCCATCTGGGCAAATTAAAGATGCAGGAGATGAGGTCACAGGTGGAGTTTTCCCTGCAAATCAATGTCAAAGAACTCAGGGCAGTCCGATTGCCTGTAAGTTCTTTGGAAGGGAGCTTTGAAGCAGGTGCATTTTGGTCCAGACAGACAATATCACAGCAATGTTTTATATCAACAAACCAGGGTGGTGCTTACTCTTCTCACATGTTATGAAGCACTCATGTCGTGGGAGGTATGTATTCGGAATGTACCTTATGACACCTTATCTGCTGGGGTCTTAAAATTCCCTAGCAGACTGCACCAGATGATTGTTTCACTGTCACAATTGGTCCCTGCAGTGGAGTATAGTCCAGGGAATTTTCCAGAGGTGGGGACTTCCCTGTCTGGATCTGTTTGCCACCAGGCAGAATAGGAAGTGCTATATTTTTTTGTTCCTACCTCAATCTTGGCAGGGGCTCATTGGAAGATGTGTTCCTGATTCATTGGAGGTCAGGCCTAGTGTATGCCTTTCCCCTTTTTCCCCCCGATTTACAAGGTGCTGCTCAAAATATGCCAGGACAGGGCAGGCATGGTTTTGGTAGCACCTGTTTGGCCCAGGCAGCACTGGTATACAATGCTGCGAGAAACATCTGTGGACTCACCTGTCCCTCTTTCCATGGTTCCAGACTTGCTCTCTCAGGACCGGGGCAAGCTCCTGCACTGAGTCTCCAGGCCTTCCACCTGACATACTGGCGACTCAGTGGTTGAACTTGATAGAGCAGAAGTGTTCAGAGAGGGTGCCTCTTGGTCCTCCTCAGTAGTGGGAAGCCTTCCATGCGGGCCACCTACATGGCAAAGTGAAAAAAGTTCTCAGTATGGTCCCTGCAACAAAATGTTCAGCCTTTGCAGGCATCATTTCCCCTAATTTTGGACTACCTCATGAGTTTTCAGCAGCATGAGCTTGCAGCCACATCAATTAGAGTGCACCCGGACATGATCTCAGTGTTCTACCCTCAATCCAGGGGGCACTCGGTGTTTGTAGACTGATTGGTGGGATGGTTCCTGAAGGGTTTGGACAGGTTATACCCACAACTGAGGGACCCAATACCACAATGGGTTGATGGCATGCCCTATTGAACCGTTAACAATGTTTTCCCTATTGTATTTGTCAATGAAAGTTGTGTTTCTGGTGGCCATTACTTTGGCCAGAAGGGTTTCTGAACTTAAAGCATTAATGCGTGAAGCTCTCTATACTGTGTTCTTTAAAGATAAGGTACATCTCAGACCCTATTCTGTATTCCTCCCGAAAGTTGTCTCCCGGGCTATGTCTACACTACAGGCAATACTTCTTGTGCAAGCGCACATCCACACAGCAAAAGCGCATCAAAAAAGCGATGTGCTTTTTGCGTAAGAGAGCATCCAGACTGCATGGATGCTCTCTCAAAAGGAAACTGATTGCTATTTACAGAATAGCCACTAGGGCACCTATGCTTTTTTCGATTTGCACAAAAAAAACCCTGTTCCACTTCCACACACACCTTTTTGCACAAGAGCTCTTGTGCAAAAAGGAGTTATTCCTTGTAGAAGGAGGAATATCTACACCAGAAAAACCCCTCTGTTCTGTCGTTTTACTTGCGCAAAAACACGCTTGAGGTGTGGACACTCCACAAGTTTTTGCAGAAAAACGGCTGTTTTTGTGCAAAAACTCTTAAGGTGTAGACCTAGCCCCATTTTGATGTTTCTCAGGATATTTTCCTGCTGGTTTTTCACCCAGAACTGAACCTTACCGTGAGGGACTGATCCCTACATATCCTAGATGTCAGGCGTGCGTTAGCTTTTTACCTTGAGCGCACTAGGCTGGGTAGAAAGTCTAATCAGTTATTTGTGGTAATAGCTGACAGAATGAAAGGACTCCCTGTCACCTACCAGAGGATCTCCTCGTGGATTATGTCTTGTATCTGCACATGCTGTTACTTAGCAAGGGTTCCAGCTGCGCAGCTGTCAGCCCATTCAACCTGGGCGCAGGCCTCGTCAACAGCCTTTCTTGCTCATGTCTCGATCCAAGACATTTGTAGAGCAACTCTGTGGGCATCTGTTCATACATTCATGTCCCATATTCAGTCCTACACCAGGCTAGAGATGACTCTGTGTTTGGAAGGGCAGTGTTGCAAATGGCAGACCGGTTAACTCCAACTCCTCCTCTGTATAGCAGCTTGGGAGTCACCTAACTTGGAATGTACATGAGCAATCACTCGAAGAAGAAAAGATGGTTATGTACCTTCTGTAACTGGTGGTCTTCGAGATGTGTTGCTCATGTCCATTCCAAAACCCTCTCACTTCCCCTCTGTCAGAGTAAATTTCTACAAGAAGGAATTGAGGGAGAGGCTGGTTGGCAGTGGACTATGTACCTTGCCATACTGGCACCACTCTAGAGGTCTCCACTGCCAACTTAAGGGTCCCACAAGGGGAAAAACGTTACAACAACTATACACACGGTGTGCACACACTTAACTTGGAATGAACATGAGTAACATCTCGAAAAACGTCAGTTACGGAAGGTACATAACTATCTTTTGGTAGACCAACTTTTCATAGCAGTAGCTTCCCCTGCAGTCACCGAGAGAATATTTTCATTGTTTTAATATTTACTCAAAGCTAAGAAATAGACTGGGAGTTGAAAAAGCAGGAAAACTTGTATTTCTGTTTCAGTCAATGAATAAAGATGTTAATGTGAGTGGGGAAGATGAGAGATAGTTGTAGAAGTTTTATGGACACTACATTTAGTGTTATGATGACTTGTCTGTTAGAGTTAATTACATTTGAAATGTTTGTAAAAAAAAAAAAAAAGTATAAGGATAGCTGTCAGCTGGCAACTCAGGAGATTTCTGCAGTTGTTAATGTGAAACTTGTAACATTTAAGATTTAGTTAAATAAAATATAAATGCTCTTGTATTTAAGTGAATGATTTAAATCTTACCCATTCATAATGTACTGCTGCTGAATACAGGTCAGTTCACTTCTCCAATGGGTCTCCAATACAAAAAGTTTGACAGCCACTGGCGTTTAAACATCATGAAAACTAATGGGACACTTTCTGCATTGTTTTCACTATTTGCTCTTGTTGTAAATATGTGATAAATAACTCGTCAGTCATCAGAGAAGCCTTGGACTTTGTCAGAAAAGATGCTAATTCCAAAGCAAAAGGCCACTGTTCTGGGACTTGCTGTCAGAGGCTCAAAGTGCATTCCACACTCATCAAAGGAAAAGTCCGTGTGGGTAGAGACAATAAGTTTGTTTTCTGTGTGAAGATAGCGTAAGTATGGATTTAAAGAAAGATCCTATAGCTGTACTTTTTTGGATTATAGCAGGACAGAATAATTGAACTAGAAGGTGGAGATCCCTAGATATGGGTAGCCCTTTTGGAAATTTTTTGGGAAACTAGCAGTTTTATATCACTGCCACCGTATGGAGTTAACAACTGTGATTTTTATCTATTGCTGTATTTTACTTGCTTTAACCTCTCTGACTCTTTGCTAATAAATCTTACGTTAGTTTACCATTGATATGGTAACAGACTGTTTTCAACTGCTGGGATACATGTCAGTTTGTGCCTTTGTAGAATAGTAATAGAGATGTAGCGGTGTTAGTCTGGTCTTGCTGAAACAAAAGACAGGACTATGCAGCACTTTAAAGACTAACAAGATGGTTTATTAGGTGATGAGCTTTCATGGACCAGACCCACTTCCTCAGATCAAATTGTGGAAGAAAATTGGCATGACCATATATACCAAAGGGATACAATCAAAAAAAGTGAACACATATAAAGTAGACAAATCAGATTTCAGAACAGAGGGGGGATCGGGGGGGGGGGAGGTTAATGTCTATGAGATAATGATATTAGAGGTGATAATTGGGGAAGCTATCTTTGTAATGGGTAAGATAATTAGTATCTTTGGTAAGGCCCATTTGTAAAGTGTCAAATTTAAGCATGAATGACAGTTCAGAGGCTTCTCTTTGAAGTCTTGTGTTAAAATCTCTTTGAAGCAGGATGCAGGTAATCAGGTCATTGAAACAATGTCCATTCTAGAAGGGAAGTGTCTGAGAAGTTTGTCCAATATACACAGCAGACGGACACTGTTGGCAGTAAATAATACTCTGCTGACACCATCATTGGACCTAATCATTTCAGTTATAAGTTCAAGAACACATATTCCTGCTCATCCAGAAATATATTTATGCCATCATGTGCCAGCAGTGTCCGTCTGCTATGTATACAGGACAAACTTCTCAGACACTTTGCCAAACAATCAATGCACACAAAACAGACAGTTTCACAAAGAAAAAACAGTTTCTTGCCATTTCAACCAGAATGGGCATTGTCTCAACGACCTGATTACCTGCATCCTGCTTCAAAGAGATTTTAACACAAGACTTCAAAGAGAAGCCTCTGAACTGTCATTCATGCTTAAATTTGACAAAGTGTCTGAGAAGTTTGTCCTGTATACATAGCAGACGGACACTGCTGGCACATGATGGCATAAATATATTTCTGGATGAGCAGGAATATGTGTTCTTGAACTTATAACTGAAATGATTAGGTCCAATGATGGTGTCAGCAGAGTATTATTTACTGCCAACAGTGTCCGTCTGCTGTGTATATTGGACAAACTTCTCAGACACTTCCCTTCTAGAATGGACATTGTTTCAACGACCTGATTACCTGCATCCTGCTTCAAAGAGATTTTAACACAAGACTTCAAAGAGAAGCCTCTGAACTGTCATTCATGCTTAAATTTGACACTTTACAAATGGGCCTTACCAAAGATACTAATTATCTTACCCATGAAATTTCTCCTGTCGACCCTTCTGTGGGGATGCTAGAGAAATTTGTCTTAAGGTAGGTCAACTCCAGCTACATTATTTATGTAGCTGGTGTTGCTTATCTTAAGTTAACCTTCCAGTTTAGTATAGACCTGTCTATAGTTGTAGGCAGGTTACTGTCTGTTCTACAGTCATTCAACTGTAGAAAGATATTACAAAAATTTTTTTTCAAGAGGGGAGTCTAAATCCCAATCCCTAAGAGTTACTTTTCTCATCTCATGGACAAAGGTTCTCAACAAGATCAAACAAGATTGGGCCAATGTACTATTGATTGCACCAAGATGAGTTTGGTGACCATATCTATTCAGATTTATTCTCTCCCTCTAGGGCATCTTCTGAACAGTCCTTTTTTTGCTGATTCAAGATGCCAGTCGAACATGTCACTCCAACCTACATATTCTAAGGTTCTCAGCATGGTTCTTCAACAGTTATCAGGACTAGAGATACCCTGTTTCACAGGTACAACATGTTTTAAGAAACAGGCGAAAAAAGAAGCTACTTTTACAAGAAGTATCTCCAGAAATGGGAATGTTATTTTTGGTGTAGCAGTTGTCAGATTTGGTTGACTCACTCTCCTCCTCTAAGGTTTTGGATTACCTGTTGCAGCTGAAAACATAGGCTGTGTCTACACTGTGCCCATCTGGCGCAAGAAATATGCAAATGAGGCAAAGCATGGAATATTGCTAAGCCTCATTTGCATCATTAATGAGGCTCCGTTTTTGCGCAAAAACCCCTTCTTGTGCAAGAGCCATTCTTCCCAAAAAATATGCAGAAGAACGGCTCTTGCGCAAGAGGGGGGTTTTGTGCAAAAGCCTCTTGCACAAAAACAGAGCCTCATTAATTATGCCAATGAGGCACGGCGATATTCCACTCTTTGTCTCATTTGCATATTTCTTGCGCCAAACGGGCGCAGTGTAGACATAGCCATAGTGTCTTTCTATGAATTTTGTTAGGTTTTGCTTAGTAGCAATACTAGCTTTTCACACACCCCTAGTAGGCTTTTCCATTCTTCCCTCATCCAGCTATGGTTCTTAACAGATTTGCTCAATGAGTCCCCACAGATGGGTGGTGCTACTCATACTTGGGACCTGAACCAAGGCCTTAATTGCATTATGAAACTTCTTTTTAAGATGCTAGCTGCATGATCTGTAATCGATTTTTGTCAATGAAGAGAGCCTTTTGGATAGGTTTCACTTATACCCAAAGGGTTGGAGAATTGGAGCCTAGAACTGTTGGAGAATTGGGAACTTTAATATCAGGAACTCTCCCGCCACTCCTTACAACATTTACTACAGAGTAAGTGTTGCTGTAGGCCTGTTCAGGATTTTTAGCTAAGGTGTCTCCAAAATTTCATGTTAATCAAACCATTCATCTTTTCTTTTTTCCCCAAAAAAACCCCACATCGGACTAGTTAAAACATATTCCATTCCCTAGCTGTCAGGAAGGTATTATTCTTTTGCTTAGACAGAACCAAACTATTTAGAAGATCTTCTAGACCAGCTTGCCTGGTTCCAGCCCTCAAGGCTCACGGCTTTTCCCCCTCCCCTCCCCCCAACATTGGGGAGCCTACGCCTACTGCAAGACTGGGCCACACAAAGTCTACTAGCCTGGGCCCCGTTAGACTCTGGTGTGCAAGGAGGATGCGGGGCGTATCGTTCTCCTTCTCAGTCAGGGGCCACATTAGTGAGGGTTTCTCTTGCTTTTGCTGAGGTCCAGCCTAGCCAATAAATTGTACCAGCATCCCTTTAAATGCCCAAAGGCATATGCTACCGCACAAAAAAGGTTCCCCACCCCGTCCTAGACTATATTGTATCTGTTGTGGTCAGAAGCAAGGGTTAAGTAATTTCAAAAAAGTGGTTATCAAAGGGCATTTCCAGTTGTATTTAGATAGTAATAGCATTCTACAATAGCATTATCTGCATCTATAACCTTACTTTTAAAGTACTGTAGACATTTGTAGAGTGGCAATTTGTTCATGCTGTTGCTAATCGTTATATATAGGTAACTGTAGCAAAATCTGGTGCTGCTGCAAGCAACGCATTTGTGTCTTCTGTGTTGAACTCTGCTCTGAACCTCCTGTATCTGTATGGTATACTTCTCGGAAGCCACCTAATTTGAAGCACTCACAGCGACATATTAAAAGGAGAGGTTACCTCTGCAGCAACTGGACTTCTTTGATATGTCTCCTTGGGTGCGTCACTACCTGCCCTCCTTCCGCTCTGCTTAAGAGTGTCTCTTGTGGAACTTTGTAGTGGAGACAGAGTTGAGGCCAGTTCACTTGCACGGCCTTACATAGCCTGGGTATAGTGCACAAAGATGAGTGCACTTGAGTAACTTGAGACCATTGCTTCTTTTTTTTTCTCATCTGCAATCTCTGAAAATAGCCTGGCTCCTTCCTCTTTGGAACCCCCTTTCAGATAGCTGAAGTGTGCGATCAAATCCCCCCTCGTTCTTCTCTTCTGCAAACTAAATAAGCCTAGTTCCCTCAGCCTCTCCTCATCAGTCATCTGCTTCATCCCCCTAATCACTTTTGTTGCTCTCCATTGGACTCTTCAGTTTGTTCACATCCTTTCTGTAGCATGGCGGGGAGAGGAAAGGGGGAGGAGGGACTGGACACAATACTCCAAATGCAACTGCACCAGTGCCAAATAGAGGGGCATAATGACTTCCCTCAGTCTGTCAGTGCTCCTACTAATGCAGCCCAATATGCTGTTAGCCTTCTTGGCAACAAAGAGACACTGACTAATATCCAGCTTCTCCTCTACTGAAATTCCGGGTCGTTTTGTTCAGGACTGCCACATAGCTGGTTGGTTTCCAGCCTGTAGCAGTGCATGGGATTCTTCTGTCCTAAATCCTCAACTCTGCACTCATCAGATTTCATGTGGCCCAATCCTCCAATTTGCTTAGGTTATTTTGGGTCCTATCCCTACTCTCCAGGGTATCTATCTCTCCCCTCAGCTTAATGATCTTGAGTCAAACAGTCAAACCAACAAATTCTAGACCTTGTTGCTCGCCAGTCTAAGCATTTCCTTGCCTACTAGAGTTATTCTTTTAGGGAGTAAGATCTTCCTCTCATAAGGGACATTCGGGAGTCTTACACATTTGTGTCACCAGAATTCTATCTATAAAGAAAAAGATATATTTAAAGCAGTACAACCCTCTAGTGATTTGATATTTTTTTCAACAGAAAAGTACTACAGAAGGCCTCCGAGATGCGACTGACCGACTTCCGACCCCCTGCACTTACAACCATTTTTGTAATTGCAGAAAGGGCCAGAACCCTCCGACTTATGTCCTCAGCCCTCATTTACAACGGCGCACAGTGCCTACTGTAAATGCGGGTTTGAGTTACGACACCTACGACTTGCGACGCTTCCTCCGGAACTGATTGCGTTGCAAGTTGGGGGCCTCCTGTAGTTCTAATCTACCTGGATTTCAGCAAGGCATTTGATAAAATTTCACATGGGAAATTAGTTAAATTGGAGAAAATGAGGATTAATATGATCTGAAAGGTGAATAAGAAGCTGGTTAAAAGGCAGACTGTAAAGGGTAATACTGAGTGGTGAACTGTCAAGCTGGAGGGAGGTTACTAGTGGACTTCTTCAGGGATTGGTCTTGGGACCAATTTTATTTAATATTTTTATTACTGAACGTGGCACAAAATATGGGAGTATGCTAGTAAAATTTGCAGATGACACAATGTTGGGAGGTATTGCCAATATGGAAGAGGACCAGAATATCATACAACAGAGGTGGCCAACCTGCGGCTCTCAAGCTGCTTGCATCTCTTTGCTCAAAGAAATGCAGCTCTTGCGAGTTCGGAGCCATGCGTCTGGACTGCTCATAGCCGCTCTTCACATGTACCCCAGCGCTTAGAGGGAGAAGCGCATGGCTGTGGCAGTGGCCCTGGTGAGACTCAGGCATTGGGTTAGAGCGGGGAGGTGCCTGGCTCTGGGGAAGGGGAGGGAGATTGGGTTAGGCTGTGGGGGGGGTGCCTGGCTCTGGGGGAGGGATGGGTGCATTGGGTTAGAGCAGGGAGGCTGGCGGGGGGGCGTCTGGCTCTGCAGAAGAGGGGGTGCATTGGGTTAGACCGGGAGGGGGGCTGAAGCACCTTAAACTCAAAGACTTCATGGATGCAGAATAAGGCAGCTAACACAGATGTCGTATTTAAATTCCAGGGCAAAAAAAGAATCCGCATGTACCTGGTTTATACTGGATTTCTTTAAAGAAAATTCAAAGGCTATTGTTTGCCAGGCTAAAGCAATTATTCTGAGATAGGAGTCTCTCCCTTATTGTTTTTTAACCTGCCGTATTTGTAGTGTGGAACAGACCTGAATTTTTAGACGATAAAAAAAGCCATAATCTTCGTAAGTTTAAAAAAAAAAAAAAAAAAGAAAAGAAACCATCCCAGAGATTAACAAGTTGGAGTGAAATAGGCACTTCTTCGAGATGTGCGTTCTTGTGGTTGCTCCACTGTAGGTGTCGGGCTTGTCCCAGCGTCACAGATCGGAGATTAATCAGCAGTTGTCGGCTGAACCGCACATGCGTGCCAGGCGCCTTGTGCTGTTTGCGCCATTAGTGTGTAGTCCGGCTCCCACTAGTTACCTCTGTCTGTGGCTGAGGATGGTTAGAAGGATCTCACTCTCCTCAGATCCTATCAGAGAAACAATCTTGAAGTTAATTCTTAGCTAGCAGTTAGTTATAGTATTAATAGTTTGTTGTTAGTTAGTAGTTAGTTGACAATAGTTATAGAACGTTAAAAAAAAGAGAGACAGGCGGCAGACGCGTACTCCGCTCTCAAAAAAAAAAAAAAAACAGAGAGAAAAGAAAGACAGAGAAGAACTACAAAACCATGCTGGAAACCATATAAAATAATGTAGCACCTGTCGGGAAGCCATGCCCGCCTCAGATGGGCACTCCTGCTTTATCAAGTGCTTGGGCAAAGAGCATATTCCACAAAAATGCCCCTATTGTTCAAAATTGATTACATGAGCAAGAAGGGATAGGGAGATGAGGCTCAAAATGCTCTTATTCAATAGGGCGCTGCAGCCCTCACAAACTGAGCACTCCCCACCAGAGTCAGACCCCATTAGATCCAGGAAACTTTGGGCCGACTCGCCAGGGTCTTGCGCTATCACAAAAAGGAGGCCCTCTCCCACTCGCTCACTACCACCAACCCGCATTAGTGTCGGAGATAAGCCTGGCACCTTAAGGACGGCTTTGGCTCGTGACCCGCCGAAAGCGAAGCCAAGCCGCAGCACATTGGCACTGGGGCCAACCGTACCGCGAAAATCACCAACAACGGCACCGGTGACCCTCGGTGCAGGAGTCAGTACTGGAAATTATACGGTGCCGCCGATGCAGCTGGCACCTCCAGCACGGTTGGAACGGGGCAGATCAGCACCATCTCTGCTACTGCAGTCGGTGTCAATGCCAACACCGCAGCTGACACCAGCCCCGGCACCACAGTTGGCACCGACCATACCCACTATGCAGCCATCAGATGACTCTGCTCCAGTACGCTCATCGGCACCTGTAAAAGCCATCTGTAAAACTCAGTGTGTCATTACTCCTTCCCCTGTCCCGGAGAGTATCACTATTTCCCTGGAGCCTCTTTTTCCTTCACCGGTGCCATCTGCTCCTCTTGAGATCTCCCTGTGACACTGTGCCGCTGTTGAATACCATGATACATCAGCACACGAAACGCTCTCTCCTCAATGCGCTATCGGCACCAGAGAGCACCTTTATCTCCTAGATCCAAGAAGGCAGCCCTCACCAGTCAGGCACTACCATAGCCATCATCAGGATCACAGATACTGTGACCACTGCCGAGACGCATGTCATTCTTATTTACCACATTACCCATGTTGTTGGTCACCATGTTGTTACCGGTCAGATTCCAGACAAGCAGGGGTCAACTCCCCCACTCAGCTGCTACAAGACACCCCACTCCTATGCAAGGTACACCTAGGATCCCCAGCACTCTGAGCTTGAAGAAGGTCAGCTTTCTGCCCAGGATCAACCTCAGGGACCCTCCCCGATGGACCCATCTTCTTTGTCACCAGATGATGCAGTGTTCCCAGGGGATTCATCACGGACTGATGACATAATGGCAGTTTCAAAACCTTTTCGAATGTGTCACAGACAGTCAAGAAGTCCAGCTCCCTGAGGTATCGGGAAAGCAACACCGCCTTTTGAAGAATTTGCAACTCTCTCAAAGGTCCAAGGTTGCTTTACTGCTTGACGAGGCTATCCTAGAAATAGCAGATGACATATGGCAGACACCAGCGTCTGCTCCTGCGACCAATAAGAGGGCCAATAAAAAGTATTTCGTCCCTGCTAAAGGGATGGATTTTCTATTTATGCATCTGCAGCCTAACTTCCTTGTAGTGGATGCGGCTCAAGAGAGGGCAAGGCCCCACAGTACAAGTCTACTTCCAATGAAAAAGAGAGTAAATGCCTAGACCTTTTCAGTAGAAAGGTTTATTCGTTGGCGACTCTCACTTTGAGAATGGCCAACTATGCAGCCCTCCTGGCTGATCATGATTTCGATGACTATACCAAGTTAACAACTCTGATAGAGTACCTCCCAGATAACAAACGCCAGATCTTATGATCTGTGGTTCAGGAGGGATACACTGCTTTGCACACAGCTCTGCAGATTGTGCTAGATATTGCCGACACAGCCACACGCTCCACTGCAACCTCAGTGGTAATGCACAGAGCTTCATGGCTCCACTCTGCAAGAGTCCCAAGGGAGCTACAGTCGAAGGTGGAGGACTTCCCCTTCGATAGACAAAAACTGTTTGCACAGAAAATAGACAAGGTCCTCCACATTGGAAAGGACTCCAGGACCACTTTTAAGAACGTTAGGCATGTACATGACACTGTACAGACGCAAGCACTACCAGCCTTATCAGAGATACAGGCCCTTCTGTTATTCTGCTCCTCAATGTAGGCCATTCGATCAGCACCGTGCTAGACAACGGCTGCAAAAGCAACGTCCCCAAAACAACAAGACGTCCCAACAATCAAATACCAGGCAGCAGGTTGGATGCGTTGGTCGGGAGTCTGCAAACCATTCCTCTAGTTGGTCAGCAAAGCAAAGAGACCCGTCTGTTCTATCATCGCTTAAGACGATCCAACAACAGTGAGCCGTCATCCGGGCTATTCAATCCCCTTTACTTTGCTCTCCCCCCTCCTCCCCTGTCCTCCTTCAGGGACCCGTCTCATGAGACCCTCTTGAGGCAGAAGGTCCAACACCACCTCACCATCGGAGCAATAGAAAAAGTGCCTGCAGAGTTCAGGGGCCATGGGGTTTATTCCCATTATTTCCTCACTCAGAAGAAGTCAAGGGGATGGAGGCTAATATTAGACCTTCATTGTCTCAATAGATACCTGCGCAAGCAGAGATTCAAAATGGTGACCCTAGCATCTATTATCCCAGCGCTCGACAGCAGGGATTGGTTTGTTCCCTCGACCTGCAGGACACCTACTTTCATGTCACAATTCACTTAGGACACAGTCGGTTTCTAAGATTTGTCCTCGGAACCGAGCTTTTTCAATACCAACTTTTACCCTTCGGCCAATCCTCTGCACCCAGGATGTTTTCAAAGATACTTTGCCGAACTGGGATAGTTATTTTCCCCTATCTCAGTGACTGTCTCATCAAAGACCCATCCTTCAACAACACACTTCAGTCTGCTACCACTACAAGGGCAGTATTCAAGGCTCTGGGCCTCATAGTCAATCTTCAAAAGTCATCGATGACTCCACAGCAGTCTCTAGAATTTATCGGCACATGCCTGGACTCATCCACTGCCCATGCATACCTGCCGCTGCACAGGTTTCATGTAATTCAGGACCTCGTACAGGTCATCTCCACGAGCCCCATGGTTTCCATACTTACCTGCCTCCAACTTATGGGGCACATGGCAGCTACCACGTATGTAGTAATGCATGCGAGGCTTCACCTACGGTGCCTTCAACACTGGCTAGCCTCGGTCTGTGTTCCCAGCAATCACAACGTGCACAGGACAGTCACTGTACTGTCGCAAGTGACAAAATCCCTAACTTGGTGGACCACCTCCATCAACATGTTAGCTGGTGTACCCTTCCACCAGCCTCAGCCCACAATGCAAGTTACTACTGATGCATCTTTAGTAGGCTGGGGGGCACACTTCAACAGTCGTCACATTCAGAGCCTGTCATGGCTCCTTCCCCACTCTCTGGCATGATAAATGCAGAAGTGGGGGCTAGCAAAAGTACCCCAAAACCTTATCTACCAGGCTTTGGTATAAAACTTCTCTCAAGAGGCACTTCATATATAAACATCACACATGTACACAAGTATCATACATAGAATCAGCAGAGAACAGGCTTTCATTAGACACCTTACATGGGCCCCTTTGCACACAATTTGGACCCAATACCTATTAGTGAGCACAGCAGTACCCTTACTCGGAGCTAAAAAATTAAATTTATCCATGCCAGCTTTGGCAATGGTCTGAAACCCAGTTAACACTGGGACAATGTATGTATCCTCATTCCCTATAGCGTATGCGTCTTGGCTTTTCGCCCACGGACACACTATGTAGTTGTGCCTCGGTTTCCCTTTTCACACAACACACCAATTTTGGAATTTCTCTTCTCAAATGAGAAGCTCCAACACTAATTACAAGTATTAACAGTGAACTATTAGTGTCAAGGCTTTTGAACATACCGTATGTCCTTGGGTACATTTCTTAACAGTTTCCAGGGTTTTGGTACAAAATCATGCACATTGAACATTGTTACAATTCTTAGTAACAGCAGTACAGTGGTTATGAAAGTTAACATAAGTAGCAGGAACTGTAGATCTATTTGCCACACATCAAAGCGTGAAATGCCAGTACTACTGCTCCTGAGCTGGAATCAGACCAAGTTCCCTGGGAGATGCCTTTCTACTTGACTGGGGCGATCAGTTACTTTACACCTTCCCTCCGACTTCTCTCATATCAAGAGTCTTAGAGAAGATCACCAGGGACAGTGCAACAGTAATCCTCATAGCCCCTTTTGGCCTTGTCATACATGGCTCCCCTATCTTTTTTGCATGTCCCCTCACTCACCATACCCACTACCCAGTCACCAAGACCTGCTGACCCAACATCAGGGAACCCTGGTGCACTCTCTCAGTCTGACCACCTTCACCTAACAGGCACCTGGTTCCTAGTTGGTTCCAGGGCACAGAAATGATCTGTTCCCAAGACATCAAATTTGTCCTGTTGCAGAGCAGGAAATGCACCACTTCAACTATCTACATGCACAAGTGGTGCAGATTTCATTCCTAGTGCACAGAACAATTTAGACCCGGCCTCCAACCTCATCCATCGTGTTCTCGATTATATCCTTCACTTGAAGCACTCTGGTCTAGCGTTATTATCTCTCAAGGTTCATCTTGCTGCAATCACTGCCTTCTGACAGCCAGTGGAGGGCTATTCTGTTTTCCCGCATCTGGTCACTTTCCGTTCATGAAAGGGCTAGAAAATCTCTACACACCGTATAGAGAGCCGCCTCAACCATGGAACCTAGAATGAGTTTTGGATGCATTAACATGGCCTCCCTTTGAATCCATGGTGACCTGCTCTCTACTGATCTTAACGACCAAACTTGCCTTCTTGTTAGCAGTAACCTGTGCATTCAGGGTAGGAGAGATCACCGCTTTCTCTGCTTCATCTCCCTATACGGTATTCACAACTCAGGGGGTCGGACTCCACCTGCAACCTAAAATTCTTCCGGAAGTAATTTCGGACTTTCAACGAACCGATTGTCCTCCGTACATTCTACCCCAAGCCACACTCCTCGCAACCAGAAGCAAGGTTTTATACATTAGACGTTTGAAGGGCGCTGGCCTTCTATATTGATAGAACAAGACCCTTTTGGAAATCCGAACGACCGTTAATCTTGACAGCTGAGCGTTCCAAAGGCGAACCCCTTTCGGTGCAACACATCTCTAAGCTCATTGTTTCATGTATAGTGTGTTGCTGCGCATTACAGATCAAACCTCTACCAGAGACACCAAGAGGCAGTGGCGACTTCCACAGCTTTTCTCAAAGGGGTTCCCCTGTGTGCCATTTGTTGGGTGGCCATGTGGTCCTCTAACTATACCTTCGCAAAACACTACGCAATCGCCAACATTTTCACTGGTGACTCAGCAGTTGCTGACGCAGTGCTGTCCGCAGTGGTAAAACCTTAACTCCAAATCCCACCTTCCTTTCTCTTGGACTGTTGCTACAAAGTCACCTACAGTGGAGCACCCATGGGGACACCACTCGAAAAAGAGTAGGAAGTTACTCACCTTGGTGCAGTAACGACAGTTCTTTGAGATGTGTGTCCCCGTGGGTGCACCACTACCCACTCTCCTCCCTGCTTTGGAGTTTCTCCTTATGTCTTTCAGACACTCAGCGATTAGGAGGAACTGGCAGGAGCCGGACTGCACGCTAATGAACGGCATGAGGTGCCTGGCATGCATGCACGGCCCAGCAGATCACTGCTGACGAATCTTCAATCTGTGGTGCTGGGACACCTGACACCTATGGTGGAGCACCCACGGGGGGACACATCTTAAAGAACTGTTGTTACTGCACCAAGGTGAGTAACTTCCTCTTCAAATTGTGTTAGTTTATTTCTCAGTTCAGTTTAATTTTAAAAATCTCACAGGACATAATAGAGCAGTAGTGTTAAATTTAAAATACATAGTGGGGATGCTTTTTTTAGTGTGAGAATATTACTGTATTTTCAAATGGTTTTTTTTTTTTTTTAAGTTTGATGTTTGTTCCTTGTCAAGTTCTCTGAAGATCTATGGACTGGCCGTGAATTTTTTAAGTGACTAGAGACTTTTTTATTAGTTTTTAGTAAATGGTCTGTTAATATTTGTCGTCTGTTACTAATTTTCATTTGCCTGTTGTATACGTTTAAATCTGTACCCTAGTGCTGAATGTGAGCCAATCAGAAAATCATTAACTAGTCATTAGTAGCCAATCAGCAGACGAGATAACTTTCTGTCAGGTATTCTACAACAGAGCCATTCCACGGAACTTAGTATTATTAACCAATCACGTACCCTGTTATTTTAAAAAGTTAGTCTTTCTTGTCACATTTTTCTGGTGAGACGTTTAGCAGTGTCCAAGATTTTCTTTTTAGTTTGCAGCATATGGTAACCCTCTTTCAACATGGAAGGAAAATGTAAAAATAAGCACAAATATGAAGAACACAGAACATTCTTAATGGAGTGGGAAAGTTCATATTTTTTCGTTGAATGCAATGGCAAACCACTCTGTCTGATAAGCCAGACTGCGTTAGCACATTTCAGGTGTTCAAATCTCCTGTGCCATTTCAACTCACGCCATGCTAACATCAATTGGGAATTTCAAAAAGGTACTGAACTACGCACTCACATACTAAAATCTTTGAAAAATCAAATAGAAAAACAGACTGGAGTGCTCCGTAAATTTTCCAAGCACACTCAGACAGTTACATTTGCCCCATGTCAAGTCACTTGGAACATTGCCCGTGCTAAAAAAACTTATAACTAAGGCGAGTTTGTTAAAAAATGCCTTGTAGATGTTGTTTCCATCTTGTCTCTAGAAAATGACAATCTGAAAAGAATGGTTTCAGACCTTCAACTCTCATGCCACACAACTGAACACAGAATATCTGACATAAATAATGCACTTGAATCATGTTTATATTCAGAGCTTCAGAAAGGCGAGTACCTCAGTATCTCACTGGACTAGTCTCGTGATGTACAGAACAAACCTCAATTGGCAATATTTGTACGGACTGTATCAGAGGATTGTATAATCAACGAAGTAGTCCTGGATATCATTACCATTAAAAGACATTGATGTAAAAACACTGATGGAAGTGTTTGCAAGAACAAATCTGCCTTTACCAAAACTTGCAGCAATAGCAACAAATGGGATGCTGTCTATGTTCACATCTGTGAATGGACTTGTGGGGCTATGTAGAGCTGACGACAGATTCACTGAGTTCTAGATGTTTCATTGCATCATCCATCAGGACCAACTGATGTCTAAAAACCTGCATTTAGACCACGTAATGAAATCTGTGCTAGAAATTGTCAATTATATTCGCACACATGCTCTTAACCACAGACAATTCAAGAATCTCATTGCTGTGCTCGACCAAGGTCTTCCAGGAGACCTGCCACTGCACTGCCACTGTAAGGGGCTTTGAAAGGCAAAGTGCTGTTTCGTTTTCTTGAACTTTTGGACGCTGTGAAACTGTTCATGGAAGAGAAGCATAAGGAATATACCGAGCTGTCAGACCCTCATTGGGGTTTTAGATTTGTCATTTCTGGTGGACGTGCTGCGTCATCTGGACAGACCTGGACCTACAAGGGAAATTAAAGATGCTGCCTGACCTGGTGCAAAGTTTATTTGCGTTTGTCAACAAACTCAGGCTGTTCAAGGCACAACTTCAAAGGCAGGAACTAACACATTTTCCCTCATTGTTAAATGTGGGTCATCAAACAGCTGAAGCCTTGAAAAAAAAGCACAGCACGATATGCAACACTGGTCGAAAAACTTCAGGATAGTTTTTTGGAGAGATTCTATAATCTACAATTGAAAAAGCCGCAGATTACTCCTAGTCGACCCTTTCGTTGGGGAGGCTGACTGTTTGAAAGCCCTGTTAATCAATCACAGATGAAGCAGCTTCTCAGATTGAGATGATTGAACTGTCAAAGGATGATAGATTGAAGTCTTTTCTAAAGGAAAGCACACTTGAGTTCTGGAAAACTGTACCGATTAAAAAAAATGACAGTATTAAATGGACTGCAGTCAGACTACTGTCAATGTTTGGGTCAATGTACCTTTGAGAGCTAGTTTTTTCTACATTGAAATATGTGAAATCGAAGCATTGATCTATTCTAACTGACCAACACGTGAGGGAATTACTTAGTGGCCTCAACCGAATAGAAGCCCAATTTGAAGAAGATTGTTGAAAGCAAGGATTGCCAAAAGTCCCACTGAGTCAAAAACTATAACATGAAAGGTAAGAAATAACATTGTGGTTTTATTTTTCCTCGCTGATCAAACTATTAAGAACCCATCTACTGACATTCTTTTAAAATTGACTGCGCTTATGCTTACATTAAATTGCTTCACTTTGAATTCAAACTTCTACTCTCAAGTAAGATGTGTTAGTATGGGCACTAAAATGGGACCATCTTATGCCTGTCTATTTGTGGGATTTGTAGAGATGTTTTTTCAACAGTTTTCTGGAAACAAACCCTATCTCTTCTTGAGGTATATTGACATTTTTGGAATTGCAACTTGCTCTCACAAAGATCTCAACAAATGTATTTTGTCATTCTTTCAGTTCCACCCAGCCTTGGAACTTTGGAACCCTTTGGAATGAATGTTATGTTTTGAGCATCTTCTGGAACAAAAATTTGAAATAACAACTTGTTTGTCAGCACAGCACTTTAACACAGCTGAGGAAGGGCTCTTGTCCAAAATGTCCTGTAATGTTGTTTTTATCACTATATTTTGTGTACTATATATAGATAGCTGTATAAAAATAAATATATAATATGTGGCTCTTTGCACTCTATCCACAGCTATTTTGGCTCTTAATCTGTAACTAGTTGGCCACCGCTGGCATTCAAGATCATGTGCATGACCTAGTAAACTAGAAAAACTGGAGTAATAAAAACAGAATGAAATTTGATATTGCAAATAGAAAGATCACGCACCTAGAGATTAACAAAAAGACTCTACTATAGGGACTCATCAGTTGGAAGTAATGGAGAGAGAAAAGACACAGGCATATTGGTTGATCACTGGGGGAGTGAGTTGTCAATGTGGATGTAGCTGTGAAAAAGGCTAATACAGTTTCAGGATGCATCAGAGAAGGTATTTCTAGTAGAAACAGGAACATGTTTGTACCACTGTACAAGACACTGGTAAGATCTTATCTGGAATAGTGTGCAGTTCTGATTCCAGGTTTAAGAAAAAATAATTGAAACTGCAACAGGTGCAGAGTAGGGCTACTAGGATGATCTGAGAAATGAGGAAAAAACCTATCTTATAGGAGAAGACTGGGAGCTTGTCTTGTCTTGTTTTGCCTCACTAAGGCCTAATCTACACTGGGAGTTTAGGTCAAATTTAACCATATTAGTTTGATTTTTCTAAACCAGTGTTTCTTAAACTTTTTAAGATGAACACCAAACAATATTTTTTTCTGAGGAACACCAAGGACTTTTTGTTGAGCAAAAAAAAAAAAAAGAGGCCGCAGAAGTTATTGAGCAGAAAGAAAGAAAAATAGGGTTGGGGGGAAAGTTATTGAGGGGGGGAAAAAAGTTGCCTGTCCCTTTAAGGGTGGCCATTTTGAATTCTGTTGTTCTCTGTGGCACACCTCCAACTACCTCATGGCACACCGGTGTACCATGGAACACAGTTTAAGAAATACTGTTCTAAACAATGTGTCCACACCACTAAGCCAATTCCGTCAACTTTAAAGGCCATTAAAAGTTGATTTTGGTACTCCTGCTTTTCACAAGGGGTAACAGCAAATTCATAAGAATGGCCATACTGGGTCAGACCAAAGATCCATCTAGCCCAGTATCTTGTCTGCTGACAGCAGCCAATACCAGATGCCCCAGAGGGAGGGAACACAACAGGTAATCCTGTCACCCATTTCCAGACAAACAGAAGCTAGGGACACCATTCCTACCCATCCTGGCTAATAACCATTGATGGACATAACCTCCATGAATCAATCTAGCTCTTTTTTGAACCCTGTTAAAGTCCTAGTCTTCATCACATCCTCTGGCAAGGAGTTCCACAGATTGCCGAGTGAAGAAAAACTTCCTTTTGTTTGTTTTAAACCTGCTGCCAACTTATTTCATTTAGTGACCCCTAGTTCTTATATTGTGGGAATAAGTAAATAACTTTTCCTTATTCGCTTTTTCCACACCAGTCATTATTTTATAGACCTCTATCATATCCCCCCTTAGTCTCCTCTTTTCTAAGCTGCAAAGTCCAAATCTTTTTAATCTCTCTTCATGTGGGACTTGTTCCAAACACCTAATCATTTTTGTTGCCCTTTTCTGAACCTTGTGTGGTTGATTCTAGTGCAGACACAATACTATAAAAGTCAATGTTCTTGGTTTCCAGGAGGTGTCCCACAATGCCTTGCTGTGATCGCTCTGGCCAGGATTTTCAACTGTGCTGCTCTCTAAGGGCACAGGAAAAGCCCCGGGAAATTTTTTAATTTCTTTTTCTGTGTAGCCAGCGTGGCAGGCTGACCTGATAGCAGGCAAGCAGCATACCTGGCTATGAATGCCGAGGGTCACAGTATTCCTTCAAAATTTTATATCCATGAGCAGAGTGAGTTTTGTCTTGTGCAACAATATTGAGGCCATGTGTGCTTGCTCGGATGTGTGCTACTGTGGCACCCAAGTTATAAACCTCTCCCTTTTCCCCTCTGCTGCCACGTCTCCCACCCTCCCCTCACCCCATCTGCTCCCCTGGTTTCTGCTGCTGCCCCTCACCCATCTCTGCTGTCCTCACTCCTGCCCTTTTCACTCCCCTCAGCCCTTCTGGGACCTGCTCTTCTGCCCATCCTCTCTGATCCCTGCACCTGCCCTTCCCTTCCCCTCTGTGCCCGCCTCTCCTCCCCCTCCCCATCCCCTCTCCTAACACCTCACTCTAGCCACTTGCCCAGCATCTCTCCTCTGCCCTCTGGTGCCCATCCCTCCCCCTGGCACCTGCATCTTCCCTCACCCCCTACACCCACCTGGTGCTCCCCCTGCCTTCACTGCCCCTGCCCTCCCAGCACACACACCCTTGCCCTCTTCTTCCCTGGTGCCCCTTCACAACTCTCTGCACCAGTTCTTCTCATGCCCCCTCTGCGCCTTCACACATGATTTGCTCCATTCCCCTCCTTCCTCGTGCCAACCCCTCCTTTAAACTCCTCTTCTCCCAACACCCAATGCTATTTTTATTACCCTGGCCCAGGCTCCAGCAGCTGTCACGTGGGTCGTGTGGTGGCTTCCCAGCTGCTCCTGTGGTGGGGGAGCCACCCGCAATGCGGCCCCGTCCCCAGAGCAGCTGGGGCCCACGGCTGCATGGCTCTGCTGACGGCACGGGTGGGACTGAAATTCTTGATGCGTGCCTGCCCAGGGAACCTTGGTCACAGATGAGCACCGGCAAGGAGCATGTATGAGATCATCGATCTCATTGCTGTGTGGGGAGAAGAATATCTTCAGGCAGAACTACGAAACAGCAAAAGAAATGCTGATATCTATGCCTAGATCACAAAGGGCATGGTGGAAAAAGAATACACCAGAGACACCCTACAGTGCTGCTTGAAAATAAAGGAGTTCAAGCAGGCGTAGTGGAAGACAAAGGAGGTAAATGAACAGTCTGTGTCACTACAAAATTACTTCTCTCCAAACCTGTTAATAGCTTCTCTCCTGACTCTGATTTCCTTTGTCCCCCCTCTACTTCTCTGTGGTCTGGTCTGCACTGTGTTGACAGTGACTCTTTTGCTGGCACTGCATGTCTTAGGCTGTGAGGGGGCAATGTTAGCAGGTAACATTGCATATTAGCTATCTACAGTGATTCACTTTCAAAGTTGATGGTAGCCATCCTGCTGAGAATACGCTATGTCAAACTCTTGCACAGAGCGGGGACATGTACCTTCAACTTTACAAAATTGGGTGCTAGAAGATCAACCTTGTATCCATGTAGAATAGGCCTAAAAGAAGGCTATGAGGAGATAAGATTGCTCTCTATAAATACATCAGAATAAATGCTGCGAGGGAGAGGAATTTAATTGTGCCATTGTGCACCCAAGAACAAATGATGGACAATTTATATTCAACAAGTTTAGGCATGAAATTAGGTGAAGGTTTATAATAATCAGAGGAGTGAAATTTTGGAACAGCTTTCTAAGAGGAGGAGTGGGGGCAAAAAACCTAACTGGTTTCAAGACTTAACTTGATAGGTTTATGAAGGGGATGGTATGATGAGACTGTCTGCAGTGGCATGTAGCTATTCTGTGACTGCAATATAAGTCTCAAATGGCTGAGAAAGTAGATGGCAGGGCTCTGAATTAAAACCAGATTCTTTCCTAGGTGTCTGGCTGGTATGACTTGCCCACATGCACAGGGGATAACCGATCACCATATTTGTGGTCAACAGGAATGAATTTTCAACCAGAATTCTGTAGCTTAGACAAGCCCTTAGAGTTAGATGTCTTCACTACTGTACTGCAAAATAAGCTACTGGTCTTTTGTGTG
Organism: Pelochelys cantorii; assembly: GCA_032595735.1. NCBI lineage: Eukaryota > Metazoa > Chordata > Testudines > Trionychidae > Pelochelys > Pelochelys cantorii. The sequence continues at coordinate 46,210,475 of CM064335.1, forward strand.
TGAGACCAAGAGAGGACTCTGCTAGCAAAGCACACATTCCTCATTTTCAGGGACACTCCAGTATGTTTGTTCATTCAGCCCTTTTGATATCGTACACTGTTGGTTAAGTTTTAGCGATGCAGCAGATCGAACTTTTTAATAGGCTTACACCGATGGTGTCAGCTATATGGGCACTTTTCTCATCTCTCTTGCAGATGTCATTGACAGAGAGGTGAAGATAAGCTTGTATGGTACCACCAGTAAGAACTGACTGCTAGTACTGGCCCTTACACAGCTAACTTTAAAATGCTGCCATGGCAGTGCTTTGATGTTGCTGCCCTTTTTGTTTCTCCCGGTCAGCGGCCCTGCCATAAGATTCGGCAGCATTGCTACAGCAGTGCTTCGCCCAGAGGCAGAGGGCACTGACATTAAAGTGCTGCCATGAGCCTGACAATATAAAAAGGCCTAGGGCTCTCGGCCTCTGTGGCAACAGCCAGGAGCCATGGACCCTTCAAATCACTGCTACTACCTCTGCAGCCCCCACAGCTCCTGGCAGACACTAGGGAAAGGGGGGGGTGGAGTCTGCTTTCAGCCTCACCCCTTCCATCCAAGACTCAGCCCCTTCCAGGGGCACCGAGCTGTCCTCCCCTGCCAAGCACACTCTGCCTGGTGCAGGCCTTCGCATAAGTTCTGACATCTACTTCCCTCCTGCATAGACATCTTTTTTTCATCAGGCTGTGACTTTTTGGCCTAGGATGGTCACTTAAAACCAGAGTACCTTGCTTCAGCCTAGGCCCAGGGCCTTGTGTGGTTCCTGAGAGAGTAGAATCCATCGACGTGGTTTCTCCAACTGACTAACCTGAGGGACATCAGTAGCAAATGGTGTTACAGACTATTCCATGTGGACTTCTTCAGTTCTGTGTATGGATAATTTCTGTGTTCCTTGTCAGAGTCTAATCCTTCCTGAACACAGTTATTTTGGTTTATCAGCAGAAAGGTATAGCAGGGTCTCCCTTGCTCTTCTTCAGATTCATCAACTGAAATGTAAATGTCCTTTTTATGTTAACTAGAATAGAAACCTACCAGCAGAAAAGAGACTTTAAAGGCACAGTTTATAGCAGGAGTGGGCAAAAGGGCCTCTGCGGGCTGGATCTCGCCCACCAAGTGGGTTGATCCGGCCCGGGGAGGTGCTGTCTCTCGCTCGCCCCCAGGCCATTTAGGGCCTGGGGGCGGAGGGAGTGCACAGAGCCTCCTACCGCCCTGTGAGGAGCGCATGGCACTTTGAAGTGCTGCATGCTCCTGGCAGGGGAGGGTGGGAGGAAGCTTCATGTGCTCCCCTGCCTCCAAACCCTGATTGGCCTGAGGGTGGGGGAGTGTGTGAAGCCACTTCCTGCCCTGCCAAGGGCATGGGTGCCTAGTGGGAAGGGGGGCAAAGGGGCACCCCCAGCCCCAGACCAATCATGGTCTGGGGATTTGGAAGCCCAGAGGCATTCTGGCCAAAAATTATTGCCCATCCCTGGTTTATAGAAATGTATTTAGGCTACCTGAGCAATTTATTAGTGATGGGAATGTTTCCAGGTAACTTTTTCTGGGTTGATCACATGCACAAATCCCTTTTACAGATTGGAAACAATTTTCCCCTTATCTTTTCTATGTTATTACTGAAAAAAGGCTTTTGTTAGTGCACTGTTGAGAGGCTCAGGAAGGGAAAATATATTTATTGTAGGTAGCAAACTGTATTGTCAACTGAATCTCTGACATCTTGTCTCTAAGTCAGATTCTTTATACACCAAATAATAATTTAATTCCCCAGAATCTCAAGATTTTTTTTACAGGCGATACGATTTTTTTTTTTAAGTTTGCAGTTTATCAGGAAAAAAAAAGTGTGGATAACAAAGACCAGCAGAAATTTCTTAGCTGTGAAAGTTACCTTATCTATTTTTTCTTTTGTTTCTTCAGGCTACCGAAGAGGTTTCAAAAAATCTGGTTGCCATGAAAGAAATATTATATGGCACAAATGAAAAAGAGCCCCAGACAGAAGCTGTGGCACAACTCGCTCAAGAACTGTACAATAGTGGTCTTCTTAGTACCCTAGTAGCAGACTTACAGCTCATTGATTTTGAGGTAAGAAAATAGTTGCAAAATTTTATGAGCTACATACTTGGTAAGTTGCATTTTGATCATCTGATCATCCTGTTTTAATGTAGTAAGAAGTTCACTTACTATTTACACAATTGTATTTTTTCAGTGCTGCTAACTATAGTAATTGCATTAAGATTTAAATAGGAAACATTACTACAAGAGTTTGGAAAGCTAAATCACATAAAAATGAACAGTAGATAAATAGCTCAAATCTTTATCCCAAAACTCTATCAGAGGTATTTCTTAATATCTCATTTAATTTAATTGCTGTGTTCAGAGAAAGATAAAAATCCTGGAAAGCACAAATGCCATAATGCCCATAATCTCATTTAAATCCCTTTTGAGTTACTACTGCATGATAATACTGACTCTCATCAGTATTCTCATTTGTCTGTTCATTAATATATTTCCATTCTTCTTCAAGTGATGTCCCCATGGGTGCTCCACTGTTGGTGTCGGCACTGCAGATCGGAATCTTTTCCAGCAGTGTCCAATTGGACTGTGCATGTGTGAAAGCGGTGCACGCAATCACACCCCTGGAGTTCACATGCACCCCTCAGTTCCTTCTTGACCCCCCCCTTGGTCGCAGACAGAGCTCCATCACTCTCTTCCTTCCTACAGTTTTTCTGTAAACAGGAATTCGAGCAATTAGCTGGAAATCGTTCCTTTCTTGTGTTTATAGTCAGTAGTACTTAGTTAAAAGATGGAGAATGATTGTAAATAGTTAACCCGTAGCTGCTGAGGTACGACGCACCTTCAGCCGGAATGCTGCAGCACTCAGGCATAAAAAAGAGAGAGAGAAGAGACAAGAAAAAGAAAGAAGAGAGAAGTGTGTGGCACTGATGGCAGGAGATCAATGAAATGCCAGCTTCCACTGACATTAAAAAATACAAAACATGCCGAGACCCTATTCCTGCATCTGACGGCCATGAGTAATGTATTCGATACCTGGGGGAAACTCATGTGCCCCAGAAGTGTGCTCACTGCTGCAGCCTTACATCCAGAGCCCATAAAAAGCAGAAACATGGCCAGAACTCGCCACTACATAAAGCCCTCCACTAAAATAAGGGCCTCTCCCGCTTGCTCAAGAGTCACCAAGGGAGACAAACCTGGCACCTCTGGCTCAGCACGCCCACGTGCAACATTGCTGACAGAGTTGCAATCCCATCCTTAGCAAATAGCAATACCAACTGCCCTGGCAACAGAGGCATCCAGCTCTAAGAATCCAAACAACACGGCAGCACAGCCTTCTAAGACCTTGGCACGCTCCAAGGCCAAGTCAAAATCAGTGCCGCATGCATGCAGCCCACGCTCGGTACATCACCAGCAGCATCGATGCTGCCCTTCTCGCATTCTCATTCTCCAGCACAGCAATAACCACCACATAGCAGTCACTGTCCCTCAGGACGTGCTCAAGCACCAGTGCCATACATGGAACCGAGATTGGGACCTCCATGTACTCCTTTCCTCCGCCTCTGTTCCCAGTCCCCATTTTCTTTGCATGGCTCTCTAATTCCACCATGCTCACCAGTGCTCTCACGCTACGGCTACTGCGAAGAGAACTGTAGGAGTATATTCTCATTACAACACTTGTCCCCAACCAGACTGCATTCACCTTATGGCAGGCACCAGCCATGATATGCATGTCACTCAACATGGTATCCGGACTGGTCTTACCATCCCTATTATCCACTCCATTGGTCTCCATATTGACTCTGGGCACCTTCACTGCACTGACCTACCACACACTCAACTCCGACTCACAGATCACCACTTCCCTCATGATCTCATACCTCTGCCTCCCATATCATAGAAATGGACACAGAGGAGGCACAGATTATAGACAGCACAGATACCGAACATCCAGATGCGTCTCCAATTGACAAATCTTCATCAGTTCCAGATGAGTCTGTCATTCCAGAGGACCAGTCACCAACTGACAACCTCAGACAATTCTAAGATCTGTTTAAGAGGGTGGCTACTAGCCAGGAGGTAGTACTATCAGAGATGCCGGAAAAGCAACACAAATTGTTAAAGAACCTTAACCCCTCCTCAAAGTTAAGAATAACTCTACCTCTCGATGAAGCGATCCTAGAAGCAGTGGATGAGGTAAATCCCAGCCTCAGCCCCACCAACTAACAAGAGCAGACAAGAAATATTTTGTCCCATCTAGGCATGGACTTTTTATTTCTCCACCCACAATCAAATTCCTTAGTGGTGGATGCTGCAATTCAGAGAGCCAAAACAGATCTGTTGCACTGGACAAGGATTACAAGTGCTTAGATCTATTTAGCAGAAAAATGTACTCTTCTTTGACCCTGCAGCTGCGAATAGCTAGCTAACTTGCTCTTTTAGCAAACCACAATTTTGGCAATTATGTAAGCTGACAGAATTGATGCAGCACCTTCCTGATGATAAAAGACCCATTTTAAGATCTGTAATCCAGGAAGGCTATGCCATAACCCGAACAGTGCGACAAATGGCACTTGACACTGCTGCAAGAGCAACCACGACATCTGTCGTCATGAAACGCACATCATGGTTACAAACAGCTGGGGTCCCCAAAGAACTCCAGGTCATTCAATAAGGACAAACTGTTTGCAGCTAAAATTGACGTAAGGACTCGAGGACCAGCAAGTTTGAGGTTTTGGTCAGGGGCCTGCAAGACTGCTCCAACTCACGTATGCTGTATTTCATCACTGTCTGCGCCCCTTCTACAACCAGTAGGCAGCAATAACCACTGACCGTTGGGTTTTAGAAATTAGGTGTAGATACTCCATCCCCCTTCTCTCAATCCCACCAACTTCCCCACCCACTCCAACTCTTCAGGGATCCCTCTCATGAGACATTGCTATGCAAAGAGGTAGAGCACCTCCTACATATAGGAGCTATAGAGAGGGTACCCGAACAATATCAGGGCAGGGGCTTTTACTCAAACTACTTCCTCACAGAAAAAAGAATGGGAGGATGAAGACCCATCCTCGACCTCCATCACCTAAACAAATATCTCCACAAACAGTTGTTCAAGATGGTCACTGGTGACAATAATCCTGGCACTGGGCAAGGGAGACTTGTTCGCAGCCCTCGACCTTCAAGATACGTACTTTCACATAACAATTCACCCTGTGTACAGGTGCTTTCTTCAGTTCACACTTGTTCAAGAACACTTCCAATACAGAGTTCTGCTGTTTGGTCTTTCATCAGCCCCCAGAGTCTTTTTCCAAGACTCTGATAGTTGCAGTGGTGCATCTTCGTCAAAATATTCCCATATCTCGACGATTACCTCATTTGTGGGCCATTCTAGAAGGCCACAACGGACATGACTCTCTTCACAAAGAATTTCTTAAAATCATTAGGGTTCATTATCAACATGTAAAAATCTACCCTTCTTCCAACCTAATCTCTAGAGTTGATAGGAGCTCATCTCGACTCCACTACAGCCTGTGCATGCTTACCAAATCAACGCTTTGAAACAATAAAGATCCTGATTCTAGCCATGCAACTGAGCCACACAGTCCCTATATTCACCTGTCTACTGCTCATGGGGCACGTGGCAGCCACAAAGTATGTCAAAAAGTAACAGAGAGGTAGTTGTTAGTCTGATCTTGGTAAAACAAACCAAAAAAAGCAGTCATGTAGCACTTTAAAGACTAACAAGATAGTTTGTTAGGTGATGAGCTTTCGTGGAGCAGACCCACTATAGATGATCTGAAGAAGTGGGTCAGCCCCACAAAAGCTCATCACCTAATAAACTATCTTTTTAGTTTTTAAAGTGCTACATGACTGCTTTTTTTTTGTTTTTACAGTGTATGTCATCAGACATGCATGCCTACATTTCAGATGTCTCCAGCACTAGCTTGCCTTGATATACTCCCCATCCAAACATGCACATGCATGTGTCAGTTCCCCCTACTGTCCTCTCATTGCTACGATGGTGGACCAACCCAGGAAACCTTCTTGCAGGCATACCATTTCATCAGGAGCAGCCATCTAACCATATCACCACAGACATCTCCATCCTAGGCTGGGGAGCCCATTTTCAACATCATGCCACACAATGTAGATGGTCCACCAATGAGTCCAAGCTTCACATCCATCTTTTGGCACTCCAAGCAGTACACAATGCTTGCAAACAATTCCAACAATACATCCTCAATTCCACAGTCTGCATTCTTACAGACAACATCACAACAATGTATTACATCAACCATCAAGGGGGTGCACATTTCTGCTCCCTTTGTGCGGAAGCTGTCTGCCTATGGAATTGGTGCATCCAGCACAATATTACCATCTCTGTGTCGTAGCTACCTGACATCAAGAATGTCCTTGCAGATTTGCTCAGCTGCAACTTTACAACAGAGCATGAGTGGGAAATACATACCATGGTCTTCCACACCATTTTCCACCTATGGGGCTGGCCACTAATAGACCTCAAAAAGCACAATACCAGACTCCCTCACTACTATTCTGGGGAGGGGGGCATAGGGTCCAGATCTTTGGAGGATGCTCTCCTCATTCTATGGGATACTCAGCTCCTTTATGCATTTCCTCCCATCCCACTCATCTCCAGAGTACTCCGTAAGATAGAATCAGACAATGCCTTCTCATAGGCCCCGGCTGGCCCAAGCAGATTTGGTTTCCCTATCTCTATCAGATGTCTCTTTGACCAAACCACCCAGATCTCTTCTCACGGAAAGGGGGAACCCTCCGCTACCCGCAGAGGGAATCGTCAACTTTTATAAAAAGAAAACTCAAATAGAACTAGTACAGTGTAAAAACGATTTTGAAAATAAAAACCAATGGAAATTATTTTCTCCCCACATAAATGTTTCTACCATACATATAACAGAAATCAATGGAAATTCAGAGTGAAAGCAATTGAGATGGGCTCTGGCTGTTGAGGGAAAGCTGTTGAGAAATTACATGCGGATTCAGCTGACTTTCAAAATCTTTATCACTCCAGTTTTTAATCTTTCTGATTATCCAGAAAGCATTCTTCTTGTGATGGACAATGGTTGTGCACAAATTGATTTTATTAGATCTATAAGGGCACGGAATTGTTCTGTGTTAGAAGTAGCTGTACATTTCAGTGTGAGAGGACTGCTGATTGTTAGAAATAGCTTCCTATTTTTGGACTCCCAACTGCTCTGTTACCTGAGAAGAACGTGGCTTTTCTTTGCTGAGATAAAGATATTACCTCACCACCTTGTCCCTCTAATATTTTATTGGACCAACTTTTATTTGTGAGACACAAGATTTCCAGACCTTTTTTCAACTCATGTTAAGACTCATTTACAGCACTGCTCTTTAATGCAAAATGTAGTATTAAAGATGTCAACACACCTGTACTCCACCACCTGTACTAACTTTCCTTCAGTTAATGAGTACAATTCAAGATCTTGGTTCCTGCCCCTTAGCCCTTACTATTTTTGGAGACCACTATGTCCAGAGCTGAAAACACATGATGTTTGCTTATGTTTATTTATTCCTTCTGGTGGTATAACAGAATCTGAAGTTGTTTGTACATGGATCAGGGCACATCAACTTGGGGTGATAGAGTTTTTTCCCCCAATTGTTGCATTCTGTCTATAGTCTGTTTGGATATAAATACCACAGTGGTGGGCCCCTAATGTAAATTAAATTATTTTAGGTCCTCATTTAAGAAATTGCCCTGATATCCTTACTCTAATAAGGTCCTTTGTTTGGAATTGTGACTATATATCTATATGGCAATTAACAAAACTGTTCAGAGAACAATAACTTGTCAATCAGTTCCCTGCTAATTTGTATTAAAGTATCTGTTGCTGGGCGTAGTTAAATCCTTTGAAAAGTTTTAAAAAGAAAGAGGAAAACCAAACCATACTTCCTTTTTCCACCAAGGAGGTACAGTCTGACACTGCTGGCACACTTTTACTCTATCCTTAGGAATCGCAACTGTTAGCATGAGAATTTATTTGTATGTTTGTGTCATAGAATCATAGAGCTGGAAGAGACCTCAGAAGGTCATCAAGTCCAGCCCCCTGCCCAAAGCAGGACCAATCACAACTAAATCAACCCAGCCAGGGCTTTGTCAAGCCGAGACTTAAAAATCTCTAGAAATGGAGATTCAACCACTCCCCTCGGTAACCCATTTCAATACTTCACCACACTCCTAGTGAAATAATTTTTCCTAATTTCCAAGCTAGACTTCCCCCATTGTAACTTGAGCCCATTGCTCCTTGTTCTGCCATCCGTCACTACTGAGAACAGCCTTTCATCATCCTCTTTGGAACCTCCCTTCAGGAAGTTGAAGGCTGCTTTCAAATCCCCCCTCACTCTTCTCTTCTGCAGACTAAATAAACCCAAATCCCTCAGCCTCTCCTCATAGGTCATGTGCTCCAGCCCCCTAATCATTTTGGTCACTCTCTGCTGGACCCTCTCCAATGCATCCACATCCTTTCTATAGTGGGGGGGCCCAGAACTGGACATACTACTCCAGATGTGGCCTCACCAGAGCCAAATAAAGGGGAATAATCACTTCTCGAGATCTGCTGGCAATGCTCCTCCTAATGCAACCTAATATGCCATTAGCCTTCTTTGCTATAAGGGCACACTGTTGATTCATATCCAGCTTCTCATCCACTGTAATCCCCAGGTCCTTTTCTGCAGAACTCTTATTTAGCCAGTCGGTCCCCAGCCTGTAACAATGCTTGGGATTTTTCCATCCCAAGTGCAGGACTCTACACTTGTCCTTGTTGAACCTCATCAATCTTTTGGCCCAGTCCTCTAATCTGTCTAAGTCACTCTGGACCCTATCCCTGCCCTCCAGCCTATCTACCTCTCCCCCTAGCTTAGTGTCATCCGCAATTTGCTTAGGGTGCAATCCATCCCCTCATCCAAGTCATTAATAAAGATGTTGAACAAAACTGGCACTAGAACCGATCCTTGGGGCACTCTGCTAGAAACAGACTGCCAACCTGGCATCGAGCCATTAATCACTACCCATTGGGCCCGACAGTCTAGCCAGCTTTCTGTCTGTCTTACAGTCCATTTATCCAATCCATACTTCCTTAACTTGCTGGCAAGAATATTGTGGGAGACCATATCAGAAGCTTTGCTAAAGTCAAGGTATATCACATCCACTCACTTCCGCATATCCACAGAGCCAGTTACCTCATCATAGAAGTTAATCACATTGGTGAGGCATGACTTGCCCTTGGTGAATCCATGTTGACTATTCCTGATCACTTTCCCCTCTAAGTGCTTCAGAATAGATTCCTTGAGGATCCCCTCCATGATTTTTCTGGGGACTGAGGTAAGGCTGACTGGTCTGTAGTTCCCTGGATTGTCCTTCTTCCCTTTTTTAAAGATGGGCACTACATTTGCCTTTTTCCAATCATCCAGGATCTCTCCCGATCACCACAAGTTTTCAAAGATAATGGCAAAAGGCTCCGCAGAGACATCTGCCAACTCCCTAAGTTGCATTAAATCTCTCCTGGACTGCCAGCTCTCCTGGACTCCTTTGCCCTTCATGTTAGCATCCCAGGGAATCCTGCCCGTGAGTTCTCTGAGGAAATCAGTCTGCTTTTCTGAAGTCCAGAGTGTGTATTTTGCTACTCTCTTTTCTTCCTTTGGTCAGGATCTTGAAATCTACCATCCCATGATCACTGCTTCCCAGGTTGTCACCCACCTCTACTTCCCCTACTAGTTCTTCCCTGTTTGTGAGCAGCAGGTCAAGCTGCGCATGGCCCCTGATCACTTCCTTCAGCACTTGTACCAAGAAGTTATCCCCAACATTCTCCAAAAACTTCCTGGATTGTCTGTGTACTTCTGTATTGGTTTCCCAACAGATGTCAGGGTGATTGAAGTCCCTCATGAGAACCAGGGCCTGTGATCTGGAAGTTTCTCTCAGTTGTCTGAAGAAAGCCTCGACTACCTCATCCACCTGATCCTGTGGTCTATAGCAAACACCAACCACAACATCACCCCTGTTGCTTCCACCTCTAAACTTAACCCATAGACTGTCAACAGGCTTTTCTCCCTCTATATACTGGAACTCTGAGCAATCATACTGCTCTCTTGTGGACAGTGCAACTCCTCCTCCTCCTTTTATCCCCCACGTGTTCTTCCTGAACATTTTATACCCTTCCATGACAGTGCTCCAGTCATGCGAGTCATCCCACCAAGTCTCCGTTATTCCAATCAAATCATAGTTCTTTGACTGGGCCAGGGCCTTTAATTCTTCTTGTTTTTTTTCCAGGCTTCTTGCATTTGTGTATAAACACCTTAGAGAACCAGTTGATCGCACTACCTTCTCCATTTGAATCCTTTGTTCAAATGGGGTCCTCCTTTGTTGCTCGTTCCTCCTCCTGTTTCTTTCCAGTATCCGACTTCCCCACTTACTTCAGGGCTTTGGTCACCATCCCACAATGAACCTAGTTTAAAGCTCTCCTCACTAGGTTTGTAAGCCTGCCCATGAAGATGCTCTTTCGTCTCTTGGTTAGGTGGATCCTATCTCTTCCTAGCAATCCTTGTGCCCAAAACAGAGTCCCATGGTCGAAGAAACCAAAGCGCCCTCTCCAACACCACCTATGCAACCATGCATTTACTTCCTCAGTTCGGTGATCCCTACCTGGACCTTTTCCTTCAACAGGGAGGATGGATGAGAATACTGCTTGCGCTTCAAATTCCTTGATCCTTCTTCCCAGCACTACATAATCTGCAGTGACCTACTCAAAGTCATTCTTGGCCGTATCATTAGTTCCCACATGGAGAAGCAGGAAGGGGTAATAATCCGAAGGTTTAATCAGTTTTGGAAGACTCTCGGTCACATCCTGAATTCAGTCGAGCTCGTGGTAAGCAGCACACTTCTCGAGATTCCAGGTCTGGATGGCAGATGGATGACTCAGTCCCTCTTAGGAGGGAGTCCTTGACCACCACCACCCGTCGTCTTCTTTGGGGGTAGTGATCATGGAACCTCCCTCTCTAGCACTACGCACCCCATGCCTTCCGGTAGATGGTGTCCCCTTCTGATTTCTTCCCTGAGAGGTCCCTGCCAAAGCATTCTCCACCATAGTGCCTGTGGAGAGAGCCAGAAAATGGTTACTTACCTCTACATGAATGGGGGATACCTGAGTTGGCCGCCGCCTTCTCCTAGAGGTTACATGCTGCCAGTTTTCTTCCTTGTCCTGTACTCCCCTCACTGGCTCTTAGCCTGCTGTGCCTGCAGGATTAAATGCTGCCTTCTATCGAGGAAGTCTTCATCCTCTCTGATGGAACATAATACTTGGGCTTCAAGTTGATACTTGGGCCTCAAGTCCTCTAATTTTTTCTTCCAAAATGGCAACCAGCTTACACTTAGTGCAGATGAAATCCCTTCTGTCTTTTGGGAAGAAGAAAAACATGGAACATGCTGTGCAGGTAACAACAGCAGACCTCTCATTATCCATACCTGCTTTCCTTCTGAGAGATTCCTTTGATGTTTTTAAATGCCTCCTTGAAGGGCAGAAGAGGAAAAAAAAAATGCAAGAAAAGACCACCAACCACTATGGGGCTTTCCCCAGGATGAACTCCCAGACATATTCCCCTGTTGGCTGCTGCCCTGTTCGCTGCTCTCTGCATTCGCTCTGGCTGCCTTTTTATAAGGCTGAGGCTAGGCCTGACTCAAAGCCTTGCCTCTACTGCAATCAGCCTCTGAAGGCCCACCTGGAACAAAGCACTCCCAATTCACACTTTTCAAACTTTCCAACTGCCGCTCTTTTCAGACCTCCAAACACACAAACAAATGCTCACAGACAAACACTTTGATACTCATCCCACCAGCTCAGAACACAGGCCCCCAAAAGCCACACTTACCTGAGCTCCTCTCGGATGTCACCCAGGCAAACTCCCCTGTTGGCTGCTGGAAGTAATAGATGCTTCTAACAATAACTAGATTTAGAATTACTGTGCTGCACTACCACCACCTCAATTATAGGAAGAAAGAGGAAGAGCTGTTGCTGGCAAAAGATACGGGGAATAATGATATTCTGGGGAAAAAATATCAGTGTTAGTGGATGAGACTTGATGGCTGTATTACTCAAAACACTGCTTTACTCATTAACAGAACAAAGGGTTCTGATGTTTCTTTGGACTGGTTTTCAATAGAATTATAATTCAGAAAACAAGCATTTGCAAAACAAACTAACACTTATTTCCTGACAGTAGTGCAGGGGTGGCCAACCCATTCTGGGCAAAGAACCAAGATAGCAGTGGATCCAGCACGAAGAGCTGGGGCAAAGTTGTCGAGCCAAAAAAAAAAAAAGCTCTTAAAAAAAAAGGCTCCGCCCCTTTAAGAAACTGCATTTAAATGCATTTTGAGGCTTTTTGGTCACAGTAGGCTCCTGCTGCCATCTTTATTTCTGCAGCTTTCATGGTCGCGCCAGGCGGCTCCCCTGCCCAGGTCAGCACAGGGAACTGGGAGGAGAGGGCCATTTTTGGGAGTGTGGGGGCGGCTTTTGAGCCACAGGGGGGGGCTTCGAGAGCTGCACCAGGGGCAGGAGGGGGGGGGGAGAGAAGAGCCGCATGCAGTACACGAGCCTCAGGTTGGCCACCCCTGCAATAGCACAACAAACTCTCTATGCTAATTAACAAATGCATTACTTTTTAAAGACTATGATCTTCCTAGCTTTTTCTAAATTATTTTCTACTCATGCAGCATCCATTGCTGCAGCACCAGGAATCCAATATTATAAATAAAACAAATCTAAAATAACAAGCTGTCATTCTGTCATATTTGTTAGAAGTATTCATCAAGTGTAAGGTATATTTCTTTACCTTAAAGCATGATACACACTGATTAGGATGTTGTCAGAATAAGTTCATTCCACAAACAAGGATCATCAATAATAATGGCATGCTTCTGGTCACAGATTATAAAATTCAAGTAACCATGATTAAGAATTACTTAACAGATCTTTACTGCGAGCTCTGGACCTGTAGCTAGATCCTGTTCTACCCAAGGTGAAAACCAGCTTCTTGAGTTGCATATAGAAACAAATAATTTCCAAGCCCTCTTCAAGAGTAATTCCAAGTAGTATACACAGGCACCCACACTCCTATTAACTAGCCCAAAGCAGTGATCAACTGAGTATAATTCTAAAGACACAAACGGTATTGGCAAATAGTAGATATGTGTTCAAAATAGGGTGCATTAATAGCTCCTGTTAAATTGTTTCTGCTACCAGCCAGCTTCATTTAATCATCTAGGTTGAATTTGAGCATTGTGCTCTTACCCATATCCACACTTCTATCACATACTGTGAAAATTGGGGACTCTGGTATCCTAGATTGTATGATATGAGGAATAAGAACAGCCATACTGGGTCAGACCAATAGTCCATCCTGTCCAGTATCCTGTCTGTGACAGTGGCCAGTACCAGATGCCCCAGAGGGAGGGGACACAACAAGTAATCCTCACGTGATCCCTCCCCTGTCACCCACCTCCGGAGAAACAGAGGCTAGGGACACCGTTCCTACCCATCCTGGCTAATAGCCATTGATGAACCTAACCTTCATGAATCTATCTAGCTCTTTTTTGAGCCCTGCTAAAGTCCTAGTCTTCACCACATCCTCTGGCAAGGAGTTCCACAGATTGACTGTGCACTGTGTGAAGAAAAACTTCCTTCTATTTGTTTTAAACCCTACTGCCTATCCTTTTTTTAATTATTTCTAACATTCTATTCGCCTTTTTGACTGCCGCTGCACACTGGGTGGATGTTTCCGGAGAACTGTCCACAATGACTCCAGGATCTCTCTCTTGGGTAGTTGTAGCTAAATTAGTCATCACTATATTGTACATATAGTTGGGATTATTTTTTCCAGTGTGCATTGCTTTGCATTTATCAACATTAAATTTCATTTGCCATTTTGTTGCCCAATCACTTAGTTTGGTGACATCTTTTTGAAGCTCTTCACAGTCTGCTTTGGTCTTAACTATCTTGAGCAGTTTGGTATCATCTGGAAATTTTGCCACCTCACTGTTTACCCCTTTCTCTAGATCATTTATAAATGTGATGTGAATGTTTAACTGGTGGACTGGAGCAGCAGCACGCCTGCTGTGGGCAGGGGGCTGCTTCCAGCCCTGTGGGCCTGCCGCAGGTTGGGGGCTGCTCCAGCCTGGACGGAGCAGCCCCAGCCTGAAGTGGGCCCTGTCTGATGCGCCACAGGTGGAGGGGCCACTCCAGCTTGGCCTCAGCAAGTGAAGGGACCAATCTAACCCAGTCGGGCTGGAGTAGCCCCCCTGCCCATCACTATTTAATTGGTTAACCAGTTAAATATAACATTTAATCTGCTAACTGATTAACCGGGATTTTACAACCCTAATGAGGAATATACCTTTATGCAATACTTACCTTTGACTTTATTGAATTATAATTGTTTTTCCATCATAAAATGAAAATACATAATTAAAAAAATAAATCCCCATTCACCTGGAAATCCTAGGGTTGTGGGTTCGAGTCCCACCCACCTGGGGAGTGTCACCACAGCCAGCACCAGCTTCCCCATCAGGAAGGCCGGATAAGGGGTGCCCTGACGGTAGGGAGGTAGGGTGGGTTAGGGCATTGGCCTGGGAACCTCAGGGTTGTGGATTCAAGCCCCACCAACCCAGGAGCATGTTCTTGGTATTGCAGAGCAAGATGTGTTTCAGTCTTTCCTAGTGGAAGCACATACACATCTGCACACTGAAAACAAGAGGTGAAAGAGTAGAATAGGGGTGGTCGGTAATTTTTGATGGGATGCCACTCCTAAGATTTTGGTTAAGTGGTCCAGGGTCCCACTTTTCTATGGAGGGAGTACAGGATATGGGAGATAGTTATGACCTACAAGGGGTGTGTGTGTACATGCAGAGTGTTTGGGTTGTAACCTCCGAGGTTGCTTACCTAGACGGCTCCCAGCCAGTAACTCTCAGGCAGGTTCTCTGCTTGCTTCAGCCCCAGGCTGCTTACAGCATGTGGCTGCTCCATGTGCATCTCTGCTCACAGGTGGTGGGGGGAGCGTCTGAACTGCCCAGTGGGAGCTGACAGATTGTGCTGTATGAGGGCAGTACACAGCGCTCACCCACCAAGTGCCCAGTGCAGAGAGGCACATGGAGCAGCCAGACTGGGGCTTGGGGCTGCTTCCCTGCCTGCTCTTGGGTTCTGGCAGAGTGAGCCGTGGGCCAGAAGCAGAGACTTGGCATGCTGAATCTGGCCCAGAGGCCATATCTTGCCCTCCCCAGAACAGAACATGGAAGAATTGCAGCTTACTCAGGACTGTGGTGTTGCACTAAATGTTATGTGCTTAACTGATTGCATTTTTTACAGGGCAAAAAAGATGTCGCTCAGATTTTCAACAACATTCTCAGACGGCAAATTGGTACAAGAACTCCCACAGTGGAATACATCTGCACTCAACAAAATATATTGTTCATGCTATTAAAAGGGTATGTACAATTTTTAGCAGTTACACAGTTACTAAAATACCCATGTGCTCCCGGTCCCACTCCCAGGAAGCCCCCTGATGCTCCGTCCTGATGTCTCTGTATCAGAGGCAGTAGCGTGGTATGGCAGGTGGAGATGGTTCACAAAAGGTGTGTCTAAACTACACCCCTCTGCTGACAGAGGAATGTAGATTAGGCACATCGCTATTGCAAATGAAGCAGGGATTTAAATACTCCACGCTTCATTTGAATAAAAATGGCCGCCGCTTTTTGCCAACACAGCACTTTGCCAGCAAAAAGCGGCAGTCTAGACGGGGATCGGTCGAAAAAGGCTTTCCGTGTCAACCGATTCCCGTCTAGACTGCCGCTTTTGCTAGCAAAGTGCCACGGCAGCAAAAAGCAGTGGCCATTTTTATTCAAATGAAGTGCAGGATATTTAAATCCCCGCTTCATTTACAATAGCGATGTGCTTAATCTACATCCTTCTGTCGTCAGAGGGGTGTAGTTTAGACACACCCAAAGAGAGCCAGTTTAAAAACTGACTCCCCACACAGACTGCCTGCTGCCCCGTGCTGCTGCGGTTGCGGGGGGGGAGGGATAGCTCCGCAGAGCCAGTCTACCCCATACAATAGAGAATGGAAGCCCTTAGACCTATTTGGGAGACAGGCCTATTCATAGGCCACACTCCAGCTGAGAATTGCTAAGCATGCAGTGCTATTAGCCAAATATACATAGTTTGTTCTCACAAATGTCCTCATTTATTGAACAACTACTGGACACAAAAAGGGAACAGTACAAATCCAGTTCATTAGAAGGTTCTCTAATCGCCCACACAGCCCTGCAGGCAGCGCTTGATTTGGTTGACACCATGGCCCGATCCATCTCTGGCTCCAGATACCCAGGTTCCCCAGGGAGGTTTAAGCCATGGTGGAGGACCTGCCATTCAAAGGAACCAAGTTGTTCTTCAAATCCACTGATGCGGTTCTCCATACCCTTAAGGATTCCAGATCCACCCTGAAAACTCTGGGAATACATATACCTGCAACAAAGACGAAACAGGGCAAAGTCTTTAACCAGTGCTGCAAGCCTACTCCCTACATGCAACCCTCCAGACACTGATGATAGGAGGAAGCAATGGCAAGACAAATGCAGACAACAGGCTGACCATTCATCTAATTCACAGCCTTTACCTCTAGGCAGGCCTTTTGAAGGGTTGGTCGAGGGCCAGATAGCATCACAAATTCCAGTCCAGGATTCTAGCCTTTCTACCCCATTTGGGAACTGCCTAGCACCCTTTTACACAGCATGGCACAACATCACCACAGACCGATGGGTGTTTAGAAATCTTCAAGTTGGTTATTCTATCCAGTTTTCTTCTACCACCCCTTTTACCCATCCCTCTTCAGGGACCCATCTCACAAGGAGCATATTTTAACCTACATGGGCACTCATTAATGGATTTAAAAGTAGCCGTTCTTCTACAAAAGAATTTCAAAAATCAACTACAGAGAGAAAATCTGGAACTGGCCTTCATATGCAAATTTGACACAGTCTCTCATGGCCTAAAAAAAGACATGAACTGGATGAGCCATTATATTCAACACCCAAATGACATCAAAAGCTAAGTATGGGACACTTCCAGCCAACTCAATTAGCCTCATTGGCACTGGCATCAAATAGACAGGTTTTTTTTCCTCCCCCTCTCCCTTCTTTTTCTGTTTATAAATTAGGAGGTGCCTCCTTTTTTCTCCACTCTCATCTGAGGAAGTGTGTTTTGCCTACAGAAGCTCATGATAAAGATATATTTGTTAGTCTCTAAGGGTATGTCTACACTAGCCCCCTAGTTTGAACTAGGGAGGCTAATGTAGGCATTCGAACTTGCAAATGAAGCCCGGGATTTAACATGATGTGTAACAGTTAATTCGAACTAAGGACTTTGTTCGAATTAACTTTTAACTGCCGCGTGTAGCCGCGGGCAGTTAGTTCGGACTAGGGGGATTTAAAAATGGTGCCCGCCCGGGAACATGCAAATGAAGCCCGGGATATTTAAATCCCGGGCTTCATTTGCAAGTTCGAATGCCTACATTAGCCTCCCTAGTTCAAACTAGGGGGCTAGTGTAGACATACCCTAAGGTGCTACAGGACTACTTTTTTTTTTTTAAAGTTAGACTAACATGATACCCCTCTGACACTTTTATAGTATAATATAAAAATAAGAACATATTAATTATACTAAAATCTTGTATATGCTTTCTGAAATTGCTTTACCAAAGGTATGCATAGAAACTGAAGCACAGAGAGATGAAATATCTTGCCCAAACTATCAGACTGGTAACTGGCAAGTCTTCTCCTAACTTCAAGTCCAGGATTGTGTTCATTGGACCACACTACTGCTTTTTAGGACATCATAACCTACAGTAGCAACTACGAAACATTTTTATGTATGCATGACTAAAATGTTTGAAAGAGGTGTTTGTTTATAATTTATAGAAGTACTTATTGATCTGTCTTACTGCAGCTGGTATAGCCAAATTTAATCATTTTAAAATATTACGGTGAATGTGAACCAACCACTAGCAGAAGGATCTAGGCTTTTGAAAAGTATGAAAGGTGTGATTTACCAGAATCCTGCAGATTTAAATATGTGAATATACAGGAGGCCCTGAGATTTCAGATTACTTTCAAATTTTGGTGGAGTGTATGTGCTTGCAGTACAAATGCTTATTCTTTTGAGCATATAGAACGATCTTTCTGTTCATTTATGAAGTTCACCTAAGAAGTCAGACTCAGTATTCCATATAAAATTAACAAGTCGGCAAGCTGTTCCAAAATAATAAAATTCTGTTGCCCTGACCTGCCCAGGGCACATACTGCACATTTTTAAAAGCCCGCTCTGAGTCAAGTTTCACCTAAGACGACAGCGTCGATTTTTTTTTTTTTTTTAGTCTGAACATAAAGTTCTTGCATTTCTTACTGAGTCCCATTTTCTACAAGTAATTTATACAAGCAGCAGGTTGATCATCTGGTTTTGGTAGTGTTTTGTAGAACATCTGAAAGTAGAATTTAATATACAGATAAACATTTCACTAATTAATAGGCATTTAAGTTAACTTGATAACATAATGTGGTATATTGTTAATTATATGTAAAGTACAGTACTACATTTTAAAGATATTTATATAAGTTTCTCATTTTGCAGGTACGAATCTCCAGAAATTGCTCTAAATTGTGGAATAATGTTAAGAGAATGTATCAGACATGAGCCACTCGCTAAAATAATCTTGTGGTCAGAACAGTTCTATGATTTCTTCAGATATGTGGAAATGTCAACGTTTGACATAGCTTCAGATGCATTCGCCACATTCAAGGTTAACTTTCATACCATATCTAAATAGTTACAATAGCATACATTGTAACATTGTATCCAGCATCTTAAATCTATACCTCCAGATGTCAAGTGTTGGTCATGTATGGAGTCAGCATACCAAGACAAAGAACAAAGTTTGTGACATAATTTGTGAAGTAGCTGGATCAAATGAACATTTCTTCCATCCTGTTTCTAAGCATATGGCAATAAAATGTTGTTTCAGATATATTGTGCTATGTTCAGGCTAACATTTATTCCAGAACTAAAATTTAATACTTTTACTAAGATTTAAAGCATTCTGGGCAGGAACTGTGTGCTTATTTGTATGAGGTGTTGCATGATGGGTTCTGATTCATAATTAGGACCTCTCTATATTAACACTGTACAAATAATGAATAGGAGCCTTTGGTGCTGTAGAGCTCCTGTGGTGATATGGTGGCAGATGTTTCATCCCTGTTGCAAAACCCTGTTGCCTGGGTTTTCGGGTGCCCCAGTGATCCAAGCAGCTCTAAATCATGCTCCGAGTTTCCCCAAACATAACCAAGATCTGTGCTACATTCCACTTTTTTAAATTTCCGTAGTACATCAAAATCCTTCATTGGATTCATTAGACAAACTCTTCAAAGACATCCAGAGTGAATATTTATTATTTGAATAAATATTTTTTTGATGTGAAAATGTTGCTTAAACCTAACACACTTTTTCAGGATTTACTTACGAGACACAAGTTGCTGAGTGCAGAATTTTTGGAACAGCATTATGATCGGGTGAGTAAATATTTAATTCCTCAGAACTTTTTGATATTTGATAGAGAATAATTTTAATTTAAGTGGAAGAAGTTAATACTTTTTCATTCCTTGTGTCTTATAGCTTGGGTTTTTTGTTAAGAATGGCAGTTTATATATTGCTTTAATCAAATTTAGGTATGCATTTATTTATGCCATAGTGTTTTTAAAATAGTAATAGAGATGTAGCTGTGTTAGTCTGATCTTGCTGAAACAAAAGAAAGGACTATGCAGCACTTTAAAGACTAATAAGATGGTTTATTATTTATTATGATGATGAAAAGCTCATCACCTAATAAACCATCTTGTTAGTCTTTAAAGCGCTGCATAGTCCTTTCTTTTGTTTTTAAAATAGAAAATTGTTTTGAAATTCTCAGCACTTCAACATCAAAACTTAAAATTGAGATTCTGAAAAGATGAACGTGAATTTTCCATTAGAGGGAACCCTTTCCCATTTTTTCTGTTTTCTGTATAAGCCATCTTTACAAAAGTATATTTGATAGTTTTGCTCCATCTGCTGGCCAATTCTGGTATTTCTGAAAGTTTAAATCATTTCACAGTCTACAAATTTTGTTGCTTAAAAAATTGCTCAATCTGAGGCTAATATACCTCCCTTCCATTACTCTTTTGTATCCCTGTGGCCTTGCCCTGTCACAATACCTACTATGGATCTCTTCCTCTTCTCCCCCCCCCCCCCCCCTCCCGGTTTAATACATTCATTCAGAAGCAGGGCTTGTGACACTTGGAAAACTCCTGATTTTTTTCTCTCCATTCAGTTCTTCAGTGAATATGAGAAGTTACTTCATTCAGAAAATTATGTGACAAAAAGGCAGTCACTTAAGGTAAGATAATTTTACTTTACGAGTGCCCCTTTTCCCCCAAAGATAATTACTTCAATGTCAGGGTGAATTGATTTAAACTGTGAGGGCATAAATAACTGGTTTGAATCACAATTTAAAACAGTAAAAAAATTCATTTAAATAACTGTGTTAATGAGGTTTTATTGGTAGACTTACCAAAGAGTTTATTTTCATCACTTGTTCGCATGGTTGAACCAAAGCAGTCTGCGGTGCAGCGAAACACAGGGGCTTCTGTGGCCCATACTTGCAGCATAGCAATGTCTTCTGCTTGAAGTGATTGTAGCACGGTTAGGGCTTCAGAGGCGGAACCAAAGGGAGGCAGGGACATCATGCAGAACCACAGAGGCTGTAGCAGTGGTAGGGGTCACTGTTTTCCCCCAGATGTGGCAGTCGAGGCTCCCTCACCTATCCCAGGGACACAGATTTCACAGAAGGGGAACTCTCCTGGTACTTGCCCCATAAATAGGAGTGGATATATCTGTATGGGTGATACTTCTTGACTGAAAATTTTGTAGCTAGAGACAACTTGATGTTTACTGTCCGCCAGATGTTTCTAACTACAGTTCAAGGATGCAAGAGAGATCTTTCATTGACTTTTATGGAGACTGGCTATTATTCAGTCTTCTTATATTATAGAAACTCCCAAAGGCCTAAATGGGATGAGGGTCCCATTGTGTCAGTACTGTACAAACACGCATATACTAAAGAGCTTACAGTCAGGCTTTTGGGTGAATCTGTGCAAGGAATGATTTAGACTGGTGTCAGGCTGTTCCCCACTCTGGCGCAATGAATGCAGAAGTGGGGGCCCGCAAAAGCACCCCAAAACCTGATCTCTACAGGCTTTGGAACAAAAACTTCCCCCAAAATCCTAATACCTGGACTTTGGAGAATAAAAACTGCTGCCATCACCCAAGTATTCCAAAAAAAACCAGGGAAGAGATCATTTGGGAAACCTCCTCCCTAAAAGCTTCCGGGGAACCTCAAGCTCTTTTCCCCAAAGAATTTGAAAAAGAAAAGAGAAAATACAAGCTGCAGTCTGTGGTAGCTGTTCCCTAGTCACATGCATGCAGATACCCACAGACAGATTTTCCAGGACACAGAAATGAACCAATACCAGGTTAATAACAAAAAAAGAAACAAACTTTTATTATCAAAACAATACCATAGTTTCAAGCCTAATAACATGGCTAGATGAAAAGAGCCACCAATTAATCTAGATACTCGGGGGAATCCCCTGGGCTCAGGACTTAGTTACAAAAGAGAGGAAAAACCCACTTTTAACAGCACAGACATCATTTCCACATTCCCAAACCAGGAAAACAATAAAGCCTGATGGGTTAACTAACTTTACTCTACTTACATATTGTGCAAAGACTTTTCTTGGAGATAGACAGGCCTTCCCATCGCCTTACTACTTGGAAGAAGCTGCTTTGACTCAGACAAAGGAGGGAAAAGTTAAAAATTCCTTTGTCCCAGTTTGAAATCCCTACCTGCATTACTGTTGGCTGAGCAGACCAACTGGTCTGCACACTGTTTTTACATTGGTATAATATATATAATCAGGAGTGCTGTTTTGTACAGATATAAGTGAAATAGTACAAGTAAAGCAATGTGGATGTTATTACACTGGTATGAAGTTGCCATTTACTGAGACAGTTTATCCCCTTTTTTGTGTGGGAATAGTTGTACTGACAAACACTAATTAGTCTTAGACTTATTTCCACAAAACTCAGGGCCCATGTACATAATTTAACAAGATACCCTTCAATACATATAATCTCTAATAATAGCAGCATCAACATAGATATCTATTAAACATCCATGCTGGTCAGCTGTGTTAAAGAAATACACAACTAGATACAAGTCCTTGTTTTTAACTGTTTGAATAATCATGGGTGCGAGGGAGGTGCCCCAGGTTTTATGTAGGGGTCTGGCCCACTTTGATGCCCATCTGCTGGCCCTCTGCCTACGTCCAGAGTCCTGCTTACACCAAGGATTCTGCTCCTGGGGCCCTGGCCTGGTTCCTCATTTCTGGCCCCATCACCGGAGCTCCACTCCCAGTCCTGCACATGGGGTCCCAGCAGCCAGCCTCATGCCCATTGGTCCACTCCTGGCCCCATGCCAGGCACGAGCCTCAACCCTCTTGCCCTGCTCCTGGCCTCAGCTCTGGGGGATAAAGGGAAGTTGACCTGGGAGAGAGGAGGGGCATATGGTAAAAAGTAAAAACTGTTTTCGGCACTACTGTGAGTAGGGGGTTTTCCTGTTAAGCAGCCTTACCTGTTGTTGTTTTTTTTCCTCTCTTGGAATGTTCTTGCTTTTTGTGTTTTAAACTATATGTACAGAGTTAGTGGAAGATGCACGTTTTCCCCCCAGGCATGCAAATAGGCATGCATTCATGATCAAAGATAATTTCAGGCTTAGATACAGATCAGTGTTACTATTTGTATGGTTTTCTTTTTATTTAGGTTACCATTTGCTTTTTAAAAAGTAAATGTAACCTTTTAAATTAAGATGATGCAAAAATAACTCGAGACCATAACCACTAGAGACCCCCACCTGAGAAGTACCTATCCAACATCACACAGGGGCGGTGGAGCAATGGGTACAGCCTGGTTCCTCTTATATTCCAGTCCCAGTGCCTTAACCACAACACCATAATATACAGTATCTGATTTTATAATTAATGACTGTTCTATGTCTCAGTGCTTTATAGAGATGGCCATATAGGGATAATTCTGTTTTACAGATGCTAGAGCTAAGAACACAGATTTGGCCTGATCTTTGTGCAAAGCAGCAGAGCTGTATGAATGAGCTGTTATAGCAGAGACTTTTATTTCCAGCTCTATTAGAAATGGTCTTGTGCAACCTCTCAGTTCCTCTTTTACTTCATTTATAAAATTGGGAGGATAATACCTTGACTGGGTAGCTGACTTATGACAACATTGAATTATCCATATAAAATATCAGATATAGTGAGAATTGATACAGTACAGTCGCTAGTTATCACTTTGCAAAGGCACTGTCCACATCAGTACTTTGATCAGTGAAATGTGATAGTCAGAGATGTGTGTGTTCACACAAGTGATAGTGTATTCAAAGCCTGAGAGAGAAAGTCAGACCACTTTTCAGCTGTGCTAAAAGAAGGATTAAAAAACACCACATCAGAATACCCTGGATTAGGAATCAGGAAATCCAAGAGTCTGTTACTACTTTTTTTTGACTGGTGTCAATTACGCAATATGCGTAATCTACTCGATAACAAATTTTGTTTGAACTCGTAAGATTTCATAATATTTCATTAGTCTGTAACATTTTCCCTTTAGTTACTTGGTGAATTGCTCTTGGACAGACACAACTTTACAATTATGACAAAATACATCAGTAAACCTGAAAATCTGAAACTAATGATGAACCTTCTACGAGACAAAAGCCGCAACATTCAGTTTGAGGCCTTTCACGTCTTTAAGGTATGGTTTGAAAAATCATAAAACCATTTAATAGCTTTTGTAGTATGCCTCACTTACACAGGTAATAAGGTTAGTTGGTACTGATGGCAAATCTCAGGTCTGTCTGCTCTGAAAAAATTACTTGATTATTTCTTTTGCTAGAAAGTACTTATTCGGGAAATGCTAAGTGGTTTTTGTATGGTTATTGTTACCATAATCTTCCTCTTCTAAAATTCCATATGAATTGAGAATGGTGAAGGGGTGAATTTATGCTCTGATTTCAGAGCATAGCTCAACATCATTCTGAGGATTCTAAACAGGTCTGTGTCATGTTACATGGTACTATGGAGGGTACTTGTAGTATTTCAAATCAACTAATCAAATTTGAAAAATCTAAACCC
The DNA here is from genome assembly GCA_032595735.1 of Pelochelys cantorii. Classification (NCBI taxonomy): domain Eukaryota; kingdom Metazoa; phylum Chordata; order Testudines; family Trionychidae; genus Pelochelys; species Pelochelys cantorii. Next base: position 46,234,893 of record CM064335.1, read on the forward strand.
TGGGTTGTGTGTTTAAAAACAAGTTTCCTTTGTGTTTAGTAGTAGACTTAAACTACTGGTTAGTAATAGGTTGGGGAGTTAACTCCAGTCAGGAGTATCCCAGCAGGAAGGTTTTAAACCATCTCTAATGTCTCTCTCTAATGCTACATACATAAAATCATGCGACTGCTACAGAACTCAATTCAATGAGGTACTGAGTGCTTCCTCAGGATGTCATGGCCAGGTAGTTCCCATTGACATCAGAATAAGGCCTTCAGTTTCTACCTCAGTAATATATAAAACTGGCTTTCATTTCAGATTATTTTTCCATATATTCCATATGTTTTTTCATGTGCAGAAATTTGAGAGAAAGCAGTCATAATTCTAAACTCAAAATTTCAGTTAATCACAGGTTATTAGCACAAAACACATTAACTAGATTTTTAAAAGTCATGATTAGTCGCAGTTTTAATCTCACCATTAATAATAGAATACCAATTTAAATATAAATATTTTGGAATTTTTCTACATTTTCAAAATATTTGCAATGTAAAAAAAGATTATTCAGTTCAACTCATACAAGTACTATAGTGCAATCTCTTTATCATGAAGGTGCAACTTATAAGTGTAGAATTATATTTTTACATAACTGCATTCAAAACCAAAATAATATAAAACTTTAATATCTTACAGTTCCACTCTGTCCTTGTTTGGCCAATCACTAAGACAAACAAATTTATTTACATTTACTGGAGATAATGCTGCCCACTTACTTACAATGGCGCCTGAAAGTTAGAACTGTTATTCTCATGGCACCATCGGAGCTGGCGTTACAAAGTTACAGATACGTTATACATTCCCATGCTTTTCTATGCATGATTTATAAAGCTCTAAAGTTTTACATTTTGTTTAAGTGCAACTTAAAATTTATTTTCCATAAATGCATCTTCACAATAAAGAGTTTGCGCTAACGTACTTATGAATTGAACTGAAAAATACTCTTTTGTTTATAAATAATATAAAGAGTGTTTTACAGTTTGTATTCTATGTTGTAATTGAAATCAATATATTTTAAAATATAGAAAAACAACCAAAATATTTATAATAAATTACTAGGAGGCTGCACCCCCTGCTGGCTACACTCACCAGTCCCCCCCCCCCCCCTCCTCCCCCCCCGGGGCCGTTAGACTTGCCAACATCCTCCAATCTGGTTGCTGCGCTTGCCAACCCCCCTCCAATCCTCACTGATGTGGCCCCCAACTGAAACACCTCGCTTCCCTGGTGCTCCAGCCCCAAGGTGGGGAGAGGAGCAGGGATGATCGAGGTTCAAGGCCTCAGGCCAGATTAACTAGTCTGGGGTTCTAGGGTTAGTGGATCCCCCCCCCCCCCACAAGCTCTGGGGTGGGGCCAAAAACCAAGAGTTAAGTGTGCAGAATAGGGCTGCCAGTGAGTGGGATAGGGATGGGGGTGCAGGATATGGGCAGGAGGGAGGGTGAAGAGGGAGTGGAGAGTGCAGGAGCAGGCTGGAAGTAGGTTATCTGGCCAGGAGAAAGGATGGAGGAGCAAGATGTGGGTAGGTGTGTGGCCAGGGGAAGGGAGCAGGAGTGCAGGGTGTATGTGAGGGGCGTGGAGGTGCGGGGTATCAAGTTGGGGGGTATGAGTGAGCAGGCTGTGAGTGCGGAGTCTCAGCAGGGCAGTGAGTAAGCAGGCTGAGGGTGTGAGGTCTGGGCATGAGAAGAAGGGCCACTTGCTTTCGCACAGCTCCCAACAGTGTACTCCAGGTACCATCTCCTGTTGCTCTTATTGGTTGGATTCTGGGGCAGCTGGAAAAGCCGCCAGGAAATGCATCCCTGTACTGCTGTTCCCCCAGCTGGAGATGGGGAAGGGAAGCCCCCCCCTTCCCCAGAAGTTGGCGTTGGCGCTCCAATCTTGGAGGGCGTGGGGGGTGAGGCTGGAGCACCAGTGCAGGCTCCCTGTTGCATGGGGAGCAAGAGGGAGCTGAACTGAAGCTGCAGAAGAGCTGTATTTGGCTTAGGAGCCATAGGTTGCTGACCCTTGGCATAGGAGGTGGGGCTTTCACAGCCTGAGAGCATGATGAGGTCATTCTGTTGACTGGCAGGAAACACTTTATATAAAGAGAGCGAGAAAATCAATAAGGTGTATCATTATTTAACAGTAAGATTAAAACTATAATTAATGATGACTATTTTTAATCTTGCAATTATTTTTAATTGTTTGATAGCCCTATCTTAAACCATTGTCATCACACTTTCATTAGCTTTGTATTTTTAACTGAACCTTCAGTTTCCTGTATCTATGCTAAATCCCTCTTCCTTTGTTGCAGGTATTTGTAGCCAATCCTAACAAGACACAGCCTATATTAGATATCCTCTTAAAGAACCAAACCAAACTTATTGAGTTCCTCAGCAAGTTTCAGAATGACAGGACCGAGGATGAACAATTTAATGATGAGAAGACCTATTTAGTTAAACAGATCAGGGATTTGAAGAGACCAGCACAGCAAGAAGCTTAATCTCCAATAAAACCCTAACATATTAAACCCAAATTCAGCATTTGCTGTTAGATATTCAGCATCTGGCACTCTTATCCATTCATGAGGAACATTACTGCTAATCTGCTGTTCAGTGAACGGTTTTTGGTTTTCTCTTTCTTTTTTAGTCCAAGTTGAACAACATAGCTGCTGCTTTCTTGCACAATGTGGACTTTCTTGAAATTTGTGTCATTTCAGAATTCAGAGACACTGCTTGTTTTAGGAGTTCTGGGAAAAAAATAGTAGATTCATGAAAGCAAACATAGATGATAGTTTGGTTTAGGAAAGAAGGTATTAATGTAGTTAAGCAACAGGTTGCATGCTTGCAAATCTGATTAAATCATATGTTTGCACTTAACCTTGTTTGAGATATTGAGCACAATATGACCTGTGCATACTTGGCACCATAGTATAAATGTATGCCTTGATTTAAAAAAATGTGCATTGCTTTATTTGTAATCAAAGGGGAAATGTATCTAAAATGTGAGCTTCTTGGGTTAAAGAATTGTCTTGCAAATAAACTCAACATAGAGCAACTTTTAAAAGAATAAAATCTTGAGGTTCATACGTAAAATGTATATAATATGCCTTTCACTGCTTTACAGATTTTTTGACATATGAGAAAATTGATTTTTTTCTGAGAATTGAGTTGTAAACTTGGAAATATGTTCTAAGGGTTTTGTTAAATTTTACTTTAAAGGTATTGCAGACCGTAGAGCTAGCAGTAACACTTTGCATTTCATTTCAACAATGCTTGCTGGTTACTTTTGTATATAACTCCTAGGCTGCTCATTTCTTTAAAAATATGATTTAATTTGTACAGCAGAGGAATGTTATTGTATTAGTCTGTAACTATTACTTAATATTGAGTTCTGCAAAATGAATGCTCATATGTAACTGAATACTTCAGATCACCTGAGAGTGCTGATTTAACATTCAGATTTAACGTTTCCATCATCAGAAGGAAAAAAACAAGTTTCTTTGTATTCACTTATCTAATGGGGTGCCATCAATTAGGTTAGGCTAAAATATAGAACTGGAATCCTTTAATCTGTATTCTTACTGGTTGATATTAGCCTTATTCACTTAAATTAGCGCTTTATTCTGCAAATGGTCAAGATTATGATGAATTAATATTGAGTGCCCTTTCTTCTGGGAAGTCTACAGAAACTATCCTTGCTTTCTTGCAGTAGATATCTCAGTACAGTAGTTGTGAAAGTGAATAATTTCCCCCTTGCCTTTGAGAAAAATAATTTTATAGATGGCCTAGTTGTAACATGAGGATTTAATTTTGTCCAGTTCTGTTCCTTAATGCTGCAAACTATCAGTATTTATAAAAAACAAAACTGATTTTGCACCATTAGCTTTTGTTACTGTGACCCTAACAAAAAAAATCTATTAAATCTATCTAAACAATATTAATACAATTGTATTTATTCATTGTATAATTATGTTAAAATCACAACCAACTCATGAATTGTAGTTTGAATATTCAACTTCTGCATGGCTGAACCTGATTGAAAATTCCATAAAATTTGTCATTGCTTTCTGTCCTCTTACTAATTAATTTGCAGTTAGCAAGATGAAACCCGTGATTGACATTTCAGCTCATTTTGAAGCCATCATGAGGGAAATTAGATAATAGCTCCTGAAAATTGGTGTTTGCACTCTGGTAATATAAAATGGCTCTTAACATTGTGATTTATATCTTTAAGGTACTTAATCTGTCCATTGCAAATTGATTCATATTGTCTTCTGGAAAATAACAAATTAATCTTTCTGAAAATGAGAGAGCTCTATTTTTAAAATTTATATAGACCAGTAAAATTGGCCAATTGATGATATTATAGTTCAGCACAAATAGTCTTATATTTTGGTTTATCGTAGTTGAGTGCAAAAAACATAATTTGCCAAATTTTTCTCCATAATACAAGGCTTCCACTTTAGTAAAATGTAGAAATGCTAAAATTCATAAATGTAAAGAAGTGAAGAAATTTGGATTGGGGTAATGTTTTTTTTCCCTCTCTCTCTAATTAGGAAATGGTAGATATGATAATTTTTTTAACATATGAAAGCATTTGAATGTGGGTGTTCAAGAAAAAGTTTAAATTTAAGATCATTTGACGTGCTATTCATATTAAAAAATCTGCTGTTTCTTCTCATCTGTGTGAAGACTTAGAGATATTACTGAAAGTTATTTAATGTGAGGTTGTTGGGTTTTTTTTTTAAATATTGATGTATACAGTTGTAATTCTACTTCCATGAAAGTATTAAATTTCTCCTAAGAACAAATGCTTTTCTTGCCAAAAAATCTGGCTGGCCCCATAATTTAAAATTGAAATAAAATTTTGAAGAAACTCCATTATGTGCTTTATTATGTTTAAAAATCTCAATTTTCATGTGGATCTGAACACCTACCTCTTTAATGCCTTAAAAGACTATATGCTGCACCTTTTCTGAATTCCAAGTTTGCAGATGAAATATAATTACTGAAGATAGTTAAAATCCAAAGCACACTTTGAAGAGTTACAAATGGATCTTATAAAACTAGGTGACTGGGCAACAAAATGGCAGATGAAATTTCATGCTGATAAATGCAAAGTAAAGCACATTGGAAAACATAATATCAACTATATGTGCAAAATGAAGGGGTCTCAATTAGTTATTACCACTCAAGAGAGAGATCTTAGTCATTGTGGATAGTTCTCTGAAAATGTCCCCTCTGCTGTGTACGCAATGGTAGTGTTTTGTTTTTGTTTTGTTTTGTTTTTGACAGAATACTATGAACTATTAGGAAAGAGAGATAATAAGACTTGCAGACAATATCATAATGCTTTTATATAAGGCCATGGTATGCTTATGTTATGTTTAAACGAAGCACATGAGATCTTTTATAGGGGAAAAGGCGGTACGCCACATTTATTGAGAATACAACAGTAGCATATGCTTTTCAGTCACACGCTCGCTCGCTCGCCAGACGATGTTATAGTTACCAGTCTGGATCAATCTAGTGGCCAACCAGATCCATCACAGAGGGAGAGCAGGGCCTTTTGTCAGTCGCGATCCGATGCTTTTCTGGAGTTGGTGGCAAGACGAACCCAAAGTTCCATAGCAAAGCATCCTGCTTTTATAATCCTTTTCTCTGTTGAAGTCTATGGATTCCGCTGTGTCAGTCTGTGACCGGCGTGTTATCTTGTTGATGTCAGTCATTCCCAAAATATTTCCAAAGCTCATCCTGTAATCAATCATCTTTTGGGGTGCTTGCTTCACTTTAAAGCCTTCAATCTGCCAACCTGATCACTCCTTGGCCATGGGTACACACTGGTGGTATCTGATGGTTCTTCTGACGCCGATCAGTCTGTTTTCACCCGTGCTCACCCCTCCTCCATTGGCCATCTGGTTCTGAGCAATAACCTTCGCACCTTTATCTCGACACATTCATTCCACTTTCACACACACAGGCTGCGTCTAGACTGGCATGATTTTCTGCAAATGCTTTTAACGGAAAAGTTTTCCGTTAAAAGCATTTGCGGAAAAGAGCGTCTAGATTGGCACGGACGCTTTTCCGCAAAAGCACTTTTTGCGGAAAAGCGTCCCTGGCCAATCTAGACGCACTTTTGCGCAAGAAAGCCCCGATCGCCATTTTAGCCATCGGGGCTTTTTTGCGCAAAACAATACCACATTGTCTACACTGGCCCTTTTGCGCAAAAGCTTTGTGCAAAAAGGACTTTTGCCCGAACGGGAGCAGCATAGTATTTCCGTAAGAACACTGACGATCATACATGAGATCGTCAGTGTTCTTGTGGAAATTCAAGCGGCCAGTCTAGACAGCTGGCAAGTTTTTCCAGAAAAGCGGCTGATTTTCTGGAAAAACTGGCCAGTCTAGACACAGCCACAATCTTTTACAAGGCCTTTTGAAGAAAAGCATAACATTAGTATCTCATATTGGGCAAATCAAATAATTAAAACTTCAGCCTTCAACATCCCTATAGTCTCATTAACATAGACACAATACCAAAACTCTATTTCCTTCCTTACTAAACTCACTAAACTTTAAAACAAAAGGGAATAAAATGATGTTACCTTACATTGCTACATTATTAAACCTAAAAAATACAAATATAAAAAGAATAAAACTTTCAATCCTAACACTTACACCTTGAATGCTGCCTGCCATGTTGGTTAACCCATCTCCAAAAATAGATAATTAGAAATGTAAAAGTTCTGTGAGGAGTGTCCCCGTGGGTGCTCCACCTTTTGGTGCATCAGCGGCGGCATGCCTCTGATCAGAGATTTGTGACAGCAGTGCCTGCGGTTGGCTGTGTGGGCAGGGCGCCAGCGTACGAGATCTCAAGCGGCTACTCCGCGTGCACAGCCGACTTTTGCCTCACTGAGACATTACATAGTGTAGGTAATTAGACAACTGTTACCACAGAATTTGTTTTAATAGTTAATAGACATTAGTTCAGCTTACCTCTGTAGCCATAGTTTAAAAAAAAATTTACTTCACATAAAATAGAAGCAGTTAAAGAATTGAATCCTCGGCAATACCAACACCTGCTGAAACCTTCCTCTCCCTGGGACATACCTGGCTTTCCAGGTTTTAAAAGGTGCAGTCTGACCATTTTTATTTCAGACTGACATGAACAGTGCATCCGTTGCTTGGGTGAGGAACACCCCACGAAACAGTGTCCTCACTGCAAAAAACTTACATCCGAACAAGAAAAGCCAGAGAGTTACAATTAAAAATGGTTCAGATGGAGAAAGTCAGCCAGCTTCAGATCCCAAGCACGCCACCCCGCCCAGGCATCCTCTGCAGTGGTATCGGAGAGAGGGGCTCCCACTAGGTAGAGCCCAAAGGACCACAAAAAGGCTCAAGAACCAAAAAAGAGGTCCTATTCCTCCTCAGGGACAGCATCCTCCACAAGAGTACTGCCCCTACACTCTCAATACAAAAAGAGTTGGACAAGCAGTCTGGCAATGGGGCCAGTAGCTATAAAAGCCGCAACCCCGAGCATAAGGCTCATGCTTCATCAAAGGCACCAGCAGAGGTGAAACACAAACCCCCTATGCCAGCACCAATCAAAACACCACTGCCCGTGGCACACACAAATCCATATTTGAAAATGGCACCAAGCAGCACCATTCCACCCATGGCAGGAGTGTCAGCACCAACAAAACACTTAGCACTGATGCATAAAAAGCAGCCAACACCGAATCAAATGCCACTGCAGACACCACGAGCCCTGCTGGTTCCCATTCTGCCACTTCCTCCACCAAAACAGCAATTTACAACTGCAGAGGATGTAGGGAATAATTCTGGACACTCTGGATGCAGGTGAAAACAAGCAGAGGATTTATTATACACCAGCTGGTGGAGTGTCCCTCAAGAGTTAACCTGGTGAACACTAGTTATTCAAAACATTTTACATTAGATTATATAGGCAACAGATGGGCGGAGTGGGGTAGAAATGGTGTCCCTGGCCTCGGTTTGTCAGAGGTTGGAGATGGATGGCACGAGACAAATCACTTGATCATTGTCTTTGGTCCACCCCCTCCGGGACACCTGGCGCTGGTCACTGTTGGTAGACAGGCTACTGGGCTAGAGGGACCTTTGGTCTGACCCAGTACGGCCATTCTTATGTTCTTATGGAGTGGAAGTGATTTGATAGGTCTAGCAGCAGAGACGTAATGAGCACATAAGCCAATAAACTATGAAGGTTACATAGTACCTCCACCCATTGCCAATTAAACAACTTATCAATAATACAGATAATCAATTCTAATAAGCTAAATGAGCCAACATAAACAAACAGACATGTTAATGACAACTTTGTTTGCTGAAATTATGGTGCGTCTACTGCAAGATGATTACTTCCTTGCGTTGGCGGGGTTCTTGAGATCCAGGCTTAGTATCTAGAATTCAAGGAGACAGTGAGAAGAACTTGCGCGCGGTTTGTTATGGTACCAGCCAGGGCCTTATCCGAGTGAGGCCCTCTTGGAATGTGGTTGCCAGGGTGACCAGGGTTAAGTTAACTGCCTGCTCTGTTCGTTCTCAGGCCTGGCCTCATGATTTAGGATTTAGATGAGAGTTCTTAGCAGAATACCATGGACTGCCTCAGTTTACCCCTACAGGGGAGCTCTCCATTACTTCAGTACCAGGAACACCATTATTTGGCACTGATGGTACCCCAAACACATCCAGGCATAGCTTCTCATCCACCCCAGCCACATCAGCAGCCCCAGTATTTAGGGATGATGATGTGCCCGCTTATTTACCGAGGCACTCCTTGCCAAGCCTAATCAACAATGGCAACCATGGCAGTGGCTCCCACCCCCTCTCCTACCTAATTGGCCACACTGGGACCCATGGGCAGCATACGGAACACAGCAGATATGTCAACCCCAACAACCATCTCCAGCGCCAAAATTGCATGCACCCGCAGCACAATCTCCAGATCAATACAGTTAGAGACACAGAAGAGGAGGATATGGACATTATGTGTGACAAACACGCACCTTGCTTGCTTCCACTCACGTACCTCTCATCAGCATTCCCTGACGATACAATCATGCTCCTACCACCAACTTTAGAGGATGATTTTAGATTATTCCAAGAACTTTTTAAGAGTGTTTCGGATACACTGGAATCTCCACATGTGAAATTAGCTATTCCCATGAATGAGGTTCTCATGGTCCCTGCCAAAATTATCTGACAGAGGCATGTCAGCAATATTGTGGCAGGCAAGAGGTCAGATCGAAAATACTATGTTGCTCCTAAAGGAGCAGACTTCCTGTTCTCCCACCCAGCCCCAAATTCCTTCATGGTAGAGGGAATAAATCCAAGAGAGAAACAACAAGCTACCTGAACTGTCCCCTACAACAAGGACTGGAAGAGACTAGACGCAATGGGGAGAAAAGTATACTCATCTGCAACACTCCAGCTCAGAATAGCAAATTACTTGGTACTATTAGCAATATGCACACATCATGTTTTTAATCAATTAGATTCTTTTATTAAATCCCTCCCAGAAAACAAAAGGGATCATTTCAAGTCAAACGTTAATGAAGGTGCACCAAAGGATGGCCTTTTGGTTGCTCTGGATTCTACAGACAGCAGTCAGATCCTTAGCCTCTGCAGTGGTGATGAGGCGAGCATCGTGGCTTCAGCTCTCAGGATTCCTGAGAGAAGTCCACGCAACAGTCGAGGACATGCCATTCAAGGGTACCAAGCTCTTTGCTGAATCCACAGACATCTCCTGACACACCATAATGGATTCATGGGCCACATTAAAGACTCTTGGCATCCACGTACCTGTCACAAAGAGAAAACAAGGCAGGTCATTTACACAGACGTATAGACCCACATCCTTTGACCAACAACCACAACACTATGACAATAGATGCCATCCACACCAAAACAGGCGCAGGTGTCCTTGGAGCAGTCAACATCCCGACAACCATTAACATACCGAAAAGAATTCTGAAGTCCTGGTCCAAGGGTCTGATGATCCCGAAATTTCCACGGCAGCAATTCAAATCCTCCACAACTTTGGCAGCAGACTAGCTGCATTCTGTCCAGCCTGGCATACGATCACTATCGACAGGTGGGTTCTGGAAATCATAAAAACTGGTTACTGCATCCCGTTTTTAGTTAATCCCCCCACTCCCTGGCCTGCCCCTCTTCAGGGACCTCCTCTTACGAGCATGTGCGCGTACAAGAGGCAGAACACCTTCTCGGGCTAGGTGCAACATAAGAGGTACCAAAAGAGCACAAAGGCAAGGGTGTCTACTCCCATTATTTCCTCACCACCGAGAAATCAGGAGAGTGGAGGCCAATACTAGACCTCTGAAAACTCAATCATTTTGTACACTACTGTAACCCTTCTGCCAGGCCGAGTTAATAGCAGCAAGGGCCGGGTTCAGTATCTAGGGGTCTCCTCCCAACAAGGTAATACAACACCGGCTCAAGTCCCCCCCCCCCCCCAGTGACCTGGGAAATCGTACATACACCCCTGGGTGCCCCAAAGAGGTAATTCTTCCCCTCTCGCAAGCACAGAACCTTAGTATAGCAGCAAATCTTTAATAACATGAGGTAACCGACATCAGTATTAAATTGGGAAAACACCACAACTCGGATTCATAGACCAAACATGAGCAAAGACCCACCCCCCCAGCCACGAATCACCCAAAGTCCCCAAAAGTCCAACACCCCAAGAGTCTCTTGAGTCCAGCAACCCAAAAATCACCCAAAGTCTGACACCCCAAAAGTCTCTGCCCCGGGTCAGTACCACCCCAGGGTTCAAAAGTTCACTCGGCAGGGTTTTACCATCCCAACCTGGGTGGAATGGCGGGGCGGGGGTTGATACACCTTACGTGGTCCGCTGACTGCTCCGCCTCTCCGTAGGGTTCTGCTGCCGCCGTCAATGCGAGTCACTCTGCCACACTCCACCTGCTGTCCCGTGAGCCACTCCAACCGTCCCACAAACTGCCCTGCTCCGCCAGCAATCTCGGTCCACACCCCCTGGGCGCCAGCTGGTTGTTCCTGCAGCTGCTCCACTGGCTGCCTGCTGCCGCTCCTACCGACCGCCCGCCGGTCGTCTCCACCAGCCACTCTGCTGGCCGCCTGCACCCGCCACTCGTCCCTGCAAGCTGCTCTGTTAGTAGCTCCACAGTATAGCACCAGGCTCCCCACAGCAACATTGGCTATGTCTAGACTGGCATGATTTTGCGCAAATACTTTTAACGGAAAAGTTTTTCCGTTAAAAGTATTTGCGCAAAAGCGCGTCTAGATTGGCACAGATGCTTTTGCGCAAAAGGGGGCTACATCTAGACTGGCAAGATTTTGTGCAAAAGCAGTCGCTTTTGCGCAAAAACTTGCCAGCTGTCTACACTGGTTGCTTGAATTTGCGCAAGAGCACTGACGTTCTAATGTAAGAAATCAGTGCTTCTTGCGCAAATACTTTGATGCTCCCGTTCGGGCAAAAGTCCTTTTGCGCAAAAGCTTTTGCGCAAAAGGGCCAGTGTAGACAGCTCAGATTTGTTTTGCGCAAAAAAGCCCTAATGGCTAAAATGGCGATCGGGGCTTTCTTGCGCAAAAGCGCGTCTAGATTGGCCAGGGATGCTTTTGCGCAAAAGCATCCGTGCCAATCTAGATGCGCTTTTGCACAAATACTTTTAACGGAAAAACTTTTCTGTCAAAAGTATTTGCGCAAAATCATGCCAGGACTTTTGCCCGAACGGGAGCATCAAAGTATTTGCGCAAGAAGCACTGATTTCTTACATTATAATGTCAGTGCTCTTGCGCAAATTCAAGCAGCCAGTGTAGACAGCTGGCAAGTTTTTGTGCAAAATCTTGCCAGTCTAGACACAGCCAAGTGAGTTCAGCTCTTCTGCAGTATAGCACCAGGCTCCCCTCAGTGCAACACTGATTTTAGCTCTTCAGCAAGTTCAGCTCATAATAGAGGAGCCTCAGTGCTAGTGCTCCATTGGTCCACAGTGAAGTCAGCTCAGCAGCTTACAACTAGACTCCTAATGGAATCCAAATTAGCTTTGATATTCTACAGGGGAGAGAGGCAGGGGTGCAATCAGTGTTGTTCAGGGCCTCACTACCAGGTACAAAGACCTCTCTCAACTTCACTGGGTTTGGAACCCATGCCCCTTGTCTAGCGAGTGCTACTTAGTTTATGGCGAATCCCTCAGTCATAAACAGTTCCATTATTCCATTGTCCTTGATTCACATGATATGGGTAACAACACTTTAGCCCCCCTGCCTCAATAACAGAGAGACTGTGGATCCCACTGTGGCCAAAGTGACCATTTGGGCTGCTGTGAGCACATACTAAGCGGGGTGGGTGTGCCTATGCAAATTAGAAGTCTTTTTGCACCACTGGCCACAATTCACCACCAGGGCTATGTCTACACTTGCGGCTTCTTGCGCAAGTATGGCTGTTCTTGCGCAAGAATCCGCAGCGCGTCCACACTGCCCACCTGCTCTTGCGCAAGGAAATTTACAGTACGGCGTGGTAAGAGAGGGCTTCTTGCGCAAGAGCTACGCTCTTTTCTAACAGGTGTAAGCCCTCTTGCGCGGGAGCTCTTGCGCAAGAGGGCAGTGTGGACGCTCGGCAGGGATTTCTTGCGCAAGAGAGCCCTATGGCTAAAATGGCAAAAGCACAGCTCGCACATGGCAGTGTGGATGTTTTCTTGTGCAAGACTTCTTGCACAAGAACCCTTGCGCAAGATGTTCTTGCGCAAGAAGCGGCCAGTGTAGACATAGCCCAGATGTCAGGGTAGAACTTATCCTATCAACAGTTCAAGATGGTAACTGTCACCAAAATTATTCCTGCCTTGGAAAAGGGAGCATGGTTGTCTACCCTCGACCTCTAGGATGCCTATTTTCATATATTGATACACCCATCTCACAGACATTTTCATTTCAATATAAAGGCCAGACACTTCCAGTACAGATTCCAGTACATTTGGACTCTCAACAGCCCGATGAGTGTTCTCAAAGGTTCTGGCAGGAGTAGCAGCACACTTACACAAAATGGGTATCACAATATTCCCATACCTAGAAAATTGTCTAGTAATGGACACCACAGAACAAGACACAGAACAAGCAGTCTCATTTGACAGCCTTGGACTCCAGATAAATGTAGCAAAGTGCACATTAACCCTAACTCAGACATTAGAATTTATAGGAGCGCACTTAGATTGCAGAATGGCCATAGCATCTTTACCAGAACACAGATTTGCAGCAATCAAGGACCTCGTATCAACAACGAAGGCCAGTCCAATCATAATGGTCTGACACTGCATACAAATATTAAGGCACATGGCAGTGTCCATGTTCGTGGTGCTACACGCCCGCATACACATGATGTCTCTCCAGGTATGGCTATGCACAGTATGGCAGCCATGCATCCATCATATAAACAAACAACATACAATGCCAGCCAAGATAAAGACCTCACTCCCGTGGTGGACTTTGCGTGACAATGTATGTATAGGGGGTCCCCTTCCAATGGACCCCCACACTCAGTAACGATTATTACGGATGCTTCACTACTGGGCTGGGGTGCACACCTGGAAGATTGAGTGGTCCAGGCTCAATGGTCCCAGGATGAGACCAGACAACACATGAACCTACTCGAACTCAGGGCAGTACAAAATGCCTGAACACACTTTCTTCCCTGATCCAGAACAGAACAGTCCAAATTCTTACTGACAATGTATCTACAATGTATGATATCAACCGACAGGCAGGGGTCCGGTCATACCAAGTCTGCCAAGAGGCAGTCCACTTATGGGAATGGTGCATCCCCCAGAACATACATCTGGTTGCAACTTACGTCCCTGGCAAACACAACATACTAGCGGACAATCTAAGCAGACAATTCCCACAAAATCATGAATGGGAAATAAACTCATCAATGCTGACTTTCCTCTTCAAGAAGTAGGGGTTCCCTACAGTGAATGCTTGTTGTCTGCACTATTGCTCCAGACCTAGCACAGGCCCTTACTTCCTAGGGGACGCCTTGGCTACGTCTAGACTACATCCCTTTTTCGTAAAAGGGATGTAAATTAGACGTATTGCAATTGCTGGGTGTCTTGCCACCATGTCTGCCTCGATAGAGGGTAGAGCCATGGCCTCAGAGTAGCGGGTGGTGAAATCCACCACCACCAGGATGTATTTCTTCCCCTTCCGGGTTGCTTTGCTGAAGGGTCCCACTATATCCATTGCCACCTTCTGGAAAGGCCCCTCTATAATGGGTAGGGGCCTCAAAGCAGCTTTCCTCCTTTCCTGGGCCTTCCCCACCCTCTGGCAGGAGTCCAAGGACCGGCAGTACCACTGCACGGCCGCAAATATCCCCGGCCAGTAGAAGTTTTGGAGCTGTCTCAGCTGGTTGCACCGGATCTCCTGGTGTCCTGAGAACGGGATGTCATGGGCCAGGTACAGCCGCTTGCAGCAATACCTTTGGGGGACTACCAGCTGCCGCTGGAGCCTCCATACCCCCACCTTCCCAGGAGGGAGCCATTCCTGGTACAGGAATCCCCTCTCCCACAGGCACCCTGGCATCCTTTCCCCAGGGGCTGAGCTGCGCCAAGGCCAGCCTGGTCCCTCAGCACCTGCAAGGAGGGATCTGCCTGCACTTCAGCCTGGACTTCAGCAGCTGAGGCAGAGACAGGGACCTGCTCCCCCCCCACCTAGGTCCCGAGTCCCAGCCTGGCCGGGCTCCATGTCTGCTGGGATGGGGCCCTGCACTCCCTACAGGGAGCCCTCCCCTGGGTCAGGATCACCAGCCCCTCGCTGGCTCTGGCTACAGATAGTGACCGGGGCCCTATGGGGTCCATCTGGCCACTCCTCTAGGTCAGCCCTGTGGCGGCGCGTCGGAGTCCCCCGACTCCTGCACCCCCGTAAGGGCACGGACAGACTCCACCAGCCAGTAGAATAGAGGGACTTTATTGCTTCTCCAGGATACAGCACAGCACAGATGTCATCTGGTTACAGGAACCGGGCCTAGGATGCCTCAGCCCCCCTTGAGATGGGGGAGACTGGGCTCCTAAATTCCACCCCCTTTCTCTAGGCCGTCTCCTCCATGATCCCAGACAGAAACTAACTCTTCCTTCCAGCCAGGGCTCCACTCCCCCTCCTTCCCATTGTTCCGCTCCATGGGAGATACCTGTCTGACAAGTTTTGAAGCCCCCTTGCATAATGACTCATCCCCTGCCCTGCTGGGCCGTGCTGCAGACAGCAGCCAGTGGAGGTCACTGACAACCCACTGCCCAGCATAGCAACCAGCAAGGTACCCCCCACTACGTCACAGTTCTCCCCCCTCCGAGAGCGAACTGAGCAGGGTCACTCCGCTCGTGACCTAGGGAAGTTCGGGTCCTCTGTGTGGGAACCCGCCCTGGGGCATGGGTGCTCCCCTTGACTCCGGCCGGCCACGGGCTTGTCTTCGGTGGCTGTACCAGCCCTTCCACTGCCCTTGATCTCTGGCCCTGGTCTCTCTGGCTCAGCCCATAAGCCCAGCGAGTTTTTCCCGGAAAGCCAGGACATCTTCCACCCCCAATGCTCCATCCAGGGAGGTCTTCCCCTCCCATAACTCTCTCAGCAAGCTCAGAGGCTCCTCTATACAGGGTGGGGGCCCCCGAGCAGCTTTCCTCCTGTCTTGGGCCTTCCCGTCCCTCTGGCAGGAGTTGCAGGACCGCTGCATGGCTGCAAATATCCCCGGCCAGTAGAAGTGTTGAAGCAACCTCAGCCTGGTGCTCTGGATCCCCCGGTGGCCCGCAAAGGGGACGTCGTGGGCCAAATATAGCAGCTTGCGGCGATACTTTTGGGGGACAACCAGCTGCCGCTGGATCCCCCATGCCCTCACCTTCCTGGGGGGAAGCCATTCCCGGAACAGGAATCCCCGCTCCCACAGGAATCTTTCCTGGCCACCTCTCCCCAGCGGCTGAGCTACATGGAGGCCAGCCTGGTCCCTAAGCTTCTGAAAGGAGGGGGTCTGCCTGCACCACAGCCTGGAATTCAGTCCCTGGGGCAGGGATCGGGACCTGTACCCTGCCCTTTCATAGGTCCGGAGTCCCAGCTTGGCTGGACCCCGTGTCCACTGCGATGGGACCCTGAGGACCCTGCCGGGAGTCCTTCCCTGGATCCAGGTTGCCAGCCCCTCACTGGCTATGGCTACGGGCAGTGACTAGAGCCCACTGGGATTCATGGGGCCACTCCTCTAGGTCATTCCCCATCAGCACTTCCGTGGGCAAGTGCGGGTGCACCCCCCCACTTCCTTGAGATCTTCCTTGGCCCCCCCCATTTCAAATGCACCCTGGCTACAGGCACTTTAAACGGGGACCCGTCTATGCCCTTCAGGGTCAGCTGAGCGTGCGGTAAAACCCGGTCTAGGGCCACTATGTCGGATCGGGCCAGCGTCACCCCCCCCCCCCAATGTCCCAGAAACCCATCACCTTCCTACCATCCACCTCCAGGGGTACGAGGCACTCACTCCGCAGGGGCCGTCCTGCCCCCACCCGGTACACGGAGAAATCCGTCTCCCAAGGGTCAGACCTCCCAAGGGAGGTGCACTGAGCATCCTTCCCCCCACTCTGAGCTGAGGTTTGCCTGCCAGCCCCTGCCTCTGGGGCAGCCTGCCCTTCCTCCAGCTCCAGCCAGTTAACCCTGGAAAGTCCCAGGTCGTGGGACCTGGTGCACTGAGCCCTCTTGTGGCCTTTTTGCCCACAGCAATGGCAAGTTAGGCCCTGCAGGCCCCTTTGGGCTGTCTCTGTCCAGGCCCTGGCTGGTTCTCTGGGGTGCAGACAACTTGTCTCTTGGGATCACCTCGTAGATGACTCTCTCCGTCGCTCAGCTGAGATCCGGTCTCGGTGCGATTCCCTCTCTCTCCGGGCCTCCTGTTCACACCCGGACCGGCTCTCTGTGAACTCATCTGCCAGCCTCCCGGCTTCCTGGGGGTTCTCTGGCCTCCGGTCCTTGAGCCATAGCCTCAGGCTGGGTGTGCACACTTCATAGAACTGCTCCATCATGATCAGCTTGAGCAGGTCCTCTGCGGTCTGGGCTCCGACGCCAGACACCCACTTGTGGCAGTATTGCTTCTCCAGGATACAGCACAGCACAGATGTCATCTGGTTACAGGAACCGGGCCTAGGATGCCTCAGCCCCCCTTGAGATGGGGGAGACTGGGCTCCTAAATTCCACCCCCTTTCCCTAGGCCGCCTCCTCCATGATTCCAGACAGAAACTAACTCTTCCTTCCAGCCAGGGCTCCACTCCCCCCCTTCCCATTGTTCCGCTCCATGGGAGATACCTGTCTGATGAGTTTCGAAGCCCCCTTGCATAATGACTCATCCCCTGCCCTGCTGGGCCGTGCTGCAGACAGCAGCCAGTGGAGGTCACTGACAACCCACTGCACCCAGGCTATGGGTACCTTAGATGGGGTCCTGTCTATGCCCCTCAGGGTCAGCTGAGTGTTAGGTATCGTGGTCTGGGGCTACTACCTCGAGCCGGGCCAGTGTCACCTCCACACCCGTGTCCCAGTAGCCCATCACCTCCCTGCCATCCACCTCCAGGGTCATGAGGCACTCGCTCCGCAGGGCCCTCCCTGCCCCCACCTGATACACAGAGAAATTCTCCTCCAGAGGATCAGATCTCCCAGGGTAGGTGGGCTGAGCATCCTTACCCCCACTCTGAGCTGAGGTTTGCCTGATGGCCCCTGCCTCTGGGGCAGCCTGCCCTTCCCCCAGCTCCAGCCCGTTAATCCTGGAAAGTCTTAGGTCGTGGGACCTGTCCAGGTGCCCGGTGTACTGAGCCCTCTTGTGGACTCCTTGCCTGCAGTGATGGCCCGGAGGCCTTTTTGGGCCCGCTCCGCCCGGTCCCTGGCTGTTTCTTCGGGGTGCAGATGGCTGGTCCTTGTCTCTTGGGTTCTCCTCATAGGTGACTCTTTCTGTTGCTCAGCCAAGAACTGATCTCTGCACAATTCCCTTTCTCTCTGGAACGCCCGTTCACACCTTGACCGGCTCTATGTGAACTCATCCACCAGCCTCCTGGCTTCCTGGGGGGTCCTCTGGCTTCCTGTCCTTGAGCCTGTGATGTAGTGCTGGTACCTTGCTGGTTGCTATGCTGGGCGGTGGGCTTTGAGTGACCCCCTCTGGCGGCTGTTTGTACACGGCCCAGCAGGACAAGGGATAAGTCACTATGCAAGGCTCTCTCAACTTGTCCGACCAGTTACTTCCCAGGGAGAGAAACAAAGGAAGGGGGCGAGGCCAGGCCTGGCAAGGGGGGCAGGGCTGGAAGAGAGGGGCAGTTTCTGTCTGGAATCATGGAGGAAGCAGCCTGAGCAAAGGGGCGGAGCTGGGATTTAGGGGTCCAGTCTCCCCCATCCCAAGAGGAGCTGAGGCATCCTAGGCCTGGCCCAGTAACCAGATTACAGCTATGCTGTGCTGTATCCTGGAGAAGCAATAAACTCCCTCTATTCTACTGGCTGGTGGAGTCTGTCCGTGCCACTACGGGGGTGCAGGAGTCGGGCCCCCCCCCCCCGACACGCTGTCACAGAGCCAAACCTCAGGCTGAGTGGGCATGCTTCTTAGAACTGTTCCAACATCATCAGCTTAAGCAGATCCTCTGCAGTCTGAGCTCCAACCCCGAACTTGTGGCAGTATTGTGCCAGGTGGGAGGCCATATCTACATCTCCCGTGGCCCCTTCTGCACCCCCTGGAATGTCTTCCTGTACATTTCCGGTGTTAGCCCAAACTTGCGCATCAGGGCCTCTTTGACCCGTTTGTAATCCTCCAGCTGGTTGAGCACCCCTGCGTCCTCCTGATCCAGCAAGAGAGTGAGCTGTTGTAGCTGTCTACAGCAGCTTAATCTCCAGCTGCTGTAGCTCTGCCAGAATGGACCCCACCCTGGACGAACCGCTGCTGGTAGAGTGGGACCTGGTGAGCACCGTGTCTCTCGCGGGCTCCAGCCCTCTGACCAGTCTGAGAGCCTGAGACACTCCCAGGGGGGTGTCTGGTTGCTCCCCACTAGGGCAGGGCCCACACCCCTGGACGGGTCATTCTCTTCCAGCCGGGCAATCAACTGGGCTTTGGTTGCTTTCCCTGTGGGCAGGCCCTTCTCTCTGCACAACCCCACCAGGTCTGCCTTCAGGAGTCGGGCGTAGGCCATCTCCCCGCTAATCTCTGGGGTGCAGACTCACAGACTGAGTGCTGTAGCATCCCAGGATTCCCAGGAATCACTTTGCTCTGTCTCCACAACGTCTGGCTCTTACAAGCCCCTTCCTTCTACTGCTCCTTGTCACTCGCTGCTGGAAGTTCCAGCCACAGGGTGCAGTGCATCCCGCAACTGTGGCGGCACATCGGGTACCCCCTGATGCTACACCCCGTCTGCAGCAAGATGAGACTCCACCAACCAGTAGTATAGAAAGGGCTTATTGCTCCTCCAGGAGACAGCACAGCATAGACGTGATGTGGTTTCAGGAGTCAGGGCCAGGATGCCCTGGATTGGGGGGGGGGGCATTGTCGTCACTAGACCCTCAGACCCTCAGCCTTCATGTTTTCCAGCCAACAACTGTACCTTTCCCCTAAACTGCGCTTCCTTTATTCCCTGCCTGCCCTCAACCAGTCGGACAGGTTGGGTCTTTTTGCCTATGTGACTTAAGGCAGCTGTCCTGCTGGGCAGTGTGGGTCAGGTTGGGAGGGGGGGGGGGGTCAACCCCAGCCCACACACAGCTACCAGTGGCTATGGCCTGCCACACACACACACACAAATTATTATATTTCCTCAGAAATGCATGAAAAAGCTGTCACACATTCTGCAGGACATTGCATAGTCCTTCATGTACAAGATTTGCATGGGGCATGCTTAGAAAACCGACATATTGTCCATTAAAAATAAATTTTTCACAGGACCTGTAGCTTTCAGGGAATCTGCTCATTACTGAACATTATTTCAAGACACCTTTGGTGTATCCATGAATGTTCCTTGGAAGGCATATTTTCACTCAAACTTTTATATTGCCTCAGAAATGTATGAAAATATCTGTCACACCTTGTGCAGGACATTGCAAAGCCTTCTGTGAAGGAGATTTCTTTTGGACATTCTTACTTTCGGAAAACCAAAACACTGTCCAAAAGGAAAAAAAAAAAAAAAACAACCTTTTCACAGCAGGTATAGCTTTTCACACATTGTTATATTGCCTCACAAACGCATGAAAAAGCTGTCATGTTCTGTAGACTGATACAACCATCCTTGTAGCATAGTTCCTTGGGACCTTCAGAAAAACCAAAACACTGTCCAAAAAAAAGAAACCCCAAAAATTGTCACAGGAGCTATACATTTCGTGCAGTCCCCTCATTAGTGAAGTATATTTGGTGCAATATTTCAAGAACCCTTTAGGTGTTTCTATGAATTTTACTTAGAGGGCACTTTTTCCTGCAAATTGTTAGCTTGTCTCAAAAAATGCAAAAAAAAAAGCTGTCACACATACTAGAGACCACCCCCAAGTGCACCAATTAGGAGATTTCCTTGGACCATTCTAACTTTCAGAAAACCGACACACTGGCCATTAAAAAAAAAAATCCTTTTTACAAGAGCTACACCTTTCAGGGAATAGCTGTACTTTACAGAGCATTTCCTAAATCAGTGCTCACCAACATGTAGATAGGGCTCTACCAGGACATTTTGGAGCCGCTGACAGGTGATCCTGACTGGTTTAGCTCCGAAGCTATCAAGTGCTTAAAAATTAAAAGTTTTTCCGTTAAAAGCATTTGAGGAAAAGAGCGTCTAGATTCGCACGGACGCTTTTGCGCAAAAGCACTTTTTGCGGAAAAGCGTCCGTGCCAATCTAGATGCGGTTTTGAGCAAGAAAGCCCCGATCGCCATTTTCGCCATCGGGGCTTTTTTGCGCAGAACGGTTCTCAGTTGTCTACACTGGCCCTCTTGCTCAAAAGCATTTGCGCAAGAGGGCTTTTTCCCAAACGGGAGAGTCTTTGTATTTGCGCAAGAACACTGACGATCATACATTAGATCATCAGTGTTCTTGCGCAAATTCAAGCGGCCAGTCTAGACAGCTGGCAAGTTTTTCCACCAAAGCAGCTGCTTTTGCGGAAAAACTTGCCAGTCTAGTTGCAGCCAGCATGTTTGTGAATGACCCACCCACTTTTCCCTTTCCACACTGGAGGCCCAGATCCTCACTGGTATTTAGGTGCTTAGCCTAGCATTTATGTGCCACCAATATTTTCAAACTACTACTACTATCTAACCCTGCAGATATGTGAGGTATTTAGGCACCTAAATTTCTGCAACAAACCTGCCTGAGCCCTGACACCACTGCACAGATAACAAACTGCTTGAAGGCCTAGAAAAGGATTTTCAAACTGGGCAGGGGAATGTGCTGTCAGCAAGGACCACTCCTTTAGATATTCTCTCAGCATGCTTGAGAACTGATACCTGTCAGACCCTGCAGGAAGAGGGCCAGATGCAGGCTACCAAAAGGTGCAGAGGGAGAGAATGGGGGACAGTACAGCAGTCACACAAAACAGCTGGGGCCACAGGGAAATGAAAGTTGAATGTGAGAGCGGTAATCAGCATTACCAGGAGGCAAAGAATGAGACACAATTTCAGCTGCTTATTGAAAAGGCTGACCTTGCTTAGGTGCCTAACTCCTAAGTGGGGAGAGGTGCCTACCTCTGGCTTGTCAGGTACTTGCTTCTCTTCCTCCTCCTTTCCTCAGCATTTCACTCCTGGCTGGCTTTTAGGCAGCTCGCTGCTCAGCTTCCTAATTGGCTTCTAAGGCTCCCTTTCTTAGGTGCCTACCTGTGCCACCCAGACATTGTCTAGACAGCCTGGGCATCTAGCTTGGGGCTGAGGATTCCATCAGGCAGTAGTTGCCTAAGGGTTATGTGTTGCAATGATGAGAGGAGCAGTGCCTTAATATCTTTGAGGCTCTGAGTCTTAATATTTCCTGTATCATATAGCTGTAATTGGACAACTTTAGCGTGCACAAAATTGGAATGGGGAAATGTGTTCTGATCCTAGGAGAGGGAAGTGATGTTCTCTGGCCCAACCAGGGCATTGCACAATCTGCGTGGGTGTTTCAGACCAACAAAGGGGTAGCACAGAGGGCAGATCATAGAGCTAATCCAGAGAGTTAGTAACTGAGATTGCAATCAAGCCAACTGCATTGCTTCAGTAGTTATGTGATACCAGCACACCAAAGCTGGTAAAAATTAAGGATCAAATCTCCTCTCATGGTTTTCATTCATTTCCCAGGTAAAACTCCTAACTAGAAAAAATAGGCTTGATTCTCATTTACACTGAGGTTCATTTACAGTGTTCTGGCAATGTAAAGAGTCCTTAACACTAATGCATATGTAATTTGGTGCCCCCCTTTACACTGCCAGAGTGGTGTAAAGAAGCTTTAGTGTAAATGAGAGTCAAGTCTCAAGTATTTGTCTACCTAGGTTTCTGATGAAAGTATGTCTTTAGCAGTACCCCCAATAAATCATTTTTACAAAACAAGACCAAAAAAAAAAAAAGCAATAGCCTGAGTTAATCAGATCCTTGGTATGATCCAAGAAATTTCTCTGCCTTTCAAATACATGCTGTTCATAATGGTGGTAGTGTGAAATTTGGAATAGCTCCCTCTTCAGAAAAAACAGACAACAAGCAATTGCCTTGAGAAAACAGGAGAGGAACTATGTAGTGCAGTTCCCATGCTGGCAAGAGGATATGAGCTCAGAGCCCTGACTCCAGCCAGAGTGGAAATGGCTACACTTCTATTTTTAGCCCTGCAGCCCAGGCTCTGCAAGACCAAGATAAGTGACCTGGGTTCTAAGATGCAGTGCTGTGGGTTTTCTATTGCATTTCAGACATAACCTAAGAACACCACTATTACCCACTGGAAATCAGTAAGAACGTAAACTTTGCCTGAGCCAAGTGGATATGGCCCTAAAGGTTCAAGGGCAAGCTTCTGCCACCATACTCACATCAAGGAGTAGCTGACTTGGGAATACTTCTCTTCAGTACTATGCAGTGTGAGGAGGGGCACAATGTGACCCTATCTGTGTATCTTTGCTAAGGGTAGACTATACCACCTTCATGCACTCTGGGGAGCATTTTCACTGACCTATGTAGCACTACTCAGATAAGTGCTCACCAATGAATAATAGTGAGGATTACTCAGTCTAGCCCCTGTTTGACTTGGTAAAGAAAAGCAAAATGTTCAGACAACATTATTATAAATGGTGTCTGAAACTGAATTATAAAAAAAGAGAAAAATATAGAACCTCTCCCCCTCCCGAGTGCTAACAGAAAATATCCCCTCTTGTGATTTGAGCCTTTTGTAATTTTTTGTAATATTTGCGGAGGAGCATAACAAAGGTGAGATTCCCATCTGAGAATTAAATTAGTGGGGCTTAGATTAGAATAGTTTATTGTGCTCTTTAAAAATATTCGCTTTAAAAGCTATGTTAGCTCATATCATAAATCAGGCTCAGTTTGTGGTCCATTAGAAAGTATTTACAGTAATTTAAGGAAAGAAAAATATCTGCCTTCCACATATTGGTCTATACATAGTATATTAAAGTTAACAGCTGTTAAGCATGAATAATTAAGCCACCTGACCATATAAGTTAGAGCAAAACAATTCTTTGTGGCCCAACACCCACTGAAGTTGGTCCAGAGACTCCTGTTGTCTTTAGAACCACAGTGGGCCAAGCATTGCATAAAGGTACATACATTTGTTAACGTTTACAGTCTCAAATCTTAACCATTGATGATATTCCTAAAATAAGCATTTTTAATATTTTAGAGTGGGATTTTCAAAAGAGTCAAAGGAAATCAGATGTCTTCCATTGAAATCAGTTGTGTGTTTAACTCCCTTTTCCTCTTTTCAAAATCTCAGCCTGTATTATTATTTCAGAGGGGTAGCCGAGTTAGTCTCTAATAGGAAAGTCTGTATTATTATCATGTATTATTTTCATTACGGGTAGCACTGAGAATCCCCAGCTCCGTCATGTTCAGCACTAGATGCAGAACAAAAAGAGGGTCCTGATCTGCAGTGAACTAACAATCTCTACCTCAATTTCTCCATCTACAAAATAGGGGTAGTCACCCTTACATCACCAGGTGTTACAACACTATATTAATTAATTATTTTAAAATGCTTTAAAATCCCAATTCAGAAGAAGCTGTAAAAGTGCAAAGTATAATATAATTATGACTAAAAATGAGAATGATGTCTCTTAGTACAAAACAACAAATATAACCTAGAGCAGTGATTCAATGCAGGGGAAAAACAAGCACACACAATGTAGCAAAAGTTTGAGTAAAAGTAGGTTGAGGCAAGACCACCAGAAAGACAGCAGTATTTGAAAAAAATGCCATCAAAGGTATATGAAAGAAGAATTTTAGAATTTAAGGTTAACTGATAATTTAACCTTAAAAATAAAAATGAGTAGCTTCCTTATTGAGAAACTCATTGTGGCCCAAGTCTACATCCACTAATGTGAATTGCATTAGAATGACGATGAAAAAATTAAAAGTTACCTGCCTCTTCGTAGTTCCCTGTACAAATAGTTTAATCCGCAATAAAAGCTTTGGTTCAGCATAGATTAGTTTATCTGAACGCCATGAAGAACATTTAATAGCTTCAAATTTTGTTCCACTTGATGCTGCTTATTGTTCAGGGCACATGTCCAATCATTCTTTCATCAGCTCCTCTGAAGTAAATAGTCACAGTGCACAATGTCCAATTCTCTTCCTGTTCTTCCAGACAGCCTGTCTGGTACATTTCATAATGAAACCTCTGTTTTTAGACACTCTGGTGCCTCCTACTGCTTCCATTAGATCAGTTCAACCCGCTGCAATAAGAGTTTCTGAAAGCAAGCAACTGACTAGCCACATTAAACGCAAAGGGACGTTTAATGACTTGTGACAGGAAAACCATAATGCTTTCAAATTGTTTTTGCAGTAGCAGCAGCAAGTCATACACTGATAGCAGTGAAGAACAAAACCTTTGATTTAGCCAGAAAACAAGCCCTCTACTACCCTCCCAGCGCCAGCCACTGACCCAGAGTCCCCTGCACCCAACCCCCCAGTGCCAGCCTCTTGCCCTCAGAAACCCCCAGTGCCAACCCTCATCCCAAACACCTCAGTACAGCAAGCAGTTCAATGTGGTTGTCAGAAGCCGCTCTTCCAGTGTCCTGACAAGTCCCTTGCCCTGTCCAATGATGTGTGCTTCTCCTGTGTGTTGTACTGGCTTTGTGCAAGTGGGCAACGGAGCAGCCTCTGAGAGAGCCTGCAGAGACCACAAAGGCAGATGAGGATTGATGGCACCTGGTCAGGTTTATTGTAAATGAAGCATGATCCTAGCTTCTCTGGCTCAGATGTCTACAGTTGGCTAACACTTGTAAGCTCGTTACAATGGACTTGACTCAGTCAATAGCATGGGATTTACCACTGACTCTTAGGTCGGACAAAGACAATTCTATTGTAATACACTTCTATGCAAAGGTAAAAACAAAGGTAAAGTTAAATATCACTCCTGATATATTGGGTTACCACCCTCTGATGTTACTTAGATGCCACCCATTATCTTGAACATGAGGGTTTGATCACTATCTCTCATAATACCAGTTTAGATCCTGTCCTGAACCTGGGTTCTGGCCCTGTTTTTGCCATCTTCTGTGAGCAGGGCTTGCCTCTTGCTCACAGATTAACATTGCGTACTATTAGCAAACCTTTGTGGCCTAAGACCAGTGGTATATTAGCAAACCTTTCTGGCCAAGACCTTTGTGGCCTAGACCAGTGGTTCCCAACCTTTTTTTTTGGCGGACCGCCAAAATTTCATTTGCATATTTGTATATCATTATGCAAATGATGAATATGCAAATGTGCTAATAAAACATTACCTGTCTGCCTCTAGCCGAGCCCCTAGAATCCCTAGTGCCAGCCCTAACCCTTAGTGCCCCACCCCTCCACTACCCCCCAGCGCCAGCCACTGACCCAGAGTCCCCTGCACCCAACCCACCAGTACCAGCCTCCTGCCCCCCAGTGCCAGCCCCCTTCCCCTTAGAGCCCCCCACTCCCAGACCTCCCCAGTACGAGCCTCCTGTTTCCAGATTCCCACTGTACCCAAACCCCAGCTCCCAATATTAACCCCAGTCCCCAGATCCCAATATTAACCCCATCCCCAGAGCCCCTGTGATGGGCCCGGGGTGGCCCGCACTGATCTGGGGGAGATCCCACCCCTTCCCCGGCCTGGAGGATGGCACGGCACCATGGCAGGTCTAGGCGGCCCCGGCACCCGGCTTGCCGAGTCCGGAGCGGGAGGGCGGGGCGCATATGGCCCCGCTGCAAAGGAGGAGGGGCCGAGCCACGCCGGTGCTCTCCCATTAGGCGCCAGCAGAGCGGCACTGCTGGCCAACCCTGGGGAACCCTCAGGGCGGGGCTCCCAGCGGGCGGCACAATGGAGCCGGGCGTGGGCACGCTGGGGAGGCGAGGCCTCCAGATGCCGGGCCCATTCCTGGGCCATTTGAAAAGCGGCCCGGACGGAGACAGGAAGGGGGCTCAGAGGCAAGGAGCTGACGATCCCGCCCCAGGCAGCAGGACATCCTCCCTCGCTGGAGGATTCGGCAGGAGGACACCAGGACGCCCCTGTGGCTGAGCAAGTGTAAGGACGTCTTCGGACGGGTAAGCCCCCTGTTTCCTATCCAAGCAGCCCAGGGCAGAGCGCTTCTGGTGCCCATGGACAGATGTGTTTCAGGACTAAAGCCCCGTCTGTCGTGCAGGGGGATTGTTGAGCAATGCACTTAGGGCCCCAGGCTGGGACCCGGTGGAGAGGGCAGGCCCGGGTCCCCCTTCCCCTACCCAACTCCATCCTCACTGGTACGTCTGTGCATGCCATAGTCAGCAGGCCCCAGAAATCAAGGCAAGTGGACACTGCCCCTGGGGGGGGGGGCTAACCCCAAGGGGAAAGGACCCTGTAACCCCACCCTATAACTGTACAATAAGTCTGACGGTGGGTACGCTGAACCCACCCTGCTTGACCGAGATGGGGTGATTGCACCCAGGAAACCCATCACCAGGGCCTAGGACCCTAAGTCTGACGGTGGGTCTGCTGAACCCCCCCCTGCTCGGACGAGAGGGGGTGCTCGCAGCTGGAGAGCCCATCACAACTGGTGGAGAATGTAGGTGTTGTTTTAGACCCACAGAAACTGAGTGACCCGAGGAGGGGAACAAAACCCAAAGGACCCCGGCAAACGCTCGCTCAGAGGAGAGAGAGACTCCCGGTCAGCTAGATGGGGCTGAGACAATTTTTGGAGTGGCTCGGGGAGAGCCAATGCCAACTACAACAGGTACAACAGCAGCAAGGGAATGTCTACACTACAAAGTTAATTCGAACTAACAGCTGTTAGTTCGAATTAACTTTCATAGCGTCGATACATACAAACTGCTAGTTCGAACTTAATTCGAACTAGTGGAGCGCTTAATTCGAACTAGGTAAACCTCATTCTATGAGGACTAATGCCTAGTTTGAATTAAGTAGTTCGAATTAAGGGCTGTGTAGCCACTTAATTCGAACTAGTTGGAGGCTAGCCCTTCCCAGCTTGCCCTGGTGGCCACTCTGGGCCAAACCAGGGAAACTCTTCTGCCCCCCTCCTGGCCCCGGAGCCCTTAAAGGGCCACGGTCTGGCTACAGTGCTCGTGCCAGTTGCAAGCCTGCCAGCACCCAGCCAGCAGACCCTGCACCGAGCCAGCCACCTGCTGCCACCCAGCCCTCCGCCTCTTCCCAGGACCAGGCTGGCGGCTCCCAGGAGCCTGCCCGGGGCCGCAAGAGACAGGCACCCGCCTGGTCTAGTGCGGAGATCGTGGACCTCATCGAGGTTTGGGGGGAGGCCTCCAACATCCACGACCTCCGCACTAGGCACAGGAATGCAGCCGTCTAGGGCAGGATAGCCGCCAGCCTGGCCACCAAAGGCCACATGAGAACCCAGGAGCAGGTTTGCATGAAAATCAAGTTGGTCCAGTGGGACCCCCGACCCTGAGCTTAGAACATAAGAACGGCCATACTGGGTCAGACCAAAGGTCCATCTAGCCCAGTAGCCTGTCTGCCGACAGCGGCCAACACCAGGTACCCCGGAGGGGATGGACCAAAGACAATGACCAAGCCATTTGTCTTGTGCCATCCATCTCCAGCCTTTCACAAACAGAGGCCAGGGACACCGTTCCTACCCCTGGCTAATAGCACTCCATGGACCCAACCTCCATGACTGTATCTAACTTCTCTTTAAACACTGTTTATAGTTCTAGCCTTCACTCCACAGGTTGACTATGTGCTGTGTGAAAAAGAACTTTCACTTACTAGTTTCAAACCTGCTGGCCATTCATTTCATTTGGTGTCCTCTAGTCCTTCTATTATGGGAACTAATGAAGAACTTTTCTTTATTCACCCTCTCCACACCACTTATGCTTTTATAGACCTCTATCATATCCCCCCTCAATCTTCTCTTTTCTAAGCTGAAAAGTCCCAGTCTCTTTAGCCTCTCTTCATATGGGACCTGTTCCAAACCCCTAATCATTGTAGTTGCCCTTTTCGGAACCCTTTCCAAGGTCAAAATATCTTTTTTGAGGTGAGGAGACCACATCTCTACACAGTACTGAAGATATGGCATACCATAGTTTTTATACTTCCCCTCCTCCTCCTTCCCCTGGCTTCCCCCTTCCAGCTCCCTCTTCCGAGGTTTCCCCCTCCCCTCTCCCACCCTCTCTCTTCCCCTCTCCCACCTCCTTTTCCCAGTCTCCCCAGAGGTTAATCCCCCCCCCCCAGTTTTGTTAAATAAAGAGAGTTTCTATTTTTGAACATGTGTCCTTTATTTTTTACATTGGGAAGGGTAAGTGGAAGGAGATGAGGGAGGAATGGGGCACGAGCCCCCGATGGGGAGGACTGGGGTGGCTCTGTGGGCTCCTCGGGGTGGAAGCTCTCCTGCAGGGCCTCCTGGATCCTGACAGCCCCCCGATTGACACCCCCCGGATGGCAGCCTGCGGCAAGTGCAGCCGGGCTGATGGCCGAGTGCTGTGATGTGCTGAGTGTGGGGCACTCAGGGCACTCCAAGACAGGACTGCTTTGCTGTCCCTCATCGAGGTAGACAAGCAAGCAGGGAACCCTGAGAACTGTCTGTCCGGGGTGGGGGTCAGGTCCCTTTAATCACAGCCCTCTGCTAGCCTGAGGCAGCAGCTCCACATTCTTAACTCCTAACCTGATGCCCTGCCGGCACTGGTTCCGGCCAGCCTTAACTTCGGTTCAGGGTCCACTCAATGTGGACATGCTAGTTTGAATTAACAAAACGCTAATTTGAATTAGTTTTTAGGTCTAGATGCACTAATTCGAATTAGCTTAGTTAGTTCGAATTAGTGCTGTAGTGTAGACATACCCCAACAGACCCAGTTGGTCCAACAACTGGCCACCCAATTCCAAGAACAACAGCGGCAACTGGTGAGGGAATTGGCTGCCCAGCAGGACCAATGGAGACAGACTGTAGAGAAAAAACTAGAAGCCCTGGCTGGCACCACCACGGTCCCGGGGGATGGGCCAGCCTTACCCTTATGACTCACCAAGCTGGGACCCCAGGACGACCCAGAGGCCTTCCTCACAACGTTTGAATGAGTGGCCAACTGCCGCGCGCTGGCCACCTGAACAATGGGCCACCCTACTCGCCCCCTACTTGAGTGGACCTGCCCAGTTGGCATACTGCAGCCCCAGTGATGCCCTGCATTATCATAAAGTGAAAGAGGCCAGGCACGATCA
Source organism: Pelochelys cantorii (assembly GCA_032595735.1). Classification (NCBI taxonomy): domain Eukaryota; kingdom Metazoa; phylum Chordata; order Testudines; family Trionychidae; genus Pelochelys; species Pelochelys cantorii. Next base: position 46,264,742 of record CM064335.1, read on the forward strand.
GCTGGGGACCTGTTGCCAGAAGTTCCGGCAGGAGCAGTTTAAACCAGGCGAGAGACCCCGGGCAGTTGCGCAACGGCTCCGTGAGTGGGCGGTGAGATGGTTGGAGCCAGAACAAAAATCAGGCACCCAAGTGATGGAGATGTTGGTGATGGAGCAATTCATCCACATCCTCCCCAGAGAGGGCCAGAGGTGGGTGAGAAGGAACCAACCCACGACTCTTAATGAGGCGGTAAATCTAATGGAGGCCCACCTAATGGCAGAGGTGGAGGAAGGATACAGTTGGAGAGAGATGTTACCTGGCCCTAAGGTAGGAGGATTACAACCCCCGAGAAAACCCAAAGGGAGAGAGCAACCCCAGGGTCCCTGTCGGGGACAGGAAAATCTCTGCAGGCTAGCGCCTGTGTGGCCCGCCAAAAGCCTGGAAGGGGTAGAGGAGGACATGGTGCTCGTGGAAGAACCGATGGAGAAGAGTCCAATTGTCCGAGGGGCCTGTTTCCAATGTGGCCAGGAAGGGCATTTTAAGCGGGACTACCCCCTCATGGATTGTACCCTAAGCCAAGCAGAGGGACCAGATCGAACCCCGGCCACAGGGAAGAGCAGGATCAAGTGGTCATGAGCTTAAAAGTGGAAGGGAAGTGGACCGAGGCCCTGGTAGATTCGGGGTCGGCCATGACCCTTGTGCAAGCAGACATAGTCCCCCAGGGGCGAGCGGAAGGTGAACCAGTGTGGGTGCGTTGCATCCACAGGGACGTGAAGGCCTACCCAACTACTTGGGTGAGGATGTCGGACGAAGATCAGGACCGGGTGTGGAGAGTGGGGAAAGCCGCCGCCTTGCCATACCCGGTACTGGTAGGACGGGACTGGCCAGGATTCGCGTGGCTGCTACCAAGACCAGCCACGCCCAGAGGACCAGCCCCGCTGGATCACGGAGGAGGAGGGAGACGCCTGGAGGGAGGCCAATGGTGCGCAGGACCCCAGCACACCAACCCAGGGAAGCCCACCGAACAACGCACCCCGCTGGGAAGTTGAGTTGTCTCCAGACTTCTTGACGGAACAGAGCTAGGACCCGACACTTCAAAATGCCTGGGACCAAGCTGATATGGAGGGAGAACCAGAAGGGTCCCACCACTTCCAACCTCAAGGCCCCTGATTCAAGGTACCGAACGACCGGGTGACGGGCGAGAGGGAGGGCAGGGAACTTAGGCAATTGGTGGTCCCCACCTGGTTTCACCGGGAGGTATTCAAAGTGGGCCACGCGAACCCTTGGTCGGGACACTTAGGGCGGGAGAAGACATTGGCATGAGTACTGCAGAGGTTTTATTGGCCTGGAGTGTGCTGGGCAGTGCGGGACTTTTACAAGTCGTGCCTGGAATGCCAAAAGACCGCACCCACCCGGGTACCAAGGGCACCCCTCGTACCCCTACCAATAATCATGATACCTTTTGAGCGAATAGCCCTGGATTTAGTGGATCCACTGGACCCCTCGGGGAGGGGGAATCGGTATATAATAATGGCTCTTAATTATGCTACCCACTACCCCGAGGCAGTCCCCCTACGGAACACTAAAGCCCCCACGTTAGCCAGGGAATTAGTAAGGATCTTTTCGAGGGTAGGAGTGCCCAAGGAAACTATAACTGATCAAGGGACAAATGTCACCTCCCGGGTCATGAAGGAGTTGTGCAGGCTGTTGAATATCAAGCATTTGCAAACCTCCGTGTATCACCTGCAAACAGACGGGCTGGTTGAAAGGTTCAACCAATGCAATGTTACAAAGGTTACAAAGGTTCGTGCAGGACGACCGCTGCGGATGGGACCAAATGCTCCCGGCTCTCCTATTTGCTGTACGAGAGGTCCCACAATCCTCAACCGGCTTTTCCCCATTTGAACTGTTATATGGGTGACAACCCCATGGAGTTTTGGACCTCCTGAGGGCAGACTGGGAAGCCCAACCCATGACGGGACGAGGGACTGCCCAATACATTACTCAGTTACGTGAGAAGTTGAGCCGCCTAGGGGAATATGCTCACATGAACCTGGAAGACAGCCAAAGGAGACAAGCCCAATATTACAACAATAACTCCCGGCAGCGAGAATTCCAGCCCGGTGACCGGTTATTACTCCTATTACCATCACAGGAATCCAAACTTCTAGCGCAATGGCAAGGGCCCTTCAAGATAGTCCGAAAGATAGGAGAGGTGCGACTATCCAGACGAAGGCGAGACACTCAGGTCTTCCACATGAATTTGCTAAAGAGGTGGGTCCCTCAAGAGGCCCTGATGATCGCCCCCCCATCAACGGGAGATGAGCTCAGACCGTGGGGAGATGATTGTCTGGAAGCGGCTGGGGTCAACCTAGGGACAGAGTTGACAACCCTACAACTGGGACAGCTGAGGAGACTCCTGCAACATTACCAAGGGATCCTCACAGCCAGGCCAGGATGGACAACCCTAGGCGTTCACTGAATAATCACTGAGGCAGGAAAAACAGTGCGAGAACCCCTTAGACCTTTGCTGCGGAAAATGTGGGACACAGTAAGGAAGGCGATTCAACTGATGTGCCAGTGGGGCGTTGTTGAGGAGTCCAATAGCGAGTGGCAAAGCCCAATCATCTTAGTGTCAAAGCCCGACGGGTCGACTCGCTTTTGCATTGATTTTCGGAAGGTCAACTCTATATCCCTCTTCGATGTGTACCCAATGCCCAGGATAGATGAACTTCTGGAGCGATTAGGACAAGTGGTGTGTATATATATTGACCCTGGACCTTTCAAAAGGATACTGGCAAATACCGCTAGAACCTGGGGCTAAGGAGAAGACCGCATTCTCCACACCGTTTGGGCTATTCCCATTTGTAATCATGCCCTTCGGCCTCCATGGGCCGTGGCCACCTTCCAGAGGGTGATGGACCGGTTACTGGCGCCCCATTGAGAGTACTTGGCCGCATACATAGACCATATCGTCATTTATAGCCAGACGTGGGAAGCCCACCTTGCACATCTGGAGAAGGTGTTCACCTCACTAGGTAAGGCCGGACTAACCGCAAACCCAAAAAAATGCCACCTGGCCTAAAAGGAGGTCTCATACCTGGGATATACCGGGGAGGGGGGGGCAAGCTGAAACCCCTCTGTAGCAAGGTGCAAGCATTACGGGACTACCCCGCCCCGACAACAAAAAGACAAATACGGCACTTCCTGGGACTAGCGGGTTATTATAGATGGTTTGTGCTGCAGTTCGCCACCCTGGCTGCACCTTTAACGGAGTTGACTAAGAACACCGAGACGAGAGAGGTGCGGTGGAACCCACAGGCCGAAAAGCTGTCAGAGGCCTCAGTACTGACCCAACCCAATTTCGATAGCCCTTTTCTCTTATACACAGACGCCTCCAATGTCGGACTGGGCGCAGTCCTAACGCAGGAGCACCAGGGAGAAGAACACCCCATCCTTTACATCAGCTGGAAACTTCTGCCCTGAGAACAAAACTATGCCACCGTGGAAAAGGAAGCTTTGGCAGTAAAATGGGCAGTAGATGCATTAAGATATTATTTGTGGGGTAATACATTTAAGTTGATAACAGATCATGCCCCGCTTGTTTGGTTAAATTCAATGAAAGACACAAATGCCCACATCATGTGGTGGTATCTCACCCTCCAGCCATACTGTTTTGAGGTGGTCCACCGTCCCGGGGCCTCACACTAAAACACAGACTTTTTTTCCTGAACAGGTGTAGCCAGACATGAACCCCATCTTGCTTCCCCCTCCCCCCCCCCCAGAGAGCAAGAGAAAGTCAGTCAGCCTTTGATGCCCTGGGAACGCAGGTGTGCTGCCTGTCCCTGACTCTACCATAAACTAGACAGTAAATGGGCTAGCTGACGACCGAGGGCCTCTCGTCGCCCTGATGGCTAGTACCAGTAATTGACACGCCTGCACTATCCCAGGAGAGGAATCTTCGCCCATCACATACTAGAAGTGCCCATTGTCTGCATTTTCCCAGGTGTGAGTTATGCTTTGCGCCCTTCGTGGGAAACTTGGCGTTCAAAGCCATTTTTCCTAATTGGCCACTTGAGACCAGGAAGAAGCCTACGTGACCCAAGGGGTATAAAGAGGGGTTTAATAGCCCACCCCATTTGAGCTCCGATCATCTACACCTGCTGGCAGGTATTGATTGTCTCCCGAGGTCTGTGGGACACCCAACCTCGCCCTACTTCTTCCCGAGGGATTGAGAGAAAGACGCTGGCCATGCCAAGTCTGGAACGCAGGGGTGAGAATATATACCTGCTAAGTGTCTATTTTGCATGCATTTAATAAGAGCTCAGAGAACCAAAAGGGCTTCATGGTACCTGTAAGTGACTTATTAGTGTAATTTCTGTCCTTTCCTTTGTAGTGGCTATGTTATCTGTGACACAGTAGTAGCATTTAACAGCTAAGTTTACCCTGTAACAATAAAATAGTAACTGTTTAAGCTGTGACCTGACTCCTTCAGTTGCTGTAACAGAACCAAGCACAATTTTAAAAAGAACTCCAGCAGGTCATAAGGGATAGATATAGGGAGAGCTTGAGCGTTGGATCATGTCGCGTCCAGGGGACAGATCCGTTGGGGCATCTCTCAGCCTCCCCAGGCTGCCCGCCGCTAAGGGATCGTGTATCCTAGCAGTCAAAATCTGAGTTGTAATAAGCTCTCCCTGTAAACTCTAGGGCATCTGTCGGCCTGTTGGCTGCCCGCCGCGAAAGGATCCCGATCCTAGCAGTAAAGACACAGACGTTAAACTCCTCGGGGCTCCCGTCAGTCTCACCTAGACTGCCCACTGTGACGGGGCCTTGTGTCTCAGCAGTTGAACTCGGGTGTATAATATACACACACACACACACACACACACACACACACACACACCACTCACTGCCCTGACCACCAGCTGACAATAGGGGAGCAAGAAATGGCCCCTAGTAAGGTGCTCCTAAGGGCGGAGGTGTGTGATGGGCCCGGGGTGGCCCGCACTGATCCGGGGGAGATCCCACCCCTTCCCCAGCCTGGAGGACGGCGTGGTGCCGCAGCAGGTCTGGGCGGCCCCGGTGCCTGGCTCGCCGAGTCCGGAGCAGGGGGAAGCGGGGCGCGTACAGCCCCACCGTGGAGGAGGAGGGGCCAAGTTACGCCAGCGCTCGCCCGTCAGGCGCCAGCGGAGCGGTGCTGCCAGCCAACCCCGGGGAACCCTCAGGGCAGGGCTCCCAGCGGGCGGCACAACGGTGCTGGGCATGGGCACACCGGGGAGGCGAGGCCTCCAGATGCTGGGCCCATTCCCGGGCCATTTGAAAAGCGGCCCGGGCGGAGGCAGGAAAGGGGCTGAGAGGGAAGGAGCCGCCGATCCCACCCCAGGCAGCAGGACATCCTCCCTCGCTGGAGGATTCGGCAGGAGGACACCAGGACGCCCCTGTGGCTGAGCAAGTGTAAGGACGTCTTCGGACGGGTAAGCCCCCGGGGTCTCCTGGCCGGGCCGGAGGACAGGGAGGGGGATAGGAAGCAACCCGGGGCAGAGCGCTTCTGGCGCCGGTGGACAGACACGTTTCGGGACTAAATCCCCGTCTGTCGTGCAGGGGGAGTGTTGACCCCTGCACTTAGGGCCCCGGACTGGGACCCGGTGGAGAGGGCAGGCCGAGGTCCCTCTTCCCCCTTCCCCTACCCAACTCTGTCTTCACTGGTACGCCTGTGCACGCCGTAGTCAGCAGGCCCTGGAAATCAAGGCAAGTGGACACCACCCCTGGGGGGGAGCTAACCCCTAGGGGAGAGGACCCCGTAACCCCACCCTATAACTGTACAATAAGTCTGATGGTGGGGCCACTGAACCCCCCTGCTCGGCTGAGAGGGGGCGCTCACACCTGGAGAGCCTGTCACAGCCCCCTAGTGCCAGCCCTGCTCCCATAGTGCCCCACAAATATTCGCTCAGCCTCCAGAGCCCTCAATAGTAGCCCCATCTCTGGAGCCCCCAGTGCCTGCCTGGCCCCCCTCATCTAGCCCTGCACTGCTGCCCACCTCATGGTGGCTCTGGGGTCTCGGTCTGTGATACATTGCCCAGAGCCTCCCCTCCTACTGCAGCTGTTGGGAGAGGCATGTCTTACCCCACCTCTCAGCCAACCAGCACTGGGCAGGGGCGGTGTCTCCTCCCAGCCACTGAAAAGCCCTCCTGCTGTGTAGGGAAGTGCTCTTCTGTGTCTGGGAGGAGACTCTGATCCTGTCAAGTTCTGGTTGGCTGAGAAGCAAGAGCAGAACATACCTCCCTCAACACCCACTGCGAGAGCGGTGTACCCCAGCTCCAGACCCCAGAGCCCCTGCAGCTTGGCAGTAGGGAATCACTAGCCTAGACCTTAGGCCTCACACGAGGCCTGTGATACATGGGTTTAGGTTTCTGGCCCTCATCTTACTACAGGTAGGCACTTCAGAAACCCAGGAGCAAGGGCAGAAGAATGAGGTTGCACATGAGGGAAGCAAGGTCCTGTTTTTCTGCTGTCAGTATGAGTGGGGGTACACAACTCACCACTAGTCCAGTGTCTTCTCTTGGCTGATCTGAGGGTTAGTTCATCCGATTGTTGTCCATTCCCATGGTGCATGCCTCCATTCTGTCTCTCTCTCTCTCTCTGGTCTGTAGCCCCACAGTGTCCTCTTCATGACTTAGCCTTCCAACCAGGTCATTACGCTCTCCCCGCTTCTGGGGTATATTAAAGACTTCCCTTTAGCTGTCCTAAGCAGTTTTCTCATTCAGTGCTTCAGGTGCCACTCCTTCAATGGCTGGTAAGGAACCCAGGCCCACCCTCTACGCCAAAGTCCAGTTCAGGGACCCTCAACCCAGCAGTCTTGGGCTCCCTCTTCTGCCCTCACTGTTTCTTCTTTGGACTGCTTCTTCCAGCCCCTGGCTTCCCTTCCTGGGCAAACTAGCTCCAAACCTTCCTCCCATACATCTCTGCAGCCTCCAGCACACCTCCCTCTTCTCAGGGAGTGTCTGCACTTTCCCAGCAGCAGCCTCTGTCTGTTGCCAACTTCCTGGTTTTATTCTCCCTATTCCTGCACAGGTTCAACTCTAATCCCTGCTCCCTGGCTCTTCCTCCAGCAGCAGACTGTGGAATTAAAAGGCCTACCTGGCCACTTTAACCCCTTCCAGTCCTGTGTAGGGCAGACACTGCTTCACAGCATCACTTATGCTAGTGTTACTTTCCTAAGCACAACTTCCTCCAGACCTGGGGGGTGCTCAACCCTCACTACACCCCAGGCCCTGCCCCACCCTTTGTGCCAACTCCCCACCCTACCTCTTTTTGTCTCTGACCTGCCTCCTACCCTGATCTTTCTGCTCTGTCCCTGCTCCACTCCCACTCTCCCAGAAATTCCTGCATGCTGTCAAACAGCTGATTGCAGCAGACAGAAGTGCTGAGAGGGAGGGAAGCTGGGCTGCTGGTGGGTACTGAGAATTTTTTTTCTATGGGTGTTCCAGGCCTTGAGAATCAAAGGAGTCTGCGCCTATGGCCTCTTTTCCTCTGATAAATGTATTGAAACTATCTACTCTTTCCATGTAGGACACTGAAAATGGTAAGTTTTGGTCACTACCCACTTGAGAAGGTGTGGACACAAAGGTGAAGGCAATGTCTGAAATATAACTGAGCTATCCAGTTCCCCATAAACCTTTTTTTAAATATTCCCAAGTATTTGTTTATATTCTTTGTGGTGATCATCTGACGGGATCCAGTCAGGATTCTATTAGGTTCTCTGCCTTGGAGAGTTGGGCACAAAGGTCCTGACCTCCCCTCTAGCCGGGAGGTGCTCAACCCCCATTCTGTCCCAGGTCCCACCCCCTACTCTAGTCCTTCCCCAAGGCCTTGACCCACCTCTTTGCACACATGCTCCACCCCACCCGCATTATACCCCTTCCCCCAAGTCTCCACTTTAACAGTCAGAGCCTTAGTTTGTATTCACCAATAAAATCAATGGAGCTTTGCTAAAGAGTGGCCCTAAAAAATGCAAGGGCCCAATCAATTAAACGGTTCTCTTTGACATCCATGGGCATTGACTTGGGCCCAAATACTTTAGGAGTGTAAATGAATTGAAAGATTTTATCCCCTGTATCAAGCTTTCAAAATGTGCTTACATTTATTCTTATGGCATGCATTTATTTATGTGGCTCTATTCATCCAGCCTATGTAACTGAAATCTTATTACTGCTACCCTTATCCCCACAGTCCTGAAAAAATGAGGAAGAATGGCTCTTGTGCAAAAGCCTCTTGCGCAAAAACGGCTGATAATTAATTATGCAAATGAAGCGCAGCCATATTCTACTCCATGCTTCATTTGCATAAGCTTTTGCGGAAGAAGGTTGCAGTATAGACGTAGCGTAAGAGTTTTGGGTCAGCACTGTGACTTCCTATTTAATTGCTCAGCAGTTAGTGCAATTGGGGACTTTGTGCACAGCCATAAATAATAATTATCAATAGTAATAATGATAGTTATTAATTAATACTAAGTTCTAACAGGTATTGACCATTATTCATAGATCCAGGAAATCACTTCATCATCAGTAAATCTGGCATGTCTGAATTGCACAGTCTGATATTCATAAAACATGTTCCTCAAGTTTATATGGTGGCTATGTCTAGATTGGCAAGTTTTTGCGCAAAAGCAGCCACTTTTGCGCAAAAACTTGCCAGCTGTCTACACTGGCCGCTTGAATTTGTGCAAGAACACTGACGATCTAATGTATGTGTTCTTGCGCAACTACAATGATGCTCCCGCTCGGGAAAAAGCCCTCTTGCGCAAATGCTTTTGTGCAAGAGGGCCAGTGTAGACGGGTAAAAACTGTTTTGCGCAAAAAAGCCCCGATGGCGAAAATGGTGATCGGGGCTTTCTTGCGCAAAACCGCGGCTAGATTGGCACGGATGCTTTTCTGCAAAAAGTGCTTTTGCGCAAAAGCATCTGTGCCAATCTAGATGCTCTTTTCTGCAAATGCTTTTAACGGAGAAACTTTTCCGTTAAAAGCATTTGCGGAAAATCATGCCAGTCTAGACGCAGCCAGTATGTTTCCTCCCTGGTGACATGTTTCTGTGGTGCCCTCTAATGAATCTATTACATCATTGCAATCTTTGACATTGTGTTTCAGTTCCAAACAGCATTTCACTAAAGAAGAAAGCTATGGCCTAAAATCTTGGCCAAAGTACACAGAACACAGGTGAGGAAGATCGTTCTAAAGATGGCTTGTAACTCATCATTGCAGTCCTGTAATTTCAGTGTTTCTCTGTGCAGCACTGGACCCCCTGTGGCATATGACAGTAGCCATGATGATTGCTTGAGTGTAGGCTGGGCTGCTGCAGCCTAAAAGCAGCTAAAGGCCAGGGTGGCATTAGGTTGGCCACAATCCTTTCCTCCGGTCTCTCTTCCATGCTAGGGATGGGGAATGACATAAGAGCCCCTAAGCTGATGATTTCATTGGAAGATCAACCTGACAGTGGGGTAAGCCTCCCTAGCCAGTGAAACCAACGGTTTGGCCAGATGCCAGTGGTGTAGTGCAAAGAAACTGCACCAGACTGAAGATTCTGACTTTAGATGTAGCATTTTCAGACTTCATATGTAGAAGAAAAAGTTTTGTTATCAGTACACATATAGAGATACTGGGCGAACAGGGGATTAAGTGATTTGTCTGATATGGCATAAGGTCATGTAAACCCAGGGTAGAAGAGTGGAGAACAGAATTCTGATCTCTCAGTGCTTGGGCCCAGAAAGTTTGAATAAGAGCTAGGAAGAGAACCTGGCTCTGTCATGGAGTGTATGACAAACCATTTGTATGGTGCCTCCTTTTGGTCACTCTGGGGAGTTAGCTCACTGTTGTGTATTGGGTTGTCATAGTGACAGATCTTGTTATTGTCATAATAACTGAGGGTATGTCTACACTAGCCCCCTAGTTCGAACTAGGGAGGCTAATGTAGGCATTCGAACTTGCAAATGAAGCCCGGGATTTAAATAGCCTGGGCTTCATTTGCATGTTCCCGGGCGGGCGCCATTTTTAAATCCCCCTTGTCCGAACTAACTGCCCCCGGCTACACGCGGCAGTTAAAAGTTAATTCGAACTAAGTCCGTAGTTCGAATTAACTGTTACACCTCGTGTAATGAGGTGTAACAGTTAATTCGGATTAAGGGCTTAGTTCGAATTAACTTTTAACTGCCACGTGTAGCCGCGGGCAGTTAGTTCGGACGAGGGGGATTTAAAAATGGCGCCCGCCCGGGAACATGCAAATGAAGCCCGGGATATTTAAATCCCGGGCTTCATTTGCAAGTTCGAATACCTACATTAGCCTCCCTAGTTCGAACTAGGGGGCTAGTGTAGACATACCCTGAGTTAGGTCATTAGGGGTCAGCCCAGCCTGTTTTGGCTGGTACTAATTAGTTCTATGTTATGGAATAAAATGGAAATTTGCAAACACTGCAGCGTTCTGTGTTTCAAATGATTTCTTCCTAAACTCTCACTCCAAATGATATAACAAAATGGCAATGCGGATGGGATATCTGAGCTGCCTCCAGCAACAGAAGAAGTAGAAATCAGTGTAAGAAAACAAACAAACCTTTTTGCTGTTCTGGAAGGTAGGAGTAAGAACTGACTGTTAGACTGACAGTGCAAAATGAAACTAAAACCAGGGAACCAGGTCTGCTTTGTTCTGAGGGAAGTGAAGCCCAGAGGCTGAGGGAGAGACAGAGACAAGACAGAGAAGGAAAGGAATGCAAGGGAGGAGCAGCAGCCATCACTACACTTACAGGGCCGCTGGGACCTTTTGAAGAGACTATAGAGCAATGGCATGTGTATATACTGAGCATTTTGAGCTTTTTGTTATTGCAAATTACATTAAGGAAAAGAAGAAAGTGCCAATATCCTTAAGTGTTGTAGAAGCTTAGACCTACTTCCTGCTATGCAGTTTGCTATACCCTGTTAAGCCAGAGACCAAATCTGACAGTGACATTGTGGAAATCCTGGGGTCACATTATGCTCCAAAACCATTGGTAATTACAGAAAGGTCTAGGTTCCACACAAGAGACTAAAAAGAAAGTGAAATAGTTGTAATTTGTAGCAACTTTGAAAAAGCTTGTGGAACACTGTGAATTTAAGGAGATGTTAAATGACATATATGGGAGAAGCAGTAACCCTATTGGGCACTACTGATGTTAAGGTGGAGCTCAATGGACAGACTGCTGAATTGCCACTGTTTGTGGTGAAAGGTCATTACCCAGCATTACTGGGTAGATTGTGGCTTAGGAAGATACAGCTGAACTGAGCAGAAGTGCACCAGTGACTAAACAAGAAACAGGTCTGACCGATTGTGGCGGCACGTCAGGGTCCCCCGACTCCTGCACCCCCGTAATGGCACGGACAGACTCCACCAGCCAGTAGAATAGAGGGAGTTTATTGCTTCTCCAGGATACAGCACAGATGTCATCTGGTTACAGGAACCGGGCCTAGGATGCCTCAGCCCCCCTTGAGATGGGGGATGCTGGGCCCCTAAATTCCAGCCCCTCTGGGCCCTAGGCTGTCTCCTCCATGATCCCAGACAGAAAAACTAACTCCCTCACTTCCAGTCCTGCCCCCAGCCAGGTCTAGCCTCGCCCCCTTCCTTTCCATTGTTCCGCTCCATGGGAGATACCTGTCTGAAGAGTTTCAAAGCCCCCTTGCATAATGACTCATCCCCTGCCCTGCTGGGCCGTGCTGCAGCCAGCAGCCAGTGGAGGTCATTGACAACCCACTGCCCAGCATAGCAACCAGCAAGGTACCCACACTACGTCACACCGATGTATTAAAGAAATATGCTGCTGGGTTTTGGAGAGGATCTGCAAAGTATGAGGGGAATCATTGTGAAATTGAAAATTAAACCTGGCAGCCAACCAAAATATGTGAAGGCCAGAACTGTGCCATCTGCCATCAGGCCAAAAGTTGAAGCAGACCTGGAGCACCTAGTCAAAAATGGAATCCTAATACCAGTTACCCATAGCCCATGAGCAACTCCAATTGTTTCACTATTGAAGAAAGATGGTTCCATTCAGATTTGCGGAGATTTTAAGGTCACTGTTATCCCATTGTTTTGTGCAGAGCAATACCTTCTTTTCCACATCAATGACGTCTTTGTGGGCCTGACTGGGGGACAGAGTTCAGCAAGACTGATCTGAGTTAAGCGTATTTACAGATGCATGGCAATGAGAAATCCCAAGAGCTGTTGACTATTGTGACACACAAAAGGCTTTATCATTACTGTTGCTTACCCTTAGGAATAACATCTGCCCCAGCTTTGTTCCAGAGAGGCATGGACCAGATCTTGTGTGGCTTGTCAGGAGTCCAGTCCTATCTTGACAACATCTTCGATTCACAACAACATAACGACTTGTTTCATTAGCAATCAGTATAGTGACCTTATCCTGGGCTGCTGCTGGTAAGGTTATAACTCCACTGGGGACCAGGACCCCTTCAGCTCGTTGTTCTACCATGGCAAATGCTCCTTTACTGTCTTTCAGCCAGGTACTCACAGCAAGCACCTCTTGCTCCATCTTTGCAAGCACTATTAAGGGGGTCATGCCCCCTTTGGTAGCTCAGACATCTCCTTTTTAGCATCCTCAATTTTCCTATAGGCTTCAGCACAAAGTGTATGGATCATCAGGATGTCCAGGTATTGATCCCCAGCCTGTCGTCTGCAGTAATCTGCAAGCACCTTGAAGAGACTGGAGTTGGTCCCTATCAACACAGACACATCAGAGACCCCTTTAGAGTCAGGGCATGTCAAGGTAGCTGTGTCCACTTCTTCTCTTACTCCTGCCACCTCCTCTGGGAATTCCAGGTACTATGACGTACCCTTCATAGGGGTATTCATTCATGCTGAGGCCACACAGGCCAAGGCTAGTCAATGGCTGGATAGGCAAGTGCCTAAGCATCTGTTGGTAGAATGACTGAAACATAATAAATGGTCTGGTAGCATTTTAAAGACTAACAAAATATATAGATGGTATCATGAGCTTTCGTGGGCACAACTTCAGATGACCGGTCATCTGAAGAAGTGGGCTGTGCCCACGAAAGCTCATGATACCATCTACGTGTTTTGTTAGTTTTTAAAGTTTATCCTGTACAGACTAACTTGGCTACTCCCTGACTTTTCTGAAATATGATAGTCACTTGCAATCCGGGGTCAAGCACTGCTCGAGGCTCTATTAGTCCTGAGGGGATCCCAACTGAACAGTCTTTTCTGGGGGATCCTTCAAATCCTGTGGGCCTGGGTGGCCCCTGTCCAAAGGCTCTCTGGAAAGTCCCTGATCTCTCCCAACTGATCTTCAGCTTTCCAGAAACTTAAGCTAGGATTTTCCTCATTTTGGCAATTGGCAGTGCTGTGCCCATCTTGACTGCACTGGTAGCAGAAAAACTGTCCTCTCCTCCTTCGCCTGGGAGGGATGGTGGCTCCAGATGCTGATTTCTCCATCACCACAGCCTGAGGCTCCTTATCCCTGCCAATCCTAGCTTGGTCAATGACACTTTGCAACTAAGCCTTCTGTTCTATCAGAACTTGTTGGGCAAAGTCCTCTCTGGTGCTCACCATCAGTACACTAGCTGTTTGTTGGGGTGGTGTGCTGGCCAGCTTAGATGTCTGGGCTTCTGTAGGTCGCCTCTGGGTCAGTGGGCGGCCAATCTGCCCCACTGCACAGCCACTTAAAATAGTCCCCAAGGCAGTAGTTCCCCAACCCGGCCTTGCTTCAGGTTGGGCGGGAGGTAAACAGTTCAATATCCAGCCTTGCTTCAGGTCGGGGTGTGGGGGCAAATAGTCCAGCTGCCTGGCCTTGCTTCAGGTCCAGGCCAAAGGTAAGAGTTCAGTACAGTTTAGTCAGGCCTGGCCCTAGGTCAGGGCAAGGCAACACACAAACAACCCACAGTTACAGGTCTTGGAGCCCAGGCCTTGTTCCAGGTGGGGCATCAAATAAACAAGTGAGCCCCAGCCCCAGGTCAGGGCGGGGCAATAAACAAACAACCCCCAAGTTCAGTAGGCCTGGGCCTGTCTCAGGCAGGGGCAATAAGCCCTTAATGAGGAGAGCCCTGGCCCTGGTGTGGGCTGGGGGCCACAGTTAACAATCTATAAGTTCAGTTAGCCCTGGCCCAGTTAGCTTGCCTCCCTCCTCACTGCCTGCCCTGCTAGCCCAGTTGTTTTTCCTCCCTCCTTAAGGTTGCTCACCCATCACACGCAGCCCCACAGTTTGTTGCCTGCCACACCTCTGTCCCGCCTGGTCCAATGTATGCCCCGCCACTTCCAGCTGCTGCCTTTCCTCGCCTCCTTTTGCCCCTCCTCCCCCAGCCTCCCATCAGCTTTTTTGGCACTGCCCTGTCTGGCTTGAGCCCCCTCCTCCCTCAGAGCACTTGTGCCCTATCCCTCCCCTTTTAGTTAGCCCCCTCATACACTGCACTTCCCCCACTGACCACATAGTTCCCCTCTGTACCCTAGTGCAGCCGGAGCCGGCCCCACCTCGCACCTGCTATCGCGTCCTCTGTCTCCAGCCTTGCAGGGAGGAGTGGTTGCTGGCCCCTCGGTTCCCCATCTCTCTCCCACCCTTGCTAGCGCCCTCTCTCCCTGCAATTAGTCTGAGGGAGGGAGCGGTTGCTTTCCCCTTTTTCCCTCCCTCCCCAATCGCATACCCCTTTCCCTCGCGTTCCCGCCCCTCCCACCCCCCCCGCTGCAATAGCGCCCTCCTCCTCTGCCACAGACTCAGCAGGGAGGAGAGGCTGCTAACCCCTCCCCTTTCCTCAGTTGCCCCTACCCGAAACCAGTACCCTCCCCTTTTCCCTCCCTCCCCCTCACTGACACCCTCCTCCCTGCCTGCTGTTTGGTGGGGAGGAGTGGTTAACCCTTGCCCCCCCTCCCTGCCATTTGTGTCTCCCTTCACCTTCTCCCCACGATGGAGGAAACCTCTGCCTCTGTTGGTCCCATGGTCCCCCCACTGCCACCGGCCCAAAAAAATGCTGCGGCTGACCTCCTGACCCCAGGCCTGAGCTCCGCCGCTGCTGCGGCCAGTGCCCCCCCTGATGTGGGTGGGCCCTCTACCTCGGCCGGCAAGAAGGGCCGGGGAGGGAAGAAGAGCAAAGGCCCGGTGCAGAAGGCCAAACCACCTGTGGCTGAGGCCCAGTCATCTGCCGCAGCCCCTCCTTCCCCTGCTGTTCCCCACACCGGCTCCGGGGATGATCCACCCACAGCCCCCAGAGCATACGCCCAGGTGGCAGCTGCCGCCCTCCCGTGTGCCGTATCCAGTCCCCAACTGCCGCCTCCAGTTCCATCCATGGTGGCCAGGGCCCCTTCCCCACCCTGACCAGGAGGCATGGCGTCCACTGCCATCTGGTCACCACCTCGCCCCATGTCGAAACCTACGTGTGGGTGTTGGCAAGGGTGGTGGGGGTCCATGGTGGCGGCCTCCAAAATGTATGGGAAGGTTGTGTTCTTCCTTGCCTCAGAGGCCGCCGCCCAGGAGGCAGTGGAGAGGGGCCTGGCAGTGGGGGGGGCGTGCGCGTGCCCCTCAAACCACTGGAGGACCTGGGCGTACGGGTGGTCCTCACCTCCGTTCCACCCTTCCTCCCCAATGCCACCCTGTTGCCTGTCCTCTCTACCCTGGGAAGGCCCATTTCCACCATCAGCCCTCCCCCGCTGGGCTGTAAGGACCCCGACCCCCGCCAAGTCCTGTTCTTCCACCAGCAGGTACAGCTGCAGCTGCTGCCAGTGGTGCGTGGTGGCGTGGCGCAAAAGGGGTCCTTCCTGGTGCCCTACCAGGGGGCCCTTTACCGGGTCCATTATTCTACAGGGGAGGTCCGGTGCTTCCTCTGCCAGGCGATGGGGCATGTCCGGAGGGACTGTCCCTTGGCCCAGTCGGAGGAGGTGTCCGGGCCCCCCGGGGCCCGGGAGGGTGCCGGCCCCAGCACTTCCGGCCCCCCTAGTAGTCCGGCCTCCATGGCTGCCCCTCTTCCAACCAACGGCTCTGCTCGGGAGCTGGAGGCACCCTGTCTGGCGTGCCCGAGTGAGCAGGTGGGCCTCACCTCTACTCAATCCGTCTCTGTGGGGCCCGAGGAGGAGAGGGTGGCACTGTCGTTGTTGGGCAAGGGAGAGGGCTCCCCCCAGGTGGAGGTTTCCCTACCCCCTATCTCCTTCCCCTGCCTCAACGTCCCCCCGAAGACCAACTGCGCCCCCTGGCCTTGCCCCTGCTGACCAGCCCTCCACCTCCACCTTGGAGGGCTGGACGCTTGTCTGGGGGAAGCGCAGAGCCCGCCGTTCGCGGGCTCAATCTCCCCCCTCCGATGAGGAGGGTGGGAAGGCCCCCCTCCGAAAGATCCCGAGGGGGGCCAGGGCTGCCGAGAAGCCCCCAGCGAATGTCAGGCAGCGCCAGCTGAGAAAGCCATGGCAGCGAGGGGGAATGATGCCGTCCCCCCTTTTGGAGCCTATCCATGAGGAGGCCTCAGGTGGAGCCTCCCCGGCCCCGGTATCAACTGCACCCCCCGCTGTCACTGCCGAGGTAATTGTTGACTCGGTGGCCAGCGGGGAAAGCTCTGGGGCCAAGGGGATGGAACTCGGCTCCATCTTTGAGGAGATTGAGGCCCTGGGTCTGACCCCGCTTATCCAGGGGGAGGACGACCCTCTGCCAGCGGGCCTTGGTCTGGGTGGTGACTCTGTTGCACCACCCCCTCCTATCCCCACCCGTATGCCCCAGGTGTCCGACCCCATCCTTACTTTTGGGGCACCCCTGGTGTTACCCATTGGCCCGGCCAACGCGGGCACTGGAGCTAAAGCCGCTGAGCCCTCAGGGGCGATGGCTGGTGCTGAGCGGCCGGGCCCTGAGCTTGGGGGCACCCCCTCTTCCACAAATGAGGTGGGGGAGTCATCTCCCCTTCCCGGTGGGGGCCCAGGAGAGAATATCTCCCTGGCTGACACCGTGGTCATAGATGCTGTTCCACCACCTGAGCCCGGTATCGGCATGGGCCCCCTCCCTGCTCCTGGCCCCCCGGTCCCCATTCAGGAGGAGCCGCAGCCTGGTGGCACAAACTCGGGGGATCCTCCCCCAGATCCCGCCCCAAATTCTGGTCCCCTTCCCTGTCCCGATCCTCCCCTTACCCCTGTTCATGTCCTTGGCCCCGATCTCACCCTCTATGAGCCCATTTCCAGCCCCGAGTCCTCCCCCGTCCCTGATCCCTCTCCTATCGTTACCATTCCCCCTCTCTCCACCCCTGACCCACTGTACGGCCGTGAGCCCACCCCCCCTTTCCACCCCAACCGTGCTGCTTGTCCCGCTTGTCCCCTTCACCATCCTCCCAAACCACTGTTATTGCCACCCCCTCAGGGGCCATCTCCTTCCCATTCTCTGTGGGCAGCCCCAGGGGGTGGTTTTTGTGTCCCCGGTCCCTAATCCATTTAGGGGCTGCCATGTTCCCTCCACCGCCCCCTCCCCTGCCGGGCTTGGGGACGGGCAGCATGATGCCATCGCTGTTGGCGCCGCGCTGGGGGTCGGATCCCTGCTTGCCCGTCTCTGTGGCCCGTGAGCTCCACTGGAGAACCCCAGTACTCCCTCAGTGCTGAGGGTCAAGCTGTGCCAGTTCCTAGTAGACAACTGCGGGGCTAAGGCCAAGGTGCAGCTCGCCCTCCAGCGCTGGGGTGACTTTCATTCTATCCTCCAGGCTACAAGAGCCCTTTTGCAGGAGGGGAGAGGGACCAATAGGCAGGATGACGCGGCCTACTGCCGGACCCGCAGATTCCGAGACGTGCTCCTGACCTTTGGGGCGGAGTGCAGTCTGCTGCGGGGCCTGCGGGAGGCCGTCAACTCCCCTGCCCATGAGGACCCACCCCAATCCTCACTATGAAGTATACCACCATCGCAACATTAAATGCCCGGGGCTGTAGGGCGGGTCTCCACAGGAGCCAGGTGCTCTCCTTCCTTTGGGGGGAGCAGGTCCTTGGTGATTTTCCTGCAGAAGATCCACACGACTCCAGCCGTTGAGGCTGGCTGGTGGCTGGAATGGGGGGACGGGGTGTATTTTAGCCACCTCGGTGCTCGCTCAGCCGGGGTGGTCACCCTGTTCTCCCCTGCCCTATGGCCCGAGGTGCTGGGGATTGCCGAGGTTGTCCCGGGCCGCCTGCTGCACGTCCAGGCCCAAGTGGAGGGGCTGGCATTGAACCTGGTCAACATCTATGCCCCACACGCGGGCCCGGACCATGTCACCTTTTATCGGCAGGCGGCCACCTTCCTCGGCACCCTGGATCCTCGCGAGTGTCTGGTCCTGGGCGGGGATTTCAACACCACCCTCGATGACAGGGACCGTGTAGGACTCACGAACTGCCAGGCTGCAGCACGCATCCTCAGGGAGATCGTGGACCATAACTCCCTGGTGGACGTCTGGCGAGAACACCACCCGGATGACAACACCACCTTCACCTACATCCGGGTGGAGGACGATCGGTCAAGCCACTCCCGGTTGGATCACATCTACCTATCCTGTTTCCATCTGGCACAAGCCCACTCCTCCAGCATCTGGCCAGCCCCATTCATGGACCACCATTTGGTGGCCGTGAGAGCCTCTCTGAGTTCGGAGAGGCTGGGTCCAGCCTATTGGCATTTTAATAATAGCTTGCTGGAGGACATGGGCTTCATGGCATCCTTCCGGGAGTTCTGACAGGCCTGGCAGGGGCAGCAGCCCACCTTTCCCTTGGTGCGGTGATGGTGGGACATGGGGAAGGTGCGCGCCTGGCTCTTCTGCCGCTACTACTCCCGGGACGCCAGCCGGTGGAGGGATGTGGCGATAGAGCAGCTGGAATGGGAGGTTTTGAAGCTTGAGAGGCGCCTGGTATCTGACACCGAGGATCCACCCCTCTGTGAGGCGTACCGACAGAAGCAGGAGGAACTCTGGGCACTGGAAGATCACAGAGCCCGGGGTGCCTTCGTTCGATCTCGCATCCAGCTCCTTCGGGAGATGGATCACAGCTCCCCCTTCTTCTATGCCCTGGAGAAAAAGAGGGGGGCCAAAGAGCACATCACCTGCCTCTTGGCAGAGGACGGCACCCCCCTCACGGATCCGGCGGAGATGCATGGAAGGGCCAGGGCCTTCTACGCCAGTTTGTTCTCCCGGATCCGACCGAAGCTGACGCCTGCAAGGTGCTCTGGACCAAGCCCCCGATGGTCAGTGCGGGCGACCAGGTGCCTCGCACTCTGGCTGAGTTCTCGGAAGCCCTCCGTCTCATGCCCAACAATAAAACCCCTGGCATGGACAGGCTGACCGTGGAGTTCTACCGCGTGTTCTGGGATGTCCTCGGCCCAGACCTCGTGACCGTCTGGGCCGAGTCCTTGGTGATCAGGGTCCTCCCTCTGTCGTGCAGGCGAGCCATGCTCGCCTTGCTTCCGAAGAAGGGGGACCTCCGTGACCTTTGGAACTGGTGTCCTGTCTTGCTCCTCAGCATGGACTACAAGGTCGTAGCAAAAGCCATCTCGCTGCGACTGCGGTCCGTGCTGGCGGACGTGATCCATCTCGACCTGACCTACACCATCCCGTAGCATCTTTGATAATTTGTACTTGGTCTGGGATCTCTTGGAGCTTGGGTGTAGGGACGGGTTGTCGTTTGCCCTCCTGTCCCTGGACTAGGAGAAGGCATTCGACAGGATGGACCACGGGTATCTCCTGGGCACTCTGCAGGCCTTTGGCTTCGGGCCCCGTTTTGTGGGTTTTCTCCGGGTGCTGTACGCCCTCATGGAGTGTTTGGTCAGGCTCAACTGGACCCTGACCGAGCTGGTCAGCTTCGGGCGGGGAGTACGTCAGGGGTGTCTGCTGTCAGGCCAGCTGTATGCTCTGGCGATCAAGCCCTTCCTCTGTCTCCTCAGTAGGAGGTTGACAGGGTTGGTGCTCTGGGAGCCAGAGCTGCGGTTGATCCTGTCGGCGTACGCCGATGACGTGCTCCTCGTGGTCCAGGACCCGGGCGACCTGGTGTGGGTGGAGGCCTGCCAAGCCATCTACTCGGCAGCCTCCTTCGCCCGGGTCAACTGGATCAAGAGCTCTGGCTTGGTGGTCGGGGACGGGTGGCAGGCAGGCTCCCTCCCACCCGTGCTTCAGGCCATCAGGTGGAGCGCGGGTCCGCTGCTCTATCTGGGCGTTTATTTATCCACCATGCATCCTTCTCTGCCGAACTGGCAAGGTTTGGAGGCCAGGGTAGGTGAGTGGCTGCGGAGATGGACAGGACTGCTCCAGTGTCTCTCCCTCTGCAGGAGAGTGCTGGTGCTAAATCAGTTGGTCCTGTCCATGTTCTGGCACCGGCTCAACACCCTGTGCCCCATCCCGGAGGTCCTGGCCAAGCTCCAGAGGACAGCTCTGGAGTTCTTTTGGCCAGGACTGTACTGGGTCTCTGCAGGGGTTCTGTCTCTCCCCCCGGAGGGGGGGGGGGCCAGGGCCTGGTCTGTATACGCAGTCAGGTCTGGACCTTCCGCCTCCAGGCCCTGCAGAGACTCCTCTTTAGTGCGGGTAGTCCGGCATGGAGCATTTTGAGGTGCGCCTTCCTCCGCCGCCTCTGAGGGCTCCGATACGACCGGCAGCTCTTTTTTCTTCACCCGAGGGGTCTTCTGCGAGACCTCTCAGAGCTGCCAGAATTCTACCAGGAACTCCAGACCTGGAAGCTGTTTTCAGCGACCAGGTCCGTTGTGGCCACTGAGGGAGCAGACCTCCTCGCGGAGCCCCTGCTCCACAATCCAGCCTTGTGCGTGCAGGTGGCGGAATCTCCCTCGGTGCGCCGGAGGCTGATCCTGGCAGAAGCCATCAAGGTCGGAGACCTCCTGGACTACAACGGGGGGAACTGGGTGGATCCCCAAGTGCTCGCTCAGCGCATGGGGCTCTCCACCCTCTGAACCCCCCTGCGCTTACTGCAGGAGGTGAAGGCGGCTTTGCCACGGCCCGCTCTCGATTTCCCGCAGAGAGTCCTGCGAGAGGGTACGCCCCGCCCCTCCCTTCCTGCAAACCCCCCGTCCTTTGTTTTCGGGCCCCTGTTCCGTGGGCCCCCCCAGCCTGCCCATCCTTGGACCCCCAGCTGGCTGCAAAATCTGCAGCCGGTCTGCTTTCGAACCGCGCCTAAGGAACATTTGTACACGCTCGTGCTCCACACTCTGCATTTCCCCACCCTCATGTCCCACCCCGATACCAAGTGGCGAGACTATCTGAGACCCGTAGAGTGTGGGGGACCCCGATGGGCCAGCATGTATTCCACCCTAGTTCCACGTCCCATCGGGGACATTAGTTGGCAGCTCCTTCACGGAGCCATGAGCACGGGTGTGTACTTGGCGCGGTTCACCCTATCCTGGACGCCTGCCCCTTTTGCGGCATGAGGGAGAACCTGGCGCACATATATTTGGAATGCGCCAGGTTGCAGCCCCTCTTCCGGCTCCTCCAGAACCTTTTATTGAGGTTCTGGCTGCACTTTTCCCCTCACCTCTTCATTTATGCACACCCTATCCGTGGCCGCACAAAGTCACGAAACCTCCTCGTCAACCTTCTCCTGGCCCTGGCTAAAGCCACCATATATAACACCAGGAGGAGGATGCTGGATGAGGGGGTTCCCTGCGACTGTGGGGCCTACTTCTGTTCCTCCCTTGTGTCACGTATCCGGGCAGAATTCCTCTGGGTGGCGTCCACTGGCTCCCTTGACAGCTTCGAGGAGCAGTGGGCGCTGTCTGGGGTTCTCTGCTTGGTGTCCCCATCTGGTTCCCTTGTTTTGAACCTGTAACCTGCACCCCCCTCCCTTTAGTCATTATTTGTCCCCCATAATCAGTTGAGCCAGGGTCTAGTTATCCCTCCCGCAGGGCTGGGGGAGGGACTTTGAGCGGTGGGCTGCGCCCGCCCACCTCCCCATGGCCTCAAATAGAGCGCCCCACTCTAGAGAGGGAGTAGCAGAGTGCAGCTCCTGCCCCTTTTCTCCTGCCTTTCCCCCCCGTTCCTGCTGCCCTGCACCAGCTGGAGTTTGCCCTGCCCTGCCCAGCCACCGCCCACTTGCTGAGGCCCCCAGCTGCTGGACCTGCTCCCCTTGACACTGCTGCTGCTACTACTCACCACCACCAGTTGCTGCTGCTGCCTGGGGGTGGGGGGGCTGCCAGCCTGCCCCCCCCCCCAACTCTAGAGGGAGAGGAAGAGGACCCCACTGCCACCAGCACCCACCACCTGGGACCCCCCCCGTCTCGGCTGGCCACCTCTCACCTGCTGCTGCAGCTGCACCACCTGTGCCCCATCAGGGGCTGAAGAGAGAAGACCCCAACACCCAGACCTGTGGAGGGGGCCTTTAAAGACTGAACTTTTTCCCATCTCTGCTCCTGGGGTGGTGGTAAGTTGAACTGCTGAGAGGGGGCTGGGGAAGGGGCACTGAGCCCTCCCCCCAGTCCAGCTGCCCCCCCTCCTGCTGCCACCACCCCCAATGCCCCCTCCACCACCTTTACAACCTGGACTTTCTCTTTGCCCCTTGACGGGGCTGTTGATCCACCTGGGAGTGTGCTGCAGCAGCAGTGGGCGAGGTTGAGCCCCCACAAGTGCTCGTGGGCATGCTCCCTCCCCACCCTCTTGGACTTGGCCCCCCTCTCTCAGCTACGTTTGGCTGGGGGGCCCCCCTCACCCTTGCTCACCCTCGTTCCCTACTGCCTGCCCCACCCTGCTAGCCCAGTTTGCTTTCTCCTTCCCTCCCTGAGTTTGCTCACTGGCCCCACCCAGCTCCAGAGTTTGTTTTTTTGCATGCCCCACCCCCGCCCTGGCTAGCCTGCTGTAGTGTGTGCCTCACCCCTCAGCTGTTGTTTTCTCCCACCCTGCCTGCTACTCACCCAGCACATACTCCTTCTCCCAGCCTCCCACTAGGCCTTAGCCACTGCCCTGTACACCTTGGTCCCTGCCCCGAGTGCTTGTGCCCCTTCCCCCCCGCCTTTTAGTTAGTCCCCCTTGTACACTGCACTCCCTTTGATGGCCTGTGATGGACCAGGCCGGGTCTGGGCACAGCTGAGAGCGTCTACTCAGGGCCAATTGCTCAAATTCAGGGCTCCTTACAGCCTCCAGACTTTCCCAAATAGGCCACAAACCAGTCCCACAGAGTGCTTCAGCTGCCTGCCTGAAGCCTCACGAGCAAAACCCCTCCGACACCCCAGCAATATCCATGCCCCAGATGGCCCCGGGCCTCATACACAGAGCCCAATCTCACCTTCCCCGAACAAGTTCTGTCCGGTTCCAAGAAACCAGCCACAGATCCCAGGTCAATTTACCCTCTGGACCTTACCCACAAGATCACGCTGAGCCAATCCTTTAGAATCTAAAATCTAAAGGTTTATTACCACAAGAAAGAAAAGCACGAGACTAAGGTTGTTAAAGTATCATACATTACGTGTATCGCATCTCCCAGTTCTTGATGCAGGCTTGCAGCCGAGATGTTATAACTGCTGGCTTAAAAGTCTTTGGTGAACATCCTACGTCAGGATGGGTCCACAGTTCTTTCTGGCTCTTTGAGCCCTGCACTGCTGCCTCTGGGATGAAGGGCTGAGCTGAGCACCACATGGCATATTTATACCTCCTTCCTGCTCTCTTCTTGGCTGCAGCAGGTCACCTGGCCCACGGCCTATCCCTGTGTCCCCTGCTGGTAGCCCTTAGGTATCAGTCACCGTTCTTGAGGTGTGTCCTTGTCCTATATAGGGCTATTGTTCCACGGAGCTTTGCTCATTAGCATGTCCATGGGCAAACATTCCTGGCCCATTGCTCTGCCTCAGACAGAGAATCTTTCAGCATCAACACAGAGTACATATTTATAACTTCACACACAGACATTATACAGGTATATGAAGAGCATACACAGAATCAGTAGAAAGCAAGCTTTCATTTTACACCTTACATGGCCCCCCTTCATACCACTTTTGGGGCAAACACCCTTCCGCCCCATGGATGCAGCAGTAATCTGGCTGCTTCCCTAAAATACAGTAACGTGACATGGCCCCATAATTTCCTCCCCGTACCTCAGTGCAGCTGGAGGAGCCAGCCCCCGTCCTACACTCACTACCGTGTCCCCTGTCCTGTATTGCCAGCACCCTCCTTCTCTGCCTCCAGCCTTGCAGGGAGGAGTGGTTGCTGGCTCCTGACACCTTGGGTTCCCCATTCGTGCCCTTCCCCTGCTACCACCCTCTCTCCCTGCATCAGTCCAGCAGGAGGGAGTGGTTGCTGTCCCCATCTCCATCCCTCCCCAGTTGCAAATCCCCTTCCCTCTGGTGCCCTCCTCCTCTGCTGTAGTCTCGCAGGGAGGAGCGGCTGCTAGCCCTTCCTTCCTCAGTTTCCCATCTGTGCCCTTTCCCTGTTGACACCCTCCCTCCCTACAAACAACTTGGTAGGAGGGAGTGGTTGCTTTTCCCTTCTCTTTCTCCCTCCTTCCCTTCCATTGCGACCCTCCCTCCTTTTCCTCGAGTCCCCACCTTTCCC
This sequence comes from Pelochelys cantorii, assembly GCA_032595735.1. Taxonomy (NCBI): domain Eukaryota; kingdom Metazoa; phylum Chordata; order Testudines; family Trionychidae; genus Pelochelys; species Pelochelys cantorii. The sequence continues at coordinate 46,289,210 of CM064335.1, forward strand.
TTTAGCACCCTCCTCCTCTGCCTTTTGTTCTGCAGAGAGGAGTGGTTGCTTTCCCCACTCTCCAGGCTCTACCCCTCCCCCATGTGCCCCTGTCCTTCTCGCTAGCACCCTACTTCTCTGCATCTAGCTAAGCAGGGAGGAGTGATTGGTGCCCCTTCCTCGGTTGCCCTTCCCTGAATCTAGTATCCTCCTCCCATCCGCCCACCCCTTCTCTTCATTGACACCCTCCTCCCCTGCCTGTTGCTTGGTGGGGAGGAGTGGTTAATCCCTGCCCCCTTCCCTGCCCTCTGTGCCTCCTTCCACCCCCTCCCCATGATGGAGGCCCTTGCCCCTGTTGACCCCACAGTCTCTGCATCTAGCCACCAACCCTGAAAATTGCTGCGGCTGACCTCCCGACCCCTGGCCCGAGCTCCGCCGCTGCCACAGCCGACGCTTTCTCAGATTTGGGAGCAGCCTCCACCTAGGCCGGAAAAAAGGGCCAGGGAAAGAAAAAGGGCAAAGGCCTGGCCCCGAAGGCCAAACCCTCCATGGCTGCAGCTGCCCTGCCCACTGCGGCCCCGCCATCAGCCACAGTGAGGGATATCTAGGTTGGATATTAGGAAAAACTATTTCACTAGGAGGGTGGTGACGTACTGAAATGGGTTACCTAGGGAGCTGGTGGAATCTCCCATCCCTAGAGGTTTTTAAGTCTCAGCTTGACAAAGCCCTGGCTGGGATGATTTAGTTGGGGTTGGTCCTGCTTTGGGCGGGGGGTTGGACTCGATGATCTCCTGAGGTCTCTTCCAGCCCTAGGATTCTAAGATTCAGATAGTCACTCATCCAGCAACTGATTCACCCTTTTGTCACATTAGTTGAGCATCACACAAACTGACTCCACATTGTTCTCATACCATTTCCTACATATATATTTATATCGATAAGTACATAATGCTTGCTAAGTTGAATACTCTTTTGCCCCATATCTAAAGCATTAATGATCTCTTTGAATTTCTCTTTCAACAAAATAAATTTTATCTGTATTCTTCTCTCAACTTAAATGACTCTGCCAGAAGGAATCTGAACACTTTTTATTTATATTTAAAGCAAAAGGATAGCAAATATAACATGTCAACATGGAAAAGTTCATGCATCAGTCTTTACACTACGGTATTTTTAGTGCAGAACTAGTACTTTACTATCTCATCTTTAGTTCTGGAAGGCAGTTTTCATCCTTCTTTTGTTCCAGTTTGATTGTATCAGTTATTTGTTTAATGTTGTTTAACAGGAAACCATGTTAAAATTAACAATAGAGTACTTTGTGGTGATTTTCTTTTCAGAGATGAAACATAGCTGTGAATATCCTATGCATGGTAAGTCCATTACTTCTCTTATTTCTAGTTTTGGTGTTGCAACTTTTTTATACCAACAATTGAGAGGTGTTGTTTTGATTTCTTTTTGAGTGATGATATTTGGGCTTTGAAAAGGAAGAAGCTTCTTGAAATTCCTTGGTGACAAAATAGTAGCAAATAGCATCCATACAGCAGTTAGAATTTGCTATACATGAGGTAATACTAATAAAGATTCTAATCTTCTTGATTGCAAGGCATGCAACTTCATTTTTTTCCATCACAAATCTAGCAAGCATCCCAACTTGGACAGGTAAAAAGCACACTATAAATACAATCATGTTTGTAGAAACAAAATAGATAGCTTTCTCAATTAGCTTTTTTTCCTGTGGATTCGTGATCATCTTTTTGTTAAGACTCCTGATGATGTGTATAGAACAAAAGCTCAGGATTATTAGTGGAATTAAAAAAAACAAGATCAAGATATATAGAATACTGGCTGATGGTGTTGTGGAAAGCTTTTGAAAGCACAAAGGTTCCTTTCTCCTTTGATTTAAGTTCTGGCTTGTTATCACTGATATCCAAAGAAACCCGCAGATAAGAGCTGCCTTCCATGGTGACCTTAAACTCTTTGCCCTCAGAGGATACTTTATGGCAATATATCGATCAACTGAGATGACAGTGATAATGTAGATGCTCATGGACATATTTATTATATATATAGACTGTATAGTTAAGCACAACATGTCACGACTCCAGTCATTCCAGAGGAAATAAATTGTGAAAGGCAAGGTGCAGACTACAGAACAGTCTGCAATGACCAAGTTGATCATGTACACCCTAGTTTCTGTCCATTTTTTCATTTTGCAGCAGAACACCCACAAGGCAAGGATATTAAATATGGCTCCAAAAGGAAAAATTGTTGCATAAATAATGACTTGAATGAGCTGAACATTGTAATTCAACTTTAGACTGTTGCTGCAGTTTGTTGAGTTTGTCATTGTGATGCACCTCTGCTATACCACAAGATTTCAAAGACCTGAAATATAAAAACACAATTCTTTTTCATTAAAAACAAAAGCTCATCTCCAGCACACACAGAATAATTGGGGGGTAACTAGTAAAAATAAATTTTAAAGTGCTGTTTTTGTGGAATTCTAATTGATTCCCAATTCGCTCCCAAATCCAGCTTGACACAAATCAACAAATAAAAGTTGATCATCATCTAGTCAATAAGAAAAGTCAACATTTTATAACATAAAAAGTGCCACAAGAAAACAAAGAATTATGCTAAATCATATAACTGCTTAAATAAATGTGTATAAATACCATGTATTTGCCTATTTAGCAAAATAAAGAGCCAAATTACCGGTATGTAAACAATGAGAATCAAACTTTCTTGGGGGGGGGAGGGGAGTACAAATGCAAAACAAAATTAAATATTGAGTATTTAAATAAAGGTTTTCTGCTTGCTCACTTAAATCATCTTTAAAATGAGTTATCTAAATCAGTTTGATTTAAATCAATCTATCCTGCTCCTAATACCTTGCATATTGGCAGATCTCTTTTCTAAATTTTGCATATAGTGGTTCTCTTTTATTGAAATGTTGCATGTTCTCTGCTTTCCTGTAAGAAGTCCCCTAAAGCTAACCTTATCATGCAAAGCAAGTGTTTTTAAAGGTATTTGTCTGACAACATCATGATGTTTACTATAGATCTGCAGCCCCATTCTGCAATAGAAACTCACCAATTTGCAAATTAACAAGTAATGAATGTTGAGGGGAGGAAGTCAGTACATGTGACATGGTTTCCCCTAATTCTGCAAATAGTGACTTCTCTTGAAGCAGAGCATCTGAAGGTTTTTTCCTACTGTGGGTTGTGGGCTGTGTTTGTTTCAGCAATGTTGCTGAGGTCCTTGTAGAGAAGAGGAAGGAAATGAGGGGTATGTTTTCTTAGCAAAGCAAAACACACCCTGCAAAGTCCTAGCATCTGGGGTGCAGCCGGAGCCTGGAAGCCTACATAGTAATAAAACTGCCCTACAGTCCAAGCCACACAAGCCTGAGTTGGCTGGCATTGGCTAGCTGTGGATTTTTCTTTGCTGGGAATCATGCTCTGACTGGCTGCAGAATAGGCCCCATAGTGAAAACCTGACAAACCTCAACCTCTTTAATAAGAAACTGTTGGGGAAGCCATTGCTTCCTGTGAGTGTCTGAGACTGGGCTAAATACTGAAGGCATGAAGGGGTCTAATGCGAATAACTGCTATGCTGATATTGGAGGTTAAAATGTCCAAAAGAAGGCAGATTTGTTTGTTCTAGGTGCTATCACCACCTCCTTGTATGGTAGCTTGCCCCAGAGTCTTGCCAGGGAAGTGGACAATGCCAAGAAGCCCAGACATAAGCAGCTAGAAGCGAGATGCCAGCAGAGTAAACTTCACATAAAACAAGACTCACTACATGTAGATGTTACATTAGCCGAACATTCTCAGTTGGGGGGCAGCATGAGGGATGGAATGGGGGTCAAAAATTTGGCTGTGAAGGTAGGATGTGAACATGACACATTGAGTGAGTGTTAGGGATTTAGAAGGCTAACAGTCGGTTAGGGAAAAGGGAGCAGACAATGGCAAGAGGGAGGAGAGAAAAGAAGAAAAAAGAGAAGAGAAAAGTCACTCTAGACAATATGATTGAGAAACGGGCACCAATTAATTATCTTCCCATCTCTCCCATGCAGTCCAATCCCTTCTGCTCATATCTCCAATACCTTCATGACCACCATAGAATCCAGCCCCATGAGACAAACATCCTGGTTTTTACACATGGTCATCCTATAAATAAGCACATTTCATTTATGTACTGAAAGACCCTCTCACATGGTCATCACCATTTCAAAAGATGCTTGAGTTTGAGTAGCTGCAATTGTCTGATCATTTGAGACGGTCTTTATATATTTCACACAGGGTTTTGGAGTAGGATTTGTCAAAAGCGAAATCCTGGTCAAAGCAGCAGACAATCTTATATCTAACTAAAACTAGAGGAGCTTGGACACTTATACCAGCTTCAGTTGGGGAAAAGCTTATGAAGTATTTACAGACTGCCCATGAGTGCATAAATATAAAAGACATCTAAATTTGGCAAGCTAAGAGATTGCATAGCAATTTTCATAGAACTATGCTGCACACTTTTGACAAAACTATTATTCATAGCTCCAAATCTCTTTTTTCCTGATAAAGTCACAATTTAAACTGAAACAAGATGATTTAACAGTGGAAGAATTATAGTTGAGGGACTAATTTTAATGAACAATTACAATGAAAATGAACATAATTTAATTAACAAATGTCACTTCCTTATTTTGTTCATAAAATCTCTACCAGCAGCCTGGCAGGTTCTTCAGATTTATCTATTATTCAATATTATCTGACACATGGGTCATTAATTTTTTTTACTCTTTTGGTTGCTATTCAAGCAATGGAAATTTCAAATCTGAAGTACATTGCAGTGCCATGACTGGCCACATATTATTGCTTTGCTCCCTCATTGCATAAGTTTAACTCTTGCAGTCAGGTTATGGTTTGCATGCTCAGATAGTAAACATAAAATCTGTATTTCATGAATATTTCAGTGTTTTACTTTCTGCTAGTTAAACTAGATTCCTTGAATAGTCCAGGTACACAAATGTTAAAGGGCAGTAAACAAACACAACTGAAGCTTATTCAATTAAAAATGCTATTGAGAGAACAATGGTGACAAATGTTTTTTTCCTTTCCTATGAGAGTTTTTGAGATTTTGAATTTTTTATCATTTTGTTTCAAGTTTGACCTTTTAAAATTGTTTAAACTTTTTCTCATGTATACATTAAGTAACATTTTGAAATGTGAAGTAATGTAGAAAATAAAAAAGAAGCTTTGCATTTCAAAATGAATGTTGTCAGAAAATCCCCAACCAGCTATATCAGTTAATGCCGATAGAAAATTGTGTGCAATCTTGTCACATCTGAAAGACTCTGGAGACAAAAAGCACACAGAATAGAGTTAAAGGAAAAAACAAAGTAAATTAAGACAAAACTTCCAAGATGTCCAACCAGTGTTAAAAATAATTCAGAGAGTTAGTTAATTGCTGCCTATTTATTACATTGATTAAACAAGCATCTCAAAACAAGCTGTCTGTACACTCCTTTATATCTAGTTCCTGACACTAAGCAGGAGCTAGGAAATAAGCTACAGTGCAAAAATGCAGTCACTAGTGAAAATGAAGTAAAAAATAATCATGAAAGAATGAAAGGTACCTGTTGGTTTTTCTGCAAAACAATTATCAATTCACTCCACAATAAAAGCTTCAACACAATAATTAATAGATTCCAACTCTGTTCCAGCTGACATCAACTGGTATTCGGAACAACAACAAAAATGTCTTGTTCACTCAATGACTCTGTCTTCTCTGGAGCAAGAAAACCAAGCCAGTTGTTCAGTATTTCTGAGAGCTTTGCCTCTTTCTCAAGAGTATTACCTACATTTTAATTTGAATCTTCCTGATCATTCTTGTAGCAATCTGGGCTTCCATTCGGGGCCACACACAGACCTATGCCTGGCAGCACTGTCCCTGGGAGCAGGTGCTGCCTTGAGCATACAGGCATGCCCGTGTGCTGTGTGCGGCACTCCAGAGTCTGTATCCTTGTTCCCAATTTCCTTCCAGCAGTGGCTCATGGTGGGAGGGTATCCCCCCGGGGGTCAGAAGCGTGGGCGGCTTCCCCAGAGCCTGTGAACAGGAGCCCAGGGGTGCTCTGGTGCTGCCTTCTGGGGCTGCGGGGTGCCAACTGGTGCTGCACATGCATCCACATGCATGGACTGCAGCATGATGCCCAGGCTGAGAAGGCTGAGTGACAATCACACCACAGCCCCTCAGAGCCCACAATCCCTGCCCTGTGTGTGTGAAAAACTAAGAGCACTTACCTGATGAACCCTCCCTGTCTTCACAGGATGCTTGGGACACATCCAGGCCATGGGGTACCATCTCCAGTGTGATGGGGGGTCACAGTGCTAGCAACATCCTCCTCCTCCTCCTAGTCCTCCTCATGGGCTAGGAGCACCGGGCGGGTGACAATGGTCATCTCCAGCCCCAACTTTATCACAAGGGGTGGGAAAGAGATTGCATTGCCCCCCAGGATGCGGTGCAGGTCATCAAAATAGGGGCAAAAGTGGGGGCCTGCCCTGCAGCATGAGCTGCTTTCCCTGGCCCTGTCATAGGCCTGCCACAGTTCCTTCATTTTGATCCGGACCTGCTCCAGAGTCCAGATTTGGGCCTTCCTGGCCATGCTGTCAGGCATCTGTCTGTAGGGGTTTCACGAGGCATAAAGTATCTGACGACGAAGGGTTCTGGGGTTGGCAGATCCCCGTCTAGGCTGCCGCGCTGTGCCAACAAACAGCTTCTCGGCACAGCTCAGCGGCCATTTTGATGTAAATGAAGTGGCGATTATTTAAATCGTCGCTTCATTTCCCTTTGCTGAGTAAACTCATCCACATGGCTCCGTTGACGGAGCCATGTAGTCTAGACACACCCTAGATGTCCTTATTCCTGTGTCTGGAGTGGAAATCCTGGAGGTTCTTCTCATTGCTCCACACCTCCAGGAGGGCCAGGATCTATGCCTCAGACCAGGATGGTGCACACCTTTTGCGGCCCCTGGCAGGCGCCTGGGAGCCCCGTGTGTGCTCCCTGGGATGGGCAGGGAGTTCTTGGGGGGGCTTGTGGCTGTGACATGCTGCCCAGACATCAGACACTGGCAGCTGTGCTGAGGCTGGAAGCTCTGAAGGCCTGCTTCCTGCCACAAGCCCTGTCCCCTGTGTCTGCAGCTTTAAGAGCAGCCAGGAAACATGAACTATAGAATTGTGATGAGTGTGGATGGGTGGCCAGCAGGGCACTTGTGGGATTTTCTGGAGGCCTCTTTTTTCAACAAAACTCCGTATTCCGCACCCACACATACCCTCTTCCAAAAAAGCTTTTTCGGAAAGGGCTTATTCCTTGTGGAATGAGGTTTACTGCCATTTCGGAAAAAGTCATCCATTATTTCGAGTTTCTATCAAAATAATGCAATTGCAATGTGGATGCTAGTATTGTTTTTCTGGAATAATGGCCATTATTCTGGAAAAACCGTGCAGTATAGATGCATCCTTAGAGACAATAGAGGCAGCTGGAGAAGAACCTTCAAGTGTTTGTCATAAAAACGGACAGGAAAAATGAGGAGCAGCTTGAATTTCTCAGGGTACTGGAAGATTGAGTTCTTCAACGGGAAGTGACATAAACCAGTTCCTGGAGCAGGCGGAAAGCTACAGGCAACAGGAACATTCTGTAATGGAGAGGCTTTTTGAAGTGATGGCCGAAGGAGTTCAAGATCTGCCTGCTGCTGAGGCCTCTATACCTATCTATGAAATGCTACCAGCCCTTCCTCCTCTAGCTTCTGGACAGAGAGCTACTGAGACAAAAGATCCTCTTTCAACAACATCTTCCTCTCCTGCTGCCCCGTGACTAGGAGAACAGGGAACCTGTAGGACTCCTGGGACCTCATCTTCACCAGCATCAAAATCCCTTGCAGAGGATTCCCCTGAGCATCCAAGGAGGGGACTGATGAATCTGTGAAAGTCCTGTAACCTCGCCAGGTGCCCACTCCAAACCCGTTGCATGAGATATACCCAGCTTTTCCCAAGAGTAATTGTTCTCCATTATATGCCCTGTTAGGAGGAGGGTAAGGAGACAGGTGCAAAGACAGAAATAGTTGGCCAGTATCACCAGTTGCATTTCCTTCATTTTTTAAAGGTTTTTGGTTAAATTTCATGCTTCATTCTATTACTTCTAATAAACGTTATACTTTCCTTTATGTGTGTGTGGTTCTCCTTCCTAAATATGATGAACTAAAGATATTTTCATGTTTGGGTCCACCACTCTTAGCACGTGAAATTAAATTGTCTGTTACTGCAAACATTTTGTGTCTGCTCCTCTGACCTCAGTTTAGTAATATCCAAGTCTTAATGGCACATGGGAGGGCTTGAGAAAGTGCAGCTAGCATTGCATGCTTACAGAAGGCATTACTAGTTTTCAATGAAGTAGAAGTCTACACTGCAAAAAAGTGACATATGAACATCTTTACGGTTTAGTTATCTTGCAGAAAATCAGAACCCAATTCCAAAAATAACACAGGAAGTGACAGCATTTGCCACTACACTGTGCATAAATGGTCCCTCCTTCTCCTCCCAAACCTTAACCAGTTTCAACCATAGAAGGTCTTAGTGCTGCATAACAACTGCTAAATGCCATTAGCACCATTGTGAATATGAAGTGGCTGTGTCTACATTGGCACGATCTTGCGCAAAAGCAGCTGCCTGTCTACACTTGCTGCCTGTCTACACTGGCCGCGAGTTCTTGCGCAAGTACACTGATGTTCTAATGTATGAAATCAGTGCTTCTTGCGCAAGAATTCTGATGCTTGCGCTCAGGAATAAGCCCTCTTGCGCAACTGTTCTTGCGCAAGAGGCCAGTGTAGACAGGCAACATGAATTTCTTGCGCAAGAAAGCCCTATGGTTAAAATGGCCATCAGAGCTTTCTTGCGCAAGAGAGCGTCTACACTGGCATGGATGCTCTTGCGCAAAAGCACATGCCAGTGTAGATGCTCTCTTCTGGAAGAGTTTTTGCACAAGATCATGCCAGTGTAGACGTAGCCAGTTAAAAAATGGTTTTATACCCTCCTCTGACTGCCCCTGCCCTCCAGCAAATTTGGGTCACTAAGGATGTGTCTACACATCAAGGTTTACATTGAAATAAGCTGAGCATATTGAGCTACGACAGTTGTGTAGCTTATTTTGAAATTGGGAACATCTACATAGCACTTATTTCGAAATAGAACACTCTTCCTCCGACTTCCCTTACTCCTCTTACAATGAGGGTTACAGGAGTCAGAGTAAGAAGTCCTCCAGCTTGACAGTATTTTGACATTATTGCAAAATAACTTCCTGCTGTGTAGACACAGACTAAGTTATTTCAAAATAATGTTGCTGTGTAGACATGCCCTAAGAGAGACTCAGTTCTCTCAATAACAGAACTTTGTACGCAGGTGTAATGAGTGAAGACAAAACCATTGAATGATGGTTACAGCTCGGCTGCCATGGCACAAACCCAGATATAAACCAGTGGAAGTTGTCCTGAACCAAGATGAGATGGATGTGCTCATCTGTACCCTCACAAATGTAAAGGAACATGCAGCAAGTGATGATTATATAAATGGTGTTTTCCACATTGCACAGGCAGCACCAGCACTGTTTTGGTCTAACAAATGTACACTTTGTGCTCTTTACAGCGCTTGAAACTGACCCACTTTTTCCTAGGTTCACTGATGTCAGGGAACAGTTTCATATGCCAACTTAGTAGCAGGTATGCAGTCTGCCAAAATAACCATACAGAACAATATTATTTCTAGGGAATAAAGTCCTCCTTCAGTTACAGTCCTGATCTTCTAAGTGTAATCACAGAATCATAGAATCCTAGAACTGGAAGGGACCTTGAGTGATGGGAATTCCACAACCTCACTAGGCAATTTATTCCAGTGTTTAACCACCCTGACAGTTAGGAAGTTTTCCCTAATGTCCAACCTAAATCTCCCTTGCTGCAGTTTAAGCCCGTTGCTTCTTGTCCTATCATCAGAGGCCAAGGACAACAATTTTTTCCCTCCTCCTTGTAACACCCTTTTAGATACTTGAAAACTGCTGTCATGCCCCCTCCCCCCCCCCCAAGTCTTCTCTTTTCTAAACTAAACAAGCCCAATTCTTTCAGTCTTCCCTCGTAGCTCATGATTGCTAGAACTTTAATCATTTTTGTTGCTCTTCTTCGGATCTTCTCCACACCTTTCTTGAAATGTGATGCCCAGAACTGGCCACAATACTCCAATTGGAGCCTAATCAGTGCAGAGTAGAGCAGAAGAATGACTTCTTATGTCTTGCTCACAACATTCCTGTTAATGCATCCCAGAATCATGTTTGCTTTTTTTGCAACAGTGTCATACTGCTGACTCATGTTTAACTTGTGGTCCACTATGACCCCTGAATCCCTTTCAGAAGTACTCCTTCCTAGGCAATCACTTCCCATTCTGTATGTGTGAAATGGGTTGTTTCTTCCTTCTCCAACCAGCCTTTCCAATTGTTCTGTGGATCCTAGATCAGAGCACCCAGTACAGACTTGGATGAGGCCAGCAGAGTTCCATTGTGAAATGGAGATGGTACATAGCTGAACGCATCCGGTGGGGCAAGGATGGCACTGCTGCCATACATGAAAAATTGTTGGAATTCCAGGACAATGAGACACGCCCCTCCCGAAATCACCAAACCCGAGGTAGAGGGGTGGGTAGAATAAGCATTCTCCCCTCCTGAGGAACTGGAAGGGAAATAATTGCAGAAGGGGAGGGTAATTACCCTGCTGTTATGATTCGAGCAAGCTGTGAAAAAGAGAATAATCTGTTTTTGTTTCTCTTTAGCCTTAAGGTTTGCCCAGTGATGTTTTGGCCTACTGTCCTCTTTCTGAGAATGCGTGGAGCCACTCCCAACTTGCCCTTTGCTTTATTACGGTGCTGTAACCATGCAACACAGAAGATCTCATCACTTGTAATATAACGGGCAATGGGGAGTGGGTGTGGACTGAAGGATGGCTGTATCATTATTTACCACCCAAGTGTATTAACACATAATGTGACCTGGAAAACCTGTAGACCCCGCACTGTTTATCAGCAATAGATAGCTGTACATGGAAAACTGTGAAGATTCAAGGGGTGGAGTGTCGTGGTTGGAAAACCAGAAGACCATTGTATTTCAAGGAGTTAGTGAATCTTCCCAGTTCTCATGTCTGCAAACTAGAAAACTCGCTTTGGCCTGCTGTTCACAAGGAAAATTCCCAGCTAGCTAGCTTGTTAGAGAGATAGGCTGTGCCTAGTGGGGGGGGAGGGGGGGAGCTCATCCCATAGTTGAGATAGACTCCATGGTAACCAGAGCCTGTCTGTGGGAAATGTCTCACAGGCAGGTGTTGTTCTGGTTTCTGCTTTAGCACAGAGTTAGTTGCTGCTTCTAGGATTTTTTGTACAGGCTATATATCGCTTAATGTTACCAATGCCCTTTGGACTTCTCGAAAGACCCGGAACTGTACAGAGGTGCCTTTTGGACCTGGCCCAGGAGTCCATCCTTTGTTGATTCCGAGTCCCCAGCAAGCCAAAGGGATGTTGTAAGCCTTCTCTTGCCTTTTCTTTTTTATATCACCTGTAATATCTAATAAACCTTGCATTTATTCGCATTAAGCCATTTGTGTCTTCTTGGTTACCCTCTGAACCTGAACAGCCTCTGAAGTAAAACAGAATTGGACCAGGTCCACAATAAGGAAAAGAGAAGCTGAATACTGTTTGTCAATGAGGTAGCTGATGAATAATGTATTATTTATCAAATACATTCTACAATTCACTTGTTTTGAATCGTTCACCTAATTCTATAGCTGGTCATTTTATGTTCCTTGACTAATGTGCTATTCATCTAATATTAGTGTCTTCTAGTCTATCATCTCAAGTAAAGAGCATGAGCAAATTAGGCAGTGATATATATTAGAAGTAGAAATGTCAGACTTTATGAAGAATTGATTTAGTTTAAAATTAGATCTTCAGCGCAGATCTTATGTATGTACACATAGCAATAGAAAGGAAATGAGTGCTAAAAATATTTCCATTTGATAACAGGCTCTCAGGAGACTGAAAACGTGAGATTAAAAAAAGATAGCATTTCTCACGATAAATGTTTGAGGAAAGATTCACTGCTATGCCAATTTCTGCATGGGAGGTGATTGTGAGCCCTTGATCCATGGCCACTTCTATGCCAGTCCTGCTGCCCATGCAGATTAGAGCACCCTAGGGCTCCACTTTTGAAAACAGAAATGCCCCCAGGTTGCTCTGTACTATTCCCACTGGCTACAGCCCTCAGTCAAGTGGAGATTGCCAGAGGTAGCACACCAGCTCCACACCCTACATTGTGTTCTGCACCCACAACATATGAGAGCTGAAGGTGGGTGGTATCAGAACCCTAAGATGACTGTACACATTCTGGGGAAAATAGCAAGATCTAGCCAATGTCTGGCATTTTTGTGTTGTTGTAGTAGAGCAAATGGTACAGGGTAAGCCAGAGAATCATTGATTTTGATCCAATACATTACTTAAGTACCCTCCACCCAAAAATTAAATAAAAATTACAGAGAGAACTGTTGAGTTTTATAACTATAGCAAAGATAGCTATGGAAAGAGACGTGTTAGGAAAGAGTTAACTCAGTGCTTAGGCTCAAGTGAAATATGCCAAGGAGACCTGTTTTCAAAGGTAAGCCAGCTTCACACCTAAATCTGTGCTCAAGGGTGCGATTATCTGTTTTGATTTCCCACCAATGCTTGCAAATGGTCAGAGTGGCTGACAGGGCAGTCAGCAGAAAGACCATCTGTCCTTGTGTTTTGCTATCATGGCTGTGGTCAGCAGAGGTCTAAAACTGGAGCCCAGCTGGTTCTAATGAGAAGAAACAACTGGCAGGGCATCTGGCAGGACCTGAATCCACTTTAGATGGTTGCAAAATACAAGAGCAGACTGTGCAAAATAAATCAATAAAAATAGGGGAGGTGATGTCTTCCAAATTTACAGTGGAAAATTTCAACTTTTCATCAAAAAATCAAAACAAAAAAATTGCTTTTTGGCAGGAATGTGGGTTTTTTTGACAAAAAGTAAAAAATTTCCACAAAAAGCAGACCCATTCCACAAAACAAAGTTTGTTTTATTGAAAACTTGATTTTCTAGATAAAAAAATGATTTTGCCAAAACGTTTTCATCCAGCTTGACTCACTTCTCTCATAGGTCCATCAGCGCCTTAGCCCTCTGGACATGCTGCAAAGGAAATGGCTTCAGCAGGTAATGATTCTGCTAAATCTCTTATCTCCCCTTAACTGGTGCAATGTTGATGGGCCAGGGCCCAACAGGCAAGCCAGAATTTTTTGAGTACCTTTTATATTGCTTTTAAATTATTTCATGTCAATTTAAGAAACCACAATAGCTCAGGTAAACCTATTAAAGTACTTGAGCCTAAATCATTTATTATGCACTGGGAAACTGCCAAGTCTTGGTGGAAATGCCCTTTGAAAGAACGTGTTTACAGTTTGTGGGCGCAAAGAGGAACGCATCAAGTACCAAGATCATTATCAAGCATCAGTTTTCTTTCTTTTCCGTCAGCAACCACAGAGCCTCACATATTGAGTTATTCTAATGTATTTATTTCTGAGACTGGTATCATTTTTTCCGTTCTTCTTATTGCCGTGATGTGGCTAAGAGGTCACCTTGGTAACCCTGATATGTCAGACCTGGGATGGCAGACAGTGTGCAGTACTAGCTAAATATTTCAGAATTACATTTCCTCGCACACATCAATGCCACTTTTCCCTGGAAGCAATTGGAGGGGTAGAAGGAAGGGCAATACTCCAGTCATGCTGATATGCGTTGCTGGCTGTGGTTAAATGTACAGTATATGGCCCATTGAATAGGTGAGATTCTAAGTATCTCTCCCCAAGATACTATAATTATCTGCTGACCAGGCCCTACTCTTTTGTGGGCAAGTCTATTGAAGAGGGACGATGAGGCTAACAGTAATAAGAATAAAACAACAAATGGTCTGGTAGCACTTTATAGACTAACAAAACATGTAGAATCATAGAATCATAGAGCTGGAAGAGACCTCAGGAGGTCACAGAGTCCAGCCCCCTGGCCAAGGCAGGACCAATCCCAACTAAATCAACCCTGCCAGGGCTTTGTCAAACCGACTCTTAAAAACCTCTAGGGATGGAGATTCCACCACCTCCCTAGGTAACCCATTCCAGTGCTTCACCACCCTCCTAGTGAAATAGTTTTTCCCAATATCCAACCTAGACTTCTCCCACTGTAACATGAGACCATTGCTCCTTGTTCTGCCATCCGTCACTATTGAGAACAGCCTTTCTCCATCCTCTTTGGAACCTCCCTTCAGGAAGTTGAAGGCTGCTATCAAATCCCCCCTCACTCTTCTCTTCTGTAGACTAAATAAGCCCAAATCCCTCAGCCTTTCCTTGTAGGTCATGTGCTCCAGGCCCCTAATCATTTTGGTTGCTCTCCCCTGGACTTTCTCCAATGCATCCACACCCTTTCTATAGTGGGGGGCCCAGAACTCAACACAATACTCCAGATGTGGCCTCACCAGAGCCAAATAAAGGGGAATAATCACTTCTCTGGATCTGCTGGCAATGCTCCTCCTAATGCAACCTAATATGCCATTAGCCTTCTTGGCTACAAGGGCACACTGTTGACTCATATCCAGCTTCTCATCCACTGTAATCCTTTTCTGCAAAACTGCTGTTTAGCCATTTGATCCCCAGCCTGTAACAATGCTTGGGATTCTTCCGTCCCAAGTGCAGGACTCTGCACTTGTCGTTGTTGAACCTCATCAGATTTCTTTTGGCCCAATCCTCTAATCTGTCTAGGTTACTCTGGACCCTATCCCTGCCCTCCAACACTTGGGGTAGTCATTTGGGGTATGTCTATACGTCACACTTATTTCAAAATAAGATGTTCTGGAACAGTTATTCCAAAATAGCTTATTTCGAAAGAGCATGTCTACACTGCAGGGAAGCCTCAAAATTAGTCCAAAACAGGCTTTCCTAATGTAGACGTGCTATCTCAATTTAAAGCCCCAGGAGACACTGGGAGGACTAACTTAGAATGGCCCTGGTGAGGGGCTATTTTGAATAGCCGCAATGGAGCATCTACACACGCCTTATTTCGAAATAATTATTTCAGAGTAGGTGTTATTCCTTGTAGAATGAGGTTTACAGATTTCAGAATAAGCCATCCATCTGTTATTCTGAAATTATTTTGAAATAACAGAATGGCTGTGTAGATGCTCACATTGTTCTCTCAAAATAACGGTGCAGTGTAGATACACCCGATAACTTTTTTCTCCTTTCAACAAATTTGGTACAGAAAGAAAAAAATGTATACATTTATTTGCTGTTTGAACACTGGGTTTAAGAGTGAATTAAAATGTTATTTAGCACAGCATGGCTCTAACTGTTCAGACTGAAGCATATTTCCATTTAATCTCTCCCTCCTCCCATCTGCGTCAACCTCACTTCAATAAGGAGCTAAAAGAGCTTTCTTCTCTCTCCTGGGCTTCTCTCTCTGGCCCTGGCACCAGAACACTATAACCACAGGCTACAGTGCCTCCATCATATGTTTGGCAATGAAAGATAATTATAAAGAGATAAACACAGATAATGCACATTAAAGAGAATTACTCTGCAATAATAAGAAGTTTATGTGAGAAATATTGAAGTAGCAAAGCTCAAACTCCTGTTTGCTGTGAACTGATGGGAATAGACTGTTACAAATCCATTAGCAAATTTTAATCTAGCATTAAGGCAGCAGGCACCTGGTGCTGCTGAAGTCAATGGAAGCCAAAAGGGCATTGGGTCAAGTGTGAGTTGATCTTTCAGATCTGTAACGGTTTCATTACCACAAAGGGAGTAAGGAATTTAAGAAAAGACCATCCCTGAATATTTTAATTTCTAGAATGTTACTTTATCTGCATTATGTTCTGTTCCCACACTGGGATGTGACATTCTAAGAGACATCAGACCAGAACTGAAATTGTAAGAAACACAATGGCTGGTCTGCTACAGGCCCCTTTAAAAGTATGCTGTCTTTCAAAGTTTGAATAGAACATGTTACCACTCAGAAAAGTAAGGAAGTGTTTTTCCAATGGTTTGAGCTTTGAATGAGCTAGCTTGATAAAACAGGGACCAGACTGAACCGCAGCCTGCCCCTCAAACAGAGCTGAACTCTGACCTTTTTGGTTCAGTTATATATGATTATTCTAGACTTCTCAGTTTTATTATGGATTCTTTTCCAGCTGTTTAACCCAACCTGGCTCCCAGCAAATAGCACAAGAAGAGTCTTGGCTATATGAATGCATGGTTGTTTGCCATGTCATGGGAGCTCTGGATCAGAAAGACTGTGTTCCTGAGTGAGCATAGATACTATTTCCAAATTCAGTAGCAGGAACAGGACTATATATACAGAGGGGACCACCATGTACATATTAAAAGCATAGAAGGATGTGAATGCATTGGAGAAAGTCCAGTAGAGGGCAACAAAAATTATTAGGGGGCTGGAGCAGATGACTTATGAGGAGAGGCTGAGGGATTTTGGCTTATTTAGTCTACAACAGAGTGTGGGGTAATTTGATAGCGGTCTTCAACTACTTGAAGGGGGGTTTCAAAGAGGATGTAGAGAGGCTGTTCTCAGTGGTGACAGATGACAGAACAAGGAGCAATGTTCACAAGCTGCAGCGAGGGAGGTCTAGGTTGGATATTGAGAAAAAAACAGTGTTACTTACCTGTAACTGTTGTTCTTCGAGATGTGTTGCTCATGTCCATTCAAAGTAGGTGCATGCGCACCACATGCAGGGTTCCCCGGAGCATTTTTTCCCCAGCGGTACCTGTCAGGCCGGCAGGTCGCCCCCTGGAGTGGCGCCGCTATAGCGGAGCATAAGTACCCTGCCGGCCCTCCCCCTCCTCAGTTCCTTCTTGCCGGAACTCCGATGCAGGGGAGGCAGGAGGGGAATCGAATGGACATGAGCAACACATCTCGAAGAACAACAGTTACAGGTAAGTAACCCTGTTTTCTTCTTCGAGTGATTGCTCATGTCCATTCGAAGTAGGTGACTACCCAGCTTCCCCCACCCCGGAGGCGGGGTTGGAGTCAACCAACAGAACCCCACACCGAAATTAAGTGCAACAAGAACTTTAATGCATAACTGAAACAGAACCACACATAACAATTTACATATATACACCACAGGCATGACATACTGCATGTCACTTGACCATTTCCCCTTATGTGTTCACAGGAGGGAACCCAGCACAGCCTCCCCCACAGCAGAGTCCTCCCATGCCTGCTGGGTGAGAGCATAATGCTTTGTAAACATATGGGCGGAGGACCACGTGGCTGCCCGACAGATCTCAAGGATCGGGACGTGGGCCCCAAAGGCAACGGACGAAGCATGGGCCCTGGTGGAGTGAGCCAACACACAAGAGGGCTCCCTATGTGCAAGAGCATAGCACTCCCGGATGCAGGATGATATCTACCCCGACAGCCTGAAACTGACATCCCTTTCATCCGGTCCGCATATGCAATAAACAGTCTTGCGAAAAGGCTTGGTTCTACCAATATAATACGCTAGCGCCCTTTTCGTGTCGAGGGAGTGCAGAGCTCGCTCCCTGGGGGAGCTGTGGGGCTTAGGAAAGAAAACCGGCAGGTATATGTCCTGCGACATATGGAAAGTAGACACAACCTTAGGGAGGAACGCAGGGTGCGGACGCAGATGAACCCTGTCTGCCGAGAACTCTAAGTACGGGGCCTCCACTATTAGCAGCAGTGCAGACACTCGACATGCTGACGCAATGGCGACTATAAAGGCCACCTTAAGGAACAGGAATTTCAGAGGACAGGATGCTAGCGGCTCGAAGGGTGGACCCAAGAGCTTATTCAGCACCAGGTTAAGGTCCCATTGCAGCCTGTTCAAGGCCCTGAGATCTAAAATGGGCCGCAGGCCCCACTTTGGTTTCGGGACAATAAAGTAGCAGGAGTAGAAACCCTTGCCCTCCTGATGAGGAGGGACCGCTTCCACTGCCCCCTTTTCTAGGAGCGTGAGGACCTCCTGTTCGAGGAGGGCCTCATGAGAGGGTCCCTGAAAAGGGATGGGGAAGGGGGAAGGGACGGGAAGGGCCCCAGGAAGGGGATAGAATACCCCCTGGACACTATGTCCAGCACCCATTTGTCCGAGGTGATGTGCGACCAGGCCTGGGCAAAGTGAGACATGCCCTGTCTGTGGGACATAGTACCTCCTCTCAACCCCCTTGAGGGTTGGGGAGATGGAGGCCGGCGTTTGTCACAGTGCGTTGGTGATTTTGGCCACCGTCTTATTTAGTGGCAGAGCCAACTTCTCTGGGGCATCCTCTGTGAGAATGTCCACCACTGGGTCTGATTCCTCAGACACCGGCTCCACTGGCACCCCCAGATTAGCGGCCAGCTGGCACAGCAGCCTTTGGTGAGACCTGGCGTCCATAGCTGGCATGGCCAGGGCTGGGTCAGCCAGGGCCTCGTCTGGGGATGAAGAGGCTGTCGACTCACGGCTCAAGACCAGTTGTTCCGCCACCTCTTGAGCAGGAGCTGTTTGCTGAGGTCCCACAGGTTGCTGCTGCTGCTGGGCCGCTGTTGCCCAGTCCCCCAGGTCCAAGTGGCCTTTAGGGCTAGCTCCCCTAGGTGAAGGAGGGGCTCTGGATAGGGAGGCCGAGGGGGTGGACCTCCGCCGCGAGCCACTCACCGATCCGGCAGGCGGGAGTGACCCCTGCCATTGGTGATAGGCCCAGAGTGTCCAAAAAGGCCAGGGTTGCGGGGCCTGCGGTGGCCACGTCTGTTTGAACCCCACCGGTGCCGCCCGGTGCCGGGAATGAGAACGGTACCGAGACGACAACTGCGAGGACCCCCTGGATCTCAGCGACTCTGCCTCCGACTCCGAGGACAGTTCAGAAGCCGACCATGGAGGTGCCGAAGAGGGCTGACCCTGCACCACCCGAGGGTGGAATCGCTCCATCGACTCCGGCTTCCTGGCGTGGTGGTATGGTTGCGGGCGTGGAGGCTGCAGCACCGGATCGCGCGGTGCCATCTGCGGTGCCGGCAGGGCCGGTGCCTGTGGTGCCACAGGAATCGGCATCTGCGGTGCCGGTAAGTACGGTACTGGCGGCGCCTGCATCGGCGGGAGGACGGCTGGCGCTGATGTGGGCAAGGGCTGCTGGGTCACCGAGGCTGGTTGTGATGACCATGGCACTCAGGCCCTGACCTCCTGGAGCGGCTGGGCAGGAGACGGAGCCCGCGGTACCACTTGCACCAGTACCGGAGCAGTCTGTCCATGCACCACCGCGGCCGGCAATGATGGACGGTCCCTTGACTCTACCGGTGCCGGCCGGGGCTCCAGGGCCTGGGAGACCACAGGTACCCGCAAGGCTTCCGGAGCCGACGTCGACGACCCCTCTGAGTGGGGGGGGGGGAAGGAGGCGAGGCCGTAAGTTCAATAAGGTCCTGAGCGGCCTAGAAAACGGACAGCGTAGACGGATGCCATGACATGGCGGGCCTGGGGCTCTCCTTTCAGTGCGTGGCCTGCCTCTTCTTTTGCCTAACCGGCAAGCCCGGTTCTGGGATACAGCTCTGACGGCGGCTTTCCTGGTGGGGCCGGCACTCGGGCGATCTCCCCCTGGAGTCCTTCACCCGCTTCGGCGCCAGGGATTGGGACCAGTGCCGCGGTGCTGTCTTCTTCCGCGCTTCGGTACGGGGAAGGTCTAAGCATGAGTCCCGCACCGAAGCTGGTGCGCTGAGCACCGAAGCCTCTCCGGAAGACACGGGCTGCAGTGCCGACTCCATCAGGAGCAACTTAAGGCAAGAGTCTCTTTCCCACTTGGTTCATGGCTTGAACCCCTTGGCAAATTTTGCAGGCAGCGGTCAGATGAGCTTCCCCCAGACACTTCAGACACTGTTCATGGGGGTCACCCTTGGGCATGGGTTTAACACACTCTGCGCAAGGTTTGCAGCCCTGTGGGCCTGGCATCACCGACCCCCTGCGGGGTTCAAGCACCAACACACTAACACCACTTAACAACTACTTAACAGCTACTTAAGCTAACTACACTAAAGAACAGCCAACGGGCGAAGAAAAACATGCTGGGATCAGCAGAAGAGAGCAGCTCCAATGACTGTCATGGGCGGTAAGAAGGAACTGAGGAGGGGGAGGGCCGGCAGGGTACTTATGCTCCACTATAGCGGCGCCACTCCAGGGGGCGACCTCCCGGCCCGACGGGTACCGCGGGGGAAAAAATGCTCCGGGGAACCCTGCACGTGGTGCGCATGCACCTACTTCGAATGGACATGAGCACTCACTCGAAGAAGAACTATTTCACTAGGAGGGTGGGGAAGCACTGGAATGGGTTACCTAGGGAAGTAGTGGAGTCTCCATCACGAGAGATTTTTAAGTCCTGACTTAACAAAGCCCTAGTTGGGATGTTTTAGTTGGGATTGGTCCTGCTCTGAGCAGATGGTTGGACTCTGTGACCTCCTGAGGTCTCTTCCAACCCTGTATTCTACAACTTCTGTTCTTATCCTAAACTCTTTGTTTTGTTGTTATTTCATCCTCCCATCTCACCCCCATCTAGTACTTGCTATCTGGATATACTTTTAGGATGTGAGCTTTCTAGAAAGGAACTGACTTCTTTGTAACTTCTCTGTACAACATCTAGCACAATGGGACTCTGCTCAATGGTGTCTATAAGCTGAACACTTGGGCAACCACCCAGGAAAGACTCACATGCCATTCAGCTGATTAGCATAGCCCCCACAGTTGGCAGCATGTGTTTCTATTGGTGGTGCACATCCACACATGCCT
This sequence comes from Pelochelys cantorii, assembly GCA_032595735.1. Classification (NCBI taxonomy): domain Eukaryota; kingdom Metazoa; phylum Chordata; order Testudines; family Trionychidae; genus Pelochelys; species Pelochelys cantorii. Next base: position 46,310,094 of record CM064335.1, read on the forward strand.
TGGGGTATATAACAAAATTTATTCTGTATGTGGATGAAAAAATTTAAAGGGGACATCGACTCTGATCCTTGATTGGGGTTCTAGGCATCAACGTAATACTACTAATTTTGTTTAAACAGTTAAAAACACACTGGAGACCAGGTAGCAGCCTATTCCCAAACACTCTGTGACAAAGGCTTTGTCTACACTTGAAAGTTGAAAGCACTGCTACAGCAATGCTTTTAATGCGTTAGTGTGATTCTGGCAAGAGTGCGGGTAGAGAGCTCTCCCAGCACTCTAGGGGTTATGTCTAGATTATGGGATAAGGTGGAATTAAGATACACAACCTCAGCTCCATTAACTGTGTAGCTGAAGTCGAAATACCCTGACTTGACCTTTGGTACTGTCCACACTGCAGGAAGTTGAAGGGAGAACACTTTCACCTTCGACTTCCCTTACTCCTCATGGAAGCAGGACTACCAGCATCGACCAGAGCACCTGTCTCAGCTCACATTAGTGTGTCTTCACTAGACTTGCTGATTTGAACCCTGGAACATTAAGAGCAGAAGCTTCAATCTTCTCTGTAGTGTAAACATACCCTAGGCCCAGGGGAACACCTCCTCAAGGGGAATAGCTAACTGTGCTGGGAGCACGGCTCTCAACACTGTAGCCTGGTTTACACTGGTGCTTTACAACACTGTAATTTGCTGTGCTTGGGGAGATGGTGCTTTTTCATATCCATGAGCCAGAAAATTGCAGCACAGACTTTGATGCGGGACAGCTCATCTACTGCCTCTGGCAAAGCTATATGAACCAGAACAGTTTTTAAAATACGTGTTTTTAAAGCAGTTTCCAGTAGCTAAGGAAAATGAAGGCTAAATGGGGAAGAGGAAGGCAATGCTTAGCTATATTTCTAAGACTGAGCATTATAGACATTTTTCTCATTCTGAACAACCCCTGGAACAGAACTTGGAAGAGAAACAAGTCTGCTGAAATACCCTATTATTCAAAAGGAAAGCAAGCACTATAACATGAAATGACACCTGTGAAAACCAACACAGCCTGTTTGATGAAACACTATGACTTTGTGAAAATGCACTACCATTCCTTGAAATAGGATCATTCCACCAATGTCCTTAATAATCTCCAAGTTGCTTAGTTTTAAACCAAACATTACCAAGATAGAACATGCACCGATGGGGTTACAGAGGGATTTGCTATTAGCATGGTCTGTAATGTATTCTGTATTGGAAAAGCTATTTAACAAAGCACATGCTATCAGTTCTGTGAGTGACTCTAAAACAAACTAAAAGGCATCAGCCACTTGTTTTGACAAGTGACAACATGATGGGCATTTAGAGCCAAATGTTACGCTTCATAGATTACTCCCTGTAGGTGCAGGGAAATCCCAGGAGCTTCCATGCCTGAAGTTCCCCTGGAATACCTAGAACAGGGGAATACTCCTCAAATCCCCTGTTCTGGATGATACGGGCAAGCATTAGCTCTCTACTGAACTATGCTCAGATCTGTACTGGCTCCCAGCTCCAAATCAGCAGAGCATGGCTGCATGCTTCCAATGTGTCTATACAGGCCAGAGGGCCCATGCCACACACCCCTCAAAGAAAGTATTCCAAACCACAGCAAGGAAGCAGTCATATTAAAAGGTGACACAACTGACCTGCAACAATTTGTTGGGTCTCCTGGGCAGCCTGGGGGAGCAAAATGCATAACTGAACCTATGAAGTCTGCTACACCATTATGGTTCTCTGAAGGAGAAAATAAAATATCACATCATTTAATAAGTAATACCAATCTGAAAAAGCTGATACATTAGAGTTAAAGTAATTTTTACATTATCCAAGAAAGAAGATTATACAGAATAATAGTTTTAATATTCTTAGGGAAAATTCTGAGAGAGGATATTTCATCTCACAATAGAAATTATCTTAAATGGAAGAGATGAAAAAGAATATAGGAATAAATCATTTGAATCTCAACATTTGCTAGAGACCCAATGAGGTAATTGAATCTACCAAAAGAGAGGTTAACAGAGCTGAGAACACTCATTTACTTTACCATCCAAGTATCTGATAAATTAGATCTCTGCATCACATTGTATGTACACACACATGTAGAAGTTTGCATTATACAAATGCACTGTGTATGGAGGTAGTATCTAGGAGTACATCTACACATCAGCATTATTTTGGAATAACTGACGTTATTTAGAAACAAGAAAATGCTCATCTATACAGCAAGATATGATTTTGAAATAATGGTGATCTGGAAGACTTCTTACTCTGAATCATGGTAACCCTCATTTCATGAGGAGTAAGGGAAGTCGAAAGAAGAGTATTCTTCCTTTAACTTCCTGCTGTGGATATAGCTGAAGCTGCGTATCTTAATTTGACTTTTGCCTTGCTGTTTAGATGTGCCCTAGGTGATAAACTGCAGAGCCACACTAAACATTGTGGAATGACGTTCACGCCCCTTAATACAGCCTTCCCAAACTTGTGCTGATAAAGCTTGCATATCACATGAACATGCACTTTATGTGTAGGTAGAAAGTATATATATATATATATATATATATTAATCAAGTACCTTTTAGGTAGATCCCTGTCTCATAAATTTCAGTGCAAGTTAAATAGAAATTACAAATTTAACAGTGTCACACTGGACATGAATAAAGATATTAACTAGAAAGCCAGTTTCCCTTGCCTTTGACATTCACATTTTCATATCAAAAGCTATGAATGGGACACATCCAGCTCACTTAATTAGTTTCATTAACACATGTCCTAAAACTGACAGGTAATTCCTTTTGCTGTTATAAATATCTTGGATTCTGTTATTTCCATTCCAACTCATCTGATGGTCATGATTTTATATAATTTTATTAGTTTCTAAGATGCCACATGACTTCTCATTGTTTTAAAGTTACAGATTTACACGGTTATGCCTCTGAGCAGGGCCGGACAGAGGCATGGGCGAGCCAGGCAGCTGCCCAGGGCACCAACCAATGGGGGCGCCTGATGGCAGCTGTAAGGGGCACGCAGCATCCCTTACAGCTGCCATCAGGAGCCGCACGCCCGGCTCCCGCAGCGCCAGCCCCGCGGCACCGGCCAGCAGTGCCCTTCCCCCCACGGCCGCGGGGCCCTGGACGGCCCAGCGCACGCGTCAGCAGCGCTGGCTGGGCCGGGCTGGGCAGAGCATGCGGCGTGCGCCCCGGGGGTGGGCCCCGGGCTGCACGCCAGCGGCTGTGGCCGGCATGCGCATGCACCGAGCACCCTGGGGGCGGCCCGCGCTCCCTTGGGGGGGCGGGCTCGTGCCCCATGGGCGGGCCCGTGCATGCGCCCTGCGCCCGGGGGTGGTACCGCACGCCTGGGTCCAGGGCGCCAAAAGGGCTCGGGCAGGCCCTGCCTCTGAGAAGTTGGATGTGAAAATCTTTGTACCATCTGCATGTCAATGATCAATTTAGTGCTTTTATGAGTACACAGCTAGGTTGTGAATGTTGTCATATGATCATTGTCACTTGAAAAAGCATGTGATATAATTTGAGCAGGCTACATTTATTGTGCTTATTTCTTCTCTTCTTTGGGAACAGTATGCCAAGACTTGGTTGGTGGGCTGACTCTAGCCACCAGACCATATATGCTCTGCTATTACAGTACTGTTAAGGCAGCTATTATCACATCGGCTTCTCTGTTGCAAGCTACTGCACAATTCCCTTTGCTCTAAATTAGCGAGGAGAACATAGAAATGAATCTTCTTGCATCAGGGTCCTGGTCATTAAGTTGTCTCTTGGTCTCCATTCCATCCCTGGAGTCTATTGAGGCTTATTGTCCACAGTAGGGAAGGGGTGGAGAGAAAGTAGTCAGGTCAGGAATACACACATTATGTAGATTCCCTGGTGAGAGATGTATGAAATTGATCCATGCTGTTTGTTTACCCCATCTCACATTAATCCAACCATGTGTAACCATCACCTGGGGAAGAGCCTGTTAAAAGTATGGTATTAGAACCAGGTTAATAGGAAGCCAAGAGGCCAGGCTTGCCAGAAGATAGAACCACTAGGGAGCCATATTGCCTCTGCAAAGCTAGATTCCTAAGGACCTGTGACATTTATGGTAGTCTCCAAGATCTAATTCACACAGATGGTGGTGGAATGGGGGGATAAAGATAATTTCCCATAGAAGGGATCCTCATAGAGATTTCCTCCTCACCCAGGTTTTCACCCAGGTTGATCTATTCATAGATATTAGCAAATCACTGAAACCTAAGATCAATAGACTCTGAGGACAGAAGCTGCCATCATTTTCATCACTTAGTCCGGTCGTTCTCACACTGTTGGCCAGGACCTCAAAGTGGGTCATGACCCATTTCAATGGGGTCACCAGAGCTGACTTACAATTTTAGGGGCCCAGTACCAACGGCTTCTGCTTTAGGTGTCTGGGTTCAAGAAACAAACCACCTGCCTGGGTTTGAAGCCCTTACAATGGAAGTAGAAGTATGATTAGACATCAGAATGCAGTATATATACACACACTGCAGAATTTGTTACTTTGTAGATTTTTGCATGGTACTTCAAAGGTCATAGAAGTCCATGCTCCAAAGAGCTTACAACATAGCAAGTAATAAAGAAGTACAAATAATGTATGTTGATTTAAAAACTAGGACTAATAATAGCATTTGACTATAAATAGTTTTCTGTTTCTTTGGTATTTATAGTGCACCAATTGTAATATCAAAGTGCTATTTTTTCATTCCCAGTGAGAAGGATATAGCTCAGAGTGTGGGGGCTAGGGTGTGGAACCTGCACTGCTTCATTTCATCTGGCCCATGGCAAGTCTCCATGCTGTGGGATGGAAGCCTCGTCCTCTGGCCCCTTAGTGTAGGGGAGATCAGAGATGCTCAGTGTGCTGTCCTCAACCCCAACACTGGCTGCAGACCTGCCATTGGTCAGAAGCCAGGGCCAATGGGAATGCAAGGGGTGGCACCTGCAAGTGTGGGCTGCACTGATCATGCAGAGCTGCCTGGCCTCTCTGCCGAGGGCCAGAAATACTGGCCACTTCTGGGAGCAATGCAGAGCCAGGACAGGAAGGGACCCTGCCTTAGTCTCGCTACACTGCCAACTGGGAACCACCTAAGGTAAGTACTGCTGCACCCTGACCCCCCTCCGATGCCCCAGTACTCTGCTCTCACATGCTAAACTCCTTGGCCCCATCCCAGAGCCACCTAATGTAAACTAAAACCACAGCCTGCATCCCCAGCCACAGACCTCATGCCCCAGCCTGCAGCCTGTGGTACAGGTAGGAGTTCCAGAATATGCGGGCATCGTGCTGACCACCCAACACAAATGTCTGTGAATTGTCCCCAGTGGTCAACCAGGGCCTGCAGCACCATCAAAAACTAGCCCTTTCTATTAATATACTGTGCTGCTCGATGGGGTGGTGCGCAGATCAGGATGTGAGTCCCGTCAAGTGCCAAGATGGTATCCAGGTCTCTGAGGTGGATAGTCCCCTGAAGCAGCTCTGAGTTGATGGCCGTCACCACCTGCAGAAAGGGACAAATACAAACACACATAACAGGACATTAGAGGAATTGCGTGAGCTGATGAGAGGTGCTCCCTCACCCCTCCCCTCCCAGACCCCAAGAGCCCCTCCTCAAGCAACCCCCCTCCCCCCGTGTTCCCGCACCACTGCAAGGTGAGGCCAGGCAGGCTTCTACCACTCCCACCCCATCCCCCATTCCCTGTGCCCGGTCCTGACCGCCCCCCTTATCCGCCCACCCCCACCCCCATGGACTGTCCCCCAAGAGTGACTTACCTCCATCAAGATGGCCCCAACAGTAGACCTCCCCACACCAAACTGATGTCCCACGGAGCAGTAGCTGTCGGGGGTGGCCATCTTCCACAGAGAAATAGCAATGCGCTTCTCCAGGGGGATGGCAGGCCGCAAGTGGGTGTCCTGGCATTGCAGGGCCAGGGGCAAGCCAGGCACAGAGCTCCTGGAAGGTGGACTTCCGCATCTGGAAGTTTCAGAGCCACTGGTTGTCATCCCACTGCTGCATAACTAGCTGGTCCTACCAATTAGAAACTAGTGTCCAGCCTCCAAACTCACCTCTCGAGGAATAAATTCAGGGGCAAGGGCAGTGGGGCTGCAGCCTGAATGAGGGGCTCAAAGCTGGGCTCTGAATCCAGCTCTGCCACAAACGTCATGATGCTCTCATGCAGATGCAGCAGAATTTCCAGCACAAACCAAACCTGAAAATAAACTGCTGTGGTGTCCGAGGAAGCAGGGCAACCAGAGCAAGAACTGCAGCAGCTTTGCTTTCCTTCTAGGAGGTAGGCAAGCCAGAAGCAGGAGCAGAGCAATGGCTGTCCAGGAGGATCCCCTTAAGTACGCGTCTCTACAAAGAGCATGCAGCAGTGCCTGGAATTTAAGGCTGCCCCTGTTACCTGCCAGAAGCACTTCTGGGTGCCTTCTTTTGTCAACAGAGCGTCCGGCAGTCTGGATGCTCTTTTTTGACAAAGCGGCTCACTTTTTCGATCCGTGTAATGCAGTCTAGATGCTCTTTTTTGACAGAGGCTTTGTCAAAAGTATCTGTCGACAAAGCCTCTGTCAAAAAAAGCCTGTAGTCTAGACGTACCCTATGATACCAACGTCATAGTTATATTTATTTATTAGCACTTCCAATTCTTCCTGGAGGAAGACCAAGGTTCAACAAGGACAAATGCAGAGTCCTGCACTTGGGATGGAAGAATCCCAAGCATTTTTACAGGCTGGGGACCGACTGGCTAAGTAGCAGTTTGGCAGAAAAGGACCTGGGGATTACAGCAGATGAGAAGTTGGATATTAGTCAACAGTGTGCCCTTGTAGCCAAGAAGATGAATGGCATATTAGATTGCATTAGGAGGAACATTGCCAACAGATCTGGAGAAGTCTTTATTCAGCACAGGTGAGGCCACATCTGGAGTATTGCGTCCAGTTCTGGGCCCCCCACTATAGAAAGGATGTGGACACATTGGAGAGGGTCCAGCAGAGGGCAACCAAAATGATTAGGGAGCTGGAGCACATGGCCTATGAGGAGAGGCTAAGGGATTTGGGCTTATTTAGTCTGCAGAAGAGAAGAGTGGGGGGGATTTGATAGCAGCCTTTAACTTCCTGAAGGGAGCTCCAAAGAGGATGGAGAGAGACTGTTCTCAGTCGTGACGGATGGCAGAACAAGGAGCAATGGTCTCAAGTTACAGTGGGGGTGGTCTAGGTTGGATATTAGGAAAAGCTATTTCACTGGGGGTATGTCTACACTAGCTCGAATTAACGAGCTAGTGTAGACATACCCTAGGAGGGTGGTGAAGTACTGGAATGGGTTACCTAGGGAGGTGGTGGAATCTCCATCCCTAGCGGTTTTTAAGTCTTGGCTTGACAAAGCCCTGGCTGGGATGATTTAGTTGGGGTTGGTCCTGCCTTGGGCAGGGCTTTGGACTCAATGACCTCCTGAGGTCTCTTCCTTTTCTATGATTCTATGAAAAGATGAAGAAAAAAGGAGGTAGGGATAAGGGAGATGTGCATAGTCTGGTTCATCTCATACTGCAGAAGGTACCTATGAATGGATTTTTCTATATTAAATGTGGTCTATCTTATTCAATTGTACTTTTGCTCACAAATTGGGGATGAGGGAAGAATGTTTCCATGACAATTAATTATCTAGATGATGGGTTGGTTTGCACCCTCAGCAAGTTGACAGATGACACTAAGCTAGGTAGATATGCTGGAGGGTAGGGATAGGCTCCACAGTGGCCTAGACAGATTGGGCCAAAAGAAATCTGATGAGGTTCAACAAAGACAAGGGTAGAGTCCTATATTTGGGACGGAAGAATCCAAAGCACTGCTTCAAACTGGTGAGTGACTAACTAATTAGCAGTTGTGCATAAAAGGACCTAGAGATTACAGTAGACAAGAAGCTGGATATGGGTCAACTGTGTGATACTGGATTGCATTTAGTAGGACTACTGCCAGCAGATCGAAGAAAGTCATTGTTCCCCTCTATTCGGCACTGGTGAGGCCACATCTAGGCTACGTCTAGACTGCATGCCTTTTTCGACAGAGGCTTTGTCGACAGATACTGTCGATAAAGCCTCTGTCGAAAAAGAGCATCTAGATTATGATCAGTATATTCGAAAAAGCAAGCCGCTTTTTCGACAGAGAGTCTAGACACTCTCTTTCAGAAAAGCAGTTTCCATGCAATAGCGCCTTTTTTTGAAAGAGTACTTTCAAAAAAAGGCATTAATTCCTTGTTCAATGAGGTTTACTGCTGTTGACAAAACTGCCACGTTCTGTCAACTTACTGTAGACAGAAAGCAGCGGTAGTGTAGACGCAGGTATAGTTTTGTCAACAAAACCCAACTTTTGTCAACAAAACCCTGTAGTCCAGACACACCCCGAGAGTACGGTGTCTGGTTTTGGGCTGCCCTCTACAGAAAGGATGTGGGAAAATTGGAAAGAGTCTAGTGGAGGGCAACAAAAAGAGATTAGAGGGTTGGGAGACATGACGTATGAAGAGCAGCTGAGTGAACTGGGTGTTTTTAGGGTGCGTCTATACTGTACTGTTCTTTTGCAATAACACCCCGCCCCCTGCATCCTTCCTTCCTCTTCTCGCAGAGGCCAGGGACATAAGGTCTTTCCCCTTGGGATGCCACCACTGCTGGAGCCGGTGTGTGTGGAGCACTGATTGAAGGCCAGGCAGCTCGAGGCCCCTCTTCCACCTATTGGATCCCAGTGTAGCCAGCAATTTCTCATGCCTGCTTGTCCCTGGGATATGGGGAGGCGGGAAGCATAGTCCCCTGGGGACCTCTGCACACCTGAAAGAAAGGGCCTGCTGTCCAGGCCACAAATGGCCTTACTCCCAGGACATCACCTTCATCTGACCCAAGAACTGTCAATCTCAGCTCACAGATGAGGGCAAGGCTTCAGGGCCAGTATCTCCAGGGATGACTGACTATCTGTCTTTATTGTCCCCAGGCAGACCAGCCGGGACAGTGGGGTGGGCTACACCACCCGTGCCAGCCGCCCGACCCTGAGGGAGCCAGAGGCGCCAGAGGGCCCCGAGGACCTGATGAGGGAGCACATCTCCATACTCCTAGACATGCAGGAGATGCTGGCCCAGAAGGTCTGGGACGACATACAATGGTGGAGAGAGATGTGGATGGAGTTGCTGCAGCAGGGATGTAACGTGCATGACCGTCCAGGCTCTCCAGACCCACCTGGAGCCAGCTCCTGATCCTGCCCCAGTCCCAGTTCCCGGTGCTGCTCCCCCTCCCATGCCTGACCCTGCTCCAGCCCCCCTCCTGCCTATCCTGCTAGTCTCTGTAGACCACCCCCCCACCCCCAAGGTCGCTGAGGTCCCTGCACACAAGGTGGAGGAAGCACCAAAATCATGCACCATTCCCAGCCCCAGCCTGAGCCTCTCTTCCCCCCTCCAAGGTTCTCAGTCCCCCTCTTTCTCCCTCCAAAGTGGGAGGCAGAGGCTAGCCAGGAGGCCCTGAGAGAGAGTTTCTCACAAAAACCCCAGTGACACTCTTCCCAGGGCCTACCCACTAGGGGCCTGTGCCTTGCCCTGTCTGCCTTTTCTCCAACAGTCTACACAGGGCCAAACAAAGGAAAAACCTCCTCTTTCAGAAGAGTTCTTATTCCTCATAAAATGAGGAATCAGGGATTCCAAAAGAGTGTGCCCACTTTCTTGGAAACTGATCCAAAAAAGCAGACGCGTTCCCTGGATGTGGTAGAGTTTTATCAGGATACCTCTGGTATCCCAGAAAAACTCTGTAGTGTAGACATAGCCTTTCCCCCTCCAGCTCCCCTGGAGCCCTTAAAGCTGCAGCCTCTGCAGAAAGAGTTTGTGGCTCACAGTAGGCTTGACAGCCCTGAGCCACCCTGCAGCTGCACTTGACTCACTGTGCCCCTAAAATAAGCTAGTCTGCTGCTCCCACCTAGCCCTCTACTGCTCCCAGGGAGCAGTTAAGACAGCTCCCAGGAACCTGCCAGGGGTTGAAAAAGGCGTGTGCCTTCCTGGTCTGGTGCGAAGATCCTGGACCTTATTGAGGTTTGGGGTGATGAGACCAACCTCCATGATCTCCGCTCCAGACACAGGAATGTGGACGTCTATGGGTGGATGGCCAACAGTCTGGCCACTAAAGGACACATCCACACCCAAGAACAGATGCGCATGAAGGTACAGGAGCTCCACCAGGCATATGCCAGGGCCAGGGAGCGCCACATCTGCCCTTATAACAGCGACTTAGACAGCATCCTGGGGGGCAGGGCAGTCCCTTTCCCCACCCCCAGTTGTAGACTCCGGGCTCGAGATGCCCGTCATCGTCCTCATAGGGGGAGAGACGAGGAGAAGGAGGAGCAGCACCAGGATGAGGCCAGCATCACCACCCAGCTGATCCAGGAGCCCGAAACCCTCCCTGTGGATATGTCCCAGGCATCGTCCAAAGCCAGGAAAAGAACATCATGTGATTACCATCATGTTCCCTTCACACAGAGTGTAGAAGGGGTGGGCAGTGACCCAGGAGGCTTCCACAGAGGACCCTTGCACTATTGGTCACAGGCTATCTAGAGTGGGACCCTCCATCCACAAGCCACCTCTAGAAGGAAGCTGGGGACATCAACCCACACACACTCTCAGCAGTCCATGCACTCTTAGGGCATCACCCACTCCTGGGGACAACTGGGCCTCTGTAGGAATAGCGCACTGGCCATAGCGTATATGGCCTTCCTCCAAGCACGTCACCTTTGACTGAACTGAGAACTATCACTCTTGGCTCACAGATGAGGGCAAGGTTTTAGGCACAGTGTCCCCTGGGATGACTGACCGTCTCTTTTTATTCTCCACAGCTGCACCAGCTGTGAGGGGGGTGGGGGTGGTCGACACCACTCAGGACAGCCTCCCGAGTCCGAAGGCTCCACAGGCATCAGAGACCCATGGATGAGTTCCAAAAGAAGCACCTCAAGGCACGCCGATCCCTGGAGCAGACCATCAACCGCAGGCTCCAGGAAGACATCCAGCTGCGGCAGGACACCTGGCAGGAGCTGCTGGAGAAGGGCGCAGCCATGCACTCCCTTGTTGCCAGCATGATGTCTGCTTCTGCTCCCACTCCTGCTGTCACTCCTCCTCCCACTTCCTCTCTCACTCCTGCTCCCACTCCTCCTGCTTCTCTCCCAACACCTTCTCTTCCCCGTGGCCGCTGTGGCCTCCGCACCCAGGATGATGGGATCTCCAGAGCCAGGAGCCACTCCCAGCCCCAGCTCTGATCCTCTCCTCACCCCTCCTCCCTCTTCCAGCTCCCTTCTGCTCCCTCCAAGGTTCTCATCCCCCTTCCTCCCCTCTCCCAGGTTCTGTCCCTAGTCTTTTCCCAGTTTTTTGACCCCAAATAAAAAGAAACAGAGATATAATTTTTCAAAACATTTTTTTGTTTATTGTCTCAGCAGGGAAAGGGGCAAGGGGGAAGGAAAGACAGAGAGGGGCTATGCACAGGCCCCTAGTGGGGTGGCCCAGGGGAGAGTGTCACTGGGCTCCTGGGGAAAAACTCTCCCTCAGGACCTCCCGGATGCTCATGGCCCCCTGATGGGCCTGGCGGATGGTAGCTGTGTGTGGCTGTTCAAAAGTCCTGTCGATGTGGTCAGCCTCCGCCCCCGATTTTGGCAGGAATGCCTTCCCCTTCCGCTCACACACATTGCGAAGCACATAACACACAGCCACCACGTGAGGGATGTTGTGGCCCCTGCGGTTCAGTCAGGTGAGGAGGCATCTGAAACGTGCCTTCAAATGGCCGAATGCATCCTCCAGCCATCGGGCCCTGCTGAGTCTGACGTTGTAGCGTTTCCAAGAGGGGTGTAGATGGCTGGTGTATGGCTTCATGAGCCAAGGCAAGAGAGGGAAGCCTCATTCCCCATCATGCAGATCCATGCCCCTGACCCTGATAGTTTGATCAGGGAAAAAAGTTCCAGTGTGCAGCTTCTGGAACACACTAGAGTGTCTAAAGACACGTCTGTCGTGTGCCTTCCCTGACCAGAGGCGGGCAGATATAGGGCAGGGCGAGCGGGGCGGCTGCCCTGGGCCCCGCACTTCAATAGGCCCTGTGCCCTGGGCCCCGCAAAACTCTCATCAGCACCTGTCCTGACATAGATGTTGATGAACTGGCTCCTTTGATCCATGATGGCCTGCAGGACCATTGAAAAGTATCCCTTCTGATTGATGAAGAGAGATGCCCAGTGGTTAGTGATGGGGAGCCTGGATAGCCCTGCCTTGACAACAATGTCTGCCTGGACCACAGTGTGGAGCTCTAAAAAACAAAACCCAGGCAAGTTTGGGGAAGCTTTGAGAGGCAGGAATGTTCTGCATAACAATGCAGATTAAGCAGTACCGCGAGACGATGTCAAGAACACACAACAAGCAACCTTGTACTTCTGTTTCTGAGAAGCAAAAATTACAGATGCAGCCATAAAACTGTTAACTATGTACGTAGTTTTTGCAACATCCTGAGTAGCAGGATGTACCCGAAATAAGGCACTGGGCATTTTAGGTATCCTTCACAATACGTAATCAATTGGTAAATATTATTAGAATGACCAAGTCTCGCTTTGCTATAAAATGGGCTTATTAAGAAGAATTGATGGGAGGGAATGAGCAGGATTGACCAATAGGTCCTGCTTGTTGTAACTAGAAGTTATAGACCCTTCACACAAGTGACCCCAGTGCATGGCGACCTGACAGGTGGGAATCAAAGGAACCCCGACCTCCTACCTGGTACTGTAGGTAGCACATGGGTGAAGTGTAAGGGAACTAGGCTTTATTATTGTATTATAGTAGATCTTCTAGTAATTGCTTTTGCATTGTTTTGCATGGTATTAATTGCTTTAGAATTTACATTATTTAAGGTTTATATTGTATAGTAATTTTTTAAAAACTTGTAAAACTTAAACAAAAGACATGTCGCGCAGCGGTCCTTCCTTCTCCCTCCATGAGGGGTTGGGTCCCGTGTCCCTGGGCTATCTAAGCCCATGGCATGCCCCGCATAACCGGTAAACTACCTCTAGTCTGGCTCCACCCCTTGGGGCTGGATGGCCCAATCATCAGAGGCAGTAAAACAAAGTTACTTGCCAGCCCTTTAAAGCAGGGCTGGAGGGCCCAATGGCTGGAGTTGGTAAATCAAAGTCACTCACAGGCCTTGTAAAGCTGGACGGCCCAATGGCCAGAGTCAGTAAACCAAAAGCAATCACTGGCCCTTTAAGGCAGGGCTGGATGGCCCAATGGCCAGAGTCAGTAAGTAACAGTGAAACACTGACCTTTAAGGCAGGGATGGATAGCCCATGAGCCAAGTCACAGGGGTGGCGGTGTGCCCCGGTAGGGGGACCCGGGCCCACCCTACTCCACCAGATCCTGGCCCAGGGCCCTGTGAGTGGCAGAACAGTCCATCACTCCTTTGGTGGGGAGTCCATCCGAAACACGCTGAGGATCTCTGGGTGGGAGAGGCTGCTCCAGCACCCTCCCTGGACCACTTCCCACCTTATCAGATGGGCGGAAAGCCCCAGGACTCCGTGCCCTCCTCTGTAAGCAGCGACCAACAGTCCTCGGGCCAGACGTGGGGAATGTCCTGGGAGCAGGCCCTGCCTCACAGGGGCCCCGAGGTGCCCAGGGGACCATGCTGCCCACTCCCGCCTCCCTCCCCCCTGGACAAGGAGGCAATGGAAGTGTCTGGCCACAGTGGGAGCCCCTCATGGGCAGCAGAGTAGCCGGGAGCAGCCTGGTCCTCCCTGGTGTCTGCACACACAGCTGCAGCTTGCAGGTGGTGCTTCGCACTTGCAGGCATACCTGCATGCTGTGTGCAGCACTCCTCGGGGTGTCTGGAGTTGTGCCTGTGCCCTTGTGGCTGGCCTGCTTCCAGCTGTGGCAGGTGCTGGGTGGGAGGGCCCTCCCCGCCCCTCTGGAACTGGACGTGTGTGGCCTCCCGAGCCTGGCAGCAGGATCCCACCCGTGCTCAGGGATTGCCTGCTGAGTCCACGTGGTGCACACTAACGCTGTACATGGTTCCATGTACATGGACTGCAGCATGATGTCTAGCCCGAGCAGCCCCAGTGACACTTGCACCCCGACCCCTGTGTGTGTGACAAATTGAGAGCACTCACCTGAAGATCCCTCCCTTGTGTCAGACAAGGACTGGGAGATGTCCTGGCTGACAGGCATTGGATCCAGGAACAGAGTGACGGTGTCCATCTCCTCCTGCTGGCCCCGGTCCTCCTCCTTCTCCACCATGACCGTCACGGGGCGATGATGGGAGTCTCAAGGCCAGAGTCCACCACGAAGGGTGGAGAAACAGATTCCCCACCCCCCCATGGATCTGGTGGAGCTCCTGGTAATAGGGGCAGGTGTGGGGTCCTGCTCCTGCGTGTGAGCTGCACTCTCTGGCCCTGACGTAGCTCCTTTACCTTACTCTGGACCTGTTCCAAGGTCCGGGGTGGGTGTCCGTACTCTGCCAGGAACTCGACCATATGCTCAAATATATCGGTGTTCCGCTGCTTGGAGTGGAGATCTTGCAAAGTCTCCTCCTCGCCCCATAGCTTGAGGAGGGACAGGATCTCCAGTCTGGACCAAAAGGATACCCATTGGTCCCCCTGGGTGGGTTCTGGGATCCCTAGGGATGCTCCCTAGTGGAGTTTCAGGGGGCTTGAGGCTGGGCCATAGGTGGCAAGGCCTGTGGCAGGGAGAGCTGCACAGTCAGGGTGCTGCTCTCAGGCCGGCTTCCTGCCACAAGGCTTGTCCAGGGTGCCTGCAGCTTTAAGAGGGGTCAGGAGACAGGAATTATAGAGATGTGATTAGTATGGATGGAGTGTCCACCCGGAGGTGCTATTTTCTGGAGGTCTCTTTTTCCGAAAAAAACCCCTCCTCCCCATGCCTTTTTCTGAAAGAGCTCTTTTGGAAAAAGGCTTCTTCCTCATAGAAAGAGGATTACCAATGCTGGAAAAGTCCCTCTGTTCTTTTGCTTTACTTTCGAAAGAACACGATTGCAGTGTGGACGTAACTCAAGTTTTGTTGGAAAAAATGGACATTTTTCTGACAAAACTCTGTAGTGTAGACATACCCCCAACTGGGTGTTTCAGAGCTATGCGGCGATTACAGATTTAGTGTGGAATGCGTTTCCACAATGTCCTTTGGATTTGTGGCAATGAGGGCAATGCTGTAACCCAGAATATGAGGAGATTTGAAGATTACTGTGAAGAGTGTCTCGGACCTGTGCCTGGACTATAAGGCATTAGGAGACTTCTGGTTTACATTTTCGAGAGCTGTAATTGACATAACCTTCACTGACATGTGATGTGCTCCAAGTTTCCATTTCAATGGGGTTTCATATCTGTGACTGGACTAGGAGGAAATGTTAGGAACCTGATGGAAAGTGTCCCAGAGGTCCACTGATGTATGAATTTGTTTGAGGATTTCCACTGAGACTATCTCCGACTTGAGATTTGCAGCTCTCCACATATCTGAATGAGGGAGTCAGGGCTGATCCTCCCTGTGGCATTCCGAGTGCAGAAGATGGGGGCCCCAAAGACCTTACATACCTTGCCTTTATAGGCTCTGCTTACAAACAAACAAAAAATATCAGGAAAAGGGGACCTGGCCCAGAAGACAGTTAAGGCTCTGTCTGCCACAGCAGCTCCACATCCCTCTCAAGAAGCAGCAAGAAAGGGGGGAATGTGTGACAGGGTCAGGCCAGATGGCTACAGGAGAGTGGTAGAAGACATGTATATTAGCCCTAGATGAAATAGTTTTCTTTTCCCTAGGCAAGATAAAAAGGGCTAATTCAGAATAATTGGGAACTTGCCAGAATCAGTTAAGGCAGGCAGGTCAATTGAGACATCTGATATTGGAACTGGGAGTCATCAAGGAGTCCAAGAATGAATAGTTCAGCCCAGTTGTGTTGGTGCCTAAGCCCAATGGCACCACTAGGTTCTGTAATGGTTTCTGACAGCTGAATGAGCTTACTCCATACCTCGCATCAATGAGTTAGTTGACCACTTGGGAAATGACATGTTTCTAACCACCATTTTACAAAGGGACACTTGTAGAGCCACTTGGTCTGGCAGGCAAAATAAAAAAAAACTGTGTTTTCTACACTGAGGGACTGTTCCAGTAAACTGTTCTCCTTTTGGATGGCATGGGGCTCCTGCCACCTTTCAAAGTCTCATGGACAAGCACCTGCACCCCATACGAGTTATGCAGCTGCATACCAGGATGACATGATTATCCATACCCGCACTGGGAGACTTACTTGGAAAAGATGGAAGCAGTAATGAATGTCAGAGGGCTTATTTCTTCACCCTCCCATTTTCCATGTCCTTCTCACACTACCAGAGAACAGCAATACCCTAAGGCCAAAGCTACAAACAATTTAATGTTGGTTGGAGTTTGCTTTCCTTTTCCCCTGTTTTCCCCCACTCACTTCCTGTTTGTTGCCTTGATTGGGGTAGAAGCGGCAGTAGGAGAAAATTGAGTTCCATCTGTGTGTGGAGTTGTTATATGGTATCCAAATAAGTCCTTGTTGATCTAAAGTTGTTAGCAAATATGTGTAATAACACGTATTTAAATTTCTTCTTCTGTTCACTAAAGATGCAACTTCGTGGGCATCCCAATACATCCTTTGATTTCTATAAGTGAGTAACACAGCCTAGTGCTATGTCTCCCCTAAATTATTCCTGCACTCAAATCTTTTGCAAACCCACAAAATGATGGGAAGAAAATGAGGAGGAGAAATCAAACAATATTTAATGTTGTTATGTTAGTTTACTTTAAGAATGACACAGAGACTCTCTCCTTAAAAAAAAAAAAAGTAAACTTTATTGCAAATTGTACACCTTCTTTGGATCCTTCAATATTATTTCAAGCTATTTTAAAAGATCAGTGTTCAGAAAATTTAAAAAATGCTGAGTTTGGTACTTCAACTTAAAATTTAAAACATTGCTACAGAATTAATGAAAATAGCTTGATGGTTTTATTCTGTAAAACAATGGAAATTGGTAATGAGGCACAGATTGGAACTAACTACTATCCAAGCATAGCCTTTGCAGAACTGTATGGAAATATTTAAAATTAGGACTAGATTCTGATTTCATGTACATTGGTGCAAATCTGGAATGATTCCACTGCTTTCACTATAATCTCCCCAGATGTACACTAGTTTATGGAGATCAGAATCTGAGTCAATGTCTTTCTAAGAATATACTAACAACAACAGGATTCTCATTTTATAGGTTCCATAATGCAAATTTTCTCACTAGCACTTTATTCATATAAGCCCTGATTCTGCAACTGGATCTGCACAAGGCCCTAATACAGTCAACTGATCTCCACATGGGAGGCAAGGATTCCTTCATAGATCCAGATACATGGTGGCCAAGCTCTCTCTAGAATTCTGTTGGAACATTCAAGTTTAACAGAAGGCAGAATTTAGCTCAGTAGCTTCTTTGCAACGATGACAAAGTTTGTTGCTGTGCAACTGTTTTCCAATCACAGATATGCATATTATGGACAGCAAAACTAGCATCTACTTTGTGAAGCTAAAACCAATAACCCGTAGTACTCAACATCAGATTCAGGACATCACCCATTGAAAGTTGCTTTTGTCATACATATAGGCAGGGTCAGGAAACAGTTGTTGAGCATTTGCACTTCCCATCAGGTGATCCACCCTTGGTTACACTGGTACAATGCTACTGACCTGAGGTGGGTTACACCAGTGTATACTACAGAAGAGTATGAACAGGAGCTATAGCTAGAAAGCTAAGATCCTACAAATCTGAAAGAGGAAAAGGAGAAAACAATAGTGGCTCTGGAATAGGTGACTAGAGTGAAGAGAGACAACGAAGGAGACTCCTCTTCCCAGATTAAAGAAAAATGGTCGTTTCTATGATTGGGGAAAATGAAAAAGACCACTCCTTTCATGAACTCAGGGAACAAAAATCACAGCAAGGGAGCAGGAAGAAGCCAGAGCTCTGCCTGCCCTCCCTTTTCCATAGGTTTGCAGAACATAGCAGCTGGGTAGAGATAGTATAATGTGCTCATTCCCTGTGCACTTGAGAAGGGTTAGTGTGTGCACACGTGACACCGTCTAACTGACAGGAATATCAGTTGTTATAGATGTTAGCTTGGATAGCTGATAAAATCTAGAAGGGGAGAAGTGGCTACAGCTGGCTAGTCACTCTGTAGCTTATTCAATTGCCAGTGACTATATAACAGTATTGTCCTAAATGGGGACTTTCACAGGGCACAAATGGCAATTAGGCATCAACCCCCATTGTGGTTTCAAACTGCCATTTGTGCCTTTCAAAAGTCTTCCGACAATACTTTGGAACTAAAATATCACGTGTTCCTCATAGGATGCAATACTGAACAAGATATGTAAATTCAATATAGCAATTTATTGAAAAATCATAGTTTTTAAAAAGGTAAAAAATTCCAAAACAAATCGACACTGAGCACCTCCTTTTTGATTTGGCACAATCACAATCATGGTGGCAGAATATAATGACTTCTACGTGAGATTGTTAGGACTATAATACAAGTAATGTATTTTAACTTGTTGAACTATGGCCTATTTTAGCATGCAACCTTGAAAGTGGATCCATAATTGTAGGTCTGACTTTAAGGATTCTAGAACTGTGGGATTATTTTTAGCCATTCTTTTTTTAAATGGAGCATATTTTCTACTAGCATCATTCCACTGAGTTCAGTGGAGAGATACCAGCAGTATGGCGCATTAGACATTTGATGCTGGTTTATATTGTGTAGAAAACAACTCAAGTGTCCAGCTGGAGCTAAAGTTACTCAGACCCTCAGAAGATCAGACCCATTAATCTGACTGGAAGTTGACATGATAGACATTGGATAATTATGGTGGAGGATGTGTAATGCTCTCTACTATAGCGGAGATCAGAGAAGTTACATCACAAGAATGCAAAGGGTGTTTTATGGAAGAACTGTCATGGCACATCAATGTTTAGGCCTAACAATCTCAAGAGTATCTTTCTAAAAGTGCCTTGAAAATCAACAGAAGTATCTATGCACAGTAGAAGTTGAGTTGCTAACAATGCACTTTTCTGAAGCCGGGCAAAGTCACCTTCCCATGGGTGTAAATGTACTCGTCTGTGCCTTGGTTAATGTGCTTCACCAAGTTTTTCTCAAACAGCAGTGGATGGTAAGCACCCAGGGTGCAGGCGCGGTCATGGAACTTCTGGTAATAGTGGCAGATGTCTGTCTGTCGTTTCGAAGGGAGGAATTCATAAACATTCACTTCATCACAGAGGGTCATCATGATCACAATGCCTGACAGGGGAGAAAAAGCACCAGTTAGTCAACCTAGGGCAAAGGTTCATGTAACAAAGCATCTTCTTGTTTAAATATGAGACACAGAGGTTTGGGCAATGGGAGGTGACAGGGTTTCCCTGCAGGAAGTAGTCTTCTTAAAGTTCAGACCACATGCAGAGAGAGAAAAGGCTGTGATTGGAGAGGGCTATTTTCTGAAGCCCCTTGGAGTCTGCACGACTGTTGAGCTGCTCGCTCCATCACACACAAATCAGTTACATTTCCAGAATCACAGATGTTGTGACTGGCAGCTGCACTCTCACAAACAGCACAATCTGCCCTATCATGAAGATGTCATGAGTTAGAAGACCTGCATTTAAAAATGCTATTACTACTTGATAGCTGGGTGAAAACTTGCCGAGTAGCCAAGCATACGTTATATTTAACTTGGCCAAACTGGCCAGTCTCAAGTCTCAAGGAGGGTTTTGTGTTGTGGTGGTGGAATGCAATACCTTACATGATGAGTGCACAGCCAGTAAAAATCACAACTCTAGAAAAGGCTTGTTTTGCAGTTCAATACCGCTGAACAGTACACTACTCTTCAAGCTCAAAACCATTTCCCTAGATGGAGCAGCATTGCCCTCATGTGTCTTATGTGAAGTATACAAGCAATTCTACAATGCAGTTAATGATGATGATCAAGCAGATTCCATGTATTGTTCTATACAAAGCAACTGTTAGCCCTATACTAAGGAGTTATTTCGAAATAACCACCTCTTATTTCAAAATAATAAGCCAAGTGTCCACACTACCAAGCCTGTTATTTCAAAATAATGGGCTGGTTATTTCAAAACCTCTACTCCTGCTTTTCCTTTTCAAAATAGCGTTAGTGTGGATGATCCGGTGCTGTTAATTTGAAATAATTGGCCTCTAGAGATCTTTCACAGCTGCACTTGTGACCACTCTGGCCACACCTGCCAGCTCCACTGCTCCCCTTCTCTTGCAAAGCTTAAAACTCCAGGCTGTAGGAGAAGGGCTTGTGGCACATGGCTAGCTTGGCAAGCCCTGTGCCATACAGCAGGATCCAATGGAGCCATGGCAGACCCCAATGCTCCCTCAGAGCCTCCCACAGCTGCCAGCACTCCTGCAGCATCCTCAGCTGCCACTGGCCAGGGTTGCAGGACAGCTCTGGCCCCAAGTGGTGTGGAGATCCTGGACCTCATCAAGGTCTGGGGGGAGGAAATCCACACCAGAAAGCAGAATGTTGATGTCTATGGATGGATGGCCGCCAGCCTGGCTGACAAAGGCCACACCCAGACCTTCAACCAGGTTCGGATGAAGACTAAAGAGCTTCTGCAGGCCTACAACAAGGTCAGGGAGCAGAGCGGATGCTCCAGGGCAGCACCACACACATGCCGCTACTAGAAACAGCTGGATGCCATCCTGGGAGGGGGGCCACTCACCTCCCCCCATCCCATCATCGCTGAGTCTGGCCAGGATACTCCGCCACCAGGATGGGATTGTGGATGACAATGATGATGAGGAGGTGGCCAACCAGGTGACATGTCTGCCAGCCAGGACCTGTTCTTCACCCCTCTCCTCCTCCCAGGACGATCCCAGGGAAGGCACTTTAGGTGAGTTCTATAACTTTCCTTATCTACAGGTGACAAGCTGTGAGGGGCTGCATGATCCTAGAGTAGCCTACTCGGCCTGGGGGTTGCACAGCCTCTGCACATGGATGCACATGGAGATCCAGTCCGGAGCGCTTAGCCCCATGACGCACTCACACAGGAAGCCCTCGGTCCTTCTCACAAGGTTTCTGGAGAGCTTCTAGGGTGGGACACCTTCCCATGACAAGCCACTATTAAGGATTCTGGGGTCATGGAACCACACAGCAGTGCAGCACATGGCACAGGGTCATGCCTGCACTTAGGCAGTTTCTGCCCTGGTCAAGCACAATTATGTGGAGGAGACTCATCTGTGCATGGGAACCTGCCAGGGGGATGAAGAGGAGGGGAACCCAGTAGCACTTTCTCTGGCAAGTGATCTGTGCCACTCACACCATCCTCCCTCCAACAGGTAGGGATAGAAGTTCCCTCTGTATGGGATGCTGCCAATGCCAGACCCGGCATGTGTGGGAAACAGTAGGAAGCCAAGCCACACCATCCCCCTTCCTGCCCGCAGGCTCCTGGGCTGGTCGACACCTTCCCATGCCTGCTTGCCTCTGGGCCATGGGTGTCACAATGCTCCCTTGGGACATCCATGCCCCTGCAGGAAAGTGCCTGCTGTCTAGGCAACAGATGGCCTGGCTTGAAGCACATTGCCATCATCTGACCCAAGATGTTGGCTCAGAGATTAGGGCTCGGCTTCATGTACAGTGTCTCTTCAGATGACTGCCCTTGTAACTTTTCTTCACAGCTGGGTCAGCTACGAGTTTGGTGCGTCCCCTACCTCCAACACCATTTACCTGACTCCACAGGATCTGCAGGAAGAAGAAAACCCAGGAGGACCTAATGAGGGAGCAGATGGTCTGCCTGCAGTCCTTTGTCCGGGGTTCGAAGAAGAGCACCAGGAGTGGGCTGCTGAGCAGTGGAAGGCCATCTGGGACCAGCTGGTGCGCCAGCACAAGGCCATGTGCTCCTGGCCTCATGCATGGAGCAGGCCACCAGCCACCTCCCCCCCATGGATTCCCCTTCTAGCCCCCGAGGGGCCTCTGTGGCCCCAGAACACATGGCAGTGGGACCTCTTGGATAGCTGAAACCTCCCAAATAATCTGAGGCAGGTACCAGTCCCATCCCCATCCCTGAGCTCCTCTACCCCTTTGTTCCCCCATTCCAGGTTCTTTCCCTAGTCCCTCTCCTGTTGTATATCCCCCCAATAAACAGTCTTATTTTTTCAACAAAGAAGTGTTCTTTATTTGCTCTGTAGGAGCGGGGGGAAGGTGGAAAGGGAAGGCAGGGAAAGGGAGAGGTAGGAGAAGAAAGGCACACAGAGGGATTGCAGGGGCCCCTTATGAAGGGCATGGGGGAGAGTCACACAGCTGGCCTTGCACGAAACTCTCCCTTAAGGCATCTCTGATGAGCACAGCCCTTGATGTGCTCTCCAAATGGCACTGCTGCTCATATGCCCTGGCCAACAGTTCAGCCTCTGCCCTCCACCCTGGCAGGAAAGTCTCCCCCTTACTCTCACAGGATGTGGAGCACGGAGCCGGCCACCACCACAAAGGGGATGCTGTGCTCATTGAGGTCCAAACTGTTGCATAAAAGCCTCCACCCAAGCGATTACTTGATTTTACACATGGATTTTCTGGAAATACACTAAACTGTAAGATCCTGCCAACACATGACTTAGAGACTGATAAAAACCTCCTGCTGACTGCATTGCTGGCGGGGGGGGGGGGGGGGGGGAGAGGGTTGTCGTCCAAATCACTTAATTACTGATGATTTATAAATGATTCTCTGAAGCTGTGTAATTGTTTCAGCTGCACTGCCTTTTAAACTATGCAACTCCTTGTAATCTTAAACCTTGCAACTCTAATCTTTGTAAAACCTTGCAACTTTGTAACTCTCAGCAACTTTGATTTATAAGTTCAGAAAATGACTATAATCTTGGTGATTGTTGAGCCTCCCTTTGTAACTTTCATCCATTCTGCTTGTAACTTGCTCAACTGCATTCTCCCCTGAGATATGAATGTGTGTGTGAGAGTGGAGACTATTGTGTGTTTGGGATTAGAAACTGCAAGACTGAGCACCTGGAGCCAGGTGATGAGCCATCAGACCAATTAAGGAGACTGCTGCTGTGCTGGATCAAGGGAAGTCTGGGCATGTTCCCTGGTGATGAATGTGGATGAGTCACAGGGGTTGTACAGAGGCAATAAAAGGAGAGAGCACGTGGCAGAAACCCTCTTTCTGAGAAGCTCCTCTTACTGCAGCCAGTTTCTTTCCTGACCAGCTCCCCAGCCATGATCAGCAGATGGACCCTCCAGGCGCAACATGCCTTGGCTCCTTCTGCAACCCATATGCCTGTGTGAGTGCCTGAGGGCAGGCATGAATGTGTGTGAATGACTGAATGAGAGAGAGAGAGAGAGTGTGTGTGTCTGTGTGTGTGTGAGACAGAGAGAGAGAGAAAGATAGCTGGTTCCCCTTTAGTTTAAACCTTTAGTGGCAGCTCTATCCTCTTTAGTTTAACCACACAGTGCATACAGGGTTTTTTTTTTTTTTTTAAAAAAGTGGCCTTTTTTCGAAAAAACTTCCCCTGTGTCTAGACTGCTCCTGTGTTCTTTCAAAAGTAAATTGAAAGGATGTGGCAGTTTTTTTGACTGTGGAAAACCTTGTTTTACGAGGAAGAATGCCTTTTTTCGAAAGTGCTCTTTCGAAAAAAGGCGTTATGTAATGCAAACTGTGCTTTTTTGAAATAGAGCATCCAGACTGCCTGGGTGCTGTCTTTTGAAAAAGGGGCTTGCTTTTTCGAAAGTACTGGTTGTAGTCTAGATGCTCTTTTTCAAAAGAGGCTTGCTAGACATAGCCATAGTGGAATGTTAATCCCTCAATCAATAAATCCATGCTAGTGTAACCCTGGGTGGCCTTCAATGGGAATTTTTTGGGGTATCACAAACGGGAAAGGAGACTCCTGAATCTCCCCTTTATGTGGCCAAATGCATGCTCCACAACCATATAGCACCTGCTCAGCCTGGCATTGAACTGCTCCTTGGTGGGGTCCAGGCTGCCTGTGTAGGGCTTCATGAGCCAGGGGAGTAAGGGGTAGGCTGTGCCACCTAGGATGGAGATGGACATGTCCGCCTCTCCCATTCTGATGGTGTGATTGGGGAAAAAAGTACCAGCATGCATCTTTCAGAAAGGGCAGAGGTTCCTGAAGATGAGGGCCATAGAACCGAAAGAGACCTCAGGAGGTCATCAAGTCCAGCCCCCTGCTCTAGGCAGGGCCAATCCCAATTAGATCAACCCAGTCAGGGCTTTGTCAAGCCAAGACTTAAATACCTCTAGGGATGGAGACTCCACTACTTCCCTAGGTAACCCATTCCAGTGTTTCACCACTCTCCTACTGAAATAGTTTTTCTTAATATCCAACCTGGACCTCTCCCACCACAACTTCAGACCACTGCTCCTTGTTCTGCCATCCGTCACTACTGAGAACAGCCTGTCTCCATCCTCTTTGGAACCTCCCTTCAGGAAGTTGAAGGCTGCTATCAAATCCCCCCTCACTCTTTGCTTCTGCAGACTAAACAGACCCAACTCCTTCAGCCTCTCCTCATAGGTCATATGCTCCAGCCCCCTCATCATTTTGGTTGCCCTCCGCTGGACCCTCTCCAATGCGTCCACATCCTTTTTGTAGTGGGGGGCCCAGAACTGGACACAATACTCCAGATGTGGCCTCACCAGAGCCTAATAAAGGGGAATAATGACATCTCTGGATCTGCTGGCAATGCTCCTCTTAATGCAACCTAATATGCCATTAGCCTTCTTGGCTACAAGGGCACACTGTTAACTCATATCCAGCTTCTCATCCACTGTAACCCCCAGGTCCTTTTCTGCAGAACTACTACTTAGCTGGTTGGTCCCCAGCCTGTAACAATGCTTGGGATTCTTCCGTCCCAAGTGCAGGACTCTGCACTTGTCCTTGTTGAACCTCATCAGATTTCTTGTGGCCCAATCCTCCAATTTGTCTAAGTCACTCTGGACTCTATCCCTGCTCTCCAGCATATCTACCTCTCCCTCTAGCTTAGTGTCATCTGCAAACTTGCTGAGGGTGCAATCCATCCCCTCATCCAGGTCATTAATAAAGATATTGAACAAAACCGGTCCCAGAACCGAACCTTGGGGCACTCTGCTAGAAACCGACCGCCATCCTGACATCGAGCCGTTGATCACTACCCGCTGGGCCCGGCATTCCAGCCAGCTTTCTATCCATCTTACCGTCCATTTATCCAATCCATATTCCCTTAACTTGCTGGCAAGAATATTGTGGGAGACTGTATCAAAAGCCTTGCTAAAGTCAAGGTATATCACATCCACTGACTTTCCCATATCCACAGAGCCAGCTACCTCATCATAGAAGCTAATCAGATTGGTCAGGCACGACTTGCCCTTTGTGAATCCATGCTGACTATTCCTAATCACTTTCCTCTCCTCCAAGTGCCTCAAAATGGATTCCTTAAGGATCCCTTCCATGATTTTTCCAGGAACCGAGGTAAGACTGACCGGCCTATAGTTCCCTGGATCATCCTTCTTCCCTTTTTTGAAGATGGGCACTACATTTGCCTTTTTCCAATCATCCGGGATCTCTCCCGATCTCCATGACTTTTCAAAGATAATGGCCAAAGGCTCCTCAATGACATTTGCCAACTCCCTCAGTACCCTCGGATGCATTAAGTCCGGACCCATGGATTTTTGTACGTTTAGCTTTTCTAAATAGTTCCTAACCTGTTCTTTACCCACTAAGGGCTGTCCATCTTCATCCCATCTTGCATCACTTAGCGCATTAGTCCGGGAGCCCACCTTGTCCATGAATACAGAGGCAAAGAAAGCATTGAGTACTTCAGCTTTCCCCACATCATCTGTCACTAGGTTATCTCCTTCATCCAGTAGGGGCTGCACAACCTCTCTGATCACCTTCTTCTTGTTAACATGCCTGTAGAAACCTTTCTTGTTATCCTTCACATCCTTTGCCAGTCGCAATTCCATTTGCGCTTTCGCCTTCCTGATAACCCCACGGCATTCTCGAGCTATACATTTAAACCCCTCCCTGGTCATTTGTCCAAGTTTCCACTTTTTGTAAGCTTCCTTTTTGGGCTTAAGTTCACCAAGGATTTCCCCTGTAAGCCAATACGGTCTCCTACCATGTTTGCCTCTCTTGCTACGCATCGGGATGGTTTCTTTCTGTGCCTTCTTTAAAATACTGCCAGCTGTCCTGGACTCCTTTCCCCTTCATGTTAGCATCCCAGGGGATTCTGCCCATCGGGTCTCCGAGGGAGTCAAAATCTGCTTTTCTGAAGTCCAAGATGTGTATTTTACTATTCTCTTTTCTTCCTTTGGTCAGGATCCTGAAATCTACCATCTCATGATCACTGCTTCCCAGGTTGTCACCCACCTCTACTTCCCCTATTAGTTCCTCCCTGTTTGTGAGCAGAAGGTCAAGCTGCGCACGGCCCCTGGTCGGATCCTTCAGCTCTTGTACCAAGAAGTTATCCCCAACATTCTCCAAAAACTTCCTGGATTGCCTGTATACTGCCTTATTGGTTTCCCAACAGATGTCAGGGTGATTAAAGTCCCCTACGAGAACCAGGGCCTGCGATCTGGAAGCTTCTCTCAGTTGTCTGAAGAAAGCCTCATCTACCTCATCCACCTAATTCGGTGGCCTGTAGTAGACACCAACCACAACATCACTGCTGTTGTTTGCACCTCTAAACTTAACCCATAGACTCTCAACAGGTTTTTCTCCCTCTATATACTGGAGTTCAGAGGAATCATAGTGTTCTCTTACATATAGTGCAACTCTTCCTCCTTTTCTCCCCTGCCTGTTCTTCCTGAACAGTCTATACCCTTCCATGACAGCGCTCCAGTCATACGAGTCATCCCACCAAGTCTCCGTTATCCCAATTAAATCATATTTCTTGGACTGGGCCAGGGCCTCCAGTTCTTCCTGTTTGTTGCCCAGGCTTCTCGCATTAGTGTACAAACACCTCAGATAACCAGCTGATCGCCCCATCTTCTCCATTCGAATCAGGGGTCCTCCTTTCTTGCTCGTTCCTCTTTGCATTCCTTCCTGGTATCTGACTTTTCCACTCCCCTCAGGGTGTTGGTCACCGTCCCCCAATGAACCTAGTTTAAAGCCCTCCTCACTAGGTTTGCAAGCCTGCCCGCGAAGATGCTCCTTCCTCTCTTCGTTAGGTGGATCCCATCTCTTCCTAACAATCCTTGTGCCCGGAACAGAGTCCCATGGTCGAAGAAACCAAAGCCCTCTCTGCAACACCACCTGCGCAACCATGCATTTACTTCCTCAATTCGACGATCCCTGCCCAGTCCTTTCCCTTCAACAGGGAGGATGGACAAGAACACCACTTGCGCTCCAAATTCTTGGGTCCTTCTTCCCAGCGCTACATAATCCGCAGTAACCCGCTCAAGGTCATTCTTGGCCGTATCGTTAGTTCCCATGTGGAGAAACAGGAAGGGGTAGCGATCCGAAGGTTTGATCAGCTTGGTAAGCCTCTCAGTCACATCCTGAATTAGAGCTCCCGGTAAGCAGCACACCTCTCGAGATTCCAGGTCCGGACGGCAGATGGATGGCTCAGTCCCTCTTACGAGGGAGTCCCCGACCACCACCACCCGTCATCTTCTTTTGGGGATGGTGGTCGTGGAACCCCCATCCCTAGGACTACGCATCCCATCCCTTCCAGTAGGTGGTGTTCCCTTGTGGTTTCTTCCCTGTGAGGTCCCTTCCAAAGCATTCACCACCGCAGAGCCTGTGGAGAGAGCCTGAAAGCAATTACTTACCTCTATAGTACTGGGGGATTCCCGTGCTGGCTTTTTTCCCCTTCTAGAAGTTACATGCTGCCAGTTCTCTTCCTGGTCCCGTACTGCCCTCTCTGGCTCTTCCGCCTGCCGTGCTTGTAGGATTAACCGCTGCCTTCTATCGAGGAAGTCTTCATCCTCTCTGATTGAGCGTAGGGTCGACACTTGGGCCTCCAGTCCTCTAATTTTTTCTTCCAAAATGTGCAGATGAAATCCGTTCTTTCTTCTGGGAGGAAGACAAACATGGCACACGCTGTGCAGGTAACAACAGCAGACCTATCACCATCCATCCCTGCTGTCCTGGAAAAAGGATTAAAAAAAAAAAAAACAAAAAACAAACAAAAAAACCCCCCACACAGCAAAAAAACCCCCACACAGCAGGAGCCAGGATGGGGATGAGAGTGCCATCTATGGCCCTCCCTGCAGTTGGGGAAGCCCATGGCAAAGTCATCAACGATACTGTCCACGTTCTCCAGAGTGATGACTCTCTGTAGTAGCACATGATTGATGGTCTTGGCTACTTGCAGGATCACGGCCCTGACTGGATTTCCCCACGCTGAACTGGTTCCTGGTGGAGCGGTAGCTGTCTGGCACAGTGAGCTTCCATTTGGCGATGGAGATGCACTTCTGCGTGGGGATGGTGGGTCTCAGTTGGGCATACTGTTGCCTGATGGCAGGGTTGAGCCACTCACAGAGCTCCAGGAAGGTGACCTTCTGCATGTGGACATTCTGGAGCCACCGCTGGTCTTCCAATAGCTACAGGACAATGTGGTCCTCCCAGTCTGAACTGGTTTCCCTCCACCAGAAGTGGCATTCCACTTGTCCTGCAAGGGGGGGAGGAAGTGGAGGGGAGTGGCCATAGAGAGGAGCCCCTGAAAGCAAACGTCACAGCTTTCCCGACCAAGCAGCCACAGGAAGTGTCTGTCCTCCTGGTGCCCTCCCCAGAGACGCACTATTTAGAAATAATTCTGACTAATTGTGATGCTCCTCTGTAGTGGGGACATAGTATTTCAATTCTGTAATTTCGAGAGTTATTTCAATTTTAGTAATTTTGATATAATTTCCTAGTGTAGACATGCCCTTAGAGAGGTAAGAATTATTTCTGATTTACAGGCTGCTAAAGCAGTGAAAAGTACTCAGGGAATACCAGGAAATCTGGATTTATTTTTAAGTTTTAGTATTCCACTGAATTATGCCAAGTTTCAGACCTGAATATATTTGTGACATCTGGAAGGATGACTATGGAATCTACTAATGTTATACAACAAATTCCTTATAATTTTGTGACTACTTTGTCAAATTGTATTTCCCATTTTTAAAAATTAATTTTTACCATAAGTAACTATTTCCACTTACATGAGGTCTTCCAAATGTTCTGAAAGTATACTGAACAATTTAAGATTCACATCATCCTGATCCTGGTCATAGGATATTAGAGAAACAAAGTGGGAGAGATAAATAGAGGTGAATTGCTGAAAGTAGAGGTTCTTCCACACAGGTGTGCATACGTGCTGTGAGCTTCAGTCCAGAAATTCTTCAAAGTAGTCTCCATTGACCTGCATATGTGCAGTAATACTCCTTGTGCTCTTGAGTGAGAATATAAGAGGCAGTGTAGGTTGACATCATTCCAGTTCCATTTTGTGATCTGAAGAGAAGCTTCTGTTTAATATGCTTGCCAAGGAATTCTGAAAACCAGGGAAATATGCAGCCTGATTTCTGATACACCAGTTCCAAAGTCTGATTGCTTCCACGCAGAGGGAATCAGATTTCACCCTCCCTATTTCACTATATAGATTATTGTGGTGATACTGTCTGACATTACTTGTACATGGAATGAGCGTATGAGGAGAAGGAAGGCTTTGCATGCTACATGGATCACTCACAGCTCCAATAAGCTTATATGTATCAATGTGGCAGTCCAAGTGCCACATTCTGTAAGGGAGGCATCCATCAAGATGGTGGCCTTCACTATCAGAAGATTAAAGGGAGTCTTCACTTTGATTGGGTTGGACCACCAAGAAAGGGAGGTGAGAACTCCAGAGGGAATAGTGACTTTGGAGTCAATGTGATTCCTCTTCAGTTGGTAGACTGAGTGCAGCCAAGCTTGTATGGTCCATAGGTGACGCATGCCAATTTGTGGTCTAACAGGGACAGATGCTGATGCAATGTAGTTGGAGATTTGTAGGTGATATGAGATACAAAGTTGCTCATAGTGTAAAATCTGTCTGCAGGAAGGAAAGCTCTTACAGAGATTGAACCTAGCCATGGTCCTATAAAATTTGTCTCGGTGAGTGACAAAACAAACTTATCTTCATTTATTCAGACCCCTAAGGTGATAAGAAGGCACAGTACCAAAGAAACTCTATTGCTGAAATCACCCCTTAGCAAGATTTGCCAACCATCCAGGTGTGGAAATACTGTAAATCCATGAAGGATTGGCTTCAAGGCTTCAATGGCCCAAGGCAAAAACTTTTGCCATGGCAAAAACTTGTGTGAACACTCTTAGCGCTGTTGTGAGCTCAAAATGAAAGATACAGAACTGGTAGTGATCTTGGTCAACTACGAAATGCAGGGACCTCCGGCGTGATGGTGTGTGTTTCTGCATGGACATTCGTCCTTTATAATGAGAGCTGAAAACCACAATCCCTCCAGCAGAGAGATTTATAGATGCCAGTGTAATCATCCTGAATTTCCAGTTTCAGACAGATGTGTTGCTAAAGGTCCAGAATGAGTCTCCACTCTCCATCTTTTTCCGGGATTAGAAAATACGAAGAGTAGAACCCTCTCCCTTGATGCTGAGGTAGAACATTTCTATTGGCCCCTGGTGTAACAAGGATTTATGAGAGGGGTCCCCGAAGGGGGATCAGACAGGTGGTTTGTGGAAGGGAAAGTAAAAAACTCTATGGAATATTCTTGTTAGATAAGTTCCAGAACCCAAGTCTCTGTGATGATCTTGTGCCAGCTTTGGCTGAAGAAAGTAGGCTGGCTGTCAAAGATGATGAGAAGAGAATTTTCATAGGTGGTAGTATGTAGGTCTTGAAATGCACATAAATGTCTTTGCCATGGTTGTGAGTACATGAAGGATGCAGTATTGGGAGCTAAGAAATCTGTACCTCTGAATCCTTTGTCAGTTTTGAAAAAAGTTCAGGTGGACACTGGTAGTATCGGGTATGCAAAGTGGACAGCCATAGTCAAAAGGCACATTTCTGATGTTTTCTCCTCAGGTCTGGCATGTAAATCTCCTGGAATCACAGTGTGGATCTCAAGTCCTTTAGACAGTGTGACTCATCTGTCTTTTCATTAAAAAGGTTAGACTTGTTGAAGATCTCGGATAATCATTTGGATCTTTCCAGGAAGCACGATGATGAAAACCATAAGTCCCTTTGCATGACCTGTCCTGGGGCCAAAGATCTGGATGCTAGATCTACCAAAGCCTACAGAGTCACCTCTGTTTCCAGCCTCCCCTTGTCCAGAAAAGACTAGAACTGGGCTCAGTCTTCCATTGGAAGTTTGTCTTTAAATTCCGTGATCCTGGTATAGGTGTTAAAATAGTATTTTGCTTATAAAGTTTGGAAATTAGCTATAGAGAATTGGAGCACTGCAAAAAGACAACCTTCCTATTCTTTGTCCCTTTATTGGCAGGGGTACACTTTTGGTAGTGTGGCTTTCTCTGTAGTTACTTGTACCACCAACACATTAGGGCAGGATGGGAAAACAAGAAGTCAGAACCCTTGACCAAAACAAAATATTATCTTTCAGCTCTTTTGGACAAAGGGGGACTAGATTCTGACGTGTGCTAAACTGCTTTGGCTGGTCCTAATTAGGGTGCGTCTACACTGCACCATTTTCTGGAATAACGGCCGTTATTCCGGAAAAACAATACTAGCATCGCACTGCCATTCTGTTATTTTGACAGAAAGTTGAAATAATGGATGGCTTTTTCTGACAGCAGTAAACCTCATTCTACAAGGAATAAGCCTTTTCCCAAAAAAGCTTTTTTGGGCAAAGGTGTGTGTGGATGCGGAAGAGGGAGTTATTTGGAAAAAAGAGGCCTCCAGGAAATAACACACCGTCCACACTCATCACAACTCTGTAGTTCCTGTTTTCTGGCAGCTCTTAAAGTTGCAGACACAGGGGACAGGGCTTCTGGCAGGAAGCAGGCCCTGAGAGCTTCCAGACACCATGTAGCTGCCAGTGTCTGACATGTAGGCACTATGTCCCAGCCACAAGCCCCACAAGAGCCCACTGTCCCTCCCAGGGAGCATGCACAGGGCTCCCAAGAGCCTGCCAGGGGCCGCAAAAGATGTGTGCCGAGTTGGTCTGGAGTGGAGATCCTGGCCCTCCTGGAGGTATGGGGCAATGAGGAGAACCTCCAGAACCTCTGCTCCAGATGGCTTAACGCTGATATATATATGGCTGGATGGCCGACAGCCTGGCCACAACAGGAGCCTTGAGCAAGTCTGCAGCAAAGTTAAAGAGCTGTGGCAGGCCTAGGGAGCACAGCTCACGCTCTGAGGCAGGACCCCACTCTTGCTCCTATTAGGACGAACTGCACAGCATTCTGGGGGGCGGTGCAGTTCCTGTCCCACCCCTGGTGGTGGACTTAGGGCTAGAAATGCCCGTCATTGCCTGCCTGGGGGTCCC
Source organism: Pelochelys cantorii (assembly GCA_032595735.1). NCBI lineage: Eukaryota > Metazoa > Chordata > Testudines > Trionychidae > Pelochelys > Pelochelys cantorii. Next base: position 46,342,607 of record CM064335.1, read on the forward strand.
AGCCCACGAGGATGATGATGATGATGATGAGGAGGAAACAGCCAGCACTGTCACTATGTTGACTTTGGAGCCTGGAAGGAGGCTGGGGACAAGGGCACACGCACACAGACAGTGGAGTGCTGCACATGGTACATGGGCATGCCTGCATGCACGAGGCACCACCCATTTCCAGGGACAGAGCTGCCAGGCGCAGGTGTGTGTGTGGACCCAATGGAAGCACAGGCAGCTTGAGGCCCCTCTCCCAGCTATTGGATCCCAGTGTGGCCGGACACTTCCCTTGCCTGCTTGTCCGTGGGACGGGGAGGGAGGTGGTGGGAAGCATGGTCCCCTTGAGAACTCTGGGTCGCTGTGAGGCAAAGCCCACTGTCCAGGCCACACATGGCCTTTCTTCCGGGACATCAATGTCTTCTGACCTGGGGACGGTTGCTCTCAGCTCACTGATGAGGGCAAGGTCTCAGTGACAGTGTCTCCAGGGAAGACTGACCACCTCTCTTTATTCTTCCCAACCAGACCAGCCATGACTGTGGGGCAATCACTTGTAGCCAAGTCAGCTGCCCGACCCCAGGAGAGATGGGTCCAGGAGGACCTCGTGAGGAAGCACGTGTCCGTCCTCTGGGACATGCAGCATATGCTGGCCCAGAAGGTCCAGGACAATGCGCAGTGGCGGGCTCAGATGTGGACCGAGCTGCTACAGCAAGAGTATTGGCAGGGAGCCAGAAGAACCAATAGGCACATGGTGCTGACATTTAAATTTTGTAACATACCTTGCCTGCTGTCTTTGTGTAGGAGAGTTAAAGAGACACAGAATGATTTAAACCCAGGCAGGGCTACCATGACTTCAGGGAATTCAGGGCATGGAAGTGGACTGAACCAAGAAGGGATCATGAGTAAATAAAGGGAAAAAGTTAATCTAGTTGTGATCAGGGTATTTTTCCTTATTTTGTGGCTTCGTATGGACTGCTATGTGTGAATCTATGCTTTCCCTCCCCCATTTACCATCTAAGAATTGTTCTCAGAGATTTTCTCTGTTTTTTTAATTTGTTTTCCTTATTTGCTCTGTAGCACCTAGCAATCAAGTATGCTTTATCAAGTATATCTTTTGTTTTGTAATGAAAACCACTTTTTAAGATGATGATTTGATTCTTGTGTCCTGGTGAGTAACAGCAGGTCTGTCTGTGTCTGTCTGCATGCCTCAGACTAGAGGTCAGCTATCAGAGACTACAATTTGTTTTTCTCTCCTCTTGTTTTTCAAGCTCTCTTGTGGTAAAAGAACTTGGGGTGCCCCGGGGGAGAATTCAAGTGCTCCCCCGTTTTTTGGAACAGATCATTGGATGGTGGCAGCTACCCCCCAAAGTCAGTGAATCTGTGACTCTGGGGAGTTTTTGTAAGCAGAGCCTGTAGAGGTAAGGTATTTTTTTAGGTCTCTTAAGTGACCCCCCACCTTTTGCACTCTGAATGCCAGAGTGGGGATCAGCCCTAACATGGTGGCAGAGCAGTGGGATCATTTTGAACCAGGAACACAGACCTCACGATTTTAAAAGGACACATTTTTTATCTAATTTTTTGCTGTTTGGACATGTTGGGGATTTTTTTCTCTCTCTTTTGCTGCCTGGGGTGGGCGGGGGAAGGAGGTGGGGGAAAGGAACACACAAGGTTAAATCTGCACAGCCAGAGAGTTCAAACCAAAGCACAAAATAAGGAAAAATATCCTGATCATGACTAGATTCACTTTTTCCCATTATTTACTCACAATCCCTTTCTGGTTCAGTCCACTTCCATGCCTCGAATTCCTTGGAGGCATGGTAGTCCTGCCAAGGTTTAAATCATTCTGTGTCTCTTTAACTCTCCTACACAAAGAAAGCAGGCAAGGTATCTCATACAATTTAAATGTCAGCACCATGTGCCTATTGGTTCTTCTGGCTCCCTGCTACCGGAGTTAAACCCCTTAGTCACTGGGTGCTGGCCAGTACTATGCCTATCCATCACAGAAGTCCAAATACTTTCTTCCTGGGTTCAAGAAGTAAGGGTTTTTTTGTTTCATTTAGCAGTGTATCTCTCAAGGCCAGCAAATCCGACCTTGGGGAGATTTTAAGTCAAAGCCTATAGAGGCAAGTCATTTTTAAGGTATCTTGCAGGCCCTCACCTTCTGCACTAGGAGTGCCAGAGTGGGGAACAACCTTGACAGATGGAACATGTTTACATTTTACAAAAGCCGAACATTGTTAGGAAGCTTAAAAGACTGCTTTGAACCTGATAAACAGATATCACTACCATTATCAGCTCTTGAACTACAGGGCCCCATCTAAAATTAATAAAGCCAAGTAGTGACTGGGCAGTTACGTTACCAAGCATTCCAGAAGAAGGTGGATTGGGCTGAATGTCCTCCAACGAGTTCTCCTGCAGTATATCCCAGAGCTCCCACTGCATTTTTGGATTCAGGATATAAAAGGGCTGTTCACGATGTCTAGTACGATATTCCTTGTAGTTTGCAAAGAAATTGTAGTCTGGCCTTCTGTACCACTAAAATAGAGTTAATAGGTCAGATTCTTTCCCCTTCCCTGCAAGGACAAGATCTCTCACAAAACAGTTAACATAAGGAATCCAGTATTGCTTTACATTGCTGTAGGATCCAGTAACTTACTTTTCAGGTTAACCACCTGCCCTTCAATATTCCATCTGAAGTCTAACTGAAAGGGTAAGGGGCTGCTGGAAGAGATATCATGCCCATGGCACCCACAATGGAACACAAAGTCTGCAACAATACCCACCATGTAATTTTAAAGAGGCTTTGAAAGACATGTCTTTACAAGTGGAATGTGTATCACATCCCAGGTTGCAGTGCAATTCACAGAACAACGCAGGCAAATGGCATTATCCCTTTCTTTCAGGTACCATCTTATCTTTTAGCAGTCTGTTATGGAGGCTCATATTTCCTCAAACTCTGGGACCATCTTTAGGAGAGGAGGCTTTGGTAGGTATGAGTACCAATCTACTACTTGTTTCTTTGGAGTGTTGGACTAAACAAAGACTTGGACATTCAGATGACATTTGATAAGAAATGACTCTGAGCTAGAAAGTCAGGGCATGACGTATGACTAAAGAGAGCTGGCAGAGCTGAGGACTGTAGAAGATGTACACTCCAAAGGATCAGCAACCCTTCATAGATATAACTCTTTTGTGTGTTACAAACAGCCCTGAAGGGCCATGTCTACACTAGGAAACTATTTCAAAATAACTAAATTTGACTTAACTCCCAATTTTACAAAATTGAAATAGCGTGTCGCCACTCTAGGAAAGCCTCGAAATTAGTCTGAGGAAGGCTCTGTTAATGTGGATGTGCCACCTCTACTTAGAGCCCCAGGGAGCACTGGGGAGTAATTAATCTGAATTACTCTGGGGTGTAATTATTTCAAAATAGCAGCACCGGAGCATCCATACTCCTGCTATTTCAGAATAACTATTTCAAAATTAGTGTTATTCCATGAGAAAGGTGGGAGTACAGATTTTGAAATAAGCAGCCCCTTATTTCGAAATAATGGTCTTGGTAGTGTGGATGCTCCACTTATAAATTTGACCTATGTGGGTTTATTTCAAAATAAAGTGCTAGTGTAGATCAGAGCTAGGTTACTAAAGCTGCAAGAATGTTAAAAATTGCACTTTTCACTGAGGTTTTATTTTCCCTTTTATATTGCTCTCAGCTTTAACAATAAACTTGTCAGTTTCATTTGTTTATAATTAATTTCCAAATGACTGCACTTAGATTCTAATGCACTAGCACAGCGCTGCAAACTTGAGTTTAGGAGTGCTGCAGAAACTCTTTGTTTAGTCTTATCTGATTCCACTCAAAGTGAAGAATACATGGAAATGTTTCTATAATCCTTGGCTTTCTGAAAATGATTGTGAATGAGAACCAATCTGGTAGACAGCCTCTGAGCTCATCTCTCACATCAGGTCACATTGAAGAGGCAGGCATTTGCTCACCTATCTCCTCCTGGTTAGGAGATCACTTGAGGGTTTAGGCAAGGAGATGGGTGTCCAGAAACCTAGAGTGGTATGGCAGTGTACATGCTTGGAGGCAGAAGTGTACTCTGGAAAGAATTCTTACACTGACAATGTTGGCATTGAGTTTAAGCTCCTATAGTGTTCAGCAGAAGTTTTGTGGATGGCACTAGAGACTAAAAATGGGATTTAGGATCATGACTTCAGTGACATGGATATGGGAAAAACAGTGCATGTGATATACCTTGATTTTAGCAAAGCCTTTGATACGGTCTCCCACAATATTCTTGTCAGCAAGTTAAGGAAGTATGGATTGGATAAATGCACTGTAAGATGGATAGAAAGCTGGCTAGACTGTCGGGCCCAACGGGTAGCGATTAACGGCTTGATGTCAGGTTGGCGGTCGGTTTTTAGTGGAGTGCCCCAAGGATCAGTTCTAGGGCCGGTTTTGTTCAATATTTTTATTAATGACCTGGATGAGGGGATGGATTGCACCCTCAGAAAGTTTGCGGATGACAATAAGCTATGGAGAGCGGTAGATACACTGGAGGGCAGGGATAGGGTCCAGAGTGATCTAAACAGATTAGAGTATTGGGCCAAAATCAATCTGATGAGGTTCAACAAGGACAAGTGTAGAGTCCTACACTTGGGATGGAAGAATGCCAAGGGGACCGACTGGCTAAGCAGCAGTTCTGCAGAAAAGGACCTGGAGATTACAGTGGATGAGAAGTTGGATATTAGTCAACAGTGTAGCCAAGAAGGCTAATGGCATATTAGGGTGCATTAGGATGAGCATTGCCAGCAGAGCTAGAGAAGTGATTATTTCCCTTTATTCGGCTCTGGAGAGGCCACATCTGTCCAGTTCTGGGCCCCCCACTATAGAAAGAATGTGGACACGTTGGAGAGGGTCCAGTGGAGGGCAACCAAAATGATTAGGGGGCTGGAGCACATGACCTATGAGGAGAGGCTGAGGGATTTGGGTTTGTTTAGTTTGCAGAAGAGAAGAGTGAGGGGGACTGACTCAAAGCAAACAGTTCCCTCTGGGACTAACATCTAATTCTAACTAACTGCTAAGTGATCCAACTACTAGAACTATTTGTCTATAACAAAGTAAGAAGTCAGCCATTCAGCTGTAGGACATGAACAAGCTCGTATGAGGCAGCAGAAGGGTCCAGCACTGTCACTGGTGGCAAGAAAGAACTGAGAGTTGGGGAGCACACAGCATTCCTTATACCGTGCCATGCAAGCACCACTCCAGAGGGCACTAGGAGCATTCCTCTATGGGCACTGCTGAGGAAAAAACTTCCAGCACTTGTGGAATGGACATGAACTAGCACTCAAAGAAGAATCTGGGTTTCTGAGGCTAGCACCCTAACCACTGTAGAAGTCTGCCTCTTTTCAAAGGATAGCTGTCAATCACATAGTCCAACATTTTAAGCCCCCCTACTATAAAGGGGAGATAATTGTTTCAGAGTTATATATCTTCAGGCTGCTGGTTACACTGGACTGACTCCTGAAGTTGTTGCTGTTTATCATGTTGCATGTTTTACTTGATGAATTTTGTTTGATGCAGAATAATCCTTAGCTTTGTTTTTGTGCCACTTAAGTGATCTTGTGCCTCCTGGCCCTCGAACATTATGCTTTGAAACTCCATAAAAATAGTATGCTGACAGAATATTAACTTATTATTGAAACTATCAAGGTAACTTATTGTTTTGTACAAGAATGTAACTGCAGGTTGGACCTCCCTGGTCTAGCACCCTTGGCACCTGTCTGGTCCAGACAAGGAAGAATGCTGGATTAGGGGACATCTGGGAGGGGAGGCATCAGCCTCCCTGCTGGGCTCCTCTCCCCAGCCTCCTGGAGCTGAGAGTTGCAGAAGCCCTGCTGGAGACCTACCGGCTGTGGGCACTGCTACCCCGCATGCTCTGGTGGCCCTGGAAGTCGTTAGCTCTGTAGTCCCACACGCTGCACCCCCCCCCGCTGGGTTCCCTGCCCTGCTGACTGCAGTCTCTAGTGCCCGACGGACTCAGCTGCCCCACTGGCAGGTTCCGCTCTGAGCTCCTGGCAACCTCTGCTGCTGGGACTCTCTAGTCCAGCAACATCATGGTTCTGCTGGGCCACAGATGTTGCCAGACCAGAGAGTCTTGGACCATACATGTTCAACCTGTACAAATTTCAAGTGAGAAGACATGAGAGGAAAGGGAGAATAATGAGGATCTATACTCTAAGTCTAAGGTGGCCGATTTGAAGGATGATGCATTATCTCAGCTCTTGAAATTCTTCTGCAGTGCAAATACTGAGAGTTATTTTATTATTTTAAAACATAAAGCAAACTTTCCCATTTCCAACTCTACTGGCTGCAGAGTCAATAAGCACATCACAAAGAGAGAACACCCACTGTTACTATTTTCTTCTGACTTTTGATTGAGTAAGAGGGGCAAAAGAGGATAAAGTTCTGTAATAAAGTTTTGAATAAACTGCCCATCTGGGGAATCTACCCAATTACTAAAAGAGGGAGAGCTCATTATAATAATAATGCAACTGTGATGACTGCTAACAGAGCTATTGTACTGCTATTTTGCAGCCACTACACAACTCCAGTTTATGAATCCAATGCCAAAAAAAACCAGATGATGTGAGTGAAAGGAATTTGCTGGCCTTTTAATAGGTCTGCCTTTGCAAATATAAACTATTTCTACCTAACTACAGACTAGTGCTTTCAAAACCAAAATGGCCACTGTATTCAGACTGTCCAGCATAACTTTTGGATTCTTGAAACAATGAAGACTATCACTTTACGGCAAGTTTGAGAACATTATATACAGCAGTGATTACTCTGATATGAGATCAGCCAATGGGAAACTTATCATGGAAATAAAAGAAAGATAGCTCAGGGATTGTCACATTTGCCTGGAAAAAAACCCCATTCTCTGTAAGTAGGCCTATGATTTTGTCATGGAAATAGTTAAGAAATTTCAGAACAGAAACAGGGCAAGACATAGACCTTGGGGATGAGGAGAGGAATGGACACAAGTCCTTCCTACACTCATTGTGCACCAGATGCTGCTATTCAGTGGGACTGGCTTCCCACCCTGGGCATTGTAACCTAGCACATGGTTGCAATACCATGCAGGGGATTTTACAGACTACTGTGGTGACAAAAATTGTAGACCTGTGCATGAGCTGACTGCATGCTAGGATGGCAAAAAGCAAATGTGAACACATACATCCAGGACACTACAGGAATAAACTCCAACTTTAAAAGGAATGTCGCTCAGTATACAGGCATGTATGGCAAAAACTGAGGTAACAGCTACTGTGTAAATCTCATTTGCTTGTTCTTACTTACCTCATGAATTTCTGCATGATATGGTGCTGGATCCCAGACAATTAAGATACCAGTATTGTACAATGTTTCTGTAAGGAACTTCTGCTCCTCGACTGTTACAAGCTTGAATGAGAAAAAGAAAGATGATTTCTAACACAGCAGAATATGTGTATCAATCTATAGAAGGCCAGGCAGTAAAGTGTCACTAAGCATAGATTACTATAGACAACCATCAACTACTGAGACAAGAAGTAAAAAAAAAAAAAAAAAAAAAAAAAAGTACCTGTTTTTGTAACTGGTAAGTTGCTCATCCATTCAACTTAGTTGTGGGTGCTTGCCACATGCTCTAATGCCTGAAGATTTTCCCTTAGCAGTACCAATAGGGGAGCTGGCTCAAGTGCCCTCATGCCATGATATACAGGGCACCTCCTGTCCCCTCCATCCTCAGTTCCTTCTTGCCATTCAACTCTGACAGCAGGGAAGGAGGGCAGGAAGCTGAATGGACATGAGCAACACATCTTGAAGAACACCAGTTATGGAAACAGGTAACTGTTCAGAAACATCACTCTTCTTCGAGTGATTGCTCATGTCTATTCAACATAGGTGATTGTAAGCAGTATGTCCAGAGGTGGGAGTTCACTGGCGTGCTGACTGCAACACAGCTCTTCTGAAGGCAGCATCCCCTAGGGCTCGTTGCATCAGGGGGTGTGTCTAGACTACATGGCTCCATCGACAGAGCCATGTAAAGTAGTTTACTCGACATAGTCAATGAAGCGGGGATTTAAATAATCCCCGCTTCATTAAAATAAAAATGGCCACTGCGCTGTGCTGACAATCAGATGATCTGGCACAGCGCAGCAGTCTAGACGTGGCGTGGTCGACAAGGGAAGCCTTTGTCAGTAAACCTCGTTTCACAAGGCATAAGGAAGCGGTCGACCATGCCGCGTCTAGACTGCCGAGCTGTGCCGGATCAGCTGATTGTCGGCACAGTGTGGTGGCCATTTTTATTTTAATGAAGCGGGGATTATTTAAATCCCTGCTTCATTGACTATGTCGAGTAAACTACTTTACATGGCTCCGTCGACGCACCCAAGGAGTAGTGAATAGCAAAGGTGTGGACTGAAGATTATGTTGCAGCCTTACAAATGTCCAGGATAGGAACATTGACGTGGCAGGCTGCAGAGGCTTGTGCTCTAGTTGAGTAAGCCCTGACAAGCAGGGGTGGCTGAGCACCCACCAGCTGATAGCATGCCCAACTGGAGATCCTTTGCGTAGATACTGGGAGCCCTCTGTTTAGCATAGGTGACAAAGAGCTGGGGCAACTTACAGAACAGCTTTGTTCTGTCAATGTAAAATACAAGCGCCCTATGAACATCTAGGGCATGAAGCTGCCTCTCCTTGGTGGTCGTATGAGACTTTGAGGAGAAGACTGGGAGGAAAATATACTGATCCATATGAAGAGCACAGGCCACCTTAGGTAGGAAGACAGAGTGTGGTTGCAGTTGTATTTTGTCCTTACAGAAGACCGTGTGTGAGGACTCCGAAGTCAAGGCCTGCAACTCGAACACCCTCCTAGCTGATGTAATAGCCACCAGGAAGGCCACTTCCCAGGATAAATGCAAAAGGGAGCACGTGGTTCGAAGGGCAGACTGGTAAGCCTAGATAAGACCAGATTAAGGTCCCATTGAGGGACAGGGGCTGTATATGCAGGAAGAGCCTCTCAAGGCCCCTGAGAAATTTAGCTATCATACTGTAGGAAAATATCAAATGGCCCTGAATCAGTAGTGAAAAGCCGAGATCGAGAGTGGCATACCAATTTCCCAGATGCAAGAAGGGGATGATGGAGGCCTGGAATCATCACTTGGTAATGATTCTGGCTGGGCAGGTCCAGAATGGGCCAGCGCCCACCCTTGCCCTTGGGGATCAAAAAGTAGTGGGAATAAAACCCTTGGTTCTGGTAGCAGTGTGAAACCTCCTCCACCACCCCAAGCCTGAGCAATTCCTCGACTACCTATAGCAGGAAAGTCTCGTGAGAAGGGTCTCTGAAGAGGGATTGGGAGGGGGAGTGGGAGAGAGGGTTGCAGGAAAGCTGGAGTGCATAGCTTGGCTGCACTGTGCTGAGGACTCAGCAGTCCATAGCTATAGAGCACCAGGATGGAAGGAAAGGGCACAACCAGTGGGCAAAGATCACAGGGGAAGGATCCGGAGGTCTGAGAAGTATGTTGTCCTCAAGCCTCAAACCCTGTCTACTCAGTCTTCCCAACTTTGTCAGGATTCAAGGCAGAGCAAGCATAAAGGCTTCAGGAAGAGGTAGTCTAAGCTTCACTCTTCCACACAACCTGGCTCCTTCCACTGTAAAGCCGCCTCCAAGTGCCCCACTGTGTCCCCAGGGAGAACTGACCACTGCTCTTGTTTCACACAGCCGCAGCACCTGCGAGAGCAGGGCGCACCACCCCGCCTGCAACAGCCACCTGCACCCGGGCCAGCAGGCGCACCTGCAACCTGGAGGACTACCAGCGGCGGCACCTGCGGCTACTGGAGCACCAGCTCCGCACCCAGGACCACTGGGTCCGGGAGGACCTGCGGCAGCGGAGCTTGGAGGTGCTGGAGGAGCAGGGCTGTGCCCTCAGAGGCCACCTCCAGACCCTGGTGGACAGGTTCCTGCCTCCTCCTACTCCAGCCCCTGCGGCCGCCCCAGCTCTCGCTGCTCCTCCCACCCCTGCTCCCCCTCCTGCTTCCTCCGCACCCCCCGTCCCTCCTGCCCCACCCTCCACACCCACTCCCCCCCGACGCCCCCACACCCGCAGTGCTGCGAGACGGGAGAGCCAGCAGGACCCCCAACCCTGAGCTTTCCCTTCCCTTCCTCCCCCTTCCAGCTCCCTCCTCCCAGGTTTCCTCCTCCCCTCTCCCACCCTTATTCCTCCCTCCTCCCACCCCAATTATGTACAATAAAGAGAGGTTTTTTGGCAAAACAGGTGTTTTTATTTTACATTAGGAAGGGGGGTTAGGGAGGGGAGGGTGCAAGAAAGCCCCAGTGGGGCATGCAGGGAGAGTTCAGTCCTCCTCCACATGGAAGCTCTCCTGCAGGGCTTCCCAGATCTGGACGGCCCCCTGCTGGGCCTCCCGGACGGCGGCAGTGCGGGGCTGTGCATACTGGCCAGCCATGCGCTCCGCCTCAGCCATCCAGGCTGGCAGGAAAGTCCCCCCCTTCTGCTTGCACAAATTGTGCAGCACACAACATGCTGCCACCACGGGAGGGATATTGTGCTCAGCGAGGTCGAGGCGGATGAGGAGGCATCTAAATCGGGCTTTCAGGCATCTGAAGGCCCCCTCGACCACAATGCGGGCCCTGGTGAGCCTGGCATTGAAGGCCTGCCGGGAGGGGTTGAGGTGCCCCATGTACAGTTTCATCAGCCAGGGCTGTAGGGGGTAGGCCGCATCCCCCACCAGGCACACGGGCATGTCCACGTCCCCAACCCTGATGTGGCGGTTGGGGAAGGAGGTCCCGGCGTGCAGCCTCTGGCACACGGAGGAGTTGCGGAATACCCTGGCGTCGTGTGCCTTGCTGGACCAGCCCACATTTATGTCTGTGAACTGGCCCTGGTGGTCAGACACGGCCTGCAGGAGCACGGAGAAGTACCCCTTGTGGTTGATGTACTGGGAGGCCTGGTGTTCCGGGGCATGGATGGGGATGTGCGTCCCGTCGATCGCCCCCCCCCCGCAGTTGGGGAAGCCGAGGGAGCCGAACCCCTGGATGACTGCGTCCGGGTTGGCGAGGCAGACCACCCTGCGGAGCAGCACCCAGTTGATGGCCTTGACCACCTGCAGAGAGACACACCAAACCGCGAATCACTGGGGCGCCCGGGTAGCTGAGAGTGTTCGTTCCCTGGCACTGCCCCGAGCCCCACTCCCAGAAGCGACCCCCGCTGCGATCCTGGCCGCTGCGGGCGGCGTGTAGTACGGCTGGGAGACACCGAACCCTCCCGTGCGAGGCACTTTCACCTCCTCCCCCCTGTTTTCCCTGGGGCGGCCCATCCCCTCCTTGCAGCCCCCCTACCCTCCCCGGCCCAGTGGCCGGTGAGTGCCGTACCTGCATGAGCACTGCTCCGATGGTGGATTTCCCCATGCTGAACTGGTTCCCGACGGATCAGTAGCTGTCCGGCGTGGAGAGCTTCCACAGGGCGATGGCCACCCGCTTGTAGAAGGGAATGGCGGGCCTCATGCGAGTGTCCCGTCACCGCAGAGCAGGGGCGAGCCACTCGCAGAACTCCAGGAAGGTGTCCTTCTTCATCCTGAAGTTCTGGGTCCACTGTTGGTCTCCCCAGTGCTCCAGGACGATGCGGTCCCACCAGTCGCTGCTGAAGTCCAGACGCCAGATGTGGCGGGGCACGCTGGCATCCAGGCGCTGCTGCGGCTCCTCCATGGCCCCCAGGGAGGCCGGGGGAGAGGCAGGAGGCTGACGTGCACCAGATGGTGCCAGGAAGCCTCCAGCCATTGCTGGTAGGCTTGCAGCAGCATGTCCAAAAACTGGAGCAGAATGCCCAGGGCAAGCTCTGGCTCCATGGTGCCAACTGCGGCGGCGTCCCCAATGGGAACCACCGACACAGGCAGACAGAGAGGAAAACGCTTTGCTGTCCCTCGGCGAGGTAGGCAAGCAAGCGGAAAAGCTGAGAACCGGCTATCCAGGGGGGTCCCTTTAAGCACGAGCCTCAGATAGCCTCAGACAGCAGCCACAAAAAGCAACTACTGACCTGATGCCCTGCCGGAACTGGTTTCAGCTGCCCTTAAATGCGACCCAGCGTCCAATCAGTGTGGACGCGCTATTTCGAATTAGCAAAATGCTAATTCAAATTAGTTTTTGGGTCTAGATGCGTTATTTCGAATTAGCTTATTTCGAATTAACTAATTCTAAATAAGTTAGTTCGAATTAGCACTGTAGTGTAGACATACCCTGAGAGACTGGAGCAGGAATTCTGCCAAGGGCAAATAGTGCAGGACTGAGGCTGCCTGAGGTAGGCCTGAGCAAGGTATCAGGACCTAGGAGTGGGGTCACCCTGCCACAGTGGATAGAAAAACAGGTTGCTCAGATCACATTTCATTTAAAATCAAAGAAACAAACAAAAAATAACCCTGCATGGATCAAGTTTTAACAATCCACACTACACAGTCATGCTAAATACTAACCCATGAAGTTGCATTTAGAATAATGGTCCAAGTGTCAATTTCCCCAGTCATGGGTACTAAATTATAATGACAAAAATCAGTCAGGGGATTGCTTTAGCATTTTTGTGACCCAACAACTGCCGCAGGGAAGGTGAGAGAGTTGAACTTGGTGAGTTCACTTTTTGGAGCACTCTTTGCAGGACAAATGTAGTGGAATGAGATGAGCTAGTGCTTGTCCTTTTATTCATAAGCACAATCCAAACACATGCTGCTTGTTAACATCTGCTTAGGAAGAATTCAGTCATAAAACCCTTACTATGCCAGACACAGCCCCTTAGAAGTCCAAGCTAAATGGGAACTAATTCAGAATGAGTTGAGTCATCTTTTTAAATATGCTATTTCCCCCCACCCACCGTTAGCATCCAATCACTGTTCCAGCTCTCCCTGTTACCAATTACAACCATGTCTGACTGGCCATTGTAGACCTGCAGACACTTATTATTCTACAACTAAAATATAGTTTGCTTGTGCATGTGTAACTGCCAACAGGCAGATTTGAACCTGGGACCTCAGTGTAGGAGCCTCTACCACTTCAGCTAAAAGCCAACTGCCTCCCAGCTTAGGCTGTAGATCTCCCTTGTTCTTATCTCTTGCTGTAAGTGGTCTAAGTGCCCCTACATGGGACAGTGAACCACACTAGGGCTATGTCTACACTGGCGGGTTGTTGTGCCAGAAATATGCAAATGAGGCTAAGCGTGGAATATCACCGAGCCTCATTTGCATACCTAATGAGCCGCCATTTTTGCAGAAGAAGCTCTTGCGCCAGAAGGAGCATCTACACTGCCCCTTCTTGCGCAAGAAAAACCCTGTTGCGCAATGCCGCTACGCTGATTATTTTCAAGAATAACGACATTGCGCAAGAGGGTTTTTCTTGCGCAAGAAGGGGCAGTGTAGACAGCTCCTTCTGGTGCAGGAGCCTCTTCCGCAAAAATGGCAGGTCATTAGGTATGCAAATGAGGCTTGGCGATATTCCATGCTTAGCCTCATTTGCATATTTCTGGTGCAACAACGCACCAGCGTAGACATAGCCTAGATGTGTGGATTACATCTGTTCTTAAATGAGAGACAGAGAGAAAGAGAATTAAGGTTGAGCCCAGAGTCCTGCCATGTGGACAGCGTGGCTTGCTTAGCCTATACTATTTAGGTCACTCTTAAAAAAATTTGAGAGTGCAGCTTGATACTCACAATCCTTTGCAGGTGTAAATGACAAATCAGAGTTTCTAATGCCTATGCTTTTTGGGCTCCAAAAACATTTGGAGAGGTAGAGAGCATCAGTGTGGGGGGTATCAGAGTGGGGTGAAGTCTAGAAAGGGAGGAGGGACAAAGCAGGACAGGTGAGGGGATTCTTGCCAGATATTTCATAAAGCAAAATAGCAGCATCCTGGGCAGAGAATAAGGTGGGCTGAGAAGGGTGTTTCAGGAGAGTGGCCAAGTGTCGGGAGGGATTAGACTCATGCTTCAGCATCATAAAGTGAAGACATTCTAAGCCAAAGGAAGAGTTCTCCACTCCGCTTAATAACTCCACCATGCCAAGGTCAGCAGAGGAAGCACTCCCACCAACACAGTGCTGTCTACACTGGTGCTTAGGTCGATATAAATATGTTGTTCAGGATTGTGGATTATTCATACCCCTGAGCAAGGGAGTTACTGCCAAGTAATTTGTAGTGTAGATTAGGGTTCAGAGAGGGGAAGCAGAGATGTTTAGTAAGGAAGAGGTGAGAATGGAAATGTACGAATCCAGCAGTCACGGGCAAATGTGATGTAGCAAATGTGAGAGGATCTTTTCAATGCCAGAACTGTAGGGTTGTTGCCCGCTTTCCAACCTCCATTTTTAAGCATGGAAGGTGCCAAGAACAACTGGAGGCAAAGGCGTAACACCAAACTTCTACGGCAGTTGTCACTACTTCTGCAACCAAACTGAAAATTCCCTGCCACCTCATTTACATCCTGCTCTGCATGACTGTCAGTCCTCTGTACCTCATTTAATCAATGCACCTAACTGATCTCCCCACTTATTGCCTTTAGTCCCTATCTGTTCTGCTAAATCAACTGATTGATTTTTTTCTAATCAACCATCATTTAACTGCTACCACATTTACTTGTTTTACCCAGCTGTTTTGCTTCTAATTAACAGCCTGAGGCATTGATTATTGCCTACTTGTTCTGCTCTTATTTAGCTGACTTCATTGTTTCCTGATTGCCTTGCTAATTTGCCAAATAACTTGCTAGTACATTTATCATCTAAGTAATCTCTTTTGGATTAATTTGTTTGATTATAACTTTTGGTGCCACATTTGCTGATCTATACTCTAAGCTTTGTGTCCTCTTACTTACCTGGTGTGATGTAGTGTTGGTACCTTGCGGGTTGCTATGCTGGGCGGTGGGCTGTGAGTGGCCCCCGCTGGCGGCTGTTTGTAGCATGGCCCAGCAGGACAGGGGATGAGTAATTATGCAAAGGGTCTCTCAACCTGCCCAACGAGTTATCCCCCAGGGAGCGGAACAATGGGAAGGAGGGGAGTGGAGGCCTGGCTGGGGGCAGGGCTGGAAGGAAGGGTTAGTTTTCTGTCTGCAATCATGGAGGAAACAGCCTGAGCAAAGGGGGGCTGGGATTTAGGGGCCCAAGTCTCCCCCATCCCAAGAGGAGCTGAGGCATCCTAGGCCTGGCCCTGTAACCAGATTACATCTATGCTGTGCTGTATCCCGGAGAAGCAATAAACTCCCTCTATTCTACTGGCTGGTGGAGTCTGTTTGTGCCACTATGGGGGTGCAGGAGTCGGGGGACCCCGACACGTCGTCACAGTGGTGTCAGGGGTGGGATGCACTGCACCCCGTGGATGGAGCTTCCAGCGGCGAGTGACAAGACGCAATAGAAGCAAGAGCGGTGGAGCCACGCGTGCTGGAGACAGAGCGAAGTGGTTCCTGGGAATCGTGGGGCGCTGCAGCACTAGACTGGTGAGTCTGCACCGATGGGACCAGCGGGGAGATGGCCTACGCCTGACTCTTGAAGGCAGAGCTGGTGAAGCCGTGCAGAGACAGGGGCTTACCTGTGCGGAACGCAACCAAGGCCCAGCTGATTGCCCAGCTGGAGGAGAATGACCAGTCACGGGGCCAGAATCTTGTCCCTATGGGGAGCAGCCAGACCCCCCCTGAGAGCGTGTCAGGCTCTGAGAGGGGGCGGAGCACTGGAGCCCGCCGGAGAGATGGGACAGCTTCCCCAGGGAGCCCTGCAAGCCATACCCCATCAAGGGCAGGAGCCAGCCCAGCAGAGCTGCGGCGGCTGGAGATCCAGCTGCAGATGAAGGAATTGGAAGTCCAGGACCGTAGAGAGCAGCGACAGCATGAGCTAGCCATGGCAGAGCGGAGAAGCGTTAGGGCCCCGGCTGTGCCGAGTGCAGACGGGCCCCAAGGGCCCCCGGCTGCCAGACGCTTGGAGAAGCTTGTGGCGGCCCAACTGAAGGATGTGGGTGACATAGACGGGTTCCTCAGCTCCTTTGAGAGGGCCTGTGGACTGCAACGGGTCCCCCCAACTGACTGGCTACAGGAGCTCATCCCCGCACTGAACCAGGAGGCTGCAGGGGTGCTCAATCAGCTGGAGGACCTACAGCCAGGGGATTATAACCGAGTCAAGGAGGCCCTGCTGCACAAGTTCGAGCTAACCCCCGAGATGTACAGGAAAAAGTTCCGGGGGGTGCAGAAGGGGCCACGGGAGACCTATGTGGATATGGCCTCCCACCTGGTGCAATACTGCCGCAAGTGGGTGTCTGGAGTCGGAGCCCAGACCTCAGAGGACCTGCTCAAGCTGGTCATGATGGAGCAGTTCTATGAAGCATGCACACCCAGCCTGAGGCTGCGGCTCAAGGACCAAAGTCCGGAGAACCCCCAGGAAGCTGGGAGGCTGGCGGACGAGTTCACGGAGAGCCGGTCCGGGTGTGAACGGGAGTCCCGGAGAGAAAGGGAATCGTGCAGAGACCGGTTCTCGGCTGAGTGACGGAGAGAGGCACCTCCGAGGCGAGCCCCAGGGACCAGGACCAGTCAACAGTGCCCCAGAAAACCAGCCAGGGCAAAGGCAGAGCCAACCCAAAAGGGCCCACAGAACCTAACCTGCCATCGCTGTGGGCAACGAGGCCACAAGAGAGCTCAGTGCACCAGGCACAAGAACAGGTCCCATGACCTGGGACTTTCCAGGGTTAACTGGCGGGGGTTGGAGGAAGGGCAGGCTGCCCCAGAGGCAGGGGCTGGCAGGCAAACCTCAGCTCAGAGTGGGGGGAAGGATGCTCAGTGCACCTCCCATGGGAGATCTAACCCTTGGGAGCCAGATTTCTCCGTGTACCGGGTGGGGGCAGGGCGGCCCCTGCGGAGCGACTACCTCGTACCCCTGGAGGTGGATGGTAGGAAGGTGATGGGTTTCTGGGACACGGGGGCGGAGGTGATGCTGGCCCGACCCGACATAGCGGCCCCAGACCATATGCTACCCAACACTCAGCTGACCCTGAGGGGCATAGACGGGACACCATTTAAGGTACCTGTAGCCAGGGTGCATCTGAAATGGGAGTCCAAGGAGGGCCCCAAGGAAGTGGGGGTGCACCCGCACTTGCCTACGGAGGTGCTGATGGGGGATGACCTAGAAGAGTGGCCAGACGGACCCCACAGGACCCTGGTCACCACCCATAGCCAGAGCCAGCAAGGGGCTGGCACCCCAAAACTCGAGGAGGTTCCCCAACAGGGGGCCCAGGGCCCCGTCCCAGGAGACATAGAGTCGGACCGAGGTAGTGGGGGGGAACACGCCCCTGTCCCTGACCCAGCCGCTGAATTCCAGGCGGAGGTGCGGGCGGATCCCTCCTTGCAGTCCCTGAGGGCCTGGGCCGACCTGGGCGCAGCTCAACCCCTAGGGGGAGATTGCCAGGAGAAGTTCTGGTGGGAGAGGGGATTTCCGTACCGGGAGTGGCTTCCCCCCGGGAAGGTAGGGGAATGGGGGCTCCAGCGGTAGCTGGTGGTCCCCCAAAGGTATCGCCACAAGCTGCTATACCTGGCCCATGACATCCCGTTCTTGGGACACCAGGGGATCCGGCGCACGCAGCTGAGGCTGCTCCAAAACTTCTACTGGCCGGGGATATTTGCGGCCGTGCAGCGGTACTGTCGGTCCTGCGACTCCTGCCAGCGGATGGGGAAGGCCCAAGATAGGAGGAAAGCTGCGTTGAGACCCCTGCCCATCATAGAGGAGCCTTTCCAGAAGGTGGCGATGGATATTGTGGGGCCCTTCAACAGAGCGACTGGGACGGGGAAGAAATACATCCTGGTGGTGGAGGACTTTGCCACTCGCTACCCCGAGGCCATGGCCCTACCCTCTATTGAGGCAGACACGGTGGCAGATGCACTGCTGACTATTTTCAGCAGGGTGGAGTTCCCCCAGGAGGTTCTCACGGACCAGGGATCCAACTTCTTGTCGGCCCTGCTCCGGTGCTTGTGGGAGAAGTGTGGGGTCCAGCACACCTGGGCCTCGGCGTATCACCCCCAGACCAACGGGTTGGTGGAGAGGTTCAATGGGACTCTGAAGCAGATGCAAAGGACCTTTATGCACAAACACCTGCAGGACTGGGACAAGTACCTACCCCACCTGCTGTTTGCATACAGGGAGGTGCCCCAGGAGTCCATGGGGTTCTCACCGTTCGAGCTGTTATATGGGAGGCGAGTGAGGGGCCCCCTAGACTTACTGAGAGATGAGTGGGAGGGGAAGGTCTCCCCGGAGGGGGAGCCGGTCGTGAAGTACGTCCTGATGTTCCGGGAAAGACTTGCCGAGCTCATGGGCCTGGCCAGAGAGAACCTGAGCAGGGCCCAGAGGAAGCAGAAGGTCTGGTACGACCGCAATGCACGGGCCCGCACCTACGCTACCGGGGACCAGGTGATGGTCCTAATTCCCGTACGGAAGAATAAGCTGCAAGCCGCCTGGGATGGCCCCTTCAAGGTTGTTAAGCAGCTGAACGAGGTGAACTATACGGGGGAGCTAACGGGCTGGACACGCAGCCAGCGGGTGTATCATGTTAACACGATGAAGCCGTACTGGGACAGGGAGAACTTGGTGCTGGCCGTGTGTAAGCCCTGGGAGGAGCAGGGGGAGGATCCCCTGGTAGGCCTGTTCCCTGGGACCGGAGAGGACTCTTCGCTGGAGTCAATTTCCCTCTCGGACCAGCTCACCCCGGCCCAGCAGGCCGAGATCCGAGAGGTGCTGCGCTCCCGCCAGCAACCGTTCTCTGACAAGCCTAGTCTCACCAACCTGGCTGTCCACCGGGTGGAGACGGGCACTCACTCCCCAGTGCGCTGCTCCCCGTTCAGGGTCACGGGGAAAACAGCCCAGGACCTGGAGAGAGAGGTCCGGGACATGTTGGCCCTGGGGGTGATCCAGCCGTCCTCCAGCCCCTGGGCCTCTCCCGTGGTGCTGGTTCCCAAGAAGGACGGGTCGATCCGGTTCTGCGTGGACTACCGGAAGCTCAACGCCATCACGGTGTCTGACGCCTACCCGATGCCAAGGCCGACGAGCTCCTGGACAAGCTGGGGGGAGCTCGCTACCTCACCACCCTAGACCTCACCAAGGGCTACTGGCAGGTGCCGCTAGACCAGGAGGCCAGACTGAAATCGGCTTTCATCACCCTGCTGGGGCTCTAAGAGTTCCTGGTCCTGCCCTTTGGCCTCAAAGGGGCACCGGCCACCTTCCAGCATCTGGTGGACCAGCTGCTGCGGGGAATGGAGAGCTGTGCCCTAGCATACATAGATGATATCTGTATCTTCAGCCAGTCCTGGGAGGACCACGTGGCCCAGGTCAGTCAGGTACTGGATCGGCTGAGGGAAGCTGGGCTGACCGTAAAGGCTGGGAAGTGCAAGGCTGGAATGGCCGAAGTGTCTTACCTGGGCCATAAGGTGGGGAGCAGCTGCTTGAAGCCAGAGCCGGCCAAACTGGAGGCCATCAGAGACTGGCCTGTACCCCAGACCAAGAAGCAGGTCCAGGCGTTCATTGGGATGGCGGGATATTACCGGAGGTTTGCGCCCAACTTCAGCTCCATCGCTGCCCCAATCACAGAGCTGTGCAGGAAGGGGAGGCCAGACAGGATGGTCTGGACGGAGCAGTGCCAGAGGGCTCTCGGTGCACTGAAGGAAGCCCTGCTCAAGGCCCCAGTGTTGGTAAACCCGGACTTTGACAAGCTCTTTATCGTGTTTACCGACGCCTCGGACACCGGGCTGGGGGCGGTGCTGATGCAGGTGGATGAGAAGAGAGAACGCTACCCCATCGTGTACCTGAGCAGGAAGCTGCTGCCCCGGGAGCGGAGCTACGCGACCGTAGAGAGGGAATGCCTAGCGATGGTGTGGGCCCTGCAAAAGCTGCAGCCGTACCTGTTTGGCCGGCGTTTCACGGTGTACACCGACCACTGCCCCCTGACCTGGCTGCACCAGATGAAGGGGACCAACGCCAAGCTGCTGAGGTGGAGCCTGCTCCTGCAGGACTATGACATGGAAGTGATCCACGTCAAGGGGAGCGCCAACATCATCGCCGACGCGCTGTCCCGTAGCGAGGGGCCCGAACTTCCCCAGGCCACCGGCAGAGTGGTCCCGCTCAGTTCGCTCTCGGGGGAGGGGGGAGGACACAGGTGTGATGTAGTGCTGGTACCTTGCTGGTTGCTATGCTGGGCGGTGGGCTGTGAGTGACCCCCGCTGGCGGCTGTTTGTAGCACGGCCCAGCAGGACAGGGGATGAGTCATTATGTAAAGGGTGTCTCAGCCTGTCCAACGAGTTATCCCCCAGGGAGCGGAACAATGGGAAGAAGGGGAGTGGAGCCCTGGCTGGGGGCAGGGCTGGAAGGAAGGGTTAGTTTTCTGTCTGGAATCATGGAGGAAGCAGCCTGAGCAAAGGGGGGCTGGGATTTAGGGGCCCAGTCTCCCCCATCCCAAGAAGAGCTGAGGCATCCTAGGCCTGGCCCTGTAACCAGATGACATCTATGCTGTGCTGTATCCCGGAGAAGCAATAAACTCCCTCTATTCTACTGGCTGGTGGAGTCTGTTTCGTGCCACTACGGGGGTGCAGGAGTCAGGGGACCCCGACACATCGTCACACCTGGCCTCTCAGCTCATTTTAAACTTTGTCATTGTCTCCCCTCTATTTCCCCATCATCCTTCTCCCTTTCCTTTTAACATTTATTATGCCAGAATATGTGGGGCCACATGGCAGTTGTACTGGTACAGTTACAGCTGCATAATTATATAGGTCAATTTCTCCATAGAGGACAAGCCTAAAGTCACCCATGTTTTCACTGGCACCATTTGCATGGCTAGGCTGGCACTGAATATGTGACCCTAGGAGATAGCTTCCAAAGTGTGATCCAGTCACACAAATACACAGAGAAGAAGAATGACATAAATTGCCTCCAGATTGCTGAATGTCTGTTATGGAAGGATCAGCTTACAAAGGACAAAGTCCAATTTTTAATTTAGGTTGCATCTGCTAGTCAGGAAGCAGAGATCACTGGGATGCATCAGGAAGCAAGATAACATAAATTACGGGGAGGAAAATTCTGATGAGGAAAATAGATAAGATTTATGAGCAACAAAAATTCATGTAAAGGAAGAGGAACAAGTGTGGATTAGAGAATATGGTTGCATTTCCAAGGGTAGTTAGCCATGAATTTTAATAGAAGACATGTGGCTAAACCCTCAGTATTTCTTTGAAAAATGTCAACCCTTATTCCAAAGCAGCAAACTGGAAGACTCATCTTCTGAGAACAGATAAATGAACTTCAATCCTATAGCAGAGCAAGGAGATAGAATGAAGAGGTGAGCAGGTAGTGAATTGGCCTACTCTGGAGTATAAAGCTCCTTTTTTCTCTCTGACTAAGATGGTTTCAACCTGTGTTCCTTTTCACTGGATGTAACAGGCTCTTCTCAATTAACCCAACTAAGAAGTGATGGCTTCAAAATACTGGTTGGCTGAATAGCTGGGATGCTGTGAGCATTGCTTATTTCACAGCTGTCTCATATTTGTGTTTCCTTGGTCTGTCCATTAAATACTTGTTATCTCTTGACAGGTCAAATTTAATAATAGCAACTTAGCTGTAAGTCAATGCACCAAAAACAAAAGCTATCACAATAAAACTTAAAACTAAACTCAGGATTTAAAAAATATTAAAATACATATAAATACAAATTTTAAAAACATAAACCAATTAAATCATATACAATCACTATGCCAGTTTTTTTCTTAAGTTTAGCTGCTGGTCATGCAAATAGGATCACTCAAATCATAGATATATCGATAGTCCTCATAAATACTCTGTTTTTTGAGAGGTCGTAAAAAATAGTCACCCAGGACAAAAATAAAACCAAACCAAACCATGGAAAGCCAT
Organism: Pelochelys cantorii; assembly: GCA_032595735.1. Classification (NCBI taxonomy): domain Eukaryota; kingdom Metazoa; phylum Chordata; order Testudines; family Trionychidae; genus Pelochelys; species Pelochelys cantorii. The sequence continues at coordinate 46,364,545 of CM064335.1, forward strand.
TCTGACCTCAAGTGGCAATACAAATTACACTCTAATAAATAATAGGGTAAGTCTTCCACTTTTCTGCTATTGAGATAATGAAGGGGATGTATTCAGCGACACATGTTCTGTATAGATGAATACACTATGACTAAAAAGCTGTATTTGAAATACAGCATGAAGTGATACAGCACAACTATTAAAAACCTATTGAGGGGGCAGATTGTCTCATATCTGCCTACTTCAAGGTTCTTACACCTTTTTCTAAACTAAGCCTTTGGTGCTAGCCCTGGTCAGACAGGGTCACTAGGCAAATACTGGGTATGATCCAATTTCTAGGAACATTCTAGATAGCAGAAGACTGTAATTGTATAAAAGCTAGTTAAGGCAAAGGATTAAATATTTGGAAGATATGATTTTGGTTACTGAATTTGTTTGCAGGCTCTACCTGTTCTCTCCTGCCTGAGATACCTTGAGGTGGTGCTACATCAAAATCCTTAAGAGTGTGAGGTAGAGATTTCATGTTCATAGCCAGAGATGTGGCTTGATTCTTCTATAAATACTATAAGAAAAGCTGCCACTCACCACTGATCACTTTGCTGTTGGTGCTATTCATACCTCAATCCTTGCAGTGAAAGAGAGACTGCACAATAAGGAACTGAACTGGGCCTTTCGTCAAGACACTTTCATTCTCTGTTGCATAGCACAGGCAGACTTACCTGAGAGTTAACAAGGCGAACAGTTGTCTTTTCTCCTACATCTTGCTGAAACCCTCTGGTAGGAGCCCCATTAAATCTCAAAACTGCATCATGGGTGTCTGAAAGTAGGAAAGAGGGAAGAGTTATTAAAAGTTAACCAATGGCTATTATAAGTCAGTAGGAAAAGGTAGGTAAAAATATGGCAGGTATATAATGAATGCAGTATCTTTCTCGTAATAAGAGATACAGAGCTGAATTATCGGAAGTATTAAAAAGGTACATAATTTTCATGTTGGTATTTAAATTATTACTATATGTGCTGTTTTCCCTGTCTTCTAATTTGGTTTAAATGAAACTAATCATTTCCAGTTGTACATATTTTACTTTAAAAACTCAGTACACAGGCAGAGAGCACAAGAAACATGCTCAACACTGGTCCCCAAAACACAACAGGGCAATAATTCTCCTTGACTATGTCTAGACTACATCCCTCTTTCGAAAGAGGGATGTAAATTAGGCAGATCGAAAGTGCAAATGAAGCGGGGATTTAAATATCCACGCTTCATTTGCATAATCGTGTCACAGCAGTCTTTTGAAAAAGGATATTTCAAAAGTGAAACCACCATCTGGTTTTTTGAGGAGTACAGGATCTTTTGGAAAGCGTTTTTTTCCCCAAAAGAACCACTTCTAGACGGCAGTTTCACTTTCGAAATACCCTTTTTTGAAAGACCACTGTGATGCAATTATGCAAATGAAGCATGGGATATTTAAATCCCCGCTTCATTTGCACTTTCGATCTGCCTAATTTCCATCCCTCTTTCAAAAGAGGGATGTAGTTTAGACATTCCCCTTGTGATTTGTCACAAATAAGTGACTGGGAAATAATGAAGAGGAATGTCCTTTAGTTCTCAGGGCCTGAAAAACCTGATGCTGGTCAGGGTGAAAAAATAATTCTGCTATCTCAGCAGGACATCTCCTGCACTTTAAAGGAACAAAATAGCTGTATAATGTGTTTAGGTTTTTATGTACTTTGTTGAACGTAACTTACTATATATACTCTTGGCTGTGCTAAACTTTCCCTTCTTGGCTTCACAGATTACAACATAGCTTTTCCCGAGTTTTGTTTCTGTGCCTTGCTTTTTATTATCTCCTCCCTGGTATTACTATTATTATGTATTTGGTTTGCAGTAGTGCTTAAGAGTTCCAGTTACAGCAGGGCTGGGCTAGGCCAGAGGTTCTGCTGTTATAGAGAAAGGATGAGTGAAATAATAAATAATAATAATTACCACCTAACTCTTCTACAGTAACTCTTCACTTAATGTTGTCCCAGTTAATGTTGCTTCATTGTTACGTCCCTGATCTATTAGAGAACATACTCATTTAAAGCTGCAACATGTTTTCTTATAACATTGTTTGGCCTCCTGCTGGCAGGTGGGGACTTGGAACTAGGGTGGGCCAGCAGCACCCCTATCAACTCCCCTCCTCCAACACTCCTAGGCTACATCTAGACTACATGGCTCCGTCGACGAGGGAATGGGGGTGGAGGTGGTCCTGGGGAAAAGCCAGGGTGGAGCACCCCTGGCACTTTGGAAAATCAGTGCCAGTGTATCAAGGCATTCCCTGGGAAATATCCCTCTTGCTATCAACACAGTTGCTGTAGAAGCTCAGGAAACTCAAGAGGAGGTCCCCAGACCATTCTCTGATTAGAAATTGTTTAAAACTTGTACTATATATGTATATAATGTCTTTTGTCTGGTAAAAAAAACCCCTGGAATTTACATAAATTGTATGGGAAAGTTGGATTCATTTAACATCATTTCACTAAGGGTATATCTACACTACAGCGTTATTTCGAAATATCTAATTTCGAAATAGTTATTTAGAAATAACACGTCTACACACAAAATGCATTTCGAAAAAGCTTTTTGCTATTTCGAAATAGCGTGTCCACACTGATTGGATGCTGAATCACATTTAAGGCCAGCCAGAACTGGTTTCGGCAGGGCATCAGGTCAGAAGTTATCTTGTAGCCAGGGCAGCCAGCAGGGCCGCCTGGGAAGGGCTGGAGGCCCTCTATTTCGAAATAAGCATCTACACAGAGCTTATTTCAAAATAGCAATTTTGAAATTGGCGCTATTCCTTGTGGAATGAGGTTTACCAATTTTGAAATAAGCCCTCCGCTATTTCAAATTAATTTCGAAATAGCAGTTGGCTTGTGTAGACGCTAAGAAAGTTATTTTGAAATAACGGCAGTTAATTCGAAATAACCTTGCTGTGTAGACATACCCTTAGAGAGGAGTTACTGTATAGCACTGTTTATCAGTAGATCTAAAAGCACTTTAAAAAGGAAAGATGTGTAATGACACCCATTTTACACATGGATAAACTAAGGCACAGAGGGCAAAGCAATGTGTCCAAGGTCACCAGAATGCTAATGGTAGAATGACAAGCCTGTGAGCTACTCTCTAAGATACACTGTCTTCTCCCCTCATTCTTCCTTCTCCAGAGACAATGGGCTTGTCTGCATGCAGAAGTTTTATCAGCTATACTGCTATAATTCTATCACTATAATTAAACAGATAAGGTAATACCACTGTAACTATTCCATATGCTAACTCTTTCCCATTTAAGAGTGGCTCTCCCCACCACAGTTTAGTTAAATCCCTTCCAAAGTGATATAAGTTAAACAAAAGACATTAAAATGGGAATCTGAGTGTTCACCTGGGGAAATATATCAACTACAGTGCTTTAAATTCACACCCTAGCTTATACTAATATGGCTACATCTACATTGGCAGCTTCTTCCGGAAGAACAGCCATTCTTCCGCAAAAACTTGCTAGCTGTCTACACTGCACGAGTGTTCTTCCAGAAGTAAATTTACAGTATAGCGTTGTAAAACAGGGCTTCTTCCGGAAGAGTTATTCCTCTCCCCACGAGGAATAAGCCCTCTTGCGCAAGAACTCTTCCAGAAGAGGCCAGTGTAGACAGGCAACATGAATTTCTTGCGCAAGAAGCCCCTATGGTTAAAATGGCCATCAGAGCTTTCTTGTGGAAAAGAGTGTCTACACTGGCATGGATGCTTTTGCGCAAAAGCACATCTCTTGCGCAAAAGCACAAGCCAGTGTAGACGCACTCTTGTGGAAGAGTTTTTGCACAAGAATCTTCTGCAAAAGAGATCTTGCGCAAGAAGATGCCGTAGAGTTTCCCCTGTATAGATGAACCCTAACTCCATGTCTACACTAGGAAAGTATTTTGAAATTACTAAATCTGACTTAACTCCTCATTTAACAAATTTGAACTAGCATGTCCAGCCTCACTCCCCTCAGCCCCAGGATCCTCCCAGCCTGATCCCCTCCATCGCCCTATTCCCCTCAGTGCAACCCTTGCCCCCTCCCTTCTGCCCCTGAACCCTGATCCCCCATATTGCCCCATGCCCCCCAGTGCAAGCCCTGCCCTCTCCCATCCTGTCCCCACATCCTCCTCCCTCCCCCCAGGCCGAACATCCTTATGCCCCCAGTGTACTCACCAGCATGGCAGCAGCACTGGGACTTGCAGCTTCCTGGGAGTAGTGTTGGGATGAGTGTGTGGGGGGGGGGGGCAGGTGCAGAGGCTCTTCCCTGCCTGGCCCAGCCCCTTGTCTGAAGGCAGCCGCTCTGGGGCTGGGGCTGGGCTGGGGCTGGGCTGGGATAGGCAGAGCCCAGGGCTGCCCAGCGCTGGCTCCAGCCTTGCTGGGTGCAGGGCAGTGCTGTGGAAGGGGCTCCCCAACCCCACACACAGCCCATAGGGAACAGCGCGGCATAGCCCGATCCCCAGCATGCCACGTGTGCCAGCTGCCCAGCCCTGGCTCTGCGGAGCAGGCCCAGCCCGGCCCCCTCCCAGAGCAGGAAATAAGAGCCGGGGATGCATGCGTGTGCATGCAGGCGTGCCTCTTCTCCCCTTCCCCGCCAACCAGCAAGTTAACAAAGAGAGGCAGCTGTCCGGCCAGCTGGCCACGGTGATCAACTTCTAGGGGCACTGCAATAAACTGGTCGATTGCGATCGACCAATTGGTGACCACTGCCATATTGCATGTGTGATTGTGCCTTCCTAATTGAAGTACTTTACATTTCTATTTGTTGAATCCCATTCTATTTATTTCAGATCATTTCTCTAATTTGTCCAGATTAGTATTTTGAATAATAATCCTAGCCTCCAAAGTACTTTCTGCCATTATCTACATCACTGATGAAGATACTGAACAAAACCAAAACAGATCCCTGCAGAACCCCACTTGTTATGCCCTTTCAGCATGACTGTGATCCTTTGATAATTACTCTTTGGGAATGGTTATCCAACCAGCTATGCACCCACCTTATATTAGCTCCATCTAGGTTGTATTTCTCTAGTTTATTAATGAGATGGTCATTTGAGACTCTATCACATGCCTTACTCAGTCTAGATGTACAACATCTACTGATTTTCCCTTATCCACAAGGCTTGTTATCCAATTAAATAACACTATCAAGTTGGTCTGACATGATTTGTTCTTTACAAATCCATGCTGACTGTTACTTATCTTATTATCTTCTAGATGTTTGTAGATGTATTTCTTAATTATTTGCTCCATTATCTTTCCTGGCACAGAAGTTAAGCTGACAGCACTGCAACATCATTCTCTTCAAAAAACCACATGTATGTGTGCTGCTACACAATAAAATTAAAATACAAACTTGTAAGCTTGACATGGATTTATACAAACTCACATCAAAGGTGAGGAACAGCAGCATCAAAAGTCAATGCACCCAAAATCAGAATGCTTTTAAAAACTTTGAGTATGTGATTTTTTCATGCTAACACAGGAAGTGTGTGGCAGAAACAGGAACAGAAATAATCTCTCAAGCCCAAATCTGATGCACAAACAACCCTGAATTAATTAAAACATTAATACCTCTCATCTGATTAGCATTTTTCCTCCTGTTGGATCCTGAAGCACTTCAGGGACTGGACAACTACAACCATGCTTGCACCTCTGGCACACACAGTGCACAATAGAGGAGAAAGGGAAATTCTGACCACATCCAACTGCTACTCTGAGCTATGGTACTAAAAAAGTCTCATTCAAAAGGTCCAGGAACAGCACACTACACTACTTTCAGTTATCTGCTTCAGAAACTGATAAGCCAGTCCACACTTCTGGGGGGTGGGAGTGGGGGATGAATGGACAATCAGAAAATCACAAAATCTTTATGCTTTATTTTAAGCTTGTAATCCCACAAAAGCATTACCCCTAGGCATTCAATTAAACATGTGCTAAAGGGCTTTGCTGGATTACAGCCTGGTTAACTAGACCTTCAAGCACATTTATGTCATAAGAACATAAGAATGGCCGTACTGGGTCAGACCAAAGGTCCATCTAGCCCAGTATCCTGTCTGCCGACAGTGGCCAGCACCAGGTGCCCCAGAGAGGGTGGACTGAAGACAATGATCAAGCGATTTGTCTCCTGCCATCCCTCTCCAGCCTCTGACAAACAGAGGCCAAGGACACCATTTTATCCCCTGGCTAATAGCCTTTTATGGATCTAACCTCCATGAAATTATCTAGCTTCTCTTTAAACTCTATTATAGTCAATTATGTCTATTATGTCATTTCTGTGCTGCACATGAAGTAAACAGTGAACAAGAGAAGTAACTTATTCTTTAAGGCTATGTCTAGACTACATGGCTCTGTCGACGGAGCCATGTAAAATAGTTTATTCGGCATAGTCAAAGAAGTGGGGATTTAACTAATCCCCACTTCATTAAAATAAATATGGCCGCCGCACTGTGCCGACGATCAGCTGATCCAGTACAGCGGGGCAGTCTAGACGCGCCGCGGTCGACAAGGGAAGCCTTACCGGAGCGGTCGACAAAGGCTTCCCTTGTCGACCACAGCGCATCTAGACTGCCCTGCTGTGCTGGATCAGCTGATCGTCGACACAGTGCAGCGGCCATGTTTATTTTAATGAAGTGGGGATTAGTTAAATCCCCACTTCTTTGACTATGCTGAATAAACTATTTTACATGGCTCCGTTTACAGAGGCCATGTCATCTAGACATAGCCTAAATGTTTTGTTGTCATAACCATGAAATCTTTAAATTACAAGCCAGACTATGCCACTGCTTTCTTAGAAGGAACTTTGGTATGGACAGAAGATACTTCGGGACATACAATTCTATCATAGCAATTGTACTATACTCCTAAAACAGGTCAAGAAAGTACTGCACATCTGCATTATTATAGGAAAAAAAATTACTGAGTCAGATCCTTAGGCAGCACAAACAAGAGTGGCTCGATGCACATCACCTGGCCTGCACTGATTGACACAAGCGGAAGATCTAGCCTACTGTTTAACAAAGTAAGAATGCAATGCAGGCGGGATGTGATTGGTTTGGCTTCTGGCACTCAGCTGCTCACTTGATCCCATGTGGTTCAATCTGAGTTTACCATACAAGTGCTTTCAACACGTGAATGGGACAAAACAGGGAGCCCCAGATAAACAGAACCTTTAACGAAAATGTCTTTTTTTCCTACATTCCCTTACTCCTTCTCAGTCCCACCCTTCCTGGCTCTTGTCTGAAGGGAGTGAGAACGCTGGACATTACCTCAACCCTTTCCACACCCATCCAGAAATAAACACACTGCAGACCAAAGGAAAACTTGGTTCCATATTTTCCAAATTAATTTTCTCTCGCCTCTGATGAACAACATGAACATACAATTAGAAACAAGGGACAGATGCAGGCAGCCTAAGCTGTGCCCACCTGAATTTATATATTCCAATAGGGTTCACCTCAAGGGAGGTCTAGCAGTGTTGCTTTCTGCGGTCCTGCTGACAGAGGGCAGTGTTTGGTTATAACCAGCAAGGTAGGGCCTCCTGGTAGCAGCCACTCAATAGTTGCATTCAATAAGTGCTTCCTGCAGCTCCCATAGCCATGCCCTGCCCCCACCCCTTTTTACAGATCTTAGAGGTGCTAGAGTGTAGACTTCAGCTGCTTTTTACTGCTGCAACCCTTCCCTTGCAGTGGAAGTTCTAGCACTGTGTGTGGGGGGGAGGAGAGCAGGGGGAGGGAGAGAGTCTCCAGCACAGTGTATGGGTGCAGAAATCAGCGTGGATCTTGAGCTGAATCCTGGCCCATGCTTAGTTCAGTTAAACCTATTGGCTGTGTCTATACTGGCGCGATCTTGCGCCAGAGCTATGCAAATGAGGCTCAGCATGGAATATCGCTGAGCCTCATTTGCATAACTAATGAGCCGCCATTTTGCGGAAGAGGTTCTTGCGCAAGATGGAGCTGTCTACACTGCCCCTTCTTGCGCAAGAAAAACCCTCTTGCGCAAAGCTGTTATGCCTGAAAATAATCAGCATTCTGTCAGGGAGGGGGCTCCAGGCTGGGGAGTGTTGGGCTCAGGTGGAGGGTTGGGGTGCTGAGCAAGCCACAGGCTTGTGGATGTGAGGGTGCAGGAATCTGGGTTGGGGTGTGTGAGGGCCTCAGGTCAGGGAGGCTGGGAGTATGAGGGGCTCAGGACACAGATTTGCAGTGTGTGACTGGTGCAAGAGTGCTGTGGCAGAAGACTGAGGATGTGGGGGTACAGGAGTTTGGGGATGTGAGAGGCTCAGGACAGGGGGTTCCAGTGTATGATAGGCTCAGATTTGGGGTCAGGGTGTTATGATGCTGTGGCCAGATGAGGACTTGGCCCCAACTGGGGGCTTGTTGGCCAGGCTTCATTTTTAAATAAAATATTATGTCAAACACAAAAGGTTTCAGCATTGTCTTTATTTATGAGAGGGGCGGGGAACCTGTTTTGAGTCAGGGGTCACTGACCCACAGAAAAGTCAGTTAGGGCCACACAAGTGAGATACAAAAACACAACCCCTCCAAACCCTTCAAGCCTCACTAATGTGGCCCCAACTGTGCTGGTGGGGGCAGGGGACAGGGTGTCAGGGCAGGGGACAGGGTGCCAGTGGGTGCTGAGGCAGGGGACAGGGTGCTGGGGTAGGGAACAGGGTGCTGGGACAGGGTGCTAATGGGTGCCAGGGCAGGGTGCTGGTGGATGCTGGGGTAGGGGACAGGGTACTTGTGGGGGTCTGGGTGAGGGGAGGGGACAGAGACTGGTACCTGGGGATCCTGCAGCTGCATGCCAAGGCCCAGGAAGTGCACGGGCTGCTCCTCCGGCCGCCAAACAGCGGTGCAGTACCTGAAACGCTGGTCCATCGTGCGCTGAGGACTTTCTTCCCCTGCTACCTTTCTGCGTGGGGGGAGCAGGGAGGGGGAGTCCTGGACCGCACCAGCTCCAACTGCTTGGGTAGCACGCACCTTGCTCCTCCACTCCCCACGGCAGCACGTGCTGCCTGAGCAGTTGGAGCTGGCATGCTGAGGACTTTCTTCCCCTGCTGCCTTCCTGCATAGGGAGAGGGGGAAATGGGGAGTCATGGACCATGCCAGCTCCCACTGCTTGGGCAGTGCATGCCTTGCTCCTCTGCTCCCCACACGTGTGCTGCCTCAGCAGTTGGAACTGGCGCAGTCCTGGACTCCCACTCCCTCCCCCCTCCCTTTCCCACGCGCAGGAAGGCAGCAGGAAGGAAGTCCCCAGTGCGCAACGGACTGGAATTTTAGGTACTGCGCCGGCTGTTTGGGGAGGGGGGAAGAGCAGCCCATACACTTCTGGGACCTAGCACACAGCTGCTGAACTCCTTCCCACCCCGCAGGAAGCCCGCGCTACCTCTGTTGTCCCTGGAGGTAGCGTCAGCTCAGGGTTCATCTTGGGGGTGGGGGTAGCAAGGGGAGGGGCCTGAAAGCCTTGCAATTGACTGGTCGAGCCCCCAGGATCAACCAGTCGATCGCGATCAACGGGCTGGTGACTACAGTTCTAGTCCCATAAGATGCTGTAGTTTTACCCTAACAAAGTAATACGAACCTATCTCTGGTCCCAGGTGTGAGTTCTTCAGAGATCCTGCTGAGGACACAACAGCGCATCGACCCAAGTGGCCAACTTCCTGGCTGAAGTTTTTTCTTGGTAGATACTTCTGCCATTCAGAGGTATTGAACGGACCATCTGACCCATGGATCATCCTCACATTCACCCTGTCACGAAGCTGGCATAGCAGTTTTTTCGGAATGGGTTTGGCAGTATTCTTTGGTCCACTGTAAGTAACATTGTACTTGTTCATGGACAGGTAATTGTTTCTAACTTTTTGAAGTCTAGGTATGAGATTCTTTGATGAACTGTTTTCATTCCAGACATTCATACTGCCCACTGATTTCTTTAACTTTGCCACTGCATTGTTTCCTGGAGCAGTTGGAGAGATGTAGTCCTTTGCTTTATCCAGTTTGCCCATCAAAGCAGCAGATACCTGGCTCTTCTCACTGACAGCTTTGTTTGAAAGGACTCCAGATGCAAATACGTCCCATGTTCCCAGAGTTCTGGCAATATAAAGACTTTTGCTTTGTGTTTTGAAGGGAACGTAGTAGCCTTTTCTTGTTTCTTTCCATAAACAAATAGTCAGAAGCACAAACAACAACAAGAGTACATATACTGATTTTTTCACTATATTGATGTGAACCATAATGTATGGTGCATCAGAACGAGGTGATTAACACAGGGCAGGATGCTGGGCCTGAAAAAAGAAGGCAAGAAATAACTAGTCAAAAGGTGTAAAGGTTAGGAATTTTTTTCAGACTTCTCAGTCCATCTAAAGGCCTGATTTAAAGCCACTAACATCAAGCTCAGTAAACTCAATATTAACCAAGGCACATGCTCCTTGAGTTATATGAGAGACCTCTCCTAACCCTGATTCCCTATTTTTCTTTCTCCAAAGGCAGATGATAAAAACATTAACTTTCATGCCAGTTTGGGTGAAAAACCCCACTTTGCTATTTTTTAAAATGTAATGTCTGAGACAACCTCACCAGTAAATCCAGGGTCAAGGCTCCCTGTCTGAATCTGCTGCTGGTCTTGCCTGTGATCAGAAACTACTGTTTCAATAACAAAGATTGTTTAAAGAACACAGTTGAAAACACAAATTTTATTAACATCATGTGAGCTTTAAGATAGCAGCACTGAAAGCTCAGTGAGCATACATGAAACTTCTGCAAATCTGGAAGTGACACATTGAAGTCCCAAAACACAGTGGCATTAAACAGCTGGCTGTAGCCACAAAGTCTACATTAGTGTTTTGGTTTTTAACAATTTTTTACTCTCAAAATGCTCTTGGTTTGATATAATGCCGAGAATAACACAGAATGTCTGAAGAAGGAGAAGAAACACTGAACTCCAACAAATGCAGAACACCCATCTTCAGCAAGAAAGGGGAAACAATTTGAGCAGCTGTGTGGAAGAGTGTTTGAGCTGGTTGAAGAAAGACCTGTTGCTAGAGTGCCGTGATGTAGAAGCAGCAAATCAACAGCAGGAAAGCAGAGGGCAGTTCATGTTTCACCCTCTGTTCAAAACCCAATGGAGCACAACGGGACAGTTGTAAAGGGAAATTTGCTGGCAGTCTAAAAGCACCTAAAGCCTGTATGGTGCCTGGATACATATGAGCATTGAAGGTCACCAGAACATGGTTGCCAGCACTGTACATGCCAGTACCCTCAGGTGTGTTGCTCAAGCTATGTTTACACTTAGCTGTGCCACTGTAGCACTTCAATGTAGCCACTCACTACTGCAACGGGAGGGATTCTCTTATCGCATTAGTTTAACTACTCCCCAAGAAGGTGTAGCTAGGTCGTTGGAGAATTTGTCCATCGACTTGTTGCTGTCTATACCGGGTTAGGTCGGCTTAACTCTGTTGCTCACGTGTATGTCTTTCACCCCCTGAATGACATAAATGGGCCAACTTAACTTTTTTGTGTAGAACTGCCCCTAGGAATATGACAGCTCTAAAGAGAGGGCTCAAGTGGTGTGGTGGAGGCAAAGAACAAAAAACAGCTGGAGTTGAGCACTGACTCCCTGCAGCCTACATGCTGGTCTCTGACTGTTTCTAATGTGAGAAGAGTCGTCTGGCCATAGTGCAAACCAACACAGGGGGATAGTGTCCCACTCCAGAAGTTCACAGGAGTTGGTGGGGGACTAGCACTATATGCACAGTGTCTGTTACTTGGGACTGGAGCAGAAGTGATTTTTCTGACCCAAAGCCACAGGTAGGGTTTCTGTTCTTCAGGATGTGCTGATTTCATTGTTCAGGGTTTATTTTTAGCTATATTTGAATTCTATGTAAATGTCCAAAAACAGGTGAGGGGCTCAGGGTTTACTGTAATGAGAGTAGTTATGACCTGTATTACTCATTGAGTAGCATATATTATGAGTATTCTCTTCTTACTGTTTCTTAGTGCACTGTATTGCAGTATTGTTTTAAAATCCCCACTCTGCTTTTTTTTTTAAATAGCTATTTAATGTCTGAGATGACCTCACCAGCAAATCCAGGGTCAAGGTACCCTGCACATTAGGGAACCTGTAGTGCACACCGGCAAAGTCTACGTGGACCAATTAATGTGGAACACGCTGACACATTTTAGAAAACTTTCCTCCAAAGCCCGAATTACTGCTGTGCATAGACAAGCCCTTAGATGCAACTAACCATTAGATAGACACTGTTTTGTTTTTAAATTGGGGTGTTTTATAGGTGTTTATCAATGAAAACATAAAGTCAGAAGCCCTAATTATAGGGTACAAACTCCATCTACACTAGTGTGAATAAGTTCAGTATCTATTCGGGCAATCTGATTTTGACCTTTTGGAGCCTCTCTTATACCTCTGATTGAACAAACTCAGTATCCCCAACTTCCAGCCATTCATTCATAAACATAGATGTCTGACCACATAAGGTTCCCTTTGTTTTCTATTTCTATCATCTGCGAATACTCACAGAAAGGAACGGAGCCATTTAAAAGGCAGGTGATTATACAGACTAAGCCACGGAGGAATTCTTCCATCAGTGGAAGAATTCAAGGTCAATGGGAGAATTCTTCCGTCAGGCAAACTACCACCTCTTGGAGAGGTGGATTTTATTACAGTGTCAGAAGAACCCTTTCTGGTACTGTAATAAGTGTCCTCTTTACAGAATCATAGAATACTAGGACTGGAAGGGACCTCAAGAAGACATCAATTCCAGTCCCCTGCCCTCATGGCAGGACCAAGCACCATCTACATCACTGCTGATAGATGCATACCCAAACTGCTCTTAAATACCTTCAGTGATGGAGATTTTGCAACCTTCCTAGGCAATTTATTCCAGTGCTTAACCACCCTGCCACTGTAGCATTTCTAGTATAGACATAGCCCCAGCAATAGGATCAGTCCCACTGAAATCAGCGAGGCTTAGTTGGAATTGGTCCTGCCTTGGGCAGGGGGCTGGACTGAGGTCTCTTCCAGCTCTATGGGTACGTCTAGACTACAGGCTTTTGTCGACAGAGGCTTTGTCGACAAAGCCTCTGTCGACAAAGAGCATCTAGACTACAGCCAGTTCTGTCGACAAAGCAAGCTGCTTTTTCGACAGAGTCTAAACGCTCTCTTTTGAAAAAGCATAGTGTGGATGCAATAGCGCCTTTTGTTAAGAGAACTCTGTTGACAAAAGGCGTTATTCCTCGTAGAATGAAGTTTACCGCCATTGACAAAACTGCCACGTTCTGTCGACAGAACTCGGCGGTAGTGTAGACGCAAGTATAGTTTTGCCGAGAAAACCATCTAGTCTAGACACACCCTATGATTCATGTGTGTGAAGGCTACATGTGCCTATAGAGACCTGATCCTGGACCCACTAAAATCAACAGGAACTTAGCCAGGTTGCTCAGGAGCAATCTTCTGTGAATTTAACCACTGTATAGCACAGCGGTCTTCCGGGGGGGGGGGGGGGTCGCAGTGCTTTGATGCAGGCCAGCTGGTATTTTCTTTTCCTGGCTTGGCGCCCGAAGTACATGCATTGGGGGTGAGAGGAGTGGCAGGGGAGCGGACCAGTGCTTTAAATTAAAGGGGCTGCAACAAAATGTTCCTGGCAGGTTTTTTTTTTTTTTTTTTTGGTTGCTCAACAAAAATTTTCCCGGTTCCGGGGATCGCGAATGAAAAAAGGTTGAGCACCACTGGTATAGCACTTTACATTGTCAAAGCACATTCAAATGTTGTCTGACTAAAGGACTGTTATCCCAATAACAGAGTTGTTATCCCAATAAAGACAAGGAAATCTATTATCACACTTCAAAATGAAGTTTGCTCTTATTATTTAAACTGGTATTGTATTTGTTACCTGTTGTCGGCTAATACTTGAGTTAGAGCAAACACTGCTCATTTTTAAGTTTCTGTTTTCTATCAATGGTGAGAAGCCATGTTCTTTTACAAATCCAGCACGGCAGACTGATGAGCAGATTTCTAATAAAGGTCAGAAGCCACCTGCAAAAAAAGGAGAACTTTAATAGGGAAATACCAAATGGCAAAGGGCACAAACAAGGATTTACTTAGGTATGTGTTGGAATCTACCTCGGGCAGCAAAAAAAAATGTTAGTAAAGTAAAAATCTTCCAAGAGCTCAAACATCTATTGAATGAGCAGGAATTGTGTACACTTTGCTTGCGTCAAAGCAAAAAATCTTGTGTCTCAGTCAACAAAAAATCTAGAGTCTCACAACAAAATTTAGAGCCACTTACTAGTTGGCATGTGTTTCATCCACAGCCTGTCGTTACATTGCACCCTGGTGTTATTTTAGTCCCCAGAAGAGCAGTATGTTCTTGGTACATTTAAAATGAAAACATGATTTTATTTTTAGAATCATCTAGTTAAACAGCATCCTTGTAAGTTTCTCCTGAGTCTACTCTGTCTTCTGACGAGTCTCTTTTTGCTCTGCAAGTATTTTAATGTAAATTCTGCAAAATAAAGTGTTCTTCTTGTCTTATTTCTTCAGCACAAAAGCAATGCCACCAAACAAACATGAATCATTTTATCTGCGGACAGTCTTAGCATTGCTTTCCGCAATAGCACTATTTCATATTTACTTCTCATACATGGGCCCCATTAGGCACAGGCGTCATAGAATTGAATGGTGTGCAAACACGAACCTAAAATAAATTACTTCCTGTTTTCAAAAAGGATGTGGAGGAAGGAAGCCACTTATGAGGCAAGTGATGGAAAGAAATACAGCGATAGAGAAAATTTCACAAACCATTATGAACCTGCAAAAAAATTACACACATTTAGCTTTATGGTACCACTGAAGTCAGTAGAACTATGCACATGAATTAAGTACATGTAACTATTTTCAGAATCTGGGCCTAGATTATTAAAACTTTTTTTTAGTGTCAGCAATTAGAAATCTTGAAAACCCTGTACAATACAACTTGAGTCTTGAGTGGAAGGAAGAGAAACCCAAACAGACCGGTCAAAAACAAAGATGGTCAGCTACTTACCTCAGTGGATGAGCAGCTAGCCAGATGGAAGGAGCATTTTGAAGAAGTGTTAAACAGACCACCACCATCAAATCCACTATAGCTAGAAGTAGGAGAATCCCTAGACATCAACACCTGGGCAATTACAAAAGAAGAAGTCTGCAAGGCAATAAGGAACCTAAAGAATGGCAAGGCAGCAGGACCTGATAATATTCCACCTGAAGTACTAAAAGAAGGAGGAGTTGCTATAGTGGACCAGCTAAATCTAATATGGACAACAGAAGAGATTCCAAAGGATTAGAGAAAAGGGCTGCTAGTGAAACTCCCTAAATCCGGTGATCTGTCACTGGGTGAAAAGTGGAGGGGGATTACTTTCCTGTCCATCCCAAGCAAAGTACTAACCAGAATCACCCTGGAACGAATAAAAGATGGTCCGTCTGGATCATCATGCAATATTATGGAGTTCCAGGCAAACTGATTACCATCATCAAGAAACTGTATGAAGA
The DNA here is from genome assembly GCA_032595735.1 of Pelochelys cantorii. Taxonomy (NCBI): domain Eukaryota; kingdom Metazoa; phylum Chordata; order Testudines; family Trionychidae; genus Pelochelys; species Pelochelys cantorii. The sequence continues at coordinate 46,380,113 of CM064335.1, forward strand.
ATACTCTTGCCAGGTCATCTATGATGGAAAGTTGTCGGAAAAATTCCAGGTCACAACAGGTGTACATCAAGGCTGCCTTCTTTCTCCATTACTCTTCCTGATTATCCTAGATTGGGTCACAAAAACAGCATATGCTGACTTAGGAAGGGGACTCCAATGGACTCAAACTAGGAAAACTGAAGTTCTAGAGCATGGGTTCCCAAACTGGGGGGGGGGGGGCGTGCTGAAATTGCAGGGAGGGCATGAGGCGACCCAGCCTCCCTCCCCCCCCCCCATCAAGTGTTGCTGCCCCGGTCAGTTCCTTTTTTTTTTTTTTGCTCAAGTTGCGCTGCTATTGGTGGGGGGGCAGGCATAAGGGTTTTTCAAAAATCAAAAACGGGGTGTGATGCCAAAAAGTTTGGGAACCACTGATCTAGAGTTTGCAGATGACTTAGCTCTGCTTGCAGACAAATGAGAGCATATGCAAGAGAAGACAGATGCCCTACAGGAAACAGCTGAGCAAGTGGGCCTCAAGATTAGTCAAGAGAAGACCAAGTTGATGCGCATTAACAACAGACAGGAAGGTGAAATTACAATTGAAGGAAAAGCAGTGCAAGAGGTAGATCAGTTTGTATACTTGGGGAGTGTTATCAGCAAGAATGTGGGAACTGAAGAGGATATCAGTGCAAGAATAAGAAAGGCGCAACAAGCTTTTGCCATACTACGACCAGTGTGGGGTACAAGAGACATTTCAACAAGAACCAGACTACGTATTTTCACTTCCAATGTGAAATCAGTGCTGCTGTATGGCTCGGAGGCGGGGCGTGTTGTCCAGAGCAACAATAAGAGAATTCAGACGTTTTTCAATAAATGCCTTTGGCATTCTATCGTACCACTTTAGCTGGAGAATGTGTCTAACAAAACCTTGTGGACCAAAACAAAATCAGAAACCAATGGAGGTCCAGATTAAGAAAAGAAAATGGCAATGGGCAGGCCACATCCTGTGTAAGGACTGCGAGGAATGTATCATGAGACAAGCGTTAGAATGGAATCCAAAGGGAAAGAGGAAGAGGGGACATCCCAAACAAACATGGCAACAAAGCTGCCTGGATGAAGTAAAAGCAGCTGGATTAACATGGGATCAAATCAAGACTATCGCTAAGGATTGCAAGAGATGGAGAATGACTGTGGAGGCCCTATGCTCCATTAGGAGCCCAAAGGACTAATAGATAGATAATTAGAAATCACGAATTCATTTGCGTAAAGCCCACAGAATCAATTGTTAAAATCCAAATATGCCCCCATTTTCGTTAAGGAACTTTTAATCACAAGTGTTTGTTATAATTTGCTTGAATAGGACATGATGGTATTTGCCTTTATTGACAGTTGTACATTAGGTTAGGTTTTTTCAAAATCAGTTGCTTGAAAGAGTTAAAGGACGTTGTGACCATAAAAGTTTTATAAAACCCATCAGTCAGGGGTTTTTGGATTTGTTTTTAAACCAGTTAGTGTTTCAAGTAGCATAAAATTACAACAGCAGACTGGGGGAAGAAACATTAGTTTCAAGAATTTGTTTACTTTGTACACCTGAAAGTACCTTGCAGTTGTGCTGGAACTAGGTGTGCTCCTAGTCTCTGTCTTAAAGTAGTAATAACAAATATCAAATAAATTATTTCTGTCATTTAGCACCCCCCACTATAAACATTGTTTCAACATCATTGCCTTGTGCCAGTTTCACAGTTTCTCCTGTACTACTGGGCTCTAATTCTGCAATCAATTATGCATATACTTAATTGTTCATGTTTGCAATCTCATTGGAGCAAATCCCCCATTGTTTGTTTGGAACTTCTGTCCAGCAAGAAGGGAATGAAAATAATTTACCAAGTAGGAAAAATGAGGCTGCAAAACCACTTGAGTTGTCAGGAGGCCTCTAGGACAGAGTGGTACCTAAAACCATATGCTATTTTAAAAACACTGATTAAATGTCAAGCTGATGCTTTCTGTTTAAATGTACAGAGAATCTCCCCATAGCTTTTACCACAACCTACTATAAAGCAATATAGCTCCACTGACTTCAGTGGACCTATGCCAGTTTACACAAGCTAAGACTCTAGCTATTAGTTTTGTACATTAGTAATACTTTACTATTAATCTTTTTGCATCAGATGGGACACAGCATTAAACACACTCCAGAAAAGATGGAGATCTTGAATATATCACGTCACTGTGTGTAAAGCAGGCCAGAGCACTGACAAAAACACAGTGCATTTCAGTGCAAGATCTGCCATGAAGCTGGTGGTACAAGGTGTTCCCAGGCTGTTGACAGTTTGGCTTGATGTGTCCCACTGTTGCAACTGAGCTCAGCTGTGATTTCAAATGGGACGGTAGCTAGGAAATGTGAGAGTACTTTGGCATTTATCTCACATTTTCCCTTGATTGGTAGATTGGAAACAGCAGCCAATAGATCATATAGAAGCAGAGTCACTAAAAAAAAAAAATTAAATTTATAGGCACCTTCACAAGCTGTTTGAATTCACTCAACTATTTCTGCTTTAAGTGGTGTAACCACCATGGCTGTGTGTGTTGGGCCTTCTCCAACTATAGGTCTAACACTCTTACCAATCTGTCCAGTAGAAGGTTGCTAATACACATTGAATGGAAAACAAGGTGTTTAGCACAGCAGGTCTCAAGTGTCAGCAACTCATAGAATCATAGAATACTAGGACTGGAAGGGACCTCGAGAGGTCATCGAGTCCAGTCCCCTGCCCTCATGGCAGGACCAAGTACTGTCTAGACCAGCGTTTCTCAAACTGTGGGTCGCGACCCCCAGGGGGGTCGCAGCTGGATCCGGGTTTTTTTTTGGACATTTGTGTCTCCCCAGCATCTCCGGACAGTCCGGGCTCTGTCCAGTCAATTTCCCCCTGCTGCTTCTGGCGGGGGAATGAGGAGTGCTGCAGAATCTAGTGAAGGGGGGGAAGGCAGGAGGGTGCAGTTGCCGGGCGCCATGCTAGGGGGTTGCTGGGCTGCGTAGGAGCGGAGCACGCACTGCTCTGGCCCACCTGACCAGCAGAGACCGGCAGCTGCCATGTGATGCTTCCCCTGCAAGCTGCCAGCTGAGGCAGCGGGCCCGCTGCAGAAGCAGACACTTTAAAAGTAAGATTCTTCTTCCGTGCCTGGCTCTGCGGGGGGAGAGGGGAGGGGGGAGATTTGATTGGAGCGGGGCTCCAGATGCTGAGGATGCCTGCCTGGGGTGGGTGGGGAGAGAGTGCACTGGGATGGGGGCGTGCTGGGGGGCCAAGCTCGTGAAACTTTTACTTTGGCTCCCACCCCCCACCTTTTTTTTTTTTTTTTGCTTAACAACTTTGGTGAGGGTGGGGTGGTCACACAAATTCAGTTAGCATTTTAGGGGGTCGCGGTATCACAAAGTTTGAGAACCCCTGGTCTAGACCATCCCTGATAGACATTTATCTAACCTACTCTTAAATATCTCCAGAGATGGAGATTCCACAACCTCCCTGAGCAATTTATTCCAGTGTTTGACCACCCTGACAGTTAGGAACTTTTTCCTAATGTCCAACCTAAACCTCCCTTGATGCAGTTTAAGCCCATTGCTTCTTGTTCTATCCTCAGAGGCCAAGATGAACAAGTTTTCTCCCTCATCCTTATGACACCCTTTTAGATACCTGAAAACTGCTATCACGCCCCCCCTCAATCTACTCTTTTCTAAACTAAACAAACCCAATTCTTTCAGCCTTCCTTCATAGGTCATGTTCTCTAGACCTTTAATCATTCTTGTTGCTCTTCTCTGGACCCTCTCCAATTTCTCCACATCTTTCTTGAAATACGGTGCCCAGAACTGGACACAATACTTCAACTGAGGCCTAACCAGCACAGAGTAGAGCGGAAGAATGACTTCTCATGTCTTGCTCACAACATACCTGTTAATGCATCCCAGAATCATGTTTGCTTTTTTTGCAACAGCATCACACTATTGACTCATATTTAGCTTGTGGTCCACTATAACCCCTAGATCCCTTTCTGCCGCACTCCTTCCTAGTCAGTCGCTTCCCATTCTGTATGTGTGAAACTGAGTGTTCCTTCCTAAGTGGAGCACTTTGCATTTGTCTTTATTATACTTCATCCTGTTTACCTCAGACCATTTCTCCAATTTGTCCAGATCATTTTGAATTATGACCCTATCCTCCAAAGCAGTTGCAACCCCTCCCAGCTTGGTATCATCTGCAAACTTAATAAGCGTACTTTCTATGCCAATATCTAAATCATTGATGAAGATATTGAACAGAGCCGGTCTCAAAACAGATCGCTGCGGAACCCCACTTGTTATTCCTTTCCAGCAGGATTGAGAACCATTAATAACTACTCTCTGAGTATGGTTATTCAGCCAGTTATGCACTCACCTTATAGTAGCCCCATATAAGTTGTATTTGCCTAGTTTCTTGATAAGAATATCATGTGAGACCATATCAAATGCCTTACTAAAGTCTAGGTATACCACGTCCACTCCTTCTCCCTTATCCACAAGACTCGTTATCCTATCAAAGAAAGCTATCAGATTGGTTTAAATTTTTTTGCAGACCCCCCCAGGTGGTCAAATAGCAATACAATCAATAATACAGCATGCTCTCTTCTTCAAATCTATTGACACCTGTCAAATGGGATTATCAAGAGTCAATTTCTCCAAACCAATAGTGCATCAATTTGTCAGCCGTCAATGATAAAATGTAAGTACTCTAGGGCCAAATCTTGGTCCAATGCACAAAGCCTGAGTCAAAAGACACCCTAGAACATTTGGGGTGCGAATCCTATTCATATGGTCAAAGATAGACATAAGCATAAGTACCTGCTGAACTGAAACCTTAATCAGCAGATGTGTAGCTATAGATACTGTCACAAGCTCACCTCGTCCCACTTCCCAAACTCCTTCACACGGCACAGGAAGAGCTTCATCAAACATCCCACTAGTTTATATGGTGGGCAATATCAACATTAGTCTAAGCTACTAAGTGAAATGAGAGGGCAGCTGACTCAGAATTGAGGATGCCACACTAGAGATGGAAAGATGTTCTTCAAAGTTGTTCCTCCCATGTGGGAGAGTCTTTCAGAAAGAGTGTCTCTTCTACCAACATAGCTTCTGCTTCTTGCCTAGGTAGGGTTACTATGTTGACAGGAGAGTACTTTTCCATCATTATAACCCATCTTCACCAGCCAATGTAGCACTGTAGTGTAGACTTGACCTAAGGGGAGAATAAGGAGCATACTTAGTATCATGGATGCCTAAGCCAGCAGACCAAAAAGACAGAAACTGTGCTTTTTGGTAAAGGGGGTTAGAATTTGAAGGAGAAGACATAACAGGTAAACAGAAAGGGGAAGTGAGAACCAAACCATTGCTGTGAAAAAATGGAAGAAGAATTGTACCACGAGAAATAGTCAATTAAATCAATGCCTGCTCTTCTCAAATCAGAATGCTCAAACCTGCTCTAAATAAATCATCTTGTGTCACTCTTGCAAAACTGATGAGGTAACTTTGGGTTTCTGATTAAACTGTCTAATAAGAACATGGGAACACTTTTGCCAATGCACAGAAACTGTCCCTTTGAAACAGTCAAAGAGTCATGAACAGAACTATTTGATGAGGATCCTATTCTCAGTAGATCCAGGCAAAAAACGCATACCCCTTGTGACGTAGTGGGGGTACCTTGCTGGTTGCTATGCTGGGCAGTGGGTTGTCAGTGACCTCCACTGGCTACTGTCTGCAGCACGGCCCAGCAGGGCAGGGGATGAGTCATAATACAAGGGGGCTTCGAAACTCATCAGACAGGTATCTCCCATGGAGCGGAACAATGGAAAGAAAGGGGGCGAGGCCAGACCTGGCTGGGGGCAGGGCTGGAAGTGAGTGAGTTAGTTTCTGTCGGGGATCATGGAGGAGACGGCCTAGGGAAAGGGGCTGGAATTTAGGAGCCCAGTCTCCCCCATCTCAAGTGGGGCTGAGGCATCCTAGGCCTGGTTCCTGTAACCAGATGACATCTATGCTGTGCTGTATCCTGCAGAAGCAATAAACTCCCTCTGTTCTACTGGCTGGTGGAGTCTGTCCGTGCCATTACGGGGGTGCAGGAGTCGGGGGACCCCAACGTGCCGCCACACCCCTATTTCCAGTGCTCAGATCTGAACATTGAAAATGCAGAAACAAGTCAAGTCAATTGCTCTAATAGACATACACTGCCTTTGAAAAGTTCAGTGTTGCATGAAAATAAACAGCTATTAACAGTATATTTAAGTATGTATTTCTAATACTACCAAAGAGAATCAAAACAAGGAGAGTAGAGCGGAGAAAGGAGCCCCTTCAGTTTATTTGAAGAACACAGCTTAATTTAAAGTGAGACATGAGATTGACAAGCCACAGCATACCAGCTTATCTATTTTCTGTTTCGAAGAATAAATTGTTCCATTAGCTTTGCATAAATTGAAAAACAGGTGCCAGGAGAGATATGACAGAAAGTCCCAGCAGAAATACAACCGTTAGACAGCAGGAAAGAAAGATAACTCCTCAACTGAAAAACAAGCATAAAACTTAGGAGGAGATGATGATATCAACTGAGGCCCTACTTTCTGTTTGGGTCAGCATTTCCTCATCTCTTTTACTAGAAGTTTACATCAGCTATAGATGGGTATTCTGGAGGGGAACTTTGCATTCAGTATATCAGCACTCTCCACCCCAAATAGAAAGAATTTCCAAAAGTGCCCACCAATGATCTACAGTGCACCTGATTTCTTGCATATGGCCCAGATCCTCAGTTCTTGTAAATCAGGACAGCTGTGTTGAAGACAGACAGCATACACCATCTGAAGATCTAGTCCAAAATGTTTACATCCTATATTGTCATTTACAATTAAGCCTCAGCTTTAATTTTAAACATTCTTATTCTAGTCAGTTTGCCTTAACATTATTTAAATTAAAAAGCAGCACTTTAACGCAGAATCCATTCCAAGACACAGAATTGGGAAGTGAGTTCAATTAATAGCTATGGTACATATTAATAGCAACTTGTGGAAAAAAATTAAAGATCATTTGTCCAATAACACTAACATATTTCTGAGAAATAGACATAGTTCTCCGAAACAGGAACTTGGGATTTCTGTCTCTATTCCTAGCCAATCAGAAACCTGCTTTCACACATCCATACAGAAAGGAAATGGAGAAAGAAAAGTGGAGCAACTTGCCATGCATCACACAAATAATCAAATAGGTGACTTACAAGTCATGTGCTGTGTCCACTATGCAATGCTGCCTTTCAGACTCTAGATTGAATGATTGAGCCCCACATTTTGCATGCAACAACAGTTCTCCTTTATAGTACCTGAACATTGTAAAGATAAAACTAGAACAGGGAGGATATGCATCATTGGCTAAGTATACACTACAGGTTACATTGGTGTAAGTTATGTTGCTCAGAGGTATGAATAAGCCACTTCCCCTTCCCCCAAGTGACATAAGTTACATTAATCTACATGCTGGGGTGGACAGAACTAGTGTGGCAGGAGAACTTCTCCCACTGACATAAAAGACCTGTTCTGTAACTGGTATTTTTTGAGATGTGTTGCTCATGTCCATTCCACAATAGGTATGCAAGCTTGCCATATGCACCGGTGCCATAAATTGTTCCCCTAGCAGTACCTGTAGGGGAGCGCCTCTAGTGACCCCTGTAGTAGCACCTCTCTGGTGTGATACAAGGGGCGCTGCACACACACCCCATGCTCAGTTCCTTCTTGCTGGAAAATTCTGACAGGAGAATGGGATGTAGAAAGAACATGAGCAACACACCTCGAAGAACACCAGCTATGGAACAGGTATCTGTTTTTTCTTCTTCGAGTGCTTGCTCATGTCCATTCCATAATAGGTGACTACCAGCAGTATTCACTTGGAAGTGGGTAGGAGTCAGGAACAAGATGGCTGTAGGAGTGCCCTGCTGAATCCAACATAATCTCTACCTTGGGAGACAATGGCGTGACGAGCAGTGAACGTGTGCAGAGACCACCTACCACCACCCAACAGATATCCTGTATGGCAATTTGGGCCAAGAATGCTGTCGCTGAAGCCTGTTCCCTAGTTGAACGGACCCACACAATTGGTGGCGGGGGAATGCCAGCCAGGTCATAGCACCATGGATACATGAAATGATCCAGTCTGAAATCTTTTAGGTAGACAGAGGCTGGCCCCTCATGTGCTCAGCCACGGAGATGAACAGCTGGGCAGAATTCCAGAATAGTTTAGTCCTACCCAGGTGGAAAGCCAGGGCCCCTTGCACATCCAATGAGTGAAGGCACCTCTCCTTACTAGAAGAGTGGGGTTTGGGCACAGGACTGACAGGAAAGTGTCCTAGCTCAAATGGATAGCTGACACCACCTATGTAGGAAAGCCAGATGTGGATGGAGCTGGACCTTGTCCTTATGTAAGACCATATAGGGTGGCTCTGAAGTCAAGGCTCGAAGTACAGCTATATACCTAGCCAATGTTATCATCATGAGTAAGGCAATCTTCCAGGACAAATGCAACCAGGAGCATGTGGCCAGTGGTTCAAACTGGGAGGCACATGAGCCTAGACAGAACTAGGTTCAAATCCTATGGTGGAACTGGGTGTCTGACCTGGGGAAAAAGACTTTAATAGAATCATAGGGCTGGAAGAGACCTCAGGAGGTCATCAAGTCCAGCCCCTTGTCCAAAGCAGGACCAGCCCCAACTCAATTATCCCAGCCAGGGCTTTATCAAGCCAAGACTGAAAAACCTCTAGGGATGGAGATTCCACCACCTCCCAAGATAACCCATTCCAGTACTTCACCACCCTTCTAGTGAAATAGTTTTTCCTATAACCTAGACCTCCCCCACTGTAACTTGAGACCATTGCTCCTTGCTCTGCCGTTCGTCACTACCGAGAACAGCCTCTCTCCATTCTCTTTGGAATTTCCCTTCAGGAAGTTGAAGGCTGCTATCAAATCCCCCCTCACTCTTCTCTTCTGCAGACTAAACAAACCCAAATCCCTCAGCCTTTCCTTGTACGTCAAGTGCTCCAGCCCCCGTAATCATTTTGGTTGCCTTCCGCTGGACCCTCTCCAATGCGACCACATCCTTTCTGTAGTGAGGGGCCCAGAATTGGATGCAATATTCCACTAGTGCCGAATAAAGGGGAATAATCACTTCTCTAGATATGCTGGAAATGCTCCTCCTAATGCACCCTCATATGCCATTAGCCTTCTTGGCTGCAAAGGCACAGTGTTGACTCATATCCAGCTTCTCATCCACTGTAATCCCCAGGTCCTTTTCTGCAGAATTGCTGTTTAGTCATTCGGTCCCCAGTCTGTAACAACACTTGGGATTCTTCCGTCCCAAGTGTAGGACTCTGCACTTGTCCTTGTTGAACCGCATCAGATTTCTTTTGGCCTAATCCTCTAATCTGTCTAGATCACTCTGGACTCTACCCCTGCCCTCCAACATATCTACATCTCCCCCTAGCTTAGTATCATCCGCAAACTTGCTGAGGGTGCAATCCATTCCCTCATCCAGGTCATTAATGAAGATATTGAATAAAAACGGCCCTAGAACAGATCCTTGGGGCACTCCACTAGAAACCGACTGCCAACCTGACATCGAGTCATTGATCACTACCCATTGGGCCCGACAATATAGCCAGCTTTCTATCCACCTCACAGTCCATTTATCCAATCCATTATTTCCTTAACTTGCTGGCAAGAATACTGTGGGAGACCATATGAAAAGCTTTGCTGAAGTCAAGGTATATCACATCCACTGACTTCCCCAAATCCACAAAGCCAGTTACCTCATCATAGAAGCCGATCAGATTGGTCAGGCATGACTTGCTCTTGGTGAATCCATGTTGATTATTCCCAATCACATTCCCCTCTTCCAAGTGCATCAAAATGGATTCCTTGAGGATCCCCTCCATGATTTTTCTGGGGACAGAGGTAAGGCTGACTGGTCTGTAGTTTCCTGGATTGTCCTTCCTCCCTTTTTTTAAAGATGGGCACCACATTTGCTTTTTTCCAGTCATCCGAAATCTCTCCTGATCATCATAAGTTTTCAAACATAACGGGCAAAGGCTCTGCAAAGACATTTGCCAACTGCCTCAGTACTCTCGAATGCATTAAATCCGGACCCATGGATTTGTGTATGTCTAATTTTTCTAAATAGTTCTTAACCTTTTCCTTCTCCACTGAGAGCTGCCCATCTCCTTCCCATACTGCGTTGCCTAGTGCAGTAATCTGGGAGCTGACCTTGTCTGTGAAGACAGAGGCAAAAAAAGCACTGAATACTTCAACTTTTCCCACATCACGTGCTGCTACCTCCCTCATCCAGTAAGGCCTTTCCAGGCCTTAGAGGAGTCTGCCCATGATGTCATGGGAGAATGCCATGTGTGTCTGCGCCAGGGGATGGAATGCGGAAATGGCCGCCAGGTGCATTTTGAGATAGGAGTGTGCCAGCCCCTGGTCCTTCAAATTAAGAGAGTAATCCAGGATTGATTGGATTGGGGTTTTTGTTGGCAAGATGCCATGGTCCATAGCCTAACGTGCAAACCTCACCCATTTGACTGTGTAGCTTTGCCGAGTTGAGGGTTTCCTGCTTTCAAGGAGGATGTGGCAAACGCCTGCTGAATAGGCCTGTTCTTCTGGATTCAGCCACTCAGCATCCATGCTGTAAGGTGCAGGCATGTGAGATTGGGATGAAGGAGAGAGCTATGGTCCTGAGGCAGGAGACCTGCACGGAGTGGCAGCAGCCAAGGGGGGGGAGAGCATAACCAGACTCAAGACAGGGTTCCAAACCAATGCTGCCAGGGCCACACCAGAACTATAATGATGACTGTGGCCCTGTCTTTCTTGATTTTCTGTAGGATTTTGCTGATGAACAGGAATGGGAGAAATCCATAAAGGAGGTTTCCTGCCCAGGACAAGAGGAAGGTCCCATTTTGAGCAGAACAGTGGACTGTGGCAGTTCTGCCTGGTAGTGAACAGGTCCACCTGGGGAGTATCCCACTTCTGGAAGACCAAGTGGACTACCTATATGTGTAGCATTCACTTGTGGTGAGAAGAGAAGTTTAATAAGCGAAAGTTCTTCACACAGCGCGTAGTCAACCTGTGGAACTCCTTGCCAGATGAGGCTGTGAAGGCTAGAACTATAACAGAGTTTAAAGAGAAGCTAGATAAATTCATGGAGGTTAGGTCCATAAAAGGCTATTAGCCAGGGAGTAGGAATGGTGTCCCTGGCCTCTGTTTGTCAGAGGCTGGAGACGGATGGCACGAGACAAATCGCTTGATCATTGTCTTCGGACCACCCCCTCCAGGGCACCTGGCACTGGCCACTGTCAGCAGACAGGCTACTGGGCTAGATGGACCTTTGGTCTGACCCAGAATGGCCATTCTTATGTTCTTATGTGCTCAAGTGGTCTGTGAGGGAGTTCAGGACTCCTGGGACACGATGAGCCTCCAGGTCAATATCATGCACGATGAAGTAGTCCCAGATTGCAAGGGCATCCTGGCAGAGTGCTGTAGAGTGGACTCCACTTTGTCTGTTGATATAAAACACAGAAGCTGCATTGTCTGAGAGGAGGGGACAGAATGCCTTGCAGATGAGATGTACTGCTCTGAGCTCTTTGACATTGATGGGTAGGCCTACCTTTTCCAGGGACCACATGTCCTGGGTCTTGGTGTCCCCCAAATGGGCTCCCTAGCTGAGGTCTGATGTGTCATCAGAACTCAACCATGGGAGGGCGGCTCTGGAATGGGATCCCAAGGAGTATGTTCTCGGGAACCTTCCACCACTGGAGGGAGAACTTTATCCAGATTGTCCTTGGCCTGCAAGAAAAACGATGCCAGCTACATCTGCAGGGGGCGCATATGGAGCCTGGTGTGTTGGATGATTTAAGTACACACTGCAATATGTCCCAAGAGGCATGAGCATGATCTGGCCACCATTATCGGGAACCAGGAAATGTCCCTGATGAGTTCTGCGAGAGCCTGAAACCGGCCCTGAAGGAGGGAGTTCTGTGCAGTCTTGGTATTCAGTACTGCACCTATGAAATCTATTTTCTGCACTGATACTAAAGTGGACTTTTTTTTGTTCATCAGAAGGCCCAAGGCTCTGCATGTGGAGAAGAGAAGGGCAACATGACCCCAAACTTGGGACCCGAGGGTGTAGTCATTGAGGTATAGAAAAATCTAGACCCTCCCATGCCTGAGATTAGTCACAACAACTGACAGGCAACTTGGTGAAAACCCTGAGCACTTCTGAGAGGCCAAACTGGAGGACTGCGAAGTGGTAGTACTCCTGACCTACCACGAAGTGCAGAAAATGTCTGTGGCCGTCGAATACAGAGATGTGAAAATATGTGTCCTGAAGGTCAAGTATGGTGTACTAGTCCCTGGGATCCAGGAAGGGAATGACTGAGGAAAGGGATACCATGCAGAATCTCAGCCATACTAGGCAGGACAAGTATGGGCCTGAGCCCTTCTTTTGCCTTGGGGATCAGGAAGTTCTGGGAGTAGAAACTCTTGTCTCTGAATTCTGATGGGACCACCTCCTCTGCCTGTGACCACAGGAGTTGGTGCATCTCCTGCTTGAAAAGATGCAAATGAGAAGGTTCCCTGAATAGGGTTGGGTGGGCGGGGCAGGTAAGAGATATGGAGAGCAACTGTAGGTTGTAGTGCCAGGGCCGGCCCACAACATTTTGGCACCTGAGGCGGGGAGCTCAAATGACGCCCCCATGCCCCTTCGCTTGGGCCAAAACTTTGAAAGGTCTCAATTCTGCCTTCTTCCTGTTCTACTCCTCTCATGGTACTGCAGAGAGAATACATATGCACCAACAGCAGACACAATTTTCTACACTCTGGATCCTAGTGGCTCCCCCCCCCCCCACACACACAGTCTGGCACCTGAGGCGGCTGCCTCAGTTCACCTCATGGTAAGGCCAGCCCTGTGTAGTGCTTGATGATGACATTGAGGACCCAGTGGTCCGAGGTAACAGACATCCATGCTGGGAAGAAACAGGAGCGGCAGTTGGAGAAGGTGAGGGAACCTGGATCTGACTTGCAGACTGGTAGGTCATCCTGGAGCATCCCATCAAAATGAGTGCTTGGCAGCCTGCTTGGCCTGGGACAAGCCTGGCTGCTGGGATGACTGAGGTTGCCAGGACAAGTGCTTCTTGTAAAGCTTGAATGACCTATGCTAAGGCTCCTGGTGGGGTTGGGTCCCTTGGGTGGAGGTCTGCTGAGGTTTGAACTTGGTGCAGGAATGGTTTAGGATGTAGAGGCTGAATGTCTTTAGCATTGCTCTAGAGTCCTTCAGACCTGTGGTATGCAAGCCACTCTGTCATAGAGGAGCAGTACCACTCTGGTCAGTGCCACAGACAAGAGCACGTTAAATGGGTAACAGAGGACTCTTCCAGCTTCTCTGATCTCAAGTCAAGATTGGAGGCCACTGTTTAAGCAGTTTTTATGGGCCATGGTATCTTCCTGAGGCATGGGAGAGGGAGGGCCCATGAGTCCTTCATGAGAGGATGAGAAGGAAGATGTCCTGCTTCTGGTGCCCCACCTGACACCATGGGTACTGGTGCAGAGTCTCTCTGAGGGGCTAGTGGAGATCTGCCACTGAGGGCTCCCTGTGGAGCTGCAGGTTGGGAGCTACGTATTTGCTGAGACCTTACCTACTGACTGGGTCATGGGATGGGTGGGCCAGGCTCCAAGGAGACCAATAGTATCATGGGGCTGACCTTTGACCTTGCTGCCAATGCACCCATTAAGGGTGATGCTTACCAGCTAACTGGTTAACCTTTCACATCCGAAGCGTGGAGGGCATCTGGATGTGACTGAAAGGTCTACTGTTTGGAGAGATATAGAATGGAGTGAGCTGAGGTGCTCTGCTCTGCCCGAGTCAAGCCCTGCAAGCTTGATGGAGATTGTGAGCCAACCGACATGGGCCTGTGCTCTTCTGCCATCTTGACTCCTTTTTTTACAGGATGAGGGTGAGCATCCCTTTGCCATTCTTAGCTTCTTTGCCGGTGCTGGGGAGGAGGAGTGATGCCAAATAGTGGGTGATTCTATCTAGGTGCCATACGCTAATCCCGAGGCCTAGGTTAGGGCCAACTTCATGAGGAGTGTTTTAAGTCAAATGTCTCACTCCTTAGTCCTTGGCTTAAAGGACTTGCTGATTTTGCACCTGTGGTTGACATGAACCTCACTTAGACAGTGCAGGCAGCTTTTATGCAGGTCAGACCATTTGCAGGAGTCACAAGGTTTAAAGCCCGAGGATTGGGGCATGACCTCATTGGAGTCAAAGTCTCTAAGGGGCTACAGGTAAACTAACTGCAAATTAGACTAACAATGGGGGGAAGCAACAGCTGAGGCTGGAGCAGAGCTGTTCTGATGCACCATCACTGGGAGGTGGGGACCTGAGGGTGGGGAGAGTGTGCAGCGCCCCTTATACTGCACCAGAGAGGTACCACTGCAGGGGTCACTACGAGATGCTCCCCTAGGGGAAAAACTGCTAGGGGAAAAACTTCTGGCACCGGTGCACGTGGTGAGCATGCATATATATATTGAAATGAACATGAGCAAGTATTTGACAAACTACTCCTGCTTGCAAGGGCTGGAGTAATTAAGTCATTGGCTTTGAATGTCTGCACTAGCTGCGCTACTGTAAGCTCTGTAGAATGGCCACAGCCTTTGTCTCTTGGGTGATACAAGCAGCTCAACTAAATTAGTATAAAACAAAAATACTAAAATGTTGAAAGTTTTGGTTTGGATTTTTAAAAAAAGTTTAACCTTCATAAAGCAAGTATAATCAGTATACTTAGTAATCTTGCTCAATATATTCTCTTTGATAAGGATAACAAATGTCAACTGATTAGGGTAAACAGCTATCTGAGAAAATAGTGTATGGCTACACTAGCCACCCTAGTTCGAACTAGGGTGGCTAATGTAGTCATTCGAACTTGCAAATGAAGCCCGGGATTTAAATATCCCGGGCTTCATTTGCATGTTCCCGGGCGCCACCATTTTTAAATGCCCAGTAGCTCGAACTACCTGCCCGCAGCTACACGCAGCACGGGCTAGGTAGTTCAAATTAACACTCTTAATTCGAACTACCGTTACTCCTCCTGCAATGATTGGTCAGGCACGACTTGCCCTTCGTTAATCCATTTTGCCTATTCCTGATCACTTTCCTCTCTTCCAAGTGCATCAAAATGGATTCTTTGAGGATCCCCTCCATGATTTTTCTGGGGATTGAGGTAAGGCTGACTGGTCTATAGTTCCCTGGATTGTCCTTCTTCCCTTTTTTAAAGATGGGCACTACATTTGCCTTTTTCCAATGATCCGGGATCTCTCCCGATCTCCACGAGTTTTCAAAAATAATAGCCAAAGATTCCAACTTGCCAACTCCCTCAGTACCCTTGGATGCATTAAATCTGGGCCCATGGATTTGTGTATGTTTAGCTTTTCTAAACAGTTCCTAACTTGTTCTTTCCCCACCAAGGGCTGTCCACCTCCTTCCCATGCTGTGTTGCCGAGTGTATTTGTCTGGGAGCTGACCTTGTCTGTGAAAACAGAGGCAAAGAAAGCATTGAGTACTTCAGCTTTTCCCACATCATCTCTCAGTAGTTTGCCTCCCTCATCCAATAAGGGCCCCACACCCTCTCTGATCACCCTCTTATTGCTAACATGCCTGTAGAAACCTTTCTTGTTATCCTTCACATTCCTTGCTAGCTGCAATTCCAATTGCACTTTTGCCTTCCTGGTAACTCCCCTGCATTCTCGAGCAATATATTTATACTCCTCCCTAGTCATCTGTCCAAGTTTCCACTTCTTGTAAGCTTTCTTTTTGTGTTTAAACTCACCAAGGACGTCCCCGGTAAGCCAATCTGGTCGCCCGGAAACTTTTTAAAGACACCATAATAGAGGCGCAAGTTAAATGTATACCCCAAATTAAAAACAGTAAGAGAGCCAAAAAAGTGCCACCAATGCTAAACAAGTAAAAGAAACTAGAGGCAAAAAGACATCCTTTAAAAATGAAAGTTAAATCTTATTGGGGAACATAGGAAAGAATATAAACTCTGGCAAGTGAAATGTAAAAATATAGCTAGGAAGGCCAAAAAGAATTTGAAGATCAGTTAGCCAAAGACTCAAAAAGTAACAGCAAAATTTTGTTTAAGTATATCAGAAGTGGGAAGCCTGCTAAAACAGCTAGTAGGGCCACTAGATGATCAGGGTGCTAAATGAGCACTCAAAGAAAATCAGGCTGTTGCAGAGAAACTAAATTAATTCTTTACATTGGACTTCATGACTGAAGATATGAGGGAGATTCCCAAACCTGAGCCATTCTTTTTAGGTGACAAATCTGAAGAACTGTCCCATACTGAGGTATCACTAGAGGAGGTTTTGCAACAAAGCGATAAACTAAACAGTAATAAGTCACCAGAACCAGCTGGTATTCACCCAAGAATTCTGAAGGAACTCAAACATGAAATTGTAGAACTAATTGTGGTATGTAACCTGTCATTTAAATCAACTTCTGCACTAGATGACTGGAGGAGAAACTAATGTGACAATCCCAGCAATTATAGGCTTGTAAGCCTAATTTCAGTATCAGGTAAATCGGCTGCAACTACAGTAAAGAGCAGACACATAAATGAATATCATTTGCTGGCAAAGAGTCAACAATATTTTTGTAAAAAAAAAAAAAAAAAAATCATGCCTCACCAATCTACTAAAATTCTTTAAGGGGTCAACAAGCATGTGGTCAAGGGGGATTAAATGGATACAGACTTAAGATTTTCAGAAAGCCTTAGACAAGGTCCCTGACCAAAGGCTCTTAAGCAAAGTAAATTGTCATGGAATAAGAGGGAAGAGCCTCTCATAGATTAGCAACTGGTTAAAAAAATAGAAAACAAAGAAATGGTCAGTTTTCAGAATGGAGAGAGATGGTGTCCATGAGGAGTCAATACTGGGACTAGTACTATTCAACACATTCATTAATTATCTGGAAAATGGAATAAACAATGAGGTGGCAGAGACTGCAGATGATACAAAAGTAGTCAAAGTAGTTAAGTCCCAAGCAGATTGCAAAGAGTTACAAAGAGATCTCATAAAATTGGGTGACTGGGTAACAAAATGTCAGATGAAATTCCATGTTGACAAATGCAAAATAATACACAATAGAAAATATAATTCCAACTGTACATATAAAATTATGAATTCTAAATTAGCTATTACCACACAAGAAAGAGATGTTCATGTCATTGTGTATAGTTCTCCGAAAACATCCCCTCAGTGTGCAATGGCAGCCTAAAAAATTAATGCAGGGTTGGGGATCATTAATAAAGGGACAGATAAAACAGAAAATATATGGTTTCTATAAATCTATTGTACATCCACATCTTGAATACTGCACGTGGATCTGTTCACCCTGTATCAAAAAAGATGCATTAGAATTAGAAAAGATGTAGAAAAGGGCAACAAAAATGATTAAAGATACAGGATAGCATCCATATGAAAATAGATTAAAAAGGCTGGAACTTTTCAGCTTGGAAAAAAGACCACTCAGGGGAGATATGATAGAGTTCTATAAAATCATGAGTGGTGTGGGAAAAGTGAAGTATTATATACTCCTTCTCAGAACACAAGAACTAGGGGTCACCAAATGAAATTAAATAGGGAGCAGGTTTAAAACAAACAAACAAAAGGAAATATTTCTTCACACGGTGCATAGTCAACCTGTGGAACTCTTTGCTAGAGAATGTTGTGAAGGCCAAAACATGTTCAAAAAAGAATTAGAAAGTTCATGGAGAAGGACCATCAAAGGCTATTATCCAGGAAGGGCAGAAATGCAAAACCAGGCTATGAAGCTTTTCTAGACTCCGTTTGCCAGTTGCTGGGAATGGGTGACACGAGATGGGTCACTCGATGATTCCCTGTTCTGCACATTCTCTCTGAAGTACCTTGCACTGGCCATTACTGGAGGGTAGGATACTGGACTAGATGGACCATTTATCTGACTTAGCATGGCCATTCTTATGTGCAAGCCTTAGAGATGCCTTTAAACCTGGAATGCACTCAGTCAGAGCAACAATATAATAGGTACCTCATGGTGCAAGAAAAATAAAGCATAAAGATTATTGGATAAACTTCACTCCAGATGATGTACACAGTACCTTTTGACATTCAAACTGGTAGGGTATAAAAAAGGATAGCTTTAAAGGCATACCTTTGGAAGCAAGCATTCTTCTTAAGGTGAATTCAACAACACTACCTGGAAATTGGTATTGTATTGAATCTTTTTCCTGTGCTGTACTATTATTGCCTTTTAGCAGTCAACCTGACTGATAATGGTTATTGCGTTTTTTAATGTATTTCATAATGAAACAAATTGTAATCAAGCAATTGACCATACAATTTACCAATAAGTGTCATGGCATCAGCCAAAGTAACTGCCATGTGACACGCTGCTTTGTCCATATGAGGCCCTCAACACTACACATTAATGTAGAGAAATGTTGGAACAATAGTTGCATCAACATGTCCCTGGTAAACAGGCACAAGCATGTCTCTTCAGAAAGGGAGGGGCCCAATTCTCTTCTCACAACAGTTTTATACAAAGTGTACCTTATCTAGGGGTCTTAAATTAATTCCTAAATTGAATATTCAGCAGGGTTATCCTATGTCCATCATTGGTAATCTTATTGTGCCTCTGCACTGCCAACCACATAGTGGCACTCCTTGGTAAACATCTTCTGAATTCATTGGTCTTTCATTCTAGTAATATTTCTATGCCAAGAAAGTTACAAACCAAATCAGTGCTGTTAGAGGCAAGTACTAGTTTTTACTTCAAATATCTTCATTGCTGATCTTGTCCTGCCACTTCATATGGAGCAGCTGACAATGAGAATTAAAAACAAACCAGTGTTCTTCAGCCTTCCTCAGTGCTTATGTTTCACTGCTGAACAATCAAGTTGGGATACATATGGATAAGCACTGGAGTAAGTTTGATGAGACAACATTTCCAAAAAGGCCACGGAAAGGCTGAAAACATGGCAGCAGCTACTGCTATACAAGTGTCCATAACTTTTGATCATCCTCCAGAATTGTTTATGATGCTCCCTAAGTGATTGACAGACACCTGCACAAAATCCCTATCTGGACAGATTAAACCTAAACTTGCTATAAGATGGAGCTGAAGACTGACTGCCAAGCTTTATCCAGAAAAATAACCAGACCAATATGTGGTGCTTCTTGCCCAGATATTTATGTGATTAAAGCTAAACACATGCTCAAGTCTTTTTCAGGATTGGAGCACAGCTGAGAAGAGAATCAGACACATGGTTTACAAAAGATGATCAGTACTTTATTTATAACCACTTCAGGTTGAAAAGAACACATGAAGTTAATGGAGATAAGTTGCTATACGCTAGCTGAAGATTTGGCCCAAAGTCAGCTGTGCTTTCACTTGGAATCACTAAATCCACACACTATGGCTGCGTCTAGACTGGCATGATTTTCCGCAAATGCTTTTAATGGAAAAGTTTTCCGTTAAAAGCATTTGCGGAAAAGAGCGTCTAGATTGGCACGGATGCTTTTGCGCAAACTCTAGACGCGATTTTGCACAAGAAAGCCCTGATCTCCATTTTCGCCATCGGGGCTTTTTTGCGCAAAACGGTTCTCAGCTGTCTACACTGGCCCTCTTGCGCAAAAGCATTTGCGGAAGAGGGCTTTTTCCCGAACGGGAGAGTCATTGTATTTGCGCAAGAACACCGATGATCATACATTAGATCATCAGTGTTCTTGCGCAAATTCAAACGGCCAGTCTAGACAGCTGGCAAGTTTTTCCGCAAAAGCAGCCGCTTTTGCAGAAAAACTTGCCAGTCTAGACGCAGCCTAAGTGTAGGTGTTTCTGTCCATGTGAGCAAAAACGTCCTGTTTGTATGTGCAAATGATGTCCCCAGATATACTGAGAGTAAACTTAGAAAAGATAAAAATACAAGTTTTACGCAAATGTTGCAGAATCTACAGCTGCACCATCCCAGGCTGTAACACTATCAGATCTTAAAAACTAATTAGATTCAGGCCTATTTAGTATTTGTACAGGGAGGTCAATATTGTCTAGCAGCATAACTAACACTTCCACTGCTTATTGGGTTCTTAGAAGACATTTTGGGCTAAATAACAGCACAGAACACTGAGAGCCAGGACTGGTGGCTATAAACAAACTTTATGGGACCACGGGAAAGTTGGCCACACCCATGATGATTGGACATCCAGCTAACTAAAATCATGCTGGGCCACGGATGTCACCCGATCAGAGAGTGCTGGCCTAGAGAAGTTCAACCTGTACAACAAAACAAAACCATTCTCAGGCACAGCAAGAATGGTTATTTTTAATCAATAGGGGATGGTTTTACTCCCAGCTTTGTGAAGGGCATTGTGCTACTTGCAGTTCTGTCTTACAGATGAGGCATAAAACAGAGGTCCTCACTAACTGTGACTATTAGAGATCCCATGGCATTTTTCATAAGACTGGTGTTTGTTAGTTCCAGCATTGTGGCAAACTACACATTTGGGTAGTTACACTTTGCTTTTGTTTTAATGCCTCCACCTCTTTGTAGGGTTGCCAGGTGTCCGGTTATGAACCGGACAGTCCGGTATTTGAGCTTTCTGTCCGGGAAACAAATTGAGAAAATACTGGACATATAAATGTCTGGAATTTTCTAATTAAGTAAGTTTTATTACTATCAAGAGTATCAGTATGTAGTTGTACTGCCTGGTGGGTAGACATGGTCATGCTGCGTGAGTGTGTCTACCCGCCAGGCAGTACGCAACTATACAGTAGAGGGGGGGGGGCGGGATGGAATCCCCGGGGCCGGAGTCCCCCATGCTCCGCCAGGACCGCACGTGGGATGGGCAGCACCCCGGGATCTGTGTGCGCCCGGGCCAGCCCCGCTCCCCGCCGGCCATTCTCCCCCCCACCCCCTTCCGGCCAGCCCTGCTCCCTGACGGTCAGTTCCCCCCCAGCCAGCCCCACTCCCCCCAACTCCCTCCCGGCCCCCAACCCCCCTCCCGGCCAGCCCTGCTTCACTATAGGCCACAAACCGTTTGCCCTAATTGGTAAAATAAAAATTGAAGTCAATAATATGTGAAAGTTGTGACTTAACTGAACAAAAAACTTACAAGCAACAACAAGGTGAATTAAATGTAGGACTGTAACTGAAAAAACAAATGATGTACCAATATGCATGGATTTATATTATATAAAGCCATAACACAGGATCATTAGTCAATGATTTGGGAAAATAAAAACTGATGATTTTTTAGAATTCAAAAAAATCATGTTTTCATTTTAAGTTATTTTTCTTTTAAATTAAGCCTGTTTAAAATGAAATCTCAACTGAATACAAAATAAGCTAAGGTTTACACTTCTTATAATCTCTGAAAATATCATGAAGTCATAAGCCTCTAATAAAAATATAAGTTAAAGGTTGCTTTTCCCCAGTAGTGACATCCAGGAACACTGGACCCTTTAAAATCATTGGGCCCCATGGCAGTTGCGCCTTCCCCCTCCTCCCCACTCCTCTGGAGGGCATGCTAGTAAATGACCACTTAGATTATTGTCATGAATTTATGTTATGGGTGGATTACTTCTCAGGAATTTCAAAATATTTGTGTTCAAAATTATAATTGATATATTAGTTTATTGCAGGAATCAATTACATTTTTACTATTACTGCTGGACTTCTGAAATGATTTGTTTTTATTGTTCAATATAACCACAGAAGCATGGAATCATAGAACCATAGGATTAAGAGTGACTGCAATAATAATCTAGTTTTCAGTATAACTCCCCGCCAATATGCAAATATCCTAGGTGAAAATTTCCTGTTTAGAAGTCAAGTTTTGATAGGCATTTATGAATTTTAATATTCATTTTTCCAGGGTGTTTAGTATATTGCTATAGGTAAGGATTTACATAGATTTAGATAATCATTAAGATTTATTAATTATTTCCCTATAAACTGGGTTTAAAATATATCATTTTGAACAGCAGTACAAATAGCTGTAGGAGGAATTTTTCATGTACAAGCTCATTTTTTCTAAGATAACACATTAAGTAATACTCAGTGAGAGTGACTTTCTATACCATTTTGTTTCAGTGTCCAGTTAAGACACAAGGTGTTATGAACAACCATCATCTACAATGTCTACAACTTCAGCCACCTATTGGGACCACCAGCAGCATTGCAACTAAATATATATAAGGCAGTAAATTACCTTTCTTTATCCAGTAAACCCATGGAGGAGTTTGTAATCAGAATTAGCAAATTCCAGCTAGATGCCATAGATTAAAAGATTGCTTGGTTCATTTATGCAACAAATTCTCCCTTTCGTCTTGTTTAGAACAAACATTTTATTGACATGGTTCAATCATTATAACTAGACTGCACTCCCTCTGGCAGAGCAGACATTGTTGGAAGACTGCTGGATACAATATAGGAGAACAATGTGCAAAATATATCTAAGACTTGATGGTAAAGCATTATACAAAATGATCCAGTCATATGCACTTGCATGACAACAGGAAATTAGTTTTTTCCAGAAACAACTGGTACATCAGGAAATGGCCATACAGCCCAATACTTAAAAGAAGCAGCAGTAAAAGCTATAGAAAACTATTAATAAAATCCCAGTGTCAAGTAGAGATGTAAAAAGTAAGGATGTTAATATCAGTTAATTGAATAGTCGAGTAACCTCATGAATTCTTATCAGTTAGTCAACTATTCTATAGTCCTTGGGGGCAGGACCAGCAGCCAGTGCTCTCCAGCCTCACTCCCAAGGAACCTTCTGTCATTCCACAGGGTGCCAGGAACTGAGCCGGCCTGCATTTAAAATTCAGAGCCGCAGCAGCTGTAGGTCCCAGACCCATTGCAAGCCAGGACTGAGCGAGGCTACAGGCCAGCCTGCTAAAAAAATTACTGGCGGGGGGAGGGAGGGAGGAGAGAAATGCATGTAGTCTACAGCATTAACCTATAAGCTTTTGCTTATCGGTTAATTGACTACTCTATTACATCCCTAGTAAAAAGTTTTCTAAAAAAGTCAACATGTGACTGCTAAAAATCCTAGCATGTAATCCCATGGTTACACACGTTGCAGGCTCTGCAGTATAAAGCTTATATATAAAGCAAAACTGACTCCTGGTGAGGCTTTGCTGCAGGCTTTTTTATACTGCAGAGTCCACTGGGAAACCTCCCTGGGAGCCTCCAATGCAGGCTTTGCAGTGTGCAGTCAAGCAGGGGGTCCCAGTGGACAGGGCCTGCTGCCAGAGCAGCCTCTCTCTGCTGATAGAGGCAGTAGCAGGAGCATGGGGGGAACTGGCTTTTAAGCTGGCTCCTCCTACACTGGCTCCTACTTCCCACCCCCTTTGCTGCCTTTGATACAGAGACAGCGGGGGGGGGGGGGGGAAATGTGAGTAGTTGACTCAACTAACCGATAAGTCTAGGCTTATCAGTTAGTCGACCAGTTGACTACTCGCTTACATCCCTATTTTAAGCCAGCTCCTGGTGTGCACCAGCTGCCACCCTGTGTTGCTATATCAGAGGCAGCAGCATGGGGCAGCAGCTGGCTCCCGGGGAGCTGGTGTGTGTCTGCAGCTCCACTCCTGGGGAAATGACTGCTGCCTCCACGCTGCTATCTCTTATACAGAGCCAGCAGCACGGGGTGGCAGCCGATTCCCCAGGAACAGGGCAGGAGCTGTTAACGGTAACTGTAACAGATAAGCCCTGGCTTATCGGTTAACCGATTAAATGGTTATATTTTAATATCCTTAGTTAAAATTGAAAAATATTTGTGACAACCACTGTGCTTTACCGACACCACAAAATGAAAGAGGATACAAATTAATTCTTCCCCTACAAAGGCTGACTGCTTTGAACTATTCCTTAAAGATTTGACTTATTCTGATGATAATTTTGGAAGTATATTGTGACATAAGCATCATCAAATCTCCATCACAACCCCTTTGCCTTGTTACTCACTCCCCAGGAGACCTGATGTGAAGAACAGTGTCTCCAAAACCCTAGTCCAGCCCCTAATGAATCAAAACAGATGACATGTTCATGAGACCAGGACTGAAAACTCCTTACCAGCAGCTCCCTCCTGAGTAAACCCCTGTCACCCACTGGAGTCAAGGGAGACTGACTTTACTGGGCACCAGATATAAACTGCTCAGTGTCTGAATGCCAGTGCCTTGGATCAGCACCAGTGGTGTGCAAGGACTAAGATCTCTCAAACCAAACTAGATTGTCAGAAGCTTCAGGGGGGTAGCCAAGTTAGTCTGTACAGGATAAACTTAAAAATCAACAAATGGTCTGGTAGCACTTTATAGACTAACAAAACATGTAGATGGTATCATGAGCTTTCATGGGCGCAACTCATGATGCCATCTACATGTTTTGTTAGTCTGTAAAGTGCTACCAGACCACTTGTTGTTTTTTAAGTTTAGATTGTCAGAGTTAACATTCAGCTTCATCCTGAAATCGACTGGTAGCCAATATACAGTGCCAAGGTGATGGGACCTCTGTGAAATACTGCTTAATAA
Source organism: Pelochelys cantorii (assembly GCA_032595735.1). Taxonomy (NCBI): domain Eukaryota; kingdom Metazoa; phylum Chordata; order Testudines; family Trionychidae; genus Pelochelys; species Pelochelys cantorii. The sequence goes on from CM064335.1 coordinate 46,404,753, forward strand.
ATGGGCCATTGCCTTCTGCACTAGCTGCAGTTTCGGACTCTTCAGTAGTAATACAGCCCCCAGGTGGGAAGTGACAGACAAAGCCCAACACCAACCAAAAAGGATATGAGCTTCTTGCCAAGTGTAGCAGAGAGAAGCAAGTCATGAGGAGAAGGGGAAGTAGTCAGCTGCTCACTATCTCCGTGCTCAGACTGCTTCCCTTATCTTGCTCTGGGGAAGTAAAGTTGGTTGAAATACAAAATTTTTAAAAAATTCTGCTCAAAATTGATGAAAAATTGTGTCGAGATCTAGAAAGTTTTGAGCTGATCTCGATGGAAAGACGAAGGGGCAAAGAAAGGGGGCCTCCAGGGGAAGAGTGAGCTCTAAAAGCAGGCATAGTTCTAAGGAAGACAGCAGCCAGCAGAGGGAAGTGACATTTTTGAAAAACTGAAATTAGCTTCAAAATTGTTTCCAACCAGTTCTAGTTGCCAGACCTTGGACAATGAACGGTGAGCACAGGTGAGAGATGAAACAGTGACATTCAAAGGAACAATCAGAAAAGAAAAATAACTCCCAGAGAAAGACGACTTTCTGCATGCTTTTGCTGGCAGCAAAAAGGGAAAGTTCACTTTCCCAAAAACCCAGAGGAAAAACAGTGATAGAAAGGAAGCTATTTTAGAGCCAGCTGGAGTAACCAGTTTGCAGATCACTTCTGCAAACTTTCAGATTCTCCCCTACTCTGCTGGCAGACTGGCACCAGCATGGCACTTATGCACATGCACCCCACTCTCCCAGGACAGCTCTTAAGGCAACAAAGAAGTTTTGGAAAAAGCAGTAAAAAGCTTGCCCAACAGAGCATGGCTGGGAAAGGTCAAAGTAACAGTACCGACAAGTGCTTGCAGTTACCATTCTTAAATAGGTGCCTCATTTCAAAGTAGACTGGCTTCCCGTTCAATCACGCAAACCAACTGGTGCTCCAGAACATTACTGGAAGCAGAGTCCTGCTCCCATAAAGGCAGAAGTGCCCTGACAGTTTGCAGAGATGTACAGACAATTTGTTAGACGCAGGCAGCACTAGAAGCCCCCAGAATTCCCAGGTTACTACTCTTTATTCCCAGATTTGCCAGGATATAGAATCATAGGGCTGGAAGAGACCTCAGGAGGTCATCAAGTTCAGCCCCCTGCCCAAAGCAGGACCAACCCCAACCAGGGCCGGCTTTAGGAAGTGCGGGGCCCAATTCGAACAGTTTCGACGGGGCCCCAGTAGCCAGGATTTAAAAAAAAAAAAAAAAAAAAAGCCGCTGCACTCCTCCTCCTGCAGCACGCCCGGCATGCCAGCACACTTCCAGCTTTAGGGCATGGGGCCCTCTTAGGCGCAGGGCCCAATTTGGGGGAATCAGGCGAATGGGCCCAATGCTGGCCCTGACCCCGTCAATCATCCCAGCAAGGGCTCTGTCAAGTAGGTACATAAAAACCTCTAGGGATGGAGATTCCATCACCTCCCTAGGTAACCCATTGCAGTGCTTCACCACCCTGCTAGTGAAATAGTTTTTTCTAATATCCAACCTAGACCTCCCCCACTGTAACTTGAGACCGTTGCTCCTTATTCTGACATCTGTCATTACTGAGAACAAGGAGCATCCTTTTTGGAACCTCCCCTCAGGAAGTTGAAGGCTGCTATTAAATCCCCCCTCACTCTTCTCTTCTGCAGACTAAATAAGCTCAAATCCCTCAGCATCTCCTCACAGGTCATGCGCTCCAGCCCCCTAATCATTTTGGTTGCCCAAATCATTTGGGTACCACTATTGCTGCTCCATCTCCCATGTCCGTGCTTAAAACTGGAAGAGGCACCCACTTACTGTTTTTTGTTTGTACACGGCAAAGTCTAGGAAGCCTGATTAAGGGGTGATTGTGCTATGCAACTTACAGACAAGTAACAAGGACTGTTGCTGATATCAACAGCTATGGTTCCGGGTGTCAATGAACACACAAGAGCAGTGTAGCAGGTGCGAGAACAAAGTAACAACAAATAATTAATCAGGAAAATATAAGTCTCAACACACTACTTGCTTAACCAATGTCTGATGGGAAGGCCCTGCAGGCATCAGAGCAGAGTTTCAAGGAGTGATTTAAGACAATGTAGCAGCTTTATGGAAATGCATGGGGCTCACAGCTCTCCTCCCAGTTAGAAGGCCCATTTTCTCCATCTCCCTCTATTCTATAAAGGTTCTTCTACTGCTCTCATTCTCACAGCATCTGAGCACCTTCTGAGCATCTGAGCCTCCAGGAGCATAGCTGGTGTGTTAATATTCTCTTACTTTTGTCAGAAAAACAATAGTACTAACTGCCTTCTCAGACTGGGTACGTCGAGACTGCAGAGCTTTTCCGGGATACCAGAGGTCCAAGGAAAGCGTCCGCTTTTCTGAAAAAAATGTCAGAAAAGTGGATGTGTTTTGTTGGCATTCCTGTAAACCTCGTTTTACGAGGAAGAAGGGATGTTCCGAAAGAGGTTTTTTTCTGAAATTTGGCCCTGTGTAGATGGGCCAAATTTCAGAAAAGCCTTTTTCGGAAGTAAATCGGAAAAAGATATGCAATTTGTGTACCACAAATTGCGTTTCTTGTTCTGATTTATCTTTGTAGTCTAGACATAGCCTGAGACAAACTAGTTTACTGCCAAAGGAGGATAAAAACAAGTCATTATACAAAAGGTGGGACCTGCCAAGAATTATGCCCGTGCAAAACTCAAGCTACTAAGAGAAAAGCCTTCAATCTTGCTCTAAAATAAATAGCTCCACAAGGCTGTAGCTTCCTAGCAATACTCTCCTCCAGCAACCTGCTCCTTCTGTCTGGTAAGGAGCCACTTCGTCCTGGGGAAACCAGCCAGCTCTTCCTCCTTCTGCCATACATATTGTGTGTGTGCACAGAAAGAGTCCCTGAAATGCAGAAAGTCCTGTGTAATAAATACAATCCCGTGCCCAGAGTAGGGTTGCCAGATAGTTTCAACAAAAATACCGGACACACTTGACATTACATCACAATCTGTCTTACATCTTATTTTAGAAAACTAGCCAATTAGCCCGTCATAAAATGGGATTTTTCAGATCTCTCCACGTCCTATTCCCTTTCTATCTCGGTGTTCTCTCCTGAGCCTCTGGTCTCTCGCTCCATCTCTCTCTCTCTCCCCTCCTCCTACTGCCTCCCCACCCCCCCTCTCAGCTCTCCTCCGTCTCCTGCCTCTCTCTCTGTCTCTCTTTCTCTTCTCCTCCTCCTCCTGCATGGGGAGCGCGGAGCCAAACGGTTGTTTGCACTGCTTGCTCCCGCACGGCAGCCCGGCTGAGCGTCTGCCTATGAGCTCCAGCTACACCCCTGCACTGTTTCCCGTCACCCCAGCACTGATCCTGCAGCCTCCCAGTTGTCCTCCACCTTCCCCCCCCCTCGTTCCCCTGCCCTCCCCCCGGCCAGGGTCTGTTCATGGCCAGGGGGGTGGGGCCTGGAGCCGCTGTCACACTGCACGTCACCGCCCTGCCCCCCTTTGCCTCCTGCCATGGCGCTCAGCTGACTTCTGCGCCGCTCAGCCGGGCCGCCACGGGAGAGCAAGCGGAGCAAGTGGTCGTTTGGGCTCTCCTGCGGCGGCCCGGCTGAGCGGCAAAGAAGTCAGCTGAGCGCCACGGCGGGAGGCAACAGCGCCACCCAGAAGGAACAGCCAGCGTTTCAGCATTACAGAGTCACAGACATTGGGCTACTATATATATGATACCGGACATTTATATTTTCTCATTTGTATTTTCTCAATTTGTTTCCCGAACAGAAAGCTCAAATACTGGACTGTCCGGTTCAAAACCGGACACCTGGCAACCCTACTCATCAGTCTGAAAAGCAGCTGCCCAGCCTTATGGCCTGAGGGCTAAAGTCAACTGAAGACAAGGTTCTCTTCTGCTCCCACAAGAGCAGGTATGGTGCAGAGGTGTTGTGCAGGATCCAGTTGTCCAGTAGGGAGCAGCTAATGTTTCCACTCTCACCAAAGAGGGGATCAGCAGCTGGTGCAGATTATACCAGCTGATAGCTGGGAGCAGAACAAATAGAAAGCCAGCAAGGAGGAGCAGCCACTGGAGCTCAGATGGACAACATAGGGAAGCATAAAGCTTGACTGCTGGTATTTCACATCTGTGTAAGACTAGCGAAGCCAAATCCCTGAGGAAGAAAGAAAATGTTGATGTGTCTGTCTCACTCTGCAGCAACTAGTAACTGATTCATTCCAAATGCACAGAGTAACTGCAGCTAGATAACTGCAGCACCCAAAGTTGTTTCCTAGCAAATAAAATTTAAAGTTTTCACAGCCAAAATCCTCTAGATTCAGAACCAATTTAAAAAGAACACCCAGACACTACAATGCAATTTTTAAAACTGTGAAACGCAGAAGTGGATTTAGCTTGTGACGCTGGTGTACTTAAAATTTTATTAGTGTTTTGCAATTTTTTATCAATTTTGGACAAGATAACAAATTATAAATCCTTTAATTTCAAGCATTCAAAGGCAGACTCCTCCCTCTTTTCAGTGGTACAATATAAATGGAAGTTCAACAAAACAAGCTGCATCATGAGATTATAAAACAGAAAGTAAGGTAGATTTCCTAATCATGAGAAACTGCTTCCTTGGTGGTACATTGAGCATTGAGGTGAGCCAAATTCCATGCTGCCTAGTTACCAGCTAAATTAACATTAGCCATTAGAAAGCAACCCCAAACTAAATAAAGGCTCATTCATTTCTTTCTCTCACATTCATTAACTATAAAGTTCAGAAACTATTTGTCTAATAAACTTTGTCATGCATATTTTACATATTTACAGAGCTTAGAGGCAGGAAATCACATGGTGAATCAAGTCTCCAAAAATCACTGAAACAATTAGGTAGTTATTCTTTCCTCTGCTTTATTTTCCAGTTATATTATTCTGAAGTCAACATAAAGTAGCAGCATCACCTTTTTTTGCACAATGTCAAATGCTTACACCACATTCACATAAAGGTAGATCCCAAATTTGATCTTACATATTTACTAGACAAAGAGAAGGTTAATAGGGATGATCACAGTGAGGAATAAATATATAATGATGGACTCTTTGATCTGGCAGCAAAAGGCATAACACAATCCAATGCCTGGAAGTTGAAGCTAGCAAAAATCAAAGTGAAATAAGGCAGATATTAAATGAAAAGGAATTATATTGGGGAAGTTCTAAGGCATGTGTTATACAGGAAGTCAGACCAGATGATCACAGCGATTCCTTTTGGTCTTGCAAACGATGAATCTATTCAAAGACCAATCCAAATAATTACCGATAAGCGTATCCAACCATCCACCAAACAAAAACAAATACTTCAATTATCTTCTTGGGAAGGGAGGGCAGGAGAAGTTTTAAGTAAGGAGTAATGTAAATATTATTTACAGTCCCCTTTGATAGCATTCTTTGGACCTGTGCATAATGCTTCTTAACATTTCTAGATTTTACTATTTATAGCCACAATAACCATGGCTCTATTCAAAAGAAATTAAAGTAATAATTTAGGAAAGCATATAAGTATGTGCCCAAGTCCCAGTGAAAATAAAGTTAATGCACTGCTGAATTGGAACCTATATTACCAATGATAGCTTACTGGGGCTAGCTATGTCTACACTATAGAGTTTTGTCAGAAAAAAGACTGTTTTTCAGACAAATCTTGTGGAATGTCCACACTGCAATCACGTTCTTTCAAAAGTAAATCAAAAGAACAGAGGGGTTTTTCTGACGTTGGTAATCCTCTTACTACAAGGAAAAAATCTTTTTCTGAAAGAGCTCTTTCGGAAAAAGGCGTGTGTGGATGAGGAGGAGGTGGGTTTTTTTCTTCAAAAGAGGCCTCCAGGAAATAGCACAGGTGCCCTGGTTGCTACTCCATACAAAGTAATCAGTACTCTGTAGTTCCTGTCTCCTGGCCCCTCTTAAAGCTGACCCCGGGCTCCTAGTGGCATGCAGTGCAGCATGGAGCCCGCGGTCTGCGGGGGACTCTGAGTCCCCAGCTGATCCCAGGTTCCATGGCTTTGAAATGCACAAGAGCCCCCATTGCGGACTCCTGTGCATTTCAAAGAAGGCACCCACATGCAGCCAGAGTCAGTAAGACTTCCTGCTGGCCCTGGACCGTACAAGGAGTTCCACATTCCTCCTTTGAAATGTACAAGCCCCATAGGAGGAATGTGGAAGTGCCTATCAACTAGTCAACTAGTCGATGGAAATTCCATCAACTAGTTGACTAGTCAATTAACCACATTTTGACATCCTTAGTTCATGATATAATCTACTTCCTTGGTAGAGTGTCTTTCTTTGGTGAAAGTAATCCTGAATCTGTTAAGGTGTATATTCTGGACTTTCTCCTCAGAGAACATTCTGTGATATCTGAGTGGCTGTAGACCAGACTTCCTGGCGAGTTTGGGGAAATTACTGACTCTATGAAGCTAGGTATGGTGATCTGTGGGTTTTTCTGCATGGCGTACAGACCAAGCCATGGGTCCTTAAGCAATGACACACATCTGGCTGTGGCTTTCAACCTTTCTCCATCATGACCCCTTTTTCCTTCTGGGATCTCTCCGATACTCTGCCCTCCATCTAGCCAGGATCAACCTGAACTTCCTGCTACACCTGGTCAAAAGTTTTGCTTCTGAATTATTTTTGACTAAATCAAGTTTAGGGTGAGAAAGGTTTGCTTTTCATGGAAAATCACTTTTCATGGAAAAGTGCTTTCCTCCTTTTTGGGCATCTGGTATTGGCCACTATCAGCAGACAGGATGCTGGGCTAGACGGACCTTTGGTCTAACCCAGTATGGTCATTCTTATGTTTTAGAGGGCTCAGGGGAAAACCCACAAAATATTTTAATTTGCAAATGCTGTCAGGGTACCTGTAACAGAGTGGCATCCACCTCTCATGAGCAGGGCTTGACAAGTGGTGACGAGTCCCGCTCGCCAGCCATGCGGTTTGGCACGCTGCGCATGCGCAGACTGTGCTGCGCATGCGCTGATCACGCTGTGGTGCCATGCCGGGCTAAAATCTACTCGCCATGGGCAAGTAGATTGCCCTAATTGTCGAGCCCTGCTCATGAGTATCTTCTGACTGAATATGTGCATCTGCAGTCACCCTGTTGGTGATTTCTCAGTGGACTTTCAGTGACTCAGCCCTCTGGCCACGCCCTACACAGTCTGCATGGGGGGCAGAAGAGACCCTTCCCGGGTATATTAATCCACCAGAAGCCTATCCCAATACCCCTCTGTTTGTATCTCTGTGGCCCTTCCTAGTCTCATCTTTAACTAGTCTCAGCACTGTTAAAGGGCCATATCCCCAGGGCTTCCTCCCTGTAGACACTACTTTCATGCAATTCTCCCAGGGCTCAGTCCTTACTTAGTTCCAACAGCCAGCTAAGAGCTTCTTCTTACTCCTCCAGTACCTGCTAGCAACCATCTTGAGCTCAGTCCCAGCAGCTAGCCAGCAGGGACTCTCTTCCTTTCCCCAATACCTGCCAGTATTGTTCTATTCATGGTCTTGCTGCTCTTTCAGCCAGGAATACAGTCATAAGAACATAAGAATGGCCATACTGGGTCAGACCAAAGGTCCATCTAGCCCAGTATCTTGTCTGCCAACACTGGACAATACCAGACGGCACAGAGGGAGGGATCACAACAGGTAATCCTCACATGATCCTTCCCCTGTCTCCCACTTCTAGAGAAACAGAGGCTATGAATCTATGTAGCTCTCTTTTTTGAACCCTGTTAAAGTTCTAGCCTTCACCTCATCCTTTGGCAAGGAGTTCCACAGGTTGACTGTGCAGAGTGAAGAAAAACTTCCTTTTGTTTGTTTTAAACCTGCTGCCTATTAATTTCTCTATCCCTTTTTTAATGACTCCTAACATTCTATTTGCTTTTTTGACTGCCACTGCACACTGAGTGGATATTTTCAGAGAACTATCCACAATGACTCCAAGATCTCTCCCTTGAGTGGTTGTAGCCAAATTCGTCCCCATCATATTGCATATATAGTTGGGATTATGTTTTCCAATGTGCATTACTTTACATTTATCAACATTAAATTTCATTTGCCATTTTGTTGCCCAATCACTTAGTTTGGTGAGATCTTTTTGAAGCTCTTCACAGTCTGCTTTGGTTTTAACTATCTTGAGCAGTTTGGTATCATCTGGAAATTTTGCCACCTCACTGTTTACCCCTTTCTCTAGATCATTTATAAATAAATTGAATAGGATAGGTCCCAGGACAGACCCTTGGGGGACCCCACTAGTTACCTCTCTCCACTCCGGAAAATGACCATTTATTCCTACCCTTTGTTTCCTGTCTTCTACCCAGTTATCAATCCACAAAAGTACCTTCCCTCTTCTCCCATGACAACTTACTTTACTTAAGAGCCTTTGGCGATGGACCTTGTCAAAGGCTTTCTGGAAATCTAAGTATATACATCCACTGGATCCCCCTTGTCCACATATTTGTTGACCCCCTTAAAGCACTCTAGAAGATTAGTAAGGCGTGATTTCCTTTTACAGAAACCATGTTGACTTTCCCCCAACAAATTATATTCATCCACATGTCTGACAATTTTATTCTTTACTATAATTTCAACTAATTTGCCCGGTACTGACGTTAGACTTACTGGTCTGTAATTGCCAGGATCACCTCTAGAGCTCTTTTTAAATATTGGTGTCATGTTAGCTATCTTCCAATCATTAGGTACAGAAGCTGATTTAAAGGATAGGTTACAAACCACAGTTAATAGTTCTGCAATTTCCCATTTGAGTTCTTTCAGAACTCTTGGGTGAATACCATCTGGTCCTAGTGACTTGTTACTGTTAAGTTTATCAGTTTGTTCCAAAACCTCTTTTAAGGACACCTCAATCTGGGACAATTCCTCAGATGTGTCACTCAAAACAATGGCTCAGGTTTGAGAATGTCCCAAATATCCTCAGCCGTGAAGACTGAAGTGAAGAATTAATTTAGCTTCTCCGCTATGACTTTATCATCTTTGAGTGCTCCTTGAGCATCTCGATCGTCCAAGGGCCCCGCTGATTGTTTAGCCAGCTTCCTGCTTCTGATGTGCTTAAAAAACATTTTGCAATTACTTTTTGAGTTTTTGGCTAGCTGTTCTTCAAACTCCTTTTTGGCTTTTCTTATATTTTTACACTTAATTTGACAAAGTTTATGGTCCTTTTTATTTTCCTCACTAGGATTTGACTTCCACTTTTAAAAGATATCTTTATCTGTCACTGCTTCTTTTACCTGGTTGTTAAGCCACAGTGGTACCTATGTCATTGGTACCTACATGTACCACAACCACCGGCTCCTCACCAGCACTACACATAAAATTATCTAGATGTCTCAAGAGATCCGCAACCTTTGCACCAGAAAGGCAAGTCACCATACAGTTCTCCCAGTCATCACAAACCCAGCTATTTATGTTTCTAATGATCGAATCCCCCATTACTAACACCTGGCTTTTCCTAATGAGTGGAGTTCCCTCTCCCTGAGATGTATCCTCAATGCGGGAGGATACCATAACATCCTCTGGAAGGAGGGTCCCAACTATGGGATCATTTCCCTCTGCTCCAGTTGAATGTTCTCCTTCCCTGAGCTTTTCATCCCCCTTAACAACTCAGGGGCTGTCTGAGTGGAGGTGGGACGGTTCTACAGTGTCCCAGAAAGCCTCATCTACATACCTCTCAGCCTCTCTTAGTTCCTTCAATTCAGCCACCCTAGTCTCCAAAGCTCATACGTGGTCTCTGAGGGCCAGGAGCTCCTTGCACCGAATGCACACATACGCCACCTGTCCATTGGGACATACATGCTACACTGAGTGCAATAAACAGGATGGGCCCCACTCTGCTGCTGGGCTTCTGCCTGCATTATCTCCTACAGCTAAGTAGGTTATTGATAGGCTTTTTATTTAAATCAGGAAGTTTTGTTTTTAGTTTAGTTTAAAAGTTTTAAAGAATGGCAAGTGTACCTCACCCCCTTCCAACTCCCCTTCAGAACTCTCTCGAAACTCCCTGTTAGCGAAGCTTCCTGGTCAGTTAGTCAAAGGCATTATAAAGCCCTGGCCTTCCTGATAGCCCCGCCCCCCGGCTAAGGCTCAACCAATGAATAGAAGGTTCTAGATTTCAAATCCTCATTAAGAAGCTCACAGCTTCCAACTGCCCGCCACTGCACACGGCCCTTCAAACAAACAGCTCAGCACTTGAATCTCCAAACAGACAGACAGACAGACAAACACAAGCTCAGCACCCAGTTTCTTTCAGGGAACTACCAAGTAACCCCCAAACACAAACACACACTACAGACAGCCACTTAACTCAAGGATCCCGTACTCGCTCCTCCTTCATTTGGAGAACTCCCTCTCAAACTCCCTGTTAGCTGCCCCTGTTTGCAAAGCTCTCCTCCAACTGAAAACAACTGGGTCTGGCTTTTCAGCTCCTTTTAATACAGATCTCCTTGTTCCTGACTGGCAGCAACTTGCAGTTGGTTACTTCCCCCACAGACACTCTAGACCAGACGAAGGACTTCTCTTCTGCTCCTCTCTCTGACAGGGGTGTGGCAGGACCCTAAGGCTACATCTACACTGCAGGCTTTTTGCACAAGAACAGTCGTTCTTGCGCAAAAACTTGCGGAGCGTCTACACTGAACGTGCATTCTTGCGCAAGTAAATTTACAGTAAAGCGTCGCAACAGAGGGCTTCTTGCTTAAGAATTATTCCTCTCCCCATGAGGAATAAGCCCTCTTGCGCAGAGCTCTTGTGCAACAAGGCAGTGTGGATGGGCAACAGGGGTTTCTTGCGCAAGAAATCCTTATGGCTAAAATGGCCATCAGAGCTTTCTTGCGCAAGAGAGCGTCCACACTGCCATGGAAACTTACACAAAAGCACATCTCTTGCGCAAAAGCACATGGCAATGTGGATGCGCTCTTGTGCAAGATCTTTTGCGCAAGAACTCTTAAGGTGTTTTCCACTCTGATGCTTGTTTCCAATCCAGGCTCCCTTGATGGACTACATCCCCCATGATACACTATGGCCAGGGACTCCATGCTATGCCCCCTGCCCTCTCCAAGAGAGGAGACCATGTTGGGAGATACAGTCCAACCAGGAATCGGAGCCCACGAGGAGAATTGGAACATAAAGCACTCAAACTATATGTCACGATCATGAGGGTTAGCCAGCAGCCTGGGGACTAAGGGGTTAACTACACCTAAGCCAGGTAGAGTTGGCCAATAGGAATGTAGCTAGGAATTTCAAACTGGGACAAAGGAATTTGGGGTTTTCCCTCCTTTGTCTCTGGGGCAGTTTCTCTCCAGCTACTGAGGGAGAGAGAATGTCTCCCTCCAAGAATAGTCTCTTCACTATCTGTAGGTAGGATAAGGTTTAGATAAATCCGTTAGGTTTTATTGTTTTATGGTTTGGGAAATGGGATCTGATGTCTAGGCATTTTTAAAAATGGGTTTTGCTCTCCTTTGAAATTAAGTCTTGGCCCATGGTGGGGTTCCCCCATAAGTATATTAATTTGTGATGTTTCTATCTAGTCATTATGCTTGCAACAAGAATATTGTGGTGATAATAAAAGTTCTTTCTCTTTTCTTTGTATTAACCTGGTACTGGTTAATTTTTGTGTCCTGGTTTTTTACTTTAGGGGCTGAGACTTCCCAAGTGGTCTCTCCCTGGTTTCTTTACCATTACTTGGGTGGTAGCAGCTGATTTTATCCCCAAAATCTAGGTTTTTAAGATTTTTGGGGGAAATATTATACCAAAGCCTGGAAAGAGAAGGTTTTGGGGTACTTTTGTGGGCCCTCACTTCTGCATTTATCGTGCCAGATTGGGGAAAGACCCATGACACTATAACTCACATGATGCACCAAGGCAGCATTTTTTCATTTTCAGATGACATTTTTCAGTATTCAGAATTCCACTAGATCAGGAAAAAAATCAAAGTTTTCCTCTGGGGAAAAACAAAAACAAAACAAAGTCACATTTTGATCAACTCTACTTCACTCCAGTTTAGCAACATAAGGACAAAGTGGTCAGGGCCTCCAGACTATGAACCTCTGATTTAAAACACAGGGATAACATCCCAGAACTAAAATCTTTTCTGATTAAAAAAAAAAAAAAGGGTTGGCAAATTGATATAAATTAAAGACCGTGCTGCTGAGTTTTGTGAAGTGTAAGTAGCAGAAACTGCATTTTTAACCTTTATCCATGTATCAATTCCTTATTGAAAGAAAGTGGATGTCCAAAATATTATTTTTTTATATATTTGGCCAATGTGAAGAGTGTGTCAAAGTGGGGTAGTTTTAAAAATACATTTCCTATTGTATTATTGGGGGGGGGGAGGGGGGGAGGAGCTACCATGGACAGAGCTACTCCATCTAAGATGCTGTAGCAGTGCCTGCCTATGGGATACCCTGGCACACCAAATGCAGAGGCTGCTGCGGAATTCTGGCCAGAGCAGCCTCTGTCTGCTGCAGGCCCAGGCACCCTGCAGGCAGCAGCTACTCCAGTTGGGATGCCGGATGAGCCCTTCCCTGCAGGGTGCCTTGGCCCTTTGCAGGCAGGGGCTGCTCTGCTGTCCCAACTGGTGTAATCTCTGCCTATGTGGGGTGGGGGGGTAGCAGGGGTTGCTCTGGCCAGGCTAGAGCAACACCTGCCTGCAGCAGGTGAAGGAGCATTCCAGCCCAGTGGCAGGTGGAGCAGGTACTACAGGCCCCCCTGGCCCTCCTCTAATTGAGTAACCAGTTAAAAAATCTGTTTAACTGTTTAGTCAATTAAACAGGATTTCACATCCCTATTTGCTATCCAGGAGTTTGTGTCTTTTCTACATCTTTCAAAGCAGTTAACAAGTTAAAAATGTGAAACTGAATGACTAACTATACTGGGAAAGTGAGTACACACAGTAAACAATTATTATGATAGAGATTATCTTCTTCTTGAAACTCCTCCAGTAACAGTAATTTTAATAAATAAGTAAATTTATGCTCAGCATATGATTTTCAAAGATGCATGCAGTCAAATCAAACTAATTTTCTCTGGAACAAAGCTATTGTGTGAGTTTTATTCCAATGTTCAGCTACGTCATAGGTCGACCACAGAGCAAGGATGCAAGAGTGTTTTCACAATGAAAAAGTGTGGGTTTTTTATCTCCTCACCTTCAAGAATGGCTGAATAGTTTTTGCTCAAACTTTGTAAAAAGGTAACTTTTGGCAGAGGCTAAACCTGGAAAATGTGTAGTAAGTTGTAGTAAGTTATAAGTGAATGGAAGCAAGAAAGCTGAATGCAAACTGTCATGTAGCCTTAGCTGGAAGAGCTGATACTGGTATATCTATGCTACTGTCTCTTAGGCTTTGTCTACACTGCAGGGTTTTTGTGCAAGAAGCCTTTTGTGGAAGAGTTCTTGCACAAAAACTTCTTGTGCAAAAGCACATGCAGATCTCAAAGTGCATCGCAAAAGCGATGTGCTTTTGCGCAAGATAGCGTCCACACTGCATAGACACTCTTGCACAAGAAAGCTCTGATTGCCATTCACAGAAAGGCCATCAGAGCACCTGTGCTTTTTCCGATAGGGGTTTCTTGCGCAAAAGTCCCTCTGGAACGTCCACACCTGCCTTTTTGTGCAACAGCTGTAACGCAAAAAAGAGTTATTCTTCACAGGGAGAGGAATAACTCTACTGGCAAAAGCCCTTTGTTCTGTCGATTTTCTTGTGCAAAAACACACTTGAGGTGTGGACACTCCACCGGTTTTTGCGCAAAAACCTTGTAGTGTATACATAGCCTTAGTGTTTATCTTTGTGAATTGCAGTTATTAGAAGATTAAAGCCCTCATTTCAAGGCAACCCATCTCAATCATTTGAGACTATGGTCTTTCTTAGAATTACATGAGCATAACTAGAAAGAGGTGCAAAAGGAGCAGAAGGGAACGGGTGTTAGGTATACTATTAGGGCCATACCAAATTCACAGTGATGAAAAACACACCACAGCCCATGAAAGCTGTTTTTTTGTGTGGTTTTACCCTACATGACACTGATTTTACAGGGGAGACCTAATAGAAATTAAAAATGGAACAAATGGATACAATATGTCTCTGGTATGGCTAAGCCTAATTTATTAACAGGAGAGATCAGTATTAAAATTGCTCACCAACAGTCTGTGGAGACAAAAATATGGAAAGTGAGCATGCTCCCAAAATTGACCATAGGATCTTTTTGCTTACCCCAGGTTATATGTCAGTGGAGCGGGAAAGAAAATTATTGGACACTCAAGAGTGTATGGAATGAAGCCTATCACCACAGAACCATGTAACAGGGATACATCACTGGGAACATGTGTTTGGGATAAATTAAAAAATGTGACACGCATTTGGTATAATGGACAATGTGTATGTCTTACATCCTGGAAAAATATATTTTGGGAAGATGAAAGTATTTGTCAGTCATCAGCAGTGTTCCCTCTAAGATTTTCCAACCATTCAGCAGAGTGAGTTTTGGCTTGTGCACCAATATTAAGGTCATGTGTGCTTTTTTGGATATGTACCACCATGACACCCAATTTATTAACACACACATTCCCGGCTGCTGAAGCAGAAACACCCCCGCACCATGCAGCATGTCCTGTTCTCAGTTACCAGAGCAGACCCCCCCCCGCCCCCCCCAGCCATGAGGCATGTCCCATTCCTGGCCACTGGAGCAGACACCCCAGCCCCCGCCAGGCAACATGTTCTGTTTCTGGCTGCCGGAGCAGACAACCCACTCCCCCCCGCCATGCAGCAGGTCTTGTTCCTGGCCCCAACTGCCAGAACAGGCCCCGGCCCCCACTGCCATGTGGCAGCCCCAGCCACTAGAGCAGGTCCCGGCCAGCCATGCGGCCGTGGCAGGTCCCAGTCCCCCATCACAGTGGCTCCCTCACCACGCCATCTCAGCTGGCCGCTGCCTGCTGGAACAGTCTGCTGTGCAAGTGCTGGTGCGCGGCTCTCCAGAGGTGGCAGGGGAAGAATTTTTTGTGCATGACTGCACAGGCATGCACCTTAGCGGGAACTGTGGTCATCAGAGAATAAATATAGATGTAATGCCAGCATGCTATATACAAGAAATCACACTTACTATTTACCAAAGATTAAAAGGGCACAGAGTACTGTAACTGCCACATTGGTTAATTTCTCTGTCACCCTTGGCCTGGATTGGCATGATTTAATTGATCATTTAATGACAAAAACAAAGGTAACTCAGTTTTTACAACAAACACATAAGGAAACAGGGAAACGTCATTCAAATACTACATACAAATGGAGATAATGTTAAGAATTGCTAAAGCCAAAAAAGAAATAATAGTATGATATTTTTATAAGGCATATGGTCTATCATGTTTCACCCATTGTTAATTGTATTAATATTGTCATGTATTTGCTTAATGGGAATGCGTTGTATGTAAAGAAAATTTTTGTTAAACTACAACCACAAACTCAAATT
The DNA here is from genome assembly GCA_032595735.1 of Pelochelys cantorii. Lineage (NCBI taxonomy): Eukaryota > Metazoa > Chordata > Testudines > Trionychidae > Pelochelys > Pelochelys cantorii. The sequence continues at coordinate 46,420,251 of CM064335.1, forward strand.
GCTTCTCAGTATATTGCACTGAAATAATAAAGTGTGACCCACTCAAGAATTGTTCTTGAGGCGTCAAAAGGGGGATAATGTAGTAGAAAAATCCTAGTTTTAGTTATGTATGAGTTATGATAAAGAGTAATACTGTAATAGATTAAATGTATTGTGTGTTTTATTATTATATTTCATATCCTGCTGGGGACCCTTTTGATTAGCAGAAAGGAATGGGAAACCATTTGGTAAAGATGCAATCAGGCAGGAATAGACCTTTATGGTCATTATTCTGTTTTAAGCTTACAACAAACATCATGAAATAAGTAAAAAAATATGATGATTCTTCTTGGTGAAATTGTAATTTGATGTTCTTATCTGAATGTGCATATTGCTTCTCTATAACAAAGAAATCAACCCTATTTTGTGTATGAATGAAGAATGTGTGTGTTAAGAGAGAAGTATGAAGGCCATCTCTGGACCACATGTTCTAGGGAGAAGCTGAGATTGCTGTACACCCCATTGTGATGCAGATGAAGGGCAGATTGATGACTCTGAAAGATAAGGCAAGAACCTATCAATTGGGACAAGATAGCTGTGATATGAGAAGAACAACCTCAGAAAACAAGCACTCCTCAAACGGTGATTGATTACAGCATGATGCAAGACTTACTGATCACAATGAAGGAAAACTGCTTTAGAAAGGAGCTGCTTTGCCAGAATTTTGGGAGCACATCCTGCCAAGACTGGAGCATGGATCCAGACCAACAGAGCCCACTTCTATCCATGATCAATCTGCCTGGCAACCAGAGAGACACGGACCATGGACTGGTAAATAGCTATTGCTGGGGGGGGGGGTGTGTGTGTGTGTGTGTGTGTGTGTGTGTGTGTGTGTCTGTCTGTCTGTCTGTCTGTCTATGTAAACATACGCTGACTGATTTGCCATTGTAGTCTCAGTACAAATGGCATATTTCCTTTTCCCCCAGAAAAGATCCCATGTGTTTCTTATAAGCATAACACATCTTCCCTGCTAATTCCGTTCCCCCACACCAGAATGATGAGTTGCTTTAGTATTCCAAGGGAGGGAGTTTTGCAATGGTGCAGCATAAGGCTACACCAAGTGCAACAGGAACAATAAAGCCTGGCCCGAGGTCACAGCTGTTTACTTTGTGACTATTCCTCCTGCCACCCACCTGAGCATGGACAGACAATGGAAATAGGAAGGGAGCCGGGGATGGCTTACCTGACACATTATCTATAGATGCAACAACACATTCGCAGTATGGTTCCTATAGTTTTTATCATTCACACTGCCCCTCTCATGTCTCCCACCAACTAGTCTGATGCACCAATGGGGGCTCACCCCACATACTAGGAAACATTTCTCTTCCTTGAAAGAAAGCAGCAAACAATTAATTTAAAGAGTATTTTGTTCAGACAGAGATTCTGGAGTAGGAAGGAAATCCTAATGAACCTTTAAATAAAAACATCAGCTAATGAAGAGATGGGAAGAAAACCAAATGTTGTTTTGTTTTCTTTAACTTTGCAGGTCACCTTTAAAATTCTGTTATGTTCCCCCTGGGCACATTATGGTCTAACATACTAATTATGACCCTGAGCCTGAAATGTTTTATGCAGGTACTTAGTTTTATACACTGCAAGCTGTTCCAGTGGTTTCCTTGGAGCTACTTGATTGAATTACACAAAGTTAAGCTCCTGAGTAACTTTCTGAAAGATTGGAAACATAAGACAGACATGTTTTTGTAAACCTACAGCAAGGTTTACAAAAGTGCAGCGTTTTGCTGACATGATGCACGGTGCAGGACTGGGGTCTCTGTAACTTTACACACATTACTCAGAACAATAGCCTCAGAAGAGCCACCCACAAGAGACTTCACTCACTTGAGTATTTGCAAAAACTCAAAGCATGCTACATGTTGAATGTTCTGAGTACGTCCTTGAATAACTAAGCAGCCAGAGGAAGCTGAGTCTCATCACATAGTTTGTAAGATTGGAAATGCAACCCTACAAAGGGGGTTTTGTACAGAAGAAAGGGAAGAAAGAACAGCCTGTAATCAACTACATAAAAAACTCTCGGACTATTTTCAGCAGCAGTGTCATGTGCCTGGTTTCAGAAAGCTGCCAATTAGATTCAATTCCAGGCCATCAGTGGCTAACATATTTTAAAGGATTTCATGGGTCTCCCATTCCCTACTTCAGAACTCATGTTCTTGTATACGCTGAGTATAGGATAACTGAGATCTAAAATAATTGGATCTTCAATATTTAATCACTTTTAAAACACACACATTATGGGCCTATGGGGTGTAGCATAGAATTACTAAGTGGAGCTCTCATGCTCTCTTATCCTACACCTGACAAGCCTTCGCAAAACTTTTGTCACAACCAATATACTTCCTCAAAAAGTTTTGGTTTTGACAAATCAGTATTTTTCAACAAGTTCTAACCAAGATGTTATGCAACAGAAGCTGGCTTTAACTCATCTCTCTGAGTACTACCTCATCAGCAAGAATTATACAAACTAATATTGGTGAATTCCTGCTCTTCTGCCTACATTTTAGATTTTTGTCACACTTTCTCCTTGTTTTTACTAAGTTTGAATACCAGAAAACAACACAGAAAAGGGGCTGTGATGCCAGACTGGGATCTCTACAACGTAAATTTCACATGGAATCTGACACATAGATCTAACAAGTGTAGGCTGAGTCAGGTGATCTATTAACCAGTCCAATAATATCAACTGACCATCTATTTGCCCATGGTCAAATATTGTCAAATATTTTAACAAGAATGCTCTGATTTAGGCAGCAGCCTGTTTCATTGTATCATGGTGCAACTTGTTAGCAAGTCTACATAAATTCTTTGATCACTCACTTTACTACATACTACTGCCACCCATTAGAAAAAGATTACGTGTATGCATCTAGAAGATCTTCATTTGTATACCTGACTATACAAGTACATGGCACTTTATAAAGCCACGTTAAACTTTTTATTAAAAAAAAGTTAAAAGGCACAGTCCTTTCCCTGAACATCTTACAATCTAAAGTGACTAGACCAGTGGTCTCCAACCGTTTTAACCACAAGATCACTTTATCAATTGAAGTACAATGATTCAGGCCTGCCCTGGGAGTGGTGGGACAGCCAACATAGGATAAGTGACTCTCTGAAGGTAGCGAGGGGTGGTGGGTTCTGGAGTGGCTTACTGGGGTACAGCATTTGCCTGGAGAATGCAAGGTGGCGAGTTCAAGTCCAATACACCCTAGGACCAGCCAACACCACCTACCCCAGGGATGGAGATGGAGCTGGCCCCTGCATTAGGAAGGCAGGCAGGATGAGGGACCTGCTGAAGGTAGGGAGGTGGAGTGGCATCTCCAGTGAACACAAAGACAGCCCAGCAGCCTCTGGAGCACAAGGTGGTGGGCTCAATCCCACATCCACCCAAGCAGCAGCTGAGCAGCCAATACCACCTGGGGCAGGGATGGAGCTGGCTCCTGCAATAGGAAGGCAGGTGAAGGGATGCCCTTAAGGTAGGGAGGTGCTATGGGCTCTGGAATGGCCTATGGGATAGGGCATTCCCCTGGGGAGCACAGAGGGGGTGGGTTCAAGTCCTACCCTGAAAGAGTGACCAGACAGCAAACACAGGATAAGAGACCCTCTGAATGTTTCCAGTAGGCTTCCAGAGAAGATGGAGTGGAGCATCAGAGACAGCATTTGCCTGGGGAGCACAAGGTAGTGGGCTCCAGTCCTGGCCCCACAGCCGAGGGGCAACTGAAGTGCCAGCACTTGATAGCTTCCCTACCTAACCAGTCAGGATCACCTGTCAGAGGCTCCAAGACCTATTGAATGGTGACCACTGGACTACACAAACATATAGAAATTTAATTCAAAAGAAGAGAAAGGGTCACAATCATTAAACCTCCTCCTTAACACAACAGAAAGAATGCACAGCCATTAAAATTCTTAAAGAGTTGGTCTGCTGCCTAGCATTGATTTTTTTTAAAAACTTTTTTACAGCTGTTTATTTTATTTGTTTAATTTCATTCTTCTTTTCTTTTGTAACTGGTCAGCCCTGAATAACAGGCACATTTAAAGGGTAATGAAACAGTGCTCAAAATAATAATTATTTTTTCATTTTTTAAAACTTCACTTCAGTATTTTTTACATTAACTCAGTTAAGTAGCTTGTTTTTTTTGTAATTAGTGTAAGTACTAAGGCTAAGCCTACTGGAAACCATAAAGTCTTACGTTTTTGCTACTAGTGTTACAATAAATTAGCAAACAGTAAATTAGTTCGTCTAAAATGGCCACATATTTTAGACATTATTTGACCCATATCTAACCATTTTTGGACTTGTCAAAAGTGCACCACCAAGTGGGGACTCAAGGGTTTCTGTTTTGGTTTTACCATTATTAAGAAGATGGGGGGAGGGGGTTGGGAATGGCAGGGGAAGGCTCCTCTTACTATATTTCATATTCTATCAGCTCAGAGTACTCTGGGTGGGAGTGGGGATAGGAAAGGGAAACTTAAAAGTTAATAGGAAAAAAAAGGTGTACAGATGCTGTGTTAAATAATCCAAGGTCTCAGGTAAAAATCAACCCTCCAAACAACTCCAGACTAAGAACAAAATACTGAAGACTACAACTACTCTTCAGCCATCCTGCAAGGTCATGCAAGACGGATGGCCCTGAGACTGGAATGCTGCTCCAGTGCTGGAGCGCTGAAGCTATTAACTCCTCAGAGATGGCAAGGTTGGAGCTTTAATGCAATCACAAGCCATGCAGGGAAATCCCAGCTAGCAGCATCAAGGCAGTAAGAGTGAATGAAGGTTTCCTGCTTGTGGCTCTATTCACAGACAACTTTATCCCCCGGTAAATTATCCTTTATGAGATCTACACTGTGGGGAGGAAGTGAAAGAAGAAGGGTGGAGGAGTGAAGAAGTACATGTGAAAGGAATCTCACCTATATAGCCTGCATTCAATATAAATTAGTTAGCCAAACCAAAGAGATAGCTGTTGCCTGGTGGTACAAATTGGAAAACGAGCCTCTCTAGCTTTAAGCAGCACTTTATAGCAAACTAAGAAAGGTTTTCACAAAAGTCTCACATCAGCTCTACATTTTAATGATCAGATTTACCAATTAAAAAAGGAAATGCTCTGACTCAGTGGTCTGAGACAAACATTCAGGAGTTTAACAGGTGGTTAAAATGGTTATCAAAAAGAAAAAGGGAGATATCACATTTAATTTTAAAGGCAGTTCACCAGGAGACACACTGATTTAAGCAGGAAGTGGATGAAAAAATCACCGCAGTGCAAGAACCTGATTACAGTGGAAGAGTTTCCTACAAACATGGGGTGGGGGGGAGGTGTGAGGGGTAGCGAAGACCACTGAAATGGGCCAAATACCTGCACATATAATGAATCAAGAGTTAAGCACAGAACAGACTCTCTTGGCCAAGAAGCACAGAAGCTGGAAGAGGATGAAATTCAGGGCTTGAAAGGGATCTGAGGACTACACGGGTGGTTCACAAACTGCAGCCAATGGGCCACTTGCAGCCCAATCAGCACACAGTTGCACCCATGTGACCTCCTTAGGGCCATACAGTTTATATATGCATATAACGAGAGAGAGAGAGAGAATTATACTGCTAAATATAGTGTGCAAGGGTGTGGCCCACATAACACAGACACAGTGACATATGCAACCCACAATGGCAACTAGCTGAGAACCACTGGACTAAACTAGTGAGAGTGAATTTAGTGGTAGGTCATTATTCTCCTCTATTTTGTACTATTTGTGGACATATACACCTGTGCAGAGTCTAGGACATATACGCCCAGCAAGTCAGAATGGCACTGCTGTACACAGGTGGAAGTGACTTCACAGATACAATGGTTCCCTGTCCAAGTGTTCCACTACCTTTTCAAGTCTCAGATGGATTAGTATTAGTTTGTAACTTTGTCTCCAACTATTCAGTCGACTTGTCTCCCAAATAGTTAGTCTCCCTCTCATCTGATGAAGTGGGTTTTACTCATAAAGCTCATGATCTTATGTATTTTTGTTAGTCTTTAAGGTGCCCCAGGACTATAGAATCATACGGTTAGAAGAGACCTCAGGAGGTCATTGAGTTCAACCCTCTGCTCAAAGCAGGTCTAAATCATCCCAGCCAGGGCTTTATCAAACCAAGACTTAAAAACCTCTAGGAATGGAGTATCCATTCCAGTACTTCATCACCCTCCTAGTAAAATGTTTTTTCCTAATATCCAACTTAGACCTCCCTACCTGCAACTTGAGACCACTGCTTCTTGTTCTGTCATCTGTCACTAGAACAGCAGCATCTCAATAGAACAACCTCTTTCCATCCTCTTTGGAACCTCTGTGACAGAGTGCATCAACCCTGCACTGAGGATCAGCGAATTGCCTTCTCCCAGGTGGCTGAAAGGGCCCCATCCTCACAGCCCTTTTGGGGATGCTCCAAGGGGAGGCAGACTATAAAAGCCTCTGGAACAGCTCAGTCAGGGCTTACAGAAGAAGAAGGAGACATGGAGAGAGCTCTGGATCCACGGGAGAAGAAGCGGCCAGAACTTCCAGCAGCAGCCAAGTCCAGAAAGGCAGCCAGAGGAGACACCACACCCAAGTGAGACAATGAGAGAGAACAGCGGACAAATGACAGTAGGAAGGAGCCCAGAGCAGGGAATTGTTCTCCTGGTGCTCAGCGTGTTGGTAGGATCCCCCGCTGAGCAAGCAGTGGATTGTGCCACTGCCAACAAGGCCCTGAACTGGGATCTGGTGGAGTGGGAGGGCCAGGTCTCCCTACCTCCTCCATAGCCAGCTGGGGCAGGGGAAGTCTTCTGGCTCATCTATGGACTAGGCCTCTGGGTCATATTGTCCCTAGTAGAAAGGGCTTATCTATGGACTAGGGCTCTCGGCTGTATTAACCCTAGCAAAGGGGACAGGTATATGGACTGCGGCCATCAGGCTGCATTATCCCAAGTAGAGGGGATGGGTGTTTTGAACTAGGCCTCTGTGCCGTAATACTCCTAAGCAAGGAAATGTATATATGCAGGGCTCGACAATTAATGTAATCTACTCGCCCGTGGCGAGTAGATTTTAGCCTTACGTGGCCGCACAGCGCAGTCAGCGCATGCCAGCGTGGTCTGCGCATGCGCAGCGTGCGGTTCTGCACAGCTGGCGAGCGGGGCTCGCCGCCGCTTGGCAAGCCCTGTAGATATGGACTCAGGTCACTCAGCTGTGTTAACCCTAGTTGTGGGGGTTTGCACACGGCCTTGGGGAAAGGCCAAAGCTCGCCCTTACAGGGGAGTAGACTCAAGGGGCGTCCAAGGATAGGACACCCCTCGACAACATGGCATAGAATGCGAGTAGATGCCCGATCCTGCCCTTGAGATAAGGGGTCATTGAGCAGGCTGAGTAGTGGCATGATAGAGGACTCAAAGAAAGGTAGACCAAGGGGATTAGAAGATATGGATCCAGGGAAGCTCTTCAAGTGGCTATTAGAGAACCAATGACAGCAAGCAGCCCAAGCGCAGGAACAACAAAGCCAACTGCTACGACAGTTGGCTGTCCAACAACAGCTACAGGCAAACCAGCAGTAAGAACAGCAACAACAACTACTCAGAGAACTGGCCATCCAACAGCAGAACCAATAGGACCGATGACTCCAGCAATTAGCAATGCTATGGAAGGCAGCACCTGCCCCGGGTACTAGCCCAGCAAGAGATGGGGTCCTGAGGGACACACAGCGGTTATCCATCAGCCTCAGCAAGATGGGACCTGCGGATGATCTGGAGGCCTCCTTGGCGACATTCGAGCGGGTCGCCATGGCAGCTAGGTGGCCAGAGGAGCATCAGGCTATGATATTGGCTCCATATTTGACTGAACCTGCGCAGGTGGCCTACCGTAACCTAGACCTCCATGAAGGCTTAGAATATCTCAAGGTAAAAGGGGCTATTTTACACCAGATGGGCGTTAGTCCAGAGATTTACCAACAGCCGTTTGCCCAAGAACAATACCCTCTGGGGGCCAGGCCACAGACCATGGCCCAGAAACTCCAAGATTACTGGTGGTGGTGGATCAAACACAAAAGACGGACAGGGGTACAGGTGGCAGAAGCAATAGTCCTGGAGCAATTTTTACAAATCTTCTGCACCGGGGGGCAAAGATGGGTCAGGCAACACCACCCAACTTTCTTTAATGAGGCAGTGTCTCTGATGGAGTACTACTTGGCAGCAGAGGTGCCAGGGAAGAGGATCAGGAGAACACAGGAGAATATCAGAACTGGAGGCCCAAGGCTGAGGGGCCCCCCCCGCCAGTGAGAACCCCGGGACCCCAAAGGCAGTATCCAGCCATCACAGCATGTAGGGGGGCTGAAGAGACCACCAGCCACTAAGCTTTTAAAGATTTTTTCCCAGGTAGGGATACCGAGAGAGATCTTAACTGATCAAGGAACAAATGTGTCTTCAAAATTGATGGCCAACTACAAAACAGCTAAGCACTAAGGACCACGGTGTACCATCCCCAGACAGATGAATTAGTAGAACGTTTTAATCAAACTTTAAAGTCAATGCTGCAGAGGTTTGTGGATGCGGATCCCCAAAACTGGGATAAGCTGCTCCCGGCCCTATTGTTCGCTGTACATGAAGGTCCCCAGACTTCCACGGGCTTTTCATCTTGTGAGCTCCTTCATGGGAGACAACCTCGGGGAATACTTGATTTCTTGAGGGAAACCTGGGAGCACAAGAGTCATGGGTCCAGGCCCACATATATTACAACTCCAGGAGCGGCTACAGAAGCTGGGGGAATTCGCCCGAGCAGACCTCTTATAGGCACAAGAGGTACAAGCTCGGTATTACAATCAGGGAGGGCGAAACTCTGCACTTTTGAGCCAGGAGACCATGTCCTCCTCCTGTTAGCATCAAAGGAGTCCAAGCTGTTAGCAAAATGGCAGGACCCGTTTGAGGTGGTGCAGTGTGAGAGACTGGTAGACTACGAAGTGAGGCTGACTGGGAGGAAGAGGGAGGTCCAGACATATCATGTAAACTTCTTAAAGAAGTGGAAAACACAATAAGGCTTGTTGATTGTACCATACTCACTGGACCCGGAATTAGGACCCCTGGTCAAGGAGCAGCAGTGGGCCCCCATCAGGAATGCTCTGGTTCTTGGACTTCTGAGGATTATGTATGCAGCTTGGACGGTCAGTAAGTCAGATGGTCAGTAAGTTTGACCACCCCTGGTATATATAAAGGGACCCCCTGCCGCAACCACTGCTTTTTGGACATCTATACAAAACTCAAAAATTGCTAAAAATAAACCCTGAAAAACATGAGCTATAACAAGGTTACGTGGTATTTAAGTCTACTTAAACTCTGAGCAATGTAGCCCTGGCAAAGAATGAGACACAAGCACTGACAGGAGACATCGATGCTGCCCACAAACAGATTCTGACTGATCTGAAGAGAAAATTCCCAAGGGCAGAAAACAAATGTCAGGCTAGGAATCTGAACTGCATGGGGAGGTGGCCAGGAAGTCCCTGTGAAGGAAGATAAACATTATTTAGTACTAAATCAGCAATGAGGGCCACATCACTTCCTACTGGGAGCTGGGAACCACTGGGCTTGGTTCTCTGTCACCCTGCACCTTGTTCAGTCATTTATATCCAGGCAAAGCCAGTGTAAAGCACCACAACACCAGAATGATAGTGTTTTACATTCAGGCTACACTGATCAAAAAGAACACACAAAGCACATGGCAACAGAGCAGCAGGGCCTGGGACAGCTCCTCCCCAGCAGACAGAAGGCCTGCTGACAAAGCACTGTTTGCACTAGTACTTGTCCCCGCCGCGCAAAGCTTTTGTCCCTTGTGGGAGGGGGGTTGAAACACCTGTGAACAAGAGAGGCTGGGTTCCCTATAACATGCCCTGATATAAGCCCTGGGGAACTCACTGGACTTGAGAGGAATGCCACTTTTCCCCTCAGCTACTGAGTTCTGCCTTGTGATCAGCTTTCTGCTCTATTAATTCAAATTGTATTAGAGAGAATTAGCACCAGATCCACCATTTTCTATCCAGTCCCTTCCAGATTTTCCCACTTACCCCTAAATACATCTCCATAAGAAAAGGCTGCAGCCTCAAGAGACACACAATAGACTCTTTAAAAAACAAACTAATCCAGTCATAATTCTCTTCCTTGGCCTCACCAGGCACCAGTGTCACATCTGTGCCATCAGCCAGCCTATCACAGAGAATAACATGTCATTTCCCTGGAGAGAAAGCCTTCAACAGTGGAGTAGTTCTCAGACATCAGCATTTCACAGTTCAGCATTCCCTACAGTTGCCCAGAAGGTCACTGGCAGCACCAGCAAAGAAGAGGAACTACTGAAATCTTTTCCAGATGAAGCCAGTTTCAGACTATTGAAAACTCAGTTCATGTTATTCTACAGCTGATCGCGGGGTTAATTGATTCTGCGTGTCTCCTTATTCTGCTTTGAGGAGGAGAGACGGAAATGGGCAGAACAAGGACAAAGAAAATGAAAATAGAATGAAATAAGAGAAAAAAGACATATGAGCAAAGATTAAATGTGGAGGAAGGGCAGAAAAAAGAATGGTCACACTACTGGTTGGAAAATGGAGGTGGTATTTTCTCAAAGAGAATTGTGAAAGCGAAAGTTAATATGCAAGCTACCAAGAGAGAATATGAATAGCACACTACATTTCCATAGAACAAATCAGTTTGTGTCTCCAGATTAGAGATTTTAGTATCTTCTATTTATATAGCACATCTCATCCTGAAACAAATGATTTCTTCCATTTCTGACATGCAATCTCCTCTGAGATGGAATGCCATACCTATTCAGTGCTATATGCAATGTTTTAAGATAGAAAATGAACACAATATCCAATTGAAACTCTAGTGATTTTCTAGCCTTTTGTCAGACTGTATTTAGCTAGTACTCCAGAGCTAATGCCATTAGTATCTCCAGCTTGACTATACAGAGCCTTAGTGCGTGGCAAGCCAGGGTGTAAATCTACCTGACATTAGCTGGCCAGGTGAAGCCTGTGACCACCCAGTAATAGTTCTGTGGTGTGTTCTTTGAAAGAGCATTAGGTGCACTACAGAACTTTTAGTGCAGAGCAAGGACCTTGTGACCAGTAAGTGTATGGCAAGCTATGTACCATAGATTCAAATCCCAACTTGCTGTGCACTAAGTCTTGTGTGGACAAGCATTTATTCTGAGATTATTAGATGGCATCTACAACAATACATCCTCTGAGGATGGAGGAATGAGCTATCTCTTTTTCTCATCTGAGTAGCAAGAGGGAGACGTAGTGGACAGAAATGTAACAGACACTGGCTAGCCAGTCTGATGGAAAAAATCATGGTCCCAATTCTTGGGTGCATTCTGACTCCCTGTGCTGCTGAAACAAAAAAGCCAGAAGACAGCCAGATCCTCCCAGGTGAGAATTTCCTCACTATTGGAAAGTTCCACAAGTAGCACAGGTATGGCATAACAGCCCCCTACCACCTCCTAAACATAGGTTACCAGGCTGAGCCCAGGTGGGGGAACAGTGGAATAGGAGGGCATGGTCAGAATGTTTTGCATTCTGATTATTCCAGGCTGCAGAAACATCCATCTGTGGGAAACACCATAAATTCACAGGCTGCCAGCTGAAGACAGTATATAGGAGGTACAAAGGGTGGTATGGAACTGCCTTTGACTCCCACTACCAGGTACATCTCCAGAGAAGCACATCTCAGAATCTTGCCTGGGAGATCCAAGCCCATCCAGGTCTAACATGCTGGAGGAATTCCAATACTCACTCTGCCTAGGACATCACAGTTAATCTCTGGCTAGCAATTGCCTAAGAGCATTTTCAAGCCTTGCACAAAATGTGTGTCATCCTCAAGGTAAGTCCAGGAGCACCAGGAGTGGGGCCAGCTGGGACCTGGGAAAGGGGCCCAGCCCACGATGACAGGATACTGAGCTAGGTGGACCTTTGGTCTGACCCAGTATGGCTGTTCTTATGAGTGAAAGAGGGGATTGTGACCTGGAGCAGGTGATTGGGGTGCAGGGTCTGGGAAGGGGGTATGAGTGCACAAAAATATTCTGGCCTCGGGGAAGGGTGTAGGAAGGGGCACAGGATCAGGGAGGGAGTTGTGACCTGAGGGTGCAGGAGTATATAGGGTTTTGGTGGTGCCCTGGGGCAGCAGGGATCTGGTAACTTAGGGCAGACAGTTAGCGTGCAGGAGGGGGTGGGGTGCTTTAGCCTGCCTGCTGCAGCCCCAGGCTGCTCAAAGCAGCTGGCTCTCCCTCCATGTGCCGGAGAGGACTTTGTGCACTGCCCCCACTCCTAGCTCAATCATAGCAGCTCTGATTGTGCACTGCCCCTGCCCCCAGCCTAATCATAGCAGCTCCCATTGGTTAGAAAATGACCAAAGTCCCCCCCACACACACCAGCGCAGAGAAGCACGTGGAGCAGCCAGCCACTCTGAGCAGTCTGGGGCTGCAGCTAGCCTGCCTGAGGGTCCAGGCCAAGGGCCAGATCCAAAAGCTTGGCAGGCCACATCTGGCCCCTGAGCTGTATCTTGCCTACTTCTGGCCTAAAGTCTAATAAACAGTAGTTTTAAATAAGACTAAGCTTGTTTGTATCATCAGTTATCAGATGGATGTGCTGTGTTCCCACTGATTTATTTCACCTGGACAGGAAGACTTAAGTTACCACTGCTTTTGGCTTTAAAACCCTGGGTAACACATGTACTGTCAAAAAACATTTTGGTTTCTTGACTCACTGAATTTTCACCCCAAAATTATGGGGTCACAATGAGCATTCTCTCTACTTTCTTCCACCCTTGAGCAGAATTAATTTTCTTATGTGAACCAATGTGGGGCTGATGTGTGATGCATCACCTTCATATTGGTTCACATAACAAAATTCATGTGGCGGGTGTGGGGCCAATGGGTTTTCAGTGTAAAGAGGGTTCAGGCCGGGGGCAGAGGGTTGGGGGCAAGAGTTTGAGGGCTCCAGCTGGGGTGAAGGCTTTAGAGTGGAGCTGCAGTTGAGGAGCTCAGGACTGGGACAGGGGTTGAGGTGCAAGGGCTCTGGCTGGAGGTCTGGGTTTTGGGATGGGACCAGGGATGCAGGAGGGTGCTTTGGGGTACAGGACAGTGCTTAGGGGTGGGGGGGCTAAATGTGAGGCAGAGGGTTGTGGCTTGGGCTTATCTGAGTGCCTCCCTACTGGGGTTGGCCAGGAGGGGCCCTTTTTCCCCAGCCACAGCTGCTCAGTGCTGGGTCAGTGAGGGAGAAGCCCTTCTCCACCAGCCCAGGAAGCTTTAAGGCTTGAGGAGAAGTATCTCCCCCCAGTGCAGCCCTGAGCCCCTCCATGGAGTTTAACTGGAAACTGCATGGCCATTAAGTGGGAACTTAGACCACAATCCTCCTACACCTAATCATCAAACCCAGCAGTTTAGATAATTATCATTAAATAGAAAATCATTAAGAAAGCAATTTGAGTAAAGAATCTGACACCCAAGCCTCAACAATGAAGGAAAACCAGCTACCAGCAATTAAACTAGAACCTGGTGCATATAATCCCAATGTTGCTACTACAAAATTTGAATGGTTAGGGTTGTTACAATGTATATGCATGGTTCACATAGCTGGTTAATCTATCGCAAAACAGAACTGAGCCCTTGAGTTTTGTAAGGAAAGCTATTGGAGTAGCAAGACATTCATCCAAAACTCTTGTTTACAGTAGCTTATAGTGCATTGTAGGAGGGTTGCAAAACAAGGTTAAGTTAGGTTGGCAATTACACTGAAAACTCAACCAAAATGATCATCTTCTTAAAAAAAAAATCAGACCTTAGCAAAAACAAACATTGAACTCCCTGTTGTATTCCAAAATTATGAAGTTAGCAGATTTAAAAATCTTTTAATTCCCTTCTTTCAAGTTTTCTCAGGGAATGTTCCACAAAAGAGAAACTGGAGCTTGCAGGGATCCGTATGATCCTTTTAACATCAGAAACCTTGGGATTCAGTCATCTGTGAGGCCAGCAACCAGAGTAGCTGTGCACATACAAATGCTGAGAGTATATAAAGGAAAGTCAAGATTTACATGTATCAGTCTGCTTTCTTGAACAAGGCCTTACTCCCCATAACACCAATCATGTTAGGCTGTACTTAAATGCTTTCATCTCCTTTCCCATGTCCTACATCCAATGCCAAAAAAATCACCTGCTGCTTCTTCCTCGGACAATGGTGATTGCAGCAGTACTCACTAGGCTCCACTTCTAGGAATGAGAGCAAAGTGTGTCCCAATTGGTCTCAGTTCTTCTTCACCTCTGCCACTTCCTTCACTTCTACATCACATAGCTCCTCCACAGCTCCGGTATGATTATAGGGGTTTATGAGGGAACATCTTATAAAACAATCCCTGTATCTTGCACTTCTAAAAGGATGTAAAGAGCCTATGGCCACCTCTGATCTATGAAGAGAAACACACCTGAGAGACTAAGGAAACTGGGCTATTTTAAACTTTGTATAAATCTGACAAATCACATTTTTAAAAGGCCATGTGGTCCTGGCCAACATTCTGTCTCTCAGCAAAACAGAGCTCATCATGCTATGTGCATCATGACCAGGATTGTCTCCTACAGTTACTACACCACAAGCATATTTGCACAGAGCTTTGATCTGACTCAGATATACAATATAACAATGTATTGTAAAACCAAATTCTGCAATTAACCAAAGCTGGCTATATCTGAGTACAATGCAGAGAAAGAAAGAAATGGACCTGAGTTTTACTCATACTTATTTAATGCAACCAAACTGCAACCAGAGAATATGTATTATTTTACAGCAGGGTTATAGACCATACACCTACCTACATGGTACCACAACTACGGTATCTGAACACGTATTAGAAAAACTGCTGATCGCAGGTTCTTCCCTGATGTCCTCTGAAGTTCAGTCAACTCTAGGAAATTAGGTCAGTTGTCTACACTAGGCGATAAGTCAGTATAAGTCACTCAGAGGTGTGAAAAATCCACATCCCTGAGCAATACACTTAAACCACCCTATCACCCAGTGTAGATACCGCTAGGCTGACATGAAAACTCTTCTGTAAACCTGGCTACTTCCTCTCAGGGTTGTGGCTTAACTGCAGTGATCGGAGAACTTCCTCTGCCAGCATAGGAAGTGGTTTCATTGAAGTTCTGCAGCAGTGCTGTTTTAGCAGTTTTTGTGTGAACAATCCCTCAGGTAGAGCCATAATACATCAGTGCACAATAAAATGGTTACTGCACCCTTCATTCTGAAGAATCAGTCCCTGAAAAACAACCTTAATGTCTATAAAGAACTGCTTCAACACAACAAAGGCTGGAAACTGGATGACAGGAAGGACTAGGTACTCTCCCTCTGCCTCTTCTAAAGAAAGAAATACTACACTTTGGGCTTGATCCAAAGCCCACTGAAGTCAACAAAAAGAGTTCCTGAGACTTCTGTGGGCTTTGGATCAGGCCCTATGTGTTTAAAAGTACATAACTTGAAAAAGCGGGTAGATCGCAGAAGCTACCCTGTTTTCTTTGGACGGCAATTCTGTATGAGCTGAGCCAACAGCAAATAAGCTTTCTTTTCATCCTTGCCAAAACTCTGCTATCTTGGTGTTCTCGTGGTACATGTGAGATAAATTCTGCTTTCAGATACTGCAGCAAATCCCACCTTGCTTGCAGCATAGTTAAGTAACGGCATGTTTATTACTCAGCTGAAGTGAAGTTTCATTCAGGATGTGGGC
Organism: Pelochelys cantorii; assembly: GCA_032595735.1. Classification (NCBI taxonomy): domain Eukaryota; kingdom Metazoa; phylum Chordata; order Testudines; family Trionychidae; genus Pelochelys; species Pelochelys cantorii. The sequence continues at coordinate 46,436,057 of CM064335.1, forward strand.
TCTCCTAGCATAAGGGACAGCAGGAAAGGCAGCATAATAGCCATTCTCCCCACCAGACTGCTCCAGAGCAGCCATGCTTAGGGGCCATTGGCAAAGGATATAAAATCCCATTTAATCAATTAACTGGTTAAACACTGTTATGTTTATCTGGTTAACTGCTTAAACAGGGCAGGTAGGGGTCCACTTCAGCCTCCCCACCATGGGTGGGGGCTGCTCCAGCCAGGCTGGAGTGCTTCTCGCCCAGGATGTGGTGGGTCCAGCCTCACCCATTAAGGGCAGGGGCTGCTCCAGCCAGGCAAGGCTTGCCTCAAGGCGGGAGCTCCTCTGGCTGGGCTGGAGCATCCCCTGCCCACATAAGGCGGGGGGCTGCTCCAGCCCAGCTGGGCCACTGGTTAACGATTACCGGATGATACTTACTGGTTAACCAGTTAACCATTCACATCCCTACCATTGGCATGAAGAGCCCTCCACCCCATATCAGGCTACTGAGGTGGGAAGACAGCAGCTGAGTCTCTGTCACTCCACCTACACCACTAGTGTTTGGAAGGTGAAGCTGCCCTAGCACTGGGAACCATCACAAAGGAGTACTGCTGCCTCAGGGCTTTAGGAGCCAGCACAGGTTCTTGTGCGAAGAGAAGACCAGGTCCATCAAAGAGATAGTGGAAAGAATTTCCTGACACTTCCCCCACTTTCTCCACACACACTTCCCCTTGATTTGCACTCAACTGTGGTGAGTACCTATGTCGGGGTGGGCAATAATTTTTGATGGGGGGCCACTCCCAAGATTTTGGAAAGTGGTTGAGGGCCGCACTCTTCCATGGTATTAATGGAGAAAATGTGCGGTCTGGGATGGAGGTTGGGTGCAGACGGGAGCTTGGGGTAAGAGACTGGGGTGCAGAAGGGAGAGTGGGGTCTGGGAGGGAGTTTGGGTGAAAGAGGCAATTGTGACCTATGGCAGGGAACTGGGGTGCAGAGTTTTGGGATGTGACCTCGGGTAGGAGGGGATTGTGATCTCGGGCAGGAGATTGGGGTGCCAGATCTGGGAGGGGGGGTAGTGGGACAGGAGTGGGAGGCAGAGGGTTGGGGAAGGGAGGGCCCTGAGGAGCCAGAGGCAGGTTCTCATCAGGAGACTTACCAGCCTGCCTGCCGAGCTAAAGGCTTGCAGAGCTTAAAATGTTTCTGCCTGCTCAGCCATATGCTTGAGTGAGTGAGTGAGCAGGAAGGTTGTGCTTTGTGGGTGGTAACCCAGTCCCATGCCCTGCAAAGGTGTCTGTGTCTAGTGCTTTGGGCTCAAAGAACCTTGTATAGATGCACAAGAGGTGAATTGGGCCCCATCCTAGTCTACATTTGCTGGGCAATGAAGGGTCTGAGATTCCATTCTATGGGGATTGTTGATATGACCATGACAAACATTATAGGGATACAATACAGGTTACAGCTCAGAATCGCAAGTTCAGAGAGGAGTACAACTCCATTCAGTCTGTTTATATATTGTTGTATCACATTACTGCAGACATGAGTAGGAACTGGGGTCCCAAGTACACAGAGCCCAGTGTTCTCAAATGTTGATGCTTAGCCTCGGAATGGGAAAGAACCATTACCACTACTGAGAGACACCCGATTTGGGGTGTTCCGGCTGTCTTTCATTAACACTTACTAAAATATATCAAATTGAACAGGGATGAAGAATTGGATTTTTAAATTAAAAAAAGATGCAAAAGTTGCTGAACATTTCAAACAATCTAGTGCTATTTACACCAGGAATAGCTTTCAAAGTTTGAAGCAGAACCCCTAAAAGGAACCCAACATAAGTATGCAAAACCCATCAAACACCAACCAGATATCCTTCTGGGAAAACTAACATTATAAGGAGCCCGGCGCTGTGCAGGCATTAAGCAAGTTTCTCCATTCAGCTCAGCCTCTGGCAAATGCCTGAGCTGCAGAATTCCTCGATGTCTATGTCATCTTGAGTCTACTAGGAAAAAAAAAAGTTGCAGGCTAACAAATACAAACCAGGTCCCTAAATCCTGCCAACACTATCCCTGCAGCATATCCTGCACACACACACAGCCCCACTGATGCAGTAAGACTCTGCGGGTGCCAGGATTATGCCCATAGTTCTTGGTTACAGGCTCAGATATGAAAGAGAGTCAAACAGTAAACTCATCAACTGCCCATGTAAGGAGCAAAATAACATCTCTTTCCCCATTGTATGGAGCTACACTTCCTTCCTCCTCAAAGAAAATAAGAGCCCAACTTGGATATGATATTTTCTGTAAAACCAGCAGCCATAAACCAAAAGGAGCAGCCATAAAAGCTTCACCCACTACACAGGATAACAGAAAACACAATCACAGGACAGCTCAACATTCAGATCGGAAACCATTCAGCAAGGCGTTACACATTTACTCCTTCTGGATAATGTATTACAAATGCGGAGATTTTGAGTGAATCTCGAATGTGCAGCGCATTTCTAGAGACTTAATGCTTTGTATGCTGTCCAATCAAGCTACTGCGAATTGCCTTCCTATTCCATTCCATGTGTATTGGAATAGTTACAAAAGGAGAGAACTGAAATACAGTACTTCATATTAAGCTTTTATTTACTGCTGCCTGCTACTTTTATTCTTCAGTAACATTTCAGAGTATAGCTGAGAAATAAGAGCTGCTTCACGAATTTGGTGGGAGGGAATTTCAGCCCTACTGATAAAGGATTTACACCATAAGTGTTAACTTGGGCTAATACTAGGAAAGCTGCCAAATGAAGATGAGATGATAGATATAGATAGATAGACAGAGCTCTAGCGCCCACCTCAAACTCATTACCTTAGCCAATAAACTATTTACCCTCCCTCTGATCTTCACTGCCCATTGTGAGGGGGAAAACATGGTGGAATGTAGACTCACTCAGTCCTGACTGGGGACCCTTTCTGCTAAGTGACTGATTACTGAAAAGACTGTTGTCACCAAAGCATCTACCCAGATATGAAATATGTAGATTAAACTCTGTGTTCCTAGCAAGAAAAAATGAGAAAAGTTGAATTATAAAAAGAAACAGAGTTTCCCATCTAGGTATTCTTGGCACTACAAACTTGTGGGCTATGGGAAGACTTCAGGATAGTTCTAAGTACCCTGGGAAAAGGAAGTATAATAGAGGAGCAACAGCATGACCCTATAACTAAGTGTACCTCACATAGCAATGCTCTGACACCATTGGCTGTACAGAAGGGGTGCTCGCCCCTTCCCACCTTGAGAAATCCACCACTACTATTGTTATGGCCTCATTTTCCCTGGGCCTGGCCCAAAGCAGAGATCTTAAATTGCATTTAATCAACTAATCGAGTAGTCGATGGAATTTCCATCAACTACTCGATCAGTCGATAAGGGGGAATCTGCACAGCCACACTGAAGTTAGCTCCTGGCCTCGGCGGCTAACCCTGGTGCAGCTCTGCCTTTTAATGTATTAAGAGATGCCAGCTTGTGTTCAGGCCCACCACTGCACCCCTGCTTTTAAAAAGTATTAAGAGCCTGAAGGCAGAGGCGCAGTGTCTGGGGTGAGCTGGGAATCAGCTGATTCCTTGCTGACGACTGGTCCCCCGCTACACCTCTGCCTCCCCTGTCCTCCCTGCGGAGATAGTGCTGAGGGGAACTGGCTTTTAAGCTGGCTCCTTCCAGCACTGGCTCCAGCTTCTCCCATCTTGCTGACTCTCTCTGATGGAAGTTGAAGGCTGCTGTCAAATCCCCCCTCACTCTTCTCTTCTGCAGACTAAACAAACCCAAATCCCTCAGCCTCTCCTCATAGGTCATGCGCTCCAGCCCCCTAATCATTTTGGTCGCCTCCGCTGGACCCTCTCCAATGCGTCCACATCCTTTCAGAGTGGGTAGCTGCCACTCTGGCTGGTGTCAGGGAGCAGGCCGGGCAGCGTTCTCTCCTCTTGTTGAAGATGTTTCTCAGCTCCCGGCCCCCTTTGCTCCCACAGAGGCAGCTGGTAAGAGCTGCCTGAGTAGGAAGACCTGGCTTCATGGTTGGCAGAGACCTCCAGGAACAGGGACCTCAGGGGAACCCTCCCAAGCACACAGCCCCAAAACCCCTCTCCCTGCTACCCAAGGTACCCCCTCCCTGCACAATAAGCTTCCCCTGTGCCCACACCCAGCCCCAGCTACCCTTTCCCTGCATCCTCAGCTGTTTTCAGTCTCTCTGAGCTAAGACCCCACCTTTGAGTTGTAAATGTTGGTTGCGCTGCTCCCCCACAACACAGACAAGTGGATGGTCTGCTGCACGAGTCAGAAGGTGGAGGTGGTGCTCCCTCACAGGACCCTGCTGTGCGGAGCTAGCTTGAGCCCCGCTCGCCCCTGCCCCCCAAAATATAAGTCAACATATGCCCAAGGGCCCACCCTTGCCAGATCATGGTTTTTTTAATAGCATGTTGAGGGAGGGCCTCACAGAGAAAAAGGTTGAGAACCCCTGATCTACAGTATACTTTCACAGAGATAACTGCATTCAAATAACAAGAACAGTTATCTTTATAGGGTTATGGAGAGGGTAGCTTTTAAAAGCCCTGCAGAGGTAACATCCACTGTATAATTAGATTTAAGTTCTGTGGTTGTCACAGTAGCATACAGGCATATTTTAGTTAGTAGCTATTTGGCAGCTGCAGGTTCCCAAAAGAAATAAATGTATCCAGAATAATTTTGGCAGAGCACAACACAGAGCAATCTATTTCTTCATTTACGTATTTCCACTGTCCGAGACAAGTTCTCATTGCCTGCAGAGGAGAGAAGGAGAGAGGTTATGTGTCCCTTCTCTAGCACTGCCTCAGAGAGTGAGCTGGGGTGCCATCCTGCAGTGCCGGTTTGAAAAGCCAGTGGACAATTTGAGTAAACAAGGTACCAACTTGCCTGTAACCCTCTCTGATTTTTGTGTGGACTTTACTCATGAAAGAGAAAAGGATAAAAGTGCAGCAGAGATTTAAATTCAAAACTTGATAAACTGGCATCGTTATAAACTTGGGAGACATCCAGGCTTTGGCAGCAGCATACCAGGCAAGTGATGAATATTGGAGAAGTGATGGAAAACCTTATTAGACAAATTAAACCATTTAGAAGCTACAATGAATCAAACCGCAAGCCACTGAATTATATGAAGAAAATGAATCAGCAAACCCAGTTGTTCCTTTTGAGAACTGAATTTCTAGAGCTCACAGCCAAAAATATATTTAATATCTGAGATCCGCAAACAAAAATGCAAACATTTGTACAGTTACATGTGCCAGGGCAACTACCTACACAATTGCACACGTAGCTCTAGAATGTAGATATCAAAGTACCCATTTGCACACACAAATGTACAAGTTGTTGATGCAACTGTCAAAAGTGTGCAAATTCGCACATCTATCTATAAGCATAAACATCTTTTAAAATATCTGACCTTTAAACAAGAGGTGGAAAATGTCCCTATATCATATACATGGAGCAGGACTTTCAGATGCCAGGATGGATAATGAAGGTGTCTGACAGCACTCTTAATATTAATAAAAAACAAGGTGGAATTTATCTACTGTCTGAAATAGAGATGTGAATGTTCAACCAGTTAACTGTTAAGCCTCACCCTTAAGGCTTACCAGCTGTTAACGGGTAGGGATTGGAGCAGCTCCCCAGGACTTACTGCAGGCAGGGGCTGCTCCAGCTGGGCAGCAGGTCGGGGGGCACTCCAGCCAGGCAGGAGCGACACCCCTCACTCCCCTTCCCCTCTAATCAGTTAACTGGTTAAACAATACCAGTTAACCAATAAAACGAGTTTTTACATCCCTAGTTTAAAAGCAATACACTGATATAGTCCCATATGTCTGCATAGCACTTTACAGACACAAAAAATATATTGCCCATGGATTGAAAGATGTATCCAGCAAAACTTGAAAGAAAAAAAAAAAACTAGCTGCCTGGTTTCTAACATCTCCCCTAGTGAGCAGGGAAGCCAATGCTATCAGCTTCTGCAGAATCAAGGCCTTTAAAAAAGTTATGGTCCTGGCCTTTTTTATTGAAGTGCTAAACTTCAGAATATAAAGGAGGGTAGATCAAAGCAGTGCTGTGTTTCTGAAACTGTAGGTCAACAGCTGCAGCACTTGTGACAGTTCATAGCTTTCCCAAACTGCTGCAGAAAGAAAGGTGACCAGCACATTGTAGAGGTCGCGCTTATTAGCTCAATCCCCAAATCAGTGTTTCTCAAATCATCCACTATGGCCACATTGAGCCACCACATTATTTTTGCTCCCCTGACAGCCTCCAGACTGCACAAACAAGCACTGAGCTATTACATATTAACATTGCCTTGTAAACTAAATAAATCATGAGTGTTCACTCCCTTCTAAATATTACAGTACAGCACAGACAGAGCTGCATCACATAGGTGGGGGGGTTTTTTCAAGTCACAAAGCGTGGCCCTGAATAGGGCCGCCAGATGGTTTCAACAAAAATACTGGACACACTTGACATTCCATCACAATCTACATTGCATCTTATTTAGAAAATACCAGACATTTATATTTTCTCAATTTGTTTCCTGAACAGAAAGCTCAAATACTGCACTGTCCTGGCAACCCTAGCTCTGAATACAATACAAAGATGGTCCACAAAGAGCCATTTGCTGCTAAGAAAAGCTGAACAAGGAAGAAGAAAAATGAGAATTTCAGGACCAGGGAAAAACATGGTTTTGTGTTTCTGAAGCCATCTGATTCTATTTCTGAGCAACCTGTAGTGAGTGCTGTTTGTACAAAAGAAATGTGTCAAATTAAAATGTATGAAATGCAATGTTACTACAGTATTCATGCTGGGGAAGATCAACACAACTACCACTACGAGTTTCAGATGCACAAGCTGTTATTTGATGCAAAAACTAAGCCTGAAAGACAACAGTGATGGCTCAGAGACTACTTCCGAGGAATGCAAGAAAATCATTTGGAAACACAGAACTCACAAAGAAAAGTTTTCTGGCCAGACAAGCAGAAAATGTGCTTTTCAGAGAAATACCGTTAATTTTCTACAAAATGAAACAGATGAAAAAGTCACAGCGAGCCCTTTCTACAGCCTGTGCGCCCATAAGAGCTTCAATGTTGTGAGGAATCCAAAGGTTATTGTATTTATTCACTTTTTGGACTGTGATCGCTATTATTTTTCTGAAAGTATTTTACTTCAGGTGAGCCTGCGCAATAGGCCAACTGGTAAACAACTCTTTCAGTGGGTTCAGGTGAGACTGGAGGAGTGCTGCACTAGCTTTAACAATCTATGTGGCAGATGGAGTAGCAGATCTGCAAGGTGCCCAAGTTGGAGTGCTGAACAGCTTCCAGGAAAGCTACACTCAGAAACTTTTTTTGTTTCACTGTTTTGCCCACACCAGCCAGTAACACTTCTATGAAAAAGTATGGATGAGGATAAATCTGTAGCGCAAAAGTGCATCACTGCTGTCAATGAAGGGAGATTTGCAACTCCATGTAAACAGGCTGCAAGACATGTATGGTGCTGCTGAATTGCATGGGGGCCAGCAATGTAACTCCCAAGGTGTCCACACTGGCAAGGTACTTAGTACGCACTAGCTCTGCAGTTAGTGAGCTCTAGGTAAACCACCTTGGTGAGAAGTACAGAGCTTGCTGCAATCTGGATAGCGTGCTTGGGTGCCAGTGCGGACAACTGCATTCTGACTAGCCTCTGGAAATGGCCCATAATGCCTCAAATCCCATCTGCTCTTTGACCGTGGAATTTGTCTGTTTGCCCTGTAGGCATGCGCATATCCCCTTTCAGAGCTGTTTTAGGCAGCCTGAATAGTGTGCTGATTTGCTCCTGGACACAGAGCAAACCATTCAGATGAAATGCTCATGATATTGAACACTGAGGCAGGCGCGCGCGCGTGTGTGTGTGTGTGCGCGCGCGCGCGCGCAAAAACTCGTGGAGCATCCACACCTCAAGCGCATTTTTGCGCAAGAAAATTTACAGTGAATCGACAGAGCAGAGGGGGTTTTGTTGTATAGGTATTTCTCTTTCTACGAGGAATAACTCCTTTTTGCGCAAGAGCTCATGCACAAAAAGGTGCATGTGGACGGGAAACGGGTTTTTTGCGCAAAAAAAAAGCCTATTGAAAGAAGCACAGGTGCCCTGGTGGCCATTCTGTTAATGACAATCAGAGCTTTCTTGCGATAGCGCGTCCATGTAGTCTGGACGCTCTCTTGCGCAAAAAGCGCATCACTTTTTCAATGAGCTTTTGCAGTGCGGACACGTTCTTGTGCAAGAAGTTTTTGCAGAAGATCTCTTCCAAAAGCAAAAAGCCTGCAGTATAGATGTAGCCTGAGAGATTGCTGTGCAAAGAGCCAGGAAGGGAAGTGGGGAGGGAGGTCTGAGATGTTGGAGATTCCCCCTACCCCTGCCACAGGAAGGGTTGTTTCCTGCCACTGTCTGACAGCACTGAAGTAATTAATAAATTCAGAAAGATAGGCACTGACATCATCCAGCCCCTACAAGACGAAAGATACTTCTCAGTCTTTTAGGTGCTTAGTCACTTTCTCAGAGGTCAGTATAAGAATGTTCAGCAAAAGGTCAGTTTCACTGCTACCAACTACCTGAATATCCTCTTGGAGGATCTTAAAAACCATTTCAGTGAAGAAAACTTTGTTTCAGTCAGTTCCCCTTTGTGACGGACTCATTCAGCAATTCTGGTTCAGGATTTTTTGGCTGAAAACAAACTAACTGCCTTGCAAAACATTTTGATTAAAACAATCTCAAGTACCTCATTCTGCAAATGTGCAATGATGCAAGAATGAAAACAGTTGAGTCAGTCCAGTGTTACAATACAGGAGTTCTGGAGTAATGCATACCTGTTTGAGGACATCATCAAGCAGCTAAAGTTACTTTTCTTTTCTTGTCCCTCTTTTCTACTATTTTGTTGTGTGAGAGGCCATTTGTGCACTGCATTTTCTGAAGTACAAGTACCTAAATTGCCATCACTAATGCTAACTTGGAAGCTGCTCTTCTAGTTTCACAGGAGACCAGAGATCCTGGAGATTTTCCATTCAAAGAGCTCCTGAACTTTTGCAAGTATTCTGATCCACACAATGGATGTGTAAAAACCCAGAACTTTAATTTCATTATCATCCTGTATCAATACAGTATATAACAGGAACATGTTTGTTGTTACTACGCTGTTGTTATTACTGGACTGGATTCTTTTTTTACTGTTTGTGAAAGAAAGAAAGAAAGAAAGAAAAAGAAATTGGACATATTGCAGATACTGCACTTTCTACAGAAGAGAGTGAAAAATTAAAAGGAAAAAAATCTAAGCATGAAGGTGCAGAAAGCCCTAGATCGCCTTACACAGGGGCAGGGTGACAAAGTCCATTTTGCTGTGAATTAAGCTAGCCTATTCTGAGGGAGAGAGACAATAAGAACATAAGGAGATGATATTAAGATATTTAGATCCTTATATAATTTAGCAGTTAAATTATCCCAATTCTGAAGTTAACATCTTGTGAGTAACATTAGGAGAGTGGGAGAGTGTTCACACATTTACTGATGCTATAAACAGTTGGAGAGAGCTGTCTGTACAGCCACCTGTGTATTTGAATGGCTTTCTTTGCCAAGGTATTCCAGAGGCATGCCTAAGAAGCTATGAAAAGCAAATACAAAAATAAACTCTTGCTTTGCCAACTGTAGAGCAAAACTTAAGATAGGTAGTAGACTTGACTTTTTTCAGTATTATGTTACACACACATCACATCACACATACACACCAGGGACGTAATAGTGTAGTTGATTAACCGATAAGCAAAAGCGTATACGTTAATGCTATAGACTACACGTATTTCCTCCCCACCCCTTGCCAGTAAATTTTTTAGCAGGCTGGCCAGCAGCCCAGCTCAGTCCTGGCTTGCACTAGGTCTGGGATCTACCTACACTGTGGCTCTGCATTTAAAGTGTATTAGGAGCCAGGCTGGCAGGCAGCCCAGTTCGGTTCCAGCTTGTGACGGGTCTGGGAGCTCAGACCCCTCCCCCCCCCCCGGACAGGGGCTGCCCAGGGACTATAGAATAGTCAACTGACCGATAAGAATTCATGAGGTTAATCAACTATTCAATTAACCGATATTTAACATCCCTAAGAGACACATATTTGTGCATGTGAGATCCACACACAGGCCAACAAGGAAAAGCTACCTAAAGAAAGTGAGATTGCATTTGGTTGCACTGATCTCAGTGGCATTTTTATTTTATTGTAGGAGTGAGTTCCTTAGCTAGGTTCAGCTCTCATTGAAGTTCTGACCATTTCCAGTGCTCCTATGTCTTCCTATGTCAGCCAGCAGTTTCAGAGCTTCAGCAAGAGGGAAGGGTCATGGACACTAAGGCTACATCTAAACTACGATCCTCTTGCGGAAGAGGAAATGCAAATGGAGCTCTCATTTGCATATGTCACACTCTCATGTGCATTTCCTCTTCCTTTCCCTTTTGCACAAGAGGTTTTTACACAAAAAAGCGCTGTGTAGACGGTAGGGTTGCCAGATGGTTTAACCAAAAATACCGAACACCCTCCCCACCCCCCAAAAAAAACCACCAGGGGGAAAATTCTGTTGGGGGGGGGGGAAAGGAGGAAGACCAAAGTTGTTGAGCACAAAAAAAAAGACCCCGAAAGTTATTAAGCAAAACAAATAAAATAAATAAATAAAATAAAATAAAACCGCATTAAAACAGCATGGCCCCTTTAAGTGCAAGAGGGGAGGGGTTGAGCACTAAGACCCAAGGAAGGCATTGCTTCCCCTTGCTTCAGGTCTTTTTGCCAGCGGCCATCTTGTTTTCTTGATCGAGCCCCCCACAGGTAAGCAGAGTCCGGGGGCAGGGGTCTGGGGCCGGGGACCTGGGCCCAGTTGCCGAGTGTGTCTTAGGGTTTCCAGGTGTCTGGTATTTTCACCTCCTGGCAGGGGAAAAAAAAAAACAGAAAATACCAGACATTTCAGGTGTCCGGTATTTTCTGAATTTTTTTTTTTTACCAGACAGGAGGCGAAAATACCAGACTGTCTGGGCCAATACCAGACACCTGACAACCCTAGCAGACGGTGCCTTTTTGCGCAAAACCCCCCTTTTGCACAAGAGCTGTTCTTCCTCAAAAAATGAGCGCTCCATTTGCATTTCCTCTTCCGCAAGAGGATCGTAGTTTAGACATAGCCTAAGGGAGAGGAAAAGTCCCAGCTACACCAATCCTTGGGGTGCTTAATCCAACCAATCTCAGGTCAGGAACTCTGAACTGCACTCATTTTTCAATGGGGAGTTAGCCCAAAGAGTGGAGCACTGTGGTGAGGTATTCACACCAACTAGAGTTGCTGAGTTGTTGAGCTGCTGAATTTTGTGCCAGTGGGAGTCTTTTGAGGGAGTGAGGCTTTATTACAAAGAACACTGAATAGCAGTAATTAAGCCTGACAATCACAAACAGAAAGATCACCCTGGCCAAAACTGATATAATGGGGCAACAGTCTTCTATAATGAAGTCGCAGGGATAACGGGCACTTTTCAAAGCCATGGATACTTGCATATTGAAGAGTACTGAGAAATCCAAAAGTAATTTTGTAATCAGTAGGCAGATGCCCTCAACAAAAGAGTTCCTGAAAATGTTCTCTTCTTCTTATCGGCATCATGTCTATCTTGCCCTACTGAATTCTGGCCTGCTCCTCTCCATTCAGATGCTGTCCATGGCATGGCACTGGAAAAGATGATCCTGTTTACAGTGATGATTTGTTACTGAGTACTAAAATATGTAGTGTTTTGTGTTAAGAAAAACAGTAGTGAATAATTGGTTCAAAAAGACACAAAATCACAGTTTCTAAGGTGAACTATTGAGAGAAGTTCGTTCAGAGTAGGGCTACAAGAATGATTTGAGGTCTGGAAATCATATCTTACAATGAGGGTATGTCTACACTACATGGCTCCGTCGACGGAGCCATGTAGATGAGGGTTCTAGACATAGCAAAATGAAGCAGCGATTTAAATAAGTGCTGCTTCATTTAGATCAAAATGGCTGCCGCGCTGTGCCAATCAGCTGTTTGTCGGCACAGTGCGGAAGTCTGGATGCTCGGCGGTCGACATCAGAAGGCTTTGTAGACTGCCCCGAGGCATAACGGGGCGGCCGACAAAGGCTTCTGATGTCGACCGCCGAGCATCCAGACTTCCGCACTGTGCTGACAAACAGCTGATTGGCACAGCGCGGCAGCCATTTTGATCTAAATGAAGCAGCAATTATTTAAATCGCTGCTTCATTTTGCTATGTCTACAACCCTCATCCACATGGCTCCATCGACGGAGCCATGTAGTGTAGACATACCCTGAGAGCCACAGGAGCTAGAGAGAAAATTAAGAGCTGCCTTAATCACAATCTATAATTATCTACAAGAGGAGAAGATGTGATGTTTTTTAATCTAGCAGATAAAGATGTTACAAGAGTCAAAGACTGGAAGTTCTAGTTTAGCTGCAAGTTGATGGGCTACACACATGAATGACCGGGGAATTCTACTGTCTGTAGGAGATCAGACTATTTGACTTTTTGGACTTAAACTCAATGAAAATTTTGGACCTACTCATCTTGACAACATCCTTTTCAGATCATGTCTGAATGTATGTAGAAAGCAAGTTCAAAAAAAATCACATCAACTTAACTTTAGCAAGGCTTTCTTGACTTTAGCAAGGCTTTTGATATGGTCTCCCAAAGTATTTTTGCCAGCAAGTGAAGGAAGTATGGATGGGATAAATGGACTGTAAGGTGAATAAAAAACTGACTACATTGTTGGGCTGAATGGGTAGTAATCAATGGCTCGATAGGTCTGGCTGGCAGTCCGTATCAAGCAGAATTCCCCAAGGGTTGGTATTGGGGCTGGTTTTGTTTAAGATCCTTATTAATGACTTGGATGAGGGGATGGATTGTACCCTCAGCAAGTTCGCAGATGACACTAATCTAGGGGAAGAGGTAGATATGCTGAAGGGCAGGGATAGGGTCCAAACTAACTTGGACAAGTTGGAGGTTTGGGCTAAAAGAAATCTGATGAGGTTAAACCAGGGCAAGTGCAGAGGCCTGAACTTGGGATGGAAGAATCCCAAGCATTGTTACAGGCTGGGGACTGACTGGCTAAGCAGCAGTTCAGCAGAAAAAAGACCTGGCATTACAGTGCATAAGAAGCTGGACATGAGTCAAGTGTGCCCTTGTAGCCACAAAGGCTAATGGCATTTTAGGCTGCATTAGAAGGAGCATTGCCAGCAGATCTAGATAAGTGATTATTCCCCTTTATTCGGCTCTGGTGAGGCCACATCTGGAGTACTGTATCCAGTTTTGGGGCCCCCCATTACAGAAAGGATGTGGATGCATTGGAGAAAGTCCAGTGGAGGGCACACTGGACCAAATGATTAGGGAGCTGGAGCACATGACCTATGAGGAGAGGCTGAGGGGTTTGGGCTTATTTAGTCTGCAGAAGAGAAGAATGAGGGTGGATTTGATAGCAGTCTTCAACTTCCAGAAGGGGATTCCAAAGAAGATGGAGAGAGGCTGTTCTCAGTAGTGACAGATGACAAAACAAGGAGCAATGGTCTCAATTTGCAGGGGGTACAGGTGGAGGTTGGATATTGGGAAAACCTATGTCACTAGAAGGGTGGTGAAGCACTGGGATGGGTTACCTAGGGAGGTGGTGGAATCTCCATCCCTAGAGGTATTTAAGTCTTGGCTTGATAAATCCCTGGCTGGGGTGATTTAGCTGGAGTTGGTCCTGCTTTGTGCAGGGGGTTGGATTCAATGACCTCCTGAGGTCACTTCCAACCCTATGATTCTACAGTGCTTTATTATTGGCATTGGAGGATGCCAGTCAAGTGGCACTACCTTTAAATACACATTTGGTGATAAGCCTTATATGTGGATGGAGATTAAGGAGTGCCAGACCTCATATGTCTACACTTTGTCAATGATTAAATATAATCCATTTTTGTTTCACATTGGGAATACTACTTTTCTAACACATATTTCCCAATCTGGCAGCATGTGATTTAGTCGGTAACAGCTACAAGGTCTTTGCTAAAATTCAGGCATTTCTATAATTTGTTCCAGTACAACTTCAAGTTTCAGTTAACAAGGGCAGATTTAATCTATGGACCATTCCAAGGTTTGACTTAACCGAGTTAAAACAAGTTGCCAAAAAAATAGTAACCTCAAAAACTATTATACAAATTGTCTTTGTTGCTACAGCCTTGTCACATACTTGGTTTGCACAAGAACATAATACAGTCAGGTGATGTATGAGAGGTCATAAGAACATAAGAATGGCCATACTGGGTCAGACCAAAGGTCCATCTAGCCCAGTATCCTGTCTGCCAACAGTGGCCAATACCAGGTGCCCCAGAGGGGGTGGACCAAAGACAATGATCAAGCAATTTGTCTCTTGCCATCCTTCTCCAGCCTTTGACAAACAGAGGCCAGGGGCACCATTCCTTACCCCCTGGCTAATAGCCTTTTATGGACCTAACCTCCATGAATTTATCTAGCTCTTTTTTAAACTCTGTTAGGGTATGTCTACACTGCAAAGTTAATTCAAAATAACAGCCATTATTTCAAATTAACTTTAATAAGCGTCTATACATGCAAACCGCTATTTCGAAATTAATTCGAAATGGCGGAGCGCTTAATTCAAATTTGGTAAACCTCATTCTACGAGGAGTAACGCCAAATTCGAAATAGCTATTTCGAAATAAGTGCTGTGTAGACACTTAATTCGAAATAGGGGGCCTCCAGCCCTTCCCAGGGAGCCCTGGTGGCCATTCTGGGCACAACCAGGAAAACTTACTCTTCTCTCCCCCAGCTCCAGAGCCATTAAAGGGGTAGACCCTGGCCACAGTGCCTGTGCCAGCTCTAAGCCTGCCAGCCCAGAGCCAGCAGTGGCCACCGGGGCCCCTGACCCAGTGGCCCCAAAACATGAGCCAGCAAGATCTCCGCACTAGACCAAGGAACGTGGCCATCTATGGCAGGATAGCTGCCAGCCTGGCCACCAAAGGCCACATGCGAACTCAGGAGCAGGTTTGCCTGAAACTCAGGTTGGTCCGGCGAGACCCCCAACCCTGGGCCCTGAGATTCCCCTCCCCCTTCTTCCCCTTGCTTCCCCTTTCCAGCTCCCTCCTCCCAGGTTTCCCCCTCCCCTCTCCCACCCTCTCTCTTCCCCTCTCCCACCTCTTTTTCCCCAGTCTCCCCAGAGGTTCATTCCCCCCCCCCCCGCCAGTTTTGTTCAATAAACCCAGTTTCTATTTTTGAACATACATGTCTTTTGTTTGACATCAGGAAGGGGGGCTAGGGAAGGGAAAGTGGAAGAACGTGAGGGAGGAATGGGGCACAAGCCCCCGGTGGGGAGGATCAGGGTGTCTCTGAGGGCTCCTCGAGGTGGACGCTCTCCCGCAGGGCCTCCTGGATCCTGACAGCCCCCCGATGGACCCCCCAGATGTCAGCGTGCAGCAAATGCAGCCGGGCTGATGGCAACAACCCCATGAGACACACTGGCATGCCCAGGGGCAGCTCTGGCTCCATGTGGCCGAGTGCTGTGGTGTCCCGAGTGCGGTCACTCAGGGCACTCCAAGACAGGACTGCTTTGCTGTCCCTCATCGAGGTAGACAAGCAAGCAGGGAACCCTGAGAACTGACTGTCCGGGGTGGGGGTAGGGTCCTTTTAAGCACGGAGCTCAGTTAGCCTCAGGCAGCAGCCCCACACACTAAGTCCTAACCTGATGCCCTGCCAGCACTGGTTCCGGCCAGCCTTAACTTCGGTTCAGGGTCCATTCAGTGTGGACACGCTATTTCGAAATAGCAAAATGCTATTTCGAAATAGGTTTTGTGTGTAGATACGTTAATTCAAATTAACTTAATTCAAAATAGGTCATTCGAATTAAGCTAACTCAAATTAACGCTGTAGTGTAGACGTACCCTTATAGTCCTCACCTTCGCAGCCTCCTCTGGCAAGGAGTTCCACAGGATGACTACACACTGTGTGAAGAAGAACTTTCTTTTATTAGTTTTAAACCTGCTACCCATTAACTTCATTTGGTGTCCTTTAGTTCTTATATTATGGGAACAAGTAAATAACTTTTCTTTATTCTCCCTCTCCACACCACTCATGATTTTATATACCTCTATCACATCCCTCCTCAGTCTCCTCTTTTCTAAACTGAAAACTCCCAGTCTCTTTAGCCTCTCCTCATATGGGACCCATTCCAAACCCCTAATCATTTTAATTGCTCTTTTCTGAACCTTTTCTAATGCCAAAATATCTTTTTTGAGGTGAGGAGACCACATCTGTACACAATATTCAAGATGTGGGAGTACTATAATTTTATATAGTGGCGGTAAAATATTCTCCGTCTTATTTTCTATCCCTTTCTAAATAATTCCTAGCATCCTATTTGCTTTTTTGACTGCCGCTGCACACTGCGTGGACGTTTTCAGGAACTATCCACGATAACTCCAAGATCTCTTTCCTGGTTTGTAGTAACTAAATTAGCCCCTATCATATTGTATGTATAGTTGGGGTTATTTTTTCCAATGTGCATTACTTTACACTTATCCACATTAAATTTCATTTGTCATTTTGTTGCCCAGTCACTCAGTTTGGTGAGATCTTTTTGAAGCTCTTCACAGTCTGCTTTGGTCTTGACTATCTTGAACAGTTTAGTATCATCCGCAAACTTTGCCACCTCACTGCTCATCCCTTTCTCTAGATCGTTTATTAATAAGTTGAATAGGATTGGTCCTAGGACTGACCCTTGGGGGACACCATTAGTTACACCTCTCCATTCTGAAAATTTACCATTTATTCCTACCCTTTGTTTCCTGTCTTTTAACCAGTTCTCAATCCATGAAAGGATCTTCCCTCTTATCCCATGACAACCTAATTTACACAAGAGCCTTTGGTGAGGGACCTTGTCAAAGGCTTTCTGGAAATCTAAGTATACTATATCTACTGGATCACCGTTGTCCACATGTTTGTTAACCCCTTCAAAGAACTCTAATAGATTGGTAAGACATGATTTCCCTTTATAGAAACTATGCTGACTTTTGCCCAACAAATTATGTTCTTCTATGTGTCTGACAATTTTATTCTTTACTATTGTTTCACCTAATTTGCCTGGTACTGACGTTAGACTTACTGGCCTATAATTGCCAGGGTTGCCTCTAGAGCCCTTTTTAAATATTGGCATTCTGTAAGCTGTCTTCCAATCCTTGGGTACAGAAGCTGATTTAAAGGACAGGTTACAAACCACAATTAATAGTTCCGCAATTTCACATTTGAGTTCTTTCAGAACCCTTGAGTGAATGCCATCCGGTCCCGGTGATTTGTTACTGTTAAGTTTTTCTATTTGTTCCAAAACCTCCTCTAATGACACTTCAATCCAGGACACCTCCTCAGATTCATCTCCCACAAAGGACGGTGCAGGTTTGGTAATCTCCCTAACATCCTCAGCTGTGAAGACTGAAGCAAAGAAATTGTTTAGTCTCTCGCAATGGCTTTATCGTCCTTGATTGCTCCTTTTGTATCTTGATCATCCAGGGTCCCCATTGGTTTTTTTAACAGGCTTCCTGCTTCTAGCGTACTTAAAAAACATTTTGTTATATTTTGAGTTTTTGGCTAGCTGTTCCTCAAAATCTTTTTTGGCTTTTCTTATTACATTTTTTACACTTAATTTGGCCGTGTTTATGTTCCTTTTTATTTACCTCACTAGGATTGGACTTCCACTTTTTAAAAGATTCCTTTTTATCTCTCACTACTTCTTTTACAAGGCTGTTAAGCCATGGTGGCTCTTTTTTAGGTCTCTTACTATGTTTTCTAATTTGGGATAGATCATAACACATATTACAGGAATTTGGTGTGTGTCCAAAAACATGAGAGCTCTTCTTAGTCAAAGGAGCTATTTTATACCCAGTTTACTATTTAGCCACAGAGGTATCTAGTCAGAACAATATGTGATACAGACACTGACTGAAACTGAATTCTTTCCCCAGTTAAATTGGGGGTATTTTATCTGTTAAAAAGGAGATATGTGAAGATACACAAAAATATGGCTCTGATTATCTCCTCCACTTCCATAAGGGGAGAAGAGTCAGGGTGGACAGCTCTAGCTTGGGAGGCAAAAAATGTGGGAGCACCATCTTAGTGATACTGTCCCTTCCTCTGGGACACTCCAAGAAGCCTCTCGGAGCAATTCTTGGTTTGTCCACCCCAAGTTTTCAGAGCTACGAAGAGCTGGTGGCAGTGTTGTCAGTGTGAAGGAGAAGCCAGGAGGATAGCAGAGGTCTGCTCTTCCAAGATTGGTGCTTCCTTTTCCTGTGTATTCCCAAAGGGTAAGGAGATAAAACCCACTCCAGAGCCCCTGAAGCCCTCCACCTTCTGAGGGGAAAAGGAAATTCACCTCTTGGTTGTTTCCTGAGCCTGTCTCCCAAATATTTACTTGGGAGCATACAATAAGACCCCATGTCTTTAAGAATTCCTTTCCCCTGTTATTTAAGACCTGGGTAATACTATAGTCCAGGGGTTTTCAAGTTGGGTCACAGACCTGCTTGGGTAAAGTGCTGGCACTTTGTTTATCTAGCATCCATAGCCAAGGAGCCTCCCATCTCCCATTGGCTGCAGTTTGCCGTTTCCTGCCAGAGGGGCTGTGGGAAGCAGTGGCCTGGCCCACGTGAGGCTCCATGTCTATGGACACTTAGATAAACAAAGCATCTTGCAGCCTGCCAGCAGTTTACTCAGGGCCACGGGCCTGCCTACTATAATTCCTGCAAAAAGCTACAGTATTAAGAACTGCTGTAGCATTAAGTATAGCATTTTGTTTTTTCCTGGATGAATCCCAGTTCCCTGGGACCCAGTAGCAGTTACAGGAATTAAGTCCTTAACAACTTTAAGGAACGTCTTTATATACAGCACATTCAGTGAAGATGTTCTGTGCTCTCCCATTGGCATAAAAAAACACCTTCCGGTGTAGCAGAAGCCATGTGGCTGGGAGAAGCTCTCCCCCGACACATTACTGTCCATGACGGTGCTTTTGTTAGTGCAGAGGTCAACAACATTTCACAAGTGGCATGCCAAGATTTAACTTATTCACGGATCTTGGTGCCAGGAGGAGGGGGGATGGGTAAGGGAGCAGGGGCCAGCTGGGTACGATGATCATATTTTCTGAACCAGCTGCATCTAGCAAGAATGCTTTAATTTAAATTATTAAACAGATTAAGAGTTTTAGCTTCTCATGTTAGTTTACCAAACTTCATTTTAAATAAAGTAGAATATTACATCCAACACTAAAAGGTTCAGTGATTATTTATGGCAGGGGTGAGGAACCTTTTTTGGGTTAGGGGCACTAGGGTTGCCAGATGGACACCTGGTATTTTTTGGTCAAGCGAAAAAAAAAAAGGAACACGGGATAAGCAGCGATTGCAACCCCACCTCCCAACTGGGACTCTCAGCCACTCCCCCGCCCCTGCCAGGCTTCTGAAGTGCCCAGAGAGGCGATTGCGGCCCTGCCTACCAGCTGGGACTCCCTACCTGGTAGCACTCTGGGCGCTTAAGAAGCCTTGCAAGGGCGGGGGGAGTGGCTGGGACTCCCAGCCACTCGCCCCACCCCAATTAGACTTCTGAAGTGCCCAGAGTAGCGATGGCAGCCCCGCCTCCCACCTGGGACTCCCAGGCTGGGAGGCGGGGCCACCATTGGCGCTGGGAGCCTTTGATTGCGCAGAAGCCTGGGGAGAGCGGGGGGGAGTGGCTGGGATCACAGGCTCCCAGCGCAGATCGTGGCCCCAACTTCCAGCCGCTCCACACACCAGGCTTCCGTCCGGTGCGCAGCTGGAAAAATCAGAGAATACCAGACATTGCACATGTCCGGTATTCTGATTTTTTTTACTGGACAAAGAGCGCAAATACCGGACTGCCTGGTAGAATACCGGACACCTGGCAACCCTAGGGGTCACTGCCCCACAGAAAAATCAGTTGGGGGACCACACAAGTGAAAAGCAAAAATACTCCTCT
This sequence comes from Pelochelys cantorii, assembly GCA_032595735.1. Taxonomy (NCBI): domain Eukaryota; kingdom Metazoa; phylum Chordata; order Testudines; family Trionychidae; genus Pelochelys; species Pelochelys cantorii. Next base: position 46,456,110 of record CM064335.1, read on the forward strand.
CAAAACCCCCAACTCTCACTGATGTGGCCCCCAAAGGAAACACCTCACTCCCCTGGTGTTCCAGCCTCATTGGGTGAGGGGAAGGAACAGGGAGGACTGAGGTTCAGGGTTTCCTATAGGCCAGATTTACTTTTCTGGGGTGCAAAGTCACTGGATTTTATGGACTTAGGCTCTGGGGTATGGATAAAAATGAGGGGTTCAATGTGCAAGACAGGGCTGCCAGTGAGCGGAATAGGGATGGGGTGCCAGATCTGGGAGGGAGAAGGGGTGCAGAACGGGGAGAGGTTGCAAGGTCTGGATGGGAGGTAGGGTGCAGAAGCAGGTTGGGAGTAGGGTGTCTGGCCAGGTGGAGGGACCAGGAGCAAGGGAGGGTGCAGGAGCAACGGTGGATGGAGAAGCAAGGTGGGGGTAGATGTCTGGCCAGGCCAGGGGGAGAGTGCAGGAGTAGGATGGGGGTAGGGTGTCTGGCCAGGAGGGAGGGTGCAGAAACAAGGGAGGGTGTCAGAGCAAGCTAGTGGTGCAGGGTCTTGGCGATGGGGGGAGGGGAGTCTCTCCCTCCACCCTCCGGATAGGGACTGCTGCCACCCCATGCTGCTGTCTCTTTAACAGAGGCAGCAACATGGGGTGACAGACAGCTGGTCTGTGAGAAGAGCTGGTTTTTAAACAGGTTCCCCTCATGGACCAGCTCCCACTCCTGTATCCAAGGCAGCAGTGTGTAGTAGCAGGGGGCTTTGCTGCTGGCCCCACCCCCAGGGAGTACAGAATAGTCAAGTAATTGGTAAGGATACATGAGGTTAATCAACTATTCAATTACCAATATTTACCATCCCTGAACTATAGTAAAGAATTATAGTATAGAATTATATATACTATAGTATAGAATTGTCAGACACATAGATAAACATAATGTGTTGGGGAAAAGTCAACAGTTTCTGTAAAGGGAAATCATGCCTTATTAATCACGAAAGGCTCTTAAGTAAAGTAAGTTGTCATGGAAAGAGAGGGAAAGTTCTCTCATGGATTGATAACTGGTGAAGAGACAGAAAACAAAGGGTAGGAATTAATGTTTTCAGAGTGGCGAGAGGTAACTAATGATGCCTTCCAAGGGTCTGTCCTGGGACCAATCCTATTCAACATATTTATAAATGATCTGAAGAAAGGGGGTAAACAGTGAGATGGCAAAATTTGCAGATGACATTAAACTGCTCAAGATAGGTAAGAACAAAGCAGACTGTGAAGAGCTTCAAAAGGATCTCACAAAACTAGTGATTGGAAAACAAAATAGCAAATGAATTTTAACATTGATCAACACAAAATAACTTATGTTGGAAAAAATAATCCCAACTAAAAATGATAGGACTAATTTAGCTTTAATCACTCAGAGAGATCTTGGAGTCACTGTGGATAGTTCTCTGAAAACATCCACTCAGCGTGCAGCAGCAGTAAAAAGAGCAAACAGAATGTTAGGAATCATTAAAAAAAGAGTGAGAATAAGACAGAGAATATCTTATTGCCTCTTTATAAGTCCATGGTATGCCCACATCTTGAATACTGCATACAGATGTGGTTACCTCATCTCAAAAAGATATACTGGCATTAGGGATTTTAAATTTTGATTAATCAGCTAATTGAGTTTACATCAACTACTTGATTAGTCAATGAGGAAGAGGTGGGGCACTTGCTATCCCAGCTGCACCCCACAGGGCTCTTGCTACATTTCAAAAGTCAAAGTGCCTTTTTCCCCACTGTGCCTATCCCTGCCCCCTGCGAAGATGGTGCTGGGGGAAAACGGTTTTTAAGCACCAGCTCCTGCTCACGCCCTTTCTGCCTCTCTCTGTTAGAGGCAGCAAGAAGGGGGAAGCGACTAGTTGAGTCACTACTTGACTATCCAGTAAGTTTATTTTTATTGGGTAGTCTACTAGTCACTTACATCCCTAATTAGCACTGGAAAAGGTTCAGAAAAGGGGTTTGGAACAGGTGCCAAATGAAGAGAGATTAAGAAGACTGGGACTTTTCAACTTAGAAAAGAGGAAACTAACGGGATATGATAGAGGTCTAAAAATCATGACAGGTATGGAGAAAGTGAATAAAAAAAAGTTATTTACTTTTCCCCACAACATAAGAACTAGGGGTCACCAAATTAAATTAATAGGTAGCAAGGTTTAAAAACAAGTTTTTCTTCATGCAGCACGCAGTCAACCCGTGGAACTCCTAGCCAGAGGATGTTGTGAAGACCAGCATTAAGAAAAGAACTAGATAAATTCATACAGGTTAGGTCCATCAATACTAATTAGCCAGGATGGATAGGAATGGTGTTCTTAGCCTCTGTTTGTCAAAGGCTGGAAATGGATGACAGGAGAGGGATCACTTGATGATTACCTGTTCAGTTCACTCCCTCTGGGGCATCTGGTCACTGTCAGAAGACAGGATACTGGGCTAGATGGACCTTTGGTCTGACCCAGTATAACTATTCTTATCATTCCTCCCCTTCCATTGCTTTCCCAAAAATTACACAAGAAGAAGAAATAAGGCAGTGTTAGAGTTTGTGGCAGTGATGTGAAGGATGGAACATTACAAATGTGCATATACCAAGAGTTGCTCCATTTAGAAGCTTATGTTCTGCCCTTGGTGATCTTGGTTTTATAAAAGGTGGGTGTGGAGAAAATGTAATTAAGGATATTGTCTGAAATTGAGTGAAAACAATTCAATCTCAGACTACCCTCTCCATCTAGTATAAACTAGATTTTGTGTGATTTTCCCAATCAAAACAGCATCTTCACCTGCATACTATTTCATACAGTTTAACCTATTTTTTTCATTAAGAATCAGGTAGTAAATTTAAATAAGGGCCAAAGTCTGTGCTCCTCTATTGAGCAAAAAGCCAATGGGACTTTTGCTTAAATAATAGCATGATTTGGCTTTAGACATGAATATTTTCAAAAATCAGCACCATATTTAAACCTGGATTGTCACCTTGAAGTTCAACAAATTTAAAAATTCAGTCTACTGGCAACATCAAATGTTCAATTTTCTGTTTGAAAACAAAACATTTGGAGTATATGTATGCAGTGAAGTATTTGTACATAGCACTCTATTAACATGACTGACATCTGCAAACAAACTCCAAATACATATACAAACTTCATGTGACCTGTTAGCAATGCATGCAATCGAAAATTAGAATCTCTGTTAGTCTTCATTAAGGTGAGTTACACATAGCATATTTGAAAGGAAATTACTCCAGTACTAACAGTATGCACACCATAGACATGTTCTTATATTAAAATATATTTAGTACATTTATATTCAAAAGGGGGAAATTACCTGATTCTAACACAGTGGATTGTGAAAGAACATGGACCTTAGAGAAATGCAGCATTTATTGTTACATTATCTCAGTGGGTTTCTATTTCTACCTATTGAACAGAGGGTTAACATTTACCAATTTATTCAGCACATCAAAGTTCATGGGAGTTTTTGCAACAGGAGCAGGACTCTGCATATCATGAAGGACCCACATAGATTAATACCAAACTCCTTTATTTAGGAAAAGTTTTGAGCAAAGTTTAAACATGCAAAATCAAACACCATACAGACTGAGAAAGATACATTTTACTTTCCCAGCAAAAATACATAAGAAAGCACTTCCTCTAGATATGCAATTTGAAATGTTTAGCAGAGTGAAATGTTCAGCTAGATTCTTGAAGATTATCTACAGTTAGCCCTTAATTAGTTTCTAAGTGGAAATGGAACTATACAGCAAAGAGCAACTTGTTTGTTTTCCTTTAATTATCTTTAATAAATAAACTAATTAACTTATTTTTTAAAAGCACAGAATTGTGTCACTAAAATCTACACAGAAAATAATGGTTAGTTTCCTAGAGAAGCAAGTCGATTAATCATTTCTTTTTTTAGACTACGTTGCAGTCCAACTCCTGAAAGAGTGGGTTTATTTTATTTATTTATAGCAACTACGTGCGCTTTAGAACAGGAAAGGAAGCAAATAGCAACTCACCCAGAGCTGAAGTACAATTAAAATATTGGTTTAACAAAAACTCATCCTAGTCGAGCGTCCTCTCTCCACTTCTGCGTGCAAGGGAAGGATAGCTCGAATCAGCCCCACGCCTTTGTGCCCTCTCTCGCCCCGGACCCTGAGCCCAGGGTTTCCCAGCTCAAGTGGTGCACGGAAGCAGCCCCACAAGTGGCTACTGGTGCTACTCACTACCGGTTGCAGCTGCGCTGAGCACGGCCCGGCACCTCCGCCGCTTGCCTCCTGGTCCCTTTGTTACCGCCCGGGATTCGCGGCTACTTCGCAGCCGGTGCTTGGCCAGCTAGCGGTGCGGGCCGGGGCCGCCAGAAGCTCATCCCCATCCCGGGGGAGGAGGCTGGGAGGGCGTTATGCAAAAACCGGAGGGCAGGCGCTAGTCCGGGGCGGGATGGGGGCCGCCGGCGCTGAGCCACCTGCGGCGGGAAGAGGTACCGCTTTCCCCAGGCCGGGGCGGCCGAGGGCAGGGCGCCCCGGTTCCTCTCCAGCTGCGCGTCACTGCAGCCCCCGCCGCTGTTCTCCGGCCCCGCCCTGCTCCCGGGCACTGGCGGCCCCAGAGATCTCAGCTTCCCCTCCCGGTAGGTGGGGAGAGGAACAACGGTCCCGGGGGTGGCGGCGGAGCCTCCACGTGTTTCCCTCTCCACCCCCTGGGCCGGCCGCTCCCAGGGTGAGGGCAGAAACCAGGGGTCCAGCGCCCAGCCGCGGAGCCCCGGCCGCGTTCCTCTCGCCCTCCCCGGCCAATGCTCAGGCGGGGGGACGGGCCGCGGACTCCGCAGCCTTTGTCTGGGCACCACCGGGCTGTGCTCCGAGTTCCAAGCCGGCGGCGGCGGCGGCGGCGGCGGCGCCGCGGGCCACCCAGCCCCGCACTCCCAGGCACCGACCGGCCTGCGCCCTGACCTACCTCTGCAGAGCTGTGCTGCGGGGCTCCGCCTGCTCCTCCCGGACTGTCCCCTCCCCACTGCCCAGCTAGCGCCTGTGGCCGGGCCGCACAAGGCCAGCAGCGTGGCGCTGGTCCATCCTCCGGCATAGTGGAGACAATGCTGAGGCGGCTGCAATACTCCTGTGCCAACAGCGAGGCGAAGGTCGTGACAGAAAACGGTGGGAACTAAAGGCCGCTCACGCTCAGCGTGTTCTGAGGAGCCTTGATGAAGCAGGTCTCCCTCCACTTCCCCTTTCAGCTCAGTCATTCCTCCTCCACTCCCACAGGCTCAGCATTTTCCCCTCATCCTCTACACTGACTGTCGGGGGCGGCTGCGGGTCTGATTCTCCAGGGCCCTGGTCCTTGCAGCCTTTGTCATTTGCTCAAGGTGGGTGTCCAAATCACACGCTTCCAAAGGCAGCATTTTACTCCCCAGAAGTGTAGTGACTACAGCACGTCGCGGGGGGGGGGGGGGGAAGGGGGGGTAACAATTGGAGGACTGATCATGCTTTTCTTGCAGATGGAATGTTTGCAGAGGGCCTTGCATTAAAAAGCTACATCATCTGCAAAGTCCTGTAATTAGTAATAGGTAACTCATGATACAAATAGCCGACTTGCACTAATTTTTATATAAAAAGAGTCCAGTGGTACTTTAAAGACAAATACATTTATTAGGGTATTAGGCCATAAGCTTTGGTTGTGGCCTAATACATTCATTAGGCTGTGTCTACACTGGCGCAATCTTGCGCAAAAGCGGCCGCTCTTGTGCAAAAACTTGCTGCCTGTCTACACTGGTGGCGTGTTCTTGTGCAAGTAAACTGACGTTCTAATGTATGAAATCAGGGCTTCTTGCGCCAGAACTCTGATGCTCCTGCTCAGGAATAAGCCCTTTTGCGCAACTGTTCTTGTGCAAGAAGCCAGTGTAGACAGGCAACATGAATTTCTTGCGCAAGAAAGCCCTATGGTTAAAATGGCCATCAGAGCTTTCTTGTGCAAGAGAGCGTCTACACTGGCATGGGTGCTCTTGTGCAAAAGCTCTTGTGCAAAAGCACATCTCTTGCGCAAAAGCACATGCCAGGGTAGACACTCTCTTCTGGAAGAGTTTTTGCAGAAGAACTCTTCCGCAAAAGAGTTTTTGCGCAAGATCACACTAGTGTAGACACAGCCCCAGTGTTTAAAGTGCTTCCAGACTCCTTGTTTTTGCAAAAACAGACTTACATGGCTACTTCTTTTAAACTAATTTTTATGAATCGTGGTTCTCAGGGAGCAAGATGCATACTGAATTGCTCTGAGAGAATATTTTTTTCAGTTAATGTATTACATTTGCCCCTTCTTAATATTGTCCCTCATTCTTTTTCTATCTCTGTTGATGCAGAAAAGGAACAGAAAGCTAGCTGTTCCATTTCTTGCTTGGAGTCCAGGGAGTATATTAATGTATTGTTATTGATATTGAAAGCTCTGGTCTACACTATAATTAAAGAGACCTACATATATTTTAACTTACCCACTACATTAATTCCACCTCAGTGAAAGGTGTGGTGCTTACATTAGCATAAAAGTGTTAACTGCTCTCATGATTTAGCCATGAAGCTTCAGATAATTGTTTTCCTTAAAACTCCAGTGACAAGTGTAGCACTTAATGTCAACCTAATAGTATTGACTGCTCTCATGATTTCGTCATGAGGCTTATGATAATTGTTTTCCTTAGAACTCCTAGAGTTAAGTGGGTATATGATGATTTCAGCCTTCATTTTTAAAGAAAAAATAAGTTTCTAGCCTTAGTGGCAATAGAGGAAATGTGACTCAGTACACCCTAAAAGCTTAAAAAGCAGATGGCAAATAAAAAGAACAAATATACTATTTTTACATAACCCCATAATTTTAAGGCCAATCTCAGGATTTTTTTGAGAACCTGATGTATCATTTTTTAATACAATGAAAAAAGTGAACATATTAAACTGACACATCAGATTTAGTACAGAAGGTGGGGTGAGGGAGAGGGAGGGAGGGAATAGCTATTTATGAGTCAATGAATTTAATTAAATTCCTTAACCATTAATTACCTTAACCATTACAAAGATAGCTTCCCCACTTATCACCCCTGATTAGCCATTCATTGACTCATAAATAGCTATTCCCCTCCCTCTCCCTCATCCCACCTTCTGTACTAAATCTGATTTGTCAGTTTAATAATGTGTTCACTTTTTTCATTGTATTCCTTTGGTATATATGGTCATGCCAATTCTCTTCCAGAATATGATCTGAGGAAGTGGGTCTGGCCCACGAAAGCTCATCACCTATTAAACCATCTTGTTAGTCTTTAAATTGCTACATAGTTTTTCCTTTTGTTTTACCTTCTTTCTGGTACTGCACTAGGAAGCCATAATACCTGTTTCTGTTCCACTAGCCAAGATTTCACTAAGGCCGTGTCTACACTCGCAAACTTATAATGGTATATTGCTGTACCAATATAGCTGTGGACAGGCAAAAGGAAACGTCCACACTGCTTGTTTTTGTGCAAAAAACCCTTGTGCAAAAACGGACTGGAAAAGATTATGCAAATGAAGCGTGAGAAAATGCAAAGCGTGTAGTATAGACAAAGCCATGGGGGTTGTAGACCTGGCCTGCCATTGTCACCGCCAGCAGAAATGGTGAATGAATTTAAATATGAAGCTGCCAACAATAAACTTAATTATTCCCTTTCAAGAAGAGCATTTAGACAGTCTATTGGTGCACTACAGTTTCCCCTTTCATTGCAGCACTCTTGGATCAATCCATTAAGCCCCTACCCCTGCTCCCTGCAGGAAGATTTTTTGAAAAAGACTGCATCTTTTCCCCAGTGAAAGAATTGACCTTGTGTATATGACAAATACAGCCATATTAGGGACAGCACAGTTATCTTCAACTTGATTACAACATGATCCTATTTTGAAGTGTTCCATGGACCTTAGCAGTATTTTCTAATCAGGCTGCCACCAAACAACTTTCTCTGGCTTATTGGTTTAGTATGGATAAGCCCCTTTGGGGAGCTTTTACTGCTCCCCTCACTGCCCACAGCACTGGCTATTTGTATTGGTGCAGGGTATAGGGGAAGCTGTGAAAGAGGGGTGGACAACAGGCAACCAAGAGCAAAATAGTCCATATAGAGCATAATAGAGTGTAGCTCATGCCATTCTCTCCATTAGTGGTGAGAGAGGACAGTGCTACTCAGCTGCAGGTTTTTACTGCTCTGAACCACACCTCATATCTCTTCCTCTATCAAGGATGATATAAGCAGGGCTCGACAACCTATAGAATCTACTCGCCTGTACCGGCGGCGCAAACATGCGCAATGCGGCTCTTGCGCATGCACAATGCAGGGCTGGCGAGCGGCTTTCGCCGCCATTTGTCAAGCCCTGGATATAAGCATAAATAAATATGATTGCATGAATTTGTTTTGTAAACTATATATACATTAGTCACAAAACAAGAGCAACTATTGTCACAAAAGCTTAAAATTTGGAACAAGATACTTGGTACAGGACCAAAATAATGCCTTCACTACGACTTTGCAATTCTTTTGAAATCTGCATTTTGCTGGAGGCAGAATTTAACTTGCTCTATATAGCATGGATCACCACTATTAATTAAGTGCTTGAAAAGAGGTATAAAACCTGTGACGTCCCACTGCCAAAAGTGCAGCAGATGGAACCTGCAGCCAACTAAAAGACCCTCCTTTGCTTCCCTGCTCACCCTAGGCAGTGAAATGTCCTCCAGGATGAACACCACCTGTGGAAATTGAGTGGTCATTACTATTGATAAGGCCCCCTTGCAGTGCTCAGACCTGCCCAGAGTACTGTACTGCTCTGCACCAAGGAATTCCCCTGCTTTCTTGCACCAAGAAATTCTCTCCTACCACCCTGTAACAATCAATTCTCCTGTCCCACTGGTGAACTCACCATTGTGGGAGTCTTGTAGCTTATGTGCGCTCACCCTGAGGGAGCCAGTCAGTGCTAGTAAATGAACAGTGCTTGTGTTTAAAATGGGTTGGGACACTGCTGTAATCTTCCTAGCAGGGTCTGAATAATTCAGCACCAAAGTGACCTCAGGTTACTACGGCTTTGTCTATGCTGGCAGATGTAAAGCACTGGCAGTTACAGCAGTGCTCCCAGAGTGCATCAGTGAAAACACTGTTGGGTGTCCGCACTGTCAGCCGCCAGCAAAATAGCGTAACCACACTTGCGACAATTGCAACAGCTTTTTGGAGCAGCGCACTCTGAACATCTTCCTCTTTTGCTCTTGAGGCTTGTGGAAGGCTAAGTGGGGGGAGCATGGAGCAGCCTGAGTCCTCTCCCAGTGCCCCACAGTGCATTGCTTCGCATCCCAGCAATCCCTGTGTTTCCGTCTGAATTTGGTGCTATCTTTCAATAGATTTTGAGCTGTACACTCTGCCTCTTTGGTCTGTTTATGACTTGAAGAAAATGCTGATAGGCCTCCCTGACACATCACAAATGGCAGGCAAGTTATTCCTGAAGCTGCAAAGGAATGATGAGGAGTCCATGCAGTGTTCGTGCAACATGAGATTTCTAGTGGCATTCAAGGAGGCACTGACCACAGTGGAATGTGACGTTTGGGCATGGGAAACAAGCACTAAACAGTGAGATCACATTGTCATCCAAGTCTGGGATGATAAGTGGCTGCAGAACTTTCGGTTGAGGAAAATCATGGGACTGTGTGCTGAGATCATCCCTGTCCTGTGGCTCAAGGACATGTGAATGAGAGCTGCCTTATCAGTGGAGAAGTTGCATGGACATATACTGGATTAATGGGCTAGTCCCTAGAGATAAAATATGTTTATGCATGCATTAAAGAAACAAACTTTCTTTTACTTTAAGCTTTATTGAAGCTAAACACATGGAGCTAGCTGGTCTAATATGGTTCAAAGATCATAAGTAGTATATTTCCTGTATTTTTCTTGTTAACTTTGTAATTTATCAACCTGCACACTTAAAGGGCCAGATGCTTAGCTGATGTAAAGCAGCATAACTCCACTGCAATTGGTCAGTTGTCACCATCTGAAGAGCTCACCCTATGTTTTTATGTAGATGCCAAAATGCCCATATGTGCCAAGTGTTAACTTGGCTGAGGAACTTTATATTTTATTTTCTTACTTTAAAACACCTGTTTGAGCTAAGCTTTTATTTCAGAATTATTATCAGTTGAGTAATATTGTGCAATAGCACACTGAAAAAAATTGCAGAAGTATCCCAAGACAGTAGGAAGCTACAGTTCTCCTCTTGGGTGGAAATATGGTGGTTTTTAATAGGATTTTATTATTTGTTTCAGAAAGACATTAGCAATCTTTTATTTGCTCTTTTAGTATTCAACAGTTAGCCATTTCAATGTTACATTTCCAACACACTCAACAAATTCTAATATTGAATTCATAGGTAAGATAGTCAGTTTCAAAATTTCATTTGTAAATTGCAAACAGTACAAGTTTTGGAACAGGTTCTGCAACCTTTATTCCTGTAGGAATTTCTAGGCCAGAATTGATACTATTACATGGATTTCCATGGGAGTTCACCTGAGTAATAATGGAGTTATCACTCAGGAGTTGGCCCTAGGCAAGTATACACTGTCTGTTTAAATTGAGTTATAAGGGTTCAAATAATAGCATGATTATTTTCAGGCATAACGGCTTTGCGCAAGAGGGTTTTTCTTGCGCAAGAAGGGGCAGTGTAGACAGCTCCGTCTTGCGCAAGAGCCTCTTCTGCAAAAATGGCGTCTCATTAGTTATGCAAATGAGGCTCGGCGATATTCCACGCTGAGCCTCATTTGCATAGCTCTGGCGCAAGATCGCGCCAGTCTAGACACAGCCTAATTGATTAACTGATTAACCGATACGCAAAAGCTTATAGGTTAATGCTATAGACTACGTGTATTTCCCCCCCACCCCTTGCCAGAAATTCTTTTAGCAGGCTGGCCAGCAGCCCATTTCAGTCCCAGCTTGCACAGGGTCCTGGACCTACCCCCGCTGTAGCTCTGCTTTTAAACTGTATTAGGAGCCAAGCGGGCAAGCAGCCCAGCTTAGTTCTGGCTCATTCTGGCTGGGTCCAGGAGCTCAGACCCTTCCCCCCCCCAACAGGTGCTGCCCCCGGACTATGGAGTAGTCGACTAACTGATAAGAATTCATAAGGTTAAATGACTATTCAGTTAACCGATATTTAACATCCTTAGGTCTAAAAGGAATATGCAATGAGGCAGGGCTTGAAAGGAAAAATAACAGGCCTTCCTTCTCTGCCTCTCTTGCTGATTTGACACTTGTGATTCCAGTGATTTCAAAGGAGTTCTCCTGATTCAGACAGGTGTGAGAAGAGAATCAGCCCCAATGTCCCTTCTTTTAACTTTGGGCAAAGAAAACTTTTGAAACATGATTCAGTGAAAAAGCTGCCTACTTAAGGTGGCAAAGACATAGATTACGACAGGAAGGAAAGGAAATGAGACTAGCTAGAGAGGCAAATTGTGTATAAATGATACAGGAAATGAGTGTATGTGAGTTACTATGAAAAGCACAGACACCTTTTTATTTTCTTCATCAGTTGGCTCGATCATTTGACCATTTGATCTATGTACAACCTTACGTCACTACTTTCTGTCTTAAAATAACTGCATCTTCGGCTTATCTTTGGCAACAAGTATAAGAAGCTATTTTACAGTTAGTTCATCATGCCTGGAGAATCTCTGATCAACTGATTTGGCCCGAAAACCCACAGTGAGCTGAATAATTGAACTTGTTGAGCAAAGCTGTTCAAAACAAGGCCATTTTCATAGCAAAACTACAGGGTTCCTTGAAAGTTGAAGCAGCAATGAAAGGGAAATCTCAACTTCTCTCCATTGTCCTAAAAATTTATTGGCAAATGGCCACCTGAAATTTTTTACTTCATTCTTCAATGCATTTGTGCATGCACATAATTGGCTCACACAAAATAGATTGGTACTGTGACCATAAGGAAAGACATACATGCTCATGTTATTAGGATTATAACTGTTGTTTGTACTTATAAGTTTTCTTTGGGGTGCCTATCTCGCTTTATTTTCTTTGTTACAGCAACTATATGTAATTAAGAGAACTTAAGTTATGGGAGTGCATCTGTTTGGGGGCAGATAGCTACTCAGTACAGCTGCCATGGCTCTAATAGGAAATTTAGGATAGGAGAACTCATCCTCCATGACAAAACGACTTGTTTGACAGCAGAACTCAGGCTCAGCTGTTATTGGACTCATTTTCTGCTTGGAGGAGACTCTGATAAAAAAGAAAAAAGGCTGCAAACAGAATAAAAATAAATACAAAGTCAGCAGTGCAGGGAAGGGAAATAAATTAATGGAAAAATGGATATAGTGGGGTCATTCTTGCACTTCGCTGCTGTAAATGAAAAATCACTCCAGTGAAGACAAAGGAGTCACATTGGTGTAGCACAAATGAAAGAAAGATGAAAATCAGACTTCGTTTATCTACCAATATATAAAGAGGACTCACATGTGCCACTTTAGAATTTGAGAGTGTTCTGAGGGAATGGAGGAGATACACAACTTGTAGTGAATTTAATTGTTTTCATGTATGCAGCTTTAATACATACATGTGTCTCTGCCTGGGGAATGTGAGATAAATGGTTAGTAGCACTTAACATTCTAGCTGTTCTGGATTTCAGAGTGAAGGCATTGGAGCAAAGGATAAATACACTGAACTTTGAAGTTTACTAAAGATTCAGAATGATTGTGCTGTCCCTGAAGAGAATGTCTGTTGCTAATATATTGTAACCAATATTTTAAAAAATAATAAGTTGTTAATAAAGCAGAAAGATGTTTCGTGGGATGGCAGGAGGATTATTTATTAATTGCACCATAGCACAATACAAAATATGAAGCACTTGCTGAGGCAGAGGGGGCTAGTTCACCATTTTTCTCTCTTTCAAAAGAAATAAAGAATGATAGAACCTTAAACCCAATTATTTTTCATAGCCCCCATTTGACAAAAGTTTGCACTTTGAGAGCAAACAATAAAAACAAAAATAAGAAACAGATGGAAGGAGAGAGAAAGACTGGCAACCACAAAAGCAAACACATGTTGATATTTGCAGGTAGGGTTGCCAGGTGTCCGGTATTCGACCAGACAGTCCGGTCTTTGGGCCCTGTGTCCGGTAAAAAAAATTCAGAAAATACCGGACATGTGCAATGTCCGGTATTTTCTGGTTTTCCAGCTGGGTGCTGGACAGAAGCCTGGCGGGGGCGGGGGCAAGTGGCTGGGAGGCGGGGCGCGATCGGCGCTGGGAGCCCTCAGCTGGTTGTGTCTGAGGAGGAGGGGAAGCCCTGTCCATGCTCCTGAGCGCCGTTCAAGCATGTTCTGGAGCCGTAGCCGGATTTACTCGTGCTTTGCCAGGACCATGCGTGGGACGGGCAGTGCCCTGGGATCTGCACGTGTCCGGGTCAGTCCCGCTCCCTGCCGGCCGATTCGCTCCCCCCCTCGCCAGCCCCGCTCCACCCAACCCCCTCCCGGCCAGCCCTGCTTCCTGCCGGCTGGTTCTCCTCCTCCCGATCTCTGCCAGCCAGCCCCGCTCCCCATGTCCTTTTGCGCAAGAGATGTGCTTTTGTGCAAGAGTGTCCATGGCAGTATGGACGCTCTCTTGCGCAAGAAAGCTCTGATGGCCATTTTAGCCATAGGGGTTTCTTGCTCGTCCATACTGTCTTCTTCCTTATTCCTCGTGGGGAGAGGAATAACTCCTGAGCAAGAAGCCCTCTGTTCCGACGCTTTACTGTAAATTTACTTGCACAAGAATGATAGAATCATAGAATACTAGGACCGGAAAGGACCTTGAGAGGTCATCAAGTCCAGTCCCCTGCCCTCATGGCAGGACCCAGGGCTGTCTAGACCATCCCTGATAGACATTTATCTAACCTACTCTTAAATATCTCCAGAGATGGAGATTTCACAATCTCCTTAGGTAATTTATTTCAGGCTTTAACGACCCTGACAGTTAAGAACTTTTTCCTAGTGTCCAACCTAAACCTCCCTTGCTGCAGTTTAAGCCCATTGCTTCTTGTTCTATCCTCAGAGGCTAGGAAGAACAAGTTTTCTCACTCCTCCTTGTGACACCCTTTTAGATACCTGAAAACCGCTATCATGTCCCCTCTCAATCTTCTCTTTTCCAAACTAAACAAGCCCAATTCTTTCCATCTTTCTTCATAGGTTATGTTCTCTAGACCTTTAATCATTCTTGTTGCTCTTTCCTGGACCTTCTCCAATTTCTCCACATCTTTCTTGAAATGTGGTGCCCAGAACTGGACACAATACTCCAACTGAGGCCTAATCAGCACAGAGTAGAATGGAAGAATGACTTCTCGTGTCTTGCTCACAACAAGTTAGTGCATCCCAGAATCATGTTTGCTTTTTTTGCAACAGTGTCACACTGTTGACTCACATTTAGCTTGTGGTCCACTATAACCCCTAGATCTCTTTCTGCTATACTCCTTCCTAGACAGTCACTTCCCATTCTGTATGTGTAAAACTGATTGTTCCTTCCTAAGTGGACTACTTTGCATTTGTCCTTATTAAACTTCATCCTGTTTACCTCAGACCATTTCTCCAATTTGTCCAGATCATTTTGAATTATGACCCTATCCTCCAAAGAAGTTGCAACCCCTCCCAGCTTGGTATCATCTGCAAACTTAATAAGTGTACTTTCTATGCCAATATCTAAATCGTTGATGAAGATATTGAACAGAAACGGTCCCAAAACAGACCCCTGTGGAACTCCACTTTTTACAGTTATACCTTTCCAGCAGGATTGTGAACCATTAATAACTACTCTCTGGGAATGGTTATGCAGCCAGTTGTGCACCCACCTTATAGTAGCCCCATCTAAGTTGTATTTTCCTGGTTTATTGATAAGAATATCATGGAGACCGTATCAAATACCTTACTAAAGTCTAGGTATACCGTGTCCACTGCTTCTCCCTTATCCATGAGACTCGTTATCCTATCAAAGAAAGCTATTAGATTGGTTTGACATGATTTGTTCTTTACAAATCCATGCTGGCTGTTCCCTATCACCTTATGTGGCGGCACGTCGGGGTCCCCCGACTCCTGCACCCCCGTAATGGCACGGACAGACTCCACCAGCCAGTAGAATAGAGAGAGTTTATTGCTTCTCCAGGATACAGCACAGCATAGATGTCATCTGGTTACAGGAACCGGGCCTAGGATGCCTCAGCCCCCCTTGAGATGGGGGATGCTGGGCCCCTAAGTTCCAGCCCCTTTCCCTAGGCCGTCTCCTCCATGATCCCAGACAGAAACTGCCCCTCTCTTCTAGCCCTGTCCCCCTTGCCAGGCCTGGCCTCGCCCCCTTCCTATGTTTCTCTCCCTGGGAAGTAACTGGTCGGACCAGTTGAGAGACCCTTGCATAATGACTCATCCCCTGTCCTGCTGGGCCGTGCTTTGTACAAACAGCCGTCAGCGGGGGTCACTCACAGCCCACCGCCCAGCATAGCAACGAGCAAGGTACCCACACTACGTCACACCTTATTATCTTCCAAGTGTTTGCAGTTGATTTCCTCAATTACTTGCTCCATTATCTTTCCTGGCACAGAAGTTAAAATGACTGGTCTGTAGTTTCCTGGGTTGTTTTTATTTCCCTTTTTATAGATAGGCACTATATTTGCCCATTTCTAATCTTCTGAAATCTCTCCTGTCTTCCATGATTTTCCAAAGATGATAGCTAGAGGCTCAGATGCCTCCTCTATCAGCTCCTTGAGTATTCTGCAATGCATTTCATCAGGCCCTGGTGACTTGCAGACATCTAACTTTTCTAAGTGATTTTTAACTGGTTCTTTTTTTTATTTTATCTTCTAAACCCACCCCTTTCCCACTAGCATTCACTATGTTAAGCATACCTTCATCAGACTTCTCAGTGAAGACTGAAACAAAGATGTCATTAAGCATCTTTGCCATTTCCTGTTACTGTTTCTCCTTCCTCACTGAGCAATGGGCCTACTCTGTCCTTGGTCTTTCTCTTGCATCTAATATATTTATAGAATGTCTTCTTGTTTCCCTTTATGCCTGTAGCTAGTTTGAGCTCATTTTGTGCCTTTGCCTTTCTAATCTTGCCCCTTCATTCCTGTATTGTTTGCCTATATTCATCCTTTGTAATTTGTCCTAGTTTCCATTTTTTATATGAGTTCTTTTTTATTTTTAGATCATGCAAGATCTCCTGGTTGATCCAAGGCAGTCTTTTGCCATCTTTCCTATGCAGCGGAATAGCTTGCTTTTGGGCCCTTAATAATGTCCCTTTGAAAAACTGCCAACTATCTTCAGTTGTTTTTCCCCTCAGTCTTGCTTCCCATGGGACCTTACCTACCAGCTCTCTGAGCTTACCAAAATCTGCCTTCCTGAAATCCATTGTCTCTAATTTGCAGTTCTTCCTTCTACCCTTCCTTAGAATCATGAACTCTATGATTTCATGATCACTTTCACCAAGCTGCCTTCCACTTTCAGATTCTCAGCCATTTCCTCCCTATTTGTTAAAATCAAATCTAGAACAGTTTCCCCCCAATAGCTTTTTCAGTCTTCTGAAATAAAAAGTTGTCTTCAATGCAGTCCAGGAACTTATTGGATAGTCTGTGCCCCGCTGTGTTAGTTTCCCAACATATATCTGGATAGTTGAAGTCCCCCATCACCACCAAATCCTGCACTTTGGATGATTTTGTTAGTTGTTTTAAAAAAGCCTCGTCCACCTCTTCTGCCTGGGTAGGTGGCCTGTAGTAGACCCCTAGCATGACATCATCCTTGTTTTTTACCCCTTTTAGCCTAACCCAGAGACTCTTAACACGTCCGTCTCCTATGTCCATCTCCACCTCAGTCCAAGTGTGTACCTTTTTAATACATAAGGCAACACCTCCTCCCTTTTTTCCCTGCCTGTCCTTCCTGAGTAAGCTGTACTCTTCTATACCAATATTACAATCGTGTGTATTATCCCACCAAGTCTCTGTGATGCCTACGATGTCATAGTTGTATTTATTTATTAACACTTCCAGTTCTTCCTGCTTATTACCCATACTTCTTGCATGTGTATATAGGCATCTAAGATACTGATTTGATCTTGTCTCCCAGTTCTACCTTGTCCCTCCTTTCTCTCTGCTATTATAGCCCACATTCCCTCCCATTTCTGACCCATCTCCCAGGTCTCCATGTTCTTCACTTACCCGTGGGCTTTGGTCACCTGTCCCCGTTGAACCTAGTTTAAAGCCCTCCTCCCTAGGTTAGCCAGTCTGCATCCAAATGTGGTCTTCCCCTTCCTCGAAAGGTGAACACCATCCCTGCTTAGCAGTTCTTCCTGGAATAGCATCCCATGGTCGAGTAAGCCAAAGCCCTCCTGGTGACACCAGCTTTGCAGCCAGGCATTCACCTCCAGGATGCACCTGTCTCTGCCTGGGCTCCTACCTTTGACAGGAAGGATCGAAGAGAATACCACATGTGCTCCAATCTCCTTCACTCGTACTCCCAGAGCCCTGTAGTCACTCTTGATTCACTCAGTGTCACACTTTGCAGTATCATTAGTGCCCACATGGATGAGTAGCATGGGGTAGTAGTCAGAGGGCTGGATAATCCTTGACAATGCCTCCGTGATGTCTTGGATATGGGCCCCCAGCAGGCAGCACCTCCCGAGATGAAATGTCAGGGCGACAGATGGGCACCTCAGTCCCCCTCAGAAGAGAGTCTCTGACCACCACTACCCTACTTTTCCTATTCACAGTGGTGGCAGCAGACCTCCCCGCCTTCGGCGTACAAGGCTTCTCCTCCTCTGTTGTAGGGGGTGATTTCCTATCTCCTGTATAAAGAAGAGTATAACGGTTTCCTAGTACCACGGTGGGAGGGTTCGGAGCAGGGGTGGAGCAGTGCCTGCTGCCAGAAGTGACCAGCTGCCAGTGTTCACCCTGAGCCGTCTCCTCCTCCACCAGTGGTGTGTCCGCAGTCCTGTGTACTGGGACAGCTACCTCAGCTGTCTCCTCATGAACACTGTCCAGGAATTGCTCGTGGATTCGGGTGCTCCTCAATCTAGCCACCTCCTCCTGTAGCTCTCCTACCTGCTGCTTGAGAGATTCCACAAGCAGGCACCTTTCACATTGGATGGTCCTGCCAGCCTGGATATCAGTAAGTGGGAATTGCAAGCCACAGTCCCTGCAAATCCACACCAGGATCTGGGTAGAGGCATCCATGCTCAGGTGCTCTGTTTGGCTACAGGGGCAGGTGGAGGAGACAGAAGCAGTGCTGGCACAGGTGTTGCATGTCGTCCTCACCATCTTAGGCTTCCCTCTGTCAAGCTCCCTCTTAAACTCCCCTGTCTGCAGCCCCCTGTCCACTTCGCTCCCCTGGTCGCTCTGCCACTGGCTTTTAAAGCCTGCTCACCTAGGTCAGGCCTACCCCCTCATGTGTGTGCAGTGTAGATGCTCCGCTAGTTTTTGTGCAAGAGCAACTGTTCTTGCGCAAGAAGCCTGCAGTGTAGATGTAGCCAGGGAGAGGGCTGAGAGTAAAGCCCATAGCTGAGGCAGATACTGGCAATTAGGGCCCAGGTAGGAGCTGTATAAGTAAGGGCTCTGGGAGGGGGGTAAGGACAAACACACACTCTTGCTTTAGCTGGGGAGCAGGAGGGACCTGGCTGCCAGGGAAGCTGGAGGCTCCCTGAGACAGGGCAGCACTGGGAGAAGCCAGGCAGAGCTGGGGAGGTCTGGCCTGACCTCACTCCCAGGCTGCAGGGACTGAGGCTAGGCCTGCGTCCTAAGGATGCAGGAACACAGCCAGAAATAGGAGAAAGCAAGCGGTCCACACCCCCTTGCCAATGATGAGTGGCCATTTCAGGCTGCAGTTTGCCCCGTGGTAAGGGGCTAGTTGACAACTGGCAGTGGGTCACTGAGGCAAGGTGGGTACAGCAGGATTGCAGGTTCCCTGGGAGGAGAGGACCCCAGAGTGCAGAGATGCGGGACTGTTGATTTTTTTATGTCCTCGATTTTTATTTCCTCTTAAAGATGGTGGCCAGTCTCCTGGTCACCATCTCCTGTCAGAAAAGAGTGGGAAAAAGAGGAAAAGCAGGGAAAATGGGTCACATGACTCTAATCTGCCCAGTAACCAAAGGATTCATAAGGAGTGTTCACCCACCCGGCAGGGCTCTCTGTGTGCATGTCATTAGCACAACCCAGCAGTGCCAGGGTGACAGCAAGCAGGTTGTTTGGCTTTGTAGGCCATCTGGGGCAGAAGCCAGCCCTTTGTGGTGCAGAAATCCAGTTTCACAGTCTAACGGCTGCCAGCACAGGGTTTATTGGTTTTTAGTAAGGGAGTCTGCAGCAAGGCCAGTCACAGACACAAGTGTATGTACCATCTCATCCTCCGGACCACACACCGCATGCAGGACAACGTGTCAAGTATAGAAGAAAGGAAGAAAGAATACCAGAAGCAAGAAGACTGTCTACCTACCAGTTCTGTCCCATCTCCGCTTGTTCCCTTTCCTCAGCCTGAAGACATTCACCTACTTCTCTTCTCCGGTGATCAAGACAGTGGGAGGACTGTTTAGACTATTTCTATTTTGGGTTCTGGCCTCACACCAGGTTTCATTTGTGACAACCAGATTTTAGGATTGTTTTCTAAGTTTGCTATTTTGTTAAATAAAGCAGTTGTTGTTCTAGCTATTTTCGTTTGACTTGATTAATACACAATGATACAGATATGGTCCAGGTGTAGAACCTGTGTTGCAGTAAGCAGGATTGAGTCCTGGTCTAACACCCCTCTCCCCACAAGGGGGACTAACAGGAGGATGCAATGGTCTGGGAGTGACATGAGTCCAGAATTGGAAGGAAAGAGGGCATGGGGAAACACCAGCAGAGGTAGGCGCCCTGGGGATGAGTTCATTCCCAGTGCTACCGGCAGGAGGCACTGTGGTAGTGACCCTGCCATGACCAGTGGAAAGAGAGAGAGGCAGCCTTGTGCACAGACTGAAAAGTGGGTACGCAGGAAGCAGTTCAGATGAGTCTGACAAACCTGATCAGTGACTTCAGTCATGGAGACTTTCACCCACAACAGATAGCACTAGGGTGATGTCACTGCTCTTGCTGCAGTGCTGTGGCATATGAGCTTCTTCATGCCAATTGAGAGCTCTGTGGTGATGCTGGAACAGATCCTCTCTGTGGTGCTGGCCCCTTTACACCTACATGAGAATGCTGCTCTGACATACATTGCAGGGGAAGGTCAGGACAGCACAGAACTGGCAATGCTGGCTCTTGGCATCCCCTACAGCCTCTGGCGGAGAAAGTGTCAGACAAGGAATGGCCAGAATGCTGTGTTCAATGGCACTATGCTTCAGTGGAGGTAGGGACATTTCACTCTGTGTGGGTTTGATCCTTTAGGATTGGCTACTACAAGGGACATACAAGCTTTGATGAGAACATGAGTGCTTTGCTAGATCAGGCTCAGGGAGCATAGCACTTTGAAGGCGTTTTCCCAAGAGGTGCAGGTGAGCAGGTTTTAGTGAGTAGAGTGTACACCTGGGTGCCACAAAAATTAACCATCACTGGGCAGTGCAATCTTTACTAAGTGGTCAGAAGGCTTAAGCTACTTCCACAACCATTCCTTTACTCTTAGTAGTTCAAAGTTAAAAAACAAAACAAAACTGTGGGCCATAGACATAGAACTGGTGTGTCTGAGGAGACAGCTAATAAGGTCCTTACCTCTGCATACCTTGCTGTAGCCATCCTCATGCTATGAGGCTTGGACAACTCAGTGATTCCAAAGTACCATACTCATTAAGATTTGGGGACCCTAGGGCAGCAAATCCTTTTGACTTTGCATTTATCTTCTGTGCAATACTCTGCACCTGCACTGCATAGTGATCAACACCTGGATTTCTCTACATGTTTTTTTAAAAGGTGAAACACTGTTTACTCCCAGAACCTGCCAATAGGGGCATAATTTAAAAAGACATTCCCAACTACACCTGCAAGATTTGTGGATATGTCAGTCATGTGCAGCTGGGATAACTGCATTTAGCTGTCTGTTGCACCTGCATGTAACCAAGGTCTACATGCAAACATACAGTCATCCATAAACGAGGGCCTCTACAAACAGTCAGGTGCAACTGCAAGTTTTAAGGTGAATTTTTAGAGGGCTTTGTAAATATAGGATTCTAAGGCCTGATCCACTAGGAGTTCAGATTGAATTTAGCCGCATCGGGTAGATATTCTAAATAATGCGTCCACATTACCAAGCCTGTTGTGTCGACTTTAAGCGCCTCTGATGAGGAGTTTACTTAACTCAATAGTAACTGAAGTTCTTTGAGATGAGTGTCCCCGGGGGTGCTCCACATTAGGTCGGTGCACCACTGCCGAGCCTCAGAGCAGAGATTTTGTAGCAGTGTCCCTGGGGCCGCACACGTGCGCACCAGCAGCTATGCGCTATTAGGCTGCAGGCATCGCGCATGCACGAACCCCCTCTCCCCTCAGTTCCTCTACCCTGAAATGATGGCTTGAGAAGGCCAGGATCCCGAAGGAAGGGAAGGTTGTGGAGCACCCACGGGGACACTCATCTCGAAGAACATCAGTTACTATTGAGGTAAGAGAGAAATGTTTTTGAGAGAGAGATGTCCCTGTGGGTGCTCCATATTAGGTGACGACAAAGCAATTTCCCTTTAGGGAGGTAGGGACTTTGGATCTGGCAGAAAAGTAGTGGAAAGAACCACCTTAGCTATTTTCAGGTTGGAAAAAAAAGGGTCCCTGTATAAGTGCGTAGTGCTTTGCAAATGTGTGGTTGGAGGACCATGTGGCAGCTGCACAGATGTCTCTTATGGGTTCTTTACGGAGGAATGCTATCGAGGTAGCCATAGCTCTGGTTGAGTGTGCCCTTATGCTCTCTGGAGGCAGCACTTCTGACTGTGTGTAGCAATGCTTGATGCAGTCTGAGATCCAATGGGAGAGTCTCTGTGATGAGACAGCCTGGCCCTTATTGTGGTTTGCTATTGAAACAAATAGTCTGGGAGACGCTCTGAACAGTCTTGTTCACTGCAGGTAAAGAGAGAGCGCTCTGCGCAGGTCAAGGGTGTGCATTTTCATCACAAAAGAGTTGGCGCGTGGTTTGGGGAAGAAGGTGGGAAGGTGTATTGTCTGGTTGATGTGGAAGGATGAGTGTACTTTGGGGAGGAATTTGGGATGGATACGTAACATGACCTTGTCCTTAAAAAAGGTTGTGTATGGGGAATCTGCCATTAGGGCTGTGATCTCTCCTAGCCGTCTGGCTAAGGTAATAGCTACGAGAAAAAATAGTTTTCATGGATAAGTGTAATAATGAGGTGGTCACCATTGGTTGGAAGGGCGGCCTAGTTAGAGCATTCAATACTAAATGCAGGTCTCCCGGTTGCATTGGTGGAATGATATCTGGATAAAGTGCCTGCAGGCCCTTTAAGAACCTCTTGGTGGATAAGCAAATACGGATGAGTCGTCTATCTTAGAGTGGAATGTAGTAATAGCTGCAAGGTGAACTTTAATGGAGCTTATTGCGAGGCCCGCTTGTTTAAGGTGCAGAAGATAGTCGAGGATGGTAGGTAGGGAGGATGTTGAAGGAACCAGCTGGTGATGAGCACCACCACATTGAGAATCTTTTCCATTTCTGGAGGTAAGTCTTGCAGGTGCTCCGTGTCCTACTGTGTAGAAGGACTGTTTGTACTTGCTGTGAGCAGGTCAGCTCTAGATCAGAGAACCATCCAAGAGCCATGCATTCAGGTATAGTGAGTCGAGGTTCGGGTGGGCATCTTGGGAGTCCGGGTGAAGAAGGTGATCCCTCACGCAAGGTAAGTGGATCAGTGGGGAGCGGGACATCATCACTAGGAAGGGAAACCATGGCCGGCGTGACCATGCTTGTGCTGTAAGTATGAGGTCAGCCCTGTCCCTCCTTGTCTTGTGAACTACTCTGTTCAATAGGGCCATAAGAGGAAACACGTAGAATAGGTGAGATGTCCATACGATGAGGAAGGCATCTCCTATTGATCCCTTGCCTATTCCCGCCCTGGAACAGAATAGGGGGCATTGGCTGTTGGACTGCATGGCAAACAGGTCTATGGTAGGGTGCCCCACCACAGGCAGAAGATGTCCACCAGCATGTGCGGGTTCATTTGCCCCTTGGGTTCGACCGGGAGGTCTCTGCTGAATGCATCTGCTGTTGTAGTCAGGGTGCCTGGAAGATGCACTGCAATGATAATTGTGTTGTATTTTAGGCACCAGTTCCAAAGTGCTATGGCCTCTGTGCAAAGTACTTGAGATCGGGCTCTACTGTGATGATTTATTAAAACATTGCTGCGACATTATCTATGTACAATCTGACGTGCCTGTTGGCAATGAATGGGAGGAATTTGACACATGCATTCTTGACTGCCCTCCGTTCTGGGATGTTTATGTGCAAGATCTTGTCGGTGCTGGACTGCAGGCCCCGGCACGTATGATGCCGTAAGTGAGCGCCCCATCCTGTATGAGATGCATCTGTCGTCATGGAGACAGATGGTTCTGGTGGGTGGAAGGGGACTCAGGAACCAAGGTTCCATGGGCTCAGCCACCAGAGTAAGGATTCCTTTGCTATCTCTGGAATGGCTATGGATTCGGATAGCTGATGGACTTTGGGTTTGCACACCTGTCCCATCCAGCTCTGTAAACATCTCATGCGCAGATGACTTGCATTGCTGACTGCAAAGTTGCACACTGCCATGTGCCCCACCAGCCGAAGGCATTCAAGTGCTGTTGTGCGGGGGGCTGGATCATAAGGTATTTACCAAGGCCACGATTTTTTAGAAATGGTCTGTAGGCAGGGATGTGGTGGCCAATGTCAAACTGAGGCATGCTCTTATAAACTGTATGTTTTGTGTAGGAGAGAACATCAATTTGGTTTCGTTCACCTGAAGGCCCAGGAGTCAGAATAGGTGTCTTGTGACCCACAGAGAATGGCAGGAATCATTGTGTGAGCATGGCTTGAGGAGGCAATCATCTAGGTAAGGCAATACGACAACTTTTTGTTTCCTCAGGTGTGTTATGACAACCACCAGCACCTTTGAGAAGACCCTCAGGGCTGTAGAGAGTCCGAATGGAAGCACTTTGTATTGGTAGTGTTGAGAATCTACAATGAAATGAAGAAAAAAAATACCCGTGAGTAGGGTGGATGGCAATGTGAAAGTATGCATCTTGGAAGTCGAGGGAGGAGAACCAATTGTCCTGTTTCAATGCCAATAATATGGTAGCAAGTGTTACCATCTTGAATTTTGTTTCTGAACAAATTTATTGAGGACTCGAAGGTCTAGAATGGGCCTCCAGCCCACCAACCTTTTTTCAGTCAAGAAGTAATGGGAGTAGAACCACTTGCCCCTAAACTGTGTGGGGACTGGTTCAATCGCCTCTATGTGTAAGAGGTGCTCTACTTCTTGTTGA
Organism: Pelochelys cantorii; assembly: GCA_032595735.1. Taxonomy (NCBI): domain Eukaryota; kingdom Metazoa; phylum Chordata; order Testudines; family Trionychidae; genus Pelochelys; species Pelochelys cantorii. The sequence goes on from CM064335.1 coordinate 46,480,556, forward strand.
AGAAGAATCTCGTGAGAGTGGTCCCTGAAAAGGGACAGGGAAGGAGACTGAAAAGGGGGTATGGATACAAAGGGAATAAGGTAGCCTTTTTCAGTTATCTATCAGAGGTTATACATTGCCAGTTGTTGAAGAAGAACAACAATCAATGCTAGAAGAGATTTGCTTGTGTCCATGGCTTTGGAATAGGTAAGAGGGTCTCCAGACCCTCAACCTGATGATCAGATTTGCTTGTTGGACTGCTGTGACTGTTGGGAATTGGTAGAAGAAGGGCATCGTCATTGGTCTCTGCCTCTGCCTTTGTTCTGTTGCTGCTGGTCTTGTCTATTGTAGTGTTGTGCTTTTGGGGGGTATTGAGGTCTTGGGGAGGGCTGATACTTATATTGCCTTCTTCTAGGTACTTGGTTGTGGATCCCCAAAGACCAAAACGTCACTCTGGAATCTTTCATGGAGTGGAGAATTTCGTTGGTGTTAGCTGCAAACAACTTCTGGCTGTCGAAAGGCAAATCTTCTACCATAGATTGAATCTCCCTGGGGAATGGAGTGGAGCTAAACCATGATGCTCTCCTCATTACTAGCGCTGTTGCTATAGAACATGCAGCCATGTCAGCAGCATCTAAGGCAGCCTGTAATGCCATTCTTGCAGTCGTGTGACCCTCAGATACCAGTGCTTTGTAGTGTTGCCTCTTAGCCTCAAGGATGTCTGCAACAAAGTCATTCAGTTTTGTGTAATTTCTGTAATCATATTTGCTCAATAAAACTGCGTAATTCGAAATGCAAAATTGAAAAGTGGAAGACATATATATATATATATATATATATATATATATATATCTCACATCAGAATGCATCAAGCCTTTTGCTATCGCAGTCTGATGGGGTAGACCAGTATTGTTGCTGCTTGAATTTTAGTTGTGCAGCTTCCACCATGAGGGAATTTCTTTTTGGGTGAGAAAAAGAAATTCAGAACCCTTGGGTGGGACATAATATTTCTTATCAGTTCTCTTAGCCGTCAAAGAGATTGCCAATGGATTTTTTCCACACCATCTTTGCCAGTTCCATTATTGCTGGATTAATTGGCAATGGTATTTTTGATGGTGTTACTGAGTGCAGTTTGTCTGCTGATTTTCCACAACCTCCTGAAGAGGAATGTTTAATTCAGCAGCTATGCATTGAAAAAGGTCTTGGAAATGTGCAGCATCATCTGAAGTCATTGAAGCTGGGGCCAGAAACCCTCCCTCCCCTGGAGGGAGGTTATTTGTGTCGGGAGAGGATACTGCCTCCTATATGAGTGGGTCCCCTTCTTGTATTTGTTTGGAGGGGGAATACTGCATTCTGTGTCATTTCTGGCCATACTGGTGTTTGTGATAGTATTGCCATTTGTACCAGTATTGGCAGTAGCACTAAGGCTCAGGTGGAAGTACCCAGAGATTGCCATAATATGAAGGCATATTCCCAAATCTGGAAGAGTAAATACTCTGAGCTGTGTAAGGAGAATTCTCTGGTGAATAGCCCCCTAGAGAAGTCGTCATCAGATTCAGATGAAATTTTTTCCTGAGAGAGTGATCTCTGTGGTGTGAACACAGCAGAGAGCGCTCAGCTTGTAAAAAGGGTGATTAAAAGTAGGTGAGACTAATAAGTTTCTGTGTTGGGTGTAATGCCCAACAGGTGCTGTTGGTGCCGTAGTGGGAGGCACAGAGGCTGTGAGGCTCTGAATCATACCTCGGTGCCGAGGGCAGTTGTGCCGCATCAGGCGGCTCTGTGGTGGCAGCTGAAGCACCTTTTAATGTGATCAGCGCCGTGCTCTCATGCTGCGTCAGCAAGATTGTATCATTGCCGGATGGTGCTGCAGCTAATGAGGCAGGCAACTTGAAGCCTATCGCCTCAGAGTGTGATTTAGTCCGTATGCGGTTCATCTCTGTTGGGGGCTCCGAAGACGCCAGCAGCGTCACACGTGCTGTGGCTCGGTGCTGGTGCTGCTCTTGTCACTGGCCATGAGGGAGATGGCTGCTTCAGTGCCATAGCCCCTTGAGGTGCTGAGGAGGCTCGCTTTTTTGTCAGATTTTCTGGATCCCCACTGCTTAAGTTCCTTGGGCTACTGGTCTGGATCAGAGGCTGGTCTAAGTGAGTTTTCCAATAAAAATTAACTTGAGCCAGAGGTCTCTGTTTTTCTGTGCCCACAATTTTAGCTTTGCACAATGAGGGCATTTCTGAGCATTATGCTGCTCTCTGCGACAGCGGACGTATTGTGAGTAACCATCCGATATCAGGATAGGCTCTTTACATGAGGTGCAGTGCTTAAACCCCAGTGAGCCAGGCACACTGTAGAAACAGTCAGGCTATGTCTAGACATAGCCTCAGAGACTGCAGGAAGGGATTAACTGGGAGAAAAAGAAAAAAACCCTTATACTAATCTAGATTTTTTTTAACTAATGAAGTAATTAACTAAGTATTTAAACTCACTAACTAATTAACTAGTATAATGAATTTTACTGGTTTTAAGAAGTATAATCATCTAGACGTGAAGAAGCTAGGGAGCACTGCTGAGTCCGTCTGTAGCCGGAGGTGGTAGAGAAGGAACTGAGGAGTGAGAGGGGAGGTTCGTGCATGTGCAATGCCTGCAGCCTAACAGCACACGGCTGCTGGTGCATGTGTGCGCAGCCCCAGGGACACTGCTACAAAATCTCTGCTCTGAGACTCAGCAGCGGCACACCGACCTAATGTGGTGCACCCATGGGGACATCTCTCTCTTGAAGAAGAAGTCAATGTTGTTACTCCTGATTTCGTGAGAATTAATGCTATTCCTGACTGTGCATGGTCAAATTTACAGTAGAGTAGATGCAGCATTGGTGACAGTTGAGGGTATGGGTCTCTGGGAGGCATCCCATAATTCTCTGCTCTGACCACTCTGGCCAGAACTTGCACCTCTACTGCTCACAAGGTAAACAGAAAAAGCCCCAGGAAAGTTTGAATTTAATTTCCCGTGTGGCCAGTGTTGCAAGCATATCTCAGAGCAAGCAACACACTATGGCACATGTGGATATGACTTTGACTAATTCAAATACTGTGAAGACTTTGAATACTTCTGCTCCCATGGGCTCCAGTTCCCCAGGGCACAGAGGAGTGACAGCATGGAGTGTCCAGGAAATCTTGGACCTCATCAAGGCATGGGAAGATGAATCCATTTTCTCTGAGCTCCAAACCAGCAAGATGAACATGGACATTTATGTGAAGATCACAAGCTGCCTGGCAGCGAAAAGGGCACCCAGCAGTGCCAAGGGACACCCAGCAGTGCCAAGTCAAAATCAAGGAGCTGAGCAGTCCTACCACAAGGAGAAGGAGGCAGAAAAACCAGTCTGCAGCACCTCACAGATGTTGCTTCTACGGGAAGCTGGATGCAGTTCCGGGTTGGGGGGGGACCTGACCAGACCAGCTTCTCCGGTGTTACTGTGGAGTCCAGCAAAGACACTCCTAGTGTCAGCATGGAGGACAGTGTGGTGGCAGAGGGTGAGGAGGAGAATGGCCAGCTGGCAATCAAGAAGAGCCAAGATCTGTTCCTGACACTGGACACAGTCCCCTCCTCCCAGGATGTCTCCCAGTTGAGTACTGACCCTGGGGAGGGCATTTCTGAGTAATTCAACTTTTTTTTTCTTACTGCAAGTGGGTTAAGTCAATTGGATATGAAGGTTGTGTGCTCTGTGCCTACATGGGGTGGGTGGAGGGGAGAAGGAGGTGAGGGCTGGAACAGCTTGGCAATGTGTCTGCAAATGGAATGGGAGTCTTGCCTGCACGTCTCCATGACGCTCTTAAATAGGAACTCTTTGATCCTTCTCACAAGGTTTTTGGGGAGGCAAGTCTTATTCCATCCTCCACAGTAGGACACCTTCCTGTGCCAAGCCACCGGTAAATGGTCTGGTGTCATTGAAGTAGAAAGCATTGCAGCATAAGGCTCAGGTTTATGGCCACATTCAGTCAGCATCTGCTCCTGCTCACTCTGTGTAATTCAGAGAAGACTGATATTTCACATGGAAACCTGGTGGAAGGAGGAGGGAAAGCTATTAGCACTCTCCCCAGGAAGCCACATGTGCTGTAATGTGTGCCCTTGTAACTTCATTACAGCTGGGACTGCAGCCAGTTCACTGCATATTCCCTCTCTTTCAGCATCTGCCTGCCTGGGTCAGATCTGCAGGTGAAAACACATAAGGGAGGACATGTTCAGGGAGCAGATGGAATGCATGAACTCCCTATTGGATGAGATGTGTGCAGAGTGCCAGGACTGGACTGCTGAATGTCATGAGAGGAGAGCCGCCGGGGAGCAGCAGGCTAGCCAGCAGGACACTATGTTTGCCTCCCTGACAGTTGTGATGGAGCATGTCTCGAGAGGGACTCCTCCCAGAACCCTGTCACCCCAATGACAACACCAGTTCCCCCCTCTCCCAGTCCTGTTGCTTCCACTACCAGTGGTCCGAGGATATGGGAGGGGAGGAGGGAATCAATGGCAGTTGTACTCTCGAGGACCATGGGAGGCAAAAGGTTGTCCCACACATGTTTCTGAACCCCCTCTCCCTTTTGGTTCCCACTTCTTTCATTTCCCACATGTTTTCACCAAATAAAAAACCCCCTCACATACTTGGAACAACGGTCTCTTTATTCCTTGAACTGCAGAGGTGGGGGTGGAGGATTAAAAGCAAACACAGGGAATTCAGGGGCAACGTATTGAGAGCAACGTGGAAGAGACTCAAAACTGGCCATTCATAAAACTGTCCTTCAAGGCCTCTCTGACTTGTGCTCTCCTTATCACCCTCGTTTCCAGCTGCTCAAACTATCTGCTTAGGTGCTCTGCCTGAGCACCCCATCCTGCCAGATAAATTTCTCCCTTGTTCTCGTAAAGATTATGGAGCACACAACAGTCTGCCACCACAGACTTAAAAGCCAGTTCCCCCAGCACCATCTCTGCGGGAGGTAGGGATAGCGAGGACCGGGCATGAGCCAGGAATAAGCTGATTCCCAGTTTGTATCCAGTCCCAGTAGCTGCGCCTCTGCTTTTTAAATTTATTAAGAGCCTGTCGGCCCTTAATGCATTTAAAAAGCAGAAGCGCAGCAGGCGTGGGGGAGCCAAGACAGCTGATTCCCAGCTCAGGCTGGGTCCCCCCGCTGCACTTCAGCCTTTTAAATGTATTAAGACCCTCCGGCCCTGAGTATATTTAAAAGGCAGAGCCACAGTGGGGTTAGCTCGCGGGCCAGGAGCTAATCTGCAGCTCCCTCGCTTATTGACTAATCAACTAGTCAATGGAAAATCCATTGACTAGTTGATTACTTGATTAAACTAAATTTAATATATCTATTATGAAGCAGTCAGAAATATGGATTATGTGCCCTGGCTATCTGCCTTGGCAGTATTTTAAAGAAGCCTAACTGAAGGCATAGGAACAGTAAGAAAAGCAAATATGGTAGGCGACCAGATTGTCTTACCAGGAAAATCCTTCGTGAGCTTAAACACAAAAAGGAAGGTTACAAGAAGTGGAAACTTGGACAGATGACTAGGGAGGAGTATAAACATATTGCTCGAGAATGCAGGGGAGTATGCAGGAAGGCGAAAGCGCAATTGGAATTGCAGCTCGCAAGGAATGTGAAGAATAACAAGAAAGGTTTCTACAGGCATGTTAGCAATAAGAGGGTGATCAGAGAGGGTGTGAGGCCCTTACTGGATGTCTCTTCCAGCCCTAGGATTCTGATTCTTTCTAAGAGTACGTGGGGTTTTTTTGAATGGTGATATGCAAATTTGGTGCTAATTTACATATCTTCTTCCGATCACTTTTTCGAAAGCAGGTTTTTCTAAAGTAAAAGTAGTCTGGATGCGGTATTTTTCAGGAAAAAAATCCTTTCGAAAAAACTGCTCTTCCTAAAAAAAGGTTTACGTGGTTTTTCGAAAAAGGGTTTTTTTCTGAAAAACTGCATCCAGACTACTTTCACTTTTGAAAAACCCACTTTCGAAAAAGCAATCGGAAGAAGATATGCAAATATGGCACTAATTTGCATATCTCCTTTCGAAAAAAAAAATGTAGTCTAGATGTAGCCTAAGAGACTGCTTTAAAAAGCTAGCTTGATTTGCACTATTGGCATTAGCTGCTGAGAGACTGGTAGCTCATTGGCTCCCTTCGTATGAAATTCTGTAACACAGGCACAATAAAGACAATTAATTTAACTCCCAAAACAAGAATTTTGGTGCTAAAACCAGTTACACTATAATTTAATTGCCTAAATTACAAACCTAAGTGCTTAAAAACAAGGAAATACATATTTAAGGGCATCATAAGTCTTATGCAACCCCCATAATTGCCATAAACTGTCATATTAAGCACAAGGAATGTTTATCAAATGGGTTGTGTTTACATTTTAAAATTCCTGAAGAAATGATATAGTATTCTTTTAGGGTCAAAGTGATAGCTGCTTTCCCATGAAATATGGATTCCTTATTCTTGATAAGAATTACTTACAGTGTGGGCAGTGTAAGATTTTATGATGCCTTTAATAATTCATTTCCTTGTTTGAGCGACTGGGTTTTATAAGTGATATTAGCAGATTATTACATAATAAAGGAGCAAGTACTACTATCCAGCTTAATAGTGGTTCCTGCAGAACTCTGGGAAGATAAACATGTTTACATAGCTAAGTTAACCATCCATGCCCACATAGCAAAGCCTCAGCTTCACACTATAGAGGGAGTAAAAATAATTCAAAATCTTGGGAAAATGTCAGACCTAAATTAAAATATGAAAGTCTTAACTTTACAGGCAATGTTCAGCCCAGCACTGCTTCTCCATAATTAAGATGCTCAAGAGTCCTATCCTGTGAACATGTTGCTGAAATACTCCAGTATATCACTGGCAAGACCTTAATATATTGCACATACTTTGAGGTTTTATTTTAAAACCTTGTAAAAGAATTTAATAAAGCTGAGGTGAAATATGAAACAAAAAGCCATAGTCAATATGTCTTGACTTTTTTTAAATTTTGGATGTTGTGACCAAAATAATTTGATACAAATGGTGAAATATTTGTGTCCACTCAAAATCCACATATTTAGCAAAAACAAAAGAAGTTGCATCTGGAAAATTTTGCCTAGCCATATTAAGGATGGCAGAGATCTGAGGTTATTTCAGTGAGCTGTAACAATTAATGGCTGAGAGGAGGGCATCAGGGTGGATCTTGTTGGACTGTTATTTCATAATCAATATCTGTTGCTCTCTGAAGATGGTGGAGCTCCTTGTGAATTTCACACAGATGCAAAAACACCAACATATCCCTTTCAGAGGGGAGGGCAATGTGGTAAATCCATTGGGAGTGAATTAATGGCTTCTCTGTTCCTATCAGTCAGGAGACTCAGTGGGAGGGGAAAGCTCCGTGGCAGCTGGTGGGCACAGGAACAGAGTGTGTGTGGGGCTCTGGGAGGACCACAGTGTTAACGGCATTTCAGAATGTATATAGGTATTAGTGCCCGTAGAACCTGAGCAGCAGAAGTGCCAACTTAGCTACCAAGGAGTGTGTCACACCACGGTGACTGGTGAACTGCAGTACTCTAGGGTCTTCACAGAAGACTGTTTACTACAGCTGAGTGAAGACTGTTTACTAGAGCTTTTCTCTTTCAGGGTATGTGTACCGAGCAAAGAAAAATCTGCCAGGTGCTTGGGATCCAGCCAAAGCCTAGATCCACTTGTTAATATTTCCTGGAATAATCAATTTCACACATACTGAATGGGAAATGATTGTCTAGGAAGGAGTACTGCAGAAAGAGATCTAGGGGTCATAGTGGACCACAAGCTAAATATAAGTCAACAGTGTGACGCTGTTGCAAAAAAAGCAAACATGATTCCGGGATGCATTAACAGCAGTGTTGTGAGCAAGACATAAGAAGTCATTCTCCCATTCTACTCTGTGCTGATAGTGTCCAGTTCTAGCCACCACATTTCAAGAATGATGTGGAGAAATTGGAGAAGATCCAGAGAAGAGCAACAAAAATGATTAAAGGTCTAGAAAACATGACCTATGATGGAAGACTGAAATAACTGGACTAGTTTAGTTTAGAAAAGAGAAGACTTAGAGGGGACTCGATAGTGGCTTTTCAGTATCTCAAAGTGGGGAGGGAGAAAAATTGTTCTCCTTGGCCTCTGAGGATAGGACAAGAAGCAATGGGATTAAATTGCAGCAAGGGAGGTTTAGTTTGAACATTAGGAAAAACTTCCTGCTTGTCAGGGAGTTTAAATACTGGAATTAATTGCGTAGGGGGGTTGTGGAATCTCCATCACTGGAGATATTTAAGAGCAGGTTAGACAGACACCTGTCAAGGATGATCTAGACAGTGCTTGGTCCTGCTGTGAGGGCAGGGGACTAGACTCAATGACCTCTTGAAGGCCCTCAGCTTTCTTCAGGTTCACCTTCCAGCTTGGGAGTGCAGGGGAGGCCTCTGGCAGCTGGGAGGTCACTGGCCTCTAAGGCTGGCCTTTTATAGTTCTGGCCCCATCTCCTGACTTCCAATCAGGTGCTGTGCTGGGGCCAGGTGCTGCCCATCAGGGCTCTTGGAGGGGCTCCTTCCCTTCTGGGTCAGTGGGTGTTCACTCTGACCCACGACAACAAACATTAACTGACCTTTAGTATACAGTGGAAAATGTAGGGTTCTTCACATAATGGAGAGATATAAGTTACATAACGAGGAAAATATTGCATTGGAATAGATTACCAAAAGTAATTGTGGAATACCCACACTAGAAATTTTTTAAACAACAAATTAGACAAGTACCTATTTGAGATAGTCTAGGTTTACTTGGTCCTGTTTCAGTGCAGGTGGATGGACTCTGTAAACACTTGAAGTCCCTTTCAACTCTATATTTCCACTATTATCAATTAAGGTGGCACAACAATCAACTGAAGCCTCTTAATACTCCCCATAGTTTTAGATACGTATCTGGTGTCTACAATTCAAATCCATACTTGATTATATTCCTGATCATTCATCTGATGAAGTGGTTTTTGCCCATGAAAGCTCATGAGTCTATATATTTTAATTAGTCTCTAAAGTGCCACAGGATTACTTTGTTTTTAGTTACAGATTTACATGGCGACCTCTCTGAGACTATTCTAAAATTCATTCATGCCAGGTTTGGGCTCATTCTTCTGGTCACCAATGGCTCAGGATATAACTCAACAGAAATCTCCACCTGTTAGTCCAGAGAATGGCTCTGATGGATTCCAGCATTTACAGTTCTCCTCAGCCAGAGGCTGGTGGCTCAGAACCTGTCTCCATTACAGTGTTTATCCAGGCCTATGGGGTGGACAGATTGGGTATGTCTAGACTACATGCCTCTGCCGACAGAGGCATGTAAAATAGGCTACCCGACATAGTCAATGAAGCGGGGATTTAAATATCCCCGGCTTCATTAAAATAAAAATGTCACAGGCATGTAGTCTAGACATACCCATTGAGAGGAGGTCACTCTGTTTGAGTAGTGCCTGGATTAAGCAAACGTTAAGCATGCTAACATTTGTTTTAGATGCACTTTATTCTTATTAGCTCTACTATGCTATCACCACCAAAGACTGAAGTGGAGGCAATGCCAGATTAAGGTTATGAGGGGTCTAAGGCTAATGGGAGGGAAGGGCCTAAGTATGAATTACATATGGCAAAGAATATTATAAAGTCATCAAACATTTGTTTGTTTTAAGCTTTCTGTAAGGAAAAGGTAAAATACACATATCTGTTGTTCTATAGCCTTTCAATACTCAGTGTACAAACATTAAACAAATTTAATCTAAAGCTTTGCAGCTTTTGAATGATGAGGCTAGAACAGAGCTATTCCTGGTTGTGTTCTCTGCCCACCTTAACAAAAAGGCTTAATTGAAAATCAGCATCTCAGAAGGATAATCAGAACCATGTTTGTTTACTAGGCTGGTATAATCTCTCTCTCTTATTTATTTGTTTTGCTTCCCCTTTCTGTGGCTCTGACTGATTTTTGTGTGGGTCAGTGGCCCCCACCCCTGAAGTAGAATTTACTGCAGCAACATGAATAAGATTCTGACATGGGCAGCAGGTTTGTATAATTTTTGGTGGTGCCCCATTAGCCATGCCTCCTGCCCCCATTAGCCACGCCCCCTGCCCCCCCTCCATTAGCCACGCCTCTGGAGGTAACACGCTCGGGGCAAGATGGACACATGACCAGAAGTAAACGGTGTTATGTCACCCCTCTCGAAGGGCTTTTCCCACCATCCTCCTACCAACAGGGATTAGTTTGGCCCCCACCAAACCCCCCTCATGCAACTATCCTGCAGTTGCATTAACCCAGTGTGTGTGACATTAACTCGGGGGCAGAGAGGCTGGGTGAAGTGTTCCCTCTAAGGCTATGTCTACACTCGTGACTTCTTGCACAAGTACAGCCGTTCTTGCGCAAGAACCCACAGAACATCCACACTGCCTGCCTGCTCTTTTGCAGGGAACTTTACAGTACAGCGTGGTAAGAGAGGGTGTCTTGCGCAAGAGCTACACTCTTTTCTAACAGGTGTGAGCTCTCTTGCGCAAGAGGGCAATGTGGACGCTCAGCAGGGATTTCTTGCGCAAGAAACTCCTATGGCTAAAATGGCCATCGGAGCTTGCTTGGACAAGAGAGCATCCACACTGCCATGGATGCTCTTGTGCAAAAGCACAGCTTGCACATGGCAGTGTGGACATGTTCTTGTGCAAGACGTCTTGCACAAGAACTCCTGTGCAAGAAACCGCCAGTGTAGCATAGGCTAAGAGTTTCCCCCCATGAGCAAAATGAATTTTGTGTTGTGCACCTGTACTGAGTTCATGTGGCTTGTTTGGATGTGCCACTGTGGCACCCAAGTTATTAATAAATATTTTTAAACCTTTACCTTTTCTCTCTGCTGCCATGTCTCCTTCCCTTGTTTCATCAGCTCCCCTGGTGCCTGCTGCCCCCCCCCAACTCCTCACCCTCCTCTGCTGTCCTGACTCCTGCCCTTCTCACTGCCCTCAGCCCTCCTGCGACCTGCCCCCCTCCATCAGCCCTTCTCTCCCCCTTGTTCCCACTTCTCCAGTAGCCCCACTCTGATCATGTGAGCTACCCCTCCTCATCCCCTCTTCTAATACCTCCCTCTACACACCTGCCCTGCCTCTCTCCTCTGGTGGTGGTCCCTCCCCTGCAGGTGTCTGCCCTTCTGCTTCACCCCCAGAATCCCCTGGCACCTGCACCTTCTCTTACTCCTGCACTCTCCTGGTGCCTCCCCCTTCCCTCACTGCCCCTGCCCCTTTTGCCCTCTTTTTCCCTGATGCCCACCCCTTCACCATCCTCTGCCCCCGTTTCCCTCATGCCCCTGTGCCACACATGACTTGCTCTATCCCGACCTTCCTCATGCCCACCCCTTCTTTCAAGCCTTCTCCCAGCACCTCCTCCTCCAGCCCCCAACGCCCTTACCCTTTCCCCTCCCAGCATCACCCTGTTCCCCTCCCACTGACACCTCCCCTCCTGCCTTTTCCCTCATTGTCTGCACTTGGCCCCCTGGCATTTGTCTCTCCTCTACCCTGTCCCTTTGGTGCCTTCCCCTTTCTTTCCCCTCTCCCCTCCTCCTCCGCACAAGCCCCTTCTTCCCCCAGCCCTTCCCCTAGTTTTCTCCCTTCCCCTCGGCACAAGCCCCTTCCTCTCCCAGCCCTTCTGCTAGTTTTCTCCCTTCTCCTCCGCACAAGCCCCTTTCTCTCCCAGCCCTCTCCCTCCCCTACCTTCTGCCTTCCAGTTTGCAGGGCTCCGTCCCCAGACTCCGAACCCTCAATTCAGCCGCATGGCACAATGCAGTGCTCAGCAGTTTTAAAATCCCGGGCCATGACATTACGTCACGCCCGGGTGTCTCCCCACCCACCGGTTTGAGCACGCTGCACATGGCAGCAGCAGCCGGCAGGGGGGAGCTCAATGGAGGTTGCGCACGGCAGGGCCAGGCCCAGGCCGGGGCTGGGGGAGAGACGCTCTGGGGCCAGGGTGGGAGGACGCGTGGGGGGCCCGCTCCAACTCCAAATATTGATGGAGCCTGGGTACCACGAGCCCATACAACTTGCCTCCCATGGATTCTGATTATCCAGATGGAAAAAGCAGAAGGGACCATAATTTATTCTTATGCAAAAATCTGTTCTCCCAGACCCTGGCCTAAAGTCAATAGGCTACAAAGATGTAAATGTCAACAGTAATTGGCCTTTGTTCTCATTCCCTTCTTGAATCACATTCTTGCATACTTATCATTTCCACTTGGGAAAGAAATTAGTTTGAGTTAGGGCAGAAAAATGAGGACTAACTTCAGGTTTATTTAGTTTTGAGTTTTGGAATAAAACTCATAAGTAATGATGGACTGAACTGCTAGGGACCCAGCAAATAGTCTGAGCCTCAGCCAGGCTGTCATTCATAGAACAAGTGAATTTAAAATCCTTGAGAGAGACCCTGGGGAGTGAAAAAAACTACAACACTGTGTACTGAGGTTCTTCCAGTGCATTTGAAATCCCTTAAGTGTTTCCCAACCTTTTTTATGCCGGGACCGCAAACCCATTCACAAACCTTTGGTGGACCTGTAACATTGCATTTGCATATTTACGTATTCATTGTGCAAACAATGTATATGCAAATGCAATGTTATCTGTCCACTTAGCCCCAACCCAGCCTCTTGATCCCCAGTGCCTAACACCCTTTGACCCCCAGCCCTATGCCCCATGCTTTTTGACCCTTTAACCTCTGACCCCTATAGTTATGGTGACCATATTTTCTGAACCAAAATTATGGACATGTTAGCCACACCTCCTGACCCCCCGTTAGCTACATGCCTGACCCCCATTAGCCATGCCCCTTAACCCCCATTAGCCATGCCCCTGCCACAAGAAGTCCCAACTCTGAAGGTAGTACTCATGGGGGTCAATATGGACACATCACCAGATGTAAAAGGTGTTGTGTGACCTCTCTAAGAACTCCTCCCACCATCCTCTACCAATAGGGATGGGTTTGGCTCCTACAGGATCCCCCCAATGCAACTATTCTGCAATTGCATTAACCTAACTTGCGTTGCATTAATTCCAGGGGAGAGGCTGCGGGAAGTGTTCCCCCTAAGATTTTCCTCCCATGAGAAGAGTGAATTTTGTCTTGTGCACCAGTATTGAGTTCATGTGTGCTTGTTGGGATGTGCCACTGTGGCACCTAAGGTATTAATAAATATCTTATAAACCTCTCCCTTTTCCTTCTGCTGCCATGTCTCCTCCCTTCCCCTCGCCCCATCTGTTCCCCTGGTGCCTGCTGCTACTCTCCTACCTCTCACCCTCCTTTGCTGTCCTGGAGCAGAGACTGCCCGTGGTGTTATTTTTAGTGCCACGGTCCCATCCCCACAAATGGCCCAGCACCAACTAGAGTCAAGCAGTAGCCACATGAGACCCTTTCCGGTGAGGCTGCCCCAGCTGGAACATGCCTCATGCAGCTGGACTTCAGCCGGAGCTGGGGCTGTCCAGGGGACTGGGACCGTGGTACTAAAAATAGCACCGCAGGCAGCCTCCACTGCAGTCCCAGCACTAGCTGAGCCTGAGTGTGCTTTGTCCTGCAGCGCCACAGCTGCGCTCCATGTGGCTCCTGCCAGGGTTCCAAGGTGTGGAGGTCCAGGAGCACCTCTGCCAGGTTTTGCCTTAGACTCGCTTGCCCCCCCCCCACCCAGCAGCAGTGGTGGCTGCTGTACTAACAAGTAACATGGAGGAGGAGGAGGCTGTGCTGCTGGACTGGGACCATGTGTGGCAGAACCGGTCCCATGGGGAAGGGAGGGGGCCGCACGCCACCGGAAGCCAGCCCGGCTGCCTGCCGACAAAGCTCCAATGGAGCTGCCTATGCATCCTGGAGGGGAGGGGGAGGGGAGAGGAGGCTGCTGTGCCATCCGAGGAGCAATGGTACAGAGCTATTTCTTGCCACAAGCCACTATTTCTTGCTATTTCTTGTCACTTCGTGCCACAAGCCACTGTCCCCATTAAGTGGTGAAATGTCCGGCAGGGCTTTCCAGGACATTTCACTACTTGATGGGGCACTGGGACAGACTCAGGACTGTCTGAGACATTGGGACATATGGTCAGTGTACCTATAGCCCATGCCAAAACCCTCTTGCCCCATGACCACACCACACCCTCACCCAACATCCCTTTGCTAACCCCCCCCCCCACTTCAATACTCCCCAGAGTGAGGCTTCACCCATAGGGAGCATGCCTGTTACTGCTGTGTGGAAAGGGGGAGTGGCTATTGACAGCCCATGCACTCCCTCCTCCTTCAAACCCTGCCCTCCCCAAGCGGTCTTGTACCCCCATGGGTAGAGGGCAGGAAAGCCCGGAGCCCTGGCTGTCTGCCATTACCGAGGGGGGGAGGGAGGTGCCTCCTTCACCGCCTCCTCCTGCCACCACCTCAACCCTAGCAACACCGCCGGCAAAAGCAGCCGCATGGGTAGGGGGAGAAACCGTTAGCAGTGTGCATGCTCCCTCGTCCTTCATGCCCCCTCTTTCCCCAAGTGAGGAGGAGGGAGGAAGGCACCTCCTGCTCTGCCGCCTCATGCCGTGACTCAGCCACTATGGCTGCCGGAGATGAGCCGCCATGAACAGACGGCTTGAGCTTCGGCAGCTGCAGCAGCCCAGTAGCAGTCCGTGGCCCGGCAGTTGGGAACTGCTGCCTTAATAGTACAAAGATGTGCTGACCTGTGGAAGTAAGCTGAGCATAAGGAAAGAACTTAGTTATCTGTGCATTTCAGTATAGAAAAAATACATCAAAGACAAAAATGGGATTTCTTTGATTTTAGTGCAGTTAAGTACAGAACACAGTATACCATACATCTGAAGCCCCTCGATAGAAGGCCCTGAAAAAGTTAAAGTACTGGTATCCAGAGTGGGGTGATTTGTGTTTCTAATGTGCGGGCATTCTTTCCTTATACGTGGGAGGACATGGGGACAATAGTTCTGGCTGGAGCTGGATAGAGAGTGTGGAACTTCTGTGCAAGCTTCCCACCCGATTGCTTTGATATTTCCTCTTCCCCTGCCACCTCACAGGCACTCACCATTTGCCCAGAAATGGACCCAGCACACGTAGAAGATCGGGATGGGCAGTAGGACCCTGGAGGCAGCATCCTGGAGTTGCCTGACCTCCGCTGAGGGTGACACAGGCACAGGAAGGGAGCCTTGTGTACCTCCCTGATAATTAAGCAGAGCTCTGGAGAATTTGGGGGTGGAGGGAGCTGAGGGAAGGGAACAATGCCTGCTCAGACTACACCCACACTGGCATGGGTTCACACAGTAAGTGGATTTTTAGCATCTGGTCACCACTGTTAGTCAAAGGTTACTTGGCAGACATAGTGTGTTCCTGCAATGCAGCCAAAGGGACACAGATCCAAAGGACTGGAAGCAGCAGGCTGCCCAGCTGAGCCCTTCTAAGCCACAGGGGCTTCTTTGCCTTTCAAGCTTGCTCCCCCTCCCATACCTGGCCCGGCCCTACCCCCACCACCAGTAGGGCATATGGCTGTAGCCTTGCTAGCCTAATGGTTAACTCATCCCAGTGGAGTCAACCAGGACTCAGTCCAAGGCTTGAACTCAGCAGGCTTGTTTCCACTGGCTGTAATGGGAAGTAGATCAGACATCAGTAGAACCAGTGGATAAATCAGTTACACATAGGCAAGCTGGCTGATGAGAATGGGGTTGCATGGCCATCACTGAGGCCATTATGCCTAGTTTGTCCTGAAAAATCTGTTTCTCTGATGTAAGAGAATAAGCCCAGCCTGGTTCTCAGAGCCCAAGTTGAGGCTGCAGGGCTGGCAGTAAGAAAATACAAAATGAGCCAGAAACCTGGGACTCCATAGTGACATTTTTCACTGAGTCGGGCCAGTTCAGAAAAGGAATTCCTGTCCCTTCACCGAGATCCAGGAGGAAGGACCTTCCCTTCTCCAGAAGGGAATGTGGCATCTTCTTGTAAGGTTTTGATGATCTCATTCTTTGGTCTCGTCTCTGATCACAGAAGTGAAAATCCTCACCACCTCATTGACAGGAAAATGGACAGGAAAGGCCCCTAGGCAGCTTGAGCCCCTCCAGGAAATAAACCTCCTCACTAAACTCCAGCAAAGCTACCCAGGACTTACCTGCAGGAGCAAGAGTTTTGGCACCTCACTCTGAGTCACTGGCAGTTGCTTTTATTACATGGTCAACACTCAGGATGTAGGCAGTGAAGAATTCCTGTTCCAGCTCCTGAAAGAGGCCTTTCTGCTCTAGAGCTCCTACATCTCCAAACCCCTCTTGCACAATGGTGTTATTCCTGAAAATAATCGGTGTAAAGGCATTATGCAAGAGGGGTTTTCTTGCGCAAGAAGGGGCAGTGTAGACAGCTCCTTCTGGTGCAAGAGCCTCTTCTGCAAAAATGGCAGCTCATTAGGTATGCAAATGAGGCTCAGCGATATTCCGCGCTTAGCCCTATTTGCATATTTCTGCCACGAGAAGCCGCGAGCGTAGACATAGCCTAGGATTTTCAGCATCTTAATACTGTTGGTTCATTCTGTAGCAGTTTTTGGTTTTGTGGCAAGGTAGTTAGTAGGTGGTAAAGTTTAGCGTAGAGTCCTGATAGTCTTGGCTCTGGCATATGATTGCTGAGTGAAGGGACATTTAACCTTATTGCCTGGCACTGAGTAGCCGTGACATGTATAAGCACTATGAGTCATGGAATGAAGTCACATAAAATCAATATTTTGATCCTAGTTCTTAATTCCTGCAGGTAAGGGCCTGATCCAAAGCCTGGCAATCAGTAGATTCTCCCTGAATCTTCAATGGATCCCAAGCCAAGAGTTATTTCAAAGAAGTCAGTGGAGTTGCACCACTAAACCACTTGTAAGAAGGTTCAAGACCCCTGGGTCTCTTGAACACAACAGGCCAATAATCTCATTAAGTACTATACAGTAGTCCAGAATTTTACCAACCCAGCATGAGATCAAAAGGGAGGGAGATCTTTATTTTCCCCTCCCTTAGCAATAACGAGCTTAACCTCACTGTACTGGCCTTTATCAAATGGGTTGCATGGCACAGACACTAAAATATATGCGTGGCTACTGGGGTGCAGGCTGTGAAAGCATTCAGGTCTCTGGAGTTATAGGGCAGAGAAGACCCCATCTACACGGGGCCAAATGTCAGGAAAAAAATCTCTTTCCCTGTAAACCTCGTTCTAAGTGTCAGGAAA
Source organism: Pelochelys cantorii (assembly GCA_032595735.1). Lineage (NCBI taxonomy): Eukaryota > Metazoa > Chordata > Testudines > Trionychidae > Pelochelys > Pelochelys cantorii. The sequence goes on from CM064335.1 coordinate 46,497,802, forward strand.
AAAAGAGGAAAAAATCTCTTTTTTTCCTGACACTTAGAACGAGGTTTACAGGGATGCCAATAAAACGTGTCTGCTTTTCCGATTTTTTTTTCCAGAAAAGCAGACGTGTTCCTCCAGTATCCCAGAAAAACTCTGCAGTGTAGACATAGCCTTACTACTGTGGGACCGCTCTCCTGTGCTACTTGATGTGGTGCATACACCAGCTGCATCTGAATAAAATCTTAACATTTGACACCACTGTACTAGTTCTAATTTGGTGGTGTGATTTTTGCTTGTCCCCAGGCAGAATGTAGAGTATTTCAAATGCTTTTGCATCATGGAGACAAATATAACTTACTGGCCAATGAAAAAAGAGCTGGCTGTGTTAAGCCCTGCACTGATTTTCGAATCAGGTGTATATAAAACACAAATAACTGCAAATGTCAAAGGCTGCAGAATGGTTGATCTGTTGATTTTTTTCTCCAGACACAAAGCATTCATGTTGCTTTTTGATTGTCACCACTGTATTTCGCAGAGCGCTAAATCCAAATACCATTCCTTAAAAGAAACACCAGCAAGTAAACATGTTGGACCCATTTTTCAAGTATAAGCATCTTCACAAGGTATCCAAATCTGGCATTTTGATGTTCTGTTTGACTTGTACAAACAAAAGACAGGACTATGCAGCACTTTAAAGACTAACAAGATGGTTTATTAGGTGATGAACTTTCGTGGGCCAGATCTACTTCCTCAGATCAAATTGTGGAAGAAAATTGGCATGACCATATATACCAAAGGGATACAATCAAAAAAAGGGAACACATATAAAATAGACAAATCAGATTTTAGAATAGAGGGGGAATGGGGGGGGGGGAGGTTTAGCCATTTGGAATGGAAATCCATCAGCCATATGAAAAAACTTGCACAGATCCAGACAGACATCATCTATTAGTATTCTACATGCAAGGCACTAAATTTTTTTGGAATGGAAATCCATTAACCATATGAAAAAACTTGCACAGATCCAGACAGACATCATCCATTAGTCCTGTCTTTTGTTTCAGCAAGACCAGACTAACACGGCTACATCTCTATTACTGTTTGATTAGTAGGCAGAGAAAACAGGCCTAACTGTCAAACTGACTCTCCAAAGGAGGGGTTCAAACACGGAGTTGCCAAATTGCTTTGAAGTCCTTCTCCTCTCTTGCATGTACCCCACAAAGCTCACTTGGACATGTAGAGATTGAAAGACATTCGATTGCACAGGAGAGGGAAGGCCACAGAATACTCATGCAGATATGGTCTATATTTTGGCAGTGCACCCAATGGCTGTATCTATGGGGTGCACTGGACAAAAGGAAAAGATCTGGCACTGTGCAGGTCAATGATCAATGACCATAGAAGAGTTGAGCCCGGTTTTGTTCTGAGAAGTTGTACTGGGTTGATGGGATAGGATCCTCCTTTTAGGGTATAAAGCACCTGTTCAGCAGCTCTGCAGCTGCTACTGCAATATATAGATCCACATAGGCATGCATCACCTTTGATATGGGCAGGCAAGAGGTGTGGCTCTAGGTGAGGACTGCAGGAGTGGATCAAAAACTTGCACCCAGGCCTCAGTAATATGCATGTTCTGCCAATTATCCAGCAACCAAGTATAGCTGATGCCCTGGTTTCCCATAACAGATGTTGTAGTTTAGCATTGTTAAAATATTAGAGTAAAATATAACTCACGGGCAAAAATCAGACCTAGTGTATGCAGCTTAACTCTATTGACTTCAGATCTGAATTTGCCCCAGATTTCATCTGTATTTAGAGAAAAGATTAGGCACATGTGTACTCTCAGTTTTTGTCTATAAGATCATAGTTAGGTAACAATAGTAAAGAGCCACAGAAGAAATTCCTGTCTTCAAACACTGAAAAATGAACTTTCTCAGAACAGCATTATCACTGAAGCTAGTGCCTGTCTGCTTCACTGGAAAGCTGCTGCCTGGAATCCTGCCGGCTACATCCTGCTGCCTTTCTCCTCCACACTTAAACAAAAAATACTGATATTTTTACCTTACTCCCTCCTGCCCCTGCCCCTTTCTATGTAACTAACGTTTACAGCAAGAATTTATATTAAAGCTCTCAATAATCCAAGTAAGTCACCACCTCAGATTGGGGCATTTCTGGTCTTGAGGAAATTAATTAACTTGAATGGTCATATCTTGTTCAATAGCATTACAGTCACTTCAATAACACTGTGATACCCCTTACTAGAGTTGCACAGCAATTCAGCTGCCTGTGAAAGTGGTTTCAGATCCAAAGCTGTATATTTCTTCTGTATTGAGTACCTTGATCATGCTCAGCTAGGTAGGCTCTCAAGACCAGACCCTGAAAGGTATTTAGTTGCCTAACTCCTATCAATTTTAGGTGCCAGTGGAAGTTAGACTCCCAAAAATGTTTGCGGTCCTGGACCTCAGTATTCAGCTACATCCTGTTCCTACAGCACATGTTGTATAATATTTGTCCTCATTCATTTTTATCAGTCTCTAATTTACATTTAGGGAAGTTTGGGGCTGCATTCTGATGATGACAGAAGAAAGCCTAAGACCTCTTAGGTTTGACATTTCTAACTTCTCACCTTTTAAGTAAGACCACATAGAACAAAGACTTATTTGTACTTCTATGGCTGGCAGCAAGTTACTGATATGTTGATCCATAAGCAGTGGAGCTGTGATTACTCTGCTGATGGATAATGGGTTGGGTTGCCCAATAGTTCAGAAGAATTAAACTAAAATGGGGTCTTTTTGTTGTCAAATTCTTGCAGAAACCTGACCTGCTCTTTTCATCAGTCCATTCCCTTGGTGATGGTAGGCATTGCAAATAATACACTTGACATTGCAGCGTATGTATTCCAGAAGATTTGAATGGCTTTTCTGTTAAAAAGTGAAAGGAAAAAATATTACACAACCATTTATGAAGTAATACTAGTGAAAACTAGAATACATGTATATAATTTAGAAAAATGGCCTAAAATTGAGCTGCCGACAGGAAAACTGATGAGAAATACCAAGCTTTAAATCATCATGTTCAATAGCAAATAGAAAGGAAAGCATCTTAACTGACAGTTCCACATGCCCCTTGGAGATAATGATGTGGTGGAACGACTGTTCTCTCCACTGCATTTCTAAAGGGACTGCAACAGCCCAGCCAGGACTTGAAAGCTGCTGGTAAGACTCATTTTTGTTAAAGCTTTTTATTTTTTCTCTTTTGGACTGAATCATTCATGTAGATATTCATGTTTTAAGGAAACTTCATTTATTGATAAGTTTGGATATTGTTGTTATTGTTGGAAAACCAAGTGATTATTAAAAAAAATTCTTTTAGGCAGTTGGTGATCTTTGCTTTTAAAAACACTCCATTGAGTTAGCAATCAAAAAACTAATTCTAAACAGATCTGGAACAACAGGGAAAATAACAATATTTTTACAGTCATGACTTCATTTAGATTTAATTCCTTTTTCTTAGAAGAACCATGGAAAGCTTGATTTTGCTCTAATGATCTTAAAATTACGAGCTGTCTGCACACTTACTTACCATACAGAGATGTAAAGATTTATGGAGCACAGTTTTGACTTGTAAGGACCTTGTGGCAATCACTGTGAATGTAGTTGCATCTTGCACAGTGTTCAGTACACTGCTTTTAATCCAGATAAATAATAATAATCAATAATACCATCCTCATTGGTGAGCCCCCTCTGAAAGAAAAGATTTGAGTTTGATATTGCAACATAACATTATTTCTATACTATGTGCAACAAGGTGTTTTGATACAGCTTTAGCAAAGTGTTTGAAAATACTTATTTAACCATGTTATAATGGCATTGTTTGTATTAACAAGACTGATGATAAATAAGTCCTCTTTATAAAATGCATTTTAATTTAAATATTTTCAAAAGGTACTAAAATTAACTGAGACCTACTAAAACTAGCTCATCCATTAGTTGCCAATATTTATCAGTTAAGCCTTTCAAACTGAATCACCAATAAATTTCATACATCTTTTTATGGTTTTATATTATGCTAATAAATGCTAGGATAAAAAAGGAATGCAAATGCAGACAGTGTAAATGTGTTGTACCTAATGCAGAGTTCTGTTCTTCTTCACAACCATTTCCCAATGTTTAACACATTCTAGAAAATTTTCTGCTGTGCAAGATAGGATGTAGAAACAGAGGACACAGGACTGGAAGAAACCTCCTACAAATGAAATCTACTCCATGCTATTGCAGGCAGCCTCATCATATAATCTCATTCTTAAATTTATCAAACTCCATTTTCAAACCAGAATTAGATTGTTTGCCCACAGAACTCCAACTAAGAGGCAGTTACAGAACCTCTGATGTTTAGAAGGCTGCTTCTAATTTCTAGCTGAAATGTATTCATGGCCAGGTTATACCCATGTGTTTTTGTGCCATTAGCAACATATGGGCATCTTTGAAAAGTAATGTACAAAAGATTTCAGACTAGAGTCAAGCACAGAATAGGTTTGTATCTAGTTGCAATGAATCCTCATTAAAACACTATGGCATAGTGTTGCTTTTCATATCATAAAGAAAAAAAATAAAAAATGTAGCTATAAAAATAGTTTAAAATATTGTTGACCCTCCATGCTAGCTGCCCAATGCATACTTAAAGCTCTAATCTGTCTGTTTTATTTATGTATACTTATCCTTCTGTGTACATGACTCATCAAGCATGTTATCTGCGCTGTGATTTGTCTGACAAGGCAAATAGATAACATTCACTGGGTTCTGTGGTGGATAGTTAAAATATAGGACTTCCAAGAGATTTCTTGTCCCTTTAATATAATCAGAAGCCTCCTCAAGAGATGTTTGATTTAATTGATCTCAGAATTCTACTTTTGTGTAATTTCAATAAAGGGGACCTGACTGTCAGCATGTAAAAGCCAGCTGTGGATCTGTCCCAAGGACTGTAAAATTTGACCAGATTGTTAATACCACACAGAAACTTCAGATACGTGGGGCATGTGTGATACCCGAATATGGCCCGAATAAAATAATCAAAACATACTGCTTAAAATATTTAATTTTTAAATGTCTTTCTGTATTTAATTACATCATATGTGACAATAAAACCATATAAGTATCTCTAAAGAACTTACAGATAGCTAGGGCAAAGTACTTAGTTGGCATACTGAAGATGCATGTGTTCTGAGCATAGCTGGATACTGACTATGTATTCCTGAAATGATAATCATACCAACACTCCCTTTGCTTATCTCATTCCACCAGGGTACAGTGAAGAGGCGTGGCTAGGCTGTGCCCAGTTATGTACCCCACTGTTTGCCAAACAGATGCCTTCACTTTGAAGATATTTTTTCTGGAGTTTACAGGCATCGATTTCACTCAGCTTAGAAAACCACTGCTTCAGCCCTTGTTCCAGTGGAACAGATTTCTCTGAGAGAGGGATAAAGACACTTCTAACAAATGTTTAATTGTTTCTAATTCCTGTATAGTTGTCTAGTCACTGAGGTCAACTCATGCTGTTTATTACCTTACTCCTTAAACAGGCACATAGAAGTCAATGGGATTTCTGGAAAAGTAAAACACTATTACTGCAATACTTCTGCTACTACAAGGGTCTGGTCTTGAGCAAACAAAGCGTGAGAGCTTGCTAATCTTATCTGATCCTTATAGGGCTTTCAGTATTTTATTATCTAAAATTCTATGTTTGTTTAAATCCCCCAGTTCCTACAGTGACTGCATTACCAATGACTTCTTTTATCTTTTCCCCACTTAAACGTATTTGTACCATATCTGACAAGATGGCATTCAAAATATGACCCTCAAATAGTGAATTTAGGATTTTATTCTCTAAGTCTGATCATAGAATCATAGGGTTGGAAGAGACCTCAGGAGCTCATTGAGTCCAGCGCCCTGCTAAAAGCAGGATCAATTCCAACTAAATTATCCCAGACAGGGCTTTGTCAAGCTGAGACTTAAAAACATGGAGATTCTCCCCTAGGTAACTCATTCCAGTGCTTCATTGGAATGAGTAAAAGAGTTTTTCCTTATATCCAACCTAGACCTCTCCCACTGCAACTTGAGACCATTGCTCCTTATTCTGCCATCCGTCACCACTGAGGACAACCTCTCTCCATCTTTTTTGGAACCTCCTTCAGGCTATTATTAAATCCTACCTCACTCTTCTCTTCTGTGGACTAAATAAGCCCAAATCTCTCATTGTCTTCTCGTAAGTCATGTGCTCCAGCCCAGTAATCATTTTTGTTGCCCACCGCTGGACTTTCTCCAGTGTGTCCACATCCTTTCTGTAAAGGGGAGCCCCAGAACTGGATGCAATACTCCAGCTGAGGCCTCACCAATGCCTAATAAAGAAGAATAAACACTTCTCTAGATCTTCTGGCATTGTTCCTACTAATGCACTCCAATATGCTATTGTCCTCCTTGGCTACAATGGTATACTGTTGTGGCGGCGCGTCGGGGTCCCCCGACTCCTGCACCCCCATAATGGCACGGACAGACTCCACCAGCCAGTAGAATAGAGGGAGTTTATTGCTTCTCCAGGATACAGCACAGCACAGATGTCATCTGGTTACAGGAACCGGGCCTAGGATGCCTCGCCCCCCTTCCTTTCCATTGTTCCGCTCCATGGGAGATACCTATCTGATGAGTTTTGAAGCCCTCTTGCATAATGACTCATCCTCTGCCCTGCTGGGCCATGCTGCGACAGCAGCCAGTGGAGGTCACTGACAACCCACTGCCCAGCATAGCAACCAGCAAGGTACCCACACTACGTCACAACTGTTGACTCATATCCAGCTTCTCATTCACTGTAATCCCCAGGTCCTTTTCTGCAAAACTGCTGCTTAGCCAGTTGGTCCTCAGTCTGTAGCAGTGCATGGGATTCTTATGGCCCAAGTGCAGGGCCCTGCTCTTGTCTTTGTTGAACCTCATCAGATTTCTTTTGGCACAAACTTCTAGTTTGTCTAGGTCACTCTGCACCATATCCCTACCCACCATCATATCTACCTCTTCCCCTACCTTAGGCTAGGTCTAGACTGCAATGTTTTTGTGGAAAAAGCTACGCAAAACGTGCTCCACATTTTGCATAGCTTTTTCTACTTCTTTTGTTGGAAGAGGCTCTTCCGACATTTGGCCCATCTAGACTGGGCCAAATGTCAGAAAAAAACCCCTCTTTTGGAAGCCCCCTTATTCCTCGTGGAAAAAAAGCATAAGAGCAAACACGTTCCCTGAACTGTGTAGTCTAGACATAGCCTATGTGTCATCTGCAAACTTGCTGATGTGCAATCCATTCTCTCATCCAGGTCATTAATAAAGTTGTTGAACAAAACCGGATCCAGAACTGACCCTTGGGGCATTCCGGTTGATACCTACCACCAACCAAACTTCAAGCCATTGATCACTACCCAATGAGCTAGCCAACTTTTATCTACCTTACAATCCATTTATCCAATCCATACTTCTTTAATTTGCTGGCAAGGATACTGTGGGAAAGCATATCAAAAGCTTTGCTAAAGTCAAGGTATATCACATCCACCATCTTCCCCATATCTACAGAGCCAGTTACCTCATCATAGAAGGCAATCAGGTTGGTCGGGCATGACTTGCTCTTGGTGAATCCATGTTGACTATTTCTCATCACTTTCTTTTCTTCCAGGTACTTCAGAATGGATTCCTTGAGGGTCTCCTTCATGATTTTTAGAATCATAAAATCATAGGGTTGGAAAAGACCTCTGAAGGTCATTGAGTCCAACCCCCTGCTAAAAGCAAGCTCAACCTTAACTAAATCACCCCAGACAGAGCTTTATCAAGCAGGTATAGTTAGGTGGATTTACTGCCTTGGTGTCCACACAGGTTTCTGGCTCCGTCATTGATGATAATCAGAAGGCTGCTTGTGTGTGTGCTCATTGATATGGACCCAATGACCACAGCAGACCCCAAGAGGGCCCCCAAAGACCACAAACCAGATAAGGATCGAAGATGCCAGGCCAGGTTTATTGTTAAGTGAAGTACAATCATAGTGGTCAGTAGACTCTACTGAACCATTATGCACATGTACTTGCCACAATGGAATGACTCAATCAGTGGGAAATTTCCACTGCCCCCTGGTCATACAAAGACTGTTCCCCCAAGACACAACCTTATATACAGGTACAAACAAATCAACTGAAGTTGTCAGGTTGCCACCCTCTGACATTGTCTGGTTACCACCATCTGATGCTACTTAGATACCACCCATCACCCTGTACCTCGTGGTTTGATTAGATCATCTCTATGCTGTCATTTTAGACATTTTCCTGAACCTGGGTCTGTATCTGTGAAGAGTGGGTACCAAGGTCTTTTTTAATGAGCTGGTGGTACCATGTGATTCCAACTTATGATCAGTACCAATTATTGTTCTGCACTGTCAGCCTGTTTGTGCCAAGTTCTATGAGCTGGGGCCTGCCTCTTGCTCACAGCTTAGTTATGCCTTATGTTAGCCATGTTTTGTCCATTGTTAGCTAGGCCTCTGCTCCTCAGGCCACACCTGTGCTGCATGGGCTTATGTTTTAGGCTTTCATCTTACTACAGCAGGGACTTAAAAACCTTTAAGAATGGAGATTCTACCAACTCTCTAGGGAACCCATTCCAGTACTTCACCACCCTCCTAGTAAAATTGTTTTTCTTAATATCCAACATAGACCTACCCCACCACAACTTGAGACCATTGCTCCACATTTCTGTCTCATCTGTCTCCATCCTCTTTGGAACCTTCTTTCAGGTAGTTATAGGCTGCTATCAAATTGCCCCTCAGTCTTCTTTTTCTGTAGGTTAAACAAACCCAAGTCCCTCATGCTCTCCTTATAAGTCACCCCCCTAATCATTTTTGTTGCCCTCCTCTGGACCCTCTCTAATGCGTCCACATCCTTTCTGTAATAGGGGGCCCAGAATTGGATGCAATACACCATATGTGGCCTCACCAGTGCTGAATAAAGGTGAATAAGGACATCTGTAGATCTACTGGCAATGCTCCTCCTAGTGCACCCTAATATGCTGTTAGCCTTCTTGGCTACAAGGGGACATTGTCATCTGATATCCACTGTAATCCGTAGGTCCTTTTCTGCTGAACTGCTGCTTAGCCTGTCAGTCTACATTGTATTTGTTGAATCTCATCAGATTTCTTTAGGCCCAATGCTCCAATTTGTCTAGGTCATTTTGGACACTATTCCTGCCCTCCAATGTATCTACCTCTTGGCCTCACTTAGTGTCATCTGTGAACTTACGGAGGGTGCAATCCATCCAATTTGTTCCACACTTTCGCTGATCACCCTCTTATTGCTAACGTGCCTGTGGAAGCCTTTCTTGTTACCTTTCACATCCCTTGCTAGCTGCAATTCCAATTGTGCTTTGGCCTTCCTGATTACACCCTGGCATGCTCCAGAAATATATTTATATTCTTCCCTAGTCATATGTCCACGTTTTCAGGTCTTGTAAGCTTCCTTTTTGTGTTGAAACTTGCAAAAGATTTCACTCTTAAGCCAAGCTGGTTGCCTACTATATTTGTTTTTTTTTTAACCGCACATCGGATGGTTTGTTCCTGAACTTTCAATAAATCTTCTTTAAGGGTGTGTCTACACTGCACCATTATTTCAAGATCACTAGCGTTATTTCCAAATAACAATGTGAATATCCACACAGCCATTCCATTATTTCAAAATAATTTTGAAATAATGGATGGCTTATTCTGAAATCTGTAAACCTCATTCTGCGAGGAAAAACAGCTATTCCAAAATAGCTATTTTGAAATAAGGCATGTATAGACATTCCACTGCTGCTATTTCTAAATAGCCCCTCAACAGGGCCATTCTAAGTTATTCTTCCCCAGTGTCCCCGGGAATCTACATCGAAATAGCATGTTTACATTAGGGAAGCCTGCCTAGAACTAATTTTAAGGCTTCCCTGCAGTGTAGACGTGCTATTTCAAAATAAGCTATTTTGGAATAACTATTCTGGAATAGCTTATTATGAAATAAGCATGCAGTGCAGACGTACCCTAACATACAGTCACATACACTCTAATAGCTAATCTGGGAAGTCATACTGATTGTTTCTAATATAAAAACAACCCGTTTGAAAAAGCAGTAATTTGGTACTTTGATACTTTGTGCATCATATTCCTTTTCTCAATTGACAGATCTAAGTGAAAATGTTGAAAAAAAAGCATTAAAATCAGATAGGATTGGAAATCTGAATGTAATTCTTGCTGACAGTAGATGCTCAAAGGTTAATGTGCTATATCTGTAGCTATATATTGCATGGTGGCATTTGAGATTTTGACATGAGCTCTGCCAGAAAGTATTTTGCATCAGCTGTTCACTCAACCAAGCAGAAAGTTGGACTGTGTGATCAGCTAATTGACCAGAACATTGCAAAAGAAGGAGACAACAGACACGGTACCATCACCATATTCAACATCTAAATCTAAGGACAAGATACTGACCTCAGCTACATTGGTGTTAATCCAGAAAAATCTCAGTTTACATCAATGGAAACTATTGATTTCAATGGCATTACTCTGAATTTACACCAGCAGTAAGCTCAGAATCTGTCTCACAGGGTTTGGGTCTGGATTTCACAGCAGTTTTGCATCAGAAAAACTCCTTTATCTAATTTGGAATATGGTAAGAGCTCAGGCTTAGGACTGGTTTTGATTAGTCATTGCTCTAAAGCACTGAAGATACAAAAAAGAGAGGGAAATTATGTGTGATGGAGACCCCTTGGGTATGTCTAAACTAGCCCCCTAGTTCGAACTAGGGTGGTTAATGTAGGCATTGGAACTTGCAAATGAAGCCCGGGATTTAAATATCCCGGGCTTCATTTGCATGTTCCCGGGCGGGTGCCATTTTTAAATCCCCTTAGTTCGAACTGACTGCCTGTGGTTACATGCGCCAGTCAGAAGTTAATCCGAACTAAGTCCTTAGTTCGGATTAACTGCTACACCTCATTGCAGGAGGAGTAACAGTTAGCCGCTGTAGCCGCTGGCAGTCAGTTCGAACTACGGGGCATTTAAAAATGGTGCCTACCTGGGAACATGCAAATGAAGCCCGGGATATTTAAATCCCGGGCTTCATTTGCAAGTTTGAATGCTTACATTAGCCACCCTAGTTCGAACTAGGGGGCTAGTGTAGACATACCCCTTGAGCTGTTCCCCAGTGTTCTGATTATACCACTGACACTCTTCTTCTTGCTCTCTGAGGCTCCCACCACCCTGTCCTGCTGCATCAGGTCCTCTGGTCTCCCCCACACAAGGCACAAAATTGGGGTTACAGCTTCCCCTTGAAGAGCAATGCAAACACTGAACCTCTTCAGCTCTTTAAGAATGCAGTTTTAGGGCACAGCACCTAGGAAACCAACCCTCAAAAGGGATCAACCTCCCAAATCATCTTTCTGTGTGTAAGAGTTTTACATAATGAAAATTCATTTGGGTAAATCCTCTTTAACAATGAAAGGAAGATATGCAATTGCCCCTCCCCCACATAACAATTACTTACACTTGACTTGGCTTGTATTAAGTACAAACACGCTGACACCTTAAATGACTGCTTCTTGGACCAGCTAGTTCAGGAGCCCACAAGAGGAGAGGCAATTTTTGATTTAGTCCTAAGTGAAGCACAGGTTCGGGTCCAACAGGTAAATATAACTGGACTGCTTAGAAATAGTGATCACAGTGTAATAAAATGTAATAGCCTTGTGGTGGGAAGAACACCTCAGCAGCCCAACACTGTGGCATTTAATTTCAGAAAGGGGAACTACACGAAAATGAGGAGGTTAGTTAAACAGAAATTAAAAGCTACAGTGACAAAAATAAAATCCCTGCAAACTGCATGGAAACTTTTCAAAGACATGATAATAGAGACTCAAATGTATACTCCAAATTAAAAAAACACGGTAAGCAAACCAAAAAAGTGTCATCATGTCTTAACAGCCTAGTAAAAGAAGCAGTGAGAAATAAAAAGGCATAATTTAAGTAGAAGTTAAATTCTAGTGAGGAAAATAGAAAGGAGCATAAACTCTGTCAAATTAAGTGTAAAATATAATAAGGAAAGCCAAACAGAAGTGTAAAGTATAGCTAGTCAAAAACTCAGAAAGTAATAACAAAATATTGTTAAGTACAACAGAAGCAGGAAGCCTGCTAAAGAACCAGTTGTGCCATTGAGCAATCGAGATGCTAAAGGAGCACTCAAGGAAAATAAGGTCATTACAGAGAAACTAAATGAATTCTTTGCATCGGTCTTCATGGCTGAGGATGCGAGGGAGATTCCCAAACCTGAGCCTTTCTTTTAAGTTGCCAAATCTGATGAATTGTCCTAGATTGAGGTGTCATTATAGGAAGTTTTAGAACAAATTGATAAACTAAACAGTAACAAGTCACTGGGACCAGATGGCATTCACCCAAAAATTCTGAAAGATTTCAAATATGCAATTGCAGAACTGCTAACTGTGGTTTGTAACCTAACCTTTAAATCAACTTCCATACCAAATGACTGGAATATAGCTAATGTGATGCCAATCTTTAAAAAGGGTTCTAGAGGTGATTGGCAATTACAGTCCAGTAAGTCTAACATCAGTATCAGGCAAGTTAGGGTTTTTTTATATGGAATGCTTCACAAATTTGCATGTCATCCTTGTGCAAGGGCCATGCTAATCTTCTCTGTATCATTCTAATTTTAGTATATGTGCTGCCAAAACTACAGGAAAGAAGAGAATTAGCAGACAGATGGATGAACATAATTTGCTGGGGAAACATCAGCATGGTTTCTGTAAAGGGAAATCATGCCTTACTAATCTACTGGAGTTCTTTGAGGGCATAAACAAGCATTTGGACAAAGAGGGCTTGAGTGGATATAGTGTACTTAGATTTCTAGAAAGCCTTTGACAAGGTCCTTCACCAAAGGCTCTTAAGTAAAGTAAGTTGTGGGATAAGAGGAAAGGTCCTCTCATGGATTGTTAACTGGTTAAAAGACAGGAAATAAAGGGTAGGAATAAATGGTCGGTTTTCAAAATGGAGTGAGGTAACTACTGGTGTCCTGTGCTGTCTGTACTGGGAACAATTCTATTTAATACATTCATAAAAGATCTGGAGAAAGGGGTAAACAGTGAGGTGCAAAAATTTGCAGATGATATTGAACTGCTCAAAATAATTAAGTCCAAAGCAGACTGTGAAGAACTTCAAAAGGATCTCACAAAACGAGGTGACTGAGCAACAAAATGGCAAATGAATTTTAATGTTGATATATGCAAAGTAATTCATATTGGAAAACATAATCCCAACTATACATACCAAATGATGGGGGTTAAATTAGCTGTTAATAGCTTTGGATAGGTCCATTCAATGTGCAGCAGTTGGGACTGTATGTCTGGGAGTGTTTGATCCTTTGTTCCCTTGATTGCCTTTGATCAGCCTCACTCAGCCTCAGGATCAGGACGGGGTAGGAGGGGGTAGGCCTGACCTAAGGGAGCAGGCTTTAAAAAGCCAGAGGCAGAGCGACCAGGGGAGCAAAACTAACAGGGGGCTGCAGACAGGGGAGTTTGAGAAGGAGTCCCAACATGCTTACGAAGACCTGCAACACCAGCACTGCTTCTGTTGCCTCTGCCTGCGCCTGTAGCCAGACAGACCACCTGAGCATGGTTGCCTCTACCCAGATCCTGGTGTGGTTTCGCAAGGACTGTGGCTTGCAATTCCCACTTACAGAAATCCAGGCTGGGGAGACCATCCGATGTTAAAGGTGCCTGCTGGTGGAATGTCTCAGGAAGCAGGTGGGAGAACTACAGGAGGAGGTGGCTAGGCTGAGGAGCATCTGAGCCCATGTGGAATTACTTGAGAGTACTCACGTGTCCCATTACAAAAGACTGCTGACACACCACTGGTGGTGGAGGAGATGGCTCGGGGGGACACTGGCAACTGGTCACTTCTGACAGCAGGCAGTGCTCCACCCCTGCTCCCAACCCTCCCACTATGGTACTGGGAAACCATTATGCTGTTCTGGATACAGAGATAAGGAATTGCCCCTAAATCAGAAGAAGAGAAGCCTCGTACCCCCAAGGCTGGGATGTCTGCTGCCACTACTGCAAGGAGGACACGTAGGGTAGTGGTGGTTGGAGAGTCTCTTCTGAGGGGGACGGAGGCGCCCATCTGTCGCCCTGAAATGTCATCTCGGGAGGTTTTCTGCCTGCCAGGGGCCCATATCCAAGACGTTATGGAGGCATTGTCAAGGATTATCCGGCCCTCTGACTACTACCCCATGCTACTCATCCATGTGGGCACTTATGATACTGAAAGGTGTGACTGTGAGCAGATCAAGAGTGACTACAGGGCTTTGTGAGTACGGGTGAGAGAGTTTGGAGCACAGGTGGTATTTTCTTCAGTCCTTCCTGTCAAAGGTAGGAGCCCAGGCAGAGACAGATGCATCCTGGAGGCAAATCCCTTGCTGCAAAGATGGTGTCGCTAGGAGGAATTTGGCTTCCTTGACCACGGGATGTTGTTCCAAAAAGGACTGCTAAGCAGAGATGGAAGAGAGTATTTGGATGCAGACTGGCTAACCTAGTGAGGAGGGCTCTAAACTAGGTTCAACAGAAGCAGGTGACCAAAGCCCACAGGTAAGTGAAAACATGGAGACCTGGGAGATGTGTCAGAAATGGGAGGGACTATGGGCTACAACAGCAGAAATAAAGGAGGGACAAGGCACAACTGGGAGGCAAAATCAAATCAATATCTTCGATGCCTGTCTACAAATGCAAGAAGCATGGGGAATAATCAGGAAGAACTTGAAGTGCTAATAAATAAACACAAGTATGTCATAGTTGGTATCACATAGGGTACATCTAGACTACATGGCTCCGTCAACAGAGCCATGTAAAATAGTTTACTCGGCATAGTCAATGAAGCGGGGATTTAAATCATCCCTGCTTCGTTCAAATAAAAATGGCCGCCATGCTGTGCCAATGATCAGCTGATCCGGCACAGCGTGGCAGTCTAGACACGGCTATTCCGGTATGCCTCTACTGTGCTGAGTAAACTATTTTACATGGCTCTGTCGATGGAGCCATGTAGTCTAGACATACCCATAGACCTGGTGAGATAATACACATGCCTGGAATATTGGTATAGAAGGGTACAGCTTACACCAGAAGGATAAGTGGGGGAAAAGGGAGGAAGTGTTGCCTTATATATTACAAATGTTTACACTTGGACTGAGGTGAAGAAGGATGTAGCAGACAGACTTATTGAGAGCCTCTGGGTTAGGTTAAAAGGGGTAAAGAAACAAGGGTGATGTCATGCTAGGAGTCTACCGCAGACCACCTACCCAGGCAGAAGAGATGGATGAGGCTTTTTTAAAACAACTAACAAAATCATCCAAAGTGCAGGATTTGGTGGTGATGGGGGACTTCAACTATACAGACATATGTTGGGAAACTAACACAACAGGGCACAGACTATCCAATAAGTTCCTGGACTGGACAATTTTTTATTTCTGAAGGTTGAGAAAACTACTGGGGGAAGTTGTTCTTGATTTGATTTTAACAAATAGGGAGGAACTGGTTGAAAATTTGAAAGTGGAAGACAGCTTGGGTGAAAGTGATCATGAAATCATAGAGTTCATGATACTAAGGATTGGTAGAAAGGAGTACAGCACAATAGAGACAATGGAAGGCAGATTTTAGTAAACTCAGAGAGCTGGTAGGTAAGATCCCATGGAAAGCAAGACTAAGAAGAAAAACAACTGAAGATAGTTGGCAGTTTTTCAAAGGGATATTGTTAAGGGTCCAAAAGCAAACTATTCTGCTGCATAGGAATGATAGAAATTATGGCAAAAGACCACCTTGGCTTAACCAGGAGATCTTGCATAATCTAAAAATCAAACAGAAGTCATATAAAACATGGAAACTAGGTCAAACTACAAAGGATGAATATAAGCAAACAATACAGGTATGAAGGGGAAAGATCAGACAGGCAAAGGCACAAAATGAACTCAATCTAGCTAGAGACATAAAGGGTAACAATTCTATCAATATATTAGAAGGAAGAGGAATACCAAGGACAGGGTAGGCCCATTGGTCAGTGAAGAGGGAGAAACAATAACAGGAAACTTGGAAATGGCATAGGTGCTGAATTATTTCTTTGTTTCAGTCTTCATCAAGAAGTTTGAAGATGAAGAGATGCCTAACATGGTGAATGCTAGTGGAAAAGGGGTAGATTTAGAAGATAAAATAAAAAAAGAACAAGTTAAAAATTACTTAGAAAAGTTAGATGTCTCAAGTCACCAGGGCCTGATGAAATGCATCCTAGAATACTCAAGGAGCTGATAGAGGAGGTATCTGAGACTTTAGCTATCATCTTTGAAAAATCATGGAAGTTGGGAAAGATTTCAGAAGACCGTAACAGGACAAATATAGTGCCCATCTATAAAATGGGAAATAAGAACAACCCAGGAAACTACAGACCAGTCAGTTTAACTTCTGTGCCAGGAAAGATAGTGGAGCAGGTATTTAAGAAATTCATCTGCAAACATCTGGATGAAAATAAGGTGATAGGTAACAGCCAGCATGAATTTGTAAAGAACAAATCATGTCAAACTAATCCTATAGCTATCAAAGATAGCTTTCTTTGATAGGATAACAAGTCTTGTGGATAAGGCAAAGGTGGTGGATGTGATATATCTAAACTTTAGTAAGGCATTTGATAGGGTCTCACATGATCTTATTATCAATAAACTAGGCAAATACAAATTAGATGGGGCTATTATAAGATGGGTGCCTAAGTGCCCAGATAAGTGTTCCCAGAGAGTCGTTATTAATGGTTCACAATCATGCTGGAAGGCATAACAAGAGGGGTTCTGCAAGGGTCTGTTTTGGGACCGGTTCTGTTCAATATCTTCATCAGCGATTTAGATGATGGCATAGAGAATACACTTATTAAGTTTGCAGATGATACCAAGCTAGAAGGGGTTGCAACTGCTTTGGAGGATAGGGTCATAATTCAAAATGAGCTGGACAAACTGAAAAAAATGGTGTGAGGTAAATAGGATAAAGTTTAATAAGGACAAATTCAAAGTACTCCACTTAGGAAGGAACAATCAGTTTCACACATATAGAATGGGAAACGACTGTCTAGGAAGGAGTACTGCAGAAAGGGATCTAGGGGTCATAGTGGATCACAAACTAAATATGAGTCAACAATGTGACACTGTTACAAAAAAAGCAAACATGTTTCTGGGATGCATTAACAGAAGTGTTATAAGCAAGACACAAGTCGTCATTCTTCCGCTCTACTCTGTACTGATTAGGCCTCAGTTGGAGTATTGTGTTTAGGTCTTGGCACCGCATTTCAAGAAAGATATGGAGAAATTGGAGAAGGTCCAGAGAAAAGCAACAAGAATGATTAAAAATCTAGAGAACATGAGCTATGAGGGAAGACTGAAAGAACTGGGCTTGTTTAGTTCAGAAAAGAGAAGACTGAGAGGGTACATGATAGCGGTTTTCAAGTATCTAAAAGGGAGGGGGGGGAATTGTTCTTGGCTTCTGATGATAGGACAAGAAGCAATGGGCTTAAACTGCAGCAGAGAAAGTTTAGGTTGGACATTAGGAAAAACTTCCTAATGGTCAGGGTGATTAAACACTGTAATAAATTGCCTAACGAGGTTATGGAATCTCCATCCTTGGAGATATTTAAAAGCAGGTTAGATAGACATCAATCAGGGATTATTTAGATAGTGCTTGGTCCTGCCGTGAGGGCAGAGGACTGGAATTGTTGCTCTCTCAAGGTTCCTTCCATCTCTAGCGTTCTATGACTCTATGATTCTATACAGCTGGGCAAGCCCCAGAATCCCTTCCCTATGGTGTGGCTTCAGCAGGGAACAGTGTCTGGTAGCCCCAGACACACACTGCCAGCAATGCCTCCTTAACAGTTAAGGAGGCATGCGGGACCTGAGGGAAGTGGGGGAGGAGAATCCCTTGCAGAAATGGGAGTGCAGGGAAACCCCTCTCAACTCCCTCCCAACACTTTCCCTGCATGGGGTGCTTTTAGGGAAGAAAGGGCAGCCACAGCTGGACAAGCTCCAGAAGCCCTTCACAGCTTGGGGAGCTAGGAAAAGGGAGGAAGGGGTGGTCATAGCTCATCTAGCCCCAGAGGCTTTGCTCAGGCTGGGGTATCTGCAACATTTTCTAATAAACATTGTTAGAATAGCATTTTTCGCACATGCTGGCTTTCCTCATTGCATATGTGTTGACTGCTTGCAACACTTTTCAAATTGAAGATTGCTTTTTCAAGCAAAAGAAGAAAAATAGATGCAGAGTGTTATGTTTTTAATGAAAAATGGACCAATGACTATTTAGTTGTGAAGGTGAAATGGAAGCCTGTTTGCCAGATTTGTGGAGAAACAATTTCTGTCTTAAAAAAATTAAACCTGGAAAGACGGCAAAACTAGAAAGATTAAACTAGAAAATTAAACCTAAATAGACTGCAAAAAAAAAATCAAATATGAAGAATATCATGGACAGCTGCATGTGGACAAAATTAAAGAACTTAAAAAGAATTTGCATATGCAGCAAACAATGTTAACAAAACCCCAAAAGGAGATGGATGGTGTTACCCAAGCAAGTTTTATGTTGAGTGAACTTATTGCAAAAAGAATTGGCCTCATTCAGACGGAGAGTTTGTAAATGAATCATTGCAACTGCAGCTTTACTGGCACTAGAGAGACGTAGATTATTTGAGAGTGTGAGTTTATCTTGCAGAATAGTGTCAGATTGAATTCAGGATATGGCTCAAGATATTGAAATGTCTCTGAAAGATTCTGCAGCTGATTTTGAGTTCTATTCTCTGGCTGACATAACAAATACAGCCCAGCTGACTCTTTTCCTGAATGGAATCACACCAAGATTTCAGATTCAAGAGGATTTAGTTTCTGTAGCACCAGTGCATGACACTATGAGAGGTGAAGGTATTTTTGAGAAGGTTACATTGGCACTGCACAGACTTCAGTTATCATTTGAAAAACTGAGCGGTCTTACTACTGATGGTGCTCCAGCTACAGTTGGATCTCAGAAGGGATTAGTTGCCTTAGTCAAGAAAGAAATGGATCGTGTTGGTCTTGATCCAAATAAGTCGGTTGTGTGTCATTGCATCAAGAGAATCTTTGTGCACAGTCCTTGCGACTGAACAAGGTAATGTCGACAGCAGTATCAAGCATTAATTTTATTAAAAGTAAAGGATTAAACAGCCGCCAGTTTATGAGCTATTGAAAGATCTTGAAGCAGCATATGGTGATATAGTTTATTATTGTGAAGTGTGGTGGATGAGCCAAAGGAGTATGCTGAAGCCGTTTCATGAATTAAGGAATGAAGTGAAACTTTTCATGGAAATGAAGGGAAAGCCTGTGGCTCAGCTGAGCAACTCCAAGTAGCTGTGTGGCCTTGCATTCATGGTTGACATCACTGAGAACTTATCAGAGCTCAATATCAAATTGCAAGGGCCTAATCAGCTTCTTACTTCCCTTTTTTCAAATGTCAAAACATTTGAAAATAAATTAAAGATGTGGAGAATGCAGCTGGAAAAGGGCAACATGGTGCATTTCCCAACACTTCAGGAACAAAAACCTGCATCAACAGTAGATTACAGCAGAGAGAGTGAAAGTTTACTTCACAAATTTTGTATCTGACTTCAAGACCTAAGATAGAAGGAATTGAAATTAGAAATGTTTTCCAATCTATTCAATGTAGAAGTACTCGATGTATCTGAAGCCTTTCAACATGAACTTATAGAAATGCAAAGCAGTGATGAACTTACGGCTAAATTAAAAAACCTGCCTCTGCTAGAATTCTATTGACTCTAAATTTCTAGGTGCCGATAAATTTCTGAACTTGAGGAGACACGCATCACTATTTGGCACTGCATACTGCTGTGATCAGTTCTTTTCAAAGCCTTCTCTTGCAAAGAATTCCCTGCATGCCAAACTAACAGATATGAAGCTGGAAACCATAGGCGTGTGCAGGGGGTGTGCTGGGTGTGCCCAGACACACCCTAATGTCTCAAAAAAAGTGGCTTTGCGTTTTAATTTAATTGCATGATACGCTCTTTTAGTTTTAAAGTATGGATTGTTGTATTATGCAATAAGCGCCGAATGTAGAAATGTATAGAAAGCCCACGTTCGTTTGCAGCATATCCTTTATGATTGAGTATTCAATAAATGTTCTCCTTTAAAAAAAAATTCCCTGGGTGCACACCCTAATGAAATGTGCTGCGCATGCCTATGCTGGAAACCCAGTTACAAATAGCAACAACTTCAGTTCCAGCAGACATAACAAGGGTCAGCAAGGAAAAGTAAACAGCCATCACACTAAAATTCTAAATAAAACATATGAAAAAGAACACCAGGCATTTTGTGGAATTTTTATGTGTGTGCATGAGTGTGTGGTTAGGTTGTTTTGGTTTCATTTTTTTTGCTTCACTTCTCACTTTGAAAATATCATGTGGCTTCTGTATAAATCTGTGTTATGCCCACATCTTGACTACTGCATATAGCTGTGGTCGCCTCATCTAAAAAAAGATATATCGGCATTGGAAACAGTTCAGAAAAGGGCAAAACAAATTATTAGGGATTTGGAATGGCTGCTGTATGCAGAGATTAAAAAGACTGGGACTTGTCAGCTTGGAAAAGAGACAATTAAAAGGGAATATGATAGAGGTCTATAAAATCATGACTGGTATAGAGAAAGTGCATAAGGAAAAATTATTCACTTGATCCCATAACGTAAGAACTAGGGGTCACCAAATGAAATTAATAGCTAACAGGCTTAAAACAAACAAAAGGAAGTTTTTCTTCATGCTGCGCACAGTCAACCTATGGAACTCCTTGCCAGAGGATGTTGCGAAGACCAGTACTTTAACAGTGTTCAGAAAAGAACTAGATAAATTCATGGAGGTTGTCAAGTCTATCAATACTTATTAGCTAGGATGGGTAGGAATAAGTATCACTTGATGATTACCTGCTCTGTTCATTCCCTCTAGGCCATCTGATGTTGGCCAGTGTTGGAAGACAGGATACTGGGTATAGATGGACCTTTGGTCCCAACTAGTATGGCCATTCTTACGTTCTTAAGAGTAGGATTTAAGTGGTTGCAAGTGAAAACAGATCCAAGGAAGTTGCAAAATTAAAATGATAAGAAAGTGCACAGCTAGTTCATCTACGCTAAAGCTTATTGGAAACTTACTCTAAAACCTGTTCTCATTTCAGGCAAGCCTTCAAGTAAAGAATTATCTTTTTCTCTGACTTGGGTCCCAAGCTCTCATTTTAGGTGTATCAGGACAGCCAAAGACAAAAGGACTGATAGTTTTCCATTGCTTAAATAGACTTTTCTTGGGCGGGAATCTTTTGTTCTATAACACACACACACACACACACACACACACACACACACACACACACACACACACACACACACACACACACACACACACCCATGCATGGCAAATTACCTGGTCAAACTGGTATTCAACTACAAGCTGGTATGGTCACAAGTCTTCCTAGGACCAACCACTGCTTAGACTTAAAGGACAAACAAGCCTGTTTACAAGTTGACCACCCAGTCCTTAAGGCTTCCAGAGCATCATTAGTGGCTCTCATTTGCACATTTAAAACTATGAACAATCTCACATTTCATATTTCTAAGTTTACATACAACAATGATACATGAACCAAAATGAGATCTATAGATACAACAGATTGTAACATTAACACTGATAGGTTACATGAGGTATTTGGTCCACAGCATCTTTGAGTTATGCATATTTATATTCACAAGCCAATTGCATAAAGCATGAGGGGTATCAGTCACACTATGTACAAGTTGTTGCCACTCAGTAAGTGACAGAAGACAAGTGAGATTTCTTCTGCTGTTCTCAAAAGTAACCCATGTTTGCAGTGTTGCTGTAGCTGTGTGGGTCCCAGGATATGGAAGGGACAAACTAGGAGAGATAATATCTTCTGTTGCACCAACTCCTGTTCAGAAAGAAACAAGCTTTTGAGTTTGCCCAGAGCTTGGAGAGTTCATGCACTGTGGAGTAAATCCTGCTAACCCCTTCTCCCCTGCCGCCCCCCCCCCCCCACTCCATCCTTGGGTGCAAAGAACCCCTAGCAGGAAAACAGTTCTTCAGCAAAAAGAAGGACAGGGCTAAGGAAGGGCCATGTAAGGTCATCTGCTGTTTAGTTCAAAGAGCAACTATCGCAGGAGGCTCCGTGTGTAGCAGTGCCTGGGAGTAGGGGTGGCTCAGATGAAGAACAGGAACTGTAGACAGCATCACTCCAGTGCTCAATGAAGAGCCTCAACTCAACGTTGGTGGGTAATTTGCTTCTAAGGGCCTGGTCCAGGTATTTCAATGGCAGTTGAGGGTGCCCATCTCTAAGTTGAGAAGAGGCATTTCAAGGAATAGAATTATCTCCTGTAAATGTGTCAGGGTATGTCTACACATCAAAGTTAATTTGAAATAACAGCCGTTATTTCGAATTAACTTCAATAGCGTCTACACAGGCAAACTGCTATTTTGAAATAAAATCGAAATAGTGGAGCACTTATTTCGAATTTGGTAAACCTCATTCTATGAGGAATAATGCCAAATTTGAAATAGCTAATTCAAAATAAGCACTGTATAGACACTTATTTCGAAATAGGGGGCCTCCAGCCCTTCCCAGTTTCCCCTGGTGGCCACTCTGGGCCAAACCAGGAAAACTCCTCTCCTCTCCCCCAGCCCCGGAGCGCTTAAAGGGGTAGACTCTGGCCACACTGCATGTGCCAGATCCAGGCCTGCCAGCAGTAGCTGCCCCTAACCCAGTGGCTGCACAATGAGCCAGGCAGACGGTGCCATCCAGCTGTCCACCGCCCAGTCCTCCAGCTCCCAGGAGCCAGCCAGGGGCAGGAGACGGCAGGAGCCCTCCTGGACTAGTGCGGAGATCATGGACCTCATAGAGGTTTGGGGGGAGGCCTCCAATGTCCATGGTCTCCGCACTAGATGGAGGAATGTTACCGTGTACGGCCGCATAGCTGCCACCATGGCCATCAAAGGCCACATGCGCAGCCAGGAGTAGGTGCGCATGAAAATTAAAGAGCTGCGGCAGGTGTACACAAGGGCCACATGGGGCAGCTCCCCAACAGGGGCAGACACCTGTCCCTATTTTGACGCCCTGGACCCGCATCATGGGGGGTGGGACGGTCCGTGCCACCCCGGGGAGCAGCGATCTGGGACCAGAGGGCCCTGACCAGGGCGCAGAGGAGGAGCTGCCACGGAGGGTGCCACGCTGGCCGGACCCCCGAGCTGTCCCAGCGGCGGAGTCACCAGGGTCGTCTGGGGAGGCCATACCATGTAAGTGCCATCACTGTCCCCTTCCCAGGGGGAGGATAGGGAGGGAAACCAGGAACCACGTGCATGGGCCTTGCTTACCATGGATCATGCAGCAACCTGTGCACATGCGAGCACGTGCCGTGCCACCCTTGGGCAGGTGGCTCCAGCTGCGTGTCCCACAGGGGCCGTGGCCTAATAGCCACACGCGTGTGTGAAGAGACCTGACATGCTCCTGACCCCTGGGCGGGACACAGCAGGACGCCCTCCCTTCACAAGCCCCCTCTACACAGAGGCAGGGGACATCTCCCCCCAACCTCGGCCGCACTATACACAGCACAGGGGCATGGGTGTGGTCTCGGGGCAGCTCCCACTCCCGGGGATAGCCGGACAATCTGACCATGGCCTCTGTGCAGCACATCGGCTCTGATGGTGCAGGGCACGGTCATCCTCACCTTGCAGAGCGGGGCTGGGCTTCACCCACTGTGTCCCGAGGGAGAACTGACCACTTCTCTTCTTTCTCCACAGCCGCACCAGCTGCGTGTGCAGGGCGCACCACCCCGCCCGGGACATCCTCCCACACCCGAGGGCTCAGCAGGTCCACCGCAACACTGCAGGGGTACCGAGACCAGCGACTGGGGGCCCTGTGAGCCCAACACCGCACCATGGAGCAGTGGGTGCAGGACGAACGCCTGCTGCCTCCCCAGCTCCCACTCCTCCTCCCACTCCTTCTCCCCCTCCCGCTTCTCTCTTCTCAACCTCCACACCCTCCTCCTCAACCTCCACACCCTCCTCCCCATCCCCCCAGGAATGCCGAGGCCCCCCGCACCCGCCGTGCTGGGAGACAGTTGACCTGGCGAGACCCCTACCCCTGAGCTTCCCCTCCCCCTTCATCTCCTTGCTTCCCCATTCCAGCTCCCTCCTCCCAGTTTTCCCCCTCCCCTCTCCCACCTTCTCTCCTCCCCTCTCCTGCCTCCTTTCTCCAGTCTCCCCAGAGTTTCATCCCCCCCTCAGTTTTGTTAAATAAAGAGAGTTTATATTTCTGAAAATACATGTATTTTATTCGACATCAGGAAGGGGGGCTAGGGAGGGGTAAGTGGAAGGACATGAGGGAGGAATGAGGTACAAGCCCGCAGTGGGCAGACCAGGGAGGCTCTGAGGGCTCCTCAGGGTGGACGCTCTCCCACAGGGCCTCCTGGATACTGACAGGCCCCTGATGGACCTCCCGGATGGCAGCCTGCAGCAAGTGCAGCCAGGCTCACAGCAACACGTCCAAGAGATGCACCGTAGTGCCCAGGGAGAGCTCTGGCTCCATGTTGCAGAGTGGTGTGGTGTCCCAAGTGAGGGCAGCCAGAGCACACAGAGACACAAATGCTTTGTTGTCCCGCAGCGAAGCAGGCAAGCAAGCAGGGATACCTGAGAACCGGCAGCCCAGGGGGGTGGGGGCGGTGTCCCTTTAAGCACAGGCCTTGGATAGCCTCAAGCAACAGCCACACAAAGACACTCCTTACCTGATGCCCTAACTCTGACCTGGTTCCGGCCAGCCTTAAATCCGAATTTTTGTCCACTCAGTGTGGACGCGGTATTTCGAAATAGCAAAATGCTATTTTGAAATGCATTTTGTGTGTAGATGCGTTATTTTGAAATAAGCGATTTCGAATTAACTATTTCGAAATAAGATATTTTGAAATAACGCTGTAGTGTAGACATACCCTCAGTCTCAATGAGAATGGAGGTTTCCCAGGGAAGGGTTATGCATTCAACTCTTTGTCCTCTATGTCTCTCTGGCCCAATGACCACCACCACTTTGACATTCGGGTTCCTTGTACTAAAATGCTAACAGAGTGATTATTCATTGCAGAGAACACAATGAAGCTGGTGCCAAACCTCCTCCTTTACTTGTTGCTGCTGGTGAAACTGCATCACACTGAAAGAACAGATGATGAACCACAGTCACCTAAAGAGCCTTGTGCAAATTGGATGGGAGGAGCACCTGGCTACCCAGGCCACAACGGTGTCCCAGGCAGAGATGGAAAGGATGGGAAAGATGGGCAAAAGGGAGAGAATGGAGAGCCAGGTCTGTGTGAGGCCTAAATATTCTATGTCATTTCAATCAAACATGTCCTAAACTTCTGCAGGATGGAAGCCTCAATAGAGACAGGATTCAAAGTTCATGGAGATTGATGGAAAGACTTCCATGGGCTTTTGCTCAGGTCTAAAGTTCTCAGAACTGTTGGGAGGTAAATTACATGTGTTGGCTGCCCACTTGTGGCTTGGGTGGGCAGGGGGAATTGAGATTTGAGCCCACCACCCTGTGCTGCCCAGACAAATTCCCTATCCCCTAAGCCACTCCAGAAACCACCCCACTGCCCTACCCTGCCTGCAGGGCACCTCTTAGCCTGCTTTCTAAAGGGGGGAGCCTGGTCGATTTGTGGGGTAGCCGTGCCTCACCCAGAATGGCTTGGGTGGGAGAGGGGACTTGAACCCAACACCCTGTGTGACCCAAGCCAATACTCTAGTCTCAGGCCACTCCAGAGGTCACCCTCCCACTCTCCCTCCTCTTATCCTGCCTTCCTAATCAAGGACCATCCCTGGGGCAGCCTGCTCCCCAGGGGAACACCATATCCCCTAGGCCACTCCAGAGTCCATCCCATCTCCCTACCGTCAGGGCGTCCCTTATCCTGCTTTCCAAATACAGGAGCCCAGTCCAGCCCTGGGGCAACCCATGTGGGCGGTCTGGCCTTTCCCAGGTTGGTCTGAGGGTGGGGGGGTGGGGTGGGATTGAAGTGCACCACTCTGGGCTGCCCAGGTGAATGCCCTATCCCCATGGCCACTCCAGAACCCACCCCACTTACCTACCTTCAGGGCATCCCTTATCCTGCTTTCCAAATGCAGGAGCCCGGTCCATCCCTAAGGCAGCATGCTAACATCCTTATAGTCATGAGGGTGGAAATTGAGCAGGTATGAATTAATCCAATTGCCTCACAAGTCTTCACTTTTTGTCCAACTGAAAAAAAAAAGCTACAGCAGTAGCTGCATGAAGGGCCAGGGCTATCCTAGCGAAGATGTTTAAATTTGCCACCATGCAAAAGCACCTATCTGGGAAAACCCAGACATGCAAATTGGGTACAACCCTATCATTTGGAAGTACTAGCTGAGGATTTGTCCCTTTTTTAACATTGAAGTAAGATTATGACCTGCCAACCTCAGTGGAGTGGGTGTACTTTTGACACTGACATTTGTTAATGTATCAATTTGATCTGGATGACCTAGGGCTGCCAGATGCCCAGAAGTGTTTACCTGGAGCTAGAATTCAGGATGTGACCAAGAGTCTTTTGAAACTGATCAGACCTTTGGACCACTACCCCTTCCTGCTTCTCCACATAGGAACTAACCACACTGCCAGCAATGAGCTTGATTGTAAAACGTTGGAAGTAAATGCATGTTTGCGCATGTGGTGTTGGAGAGACGGCTTTGGTTTCTTCGACCATGGGATGCTCTTCTGGGCTCAAGGATTGCTAGAAAGAGATGGGATCCACCTAACAAAGAGAGGAAAGAGCATCTTCATGGGCAGGTTGCAAACCTAGTGAGGAGGGCTTTAAACTAGGTTTGTCAGGGAATGGTGACCTAAGCCCTTAGGTAAGTGGGGAAGTGGG
Source organism: Pelochelys cantorii (assembly GCA_032595735.1). Classification (NCBI taxonomy): domain Eukaryota; kingdom Metazoa; phylum Chordata; order Testudines; family Trionychidae; genus Pelochelys; species Pelochelys cantorii. The sequence continues at coordinate 46,524,855 of CM064335.1, forward strand.
ATACCAGGAAGAAACACATGGAGGAAGGTGCCACAGAGGAGGACCCCTGATTTGTACTGAGAAGAGAAGGCAATCAGCTAGTTATCTAAGGTGTCTGAACATGAATGCAAGAAGCCTGGGAAACAAGGAGGAAGAATTAGAAGTCTTGACACAAAGAACTATGATTTGGTTGGAATAAGGGAGACTTGGTGGGATGACTCACATCATGGGAGCAGTGTCATGGAAGTGTATAAACTGTTCAGGAAGAACAGGCAGAGAAAAAAAGGTGGAGGAGTTGCACTGTATGTAAGAGAGCAGTATGATTGCTCAGAGCTCCAGTATATAGAGGGAAAAAAGCCTGTTGAGAGTCTTTGGGTTAAATGTAGAGGCAGGCGCAACAGAGATGATGTTGTGGTGGGTGTCTGCTATAGACCACCAGATCAGGTAGATAAGGCTTTCTTCAGACAACTAAAAGAAGGTTCTAAATCACAGGCCCTGATTCTTATGGGGGACTTTAATCACCTTGACACCTGCTGGGAGACAATCCAGGAAGTTTTTGGAGAATATTGGGGACAACTTCCTGGTACAAGTGCTGAGGGAACTGACCAGGGAGCAGCTTGACCTGCTGTTCACAAACAGGGAGGAATTAGTAGGGGAAGCAGATGTGGGTGGCAACCTAGGTAGCAGTGATGGTAGATTTCAGGATCCTGACAAAAGGAAGAAAGGAGAGCAGCAAAATACAAACCATGGCCTTCAGAAAAGCAGACTTTGACTCCCTCAGAGAACTGATGGGCAGGATCTCCCGGGATGCTAACATGAAGAGGAAAGGAGTTCAGGAAAGCTGACAGTATTTAAAGAAGCCTTATTGAAGGTGCAGGAAGAAACCATCCCGATGTGCAGTTAGAAAAGCAAATATAGTAGGTGACCAGCTTGGCTTAGCAGTGAAATCCTTGGTGAGCCTAAACACAAAAAGGAAGCTTAAAAGAGGTGGAAACTTGGACAGATGACTAGGGAGGAGTATAAATATGTAACCTCTCCTGTTCACTAGCCCAGTGTGAGGTTATTCAGCATAGGGGAAGCCTTGTGACTCTATACACAACTGTGGGAGCCTAGGCCTGAAGCTCGCTGGTGTGCTCTGCGTTGTGTATTATGTGTGTGCACCTCAGACCAGACCTACTCAGAAAAAACACCAGAAACAGGCTTTATTCTGTAAAGAACACAAAACAGGACCACAGTTCAGCAGCCCTTCCTCTCTGCATGCAGCCTGCCTGCTGCTTCCACTACAGTCCCTGCTGAGACCCTGCTGGGGCACAGCGTACATCCTGGCAGCAACCAGGAAGTTCTCCCAATATGCCACAGTTTGTAGTCCACAACTTGTAGTTCCCAGGGATGCTGCTGAAGCACACTGGACCTTGAGTTACAAATCTATTGCTCGACCATGCCAGGGTGTAATCATGAAAGCCAAAGCGCAAATGGAATTGCTGGCCAGGGAAGTGAAAGGTAACAAGAAAGGTATCTACAGGCATGTTAGCAATAAGAGGGCGATCAGGGAAGATGTGGGAACTTTACTGGATAAGGGAGGTAATCTAATGACAGATGATGTGGGGAAAGCTGAAGTACTCAATGCTTTTTTTTGGCTCTGTCTTCACAGAAAAGGTCAGCACCCAGACTGCTGCACTAGGCAGCACAGTATGGAAAAGAGGTGGGCAGATCTCAGTGCAGAAAGAACAGGTTAAGAACTATTTAGAAAAGATAGACATACACAGTTCCATGGGGCCGGATCTAAGGCATCTGAGGGTGCTAAGGGAGTTGGCTGATGTGATTGCAGAGCCTTTGGCCATTGTCTTTGAAAACTCCTGGGCTGCGTCTAGACTGGCATGATTTTCCGGAAATGCTTTTCACGGAAAAGTTTTCTGTTAAAAGCATTTTCGGAACAGAGCGTCTAGATTGGCACGGACGCTTTTCCGCAAAAGCACTTTTTGCGGCAAAGCATCCCTGGCCAATCTAGACGCGCTTTTGCGCAAGAAAGCCCCGATCGCCATTTTAGCCATTGGGGCTTTTTTGCGCAAAACAATTCTGGGTTGTCTACACTGGCACTCTTGCGCAAAAGCATTTGCGCAAGAGGACTTTTGCCCAAACGGGAGCAGCATAGTATTTCCGCAAGAACACTGACAATCATACATGAGATCGTCAGTGTTCTTACGGAAATTCAAGCAGCCAGTGTAGACAGCTGGCAAGTTTTTCCGGAAAAGCGGCTGATTTTCCAGAAAAACTGGCCAGTCTAGACACAGCCCTGGTGATTGGGGGAGGTCCCAGATAATTGGAAAAAGCAAATGTAGAGCCCATAGTTAAAAAAGGGAAGAACGACAATCCAGGGAACTACAGACCAGTCAGCCTCACCTCAGTCCTCAGAAAAATCATGGAGGGGATCCCCAAGGAATCTATTTTGAAGCATTTGGAAGAGAGGAAAGTGATCAGGAATAATCAACATGGATTAATCAAGAGCAAGTGATGCCTGACACACCTGATTACCTTCTATGATGAGTCAACTGGCTCTGTGGAAAAGAGGAATGCGGTGGACATGATTTACCTTGACTTTAGCAAAGCTTTTGATCCAGTCTCCCACAATATTCTTTCCAGCAAGTTAAGGAAGTATGGATTGGATAAATGGACTGTAAGGTGGATAGAAAGCTGGCTAAAATGTCAGACTCAACAGGTAGTGATCAATGGCTCGATGGCTAGTTGGCAGTTGCTATCAAGTGAAGTGCCCCAGCGGTCAGTTTTAGGGCTGGTTTTATTCAACATCTTTATTAATGACCTGGATGAGGGGATGGATTGCACTCTCAGCAAGTTTGCAGATGACACTAAGCTAGGGGGAGAGGTAGACACGCTGGAGGGCAGGGACAGGGTCCAGAGTGATCTAGACAAATTGGAGGATTGGGCCAAAAGAAATCTGATGAGGTTCAACAAGGACAAGTGCAGAGTCCTGTGCTTGGGACAGAAGACTCCCAAGCACTGCTATAGGCTGAAGACCAACTGGCTAAGCATCAATTCAGCAGAAAAAGACCTGGGGATTACAGTGGACGAGAAGCTGGATATGAGTCAATAGTGTGTCCTTGTAGCTAAGAAGGGTAACAGAATAGGAGACTGCATTAGCAGGAGCATTGCCAGCAGATCTAGAGAAATTATTATAACCCTTTAATTGGCACTGGTGAAGTCACAGTTGAGTATTGCATCCAGGTCTGGGCCCCCATTACAGAAAGGATATGGATGTATTGGAGAAAGTCCTCTGGGGGGTAACCACAATGATTTGGGCTTATTTTGTCTACAGAAGAGAAGATTGAGGGAGGATCTGATAACAGCCTTCAACTACCTGAAGGGGAGTTCCAATGAGGATGGAGAGAGGCTGTTCTCAGTAGTGATAGATGGCAGAAAGAGGAGCAATGGCCTCAAGCTGCAGTGGGGAAGGTCTAGGGTGGATATTAGGAAAAACTACTTCAGTAGGAGGGGGGTGAAGCACTGGAATGGGTTACCTAGGGAGATGGTGGAATCTCCATTCCTGGAGGTTTTTAAGTCCTAGATTGACAAAGCCCTGGCTGGGATGATTTAGCTGGAGTTGATCCTGCTTTGGATAGGGGGTTGGACTCTGTGACCCGAGGTCTCTTCGAACCCTAGGATTCTATGATTTTAAATCAGGGTTGGGCAATAATTTTAGAAGAGGTGGCACTTCACAAGTTTTTGAAGTGACCCCAAGTTTTCCCTGGAAGGGTTGGGGCCTCATGCAGAGAGGGGCGGGGCCAGGACACTTCTGTGCTCCCCTTCCCACAGACCCTGATTGGCCTGGGGGTCGGGGAGCACATGAAGTCTTTGCCCCCGACTCCCAAAGAGAAGTGCTAGCTGTTCTGAACAGCTGGTGGTTCCCTCTAGTCGTCCATGCCTCTTGCAGCGAGAGGAGACTTCGTACACTCCCCCGTCTCCAGGTCAATCAGGGCCTGGGGGCAGGGGAGTGTGTGAAGTCTCTCACTCCCTGCCCTGCCCTGGTGGGAGAGGAGGCTCTGATTGGCCTGGGGTCAGGGGAGCAGCAGGGCATCTGTGGGCCAGATCAACTCACTTGGCGGGTCCACATCCTGCCCTTAGAGGCTCTCTCGCCCACCTCTGTTCTAAGTACTGGGAACATTAAAATTGCTCCAGAAAGTTCCCAGAGCCATGTCTACTACATTTACTTTGTCAGTGAAGAGGAACTTGATTAGTCTGAGAGGGGTAGCCATGTTAGTCTGCAACTTTAAAAATGCGTGATCCCGAGGCACCTTAGAGACTAACCAAAATATATAGAATCATGAGCTTTCATGGGCAAAACCTACTTCATCAGATGAACTGGAGTGGAAATAACAGAAACCAAGACATATATATAACAGAAGTACTTGCCAATTGTAAGACCCATGCTAATGAGGCTGATTAAGTGGACTCGAGGTGTCCCATTTGATATGGAAATGCAGATGCTAATGTCAGGAGAAACTGTCAAGGACTGACCTGTCTCCCAAGGCCTGTAAGAGTGAGGGATCATTTTCCAGGATAGGTTGTAGATTGTCAGTGATGTGCTGGAGGGGTCTAATCCAGTGGTCAACAACCAGTACATCAGGATCTATCAGTAGATCTTGGAGCCTCTGACAGGGGATCCTGACTGGCTTGGCCAGGAAGCTGTCAAGTGCTGGCTCTTCAGTTGCCCCTACCCTCACTGTCATGCTGCTCCTGCCCTCTGCCTTGGAGCTGCCCCTTGGCAGCCTCCTGCTTGCTGTGCATGGTGTGGAGGTAGAAGAGGAGGGGCGCTTGATGTCAGGATGTCCCCCTCCCCCCACTCCTGTACTCTGTCTCTACACAGAGAGAAGGGGATGGAGGGAGCTTGACAATGCAAATCTCTGTCACTCTCACACCCTGTGTGTGTGTCTCTGTCATTCTCACACACACACTGTCCTTCCCTCACATCTCCTGACCCAACATGTACATGTTACTGCTTTTACTGCTGGCAAAGTGGGTTATTTTTGTTTTTTGACTGGTCTGTGCATTTCATAACTTTCATTTCTCTCTTATGCTTAAATTTAATTCTTTGAGTGGTGAGTTCTAAAATGCTGAACCTGTCATGTCTGGAGTAATTATCCCTGTGGTAATTGTGCTCCTGGAGGTGGCTGGCATGTCCCTGCAGCCTCTGAGAAAGGCCGAGCAGGGGGTCTCCACATGCTGTCCTTGCCTGCAGACACCACTCCTGCAGTTCCCATTGATCAATAACAGAGAACTGTGGTCAGCAGAAGCTGTGGGGTCAGGGCCAGTAGATGAGGGGCAGCACATGGAGCCACTGCTGTACATGCCCGCTGCTTTCAAGAGAATTGCAGGGTGGGGCAGAGGTAAGCCTGCCTTAGATCTGCTGCTCCATCTGTGGGGCAGCTATCTGGCTGCTTCCAAGATGGGCCTCAAGTCCACCACCCTGCACTCCCCAGCACTCCCCAGGCTGATGCCCTATTCTCTAAGACACTCCAGAACCCACCCCACCTGTGGGTCCCTTATCCTGCCTTCCTAATAGAGGAGTCAGGTCCATTCATGGGACAGCCAGTGTTGGCTGCTGCCTGTGCCCCAGATGGGTGGTCCTTGGGCTGCTGAAGGGGGGACTTGAGCCCACCACTCTGCCTTCCCCTCCTCAGGTGCATGCTGCATCCTCTAAGCCACTCCAGAGCTAAACCCAACCCATGCCACCTTCAGCAGGTCCCTTATCCTGCCTTCCTAATGGAGGAAACAGCTCCATCTCTGGGGCAGCCTGTGTTGGCTTATCTGGCTGCTCCCAGGGAGTTGGGGGGTAAGTGAGGGGGCTGGACTGGGGCTGCTGATGGAGGGGCCAGACTTAAATCTACCATCCTGTGCTCCCCAAGTGAATGCCCTATCCTCTAGTCAGCTTGAGAAACCAGCCATCTCCCTACCATCAGCAGGTCCCTTATTCTGCCTTCCTAATACAGGACCCAGCTCCATCCCTGGGGCAGCCTGTGTTGGTTGTCCAGCTACTCCCAGGGTGGGTGAGTGGGGGTGGGACTTGGCTGCCTAGTGGGGCAGGGACTTGAGCCCACCACCCTGCACAAAGGCAAATGCCATATCCCCTAGGCCACTCCACCTTCCTACCTTCAGCAGATCCCTTATCCTGCCTTTCTAATACAGGAGCCAGCTCCATCCCTGGGCAGCCTGTGTTAGCAGTCTGGCTGCTCCCAGGGTGGGCCAGGGGTGGGGAGTGACTTAAGCCCACAACCCTGCACTTCCCAAGCAAATGCCCTATCTCCTAGGCCACTCCAGAAGCCACCCCATCTCTGTACCTTCAGGGTGCCCCCTCCCACACACCAAACCCCTTGGCCCAAGACCAGAGCCTGCACCCCAAATCCCTACCTCAGCCTGGTGAAAGTGAATGAGATTCGGGGAGGAAGGGGAATGGAGTTTGCAGGGTGAGGCTTTGGAGAAGGGGTGGAGCAGGGGCGGGACCTCACAGAAGTGGGGAAAGAAGTCGGGCAAAGGTATTTGGGTTTGAGGTAGATCTTACATTGCACTTAAATTGATAAAGTGATCTTGTGATTAAAAAGGTTGGAGACCACTGGTTTAATCTGGGGGTTGTAGGTGATAACCAGTGGTGTTCTGACCTAACCACTTAAGCCACAACATCAAGGGCTCATACAACTGCACATCCTCTAATGTGATTTATGCCATCAAGCACCAGCGATGCCCCTCTGCCATGTATATTGTCCAAACTGGACAATCTGTACAGCAAAGGATAAATGGATAGAAATCAGACATCAGAAATGGTAGCACACATAAACCTGTAGGGGACATTTTAATCTGCCTGATCACCCAATCATGGATTTAAAAGTAGCCATTCTTCTACAAAGGAATTTCATAATCAGTTAGAGAGAGTCTGCAGAACTGGAATTTATCTACAAATTTGACACTCTTATCTGGGGGTTAAGCAAAGACATTAACTCGTTGATGCATTATAAAGCTAATTTCTCCTTCCATTAACATCAGCATTTCCACATCAAAAGATATGTATGGGACACATCCAGCCCACCTAATTAGCCTCATTAACACAGTCTTACAATTGACAGGTACTTCTTCTGCATGTGTGTGTGTGTGTGTGTGTGTGTGTGTGTGTGTGTGTATTTCCACTCCAATTTGTCTGAAGTGGGTATTGCCCATGAAAGCTCATGATTCTATATATTTTGGTTAGTCTGTAAGGTGCCACAGGACCACTCATTGATTAGTCTTGAATTCTTTGTGGAAGCATGGGAAGGGGCTTTATCACAGCCCTTAAAAGAATTCCAATGGTACAGCATATCACAAAAAGTTAAAAATGCTTCTGTGGATTGCAGAATACACTTGCTGCAACAAAAAATTTTGTCCAAATATGTTGGACACAACAGAGGTTGCAAAAAGCCATATCCTCTGACATTTGAGTGCTGTGATGCATATGTAATGGGACTCTTCAACAGTCAAGCCACTGTGAAAGAAAGCAGTCACAAAAGTTAAAATAATGATCATCTTCATTAGCCAAATCTCAGGGTACATTTAGACCAAGTATATGATTTTACTAATCCTAACCCTACACTGAACATGGAGTAGTAGTGTCTGGTCCTGTCTGAGTTAGCAGCCAAAGAACGAATAGCTTACAGCCTTTTTGTATAAAAATGCTGAAATTACTCATAGATCCCTTCCACTCCTCTCCATATTCATACATGTCTTCTCCTATTTTATTACTTCCACTTCCCTCTGCCATGTTATGTCTATTACCCCATTTTATGTCTATGTAGTATTGCCTGTTCAGGTGTTGCAGCCTTGACAGCTTGTAAAAGAGTGTAATTCCATATTCTATTGGAGAGTCCATGAAGCATGGAGTGTTTGGAAACACACTAGCTGTAAGTCATTCCCCTTTTTGTATTTTTCACTGTTTCTTTATGAAAATCAGTAAAACAATCAATCAAAAATTATAACAGCAAAAACTTCAAAGTAAATTTTATGATGGGGCCAAAAGGGTGCCCTATATGTCCATGCTGGATGCATGCTGGACTGTTGTAGCCAGGGCCGGCTCTAGGTTTTTTGCTGCTCCAAGCAAAAAATTTTTTGGCCGCCCCCCCTGTTTTTTGTCCGGGGAGGGTGCGTGCGCAAATGCAGCTTGTGTGGCTTCTTGGGGGGTGGGATGCACGCTTCATGGGAAGCCCAAACCCCGGGGCATTTTCATCTCCTAGGAGAGCGCCAGGGATTCCCCACATGAGGACAATGGGAGGGCAGGTTCATCCACAGCAAGCCAGTTAAAGACTTCCAAAGCATGCAGCTGTTCACATCACCTAGTGCTGGAATCCCAGTCCCACTCCTCACTCTGCAAAGGGATTTTATTATTAGAAGCCTTATAATCATTCAGACTCCAATCCCAACACATAAGCTGTCCAACTCTTGGTGTCCATGGACAAGAATCAGACTCACTATACAATGAAACAGTTCAAAGGGATTAAGAGAATTTTTGTTTCAACTCCCCAGGTCAACTGTCCAGAACAAGACAGGCACCAGACAAGAAAACCCCACTAGCCTAGGACCTATTCCATGAGTGCAGTCCTGTGCTTTCTCCTTCAGGGACGGGCCAAACAGCCTCTGAAGCAGGGTGGATTGATTTAAATAGCTTTGATTTAAATCTCTAATTTTAATCATGATTTAAATCGGCAAGCAGAAAACCTAGGGTTAAATGAGCAATTAATCATTTAAATTATACTTTTAAAATATTTTCCTAAAGGATGGTTGAGTCTTATTGATTAGCAATCTTTAAAACATGTTGATTTACAACTAAATATAATCTTTATGCCAAATTTGGTGCTTCTATTTACTAACCAGGAGAATACACTCAGTACAGCTACCAACTAAATAAATGCCCAATAATTATGTAACTTACATGTAATCAGATTCTTAATTTTTACATTTTTATTCTATTACAAAATGGTGGGTATTAGGAACACTTAAGAGACAGGTTTTACCCCATTTATTATTTGCTAAGTGGTGGCTACTTTTTTAAAAACATACGATTTCCATCTACTTCTGTCTGGACAGAAATTCTATTTAAAATAAACAAAACCAGCATTTAATTTTTGTATAAAATAAAACTACCTTAAATGTGAAGGACATATAACAAAAAAGTATCCAAACACATTTTGCATCTAAAATTCATTTATTAAACAAAGGAAATATCCATAGTGAATTTAACAGATCTATTCTAGTCATCATGTTCTTCAAGATGTTAGAACGCTCTCATAACCAGTTTTTTACTGAGAAAAGAGGAAAACAAGTTTTTCTGGTTCATCAACTCTCGGTTTTGCAATGGTGAATGAACTAATCATTGAATTGAACTAGCTGAATAAACCAAAGTGATAAAAACATTCTCTCTTCACCTGCAAAAGCAGCTACGGCTGATGTAAACACTGGGTCTGGGTACTTACATTAGTGAACTGGTAGAATTTCTTTAAAAGTTGACAGGAGACATGTTCTATTTAATTTTTAAATTTAATTCATAAGTTATTTAAATAGGTTATGATAAATTTAGGCCATAACAATTTTTAATTTAATTTTAAAGGTATATTATTTAAAACAAAGCCTATTTAAATGGGATCACAATTCCAATTTTAATAAAGCTCTCCTGCCCCAGACAGGAAGGGACTTGAGGACACGGGCACTGGGAACACCAGAGTTCCTCTTCCTCAGACAAAGGAAGAGGGAGAATCACATGGGTCCCAGGCAGGGGTGAAGTTGTCAGGACACAGCACAAGGGGGCTGGGTTCCTGGGCAGGTGTGTGTGTTCGGGAGGGGGTACAAGGCCCAGAGAGTAGGGGGAGGGGGGATTGTTTAGAGAGCCAGACAGATGGGGATCCAGGTGGGAGGTGGGGGGAGAAGAGGAGATGGGGTCCCAGCAGGGTTGCAGTGGGCCAGGAGGTGGGGTTGCTGGGCAGAGGCCGAGCTGGGGGAGGAGAAAAGAGGGGGGAGGTACCAGGGGAGAGGGGAGTCGCGGGGATAGTGGGCAGGGGCACACAGGCTGGTGGGGGACAGCTGGGCAAGGGGGGTTCACAGGCAGGGGAGTTGCGGGGGAGAGAACACAGGCGGGGGGGTGGAGGAGGAGTTGCAGGAAGGGTGCATGGGAGGGGGGATTGCCAGCCGGGGGCGGGGGGGGCCGCACTCACGAAGGTGAAGAAGAGGCCGCCAGGCTCAGCCTTACCAGCCGCGGCTGCCCCCCACGAAGTACCCCAGCAGGGGCTGCGCCTTGGGGTTGCCCACACAAAGCTCCCTGGGGCCAGGTGCAGGCTCCGAGCAGCTGGGCGCGGGGCTCCTAGCTCAGGGCAGCCTCCGCAGGGCTCCCCACTCAGGGGATGGGGCCCCGCCATGGCTGAGCCCCAGCGCCTGCCGAGCCCCTGAACTCCGCTCCAGTGAGCCGGCTGCCGGAAGCAGCCACCATGGCCGCGGCCTGCCCCGCCGGGCTCAGCGTCACCAGCCACGGCCACCCTGCGCCGGGGCCAGATGCCCCGCCCTCCCAGTGCCCTGCCCCACACCACCCCACCGTGTCCTGCTCTCCCCTACCAGCACCCCGGGGCCAGGCGCAGGCTCTGAGCAGCCGGGCGCTGTGCTCCCGGCTTGGGGCGGTCTCCGCGGGGCTCCCTGCCTCCCTGCTCCTCCTGCGGTCCGGAATGCCACCCCTGGCAATGTGCCGCCCCAAGCACCTGCTTGTTTTGCTGGTGCCTAGCGCTGGCCCTGATTGCAGCAGTATTTGCTACAATCAAAAGAGACGACTTAGTGAAGCAAAGCATCAGATTTGAAGTATCTCTGTTCCCTTGAAATAGGGGTGTGAATTCCAGCAGGGTTCAGTTAACTCCTTCTGAGATAAATTGAAATCCACATTTTTTTTATTGAAGTCTTTTGAATAAGGATTAAAAAAAACCCATGGCTCTGTCTATTTTCCATAGGCATTTGTGAGACTATAAAAAAATCACCCAGCTGGTCAGTGGTCAACATCTTCCCCTGTTCTCAAAGACTGATTGTTTTCTCATCTACTTCTACAAAACTACTATATCAGCACATATGCTGAAGTGAGTCTGATTTGGTTTAATGCTGGAAATTCCTAACATGATCACTAATCAAAATAATTTTCCCTTGTAGGTGAGCCAGGCCCCAAAGGGGATACTGGAGAGGGAGGAACTCCTGGCACTGAAGGCCCAAGAGGATTTCCAGGAGTCCAAGGGATGAAAGGGGAGAAGGGAGAAGGTGCATATGTTTACCGTTCTGCCTTCAGTGTGGGGCTCACAAGCAGAGCCCCTCACCCCAACGTTCCCATCAGATTCACAAAGATCTTCTACAATGAACAGAATCACTACGATGAAACCACAGGGAAGTTCCGCTGCAGCGTCCCAGGCCTGTACTATTTTGCATACCACCTCACTGTGTATATAACAGATGTGAAAGTCAGTCTGTATAAGAAGGACAAGGCAGTGCTGTTCACCTATGATCAGTTCCAGAAAAATAATGTTGACCAGGCTTCTGGGTCTGTTTTGCTTCACCTGAGTGCTGGAGAAGAAATTTGGCTTCAAGTGTATGGAGAAGAAGAAAACAATGGAGTCTATGCTGATAATGTCAATGATTCTACATTCATGGGTTTCCTCCTTTATCCAGACCTGGATCTTTATTAAAGTGTGAGGCAGTACTTGGGGGAGGGAGAAGGGAGGATTAGTCAAGGAAATGGTTTGGATACACTCAAGGTTTTCCCAAGCACTATTTCCACACTGTAGTTACTGGCAAACACAGTGTTTCGTAGGGCTCATTCACAGCAGATCATGTGGAAATGTGGATATCAAAATAGGGGAAATTGTCTTTGTAGTGAGTTAATCTGTTTAGATCTTTATTCAGTCCTAAGTTGCCGGCCCACTTATCTGCAATGCTAGTTCTATGTTGCTATGATTAGTGATCTTAGTAACATTCCTGCAGCTGATCTTCATTGTAGTTTCTTGTTTGATTTTATCTAAAGGAAAATTAGCTTCTCAATACCAATTTAGGATTGAATAAAGATCTTAACTAGTTAACTCACTATAAAAGCAATTTCCCCTCTCTTGATATCCACAATTCCACATCAACTGCTGTGAATGAGCCACTTCCACTCTGACTTGATTAGCCTTATTTACACAAGTACCCTCTTTCTTTTGTTGTACACACACACACACACACACACACACACATTCAGGCCTCTCTAAACTCCACTCCAATTCATCTGATGAAGTGGGTTTTACCCACAAAAGCATATACCTTAATAAATCTGTTTGTCTTTAAGGTGCCTGTGACGTAGTGTGGGTACCTTGCTGGTTGCTATGCTGGGCGGTGGGCTGTGAGTGACCCCCGCTGGCGGCTGTTTGTACAAAGCACGGCCCAGCAGGACAGGGGATGAGTCATTATGCAAGGGTCTCTCAACTGGTCCGACCAGTTACTTCCCAGGGAGAGAAACAAAGGAAAGGGGCGAGGCCAGGCCTGGCAAGGGGGGCAGGGCTAGAAGAGAGGGGCAGTTTCTGTCTGGGATCATGGAGGAGACAGCCGAGGGAAAGGGGCTGGAATTTAGGGGCCCACTCTCCCCCATCTCAAGGGGGGCTGAGGCATCCTAGGCCCGGTTCCTATAACCAGATGACATCTGTGCTGTGCTGTATCCTGGAGAAGCAATAAACTCCCTCTATTCTACTGGCTGGTGGAGTCTGTCTGTGCCATTACGGGGGTGCAGGAGTCGGAGGACCCCGACGCGCCGCCACAGTGCCACATGAGTCCATGTTGTTTTTACAGATCCAGACTAACACGGCTACCCCTCTCTGCCTACTAACATTATCTCTAATTTACATGGCAAGCTCTTTAGTGCTGGTGTTGTACCTTTTTATTTTTCTGTGAAGCATTACATACACTTATCAGGCTACATAAATAACCATAACAACAACTCATGGTTACTACATCTTGAATAGTAGATTGTACTAGAAGTTTCATTTCTTTGGAGACCATATTTCTGTGGCTGTTCTAAATTCATGGCATCTTCCTGCAAACAACATACTAGTTATTTGGAGAATGGGAGACACCAACAGGCAGATGGGCAGGTATTTAAAGATAAACACATTTCTAATTAAAATACTGAAACTGCACAGTATTTAAAGAAGTAGCAGTTCAGTACTCATGCTGGAATGTGTGTTTGGTTTGAGAGCATTGTATAGCTGTAATTTCAACTGGAGGTCAAGATTGAATTGTTAATTCATCTACTCTACAGATAAGATCGAAGCAGCCACTGTCGATCTTCCGGCTTTTGAATTAGTGGATCTAGTGAAGACACGCTAACTCAAACTGAGAGGGTACTCCCATCGATGCCGGTAGTTCTGCTTCTATGAGGAGTAAAGGAAGATGAAAGAGAGTGTACTCCCTTTGACTTCCTGCAGTGTGGAAGCACCAAAAGTTAAGATACTTCAACTTAAGCTATGCAATTAACGTAGCTTAAGTTGTGAATCTCAATTCGACCTATCCTGTTGTGTAGACTAGGCTTTAGTCTTCTGTGCCTTCTCCTCTGTAAAAAACCCAGTAGAACCTACAATTTAGCAATCACCTTTACTTTCTAAAATATATATCCATTAATGATTAGAACATCTATGGAGGAGATTCTCACCTGGTGTAAATGAGCATACCTTCATTAACATCAATAGAACAACACTGATTCACACCAGTACAGAAATCAACTCACTTATCTGCAAGGCTAGTTCTATGTTGTTATGATTTGTGATCTTAGTAACATTCTTACCACAAGCTGATCTTCACTATAGTTTCTTGCTTGATTTTATCTAAAAGAAAATTAGCTTTTCAGCTAGATTTGGAGATGAAGAATTCAGTTTTGCTTTGATAAGCTGATTGTTTTGCATGGTTCATAAACTGACACATTACTATAAATGTAGAGTAGTATCACTGCTTTCACTAAAAATAATTTCCATAGCAGTATTTTCTACATGCTAAAGAGTTAACTTACAAATAAAAAGATTTGGCTCTGTCACTAAAATCTATGTCTTTTTTTTTGTTTGATTGTCATGTTACTGGTATTTTGGAAGAGGTTGACAAAGGGACATTTTTTTCCCCCAACATACATGGACAGCCCAAAAGTCAGGTGCTAAGTCATTTAAAACAAAATCTAGGAGGAAAATTGAAAGATTCTTCAGCCATTTAAAATAACATAAATTAGGCCTTCAGTCCTTTTTTTTATGCGCACTTGTGGCTCGCATTTTCCCTAGAAATTGAAATTAGGGGCAGTGTTCAAGCTGACAGGGAGGTGAAGGCCATGGTGACGTTAGACCATATGGATGAAGTTGAGCAGAATGGCACCACAGTAAAAACTGAAAAATGGTTTACAAGTATTTTATTAGATTTGGCTCATGTTTTAAAATCATCACACAAGTAAAACTTGCCTATTGAAGTCTACCATGAAGCACTACATCTATATACCCTTCTTGCTTTCTTGTAATTTTGCCCAACTCTGCTAACGAACTTCTCAAATGCAGTACATTCTTCTTCAGTGACTTTTCATGCATACGGTATGCGAAGTCCTTCAGCTGATATGCTCAGTAGTTCATTCATATGATCACGCAGAAGGTGACCTCTTTAAGAACACAAAAAGCTATTCAATAATGAAAGAGAATGTTCAACTCTAGTGGTTGTGACTCAGAATAGCAAGAGATGAATGCCTAACTCTTGTATAGCCTGCACACCAACTGGCTTTTTAGCTCATGCAATAGCAGCTCATACACTATGCTCCAGAGGTCCCAAGATCCATTCTGCCCACAGATGAACAGGGTCTGCTGGCCTTACACTCGAATTCCAGGAAATGTAGCACAAAGATCAGGTCAAACCATTAGTGATGATAAAAAATCATTGAAGTCAAATCTTCATTCATTTGTTGTATGACATTCCACTTTGGGTTCAAATTCTCTATTCTGTCCCAATCAAAGGGCAGCACTATTGCTGTTAATGACTCACTCCACTATTGGTGTATTTACATTTGTAAAAGCTATGTAAGGTTACCTAAAATCCCAAAATCACTTTTGTGTATTTGTTGGAATCAAGTCTGTATACTTTTTTTCAGCTGGCTTCACAAACATTTCTTGTCCTTTTCACTTAAGTAATTAATATATGTGCCTTCATTAGTCAACTTCTGGACTGAAGTCCTTGCTTCCTCAAGTACATTTTCAATTGATATAAAAACATAAGAATATCTTGGACTTCACGGCTCGATGTCAGGTTCAACGGCTTGATGTCAGGTTGGCAGTCGGTTTCTAGCGGAGTGCCGCAAGGATCAGTTCTTGGACCGGCTTTGTTCAACATCTTTATTAATGACCTGGATGAAGGGATGAATTGCACCCTCAGCAACTTTGCAGATGACACTAAGCTAGGGGGAGAGGTAGATATGCTGGAGGGCAAGGATAGGATCCAGAGTGACCTATACAGATTAGAGGATTGGCCAAAAGAAATCTGATGAGGTTCAACAAGGACAAGTGTAGAGTCCTGCACTTGGGATGGAAGAATCCTAAGCATTGTTACAGGCTGGGGACCGACCGGCTAAGTAGCAGTTCTGCAGAAAAGGACCTAGGGATTACAGTGGCTGAGAAGATGGATATGAGTCAATAGTGAGCCCTGATAGCCAAGAAGGCTAATGGCATATTAGGTTGCATTAGGAAAAGCATTGCCAGCAGATCCAGAGAAGTGATTATTCCCCTTTATTCAGCTCTGATGAGGCCACATCTGGAGTATTGTGTCCAGTTCTGGGACCCCAATTACAGGAAGGATGTGGATGCATTGGAGAGGGTCCAGCGGAGGGTGACCAAAATGATTAGGGGGTCTGGAGTGCATGACCTATGAGGAGAGACTAAGGGATTTGGGTTTGTTTAGTCTGCAGAAGAGACGTGTGAGGGGGGCATTTGATAGCAGCCTTCAATTTCCTGAAGGGAGGTTCCAAAGAGGCTGGAGAGAGGCTGTTCACAGTAGTGACAGATGGCAGAACAAGGAGCTCAAGTTACAGTGAGGGAGGTCTAGGTTGGATATTAGGAAAAACTATTTCCCTCGGAGAGTGGTGAAGTACTGGAATGGGTTACCTAGGGCGGTGGTGGACAGGCAGCACACTCTGGGCATTCACTGGTGGCTGTGTCTAGGCTGTGGGTGACCCCTACTGACCGGTGTCTGGAGCACTGCACAGCAGGTGGGCTGCCTAGGTCACGTAGACAAAGACCTAACCGGTCCGGCCGGTTGAGGGCAGCGAGGGAACTAAGGAAGTGAGTGTTTGGGGGAAGGGGCTGTTTTGGGCTGGAGCCATGAGGGAAACAGCCAAAGCTGAGGGCTGAGGGTCTAGGGGTGACAATGGACCCCCTAACCCAAGGGGTCTGAGGCATCCTGTCCCTGACTCCTATAACCACATCATGTCTATGCTGTGCTGTTTCCTGGAGAAGCAATAAACCCTCTCTGTTCTACTGGCTGGCAGAGTCTGTTCTTGCTGCTATGGGGCTGCAGGATTAGGAGGAACCTCGACTCGCCGTCACAGGGAGGTCTACTTTGGAGATTAGGAAAAACTATTTCCCTAGGAGGGTGGTGAAGTATTGGAATGGGTTACCTAAGGAGGTGGTGGAATCTCCACCCCTAGAGGTTTTTAGGTCTCGGCTTGACAAAGCCCTGACTAGGTTGATTTAGTTGGGATTGGTCCTGACTTGGGCAGGGGACTGGACTTCATGACCTCCTGAGGTCTCCTCCAGCTCTATGATTCTATGATTCACAACAACCTGTGTCAAGGAGTTTCACAGGTTAACTGGGTGCTGCATGTATAAATACTTCCTTTTGTTTGTTTTAAATTTGCTAGCCATTCATTTCATTTGGTAACTCCTAGTTCTTGTGTTATGGAAAGGAGTAAATAACTTTTTATTCACTTTTTCCATACCAAAATATTAAATATATGTTTTTAAATATCTTGTGAAGATTCTGCATCTTGTGCGAGTGCCAGTTGAGTAAGATCATAGGATTGGAAGGGACCTTGAGAAGCCTTCTAATCCAGTCTCCTACATACAAGGTAGGAATAAATAGTATTTAGACAAGTAGATAAGAGATCTTCCAGGTAGTACATCAACTTATCTGGATATTTGCCTAGTTTTGCAAAGACTACATATAATTAACTAGTAAAAACAGTACAAACTACAATTCATATAACTTGTTTATATTGCCCTATATGTTACATACTGAAATATAAGTACAGTATTTAAATGCCAATTTATTTTTATAATGATGTAGTAAAAATGAAAAAGTAAGCAATTTTCAGTAATAGTGTGCTGAGACACTTTTTGACTGACTTTTTAAGCTAATAGTTTTAAAGTGAGGTATAATTTGGGGCTACGCAAGTCAAATCAGTTTCCTAAAAGAGGTACAATAATCTGGAAAGGTTGAGAGCCACTGACTCATACCATCCCTGACAGATAATTTTCTAACCTCTTAAAAGCTCCCCAGACAATTTATTCCAGCACTTAAATACCCTGGCATTTAAGTAGGTTCTCCTAATATCCAACCTAAACTTCCCTTGCTGCAATTTAAGCCCACTGCTTCTTGTCCTATCCTCAGAGGTTGATAACAATTTTTCTCCTCCTCCTTGTAACAACTTTTTATGTACTTGAAAACTGCTATCATGTCCCTCCTCAGTCGTCTCTTCTCGAGACTAAACAACCCCAATTCTTTCAATTTTCCCTCACAGAAATTGTTTTCTAGATCTTAAATAAGTTTTGTTGATTTCCTTTAGATTTTATCCAATTTGTCCACATCTTTCATGAAATGTGGCACCCAGAACTGGACACACAATGCTCCAGTTGAGGCCTGTCAGTAGAGTGGAAAAATGAGTTCTCATGTATTGCTTACAATGCTCCTGCTAATGCATCACAGAATGATGTTTATTGCTGTTTGTTGCTGTTTATTCTTGCAACAATGTGACACTGTTGATTCATATTTAGCTTGCAGTCGACTAGCACCCCCAGATTCCTTTCTGTAGTACCCTTTCCTAGGCAGTCATGTCCCATTTTGTAAGTTTGCTGTTGATTCTTCCTTCCTAAATGGAATAATTTTCATTTGTCCTTATTGAATTTCATTCTACTTACTTTAGAGCACTTTTCTAGCTTGTCCAGATTATTTTTAATATTAATCCTTACCTCCAAAGCTCTTGTAACCCCGTTCAGTTCAGTGTCATCTGCAAACTTCATTCTATACTTTTATCTAAATCATTTATCAATTATCATGAAGATATGGAACAGAACTAGATTGGGACTAATCCCTACTCAACTCTCTATTCTCTATAACTAGCCAATTAGCCCATCATAAGATGGGATTTTCAGGTGTCTCCTCCACATCTGTCTTCTCTCCTGAGCCTCCAGTCTCTTGCTCCGTTTCTCTCTCTCTCCCTCTCTCTCTCTCTCTCTTCTTCCTACTGCCTCCCCCCCCCCCCCCAGCTCTCCTCTGCCTCCTGCCTCTCTCTCTGTCTTTCTCTTTCTCTTCTTCTCCCCCTCCTGCCTCTCACTTAGGGGACCGTGGAGCCCAAATGGCCTTTTGCACACCATGCTCCCCGTGCTTCATGGAGAGCATGGAGCCCAAACGGTCGCTTGCGCAGAAGTCAGCCAAGCCCCACTGTGGGAGGCAAAAGGGGGCAGGATGGTAACGTTTGCAGCCAGGGGCGGGGCCTGGAGCCGCTGTCATGCCGCACGTCACTGCCCCGCCCCCCTTTGCCTCCCGCCATGGTGCTCGGCTGACTTCTGCGCCGCTCAGCTGGCCGCCGCGGGGGAGCAAGCGGAGTAAGTGGCCATTTGGGCTCCCCCGCGGCAGCCTGGCTGAGTGGCGCAGAAGTCAGCCGAGCACCATGGTGGGAGGCGAAGGACGTGACTCAGGCAACAGTGCCGCCCAGAGGGAACAGCCAGCATTTCAGCATTACAGAGTCATAGACATTGGGCTACTATATATATGATCTCTACTCGTTATGCTTTCCAGCTTGACTGTGAGCAATTGATAACTACTTCCTGGAAACAATTTTCCAACCAATTATGTGCCCTCCTAATAGTAGCACTACCTAGGCTGCATTTCCCTAGTTTGTTCATAAGAAGGTCATGAGAGACAGTATCAAAAGCCTTACTAAAGTCTAGGTATACCATATCAACTGCTTCTCCCCTATCCATGAGACTTGTTACCTTGTTAAAGAGAGCTATCAGGTTGATTTGACATGATTTATTCTCATAACTCCATGCTGACTATTACTTACCTTCTTATTGTCTTTAGTTGTTTGCAACTTGTTGGCTTAATTATTTGTTCCATTATCTTTCTAGGTACTTAAATTAAGATGGTCTCTGCAGTGTGTATAGGAGAGATTAGGGTTACACTTTTCCCTGAGCAAAGATGGTACGCTATCATATCTTCCAAAAAAGTTTACTGGGTCCAATTTACAAACAGTTAACACTTCTAAGATGTGGGTTGTTACAGAGGCAGCCAATGTGTCTTCTATAATATAAAAATCTAGATTTTCCTCCTTTAAAAAAGGGAAGAAGGACAATCCAGGGAACTTCAGACCAGTCAGTCTCACCTCAGTCCCCAGAAAAATCATGGAGGGGATCCTCAAGGAATCCATTTTGAAGCACTTGGAAGAGAGGAAAGTGATCAGGAATAGTCAACATGGATTCACCAAGGGCAAGTCATGACTGACCAACCTGATTAGCATCTGTAACGAATCAACTGGCTCTGTGGAAAAGAGGAAGGCGGTGGACATGATGCACCTTGACTTTAGCAAAGCTTTTGATCCAGTTTCCCACAGTATTCTTGCCAGCAAGCTAAGGAAATATGGATTTGATAAATGGACTGTAAGGTAGATAGAAAGCTGGCTAGATTGTCCAGCTCAATGGGTAGTGATCAACGGCTCGATGTCTAGTTGGTGGTTGGTATCAAGCAGAGTGATGCCTTTCAGTAAGGCATTTGATACAGTACCACATGGGGAATTATTGGTTAAATTGGAAAAGATGGGGATCAATATGAAAACTGAGAGGTGGATAAGCAACTGGTTAAAGGGGAGACTACATTGGGTCATACTGAAAGGTGAACTGTCAGGTTGGAGGGAGGTTACTAGTGGAGTTCCTCAGGGATCAGTTTTGGGACCAATCTTATTTAATCTTTTTATTACTGACCTCGGCACCAAAAGTGGGTGTGCATTAATAAAGTTTGCGGATGACACAAAGCTGGGAGGTATTGCCAATTCAGTAAAGGATCAGGATATCATACAGGAAGATCTAGATGATCTTGTAAATTGGAGTAATATCAATAGGATGAAATTTAATAGTGAAAAGTGTAAGGTTATGCATTTAGGGATTAATAACAAGAATTTTAGTTATACGCTGTGGACACATCAGTTGGAAGTGATGGTAGAGGAGAAGGACCTAGGAGTCCTGGTTGATCACAGGATGACTATGAGTCGCCAATGTGACATGGTCATGAAAAAGGCTAATACGGTCTTGGGATGCATTAGGCGAGGTATTTCCAGTAGAGATAAGGAGGTGTTAGTGCCGCTATACAAGGCATTGGGGAGACCTCATTTGGAATACTGTGTGCAGTTCTGGTCTCCCATGTTTAAGAAGGATGAATTCAAACTGGAACAGGTACAAAGAAGGGCCACTAGGATGATTTGAGGAATGGAAAACCTGTCTTATGAAAGGAGACTCAAGGAGCTTGGCTTGTTTACCTTGGCCAAAAGAAGGCTGAGGGGAGACATGATTACTCTCTTTAAATATATTAGAGGGATAAATACTAGGGAGGGAGAGGAATTATTTAAGCTTGATATCAATGTGGACACAAGAACAAATGGATATAAGCTGGCTACCAGGAAGTTTAGACTCGAAATTAGATGAAGGTTTCTAACCATTAGAGGAGTGAAGTTCTGGAACAGCCTTCCAAGGGAAGTAGTGGGGGCAAAAGACCTATCTGGCTTCACGATTAAGCTAGATGGGTTTATGAAGGGGATGGTTTGATGGGATAACATGATCTTGGCAACTAATTGACCTTTCACTATCAGTGGTAAATAGGTCAATCGTGGGATAATAGGAGTTACTATAGAGAACTTTTCCTGGGTGTCTGGCTGATGAGTCTTGCCCACATGCTCAGGGTTCAGATGATCACCATATCTGGGGTCGGGAAGGAATTTTCCTCCAGAGTAGCTTGGCAGAGGCCCTGGAGGTTTTTCGCCTTCCTCTGTAGCATGGGGCACGGATCACTTGCTGGAGGATTCTCTGTATCTTGGGGTCTTTAAACCATCATTTGAAGACTTCAATATCTGAGATACAGGTGAGAGGATTATTCTAGGAGTGGGTGGGTGAGATTCTGTGGCCTGCATTGTGCAGGGGGTCAGACTAGATGATCATGGCAGTCCCTTCTGACCTTAAAGTCTGTGAGTCTATGAGAGTGCCCCAAGGGTTGGTTTTAGGCTAGTTTTGTTCAACGTGCTTATTAATGACCTGGATGAGGGGATGGATTGCACCCTAGCAAGTTTGCAGATTACACTAAGGAGAGGGAGAGGGAGATATGTTGGAGCGTGAGGGTAAAGATAGGATCCAGAGTGACTTATATACTAGGTTGGAGGATTGGGTCAAAAGCAATCTGATGAGGTTCAACAAGGACAAGTCAGGGTCCTGTGCTTGGGACGGAAGAATCCCAAGCACTGCTTTAGGCTGAGGACCAACTGGCTAAGCAGCAGTTCAGCAGAAAAAGACGTGGGGATTACAGTGGATGAGAAGATGGATATGAGTCAACAGTGTGTCCTTGTAGCCAAGAAGGTTAACGGCATATTAGGATGCATTAGGAGAATCATTGCCAACAGATCTAGAGATGTCCTTATTCCCCTTTATTCATCACTGGTTAGGCCATATCTGGGGTATTGCATCTAATTCTGGGGCCCTCCATTACAGGAAGGATGTAGACACATTAGAGAGGATCCAGAGGAAGGCAACAAAAATGATTAGGGGACTGGAGCACATGACTTACAAGGAACAGCTGAGGGATTTGGGCTTGTTTAGTCTACAGAAGAGAAGAGTGAGGGGGAATTTAACTATCTGAAGGGGGGGCTCCAAAGCAGATGGAGAGAGGCTGTTCTTAGGAAAAACTATTTCACTAGGGGAAGCACTGGAATGGGTTACTTAGGAAGGTGGTGGAATCTCCATCCCTAGAGGTTTTTAAGTCCTGACTTGACAAAGCCCTGGCTGGGATGATTTAGTTGGGTTTGGTCCTGCTTTTAGCAGGGGGTTGGACTCGATGACCTTCTGAGGTCTCTTCCAACCCTATCATTCTATGATTCTATTAAATGTATCAGTTGGGCTACTGCTTAGAATTTAATGTAATAAATTAATAATTCATTGTTTTCTTGTACTAAGAAAATATAATGAAGGTAAAACATGTCCTAGGAGAAAAAATGGTTGTACAGCAGACTGGACAATGTGCCACATTGGCCCAAGAGAGCAGCTGTATGAGGTGATGGCTCCTTTTCAATGAAGTACTATGAGGAGTGTTAATTTGTGCCTGTGGGGAGTTCTTCTTTGCTTCCTGCAAGACAGGATTATTCTCATCAAAGCCTAAGGAGAGTTATCTGTCCATGTATCCATCCACCCTATCAAATCTGACTCTACATTCATGTTTTTATACGTAACCCACCAGTGCATTTCTTTTCAAATGAGATAACCTATGCTAACACTTTGATCTGTTGTCCTAGGATTACAGAATTCTTCCAGTGCTTCCAAGTTGGCTTCCTAGAGAGAAACTAATGCCATCATTTGCTGTAAAGATATGGGGAGATTCCAGATATTTCAATGTATTTGAGGCAGAATGTCAACAATTCCAAAATAACTTGGAAATTAAGTTGCAGAGGGACAAATGTCAAAAAGCAACTTCCCTCTGGGTGGCAATGCTGCTAGACTATGGACAGACACAATCAGGACTCTGACCCCTGGTCTACTCTAGGAAGTTATTTAGAAATAACAAGCAGAGCATCCACACTACCAAGCCTGTTATTTCAAAATAATAGCTCCTGCTTTCCACGAGGAATAACGCTTATTTCGAATAGCAATAGTGTGGACTCTCCACTGCTACTATTTTGAAATAACTACTCCCGAGAGTCATTCAAAGTAATTACTCTCCAGTACTTCCTACAGCTCTAAGTTGAGGTAGCATGTCCACATAAGGGAGCCTGCCTCAGACTAATTTCAAGGTTTCCCTGTAGTGTGGACACACTATTTTGAAATAGTTATTTGGGAGTTATTATTTCGAAATAAGTTATTTCATAATAATTTCCTAGTTCAGACATGCCCTGAGTAAGGGTTGCCAGGTGTCCGGTATTGAACCGGATAGTACGGTATTTTCACCTCCTGTCCGGTAAAAAAATTCAGAAAATACCGTACACCTAAAATGTCCAGTATTTTCTGGGTTTTTTTTCCTGGCCAGGAGGCAAAAATACCACACACCTGGCAACCCCAGCCCCCGGCCTCCACCCGGGCCCCAACACACCCAGACCCCCGCCCCCGGACCCTATGCTTACCTAGTTCTGCAGGGAAGATAAGTTCTGGCATGAACAAGAACACAAAATGGCTGCCGGCAAAAAGCCTAAAGACCAAGGGGAAGCAATGCCTTCCTTGGGTCTTAGTGCTTGACTGCTCCCCTGTTCCTATCCCTATTTTAACTCTGCACTCACTCTGAAAGGGGCCATGCTGTTTTCATGCTGTTTTATTAGTTAATTTTTTTTTTTTGCTTAAAAAATCTTGGAGTCCTTTTTTTTTTCCTCAACAACTTTGGTCTCACCCCTCTCCTTTTTTTTCCTCAACTGAATTTTTTCCCTGGTGCTTTTTTTTGGGGGGGGGGGCATGTTCAGTATTTTTGGTTCAACCATCTGGCAACTCTAGCCCTGAGTTATTGTCCCTGTCCGTTTGTCCCTCTGCAGCTTAATTTCCACACTCAGCCGGCCAAATAGCCACATGTGCCTGGTGGCTAGTGTGTTGGACACCAAGGGCCTACACTTTAAGGGTATGGCTACACTAGCCACCCTAGTTTGAACTAGGGTGGCTAATGTAGTCATTTGCATGTTCCTGGGCGCCGCCATTTTTAAATGCCCGGTAGCTCGAACTACCTGCCCGTGGCTACACGTGGCACGGGCTAGGTAGTTCGAATTAACACTCTTAATTTGAACTACCGTTACTCCTCATTGCAGGAGGAGTAACGGTAGTTCGAATTAAGAGTGTTAATTCGAACTATCTAGCCCATGCCGTGTGTAGCCACGGGCAGGTAGTTCGAGCTACCGGGCATTTAAAAATGGTGGCGCCCGGGAACATGCAAATGAAGCCCGGGATATTTAAATCCCGGGCTTCATTTTCAAGTTCAAATGACTACATTAGCCACCCTAGTTCGAACTAGGGGGCTAGTGTAGCCATACCCTAAGAGGGCCTACTTAAACCTGGTATAAATGGGTGCAACTTCATTGAACACATGTGCTTACATAAGGTTTGGAGTGACCAGGGCTGACTGTGGGGGAAGGCTGTGGGGAAGAGTGTGGGACCTTCAAGGCCCCAAAGAGGCCCTCTCGCCTCCCGGCAGCCAGAGGGAGAGAGCTGGGCCAGCCGTGGCTTCAGCCCGGCCCAACCCCCAGCAGCTGGTCTGGCCTCAAGGGGGTCCCTTCAGTGAAGAGGAGAGAGCCAATGCAGGCCAGGACTGCTATGCCTTAGCCTGACACTAACCAGAGGCCAGCAGGGGAGCCCACACTGCCTACCCTCAGAGAGGGGGGTTGGAGAGCGTAGCGTACCGCCCTCTAGTGTTTTTTATTGGACCCACATCTATTGGTGAGAGAAAGAAGCTTCCAAGCTCTTCTTCAGGTCTGTGACGGGGTGTACCAACCCCGCACTGAAACTAAAGGAATGGCCTTGGCCCAGACGGCTGAAAAGGCCCCACCCCCACAGCCCTGCTGGGCATGCTCCCACTGGAGACAGACTATAAAAACCTCTGGAGCAGCTCAGTCAGGGTGGACTGCTAAAGGGAAAGTTGGTGCTGAGAGAGTTCCAGAGATAGAGGAAGCAGCAAAGCCAGATCACACAGCAGCAGCCAGACCCAAGGAGCCCCAGAACCAGAATGAGACTACGGAGAAGGCAGTTGCCAGGTGACAGTAGGAAGTAGCCCAGGGTGGGGAATTGTTCTCTGGGTGCTCAGCGTGTTGCAACAGGATTCCCCACTGAGTGGGCAGTGGCCTGTGCCACTGCCAACAGGGCCCTGGGCTGGGACCCAGTGGAGAGGGAGGGCCTGGGTCTCCCTACCCCCTCTGGAGCTAGCCTGTGTGGGGTGAAGTTTTTCTACAGACCTCTGGATATTATTCCTATTAGCAGGGCTTGACAAGCGGTGGCGAGCCCTGCTCACCAGCCACACCGTTTGGCACGCTGCGGTGCCAAGCTGGGCTAAAATCTACTCGCCACAGGTGAGTAGATTGCCCTAATTGTCGAGCCCTGCCTATTAGAGGAGTTTTGTGTTTGGATTCTGCCTGGTAGGCTCCATTACCCCTAGTAAAGGGGATTTACGTATGGACTAGGATGTTGGGCCGTATTATCCCTAGTAATGGGACTTGTGTGTGGACTTCAGCTGCTAGGCCATATTACCCCTAGTGAAGGGGATTCAACTCGAGGGGCTTCCGAGAGTAGGTCGCCCCTTGACAAGATCCAACAGAAGATTACCCACCTTGACTGTCTAATGAATTCAGAGAGAGACATCAAATTGTGATCGCAACAGCAAGCAGCCTAAACGCTTGTTTTCTGAAAGCTGTAATTCACTGAAGTAAGTCACTGAATATTTTGCTTTTCATCTTGGGCCCGGAGCTTAATGGTATTAGAGGCATCACAATTTTGCAACCTAACTCAAGGCCTGTCATTTGCACCTGAAACTGCAGAATGACCCTTATAGAGGTGCAGGTTAGCCCTCTCTATAGCTAAAGTTGTCTTACAATAAAAGCCAGCTTTTCTTTGCTTATAATTCTGCCAAACTTTAACTGTTTGAGCTGAAATCTTAATTATGTATATAATGAAGACTGTGAACAGAGAGAAATATATTTTTTATTAAAATTAATAGAAAAAAATTGTGAAATTTAACTCCATTTCAAAGCACACCAAAATTATGCCCATGCCAAAATCTGCCCAGGTTAGAATGACACAATTAACTGGATTTGATTCATTCCCACATTGCCATTTTCCAATGGATATACTTACACATTCTCATGACTCATTGTACAATACATTGTTTTCAATTAGCTATGTGATTTTTCACTTTAATCATATCAGAGGCACTCTGCCAAATAATGTTACATGACACTTAAATACAATCAGAGCAAGTAATGATACTAAAAAAAATATACTTCATACAATCAATACCAATTTTCCCAGAAATCTAACAATTACAGGTGAGAAGAAATGATCTGAATAATGCATGAGAAAATGCTCTAAAAGACAACTGCTGCATTCATAAGCAGCCCACTCTATGAAAAGGCTTAAGAATCAGTGCCCTGTACATTAGTTTGGAGTGCAACAATCATGTATGTCCACTAGATGGTGCAAAGAAATTCATCATAAGAACATAAGAACGGCCATCCTGGGTGAGACCAAATGACCATTTAGCCCATATACCATCTTCTGATAGTGACCAGTGCCAGGTGCCCCAGAGAGAGTAAACAGAACAGGTAATCATCCCTTTCTGGTCACCCATTTCCAGCCTCTGACAAGCAGAGACTAGGGACACCATTCCTACCCATTCTGGCTAATAAGTATTGATGGTTCAAACCTCTATGAATTAATATAGCTCTTTTTTAAATCCTGTTCAAGTCCTGGTCTTCACAACATCCTGTGGGAAGGAGTTCCACAGGTTGAGGGTGTGCTGTGTGAATAAATACTTCCTTTAATTTGTTTTAAACCTGCTACTTATTTATTTAATTTGGAGACACCTTGTGTTATGAGTAAATAACTTTTCCTTGTTCCCTTTCTCCATACCTGTCATGATTTTATAGACCTCTATCATATCCCCCTTTAGTCTCCTCTTTTCTAAACTGATAAAACCCAGTATTTTTAATTTCTCTTCATATGGCACCCGTTCAAATAATAATAATATTTGTTGCTAATAATATTTGTTGCCCTTTTCTGAATCTTTACCAATTTCATATATATATTTTTTGAGATGAGGTGACTGGGGCTATGTCTACACTACAGAGTGTCCACACCTGAAGTGCATTTTTGTGCAAAAAAAAATCAAAAGAACAGGTTTTTTTCCGGCATAGGTATTCCTCATTCTACAAGGAATAAGGCTTGTAGGGGATGGGGAAGAGGGCTTTTTGTGCAAAAAGAGAAAAGAGGAAAAAGCACAGGTGCCCTGGTGGCCATTCTGTGCATAGCAATCAGAGCTTACTTTCGAGAGAGTGTCCATGCAGGCTGCCCCGCAGATGGACCTGGTTCCCACATTAGGAAGGCAGAATAAGGGACCCGCTGAACATAGGGAGGTGGGGTGGGAAGGGCTCACTCGCAAGTTCCTGGCTCAGTCAGAGGCTGGCAAGGAATGAACAGAAGGCTGGAGATGTAGGCAAGGCAAAGCAGTGAATAGGACTATGACAGTGGGTCTGAGGGATCCCCTACTATATGACAGAGGTTGAACCACCCCAATAGGAAAGATAGAAGTCACCTCTGATTGGCCGTGCACCATCTCTAGCATAAGAGGCTGCAAAAGTGCCCAAACTGAGCAACTGAGGATTCCCTAAGTATAGAACTACTTTTGTGGGAATACTAATGGTTTAAAGCCCAGCACATCATAGAATCATAGAATCCTAGGGCTGGAAGAGACCTCAGGATGTCATCAAGTCCAGCCCCCTGCCCAAAGCAGGACCAACCCCAATTCAATCATCCCAGCAAGGGCTCTGTCAATAGGTACTTAAAAACCTCTAGGGGTGGAGATTCCATTACTTCCCTAGGGAACCCCTTCCAGTCCTTCACCCCCATCCTAGTGAAATAGTTTTTTCTAATATCCAGCCTAGACCATCCCCACTGCAACTTGAGACCATTGCTACTTGTTCTGTCATCTGTCACCACTGAGAACAGCCTATCAACTCCCCCCTTCATTCTTCTGCAGACTAAATAAGCTAGTTCCATCAGCCTCTGCTCACAAGCCATGTACCCCAGCCCAGCCCCCTAATCATTTTCATTGCCCTCCACTGAACATTCTCCAATAAGTCCACATCCTTTTTGTAGTGGGGGCCCCAGAACTGGACGCACTATTCCAGATGTGGCCTCAGCAGTGGCAAATAAAGGGGAATAATCACTTTCCTCCACCTACTGGCAATGTTCTTACTAATGCACCCCAATATGCCATTAGCCTTCTTGGCTACAAGGGCACACTGACTCATATCCAGCTTCTCATCTGCAGTAATTCCCAAGTCCTTTTCTGATGAACTAGGTTGGTCCTTGCTGATCTGGCACCCTCGGGACCTTGACTGGTCCCAAACGACCAGACCAAGGAAGGTCCCTCCTCTCCTGGTCTGTGCTGCCATCGGGTTAGGGCTATAGCTGTGGCAGCGCGTTGGGGTCCCCCGACGCCTGCACCCCCGTAATGGCACGGACAGACTCCACCAGCCAGTAGAATAGAGGGGATTTATTGCTTCTCCAGGATACAGCACAGCACAGATGTCATCTGGTTACAGGAACCGGGCCTAGGATGCCTCAGCCCCCCTTGAGATGGGGGAGAGTGGGCCCCTAAATTCCAGCCCCTTTCCCTAGGCTGTCTCCTCCATGATCCCAGACAGAAACTACTCTTCCTTCCAGCCCTGCCCCCAGCCAGGGCTCGCCTTGCCCCCTTCCTTTCCATTGTTCCGCTCCATGGGAGATACCTGTCTGACGAGTTTCGAAGCCCCCTTGCATAATGACTCATCCCCTGCCCTGCTGGGCCGTGCTGCAGACAGCAGCCAGTGGAGGTCACTGACAACCCACTGCCCAGCATAGCAACCAGCAAGGTACCCACACTACATCACAATAGCCTACTCCCACTGCTGCCCAGGTCCTCATTCCCCCGGTCCCCACCCCCCTGGCTCTCTGGCCTAGTCAGTTGGTCCTCAGCCTATAGGAGTGCTTGGGATTCTTCTGTCCCAGTGCAGGGCTCTGTACTTTTCCTTGTTGAATCTTAACAGATTTCTTTTGGACCAATCCATCAATTTGTCTAGGTTACTCTGAAACCTATCCCTACACTCCAATGTATCTACCTCTCCTCCCATTGTAGTGTCAGCCGTGAACTTGCTCAAGGTGAAATCCATCCCCTCAGTCAGGTTATTAATTAAGATGTTGAACAAAACCAGCCCCAGGACAGTTAAGAAGTTTTTCCTAATGTCTAACCTACACCTCCCTTGCTGCAGTTTAAGCCCATCATCATAGAAGGCAATCAAGTTGGTCAGGCATGACTTGCTCTTGGTGAATCCATGTTGACTGTTCCTGATCATTTTCCTCTCCTCCAAGTGTTTTAAAATCGTTACATACTTTGCTAAATTGGGGCCTAAGAAACTTGCTTGGATGGAGAGCTCATTAGCAATATACCTCTAGCAAGCAAAGCAGGGTCCATCCAGAATTTCTTTGTAGATTTTTTAAATGGTGAAAAATAAACTATGAATCATTCATATGTTTGCTGCACAATGATACAATGGTATGTTAGCTAAGCGTAGGGCTTTATCCCAATTCCTTTGCTTTCTTTCATGCCTGAAGTCTCCTTAAAAGAGTTTTAAAGAAAAACCCAAGCAGTGACTTTTCACTGCTGTGTATTCCCAAAGCAGCAGAGCTCCTATTCCCATTCCAAATAACAGTGGTTGACTGGGGCTGAGTGACGGACAGTATTATCACTGAAAATGGGCTACCATAAGGGGCACAAGTACTTTCTCAGGTGGTTTCCCCACTGGAATGAAGGAGTGATTTGTGGTATTTTCTTTCCTTTTCATGCTCTTGTGTGAGCTTGCTACTGTTTAATAGTTGCCATTGCAGTAGCTTTAATCTTGCCCTGGCAGGTGTTCTCGCTAGCCTCAGTGAGATTGTGTGCTTCTGTACAGGATACAGGTGTGCTGTCTCCCTGCCCCCCGCAGCCTTCTTCATCTTCCAGACAGTGCATTTTCCATTGTCATGTTACTGTGGTTTCTCCATCTTGAGTGGGACCTGGGATTCCCTGCACCCAACAATTCCTGTGAGTATCCCATGGACCAAGGCACAACTAGCCAAAGCGAAGATGGTTTAAAGGAGAGCTGGACGGAAGTTTTCTAAATTGAAAATTCAGTGTTTTAAAAATGAACATATTTTTTCACAAGGGAGCTACTTGCTAACGTGCTGGCCTAAAACCTGCTCTTAAAAACACTGCCCCACTGCTCCTAAGTCAGGCTCAACCCACCTTGTCAGGAGCTGTGGTCAAGGGCTACAGTGGTGTTTTGGGAATTTTCACAATGCTGCCTAGCAAAGGTGAGCTAAATTATACAAACTACATACCTGGAAGATGAAAAATAGAAACTATCACATATTTTGTACAAATTCTCCCCCACTTAAAGAACTTTAGTCTGAACTGTACCCATTTTTTTCGGGGACAGCCCTGACTTGCATGAACATTTCATCTGACATCACTGGTAGCTAGGATTTTCAAAGAAGAATAGTGTCACTTTGTGTGTTGCTCAGAATGTGTGAGAAAGAAACTACCCGCTTCCTCACAGACTGAGAAAGCTGGATTATTTCAGTTGAGACATTTAGGCTTGAGAGGGTTAGATTTTCATTTGTAAATGTCAGTAAATGTTGATTTCACCATACTCATGCTAACTGATGAAAAAATATTGCAATCAATAATAATCAAAATAAACAGATAGACAAAGAAAAATTCTGCTTGAGAACTTAGAGTCAAAATCTGGTGACTTTTGAATAAGGTTTGTTACAAAAGGATTGGAAAACAAATATTAAAAACAGCTATAATTTGTTGATTTAAGGATATTGACATGTGATGTTTATAATTTGTGTTAAGTTTATGAAGCTTTAACTTTTAGAAAAACAGTGTTTACTGCCATTCAGTAATTGGCTAGACAGTCACCCCAACCACATAATTTCACACATCTATGAAAATCTAATTTAATAAAAACCTAAAAAATATTACAACACTGATTTTATCCATCTAACCTATAAAAAAATCAAATTCTGTCTAGCTGAACATTGATTCAAATAAATTCTTTCATCATTGAAAAAATACCATGAATTTCCTTGATTCATATACAATATTTCTGGCAGAGACATTTCTTTTCAGCTCCAGAAATATTAATTTTAATACAAAAGAACCAAACAAAACTAAAAGCCATGCCAGGACAGAAATAGATCTTGTTTATTAATCTTATGAGAGCTTGTCTACAGCTGTGGAACTTTAGGTTCCCCTGCTAAGCTGGTAGTTCAGAAGAGGTGCTGCAGAAATGTTGTACACAGAGCAAAGCATTTCTTGTAGCCTTTTTTGTATCTGCTACTTTTAAGTAGATCCTCACAATTATTTGACAAGATGTTACCTGCCTTTTGTCTCTTCAATAGAAATTGAACTGTAAAATGTGAATATGAACTATATACGTATTTATAAATACACTCAGTTTTCTCTGCCCGAGCCACGGAGCCAGGCGGTTGCTGCGCTCTGCCCCAGCTGTGATGCTCTATTCCAGCAGCACCAGGGGGGGCACCATCCAGAGAGCGGGGGGGGGGGGGCGGGGGAGGGGACCTGAGCAGCAGTGGGAGCAGACTGTAGCCCTAACCCGATGGCAGCACAGACCAGGAGGGGAGGGACCTTCCTTGGTCTGGTCATTTAGGACCAGTCAAGGTCCCAAGGGTGCCAGATCAGCAAGGACCAACCTGTCTCTTTAATTGCAAAACTCAGATTTTGAACACTGGGAGGAACAGGCACACTGACACATACCTTTCTTAACTATAAATTGTACCACGTACAGGCAATACAACGTTTGCCTCGTAATTCAGTCAGCTTTAGCATACTTTGTACTCTATGAGCACATCGAGTGCTTCAAGAGAAACAAAATACTACTCTGGTACATACAGGAAGGAGGAATTTATTTTCAAGCATTTTAAATCAACATTCCCATATTGTGATCAAGGATCACAAAACTTGGGTTTCGTCTTAACATTTTAAGATTACATTACTGCTGCATTTATTGTTATTGAAAAACATTTCCTGGATGGAAGCTAAAGCTGTAGAAACAGGATATTAAAACCTGAAATTGGAGAAAGCAATACACATAGCGCTATGAAGAGAGTTGTAAGTACAAACAAATATATTTAATGTTTTACTCAGACTGGAGAGTTTAATCCCATATAATGAGGAACAAAACTTATCTAACAGATGGTAAAGACTGTAATTTGTCTTTGCCTAATAAATAAAAATAATGATGAATGATTTTACAAAATTATAGCTCATCAGGGAATTTCAGTGCATGACAACATTATTAAATTGAAAGTACATCCTGGGGAGAGAATTTGTTCATACTTTATTCAACAAGCACATCAGCAAGTAAAACTGAAGAAAATCTACATGTAACCTTCTAGTGATAACAGTTGTAGTCAATAGTTGTGTAGAGCCCAAAGGATGACAGAGTAATAATTCCTTTCTTCTGACATCTCTACCAATCTTCTAGTTTCCAATAGCTCTTCAGAGATAAAATACAGATTTTTTTTTTTTTAAAGAAACAAAAGAGACAATGCCACAGGAGGATTCCACAACTTAGCACTGCATACCTGGAAGACTAATTTCACTGGATGTCATCATCATCAAAAAGATCTTCAAAATCTATTCAGAAAACAACAAAGAAATTAATATAATGCCTATGCACATTGACCTGAGGTATAAAAATTACTGTAGCAAGTAATGTAAGAAACAAGGAAGAAAAATAAACAGATTCAAAATGTGGGATGAGGCCCTTATCCTGCATTAGAGAATTCTGGGAGTTTTGCCACTAACTTCAATGAGAACAAAAACAAACCTTGAAGTTATTTAGAGGGCAACAGTTCAAGCACTGTGTTTAAGAGGGACAGAGCACTCTGCCCCTATTCAGCATAACAATGAAGTAATTAATGTTAAACATGTAACCTATCTCATTTATATGCATTTTTGCAGGACTGGGGATTTAGTTGATAATGTACCACTATTCAAGATGAATTTTACACTCATGATTAAAAGCTTTGCAGATTCAGGATTCTGGGTTTCAGATCATAACCATGTCTGCTACACTCATATTTCTTTGTCTAAGAACATGCTATACTCTCACCACAATATGCTTCTGATGAACTCCAAAACACCCTTTGTTTTATTAAATAACTTTGGGGCAGGGTTATGCACTGAAATATGGGGTTTGCCAAGGTTTCATGTGCAGATGAGCCTTGTTATTGAAAACTTATTAGACACTTGCTTATGTAAGAACACTATCACACAATCTGCTAGCACTCACAATTCCTGTTTAGAAACTTGGACAATTAGATCCCCTTGCTACTCCAATGTCTTGACTTAAATGTATTGGTGGAACTTTATGGAGGTGCTTGCATGGCACTTGTGCCTGACTCCATTGTACAGCTGTAAGACATATGCACTACAAACTGGGTCATTCCAAGTAAAACCACTTTAATTTATGGGTATGTCTACGCTGCAGAGTTTTTCCGACATTGGTAAACCTCTTTCTACGAGGAAGAAGCCTTTTCTGAAAGAGATCTTTTGGAAAAAGGTGTGTGTGGACGGGGAAGAGGAAGTTCTTTCAAAAGAAGAGGAAAAAGCACAGGTGCCCTGGTGGCAACTCCATCCATAGTAATTACAGCTTACATGCAAGATAGCATCCATTCGGTGTGGACACTATCTTTCGAAAAAGCAAATCGCTTTTTCGATGCGCTTTTGCAGTGTGGATGCTCTCGTTCGGAAGAAGTTTTTTCAGAAGATCTCTTCTGGAAAAGCTTCTTCCGAAAGAAGCCTGCAGTCTAGACATAGTCTATGGGTTGATTAACCAGATGTAAAAACTTAAGCAAAACAAAACTAAACCTACAGTACTTTGAACACAGACAGAAATGCTGAATAGTCTCAAGACATTTCTGAGATTAAACATCCTTCATAGTTTGTGACAATTATGCTTCAGCTATAGTAAGGTTTAATAATACTCTGGATTTGTAAGGACTTTGCTGGATAGCGGTCAAAGCTGCATTAATTACCAAGCATAGAAAATGTGTATTGCCGAAGCATATATTGTATTTCCTGTCCAAATAGGCTAAAGAAGATGTTATCTTGTTCTTAAATTGTCCATTTAATTGGTCAACTGGTTAAACATATTAAATGGGGGCTGAAGTGCCCCTCTGCCCACTGCTGGGCTGGAGCGTCCCCCCCTCCCTTTCCCTCTGCTACAGGCAGGGGCTGTTCCATCATCCTGGCCAGAGCAGCTCCTATCTGTAGCAGGCCCCCTAGGGGGCTGGAACAGCCTTTTGTCCTTGGCAGGCTGGGAGTCGCTTTAGCCCCTACCAGTTAACCTTAACCAATAAGCCTCACCCATTAAGGATGAGGCTTACCAGTTAACTGGTTAAACATTCACATCCCTATTATTCAACTGGCTATTCTTGAAACTATTGTACCATGTAAAGAATTGTGGTACTGATAAATGACACATCTCTTGTAAACAATAACTTGGTTCACAATTTCAATATACAGTAAAAGTTGTATTATTCAGCATTTTAGCAACCAGAAAGCTCTATTAACTGGCATTTCTGATCTCTCCCAATTAGGGATGTTAAATTTTGATTAATCAGCTAATCAAGTAGTTGATGGAAATTCCATCGACTACTCAATTAGTTGATAAGGAGGAGGTGGGACGCTCACAATCCCAGCTGCGCCTCTGCCTTTTATATATAGTAAGAACCACAGGCAACTCTTACTACGTTTAAAAAGGCAGAAGAGCAGCAGGGAACCTGGGGCGAGCAGGGACCCAAGCAGTCCCCACTTGTCACGGTTCTAACAGCTGCACCTCTGCCTTTGAAATGCTGCTGCACAGCAGGTTGGGACCCAGCTCGAGCAAGGACTGCTTCAGTCCCCACTTGTGCCATTTCCCCGCTGTGCCTCTGCCTCCCCTGCCCTCCCTGGGGAGACGGTGCTGGGGGAACTGGCTTTTAAGCCAGCTCCCCCCAGCACCAGCTCCCCCTGCTTGCTGCCTCTCTCTGATGGAGGCAGCAAGGGGAGTGGGGACGAGCGACTAGTTGAGTCACTACTTGACTAGTTGGCTAGTCGTTTACATCCCTACTCCCAATACAAATCTTCAAACTAGTAACAGGGACTAGTATACTTCACAGGAGGTTATGTAATTGCACATTCTGCACTCTACTTTTATGCAAAAGAGGCAGAAGACAAGTAAGCAAGCTGATAGAGATATATTCAAAACAGCAATTTCCAAGATGTGTCAAAGGGTCATTACAGATTTAACCTAATCTTTTACACTTTATACTGCATATGACAGATGTTGATAACAATGACCTGAGACACTGCAAGATCCCAAAGTTCTTTCTGAATCAAAGAAAGATTAAATTATGTTGGATATAGTTTTAATGTCAAATGTATTTTTAGTGATCTGGGTGTATGCCATGCTTCGAGATACATAGTGTCATAAGACAACTTACCGTATAGAAAACTTCACCTGTGTACACTTAAGTGCTTCAAGTAATCAACTACTCTGCAGTGAAGTACTACTACTGGATTGGTGATTTACATTATTTTATGCTTTATTTGTTTTATTGCATTCTAATTCTTTGAAAATTGGTATTCCACTGGTAAGTGCAACACTTTGTTAACCAGAATTTTTAATGAATTGGCACCCTTTATTTCCTCAACATGCTGGATAACACAGCTTTTACTGTATTTTAAAGTTTACTAGCACAGTCAGTTATGAAGTATGACTGGGCAATTTCTTTTGGAATGATCAAATCTGAGCAATAACTCAACCAACCTATTTGAGATGCTGGAGGCAGGCAAGTAGTGTTTATACATTATGCAGTTTTATATTTAACATGATTTAATTATTACAACTGTGACAAAATACAAACTGGAATATCACAAAATATTTTTCCCATTAAAAAACTGAAATTCAACATATATAAAGAGCACAATAACCCAAAAGCAGGTTTCTCTCAAATCCTGTCATGCTATTAACAATAATTAACTTAGTTGTTAATTTCTAGCACTAAATATTGCAAGCTTACAAAACTACTAATAACTATGTATAAAAAAACTAACAACAACTAACATATAAAAATAAAGTAGCACTGGGACCAAAGTGTGTTGAATTGCCTTACCATTAAAGAAATCTGCATGAACTGCCTTTTCATTAGCTGCTAAGTCCATCAATAAACCTGTACTTCCTCCTGCCTAAGAAAGAAGTGTTTTATCATCCGCTGTGCATAGTTTAGTGGCAACCTATAACAACATTCACTATTTAAAGCTTTATTTACCTTTAAATATTTTTATGGTTCATAAAAACATTTATATACCTAGCAAATAACACTTGAGGTATAATACGATGTCCCAACTTCTTCCCACTTCTGCTACCATCTGTACAACTCATTTGAGTACTGTAATTGTTTGTCCTCTTTCTGGAGAGCTTATACTTGGCTCGTTTTATCAGCAATAACCTTCATTTTCTCCCAGTCTGTCATATGCTACATTTCCTAGTGTAACTGTGAGAAATAACAAAGATCCCAATCCCGCAGTAAATGCTATGCAGACAGACTGTGATACCCACATAGAACATCACAATAATGGACTACAGTTTGTAAGTCAGTCAGTCCACACTGGACTCTTAGCTTGGAATAAGATACACAATTTGCACGTATCTTATTTTGATCCAATCTTGAAATAAAATGCTATTCCGAAACGTCCCTAAACCCTTATGGAGAGTTACAGGGATGTCAGAATAGCGAGCCCGTTATTTCGAATTATATTTCAAAATAACGGACTGCACGATGGCAGCCGAGGACTCGGCCCAAGGCCGGGGATTAGGTAGATGCTAGGTCTTACACACAGGGCGGGCACTCAGCCAGGGGGCTGCCGCTGGGCGCCGCGCTACAGCACAGCCAGGCCATGCCTGACCAGCCCCCAGGAACCCGCCCGGTTCGCACTCCGCTACCGGGCACCCCAAGCTCCGCAGCAGCACGGCCCAGGCGTGTTTGGTGCCCCGCCCTGTAGGAGGAGCTAGGAACCAGCCAATGGGTGTGGGACCACTGCCCCGCTCCGACCCTCACTCAACACGTGACACGAGATGGGCTCCGCCCGCGTCCCCCAGCGCGAGCCGGTAACCGCCATCCCTAGCGGAGGGAGAAAGGAGCTGCGCGCGTCACCTTGCCCGCTAGCGTCATTACCTCGTCCAGGTCCACATAGGGCCCCGCGCCCTCAGGGAACATCTCGTCCACTGCTGGCTTCATCGCTTCGTCAGGGGTCGGCTCGCGAACGGGCCCGGCGCGCGGCTTCCGCTGCGGGAACCACTTGCGCTCTGAGCTCTCGTCGCCAGCTTCCGGCGTCAGGAGCGTCTGCCCAGCGCCGCTGTCGTGGCGTTCTGGAAGCGGGGAGGACTGATCGCTCTATGGTGCGCATTCCAGCCTGTTGCCGCCTGAGCTCTGCCCCGCCCCCCGCCTTGGTGTCAGTGGCGGGCTCCCTTGCTGCCTGGTGGGGAAGCGCCGAGCTGGGGCGGGAGCCGCCTGTTCCCTGCTGGGAACCAGAGCTTCTTGCAAAGCCTAAATCATAGTCCCTGCTGCTTCCCCCCTGCAGAATTCCCTGTGGCCCTTTGCAAGGGGACAGGGAGTCCCCTGGCGCCCTGGCAATGGCAGCCTTTGCCAGATTCACACTTCTCTCCTGGGTCATGAGCCAGAGCCTAATTTCCACCACTTCTAAGTTACCCGTGAAGGGTGTAGTCACAGAAGACCCCTTTGGGGCTGCTTCTGAGTGTGGCAGTAAAGCCACTGACACTTGCCACCTTGTTCTCTGGGGCTTCTCACCACCCAGTTCCTGCACCAAGGCACAGAGCTGAGATCACTCCCCCTCCCCCCCCCCAGAGCAATATAGATGCAGCATTCAGGAGCCCAACCCAACTGGGCTTGGAACCCCAAAATAAATCTTTCACTGGTTTGTGAGTTTCACACATTGAAAGCACAATCGGGAAAGCCCCTTTTAACAATGAAAGGAGAAAGTACACACTGATTGCTCCCCCAGGTAACAATTATTTACACTGGGCTTGATAGTAAATGAAAGTATTTTTATTAAGTGTAACCCTTCTGCCAGGTATTGTTGGCAGCAGCCAAGGCCGGGTTCATTATCTAGGGCCGTGGTCACCAAGAGGTTGATCGCGAGGCCTCGACCAGTCGATCGCGAGGCGTCCTGCCCGGCCCCCCCCATTTCCTCCCCACCCCCAAGAAGCCCCACTACCTACCTCAAGTGAAAATGGTAGGTGTCGGCTTCCCGGGGATGGACAGAAGTCTGCCGGGCGTAGTGCGGGAGGGAACATTGGCTCCGGAGGAGGAGCACAGCGACTTCCCTGCACCGCACAGGAGGGGTGAGTCAGCCCCGGGGTAGGCACGCACAGGTCTTCCCTGCACCGGGGGGGGGGGGGGGGGGTGAGTTGGGCCCGGAGGAGGCACGCGCTGGCTTCCCGGGGGGGGGGAGAATCCTGGGAGGAGGCAGATGCAGCGGACTCTCTGCCTCCACTGCCCCCCCCGTCCCCACTCCCCACTGCCCAGTTCCCTCTCCCCAGCTACAGAACTCTGTCCCCACTGACACTCTGTCCCCTGCCAAAGCACCCACTAGCACCCTTCCCCAGTACTATGTCCCCTGTTCCCACCAACACAGTTGGGGCCACGTTAGTGAAGCTTGGGGGGGGGGGGAGGAGGAGGGTTTTTTTGCATCTCACTTGTGTGGCCTAACTGACTTTTCTTGGGTCAGTGACCCCTGACTCAAGACAGGTTCCCTGCCCTTCTCAGAAATAAAGACAACGCAGAAACTTTTTGTTTGACATAGTATTTTATTTAAAAATGAAGCCTGGCCAACAAACCCCAAATTGGGGCCAAGACCCCATCTAGCCACAGCATCATAACACTCCTGCGCTCCCCTTTCCCCCAGACCCTACATCTGAGCCTATGATACACTGGAACCCCTGCCTTGAGCCCCTCACATACCCCAACCCAAATTCCTGAACCCTCACATCCAGAAGTCTGTGGCTTGCTTACTACCCTAACCCGACATCTGACCCCAACACTGCCCAGCCTGGCGCCCTCTCCCCGAGCCAGTGTCACCTTATCCACCTTCTCCTGCATCCAGATTTCCTCCCAGAGCTTGCACCTCTCACCCCTTCCCACACCCAAATCCCTCATTCCCACCCCAGAGCCTATACATCCTGTCTCAACCCAGCAAGGTTATGGCTAGACTGCAGGAGTTTTTCAGGATTCCGGAGATATCCCAGAAAAACTCTTCTGCATCCAGGGATGCATTTGTTCTTCCACTTCTTCTAGTGGAAGAGCAAACATGATCTTTCGGTCACCTCTATATTCCTCTTTCCACAAGGAATAAGGGGGCTTCCAAAAGAAGGGTTTTTTCTGACATTTGGTCCAGTCTAGACAGGCCAAATGTTGGAAAAACCTCTTCCTACAGAAGAATTGGGGAAAAAAGTAGAAGTATAAGGGTTGGGGATAGCAAGTGATGGAGAGGAGGAGAATAGAGAGGGCGGAGCTTCAAGGAAGGGGTGGGGCTTCAAGGAAGGGGCGGGGCGGTAGATCTTGGCTTGTTCTGTCATTTAAAAAGTGATCTTGGGTGTGAAAAGGTTGGAGACCACTGATCTAGGGGTTCCTTTTCATCCATCTCACACAGAACTGGCTGGCGCCCCCACCCAGTAGCCTGGGAAATTCACACACCCCTGGGTACCTCTGGGAGGCAATGGTTCCCCACTCGCAGCACAGAGTCTAAGTATAGGGGAAAAAAAACTTTTAATGAAAGAAGTCACATGGCATTAACATAGGCAAACACCACAACCTTTCTCTTTACCCCACTCACAGTTGCTGCCCTTGGTCAGGGCAGACCAGAGCTCAGAGCTCACCTCCCACCCTTAGGGGGTGGGGATAGGAGGAGTCTCACCCACACCATTGACCACTCGCCGCTGCTCCTGCCATCCACTTCCACCAACTGCCTGTGGGCTTCTGCTCCTGCCAGCTGCCCACTGCCTCTGCCATTCCTGCTGGCTGCCTGCTGGACACTTGCTCCTGCCAGCTGTCCTGCTGGACACCTGCTGCCGATGGGTTTGGATCTGGGCCAAACCTAGTGGTTTCAGCTGTCTTTGATTCCAGTTTATCAGTTATTTTCAGCTTTTGACCCACAGCACAGGTCAGCATAAAAAAAAGAGACTCCTTACTGAGTCTGTTTTAGTTCTATCTTTCTTCAATATTGGAACAATTGGAGTTGCCCCTGGGCTATGGGTAACTGGTATTAGGATTCCATTTTTGACTAGGTGCTTCAGGTCTGCTTCAACTTTTGGCCTGATGGCATATGGCACAGTTCTGGCCTTCACATATTTTGGTTGGCTGCCAGGTTTAATGTTCAATTTCACAATGATTCCCCTCATACTTTGCAGATCCTCTCCAAAACCCACCAGCATATTTCTTTAATACATCGGTCAGACCTGTTTCTTGTTTAGTAATCTGGTGCACTTCTGCCCAGTTCAGCTGTATCTTCCTAAGCCACGATCTACCCAGTAATGCTGGGTAATGACCTTTCACCACAACAGTGGCAATTCAGCAGTCTGTCCACTGAGCTCCACCTTAACATCAGTAGTGCCCAATAGGGTTACTGCTTCTCCCGTATATGTCATTTAACATCTCCTTAAATTCACAGTGTTCCACAAGCTTTTTCAAAGTTGCTACAAATTGTACAACCATTTCACTTTCTTTTTGGTCTCTTGTGTGAAACCTAGACCTTTCTGCAATTACCAATGGTTTTGGACATAATGTGACCCCAGGATTTCCACAATGTCACGGTAAGATTTAGTCTCTGGCTTAACAGGGTACAGCAAACTGCACAGCAGGAAGTAGATCTAAGCTCCTACAACACTTAAGGATATTGGCACCTTCTTCTCTTCCTTAATGTCATTTGCAATAACAAAAAGTTCAAAATGCTCAGTATGTATGTGCCTTTCTCATATTGTTTGGAGTTCCACACTTTAGAAAGAAATCACTGGAAACACAGAGAACTTGAGCAGTTGCAAGTGTCCATTTATTCTATAGCACAGAATTAACTAGAACCAGCCCAAACCGGCCGGGGTGACTCCTAGTGACCTAATTCAGTTACTATAACAACAACATCTATATCTACAACAATCCAATACACACCAGGTGCCATATAAGGACTGTAATGACTCTTTATTTGAAACCCAGGGGGTGCACGCACTTCTAAAAGCCCCTCCTCCAGCCTTGTGGGAAGGACGACTGGACCTGAGGCTCAACTAAATTCTTGAGACAAATAACGACAAAACACGGTCAGGGGGTGCAGGTCACAGGGTTAAAACAAGGGAACCGGATGGGGACACCGAGCAGAGAACCCCAGACAGTGCCCACTGCTCCTCAAAGCTGTCGATGGAGCCAGTGGGTGCCTCCCAGAGGAACTCTGCCCGGATACGTGACACAAGGGAGGAACGGAAGTAGGCCCCACAGTCACAGGGAACCCCCTCGTCCAGCATCCTCCTCCTGGTTTTGTATATAGTGGCTTTAGCCAGGGCCAGGATGAGGTTGACAAGGAGCTCCCGCGACTTTGTGGGGCCACAGATAGGGTGTGCATAAATGAAGAGGTGAGGGGAGAAGTGCAGCCAGAACCTCAATAGGAGGTTCTAGAGGAGCCGGAAGAGAGGCTGCAACCTGGCACATTCCAAATATACGTGTGCCAGGTTTTCCCTCACGCAAAAGGGGCATGTGTCCGGGATGGGGGTGAAAAGCACCAGGTACACGCCCGTACTCACGGCTCTGTGAAGGAGCCGCCAACCGATGTCCCCGATGGGCCGCGGAGTTAAGTTGGAATATACCCTGGCCCATCGCGGTTCCCCACCCTCTATAGGTCTCAGATAGTCCCGCCATTTGGTGTCGGGGCGAGACACAAGGGTGGGGAAATGCAGGGTGTGGAGCACGGCGTGTACAGGTGTTTTCTTGGCACGGTTTGAAAGCATACCAGCTGCAAATCCCGCAGCCGGCTAGGGGTCCATGGATGAGGAGGCCGGGGGGCCCGTGGAAGAGGGGCCCAATAACTAAGGACGGAGGGTTTGCAGGAAAGGAGGGGCAGGGTGTACCCTCTCGCATGGACTGCCGCAGGAAGTCGAGAGCGG
Organism: Pelochelys cantorii; assembly: GCA_032595735.1. Classification (NCBI taxonomy): domain Eukaryota; kingdom Metazoa; phylum Chordata; order Testudines; family Trionychidae; genus Pelochelys; species Pelochelys cantorii. The sequence continues at coordinate 46,567,387 of CM064335.1, forward strand.
GCTGTGGCAAGGCCGCCTTCACCTCCTGGAGTAGGCACAGAGGGGTTCAGAGGGTGGAGAGCCCCATGCGCTGAGCAAGTGCTCGGGGATCCACCCAGTCACCCCTGTCGTAGTCCAGGAGGTCTCCGACCTTGTTGGTTTCTGCCAGAGTCAACCTCCGGCGCACCGAGGGAGACTCCACCACCTGCACGCACAAGGCTGGACTGTGGAGCAGGGGCACCGCGAAGAGGTCTGCTCCCTCAGTGGCCACAACGGACCTGGGCGCCGAAAACAGCTTCCAGGTCTGGAGGAGTTCCTGGTAGAATTCCGGCAGCTCTGAGAGGTCTTGCAGAAGGCCCCTCGGGTGGATAAAAAAGAGCTGCCGGTCGTATCGGAGCCCTTGGAGGCGGCGGAGGAAGGCGCACCCCAATTTGCTCCATGCCGGACTACCTGCACTAAAGAGTCTCTGCAGGGCCTGGAGGCGGAAGGTCCGGACCTGGCTGCGCACGCAAACCAGGCCCTGGCCCCCCTCCTCCAGGGGGAGAGACAGAACCCCTGCAGAGACCCAGTACAGTCCTGGCCAAAAGAACTCCAAAGCTGTCCTCTGGAGCTTGGCCAGGACCTCCGGGGCCGGGCTCAGGGTGTTGAGCCGGTGCCAGAGCCTGGACAGGACCAGCTGATTTAGCACCAGCGCCCTCCCGCGAAGGGAGAGACACTGGAGCAGTCTTGTCCATCTCCGCAGCTGCTCACCCACCCTGGCCTCCAAACCCTGCCAGTTCTCCGGTGGAGAAGGATGCGTAGCGGATAAATAAATGCCCCCAGATAGAGCAGGAGACCCGCGCTCCACCTGATGGCCTGAAGCGCGGGTGGGAGGGAGCCGGCCCGCCACCTGTCCCCAACCACCAGGCCAGAGCTCTTGACCCAGTTGACCCGGGCGGAGGAGGCCGCTGAGTAGACGGCTTGGCAGGCCTCCACCCGCGCCAGGTCGCCCGGGTCCTGGACCACGAGGAGCACGTCATCGGCGTACGCCAACAGGACCAACCGCAGCTTCGGCTCTCGGAGCACCAACCCCGTCAACCTCCTGCGGAGGAGACAGAGGAAGGGCTCGATCTCCAGAGCGTACAGCTGGCCCGACAGCGGACACCCCTGACATACCCCCCGCCCGAAGCTGACCGGCTCGGTCAGGGTCCAGTTGAGCCTGACCAAACACTCCACAAGGGCGTACAGCACCCGGAGAAAACCCACAAAACGGGGCCCGATGCCAAAGGCCTGCAGAGTGCCCAGGAGATACCCGTGGTCCATCCTGTCAAACGCCTTCTCCTGGTCCAGGGACAGGAGGGTGAATGACACACCGTCCCTACACCCAAGGTCCAAGAGGTCCCGGACCAAATACAAGTTGTCAAAGATGCTACGGCCCGGGATGGTGTAGGTCTGGTCGGGATGGATCGCGTCCGCCAGCACGGACCGCAGTCGCAGTGAGATGGCTTTTGCTACGACTTTGTAGTCGGTGCTGAGGAGCGTGACGGGACGCCAGTTTTGAAGGTCGCAGAGGTCCCTCTTCTTCGGCAGCAAGGTGAGCACGGCTCGCCTGCACGACAGAGGGAGGGGCCCGCTCTCCAAGGACTCGGCCTAGACGGTGACGAGGTCTGGGCCAAGGATGTCCCAGAACATGCGGTAGAACTCCACGGTCAGCCCATCCATCCCCGGGGTTTTATTGTTTGGCATGAGACAGAGAGCTTCCGAGAACTCGGCTAGAGTGAGAGGCAGCTCCAGCTGGTCCTGGTCACCTGCGCTGACCGTCAGGAGCTCGGTCCAGAGCACCTTGCAGGCATCGGCTTCGGTCGGATCCGGGGAGAACAAACTGACGTAGAAGGCCCTGGCCCTTCCACGCATCTCTGCCAGATCCGTGAGGGGGGTGCTGTCCTCCGCCAAAAGACAGATGACGTGCTTTTTGGCCCCCCTCTTTTTCTCCAGGGCGTAGAAGAAGTGGGAGCCGCGATCCATCTCCCGAAAGAGTTGGATGCGAGATCGAACGAAGGCACCCCGGGCCTTGTGATCTTCCAGGGCCTGGAGTTCCTCCCGCTTCTCCCGGTATGCCTCGCGGAGGGGTGGATCCTCGGGGTCGGATACCAGGCGCTTCTCACGCCTCAAAACCTCCCATTCCAGCTGCTCTATTGCCGCATCCCTCCGCCAGCTGGTGCCCTGGGAGTAGTCGCAGCAGAAGAGCCGGGCGCGCACCTTCCCCACATCCCACCAGCGCCGCGCCGAGGGAAAGGTGGGCCACTGCCCCTGCCAGGCCTGCCAGAACTCCTGGAAGGATGCCACGAAGCCCACATCCTCCAGCAAGCTATTGTTAAAATGCCAATAGGCCGGCCCCAGCCTCTCCGAACTAAGGGTATGTCTACACTGCCACCCTAGTTCGAACTAGAGTGGCTAATGTAGTCATTCGAACTTGCAAATGAAGCCCGGGATTAAAATATCCCGGGCTTTATTTGCATGTTCCCGGGCACCGCCATTTTTAAATGCCTGGTAGTTTGAACTCCCTGCCCGCAGCTACACGCGGCACAGGCTAGGTAGTTCGAACAAAAGCCCCTAATTCGGACTACCGTTACTCCTCCTGCAATGAGGAGTAACGGTAGTCCGAATTAGGGTCTTTAGTTCGAACTACCTAGCCCATGCCACGTGTAGCCGCGGGCAGGGAGTTCGAACAACCGGTATTTAAAAATGGCGGCGCCCGGGAACATGCAAATAAAGCCCGGGATATTTTAATCCCGGGCTTCATTTGCAAGTTCAAATGACTACATTAGCCACCCTAGTTCCAACTAGGGTGGCTAGTGTAGACATACCTTAAGAGAGGCTTTCATGGCCACCAAATGGTGGTCCGTGAACGGGGCTGGCCGGACACTAGAGGAGTGGGCTCGCGCCAGATGGAAATGTGATAAATATATGCGATCCAACCGGGAGTGGTTCAACCGACCGTCCCCCACCTGGATGAAGGTGAAGGCGCTGTTGTCGTCCAGGTGGTGGTCTTGCCAGACGTCCACCAGGGAGTGATGGTCCACGATCTCCCTGAGGATGCCTGCTGTGGCCTGAGAGTTCACAAGTCCTAGACGGTCCCGGTCATCGAGGGTGGTGTTGAAATCCCCGCCCAGGACCAGACACTCGTGAGGATCCAGAGTGCCAAGGAAGGTGGCCGCCTGCTGATAAAAGGTGACCTGGTCCGGGCCCGCGTTCGGGGTGTAGACGCTGACCAAGTTCAACGACAGCCCCTCTACGCGGGCCTGGATGTGCAGCAGGTGGCCAGGACAACCTCGGCGGTCCCCAGCACCTTGGGCCATAGGGCAGGGGAGAACAGGGTGACCACCCCGGCCGAGCGAGCGCCGAGGTGGCTAAAATGCACCCAGTTCCCCCACTTCAGCCGCCAGCCAGCCTCGACGGCTGGAGTCGTGTGGGTCTCCTGCAGGAAAACCACCAAGTACCCCGCCTCCGGAAGGAAGGAGAGCACCCGGCTCCTGCGGAGACCCTCCCTACAGCCCCGGGCATTTAATGTTGCGATGGTGGTGTCCTTCATAATGAGGGCTGGGGTGGATCCTCACGGCCAGGTGATCATTGGCTTCCCGCAGGCCCCGCAACAGGCCGCTCCCCGACCCGAAGGCAAGGAGAGTGTCACGAAATTTGTGGGCCTGCTGGTAGGCCCCAATGTCCTGCCTCTTGGTCCCTCTCCCCTCCTGCAAAAGGGCCCTTGTGGCCCCCAGGATGGAATCAAAGTCCCCCCAGCACTGGAGGGCCAGCTCCACCTTCCCCTTAGCCCCATGTGTATCCGCGAGGAATTGGCGGAGCTCGGCCCCCAGCGCTGAGGGGGCGCTGGACGTTCCCGCTGTCTGGGCCCCCCGAAGGACCTTGCGGGCCATGGAGATGGGCAAACCGTGGTCCGAGTCCCGGCACGGCGCCAGGAGCAACGGCGCCGCGCTGCCCGTCCCCAACCCTGGTGGGGGAGGGGGCGACAGAGGGAACAAGGCAGCCCCTATGGGACTGGGGACAAATACCACCCCCAGAGGGCCGCCCATGGTCAGCGGGAACGAGACGGCCCCCATGGGGGTGGGAATGACAGTGGTGTGGGAGGACGGCGAAAGCGGGACACGCAGCACGGTAGGGGTGGAAAGGGGGGTGGGCTTACGGCTGGACGGTGGGTCAGGGGCGGAAATAGGGGGAATGGTAATGGTGGGAGAGGGGTCAGGGACAAGGGAAGACTCAAGGCTAGAAATAGGTTCGTAAAGGGTGGGATCGGGGCCAAGGTCACATACAGAGGTAAGGGGGGGATCGGGACAGGGAAGGGGGCCAGAGAGGAGGGCGGGGTCTAGGGGAGGATCCCCCGGGGTTATGCCACTGGGCTGCAGCTCCTCCCGAATGGGAACCAGGGGGGCAGGAGCAGGGAGGGGGCCCGCACCGACGCTGGGCGCAGATGGAGAGGCAGGAGTTGTCACCACGGCGTCGGCCTGCTTGGTGTTCTCTGCTGGGCCCCCAACAGGAAGGGAAGATGACCACCTTGCCTCACTTGCTGGAGAGGGGGCTCCCCCGAGCTCGAGACCTGGCTGCTCGGCACCAGCCGTCGCCGCGGAGGGCTCAGCGGCTTCAGCTCCGGCGCCCGAGTCGGCCGGGCCAATAGGTAACTCTCAGAGTGCCCCGAGTGTGAGGACGGGGTCAGCCACCTGGGACATAGGGTTAGGGTTAGGGAGAGGAGGGGGCAGCGCCACAGAGTCACCGCCCAGACCGAGGCCTGCAGGCGGAGGGTCTTCCTCCCCCTGGGTGTGTGGGGTCAGACCCAGGGCCTCGATCTCCTCGAAGATGGAGCCAAGTTCCATCTCCGCCGGCCGCCGAGGCAACAATTTCCTCAGCGGTGACTGCAGGGAGTGCAGTTGATACCGGGGCTGGGGGAGCTTCACCCGAGGCCTCCTCACGGATGGGACGCTCGCCGGGGGCCTTTTTGGCAGTACTGGCCCCCCTTGGGATCTTTCGGAGGGGGGCCTTCCCACCCTCCTCATCAGAGTAGGGAGATTGAGCACACGAACAGCAGGCTCTGCGCTTCCCCCCGACGAGCATCCAGCCCTCCAAGGTTGAGGTGGAGGGCTGGTCAGCAGGGGCAAGGCCAGGGGGCGCAGTTGGTCTTCGGGAAGGGCGTTGAGGCAGGGGAGGGAGAAAGGGGGGCAGGGAAACCTCCACCTGGGGGGGCCCTCTCCCTCGCCAGCAATGACTGCGCCACCCTCTCCTCCTCGGGCCCCGCACAGACAGATGGAATGAAGGTGGGGCCCGCCTGCTCACTCGAGTACGCCAGAGGGGGCGCCTCTGGCACCCAAGCAGAGCCGTTGGTTGGAGGAGAGGGCAGCCGCGGAGGCCGGACTACCGGAGGGCCGGCGGTTCTGGGGCCAGCGCCCTCCCGGGCCCCAGGGGGCCCGCACGCCTCCTCTAACCAGGCCAAGGGACAGTCCCTCCGGACGTGCCTCATCGCCTGGCAGAGGAAGCACCGGGTCTCTCCCGTAGAATAATGGACCCGGTAAAGGGCCCCCTGGTAGGGCACCTGGAAGGACCCCTCGAGCGCCACCCCGCCATGCGCCCCCGGCAGCAGCTGCAGCTGTACGTGCCGGCGGAAGGACAGGACGTGGCGGAGGGCGGGGTCCTTACAGCCCAATGGGAGAGGGCTGATGACGGATATCGGCTTCCCCAGGATGGAGAGGGAAGGCAGCAGGGTGGCATTAGGGAGGAAGGGCAGAACAGAGGTGAGGAGCATCCATACGCCCAGGTCCTCCAGCAGCTCGAGGGGCACATGCATGCCCCCCACTGCCAGGCCCCTCTCCACCGCCTCCTGGGTGGCGGCCTCCGAGGCAAGGAAGAACATGACCTTGCCGTACATTTTGGAGGCTGCCACCATGGCCGAGGCCCCCACCACCCTCACCAACACCCTCACATAGGTTTCGAAGTGGGGTGAGGTGGCAACCAGGAGGCAACGGACACCGTGCCTCCTGGTCAGAGTGGGGAAGGGGCCCCGGCCACCAGAGATGGAACTGGAGGTGGTAGTCGGGGTAGATGACGTGGCACGTGGGGGAGCGGCAGCGGCCACCTGGGCGTACGCTCTGGGGGCCATGGGTGGATCACCCCCAGAGCCGGTGGGGGGAATGACAGGGGAGGGACAGGCTTGTGGCAGGTGGCTGGGCCACAGTGAGTGGGGCGGCCTTGGCCGTGGGAGATTTGACCTTCGGGGCCAGGCGTTTGCCCTTCTTTCCCCCCAGTCTTTTTTACGGGCCGAGGTGAAGGGTCCACCCACATCAGGGGGGACATCAGCCGTGGCAGACACGGAACCCGGGTTAGGGGTCCGGAGGTTAGCCACAGCGATTGGCGGGGTCAGTGGCAATGGGGGACCTTTGGGGCTCATGAGGTCAGGGGAGGGGGCCGGGACCTCCTCTATCATGGTGGAGGGGGACAGGTGCTGGAGGAGGTGGAAATTGTGGGAAAGGGATAAGGAAACTCCTCCCCGCCTATCAGCTGGCAGGGGAGGGGTGGGAACCAGAAAGGGAAACTGGGGAAGGCGAGACATCCACTCCTCTCGTGTGTAATAGAGGCGGGAGAGGGAGGGGAGTGCCAACTACTCCCTGCAAGGCTGGAAGCAGAGGAGGAGGGCGCTGGCAGGGTGGGCAGGGGACAAAGTAATGGGCGCAGGGCGGGGGCTGGCTCCTCTGGCTGCACTGGGGTACAAGGGGGAAGCTATGGGATCAATGAAGCAGGTGCAGTGTACAGGGGGCAACTAAAAGGGGAGGGATAGGGCACAAGCGCTCAGGGGGAGCAGTAGGGAGGGTCCTAAACAAGCAGGGCAGTGCCACAAGGCTAGTGGGAGGCTGGGGGAGGAAGGAGATACTGGGAAAGATGGGGCAGAATAAAGCAAAACAGCAGCTGGAAGGGGTGGGGGCACACACACTAACAAACTAACAAGGGCAAGGGCGTGGCTGGTAGCAAACTCTGGGTGGGGCATGGTGGGTGAGCAACCTTAGGGAGGGAGGAAAAACAGCTGGACTAGCAGGGTGGGTCAGGCAGTGGGGAAAGAGGCAAGCTGCTGGGGTAGGGTGGGGTGCATAGGGGCAAGGGGGGGCCCCCCAGCCAACGTAGCTGAGGGAGGGGGGCCAAGTCCAAGGGGGTGGGGAGGGAGTACACCCATGAGTGCTTGTGGGGCTTGACCTCGCCCACCGCTGCTGCAGCTCAGTTCCAGGTGGCAGGTGGAGCAGCAAGCCCCGTCAAGGGGAGAAGAGAAAATCCAGGTGGTAAGGGGTGGTGGAGGGGGCATTGGGGGTGGTGGCAGCGGGAGCGGGGGCAGCTGGACTGGGGGGAGGGCTCTGAGTCTCTACCCCAGCTCCCCTTTTAACAACTCAGTTCACCACCACCCCTGGAGCAGGTGAAAAAGGCTCAGTCTTATGAGCAAACCCCCTCCACAGTTCTGGGTGGTGGTTCTCCTCTTCTCCTCCTCGGCGGGGCGCAGCAGCAGCAGCAGCAGGCGGGTAGCAGCCAGTCGGGGAAGGCCTCCAGGTGGTGGGTGCTGGTGGGGTCCTCTTCCTCTGGAGCGGAGGAGGGGAGAGGGGGGGGCAGCCAGCAGGCCCCCCCTCTCCCCTCAGGCAGCAGCAGCAGCTGGTGGTGGTGGTGAGGAGCAGCGGCTGGAGTGGTGTCTAGGAGGAGGAGGTCTCAGCAGGCAGGCAGGTGGTTGGGTAGGGAGAGCTCTGGCCGGTGCAGGGAGCAGGAGCGGGGGGGGGGGGGGGGAAGAGAAGGAAGAGCAGCAGCACCTGCACCCTGCTGTCTCTCCTCCTTCTCTGTAGGGAGTCAGCGTGGCATCCCGCTGACCTGGATGCGTCAACTCTCCCAAAGACCCCTTGGTGGGCAGTGCCAGAACAACCCAGCCCTGCCCACAGGAAGCAGAAGGGCAGGGCTGGGTCTATAAAAGCAGAGGCTGAGAGCTCAGTTGAAGCCCAGTGGGTGAGCAAGCTAGCCGCTCTCCCTTTGCTTCTGAAAAGGAAGGTGTAGCTGCCCCGCCCTTGGAGGGAGGACTGGTTTGGGCCACTTGGGCTGCTGCCAGCTTCAGAAGACTTGCCAGGGCTACCACAACTACCACCAGGCCCAGAGGTCTGGCCTGGATGGCCAGGGCTGCAGCCAGGCTCAGAAGACTGGATTGTTCTGCCTGGACTGCTGATCAGCTCAGACCCGAAGCCAAGGACACATTGCCAGTGCCACCATCCCTGGCCTACCCTGAGGAGCAGAGGCTGAGGCAGAGGAGGTTACTGCATGCAGTAACTGACGTTATTCAAGATAAGTGTCCCTGTGGGTGCTCCACTCAGGTCAATCTCCTTTGATCAGAGATTTTCTCAGCAGTGCCCTCCCCCCTCCCCCCCCCGGGCCATGCGTGCGCTTTGACTGCCTGACGAGCTGTCAGAGTATAAATAGCATGTGCATGGTCTGGGCTCCTCAGTTCCTTCTCTATAAATGGACAGGTGTCATATCTAAAGTAGAGGGGAGAAGGGCGGGTAGTGGAGCACCCACAGGGACACTCATCTTGAAGAACATCAGTTACTATATAGGTGATTAACCTCCTCTTCTCCTTCGAGAGATGTCCCTGTGGGTGTTCCACTCAGGTAACTATACGCAGTGTCCCTTAGGATGGTAGGGTATGTCTATACTAGCTCGTTAGTTCGAGCTAGGTAAGGTAATGAGGGCAACCGGAGTTGCAAATGAAGCCTGGGATTTAAATATCCCGGGCTTCATTTGCATGTTCCCGGGTGCCGCCATTTTTAAATCCCCCTTAGTCTGAACTCCGTGCCCGTGGCTACACGCGGCACAGACTAGGTAGTTCAAATTAAAGATCCTAATTTGAACTACCTAGTCCATTGCCCTCATTACCCTACCTAGCTCGAACTAACGAGCTAGTGTAGACGTACCTGTAGGGGCTTCGGATCAGGCTGGAAGGCTGCAGACAGAACAGCTCTGCCCAATCTAGTGTCAGTTGTAGTGTCCTGTAAGAGGGCATAGTCTTGTGCAAACATGAGATTTAATACCCATGTGGCTGCCTTGCATAAGTCAACAAGGGGAACGCTGTGTAGGAAGGCTGTAGACCTGGAGATGGAACATGTAGAATGTGCTCTGATGGAGTCAGGAGGCTGGACTTGTTTGAGCTGGTAGCACAGGTGTGTGCAGTCAGCTCTCCATTCAGATAATCTCTGCTTGGAGATGGCATTTCCCTGAGATCCTGGCATGGTGGAGACAAAGAGCTTAGGAGTCCTTCAGAATGGTTTAGTTCTATTTAAATAGAATGATAGTGCCCTGCGCACGTCTAGTGTGTGCATGGCAGACTCAAAACCATTGGTGTGTGGTTTTGGGAAGAATATTGGTAGATGAATGGGTTTGTTTAGATGGATGGAAGAATGTACTTCGGATAGAAATTTAGGATGTGTACAAAGCATGACTTTATCTCGAGAGGCGGTGGTATATGGAGTGTCTGCCAAGAGAGCTCCAAATTCTCCCACCCTTCTAGCAGAGGTGATTGTGACCAGGAAAACTGTTTTCATGGAGAGGTATAAGAGACAGCATGTGGCCAAAGGCTCAAAGGGTTTGTGCATGAGTGCATTAAGGACAAGATATATATCCCAGGGATGTGTTGGTGGTCTGATATCAAGGTATAATGCCTGGATGCCCTTCATTAATCTTTTGGTGATTGGATGTGCAAATACGGTGGCATTATGTCCCTTTGTGTGGAATATGGTGATGGCAGTGAGATGAACCTTGATGGAGTTAGTAGAGAGGCCTGTGGATTTAAGTTCCAGTAAATAATCAAAGATTGAGTGGAGATGCACAGAGGTTGGGGAGGTATGTTTTTGCGTGCACCAGGCAGCATATTTCTTCCTTTTTTGGAGGTAGGTAGTGAGTGTGGTTAGTGTCTTGCTGTGCAGGAGGACTGTGAGTACTGGTTCTGAGCACACTAGCTCTTCACGAGAGAACCATTGAATAGCCAGGCTCTGAGGTGGAGACGGTCTATGTTGGGGTGAAGAATCTGTCCGTTGCGTTGAGATAGGAGATTGGACTGGAATGGAAGGGTGATGGGGGAATTGGACGACATTCCCATCGGGAAGGGGTATCATGATTGCCTGGGCCACACCGGTGCTATTAAGATGACATGTGAATTGTCTGTCCTGATCTTCTGTATTACCCTGTTGAGGACGGGTATGGATGGGAAGGTGTAAAAAACATGTTGGTCCATGGGAGCAAAAAGGCAACCCCCCCTGGAGTGGGATCCCAGGCCTGGTCTGGAACAGAACTCTGGGCAGTTTTTGTTCTGGGCTGTTGCAAATAGGTTGAGTTGGGGAAACCCTCAGCATTGGAAAATGGTGTGTAGGACAGAATTGTCCAACTCCCACTCGTGTTGTATGGGGAAACAATGACTGAGTTTGCCTGCAGTGGTGTTTTGGATACCAGGTAGGTGTGTAGCGGGTATGGTGAGGTTGTTTGAGGCACCAATTCCAGAGTTTGATGGCCTCTGTGCAGAGGGAGTGGGAACGAGCTCCACCTTGTCTGTTCACATAGAACATGCATGCTACGTTGCCTGTCATGATCCTTACATTGCAGCCTCTGATGACAGGGAGGAAATGGAGGCAGACGTAGCGTATAGCTCTGAGCTCGAGGAGGTTGATATGGAGGGTGATTTCAGAAGTGGACCAGAGTCCCCACGTTGTGGTTTGGCCTATGTGTGCTCTCCATCCTGTGAGGGATGCAACTGTTGTGATGGTGGGGGGTTCTTGTTGGAATGGAACCCCTTTGTATATGTGGAGTGGGATGATCCAACACAGTAGTGAGTCTTTGTAGAAGGCATTGTGAGGTACTTGAGGAGCTTGTGCCATTTTGGTTTGTATACCGAAGCTAGACAGGTTTGAAGGCATCTCATGTGCGGGCGGGCATTGGGGATGACAAAGGTGGAGGATGCCATGTGTCCCAGTAGCTGGAGGCAGTCGCAAGCTGTGGGCTGATGCAAATGGTGTGTACGAGACTGCAGATTGCTCTGAATCTTTCCTGTGGCAGTGAGGCTCGACCAGTAGTGGAGTCAAGAAAGGTGCCTATCATGGATTATTGGGTAGGTGTTAATGTTGACTTGTCTCTGTTTATTTGTAGGCCCAACTTTTGGAAGCACTGCATCGTCATTGGTGTTGCTTGAAGAGAATGGGTTGGAGACTTCATCAGACAATCGTCCCGATATGGGAAGATTATCAGGTCCTGCTTCCTTAAATATGCTGTTACCACTGCCAGTAGCTTTGAAAACACTTGTGGCACTGTGGAAAGACCAAAGGGAAGGACAGTGTATTGATAGTGGTTATTCTCAAATGTAAGTCTGAGGAAGTGTCTATGTGCCGGGTGGATAGTAACATGAAAATACGCATCTTCAAGGTCGAGAGCTGAAAACCAGTCTCCCTGTGCCAGTGCGGGGATTATTGGGGAAAGAGTGACCATCCTGAATTTTTATTTTTGTACATATTTGTTCAAATCCCAGATGTGTAGAATGGGTCGCAATCCCCCATTTTTCTTTTCTGTCAAGAAATAATGTGAATAAAACCCTTTCACCCTGTGCTGAGTAGGCATTGGCTCCATGGCTCTGAGGCGGATAAGAGGTTGCACCTCTGAATGGAGTAATAGCATGTGAGAAGGGTCCCTGAAGAGGGATAGGGGGGAGTGGGTGGCTGGGAGATGGGGATGTGAATGGGATGGTATATTCGGACTGAATGATCTCCAGGGCCCAACGGTCTGAAGTGATAGCTTTCCAGTAATGGAAAAATGGTCATAGACAGAAAGTGAAGGATGGGCTAGTCACTATAAGCACTGGAGAGAGCAGATTGTTTTCAATGCTTTCGACCAATGCTTCGCATTTGCTTATTGAAGGCTGTGAGTTGGGTCATCCCAGAAGGTAGAGGGCAATGTCTTTGGCCTCTGGGTCTCTGGCATTGCTGGTAATGAGTATCATACTGTCGATGCTGTGCTTGGTGTGAGTAACAGGGATATCGTTGGTATGGCTGATATCTGCATTGTTTTTTTCTTTGGCATAGATGTTTGTATGCCCAAGGATCTCAGGGTTGCTCGAGAGTCCTTCATGGACTGGAGGACTTCATTGGTGTTAGCAGCAAAGAGTTTTTGCCAGTCATATGGAAGCTCCTGTATTACAGTGTGGATTTCCCTTGGGAAGGAGGAAGATGAGAGCTAGGATGCACAACAACTGCTGTGGCTATGGACCTGATGGCTGTGTCCACAACGACTAGTGCAGATTGGAGCACTGTGCGGGATATTAATTGGCCTTCAGAGACCAGTGCCTGCAATTGTTTCCTGTCTTGAGCCATGTCATCAATAAAAGTTTGTATTTTGGAGTAGTTTCTGTGGTCATATTTCACCAATAGCGCCATGTAATTGGCCACCCTGAATTTGTGAGGTGGAGGAGGAGTATACTTTCTGCCCAAATGCCCCCGTCCTTCTGTTATCTTTGATGAATAAAGTGGTCTTGAACTGTTGGTGTTACTTGTTCTTCTAGTTAGCTGCTTCCGCTACTAGCAAGTTAGGAGCAGGGTGTATATAGAGGAATTTGGCGTCCTTAGAGGGAACAAAATACTTCCAGTCCATGCACTTGCTTGTGGGTGTGATGGAGGCAGGGATCTGACATATAGTTTGTTCAGGCTGCAGGATAGCTGCATTAATGGGGAGTGCTATTTTGGAAGTAGCAGTGGCTTGCAATATGTCTGTGAGCTCATGTTGGTTATCCGAGACCTCCTCCAAAGCAATATTGAGGTTGTCCCCCACCCTCTTAAAGAGGTGCTTGTGACGTAGTGGGGGGTACCTTGCTGGTTGCTATGCTGGGCAGTGGGCTGTGGGTGACCTCCGCTGGCTGCTGTCTGTAGCATGGCTCAGCAGGGCAACGGATGAGTCATTATGCAAGGGGGCTCTGAACCTGTCCAACGAGTTATCCCCCAGAGAGCGGAACAATGGGAAGAAGGGGAGTGGAGCCCTGGCTGGGGGCAGGGCTGGAAGGAAGAGTTAGTTTCTGTCTGGAATCATGGAGGAAGCAGCTTGAGCAAAGGGGGGCTGGGATTTAGGGGCCCAGTCTCCTGCATCCCAAGAGGAGCTGAGGCATCCTAGGCCTGGCCTTGTAACCAGATTACATCTATGTTGTGCTGTATCCTGGAGAAGCAATAAACTCCCTCTGTTCTACTGGCTGGTGGAGTCTGTTCATGCCACTACGGGGGTGCAGGAGTTGGGGGACCCCAACGCGCTGCCACAGTGGTGTCAGGGGTGGGATGCACTGCACCCCATGGATGGAGCTCCCAGCAGCGAGTGACAAGGCGCAGTAGAAGCAAGAGCCGTGGAGCCAGGCGTGCTGGAGACAGAGCGAAGTGGTTCCTGGGAATCGTGGGTGCTACAGCACTAGACTGGTGAGTCTGCACCGAGGGGACCAGCGGGGAGATGGCCTACGCCCGACTCTTGAAAGCAGAGCTGGTGAAGCTGTGCAGAGAGAGGGGCTTGCCTGTGCGGAATGCAACCAAGGCCCAGCTGATTGCCCGGCTGGAGGAGAATGACCAGTCACGGGGCCAGAATACTGTCCCAGTGGGGAGCAGCCAGACCCCCCTTGGGAACGTCTCAGGCTCCGAGAGGGGGCAGAGTGCTGGAGGCCGCTGGAGAGACCAGACTGCCTCCCAGGGAAACCCTTCAAGCCGTAGTCAGTCTAGGTCAGGGGCCAACCCAGCGGAGCTGTGGCGGATAGAGATCCAGCTGCAGATGAAGGAATTGGAAGTCCAGGATGGTAGAGAGCAGCGACAGCATGAGCTGGCTGTGGCAGAGTGGAGAAGCGTTAGGGCCCCGGCTGCGCCGAGTGCGGACGGGCCCCAAGGGCCCAGGGCGGCCAGACGCTTGGAGAAGGTCGTGGTGGCCCAATTGAAGGATGTGGGTGACATAGACGGGTTCCTCAGCTCCTTTGAGAGGGCCTGTGGACTGCAACAGGTCCACCCAGCCGACTGGCTACAGAAGCTCATCCCCTCACTGAACCAGGAGGCTGCTGGGGTGCTCAATCAGCTGGAGGACCTACAGCCAGGGGATTACAACCGAGTCAAGGAGGCCCTCCTGCACAAGTTCGGGCTGACCCCCGAGACGTACAGGAAGAAGTTCCGGGGAGTGCAGAAGGAGCCACGGGAGACCTATGTGGATCTGGCCTCCCGACTGGCGCAATACTGCCGCAAGTGGGTGTCTGGAGTCGGAGCCCAGACTGCAGAGGGCCTGCTTAAGCTGATCATGATGGAGCAGTTCTACGAAGCCTGCACACCCAGCCTGAGGCTGTGGCTCAAAGACCGAAGTCCGGAGAAGCCCCAGGAAGCTGGGAGGCTGGCAGACGAGTTCACAGCCAGTCTGGGTGCGAATGGGAGTCCCAGAGAGAAAGGGAATCGCGCAGAGACCGGATCTCGGCTGAGCAATGGAGAGAGTCATCTATGAGGCGAGCCCAAGAGACAAGTCGTCTGCGCCCCAGAGAACCAGCCAGGGCCTGGACAGAGACAGCCCAAAGGGGCCCGCAGGACCTAACCTGCCATCGCTGTGGGCAAAAAGGCCACAAGAGGGCTCAGTGCACCAGGCACCAAGACCTGGGATTTCCCAGGGTTAACTGGCTGGGGTTGGAGGAAGGGCAGGCTGCCCCAGAGGCAGGGGCTGGCAGGCAAACCTCAGCTCAGAGTGGGGGGGAGGATGCTCAGTGCACCTCCCCTGGGAGGCCTGACCCTCAGGAGGCGGATTTCTCCGTGTACCGGGTGGGGGCAGGACGGCCCCTGTGGAGCGAGTGCCTTGTACCCATGGAGGTGGATGGTAGGAAGATGACGGGTTTCTGGGACATGGGGGTGGAGGTGATGCTGGTCCGATCTGACATAGTGGCCCCAGACCGGGTACTACCCCACACTCAGCTGACCCTGAAGGGCATAGACGGGTTTAAGGTGCCTGTAGCCAGGGTGCATCTGAAATGGGGGGCCAAGGAAGGTCTCAAGGAAGTGGGAGTGCACCCGCACTTGCCCACAGCGGTGCTGATGGGGAATGACCTAGAGGAGTGGCCCCATGAATCCCAGCGGGCTCTGGTCACCGCCCATAGCCGGAGCCAGCGAGGGGCTGGCAACCTGTATCCAGGGAAGAACTCCCAGCAGGGTCCTCAGGGTCCCATCCCAGTGGACACAGGGTCCAGCCAAGCTGGGACTCCGGACCTAGGCAAAGGTGGGGAGTGGGTCCCGATCCCTGCCCCAGCGGCTGAATTCCAGGCTGCAGTGCAGGCAGACCCCTCCTTGTGGAGGCTGAGGGACCAGGATGGCCTCCGTGCAGCTCAGCTCCTGGGGAGAGGTAGCCAGGAGAGATTCCTGTGGGAGCAGGTATTCCTGTTCCGGGAATGGCTTCCCCCCAGGAAGGTGAGGGCATGGGGGGTCCAGCGGCAGCTGGTCGTCCCCCAAAGGTATCGCCTCAAGCTGCTGTATTTGGCCCACGACGTTCCCGTTGCGGGCCACCGGGGGATCCGGCGCACATGGCTGAGGTGCACCAACACTTCTACTGGCCGGGGATATTTGCAGCCGTGCAGCAGTACTGCCGGTCCTGCAACTCTTGCCAGAGGGGCGGGAAGGCCGAAGACGGGAGGAAAGCTGCTTGGGGGCCCCTACCCCGTATAGAGGAGCCCCTGGGCTTGCTGAGAGAGTTATGGGAGGGGAAGACCTCCCTGGATGGAGCGTCGGGGGTGGAAGACATCCTGGCTTTCCAGGAAAGACGCACTGAGCTCATGGCCCTGGCCCGAGAGACCCTGGCCAGAGATCAAGGCCAGTGGAAGGGTGGGTGCGACCACGGAGGACAGGCCTGTGCCAGTCCCCCCGGAGCGGTGCAGCGAGGGGACAGAGGGAAGCGGATTCATGTGGGGCCTCACTGCAGCCGGCCCGACTCAAGGGGAGCACCCATGTCCCCAGGGCAGGTTCCCACTCAGAGGACCCGAACTTCCGTAGGTCATGAGTGGAGTGACCCTGCTCAGTTCACTCTCAGAGGGGGGAGAACTGTGACGTAGTGGGGGTACCTTGCTGGTTGCTATGCTGGGCAGTGGGCTGTGGGCTGTGGGCAGTGGACTGCTGTCTGTAGCATGGCCCAGCAGGGCAGGGGATGAGTCATTTTGCAAGGGGGCTCTGAACCTGTCCAGTGAGTTATCTCCCAGGGGGCAGAACAATGGGAAGAAGGGGAGTGGAGCCCTGGCGGGGGCAGGGCTGGAAGGAAGAGTTAGTTTCTGTCTGGAATCATGGAGGAAGCAGCCTGAGCAAAGGGGGGCTGCGATTTAGGGGCCCAGTCTCCCGCATCCCAAGAGGAGCTGAGGCATCCTAGGCCTGGCCTTGTAACCAGATTACATCTATGTTGTGCTGTATCCCGGAGAAGCAATAAACTCCCTCTATTCTACTGGCTGGTGGAGTCTGTTTGTGCCACTACGGGGGAGCAGGAGTCGAGGGATCCCGACGCACCACCACAGTGCTGAAAGTGGGAGAGTTCATCCATAGACGTGGATATGGTGGGCAGTTTGGCTTGTTGGGCTGGAGGGGGTGCCCTAGTAGCCATAGGTGAATCATCCCCTGCGATTTCCGTGTGTATGTCTAGTAGAGATTCAGCATTAGAGTCCACCTCCACTTGAAGGGTTGGCAGGGGAGGGTTGTGGACTCACTTCCATGTATGCCATGCTTTGTGGTGTTCCCAGTTACCCCAGTATGGCAGGTAGCCAGGGAATGGTATAGGTGGTGCCACCCCCGGGTGGGCATAACACAGGTATCGTGTGGTGGGTGTATTTTGCCTGCGTGGGTTTCTATACTCAGGTGGGTAATAGGGTGGAGAAAGGTCTTTGTTTTCCAAGTCATCTTCCTCCCCTCTGGAAAGGTGGGGAAGGGTGGCGGGGGACTGGCAGTGTTGTGCTTGTGGCTCTGGTGAAAAATCCCCATCCAGAAGAGGAGACCCTGGAGCGGGAAGAAGGTGAGCTCTGCTGCACTGTGGCATTCGTGCTGAGCAGAACCAAACTGCAGCGTGTGTCCTGGCGCAGAGGGACTGCAGTGCCATGTGAGGTGAGCTGGTGATGGCACTGTGGAAGCTGGAAGCTGAGTTGGTGTGAGTCACAGCTGTTTGTTGCTCCCTGCTGAGCAGGCAGGCAGCCTCTGCAGCTTCAAAGGCTCAAGCGGAGCGGCAGGATCAAAGGGAAGTGCTGCTTCTGCTGTTGGAATAGGCTGCTGCAAGCCTGAGGTTGGCACCGGGATCACTGAGGGGGCCGTGGGTGCATTCAGAGAGGCGGGCAGCTGAAAGCTCTTTGCCTTGGCACTGCAGAGTCAAAGGCGCTCAGCCACGGAGTGGGTGACCCTGATGAGACTGAAGCTTCAGGGGGTAGCCAAGTTAGTCTGTACAGAAAAAAACAACAAATGGTCTGATAGCACTTTATAGACTAACAAAACATGCAGATAGTAATAGAGATGTAGCCGTGTTAGTCTGATCTTGCTGAAGTCCTGTCTTTTGTTAAAACATGTAGATAGTATCATGAGCTTTCGTGGGCACAGCCCACTTCTTCAGATGACCAGAGTTTTGTGTTTAGGATGTGCAGACCCAAAATAAATAGGAGAGAAGGAGGAGGAGAGGGGAGACAGGGAGCAGAGGGTATAGAAAATTCAGGAAGGTAGAGGGAATCAATAAGTATCTGAAGACTGGGTAGTTAAAACGAAGCAATATCCTTCCTGTCATAGTATCCTTCCTGGCTTAGAAATCTACACAAAGAGCTGTTTGCACCTACATTGACTGTTAGGTACATAGTGTCCTAATCATCCTTCCTCACGATTGAGTCCATTAGCATGGGAATTTAATTTGCGGATGAACTCTAATTTCAATGCTTCTCTGTGTATCTGGCTAGTAGAATTGGTTTGTGACAAGACAGCCACTTGAAGATCTTTTAAACAGTGATTAGGAAGATTAAAGTGTTCCCCAATAGGTTTCTGTATGTTTCCTTTATGTATATCTGATTTGTGTCTATTGATTCTTTCCCGCAGAGACGGTCCAGTTTGTCCAGTGTATATATAGCAGTGGTGGCATTTGATGGCATAGATCAAATTACCGGATGTGCAGTCAAATGACCTTTTGATTTGGTAGCTTATGTTGTTAGCTGCAGTGATAAATTCACTAGTATAGATATGTGGGCAGAGTTGGCATCGTGTTTGGTTGCAGGGCTGGGTTCCTGGATGCTTATGATGTGGTTGCGTGGCATGGTTACTGGAAAGAATTCGTTTCAGGTTGGGGGGTTGTCTGTAAGTGAGAAATCAGATACAGAGAAATCAGAAATGTAGATACCATCTACATGTTTTGTTAGTCTATAAAGTGCTACCAGATCATTTGTTTGTTTGTTTGTTTGTTTTGCTGACGAGACTGAAAGTCTGTGCTTCTTCCCTCTGCCTGGTGAAGCACGGGAAGCAGGCCTTCTCCTGGACTTAGAGGGTTTTTGCTGAGACTCTGCAGAGTTTTGTCCAGGGTCCCATGCAGGTCTGAGGGAGTCCTGGAGCAGGGATAGCTTCAGACATAGCTCCCTGTCCATCCGAGTCCCTGCTTTTAATTTTTGGCAGCGAGCGCATTTTTGGAGGTCATGGGACTCCCCCAAACATCTGATACACTCAGAGCGGTCATCAGAGACAGGAATGGCTTCTTTACAAGAGGAACAGCTCTTGAAACTGGGAGAGGCCAGCATGTTGAAACGGAAGTGGGTTTTTTAAATAAAGAGGAAGAAGAAGAAAGATACTAACTAACTAACTAACTAGCTGTATGTTAACTGAAACTAAGTAGCTATGTAAGTATGTATAACTAAGAAACTATGTTGCTGAGGTGGGCAGCATGACAGCTGGACTCCGTCTCTGGCCCAGACGGTAGAGAAGGAACTGCTGAGCCCGGACCGTTCAGGCAGGCAAAGCGGCTCATGGCCCTGGGTGGGCGGGGGGGAACATTGCTGAGAAAATCTCGGATCAAAGGCGCTGGGATGCACCTTGAACTAGTGGAGCACCCACCGGGACATCTCTCAAAGGAGAACGTAGGCTCGCAGAGGGAATTGGGAAGCAGACTAGGGATAGACAACACTGGGTTGGCTGAGGAAATAGAGGTCAACAGGGCAGCACCTTGCAGTCAGGATCCCCACTTACCCAGTGACCTGGTCGGTGTGTTGCAGTCCAGATTCCTGCTGACCCAGTGGCAGCCCATGCTGCCACTGTAAGGGTCCTGAGCTGGGAGGCTGTGGAGTGGGTGGGCCTGTGTCCCACCCCCCTCACCTTGGGTGGCACGTTTCCCCCATGGGGATAAAAAAAACCCTTTGTCGGCTTTTCACCAGCAAGGAGACCCAATCCCCGCTCATCCTTCAGACAGGCCTGAGCTTTAAACTGTTTAACTGATTATACTGTTTGTTTGTTGCCCCTGCCCTGATGTGGCTTGAATTGATAAACTGCTGCTCAGCCTGTAGCAAGGCTTGAGCCCCTTACTTTGCTTGTTGCCCTGCCCTGACCAGTGGCTGGACCTTGTAAACTATTTATCCAGCCTTTAAACTGTTGAACTGTTGTCTGCCCCACCCTGCACCAAATCTTGGGCCAGTGTAAAGATTGCTGAACTGCTTTGGGTTGCTGGCTCCACTACGTGTACTTTGGGCCCAGGCTTAAGGGGGACCGCTGTTTATTTATGGGCCTGAGCACATGTCTGGGGCCCAAGACTAGGCTAGCTTGGCCTACAAGGACCTAAAACAGGTAGAATAATTCTTGTTGATGAACTACCATAAGAACGGCTGTGCTATGCAAGTCTTCTGTTTAGAGAAGACTTGTTCTGTGATATTCTGGTGATAGAGGTCCTGTTTCTCCATTGCCCTGCAACTTTGTACAGCTATTTAAATCTCTGCAGGGTGATTGTAACATGTTACCAAAACAGAATAGTAGCACTTTCTGTCCATTCTGCCCAGATGTAAATGACTACTCAAGGTGCAAAGCTTTGGAGAATCAGGACATAAGGTGTCTCTTGCCTCTAGGAAGTTTGTTCTCAGTTTGTAAGTACTAGAGCAAATCACTGATATCAAGAAGGAGACTAACTGGTTTGACTCGTGAT
Organism: Pelochelys cantorii; assembly: GCA_032595735.1. Classification (NCBI taxonomy): domain Eukaryota; kingdom Metazoa; phylum Chordata; order Testudines; family Trionychidae; genus Pelochelys; species Pelochelys cantorii. The sequence goes on from CM064335.1 coordinate 46,587,559, forward strand.
GACAGTATCTTTAGTACATCATTTATGGAAAAAAATACATTGATTGATAAAAGAAAGGGATAAAGATGAATTAAAATATTGATAGAAGGCACTCAAAATCCCATTGGGTCTCAGCCATCTGCAAGACTGTCTCTGTCTCCAGCTGGAGACCCTTGAACTAATAGTCTTGACTTGGTTGTAGGTTCCTAGAAGAGTGTTCCCATGGTGTAAGGAAGCGCTCTGCTTGCATAGAGCAAGTGGAGGAAGTGTATCTGTGTGACAGAGTGGGAATAGGCTAGGGTTAGCTCACCATTCTGCACACCTTGTAAGTGCCCTTGCATGGGCCAAGTTGAGAGGTAATTGATTAGGACTGGTAGGAGTCAGCTCATCAGCTGGGGACTGTTAAATAGAGGTGGTGGGAGGTAGTGGAAAAAAGACTAAGAAGTCCAGAGAAATGAGATCTCTATCCCCAACCTCTCATGTTATGCCAGGGAATACACTGAAACTTGGGAAAAGCCTTATCATTATGGGACATGAAGTTGTCTGTTGTTGAACGTCTATAGTGTGGTGAATTTATGTAAGCGTGTGTGAGGATTGCTTGCAAGGAGAAATACAGGGTGAGGAAGCACAACCTGTGATAATCCCCCAACCTGTGCCACATGTTCCTCCCCACAACATAAAGGTGTCAAAGATGGAGGGTATACAGCCAAACTTATCTCTGCTACGTTTGTCCTCTGCTAGTGTAAAGGACTTTATGCCCTCAGTGGCAGCAGCATACATTAGAGTGCAATCTGTTCTGTACTCACTTGCATGTAACAAGGGACCCCAAATCAACTCTGTACAGTTGCACTCAGATATAGTGAAAGAATTGGGACCATAAACTCTCAATGTGAAAATCAGGGAGCAGGTGGCAAAGCATTGTCAGTTGAGAGCCCTTAGTGTGGAATTCCCTGTCCAGCCTGGGTTATCTGAGCCCACTTAAATTGGTCAACTAGACGAAGGCCTTTTGCAAAAAGTGACTCTTATAATGGTGATTTGGGTCAATATATGTTTGATGTTATTCTTTATATATTAGTCAAAGTCTACAGACTACCCAGTGTGTACTTTTATACATTTTATAATACAAAACAACCAAAACCAAGATTGGAATAAATGAATTCTTTATTTTTGCACAAAAGAATACACTGTATTGAAATGAAAAGCTGGACTAATTATCTGCCATTTTACAAGCATGGAAATGCTATACAATATAAGGGTGCTTGAATATATAAAATATTGAAATAACATTACAGACTGAATAGGCAATTCAGGTGTGCTTACTGGCAGCAGTAAATTCATTTAAAGATTTCAGCATTAGCATTAGCAGAAGTAGTGAATCATTAGTGCTTGTGATAAGGAACATCATAACCAAAGGTATTCCCAAAAGGATATTGAGCAAAGAGGGTTCTGGCCATTTCGTTGATTCTGGTGTATGCTCCCAGGGTCCGGAAATACTCAACATATGACCAAAAATCACTGGACCAGAAAGGCCAGTAGGGGAGGGCTGCAGGTTCCTGATACGGGTCTACAATAAAAATTGCAGAATTAGATGAACAGAATATGAAATGTGTTGGTTAGAGCATGAGACTGGGAGCCAAAACTCCTGGGTTCTAGTCCTAGATCTCTGTATGAAGTAGGTCACTTACCCTTACTGAAGCCCTGATTCTCTCTAGATCTATTGCCCTTTATGCCACCAAGTGGTTTTCTGCCTGGCATACAGCCAGGCTGTGTCTAGACTGGCAAGTTTTTCCGCAAAAGCAGTCGCTTTTGCACAAAAACTTGACAGCTGTCTACACTGGCCGCTTGATTTTGCACAAAAGCACTGATGTTCTAATGTAAGAAATCAGTGCTTCTTGCACAAATACTTTGACGTTCCCGTTCGGGCAAAAGTCCTTTTGCGCAAAAGCTTTTGCGCAAAAGGGCCAGTGTAGACAGCTCAGATTTGTTTTGCGCAAAAAAGCCCCGATGGCTAAAATGGTGATCGGGGCTTTCTTGCGCAAAACCGCGTCTAGATTGGCACAGACGCTTTTCCGCAAAAAGTGCTTTTGTGGAAAAGCATCCGTGCCAATCTAGACACTCTTTTCCGCAAATGCTTTTAACGGAAAAACTTTTCCGTTAAAAGCATTTGCGGAAAATCATGCCAGTCTAGACGTAGCCCCAGTGTAAAAGTTGTACACTGCCAGCTCATTTGTCCCTTGTGCAGGGGGGACGATGGGCAGACCAGAGAGGGAATGAAGAAGGGCATGGCCAAAGTACTCGTGGTCTGGTATAATGGCCACAGAGGATTGTTAGATGCTGGCCCAAGTTAGAACAGGCCTGAGGCTGTTGTACTTTGTGTTGTAGGCTGATTGGGGACTAGACGTAGTCTAAAATTATGACACCTAAAGGTGGCTTTAAGCAAGATTCCCTCTAAGCTGTGAAGTAACATGGCCCCTCAGCTGCTTAATAGCCCAGTCAGGCAGTTCTGTGCATGGAGCCCTGAGCCCCTGGCTGGCTGGGGCTGATTAAGCAGCTCTGGGACTGTGTTGTCATGCAGCTTGAAGGGAACCTTGGCTTTAAATAACCTCTGCCATCCCCTTCCACCACTTTCCTCTGCCCAGGAGAGGAATGGAGTATCTAAGAATCTGGCCATGTGTCATTAGATCCATCTATTAAAGGTATAATCCTTGTAAACTATCTTACAGGGGTACTGAAGTGCTTACTCACTTAGGCCAGGTCTACACTAGACTGGGAAGCTTGGCTTAAGGTACGCAACTCCAGCTATGTAGAATATGTAGCTGGAATTGGCTACCTTAAGCCCAGTGTGGCACTGTGGGAGGCCAATGGGAGCAAATGCTCCTGTCGACTTCCCTTACTCCTTGTGACTGAGAGAAGCACAGATGTCGGCTGGAGCAGTCCTCAGCATTCAATTTATGGCTCTATACTAGACCCACTAAATCAAACATGAGAACATTGATCTCCAGCGCAGTGAGTGAGGACGTGCTATATGTGATTGTAAAGTACTGCTTTACTGACCCCGATTGAAGTGTCATTAACTGTCCCAGACTGAAGTGTCATTAGAGGAGGTTTTGGAACAAATAGAAAAACTTAATGTCAACAAATCTCCGGGACCTGATGGCATTCATCCAAGGATTCTAAAAGAACTCAAATGGGAACTATTATCTGTGGTTCGTAACCCATCCTTTAAATCGGCTTCCGTACCTAATGACTGGAAGGTAGCTAACGTGACACCAATATTTAAAAAAGGCTCTAGAGGCGATCCTGGCAATTACAGACCGGTAAGTCTAACTTCAGTACCGGGCAAATTAGTCGAAATAATAGTAAAGAATAAAATTGTGAGGCACGCAGAAGAACATAATTTGTTGGGCAAAAGTCAACATGGTTTCTGTAAAGGGAAATCATGTCTTACTAATCTATTAGAGTTCTTTGAAGGGGTTAACAAACATGCAGACAAAGGGGATCCAGTAGATATAGTATACTTAGATTTTCAGAAAGCCTTTGACTAGGTCCCTCACCAAAGGCTCTTGTGTAAATTATATTGCCATGGGATAAGAGGGAAGATCCTTTCATGGATTCAGAACTGGTTAAAAGACAGGAAACAAAGGGTAGGAATAAATGGTAAATTTTCAGAATGGAGAGGGGTAACTAGTGGTGTCCCCCAAGGGTCAGTCCTAGGACCAATCCTGTTCAACTTATTCATAAATGATCTGGAGAAAGGGGTAAGCAGTGAGGTGGTAAAGTTTGTGGATGATACCAAGCTGTTTAGGATAGTCAAGACAGAAGCAGACTGTGAGAGACTCCAAAAAGATCTCACCAAACTGAGACATTGGGCAACAAAATGGCAAATGAAATTTAATGTGGATAAGTGTAAAGTAATGCACATTGGGGAAAAATAACCCCAACTATATGTACAGTATGATGGGGGCTAATTTGGCTATGACAAATCAGGAAAGAGATCTTGGAGTTATCGTGGACAGTTCCCTGAAAACTTCCACACAGTGTGCAGCGGTGGTCAAAAAGGCAAATAGGATGCTAGGAATTATTAAGAAAGGGATAGAAAATAAGACCCAGAATATCTTACTGCCCCTGTATAAAACTATGGTACGCCCACATCTTAAATACTGTGTACAGATGTGGTCTCCTCACCTAAAAAAAAGATATTTTGGCCTTGGAAAGTGTTCAGAAAAGGGCAACTAAAATGATTCGGGGTTTGGAACGGGTCCCATATGAAGAGAGGTTAAAACGACGGGGACTTTTCAGTTTAGAAAAGAGGAGACTGAGGGGGATATGATAGAGGTATATAAAATCATGAGTGGTGTGGAGAGGGCAAATAAAGAAAAGTTATTTATTAGTTCCCATAATAGAAGAACTAGAGGACACCAAATGAAGTTAATGGGTAGCAGGTTTAAAACTAATAAAAGAAAGTTCTTCTTCACACAGCATGTAGTCAACCTGTGGAACTCCTTGCCAGAGGAGGCTGTGAAGGCTAGGACTATAACAGAGTTTAAAGAGAAGCTAGATAATTTTATGGAGGTTAGGTCCATAAAAGGCTATTAGAGGCCAGGGACACCATTTCTATCCCCTGGCTGTTTGTCAGAGGCTGGAGAAGGATGGCAGGAGACAAATCACTTGATCATTGTCTTCAGTCCACCCTCTCTGGGGCACCTGGTGCTGGCCACTGTCAGCAGACAGGCTACTGGGCTAGATGGACCTTTGGTCTGACCCAGTAAGGCCGTTCTTATGTTCTTATGTACTGCTGTTATTAGCCTAGTGAGAAGCACTCAAAATTGAGCAGGTCGTAACTGAAAATGCTGTCCTTAATATTAGGATATTTCATAGAGTAATGAAATCAATGGAAGTTTTGAATGAAAACTGATGGCATTGTGTGACTTTATACGGGAAGGTTTTCCGAAACCCTCTGACATTGGTATTAATTATTCTTCAAACAAAGATAACTTTTCCTACACACACTGCAAATGACCACTTGAATGCGAAACAATTTGATTCTTGCTATCAGCTAAGAGGATCCCCAACTAGAATCCTTTCCATTTAAACAACGTGAATAGCAGAGAACTTTTCTATACTTTTCCATGATAACATAATTAACATTTATTTGGCTTCAGCTTCCTGCAGGGTACAGGCCACATCCCGAGACTTCTCATACCCACTCTGAGACCTGATTGTACAAGTGACTCCACGTAGGTTGACCCTTGCATCAATAGAGCTTGGTGGGGGGAAGGCACAAAATACACTTAAACCTCCGTACTTTGGGTGTTCCTAATCTGGGAACACCCATGGTATGGAGGGGCTCTGCGCACTGCCACTCCCCCTTACCTCCAGCTGGAGGTAGTGTGCAGAGCTGCTTCCCCTGCAGCTTTTCTCCACTGCTCCCATAATGGCAGAGGGCAGTGCCTGGGAGCAGTGGAGAGCATGGAGCCACGTTTGCCCTCAGAAGTGGGGCGGCAGTGTAAGCACCCTATCCCCCACCCTTTCACACCCAGACCCTGCAGCGCACTCCACGGCCCAGCAAAATCTTTAATCTGGCATCCCTGTTTCCCAGACTTGCCAGATTAAAGAGGTTCAAGTGTATCAGGGTCTAAGGTGCCTTGCAGAATTCTAAAGCCTTGGAATTGTGTCACTTCTCTGTAGGTAGCAAAACCAAAAGGCTACAAAGATGGAAAGAGAGATCAAAATAGGAAGTGTCTAGAAGTTGCAGACACTTCCCAATGGGCATACAGCCAGGTTTTGACTTTGTTTTTAAAGAAAATGGCTTAGGTTGCCAGTTCAGTGTGCTAAGGGCCTGATGCTGCCAGGTTCTGAGCACCTTTAGGTCTTGATCCAGTAAATTGCTTCAGCATACATGGTACTTAGTTGAAGAAGTACCAACAGGCGTAAAGTTAACGTGTGTACTTCAGTGCTTTGCTGGATGAAGACATCTGCTCCCCTAATATTTTGGATATGTCCAAACCCCATTGAAGCCAGTGAGAGTGTTTCTATTGACTTTGATGAGCTTCAGATCAGACCCTTTAGTGGGAACTAGTGGTTTTGGGATCAAGCCCTAATTTCACAAGCTAGAATTTGCAGTGCATAGTCACAGATAGCAATAAAACAAAATCAAGTGAATCAGATACTGTTATCTGTGGAATTGAGTCCACTGCTTGTATTAGATGGCCTCCAGGTTCATGCTCCAATCTGCTCCTTGGAACAGTGCAAAACAAAAACATTTGCTGGTGTGCACTGTAAAATATTACCCCAGCTAGGTTATTATATTATAAAATACATACCAAGGAGAGGTGTGTGTTTTTTAATTGGGCTATGGGGTTAAAAATTATTTCCTGTGTTCAAATAAAATATTTTCTTTCCCTATTACATCTTAAATTTGTTAATGTGCAGAAAAACACTGAGTTGTGAGGTATAATTAAAGTAAGACAATGAGGCTTGTTGCATGGAATTAAAACGTTTGTTTTCAATAACATATACTCACATTCTTTCCAACCCAGCTCCCATTGTCTACCTATGTTCATGTTTTGATAGGCATTGCTTTTTACCTGTGGAATGTTACAATATTGGGTATCAGCATATTCAAAACAGTTCTTGCTCTTATGACAACACACATGCCAATGAATGTGGTATAGTGTTTGTGTTCAGCTTTTTTTCTAGCAGTCGTAGAAAAATTCTGTCATATGCTCTTTGCTCTGAATTAGAATTTAAGCAAACATATGGTCAACAAAATTCCCCCATGTTGTCCTCAGAAATAACTAGCTAACTCTAAAGCAGTGGTTCTCAAAGTGTGGTCTGCAGACCACTAGTGGTCAGCAAATGTCTTGCAGGTAGGCTGTGGGTTCCCTCCACCCCCTGCAGTAGGAAGTCTGTGCTGGTGCTCCAGCCCCATGATCCCCCATCATGAGATTGGAATGCCAATGCCAGGTTCTGGGTGTGGGCAGGGGGAGCCTCGTGAGCCAGATCTAGCTCGCAGGGGGAGGAAGCAGCTCTGCACACTGCTGCTCCTCCTCCCCCTGGCTGGGGAAATGACAGCACAGGAAACAGCTCACCTGGAGGCTTGGCCATGCCTGGGAGCAGCAGGGGGCATGGAATCAGTAAGTACCCCTATCCCCCTCATGCCCAGACCTATTTCCCCATCACCCTCACCCCCCCGAGACCCACACCTACTTCTGTATCCTCTCTCCCTGCCCCCCACTCCACTCCTGCACCCTCTCTGCCCTCCTCCCAGACTCCCTCCATCCTTTGCCTGCTCCGGCACCCATTTTGTCATGGTTGGTTGACGGGTAGTCCACAGAAATGTTTGTGTTGAGCTAGAGGTCAAAAAGTTTGAGAACCACTGCTCTGAAGCACCAACACCTATCAATCAATAAGGCATTTGAAATATTGTTAGGGTGACATTTTAAAAGTAAAGGCGAACATTGCATACTATCCCTCAGTTGATGTAAATCTGCATTGCTCCAGACTCTGTACTGATATGTGCCATCTGAGAGTGTGTAACTATTTTCTTTTTTAATTGGTTTTCTGGTAATTTGATTTTAAGCTTTTTTTTTGTCCTAGATGATGGGATTTCTTGCCAATAAGTAGACATGCATCTGGAGGTTCCTGCATATCCAGTATATTTAAAAGTCTGGTGTTAAATAAGAACATAAGAATGTCCATACTGGGTCAGACCAATCGTCCATCTAGCCCAGTATCCTGTCTGCTGACAGTGGTCAACACCAGATGCCCAGAGAGAGGGAACACCACAGGTAATCACGTGATCCCTCCCTCTCCTGTCACCCATTTCCAGACAAACAGAGGCTAGGGACACCATTCGTCCCCATCCTGGCTAATAGCCATTGATGGAGCTAACCTCCATGACTCCATCTAGCTCTTTTTTGAACCCTGTTAAAGTCCTAGTCTTCACCACCCACATCCCCTGGCAAGGAGTTCCACAGGTTGACTGTGCGCTGAGTGAAGAAAATCTTCCTTCTGTTTGTTTTAAACCTGCTGCCTATTAATTTTATTTGGTGACCCCTAGTTCTTCTATTGTGGGAATAAGTAAATAACTTAATAACTTTTCCTTATTCACTTTTTCCAAACTAGTCATGATTTTATAGTCCTCTATCATATCGCCCCCCCCCCCCCCCCCCGCTTAGTCTCCTCTTTTCTAAGATGAAAAGTCCAGGTCTTCTTAATCTCTTTTCATATGGGACCCATTCCAAACCCCTAATCATTTTTGTTGCCCTTTTCTGAATCTTTTCCAATGCCAATATTTTTTTTTTTGAGATGAGGCGACCACATCTGTATGCAGTATTCAACATGTGAGTGTACCATGGTTTTACATAGAGGCAGTAAAATTCTCTCTGTCTTATTCTCTAGCCCTTTTTAAATTATTCTTAACATTCTGTTTGCTTTTCTGACTGCCACTGCACACTGAGTGGATGTTTTCAGAGAACTATCCACAATGACTCCAAGATCTCTCTCTTGAGTAGTTGTAGCTAAATTAGTCCCCATCATATTGTATGTATAGTTGGGATTATTTTTTCCAATGTGTATTACTTTACATTTATCAACATTAAATTTAATTTGCCATTTTGTTGTTCTTAATTCATGATAGTATTGTAAAACACACAGTCTGGTGATCATCTAAGGTCTTTCCTTAGTTACCAGTTTTTCTGTTTTCATTTTAACTTTGCTAACAAATCTTCTCTCTTTGTAATATGAAAAAAGTTTTTACTTTAATCAATTGCCTAACAACACTTCATGCATTTGTTTATTTACTTCTTATTTTATACACTATCGTCAGCAGCAGATGAAAACATTTTTGTCAGAGCCTGGTTAAAAGCCCATTGAGGCAATAAGAGTCTTCCCCACTGACTATAATGCATTTTGGAATTGGTCCACCAATTACAAATGTCTCTTCCAATTTTTTAGAAATGTAGGGGGGAGAAAATGACTGAAAAACATTACCGTCTTCATCCTGTATTGGCCGGCCATCTGTAAATAAATATACAATAATCAGTAGCAGGTCTCTGAAGGGTTTGCAGTATACAAAGATGTGCTATATAGCCCAGAAGCTGACCAACTCTGCACTGCATTGATGCCTACTGACAGCTATGCCTATTGACAGCTAAACTTGTGTGTTTGAGACCACTGAATAAAGAAGTCTCTGTTTCCAGTTATTCAGTAATACAATCTGAATACTGTTTGCCTATATCGACTGGTGTACAAATAACATTTGATATCACATGCAAGTTGACAGATGTTGATTAAAACATTTAAGACAGTTGGAAAAAATAAAGAAAATAAATATAAAAGTGAACTTACCTGTTAATGCATTCATCAACATGTAGAAGGAAATTAAGCCAATAAAGATAACTCTCATGATCTCTGCAAATTATTATTCCTGTTTTCAAAATATCTATAAAATGATATAGAGGAGCATATATCAAAATACATTTATCTTCTATAAAAAAAGATTGGAATAATCTGTTTTTCACTAAAGCGACAGTAAGATATTTATGACATATCCAGGTGTCTCTAATCCTCCAAATCCTAGAAGCAACTGGCACTGGCCACTGCTAGAGACAGGATACTGGGCCAGAGGAACCGATGTTTTGACCTAGTATAGCTGTTCTCATGAAAACTGTTGATTGCAAAAAACTTTCAGTATGTTAAAATAACTGCAGTGCTGAGACTTGCTGTTCTTCTGGATTTATGGAATGTTAAAATTAATAGAAGTTCACCTGCATTGACATGAAATTAAGTGTTTTGGAAATATTTTTGTTTTGTAGTTACTTTAGTTTCACTTTAGAAATTACTTTTTCCCCTCTACCTTTCTTTTAAATGAGTCTTCAGCTCTGTGTCAGTTGCAAGAATTTGAATGGGCTTCTATTGCTGTAAATAGCACCACAGTTTAGAGAAGGGTGGGGAATAAGGAAAGGAACGTCACTTACTTAATTCACCAATCTGATTTTTTTTCAGATTAATCTAGAAACATGTCGCTGTCACACATCTATAATATATTACAGCTCCATCTGTGGTTAGAAATGTCTAGAAAAATTTTGGGAATAAAATTCCTATATTATAAAACTAGAGAAAAATATCCAGTAACTAATTCAGTAATTGCGGATGACACTATCTCTCTAATTTTTTTCTTTGGGAAAAGGTCTTCTCAGAATTTTGGTTGGCACTTATTGTAAATTTTGAGGTGGCTCCCCCCCCCAGGCAGCTTGCCCCTGCCAGCTCCAGGGAAGCTGATAATCCACCTCCCTGCCCTCAGCTGGTGCCAGCTGTAGCCCTGGGGAATCTGGAGGCAGCTGCCCAGCTTCAGGACTCAAAACCACAACTCCAGCTTCTGGAGCTGACACCTTATTCATTAGACCACTGAAGGATCCACCCTAGACCCAGGCTTCTCAAGTCTTCCTGTATATTCTCAAATGTTCTTTGTGACAGACACCTCTCCTTTTATAATAGTATAGATATTGACTTACCAGAGGGGAGAGGCTGGTTTCTCATGGGCAATGGGTACTGTGAATTCACTTCTAGGCGGGCTACTGAGCAATGTGCACTGGAATTTAAAATCATTTGGAGGAGGAGACAGGTCATTAGCATTGGTGATTTTAATTTGTACGACACTTTCCCCTTTTTGTATGTATAAAAACCATGCTGACAAGAGGTTTATCTGTGGGATAAATGGGAGCAAAAAAAAGTGTTCTCATTAAGGGGTGCAGAGGATTCACATGCGTCTATTTGGCAGGGCCAATTCAGATCATGCTGCTGAACCTACAGTCGCAGGAGCTTCTAACTTCCTCACATGCTCAGACCAGGTTGAAATGCCAGGATGATGTTCACAGCTCATGGGCCAGGCCCATAGGTATAGGGTGCAAGCTGCTTCATAACAGATGGAGAGATCCATGGCCATTGTAATGTGAGCTATCCTTTCATTGGGGTCATCTTAGGTCAGGGGTGGGCAATAATTTTTTGAAGTGGCCCTGGGCTGTGCTGGAAGGGGCAGGGCCAGGATGCTACTGGGCTTCCCCACCCACAGACCATGATTGGTCTGGGGGTGGGGGAGCCTGTTTGTCCCCCCCCCCCCCCTCCCAGGTTTCCCCTAGGTACCCATGCCCCTGGCATGGCAGGAGACTTCCTGTGCTCCCCCACCCCCAGGCCAATGAGGGTCTGGAGGCAGGGGAGCATACAAAGCCTCCTACTGCCCTGTCAGAAGCATGTGGCAATTCTAAGTGCTGCACGCTTCTCACAGGGTGGGGTCAGGGCAGAGGAAACTTTGCGTGCTCCCCCCGCACCCAGGCCAGTCAGGGGTTGTGGGTGGGGAAGCGCATGTACTCTCCTCCCACCCTGCCAGGAGCATGCGGTGGCTCCTGGCAGAATGGAGGAAATTTCATGCTCTTCCCCCTGCCCCCAACCCTAATTGGCTTGGGGGCAGGGGTGCAGCAGAGCCTCCATGGGCTGGATCAATCTGCTTGTCAGGACAGATCTGGCCCGTGGAGGCTCTCTTCCCCACCCCGTCTTAGGTTTGCCTTCCCCCTGCTTAACAGAGAGCTTCCATCCACTGCTCCTTTCACTCCCTGCAGACATACTAGCTATCATTTCCCTTATCCTTGCATAATGGGACTGGCCCATGCCCATACTCTGAACCTGCTTAGGTCGAAAAGAAATACAGTTTTGGAAAACTGGGTGCTTTAGAAGACCGCACGCTCAATTTTGGTCCTCGTGTGTGGGGGTCCAACCAAACAGCTTTGCAGGGGGTTTGCAGTGGAAATCATCCCTATCTGTATTTATTCCTGCCAGGAATTATTCTGTGGCCACTGCAAAAGGATGGCTTCTCATGTAAATAAGAGAGGGCCTTATTGGAGGGCTGGGCCTTGCCAACACAGCTTACTAAAGAGGTGCAGCTGAGAGGATCAGGTGATTTTTCCCCTCTGAAGGGCAGCTGGAAGCATCAGTGAAAAGAATTTTCCTTGCAATATCCGTCATGAGCAAGACACAAAGCACAGTGCATGGCAGACTTAGACTCTATCTTCAAGTGAGTCTGCAAGAAGAAGAGGAGAAGGAGAAGGAGGGATGCTTAGGCATCACAGACTAATAGAAGTGAGGAAGCTCTAGCAGAGAGCCAGGACTGAGACTCCAGCCGTGTAGCACTTCAGAGTGTCCTGCCAAAGCAGAAAAGGCCCCAGGCAGGAAGAGTTAGGAGGAAGAAGGGAAATGTTTGTTTATTGGACTTTAATTTGGGATTATGTTGTATTTTGGGTATATCTTCTATGAATAAACCCAGGCCCTCAGAAGAGGCACTTTGACCACTGACAAAATGTCTGGCATGGACCCTTTGGGAGAAACCAGGCAGGGTCTTGTAGAGTGACCTTTGGCCATGAGGGAGTGCATGGGTGATGGCTGACCTTGCCACACTTATCACAAAGGCAGCTCAAAAATATAGCATCTCCGTGGCTTTAGAATACCCCAGGTGAGGAGATGTAACTCATATGGGATGATGACAAGGCAGAATAAGGGCACAGCTGAAGTAGACTTTCACTGATCCTTTCCAGACTCTCATTTTTATTTTTTTATTTTTGAAATAGAAGAATAAGTATATGAACATGGTAATACATTTTCTGGGCTGTAGGTAGTCACCATAGTTACTGTGGAACTCCTTGCCACAGGAAGTTGTTTAGGCTAAAATACTGACAAGATTTAGAGAGGAATTAGGCACTTTTATGAGTAACAAGAATATCCAAAGTTATAAGAATTAATGCTGACAAGAAGGGGGTTCTACAAGTGCTAAAAACACATTGCAGGTTTTAATGGGCTTCTTACTCTGACTTCTGTAAATCCCATTGTTTGAGGAGTATAAGGGAAGTCAGAGAAAGAGTGCTCTATTGTGAAATAAGTGCTGTGTAGACGTGGCCAAATTCAAAATAAGTCATTTCAACCTAAACTACGCATTTAGCGTAGCTCAAGTTCCATAGCTTATTTCGAGTTTAGCCCAGCTGTATAGAGATTAGGATGAGACCTTCCTTGGTGGCAGACTATCCTACATCTGCTATCTACTGTGCGGTGTCTTATATCTTCTTCTGAAGCTCTAATGCTCCCTCTCCCAATGTTGGAGGCAGAACAGCGAACTTAGAGGGACCTGATGCGGCAATAACTCTGTACTGGTCAATACGTGCTTTCAGTCTTAATGATCTCATATTGCTTTTCTGTTTACTAACAACAAATTGAAAATGCAAATGTGAAGGATATCCATTCTGTAACACTAAACGGAACCTGGGCAATTATAAACAGAGGACTAAAAGGAAATTTAAAACCACTGTTTCTGTTGTAGATAAAACTGAACAAGTGCTCTTAGTTGTGATATTTACTGCTTCCTGGCTATACCTGTTTCAGACTAAAATGACATTGAAATACAGAAAGATTGAGGAGTTTGAGATGACTTTTAAATTCAGAACTGGAATGGGAGAGTGCTAGTCAGATGGCTTACATTCCTAAAAAAACAACTTAAAAAAACCTAGTAGTCCTGTGGCACCTTAGGGTATGTCTAGACTACATGGCTCCATCGACTGCTCCGGTATGCCTTGTGAAATGAGGTTTACTGGAGCTGTCAACAAAGGCTTCCCTTGTTGACCGCAGCACGTCCAGACTGCCCCGCTGTGCCGCCAAACAGCTGATCGGCACAGCGCGGCAGCCATTTTGATGTAAATGAAGCGGCGATTATTTAAATCACCGCTTCATTTCCCTATGTCTAGTAAACTCATCTACATGGCTCCTTCGATGGAGCCATGTAGTCTAGACATACCCTAAGGTTCCACAGGACTACTAATTTTTTTTCAATTTGTTTTTAAAGTTACAGACTAACATGGCTACCCCCTGTTACTTTCCTATGTAGAATAAATTGCATTCTTAACACTGTGTGCCAAACCAAATTCCTCCACATTTTCTGGAAGCTGTCCAACACATACACTGTAGACTATTTTGCAACATTTTTAATATGTTGCATGCATTCTCATTTGATTGTCCTGTCTTTGTCAAAGTTCATTTGTGACAATACTGTGAAAGCCATAGTGTACTGTGCTCAACACAAATACTTATATAGATCAATTAGCAGAACATTTTATCAGTGATCACTGACTTGCATGCTACTGAGCAGTAATTGAAAACTCCATCATGCCCACAAATGCAAATTTGGTACAGCCTTGACTTTCCTGCTGATACTGTAGCATTTAACACCACAGCATCTACTGAAAGAGCGCACTATTTTCCCGATTGCTACTCTGGAATAAACACGTATTTTATTTCTAAGTTACTTGCAAATATTTGTGCTTCTTTATCAGGAAAGGACATTAATTCAAATGGCTTGTATCATGCAAAGAGGAAGGCTCAGTTCTTCAGAATCTAAATTCCAAAGTTTGCTAAAGACTTTTTGCAGTAACCAAGTTTTTGTGAATTAATGGCCTTTTTATTAATTATAGAAGGGGCATGTGCTAACGAGTACATTCCACTAACCTAACCAAAGACTGTCCAATCATTAAGTACTTTTTGTAGATATCGCTTTGGGAAGCAAAAGCAGGCACATCAGTCAACTCTGTCAGACACCAGAATCAAAGGTAGAATTCACAAGCACCTCTTGAGAAGAGGAAAATACAGTTTGGACAGCATACTTGTTTATGTGACTTGCTCCCTAATGCGGAATAGTTCTGGAGCTGACAGCGAGTGGTGTCTCTCCCCAGGTGGTCCTATTTCTAACGGTCAAGCAATCTATTTTGCACAGACCTAAGTAATGTGCAATGTTCTTCAGAACAAACCAGTTTTCTTTCTATTACTGAGTAGAAATACAAATGAACACATGGATTCTTTTGCCTTAATAATGGGATGAAATTAGAATACAAAACACAGCAAAAATGGGATGGTCCTCTAAGGCAATGCAATCTCTTTTTGCACAGTAAACACACACAGCAAAGCTCATATAGGGTATGTCTACACAGCAAAGTTATTTCGAAACTAGCCAATAGACCATCATAAGACAGGATTTTCGGGTCTCTCCTCCACGTCTGTCTCTCTCTCTCTCCTCCTCCTCCTCCTACTGCCTCCCCCTCTAGCTCTCTCAGCTCTCCTCCGCCTCCTGCCTCTCTCTCCGTCTCTCTCTTTTGCTTCTCCTCCCCCTCCTGCCTCTCGGGAGACCACGGAGCCCAAACGGGAGCAAGCAGCGCAAGTGGCCATTTGAGCTCTGCACTACCCGTGCTGCATGGGGAGCGCGGAGCCTAAACAGCCGCTTGCACCACTTGCTTCCGCACGGCGGCCCAGCTGAGCGGCGCAGAAGTCAGCTGAGTGCCACGGCTGGAGGCAGATGTGACTGAAGCAACAGCGCCACCCAGAGGCAACAGCCAGCATTTCAGCGTTACAGAGTCACAGACATTGGGCTACTATATATATGATAACAGCCGTTATTTCAAAATAACTATCCTAGCGTCTACACAGCCATTCCGTTATTTCAAAATTAAATTGAAATAGTGGAGGGCTTATTTTGACATCGGTAAACCTCATTCCACGAGGAATAACGCCAATTTTGAAATTGCTATTTTGAAATAAGTGCCGTGTAGACACTTATTTTGAAATAGGGGGCCTCCAGCCTTCCCAGGGTACCCTGGTGGCCACTCCAGCCTCAACCAAGAACACTCCTCTCTCTCTCTCTCCCCCTCTCCAGAGCCCTTAAAGGGGTAGACTCTGGCCACAGTGCCTGTGCCAGCTCCAAGCCTGCCAGCCCAGAGTCAGCAGTCACTGCCCGACCCAGTGGCCCCAAAACATGAGCCAGTAAGCCACTGGCAGCCAGTCCTCCCCCACTCCCCAGGAGCAGTCTGTCAGCTCCCAGGAGCCTGCCAGGGCCTGGAAAAGGTGGGCGCCTTCCTGTCCAGGGTGGAGATCATGGACCTTATTCAGGTTTGGGGGGGATGCTCCCAACGTCCATGATGTCTGCACTAGATGGAGGAACGCGGCCGTCTATGGCAGGATAGCTGCCAGCCTGGCCACCAAAGGCCACATGCGAACCCAGGAGCAAGTCTGCACGAC
Source organism: Pelochelys cantorii (assembly GCA_032595735.1). Taxonomy (NCBI): domain Eukaryota; kingdom Metazoa; phylum Chordata; order Testudines; family Trionychidae; genus Pelochelys; species Pelochelys cantorii. The sequence goes on from CM064335.1 coordinate 46,603,639, forward strand.
AGTCAAGTTGGTCTGGCGAGACCCCCCAACCCTGAACCCTGAGCTTCCCCTCCCCCTTCTTCCCTTTGCTTCCCCCTTCCAGCTCCCTCCTCCCAGGTTTCCCGCTCCCCTCTCCCACCCTCTCTCTTCCCCTCTCCCGCCTCCTTTCCTCAGTCTCATTCTCCTCCGCCCAGTTTTGTTAAATAAAGAGAGTTTGTGTTCATGAAAATACGTGTATTTTATTTTACAGCAGGAAGGGGAGTTAGAAAAGGGTAAGTGGAAGGATGTGAGGGAGGAATGAGGCACAAGCCCCCAGTGGGACAGACCAGGGAGGCTCTCAGTGCTCCTCAGGGTGGAAGCTCTCCCGCAGGGCCTCCTGGATACTGACAGCCCCCCGATGGACCTCCCGGATGGCAGCCTGCAGAAAGTGCAGCCAGGCTTACATCAACGTGTCCAAGAGAAGCACCAGAGTGCCCAGGAGCAGCTCTGGTTTCATGCTGCAAAGTGCTGTGGTTTCCTGAGTGAGGACAATCAGAGCACACAGAAACAAAATGCTTTGCTGTCCGTCATTGAGGTAGGCAAGCAAGCAGGGAAAGCTGAGAACTGGCTGTCCGGGGGGGGGGGGCAGTCCCTTTAAGCACAGGCCTCAGATAGCCTCAGGCAGCAGCCACACAAAGTAACTCCTGACCTGATGCCCTGCCAGACCTGGTTCCGGCCAGCCTTAAATGCGATTCAGCATGCACTCTGTGTGGATGTGCTATTTCGAAATAGCAAAAAGCTATTTCGAAATGCATTTTGTGCGTAGACGCGTTATTTCGAAATAAGCTATTTCGAAATAACGCTGTAGTGTAGACATACCCAGACAGAACTACCACAGAAAGCATGAATATCTGAGTGCCTCTACCAGAAATACAGCGCCAATGCTATGGATATGAAGGGCACACAGGTGAATAGAGTTGTACCTACATTTACAATATCTGAATTTGGCACAAATTATATAATTTTTTAAAAAATAGTATTTCCTTTTCAGTAGTTTCACAGCCACATTTTCTTTGCTTTAGGGTTTTTCTTCACTTTCATGAAAGATCTCATGAAAATGTTGCACCTTTCCAACGCATTTAAATTGACACGACCTCTTTGTTGCTGGCACTATTCTCACTATACATTCTCACTATACATTTCAAGCAATCAGAGCAGAGGAATTTTTACAGCCAGAGTGTACGGCTAGACTGCGGGGTTTTTAGGGGATTAAAAAACTCCACTGTGTCCAGGGGATGCATTTGCTCTTCCACTTTTTCTTGTGGAAGAGCAAACGAGCTCTTTCGGAAGCCCCTGTATTCCACGTTCCACGACGAAGAAGGGAGCTTTCGAAAGAGGGTTTTTTCCAAAATTTGGCCTAGTCTAGATGGGCCAAATTTCAGAAAAGCCTCTCCCAACAAACGTATTGGAAAAAGATACACAAAGTGCGGAGAACATTTTGTGTATCTTTTTCCGATAGATCCTCGCAGTCTGGATGTACCTACAGAGGAGAGATTTGCATACTTAGAGAAATAACTGCAGCCCAGTTAAAATAACTGTATTTGATCATTCAGATTCCTGTATGTTAATAGGCTAATAAATAATAATAAATAATCAGGGTAAAGATCAGGATTGACAAACTACACGGCTGACTCTGGAATTTGTGACAACTGTGTACTTATCATACAAATTAGACTTAGAATCATAGGATTGGAAAAGACCTCATTGAGACCTCAAGGAGGTCATTGAGTCCAACCCCCTGCTCAAAGCAGGACCAACCCCAACTAAATCATCCCAGCCAGGGCTTTGTCAAGTCAGGATGGAGATTCCACCACCTCTCTAGGTAACCCATTCCAGTGCTTCACCACCCTTCTAGGAAAATAGTTTTTCCTGATATCCAACCTAGACCTCTCCCATTGTAACTTGAGACCTTTGCTCCTTGTTCTGCGAGAGAGAACAGCCTCTCTGCCTCCTTTTTGGAACCCCCTCCCCCCCAGATAGCTGAAGGCTGCTGTCAAATCCCCCCTCACTCTTCTATTCTGTAGACTAAATAAGCCCAATTCCCTCAGTCTCTCCTTATTAGTCATGTGCTCCAGCCCTGTAATCATTATTGCTGCCCTCCACTGGACCTTCTTCAATGCATCCACATCCTTTCTGTAATGGGGGCCCCAGAATTGGATGCCATACTCCATGCCCCCATTCCCCTTTTTTGCGATAGGCTTCCCAGGAGGACTGCATTGCCTATGAGGCCCCATGCCAGATCAGTGAATGATCCTGATGCATCATAGGAAATGTATTCTAGCCATAGAACCCAGCCCATACAGGAGAATGGGGAAATGAGACACGTGTACTACAACACCCATGAAGCACCATCAAATTTCAGTCAAAAGTTTTTTGGGTTCAACTGAAAGTTCTTGGTTTATTTATTTTTTGGAGGGGGAGGAATGTGGTCAAAAGTTGTAACTCTTGGCAGGAAAAAGATCAGTTTTCTGACCACTTTACCTATGAAGCATGTAAATTCTACGGAAATGTTTAAGGGTTTAAGCTACTTTTGGTCTCATCCTGATCCTAGGGCAAGGGTGGGCAAAAGGGCCTTTGTGGGCCAGATCCAGCCCGCCAGGTGGGTTGATCCAGACCGTGGGGGCCCTGCCGCTCCCCTGCCCTCAGGCCAATTAGGGCCTGGGGTTGGGGGAGCCTGCGAAGATTCCTCCTGCCCTGCCAGGAGCACGCAGTGCTTTGAAGCGCCATGTGCTGCTCTCAGGGTGGGAGGAGACATCACGCTGATTGGCCTGGGGGTGGGGGAGCTGCATAAAGTTTCCTCCGCCCTCCCCCCACTCTGCGAGGATTGGCCTGCGGGTGCGGGGGGGCACACAAAGCCTCCTCCCTCCCTGCAAGGAGTGCAGAAGTGCCGTGTGCTCCTGGCAGGGTGGGGGGAATAAGGCATGAGGAGGCTTCACATGCTCCTCTGCCCCCCCCCAGCCCTGATTGGCCTGGGGGTGGGGAAGCATGTGAAGCCTCTTCCCGCCCTACCAGGGGCATGGGTGCCTAGTGGGAAGGGGGGGCAAAGGGGCCCCCCCACCCCCAGACCAATCATGGTCTGGGGATGGGGAAGCCCAGAAGCATTTTGGCCCCGCCCCTTATGGTTTAGACCCCGCCCATTCCGGCCAAAAATTATTGCCCACCCCTGTCCTAAGGTTATACGGCATCAGTTTGGTCTTCAGTTCCAAGCTACGGCCACTTTGTGCTTGCAAGCAATGAAACTTAAAGGTCACCAAGGGTTGAATGGCACAGATTCCATTTATTACACTGCTTTTTCTCCAGTAATGCCCCTTACAATAACCACTGAAGTACTCCGAGCAGAGGGTCAACCTCCCCACCTTCAACGCCCAAAAGGAACTAAAGAAATGAATTTAATTAAATAACATTATAAAATCTTATGATGAAGAAACATTCTAATTTTTACAACATAACATAACTGTTTTATAACCCATAGACATTATCTTCACAGTTACAATAAACATTGAGGGTATGTCTAGACTACACGCTTCTTTCGAAAGAGAGCATCCAAACTACATAAAGCGGATTGAAAAAGCAATCCACTTTTTCGAAAGAAAGCATCCAGATTGCCTGGACGCTCTGTCGTAAAAAGGGCACCTGGAACCACTTCTGGCAGGGCATGGGGGGCAGCATTTATTTCTGGGTGGTGCTGCATGCCCTTTGCAGAGATGCCTGCTTAAAGGGACTGCCCTGCACAGCCGTTCTCTGCTGCTGCAGCTAGCCTGTCTACCTCTCAGAGGGAAAGCAAAGCTTCGGCAGTGTGTGCTGTGATTGCCCTGCTTTCTTGGACACCATAGCATTTTGTTTTTTTGTTAGTTTTCCTGGTTTTGATTTTTTTTTTTGCCATGGAGCCAGAGCTGCCCCATGCTGCCATGCAGGAAACTCTGCTGCACCTCCATGACACCGTCATGATGCTTGTGCCCCATCTGGACTTGGAACCCAGCCTTGATAACCTTGCCTAGGCTGCAGCACCAATGGCCTTGCCACCAAACTTCTTCCTGGAGAGGCAATTTTGGAGGCTGGACACCAGTTCAGACTCGTGGGACTGTCTTGTCATGGAGCGGTGGGATGACCAGCATTGGATCTGAAACTTCTGAATGTGGAAGGCCACATTCCAGGAGCTGTGTAGCTGGCTCACCCCTGTCCTACAACAACCTGCGGCCCACCACCCCCCTGGAGAAGCGGGTCACTATTACCCTGTGGAAGCTGGCCACCCCCGACAGCTACCGTCGGTAGGACACCAGTTTGGCATGGGAAGGTCTACTGTTGGGGCTGTCTTGATGAAGGTAAGTCATTCTCAGGGAACAGTCCCTGTGGGGTTGGGGGGGGGCCAGAAAAGGGGGACTATCAGGAAAGGACAGAGGGCGTGGGTGATGAGTGGGAGGTGGGGCCTCTGGGCCTCACCCTGCCCTGCTGCTGGGGGGAGCCATGTGGGGGGAGGGGGGGGCTCCTGGGTTCTTGGCTTGGAGGGGTGGGGTGGCACCTCACTAGGGCTCAGGCACCCCCTCTAATTTCCTATTTTGTGTGTTTCTATTTGTCTCTTTCTGCAGGTGGTGAGGGCCATCAACTCGGAGCTGCTGCACAGGACTGTCTGCCTCGGAGACCTGGACACCATCATGGCCGACTTTGCTGGGCTAGGATTCCCGAACTGCGGAGGAGCGCTGGATGGGGCTCACATCCCGATCAGCGCACGACCCCATTGAGCAGCCCAGTACATTAACAGGAAGGGCTACTTCTCCATGGTGCTTGCAGGCCCTGGTCGACCACCAGGGACAGCTTACAGACATTTGTGACGGGTGGTCAGACCGGGCACATGATGCCTGCATCTTCCATAATTCCTACCTGTACTGCAGGCTGCAGGCTGGAACATTCTTCCCGCAGCGAAACTTTGTGGTTGAGGACATGCAGATGCCAATGTGCATCATGGCCGATGCGGTGTATCTCCTTATGCCCTGGCTCATGAAGCCCTACACTGGCTATCTGGATGTGAGCAGGGAACAATTTAATGCGCACCTGAACTGGGCTCGCTTACAAGTAGAATGCACCTTCGGGCATCTGAAGGGGAGGTTTAAGTGCCTACTCACTTGCCTCGACATGGGGAAACACACAACTGCGTGTTGCGTGCTCCACAACCTGGTAGAGAGGAAAGGGGAGGGTTAGGGGCAGGGGCTGCTGTTGAGGGGAGGCAGTTTGAGCAGCCCCGGACAGCTACCATCCGCTAGGCCCACCAGGTCTGGGATGCCCTGAGTGAGAGATTCTCAGAAGGAGACCAATGACTCTCCCCAGGGTCTCCCCAATGGGGGCTTGGGCCTGGCCCCCGCCCCAAGACCTTTCCCCCACAACCCATCCCTGCCCCAGTCTACAGACAGTAAACACATACACCAGGTTTTCTTTGAAAAATAGACTGTGTATTAAATAACCAACAAAGTGTGCACTGAATAACAATCAATAAGAAAATAACAGTGTTGTTTTCAAAAATAAACTTTGTTTTAAATATAAAAACATTTCTTTAACTGCGGAGGAGGGGGACTGTAAACCTGGAGGGGGGAGGAAGGTCTGTAAACCTGGAGGGAGGAGTGGGGCTCAGAGCACAGGGTGTCGCCTGGACCGCAAATTCCTGCTATCTCGGGTCCTGTGGACCTAGATGTGCTCGGGATTGTGTGGGGCCTGAGACTGGGCAGGACGAGGGGCTGGGCAGGAGGGGGGGCTGCAGCTGGGTCTGTGATGGCTGGGGGGTTTGGGGGCCAGGGAGTGAGGGGGGGGGAAGGGAGCGCAGGGGGGGGCCAGAGCAGGTTGAGCAGGAGAAGCGGCAATGGGGACAGGAACTAGGAAGGCCATGGTCTCCCAGATTGTGGCACAGATTGTTGGCCGTTGCTGGATGAGCTTGTCCAGGAAGCGGTCGTGCCACAGAGCCTCTGCCCGCGTCCTCTTGCCCATGGTCGCCTCCAGCCTTTCAAGGACCCGAATGAGGTTGGTGTACATGCACAAGTGCCTGTGGCTTCCATGGGTCCGGCTGGGTTGTGGCACAGGTGTCGCTTGCAGGTCAGGTCCGGCTGGCTGCTCCAGCTACGGAGGATAAGAGGGAGAAGTGATCGGTCATGTGTGCACACACTGTCCCTGCTTGTGAGCAGTGAGTAACTGTCCTTGGAACAAGGGATGCCAGTGTTCTGACAGCAAGCCCATGCGTGGCCTGGCCAGCAGCCCTGACCTCACGGGGGCCCTGAGGTGCCCAGGGCAACATCCTAACCTCCTCCCACCACCATCATGGCCAAGCACCCCAGGGAAGTGTCGGGCTACAGTGGGTTCCCAGGTGTAGGAGAGCGGCCTGGAGCAGCTTGGCCCTCCCAGGGCCCCCACACACCCTACGCCTGCATGTGGCAGCACTGTCTGCAGGAGCGGTTGTTGTGTCACATGTGCACACATGGCTGAGTGCTATGTGCAATACTTGTCGGTCTGTGTGGTGTTGTGCATGCACCCTTGTGTCCAGCCTGCTTCCCGCAGTTCCTGGCGGGCGGAGGACAGCCCTCCCCGGGCTGTGAGCAGCTGCCCATGTGTGCCCTGGGACTGAACATGCTTGCACATGCACAGACAACTGCACGCTGTCCAGGCAGAGCATGACACGTGAAGATCGTGCCCCATCCCCTGTACTCCCACCTCCCCCACCCTGTATGTGTGGCAACCTCTCAACATTCACCTGGTGTTCCCTCCCCAGGGTCAGAAGATGCCTGGGAGACCTCCTGGGTCTGGGGGACTGGCTCCAGGATGAGGCTGACAACAGTCCTGTTGGGATCCTCCTCCTCATCCTGGAGCTGCTGGTCTTCAGGGTTGTCCTCATCCACCTCCTAGCAGTGCTGGACGGGTGTCTCCAACCCTGACACGATGAGCACCCATGCAGACAGGGGTTCCCCACCCCCCCAGGATTCTGTCCAGCTCCTGATAGTATGCACAATATTGAGGTGCTTCGTCAGAACTGGAGCTGTGCTCACGGGCCCTGGCATACCCCTGCCTTAGTTCTTTAATCTTGACCCGCAATTGGTCCCAGGTGCGGGGGTGGTGGCCTTTCTTTGCCAGCCCTTTGGCCATCCAGCCGTAAATGTCTGCATTCCTGCAGCGTGAATGCAGATCCGGCAGCAACTCCTCCTCTGACCACAGTTCTAAAAGGGTCAGGTCCTCAGGCCCTGACCAGGCTGGAGCTCACCGCTTTGTGCCCCTGGATGGGTCATGGGATGTCTCCCTGGAAGGTCCGTAGGGGTTTTGGGGGTCTTGGGCTTGTGCCATGCTTCCTTGGCAGAGAAGCAGGGAGAGCTGTGTGGTCAGTGGCTTGCTCTGGCTGGCTTCCTGCCACAATGGCTGCCCAGGGTGCCTGTGCCTTTAAAACATGGCTACAGACAGGAACAATAGAGGTGTTTTATGCAGATAGAGTGTCCACCAGGGCTTTTTCCTGGACGCCTTTTTTTTTCCGAAAAAACTGGTTCCCCGCGTCCACACATGCCTTTTTTCGAAAGATCTCTTTCAAAAAAGGCGTTATACCTCATATAATGAGGTTTACTGCTATCGAAAAAACTGCCGTGTTCTTTTGATTTAATTTTGAAAGAACGCAGCGGCAGTCTAGATACAGGTGAAGTTTTTTCAAAAAAAGGCAACTTTTTTTGAAAAAACCCTGTAGTCTAGACATAGCCAAAGAGAAAACCAAAAGTAAAATTTGAATAGTTCAGTCTACACAAAACACGGTAAGAAGAAACTGAGAGATCCCCAAAGCTTAGGTTTATTTCACTTAAGTCTCAGTTTTAGTGTCTCTGACCACCAAATCTGCACAATTTGCTGAGCCTGAACCATCTTCCCTCCATTTGCTTGTAGGAATCTTCAGTTGGAATCCATGCAGACTCTTCTTCTGCTGCGGATCCCTACTAGCCAGCCACCTGAGGCTACATCTACACTGCAGTGCTATTTCGGGATATCCCAAAATAGCTATTCTACATCTTTTGAGTGCACCTGTTATTTTAAAATATAACGAACTTGCTATTCCAACGTCCCTGTAAACCTCATTCCATGAGGAATAAGGGGCATTTCGGAATAGCAATTTATTGCTAAATAAGTGCTGTGTAGACAGTGCCAAATTTCAAAATAAGCTATTTCAAAATTAACTCAAAATAAGTTACACAATTTGTGTAGCTCAAATTGCAGAGCTTATTTCAACCTCTGGGTACAGTGTAGACACACCCTAAGTGATTAATCACACACTCGGTTAAATCACAAGAATACACATTTAAAGGCCACCCTGCTACAAGGCAATACAAAATGGAGACTAAGGGTATATCTACACTACAGCATTATTTTGAAATAGCTTATTTCGAAATAATGCGTCCACACACAAAATGCATTTCGAAATAGCTTTTTGCTATTTTGAAATAGCGTGTCCACACTGAGTGGATGCTGAATTGTATTTAAGGCCGGCTGGAACCAGGTCTGGCAGGGCATCAGGTCAGGAGTTACTTTGTGTGGCTGCTGGCTGAGGCATTTTGTCTCTGAGGGTATGTCGACACTACAGCACTAATTCAAACTAACTTAATTCGAATTAGTTAATTCGAACTAAGCTAATTCGAACTAGTGCATCTAGACCTAAAAACTAATTCGAATTAGCGTATTGCTAATTCGAACTAGCATGTCCACATTGAGTGGATTCTGAACCGAAGTTAAGGCTGGCCGGAACCAGGACTTAGAGTGTGGAGCTGCTGCCTCAGGCTAGCCGAGGGCTGTGCTTAAAGGGACCCGAGCCCCCACCCCGGACAGACAGTTCTCAGGGTTCCCCGCTTGCTTGTCTACCTTGATGAGGGATAGCAAAGCAGTCCTGTCTTGGAGTGCCCTGAGTGCCCACACTCGGCACATCATAGCACTCGGCCATAAGACCAGCTGCACTTGCCACAGGCTGCCATCCGGGGGTGTCAATCGGGGGGCTGTCAGGATCCAGGAGGCCCTGCAGGAAAGCTTCCACCCTGAGGAGCCCGCAGAGCCACCCCAGTCCTCCCCATCAGGGGCTCGTGCCCCATTCCTCCCTCACCTCCTTCCACTTACCCCTCCCTAGCCCCCCTTCCTGATGTAAAAAATAAAGGACACGTGTTCAAAAATAGAAACTCTCTTTATTTAACAAAACTGGGGGTGGGGGGATTAACCTCTGGGGATACTGGGAAAAGGAGGTGGGAGAGGGGAAGAGAGAGGGTGGAAAAGGGGAGGTGGAAACCTGGGAGGAGGGAGCTGGAAGGGGAAAGCCAGGGGAAGAAGGAGGAGGGGAAGTATAAAACTATGGTACGCCATATCTTCAGTCTTGTGTAGAGATGTGGTCTCCTCACGTCAAAAAAGATATTTTGGCCTTAGAAAGTGTTCAGAAAAGGGCAACTAAAATGATTAGGGGTTTGGAACAGGTCCCATATGAAGAGAGGCTAAAGAGACTGGGACTTTTCAGCTTAGAAAAGAGGAGACTGAGGGGGGATATGATAGAGATATATAAAATCATGAGTGGTGTGGAGAGGGTGAATAAAGAAAAGTTCTTCATTAGTTCCCATAATATAAGGACTAGAGGACACCAAATGAAATGAATGGGTAGCAGGCTTCAGACTAATAAAAGAAAGTTCTTCACAAAGCAAATAGTCAACCTGTGGAACTCCTTGCCACAGGAGGCTGTGAAGGCTAGAACTATAACAGAGTTTAAAGAGAAGTTAGATAAAGTCATGGAGGTTGGGTCCATGGAGTGCTATTAGCCAGGGGGTAGGAACGGTGTCCCTGGCCTCTGTTTGTGAAAGGCTGGAGAAGGATGGCACGAGACAAAGGGCTTGGTCATTGTCTTCGGTCCATCCCCTCCGGGGTACCTGGTGTTGGCCGCTGTCGGCAGACATGCTACTGGGCTAGATGGACCTTTGGTCTGACCCAGTATGGCCGTTCTTATGTTCTAAGCTCAGGGCTCAGGGTCGGGGGTCTCACTGGACCAACTTGATTTTCATGCAAACCTGCTCCTGGGTTCGCATGTGGCCTTTGGTGGCCAGGCTGGCAGCTATCCTGCCCTAGACGGCCGCATTCCTGTGCCTAGTGAGGAGGTCGCGGACGTTGGAGGTCTCCCCCCAAACCTCGATGAGGTCCACGATCTCCGCACAAGACCAGGAGGACGCCCGCCTCTTGCAGCCCCGGGCAGGCTCCTGGGAGCCGCCAGCCTGGTCCTGGGAAGAGGCGGAGGGCTGGGTGGCAGCGGGTGGCTGGCTCATGCCGTGCCAGGTACAGGGTCTGCTGGCTGGGTGCTGGCAGGCTTGCACCTGGCATGGGCACTGTAGCCAGACCGTGGCCCTTTAAGGGCTCCGGGGCTAGGAGGGGGGCAGAAAAGTTTCCCTGGTTTGGCCCAGAGTGGCCACCCGGGCAAGCTGGGAAGAGCTAGCCTCCAACTAGTTCGAATTAAGTGGCTACACAGCCCTTAATTCGAACTACTTAATTCGAACTAGGCGTTAGTCCTCGTAGAATGAGGTTTACCTAGTTCGAATTAAGCACTCCGCTAGTTCGAATTAAGTTCGAACTAGCGGTTTGCATGTGTAGTGCCTATGAAAGTTAATTTGAACTAACAGCTGTTAGTTCGAATTAACTTTGTAGTGTAGACATACCCTGAGTGTTCTGATTGCCCTCACTCGGGACACCACAGTACTCTGCAGAATGGAGCCAGAGCTGCCCCTGGGCACGCTGGTGCTTCTCGTGGACACGTTGCTGTGAGCCTGGCTGCACTTTCTGCAGGTTGCCATCTGGGAGGTCCATCAGGGGGCTGTCAGTATCCAGGAGGCCCTGCGGGAGAGCTTCCACCCTGAGGAGCACTAAGAGCCTCCCTGGTCTGACCCAGTGGGGGCTTAGGCCTCATTCCTCCCTCACGTCCTTCCACTTACCCCTCCCTAACCCCCCTTCCTGATGTCAAATAAAATACATGTATTTGCATGAACACAAACTCTCTTTATTTAACAAAACTGGGGTGGGAGGCGGAGAAATGAAACTCTGGTGAGACTGGGGAAAGGAGGCAGGAGAGGGGAAGAGAGAGGGTGGGAGAGGGGAGGGGGAAACCTGGGAGGAGGGAGCTGGAAGGGGGAAGCAAAGGGAAGAAGGGGGAGGGGAAGCTCAGGGCTCAGGCCAGGCTGGCAGCTGGTCTCGCTGGACCAACTTGATTTTCATGCAAACCTGCTCCTGGGTTCGCATGTGGCCAGGCTGGCAGCTATCCTGCCATAGACGGCTGCGTTCTTCCATCTAGTGCGGAGATCATGGATGTTGGGGGCATCCCCCTCCCAACCTGAATAAGATCCATGATCTCCACCCTGGACCAGGAAGGCGCCCACCTTTTCCGAGCCCTGGCAGGCTCCTGGGAGCTGGCAGACTGCTCTTGGGGAGTGGTGGAGGGCTGGCTGCCAGTGGCTTGCTGGCTCATGTTTTGGGGCCACTGGGTCAGGGGCCCCGGTGGCCACTGCTGGCTCTGGGCTGGCAGGCTTGGAGCTGGCACAGGCACTGTGGCCAGAGTGAACCCCTTTAAGCGCTCCGGCGGGGGTTGGGGGGAGGGAGAGGAGTGCTCTTGATTGAGGCTGGAGTGGCCACCAGGGCACCCTGGGAAGGCTGGAGGCCCCCTATTTCGATGTAAGCACTTATTTCGAAATAGCTATTTCGAATTTGGCATTATTCCTCATGGAATGAGGTTTACCAAATTCGAAATAAGCGCACCGCTATTTCGAATTAATTTTGAAATAGCGGTTTGGCTATGTAGACTCTAGGGGTATGTCTACACTACAAAGTTAATTCGAACTAACAGCCGTTAGTTCGAATTAACTTTCATAGCGTCTATACATACAAACTGCTAGTTTGAACTTAATTCGAACTAGCGGAGCGCTTAATTCGAACTAGGCAAACCTCATTCTACGAGGACTAACTCCTAGTTCGAATTAAGTAGTTCGAATTAAGGGCTGTGTAGCCACTTAATTTGAACTAGTTGGAGGCTAGCCCTTCTCAACTTGCCCTGGTGGCCACTCTGGGCCAAACCAGGGAAACTTTTCTGCCTCCCTCCTGGCCCCGGAGCCCTTAAAGGGGCATGGTCTGGCTACAGTGCTCGAGCCAGGTGCAAGCCTGCCAGCACCCAGCCAGCAGACCCTACACCTGGCACGGCATGAGCCAGCCACCCGCTTCCACCCAGCCTGCCGCCTCTTCCCAGGACCAGGCCGGCGGCTCCCAGGAGCCTGCCCGGGGCCGCAAGAGGCGGGCGCCTGCCTGGTCTTGTGCGGAGATCGTGGACCTCATCGAGGTTTGGGGGGAGGCCTCCAACGTCCACGACTTCCGCAGTAGGCACAGGAATGCGGCTGTCTAGGGCAGGATAGCTGCCAGCCTGGCCACCGAAGGCCACATGTGAACGCAGGAACAGATTTGCATGAAAATCAAGTTGGTCCAGTGAGACCCCCCGACCCTGAGCCCTGAGCTTAGAACATAAGCACATAAGAACAGCCGTATTGGGTCAGACCAAAGGTCCGTCTAGCTCAGTAGCCTGTCTGCCGACAGCGGCCAACACCAGGTACCCCGGAGGGGATGAACTGAAGACAATGACCAAGCCATTTGTTTCGTGCCATCCTTCTCCAGCCTTCCACAAACAGAGGCCAGGACACGGTTCCTACCCCCTGGCTAATAGAACTCCATGGACCCAACCTCCATGACTTTATCTAACTTCTCTTTAAACTCTGTTATAGTTCTAGCCTTCACAGCCTCCTGTGGCAAGGAGTTCCACAGGTTGACTATGTGCTGTGTGAAGAAGAACTTTCACTTATTAGTTTTAAACTGCTGTCCATTCATTTCATTTGGTGTCCTCTAGTCCTTCTATTATGGGAACTAATGAAGAACTTTTCTTTATTCACCCTCTCCACACCACTCATGCTTTCATAGACCTCTATCATATCCCCCCTCAGTCTCCTCTTTTCTAAGCTGAAGAGTCCCAGTCTCTTTAGCCTCTCTTCATATGGGACCTGTTCCAAACCCCTAATCATTGTAGTTGCCCTTTTCTGAACCCTTTCCAAGGCCAAAATATCTTTTTTGGGGTGAGGAGACCACATCTCTACACAAGAGTGAAGATATGGCGTACCATAGTTTTAGACTTCCCCTCCTCCTTCTTCCCCTGGCTTCCCCCTTCCAGCTCCCTCTTCCGAGGTTTCCCCCTCCCCTCTCCCACCCTCTCTCTTCCCCTCTCCCACCTCCTTTTCCCAGTCTCCCCAGAGGTTAATCCCTGCCCCCAGTTTTGTTAAATAAAGAGAGTTTCTATTTTTGAACACACGTGTCCTTTATTTTTTACATCAGGAAGGGGGGCTAGGGAGGGGTAAGTGGAAGGAGGTGAGGGAGGAATGGGGCGCGAGCCCCCGATGGGGAGGACTGGGGTCCCTCATCGAGGTAGACAAGCAAGCGGGGAACCCTGAGAACTGTCTCTCCGGGGTGGGGGTCGGGTCCCTTTAAGCACAGCCCTCGGCTAGCTTGAGGCAGCAGCTCCAGCTGCCGGCACTGGTTCCAGCCAGCCTTAACTTCAGTTCAGGGTCCACTCAATGTGGACATGCTAGTTTGAATTAGCAAAATGCTAATTTGAATTAGTTTTTAGGTCTAGATGCACTAGTTCGAATTAGCTTAGTTTGAATTAACTAATTCGAATTAAGTTAGTTCGAATTAGTGCTGTAGTGTAGACATACCCTAGGATAGTTATTTCAAAATAATGGCTGTTATTTTGAAATAACTTTGCTGTGTAGACATACCCTAACAGAAATAGAAGTGACTCTTTCCCCATTGCTACATTTAAAGAACAGCTGATGAATCACACTAGTTGAGAAGGTTAACTAGAACAGTTCGGCTAAAATCTAAACATCATTCAAAACACAGAACTACAACAGAATAAGTTATTTTTCCTCCCAGTTTCCCTTTTCTATAATTGGCATTGCCCATGTTCCCTGTAAGAGGGTTAACATCATCATTACCTGCTGCAAAATGCTACAGTGGGAGGGACAACAGCCTGCAAGCTGCTCCGCTGCTCAGCTTCTCCCAGTTCACACAAACACATGGCCTTAGAGGAGCAGCTGTCCTGACTGCTTGCCCTCATGGAGTCTGACCCCAGCAACAGAGACAGAACCTATTGGAGCAGACCCCAAACTACCACACCCAGTTCCAGAACTTTCTGGGTGTGGAGGGCTAAATCTGCCTAGCAACAATAACCCAGACACAACTCACTCCTACTCCCCTCCAATTGGTCTCACTGGCTACGTCTAGACTGGCATGATTTTGCGCAAGTACTTTTAACGGAAAAAGTTTTTCCGTTAAAAGTATTTGCGCAAAACCGCGTCTAGATTGGCATGGATGCTTTTGCGCAAAAGCGCTTTTGCGCAAAAGCATCCCTGGCCGATCTAGACGCGGTTTTGTGCAAGAAAGCCCCGATCACCATTTTAGCCATCGGGGCTTTTTTGCGCAAAACAAATCTGAGCTGTCTACACTGGCCCTTTTGCGCAAAAGCTTTTGTGCAAAAGGACTTTTGCCCAAACGGGAGCGTCAAAGTATTTGTGCAAGAAGCACTGATTTCTTACATTAGAACGTCAGTGCTCTTGCGCAAATTCAAGCGGCCAGTGTAGACAGCTGGCAAGTTTTTGCGCAAAAGCAACTGCTTTTGCGCAAAATCTTGCCAGTCTAGATGCAACCTTAGGATATGTCTACACTACAGCGTTATTTCGAAAGATCTTATTTCAAAATAGTTAATTCAAAATAAGTTATTTTGAAATAACGAGTCTACATACAAAATGCATTTCGAAATAGCATTTTGCTATTTTGAAATAGCGCATCCACACTGATTGGATGCTGACTCGCATTTAAGGGCAGCTGAAACCGGTTCCAGCAGGGCATCAGGTCAGGAGTTATTTTGTGTGGCTGCTGCCTGAGGCTATCTGAGGCTTGTGCTTAAAGGGATCCCCCGGACAGCCGGTTCTCAGCTTTCCCTGCTTGCTTGCCTGTTTCGCTGAGGGACAGCAGAGCATTTTTGTCTCTGCCTGCTTTGGTTGCCTTGACTCGGGACACCACAGCACTTGGCCCCATGGAGCCAGAGCTGCCCCTGGGCACTCTGGTGCTCATTTTGGACATGTTGCTGCAAGCCTGGCTGCACTTTCTGCAGGCTGCCTCGCAGCATCTGCTGCAGCCCAACCCCCACTCCGTCCTCCAGACCCTCCTGGGGAACGGGGAGGAGCAGCTGCAGCTCCCAGACGCTAGCGTGCCCCGCTGCATCTGGCGTCTGGACACCAGCAGCGAATGGTAGGACCACATCATCCTGGAGCATTGGGGAGACCAACAATGGACCCAGAACTTCAGGATGAAGAAGAACACCTTCCTCAAGCTCTGTGAGTGGCTCGCCCCTCGTCTGTGGCACCGGGACATGCACATGAGGCCTGCCATTCCCCTCCACAAGCATATGGCCATCACCCTATGGAAGCTTTCCACGCCAGATAGCTACTGATCCATGGTGAACCAGTTCAGTGTGGGGAGATCCACCGTCGGAGCAGTGCTCATGCAGATATGGCAGTCTCCGGCCACTGTGCCAGGAGGGGGGGGAGTGCAAGGAGTGGATGGGCTGCCCCAGGGAAAAGGAGGGGGGGTGGTGCAAGTCCCCTCCACGGGAGGGTTTGGTCTGTCCCACCCACACTATGGGCTGCCCGCGGTGGCCAGGATTGTGGGGGGGCGGTTGCTCCTGGGAGTGGGGATGTGGGGCAGTGGCAGGGAAGGAGCACTGTCAGCCACTCTGGCACCCCAGTGACTCTCAGTGGTTTTGTGTGTCCCTCCACAGGTGGTCAAGGCCATCGATAGAGTGCTGCTCCGCAGAGTCATCCGCCTCATCGATGTGGACACAGTGATCGAGGGGTTTGGCGCCCTCGGCTTCCCCAACTGTGGGGGTGCAATCGATGGGATGCACATCCTCATCCGTGCCCTGGACCACCAGGCCTCCCTCTACATCAACCGGAAGGGATACTTCTCGGTCATCCTGCAGGCTGTGTCTGACCACCGGGGCCAGTTCGTGGACATCAACGTGGGCTGGTCCAGCAAAGCACACGACGCGCGGGTTTACTGCAACTCCTCCGTGTGCCAAAGGCTGCATGCTGGGACTTTCTCCCGCAACTGCCACATCAGGGTCGGGGACGTGGACATGCCTGTGTGCCTGGTGGGGGATGCGGCCTATCCCCTACAACCCTGGCTGATGAAGCCCCACACAGGATACCTCAACCCCTCCTGACAGGCCTTTAATGCCAAGCTCGGCAGGGCCCGCATCGTGCTGGAAGGGGCATTCGGCCGGTTGAAGGCCCGTTTTAGATGCCTCCTCACCCGCCTGGACCTAACTGAGCGGAATATTCTGCACATGGTGACAGCGTGTTGTGTGCTGCATAATTTGTGCGAGAGGAAGGAGGCGGCTTTCCTGCTGGGCTGGATGGCAGAGGCCGACCACTTGGCTGGCTTGTACATGCAGCCCTGCACGGCTGCCAGCTGGGAGGCCCATCAGGGGGTTGTCCGTATCCGGGAGGCCCTGCGGGAGAGCTTCCACCCAGAGGAGGACTAAAGTCTCCCTGGTGTGCCCCACTGGGGGCTTGTGCCACATTTCACCCTCACATCCTTTCACTGACCCCTCCCTAACCCCCCTTCCCATTAAATAAAGATACATGTGTTGACAAAAACAAACTCTGTTTATTGAACAAAACTGGGGTGGGGGGGAATGAGGGCCGGAGAGGGGAGGCGAAAGGGTGGGAGAGGGGAGGGGTAAACCTGGGAGGAGGGAGCTGGAAGGGGGAGGTGAGGGGAGGAAGGGGGAGGAGAAGCTCAGGGTTGGGGGTCTTGCTGGTCCACCTGTCTCCCAGCACTGCGGGTGCGGGGGCCTCGGTGTCCCCAGGGGGGAGCGGGTATGGAGGGGGGGCGGGTAGAGGGGGGGAAGGAAGAAGTGGGAGGGGGAGCAGGAGTGGGACAGTAGCTGGGGCGGCAGCTGGGTCTCTGCACCAGGGTCTGCAGGTGGTCGGAGATGGCACGGCCCTGGGCAAGCAGCTCCCGCCAGCTCTCCCGCTGTAGCTGCAGGTCTTCATGCACCCAGTGGTCGAGGGTGCAGTGCTGGCCTCGCAGGATCCCCAGGTGCTGCCGCTGGTACTCCTCCTGGTTCTGGGTCAGCCTGCTGGCCCGGGTGCGGGAGACTGTCCTGGGCAGGGTGGTGCGCCCTGTACTCACAGCTGCTGTGGCTGTGGAGAAACAACGGAAGTGGTCAGTTCTCCCTGGGGACACAGTGGGTGAAGCCCAGCCCCCCTCTGCACGGTGAGGATGGCAGGTTTCTGCACCATTGGAGCCGATGTGCTTGCACACAGGCCATGTTCGGCATGTCCTGCTATCCCCGGGAGGGTGAGCTGGCCCAGGACTGCACCTATGCCCCTGTGCTGTATCTAGTATAGGGGTGGGGGTGGAGGGGAGATGTGCCCTGCCTCTGTGTAGAGGCTCGTGGAGGGAGGGCGTTGTGCAGTGTCCCTCCCCGGGGTCAGGAGCACGTCATGTGCCTTCATACATACATGCGTGTGGGTAACAGGCCAGGGCCCCTGTGTGGCAGCTGCCCAGGGTGGCATGGCACACGAACAGGTTGCTGCGTGCTCCGTGGTCAGCAAGGCCCACACGCACGGTCCCTTGTCTCCCTCTCCCCCCCCCCCCCCCCGCCCCGCATAAGGGGACAGTGATGGCACTCACATGTCGAGGCCTCCCTGGTCTCGGATGACACCAGCGACAGGCTTGCGGGGACAGCTCAGGGGTCCTGGGTGCGGGGCACGCTCCCTCCACGCTCCTGCGGCTCCTGGCCATCCTCCTTTTCCTCCTCCTCCTCCTCCATGTCATGGGCAAGACCCTCTGCCCCAGGGTCAATGACCTCCTGGGGGGCACGGACCGTCTGACCCCCCAGAATGAGGTCCAGGGCATAATAGGGGCAGGAGTCAGGGTCAGCCCCTGGTTAGGAGCTGCCCCCTGAGGCCCTGCCGCAGCTCTTTTATTTTCATGCGCACCTGCTCCTGGGTGCGCATGTGGCCTTTGGTGGCCAGGCTGTCAGTCATCCGCCTGTAGACGGCCGCATTCCTGCATCTAGTGCAGCGATTGTGGACATTGGAGGCCTCCCCCAAAACCTCAATGAGGTCCACGATCTCTGTACTAGACCAGAAAGGCGCCCGCCTTTTGTGGCCCCTGGCAGGCTCCTGGGAGATGCCATCCTGCTCCTGGGGAGCGGTGGAGGGCTGGGTGCCAGTGGATTGCTGGCTCATGCTGGGCAAGGTGCATGGACTGCTGGCTCTGTGCTGGCAGGCTTGCAGCTGGCACAGGCACTGTGGCCAGAGTCTACCCCGTTAAGGGCTCCGGGGCTTGGGGCGGAGCAGAAGAGTTTTCCTGGTTGTGCCCAAGGTGGCCACCAGGGCACCCCGGGAAGGGCTGGAGGCCCCCTATTTCGAAATAAGCGTCTATACAGCACTTATTTCAATTTAGCGATTTCGAATTTGGCATTATTCCTTGTGGAATGAGGTTTACCAAACTCAAAATAAGCGTTCTGCTATTTCGATTTAATTTCGAAATAGCGGTTTGGCTGTGTAGACGTTAGGAAAGTTATTTCAAAATAATGGGTGTTATTTTGAAATAACGTTGCTGTGTAGACATACCCTTAAAGAGATCTCTCCCTATTAGGTACATGAGTTACAACTGCTTTAGCACAGTAAATTTTAAGACATTCTAGGCAAAGGTGAGGATTTTGAAACACTCTGAAGGATCACCCTTTAAACATTTTTTTCTTAATATTAACTGTAGCACACCTGTTGCTTTGCTATAATATTTCTGTTATATTAGCTAACCCCCAGTCATGAGGTACAAATCTCTCCTTGTTGTAGTCCCAGTCCTTCTCCCCTACTTACTGGGCTCCTAACCACCCTCCCTCCAGCAATGATTTGTATCTTTTCTCCCCCAAATTTCTTTGGCTAATTTTCTCCAAAATAACACAGTGAACAGAACTTTTAACAAAAGACCTTCAAAACTTTTCTTGATTTCTGAGTGGGAAGGGACTTCAAGTGACACTAGTTGGCTGGGTTCAGGTTTACATCTAAACCCCTTGTGCTACTCAGCTGCCATAAAATTTTTCTGTCTACAGGTCCTTTTAGTCCCTCTCTCTGCTCATGATCAGTGTAATATTTTTGGTGTTTGACCCTCAGTCCCTTAGGATATGTCTACACTAGCCCCCTAGTTCAAACTAGGGAGGCTAATGTAGGCATTCGAACTTGCAAATGAAGCTCTGGATATTTAAATCCCGGGCTTCATTTGCATGTTCCCGGGAGGGTGCCATTTTTAAATCCCCCGAGTCCGAACTAACTGCCCGTGGCTACACACGGCAGTTAAAAGTTAATTCAAACTAAGTCCTTAGTTCGAATTAACTGTTACACCTCGTGAGTTCGAATTAAGGACTTAGTTTGAATTAACTTTTAACTGCCATGCGTAGCCACGGGCAGTTAGTTCAGACTAGGGGGATTTAAAAATGGCACCCGCCCGGGAACATGCAAATGAAGCCCGGGATATTTAAACCCCAGGCTTCATTTGCAAGTTCGAACGCCTACATTAGCCTCCCTAGTTCGAACTAGGGGGTTAGTGTAGACATACCCTTAGACACTTAACTGGAGGACCAAACTCCTTGCTAATAGCAAATAGCAATAGTTTTGCTCTCTGCCAAAGAGCTAATGCATGCCATGCATTCTTTGGGTATGTCTACATTGCAACACTATTTTGAAATAACTAGCACTATTCTGAAATAACTTAGTCTGTGTCTACACAGCAGTTATTTTGAAATAGTGTCAAAATACTGTCAAGCTGGAGGACTTCTTACTCCGACTCCTGTAACCTTCAGGCTGCGTCTAGACTGGCATGATTTAGCGCAAATACTTTTAACGGAAAAGTTTTTCCGTTAAAAGTATTTGCGCAAAAGAGCATCTAGACTGGCACGGATGCATTTGCGCAAAAGACATCTTTTGCGCAAAAGCATCCGTGTCCAGTATAGTCGCGCTTTTGCGCAAGAAAGCTCCGATGGCCATTTTAGCCATCGGGCTTTCTTGCGCAAGAAATTAAGGTGCCTGTCTACACTGGCCCTCTTGTGCAAGTATTCTTGTGCAAGAGGGCTTATCCCTGAGCAGGAGCATCAAAGTATTTGCGTAAGAAGCACTGATTTCTTACAGTAGAACGTCAGTGCTCTTGCGCAAATTCAAGCGGCCAGTGTAGACAGGCAGCAAGTTTTTGCGCAAAAGCGACTGCTTTTGCGAAAAATCTTGCCAGTCTAGACGCACCCTCATTGTACGAGGAGTAAGGGAAGTTGGAGGAAGAGTGCTCTATTTCGAAATAAGTGCTGTGCAGATGCTCCCAGTTTCACTTTCAAAATAAGATAAACAATTGACGTAGCTCAATTTGTGTAGCTTGTTTCGAGTTAAGCCCTTATATGTAGACGCACCCTCTGGGACTAGCCTGTAGCCAAGTTTGACCCTTGTGCCAAGGATCAGAGCTTGTACTCTACTATGATGTGCAAGAAAGGGGCCAGATTCTTATACCCTTGCTCACATTATGTAGCTCCGCTGAAGTGAATGGTCCTTCTGTTCAATGCAATCAAGGGCATCAGAATGTGGCCAATACATTTCTATGCTACCTCTTGTCGTGTGCCATGAAGAGAACAAAAACTATGGAAAAGCTGTAATGGGGTTATGGAGAAGGGCAAGGTGGAGACTCAAACTGTGGCCCTCAACTTGCTTTATATATGAATGGACAAAGAACTGTGGACATAGACAGAGCTTTCTCTGGATGAGGGGAGGCTGAGGGATTTGGGCTTATTTAGTCTGCAGAAGAGAAGAGCAAGGGGGGATTTGATAGAAGCCTTTAACTTCCTGAAGGGGGGTTCCAAAGAGGATGGAGAGAGGTTGCTCTCAGTAGTGATGGATGGCAGAACAAGGAGCAATGGTGTCAAATTATAGTTGGAGGTGGTCTAGGTTGGATATTAGGAAAAACTATTTCACTAGGAGGGTGGTGAAGCACTGGAATGGGTTATTTAAGGAGGTGGTGGAATCGCCATCCAAAGAGGTTTTTAAGTCCCAGCTTGACAAAGCCCTGGCTGGGTTGATTGAGTTGGGATTGGTCCTGCTTTGGGCAGGGGGCTGGACTCGATGACCTCATAAGGACTCTTCCAGCCCTGGGATTCTATGATCCTATGATTCTCACATTCTAGCTAATATACTTACAGGCACTCTTTTTATTTAGATAAGCATTTAATCCTTATTGAATCTGTTTGCCTCACTGAGTTCCACATTCTGTGTTGGGTATATGTTCAATAATACATTTCTTTTAATCCATTGAAAACATGTATCCTTTAATTCCCAGATTGGGCTGATTGTTTGATTACAAATAGTCATATTGGTCACGCTTTAGTTTCACATGTAAGTATCTTGCAAAAAATTAATGGTTGCTCAATTGTTATAGATTATTATATGGTCCAAACAGGTCAAGAAATTGCTTATAAACATGGCATAGTACCAGCTGTAACACAGCTACTTATGTGCTTATAACAAGCCTCAATACATATATTAATGTACCTAACACATTGATAATATCAATTAATCCTTTATAAATCTAATCTAAACCATTTGTCATATTTAATGCTCACTGTAAATCATATTAATCTTTCATCTAAATTATTTACTCAACCTTCAAACAATGTATCATATGGTTTGGTACTGCCATCAGTAGCAAGTTTCCTAAATTACACTTGCATGTATTTTAAATTGTGGTCAGGTAGATCTCAGCCGAGCAATGATATAGATAACATTTGGCTACCAAAAAATTTGTCTTACACCTATGTGAATAATGCTCTTTAACCCTTCGTTTTTGTTCAATAGTGCTTTCACTTTTGTTGTGGTTTTGTTTGGTTAGATGAATGAGGTCTTTGCAGGAAATGGAATGTTACCTCCAAAAGGCTATTTTTACAGCATTTTCACAGTTGATCACTCTGTGGAGTCACCTCTGTCAATCAGTTTGCCGTCATGGAAAGGGAATGAGCACCCTCTGCTGCCTGTGTCTGGCACATACTCTTACTATGACTGCTGGGAAAGGAGAGGAACATTCTCTCAACACCCATTAGTAAGAGTACAGCTACACTGTCTTTTTTTTTTCAGAAGAGGTATGCAAATAGCACTCACATTTGTAAACCTTCTTCTGTTTTTTTTTCCCGGAAGAAGCTTTTCCAGAAGAAGCTTTTCCACCATTTGGCCCTGTCTATACAGGGCCAAATGTGAGAAAATCTCTCTCTTTTGAAAGTCCCCTGAAGCCCCCTTTATTCCTTTCTACCACCCAAGGGTGCCAACTCTATCCCTGAAGAGGGCTTTTGAAAAGGGGGAGTTCCAACATTTGGCCCCATGTAGAGAGGGCCAAATTGCAGAAAAGCCTCTTCCAGGAAAAAAAACGGAAGAAGGTATGCAAATGTGAATGCTATTTGCATACCTCTTCCGAAAAAAAGGCAGCATAGCCATAGCCTCACTGAAGAACGAACCCAGAAACAAACTAAGAACAGACCTACAATTCTGCCTGCCTAAAATCTGCATGAGAAGAGATGAAGCTACTGAAAGTAGGCAAGGGGCCATCTCAAAATGTTTGTTTTTTTCCTCTCTTAAAACTAACAGCAGTAGAAAACAAATGGATTGGTGTGCATAGTTTTATCATGCAAAGGCTACATTAACATACCCTCATGGTCATTTAGACCAGAATTCAGAACAGTTTTTCCTCCCGAGTTATGGCACATCTTTTATCTTTGTCTTCATTGAAAAGTTTATTTAAGTTATCTAAACTGAATTAGATCCTCTTGAATAGTTCCTCCTCACTCAAATGAGAGCAATCACACTGAAAAATAGCAGTCTGCAAAGCAGTAGCACTGGACTTGTCTTCATTGCTTAAAAAAAAGATGTGTCTGTACATGTATATCCTTGGGTAACTAATGCTTGTGAGGAATCGCAAAGAAAAAACATGGTGATGATAGGCACTGTAGTTTTGCCACAAGGTATATATGCTGAGGTCAGCCACAAGCAAGGGTATAGTGCTGGCCTTCACACATTTACCTCATGGCAAAACTTCAGTGCCTGTTTTTTTAACCCCATGATACTTCACCTGAGGTAAAACAACAACAACAACGAAAAAAACCAACCAACCAAACAAAAAAACCCTATGTTTTTAGCAGTGAAACCAGAGGCTCAGAAAGGTCATGTTAACAGCAGTCCAGCTGGCCTAACTCAAGCATTAGCCAATATCCCGTATTTGGCCAGCCTAAAAACACCATCACATCAAGGGTTTCTGCGTGTGGACAGAACTCAGGTTAGGAACAACAATCAAGTTATAACTTGAGTTAACTGCAGTGAAGACAAGGTTTCAGTCATACAGTGCCCATTACATGTGATTCACATCTGCATAATCTGAAACTGACTGCACCCCTGAGGTTACTGGAAGCTTTTGCCTTTGATTTCAGTGTGTGAACACTATTACCCAAAAGGGATGGAACTAAAATGTGACTCGCTGGAGGACTGTTATGATACAGAGTGACCCAGTAAAGGAGGTACTAGAGAGAAAAGAGCTGCTTCTTCACACTAGGCATGCCAGGAGTGCATCAAGTTATCTAAACTGAAAAACAACAGTCTGCAAAGCACGATTGTATCAGCAGCATAGTGCTTGTTTCCACCGCTATAAAAGATCTTCCATCCATTATCCTTTCCCTACAGTGTACATACTAGAGAAATATGGGTAGCCTACTGAACATTTTATAAATCTGGGGATCACATTTAATATAAACTCTTTTAAACTTTTGAATGCCTGGCTGTGAAGATGATGTCGCCAGGTGAGCTTTGGCGTCCTTGATCACAGGATGCAATCCAGGAAAAAGGATTGCTAAGCAGAGATGGGGTCCACCTATTGAGGAAAGGGAAGAGAGTATTTGGATACAGAATGGCTAACTTAGTGAGGAGGGCTTTAAACTAGGTTCAGTGGAAGCAGGTGGCCAAAGCCGACAGGTAAGTGAAAAACATGGAGAACTGGGAGAAGGGTCACAAATGGCCTGGAGCATGAGCTGTAATAGTAGAGAGAAAGGAGGGACAAGGCAGAAATGGGTGGCAAAATCAAATCAGTATCTTAGTTGTCTGTATACAAATGTAAGAAGTATGGGAAATAAGCAGAAGGAACTTGAAGTGCTAGTCAATATACACAACTGTGATATAGTTGGCATCACGGACAATTGGTGGGATAACGCACACAATTGGAATATTGGTATATAGAAGGATACAGCTTGCTCAGGAAGGATAGTCAGGGGGAAAAGGAGGAGGTGTTCCCTTATATATAAAAAATGCATACACTTGGACTGAGGCTGAGATCAACATAGGAGACTGACCTGAGAGTTAAAAGGGGTAAAAAAACAAGAGTGATGTCATGGTAGGGACAGATCACCTAACCAGGAAGAAGAGGTGTCTGAGGCTTTTTCTAAAATAACTAGCAAAATCATCCAAAGCACAGAACTTGGTGATGATGGGGGGGCTTCAACTATCCAGACATCTGTTGGGAAAATAACACAGCAGAGCATAGATTATCCACAAGTTCTCAGAATGCATTGGAGACCATTTTTAATTTCAGAGGGCTGAGAAAACTACTGAGGGAAGCTGTTTTAGATTTTATTTTAACAAATAGGGAAGAACTGGTCAAGAATTTGAAAGTGGAAGGCTGATTGGGTGAAAGTGATCATGAAATGATAGAGTTCATTATTCTAAGGGATGGCAAAAGGGAGAACAGCAAAATATAGACAATGGATTTCTGGAAGGCAGACTGTAGTAAACTCACAGAGCTGGTAGGTAAGGTCCCATGTGAAGCAAGACTAAGGCTATGTCTACACATCCTGGAAAAACTCCACCGCATCCAGGGAATGCACCTGCTCTTTCGCTTTTTTTTTGCAGAAGAGCACATGCAGTCCTTTGGAAGCCCTGTCTTTCTCCTCCCACAAGGAAGAAGGGCTCTTCCGAAAGAGGAGGCTTTTCTGAAATTTGGCCCAGGGTAGATGGGCCAAATTTCGGAAAAGCTTCTTCCGAAAAAACTATCGGAAGAAGGTATGCAAATTGGGAAAAAGCACAGGTGCTCTAATGGCCATTCTATGAAGAGCATCCTTGCAGTGTGGATGCTCTTTGTGCAAAAGCGCATCGCTTTTGCAATGTGCTTTCAGGTGTGGACGTGCTCTTGCGCAAGAAGTTTTTGTGCAAAAACTCCTGCGCAAAAGGCTTCTTGCGCAAGAAGAATGTAGTGCAGACGTAGCCTAACAGAAAACATGCAAATAGCAATAGTGCTTAACAACTTCTTTGTCTTGGTTTTCGTCAAGAAGGTTGATGGTGACTGGATGCCTAACATAATGAATACTAATGGAAATGGAGTAGGTTTAGAAGTTAAAATAGGAAAAGAACAAGATAAAAATTATTTAGATAAGTTAAATGTCTCCAAGTCACCAGGGCCTGATGAAATGCATCCTAGAATACTCAAGAAATTGATAGAAGAGGTATCAGGGGGTATGTCTACACTACAGCGCTATTTCAAATTAACTTAATTCTTAAGCTAAATAATTAACTTAATTCTTAAGCTAATAACTTAAGCTAATTCAAAATAACGCATCTAGACACAAAAACTATTTTGAAATAACGTTTTGCTATTTTGAAATAGCACGTCCACACTGAGTGGACCCTGAACCGAAGTTAAGGCTGGCCGGAACCAGTGCCGGCAGAGCATCAGGTTAGGACTTAGTGTGTGAGGCTGCTGCCTGAGGCTAACTGAGCTCCATGCTTAAAAGACAGACAGTTCTCAGGGTTCCCCGCTTGCTTGTCTACCTCGATGAGGGACAGCAAAGCAGTCCTGTCTTGGAGTGCCCTGAGTGCCCGAACTCAGGACACCACAGCACTCCGCCACATGGAGCCAGAGCTGCCCCTGGGCACACCGGTGCATCTCGTGGGGTCATTGACGCCAGCCCAGCTGCACTTGTGCAGGCTGCCATCTGGGGGGTTCATCGGGGGGCAGTCAGGATCCAGGAGGTCCTGAGGGAAAGCGTCCACCCCAAGGAGCCCCCAGAGCCTCCCCGGTCCTCCCCACCGGGGGCTTGTGCCCCATTCCTCCCTCATGTCCTTCCACTTACCCCTCCCTAGCCCCCCTTCCTGATGTCAAATAAAAGACACGTATGTTCAAAAATACAAACTGGGTTTCTTGAACAAAACTGGGAGGGGGGGATGAACCTCTGGGGAGACTGGGAAAAGGAGGTGGGAGAGGGGAAGAGAGAGGGTGGGAGAGGGAGCGGGAAACCTGGGAGGAGGGAGCTGGAAGGGGGAAGCAAGGGGAAGAAGGGGGAGGGGAAGCTCAGGGCTCAGTGTTGGGGTCTCGCCAGACCAACTTGACTTTCATGCTAACCTGCTCCTGGGTTCACATGTGGCCTTTGGTGGCCAGGCTGGCAGCTATCCTGCCATAGATGGCCTCGTTCCTCTGTCTAGTGTGGAGATCATGGACGTTGGGGGCATCCCCCCCAAACCTGAATAAGGTCCATGATCTCCATCCTGGACCAGGAAGGCGCCCGCCTTCTCCAGCCCCTGTCAGGCTCCTGGGAGCTGGCAGGCTGCTCCTGGGGAGCGGTGGAGGGCTGGCTGCCAGTGGCTTGCTGGCTCATGTTTTGGGGCCACTGGGTCAGGGGCCCCGGTGGCCACTGCTGGCTCTGGGCTGGCAGGCTTGGAGCTGGCACAGGCACTGTGGCCAGGGTATACCCTTTTAGTGGCTCTGGGGCTGGGGGAGAGGAGAGTAAGTTTTCCTGGTTGTGCCCAGAGTGGCCACCAGGGCTCCCTGGGCAGGGCTGGAGGCCCCTATTTCGAATCAAGTGTCTACACAGCACTTATTTCGAAATAGGTATTTCGAATTTGGTGTTACTCCTCATAGAATGAGGTTTACCAAATTCGAATTAAGGGCTCCACTATTTCAAATTAAATTCGAAATAGCAGTTTGCATGTGTAGACGCTATTAAAGTTAATTCGAAATAATGGCTGTTATTTCGATTAACTTTGCAGTGTAGACATACCCTAAGGTATTAGCTATCATCTTTGAAAAGTCATGGTAGTTGGAAGAGATGCCAGAAGACTGGACAGGGGCAAATATAGTGCCCATCTATAAAAAGGGAAATAGGAACAACCCAGGAAACTACAGACCAGTCAGTTTAACTTCTGTGCCAGGGAAGATAATGGAGCAAATAATTAAGGAATTCATCTGCAAGAGAATAAGGTGATAAGTAACAGCCAGTATAATAAGGGCACCGTTTCAAGAGAGCAGGGGTGGCAGCAGCTGTGCATACCAGGACGCTGCTTTTTTTCTTCCTATTCCCCTCACTATCAGGGAGTGAAGGGAAAGTGCATGGCTTCTGTGCATGCCTCTCACTCCTGGCTGGTGAAGGGAGGGGGCAGAGCAGTAATTCACAGAATACAAATACTTTCCCCTCACTCACTGATAGTCGGGGAATGGGAAGAAAAGTTGTGTCATGGTATGCACAGCTGCTGACAACCCATGCCCTGCTCTCCCGAAATGGCACCCTTGTAGCATAGATTTGTAAAGAACAAATCATGTCAAACCAATCTAATAGCTTTCTTTGGTGGGATAACAAGTCTTGTGGACAAGGGGGAAGCGTGGTAGCTATGGGATTCCTAGATTTTGGTAAAGCATTTGATACAGTCTCGCATGATCTTCTTATCAATAAATTAGAGAAATGATGGGGCTCCTATAAGGTGGGTGCATAACTGGCTGGATAACCATTCTCAGAAAGTAGTTATTAATGGTTCACAGTCATGCTGGAAGGGCATAACAACCGAGGTTCCGCTCAGTTGTGGGACTGGTTCTGTTCAATATTTTCATCAACGATTTAGATAATAGCATAGAGAATGGCAACGCTCATTAAGTTAGCAGAGGATACCAAGTACTTTGGAGGATAGGGTCATAATTCAAAATGATCTTGACAAACTGGAGAAATGGTCTGAGGTAAATAGGATGAAGTTTAACAAGGACGAATGCAAAGCACTCTGCTTAGAACGGAACAATCAGTTTCACACGCACAAAATGGGAAATGACTGTTTAGGAAGGAGTACTGCAGAAAAGGATCTAGGGGTGTGTCTAGACTAAGGGTTTTGTCGACAAAAATGGACTTTTGTCGACAAAACTATACCTGCATCTACACTACCGCCACGTTCTGTCGACAGTAAGTCGACAAAACACGGCAGTTTTGTCAGTGGCAGTAAACCTCATTCTACGAGGAATAATGCCTTTCTCGACAGAATTCTGTCGACAAAACGTAAGTGTAGATGCAGGGAAGAATTTATGTCGACATTAAAGGCCTCCAGGAAGAAGCCCTGGTGGACACTCCTGCCACAGCTTTCAACTCTATTGTTCCTGCCTGTAGCCATCTTTAAAAGGCACAGGCACCCAGGATTACTATTCTGGCAGCAAGCCAGCTACAGCCAGGACCCTGAGGCTGCACAGCTCTGTCTGGTCAGGAACCTTGGAACCATGTCCCAGGGACAAGCCCCCCAAGACCCCTCTGGCCCTTCCAGGGACACATCCCTGCAGGAAGCCAGGGGCACCAAACACGGGTCACCCTCCTGGTCTGGGCCTGAGATAAAAGCCCTCTTGGAGCTGTGATCTGAGGAGGAGGCTCTTCAGCTCCCACAGTCCAGGTGCAGAAACGCGGACATCTATGCCAGAATGGCTGATGGCCTGGCAAGGAAAGGCCACCACCTCTGCACCGTACCCCAGGTCAGAGCCAAGGTGAAGGAGCTGTGGCAGGGGTATGTTAGGGCCTGTGAGCGCAGCTCCCACTCTGGGGAAACGGCACACTACTCTGCCTACTATGAGGACCTGGACCAGATCCTGGGAGCAGGGGAACCCCTGCCTCCTGAGAGGCTTGTGGAGTCTGGCTTAGAGACCCCTGTGCAGCAGCGGCCGCAACTCCAGGCAGATGACCAGGAGCTCCAAGAGGAGGAGGAGGAGGAGGAAGACAGCACCAGGAGCACCCAGGAGCCAGATGCCCACGCTCAGGAGGCCTCCCAGACAACTTCAGACACCAGGGAGGGAACATCAGGTGAGTGCTGTGAGGGCCCAACACACACAGGGCAGGGCAGGCGGGAGCAAACTGGATGGTGCAGTGCTGTGACGTGTCATGCTAATCACAGCCTGGGGGGGGCACACCCATGGCAACCCTCATGGCGGGCCGTCCTACCTCTGCACCCACACGGCTGTGAGGCACCACCTGCTCCTGCAGGCAGTGATGCCAGGTGCAGGCATGGGTTGGGGATGCTGGGATTGCCACACAGCTTCAGGCCTTTCAGCAATCTGTGGGAACCCCAGCTGTGGCCTGACACTTGTCTGTGCTGTTTGGCCATAGGGTGTGTGTGGGGGGGGGGGGGCAGGATGGTGGCCTGCACACCTTCTGGGCTCCAGGGAGGCTGTGGCTGCTGGCCAGGCCACACCATGCCTTACTGAGACGCACATGAGCATCCTCTGACCCTAGGACAGGCACTGCCTGCTGAGAGGAAGGAGGGCATGCCCTCTCAGGGAAAGTGTGGGCATGCATGACTGACGACTTTTCCCTCCTGTCCTCCACAGCCGGACCAGCTGACCAGGAGGGGGCGTCACACCTGCCCCACCACCCAGATGGCTGCAGGGAACCCGTTGGCACTGGCGCACGTATTTTGAGCTGGTGCGGCAGCACATCTCGGTCCTGCAAGGGATGCAGGATGCAATGAACCGGAGGATGGAGACAGAGGCAGAGTGGCGCAGGCGCTTGCTGGAGGAATTTGCCCAGCAGCGCACTAAGATCTGCACTGCTATCCGGGAGGCCATGGCCTTCCCTAGTCATATGCCTGGTCCTGCTCCTCCTGTTCAGCCTGCCCCCCCAACCCCCCCGCCCCAGCCCCTGCGATCCCAGACCCAGGTACAGCCCCACCTCCTGCCCAGCCCCCTACTGTCCCAGCCTGCATGCGCGGCCGTGTGCGAAAAGGCCTCCGCAGCCAAAGTGCCAGGGGATTTTCATCAAGGCAGCACCCTCAGCCCTGAGCCTCCCTCCCTCCTTCCAGGTTGACATTCCCCCTTCCCACCTGTGAGCGGCACTGAGAGAAGCACTTTACTTTGTTTACAAACACTTTTTTTTTCTGAACAAAAGAGTATTTTAGTTTTTCAAAAAACCAACAGTGAAATAAACTGTAAACATTTTTTCACCAACACCCGTCTCTGTTGTCAGTGTGTGATGAATGCGTACAATGTGTGAATGTGGAGCCTGGAGGGGTTTGGGGAGGAAGGCACTGGGCGCATGGGGCAATCCCACATTTAGAAGGGCCTGGGGAAAATCATTGGCCTCCTTGGGAGAACTGCTCCCTTAGGGCTTCTTGAAAGCGCAAGCCCAGCTGGTGGGCTTGCCGGATGGCAGCTGTCCAGGGCTGCTCAAAGTGCTTCCCCTCCACATCAGCCCTTGTCTCCCACACAGGGAGGAAGGCCTCCCCTTTCCTCTCCACTAGGTTATGCAGCACACAGCATGCAGCAACCACATTGGGGATGTTGTGTTCCCCCATGTCCAGCTGAGTGAGCAAGCATCTAAATCTGCCTTTCAGACAGCCAAAGGCGCACTCCGCCTGGAAGCGAGCCCGATTCAGGCAGGAGTTAAACAGTTCCCTGCTCGCATCCAGGTGGCCAGTGTAAGGCTTTATGAGCCAGGCCATAAGAGGGTACGCCACATTGGCCACAATGCACGTAGGCATCTGCACATCCCCGACTGCATAGTTCCTCTCTGGGAAAAGTGCCCCAGCCTGCAGCCTGCAGTAAAGGTAGGAGTTCCGGAATATGCAGGCACCGTGTGCCCGGCCTGACCACCCGACACAAATGTCTGTGAATTGTCCCTGGTGGTTGACCAGGGCCTGCAGCACCATAGAAAAATAGCCCTTTCTATTAATATACTGTGCTGCTCGATGGGGTGGTGCGCGAATTGGAATGTGAGTCCCGTCGAGTGCTCCACCACAGTTCGGAAAACCCAGCCCCGCAAATCTGGCCAAGATGGTATGCAGGTCTCCGAGGTGGACAGTACTGTGAAGCAGCTCCAAATTGATGGCCGTCACCATCTGCAGAAAGGGACTGTAAGCAGCGGGGTGACAGTCCTGTCCCGTCAGGTAAGTACTGAGCCCCCCCTTACTTGCGCTTCCCCGACCCGGGGTTAAGTTCTGAGAAGCTTTCGGGTGCACTGGCCTGTGATTCCGGGCTTTGTCTGCCCGCTGCTGCTAGGAGGGTGGGGTAGGGGGGCCCGGGCCCGCCCTCTCTCATGGGCCCCAGCCCAGGGCCCTAAGGACAGGTTCGGTGGGACCCGTCCAGCCGGAGGGGCTAACGCCTGCAACGCACCGGCTCACTGGCTCCACGCCCCGCCCTGGGCTACTTCCTACCCCACCGTCACCCCCTGGACCCCTTTTCTTGACCCCCCTTCTCTTCCCCCACGGGTGCGTCCGCCACTCAGGTGCCCACTCTCCCTCCTCCTTCTCCTCCGGCGTCTTCCCTTTACTCCCTCTCCTCTCTCGGAGTCCTCCCCTTTCCTCCCTCCCTCCTTCGGCGTCCTTCCCTTTTCCTCGGCGTCCTCCCCTTTCCTCCTTCGGCGTCCTTCCCTTTTCTCCTGCGTCCTCCCGCCGTGACGTCGGCCGGCGCACACGTCACGGCCCACGTGGCGTGCCCCGGCTCCCGTACGCCGGCTGGCACGCCCCTCCGGCGCCGCCCCCACCTGTCAGCTGAGCGGCGGCGGCCGTACAGGGTCCGCACGCCACCCGCTCTCTCTGTGCCGCTCCCAGGAGCGCGAGCGCGACTGCGGGGTCAGTGCGGGGCGGGTCTGCCTCCGCGGGGAGGAGGCCGCCCGTCCCGTCACATGCCTCCCCCCTTAAGTTCCCCTCTGCCCTTATTTGGTCTCCCTCGTCCTTTTCTGCAATTCTTGAAAAGAAGTCCGCATTACCGTGGGCCTTCCCGGCCCGGTGGCTGACCTCGAAGTGGTAGGGTTGTAATGCCAGGTACCACCTCATTATTCGTGCGTTGGAGTCTTTCATGGCCAGGAGCCATCGAAGGGGGGGTGTGGTCGGTTACCGCTTTGAAGGGGCTGCCTAAAAGATAATATCGTAACATATCAATCACCCACTTTACCACCAACGCTTCCTTTTCTATCGTAGAATATTTTTGTTCTCGGGGCAGTAATTTACGGCTCACGTATACAATCGGGTGTTCCTCCCCCCCTTCCCCTTGGGAGAGAACGGCCCCGAGCTCTAGTTTAGAAGCGTCCGTCTGCAGAACAAATGGCTTGGTGAAGTCGGGTTGAGATAGTACGGGTGCCTGGATCAGGCTCTGTTTCAGGGTCCTAAAGGCCTCCTTGCATCCCTGGTCCCACCGCACCCTTTTCGGGGCTGAGTTCCGTGTTAGGTCCGTCAGTGGGGCGGCCAGGGTCGCGAAGTCCGGAACAAACCGTCGGTAGTAGCTGGCAAGCCCCAGGAACTGCCAGACCCGCCGCTTTGTAGTTGGGGCTGGGTAGTCCCGCAGGGCTTCGATCTTACCTACTTGGGGCCGGATCTTACCTCCCCCCACTGTGTAGCCTAAATATGACACCTCCCGCTCTCCAAAGTGGCATTTAGCTGGGTTGGCGGTTAGTCCAGCCTCTTGTAATGAGGTTAGCACGGCTTCCACCGGCTGCAGATGTCCCTGCCATGTTGTACTATAGATTATTATATCATCTATATATGCGGCGGCGTATTGCTCGTGAGGCCGTAGTACCCGATCCATTAGCCTCTGGAAGGTTGCGGCTGCCCTGTGGAGACTGAACGGCATCCTGACGAACTGGTATAGGACAAAGGGTGTTGAGAATGCCTTCTTTTCGCAAGACTCTGCCGTTAATGGGATCTGCCAATACCCCTTTGACAGATCAACCGTGGACAAGTACCGGGCGGCCCCTAATCTCTCCAGCAACTCGTCTATCCTGGGCATTGGGTATGCGTCGAACTGCGACACTGCATTGATCTTCCGAAAATCAATACAGAATCGGATTGTTCCGTCTGACTTGGGGACCAATACGATGGGGCTTCTCCAGGCACTGCGTGACTCTTCGATCACCCCCCAGCGCAGCATCTTTTTTATCTCCTCACGTACCGTCCCCCATAATTTCCAAGGGAGGGGTCTGACCTGGTCGCAGACTTTACACCCTGGTTCCGTCGTGATGTGGTGGCTTGTCACGTCAGTCCGCCCTGGGGTTGTCGTCAACACCTGTGGGAATTTGCTCAAAGTGTTCAGGAGCTCGTCCCGTTGAGCAGGGGCCAGGTCCCACCCCACCTGTAGATCCGGGATTATCTTTTCCTCTCTTGACCCTTCCATGTACCCGGTGAACTCCTCCCTCGCCCGCCACGCCTTAAGGAGGTTAACGTGATAAATGTTCGTGGATTTCCTTCTTCCGGGCATCCTAATTTCGTAATTCACTTCCCCCACCCGCCGGGTTACTTCAAAGGGACCTTGCCATCGGGCCAGCAGCTTTGATGTCTGCTCGAGTAGTAACAAGAGGACCCTATCTCCCGGCTGGAAGATCCTTACTCGGGCATTTTGATTGTAATATTGTGCCTGACGTTCCTGTGCTTCTACCAGATTTTGCTTGGCGAACTCCCCAACCCGCCGTAACCTTTCTCTCAACTCGAGGATGTATGGCACGGCTCCCTGGACCCTGGTCGATTGCTCCTCCCAGGACTCCCTAATAATGTCTAGGATTCCGCGGGATTGTCTACCATAAAGTAACTCGAAGGGCGAGAAGCCTGTTGAGGCTTGGGGCACTTCTCTCACTGCGAACATCAGTGCGGGTAGGGCCCGGTCCCACTCCTTAGGGTCCTCCTCCACAAACTTCTTGAGCATACTTTTAAGCGTTCGGTTGAACCTCTCGACAAGCCCGTCTGTTTGTGGATGATAAACTGAGGTCCTTAATGTTTTCACGTGGAGGAGGCGGCATAGTTCTCTCATCAATGTGGACGTGAAGTTTGTTCCTTGGTCCGTCAGGATCTCTTTCGGCAGGCCCACCCTCGCGAAAATTTTGACTAATTCCCCTGCCAGCGTGGGGGCCGTGGTGTTCCGCAGGGGTACGGCCTCCGGGTAACGGGTGGCGTAATCTATCACCACGAGAATATATTGATACCGATTACCGGTTCGCTCCAAGGGGCTGACCAGGTCCATCGCTATCCTTTGGAATGGGACATCTACCACTGGCAGCGGCACGAGTGGGGCCCTGGGTACCCGCCCCGATCCCGCCTTCTGACATTCCGGACACGAGTCGCAGAAGTCTTTCATGGCCCGGTAAATACCTGGCCAATAGAATCTTTGAAGCAGGTGCCATGTGGTCTTTTCATACCCCAGGTGCCCCGCCCAGGGGTTACTATGCGCTAACTCCAGTAACCTCCGGTGATACCTGCCCGGTACCAGCAACTGGGAGGTCACCTCCCCTACCTCTCTTCCCTCGTTGATTCTGTAGAGGCGGTCTCCTTGGATCTCGAAGTGCGGGTAGGCCAGGGCTGTTTTCGGAGTGCCTTCTGCTTCCATATTGGCGGCAGCGCTCTCCCAGGCCTGTTGGAGGAGGGGGTCCTCCCTCTGCTCCCTAACAAAATCCGCGGACCACTCCTCTTCTCCTATGTTCATGCCGGGCCCCTCTGTTCTTTCGATTCCTCCTTGCCGGGGTCTTACGTGTGGTGGGGCCCACGGCCCCTGGGTCCCTACGGGGTCCGTGGCCAAGGCCGGTTCCCTCTCCCCTGACTCCATCCCAGGCCATTCTCGGAGGGCCTGCTCAAAACCCCTCCAATCTCGCCCGAGGAGGACCGGATAGACCAGCCCCAGGACGAGGGCTACATAAGACCAGCCCTCCTGGCCCCCTTCCTTAATGCGTACCCATGCCGTGGGGTACGATTCGACCCGCCCGTGTACGCATTGGACGAGCACCGGGGGTCCTCGGGGGCCATCTACTCCCACTAAGTCAGCCCTTACCAATGTCTGTCCACACCCGGAATCCACCAGGGCAGTAACCACCCGGCCTTCCACTTCTACTTCCTTTAATATCCTCCCCTGGTCCCGTGTCCCTGGCACACACCCTCCGATCATTACCTGTCCATACGAGCAGTCCATATATGGGCAGTCCCGTTTAAAATGTCCCTCCTGGCCGCATTGATAGCATCCTCCGGTTGACGGTCGTGACAGGGGGGGATGTTCCATCGGGGCTTCTCGGGGCAGTTCTCGCGACGCGGGTCCTTCTCTCACAGGTCGGCTCCACACGGGTGCCAGTCGCCTCCCCACCCCCTTTCCCGGGCTACGTGGGCCTCCTGTCCCCCTACCATCCCCGGGATGCGTCGGGCGTGCCCCCCTTTCCGCACTGGGGACGTTCTCTCTCCACCTTGTGCCTCCCCCTTCCCCCACCTCGGCCGCCAAATAGTCCTCCATCAAGGTCACTGCCTCGTTAAGTGACGATGGGCGGTGCCGTCGGACCCAACGCTGCCCCTCCCCCGGCAAAATGTGGACAAACTGCTCCAACACTACTTTCTCTGCCACCTGTGGTCCAGTATGTTGGTCTGGTTCCATCCAGCGCCACCCGGCCTCTCTCAACCGTTGGGCCACCACCCAGGGTCGCACCCCCGTGGGGTACTTTTCTTGCTGGAACCACTGCCGATAGGACTCTGGGGTGATCCCTAGTTGGTCCAATATGGCCTCCTTTACTTTAAAGTAGTGTAGGGCATTGCGCGGATCTAGGCTCCGATAGGCCAGCTGAGCGGGGCCCGTAAGGTACGGAGCCAGGAGCGTGGCCCAATGTTGCTCTGGCCACCGGGCCGTGGTGGCCACTCTTTTGAAGGTGGTCAGGAACGCCTCGGGGTCGTCCGTGGGTCCCATGTTAGTTAGTCTCACCGGCAATTGAGCCAGGGGCCCTCCCTCAGTCCCCTCCCCCCCCCGCGCCAAGGACTGCCCCTGCCCCAGGCTCGCCCATTGTCTCACCCATCGCTCCTGTTGCGCCTGGTTCTGCTCTGCCAAGTCCTTCAGGAGCTGTCTTTGTTGGTCTTGCTGTTGGGTGGACAGCTGCTGCAGGAGGGCTGCTTGCTGTTGTTGCTGTTGCCGTTGGTATTCGGTCAACCACTTGAACACGTCCCCGACCTCCATCTTCGGGAGGGCTTGCTCCTCGCACCATACTGAGGTAGCGGCCCTATCCGGCTCCTCCTTAGTGAGCCTCCTCTTCTTCCCCCCCCGCCCCTTTTTTTTTTTTTTTTTTTAAATCCCTTCCCCTTTGTCCTACTGCTGTGGGGTCTTATGATCTGCCCCCATTCTCCACCACGTGTAAGCAGCGGGGTGACAGTCCTGTCCCATCAGATAAATACTGAGCCCCCCCTTACTTGCGCTTCCCCGACCCGGGGTTAAGTTCTGAGAAGCTTTCGGGTGCACTGGCCTGTGATTCCGGGCTTTGTCTGCCCGCTGCTGCTAGGAGGGTGGGGGTCCGGGCCCGCCCTCTCTCACAGGCCCCAGCCCAGGGCCCTAAGGACAGGTTCGGTGGGACCCGTCCAGCCGGAGGGGCTAACGCCCGCAACGCACCGGCTCACCGGCTCCACGCCCCGCCCTGGGCTACTTCCTACCCCACCGTCACCCCCTGGACCCCTTTTCTTGACCCCCTTCTCTTCCCCCACGAGTGTGTCCGCCACTCAGGTGCCCACTCTCCCTCCTCCTTCTCCTCCGGCGTCTTCCCTTTACTCCCTCTCCTCTCTCGGAGTCCTCCCCTTTCCTCCCTCTCTCCTTCGGCGTCCTCCCCTTTTCTCCGGTGTCCTCCCCTTTCCTCCTTCCCTCCTTCGGCGTCCTCCCCTTTTCTCCTGCGTCCTCCCGCCGTGACGTCGGCCGGCGCGCATGTCACGGCCCACGTGGCGTGCCCCGGCTCCCGTACGCTGGCCGGCACGCCCCTCCGGCGCCGCCCCCGCCTGTCAGCCGAGCGGCGGCGGCCGTACAGGGTCCGCACGCCACCCGCTCTCTCCGTGCCTCTCCCAGGAGCGCGAGCGCGACTGCGGGGTCAGTGTGGGGTGGGTCTGCCTCCACGGGGAGGAGGCCGCCCGTCCCGTCACAGGGACAAATACAAACACACATAACAGGACATTAGAGGAATTGCGTGAGGTGATGAGAGGTGCTCCCCCACCCCTCCCTTCCCAGATCCCGAGAGCCCCCCCCTCAGGCAACCCCCCCGTACCTCCCCGCACCACCTCAAGGTGAGGCCAGGCAGGCTTCTATCACTCCCACCCCATCCCCCATTCCCTGTGCCCAGTCCTGACCATCCCCCTTATCCGCCTGCCCCTGCCCCCAAGGACTGTCCCCTGAGAGTGACTTACCTCCATCAAGATGGCTCCAACAATAGACCTCCCCATGCCAAACTGATGTCCCACGGAGCAGTAGCTGTCGGGGGTGGCCAGTTTCCACAGAGCAATAGCAACACGCTTCTCCAGGGGGATGGCGGCCCACAAGCAGGTGTCCTGGCATTGCAGAGCCAGGGCAAGCCAGGCACAGAGCTCCTGGAAGGTGGACTTCCGCATACGGAAGTTTCGGAGCCACTGGTCGTCGTCCCATTGCTGCATAACAAGATGGTCCCACCAGTCAGAACTGGTGTCCAGCCTCCAAACTCGCCTCTCCAGGAATAAGTTCGGGGGCAAGGGCAGTAGGGCTGCAGCCTGAGTGAGGGGCTCAAAGCTGGGCTCTGAATCCAGCTCTGCCGAAAACGTCATGATGCTCTCATGAAGATGCAGCAGAACTTCCAGCATCACAGTGTGGGGCCATCGCCTGCCCAGGGACAGCTCAGGCTCCATGGCCAAAAACACAGTGCATAGCAAAAAACCAAACCTGAAAATAAACTGCCGTGGTGTCCGAGGAAGCAGGGCAACCAGAGCAAGAACTGCAGCAGCTTTGCTTTCCCTCTTGGAGGTAAGCAAGCCAGAAGCAGGAGCAGAGCAACGGCTGTCCAGGAGGAACCCTTTAAGTACACGTCTCTGCAAGGAGCATGCAGCAGCGCCTGGACTTTAAGGCTGCCCCTGTGACCTGCCAGAAGCACTTCCGGGGGCCTTCTTTTGTCGACAGAGCATCCGCTAGTCTGGACGCTCTTTGTCGACAAAGCGGATCGATTTTTCGATCCGCGTAATGCAGTGTAGATGCTTTTTGTCAACAGAGGCTTTGTCGACAGTATCTGTCGACAAAGCCTCTGTCGATAAAAGCCTGTAGTCTAGAACGACCCTAGGAGTCATAGTGGACCACAGGCTAAACATGAGTCAAGAGAGTTATACTGTTGCAAAAAAAGCAAACATTGTTCTGGGATGCATTAACGGGAGTATTGTGAGCAAGACACGAGAAGTAATTATTCCGCTCTACTCTGCACTGATTAGGCCTCAATTAGAGTATTGTATCCACTTCTGGGCACCACATTTCAAGAAAGATGTGGAGAAATTGGAGAGGGTCCAGAGAAGAGCAATAAAAATGATTAAAGTTCTAGAAAACATGAACTCTGAGGGAAGACTGAAAAATTTGGGTTTGTTTAATTTGGAAAAGAGAAGATTGAGAGGGAACATGATAGCAGCTTTCAAGTACCTAAAAGGGTGTTACAAGGAGGAGGGAGAAAAATTATTTTCCTTGACATTTGATTATAGGACAAGAAGCAGTGGGCTTAAATTGCAGCAAAGGAGGTTTAGGTTGGACATTAGAAAAAACTTCCTGTCAGGGTAGTTAAACACCAGAATAAATTGCCTAGGAGGTTCTGGAATCTCCATCACTGGTGACATTTAAGAACAGGTTAGATAAACATCAATCAGGCATGATCTAGATCAGAGCTACTCAACTTTGGAAGCCCCAGGGGCCACAATGATACTCTCAGCACATGCTGAGGGCTGCAACTTAAGTGTGGTTGCATATACATGCTGTGGCGGCGCGTCGGGGTTGCCCCGCCTCCTGCACCCCGTAGTGGCACGAACAGACTCCACCAGCCAGTAGAATAGTCCCCTCCCTGCACCGCTCCGGGGGGACTGGCCCAGGCCTGTCCTCTGTGGTCGCACCCACCCTTGCACTCGCCTTGATCTCTGGCCAGGGTCTCTCGGGCCGGGGCCATGAGCTCAGCGAGCCTTCCCTGGACAGTCAGGGCGTCTTCCACCCCCGAAGCTCCATCCAGGGAGGTCTTCCCCTCCCATAACTCTCTCAGCAAGCCCAGGGGCTCCTCTATACGGGGTAGGGGCCCCCAAGCAGCTTTCCTCCCGTCTTCGGCCTTCCCGCCCCTCTGGTAGGAGTTGCAGGACCGGCAGTACTGCTGCACGGCTGCAAATATCCCCGGCCAGTAGAAGTGTTGGAGCAGCCTCAGCCGGGTGCGTCGGATCCCCCGGTGGCCCCGCAATGGGGTCATTGTGGGCCAAATACAGCAGCTTGTGGCGATACCTTTGGGGGACGACCAGCTGCCGCTGGACCCCCCATGCCCTCACCTTCCTGGGGGGAAGCCATTCCCGGAACAGGAATCCCGGCTCCCACAGGAATCTCTCCTGGCCTCCTCTCCCCAGGGGCTGAGCTGCACGGAGGCCAGCCTGGTCCCTCAGCCTCTGCAAGGAGGGGTCTGCCTGCACTGCAGCCTGGAATTCAGCCGCTGGGGCAGGGATTGGGACCTGTTCCCCGCCCTTGCCTAGGACCGGAGTCCCAGCTTGGCTGGACCCCGTGTCCCCTGGGATGGGGCCCTGAGGACCCTGCATGGAGTCCTTCCCTGGATCCAGGTTGCCAGCCCCTCACTGGCTCTGGCTCCGGGCGGTGACTAGAGCCCGCTGGGATTCATGGGGCCACTCCTCTAGGTCATTCCCCATCAGCACTTCTGTGGGCAAGTGCGGGTGCACCCCCACTTCCTTGAGACCTTCCTTGGCCCCCATTTCAGATGCACCCTGGCTACAGGCACCTTAAACGGGGACCCGTCTATGCCCTTCAGGGTCAGCTGAGTGTGGGGTACTACCCGGTCTGGGGCCACTATGTCAGATCGGGCCAGCATCACCTCCACCCCCGTGTCCCAGAAACCCGTCACCTTCCTACCATCCGCCTCCAGGGGTACGAGGCACTCGCTCCACAGGGGCCGTCCTGCCCCCACTCAGTACATGGAGAAATCTGCCCCCCAAGGGTCAGACCTCCCAGGTGAGGTGCACTGAGCATCCTCCCCCCCCACTCTGAGCTGAGGTTTGCCTGCCAGCCCCTGCCTCTGGGGCAGCCTGCCCTTCCTTCAGCTCCAGCCAGTTAACCCTGGAAAGACCCAGGTCATGGGACCTGGTGCAATGAGCTGTCTTGTGGCCTCGTTGCCCACAGCGATGGCAAGTTAGGTTCTGTGGGCCCTTTTGGGTCAGCACTGTCCGGGCCCTGGCTGGTTTTCTGGGGCACCGATGACTGGTCCTGGTCCCTGGGGCTTGCCTCGGAGGTGCCTCTCTCCATCGCTCAGCCGAGAACCGATCTCTGCGCGATTCTCTTTCTCTCTGGGACTCCTGTTCACACCCGGACCGGCTCTCTGTGAACTTGTCTACCAGCCTCCCAGCTTCCTGGGGGTTCTCCGGACTTTGGTCTTTGAGCCACAGCCTCAGGCTGGGTGTGCATGCTTCATAGAACTGCTCCATCATGACCAGCTTGAGCAGTTCCTCTGAGGTCTGGGCTCCGACTCCAGACACCCACTTGGGCAGTATTGCGCCAGGCGGGAGGCCATATCCACATAGGTCTCCCGTGGCCCCTTCTGCACCCCCCGGAACTTTTTCCTGTACATCTCAGGGGTCAGCCCAAACTTGTGCAGCAGGGCCTCCTTGACCTGCTGGTAATCACCTGGCTGTAGGTCCTCTAGCTGATTGAGTACCCTGGCAGCCTCCTGGTTCAGTGCAGGGATGAGCTCCTGTAGCCAGTCAGCTGGGGGAACCCGTTGCAGTCCACAGGCCCTCTCAAAGGAGCTGAGGAACCCATCTATGTTGCCCACGTCCTTCAGTTGGGCCGCCACAAGCTTCTCCAAGTGTCTGGCAGCCCCAGGACCCTGGGGCCCCTCCCCATTCAGCGCAGATGGGGCCCTACCGCTTCTCTGCTCTGCCATGGCCAACTCATGCTGTCGCTGCCTCTCTCGGTCCTGGCGGTCCCTCTCTCGATCTTGGCGCTCCTTCTCTCGGTCCTCTACTTCCAATTCCTTCATCCGCAGCTGGATCTCCAGCTGCCGCAGCTCTGCTGGGTTGGACCCTCCTCTGGGTGGACTATGGTTTGCGGGGGTTCCCCTGGGAGGCTGTCCCGTCTCTCTGGTGGGCTCCAGTGCTTTGCTCACCCTCAGAGCCTGACACGCTCCAAGGGGGGGGTCTGGCTGCTCCCCATGGGGACAGGGTCCCAGCCCCGTGGCTGGTCATTCTCTTCCAGCCGGGCAATCAGCTGGGCCTTGGTTGCTTTTCCCACGGGCAGGCCCCTCTCTCTGCAAAGCCTCACCAGCTCTGCCTTCAGGAGTCGGGTGTAGGCCATCTCCCCGCTGGTCCCCTCGGTGCAGACTTACCAGTCTAGTGCTGCAGCGCCCCACGATTCTCAGGAACCGCTTTGCTCTGTCTCCAGCACGCCTGGCTCGAAGCCCCTTCCTTCTACTGTGCCTTGTCACTTGCTGCTGGCAGCTCCATCCACGGGGTGCAGTGCATCCCGCTCCTGATACCACTATGGCAGAGCGTCGCGGTTGCCACGCCTCCAGCACCCCTGTAGTGGCACGAACAGACTCCACCAGCCAGTAGAATAGAGGGAGTTTATTGCTTCTCCAGGATACAGCACAGCATAGATGTAATCTGGTTACAGGGTGGCCTAGGATGCCTCAGCCCCCGCCTTGAGATGGGGGAGACTGGGCCCCTAAATACCAGCCCCTTCCTTGGCTGCTTCCTCCATGATACCAGACAGAAACCAAACTCACTAACTTCACCCCCCCCCCCCTCCGGCCAGGGCTCCACTCTGCCTTCTTCCCATTGTTCCGCTCCCTGGGAGGTAACTGGTCGGACAGGTTCAGAGCCCCCTTGCATAATGACTCATCCCCTGCCCTGCTGGGTCGTGCTACAGACAGCAGCCAGCGGAGGTCACCCACAGCCCACCGCCCAGCATAGCAACCAGCAAGGTACCTGCACTATGTCACACATGCAAATATATATGCAAATTTATGCAAATAGCTTCTTTTATACTGATGGGCATGAATACAAAGATTAAGGCAAGCTTACACAACATGTAGGCCCCATTTAAGACAGTTCTGTTGATATTAATAAAATGCAATATTTACCCAATTTCCACCCATATGACAGAACTTTTAATGAGCAATGACAGTCCAGGAATTTAACTACTAAAACTCATGTCAACAGAAGACCATTATATTGACTCACTGTTATGCGTGTACTGTTTTAGTTGGCTATCCTCACCCGTTTATCTCGTCCAGGTTGCCCCGGGCTATGGTCCCGGCTGGGGCCTCCATACAAAGCAGGCTTGTCAAATGGAGTCTCTGTCCCCTACTGGGAGACTACAACCGCCGCCAGGTGGCAGGCGGGGAGTCCAGGCCCACCCCCACTCCCGGACCCCGGCCCAGGGCCCTAACGCTGGGAGTCGAACTCCCAGCGGTAACAGGTGGGGGTTCTTCCCCTAAACGCGCCTGTTCTCGGGCTCCGCGACCCAACCCTGGGCCACAATCAGCTCTGCCACTGACATGCTCTTCAACCCTCCTCAAGAGGAGTCCCCTCCCGTGCTCTCATCATGTCAGCCCCCCCCTCATTACCTGCCGCCCTGGCTTCCTCCCCCCTCCTTTGCGCCACTCCCCCCTCTTTACCCTCTTCTGCGGGTGACGTCACCCGCCCCGACTGTCCCACTGATGCCCATGTCCCACCCCTTTGCGTCGCACCGACGACGTCGGATGACGTCAGCGCTCAAGGTGGCCGCTCGCCTGCCACCCCGCTTCTCAGCTGTAGTGCAGCGGTGTTGCGCGAATCCGCCCCGGGCGCCTCCGGCGGCGTTCGGCTTGCCGCCGCCTGTGCCGCACCCGCACTTCCCCCGCCCGTGTCCGTCCCCCCTGGGTGGGGATCATGACGGGGTTGCCTCACCCCGTCACACCCCTCCCCCTTAAGGTAGTCCTTATACTCGCTGTTACTTCTTGCCCTGTTTCCGCCGATCATGAAAGACAGTCTGCGTTTTGGTTTTCTCTACCCGGTCTATGAATAACTTTGAAATGGTAGGGTTGTAGACTCAGGTACCACCGTAGTATTCGGAGGTTCGTGTCCTTCATCGTCTGAATCCATTTTAAAGGTGCGTGGTCTGTCACCGGCGTAAAGTGGTTTCCTACAAGAAAGTAGCGCAAGGTATCGACCACCCACTTGATGGCTAACGCCTCTTTTTCTATTGTAGCATAGTTTTTCTCTCGGGGAAATAGTTTTCGACTCAGGTGCACCACCGCTTGCTCAACCCCTCCCTCCTCGTGCGCCAATACCGCCCCGAGTCCCACCTCCGAGGCATCTGTCTGTAGGATAAATGGTCTATCAAAGTCTGGTTGGCGTAACACGGGGGCCGTTATCAAGCATTTTCGCAAGGCCTCAAAAGCGTGTAACCCCTGGGGGGTCCACGTCACTCGCTGCGATTGCCCCTTTCTCATGAGGTCTGTCAGGGGTGCTGCTAGTGAGGTGAAGTGTGCGATAAACCGCCTGTAGTATCCGGCCAACCCCAGAAACTGTCGTATCTGTCTTTTCGTATTGGGGCGGGGGTAGTCCCGGACGGCTTGGACCTTATCCACCAATGGCTTTAGCTGGCCGTTGCCCACCGTATACCCAAGGTATGATACCTCCCGCTTACTGAAGTGGCACTTCTTCGGGTTGGCCGTTAGTCCGGCCCGACTCAGCGCTTCTAGCACCGCACCCAGGTGTCGTAGGTGTTCCTCCATGATGCGCTAAAAACGATGACATCATCAATATAGGCGACCACATAGTTGCGGTATTCGTTGAGAACGTGGTTCATCAGTCGCTGACACGTAGCGGCAGCCCCATGGAGCCCGAATGGCATAGTCACAAACTGGTACAGACCAAAAGGGGTCGTAAAGGCCATCTTTTCTCGCGACTCCGGTGTCAACGGGATCTGCCAGTACCCTTTCGTTAAATCTATCGTCAATAAATATTTGGCTTGCCCGAGCCGTTCCAGGAGTTCATCTATCCGAGGC
The DNA here is from genome assembly GCA_032595735.1 of Pelochelys cantorii. Taxonomy (NCBI): domain Eukaryota; kingdom Metazoa; phylum Chordata; order Testudines; family Trionychidae; genus Pelochelys; species Pelochelys cantorii. The sequence continues at coordinate 46,648,079 of CM064335.1, forward strand.
ATGGGGTACGCATCAAATTTCGAGATGGCATTTACTTTGCGAAAATCTATGCAAAACCTTTTTGGGGACTAACACGATAGGACTTCGCCACTCGCTATGGGATTCCTCTACGACGCCCCATCGAATCATATCGTGTAGTTCTTTCTGCACCGTTTCCCACATTTTGTGGGGTATTGGGCACACAATGTCCCTCACCTTTTGCCCTGGGTCCGTGATAATGGCGTGGCTCACAAGGGGCGTCCTCCCTGGCCAATTTGTCAACCCCTCCACCGCCTGTTCTAGTACGCTCTGTAGTTTTGTCCCGCTGGGTGGGGGTCAGGGCTTCACCTATCTGGCTTGCCACCCAGGTAATCTCTTCCTCCCCCCAGGGTCCAAATTCTACTTCGGTGGTTAGAACCTCTTCTGGCGGTGTTTCCCGGGCCGTCCATTTTTTTAGCAAATTCACATAATAGATCTGTTTTCGGCATCTCTTCCCCTCTACCTGTACCTCGTAATCCACCGCCCCCACTTTCCTCAACACCCTAAAGGGACCCTGCCAGCGGGCTAATAGCTTAGAGTCCCCTGTGGGTAGTAAAACTAATACTGGGTCCCCTGGGTTAAATTCCCTCATTTGGGCCCCGCGATTATACTGCCGTACCTGGGCTGCTTGGGCTCGTTGTAGATTTTCTTGGGCCCACTGGCCTACGGTGCACATCCTGTCCCTTAGCTTAATAACATACTGGGCGGACCCTAAGGCCGTAGACGTCTGTTCCTCCCACCCTTCTCTCAGGAGGTCCAGTATTCCCCACGGGCAACGCCCGTATAATAATTCAAAGGGGGAATACCCGACTGAGGACTGCGGTACTTCCCAGACGGCAAAGAGTAGAGGGGGAAGAAGCTTGTCCCAATCTCGTGGGTCATCTTGTACCAACCTCCGCAACATCGTCTTTAATGTCCGGTTAAACTGCTCGACTAACCCGTCTGTCTGAGGATGGTATACCGATGTCCGTATCTTCTTGATCTGCAGCCATTTACACAGCTCGACCATCAGCTGCGACGTTAAGTTAGGTCCTTGATCTGTCAAAATTTCCTTAGGGAGACCGACCCTCGCGAACATTTTCATCAGTTCGTCCACTAAGATCGGGGCGGTTGTTCTACGGAGGGGGACTGCCTCGGGGTAACAGGTGGCGTAATCCACCACCACGAGGATGTATTGATGGCCCCTCCGTGTCCGCTCCAGGGGCCCCACTAGGTCCAACCTGATCCTCTCAAATGGTTTGCCAACCAGGGGGAGGGGTACTAGTGGGGCCCGGGGTACTTTTACCCCCGATGTCAACTGGCACTGGGGGCAGGAGGTGCAGAAATCTTTGGTGTCCTTGTACACCCCCGGCCAGAAAAATCTTTGCAACACCCATTGCTGGGTTTTCTCAACCCCTAAGTGTCCCGCCCATGGGTTGTCGTGTGCTAGCTCCATCACCCGCCACCGGTAGGCTCGCGGCACCACTGACTGGGCTTCCTCTTCCAGCTGCTCACCCCTTTTTACGATTCGGTACAGTCTGTCCTGCTGGATCTCGAAGTGGGGTCCTTGGATAGCCTCACCGCCCAGCCCCTCTTCGCTTCCCCCTACCGCCTTGGCACTTTCCCATGCGTGTCGGAGTGTTGGGTCCTCCCGTTGCGACGTTACAAAGTCGTCAATGTCGGGCTCTAATGCCATAGGTGGTGGTAGCCTCCTTGGCTCCCCTCCTCTTGGGCGGGTGTGACCGGGGCTCTCCTCCCCCTGAGCTACCCAGACTGGTTTACTTCCCTTCCCTCGGGTTTTTCCCTCTGTCTGCAAGAGAGATTGGAATCCGGGCCAATCTCGTCCCAACAGGACCGGGTGCGGCAGCTGTCTGGCTACTGCTACTCTTACCGTGCCGCCTCCTTGCCCGTCGTGTATGTCCGCCTGGGCGGTCGGGTATGGTCGTATATCCCCATGTACACACCGGATCCACACGGGGGGGCCCGCGGGGCACCCGGGGTCCCAAGGTGGCAGCCCTGACTACTGTCTGCCCACACCCAGAGTCCAGTGCCGCTTCCACCACCTTTCTGTTCACTCACACCCAGCACGTAATCTGATGCCGGCTTACCTCTCGTCTTGGGGTTCTCCCCGGTGTCGCTTGTCCGAAGGTGCAGTCCATCATGGGGCACTCCCTCTTAAAGTGGCCTTCTTGCCCGCATTGATAGCATGTTGGCTTTGCTGGCGTCGGGGTCCTGTCCTCTGGATGCTTTTCCTCCAGGTTCTGTGCTCCTTCCCCGTCCTTCCCTTCTGGGCAGTGCTAGACAGGGGCCAGCCTTCGGTCCACCCCTCAACTGGGCGTGGCCCTTGGACCGAGGCCACCCTCCCCGTGGGTCTCCTTACCGCGTGGTATAGGGCCCGTTCGCGTCCCTAGGCTTATCCCCGGGGTCTTCCCCTTTCCTTCCACTCCCTCAGCAGCCATAAAGTGCTCCATCAGTGTGACTGCCTCTTCTAGAGTCCCGGGGAGGTGGCGGCGCACCCACCGCTGGCCCTCAGGGGGTAGTATCTGAAGATATTGTTCTAGAATTACTAGATCGGCGACCTGCGCTGCTGACTTGGCAGAGGGCTCCAGCCACCTCAAGCCTGCTTCCTTTACTCGGTGGGCCACCACCCTGGGCCATTCCCCAGCCTCATACTTCGCTGACCTAAACTTCTATCGGTACGTTTCGGGTGAGATGCCCAATTGGTCTAGGATTGCCTCCTTGACCTTGTAATAGCATAGTGCGTCCCGATCGGACATGCTACGATAGGCCAGCTGTGCCAGGCCCACCAAGTAGGGCGCGAGCAGCATGGCCCAATGCTCTTGTGGCCACCTAGCAGCGGTGGCCACCCTCTCGAAAGTTACCAGGAAGGCCTCAGCGTCATCTTCGGGCCCTAGCTTCATCAATCTAATTGGGAGTCGGGTGCTTACCTCTCCCTCCTCGTCCCCGACTAGGGGTCCGGGGACCCAAACCCGTGGGCCCTGGACGCCCGCACCTACTTCCTTCAGTTCGCTGACCAGCTGGCGTTGCTGTTTCTGAAATTCAGTGGCGATCTGCTACAACACCTCGGTTTGTTGTTGTTGCAGCTGCCGCTGGTTGTCCATCACCCACTCTAGGAGCTTGTTCGCCTCCATGGCTACACTCCTTCAAATGACAAATATCCTCCCATGATTACCCCCCTGCCCTTGTCACAGGGCACAGATCGTCTACCCGCATTCTCCACCACGTGTTACGCGTGTACTGTTTTATTTGCCTATCCTCAGGTTATCACCCGTTTATCTCGTCCGGGTTGCCCCGGGCTATGCTCCTGGCTGGGACCTCTATACAAAGCAGGCTTGTCAAATGGAGTCTCCGTCCCCTACTGGCAGACTACAACTGCCACCAGGTGGTGGGTGGGGGTCCGGGCCCACCCCCACTCCCGGACCCCGGCCCAGGGCCCTAACGCTGGGAGTCGAACTCCCAGCGGTAACAGGTGGGGGGTTCTTCCCCTAAACTCGCCTGTTCTCGGGCTCCGCGACCCAACCCTGGGACACAATCAGCTCTGCCACTGGCATGCTCTTCAACCCTCCTCAGGAGGAGTCCCCTCCCGTGCTCTCATCACGTCAGCCCCTCCCCCCATTACCTGCCGCCCTGGCTTCCTCCCCACTCCCTTGCGCCACTCCCCCCTCTTTACCCTCTTCCGTGGGTGACATCACCCGCCCTGACTGTCCCACGGATGCCCGGGCCCCGCCCCTTTGCGTCGCGCCGACAACGTCCGATGACATCAGCGCTCGAGGCGGCCGCTAGCCTGCCACCCGGCTTCTCAGCTGTAGTGCAGCGGTGTTGCATGAGTCCGCCCCGGGCGCCTCCGGCGGTGTTCGGCTTGCCGCCACCTGTGCCGAACCCGCACTTCCCCCGCCCGTGTCCATCCCCCCTGGGTGGGAATCGTGGCGGGGTTGCCTCACCCCATCACACTCACCATTGTGGAGCATGTTCCCAGTATTAACCATGTTCAAAGGATCCCACCCGCGGGCCATGTGTTGAGCCCTGCGTAAACCCAAACCACACTGCAGGCTGCAAAAAATGGGCTGCGGGCCACATGTGGCCCATGGGCCGCGTGTTGAGTAGCCCTGGTCTATATGGTGCTTGGTCTGGCCGTGAGGGCAGGGCACTGAACTTGATGACCTCAAGATCCCTTCCAGTTTGTGACAGGTTGTACCAGCCCCACACTGGGGAAGCAAGGCCTAACCAGGCTCACGTGGCTGAAGAAGTCCCGCCCTCACAGTCCTGCTGGGCATGCTTGTACTGCAGCCCAGGTGTAAAGGCCTAGAGAGAGGCTCATTCTGGGCAGGTTGCTAAGGAGGAAGGAGGTGCTGCCAGGGCTCCAGGAGGTGAACCGCCAGTTGGACCGGACCTGTAGACCAGCCAGTGAGACACCCGCAATACTGCAGAGGATCTGGGGGAAGAACCCTGGAAGGAGTCCAATGGAGACTGGTGGGAAGTAGCTCAGGACAGAAGATTGTATCCTGAGGAGCTCAGTGTGTTGTGAAGGGAGTCCCCACTGAGCTAGCAGTTTACCATGCATTGCTAATAGGGCCCTGGGCTGGGACCTGGTGGACTAGGGAGGGCCTGGGTCCCTCTACCCCTTCCTCAATCCCCCAACCCCACGGGGCCTGCACCTGTTCCTACCAACTTTGGGGCATTGTGGTCTAGCAGCCAGTGAAAGGGGAGTTTACTATAGACTCCAGAAACCAGGCTGTGCTGCCCCAGAGGGAGGGGAGTTTGTTATTGACTTTGGCTGTTAGGCCACCCTGCCCCCAGTGAGAGGCCATTTGTTGTGGACTTCAGCTGCTAGGCCACATTGCCCCAGCGAGAAGGATGTTTGCTACAGATTCTGGCTACTAATCTGCACTGCCACAGTGGGAGGGACATTCATTATTGTCTTTGTCTGTTAGGCTGCCCTGCCCTCAACTGTACATTAGCAATTGGAAACACGGCTTCAGTTCCTGCCTCTGTCAAAGATTTCTTGTGAGCTGGGGAAAGTCTGCACTGATTTTCATCAACTTCACTATGTGACTGCACAGGAGGTGAGAGTATAGAACCTGACCCTTTCAGCTGTTTCTTCTACTACTGTGGATAGGGTTGCCAGGTGTACGGTTTTGAACTGGACAATCCAGTATTTGAGCTTTCTGTCTGGGAAACAAATTGAGAAAAATACCGGACATATAAATGTCCAGTATTTTCTAATTAAGTTTTTATTATCAACATGAATATTAGTACATAGTTGCATAATGCCTGGCTGGTAGGCACATTCACACACCATGAGCGTGTCTACCAGCCAGACAGTACGCAACTACGCAGCAGAGAGGAGGGGGGCAGGGGCGGGGCCGGGGAGGGATGGACTCCCCAGGGCCAGACTCACCCATGTGCCCCGCCAGGATCACGTGCGGGACAGGTAGCACCCCAGGATCTGTGTGCACCCGGGCCAGTCCCGCTCCCCTCCGGCTAGTTCTCCCCCTCCCACTCCCCCCCCCCGGCCAGCCCTGCTCCCCCTGAGCCCCTCCTGGCCAGCCCCTCTCCCCGCTGGCCGGTTCCCCCCAGCCAGCCCCACTCTTCCCAACCCCTCCCAGCCAGCCCTGCTTCCCGCCGGCCGGTCCCCCCGCGATCTCCCCTGGCCAGCCCCGCTCCCCCCAACCCCTCCCAGCCAGCCCTGCTCCCTTCACGGCCAGTCCCCCCGCCTCCTGATCTGAGATCAAGTGTGTCTGGTATTTTTTTTAAACCATCTGGTAACCCTAACTGTGGAGCAGTCAGATAGTGTCACCCAGAAAGCAAGCTCAGAAATTACATCAGAATGTGTAAAATATATGCATAAAAATAAACTTCTGTGCATTGCAGTAATTCTCTTCATAGGAGAAGAGAGAAGTTAAATATTAAAGATTTGTTTGAACTCCTGAGAGCAGTGAATCTGCTGTGATTGGGGGATTAAGTTCTCTCACCAAGATAGGCCCAACACATGTAGGCCACATTTATAGACCCTTAGCTTCAGCACCGACGCTTACTTAGTAGCTGCTGGATTCTCTCACATTTTCCAGGGACTTCTGGGGATTTATGGCAACATCATAGAGAGCTCTCATACCATCTATGAGCATCATCATCTGCTATTTACCACAGTGAATGCAATAAACAAATACCCCTAGAACACATGACTAAACACTCCAGCTATGTGCTCTCTCAGCACAAACAACAAAAAGCCCATTTTGCACTTTCCCTTCTTTTATCACATCTTCTCCAGCAGATTCCACTCAACCACAAAGTCTCTTTTCCCTATGAACCACCAATTGTACCATTAAATACTGATCACGTGCACTGTTCTTATGCTTATTCCTAATTCAACTGTACTGCTATGTACTCCCTAGCAAAAGTCAACAGGACATGCTTTCCAAGGTGGAGGTTCCCCTATGGCTCTGTCACCATCACATATTTCTTGCACTGTAGGAAAGTCAGAGCACTTTAAGATCAACCAGTGGACAGGGCTGTTCTGCCAAAGTATCAGTCCTCATAGAATCACAGAGCTGGAAGAGACCTCAGGAGGTCATCGAGTCCAGCCCCCTGCCCAAAGCAGGACCAATCCCAACTAAAGTAACCCAGCCAGGACTTGCTTTCTGGTACTTCACCATACTTCTAGTGAAATAGTTTTTCCTAATATCCAACCTAGACCTCCCCCACTGTAACTTGAGACCATTGTTCCTTGTTCTGCAATCCGTCACTACTGAGAACAGCCTCTCTCCATCCTCTTTGGAACCCCCTTCAAGAAGTTGAAGGCTGCTATCAAATCCCCCCTCACTCTTCCCTTCTGCAGACTAAATAAGCCCAAATAACCCTAAGCCTCTCCTCATAGGTCATGTGCTCCAGCCCTCTAATCCTCAAACATATTGATCTGTTGCTGAGTACTTGATACATGCCTGATCACCAAATCATTCTTAGTATGGGATAATGCAGCTTTAACCACATACTGGGAAGGAAGAGACTATGGCTATGTCTTCGCTACAAGGCTTTTGCGCAAAAACTGCCTTTTTTTTTTTTGCAAAAACCGGTGGTGTCCACACCTCAAGCGTGTTTTTGCACACACACAAAAAAAAAACCCCACAGTAAATTGACAGGACAGAGGGCTTTTGCCAGCAGAGTTATCCCTCTCCCCACGAGAAATAACTCCTTTTTGCACTACAGCTCTTGCGCAAAAAGGCAAGTGTGAATGCTCCACAGGGGGTTTTGCACAAAAAGAGCCTGTCAGATAAAGCACAGGTGCTCTGATGGTCATTCTGTCAACGGCAATCAGAGTTTTCTTGCACAAGAGTGTCTATGCAGTGTGGACGCTCTCTCGTGCAAAAGCATATCACTTTTGCGATGCGCTTTTGAGGTGTGGACACACTTTTGTGCAAGACGTTTTTACAGAAGATCTCTTCCACAATAAGCTTCTTGTGCAAAAACCCTGCAGTGTAGACAAAACCTCAGAGAACCCTGAATGATATCTCTAACCCAATGGGAAGAGGAATATTTCTGGTTAAGGATCCTGGGGCAGTCCCTTCATGAGACTTGTCTAATATTCTTGAATATCCACGAAGCCCCAGGAAGCTCCAGTGGGAGTGGAACTGGTGGCAGCAGGGGGGCCCTGGGGAGCCCCAGCAGTAGTGGGACTGGCAGTGGCCAGGGAGCCCCCACTTCTGTGAGACTGTCAGCAGGGCGGGGCACCAAGGCTCCAGGGAGCCCCAGACAAGACAGCAGCGGCCGGGCCAGCAGCAGGGCAGGGATTCCTGGCCTGGGGAGCCCCACAGCTCAGAGGGGAGGCTGGGCATGGAGCCAGCAGGCAACAGGAGAGCATTGACCTCCCCTGACCTGGCAAACTCCTTGGTTTGGGACTGCTCAAATCCCAAGGGTGCCAGTTCAGGGAGGTCTAACCTGTATCTCATTAATGTGAGACACCTCACATTAGTATTTCTCCTCTAGCCCCTTTCTCTGTTGCCTTACCCTCATCTCTTGCATACTTCAAAGTATCCCTACGGCACTGAGACATTTGTATGGCTAACAGCAAATGCTCAGATGAATATACACTGAAGTGTTCATGTTGGATTGTGGTCCCAGAGGGGTCAGAGAGAGTCTCCCATTATCTTTAATGGACTCTGGACCTTTATTGAGGCCCTGGTTCATGAAAGCACTTAAGTGTGTGCTCAATTATAAGCATAGGAACAAATTCCCTTCTTAATAAGCAAAGCACTTAAAACTATGCTGAATGTTTTTTAGACTTTACTAGGTGAGATCACTTCCCATTTTACACTCAAACCCCAAGGAAATAGCTAGCACCAAAGTTATCTGATGCAGAAGGTTTCTTGTGCTCTCCACACTACCATTGGTGGTGTTGCCATTAGTTATCACTGGTTCACTTCCATTTGAACAGCCACCATATTTTAAAACCCTTTACTCAAGATGCAAGAAAAGACTAAAACAATGCTGACCTTGCAGCTGACCTTGGGCAAGGTTTGTCACCTCCCTGTGCCTCAGTTTCCTCATCTGTAAGACTGGGGATAACGGTACTGATCTCCTTTTGTAAAATGCAAAGCACTACATAAGAGCTAAGACTGCTTATTAAGACAAACATGCACAAAATGGGAGCAGGGAAAGGGGTGAACTGGGAGGAGGTATCTAGACTATAGTAGCTTGTGGGATTGTTTTGCTTAGGGCACAAAACTGTTGAACTACTGAGAGAAGCTCCTCAGAAGTTATGCAAGGGCATGAAAAGCAAACAATGCGAGAAAAGGCCCAGTCTAACTCCAACATCATTGGTTTTAAATATCAGTTCATCTATATAAAACGATGACTATTTCCTTGTAACTACAATATGCAGGAAGTTTGTTTTTATAAGTAGAAAATAGAACCTTGTCTTAATGAAGAACACTTGTCCTGGTGAAATACCTTGTCATTGATAATTCTTTTGAACTCCTCAGTGCCTGAGACATGCCAAAAAAATTAACCACTAAGAAACATGTTGAAAAACTCCATAAAAATAATTCAAGGAATTTACTGGACAGGATTCTAAAATCAGGAAATTGAATAAATGAAAGTACAGTAAAGAGAAACATATAAACTCTGCTAAGATACACTACTTTTCCTGCTGTATTGATTCTGACATCAATTACTTACAAAAGACTTGGAAAATTTGCACAATAGGGAGACATATGCTTTTCATTATTTGGATCAGCCACTGGACAGCTGGAATGCCATCATGATAGGTTCCCAACAGCGCTGAGAGATGCTATTTAGGAAGGGATGTGAAAGAATTTGAATGTGTAGCAAGCATTCAAACTGAAACCCCCCCAGGCAGTGTGCTTCTCATTATGACTCTGGTACAGAAGGATCAAGTTTCCTTGACAGGTTTAGGATTTGATTATGGGTCTTTATTTATCCTAAAACCTTTGCATGCCACAGACTGTCACTGAAGTCAAATGGGAATTGGGGTGCACAAGAAATACAAGTCTGAAAGTTTGATCTATAATGCAATCACGGCTCTCTCTAGGTACTTACATGATCCAATCACTGTATCACCTGATCAACTCATAGTCATTCATGCCTGTATCTTCACAACATCCCAGTGTGGGAGGGAAGTCATATTATCCCCATTTACATATGGGTATGTCTACACTAGCTCGTTAGTTCGAGCTAGGTAGGCAAATGAGGGCAACCGGAGTTGCAAATGAAGCCCGGGATTTAAATATCCCGGGCTTCATTTGCATGTTCCCGGGCGCCGCCATTTTTAAATCCCCCTTAGTCCGAACTAACTGCCCGCGGCTAGACGCGGCAGTTAAACGTTAATTCGAACTAACTCCTTAGTTCGAATTAACTGTTACTCCTCATTCGACGAGGAGTAACAGTTAATTCGAACTAAGGAGTTAGTTCTAATTAACGTTTAACTGCCGCGTCTAGCTGCGGGCAGTTAGTTCGGACTACGGGGAATTTTAAAATGGCGTCGCCCGGGAACATGCAAATGAAGCCCGGGATATTTAAATCCCGGGCTTCATTTGCAACTCCGGTTGCCCTCATTTGCCTACCTAGCTCGAACTAACGAGCTAGTATAGACATACCCTATGAGATTAAGTGAGTTGCCTGAGGTCACAGCTGAAGAGTGTAGCAGAACTAGGAACTGAACCCGGAGTTTCCCAGTCCCAATGCAATACCTCATCCAAAAGTTCTACTTTGTATTGCTGCAGATCTCCTAATTCAACCTGATAAACTGGCTTTTCCCTCGGCAGATATGCAGCCAGACCTCTTGCAAAACAGTTTTCATCCTATCCAGTCAGTTTCTTGTTTTGTTCTTCACTCAGCCTCAGGGCACCTCAGCATGGAACATCCCAGGTGCATGTGGTGCTTCTGTTCATCACAGATAGGCCTTTAAACCACTCGGCTGTGTTGGCAGATCATAGAATCGTAGGGTTGGAAGAGCCCTCAGGAGGTCATCAAGTCCAACCCCCTGCCCAAAGCAGGACCAACCCCAACTAAATCATCCCAGCCAGGGCTTTGTCGAGCTGGGACTTAAAAACCTCTCGGGATGGAGATTCCACCACCTCCCTAGGTAACCCATTGCAGTGCTTCACCACCCTCCTAGTGAAATAGTTTTTCCTAATATCCAACCTAGACCTCCCCAGCTGCAACCCGAGAATCATTTTTGTTGCCCTACTCGGGACTTTCTCCAATGTGTCCACATCCTTTCTGTAATGAGAGAGGGGGGCCAGAATTAGACACAATACTCCAGATGTGGCCTCACCAGTCCCAAGTAAAGGGGAATAATCACTTCCCTAGATCTGCTGGCAATGATCCTCCTAATGCACCCTAATATGCCATTAGCCTTCTTGGCTACAAGGGCACACTGTTGGCTCACTGCCACAAACCCCAGAGCAGGGCATCACTGTGGAATGTCAACCACTAGTGCATGCTTCATGCTCAGAGGCAAGTGCTGTGAGCCCTCCAAGCACTAGGTCCTTCAGGCTCCAGCTCCCAGGGGAGGCTAGGGACATTCATACACTTCATACACAACAGAGGATTCCTTTGCCAGGGCTGCCAGCACATAAAGTCTGCAAGCACAATAAACATTTCTAACTGAAACATGAACCCAGACATTCCCAAGCCAGCCCCTTGGGGCAGTGCAGTCCATAGAGAGAATAGGTAACAATATTCCAGTGTAACCCTTCTGCATCATCCTTTTGCCTGTAAGTTACAGATCTGTGTCTTGCTGCGGTCACTGCAGGCCCCTTCCAGCAATAAGGTGCATCTCAGCCCAGCTCTCTGGCCACTCAAACCCAGCATTAGGTGGCTTGCCATCAGGCCTTCCTTCTACAGTAATTTCCCAGGGCTCTGTCTCCTGCCTGTTGCTCAGGTGTCTTCCTCAATTCAGTGCCCTCTGAGTTCTGAAAGCACAGTCCTTACCTGTGCAGGGAAGGGTTATAGAATCATAGAATCATAGAACCATAGGGCTGGAAGAGACCTCAGAAGGTCATCAAGTCCAGCCCCCTGCTCTAGGCAGGACCAATCCCAACTAAATCAACCCAGCCAGGGCTTTGTCAAGCCAAGACTTAAAAATCTCTAGGGATGGAGACTCCACTACTTCCCTAGGTAACCCATTCCAGTGCTTCACCACTCTCCCAGTGAAATAGTTTTTCCTAATATCCAACCTGGACCTCTCCCACCGCAACTTGAGACCATTGTTCCTTGTTCTGCCATCCATAACTACTGAGAACAGCCTCTCTCCAGCCTCTTTGGAACCTCCCTTCAGGAAGTTGAAGGCTGTTATCAAATTGCCCCTCACTCTTTGCTTCTGCAGATTAAACAGACCCAACTCCCTCAGCCTCTCCTCGTAGGTCATATGCTCCAGCCCCCTAATCATTTTCGTTGCCCTCCGCTGGACCCTCTCCAATGCGTCTACATCCTTTTTGTAGTGGGGGGCCCCAGAACTAGACACAATACTCCAGATGTGGTCTCACCAGAGACGAATAAAGGGGAATAATGACATCTCTGGATCTGCTGGCAATGCTCTTCCTAATGCAACCTAATATGCCATTAGTCTTCTCGGCTACAAGGGCACACTGTTGACTCATATCCAGCTTCTCATCCACTGTAACCCCCAGGTCCTTTTCTGCAGAAATACTACTTAGCTGGTTGGTCCCCAACCTGTAACAATGCTTGGGATTCTTCCGTCCCAAGTGCAGGATGCTGGAGGCCTACATGTTGCACTGAGGGTTGATCGTCATGTCCAGTAAGGAGACAATGGGTTCTTTACTTTTACCTCTGTACTGTACCTACACTGTGGGCTTTTCTGTGCCTGGGTAGGATGGAGGCCCAATTAGTAGGAAATTCACTAGGTTTCCCTTTTGTGAATTCTCTCCAGCTCCCCAGAGGCCAGAAGGAGAGTTACATGCCCTCAGAAGTGGCCTATGTCACTTCCTCCTACGCTTGAGGTCTACCTAGATACCAAGATACCCTTTCTGTGTCCCATGACCACCAGCTGCTCCACTGCCTCCTCCCATGGCTGCCTGGTTCCTAGTCTTCACCTATGGCTTCAGTGAAACACCCTCTCAATGCACCTGCAGCTGTAGAGTGGTTGTTACCGTGGGTTCAAACAGCAGGAACTTTGGCATAGATTTCTCCCTGAGGAGAGAATACTGTGAGGCAGAGCTGCCTGCCCCCTTTCTATTCTCCATAGTGTGGATCCCTAGTATATGGGATAGGAAGCAGAATACGCTGCAAATGTTGCTCTGCTCTCTCTACAGTTTTGGTTTCTATTGTATCTCATTATCATTCACTGCACAGCAGAGTATGCCTGTAACTCAACTTCCTAGCCATTTCTAGTCAGGTATTTTCTTGTACTCAAGTTGACCTGAGTGGGGTTTGAGGAAACAGAAGTGCTGAATGGCCCAATCAATGACTCTTAAATAGTGTCAGTGTAAAGTTAAGCAGACTGTACTGAATCAGTTTTAAACTCCTCCCTCCATCAGTTTAAGGCCCGTGACACAAGGCTGATGAAAAATTAGTTTGGCTAACTTAGCAGACAGCATCTGGCTCTGCAAAGGGGCTGAACCCAATAGGTCAGCAGATCAGACTAAAGGGAACCAGATGGAAAGTGCTTCAGACTTGGAAAATTCTTCATGGATTCATGTGGCTCAGATGAGACATATCCGGCTTGTAGGAGAAGAGACACTGGTACCCCATCCTTTTTCCATACACATTTTAGAGAAAGGACAAGAACTGAGTCCATCACTGAAGTTTATATGGAATGGTAGAAGAAGTAGAAGAAATGGGAACTGGGAGGAAGGAGGATTTAGGTTACAGCTGAAGGTCAAGTAATGAATTAGATGGTCCTTACGTGTGTGCTGCTTACTGGGTTCCTATAGATGCCAAAAATATTCCACTGAGCAAAGAGAAAAGAAATAGAAAGATCTTTGATCTCCAGATAAACGCCCTGGGCTTGCGTTTCAAAAGTACTGAGCACCCACAGCCCCTGCTGATTTCAGCAAGGATGAGACAGCACCACTAACTGGATGGCTTAGTAGAGACTAAACTGTGGGCACTATTTGCAAATGTGGCAAGTCAGTTGGATTTCAGCTAGAGAACAGGCTCCATATTTTTAAAATAATGTTTTTATCAGAATTATTAGTATTTTAGGCCTTGATCCTGCAAACGTATCCACATGAGCAGAGCCTGAGCCTGTGAGGAGCTCCACTGACTTCAGCGAATCAAGGACTGAACCCTTAGATTATTCAAAATACAAGACTCTCCAGAATGGAATGTACAGTCCACCAATGAGATTGCTGCTTCGAGTTGACTTGCTACATTTGCAAATAGTGCCCACAGTTTAGTCTCCAGTTAGTGGTGCTGTCTCATCCTCCCTCCCTCTTGCCTGCTTGTACTCTTACTCACTTGCTCTGTTTTGTCTTGATAAACTGTAAACTGTTTGGGTTAGGGATTGTCATTTACTAGGAGTGAAATCCTGGCCATATTTAGATAAGTGGGAATTATGCCAGGATTTTACTCTGTACATTTAAACAGTACTTGCCACAATGTGCCCCTCAGAGGGTTGCCAGGTGTCTGGTTTTGAACTGGACAGTCCAGTATTTGAGCTTTCTGTTCGGGAAAAAAATTGAGAAAATATAAATGAGAAAATATAAATGTCCGGTATTTTCTGCATAAGATGTAATGTAGATTGTGATGCAATGTCAAGCGTGTCCGGTATTTTTGTTGAAACCATCTGGCAACCCTTGCCCCTCACGTGGTTAAAGCCCCTTTGTGCAATCCTTGCCTCATTGTCTATATCAGGGCTACTCAACTTTGGAAGCCCCGGGGGACACAATGATACAGCATACGCTGAGGGTTGCAACTTAAGTGTGGTTGCGTATAGATGCAAATAGCTTCTTTCACACTGACTGGCATGCATACAAAGGACTTCCCACAATGCCCTGGCACTCCTGGCACCTCCTCCCTGGGGGCTAGAAACACCGACACCCTGTACCCGTCTGTTCCAGACAATCCATCCGCTTGCATCTTTCAGCGCTCAACCTGCCTGGGAGGTGCCTCGCCATTGTGGAGAGTGTTCCCAGTGGGGGGCATGTTCAAAGGATCCCAACCGCAGGCCACATGTTGAGCTCCATGTAAACCCAAACTGCACCACAGGCTACAAACAAATGGGCCGCGGGCTGCATGCGGCCCACGGGATGCATATTGAGTAGCCCTGGTCTATATTTACATGATTTCATTACATAAATAATGTAAATTAGCTACGTACATTAATGAAGGGGCAACTCATTGGTTTAAAGTTTTCAGCTACTGTGATTTGACTTAGCTATAGGCATGACAAATAGTCCCACCATAGTAGGGCATGACTTGGAATGTTAATAAAAGTTCAGTTCCCATGGTGTCACAGTGGAGCAGCCTCTTTACTATTTCATAATTTACTCTGCTACAGTGTCAATCAGTTTAGATAAACAAATACATGAAGATCAATCTGACTGCCACTCAGATTCCTATGCTGTGAAACATTTTATAATGTAAATATCAAAGGGTGGGAAAACCTCCAAAGTTTCTAACCTTTATTTTCAGGACCTGAGATCTGGCTAGGTCTGGTTAGATAGGGAGAAATGAGAAACTTTGACAACATGGCCTGAAAAAAATATTTTAAAAATATACATCTCTTTCCTGGTACAAACGAGATTAAAAAAAAGTGAACCTAAGCTGCAAAATTCATATTAGAATAAAGGCACTTTCAGAGTCTGAGTGGGGGGGATAGGGTTCAAGATCTTGCAATAGAACTAATAATAAAACTTAGTGTATTATTAGCTTTATTTATGTTTCCAAATCTTAGTTGCAGTCCAATGCTTATATACTTCTGCACATACTTGTGCAGGAATTTAAATTGCCTTCATTGGAACTCTTCATTTTCTTTGCATCCAGCCACTTTCTTTCCTTCTGTCTTAATGCATCTCTCTCCTATTTAACCCTCAGCAAGGAGTGGGGGAAGCGGAAGAATCTTGAATGATTCAGGTTTGAATCTGTATGAGCAAGGCACTCAGCAGGGAGGTGGTGGGGGAGGGGGAAAAGCTTGGTAGAGTAAAAAGCAGCTTGCTGGAACTCTTCTAATCGTGGTCTGTGCATCTGAGTGTGTACTCTCCAGATTTGCTACATGTTTCCATGTGCCATGGCTAGTGTGACCATATTTCCCTATGCTGAATATGGGACACCTGATAAAATTACTGGTATTCAAGTGAGTTCAATGACAATCAATCAGAACATATGTTCACATTAAAATCAAGTTGACTGAGCCCCTGTTAAAAAGAAATACTGCGTAGTAGGAATGTAAGCAAGTAGTCGACTAACAGATAGGCTTATGCTTATCAGTTAGTCTAGTCAACAACTCACATTTCCATGGTGCCGCAGCCCCCACCCCACTTGCTGCTGCCTCTGATAGAGGTGGAGGGGCAGGGAGGCTGCCCAGGCTAGCTCTGGGAAGAGACTGCTTCGCACCCCTTGGGCTCAGGAGGGGAGGGTTCATAAGGGACAGAGCAGCCCCTCACACCCTGGGGACAGGACCTAGGTGTGGGCAGTGTGTGAAGAGTATGTTATGCCCTTGCCTGGGAGGATGCTGCCAAGCCTTAAGCGTTGGAATGCAAACAAAATGAAAATAGTTTCCTCCCTGCCACTCCAGAGCTTAGCTTGGGGCAGAGAAGCTTCCCCAGGCCAGCGCTGTGAGGGGCTTTGGCAGATGCAGGGCTTGGGTCTTCCTGGCCAGCACCTGAGCCGTAGGGTCTTGAGCTTTCATAGAATCATAGAATCCTAGGGCTGGAAGAGACCTCAGGAGGTCATCAAGTCCAGCCCCCTGCCCAAGGCAGGACCAATCTCAACTAAATCAACCCAGTCAGGGCTTTGTCAAGCTGAGACTTAAAAACTTCTAGGGATGGAGATTCCACCACCTCCCTAGGGAACCCATTCCAGTGCTTCACCCCCCTCCTAGTGAAATAGTTTTTTCTAATATCCAACCTAGACCTCCCCCACTGTAACTTTAGACCATTGCTCCTTGTTCTGCCATCCGTCACTACTGTGAACAGCCTTTCTCCATCCTCTTTGGAACCTCCCTTCAGAAAGTTGAAGGCTGCTATCAAATCCCCCCTCACACTTCTCTTCTGCAGACTAAACAAACACAAATCCCTCAGTCTTTCCTATAGGTCATGGGTTCCACCCCCCTAACCATTTTGGTTGCCCTCCACTGGGCCCTCTCCAATGCGTCCACATTGTTTCTATAGTGGGGGGCCCAGAACTGGACACAGTACTCCAGATGTGGCCTCACCAGAGACGAATAAAGGGGAATAATTGCTTCTCTCAATCTGCTGGCAATGCTCCTCCTAATGCAACCTAATATGCCATTAGCTTCTTGGCTACAAGAGCACACTGTTGACTCATATCCAGTTTCTCATCCACTGTAATCCCCAAGTCCTTTTCTGCAGAACTGCTTCTTAGCCAGTCGGTCCCCAGCCTGTAACAATGCTTGGGATTCTTCCGTCCCAAGTGCAGGACTGTACACTTGTCCTTGTTGAACCTCATCAGATTTCTTTTGGCCCGATCCTCTAATCTGTCTAGGTCACTCTGGACCCTATCCCTGACCTCCAGCATATCTACCTCTCCCCCTAGCTTAGTGTCATCTACAAACTTGCTGATCCAGGTCATCCCCTCATCCAGGTCATTCATAAAGATGTTGAACAAAACCAGTCCTAGAACTGATCCTTGGGGCTGCCCACTTGAAACCTACTGCCAACCTGACATCGAGCCATTGATCACTACCTGTTGGGCCCAACAGTCTAGCCAGCTTTCTATCCATCTTACAGTCCATTTATCCAATCAATACTCCCTTAACTTGCTGGCAAGAATATTGTGGGAAACCGTATCAAAAGCTTTGCTAAAGTCAAGGTATATCACATCCACTGACTTTTCCATATCCACAGAGCCAGTTACCTCATCATAGATGATGAGGCCAGGCATGATTTCTCCTTCGCGAATCCATGTTGACTATTCCTGATCACTTTCCTTTCTTCCAAGTGCTTCAAAATGGATTCCTTGAGGATCCCCTCCATGATTTTTCCAGGGACTGAGGTAAGATGACTGGTCTGTAGTTCCCTGGGTTGTCCTTCTGCCCTTTTTTAAAGATAGGCACTACATTTGCCTTTTTCCAATCATTCAGGATCTCTCCTGATCTCCATGAGTCTTCATAGATAATGGCCAAAGGCTCTGCAATGACTTTCCTTGGTGACAGCCCAGCCAGAGGCAGTGGGGGAAGGAAGGAGCTTGTCAGCCAGGTTGATGGTGAGCTGAATGATCTGACCAAGGGTCTGGTTCTCTGCACAGCCCTGGGAACAGGTCACAGCCCACTGGGAAGAGGGATATGGAGAAGCAGTAAGGCTGAGGGGGGTGAAGAGACATAGCAATGAGAGGACAGTGAGGGTATGTCTAGACTACATGCCTCTGGCGACAGAGGCATGTAGATTAGGCTACCTGGCATAGGAAAATGAAATTAAATTAAAATGGCTACCGCGCTGAGCCGATCAGCTGTTTGTCGGCTCAGTGCGTTAGTCTGGACACTCTGCGGTGGACATCAAAGGCATTTGTCGACCGCCCCGGTAAACCTCATCCCACGAGGCATACCGGAGCGGTCGACAAATGCCTTTGATGTCGACCGCAGAGCGTCCAGACTAGCACCCTGAGCCGACAAACAGCTGATCGGCTCAGCTTAGCAGCCATTTTAATTTAAATGAAGCGGCGATTATTTAAATCGCTGCTTCATTTTCCTATGCCGGGTAGCCTAATCTACATGCCTCTGTCGCCAAAGGTATGTAGTCTAGACATACCCTGAGATAGGAAGCATGTAAAGGGCTGATGGGTGGGCAGGAGAGATGACAAGTAACTGACCAACGTCAGCCCATACTCACCAACCACTGCAGGAAGTAGCCAGTGCTCGCTGGAAACAGGACAGGGCTGAAGGGGACCTGCTGGCCAAGAGGAAGAATGCAGCACGGACTGCACTGATGGACCGGCAGGGGGAAGAGCTGGCCAGCCTTGCACATACACCCCAACGTCAGCCGCTGGAACCACCCTACTCACTGTTTGGAACCCTGTTCTGATGGGAGGGGAGAGTCAACTGGCCTTTTAAAAATTATTTTAAAGTAGGGACACCTGCAGGAGGGCTTAAATACAGAAATGCCCCTTTAATAATGAGGCATCTGGTCATCCTATCCAGGGCCCTCTGGGAAAGAGACTGCCATGTAACAATGACATGCTCTGACTTCCCCATCACAGTATTTGCTGTTTGGGGGGAGGGGTCCAATTAATGGGTGCAGATACCACAAACATTAAATCCAGTCATGGGAGTCTGTGAATAATACCAGAATGCACTGAGCTACCTTAACTGCCTCTGACAGCAGCAGACATTGAAACCTCAGCACCTTTCCAGAGGTGCTTAGCACCTGGCAGGAGTGGGGCCATTGTGGTGGCTGATATGGAAGGCACTATACTTTGTACTTCATATCAAATTATGTATACTGTGTCTTTGTGGATCTTTGGTCTTCCCACACTTTTTACTACAAAAATGAGCAGCAAGTGGCTCCCTGTGAGTAACCACCAGAGAGGGATAAACTATGGAATCAACCACTCTTCAGAATGAAAATATGTCAGAAAAATGTTACAGAGGGAAATTCATTCAGGTAAGCTCCCATTATCAATGCAAGAAGGATGTACACACTGGTTGTTCTCCCCAGGTAACAATTATTTACACTGGGCTTGATAGCAAACAAAAGCGTTTTTATTAAGTACAAACAGAAGGATTTCAGTGGTGGCAAGTGAAAACAGACAGATCAAAGTAAGTGACAAAATTAGCTAGTTCTAATACGCTAAACATTGCAAACAGCTTCTTACTTGTGATGGGGCCTGCTGCCCTGTGCCTCTTCCTAAGGGTGACATCCCACAAACTGACCCCTCACCAGTAGTCCCTAGCAGCTTAGTCACACCAGGTCAGGCCCAGCAGCCCAGTCACTCACAGTCAGGCCCAGGGGCCTAGTTTTCACAGAATCAGTGTTCCCCCTCCTTGGGGTCACGGAGGTGGGGGTAGAGAGACCTGGACCCTGGGCCCTGTCGGTGGTGGGCATGTTCCCAACCACCAGCTCAGCGGGGAATTCCTCCAAAATGCACCAAGCTCACCAGGCAACCTCTTGGCTCCCTGCCCTGGGCTGCTTCCTACCCCTGTCCAGCTGCGTAAGGCGAGGTTCGGCATCAGGCTGCTGCTCTGCAGCTTGCTGCTCCTCTGGCTGCGGTTCCCCCGGATGCGGCTGCTCCTCAGACTGCTCTCCCTGCCCACACACCCCCTGGTGGCCAGCCCCAACTGACCAGCTTCTCTGGCCTTTATCGTAGGGCTGCAGTGCGAGCATGCCCAGCAGGGCTTTGGGGGAGGGGACTGCTCTATCCAATAAGCCTGTCCTCCACCCCCCTGGTCAGTGCAGGAGGAGTAACAGTTAATTCGAACTACCTAGCCCGTGCCGCGTGTAGCCGCGGGCAGGTAGTTCGAGCTACCGGGCATTTAAAAATGGCGGCGCCCGGGAACATGCAAATGAAGCCCGGGATATTTAAATCCCGGGCTTCATTTGCAAGTTCGAATGACTACATTAGCCACCCTAGTTCAAAGTAGGGGGCTAGTGTAGCCATACCCTAAGGCTTCAGGACACATTAGCACATTTCAAGCCACAATAGTCTCATTCTTTATATTCCTAACTTTATGGACAAGAGTGATACATGCCCTCAGAATAAGATCTACAGATCCAGCAGACTGCAACATTAACACTGATAGGTTACATGAGGTATTTTGTCCAAACCATTTCTGAGCTATGCATATTTATATTCATAAGCCAATTTCATGAAACATGGGGGCAACTGTCACACCAGTATTACAGGAGGAGTCTATAAAACAGACACTGCACAGTGCCCAAGTCTGGTGCCGGGTTGATGTGCTCGCTAGAGATAGAACTAGTATAGCTATCTGTTGAAAAACAGGAATGCAGTCACTAAGTCATACCAAAGGCAAGAATTAGGGCTCCCCAGTTTCATAAAAACAGGACTAGTCAGAGGAACAGTTTAAAATCATTTGTTTGCAACAAGGTTACATGAAAAAGCTTCAGTGCCATACAAAAGATAAACCCAGTGTAACCTACAACCCACATCCTAAACAAGCTATGCAGGACTCTAGTGCTGTACTGAATAGCAATGGAACTCTGTGCTTAAGTGTTTTCTTGAGTGGGGGCCTCCCACTGGGTCTGAATTCATTTTCTGGTTTTAGCAGTATATTCAGGGTCCCCATTTGTCTCAAGCTGTCAGCACTGTTCACAAATTGAGGCCTTGTCCCTGCAATGATTTAAGCACATGCTTAACATTAGAACTATGAATAATATTGACTTTAATGGAGTATTTGCAGTGTGTAAGTCTTTGTAGGATCAGGCCCTGAGCGATTATCCCATCCTGCAAGATGGATTTCTGAGTACTCCTCTTTGGATTTTTCATCTTTTTCATTTGGATTTTTGATTAGCCCCAGTTTTGGTTATAAAACAGGCCAGCAATATAAAAAGTATTCCAGATGGTGAAGAAGCCATAAAGTATGTTAATATATCCATAGGTGTTTCTAGTTTCCAAATCTGTTATATATTGAACTCAAACAGGCTGAACTGGAGAGAAAAATGAGAGCTCTGCTGCAGTATAATGCTGACCAGCAGTGATCAGTCTGTAATTACTAGACCATGTTAAGAAAATGGTCAGTCATGGTCTTTCATCTAAGCACTTTAATTTCTTACCGAGGGCTATTTTATGGGTGACGATATTCCAGAGCAAATTCAGTTGATACTGGATAATTGCAGTGTGTAGTTTTTGGTTTCAGTTTGCATGTGGTCCAGGTTACAATGGGCTTCCAATATGGTATCAAAGGTCAACTGCTGAAAGTGTTTCATGCAAGTTCCAAAACTTCACAGCTCTGTTACTTTAATTATATTGTTACATGATAGTACGTACTATGTAACATATTGCACATATGAGGCCTGATTCTGCTCCTACATATTGTGCTTTTTTACAATCCCAAGCCTTACTTCCATGAAGTGAAAAGTGGGCTGCAGCAAATTCTTGTTCTTCTCAACAGCTCAAGTAACTAGTATTTTCTTCCTCAGGCCCAAGAAGGAACTGTTTGCTGCTTTGGGGCTACCAGTGCCACCATATCTGTCACAGCCCTTCTTCTTTGTGGAGTCCTTCTATAGATCTGCTAGTTGCCCCATCTAAAGAACACTCCTCTAATGGAGAGCAGGGAGAACCACAAGGCAGAGCTAGATTGTGGGCTCCCAGAATCCTAGCAGCCCCCTTATTTGTGAGTGAAACTGGACTTGTTCCATTGCTTGCTGGGCCTTTTGCAAGCTGTAGTGGGCCTATCTGAAACCCACGAAGTGGGCAGGCCCCTCCCCCAGCCTTGAAGGAGGGACAACTTGACCTGGGGTTCAACTAAATACTTGGGACAAATAATGAAAAACACGGTCAGGGAGTGCGGGTCACAGGGTCAAAACAAGGGAACCGGATGGGGATACCGAGCAGAGAACCCCGGACAGCGCCCACTGCTCCTCCAAGCTGTCAAGGAGCCAGGCGATGCTGCCCAGAGGAACTCTGCCCAGATATGTGATACCAGGGAGGAGCAAAAATAGGCC
Organism: Pelochelys cantorii; assembly: GCA_032595735.1. Taxonomy (NCBI): domain Eukaryota; kingdom Metazoa; phylum Chordata; order Testudines; family Trionychidae; genus Pelochelys; species Pelochelys cantorii. The sequence continues at coordinate 46,670,374 of CM064335.1, forward strand.
CCACAGTCACAGGAAACCCCCCTCTTCTAGCATCCTCTCCCTGGTGTTATAGATGGTGGTTTTAGCTAAGGCCAGGAGGAGGTCCCGCAACTTTGTGGGGCCACAGATTGGGTGTGCATAAATGAAAGGTGTGGGAAAAAGTGCAACCAGAACCTCAATAAGAGGTTCTGGAGGAACTGGAATAGGGGCTGCAACCTATGCAAGGTAGGTGTGCACCAGGTTTTCCCTCACGCTGCAAAAAGGGCAGGTAGCCGGGATGGGGGTGAACCACACCAGGTACACACCCGTGCTCACGGCTCCGTGAAGGAGCCGCCAGCTGATGTCCCAGATGGGCCGCGGGATTAAGGTGGAATATACGCTGGCCCATCGGGGTTCCCCACCCTCAACGGGTCTTAGGTAGTCTCACCACTTGGTGTCGGGGCGGGACACGAGGGTGGGGAAATGCTGAGTATGGAGCACGAGCGTGTACAGATGTTCTCTAGGCGCGGTTCGAAAGCAAACCGGCTGCAAATTTTGCAGCCGGCTGGGGGTCCAAGGATAGGGAGGCTGGGGGGGGGGGCGCCCATGGAACAGGGGCCTGATAAAAAGGGACAGAGGGTTTGCAGGAAGGGAGGGGCGGGGTGTACCCTCTTGCATGGACCGTTGCAGGAAGTCGAGAGCGGGCCACGGCAAGGCCGTCTTCACCTCCTGGAGTAGGTGCAGAGAGGTTCAGGGGGGTGGAGAGCCCCATGCACTGAGTGAGCACTTTGGGATCCACCCAATCCCCCCTGTCATAGTCCACCTTGGTGGCTTCCGCCAGGATCAACCTCCGGTGCACCGAGGGAGACTCCGCCACCTGCACGCACAAGGCTGGATTGTGGAGCAGGGGCTCCGCGAGGAGGTCTGCTCCCTCGGCGGCCACAACGGACCTGGTCGCTGAAATCAGCTTCCAGGTCTGGAGGAGTTCCTGGTAGAATTCCAGCAGCTCTGAGAGGTCTCGAGGAAGGCCCCTCGGGTGGATTAAAAAAGAGCTGCTGGTCGTATCGGAGCCCTTGGAGGCGGCGGAGGAAGGTGCACCTCAATTTGCTCCATGCCGGACTACCGGCACTAAAGAGGAGTCTCTGCAGGGCCTGGAGGCGGAAGGCCCAGACCTGGCTGCGCACGCAGACCAGGCCCTGCTCCCCCTCCTCCAGGGGGAGAGAAAGGACCCCTGCAGAGACCCAGTGCAGTCCTGGCCAAAAGAACTCCAGAGCTGTCCTCTGGAGCTTGGCCAGGACCTCCGGGGCCAGACTCAGGGTGTTGAGCTGGTGCCAGAGCATGGACAGGACCAGCTGATTCAGCACCAGCGCCCTCCCTCGAAGGAAGAGACACTCGAGTAGTCCTGTCCATCTCCGCAGCCACTCACCCACACTAGCCTCCAAACCCTGCCAGTTCTCCAGCAGAGAGGGATGCATGGCAGATAAATAGACGCCCAGATAGAGCAGTGAAATCGTGCTCCGTCTGATGGCCTGAAGCGCAGGTGGGAGGGAGCCGGCCCGCCACCCGTCCCCGACCACCAGGCCAGAGCTCTTGACCTGGGCGGAGGAGGCTGCCGAGTAGACGGCTTGGCAGGCCTCCACCCGTCCCTCTCCCCTCCCGCAACAGGGCTCTGGTGGCCTGGAGGATGGGATGAAAGTCCCCCCAGCGCTGGAGGGCGAGCTGCACCTTCCCTTTTACCCTGCGGTTATCCGCGAGGAATTGGCGCAGCTCGCTCCTTAGTGCAAAGGGGGAACCAGGATTCTTCTCCGTCCGGGCCCCCGGGTGGAGCTCACGGGCCACGGAGACGGGCAAACAGGGATCCGATCCCCAAAGCGGCGCCGACACCGATGGCGCCGCGCTGCCCGTCCCCGACTCTGGCAAAGGAGGGGGCGGCGGAGGGAACAAGGCAGCCCCTAACGGGTTGGGGACCGGGGATACAAATAACGCCCCCCGAGGGCCGCCCACAACTAGCGGGAATGAGACGGCCCCCGTGGGGGCGGCACTAGCGGACATTTGGGGGGGGGGCAGTGGGGATGGATCAGATGTTATGGCAGGGACCGGGGTGGGAAAGGATGGGGGGATGGCAGCGGAGAAGTGTTCTTCGCGGTAGGGAGGGGAGAAGGGGTGGGCTCTGAGCCGGATGGTGGGTCAGGGTTGGGGAGCACGGAAGAGGTAGGGGTAGGAAAGGAATCAGGAACAGGGGAGGACTCGGGGCTGGAAATGGGTTCGTAGAGGGCAGAAACAGGGGTAGGGGGAGGATCGGGACACAGGAGGGGATCAGAATCCCGGGCGGGGTCTGGAGGGGGGTCGCCCATGGCTATCCCACCGGGCTGCGGCACCTCCCGAATGGGGACCTGGGAATCAGGAGCAGGAAGGGGGCCCACACCGATGCTGGGTTTAGGTAAAGAGGTAAGAGTTGATACCTCGGCGTTGGCCAGAGTGGTGTCTTCTGCTGGGCCCCCAGCGGGAAGGGGAGATGACCGCCCCGCCTCGGTTGCAGGAAAGGGGGCACCCCCAGACCCAAGACCCGGCCACTCGGCACCAGCCGTCGCCCCTAAGGGCTCAGCGGCGTCGACTCTGGCGCTCAAGTCGGCCGGGCCAGTGGGCAATATCAGGGGCGCCCCAAGTGTGAGGACGGGGGTCGGCCACCTGGGACACGGGGTTGGGGTTGGGGGGGGGGGAGGGGGCGGCGCCGCAGAGTCGCCGCCCAGACCGAGGCCCGCTGGCGGAGGGTCGTCCTCCCCCTGAGCGAGCGGGGTCAGACCCAGGGCCTCGATCTCCTCGAAGATGGAGCTAAGTTCCATCCCCTCGGCCCCGGAGCGCCCCCCCCGCGGCCGCCAAGGCAACGATTACCTCAGCCAGAATGGGGGAGGGCTCAGCTGGAACCGGGGCCGGGGGGGCTCCACCCGAGGCCTCCTCTTGGAGGGGCTCCACGGGGGGGCGACGTCGTCCCCCCTTGCTGCCACGGCCGCCTCGTCCGGCGCCTCCTGCTGAAGCTCGTCGGGGGCGCTCTCGCCAGCGCTGGCCCCCCCTCGAGCTCTTTCGGAGGGGGGCCTTCCCTCCCTCCCCATCGGAGGGGGGAGATTGAGCCCGCGAAGGGCGGGCTTTGCGCTTCCCCCGAATGAGCGTCCAGCCCTCCGAGGTGGAGGTGGAGGGCTGGTCAGCAGGGGCAAGGCCAGGGGGCACAGTTTGTTTTCGGGGGGGGCGTTGAGGCAAGGGAGGGAGAGAGAAGGGTAGGGAAACCTCCACCTGCGGGGGAGCCCTCTCCCTCACCCAGCAGCAACCGCGCCACCCTCTCCTCCTCGGGCCCCGCAGAAACGGATCGAGTGGAGGCAGGGCCCGCCTGCTCGCTCGGGCACGCCGGAGGGGACGCCTTCGGCTGCCGAGCAGAGCCGTCGGTTGGAGGAGGGGCAGCTGCGGAGGCCAGACTTCCAGGGGGGCTGGCGGTGGTAGGGTCGGCGCCCTCCCGGGCCCCGGGGGTCCCGGGCCCCGGGGGTCCCGGACGCCCGCTCCGACCGGGCCAAGAGACAGTCCCTCCGGACGTGCCCCGGGGGTCCGGCAGAGGAAGCACCGGGCCTCCCCCGAAGAATAGTGGACCCGGTAGAGGGCCCCCTGGTAGGGCACCATAAAGGACCCCTCGAGCACCACCCCGCCACGCGCCGCCGGCGGCATTTGCAGTTGCACCTGCCGGCGGAATGACAAGACGTGGCGGAGGGTGGGGTCCTTAAAGCCCAACGGGAGAGGGCTGATCACGGAAATTGGCTTCCCCAAGGTGGAGAGGGAAGGCAACAGGGTGGCATTGGGGAGAAAGGGCGGGACAGAAGTGAGAACCACCCGTACGCCCAGGTCCTCCAATGGCTCGAGGGTCACGTGCACGCCCCCCACCACCAGGCCCCTCTCCACCGCCTCCTGGGCGGCGGCCTCCGAGGCAAGGAAGAACACCACCTTGCCATACATCTTGGAGGCCGCCACCACGGCCGAGGCCCCCACCACCCTCGCCAATGCCCGCACATAGGTCTCGACGTGGGGCGAGGCGGCGACCAGGAGGCAGCGGACGCCGTGCCTCCTGGTCATGGTGGGAAAGGGGCCCCGGCCACCAGGGATGGAGCCGGAGGCGGCAGTAGGGGCAGATGACGCGGCACGTGGGGGGGAACGGCAGCGGCCACCTGGGCGTACACTCTGGGGGCCGTGGTTGAATCGCCCCCACAGCTGGTGGAGGGAACAACAGGGGAAGGAGGGGCTGTGGCGGACGATGGGGCCACAGCGGGCGGGGCAGCCTCGGCCGTGGGGGGTTTGGCCTTCGGGGCCGGGCCTTTGCCCTTCTTCCCCCCCCGGCCCTTTTTTCCGGCCGAGGTGGAGGCTGCTCCCAGATTTGAGGGAGCATCGGCCGTGGCAGCGGCGGAGCTCGGGCCTGGGGTCGGGAGGTCAGCCGCGGCATTCTTTGGGCCCGGTGGCAACGGGGAGACCGTGGGATCAACAGGGGAAGGGATTTCCTCCATCATATGGGGAAGGAGGAGGGAGGCACAGATGGCAGGAAGGGGAGGCAAGGGTTAACCGCTCCTCCCCACCAAACAGCAGGCAGGGGAGGAGGGTGTCCGTGAGGGAGAGGGCAGGGAGGAGGGAGGGGACTTGTTTCGGAGAGGGGCAACTGAGAAAAAGGGGGGGGAAGGGGGGGTTTGCAGCCTCTCCTCCCTGCTGAGGCTGTGGCAGAGGAGGAGGGCGCTATTGCGGAGGGGAGGAATGTGAGGGAAGGGGTACGCGATTGGGGAGGGAGGGAGAAGGGGAGAGACAACCACTCCCTCCCGCCGACTGACTGCAGGGAGGGAGGGAATCAAGAAGGGCAGGATGGAAATGAGGGGAACCGAGAGGCCAGCAACCACTCCTCCCCGCAAGGCTGGAAGCAGAGGAGGAGGGCGCTGGCAGGGCAGGCAGGGAGGAAGGTAACAGGTGCAGGGTGGGTGCCGGCTCCTCCGGCTGCACTGGGGTACCAAGAGGGACTATGCGGCTGTCGAGGGGGGGGGGTGCAATGTGCAGGGGGCTAACTAAAAAGGGGAGGGGGAGGAACACAAGCACTCAGGGCAGGGACCGGAACTCTGGGTTGGGCTAGAGGACTACTGGGAGGCTGGGAAGGGGGGCACTGGGTGAACAAGACGGGGCAGGGCAAGGCGGGGGCCGGGAATCAAAACGCTTAACTGAATGCGGGCGGGGCAGGTAAAACAAACTGAGGCTGGGCGGGGTCGGTCAGCAAACTGAGGGAGGGAGGGGGGAAAGAGAACTGGCTACTGGGGCAGGGTGGGCAAGGCTTCTGCAGTGGGGGTAGGGCGGGGAGAGCAAGAGTGGGGGGGGCCCCCAAGCAAACACTGCTGGGGGGGGGGGGCCAAGTCCAAGGGTGGGGTGGAAGCACGCCCACGAGTGCTTGTGGGAGGCTCAGTCCTCGCCCACTGCTGCAGCGGGACAGTCCCAGATGGCAAAAGGCGGGGAGGAACAGCCAGCCCCACCGAGGGGCGAGTTCTGATGGTGTGAAGGTTGGTGGAGGGAGTCGTGGGGGTGGTGGTATGGGGGGGGCAGCTGGACCGGGGGGAAGGCTCTACGCCTCACCCCCAGCCCCCCTCTTGGTATCTCAGTCCACCACCACCCCAAGAGCAGATGAAAGGCTCAGTCCTAGCAAACAGACGCCCCCCTCCACAGTCCAACTGACTTCTAGTCTCCCTCGGTGGGGTGCAGGTGGTACGGCGGCAGCAGCGGGTGGGCAGCAGCCAGGTGGGAAAGGCCTCTGGGTGGTGGTGCCGGTGGGGTCCTCTTCCTCTGGAGTGGGGGGGGGGCAGCCGGCAGCCCCCCCCCCCCCCAGGCGGCAGCAGCAGCAGCAGCAGTAGCCGGTGGTGGTGAGAAGCGGTGGTGTCCAGGGGAAGCAGGTCCAGCAGCACAGAGGTCTCAGGTGGTGGCTGGGTGGAGCAGGGAGAGCCCCAGCTCATGCAGGAGCAGGAGCAAGGGGAGGGAGAAGGAAGAGCAGCAGCACTGCACCCTGCTGTCTCTCCTCCTTCTCTGGAGGGGAGTGGGCACCCACAGAGGAGGAGGAACCCCTCCGGCATCCATGTTGGGCTGAGGTGAACCTCACCCTGTCACCTGACCGGAAGCCAAGGCGCAGGCCCAGGACTATAAAAGCTGAGGCAGCAGCCTCAGTCAAGGCTGAGCCTGCTAAGAGGCTAGAGGCCTCCCCTAGACTCGTAGCCTGGGGAGTGGGGACTGAAGCCTGGCTAGGGCCTCCTACATGCTGGGGCCCAGATGCAGACTACTGGCTCCCTGCCTGGGAGGCAGAGGCCTAGCGTAGCTGGCCTACCTTCCCAGAAGCAAAGGAGGAGCCAAAAGGCCAGCCTGAGCCTGTGCTCCAGCACCTGCCCTGGAACTGGGAGAAGCAGCCTCAGCTACCTTGACCGGAGGCGCCGCCCGGGTACTCCCACGGACCCTGACACCTGGCCCAACTGCCCGACACCGCCTGCACCAGGAGCCCAGCTGAGTCCTACTGACCTGCAAGTGGCGAAGGACTGGACTGGACCTCCCCAGTGGGACAAGACCCTCCTGGACTCCCTGCCGCTGACACCCAGTTACCGGCTGAGGGGGAGAAGGGACGTGGCCCAGGGGTTAGTGGGAGCTGTTAAAGGCCCCCAGGCCAGCGTGTTTCGGGCTGGAGTCCCTGCTGAGCCGTAGCAGCCCGCACTGCTGCTCCTAGGGCCCTGGGCCAGGGCGCAGTGGAGTGAGTGGGCCTGCGCCCCCGTGCCACCCATCTGCCAGTTGGCAGTCTCCCCCCTCGCCATTTCCGCAGGTAGGTAGCCTGCAACCCTCCTGAACAAGGAGCTCCCAACCTTGTGCTTTTGGTTGTTGCCTGAAACTGAACTGAGGGCCAGGGCCTTCCCAAACTGACTGTGTTTGTTTATTGCCACGCCCTGAACCGAGGGCCTGGCTGCTCCTTATGAACTAACTGGATTTGCTTGCTGCCCCGCCTGGAACCAGGGCTTGGCCTTTCCTTAAACTTACTTTATGTGTGCGCTACCACTCCCTGAACCAGGGGTTGGCTGAGCCATAAGCGGCCTCTGTGGGCTTGCTGCCGCCCTGAGCGAAGGCCAGGACAGTATATAGACAAGCTGACATTGGTGGTGTGCCGCCTGCTTGAAGGAAGGCCGGGCATGGACTCTAACATGGGGCTTGTCTTAAAGGGCCAGGGTAGTGGGCCAGAGTGGCCACCCACTGAGCCGGAGGAGGAAGAACCCCTCTGAGTGGGCAAACTGACTACACAAGCAGAGAATTTTCCCTGTCGTGTATGTAAAACAATTAGCCAAGCAGAACTTTAGAGAGAGAAAATGTAACATCAGAAGACACTCTAGGCATTAAGTATCCCTTTAAGGGCTCAACTTCAGATAACTGAAATAGGTGCATGGTTTCATGAGGTGACAGGCTATAAGCCTCATTCATGTGAGTAGCACTATTGACTTCAGTAAGATTACTTGCATGAGTAATCATGCACGTACTATTTGGCACAAACACCCAGCCCCAACTGCTCCAGGCTGAGCTCTTTCAAAAGCCCATTAGTTTTGGCACCTAACTCTCCTGGGCCCCTTTGAAAATCTCCTAACTGGCCTTAGGTAGAAAGGCATGTTATGTCCATGGCTGAATACTTTACCATTGCAACATGCCTGAAGTTAGCTTTCTTTCAACTTTTAAAGGCTCCAATCCTATGTAGGTGATCCACCTACATAGATGTTAGCGATTAGTTGTGTAAATAATTAACTGTGAACCCTCATTCATTGGTTAATCCTAAGAACTACACGCACCCCCCCCCCCCCGCCAATATATCAGAGGCAGCCATGGGGGGGTGGGGAGGGAGAAGGTGGGAGCCGGTGCCCATGGGGAGCCGACTTTATGCCGTCTTCCCATGAGCACCGAATTCTGTGGAGCCTTCCCAGCTGCACTAATATCAGGCAGCGCTGATAGAGAGGCAGCAGTGCAAACGGTGAGGGGTGCAGGCACGAGCTGGTAAGGGGTATAAGGAGTAAGGGTGTAAGGAGCTGGTAAGGGGACAAGCAGGAGCTTTTAAGCCAACTCCCTGTACAGATCCGCTCCCATGGAGCCTCTTGCTTCTCTTCTCTCTCCCCCCCCCCCCCACCCATTGCTATCTCTCTATCCGAGACAATGGCGGATGAGGGTCGAGTGGGAGCTGATATGCCCAGGGAGCCAGATTTTAAACCAGCTCTCCACACATGGCAACTCCATGGAGCTGCCTGTGCCCCCATACTTTGCTGCCTCCCACAGTGGAGCCACCTCCCTCCACCCCCCCCCCCCCGCTGCTGCCCGTTTGTAAACTGGCACCCCTCGCAGACCAGCTTCTGCCTGCCACCTCATGCTGCAGCCTCTGATAGGCTAGCTCCTTGGAGTGGGTCTGGGAGCACACTGGCTGCCAGCCCCGCCCCCCAGGGACCATCAGATAATCACGTGACCAATAAGATTTGGTGCAGTTACATGGTTAGTCAATTAAACAACATCTAGCATCCCCATGCTTTCTATTTCAGCATGAATGTTGCTTTGCTCATGAGACAAAAGCAGTTAGATTAGTGCTAAACTATGAAAGCAGTCAATTTTTAATAACATTTAAAAATATTAATCTGCTTTACTAGTGCTGTAAAAGTATGTATCATTTTATTGCACTGCTAGATCACGTTTATAGTTTTATGTTTTTTAAATAAAGTTCTTATTCAAAAATATATAAACCAGATACATTGCTTTGACAGGAATGTAGTTGCAAAGGTTGGACCCATTCCCAAACCTGATGGATTTCAAAGAGTTTTGTCCAAGTAAAAACTGCAGGATGAAGCTATTTCAGTGAACACGCCCGTATTTAAAATCACTTAGTTTTGCTTTGTTTAAAAAAAAAAAAAAAAGATTTTCCAATGGAACTATTTACAAGCAAATTGGTAAGACCATGAATAAATCTTTGCAGGATTGGGACCTTAAACCAAAAAGTTTGTGGAGCATGGATTTGACCTCAGTGGGGTTACTCGAGTGCGTACAGTGAAGACCCTGCAGAAGTTTTTGCAGGCCCAGGGCCTACATAGATAAAAAGCAGAAAACAGGGTTGTAGTGTCCCCATTTTATACATGGGGAACTGGGATTCAGCATAAGTGATGCATCCAAGGTCAACCAGGAAGGCTATGGTAGAGATGAGAATTGTGCCCAGATCCTTTTACCCTGAGTTCCACTGCCTCAGCCCCACAAGAGACAGAATAGACTAGGGCAGCTGGAACTAGCCTAACACTTGAGTGTCTTAGATTCACTTCCTTGTTCTGCCAAAGACTTCCTGGGACCTCAGACTTAGCATCTTTGGGTACATCTAGACTACAGGCTTTTGTCGACAAAGCTTCTGTTGGCAAAGAGCATCTAGACTGCATCCAGTTCTGTCGACAAAGCAGCTTGCTTTGTCGACATGGAGTGTGGACACAAAGGACAGTGTAGCTGCAATAATGCCTTCTGTCGACAGAACTCTGTCAACAAAAAGGCATTATTCCTCGTAGAATGAGGTTTACCGCCATCGACAAAACTGCCGAGTTCTGTCGACAGAACTCGGCAGTAGTGTAGACGCAGGTATAGTTTTGTCGACAAAAATCCACTTTTGTCGACAAAACCCTGTAGTCTAGACACACCCTTTGTGCCTTGGTTGTCCATCAATGAAATGGTAGCACTTCCATGCTCTGCTGGCGTGTTGTGAGGATAAATACATTGCAGACAGTGGGGCACTGAGAGAGGGCTACAACAGAGAGACAAAAACATGCTTATTTATGTTAATTTCCTTTACTTGTGTAAAGAAGGTAAAGAAATAACTTCCTTTTGTTTGTTAAACCTGCTGCCTATTACTTGAAATTGGTGACTATTAGTTCTTGTGTTATGAGGAAGAGTAAACAACATTTTGTTATTTACCTTCTCCACACCAGTCATGGTTTTATAGACATCAGTCATATCCCCCTTAGTAGGCCCAGTCTTACAGAAGCTGTTCCATACTGTGAGCCGAAAGGTTCAGGGAGGGGCAGCTCCCCCTCGGGGTCAGTGGGCGGCCACTGTTTTAAAGGGAAGATGGGATTACTTTCAGTGAAGTTGACTATAATCTTAGATGTCAGCTTTCTTTTCCTGATGAGATCTTTGCTGAGTCACAAGATTTGAGCAGCTAGGCCAGGGGTGGGCAATAATTTTTGACTGGGGGCCACTTCAGAAATTTTTGAAGTGGCCTCAGGCTGCCCCAGAAGGGGTGGGGCCCTAAGCAGAAGGGGTGGAGCAATGAGTCTTCCATGCTTCCCCGCCCACACCCCCTAATTGATCTTGGGGTGAGAGAGAGTGCATGAAGTCTTTGCTCCCTTCCCCCAGACAGAACCACCAGCTGTTCTGAACATGTCGCATGTTCCCGCCGCCACCCTCAAGCTCTGATTGGCCTGGGGGTGGGGGGAGCACGTGAAGTTTCTTGCATCCTGCCCTCGGGCTTGCAGCACTTAGCATCAACCGCCAAGCCATTTTTTTCCCCACCAATATTCACTTTTTTCAAACATTTCTTCCTATTTCCCAAGAAAATCAGTTTAGCTTCTTCTTTTCCTATTGTCTTGGGGGGGGGGGAGGGTTACCTTTTTTTTAACCTTGTTCCTCTTTCTCAGCGGTGAAACACACACACACTCAAATTGCTGAACTACCTGATCAGCAGCATTCTGCATAGCAAACAGAAGAACATTAAGAATGAGCTGTCAAACTTGGAGACTCTCATAAAAAGACACAAACTTCCATGTGTCTGGACTTTATAAAAACAAGACAATCTATTTACAATAGACCCTTTACTTCTCTAAAGAGAAATAAGGACACTAAACTAGCTAAACTGCGGCGTTCCACAAGAGGCCACAACAGCGGTACTCTTAACTCACCCAACAATATTGTTAATCTACCCAGCTACACACTTAGCCTAGCAGCAGTCTCCTATCTCAGGGACTCTTCTGCCTCAGGTGAGTGGGGCAAGAGAAGGCAAAGGGTTAGGCAGCAGACGAATGGGAGTTATAGGTGGATTGTTCCTTAAAATATTTCCTTCTGTTTTCTGCCAGAGGAGAAATGTGTGTTTTGGAGCAAACTCAGATGTCTAAACCCTCAAAGTTGGTAGATTTTGTGGATTGCACCCTCAGCAAATTAAAAAGGATTGAAAAGCACTTCCCCAAAGCCCGGGCTTGTTTGTTACATCCCTTTACTTCTCACCTCATCTCTCTTTGTTGCTATCTATAATCTCAGTGAGAAAGGGCACCAGTTGTCTTCCTGTGCATCTCTATCATATTTTGCATAAACTGGGCTCTACTGTAGTGTCATAGTAACAGGACTGGACAAAAAGAAGCAGAGGAGAGGTGGAAGGAAGAGAAAAATACTGTTCCAAACAATTCTGCAAGGAGTAGACTACATGACTGGACAGTAATAGATCTTTTCCATCTTCAAATTTTGTGAAACAGAAGATCAAAGCCAGAAAAGATAATGCCCGCCCTGGTCCTGGGTTTGTACAGAACCTGGATGCCAATGCAATGTAAATAATAGCCCATTAGCTTAAAAAAACCATGAACTTTATTTCCCAAGGCATTGGCATGTTGGTGATGCCTGACCAACCTAATTGCCTGGCTCTGTGGATATGGGGAATGTGGTGGCTGTGCTATACCTTGACTTTAGCAAAGTTTTTGATATGATCTCTAAGGCTACAGCTACACTGCAAGGTTTCAAGTTGCAGGTGCGTTTCCTTGCTTGGATAATACGAAAAGCTATTTTACTAGGAGGGTGATGAAGCACTGGAACGGATTACCCAGGGGGGTGGTGAATTCTCCGTCCCTAGTGGTTTTTAAGTCCCACCTTGACAAAGCCCTGGCTGGGATGATTTAATAGGGACTGTTCCTGCTTTAGCAAGGGTTTGGACTCGATGACCTCCTGGCGGCTCTTCTAACCTTATGATGCTACAATTCTATGTCCTTAAGAGTTACTGTTATAATTCTGTTATAATTTATTTTTGTTATCCTTAAACATAGTGGAACCCCTTCAGAGTCCTGGCAGGCTCTTGGACTCAATATTATCTTGTGGCAATGAGTTCCATTGGCTAACTGTAGGTTTGTGTGGAAAAAACAACTTCCTTTTGTTCATTCAGAAGTTGCCTCTTTTCAGTTTCACGCCTTTTATTCTTTTATTATATATTTTTAAATCACCATAGAGTGATTAGAATAGAAAATTAGAATAGTTTTTATAACATTACAGCACGAGTGATATTTAATGTTGAATTGCAGTGAAAACTATGATCGCCACATTAATTACGGTTGTCATGTTCACTGTAATTTTGCCAGTCACAATTAATTGTTAACGAATGTTTGTATTGCTCTTCTCAAAAGGATTAATGATTATGTAAATTGTTTTTAAAGTGTTGCCAGTTTTTAAAAAAGTTATTTGTAAATGAACACGTGTTTGAGTATTTTAACCAATCCGGTTTTTATATTCAGTAGTTGGATGCATCAGGCTGTGTTGAATACGGCGCGTGTCTGATTCCCTAACTTCCCTGTCAGTAAGGTGTTGCCCATATTTGGGACTTCATTTCTTACTTTTACACTGTGAGTTTTCATAATGGAAAATGAAGGTGTGTGTAGAATAGGTGACTTTATAAAACATGATTTCTTTTAATTCCACAGAATATCATCTCTTTTGCACCTCTTTAATTTTGTAATATCCCATTTGGCCCAGGTCCCTCATCTCTGCCAATTTGGTTTAGTAGCTATCCCCTCTAGGATCTTGTTTAACACATTTTAGTGAGGAGTGAACCTTTGGGGCTACCTTGAGAAGTCTTTTTTGACTGATTTGTAAATATACATTCTGAAAATGAGACAAATAGTATTACTATATTAGTACCACTAGAGGGCACCAAACATCAGTGACAACAGTGACGCTGAAGACATTGCCCTTATATTGCTGAAAAATTCCCCCCCCCCCCATAATAACTTCTAAAATGAAAACAATAAACATTATTACAACATAACTTGGCAGAGAACACACTATGGTATCTGCATTTAAAAGACTTCTCCTGCCCTGATACATTCCATTGATTAAACATAATGTGGGAACTCACACATGAAGGGACAATAGCTGGACCTTAGAATTTAAGGCTGACAGTTTCAGAAGCATCTCAGATAGTGAGGAGCTAAACTCCTTGTGAAGTTCAATGGGAGTAGAGTAGCCCTTAGGCTCATATTAAAGTCCCAGCAATACACAGGTACTATGCTATGTGGTAACCTCAATATCCAGGTGGCATTAAACTGACATCTGGGCAGCTGCTAATTGACACCCTTTGTCCAAGGTTCAGTTTCACCCATTGATGAGTTGAAACAATGAGATTGTGGAATGGTTTTCCAAGGTGGAGTTGGGGGGGGGGCCTTGTTACTTAGGGTAGTTAAAACTTGACAGTGCTAGAATATTCACCATAAGGACTGTTCCACTGTGGCAGAATGGAAGAGAGCAAATTCTTTTGTACCTCTTGGTTTTGTGATTGTTTTGCTGTTTTTAAAATCTTTTACTGTTCTCATTTAGTCTCAATGAGGTACGGAACATACAAATGGTTCTATACACAGCGATCCAGGGGTACCTCAGTTTGTGTCATAGTTTGAGAGGAAAAATGATCCCAGGAACAAGCCATGGGGACCCAGAAGGTTTTTCACCAGCTTGGTGAACTTGTCTCATACTCCAGTCAAGGTCTTTTTGAATGAGACAAAATGGATCTTAGAAACTTAATAATTAAGTCTTGTGATTATTATAGAGAATCTCCATAGAGGCATATGCTCAATTAACCTTTAACTATTTCAGTCTTACAAATATTTCTCATATCCTCCTGATTTTTTTTCTTCCTAGACATTAGAAATTGAAGTCCACCACTGACAAAATTCACTAGGCTGCAACGACTCACACAGTTTGCAACATCTTCTACTTTTGTTTTTAATCCCCACCATTGAGCTACAAAACAGCAGAATTCAGTGACTCAACTTCCTGCATGGTTTACAAGTAGTTACTAGCTTAATACACAACACTATTTCTTTCCATTTGTATAGAGCCAGATCCTATGCGTTTACACATGCTCCAACTATCACCAATGTCACTGGGAATTTATAATGCTCAGCATGCCACAGGATCAGGCCCACAATTAATAGTTTATGCACTAAAATTAGCACTAATATACCCCTTCTGCTGTGTAGACCTGGCAGTAACCAGGGCTGGGTTCAATATCTTGGGGTCCATCTCACATAGAACCGGCTCGAGCCCCCACCCAGTAATCTGGGAAATTCACGCACCCCTGGGTGCCTCTGATAGGCAATGCTTCCCCACTTGCAAGCACTGAGTCTGAGTGTAGGAAAGAAACATTTAATGAAACATGCAGGCTGTGTCTAGACTGGCCACTTTTTCTGCAAAAGCAGTCGCTTTTGCGCAAAAACTTGCCAGCTGTCTACACTGGCCGCTTGAATTTGCGCAAGAGCACTGACGTTCTAATGTAAGAAATCAGCGCTTCTTGCACAAATACTTTGACGCTCCCGTTTGGGCCAGTGTAGACAGCTCAATTTTGTTTTGCGCAAAAAAGCCCCAATGGCTAAAATGGCGATTGGGGCTTTCTTGCGCAAAATCGCGTCTAGATTGGCCATGGACGCTTTTGCATAAAAAGTGCTTTTGCGCAAAAGCGTCCATGCTATTCTAGATGCTCTCTTGCACAAATACTTTTAACAGAAAACTTTTTCGTTAAAAGCATTTGCGCAAAATCATGCCAGTCTAGACGTAGCCAGAGAGAAGTCATACGGCATTAACTTGGGGAAAACACCACAAACAGAGTACATAACCCAAACATGAGCCAAGGTCCGCCCCCCCACAAGGCCCCCCCGCCAAGAATCGCCTGAAGTCCAACACCCCAAAAGTCTCTGTCCGTGGTCCGTGCCACCCAGAGTCCCAAAGTTCACCCACAGGGTTTCACCTCCCAACCTGGGTAGAACTGGGGGTGGGAGGATAGGTAGGGGGCACCTTATACAAAACTGCACCAGCTGTCTCGTCCCACGCCACTGGACGCTTCGCTGGGCGCCTGCCGCCGCTCCTCGTCTGCTGCCACTGCTGGTTGCTGCCCCTCGCCTGCTGCTGCTCCATGCCATGCCGCTGATCGCCGCTCCTCGTCTGCTGCTGCTGCTCCATGCCACGCCGCTGGTCACCGCTCCTCGCTTGCCACCACTCCACGCCATGCCGCTGGTCGCCACTACTTCACTGGCTGCAATAGGCCTGGCTCTCAGCCAAACCAGTGATTTCAGCTCTCAGTGATTTTAACTCTTTAGCCACCAGCTGGATTGCCAAACAAATCCAGCTTTCCCTGCACTAGCAAAGAATAGTCTCCGCAGGAAGTCTGTTTTAGGTCTGTCCTTAAAACAAAGGGGGAAAGGTGCAAGCTGGGCTAGTCTTATAGCTCACACCTAGCAGGTGTGAAGCAGGCTAAATCAAGCCTTTTAACCCTTCCCCCAGCTCAGTTCACTCAACTCTGGAAGTGGGGAGGCTTGTTCTCCCGAGACCTCTTACCATGATGGTGGTGTCTCTCCTGCAAGCACAGGTGGCATGTTTTACAGTTCCCACATTTAGGGATAGCATGATTAGTGACCCTCCACAACAGTCCCAAATTATATATAATGCGCCACATTCCATTCCAACACTGACCTTCCATCAGCCGTGGCTGACTGGGATTTTCATAGCCACACCTCGGAGTCTCTCCTGAGCTGTATTTACATAACAGTTAATTACCTTGCAGAGCTAAACAATTGTAGTGGGCACACCCACCCCTCGTTTTAGCTGGCTGATAGCAAGCAGCAGTTCAGCCCCTGCTTACACTAAGATCCTTAAAGTGGGTACCTAGCTGCTTAAAAATGTATTTAGGTGCCAGAGGCCCTGATCCTGTAATAGCTATTGCACTGGAACAGAGATCTGCTTGCACTGAAGCAGGTGCAGGGTGGGAGCCCAACTTGAGTATCCAAGTTTAAAAATTGCTCCCTGGAATATTCTGCACTTAGACATAAGTTTTGCTCCACATACCTCAGAGCACACCTCATTGTCAGCTGCCAGATTACTGTTCGGATAAAGGTATGGCATATGGCTGTCTATTTTGTTGGAATAGCAAAACATTTTTTTTAAATTTGTCTTTAGTAAATATTTTGATGTCTCTATGTTGCCTTGTTAACAGGCTCAGATGTAACACATTTTAGTTGCCTCACTGCAATTGTGCTACTGGGCTGGGTGTCTGCTGCCAAAAAATCTCATAGTGCTCTTCACTATTTTCCTTTGGGTAGATCTACACTGCATAGCAAAATTTTAATGGATGCCATTCTACGAGGGTAAAGGGATGTCTGAAAATAGTGCATTATTTCAAAATTTGGCGTTCTGTAGACATGCCAAATTTCAAAATAAGATATACAATTTGTGTAGCACAAATTGCATAACTTATTTCAAGTTTAGGGTGCTGTGTAGACGCACTCTTTGTGGTAAGTTGATCCATCTTTGCTATAACTGGGCCCAAATCAAGGCCCTCATACTGCAAGAAGTTAGCATATTGAATATTACATTAGGAAATAGTTCCCTTGAAATTAGGACCGGAAAATAGCCATGTCATGGGATTACACCTGAGTGCGAAGTGAAATGAAATATAAGTGGTTGCTGACTCAAGCACCCCATAGCAGTAAGGGAAGTGGGCTGTCAGATCTGAGCTGTGCACTTTGCGCCCATCATTTACTTTTCCAACTGAGCAGGCAGGAGGAGCAATTTTTTTAATGGTCCTGTAGAATTCAAAATTCTATCTCCCCCCATCTACATCTTAAAGGACCCAAGTTTTTTTGTGACTGTTGCATCTTTAAATGGGGACATGACTTTTGGTCAATGTATTTTGTGCCTATTGTAATTAAAAGCCTGCATCTTCCCCCGTTTCAGACTCAATACAGGGGGCAATATTCCTTGGCCACTGGAACTGTCCCATTCTCCAGAGATTAATATCTACTTTCTTTTTCTAGTCTTCAAAGTATCTGGTCAGTTATAAGGAGGTTTTCCCCCCCCCACACACACACACACGTCTCCAGCTCCATGACTGCAAAGTTCTGGCGCCATCTTCCCAAGTCTGAGAGGATTCTGTCTACATCTTACCCCAGGTTTAAAACAAGAGATATTAAATGAGAGCGCTGTCTCCACTCACCTTCTGACACTACAATAAAGGGGTGGGATTTATCATGTAGCTTGATCTTACCTAGATGAAATAATATCATTGGCTATGGATCCTCTAGTTTGCATTGAATAACATATTCTTGGCTACAAGTTGCATGAAATGCTAGGAAATACTATCAGCTGACGGAATTAATTGAGTTTCCCTATCAGTGCACTATCTAGCTAAGTCAGGGGTGGGGAACCTTTTTTGGGTCAGGACCACCAGCCCACTGAAAAAAATCAGTCAGGGGCTGCACACAAGTGAGAAATTAAAAAAAAAAAAAAAAAAAACCCACTGATGTGGCCTGCATCTGAGAAGGAGAAAGACACTCTCCACATTCCCCTCCCACACCAGAGCCTGGGGGGCGGGGGGAGAGTGGGAGGGGAAGGGCTGGAGTGCCAGCACAGTCTCCCCAATGCTGGGGAGTCTCCTGAGCCTCGGTGGCTGTAATCAGGCAAGCCAGGGGCTGCATCCAGACCCAGGGCCTGAGGGTCCCCACCATGGTCTAAGTGCTAATATGGCTCTTGTCACTAGTCTATGAATGACTCACCGTTATTAATAGATTTTAGCCTCACAACATCTCTATAAACAAAAGACAGAACAATGTAGCACTTTAAAGACTAACAAGATGGTTTATTAGGTGATGAGCTTTCGTGGGCCAGACCCACTTCCTCAGATAAATAGGTGGAAGAAAATTGGCACAACCATATATACCAAAGTGATACAATCAAAAAAATGAACGCATGTGAAATTGACAAATCAAATTTTAGACCCGAGTGGGGGTGAGCGGGGAAGGTTAGTTTCTGTGAGCTAATGACATAGGGGTGATAATTGGGGAAGCTATCTTTGTGATGGGTGAGATAATTAGAGTCTTTGTTTAAACCCATTGTGGCGGCGCGTCGGGGGTCCCCCAACTCCTGCACCCCCGTAATGGCATGGACAGACTCCACCAGCCAGTAGAATAGAGGGAGTTTAATCGCTTCTCCAGGATACAGCACAGCACAGATATCATCTGGTTACAGGAATCGGGCCTAGGATGCCTCAGCCCCCCCCCCCCCCTGAAATGCGGGAGACGGGGCCCCTAAATTCCAGCCCCTTTCCCTAGGCTGTCTCCTCCATGATCCCAGACAGAAACTATTCTTCCTTCCATCCCTGTCCCCAGCCAGGTCTGGCCTCGCCCCCTTCCTTTCCATTGTTCCGCTCCATGGGAGATACCTGTCTGACGAGTTTCGAAGCCCCCTTGCATAATGATTCATCCCCTGCCCTGCTGGGCCGTGCTGCAGAGAGCAGCCAGTGGAGGTCACTGACAACCCACTGCCCAGCATAGCAACTAGCAAGGTACCAGCACTACATCACACCCATACATAAAGTGTCAAATTTAAGCACGAATGACAATTCTGAAGCTTCTTGTTGAACTCTGGCGTTAAAGTCTCTTTGAAGCACTATGCATGTCATTGAGGGAGTGACCAGTCTGGCTGAAATGGCAAGCAACAGCTTTCTCTCTGCGAGAGAGTCTTATGTCTGTTTTCTGTGCATTGATTCTTTGGCGAAGTGTCTGAGACATTTGGCCAATGTACATAGGAGACGGACACTTTAGGCACATGATGGCATAAATTATATTTCTGGATGAACAGACCTTGTCTATAAAGTAGACAAGTGCTATCCCCATTATACAGATGGGGAGCTGAAAGAAAAGGCAGTCAAAATATACCATCCTTGTACATGAGCATTGCCATGAATCCTACCTCATGTCCACAGAAGTGTCTGCGGTTTCATTTTTGTCCTCAAACTGGTTTCCACAGTCCATTTTAAATCTCCTTACATCAAACCAGAGGGTCGCTCTCACTGGTTTTAATGTTATCCTGGGGGTAGGAAAGTCAGTTAAGCCATAACAAAATAAATGTGGACTACATTGGTTGAACCCTCTCATACGTAACAAGATCCTGGTATGTCCCACAGAACTTCACTATGAATGGTAATGAGTGGCACTATAGGCAACAGATATTGGGGAGGGCAGGGCAGGATAACCAGGTGTCAAAGTCCAGGGCTTTAGTATGAAAGGCAGATTCCAGGCAGGATACAAAAGGCTGCTTTGCAGTTCCCTTCTCCTGACAGCAGTCCTGTAGCTTGTATTCAGATTGTCTGCAGGCTCGCTGGAAAAAATATTTTAAGTATGTTGCCCTTGGTACTAGCTTCATGGACAATTTTAGAAAGCATATGTCTGGATCTTTAATTTCCACTCTATTGCTGCTGTTCCATCTGTCGGACAGTATCTGATTCTTTCCCAGCAAACCCTTCTCCTCATCATTACTGACACTCAATACAGTGCTTTTGTTCCAATGTTACTACATTTAATTGATCGGAAATTTGCAGTGCTTCGTATTATGCCAATGATTTGGATATGTGCCTAGTATGTGACAAGGCAGTTAGAGGAAATATTTCTTGTTATGTTTATCACCTTCCTTGCCCTCTCCGTTTGATGAGACCCACACTCAAACCTCACAGCCTAATGGACTTAAGCTGTGGACTTAAGGGGTTTTCAAAAATTGAACCCAGATTTCGGCCCAAATTTTGCAAATGGTCCTTAGATTTATAACGGGCAAAACCAACACTTGAGAGCTCAGTGCTATTGAACCTTGACGCTGTTCCAAATCCACATCCAGATGTTACAGTTTGAGCCTGTCCCTAATTTTTAATAATAATTAATAAAGATGTTTGTTTGAACTGCGGGTTTCTTCAGTGCAAACCAATCTTGTTGCTACGGTTCATCCTACATTAAAATAAAACTGTTGACATCATAATCACTTCCATAGTAACAAACTGTGGTGTTGTAAACACAAGCTTATGGTTTCTCTGTAAAATTGAGCTGAAGGAGACAAGTCTTTGCACATAGCCCTGAATATGGGGAACAGCAAGAAGAATATAGTGAAAGTCACTTGCTTTTAGTTACTCTTTTAAATGTGATGGATATTAGGGGCTCTCTAGAAATCACTTTACTATAGAATTATAGATAGAGCTGCTATTTCCGCCTACAGTTACACTTGACGAAACCTATAAGACTTATTTTCAGTTGCTTATGTCTTTGTCAAACTTGATCTTTATGGGCTAAATTTTCCCTTGATGTATTTGGAAAGCTTCAGAAAAAAATCAGCCAATTCCAGGAACAAGCTTAGAGAAAATACATTGTTTTGCCCATGTTAAAAATGTTTTCTTTGGGGAGTCCTAGAACCTCCATGCTTTGGAGTAGGGGGCTTCAGATTTGGAAGGAGCGTGCCTTAGTGCCAGCAAACATGCACCTTTCTGTCTCTGTGAAAAGCTACCCAAATTTTACCAAGTTATAAGACTTTAAAACTCGAAGTTTGTGCATGTCCGCTAGAGAGTTCCTAGTTTGATACCTACATTTTCCAGTTAATCTATTTGCACTGGACACTTCAGGTTAGGGCTAAGCAGGACTATCTCTGCAATTGCTGCTCCTGTCTGAAGTGAGTAGCAGTGGTGCCAGGTACAGGAAATCAGAGCAGAGAGAGAGACTCTCTCTTGTGTTCCTATGCAGATGTCAGGAAGCATAAAGGAGGAAGCTGCATGACACAAATGCAGAGAAGGCAAGAGCTGGACCAGAGGATGGGGAGGGAATAGAGAGAGGCAAGGAGCTTGGGGATAGATTGAGAATAAGAGTGAGGGAGCAGAGCCATGGGGATTGGCTGAGCGTGTATCTTGGACCTAGAAGGAAGGAGATTGGATTGATGCGGGGAACAGACTGGAAGGGACACAGGCAGCACTGGCAGAATTTGGGGCAGACAGCTCTGTGACCAGTAGACATTCTGCCAGAAATGTAGAACTGAGCCCAAGTCTGACCTTTCCTCTGCTGTCAGCAATGATCTGTGAAGCCCTCTGCCAAAGTGATCTCCTTTCCCCCAGCATTGGCCTGCCTAGATGACGGCAGCCTACTCTTGCTCTTGTTACATAGCTCAAGTAGCAGTTGTCCACACTGAGGTGCTAACAGTTCCAGCTTTGGGGGCAAAGGAAAGACTATGTCCTAGTGCATAGTACAAGGAGGCTGAATGCAGGACTCAGCCCTAGTTTTGGCAGCTCCTAACTTTACAGAATGCTTGGTTGATGCTGCCTTAAACACAAAGAAATCCAGGTTAATACTTTGTAGCTCCAGCTGTGAGATTCAACCTTTTGCATTTCTTTTCATTACTTTCTTAATCAGAAAGTTTAAAATAGATTAATGGGCTGCCAAAGGCTGTGCCTGCCCTTTAGCCCTCTTTTCTGGCCAACCATGGTTTAGCAGTTCCTCATGGACTCCCTAAAACCTATATCATGGTTTATTATCATAGACCTTTCCAATCAAAATAAAATAAAATAATCAAAGTCCAAATTTCATTCTTCCCAGCCCTACCTGTCTGGAGCCATCTTATGCTCCTGAGACCTCTGCTCACTGCTTCAGCCCCGGCGTTCCTCCTTGGAGCTGGAGTTGTACTTTAGGCCAGCCACAGCCAGCGTCCTTGCCAGCTGGTCCTTTCCTCGCATCAGGCCTCTCATTCTCAAGCTCTGTGTTCACCTGGTAGACCTTTTCCTGATGGTGTCTGGCTTGTTCTCAGGAAAGGAACAGACCATGTATAGTCTTCTTCCCAGAGAGTGTCCTTTCTCTAGGAGAGCGCGTAAGGTTCCTGGTCCCAGACAGTTAGGCTACGTCTACACTACAAGGTTTTTGCGCAAAAACCCGTGGCGTGTCCACATCGCAAGCACACTTTTGTGCAAGTAAACCAACAGTAAAACAGCAGAACAGAGGGCTTTTTGCAGTGCTGGTAAACCTCCTTCTACGAGGCATAACTCCTTTTTGGGCTACAGCTGTTGCACAAAAAGGCATGTGTGGATGCTCCAAGGGATTTCTTGCGCAAATAGAGCCTATCCGAAAAAGCACAGGTGCTCTGATGGCCATTCTGTGAATGACCATAAGAGCTTTATTGTGCAAGAGCGGCCATGCAGTGTAGACACTTTCTTGTGCAAAAGCACGTAGCAAAAGTGATGCCGTGTGGCCGTGCTTTTGCGCAAGAACTCTTCCACAAAAGACTTCTTGCGCAAAAACCCTGTAGTGTAGCCTTAAAGACTGTAGTTAGGTCTTTCTCCAAGCCTTAACTATTTTCCTGCAACCATCTTTCTCTCCCCATCTAGCTCTGCTTTCCCTAAGTCTCGAGTCACAGTAGAAGTCTAAGGGATGCATCTTTACCACAGAACAGGTATCACTGATCAATAGTCCTTACTACCTTTAGGCATCAACCACCCTGTAACAGAGGAATTGTGACCAGGTGCCTGGATAGGCCATGCTGAGAATGCTACATGCAGGCCAGCCCTCAAGGAAGAGGGCAGAGAATGGTCAGCACTGGTGGTTTATTCTATAATTAGCTTCACCAAGCCAGTAGCAAAGCAGCCTCCGTAACACACATTGATTAACAGGACCTATAGAAAGGGGATTGTAGATTGGGACCGAGGGCTAGAATACGTGAACAGCTAAGTCGCAATATAATGAGGGATTACTGAAAACCAGATTCACCATATGTGAGGTTTCCAGTGTCACAGGGATATTTTCAAAAAGGTTCTTGTGAAACACCCACCCCCAAATTTTTTTCTGTCTTCTGTTTGTGGGTATTTGTCAGATGCTGTGGGTCTTGAACCTGAGTTTGTGGTAGTCCAGGGAGTCATCACATGCCAGGCCATGAAACCCCACGAGGGCACAAGCTACACCCCGTTCCCTGATGGGGAATGATCCTATTAGGCTGTAGCCCCTATTTCAGCCAGAGGAAGCAACACCAAGCTGTCATACTGAGCTACTTCCTGATGGGCTGCCTTCTAATCCTGACCTGTTGATATGCCTGACCCTTGGTAACTGGCTCCTGATGCCTGTTCTCCACTTTGTCTGATTCTGATTTCCTTGTGTTCCAACCTGGCCTGAGTCCTGGTAATATGCTCCCGAACCAGGCCTGCGCCCAACAGAAACCAGTAATCCAAGCTGCCCATGTACCAGCTCTGGCAGTATCCTAATTCAACTCTGTGCTGACCTTAGTCCATCCCATGCTTTTCAGCACATTGGTCTATCCACATATTCTAGGGTTGCTTATTAGCTGCCATGTGACATAAGTCCTCCCATTTCAATTTAATTTTTGCTAAATTTTTGATAAACAAACACTTCCAAGTTAGCCTAGGTCTACCCCCTCTTTCTTGAGCTGAAGGAGACAACTCTTTCTTGTTGGATTTTCTGACTTCCAACTGAGAGCCATAATGGGTAGTCAGTTATGATCCATTCATAACACATTCCCCTTTGCCACTGATGTCTTCTTATAAATTGTTTGTGATAAAGACCTCACTATAGCCATTTTTCTGATCATTCATTTTTCTTTCCTCATCACTTCCTCCTAATGTTCGCTGCAAGCAAACACGTCTAACTTCTGAGTCTCTGTTTTCTTAAGTTGCCCAGTTTCACTGATGTAGATTGCTAAGGCTACAGTGAGGACTGAGTAGATATTTAGTTTTGTGTGTAGGGAAATGGTATTCAGTTTCCAAATATTCCTAAATTTACCAAACACTGAGTTTGCTTCGCTGATCCTTATTCTTATTTCTTCAGAGCCTGTACCATCTTGGCTTATTGTGCTTCCAAGATATTTGATCTACCCTCTCTGTCTTTTTGTTGTCAATTAAGATAGATGTTTAAATCCGCATAGTCAGTTACCATAGTTTTATATTTATTTGCATTGAATTGCAGCCCTACCTTTTCCATTGTTTCTGGAAAATGTAGGTATCAAATTAGGAACTCTCTACCGAACATGCACAAACTTCGAGTTTTAAAGTCTTATAACTTGGTAAAAGTTGGGTAGCTTTTCACAGAGACAGAAAGGTGCATGTTTGCTGTCACTAAGGCACTCTCCTTCCAAATCTGAAGCCCCCTACTCCAAAGCATGGAGGTTCTAGGACTCCCCAAAGAAAAGATTTCTAACATGGGCAAAACATGTCAAAACCTTTGTATAGCATTGTTTCTTTAACTTTATTTGTGCATGCTTGAAGTTCTTCAGCATTTTCATGGAGAAGAGTGATGTAATCAGCGAAATCTAGATCAAATCATCTTGAGTGATTCCACCCTAAACGATACTGATTATTCTTACGTTGCTGGAGACCATAACAAATGATGAGCAAGAACAAGAATGGAGACAGGACACACCCTTGCCTTAGCCCTGTCTTAATTTCAAATGAATTACTTAATCCTCTATCCATTTTAATACACATTTGGAATTAGTGTAACATGCGTTCAGTATGTTGCTAAGTTGCATCAGAATTCCATACTGCCTAACAATTTTCCACACTGAATCTCTATTTATGTTATCAAAAACTTTTTGAAAGTCTATGAAATTAATACCAAGGAGTCCTTGAAATTCATTAGCATTTTCAGTAACCCTTCTTAAGGTGAAAATCGCGTAGATGCGTGAATGACCTCACCTAAAACCAGACTGTTCCTCGCTAAGAATATCCACTTTTTCTTTCATCCTGTTAAACACAGTCATAGCTAAGACATTTCTTGTGATGGAAAGAAGTGTCACTCATCTCCAATTCAAGCAGGGTGTGTCGAGACTACAGGGATTTTTCTAAAAAAGTGTCATTTTTTTCCAAAAAATCTTTACCTGCGTCTAGACTGCTGCTGCGTTCTGTCAACGGTAAATCAAAAGAACGTGGCGGTTTTTGTTGACAGCAGAAAACCTTGTTTTATGAGGAATAATGCCTTTTTTAAAAAGTGCTCTTTCGAAATAAGGTGCTGTGTAATGCAAACTGTGCTTTTTCGAAAGAGAGCATCCGGACTGCCTGGGTGCTCTTTCGAAAAAGTGGCTTGCTTTTTCAAAAGTACTGATTGTAGTCTAGATGCTCTTTTCGAAAGAGGCTTGTGTGAAAGTATCTTTCGCAAAAGCCTCTTTCATAAAAGGTGTGTAGTCTAGACATAGCAGCAGTTACTTAAGTCTCCTGTTTTTGGAAGCTTGATGATGGTACCAAATCTTCATTCTCCTAGAATTTTTTTTCTTCTCTCCATATTTTACTGAATAATGAACACACTTCTGTTGCCAGCTCTTCACCTGCATTTTTGAGCATGTCAGGGTTAATGCCACCTAGCCCTGTTCACTTACTATTTTTTAGTTTGTGTAAAGCTTCCAAAAATCTCATCAGTTTTGATCTGACACGTGTCAGTGTCTAACAGTGGCAGTTCCTCTTTGTTGCTCTCAAACTGAGTTGCTGGATCATGCTGGTTAAGCACGTCTTTGAAGCGTTCAACCCATCTGTTCTCTTGTTCTTTTTGAGTCTTAACATGTCACCAAATTTCCCTTTCACTGGGACTTCACTGGAGTTAAACCCGAACCCTGCTAGCTTTTTAAAGATAGCAGAGACAGTTCTAGTGGCATTTCTTTGTTTTGCATCATCAGCTTCCTTGGCCTTGCTTCCTATCCATTTTTGTTTATCATTTTTACAGTGTCTCTCTCTCTCTCTCTCTCTCTCTCTCTCTCTCTCTCTCTCTCTCTCTCTCTCTCTCTCTTCTCTCTCTCTCTCTCTCTCTCTCTCTCTCTCTCTCTCTCTCTCTCTCTCTCTCTCTCTCTCTCTCTCTCTCTCTCTCTCTCTCTCTCTCTCTCTCTCTCTCTCTCTCTCTCGCGCGCGCTACTTTTTTGTCGGATTGCTAGGGATTCTCTTTGTTTGCTTGTCTTTATTCTGAAGCGCCCTAGTTTTCTGTTTTCCCCTCTGATCAATGCGTTCCCCTATTTGTTCTGGGATCCATTGTTCTTTGACAGTCCCTCTTTTTCTACCAATCATCATTTCTGTTCCTTAAGTGACATCTGTTTTAAAATGGTCCCAACGTTTCTCTACATAGTTGGCTTTATAGTGCACACAGGTCAGGAAAAAAGCTGCTCATGCTTCCCTTCAAGCCCCCTATCCAAATCAGCCTTTACTGCCAGCCTGCCTGCCCTCTACAGAGGCCTCTTGACTAACAGACACTGTGCACACGTCTCCACTGTCTCTAAACCAGGGTAAATCTCTTTCCTTACCTCTGTCCTACTTGCCAATAACTTGTGTGGCTCATGGTACCTCCTCATTTAGTCTGTGACTAGTCTGTCTCTGCTCCCTGAGCAATGTTGTATGTGTATGAAAATGTCTGTAGAGAAAGGCGATGAAAAGAGGGCCGCTTATCTGAATTTCCCCAAACTTAATAGGGATTTCACCCCTCCTTTGGGTTTCACAAAAATAAAAGCCCAAAGGAAGGAGGTGATGCAATACCAGCCACTCTGGTTGATTTTCATAGGATCATAGAATCATAGATTACTAGGACTGGAAGGGACCTCGAGAGGTCATCGAGTCTAGTCCCCTGCCCTCATTGCAGGACCAATACTGTCTAGACCATCCCTGACAGACACTTATCTAACCTACTCTTAAATATCTCTAGAGATGGAGATTCCACAACCTCCCTGGGCAATTTATTCCAGTGCTTGACTACCCTGACAGCTAGGAACTTTTTCCTAATGTCCAACCTAAACCTCCTTGATGCAGTTTAAGCCCATTGCTTCTTGTTCTATCCTCAGAGGCCAAGATGAACAAGTTTTCTCCCTCATCCTTATGACACCCTTTTAGATATCTGAAAACAGCTATCATTCCCCCCCCCCCCCCCGGCTTCTTTTCCAAACTGAACAAACCCAATTCTTTCAGCCTTCCTGCATAGGTCATGTTCGCTAGACCTTTAATCATTCTTGTTGCTCTTCCCTGTACCCTCTCCCAATTTCTCCACATCTTTCTTGAAATGCGGTGCCCAGAACTGGACACAATACTCCAACTGAGGCCTAACCAGAGTAGAGTGGAAGAATGACTTCTCGTGTCTTGCTCACAACACATCTGTTAATGCATCCCAGAATCATGTTTGCTGGTTTTTGGCAACAGCATTTCACTGTTGACTCATATTCAGCTTGTAGTCCACTATAACCCCTAGATACCTTTCTGCCATACTCCTTCCTAGACAGTCTCTTCCCATTCTGTAGGTGTGAAACTGATTGTTCCCTCCTAAGTGGAGCACTTTGCATTTATCTTAACCTTCATTCTGTTTACCTCAGACCATTTCTCCAATTTGTCCAGGTCATTTTGAATTATGACCCTATCCCCAGAGCAGTCGCAACCCCTCCCACGTTGGTATCATCTGCAAACTTAATAAGCATACTTTCTATGCCAATATCTAAATCATTGATGAAGATATTGAACAGAGCTGGTCCCAAAACAGACCCCCCCCCCGGAACCCCACTTGTTATACCTTTCCAGTAGGATTGAGAACCATTACTAACCACTCTCTGAGTACGGTTATCCAGCCAGTTATACACCCACCTTATAGTAGCCCCATCTAAGTTGTATTTGCCTAGTTTATTGATAGGCATATTGGGCAAGACTGTATCAAACGCCTTACTAAATTTAGGTATATCACATCCACTGCTTCTCCCTTATCCACAAGACTCATTATCCTATCAAAGAAAGCTATCAGATTGGTTTGACATGATTTGTTCTTTACAAATCCATGCTGGCTGTTCCCTAGCACCGTACCACGTTCCAATTGTTTACAGATTTCCTCAATCACTTGCTCCATTAACTTCCCTGGCACAGAAGTTAAACTAACTGGTCTGTAGTTTCCTGGGTTGTTCTTATTTCCCTTTTTATAAATGGGCACTATATTTGCCCTTTTGCAGTCTTCTGGAATCTCTTCTGTCTCCCATGATTTTCCAAAGACGATAGCTAGAGGCTCAGATATCTCCTCTATCAGCTCCTTAAGTAGTCTAGGAAGCATTTCATCAGGCCCTGGTGACTTACAGGCATCTAACTTTTCAAGATGATTTTTAACTTTTTCGTTTTTTATTTTAATCTTTTAAACGTACCCTCTTCCCACTAGCATTCATTATGTTAGGCATTCCTTCAGACTTCTCGGTGAAGACCGAAACAAAGACGTCATTAAGCATCTCTACCATTTCCAAGTTTCCTGTTACTGTTTCTCCCTCCTCACTGAGCAGTGGGCCTACCCTGTTCTTCGTCTTACTCTTGCTTCTAATGTATTGATGAAAAGTCTTCGTTTCCCTTTATTCTCATAGCTAGTTTGAGCTCATTTTGTGCCTTTGCCGGTCTAATCTTGCCCCTGCATTCCTGTGGTGTTTGCCTATATTCATCCTTTGTAATTTGTTCTACTTTCCATTTTTTTTAATATGCCTCCTTTTTTATTTTCAGAGCTTGTGGTTCAGCCAAGGTGATATTTTGCCATATTTTCTATCTTTCTGACACCGCGGAATAGCTTGCTTTTGGGCCCTTAATAATGTCCCTTTGAAAACTGCCAACTCTCCTCAGTTGTTTTTCCCCTCAGTCTTGATTCCCATGGGACATTACCTGTCAACTCTCTGAGCTTACCAAAAATCCGCCTTCCTGAAATCCATTGTCTTCGTTTTGATGTTCTCCCTTCCTTAGAATCGTGAACTCTATGATTTCATGATCATTTTCACCAAGCCGCCTTCCACTTTCAGACTCTCAGCCATTTCCTCCCTATTTGTTAAAATCAAATCTAGAACAGTTTCCCCCCCAATAGCTTTTTCAGTCTTCTGAAATAAAAAGTTGTTGCCAATGCAGTCCAAGAACTTATTGGATAGTCTGTGCCCTAGTGTGTTATTTTCCCAACATATATCTGGATAGTTGAAGTCCCGCATAAGCACCAAATCTTGGGCTTTGGATAATATTATTAGTTGTTTAAAAAAAGCCTCATCTATGTCTTCCACCTGGGTAGGTGGCCTGTCGTAGACTCCTAGCATGACATCACTCTTGTTTTTAACCCCTTTTAGACTAATCCAGAGAGTCTCAAGACTTCTGTCTCCTATGTCCATCTCCACCTCACTCCAAGTGTGTTCATTTTTAATATATAAGGCAATACCTCCTCCCTTTTTTCCCCTGTCTATCCTTCCTGAGCAAGCTGTACACTTCCATACAAACATTCCAATCATGTGTATTGTCCCACCAACTTTCTGTGATACCAACAAAGTCATAATTGTACTTATTTATTAGCACTTTCACTTCTTCCTGCTTATTACCCATACTTCTTGTATTTGTATCTAGGCATCTAAGATACTGATTTGACCTTGCCTCTCTGTTTTGCCGTAACCCTCCTTTCTCTCTGCCATG
The DNA here is from genome assembly GCA_032595735.1 of Pelochelys cantorii. NCBI lineage: Eukaryota > Metazoa > Chordata > Testudines > Trionychidae > Pelochelys > Pelochelys cantorii. The sequence goes on from CM064335.1 coordinate 46,699,877, forward strand.
ATAATCCATGCTCCCTCCCATTTCCAACCCAGGTCTCCATGTTCTCCACTTACCCATGGGCTTTGCTCACCTGTCCCCGTCGAACCTAGTTTAAAGCCCTCCTCACTAGGTTAGCCACTCTGTGTCCAAATGGGGTCTTCCCCCCTCCTTGAAAGGTGAACACCATCTCTGCCTAGCAGTCGTGCCTGGAATAGCATCCCGTGATTGAGGAAGCCAAAGCCCTCCTGGCACCACTATCCTCGCAGCCAGGCATTCACCTCCAGGATGTACCTGTCTCTGCCTGGGCCCCTACCTTTGACAGGAAGGATTGAAGAAAATACCACCTGTGCTCCAAACTCCTTCACCCGTACTCCCAGAGCCTTGTAGTCACTCCTGATCTGCTCAGTGTCACATTTTGCAGTATCATTTGTGTCCACATGGATAAGTAGCATGGGGTAGTAATCAGAGGGCTGGATAATCCTTAACAATGCCTCCGTAACATCTCGGATACGGACTCCCGGCAGACAGCATACCTCCCCAAATGAAATGCCAGGGTGACAGATGGGAACCTCCGTCCCCCTTAGAAGAGAATCTCCGACCACCACTACCCTACATTTCCTATTCGCAGCCATGGCAGCAGACCTCCCAGCCTTGGGGGTACAAGGCTTCTCCTCCTCTGTTGTAGGGGGTGAGTCCTTATCTCCTGTATAAAGAAGAGCATAATGGTTTCCTAGTACCACAGTGGGAGGGTTTGGAGCAGGGGTGGAGTAGTGCCTGCTGTCAGAAGTAACCAGCTGCCACTGTTCACCCTGAGCAGTCTCCTCCTCCACCTCCTCCTATGTACTGGAACAGCTGTCTCCTCATGAACACAATCGAGGAATTGCTCATGGATTCGGGTGCTCCTCAACCTAGCCACCTCCTCCTGTAGCTCTCCCACCTGCTGCCTGAGAGATTCCACCAGCAGGCATCTTTCACATTCCCAGCCTGGATATCAGTAAGTGGGCATTGCACGCCAGAGTCCCTACAAAAACCACACCAGGATCTGGGTTGCGGCATCCATGCTCAGGCACTCTGTCTGCTACAGGCACAGGTGTAGGAGACAGAAGCAGTGCTGGCACAGGTGTTGCGGGTCTTCCTGACCATAGTAGGTCTCCCTCTGTCAAACTCCCTCTGGGTAGAGGGAACACTACAGCACTAATTCGAACTAACTTAATTCGAATTAGTTAATTCGAACAAAGCTAATTTGAACTAGTGCAGCTAGACCGAAAAACTAATTCAAACTAGCATGTCCACATTGAGTGGACCCTGAACCAAAGTTAAAGCTGGCCGGAACCAGGACTTAAGAGTGTGGAGCTCCTGCCTCAGGCTAGCCGAGGGCTGGCCTTAAAGGGACCCGAGCCCCACCCCAGAGAGACAGTTCTCAGGGTTCCCCGCTTGCTTGTCTACCTCGATGAGGGACAGCAAAGCAGTCCTGTCTTGGAGTGCCCTAAGTGCCCACACTCGGCACATCACAGCACTCGGCCATCAGCCCGGCTGCACTTGCCGCAGGCTGCCATCCGGAGGGGTCAATCAGGGGACTGTGAGGATCCAGGAGGCCCTGCAGGAGAGCTTCCATCCTGAGGAGCCCACAGAGCCACCCCAGTCCTCTCCATCAGGGGCGCATGCCCCATTCCTCCCTCACCTCCTTCCAGTTACCCTTCCCCAGCCCCCCCCTTCCTGATGTAAAAAATAAAGGACACGTGTTCAAAAATAGAAACTTTCTTTATTTAATAAAACTGGGGGGGGGGGGAAAATTAACCTCTGGGGAGACTGGGAAAAGGAGGTGGGAGAGGGAAAGAGAGAGGGTGGGAGAGGGGAGGTGGAAACCTGGGAGGAGGGAGCTGGAAGGGGGAAGCCAGGGGAAGGAGGAGGGGAAGTCTAAAACTATGGTACGCCATACCTTCAGTACTGTGTAGCGAGGTGGTCTCCTCACCCCAAAAAAGATATTTTGGCCTTGGAAAGGGTTCAGAAAAGGGCAACTACAATGATTAGGGGTTTGGAACAGGTCCCATATGAAGAGAGGCTAAAGAGACTGGGACTTTTCAGCTTAGAAAAGAGGAGACTGAGGGGGGGATATGACAGAGGTCTATAAAATCATGAGTGGTGTGGCAAGGGTGCATAAAGAAAAGTTCTTCATTAGTTCCCATAATAGAAGGACTAGAGGACACCAAATGAAATGAATGGGTAGCAGGCTTCAAACTAATAAAAGAAAGTTCTTCACAAAGCAAATAGTCAACCTGTGGAACTCCTTGCCACAGGAGGCTGTGAAGGCTAGAACTATAACAGAGTTTAAAGAGCAGTTAGATAAAGTCATGGCGGTTGGGTCCATGGAGTGCTATTAGCCAAAGGGTAGGAATGGTGTCCCTGGCCTCTGTTTGTGGAAGGCTGGAGATGGATGGCACGAGACAAATGCCTTGGTCATTGTCTTTGGTCCATCTGGGGTACCTGGTGTTGGCTGCTGTTGGTAGACAGCCTGGTCCTGGGAAGAGGCAGAGGGCTGGTTCATGCCGTGCCAGGTGCAGGGTCTGCTGGCTGCCTTTAAGGGCTCGGGGGGGGGGGGGGGTAGTTTCCCTGGCTTGGCCCAGAGTGGCCACCAGGGCAAGCTGGGACGGGCTAGCCTCCAACTAGTTCGAATTATGAGGCTACACAGCCCTTAATTTGAACTACTTAATTCGAACTAGGCGTTAGTAGAATGATGTTTACCTAGTTCGAATTAAGTTCGAACTTGCGGTTTGCATGTGTAGCGCCTATGAAAGTTAATTCGAACTAACAGCTGTTAGTTCGAATTATCTTTGTAGTGTAGATACACCCTCTACTCCCCTGTCTGCAGCGCCCTGTCTGCTTTCGCTCCCTGGTCGCTCTGCCTCTGGCTTTTAAAGCCTGCTTGCCTAGGCCAGGCCTGCCCCCTCGTGAGCCACACAAGGGAAGGCTGACCAGATGCAAATGTCTGAAAGTTACATGGAATGTGCATAATTATTTTCTTTTTATTTAACCCCCCCATGCTATTGGGTGATAGGAGCACGTGTGCACATACACAATGATATCATCTCATGAAATAAATAAATTACACTAAAATGAGCAGTTTAAAGAAATGATACCAGCTGCTGCCTCCATCCTAGTGACAGAAAAACCAATAATTTCTATGGTCCGTCTAGTCCCTTTGGTGAAATTGTATCTAATGTTGCAATCTAATACCATGTTCACTGTAATAGTTTCCTTTGACTATCTGCCTCTCTTCAGATACTCCACACTTCTTCCAGAGCAAAGAATCTCAGTGAAACTCTTGAGCCATAATTAGCCTGGCTAGAATGCTTGGTGAAGGGGATATGTCATATCACCCATTATTTTGGCTCACTGGTACAATTTGTGAATGGTCTGCTACAGTGATCATGGGACTAGGAATCAGCAGCTCTCGCAGACTAGTCCTGCTTATGAACTAGCTTGCAGTTGTGTTTCAGTCAAATCACCTACTTTAATTGGGCCTGACTATGATCTCACTGCTTGTGGAGTAAGGCAGGAGAAATTCTCTTAAAGTGTATGAAGTACTGGAGTACAACTGCTGTAGAAGAGCAGAATCAGTTGCCTTTTATAGCCACTTACAAAGAGGGTACGATATGCTACCAAATCAGAATATTGCCTCCACTTTGCCCAGATGTAAATGTCTCCATAAGGTGCAAGGCAAGGAGATTCAAATCCTCCGTGTTTCATTTCCCAGCTGTAAAGAGAGAAGAATTAAACTTACTTGAACTCAATGAGAGATTAGTATATTTATCAGCAGTAACGCCCAGTGGTGGTCCTTCAGTTCCTTTTTCAGTTTTTACATGGTCTTAATTCAGGCCAACTCACTCACTTCACTGGGAGCGTGAAGGGGTCCTTCACTTTACATCAGCCTTGAAAGGGTTTAAATGGTACACCTAGCACAAATTAAAAGCTGATCTGACTTGTCTCAATTTCTTGATTACTTTGTTTTTACACCTTTCTTTCTGCTGAAATGTGTGCTGTTTCCCATGATGCATCTGGCAAGGGAAGTATTCTGTAGACTGGAAGGCTACAATGCAATATCATCAACCAGGATGACCGCATCAGAATATATGGCAGTAATAGAGGGCGTTCTGTACCACTTAGCACATTATTGTAGGCTGTAGGAAAAAGAGCATTTTAAACTGACAAATGATGATGTCTCCATGTATTTTGATGTATTGCATTAGTAGGAGCAGATCTAGGAGCCAGCAGATCTAGGGAAGCGATTAGGGTTTGGAGAGAGTCCAGCAGAGGGCAACAAAATGATTAGCGGGCTGGCTGGGGCACATGACTGAAGAGCAGAGACTGAGGGAACTGGCCTTACATAGTCTTCAGAAGAGAAGAGTAACGGGGATTTGATAGCAGACTTCAACTACTTGAAGGGGGCTTCCAAAGAGGATGGAGAGAGGCTGTTCTCAGTGGTGACAGATGATAGAACAAAGAGCAATGGTCTCAAGTTGCAATGGGGGAGGTCTAGGGTGGCTATTAGGGAAAAACTATTTCACTAGGAGGGTGATAAAGCACTGGAATGGGTTACCTACAGAGATGGTGGAATCTCTGTCCTTGGAGGATTTTGAAGGCAAAGCTTGGAAGGATTTAGTTGGGTTCGTCCTGCCTTGAGCAGGGGGGGGGGGGTCTCCCGAGGTCTTTTCCAACTCTAATATTCTATGATTCTGTGAAATACATTCTGAGACAGAGATGGGCTTGATCCAAACTATTCCAGACTTTAATACAGACCCCAATCTGGCTCTGAATATTGCAGCTGGGACCTGCCTTTATCATGTATAAACCATAAACTAGAAATTAAGTGGCATGAAACTGAGCTACAGTGCAGCCAGGGCCGTCCCGAGGGAGCCACAGGGCCTGGGGTAACCCTCCCACACTCCACCACAAGCCCTATCCTGCGTCACTCCTTCACTCAACCAGGCCCCTGCCCTGACCCTTTGCCCCTCTCCCCGGAGGAACACAAGCTGGAGAATTATAGGGACCTGGAGCAGCAGCAGCAAGTGTCACCCCCCCCCCCCCCCCCCCCGGGTGTGCAGGCAGTAGAAGCCTGAGTTGTCTAGCAACCTGCTCAGCTCTGTCCTGCCGTGCCCTGCTTCTCCATGGCAGTGGGAACTGGAGCACCTTGGGCCTGGGGCCCTCTGCCCCCCTACTGCCATAGAGAAGCTGAGCAAAGTGGGAGGGTGGCACAGCGCAGTGGGCGGAGCAATGTGGTGAATGCTGGGGGGGGGACCCCCTGCGGCAACAGCACCAGCACCCCATAAGCCTCTGGGGCCCTTCTATCCATAGGATGGTTGGGGCAGTCACTGCAGGGCCCCAAAAGTGTGGAGTCTGGGGTGACTGTCCCCCCTCATCTTATGGATGAGATGGCTCTGAGTGCAGAAATCCTGCACATTAGGAAAAAAGCCGTTTTTTAATGATGAGTATTTGCCAATATGTTTTTGATTGGCTTTTCTTACCAATAAATATCAGTTTACGCTTAATACTGAACTCCCTCCCTACAATAATGCAAAGACATGAATCCAAAACAGTAAGCGCCAAGTCCAGAGAGAACAAGGGGATTTAATGAAGAAGAGGTACTGATATGGCATGCAAGTCGCAGAAAAAAAGGTGAAGGCATGAGAATGAGAGTGGTTTTTGTGGAGAAAATGTAGGAAGGAGCATAGACAGGAGGAAGAGGAGACAATGAGGACAGAGGCTGGAGTCTGGGTGGGCCAGGAAGAAGCAGTGGTGAGGAAAACACAGTTCGAGTTGACACAGAAGGTGAGAGGACATCACTGTCAGGATTTGAAAAACGATGTGATTGTTCTGAAAAAATTGCCATTTACTCTTGCAAGTAATAGTCCAATTAGTGCTGCTTTACAACGGAAAGCACTTACGAGCGCTGGCTCTGGCAGTATTGCCAATTAAGTTTATCAAGATTAATGATATTGCGCTAGATACTCGAAGAATTTAATATTAAGAGTCCAAGAAGCAACTAGTTCTTCTTAGTATATGTGCAACATCCGTTAGGTGGCACGTGACCAGGATTCATCACCAAATTTGGTCCGCTGGTTGGATCATTAACTTTCCTGTGCCAGGCCGGGGTACTGACAGGGAGCATGATATGAATGCTGATCCATGTCCCAGCACCTAGTTTAGATCAGGGATTAGTGTCTGTGAATAATTGTTATACCCTTAGACCTTCTGATATATCAGAGTCAGGCATTTTAATAATTTCAGCCAGAACATTCTGCCTGCACAAGTATTACTCATTTTTTCAAAAAAATAAGCTTCTGATGCAGCAAGGGAAAAAGTCAGCTCTGTTTTACCATGTAATTATTGCTGTAGATAGAGGCCAACCAGATGAGGTGTTATGTGTTAGGTGCTCTACAAACATAAAGGGAGATCAAACTACCATTGATTCCAATGAGACCGGGGTTTCAGCCATAGAAGCTATATTTTGAGGAAACAAAGAAGAACCCAAATGAAGAATAGTGGCAAACACTTATTTTTAAGAGACTTTTCTCCACAGTGTTTTATTTGTGGTACAAAATCATATTGTATCCCAGCATAAAAACCTTGGCATGATTATTTCAAAACTATGGAACAGGGTGTCCTATGCAGACTCAAAGGAGCCTTAGCCCTGAGTCAGGGGCATAGCTGGAAAAAAGTGCTGGGGGGGGGGGGGGTGCTCCCTGTGTTCACTATTTGATTGTGTTACTTAGTCTGCATCGTGTTTGTATTTTATAGGGGTTTTGTGCTTTAGAAATTTGTCACTTAGAACCTGAGTCTGAATTTTGTGGCACCTCCTTGCTATTCAGCTGTGGGAAAATATTCCCCCTTTGTATACCCAAAACTCTTACTGGAATGGCTAGAGTTGTGGTAGTAGAGGAAATGCTGGATGCTCAAAACATCTCTTCTCACGTATCTGCTAAATGTATCCACAAACGGATACATGGTAGAAGAAGAGCTTATTCTTCTGTTTAAGGACTTAAAAACTTGGAAAATTTTCTTTGCTGGATCAGAAAGTTTTTAAAAGATACATGATATAACAGGGTATGGGGATCACTAGATGGCATTGTTTTAGCTGGACTTCCAAATGCTCTTTAACTGAATGGGAGAAATTTTTTTGCCTTTGTCTTCATAGGCACTAGGCAGCACAATATGGAAGAAGGTAGGAAGCCCTTGGTGGAGAAAGTACAGGTTAGAACTATTTAGAAAAGCTAGACATACATAAATCCACAGGACCAGATCTAATGCATCCCAATATGCTGAAGGAGTTGGCTGATGTGATTGCAGAGCCATTGGCCATTGTCTTTTAAAACTGAATTGGGGAAGGTAATTGGGGACGGTCCCAGATTACTGGAAAAAGGCAAATATAGTGCCCATCTTTAAAAAAAGGAAGGACAATCCAGGAAACTACTGAACATTCAGACTCACCTCAGTCCTCGGAAATATAATGGGGGGGGGAAATTCTCAAGGAATCCATTTTGAAGCACTTGGAAGAAAGGAAAGTGATCAGGAACAGTCAACATGGATTCACCAAGGGCAAATCATGCCTGACCAACGTGATTCTCTTCTATGACAAGCTAACTGGCTCTGTGCATTTGGGGAAGGCAGTGATTGGGCTATACCTTCACTTTAGCAAAGCTTTTGATACGGTCTCCCCAGCAAGTTAAGAAAGCATGAATTGGATCCATGGACTGTAAGGTGGATAGAAAGCTGGGTAGATCATTGGACTCGATGGGCAGTGATCAATGGCTTGATACTTTGTTGGTGGTTGCTATCAAACAGAATGCCCAAAGGGTCAGTTTTGTTCACCATCTTTATTAATGGATTAGGGGATGGATTTCATCCCCAGCAAGTTTGAAGATGACCCTAAACTAGGGGGAGAAGTAGAGATGCTGAAGGGCAGGGGTAGGGTCCAGAGCATCCTAGACAAATTGGAGGAGCGGGCCAAAAGAAATCTGATGAGGTTCAACAAGGAGAATGAAGACTCCTGTGCTTGGGATGCAAGAATCCCGAGCTGCTACAGAATGGGGACCAACTGGCTAAGCAGCAGTTTGGCAGAAAAGGACCTGGGGATTACAGTATATGAGAAGCTGGATATGAATCAACAGTATGTCCTTGTAACCAAGGAGCTTAATGGAATATTAGGGTGCATTAGGAGGAGCATTGACATCCGATCTAGGGAAGTTATTATTCCCCTTCATTCAGCATTGGTGAGGCCACATCTCGAGTACTGCGTCAGTTCTGGGCCTCCCCCTATAGGAAGGCTGTGGATGCATTGGAGAAAGCTTAGCTGAGGTTAACAAAAATTATGAGGGAGCTGGAGCACATGACTTATGAGGAGAGGTTGAGGGATTTGGGCTTCTTTAGTCTGCAGAAGAGCCGCGTGAGGGGGTATTTGATAGCAGCCTTCAGCTTCCTGAAGGGAGGTTCCAAAGAGTATGGAGAGAGGCTGTTCTCAGTAGTGACAGATGGCAGAACAAGGAACAATGGTCTCAAGCTACAGTGGGGGAGGTCTAGGTTGGATGTTAGGAAAACTATTTCACTAGGAGCGGGGGTGAAGCACTGGAATGGGTTCCCTAGGTAGGTGGTGAAATCTCCATCTGTTGAGGTTTTTTCAAGTCCCAGCTTGACAAAGCCCTGGCTGGGTTCATTTAGTTGGGGTTGGTCCCGCTTTGGGAAGGAGGTTGGACTCGATGACCTCCTGAGGCCTCTTCCAATCCTAGGCTTCTATGAAATGCTTGTAGCTGTTGTGATGCAGTTCTCATGTTAGATGTGAGTAAAAACAAATTGTTTAGGGCCTGAGCCTTCGCTAACAATTTTTGTTTAGGTGTGCAGATATGTCCATATGAACTAAAACATTACATGGTGCCACAGTATTACAATTCAAAAACTTTAAGGATAGGGAAGAGCCAGAACGATGTCTGTTTTAAATGCTGCAGAGAGGGATTTGGATGAGGATGATATACTGGGCTAAAGGAATAAGTGGTAGAAACGGGTTAATGTGCAGTCTTGGCTTAGCATGGTTCAGTACCACTGGTATTCAAAATTCCTGTTGTGGACTTGAGCCTTACTTGCATCTGTGTGGTTAGGACAGGAAAAAGATGTGGCTTGTTGCAGAAAATCATGCTCATATAAGACTCCTTTTCAAATATTTCCTTTCCAATAGTTAAATTGCTCCAAGCATGAGTTCAGAAACTTGAACATTCCTTACAGTTACTCCACAACTATGTACTAATGGCACCAGGTAGCCTCACGGCCTGAGGATTTTCTTCAGTTCACTGTGCTAAGGCAGGAAGTCTGATCATTGCTATCGCTCTGAGGACAGATACAATACATAGTGAGCTACATTCTTCTCTTGGTTATGCCAGTCTAGTCCTACTGAAATGAATGGGGTTGCACCCGTGTGACTGAGCCGAATTCACCTCAGATGCCTCTTCATACAACATATCCGTGGTAGTATCTTCAGATACAAGCATCTAAGATGCAAAAATGTTGCTATGCTTCTTTGCATGCCAGTACCCAGAATGCTTCTCTAGCTTATTCAGTGTTGTTATGATGATTATTTTGGATTTGTATTCTTGAAACAAGTTAGTTGGGCCTAACTGGGGTGAGTATTTAAGTTCTTCCATAACAAATGCTCAAAAATCCTATATTTTCACCATGCCACTTCAACTTTCCCACTAAGGGTATGTCTAGACTACAGGCTTTTTTTAAAAAAGTGGCCTTTTTTCAAAAAAAACTTCACCTGCGTCTAGACTACAGCCGCGTTCTTTCGAAAGTACATAGAAAGAACGCAGCAGATTTTTTTTTGATTGCAGCAAACCTCGTTCTAGGAGGAATAATGCCTTTTTTCGAAAGTCATCTTTCGAAAAAGGCGCTATTGAATGCAAACAGGGCTTTTTCGAAAGAGAGCGTTTAGACTCTCTTTCGAAAAAGTGGCTCGCTTTTTCGAAAAACCTGGCTGTAGTCTAGACGTTCTTTTTTTGAAAGAGGCTTGTAGTATAGACGTAGTCTAAGACATTGACCTGTATGCAAAATGTTGCATCCTTAATATAGCAGAGTATGAAATATTTCCTAAAGTTCCACTCTCTTCCTAGTCCTATTTGGAATAAAATGTTAATCCATTACATATGCCTGCTGCAAAAGCCCCTTTTTACTCCTTCTTCCCCATTGAGTACACAATCTTTGCTATTTACACACAGCTGACTTTCAGCTCCTATGGTAACTGTTAACAGAGAACGAAACTGACAGACGTTTGTGCTGAGAATACAGACTCCTGCTGCTTTTTGATGTGGTGTTAGGCACGATGACCGTCAAAGACACTGTGTAATAATGAAATCTTAGACAAGCAATAATAATTTTCAAAGGGATTGTGCTCACTTCATCTTTTTTAGTCTACAAAATGATGGTGTTAAGATCCTTTGTTCCTAGAGGAAATTCCACCCTTTGAACAGAAGTTTAGTAATAATTTTCATGGAGGGGTTGCCTGGATTGGTACACAGCATGCTGGTATTTTCATTGTAATTGACATGGCAGACTTCCTTAAAACTTTTGCAACCGGTTGAGGGAACTAAATTTACTAGTCATATCATCAGACTGAACAGGTGACACGCTGGATATGCCCTCAAAATGACGCTGATGACTAATGATGTAGCTGTAGCACGCAGGGGATGCATTTACCACTGACTTAATGCCCAGTGCACCCAGCACAGAGTAAAATCCTAGGAATAAAAATACTATCACAACATAGCAACATACAGTAATGACACTGAATAGGTTGCAAATGATTCCTGGAAGCTGTAGATAGGTTTAAGCTAGCAGGAGATGAACCAATTCTGAAACTGACCTCTTCCCCTTTATAAATAGTGCTCCACTTATCAGGTGTGGCTTCCAAATAAAACATTCAGTTTGCATTGCCAAATCCCGAGTGGTGCATAGAACCTGCAGCTCTCTTCAGACCCTAGTCCTTGTGGACTGCATCACTCCCCAGGATTTCTCAAGCTGACAAATAACAGATAGGTATTGACTAGGGTGCCTTCATAATGCTTCATTTTAACACTTGGGATCTGATTGACGCTCCTTTCTGCAGCAGGTAGGGCCAATGAAAGTGGCTAATGGACCATGTAGCCAAAAAGGGGGGTCAGAAGGGGCCCTGTGCTACTGAGCACCAGCAACGTATACAGATCATGTTCCTATGATATGCTAAGGCAGCGGGGAGCATGGTCTCAGAGACAGTTGACATGTGGAAAGAGGGCATGCCCACAGGAGCTGGGACCTCATCAGCATGGTCTGCACGTACACAACAGGCCTGAGATTAAGTAAATCCATGTCAGGAAATTATAAAAACACAGTGTGCAGTAGCAGCAACCAGATATGGTTCTGGGACAGAGAGACGTCAGTTGATTGGTTTACGGCCTGCTGGTCAGCCATTCGTCTGAACTGTGCTGGCTCCTCTGTGCTTTTGCTTGCCCTAGGAACTCACTGCCTCTGTACTGCTGGGACCAGAGCCAGATGGACAGCAGCATCTTGTCAGTTAGAGTAAATCTACATTGCATGCTTGTTTTGAAATACGCTATTCCAGAATTTATTTTCCGGAATAGCTTATTTTCAAATAGCACGTCTACATGCAAAAAGCACATGAAAATAGTGCTGAGCTATTTCAAAATAGCATATCCACACTGATTGGATGCTAACTTGCATGTAAGGCCACCCGGAACCACTTCAGGCAGTGCGTCAGGTCAGCGGTTACTGCCTCAGCGAAGTGAGCTTAAAAGAACCCCCCTGTACAGCCATTTCTCATCTTCTTCTGTTTCTCGCCTACCTCTCTGAGGGAAAGCAAAGCATATTCCCTGTTGGACACCACTGCACTCGGAGCTGCCTCTGGGCCCACAACGGCCCCTGCCTATCACGTTGCAGTTTCTGCAGCAGTTTCTGCAGGCTGCCCTCTAGTCCTGCAGGAACACAACCCCCATCTGCTTGAGGAGCCCCTCAACCTCTATGTGGGAGTGCAGCTCTTCCAGCTGCACCCCCACTGTGCACAACCACTTCTGGCAGCTGGGCACGAGTTCTGACTGGTGGGACCAGTTGTTGATGCAGCGGTGGGATGACCAGCAGTGGCTCCAGAATTTTCAAATTTGGGATCTGTGCCTGCCCTCATGCAATGGGACACCCAGATGAGACCCGCCACCCCGGAGAAGCGGGTTGCCATCGCGCTGTGGAAGCTCACCACGCTGGACAGTTACTGATCTGTTGGGAACCAGTTCAGCATGGGGAAATCGACCGTCGGGGCCCTCATCGTGCAAGTATGGTGCTCTCGGACTGCAGTCCCAGGAGGGGGAGGGGGGAGTGCTGGAAAGGGGAAATCCTAGAAAAAGGGGAGGCTGGCAGGGTGGGAAGCCTCCTTCCCTGGGCACTTCTCCAGTCGCGCCCTATGGGATGGCTCCTCGTGTGGTTGGAGGGGGAAGGAGAGGGCTCAGTTACCTCCCAAGGGTTCTGGCACCCTTGTGATTCTCTGTTTTGTTTGTTTGTCTCCTTCTGCAGGTGATGAGGACCATCAAACACTGTCCTGCTGCGCAAGGTTTTCCATCTCAGCAGCATGGACCCCATTATCTCCAGCTTTTCCACCATGGGCTTCCTCAACAGCAGGGGGGCTAGTGACAGCAAACACAATCCCATCCAGTGCACTTTCCCAAGGGCTTCCCCATTAGGGGCCAGTGCCTTGCCTTCAACAACCCCTCCCTTCCCCTCTCCACCCCTCTCCCCTGCAGAGACAATAAAAAAACTGTTTGTTTTTGAAAAAAAAAAAGAACTCTTTGGTTATTCATTTGGGATAGAAGTAAGTGGGGAGGGGCCAGGGAAAGAACCTGGAAAAGGGGAGGGAGCAGGAGAGCTGGCAGTATTTTAAAGAAGCCTTATTAAAGAAACCATCTCGATGCACAGCAAGAAAAGCAAATATGGTAGGCGACCAGATTGGCTTACCGGGGACATCCTTGGTGAGCTTAAACACAAAAAGGAAGCTTACAAGAAGTGGAAACTTGGACAGATGACTAGGGAGGAGTATAAATATATTGCTCGAGAATGCAGGGGAGTTATCAGGAAGGCAAAAGCGCATTTGGAATTGCAGCTAGCAAGGGATGTGAAGGATAACAAGAAAGGTTTCTACAGGCATGTTAGCAATAAGAGAGTGATCAGAGAGGTTGTGGGGCCCTTAGTGGATGAGGGAGGTAACCCAGTGACAGATGATATGGGAAAAGCTGAAGCAAAGAAGGCTAATGGCATATTAGGGTGCATTAGAAGGAGCATTGCCAGCAGATCCAGAGAAGTGATTATTCCCCTTTATTCAGTGTTGGTGAGGCCACATCTGGAGTATTGTGTCTAGTTCTGGGGCCCCCACTATGAAAAGGATGTGGACGAATTGGAGAGGGTCCAGCAGAGGAGACCAAAATGATGAGGGGGGGGCTGGAGCGCATGATCTATGAGGAGAGACTGTGGGATTTGGGTTTGTTTAGGCTGCAGAAGAGAAGAGTGACGGGGGATTTGATAGCAGCCTTCAACTTCCTGAAGGGAGGTTCCAAAGAGGATGGAGAAAGGCTGTTCACAGTAGTGATGGATGGCAGAACAAGGAACAGTGGTCTCAAGTCACAGTGAGGGAGGTCTGGGTTGGATATTAGGAAAAACTATTTCAGTAGGAGGGTGGTGAAGTACTGGAATGGGTTACCTAGGGAGGTGGTGGAATCCCTAGAGGTTTTAAGTCTCGGCTTGACAAAGCCCTGGCTGGGTTGATTTAGTTCGGATTGGTCCTGCCTTGGGCAGGAGGCTGGACTTGATGACCTCTTGAGGTCTCTTCCAGCCCTATGATTCTAGGAGGGGGCTGGAGAAGCTTGGAGTGGAGAGGATGGAGCTGAAAGGGGGAGGAGGGTGAAGAAAGGCTCAGGGGTGGGGCTGGGAGTGGTGCGTGGCGTGGATGGTTCCTCTGCCTCATGTGCGGAGACCATGGGGGATGGGGAGGCTAGGGGAAGAAGCAAGGGTGGGGCTGGAGCAGGGTCAGGCCTGGGATGAGGGGGAGGGGCTAGTATGGGAGGAGGGGCAAGATCAGGAGCTGAGATTGGGGCAGGAGCGGCAGCAGGAGCTGGCTCCGGGTGGGCGAGGAGAGCGTGCATGGTTGCACATAAGTTGCTGGCCACTCTGGGATCCTGTGGGCAGAAGGGGGACCTCAGGCTGGCTGGGTTTCCATCGGTGCCTCATACACACCAGCTCCAGCAGTGGTGGCATCCCAAAGGGAGAGAACTTGTATCCCTGGCCAGTGTGTGTGTGTGTGTGTGTGTGTGTGTGTGCGTGCGTGCGTGCGTGCGTGCGTGCGTGTGTGTGTGTGTGTGTGTGGCCAGCCTCCCCAGATCCTGTGAGCAAGAACCTGGGGTGCTCAGATGCAGCCTCCTGGGGCTGTGTGGCACAGACTGCCACTGCACATACATCCATGTGCACAGACTGCAGTGCGTCCCCAGGCTGAGAAGGCCAAGCGAGGATCTCACCCCCCCCCCCCCCAAACCCCTCGCTGCCTGCCACCTCCACCCTGTCTGTGTGAGGAAAACTAAGGTTCCCTCCCTGGCCTCGGAGGATGCCTCGGACACATCCAAGCCATGAGGTACTGGCTCCAGGGTCACTGTGCTAGCTGCGTCGGGTTCCTCCTCCTCCTGCTCACCAGCCCTGAGTCGACCACCAGGGGTGGGGAAGGGGCTGCACAGTGGGAGCTGTGCTCCCTTGCCCTGGCGTAGCCCTGTCGTAGCTCTTTAACTTTCATCTGGACCTGCTCCTGGGTCCAGATGTGGCCCTTGGTGGTATTGCATCATATGGAGTAGTGATCCTGCAGGTTTTCCTCCTCACCCCACACCACAATGAGTGCCAGGATCTGTGCCCCAGACCAGGATGGCACACGCCTCTTTCATCACCTGGCAGGCTCCTGGGAGCCATCAGACTACTCCCTCGGAGTGGGGGAGGGTTCTTGGAGGGCTCCAGGTTCAGCTATGGTGGCCAGACAATGTGCTGTGGCAGCAGCAGTGTGACTGGAGGTTGTTAGGGCCAACTTCCTGCCACAAGCCCTTTCTCCTTTTGGCTGCAGTTTAAAGGTTGCAGGGGAAGAAGAACTAAAGAGTCCTCAGGAGTGTGGACAGAGTGGCCAGCAGGGCGCTTGTGAGATTTCCTGGAAGCCCTTTATTTCAAAATAATTCCCTGTGCCGCGTCCACACACTCCCTATCCTGAAATAGCTATTTCAGAATATCAGAGGGGTAGCCATGTTAGTCTGACTCTGCAAAAGCGGCGAGGAGTCCTGTGGCACCTTATAGACTAACAGAAGTGTTGGAGCATAAGCTTTCGTGGGCAAAGACCCACTTCGTCAGATGCATGTAGTGGAAATTTCCAGCAGCAGGTATAAATAGCCAGGCCAGATTCAGGCTAGAGATGAGGAGGTGAATCCACTCAGGGAGGATGAGGCCACTTCTAGCAGCTGATCTGGAGGTGTGAATACCAAGAGAGGCGAATCTGCTTTTGTAGTTAGCGAGCCATTCAGAGTCTTTGTTTAATCCTGAGCTGATGGTGTCAACCTTGAAGATGAACTATAGCGCAGTTCTCTTTGAAGTCTGGTCTTGAAGTTTTTTTGCTGCAGGATGACGACCTTTAGATCTGCAATTGTGTGTCTACGGAGATTGAAGTGTTCTCCTACAGGTTTTTGTGTATTGCCATTCTTAATAGCTGATTTGTGTCCAGAATAGGCGTTATTCCTCATTGAATGGTTTACAGAACTCAAAATAAGCCATCCTTTACTTCAAATTTTTCAAAATAACGGAATTGCTCTATGACATTCACTTTGTTATTTCAAAATAACGCTAGTTATCTCCAAATAACGGTGTAGTGTATACGTACCATTAGGGAAGTAGTCAGAACTGTACGAGGCCACTATTGTAATTTTCATGCCACTTGAAGATTGTATTACCTATTCTGTGCAGTCACTGCAGAGGCTGTGTCTACACTGCAGGGAAAAGTCAGAAAAACACATGCAAACTGTGAACTGCAGTTTGCGTAGCTTTTTCCGCTTTCCTTCTGAAGGAGGCTTTTCCCATCTACAGTGGGCCAAATGTCAGAAAAAAAAAAAAAAAAAAAAACCCTCTTTTGGAACATCGCTTCTTCCTCATAGAATGAGGTTTACAGGGATGCCGAAAAAACCGTATCTGCTTTTCCAAAATTTTTTCACAAAAACAGACGCATTCCTTCGAGCTTTGCTAGTGTAGACCTAGCCAGATATTCCCTTTCTATTGCAGTCATTGACATATTGAGGGCTATTGGGTGTATGTGGCGGGGGAGGGGGGGAGTCTAAAAGAAAAATTAGTCTGGTAAGCAAAAGGCAATTTGCATGTAGGAAAGAGCCAAGGGGTAGTAATGGGGGGTGGGAAGCACAGGGACTGAGCCAAAAGTTCACAGACAGGTAAATAGAATGGCGCTCCTGAGAAGGATTTAGGAGATGGAGAAAAAAATGGCCAGAAAGAAAATTAAATGGAAATATAAGTTAATAATGAATAGGGAAAATGGAGAAAACAAATAAGGAAACATTTATTATAATATTGTATAATAAAAACATGTTACACTGATGTGTTTTAATAAATTTCCCCTTTTTTGTTAGGGGATGCGCCTTAGATATACCAGCATCAGTCTCAGTGGAGTTGGCCTGGACTGACACTGGTAATCACAGAATCTAGCCCATAGACTATACTGCTGAGCTATCAGTCACCTTTTGATATGAAGTCAGTGCCGAGAGAAATAGAGAGAGAGAGAGAGAGAGAGAGAGAGAGAGAGAGAGAGAGAGAGAGAGCATCAGCAAAATACCTAAGGTCAGACCTACTTTTAGCCTGCCTCAATTGTGGAAAGTACAACATATGAGTTATGCATCTCTGTAAAACAAGGGATAGTTCTCATAAAATTGTTGGCAAATGATGCTCACTAATGTATGAATTAGTTTAAAAGTAGTTGCCATTTTTTTCTAGCACAACAGCCAGCAGATTATTCATGGGTATTTAACTTTAAATTACTAGAGGTTTAAAGCACTGTACCTCAATGGGAAAAATTCAGCTGTCCACTTTTTGTACAGTAATAAAAATTTAAAATCCTATCACATCAAGATGGTATACAGACTGCATGCCAAGAAGTTATTTCAATTCCCTGGGCCTACAAATGTATTTAAATATACTGTGAATTAAATACAAAACTTAGATGAATAACATATTAAAATTGCAAATTTAAGCACTCAAGCCCAGGAATGAAAAGGTGAAGGTTGTTATTGTGTTGGTTTTAATAATTGTTTGTATTATGGGAACACTTAGATGCCCAACAGAAATTGAAGCTCAGTTACGCTATGTGGACAGACAGAGTTATAAAAGACAGACTCCCCTTTATAGAATTTCTAAACTAAGTAAGTTAGACAGAATGGGAGAAAGAAAGTCCCTCCCCCCCATTTAACAGCTGGGGGACTGAGGCAAAACAATTAGGCTACATCTACACTGCACATTTATTTTGGAATAAGCAATTTCAGAAGAAATTTTCCAAAATAGTTTATTTCAAAATAGTGCGTCTACACACCAAAAGCACATTGAAATACTGCAGAGCTATTTCGCAATAAAGAGACCACACTGATTGGACACTAACTTGCATTTAAGACCACCAAGAACCAGTTCAGGCAGGGCACGAGGAGCGCAGGTACTTCCTGGAGCTGCTGCCTGAGTCTATCTGAGGTTCCTGCTCAAAGGGATCCCCTTACAACAGTATCTCAGCCCTTTTTCCTTTGCCTACCTCCATGAGGGACAGCAAAGCCTTTTCTTTTGCCTGCGATGGTTGCCCTTGTGGATAACTCAGCTCTCTAGACGTGGAGCCGGAGCTCCCTCTGGGCAGTCGACAGCTAGTGCAGCTTGCGCTGAGCCTCATGCAGCAGTTTCTGCAGTCTGCCTCCCAGGCCCTGCAGGAACCCAACCCCCTGCTCTATTTGGAGACCCTTCTTGCCTCTCTGAGGGTGCGGCTCATGATGCTGGATTCCCGCCCACCTTTCCCTCCACTCCATGCACCACCGCCTCTGGCATCTGGACACCAGTGCAGGCTGGTGGGTCCGGCTCATCATGGAGCGGTGGGGCGACCAGCTGTGGCTGCAGAATTTGCAGATGAGGAAGGCCATGTTTCTGGAGCTCTGTGAGTGGCTCACCCCTGCCCACAGGCGATGGGACACTGACATGAGACCCATCATCCCCCTTGAGAAGCAGTTGCCATCACCCTCTGGCAGCTCGCCATGCTGGACAGCTAGTGATCCATTGGGAATCAGTTTGGTGCGGGGAGATCGACCATTGGGGCCATGCTCATGCAGGTATGGTGCTCTCATGCTTCTGTCCCAGGACAGGGGTGGACTGCTGGAATGCGTTTCCTTCGGGAAAGGGGTTGGGAGGGTGCTGGTGGTACAGCCCCCCATTCCTGGGAGGTTTTTTTTCAGTCCTACCCTCACAAAGCCCTGCCAGGGGATGGGGCAAGTGAGGGGGGGTTGCTCCTGGTATGTGTATAGGAAGGGAAGGGTTGGGCTCAGGGAACCTCCCAAGGGCTCTAAACACCCTCTGATTCTCTGTTTGTTTGTGTGTTTGTCTGTCGCCTTCTACAGGTGGTGCGGGCCATCTACACTATTCTGTAGAGTCATCCACCTTTGGCGATGTGGACACCATTGTTGCCAGCTTTACCACCAGGAGCATACCCAACTTGGTGGGGCAGCTATTGAGGGTACCCACCGCCCCATCTGGGTCCCTTATCACCAGGCATCTGTTTACATCAACCAGAGGACATACTTCTCAATGGTCCTGCAGGCGGTCACGGACCACAAGGGCCAGTTTATGGACATCTTCATTGGCTGGTGCCCCCACATCTCCCGCAACTCCAGCGTGTTCCAGAAGCTTTTTACCTTGCTCGCATCATCAGGGTCGGGTGTGGACATGCCCATGTGCATGGTGTGGGACTTGGTCTACCCCTGGTTCATGAAGCCCTACGCTGGCCACCTTGACCACTCCAAAAAAAATGCTACAGCACCAGGCTCAGCAGGGCCTTCATGGTTGTTGAGGGCGTCTTTGGGAGTCTGAAGGCACAGTTCAGATGCCTTCTCACTTGGCTGAACCTTAGGGAGCAGAACATCCCACATATGGTGGGGCTGCATGTTGTATGCACCACAATATTTGTGAGCAGAAGAGGGAGGTGTTCCTGCCAGGGTTGGGGGCAGAGGCTGACTGCATCGGCAGGGCCTTCAAGCAGTCGTGCATGGCTTCTATCCAGCAGGCCCATCAACGCACTGTGCGCATCCAGGAGTTTCTTGCAAGAACCGCAGTGACACTCTTCCCTGGGCCTCCCCACTAGGGGCCTCTGCATCCCCCCCCCCAACCTTTCCTCCCACCCCGCGGGAGGCGATGGGACAGGGTGTTGGGGGGGGGGGGGGGTGTGAGTGGCAGACGCTCCTGCACCATGCTCTCCGTGTGTGTGTGTGTGTGTGTGTGTGTGTGTGTGTGCGTGTGCGTGTGCGTGCGCGTGCGCGTGCGCGTGCGCGTGCGTGTGCTGTGTGTGTGTGTGTGTGTCTGTGCATATCCATGTTCCCAACCTCCTTGTAGTGGTGGCTTGTGTGTGGGGGGGGAGGGGGGGGGGTCCCAACCCAGTGTCATGAGTATGAAGCCTCTCCAGATACCTGGTGCCCAATATCATAGAATCAGAGCATCCTAGGGTTGGAAGAGACCTCAGGAGGTCATTGAGTCCAGCCCCTGCCCAAAGCAGGACCACTCCCAAATAAATCATCCCAGCTAAGCCTTTGTCAAGCCGAGACTTAAAAACGACTAGTAATGGAGATTCCACCACCTCCCTACGTAACCCATTCCAGTGCTTCACCACCCTCCTAATGAAATAATTTTTCCTAATATCCAACCTAAACCGCCCCACTGTAATTTGAGACCACCGTTCCTTGTTCTCCCATCTGTCACTACTGATAACAGTGTCTCTCCATCCTTTTTGGAAGTTGAAGGCTCCCATCAAATCCCCCTCACTCTTCTCTTCTGCAGACTAAATAAGCCCAAACCCCTCAGCTTCTCCTTGTAGGTCATATGCTCCAGCCCCCTAATCATTTTGGTTGCCCTCCACTGGCCCCTCTCCAATGAATCCATATCCTTTTTATAGTGGGGCGTCCCAGAACTGGACACAGTACTCCAGCTGTGGCCTCACCAGTGCCAAATGAAGAGGAATCACAACTTCTCTGGATCTGTTGGAAATGTGTCCTAATATGCCATTAGCCTTCTTGGCTACAAGGGCACACTGTTGACTCATATCCAGCTTCTCATCCACTGTAATCCCCACGTCCTTTTCTGCAGAATTGCTACTTAGCCAGTTGATCCCCAGCCTGTAACAATGCTTGGGATTCTTCTGTCCCAGGTGCAGAACGCTGCACTTGGCCATGTTGAACCTCATCAGATTTCTTTTGGCTCAACCCTCTAATTTGTCTAGGTCAGCCTGGACCCTGCCCTCCAAAGTATCTACCTCTCCCCCTAGCTTAGCGTCATCTGCAGACTTGCTGAGGGTGCAATTCATCCCCTCATCCAAGTAATTAATAAAGATGTTAAACAAAACTGGCCCTAGAACCAATCCTTGGGGCACTCCACTAGAAACCGATTGCCAACCTGACATCGAGCCGTTAATCACTACCTGTTGGGCCCGACAGTCTAGCCAGCTTTCTATCCTTCTTACCGTCCATTTATCCAATCCATACTCCCTTAACTTGCTGGCAAGAAGACTGAGGGAGACTGTATCAAAAGCTTTGCTAAAGTCAAGGCAGATCACTTCCACTGACTCTCCTGGGTACACAGAGCCAGTTATCTCATCACAGAAGCTAATCAGATTGGTTAGCACAAGGGTCCTCTGGTACATCTTGCTGAAGGAGTGTGTGCCCTGCACTGTTACTTCGTGTGCTCTCTCGTGCACAGGCTGCTATGTGATCCCCAGGCCACAAAGGCCGAGTGAAGCACACACCGCAGCCCCACGCCTGTCTCCCCCTGCACCCTTTGTGTGTAGGGAATGTGATGACACTCACCTGATGTGGATTCGCCAGCCTTGGACAATGCCTGGGACACATCCAGAGTGTGGGGTACCAGCTCCAGGGTCAGGAGGGTGACAGAACTCGCTTTGTCCGGCTCCTTCTCTTCCTCCTTCTCATCGCTGTCCCTCGGGAGGGCGATGAGGGGTGTCCCAAGCCCTGAGTCCAGTACTGGGGGGAGGGGGGGGGGGGTGCGAAAGAGAAGGACTAGGCTGTAGTCCAGGTTCTCAAAGCAAGGGCAGGTGTGGGGTTCTGTCCTGGAGTGCGAGCTGTGCTGTCTGGCCCTGCATACGTCTGGCAGAGCTCTTTGACGTTCATCTGCACCTGCTTCTGTGTGCAGATGTGTCCTTTTGTGGCCAGGCTGTCAGTCATCCAGCCATAGATGTCTGCATTCCTGTGTCTGTAGCAGAGATCCTGGAGGTTTGCCTCCTCACCCGAGACCTCAATGAGCTCCAGGATCTCTGCACCTGATCAGGAAGGCGCACGCTTCTTTCAGGCCTGGGCAGGCCCCCTGGGAGCAGTGGAGGGCTGGCTGGGAACAGCAGACTGGCTCATTTTGCAAAAACTCGAGGCAGTGACAGCTGCTGTGTGGCTCAGGGCTGTCAGGGCCTACTGTCTGGTACAAGCCCTTCCCGCTGAGGCTGCAACTTTAAGAGCTCCAGGGGAAGTGGGAACTACAGAGTTTGGCTGAGTGTAGACAGAGCAGCCAGCAGGGAGTACAGGCTCTTTCGAAAAGGGTTTTGTTTTTTTTTTGTTTGGTTTTTTTTGTTTTTTTCTGAAAGAAGTGTCTAGAGTGAGATTTCACTTTCGAAATACCCTTTTTTGAAACAGGAATTGGATGCAAATATGCAAATGAAGCATATTTAAATCCATGCTTCATTTGCACTTTTGATCAGGCTCATTTACATCCCTCTTTCGAAAGAGAGATGTAGTCTAGATGAGCCCATAGGGACCAGGTTTTCAAATTCCTCAGGAACCCTAGTGAGCTCTGATTTTTTCAAAAGAGGTCTGGTCCTGTTTAGACATCAAAATATGAGTCAAATTTTAAAATGTTCTCAGTTTTCACTATGATCTTTATAGTCAAGGTCAAGAACTCAGCACCCAAAACTAAGCTGTAGCTCAAAATAAAGATATCTGACATCTTTAGTATGAGTGACATTGAAATAAGAGATGTTGATTTTCAAGTTTAATTGTCAATTTTGCATCTACAAAATCTGTGCTTACCACTTCCTGATGCTGTAAAGAGATGCAGGAGGTATCAGTTGTGACAAATCTGGCACACAATGTCTTAATGATGCCTTCCTGGAGAGAAGTACAAACTTGGTGTTATAGGAAAAGAGACCTGGCAAATAGCATCATTTCTGGAACTAGCCACGCCTGGGGCTAGAATCTGCATCCTTTCAAATCATGGACCATTGGTTTCAGTGACAGTGGGTCTGGGCCCCTGATGAAGTTTCCAATATAATGCTTCATCAGGATGGCACAAGTTATACTAAATAGTCCTTCATCCTGTAGGATATTACAGCTAAAACTGCCTGGATTTAGATACCCATTCAGAGACTTGTTCCCATTGATAGTTGAGTAGTGTCTCTGACATCTGAATTAGCATTTCTAGAGCCATGTCAGTGATGTGGCCCCAACTCAGTTTCATGGGGATTGGGCACCCTGATCTTGGCAGCTTGGAAAAAAAAAAAACAAAAACCTATGCCTCTATGTGGATAAAACATCTAAATTGATAGGTGAATACTAAAAATAAGATGAATTCCTATTATGACTGTCACATTTTGGGGTGCAATCCAGAAAAAAAAAGGATATCTGCCCTATAACTCTGGGCCCTTAAATGCTCCAGAGTTGTGGCTCACAGCCAGTAGCGAAGGATGCAGGATACGATGTGTTGTACAGCAGCCAGCCACAACACAATAGCCCCACTCTTGTTTCCATGAGATTCAGTTACATCTGCTATAATGACACCAATGCACTTCCAGTCCCAAATTTTCCCATATCCGTCTTCTCTGGAGAGTCTTCTTCTGAACCACACAGAGAAATAATAAGATCTGTCCGAGCCTTTTAAAGAGGCAATACCCAGTATCTTGCTATATTATCTGGAGTTAACAATTTCTTCAATGCAAAACCAGCAAAGTGTTGGTTGAAAGTAAAGCAAAGTCAGAGGACATAGGTTAAGCAAAGCAGGGTTGATACATCCCATTACCCTTCAGGGTGGGAAGGAGATGTATCACAGCTCCATTGCCATGTTTAAAGGGTCAGGGTAATGCATCCCAACGGCTAGAGTCAGCATAATCAGCAGATTGGGCCACCACCCCAAGGTGGGTGGTGGCCACAGCAGGGGAACCTAGGCCCTCCCTATCCACACAGTCCCAACCCAGAGTCTTGTCAGTGGCCTGCCACCAGCTCAGCGGGAGTCCAACCATAATGGCACTTTCTCCAGTTCTAACAGCATTTCCCCACCAATTTTCACTGGGACACTTCTTGCTGAAATCTCTGAAGTCTTTGGTGTCTGATCTAGTGGTCTTTTCACCTGCTGTGACATTCCATGTATAAATCAGGATTTGGTCCTCTTCCACTGGCCTCAAGCAGTCCGCCTTCTGGCGCTAGCAGTGCAATGCTGTTAGGGTATGTCTACACTACCACCCTAGTTCGAACTGGGGTGGGTAATGTAGGCATTCGAAGTTGCAAATGAAGCCCGGGATTTAAATATCCTGGGCTTCATTTGCATCTTGCCAGGCGGGCCCCATTTTTAAATTCCCCTTAGGTCGAATTTCGTGCCCGCGGAGGTAGGTAGTTCATGGAACAAGGTGTACTGGTGGTTCGAATTAGAGATACTAATTCGAACTACCTACTCCCTGCCGCGTGTAGCCGCGGGCACGGCATTCGACCTAAGGGGATTTAAAAAATGGCGCCCACCCGGCAAGATGCAAATGAATGCTAACCCAGGCCCGGGCTTCATTTGCAACTGCGAATGCCAACATTAACCACCCTAGTTCGAACTAGGGTGGTACTGTAGACATAGCCTTACATTTCTAGTGGTCAACCCCGAAGGAGCTCCAGTTGGGCTCCAGCTGGAGAATGCCCAGCAAAGCATGGCCTTGTCTGCTAACAGAGATGGTTTCACTTCTGATGTGCCAGTGCGGGGCCATTTCACCATCACACATAGTAAAAGAAAACAAAAAACCCCCTAAATGTACATTTGGCTACAAGCAAATAGAAGTGAAACCAATTACAGGTTGACCCTCTAAAAAGTGGGAGTCTGATCAGGCAACTTGGATGTGCCTGGGCCAGAAAGCCCCTGTGGCCAGGAGGTGAGTGACAGGAGGGCCTGCATCTGAGAGCCCTGCCTGGGTTAGCAGCCCTGCCAGGGATGATGGCAGCGGGGCCAGCAGCCCATCCAGGGTGGGCAACTGCAGTGGAACGGGCAACTCTGCTGGGGCCAGTGGCAGTGGGGCCAGCAGGTGCATTAGGGCCAACAGGTCGGTTGGGGCCGGTGGGCAGCCACATTGGAGCCAGCAGCTCAGTCAGGGCCAGCAATTGTGGGGGCTGGCAGCATGGCTGGGGCCAGCCGCAGCAGGGATGGCAGAATGGCTAGGCTGGTTGTAATGGGGTCAACAGCAGCAGGGCTGGCAGCACGATGGGGCCAGCAACCCGAGGGGAACCAGTGGCTGGGAGCCGGGTTGGGGTTGGCCGCCTGAGCAGGATGGGTGGTGTAAGCAGAGCCAGTCTGGGGAGCTGGTGGCCAGGGTTCGGGCGAGATAACACCTGAGGACAGGAGCAGAGGAGGGCAGGGTTTAGGGAAGTGGCCTCCTCTGGTCTGGCCTTGATCAGGACCAGTCTCACATGTAATCTAGCAAGGTACAAGCTTTGTTTTAAGATGGGTTTAGTCACCAATAAAAATATAAGCACACAGCATGGTTCTCTGTCCCTCAGTCAGTATTTTCTAGAGAAATAGGAGGAGGTGGTTTTCCTCGCCTCCTTAGGCAAAGAATAAAGATGGAATATCTGTGTGAGCCTTATAATCCCAAGGAATTGGTTATGTTCTCAACCGTGGAAAGGTGTCCTGGGGATTCAGGCCCCCTCTGTCTCTCTGGGGGAGCCATGTTAATTTTCTGTCTCATAGACTTTAAGGTCAAAAGGGATCATCACAATAATCTAGTCTCACCCCCTACACATTGCAGGCCACAGAACCTCACCCACCTACGCCTGTAATAGGCCAATAACTTCTGGCTGAGTTACTAAAGTCCTCAAATCATGATGTAAA
Source organism: Pelochelys cantorii (assembly GCA_032595735.1). Lineage (NCBI taxonomy): Eukaryota > Metazoa > Chordata > Testudines > Trionychidae > Pelochelys > Pelochelys cantorii. Next base: position 46,725,317 of record CM064335.1, read on the forward strand.
AATGCCTCTCAAGTTCAGGCTCATGACAACTCTTACTGGTTTGCTGGATAGCTTTGCTTATGGCTTATATGTACATTGAGGCAAGTCTACATTCCTTTGTCTAAGACTGACGTTTTTGTTCCCTTTACCTGGGCTAGGCTTTCTTCTGAACACCGGTTCTAATAACATTACACAGAAGGACTCCATGACTATACACATAAGTTTAAAATGTGCATTTTACAATGATAGTAAATGAGCATTGTGCTATTAGTTTTCAAATTTTGTACAACCATTATTGCAATAGTGTGTCCCTTGAACTGCAGACCTCCTACTTGCATGGCCACATGTAACGAAGTACTGCAGCAAGTTTGCTATGGAAACATAATAAAAACAAAGAAGGAACAGAGTAATCTGGCATCAATTACAGATGAATGTATCCTTCCCCTTTTTATTTTTTTTACTGGGTGACCACAGATATGATAATGAGCCGAGAGAGGAAAGAGTAGCACAGACATTTTCTAGCTTATATTTTCAGAAATGTAAGTCAGCTAAGGAAAAGTTTTTGTTCTAAGTTATATGGTGCAGGTATTGAATGCTCTATAAAGTTATAACAGAGTGCTTGTGTGCCAAACAGTACAAGATGGCCACGAAACATAATGGTCTACCCAATTGTGCCTTTTGGTTAAATTTTTGCCTTTATTTGCCTTTTACATCCAAGACGTTGGATGTATCCAATAAGACGTTAAGCCAGATTTCCCCCAAGGAAAATGCCCACCCTGAAAAAGTCCACCTGCACTTTTTTTAGAGCTCTGTCAAGAGGCTGCATTTTTGGGCAGGCAATACAACATTGCCAAGAATATTTTCAAACCTTTTACGAAAGATATGTAGTGGTTACAATAACCAAACAAATGTATAAACAGATAGCATATGGAGGCAGGAGAGAATCTACCTACATTTAAGAAAGGAATCAACGATACGTAATATTGAAAAGAGATGGAAGGGGAATAACCTCGGAATTCTGGGGCTCGTCAAAGCACTTTGTTTCCTTCACTCAGGTGATTTGTCAGTTAATTATTCTTCAGTTGGCTGTGGGCCCCATTAAGCTGGACTTTGAAAGTTCTTTGCAAAATGCAGATCATTGCAAAATTCCAGATTTAGGCCCTGACCCAGCATGAAGTTAAACATGTGGGTGGGTCTGCTGCCTTTCATGTGAGTAAGGCGAGTGACTTTGGTGGGATTACTTGTATGCTGATGTGCTTTCATGTGTTTTAATCAGGTGATAAATGGAAACTTAATAAACTCCTATAGGGCAACTGCTTGGAAGGGGGATTCAGCAGTGCCACTGTCTTTCTCCCAAGCCTCTCCTGCAATGGTCTTACTGTTACAGGGTGGTCCATTCCCTTTAAGAGCCAGGAGGCCTGGGCCCAGCCAGACTTGTTCATGGATCAGATCCAGCTGGGAAGGCAGCAAATTATTTCTATAAAGAATTGAAAGAGCTCCGAGTAAAGGGCACTGCAGTCAGTAGATTGATTCCTGTGACCAGTGGCCAGGGGAAAAGCTTTTGTTGTGTTATCGTGTGACTTTATTTGTGTAAGTGGGATCTGAATGCACACTTCCCTGACAGCTGGCTGGAAGGGGGGGGAGAGTCCCGGCTTGGTCTGTGTAAATACAGTTTGCTTCTGCTTTGCTTAGATTTGCTAGAAATTCAGCAAATAGAGTGATATTTTCTCTATAGGTATAAAAAAACCTTTTCCTGCAGAATGAAGAGTGACGTCAGCATGTCATTCTGCATCCCAACACCCTTCCCCCCCCCCGAGGCTGTCCAGTGTCCTTCCTCCCTCCATCCCTCCCCGGTGCTCGGGGACGGTAGCCACGTGGCCTCCCCAGTTTTCCAAGGGCAGGGCAGAGTAACACGGCCTCCCCAGTCTCCCTGGTGCTCCAGGGGGCAGGACAGAAGCTGTGCTGTCTTCCCAGTAGTCTGGGGCAAGAGCCACATGGAGTCTCCAGTACGCGGGGGGGGGGGGGGGTGAGCTCCGTGACCCCCCCCCCCCCCCAATGCTCCGGGGTGGGAGGGCACAGCCACACGGCCTCCCCCCTCCCTGGTGCTGGGGGAACAGGACCGGCACAGCCTCCCCCCTTCCTGAATCATAACCCCGCAGATGTCATGGAAGTTGTGGAGCCAGCTGTTCTGCTCCTGTTCAGTGGGTAATCTGTATGGGATGAAGGATGTTATGAAATACATCTTTGAGCACCAAACAGCCTTCTTCCTGAGATACTGCTCTGTTACCATGGAAAATGGCCTCACAAGCAATAGACTGAAGAATCCTGTGGCACCCTGAAGAATAACAGATTTATTTGGGCATAAACCTTCACGGGCAAAGACCCACTTTTTTCAGATGCATTGGAGTGGAAATTAGAGCCAGGCATAAATATACTAGCACATGAAAAGAAGAGAGTTACCATAACAAGTGGAAGACTAGTACTAACTAGGCCATTTAAGTCAGGGTGGACGTGGCCCACCCACTGCCAACAGTTGACGAGAAGGTGTGAATACCAAGACAGGAAAAATTGCTTTTGTAGTGAGCCAGCCATTCCCAGTGCCCATTCAAACCCAGAATAATAGTGTCAAGTTTGCAGGGCAGCTCTGCAATGTATCTTGGAAATCTGATTTGGATGCTGCTTTTTGTTGAAGGATGGCCACTTTTAGATCCCTTACTAAGTGTCCAGGGAGACTGAAGCGTTCTTCTACTGTTCTGTGTAGGTATTCACACCTCCTCATCAACTGTTGGGAGTGGGCCACATCTATCCTCACTGAATTGTCCTTCACTGGGTAAGGTAACTCCCTTCTCTCAATGTGCTAGTACAGGGGTCGGCACTGTATGGCACGCCTGCTATAAGTGGCATGCAAGATGATTTTCAGTGGCAAGCGTAATGAACGGGCCCCCCCTCGGCCCCCCCAGAATGGAAAGCCTGTGCTTGCGATCCAGCATTGTGCCCCTGCAAGACTGGATCCAGCACCGGCTTCCTGTGGGGGCAGGGAGGCCCCGAGGCTCCGCACCGGGTCTGGCTTGAGGGGAAGCACATACATTGCTCCCCCCCTCCCTAGAGGAAAAACCGGAGCAGAGCCCAGAGCAGGAGACCAAGCAGAGAACGTGGTGAAGAAAGCCCCCTCCCACCCCCCCCCCCTCTTCCTGGGAAAGCAGCACAGCCTAGGAGGCTTAAATCTTGGCATGCCACTTCGGAAAGGCCCTGGTGACTTGCAGACAGCTAACTTTTCTAAGCAATTGTTAGCTTGGTCTTTTTTTTTAATTTCATCTTCTTAACCTACCCCCTTCCCACTAGCATTCACTATGTTAGGCATTCCTTCATCATCAGACTTTTTGGTTAAGACCGAAACAAAGAAGTCACTAAGCACCTCTGCCACTTCCAAGTTTCCTGTTATTATTTCACACTCCTCACTGAGCAATGGGTCTAACCTGTCCTTGGTCTTCTTCTTGCTTCTAATATATTTAAAGAAAGTCTTCTTGCTTCCTTTTATGTCTGTAGCTAATTTGAGCTCACTTTAGGCCTTTGCCTTTCTAATCTTGCCCCTGCATATCATATATACAGTAGCCCAATGTCTGTGACTCTGTAATGCTGAAACACTGGCTGTTCCCACTGGGTGGCGCTGTTGCCTCCCGCCGTGGCGCTCGGCTGACTTCTGCACCGCTCAGCCAGGCCACTGCACAGGAGCAAGCGGTGCAAGCAGCAGTTTGGGGTCCGCACGCCCCATGCAGCACGGGGGTGCTGCATGGGGAACGTGGAGCCCAAATGGCCTCTTGCGTTGCTTGCTCCCGCATGGCGGCCCAGCTGAGCGGCGCAGAAATCAGCCAAGTGCCACGGCGGGAGGCAACAGCGCCGCCCAGAGGGAACAGCCAGGGGGCGGGGCCTGGATGAGCATGCGTCTCTGATGTCAGGAAAGGGCACTGGATTCAAAAGGAGGAAAGCGGAGCAGGCACAGAAGACGCGGAGGAGACAGAGAGGAGAACGGAGGAGGCGCAGGACAGTGAGAGAGAGTGAGAGATGCAGCAGGAGGAGGAGAAGAGAAACACAGAGTGAGAGGCGGGAGGGGGAGAAGAGAAAGAGAGAGAGATGGAGAGAGAGGCAGGAGGCGGACGAGAGCTGAGAGAGAGAGAGAGAGAGCGCGAGGCAGTAGGAGGTGAAGGGGGGGGAGGCAGTAGGAGGCGAAGAAAGAGAGAGAGAGAGAGAGAGAGAGGGGGGCCATTTGCGCTGCTTTCTCCCGCGTGGCGGCCCGGCTGAGTGGCACAGAAGTCAGCCGAGTGCCACAGCGGGATATGAAGGAGGGTGGGGCGGTGACGTGCACAGCCACGGGGTGGGGCCTGGACGAGCGTGCATCCCTGATGGAGGCAGAGGAGAGTGGAGAGCGAGGGAGAGGCAGGAGGGGGAGAAGAGAAAGAGAGAGACAGAGAGGCAGACGGTGGAAGAGAGCTGAAAGAGAGAGGGGGAGGCAGGAGGAGGAGGAGAGAGAGAGAAAGAGACATGGAGCGAGAGACTGGAGGCTCAGGAGAGAAGACTGACGTGGAGGAGAGACCTGAAAAATCCCATCTTATGACGGGCTAATTGGCTAGTCTATAATGTTTGCTTATATTAATCCTTTGCAATTTGACCTAGTTTCCACTTTTTATATGACTCCTTTTTGATTTTTAGATCATGCAAGATCTCTTGGTCAAGCCTTTATAGGCAGGCCCAATGAAGTGGTATTACTAATTTTGCTAATTACTAATTTTACTTATTACTCCCTCATTCAGCAAGGGCCCCCACACCCTTTCTGATCACCCTTTTATTGCTAGCATGCCTGTAGAAACCTTTCTTCTTACCCTTCACACCCCTTGCTAGCTGCAATTCCCATTGTGCTTTCACCTTCCTGATTGCTCAAGCAATATATTTATACGTCTCCCTCGTCATCTGTCCAAGTTTCTACTGCTTATAAGCTTCCTTTTTGTGTTTAAGCTCACCAAGGATTTCCGTGCTAAGCCAAGCTGGTCGTCTACCATATTTGCTTTTCTTACTGTGCATCGGGATGATTTGTTCCTGTGCCTTCAATAAGGCTTCTTTAAAATACAGCCAGCTCTCCTGGATGCCTTTCCCCTTCATGTAAGCATCCCAGGGGATCCTGCCCACCAGTTCGCTGAGGGAGTCAAAGTCTGCTTTTCTGAAGTCCAGGGTGTGTATTTTGCTACTGCTCTCCTTTCTTCCTTTTTAGTCTCTAGCAAAACCAGCTGGCTTAATATATGCAATATGGGCGTCATGAAAGGAATTCTGCAAATCTCTATAAGCATCTACCACTAAGACATATAATCTTACATTTGTGTAACTAACTCTTCTGAAGCCAATGATCTTATACCTGTATAAGAGAGAGCAGAAATTGCCCATAGGTATTAAATGCAATAGGTTAGATTCAGCCGGGACAGCCACAAGCACAGGGTTCCCAGCAACAGGCAGTCTTTCTGGAAGGGTGTTCTGAAGTGGAGCCAGGAATCCTCGCCCTCCTCTCCCGGGAGATTCACAGCTGCAGCACTGAACAGAAACTGGCCCGATTGCCTGGGGCAGGACCTATGCCCTTACTCAGCTCAACCAGCAGGCAGATTCCAGCAGCAGGGGTCATGTGCTGATTAAACTTGTCCTCCCAGGGTAGAAAACAAAGCAAGTAGATGGACGCTCCCCAGGACAAAATCAGGCCATACTGGCACAAGGATGCTTCTCCACCAGGGTTCCCTCTAAACTGTGGGGTAGCTCAGCTTCATTGGTGATTAATCAGCCCCGCCCAGTGAGAGGCTCAGTGCTGACTGACTGGGTGGGTCTGATTAATCACCTGTGAAGCTGAGCTGCCCCACCGCTTAGAGGGAACACTCTTCTCCCCAGAGCTTTCTGCCCATAACACTGACAGAAGCTTTCCCAGAGGGCTCCCCAGCTCTCTGCCTACCCAGCTCAAAGAATGACTGCACTCTGGCCTCTGTGTCTAGTGTGATTAGGTGCTGCTGTTAAGATGTTCAGATGCCAGTTAAGAAAACCAACTGCTCAGAAGCACAACAGGGATATTTGCTCAAGAAGTTATCTTTTGGTGCCACCCAGCTGCCCGCTGCTGACATCCAGACTGGCTGATCCTGAAAACTTTTGGCCAAACCTTTCAATCTTGGTTTTCTAAGATTAGGCACTTAAATCTGGAATTAGTATGGCTTATTGATCCTGCTCTATAGATGACTAACTACAAGCATTGGAGGCCATGTTTGGAAAACATAGACTGTTTTTTTGATCATCAGGAAAGCAGAGCCTATTACCCAGCCTCAAGGAGTCCACAGGAGTTAAGACAAAAGCTGTCTGACTGGGATTCGTCACTTTATTGGAATGTCAGAACCTCCCAAGCCCCCAAAGAAAAGCATATCAGAACTTCATCCTTGTGGCAGTCAGTATTTCTGGTGACGTGGAATTGGTTGTTTTATTTTGCAAAAGGTGGGCATGCCAAGATTTTTCAAAGTGAGTGTTCATTTTATGTGATCTTTTGGTTTCTTTAGTTGAGGGACTTTATGGGGCCTGATTCCTTAGTGCGCAACACTTTCTGCAAATCAGCCCCCTTTTGAAAATCCTGGGCATAAGACTTTCTCCTGCTCTCATTTGAAGCCAATGGTGAAACTCCCAATAGCTTAAACGGCGCAGGATTGGGCCCAATCACTGAACACAGGGCAAGTGATCAACAGAGAAGTCTGAAAAGTGTATTTTGTCATTGTTCTATATTTCTGCTTTAGTGTTTGCAGGCGTTAAGGTACTGAAGGCCCAGGGAAACCTTAGCTAGAGTTTGTAGAAACCCAAAATCATCCCTTTTGGTCACAGGAGACTATCTCAGATAAACTCAAAATACATGGCATTCCATACTCAGGATTTGAGTTTGCATAGTCAATACCTTTGCAAAGCTGGAGATATGATAACAGTAACAGAAATTCTTCTCTCATTGTTTCGGGGTACACTCATGAAGTTCTCAGATGCTTACCTCAGATGGTACCACAAAAGGATGTTTCCTGTGCCTCACATGTACATAGAGCAAAAACTTATATGGGCAAAATTCCCATTGATATCAGAGGCAGGTTCCCACCACCTCCCCCACAAACTATAAGCTATGGATGGCAAGTTTTACCACTTTCTATACAAAATAGAGACTCTGACCTGCAGAAAAAAGGTGCCATTGGAGAACTTCAGTATTATCTCTCTGTGTATGTATCTACTCTCATTTCCTTACAAGTTGTTTATATGTCCACTCAAATATCCCTTTGTCTTTTCTTCCTGCTCTTATCTTCCTCTTGCCTTTCAGGAGCATTCCTCAGACATCCATCTACCTCGTCTGGGCCTATGAGCAATGAACCTGTACTTGTGCTGGTCCCTTATCCTCTTCTCTCTTTTTACTATACTGAGCATACTGTTCAGACTCATAACCTTTAAAAAAAAAGTGAGTGTTGCATATCTAATCAGGCTGACTTGAAGGATTATTTACTTTCATGAAAAAGGCCAAGGATAATCTTTCTGTTTCATTCTAAGATGGTAAATGGGTTAGTTTGTGGTTCTTCATCTTAAATATAGTCCATGAATCACAAATTCAGTCAGATAACACTTTCAGCAAAATATGATCACATCCTAAATCAGTGTTCCAACAGACTGAGCAGTGTATGCATCCTAAATCTTAGTGCTTTAGCGAATCTGATTTCATTGGTATGGCAATAGTCACCAAAGGAGGCCATTTTCAAAATGCAGAGTCAAGCAAATACTTTTTCAATTAGTGTTTTGAAACATGCCTTTCATTGCTTAATTTTTCAGGTTATTTCAAAATAACTCCCCTTATTTAAAATAACAAGGCGAGCGTCCACACAGCAAGCGTGTTATTTCGAAATAATTACCCCTGCTTCCAATAAGGAATAACACCTGCTTTGAAATAGTATTAGTGTGGATGCTCAGCTGCTGTTATTTCGAAATAATTGGCCTCCAGAGGCCTCTCCATACTCCCCTTCTCCTGCAGTGTTTAAAGCCATGGGCAGAAAGGAAAGGGCCTGTGGCACCACACTGGCCCTGCCAGTCCCATGCCACACAGCAGCACACTTCAGGGCATCCATAAGCGACCCCAGCATTCCCGCCAAGCCCCCCTCAGCTGCCAGCACACCAGCAGCCAGCTCAGAAGCCCCTGGCTGGGGCGAAAGAGGGCACTGGCCTCGTGCGGAGATCTTGGATCTCAGCGAGGTCTGGGGCAAAGATACAAATGTCCAGGATCTCGTCACCAGACACTGAAATGCAAAGATCTATGGCCAGAAAGGGCACAAGGGCACGTTGGACCAGGTGCTCATGAAAATTAAAGAACTGCGGCAGGGCTACAAAGATTGCTGGCTTCAAGTGTGGTATGTCCACCAGGGATGTTAAATTTAGTTTACCCAATTTATCAACTAGCCAATGGATTTTCCATCGACTAGTTGATTAGTCAATAAGCGGGGGAGCCACAGTGTGGTTAGCTCCCAGACTCGGGAGCAGCGCCAGTTCCATATTGGAAGTTCTGTGGCATCCGCAAGGGCTAGCAGAGCACGTGATATGAGTTTGCTGTCCGTCGAGGGGGTAGGCCATGGAGAAGAGGAGTGTGAGATGTGGCTGTAGAGAGGAGCCCCTTCAAGCACGAGTCTCAGCTAGCCTCAGGAAGCAGCTATAGGAAGTGACTGCTGTCCTGATGCCTCCTCGGAGTGCTTCCAGGGGGCTTTAAATGCGATTCAGGATCCAATCAGTGTGGATGCGGTATTTCAATACAAATCTATTTTGAGGGGGACTTATAATGTAGATGTGCTATTTCAAAATGACAAAAGGTCTGGTAGCACTTTATAGACTAACAAAGCATGTAGATGGTATCATGAGCTTTCGTGGGCACAGCCCACTTCTTCAGATGACGGGAGTTATGAATGTACGATGCTCAGACCCAAAATAAATAGGAGAGGGAAAGGGGAGCGGGGGGGAGGGAAAAAGAAGGACGGGGGTGGGAGACAGGGAGCTAGAGGGAATCAATAAGTATCTGAAGATTGGGTAGTTAAAACGAAGCAGATAAGCATCAAAGTCAATTGATAGTATATCACCTGCCCATCCTAAACTCATAACTCTGGTCATCTGAAGAAGTGGGCTGTGCCCACAAAAGCTCATGATACCATCTACATATTTTGTTAATCTATGAAGTGCTGCCAGACCATTTGTTTTTTTTTTTTCTGTACAGACTAACTCGGCTATCCCCTGAAGCTATTTCAAAATAGTTATTTCAGGAGTTATTATTTTGAAGTAACTTATTTTTAAATAATCTCTTAGACTCCCTGGCTATAGTTACTGTAATCCAACAAAAAGTCATTAAATAAACCCCAAGCACATTAAATAAATCCCAATGTTTTTCAGTTTCATTTTTGACTTAGCAGACCATTTTCCTTAAATGTGAAAGTTCACCAGACCATAAAAGCTTAAATTGCCCCCCCAAACAGAGTTTAAACTTTTGTCTAATATTCATGGTTGCTCCAGCTCATTGGAAGTGCAACAGAAGAAGTGTTAATTGTGTACCCCCTATGCTGTTCATCATTATCCTTATTCTCTGTTAATGGGAATGTCTTCCAGACATTCCATTCAAAGTCGTGATAATCGCTTCTTACAGCCTTTTCTCTTTCAATAATTAGAAATCACTTGATAACAGAACATAGGACAGACTAAAATCCTTATCCTCCCATTAAATAAAACTGCTCTGATAAAGAATGTTGGAACATGTTTCTTTACATTGCCCCCTCAACTGTGAACTGGAGTGACCAATCCTAGTGTCTATTTCCGTTATGTTTTTGCAGCTTCATACTGAGCTGCAAGCGAGCATGCCAGTTAGGGTCAAATATAATGATCCCTGCTCATTGAATTGGATTGAGACAACCAAATTGGGTCTAAAGGATGACTCAAACTGGCATCAGATGGCAATGAACATTATCAACCCGGGCCAAAGTCAAATCAGTGACTCAGAAGTAAAGCTCAGTGCCATATTACCAATTCTTTGAGCTGGCTTGTGGTTTCCATTTAATTAACATTTGCGCTATGATGAGACAGTAATTAGAGGATGAAATAATTTTCAATGTTATTTTTCAATTTAGCTCTAAACTCAGAGTTCTTTAGTGGTTATGGTTGTCAAAGGCAGCAGTACTTTAACTGAGGTACTGTGCAGTTGGATATCAAGGTCATACAGAGATGCAAAGCTTCCACAAGATGTACACAGGTTGAACTTCTGAGCAAATCCCTCCAGTCTGGTGACTATCTTTAGCAAGAATCCTTAATTCTGGTCCCCCTCAGGGCACATGAAGAAATGCCTATAGCCAAACAAATAACTAGAACTTCAGACCGATTTTTGGATTTTTTGTATTACCCAAGTTCGACAACATGGATTTTAATGAGCTTGCTCTTGATTAACTCCATAGGGTGAAGTGCACTGGAACATTATCTTGACTTGCCAGATCAGCCTATACAATCTACTAAAAATAATATCAGCAAGGCACCAGGTTGGTTGGCCTCCCTTGTCTGCTTATGGGTGGAAATCCATCTCCACTTGGCATTTTGACTTTTTTTTCTGCACAGTTTTTCGTTTTCATTTTGTTCTCTACAGAGGGGTTTGTTTTCAGCCTGGATTTTCCAGCACCATGGCATCTGGGGGTATGGCTACACTAGCTCGTTAGTTCGAGCTAGGTAGGGTAATGAGGGCAAGTGGAGTTGCAAATGAAGCCCGGGATTTAAATATCCCGGGCTTCATTTGCATGTTCCCGGGCGCCGCCATTTTAAAATCCCCCTTAGTCCAAACTCCGTGCCCGCGGCTACACACGGCACGGACTAGGTAGTTCGAATTAGGAGCTTTAATTCTAAGGGGGATTTTAAAATGGCAGCGTCTGGGAACATGCAAATGAAGCCCGGGATATTTAAATCCCAGGCTTCATTTGCAACTCCGCTTGCCCTCATTACCCTACCTAGCTCGAACTAACGAGCTAGTGTAGCTTTACCCTGGAAGATTAACAAGAAAGCTAAATCAAATCAAATTTTTAGAAGATCAAGGTATCTGGCTTTCTTGTCATCTGCCATTTTCATCAGCTGGCTTTGTAGACAACACCATCAATCCTGAGTTCTGAACATGTTATCTGGGGCCTGAGTTTGATCTTTAACACACTGCTATAAACCAGAATTAGTTCCACTGAAGGCAACGGATTTACACAGATATAAATCCAGTGCCAAATCAAGCCTATTATTTTATAGAGACCTTAATTTGATACTATCAGTGGCATTAATGAAGACTTGCTGGAGCTCCATTTGCAGCAGATGGGCAATATGGAGGGCTTCTTGAGTCATCTAAAGAATAACAGGATGACATGATGGAAACTAATCGCCATAAGAACTGACTAATGGGAAAAAAACTTTAACACAGCAGGAGGATAGAAAAGAAAGAATTAATACCATTCATCATCTTGAAAGAGAGAGAAAGGAGGGAAAAGACATTCAAATAATTTACGCTTTGGCAGGGTACAGTCTAATTTACTGTCATAGAGAAGCCAGTTTTCTGTTAAAATGTTAGCTTTGGCAACTTTTTTCTCCATCTTTCTGTTTCCATAATGAATTGAAATCCTCTCTGTTTATCATTTGCTGTGCTAAGGATCTTTCTGGTCACTCTTATGCCATATTTATTTCTACCAGTACTTGTGGTCTGAGTATTCACGTGGAAGGATGTGCAATGGGATGAGGCCACAGAAGACCCCTCGGGGGGGTGCCTCCCGGAGTGCTGATATGGCCACTGCCACTCGCCTTCCCACTCTCTGGGGCTTCTCACTGCCCAGTGCTGTTGGGCCAGCTCCCTGGTATGCCCCAGCCAAGACCCCGAGCTCAGATCCCTGTCCCCCCTGCCCCCCCCCAAGAAGCAGCACAGACACCGAACCTCCTCAGGTCTGAGGAGAGTGTAGTTTAGGACCCAACTTCCTGGGATACCACTCCCCAGATGGGATCAAATCCCAAAGAATTAGGTAAGCCCCCTTTAACAATGAAAGGTGGAATGGGCACACCTGTTGCCCCTCCAGGTAACATTTTTTTTATACTGGGTTTGATAGAAATTAAAAGTGCTTTAATTAAATAGAAGCAGTAGGATTTAAGTCGTAATAGTTGAAAACAGGCAGAACAAAGTAGGTTACAAATCAAAAGAAACAAAAATGCTTGGCTGAAACCTCAGTATAAACTCTTCAAACTCACCCTAAAACCTCTTTTCCAGCTGCCCCTCCAAACCAGGGCTGTCTCCCTACCCTGGGGTCTTCAGCTCCTTTCCTTCAGGTGCAGCTCAGCCAAAAGACCAAGGCCCCTGCTTTCCTATTCTTTTTTAAAGAATTGAGGCCACTCCCTACCAACCACTGCTCCAACTTAAGGACAAAAGGAGTTGTTTAGGAGTTGCTCATCAAATCATCGAGGGTAACACCCTCCATGCCTCTCACTCACACATTTAAAACCCATGAAATATTCCCCACTCCATAAGTCTAATTTCATACACTAGAATGATACCTACATCAAAGTAAGATAAACAGAACCAGCAGATCATGACATGAAGATTGATAGGTTACATTAAATCATTTGCTCAAAGCACCTTTTAGTTATTTATATTCATGTCCATAAGTCCATTTAATAAAGCATGGGGGTGGGGAGGTCCATCACAGGGTGCTTATCCATTTTTTTTCCAGAATTTTTAAAATCTGTCAACAAGCTTTTATTTTTATAGATTTTTTTATTAGTGTGTTGCTGTTAAACAAAGACATTTGAAACTCAATGAACATAACTTTTCTGTAAATCACACTAAAAGAGTGTGACTTTGTCTCCCTCTAGTGGCTGGACCTTGAGTGATAGTACATTCACATTGTGCGGGTATTTATAATTGAAGCCGACCACTCAAGACAATCTGCTTTCTTGTCATTGTAGCTGGAATAGCGTCGGGTTTCTCTGCTGCTAAAGAAAAAAATGACCAATGAAACTTTGTGAAGGGTCCATTCCAGTATCCTGTGTTATGGTGTAAATGTAAAAATGGTGCATGGAATGCATGAAGATTGTTCAAAACAGCTAAAGCTATTCCCCTTGCAAAGCAATTGAAAACCCTAAACATTGATAGCTGCACTTTATTTGAAATGCATTGGCCAGGAAGGAGTGAAAATAAAGTTGGAGGATCTTTTGTTGTCAGAGTAATCTGTCCTGCCAGATTACTCCAGAAATGGGCAGCCATTGCACTTTCATCCAATGACTGACTGGGGGTTGCAGGGTTGGTGGGTGATTAATGAACAACTTATCAGTGAGTGATTTTATATTGACTGTGAACATCTTGTCATCATCAGAGTGTAAGGTCCCATCAATGCCATGGTTAACAATACCACTGTAGATAATTTTTACCAGACACTACAATTATTAATGAAACTCTGAGAAAAGTTTCCATACTGATCCTGTCTCATTTTAATGCACAGGTAGAAAAGGATAATGACACCTGAGCAAGCGTGCTGAAGAAATTTGGTAGTAGGCAAAAGACATGGCAATTGCTAATGACATGCTTATTGCTGACTTGCTCTTCCATAATTCAGAGATTCACAAGCAGACCTGATACAGTTCATGAATAATAATATTATTGATCATGTCCTCATGAACAATGAGTAGTGGCCAACAGTCATGGATGCAGGAGTTTACAGAAGAGCTGTAACTGACACTGACCATTGGCTTCTGCTGATAATAGTGCACATCCGACTTCAAAAGACAGCCAGTTTATGCATCAGCATTAGTGTGAGACAACTAAAAGCTCTAATTACAAACGAGCTATCAGATCGTGTTCTGTTCTAAACTTCTTAGGGCCATTGAATCATTAGAAACTGGTTTCACTTCCTCTGGCATCTGATGAGGAATGACATTGTTCATGTCATTTGTGCTGGTCACTGCAAGCTCAGCCCTCCAAATATCATCTATGGATCAGTGAGTTGACGCTTACTGCAAGGGCAGCTAGAAGAAGCAAGGCTACAATTTGAGTCTTTGGAGACACGGTCACTGAAAACAAAAGACACGTGTTTAACTTTGAACATTGTCAAGCCATTGTATAGGAGCATACGAGAAGCCACACTGAGTCCAGCTAGTCCAGAATCCTGTCTTCCAATGGTGGCCAGAGGCAGATGCTTCAGAGGGAATGAACTGAACAGGGCAACTATCAAGTGATCCATCCTGTGTCATCTAGTTTCAAAAAGATAAGGAATCCGGCAGCTAGTTGAGAACAAGTTCCCAACCGGCACAATCTCTGTACTTCCATTCAGTTTTACAGGGGAGTAAGGTGACAATAGCTTGCCCAGTAAAGAGTCAAGATGGCAGCACCAACCAGTGTCTTGAGGTTCAGTTGCATTGATGAGAAGATCATTGCAAGCTTAATTGTCCATTACCTGCAGTCCCCTCTTCCACCTGAGAAGAAGTCAGAAGTTCCAGAACAGTCACTTTCCTCCAACCAAGAAGAGCTCTGGATAGCAGTCCATATGCTGGCAAAGCCCGAGGGGCTCCTGACAGCACTCTGGGTTTCTGAAGACATGTTAGACTTGGCGTAATGTTGTGCTGTGACAGCCTGGAGGAGCCATTGCAATTTGGCACATCACCTCTAAGCACTGGAAGAAGGGTGCTATTCTGCCTCTGTTCAAAAAAAGACAAGGCCAAATTCAGCAGAGGCAGAGGTGATTCGCTGCTGTTGGTCTCAGGGAAAGCCTCTGCTTCCATGTTAAAAATCTCAATTCAGTGACGTGCTTCATGGCAAAGGCTGGGATACTACATGTGGCATTCGAGCTATTTGTTCCATTGATGATGAGATCTTTGCCTTGAGGCAGCTTTTTGACAAGATGCTTGAATTTAATAAGCCTTGCACAGCACTTTTTCTAGACTTCCGTCAGACTTCTGTCAGCACTCCAAGCAAATTTGTGGGCTCTTATAAGACAATTCAGCAGTGTCATTAATAGACAATTAATAAGACATTACTAAGACAATTAATGACAGTGTCATTAATAGAAGAGCTCTATAAAGGAATGGAAAGCAGCATCTGAGTCAATGACAGATAACGCAGAATGGTTTCCCATCTCCATGGGAGCTCAGCAAGGCTGTGTTCTGTCTGTATGGGCACTGAGAGGCAGCCATTGTGGCGATGGGAAGCTGCACACCATTCTGCTTCAAGGTCTCAAATGTGCAGATGAAATTGTCTTGTTGGCTCCATTTGGTGAAGCCTGCAACTGATGGCCAGTCCAGTGGATCAAAAAGCAGTATGCTTTAGTTGGGTTACTAATATGGATAAAAAGCTAAATTCCTGGCTACACCATCAAGCAGACAACAGCTCCAGATTACTATCAGCTCAGTATGAACCTGTCCAGATGGGACATCAAGTAGGTGACAGTTGTCAAATATTTGGGCAGCATCACAGGTAATGCACGAGGATGCTCAAAAGACTTGGATGTTTGTACAGAAGCAGCTGCTGCCATGTTTTGTGTCCCTCAGCAGCCTTTGTGGGGAGACTGTCACATCAAGCTTACTCTGAAGCTATGTGTGGCAGGCCACGCCTGCCTGACTGTACTGCTGGACCCCCTTAAGTCCAAGGTCCTCCGGCCTGAGTCCCCAAACGCAGTTCAAGGCTGGCCTTTTAAGGCTAGGCCAAGGCCCTCCGGCCTGAGTCCCCAAACGCAGTTCAAGTCTGGCCTTTTAGGCTAGGCCAAGGCCCTCCAGCCTGAGTCACCAACGCAGTTCGAGGTTGTAGTGGGGACACACCCCAGGTAGGGGGACCCGGGCACACCCTACTCCACTGGGTCCCGGCCCAGGGCCCTGTGAGTGACCAGATAGTGGTCACTCCCTCGGCAGGGCAAGCTGGCCGAAACGCGCTGAGGTTCTCGGGGCGGGGGGGAGAGGCAGTTCCCGCTCCTGCCCTGGGCCATTTCCTACCTGGCTCGCTGGGGTTCCTTCCCATGAACTCGTCCTGCTTCCTGTGGCCTCTGGGCTGGCGTCTCCTCAGTGGGCAGTCTCCGGGATGCACCAGCTCACCTCTGCGTCCTCACCTGCCTCTTCTGGAGTCTCTGATGACCACTGTGTGGGAGCTCCCTTCCCCGGTCCTTCTCCTCCGGCTGCCCCCCCCCCCCCCCCCGACTGAGTCCTTCCCCAGGCTTTTATAACAGAGCTACAGCCCGGGCATGCTCGGTAGGGCTGTGGGCGAGGGGGCCTCTGCAGCCAGGTAACCCTGGCTGGGTCCTGCAGACTCAGTGCGGGGCTGCCTCGCCCCATCACACACCCTCCCCCTTAAGAGGGTCGGCGACGGGGTTTCGGCCGACCCCTCTTCACTTGTCCTTGAAAAAAAATCCGCATTAGTACAGGCTCTTCCCGGTCAATACACTACCTGAAAAGCAAAAGGTTGTAGTGACACGTACCAGCTCATGATCCGCATGTTTGAATCTTTCATGGTGTGGAGCCATCTCAGGGGGGGGGTATGGTCAGTTACTAAGGTAAACTGGCTACCCAGCAGATAATATCTTAGGGTATGTCTACACTAGCCCCCTAGTTCAAACTAGGGTGGCTAATGTAGGCATTCGAACTTGCAAATGAAGCCCAGGATTTAAATATCCCGGGCTTTATTTGCATGTTCCCGGGTACCACCATTTTTTAAATGCCGGTAGTTCGAACTCCCTGCCCGCGGCTACACGCGGCACAGGCTAGGTAGTTCGAATTAAAGCTCCTAATTCAAACTACCGTTACTCCTCATTGCAGGGCCCAATGAGGAGTAATGGTAGTTTGAATTAGGAGCTTTAATTCGAACTAGGGTGGCAGTGTAGACATACCCTTAGTGACTCTATGGCCCATTTCACCGCGAGGGCCTCCTGCTCTATTGTAGAGTATCTGGTCTCCCACGGGAATAGCTTACAGCTAAGGTACAGAATGGAGTGCTCCTCACCCTCTATCACCTGGGATAATACCACTCCTAGTCCTACTCGGGAGGCATCTGTCTGCAAAATGAACAGTTTGTCAAAATCTGGTTGAACGAGCATCAGCCCCTGGGCTAACCGCGTCTTCAAGGCCTGAAAGGCAGCTTCGCGCTCAGGGGTCCACTCTATGCGGCGCACCTGGGGATTCTTAGTGAGGTCTGTAACGGGCGCTGTGATGGTCGCAAAGTTTGGTATAAAGTAGTGGTAGTATCCTGCCAGCCCCAGGAACTGCCATACTTGCCTTTTCGTGGTAGGCGTCAGGCTCTCCTGCAAAGCCTGGACTTTGCCTATCAGGGGTCGGAGCTGCCCCTTCCCTATCGTAGCTCACCTCCAGATATCCCCAGTGGCATTTGGCCGGGTTGGCAGTGAGGCCAGCCTCAGCTAATGCCTGCAGCACTTGGGTCAGATGTCGGAGATGTTCTGTCCAACTCCGGCTGTATGCCACAATATTGTCGATATATGCTGCTGCATAGTCATTATGTGGACTTAGTACTTTATTCATGAGCCGCTGGAAGGTGGCTGCCGCCCCGTGAAGGACAAATGGCATTGTTGTAAACTGGAAGAGTCCAAAAGGGGTTGGGAAGGCTGTTTTCTCACAAGATGCTGGTGTCAGGGGAATTTGCCAGTAGCCTTTAGTTAAATGAAGAGTGGATATGACTCTGGCGTGACCCAACCACTCCAACAGCTCATCCACCCGGGGCATCGGGTAGGCATCGAAATGGGGGATGATGTTTACCTTCCTGAAGTCCACACAAAACCAGACCAACCCATCTGCTTTTGGCACCAAGACTATGGGGCTCCTCCAGTCGCTTTGGGACTCTTCTACCACTCCCAGGGCTAGCATTTGGTCTAATTCTCTTCACACAGTGTCCCACAACTTCCTGGGGAGTAGGCGATGCTGGTCACGCACCTTCTGCCCCGAGGGGGTGGCTATGTGGTGGCTCGCTAAGCTTGTCTTGTCAGGTTTAGATGACAGGACCTGGGGAAAGCTGCTCAGCAGCCGGCAGAGTTGTTCCCGCTGTTCTGTATCGCGGTCCTGGCTGATGTCCAGGCGCGCAGCCATGGGGTCCTCTTCTGTGGATGGCCCCAACTCTGGCTTCATGGGGTACAGGGTGATCATCAGAGCCTCTCGCTCCTTCCACCCCTTGAGCAGGTTTATATGCTATATCCACACCTCTTTCCTCTACCCTGGCAGCCGTACTGCATAGTACACTGGCCCCACCTGTCTCACCACCTCAGATGGGCCTTGCCATTTTGCTAGCAGCTTGGATTCTGAGGATGGGAGCAACAGCAGTACCCGGTCTCCTGGCTGGAAGGTCCGGGTTCTGGATCCCTGGTTGTACTGAGCTGCCTGGACCTCCTGGACCTGGCGTAGATTCTCTTGTGCCAAGCGCCCTAGTTCCCAAAGCCAATCCCGCAGGTGCAGGATGTATTGCACGGAGCCTCGGGCTGGGGGGTCTCTTGTTCTTCCCAGGTTTCCCGGACAAGGGCTAGAATCCTTCAGGGCTGTTGTCCATACAGGAGCTCGAAGGGCGAGAACCCCATAGAGGCTTGAGGCACCTCTTGCACCACGAACATCAGTGCTGGGAGCATCTTATCCCAGTGGCGGGCATCTTCCTCCACAAACTTGTGCAGCATTGCTTTCAAGGTGCAGTTGAAACACTCTACCAACCTGTCCGTCTGTGGGTGGTAGACCGAGGTCCTGAGCTCACGGATATTCAGTAAACGACACAGCTCCGCCATGAGTCGTGATGTCAAGTTCGTCCCCTGATCCATGAGGATCTCCTGGGGCAGACCCACCCGGGAGAATATTTCTAGCAACTCCTCAGCGATGACACGGGCAGTGGCCGTCTGCAATGGGACTGCCTCTGGGTACCGCGTAGCATAGCCCAGTACGACTAGGATATACTTATGCCCCATCTGGCTCCTTTCCAGAGGGCCCACCAAGTACAGGCCAATGCACTCGAAGGGCGGTCCCACTACAGGCAGAGGCACCAGAGGAGCCGGGGGATGCTGGCAGGGTTATCCTTCTGGCACTCGGGGCAAGATGCACAGTACTCTCGCACTTCATGATGGATTCCTGGCCAGAAGAACCATCGCGCCACTCGCTGCAGTGTCTTCTCTCTGCCCATATGTCCTGCCCAGGGGATCGCATGGGCCAACTGTAACAGGCCCCGGCGGAAACGATGTGGGACTAACAGCTGGTGCATCTCATCCTGGGTCTGGGGGTCTCATACTATGCGGTAGAGAAGGTCCTGCCATACCTCGAAGCGGGGCCCTTGGGGCTGGCCTGGAGCTTGCTCCTTTCCTTCTGGGTGAACAACTGCTTGCTCCCAGGCTCGGCTAAGTGTGGGGTTGTTCTGTTGTTCTTCTAGGAAGTCCTCATCTAGCTCTAGGTCGATAGGCGGGGGACCAGCAGGGGTGCCGCCCATGCTCAAAACTGGTCTCCCGGGAGTGGTGTCCTGAGAGGCCCCTTCCCCCACCGCTACCTCGAGGGGCTGGCTTATCTGGGACCGGCGAGTTTGCCGTGCTAGGACAATAATTGATGTTAGGGCCCTTCCTTCTTGCAGTAGTTCAGTAAACCCCGGCCAGTCCCACCCCAGGATCACTGGATAGGGCGACTTCGGGACTACCACCACGAGTCTGCTCGCCCCACGCTGCCTGTCTTCCAACCTTACCCAGGCTGTGGCATAGGATCGTACATCGCCATGCATACACGTCATCTGTACTGGGGGTCCCAGCTGGTCCAACCCCATGGCCATCCCCACCCGGACAATGGTTTGGCTGCAACCTGAGTCCACCAGGGCGGTGGTGGGGGTTCCATTCACCCACACGGGTACTACAATCTTGGCCTCGTCCCACCTCCAAACCCTCTGGCCAGCTATCAGCACCTGCCCATAGTTACAGTTCTGGGGGCGCTGCCTCTTTCTAAACTGACCCATCTCTTATCCCTCCCTTTGCCTTCTCTCTCCCTCTCTCTTTTTTTTTCTAAGTGGGTCTCCTTACTTACCCCTAGTCGCAGGGGAAGAACGCACCCACGTTCTCCACCACCTGACCCTCCTGCCGGACCCCTTAAGTCCAAGGTCCTCTGGCCTGAGTCCCCAAACACAGTTCAAGTCTAGCCTTTTAAGGCTAGGCCAAGGCCCTCCAGCCTGAGTCACCAACAAGTTCAAGGTTGTAGCATGGATGCATCCCAGGTAGGGGGACCCGGGCACACCCTACTCCACCGGATCCCAGCCCAGGGCCCTGTGAGTGACCAGGTAGCGGGTCACTCCCTCAGCGGGGCAAGCTGGCCGAAACGCGCCAAGGTTCTCGGCAGGGGAGAGGCAGTTCCCGCTCTGCCCTGGGCCACTTCCTACCTGGCTCGCTGGGGTTCCTTCCCATGAACTCATCTCGCTTCCTGCGGCCTCTGGGCCGGCATCGCCTTGGTGGGCAGTCTCCGGGATGCACCAGCTCACCTCCGCGTCCTCCCCAGCCTCATCTGGAGTCTCTGGTGACCACTGTGAGGGAGCTCCCTTCCCCGGTCCTTCTCCTCTGGCTGCCGCCCCGACTGAGTCCTTCCCCAGGCTTTTATGACAGAGCTACAGCCTGGGCATGCTTGGTAGGACTGCGGAGGAGGGGCCTCTGCAGCCAGGTAACCCTGGCTGGGCCCTGCAGGCTCAGTGTGGGGCTGCCTCGCCCCGTCACACTATGGATCTATAGAACCATTGTTATACCAACTCTTTGGGACAGAAATGAAACATTAAAGCTCAGGAAAGCTGAAGAGCACTGGATTGATGTTTGCAGTTCTCCTCATCCTCATCAACTCCTCTAGAGCAAATACCAGGAGAAGATCAGTAATAAGGATATTTGAGACCAAACTCAGCAGCTACCTCCACCAGTGAAGATTCAGATTTTGTATGGACATGTTATTAGAATGGAAGACCGGCAAAGGTCTGGCACTTGGTCTGAAAGAAGGACATGTCTTTTTGAGATTTCCCATGATGATGATCGTGATGAGTGGCTAGACCACAAATAGAGGTTGAGTCTTTTACTGCCTTTGAGTTAATAGGCCTGGGGCCAGTTTTTAAAAGGTATTTTAAAAGGTGCCCAAAGATACAGATATATACCTAGTGAGATTTTCACGTATCTAAGCTGGTTAGGGACCTAACTCCCATTGACTGTCTACTAGTTAGGCTACTGACTTAGGTATTTTTGTAAATCCTACTAAATAGCTTTGTAAATGTGGCCCCTAGACCTTGAGTTCAGGCAGGACATGTTCCTTTTTTCTGTCTAGAGGTAGTGGATTCAGTCTCTGATGATGATCTATCTGGAGATGTTACTAGAAAAGGGCCAGATTTTCAAAAAAGCTCAGCATCCAACAGCTCCCATGTACAGGTTGAACCTCTCTCAACTGGGACTCTCTGGTCCAGCAACATCTGTGGTCTGGCAGGACTAATTGCATAAATTCTGGATCTGGATGTGGTAGTTCTCATCATACTAGGATTCATGTTACTGGGGGTGTGTCTAGATTACAGGGTTTTGTCGACAAAAGTGGACTTTTGTCGACAAAACTATATTATTATAGGACATTGGATCTTGTGAGGAAAAAGTAGAAGAAGAGCAAAAAGTTCAAGTAGTATGACTGAGGGAAACTGTGTCTGGTTTTTCCACTCTTCTCATCTGAAGAAGTGGGTTTTGCGCACAAAAGCCCCTAATACCACATATATATTTTTGTTAGTCTCTCTACACAGCACTCTTATTTTGGAGTAAACTATTTCGGATTTTTTTTTACGAAATAGCTTATTTCAAAATAGCACATCTATACACAAAAAGCACATCAAAATAGTGCTGAGCTATTTTGAAATAGAGCAACCACACTGACTGGATGCTAACTTGCATTTACAGCCACATGGAACCACTTCAGGCAGGACGTCAGGTCAGCAGTTACTTGTTGGAGATGCTGCCTGAGGCTATCTGAGACTCGTGCTTAAAGGGTCCCCCTGTATAGCCGGGTCTTAGTTTCTTCTCCTACTTGCCTACCTCTCTGAGGGAAAGCAAAGCCTTTTCTTGGACTGCTATGGTTCTCCTTGTGGACACCTCAGCTTGCTAGATATGGACCTAGAGCTGCCTCTGGGCACGCAACAGCCCCTGACTGTCATGCTACAGTTTCTGCAGGCTGCCTCCTGGCCCTGCAGGAACGCACCCCCCATCTGATTGAGGAGACTATCACCTTCTGTCTGGGAGTGCAGCTTTTCCAGCTGCACCCCACCATGCACTGCCACTTCTGGCAGCTGGACACCAGTTCTGACAGGAGGGACCAGCTCATGATGGAGCAGTGGCTGCAGAATTTCCGCATGCTGAAGGCCACCTTTCTGGAGCTGTGTGCTTGGCTCACCCCTGCCCACAGGTGATGGGATGGACACACAAACACCATCCCCCTGGAGAAGTGGGTCACCATCGCTGTGTTAAAGCTCACAACAGCGGGCAGCTTCCAATCCATCAGCAACCCATTTTGTGTGGGGAAGTCGACTGTTGGGCCCTTGTCATGCAGGTATAGCATTCTTGGGCTGCAGTCCCTGGACAAGGGGGTGAAGTGGTGGAATGGGGAACTCTAGGGAAAGGAGGGACTGGGGTGGGGGTGAGGGAAGCCCCCTTCCCCGGGTGGTTTTTAAGTCCTACTTTCACAGAGCCCTGCTGGGCCGTGGGCTATGTAGGGGGTAACTCCTGGTGTGGTTGGGAGAGAAAGGGAGGTTGGGCTCAAGGACCTGCTGAGGGCTCTGCCACCCTTGTGATTCTCTGTTTCTTTGTCTCCTTCTACAGGTGGTGAGGGCCATCAACACCATCCTGCTGTGCAGGGTCATCCACCTTGGCAATGTGGACCCCATCATCACCAGCTTTGCCACCATGGGCTTCCTCGACTGTTGGGGGGGGGGGCTATTAACGGCACCCACATCCCCATCCAGGCTCCCGACCACTGGGAATCTGTCTACATAAACCACAAGGACTACTTCTCTATGATCCTGCAGGCCCTGGTCGACCACCACAGGCAGTTTACTCATATCTACGTTGGGTGGTCAGGAAGGTACACGACGCTGACTTGTTCAGAAACTCCAGTGTCTTCCAGAAGCTGGAGGCTGGCACTGTCTTCCCCAAGTGAACAATCAGGGTCGGGGACGTGAACATGCCACTGTCCATTGTGGGGACATGGTCTACCCTCTCATGCCATGGCTCATGAAGTCTTACATTGGACTTCTTGACCCCAGCAAGGAACGCTTTAATGCCAGGGCCCCCATGGTAATGGAGGGGAGTGGTGGGAGGGAGGGGGGAATGGGAAACTGCAAGTGGGGAGGAGGAGGGGGGAAGAGAGGCTCAGGGCTGGGAATGGGATTGGCGCCTGGCTTGGTTGGTTCCACCACCTCATGTGCATGGACCTCAGTGACCACAGGGTACAGGCAGGGGCTGGCATAGGAGGAGGGGCAGGACCAGGAGCTGGCACTGGGGTAGGAGCGGCAGCAGGACCAGAAGCTGGCGCTGGGTGGGCACGGGGAGACTGGATGGCCATGCACATGGTGTGGTCCTGCTGCAGCAACTCTCTCCAGGTCTGTCTGCTCAACTGCATGTCCTCCTGGAGTCACTGGTCCAACGTCTCATGCAGGGCCTAGAGCACGGAGATGTGCTCCCACAGCAGTTCCTCCTGCGTTTTCCGGTGCGGCTGCCTCGGGTAGTATTGGCCGCCCCCTGGCACAGCTGGTGTAGCTGAGGAGAAAAGAGAGAGGGTCAGTCATCCCTGAAGACACTGTCCCTGAAGCCTTGTCCTTATCTGTGAGCCGAAACTGACAGTTCTTGGGTCATATGAAGGTGATTTTCTGGGAGTGAGGCCATGGCAGGTCCTTTCTTACAGAGGCCCAGATGTCCCTAGGGGAGCAGGCTCCCTCAACCCATGTCCCAGGGACAAGTAGGCATGGGAAGTTGCCGGCCACACCAGGATCCTATGGGTTGGAGGGGGGCCTAGGGCCAGCTGGGTTTGCCTTGGGGCCACACACA
Organism: Pelochelys cantorii; assembly: GCA_032595735.1. Taxonomy (NCBI): domain Eukaryota; kingdom Metazoa; phylum Chordata; order Testudines; family Trionychidae; genus Pelochelys; species Pelochelys cantorii. The sequence continues at coordinate 46,749,391 of CM064335.1, forward strand.
CACCAGGTCCAGCAGTGGTGGCATCCCAAAGGGAGAGGACTTGTGTCACTGGCTGCCGGGGTAGATGGGGTCAGGTGTAGGGGGGAAGGGTGTGTGAGCAGCAGATGCTCCTGTGCCTGGCAGCGCTGTCCCTGGGAGTGGGTGCTGCCTCGAGCATACAGGCATGCCCCTGTGCCGTGTGCAGCACTCCTGAGTGTGTGTGTGTGTGGCCATGTCCCCAGCCTCCTTCTAGTGGTGGGTCCTGGTGGGAGGGTATCGCACCTGTGCCACCACACCCATCAGACGTGTGTCCGGCCTCCTCAGACCCTGTGAGCAAGAGCCCAGGGGTGCTCTGGTGCAGCCTCCTGGGGATGTGTGGCCCAGACTGGTGCTGCATGTGCATCCACGTTCACGGACTGTAGCACAATCCCCAGGCTGAGAAGGCCACACAAGGAGCATGGCCCCAGCCCCTTGCTGCCCGCCACCTCCACCATGTCTATGTCACGTATTTAAGATCACTCACCTGTTGATCTTTCTCTGGCCTCGGCGAATTCCTGGGACACATCCAGGCTGTGGAGTACCAGCTCAAGTGTCAGTGTGGTGACAGTGCTGGCTGCATCTGGGTCCTCCTCCTCCTTCTCTTCCTCCTCAACATGACCGGCTCTGCCCCCTGGGCAGGTGATAACGGGCATCTCCAGTCCTGAGTCAACCATCAGGGGTGGGGAAGGGGCTGTACCACCCCCCCAGGATGTGGTGTAGACCCAGGTAATAGGGGCAGGAGTGTGGTTCTGCCCTGGATTGGGAGCTGTGCTCCCTTGCTCTAGAATAGGCCTGGCAGAGCTCCTTAACCTTCATCCAGACCTGCTCCTGGGTCTGGATGTGGCCCTTTGTGGCCAGACTGTCAGCCATGCAGCTGTATATATTGGCATTGTGTCGTCTGGTTCGGAGATCCTGGAGGTTTTCCTCCTTGCCCCAAATGTCAACGAGGGCCAGGATCTGCGCCCCAGACCAGGATGGCGCGCACCTCTTACAGTGCCTGGCAGGCTCCTGGGAACCATCAGACTGCTCCCTGGGAGCAGGGGAGGGCTCTTGGGGGGGGTCGAAGGTCACTCATGATGGCCCGATGATGTGCTGTGGCAGCAGCAGTGTGGCTGGAGGCTGTCCAGGTCAGCTTCCTGCCACAAGCCCTTTCCCCTGTGGCTGCAGCTTTAAGGGCTACAGGGGAAGAGGAACTATAGAGTCCTGATGACTGTGGATGGAGTGGCCAGCAGGGTACCTGTGGGATTTCCTGGAGGCCCTACACATGCTCTATTTCAAAATAGCTATTTCAAAATGGGCATTATTCCTCGTGGAATGAGGTTTACAGATTTCGAAGTAAGCCGTCTGTTATTTCAAAATTATTTTGAAATAACGGAATTGCTGTGTAGATGCTTGCATTGTTATTCTGAAATAATGTCTGTTATTTCGAAATTGCTGTGTAGATGCACCCTCAGGTGCCTCAGGACTACTCGTTTTTATGGTTTGAATTAAGAAAGCTCTTCTGGATTATTGCATCATACCAGCCACTTGTGATACATTGAATACTAAAGTGTAAGCATACACAACTCATGATTGTATGTGTTATGGGGCAATATAACTTTGTATTGCCTTGACTTTGTTTTTGTTGCACATATACAGTAGGATAGATTTTCTGGAGGATGGATTTTGATAACAATTTGTTGAGTAAATCAAGGCCATATAATTTTAGGAAGGACTCAGACACCAACATTTTCATTCCATAACTCTAAAGAATATTTTAGCAGTGGCCTCAAAGTTTGGTAATAATAGCTGAGGCCTGGACTCTACATGTTAAGGTTATAGGTCTTTTAAATTTGTGGCAAAGTTATATGTAATATACTTTTGAGGTTTCTGAATGTTTTTATTGGTGGAATGTCCACATTATTTTCTTCTTGATGCTGTAGATGAAATACAGACATTGACAAACATAAATGGATTATAAATGGCTGACTCTTGTTTAAATTGAGGCATCTGCTTTCTTTATTTTTGTTTGTAAAATACATGGCTTCATTTCTTTTAAAATGTTAGCACTGTTTATTATGTAGTATATTAGGTAGATATGTGTATGAAATAGAGTGCCCAATTCTCTTTAGTGTAGATCTGTTCACTGGCTTGGAACTGCACCAAGGATTAATTTGGTCCAAAACCTTTGGGGTTTTTTTTTGTTTGTTTGTTTTCTTTTCTTAAATTGGGTCACTGAGTTTCTGGAAAACTTAAACTGCTTCCAATGTAGGAGCCAACAAACCTTCTAAAACCATATGGTAATGTTCAGACTGTGTTATTGTGAAAAGAGCTCATCCTGGATTATATATATATTTTTTTATGTTTGTATGTCAGCAAGAAAGCAGAAAAGTAAGATGAGGGGGCAGAGAGGTGAAGATTCAGCATATTTTCCCAATTATTGACAATGCTTTGTACTGTGGAGATACCCTACAGCTCCTTTGTTTTTCCCAGAAGTGACATGCACAACAAAAAACAGATTCTGGATATAAGCAGACTATTTAGAATTTCTCAGTCTTTTTTGGTGATAATCTACCTAAGACTATGCAATCACCAAACTTAATAAACCTTAGAGAAGACAAAGTAGAGAATTTATGAGCTCAGGACAAATGCAGCATGTTCAGGTGCATTGTTTTTCTGTTGTGTTTGGTTTCTATGCGGGACAGGGATGCTTTCATTTTCTACACCAGTAACAACTTGTCACCATGATTTCAAACGGTCACAAAATATTATACTTAACTCCCATTAGCGTGTTCATTCATTCCCCAGGCTTAGCAGAGTAGAAAGGCTATGGACAGAGGTATACAGCAAGATTAATAGTTTCTTCCTAAGTAATGTTCTCTCTTCCAAATTCTGTTGTAGGTGGCTACCACATAAATTGTAGCCACCCTAGGGTGTGTCTACACTACAGGGATTTTTAGAAAAAAAAGGCCTTTTTTTGAAAAATCTTTACCTGCGTCTAGACTGCCGCCACGTTCTGTTAACAGTAAATCAAAAGAATGCGGTGGTTTTGTCGATGGCGGTAAACCTCGTTTTATGAGGAATACCGCTATTTTCGACAAAGATCTGTCGAAAAAAGGTATGCGTGGATGTGGAGAAGTTTTTTTTTTTTTTTTTCGAAAATAAAGGCCTCCAGGAAGAAGCCCTGGTGGACACTCCTTGCCAGAGCTTTCACCTCTATTGTTCCTGCCTGTAGCCATCTTTTAAAGGTACAGGCACCCAGGAGTAGCATTGTGGCAGCAAGTCAGTTCCAAGCTGGACCCTGACTGCTTGACTTTTGCTGGAAGGCCCACTCAGAGCCATGTCCCAGGCACAAGCCCCCCCCCGAGACTCCCCTGCCCCTTCCAGGGATACATCCCTGCACCAAGCCAGGGGCACCGAACACCAGGCACCCTCCTTTGATCTGCGCCTGAGATCAAAGCCCTCTTGGAGCTCTGGTCCGAGGAAGAGTCTCTGCACGCCCTGCAGTCCAGGAGGAGAAATGTGGACATTTATGCCAGAATGGCCACGAGCCTTGCAAAGAAAGGCCACTACCCCTGCACACTAGACCAAGTCAGAGCAAAGGTCAAGGAGCTGTAGCAGGGATATGTTAGGGCCCATGAGTGCAGCTCCCGCTCTGGGGAAGCAGCACACTATTGTGCATATTATGAAGATCTGGGCCGGATCCTGGGGGGAGGGGAATCCCTGTCTCCACAGAAGGTTGTGGAGTCTGGGATGGAGACACCTGTGCAGCAGCAGCCACAGCTCCAGGATAACATCACTGAGAACCAGCAGCTCCAAGACGAGGAGGAGGAGGAGGAGGACACCAGGAGCACAGTGACTCTCACCCAGGAGCTGGACACCCAGATGCAGGAGGCCTCCCAGACAACTTCAGACACCAGGGAGGGAACATCAGGTGAGTGCTGTGAGGGTCCAACACACCCAGGGCAGGGGAGGCGGGAGCAAAGTGGATGGTGCGGTACTGTGACGTGTCATGCTGATCACAGCCTGTGGCGGGGGGGGGGGAGGCACACACATGGCCGACCTCAGGGAGGGCCATCCTATCCTTGCACCCGCATGGGTGGGAGGCACTACCTGCTCCTGCAGACAGTGATGCCAGGTGCAGGCATGGGTTGGGGATGCTGGGATTGCCACACAGCTTCAGGCCTCTCAGCAACCTGTGGGAACCCCAACTGTGGCCTGACACTTCCTGCTTGGCCATGGTGTGTGTGTGTGCGTGGGGGGGGGGCAGGATGGTGGCCTGCACACCTTCTGGGCTCCAGGGACGCCTGTGGCTGCTGGCCAGGCCACACCACACCTTGCTGAGACCACATCCTCTGACCTTAGGAGAGGCACTGACTGCTGAGAAGGAGGGCATGCCCTCTCAGGGAAAGAGTGAACATGCATGACTGACAACTTTTCCCTCCTGTCCTCTACAGCTGGACCAGCTGTCCAGGAGGGGTGTGCCACACCTGTCCCACCACCCAGATGGCTGCATGGAACCTATCAGCACTGGTGCATATACCTGGACATGACACGCCAGCACATCTCGGTCCTGCAAGGGATGCAGGAGACATTTACGCAGAGGATGCAGGCAGAGGCAGAGTGGTACAGTCGCTTGCTGGACGCACTGCAATTTGCGCTGCTATCTGGGCGGTGATGGCCTTCATAAGTCCTGTCCCTGTTCCTGCCCCTCCTGCTCAGCCTGCCCCCCCTCACCCCTTGCCCCACCCCCTGCCATCCCAGACCCAGGTGCAGCCCCACCTCCTGGCCAGCCCCCTACTGTCCCAGCCCACATGCATGGCCGTCTCCGAGCAGGCCCCCGTACCCGAGGTGGCAGGAGCTCTTCATCCAGGCGGCACCCTCAGCCCTGAGCCTCCCTCCTCCCTTCCAGGTTTACATCCCTCTCCCCCCTTCCAAGTTTACATCCCCCTTCCCACCAGTGACAGTCAGTAAGGGAAGCACTTTAATTTGTTAACAAACAGTTTATTTTTCTTTACAAAAGAGTTATACTGTTTATAACATACAACAGTGCAATAAACTGTAAGCATTTTGTAAACCACACCTGTCTCTCTTCTCTGTGTATGTGTACAAAGTGGGGCAGGGATGGGTTTGGGGGAGAAGGCACTGGGGGCATGAAGCAAACCCACATTTGGAAGGCCCTGGGGAAAGTCATTGGGCTCCTTGGGAGAATGTCTCCCTCAGGGCCTCCCGAATTCGCAATCCCGACTGGTGGGCTTGGCGGATGGCAGCTGTCCGGGGCTGCTCAAACTGCCTCCCCTCCACATCAGCCCGTGTCCCCCACCCTGGGAGGAAGGCATCCCCTTTCCTCTCCACCAGGTTGTGCAGCATACAACAGGCAGCAACTATCTCGGGGAAGTTGCATTCCCCCATGACCAGGCGAGTGAGCAGGCATCTAAACCTGCCCTTCAGACACCCAAAGGCACATTCTACCAGCAAGTGAGCCCCGTTCAGGTGGGAGTTAAACAATTCCCTGCTCGCATCCAGGTGTTCAGTGATTGGCTTCATGAGCCAGGGCATAAGGGGGTACGCCGTGTCAGCCACAATACACATAGGCATCTGCACATCCCTGACTGCAAAGCTGTGCTCTGGAAAGAATGTCCCAGCCTACAGCCTGCGGTACAGGTACGAGTTCCGGAAGATCTGGGCATCATGTGCCCGGCCCAACCACCCTACACAAATGTCAGTGAATTGTCCCCAGTGGTAGACCAGGGCCTGCAGCACAATGGAAAAGTAGCCCTTTCTGTTAATGGACTGGGCTGCTCAATAGGGTGGTGTGTGGATCGGGATGTGAGTCCCAATCAAGTGCTCCACCGCAGTTCGGAAATCCTAACCCCACAAATCCGGCGATGATGGTGTCCAGGTCTCCGAGGCGGACAGTCCTGTGAAGCAGCTCCGAATCGATGGCCGTCACCACCTGCAGAAAGGGACAAATAGAAACACACGTAACAGGACATTAGAGGAGTTGCCTGAGCTGATGAGACGTGCTCCCTCACCCCTCCCCTCCCAGACCCCAAGAGCCCGCCCTCAGGCAACCCCCCCCCCCACACAATGGCAGGGTGAGGCCAGGCAGGTTTCTACCACGCCCACCCCATCACCCATTCCCTCTGCCGGTTCCTGACTGTCCCCCTTATCCACCCCACCCCCCCCGACTGTCCGCAGAGAGTGACTTACCTCCATCAAGACAGCCCCAACAGTAGACCTCCCCACACCAAACTGGTGTCCCACTGAGTGATAGCTGTCAGGGGTGGCCAGCTTCCACAGGGCAATAGCGACTCGCTTCTCCAGGGGGATGGTGGGCCACAAGTGGGTGTCCTGGCATTGTAGGGCGGGGCAACCCAGGCACACAGCTCCTGGAACGTGGACTTCCACATACGGAAGTTTCAGAGCCAAGCCTCATTGTCCCACTGCTCCATAACAAGACAGTCCCATCAGTCTGAACGGGTGTCCAGCCTCCAAACTCACTTCTCCGGGAGTAAGTTAGGTGTCAAGGGCAGTGGGGCTGCAGCTTGAGTGAGGGGCTCAAAGCTGGGTTTGGAAGCCAGATCTGCCATGAACATCGTGAAGGTCTCATGGAGCTGCAGCAGAACTTGAAGCACTACAGAGTGGGGCCATCGCCTGCCCAGGCACAGCTCCGGCTCCACGGCAAAAATACAATTCAAAGCACAAAAACCAACCAGGGAAAAAAAATGCTGTGGTGTCCCAGAAAGCAGGGCACTCAAAGCAAGCACTGCAGAAGCTTTGCTGTCCCTCTCGGAGGTAGGCAAGCCATCTGCAGGAGCAGAGCAACGGCTGTTCAGGGGGGGTCCCTTTAAGCAGGCATCTCTGCAAAGAGCATGCTGCAGGACCCGGAAGTAAAGGCTGCCCCCATGCCCTGCCAGAAGTGCTTCCAGGTGCCCTTTTTTCAACAGAGCTTCCAGGCAGTCTGGATGCTCTTTTTCGAAAAAGCAGATCGATTTTTCGATCCGTTTAGTGCAATCTAGACGCTCTTGTTCAAAAGTATCTTTAGAAAAAGCCTCTGTCAAAAAAGGCATGTAGTCTAGATGTACCCCTAGTTTTACCATATCTAGCTGGTTTATATAGTATTACTTACTTTCATTGCCTCGTGCTATAAACTGATTCTCCACAACAGGCGCTAGCTAATCTTTAGATTAGAGCAGGGGTGGGCAATAATTTTTGATGAGGGGGTTGCTCCAAGATTTGGAAAGTGGTGAAGGGCAGCACTCTTCCATTATATCAATGGAGGAGATGCAGGGTCTAGGATGGAGGTTGGGTGCAGAAGGCAGCTTGTGGTAAGGGATTGTAATGCAGGAGGGCGTGTGGGGGTCTGGGAAGGAGTTTGGGTGAAGGAGGTGGTTGTGACCTGGGGCAGGGGACAGGAGTGCAGGAGGGGATGCAGGAGTTTGGGTTGTGACCTAGGGCAAGCAGAAGTTGTGACCTGGGGTAGGGACCTGGGATGCAATAGAGCAGGGGTTGGCAACCTTATCAAACCAAAGAGTCAAACTATATCAAAATTCAGAACAAGTGGTCAACAAGGAACAAGTGTAAGAATGCTCATTTGCATGACTGAAAATATACAACTTAATATTACTGATAATTGACATGATGATTAATGATAGTGTAAATGAAACATCATACTCACAGACTTTAGTTAATGGGACTTCTGCTGTTGCACCTTTTCGCATATTTCTTTGAAGTTTACATCATAACTGGTCAAATTCAGGTTCATCCACGCATTCAGGGTACACATTTTACATTATTTTTTAGTTTAATTTTAAAAGTTGCATGTATTTTGGGAATGACAAAAGAGCCATATTTAGTTCCATACAGAGCCATATTTGGCGTAAGAGCCATAGGGGGTTGCAGACCCCTGCAGTACAGAGTGCAGGGGTTTGGGTTGTAACCTAGGGAGAAGTGGGTTGTGACCTGGGGCAAGGGATTGGGGTGCAGGGTCAGGGAGGGGGAATGGGTTCAGGAGGGGGGGCAGAGGATTTGGCTTATGTGGGGTGGGGGGACAGGAGTGGAGAAGAATGGAGGGGCTGGGGTGCCAGAAGTAGGTTTTGGCTGGGAGACTCAACTGGGTGGCTCCAGGCCAGCAGCCCAGCATGTTTCTCAGGTGCCCTGCCTCCACACAGGCTGCAGAAGCCATGTGTGTCTGTAAATAAGAACTTGAAGGAAAGGAGGAATAGGGCTTTGCGCACCACCTATACTTCAAACAGGCGGCTCCCATTGGCTAAAAACTGGCCAATGATATTGTGATGGGGGCTGGGGGAGAGCAGGAAGCCTCTCCCCCAGCTCACAGCTGTGAAACAGAAACATCCAGCAGTGTGGGGCGTGAGGGGCGTGAGCAGCGTGTAGGGCATGAGGGGTAGGGAGTCTGCCTGAGGCCCCCTGTTGCATCCACGGATTGGATCTGGTGGCTTGGTGGGCCAGATCCAATCATGTTCAAAGTTATGTGCAGATTTTAATTAACTGTCAGCATGATCTAAACTTGATGCAGAAGTAAAGCCAGAGATACATATCACAAATCCAGCTTGTGTCTTACACAGGCCCTTTTGCTTTCTACAGATCATTGCTACTTGCTAGCATATTAGCTGCTCTTCTAGGCAATTCTATACGGGAACGTTATTTATAGCCATCAGTTGGCTTTCCCTATTGGCTATTCCATTGGTTTAGCGCTGGATTCCTTAAACAAATAGATTTTAAGCAAATACAGTATTCAGCAGCATCTGCACTCCCAACAGGCCATTTATCAGTCATTTACAATCTGTTAGTATCATCCTTTCTCTTCCTGCTCAGAGAGCTCTTCACTGTGCTCCCAACCAGAATTCATGAGTTCATGTTGGGCAGAGCTTGCGTTTGACTCTCTCTAGACATATCTTACCTGGCAAAACGAGGGTGCTCTTTTGGGGCCTTCTTGCCAGATTTTTAGAAGTTTTATATCATGAGTCAGCAATTTCACCACTATTAAAGGTTTGTGTCTTGGTAGAAGCTCAGTGCTCTAAATTTTCATATGCAGACCACCTCACACTCTGGAATGTACCGGAATAGTCCAGTCCCTACTTAACACGCTTGAACACCATTTTGTTGTCTCATCCATTTTTAGTTAGATGAAATGTAATGCTCATGGAAGGTGCTGGGAACAAATCCCATCTTCTCATTTACACAGGTGCACAACAAAACCTTAATTTAAAATCAATCTAATCCAGAACTGCTGTGGAGAAAGAAAGGATCATCACTAAAAAGATGAGCCAATTTGATCTAGCCTGAGACTTCCACATTTAAATCTAAGTTCGCTAATTCTTTTTGAGTAAAATGGGCTAGGGTGACATAAGAGTGGAGAAAGTCTCCATCAGTCTCTTAATTTTGATATAATTAGTCCCCTGATTTACTTTAGGCTACTTTCGGTGTGCCAGCTCAGCAGATTCTTAACCAAAGACAAAACAATGAGAGTGCAGATAGCTGCATACAGGAGACATTAAGGCTATGTCTACACTGGCATGATTTTGCGCAAATACTCTTTAACGCAACAGTTTTTGCGTTAGAGTATTTGCGCAAGAAAGCGTCTACACTGGCATGTGCCTTTGCACAAGAGATGTGCTTTTGTGCAAGAGCATCCGTGCCAGTGTAGACGCTCTCTTGCGCAAGAAAGCTCTGATGGCCATTTTAGCCATCGGGCTTTCTTGCGCAAGAAATTCATGTTACCTGTCTACACTGGCCTCTTGCGCAAGAACAGTTGCGCAAAAGGGCTTATTCCTGAGTGGGAGCATCATAGTTCTTGCGCAAGAAGCACTGATTTCACACATTAGAACGTCAATGTTCTTGCGCAAGAACTCCCCGCCAGTGTAGGCAGGCAGCATGTTTTTGCGCAAAAGCGGCCTCTTTGGCGCAAGATCGTGCCAATGTAGACACAGCCTAAGCGTATGTCTAGACTGCATCCCTCTGTCGGCGGAGGGATGCAGATTAGGCAGGTCGACATTGCAAATGAGGCAGGGATTTAAATATCCTGTGCCTAATTTGCATAAAAATGGCCGCCGCATTTTGCTGACTCAGCACTTTGTCGGCAAAAAGCGGCAGTCTAGAGGGGGATCTGTTGAGAAAGAAAGCCTTTTTCGACAGAACCCTTATGCCTCCTGCAAGGAGGTTTACAGGATCTGTCGAAAAAGGCTTTCTTTCTCAACAGATCCCCCTCTAGACTGCTGCTTTTTGCCGACAAAGTGCTGAGTCAGCAAAATGCGGCGGCCATTTTTATGCAAATTAGACACAGGATATTTAAATCCCTGCCTCATTTGCAATGTCGACCTGCCTAATCTGCATCCCTCCGCTGACAGAGGAATGCAGTCTAGACATACCCTAAGTGACAATAAGTATTGTGGTTGCCAAAACTCATCACTGTGGCATCCTGACAGGTCTCTTGCTCTCGATTCAATGATGATAGCCATTCGGCTGTGTGCTTGGCCCTGCTGTGTTGTGTTGGCTTGCACAAGGAGCCAACACAGAAGACTCCAAAAGATGTCTGAAAGACCACAAAATCAGGGAATGACAGAAGGTACCAAGCCAGGTTTATTGTAAACATCAGATGCTTATGTTGGGAGTTATGCTGAACACTGTAAGCTGAAAAGGTTCAAATTCAGTTCTGTGTTTCTATCAGAACTTATTATCCATGAAATTAAGTTTCATGGGGGGGGCCCAATGAGTCTTGTAAAATAGCTTGCATTTGGACTCAGCTCTGACAAACTGTTGAGTTGGGTTGTCACCCGGACTATTTTTCTGCAGTCATCCTCAGTTAAATGAAAGCCAAAATCTCTTTGGCAATTCACCACCTTCTGCCCTGACAGCTTAATGTACCATGTACATAGGAGAAAGATTTATTATTTCTGGACAAAGTCCTCTGTCAAGTACCACGCCTAAAAATAAACCCTGTTTCAATTAAAATAAAAAGATTTCATGTTAATTTTTGTGCTCCTGATAAAAGCAAAAAAACCTTTGTGATCTTGCTGTCAAGAAATTAACCATTTGCCTAGGTGGGGTTTGGCAGCTCAGTCATTCACAGTAGCCAGTGCTGGCCAATCATATAGCCAAGTCAGTGTTCCTGCCCGTGTAGTGAGGGCCAGTCAGCGACCCAAAACAGCAGTTCTGCTGTGTTAAGAGCAGTGATCCTGAAGACACTGTGCCCACAAAGAATTTGATTTGTGTTGGACTTGAAAAATGTGGTAAAAGGTTTTAACAAGATTGTACTCACGTGTACTTGTAACATTAAGACTGTGTAATTACTGTAGACTATGTCTAGACTGGCCAGTTTTTCCGGAAAATCAGCCGCTTTTCCGGAAAAACTTGCCAGCTGTCTACACTGGCTGCTTGAATTTCTGCAAGAACACTGACGATCTCATGTATGATCATTAGTGTTCTTGCGGAAATACTGTGCTGCTCCCGTTTGGGCAAAAGCCCTCTTGAACAAATGCTTTTGCGCAAGAGGGTCAGTGCAGACAACGTGGTATTGTTTTGTGCAAAAAAGCCCCGATGGCTAAAATGGCAATCGGGGCTTTCTTGCGCAAAAGCGTGTTTAGATTGGCCAGGGATGCTTTTCCGCAAAAAGTGCTTTTGCGGAAAAGCGTCCGTGCCAATCTAGACGCTCTGTTCCAAAAATGCTTTTAACGGAAAACTTTTCCGTTAAAAGCATTTCCGGAAAATCATGCCAATCTAGACGCAGCCTTACTTTTAATCTATAGTAAATCCTTGATTTTTGAACACCTGACTACTAATGTTAACATAAACCACTTAACATATTCATTCCTTTCTGTTCTAATCCCAGCAATTTTCAATAATAATAGAAATTCTGACTTTCTGTTCAATTTTTTAAATAGTTTTAAGTGAAAGTTGAAATGATAAAATAAATTATAATTTACCAGATTTACATTACTATGATGTCATCGCATGCACAGTAACTCATCAGGAAAGACTTCAATAGATAGAGTGCTACAATGCTCTATTATCGCATGCATAGCACATTTATAATTTTTCTCTCTCCATGTGTTATTTACTCCACATTTACTAATCATTTTCATTCATTTATCTTTTAGTTTACCTTCAAACAGCATCTGCCAGCATCACTGACAACCAAATTCAGAACATGGATTACTGCAAGGAACAAAAAAAAAGCCTGAGAATTCATTTCTGTTATTCTCTTTTATACACCTTTGGAAGGAAGGCACTTGCAACTGTTTAAAGTGCTGATGACAAACACTGTGTACATCTCAAAATGGCTGAAACGTTAAAGTGTCAGCTACTAGCGGGTTTACCCTATACTGTAGAATTGTGTTAGGACTAATGAAAAGTAGAAAATGACGGCCACGCCCGGCTCGCCCACCCCTAAAACCAGCTCTGGTTAGGGGGAGTGATCAGGTTCTCACGGAACCCTTATTTTCACTTCTTGGAACCCCAGGGTTCCACGGAGCACTATTTGGGAAACAATGATATAAACCAAAGTTGAACTGAAAAAACTTGAAAAACAACAAATAATCTAGCAGCACCTTAAAGACTAACAAAATATGTATATGGTATCATGAGCTTTTGTGGGTACAACCCACTTCTTCAGATGAATGGAGTATTAAAGTCCAGATCCAAAAATAAATAGGGGATGAGGAGGGAGGGGGGAAGGAAAGGAAAAAATAGTGAATTTTTCAAGTATTCAAGTGAGTGTTCAAGTTACAAGAAGCTGAAAGAGAAGGTGCAAAATGTTCTTAAATGCCCATTGTTTAGTTGGTTACATCATTAGGATGTGGAAGGTACCCTGTGTCTAGACTACATCCCTCTGTCGGCAGAGGGATGTAAACGAGGCACTTTGAAAGTGCAAATGAAGCGGGAATTTAAATATGCCGTGCTTCATTTGCATAATCGCGTCATGGTGCTTTTTCGAAAAAGCACCATTTCAAAATTAAAACTGCAGTCTAGATGCGGTTCTTTCGAAAATGGCAGGCTTTTTCGGAAAAGCCTGTATGTTTTCGAAAGAACCACGTCTAGACTGCAGTATTACTTTCGAAATGGTGCTTTTTCAATAAAGCGCCATGACACGATTATGCAAATGAAGCACAGGATATTTAAATCCCCGCTTCATTTGCACTTTTGAAGTACCTCATTTACATCCCTCTGCCAACAGAGGGATGTAGTCTAGACACAGCGGTAGTGTGCTAGTCAGGTAATATCTTTATTCATACCTTTTTGATGGCTCCCAAACTTGTAAAGGAAGTCAAGTTCCAATGCTTCCCTGTGTATTTGGCTTGAGGAATTGGCCTGAAACAACACAGTTACCTTGAGATCCATTAATGAGTGCCTGGGCAGATTAAAGTGTTCTCCAATAGGTTTCCGTGTGTTGCCCTTTTGGATATCTGATTTGTGTCCATTAATTCTTTCCTGTAGAGACTGTCCAGTTTGGCCAATATACATAGCAGTGGGGCATTGCTGGCATGTGATGACATAGATGAACCTTAGTGGATGTGCAGTTAAATGAGCACCTTGATGTGGTTGGATCCAGTGATGAACTTGCTTGTGTAGATGCGTGGACAGAGTTGGTTCCCTGTTGTGGACCAGCTTGTTGTGGACCAGGTCCAGAGTTCCTCTGACATGGACCAGTCCTGAACCCTCCTGCTGTGACCTCGATGCCTCAGCCCCAGAGCCCCCTATCCCAGCCACAGTAGCCTTGGAGCATCCTGTTTCACCCCAAGCCCCCTCAACCCAGTCCTACCTTATAGCCTGCAAACCCATTTGGAAACCCCACCTCTTACACTCCTGCACCCCACTTTTTGTTGCAGCCCTGAGCCACTTATCACCAGGTCCACCCCAGAGCTCACACCCCCTGCCAGTGCTCTTGCACCCTAACCCCCCATAGCCTGTACCTGCAGCCAGAGCCCTTATACCCCAACCCTCTGCCCCAGGCCTGAGCCCCCTCCCACACTTAAAACCCTTGACTCCACCCTATCACATGAACTTTATTATGTGTCACACATCACCTCCGCATTGGTGTGCATACAAAAATTCATTTCACCCAGGGGTGGGAAAAATTAGAGGGAACACTGTTGACCACACTCTGCTGTGTTCTGCCTGCCCCCAACTCTTGTTGGCCCCTTTAGTAAGTGCAAGGGTCTGTTGGCCCCTTACTAAAACTCATTGGGGTGTTTGGCTGGCTAGCCCCACTACCAAAAGAAAGTGGGGAAGGGTCAATGAGAAATCAGTACCCTGAGACTGACAGTGCCCAGGAACAATGGGAAAAGGCCATCACCACAGGTCAGCCTGATTGACAGGGCAGGCAGGCTAAAGAGGGAGTCAGCAGGCTAGAGGGTATCCTGTCCTCTGTGTGAGCTGGGTTTGCCTGAGTCAAACTGAGTGGGGCCGAGCTAAGGAGAGAGCAGGGGCCTGAACTGAGTTGGGGAGGAGAGCAGAGCCAGCAGAGAGTGGAGGTGGGGATGGATCATGCGGGGTGTGTTGAGCAGCAGGAGGGACCCAAGGTAGAGGCCCAGCACAGGGGGACTCCATCACCCAAGAGGCCTTTGAGGCCAGATGAGGGGGAGAAGGACCCTGCTACCCAGAGCAAGTATCTGATCATCAGCATCCTTGCAGTACAGCCAGGGCCCGAGGAGGAGGCCTGGGACCTGCAAGGTCCAGACTCTGAACTGCCCTTACATTCCAGACAGACTGTGCCATAGAGCAGGGAGATGTGTTTGCCAGGAACTTTTCCCATTATTTCCTTGTGTTTTTTTAAATTGCTGTTTAAAAAATTGTATTTGCTTTGAATTGGATGTTATCATCCATAGGTCAGGAAAGCATTCAATGTGAAGAGAGCATCCCAGAGGGGGGGCCCTCTAACTTCCTAGGTGACCACCACAAGGTTAGGGGCTGAGCCCCCAGGAATCCTGGGCCCAGCCTTGTTGGGGTTACAAGGACTCTGCCTCACAGGAGAGCAGAAGGGGAGCCATTGAGGTCAGGCAGGCTTCAGGGTAAAGGAAGCAGGAGTAGGGATTCAGATCCTTTCACTAGCCCAGTGACATAGTAGCACTGTCCTATCACAACCTGCAGGGAGGCTGCATTAGGACAGTAAGGGTACGTCTACACTGCGGCACTATTTTGGGATACTTCTGGTATTCTGAAATAGCTATTTTGAAATTAACTCAAAATAAGCTACACAGTTTGCATAGCTCAAATTGCATAGCTTATTTCGAGTTAAGTTATCTGTGAGAAATTTCAGTTACTTTCAACCCTGGTTAAATCTGTGTTTTTAGTGTGTCTGGCAGAGGTGTGACTGTAAGCTCCCAGGCACATCCTTTGAAGGTGTTGTGCAGGTGTTCTTTGAGGATGAGGACTGAGAAGTCAGACATGGAATCATTGCTTTGTAAAAAGTGTTTGCCCATGGGTGATATGGTGTTTTTGTTTTTTATCATTTTTCTGAGTGAGTTAATCCAAGAGCATAGTAGTTGTCTAGTTTCACCTATATAAAGGTACAGTTGTGAAAAAGGAACACAGAAAACATTTAACATTAGAAAAACCCTACATTTGCACACCTTAAAAAGAAAAAAATCAACTAATTGAACTTATAGTAATTTTGGTTTAAAAAAATATTGCTTGAACACACATGCCAAATTTGACCAAAGCTCATATTTATGATCAAATTATACCTCTGAAAAATAAGGTTTTATAACAAATACACTGAAATACCTCCTTAATCACAGCAATGCTAGTGGCACTTGCTGCTGTGTGACTTGAAAAAATAATTTGTATGGAATAGTTTATGTTAATTACTCTTAAACCTGATAGTATGTTATGCCTGGCAAAATGTTTAGAATTCAGATTTCTGCAACAGAAAAAATGGTGCTTCACTTTTTGTTGGAGGTGGGTTTATAAAAAAAGGAAAAGACAGATTAGACAGTATAATGATTTCATGGTTTAAAATCTCTGCGCTAGAAACAACCCAATTAAATTCCTGACATCATCAATTTTGTTAGTAAATAGTCACCATGGAAGCAGAAAAGTCTTGCATCTCATTACATCCAACATAGGATTTCAATGCAAGAGCCATTTGCCCTGGTGTGGAAGTCTAAAAACAAAGGAAAAGTATATGTGACACAGATTTTTTTCTCCCCCTGAGTCAGAACATGGTACTATAAAACTAGCTGTAAATAGCAGCTGTACCAGATGTTGCTTGGGTCCTTAAGTTTAGCAATGGTGGTGGGGTTTTGTTTTGGGGTTTTTTTGGGAGGGAAATTAAAAGGAAAATGGGGATGGAGGAATGAGGGCAGGCAATTGGGTAGTGTTGGGAGCGGGCTCAGGACAAAGGCATGAGGGGTGCAGGAGTCAGGGCACAGGGTTGTGTGGGGGGAGTTCAGGGCAGGGGGTGGGACTGCAGGAGATAAGGCAGGCATTTGGGGGCCTCAGGGCAGGGGTTCAGGAGGTGTGTGTGGGGCGGGGGTTCACCAGGGCCACTCACAGCAGCAGAGCAGCACTGTGTGGGGCCACATCACTTTTCTGGCAGTGGCTCCTCCCGAGGGCCGCCCAGGGCCATGCTGCTCTGCCAGTGGTGGCTCCCTGGGGTCAGCTGTGGTGGTGGGGGCCATGCTGACTGGCCAGCAGCTGTTCCTTGAGGTTAGCAGGGGAGGCATGGGCCAGAGGGGAGAGTGGATTGATCTGCCACTGTGGCAGGGCTGTCCCTATGCATATGTGAAATATTCAGCTGCGTAGGGCACCTGAAAATGTGGGGCACCAAATGTTTGGCTGCCCCTTTGCAGCGGTGTGCGCTTGTCTGGCCACAACTACTACAGGGCTTCTCCTTGCCTCCTCCCTCACATGCTCCTGTCAGCCAGCAGAGTGCTCCCTGCTGCCAAACTGGGGGCAGAGAGGAGCCCCCAGCCTCTGCAGCTCCGCTCCAGCCCCAGGGAAGTCCTCAAATCCTGGGAAGCTGTGGAAGGGTGGGGAGGAAAGCCCTCAGCCCCAAGTAGGAACTGTGTGCGGGGGCAGGAGGAAGTGAAGCCTCCAGCAAAAGCTGTGAGGGTGGGCAGGAATGGAAGCCCCCAGTCTCTGTCAGGAGCCACACTGGGGTAGGTGAGAGGGAGGGAAGTCCCCGTTCCTCAGCAGGAGCTGGTAGGGACCCTCAGTTGTGTAGGGCCCCATAATTTGTAAGGATAGCCCTGTGCTGTGGAGTATGGGGACCAGCATGGGAGGAGGGAGCCCTGCCTGGTACCAGCATGGGAACTTTACCCATGTAGGATGGCTGGCAACATTCAGAGTCCTTCCCCAGTTGACCACTGTCTTACTGTTACAGCCTCTCCCTCATAGTCCCTCTGCAGTATAACAGTCTCTCTTAGCAGTCTCCTCCCTTTCTGTATTATGGAAAACCATCCCATTCCAGGCACATCTCACTTTCTTGACACAACCAAACCCTGACCTGGCTTTAAGTTTGGATGAGCGGAAGCTGCCTACCAAATCTGGTTGTCCAAGCTCTTACCATTTGGGAGGAGTTCTTCAACAAACAGACTCACAGATGGATGGACAGACAGGCAGACCAGACACACATTTCTAAAATATATAGGAGATTAATAAAGAGTATGATTGGGTTTTCTGTAGTGATTTTAATAAATGGCAGCATAGTACACAGGAGAAATTTAATGAGAAAAAGGAGAGCGAATATATAAATATTAACATAGGACTCCAGGAAATATACTATTATATATAGTATCTAACACCAAATAGCAAATAAAAAGGTTCTTAGCCGGGAAGGGTAGGAATGGTGTCCTAGGCTCTGTTAGTCAGAAATTGGGAATGAGTGACAGGGGTGGGATCGCTTAACCCACTTGTTCTTTTCATTCCCTCTGGGGCACCTGACATTAGTCATTGTCAGAAGACAGGATACTGTGCTAGATGGACTTTTGGTCTGACCCAGTATGGCCATTCTTATGTTCAAACACATACTTGAGATATAGTCTGATTTATTAACCTAAATATTATATTAAAATTGAGGACCAGTGCAATCCAGCCATGTAAATCATATGCTACACCTGTTTCAAACTGTAAAAACAAAACAAAAACCTAGATTTATTTGGGCATGTCCCAGCAGTAAGGAAAAGTGTGGATTAGCATGAAGACAACAAATATGGGCATAAAGGAAACAAACTTTCTCTCATACAAAAACTTTTTAAAATGACTGCCACATTTTATTTACTCTGAGGTGGCAGGTTAGTTCTTTATTTAAAAACAAACAGAATGGTAACAAAGGAACTATATTCAGTTACCCATTCATATTACACTTACACACACACATGCACAAACACAGAGTTGTTAAAGGAATAGGAAAGAAAATCTATATATATTTTAGAGTATGTCTGTCTGTCTATGCATCTGTTTGTCCATTTGTTCAAGAACTCCTAAACAGTAAGACCACTAAATTTGGTAGGCAGCTTCCTCTTACCATAACTTAAACCAAGGCCAGGCTTTGGTTGTGACAGGAAAATGGGAAGAGCCAGGAATTTGACTATTTTCGATACCATGGAAAGAGAGGGGGCAGAGAGTAGAGGGACGCAAAGGGAGGGGCACAGACAGGAAGGAGGGATGTGATACTGAGAGTGGCCACTGGGGCCAGCTGCAGCACTGGGCTGGGGCTCTGCCATTTTGCCTGCTCCTTGGAGTGTGGAGGGGAAGCCCCCAGAGCCTGCCACCCCACAGCCTGCAGGTTGGGGGGGGGAACCTATTGGAGGAGGGGGCAGCCCCTCTGAGCCTTGCCTGTCCTGACAGCCTGCAGGCCATAAAGAGGTTGCTATAGGCCAGGGGCAGCCCCCAGGAGCCTCACCCCCCACACCCAGGACAGTCTGCAGGCCATAGGGGGTTGCTGGAGGGAGGCAGCTGAAGGGGTCAGCCCCTGGAGCCTCCCCTCCCAAACAGCCTTCAGGCGGCAGGGGAGCAGCTGGAGGGAGGGAGCATCCAGAGCCTGGCTCCTCCCCAGACAGTCTGCAGGCCATGGAGGTAGGGTTGCCAGGTGTCCGGTATTTGCGGCTCCTGTCCAGTAAAAAAAACAGAAAACACCGGCCATATAAAATGTCTGATATTTTCTGTTTTTCTCAGATGGAAGGCTGCTTGGGACATTCTCCCCCTGCCACATCTGGTGGGGGCAGAGGGAGTGTGAGGATTTAAAGGTGCCGCAACTCTTTTTTTGCTCAACCAATTTTTTTCCCACCATGTTCGGCATTTTTAATGAAACTATCTGGCAGCCCTACATGGAGGGGCCATTGGAGGGTGGGGCCAGCCTGCAGAGCGCTGCCCCATACAACAGGACACAGGGCAGGGTGGCCACTGCACTAAGCATGGCTCCGCCAGGAGCAGCGACAGGCCAGGGCCAGCCTACAGAGCCCCAGACCATATCTGACAAGTGCGCAGATCTGGTCCTCCTGTGCTATTCAATGAAAAAAAGCAAAATCTACTCATAGAAGGAGAGCGACCTATTTTCAGATTTGGAATAAGGCAGACAAATATATTGCAGCACAGATATAAATATAAACCCAATTGTCCTCTGACTTACATTCTGATTCTGCAAATGCTTTTGCATGTGTTTTTTTTTTAAAGTAGTTAGTTACAATGACTTGGACAGGGCTAAATGTTTGTCTGATGTTAAGCATGTAAGTGCTTGTAGCACTGGGATCTTGTGTTATTGATTTGAATTAGGTTTCATGTATGCCATTAATACATTTTAATTAATCAAATCATCATGAGCTTCTTTATAGCAACATAAAAATGAAAATCCACCAATCTTGGGGGGCTAGGGGTGGGAAGTGAACCTTCAGTAATTGAATCAAACAGTAACGTTGGGTCATATCATGACATCATTTTCAATGGGGAGTTGTGCTATAAAATCAATTGCATGATATGGATCGGTATTTTTATGACATTACTCATACTGCTTGGCTAGTTGCATAATAATAGGGTACAGAAACGTGGCACAGAATGCTCAGAAACTGTAACAAATTTCAGCCATTGCTGAAGAAAATAAGCATTTCAGAGAAAAGGAGTAAAATTAAACCATTTTCTGGCTTCCTCTTTATGCTATGTGGACATCCAAAGCTCATTGTTTTCACTGGACTTTGGACCAGTTCTTTGCAGACAGTGCAGTGGTTTTCAGTGGACTTTATATTTAGGCTTTTTCCATTAGGCCAGATTCTACACGTACTCATAGCGAGTAGCCTGTAGATCCGTGGAAATATATGAGTATAGTATTATTTAATGTGAGCATGAATGTCAGAATCTGGCTCTTGTGATTTAGACCAGGTGTGGGGAACCTAAGGCCCAGGGGCTGGATGAGGCCCCCAGCTTGCCTGGATCTGGCCCCCAAGGCTTGGGGCTGCTCCCCAGCATTGGGGAGCCTGTGCTGGTGATCCAGCCCCCCACTCTTCTCCCACAGGGCTGGAGCACACAAAATCTACTCGCCTGGGCTCCCCTAGGCTCTGGTGTGCGAGGGAAATGTGGGGAGTGCCTTTATCCTTCTCAGTTGGGGGCCACATCAACGAGGGTTTTTTCTTTGCTTCTCACTTGTGTGCAGCCCCAACTGATCTTTTTTGTGGGTCAGCAGCCCCCAGCCCAAAAAAGATTCCTCAGCCCTGACGGAGACAGCAAAGCTAGTATCTGTGTTCTTAATTCTCTGCATGCAAAGAAAAAAAAGCAAACAAGCCAACCCCCTTAATGTAATAATGAAATATGTCAAGGAATAAAGACATCTGAACTGAAAGTTGCTATCAATCAGTGAGTACCTAGCAGATAATACTGCTCTGGAGACTTCTTAACTATGCTGTTTTGATGTGTACTAAATCTACTGCTGCAAATATGTTCATTCCTGTGTTATACATTGCAGGGAAGGAGAGATTTCATTGCATATGCTATTGATATATATGCTGATGTATAAAACATAGCATGTCCCAGTTGTATATATTCAACCTGTTTAATCATTGGCACTGTTTTGGGGGGGGGGGGCGGTTATTTTTCTTTTTCAATGACTTTTCTTTTTTTTTGTCTTTTTCTTTCAGTTGTTCATTTATGAAAAGTTGAAGTGCTAATGGAGGATTTATGAAACCAGTGTTTAGTACATTTATTTTTTGGACTGATTTATTTTTGTATCATGCTTTTACTTAGGCAGTATTGTTAGGGGATGTCTACACTACAGCGTTTTATTGAAAAAATGGCCGTTTTTCTGACAAAACTTGTGGAACATCCAATTGCAATTGTGTTCTTTTGAAAATAAATCGAAAGAACAGAGGGCTTTTTCCAATAGCAGTAATCCTCATTCTGTGAGGAAGAAGCCTTTTTCTGAAAGAGCTCAGGCTGCTCGGGCTGGACATCGTGCTGCAGTCCGTGCATGTGCAACCATGTGCAGCATTAGCATGTGGCTCATGGACGCAGCAGGCAACCCCTGAGCAAGCCCAGCATCCTGCTGCCAGGCATCCTGCTGCCTGGCTCAGGGGAGGCCACTCACATCCAACCACATGGTGGGGAGGGGGGCCACCATGGCTGCGAGCAGGCTAGCCACAAGGGTGCAGGCACGACCCCACACAGACCGAGGAGTGCCACACACAGTACATAGGTATGCCTGCACGTGCGACACAGCAGCGGCTCCCATAGACAGTGCTGTCAGCTGCAGCTGTGTGTGCGGACCCCAGGGAGGCCCAGGCTGCTCCCAGCTCCTCTGCCACTCATGAGGAGAATCTCACTGTGGCTGGACGCTTCCCTTGCCTGCTTGTCTGTGGGCCGGGGGGGAGGGCGAGTGGGAAGTGGGCAGCACAGACCTCTGAGCACATCAGGGCCCCTGTGAGGCCGGGAGCAATCACACATGGCCTTACTCCCGGGACATCCCCCTCCTCTGGCCCGAGGATTGTTGGTCTCTGCTCACAGAGGAGGGCACAGCTTCAGGGACAGTGTCTGCAGGGATGACTGACCGCCTCTCTCTCTCTGTGTTCTCCACAGATAGACAAGCCGGGACTGAGAGGCGAGCCACACCACCGCAGCCACCTGCCAGAGCCCAGGGTACCCCAAAGCGTGCCAGGGTCCATGAAGACCTGATGCATCAGAGTCCTGTGCAACATGCAGCAGACCCTGGCACACAAGGTCCATGAGGACTTGGAGTGGCGGAATTGTGCATGGGACCAGCTGGCGCAGCAGTGTGACAATGTGTGCCGTCACGTCATTCATGATGGCACACCCGCCTGATGCTGCTGTTCCTGGCTTCCACCATCCGGCCCCCTCCCCTGCTATTCCCATTCCCCCTCTGCCTGCCTCCCCTGCTATGCCACTGCTCCCTTCCCAAGCATTGCCTCTGCTCCCTCCCCAGGGGATGCCCATAGCCCCTCCCCTAGCAATGCCCATGCCCCCACCCCAAGTGATACCTATGCCCTCTCCCCCCCCCCGCCATCCCTGACCCCTCTCCAGCCCCCCCTCCTGTCTACACCCCTGTGGTCCCCGGACCCACCCAACCCCAACTCTGATGTGGTCTCCGCACCTGCGGAGGCACATGGAGCCACATCCCTTGATCCTCTCAGCCCTGACCCCCCCTCCTCCTGCATACCTTTTTTTAATGTAATATAAATACAGACTTCGTTTTGTTCAAAATCAAACAGGTGTTTTTATTGAGAGGTCAGGGAAGGGGTGAAGGGAGGGGTTGTGGTGGGGAAGGGATAGGGCAGCAAGCCAGAGGCCCCTATTGGGGAGGCCCTGGGGAGAATTGGAAGTAACGGAGGAGGAGAAGGACCTCGGAGTCCTGGTTGATTATAGGATGACTATGAGCCGCCATTGTGACATGGCCGTGAAAAAGGCTAATACGGTCTTGGGATGTATTAGGCGAGGTATTTCCAGTAGAGATAAGGAGGTGTTAATGCCATTATACAAGGCATTGGTGAGACTCCATTCGGAATACTGTGTGCAGTTCTGGTCTCCCATGTTTAAGAAGGATGAATTCAAACTAGAACAGGTACAAAGAAGGGCCACTAGGATGATCCGAGGAATGGAAAACCTGTCTTATGAAAGGAGACTCAAGGAGCTTGGCTTGTTTACCTTAACCAAAAGATGGCTGAGGGGGGACATGATTGCATTCTTTAAATATATTAGAGGGATAAATACCAGGGAGGGAGAGGAATTATTTAAGCTTAATACCAGTGTGGACACAAGAACAAATGGATATAAGCTGGCTAGTAGGAAGTTTAGACTTGAGATTAGACGAAGGTTTCTAACCATTAGAGGAGTGAGGTTCTGGAACGGCCTTCCAAGGGAAGCAGTGGGGGCAAAAGATCTATCTGGCTTCAAGATTAAACTAGATGGGTTTATGAAGGGGATGGTTTGATGAGATACCATGATCTTGGTAACTAATTGACCATTCATTGACCATTATCAGTGGTAAATAGGTCAATGGAGGGATGATAGGAGTTACTATAGAGAACTTTCTGGGTGTCTGGCTGATGAGTTTTGCCCACATGCTCAGGGTTTAGCTGATCGCCATATTTGGGGTCGGGAAGGAATTTTCCTCCAGGGTAGATTGGCAGAGGCCCTGGAGGTTTTTTGCCTTCCTCTGTAGCATGGGGTACAGATCACAGCTGGAGGATTCTCTGCATTTTGGGGTCTTTGAACCATTGTTTCAAGGACTTCAATATCTGAGATATAGGTGAGAGGATTATTCTAGGAGTGGGTGGGTGAGATTCTGTGGCCTGCATTATGTAGGGGGCCAGACTAGATGATCATAATGGTCCCTTCTGACCTTAAAGTCTATGAGTCTATGAGTTACTGGGGTCCTTGAAAGAACCTCTCCCTCAGGGCCTCCCGGATGTGCACTGCAGCCTGATGGGCCTGTTGAATGGCAGCTGTCCTCGGCTGCTCGAACGCTCGCTCCTCATGGCCAGTGTCTGCCCCGCACTCTGGGAAGAAGGCCTCTTCCTTCCTCGCCACAATATTGTGGAGGACACAACGTGCCAACACTACCTCAGGGATGTTGTGCTCCCCCATGTCCAGGCGGGTCGGGAGGCACCTGAATCGTGCCTTGAGGTGGCTGAAGGCGCACTCCACCTAAATCCTGGCCTGGTTCAGTGGGCATTAAATTGGTCCCTGCTGGGGTCCATGTGGCCAGTGTATGGCTTCATCAGCCATGGCATGAGGGGGTAGGCCATGTCCCTCACAATGCACAGTGGCATCTGCACATCCCCAATGGCATGTTCACGGTGGGGGAAAAATGTACCTGCCTCCAGCTTGCGGTATAGGCTGGAGTTTCTGAAGACTCAGTCATTGTGTGCCCTGTCTGACCACCCAACAAAAATGTCTGTAAAGTGTCCCCAGTGATTGACCATGGCCTGCAGCACCATTGAAAAGTAGCCTTTCCGATTAATATCCCCCAGGGCAGCAAATCTGGCCAAGGTCGCATTCAGGTCTCCCAGCAGGATGGAGTTGATGACCCTCACCACCTGCAGAAGGAGACAAACAAACACACAAAACAGAGAATGAGAGAGGGGATGCCTGAGCCCTTGGGAAGTGCCCGCCCTGCTCTCCTCCCCTGCCCCCCCCCAAACACCCCAGGAGCCATCCCTTATGAGGGCATCCCCCCCCCTGCAGGAGCAGGGCTGTGTGAGGGCAGGGCTGTGTGAGGGCGGGCTTTCCCCTACTCCCACTTCCTCCATAGCCCCCAACCCCCATTTCTGAGGGACCCCCTTTTCCAGGACTCTTCCCCCGTGCAGGGACTGCAGCCCTGAGAGTGCCTTACCTCCATAAGGAGGGCCCTGACAGTGAACTTCCCCACACTGGCCAGTTGGTTGCCCACTGACCAGTACCTGTCTGGGAGTACGAGCTTCCAGAGGGCTATTGCGACCCACTTCTCCAGGGGGATGGCGGGCAGCAGGTGGGTGTTGCCTCTCCAGAGGGTGGGGCGAGCCAGGCACACAGCTCCAAAAAGGTGGCCTTCCATATGCGGAAGTTTTGGAGCCACTGCTGGTCGTTCCACCACTCCATGACCTGCCAGTCCCACCAGTCTGAACTGCTGTCGAGCCTCCAAAAATGTCTGAACTATTTATCTCCTTTCTCCTTATAACACCCTTTTAGATACTTGAAAACCACTATTGTGTCCCCTCTCAGTCTTCTCTTTTCTAAACGAAACAAGCCCAATTCTTTCAGTCTTCCCTCATAGGTCATGTTTTCTAGACCTTTAATCATTTTTGTTGCTCTTTCCTGGACCTTCTCCAGTTTGTCCACATCTTTCTTGAAATGTGGTGCCCAGAACTGGACACAATACTCCAATTGAGGCCTAATCAGCGCAGAGTAGAGGAGAAGAATGACTTCTTGTGTCTTGCTCACAACAGTCCTGTTAATGCATCATGTTTGCTTTTTTTGCAACAGTATCACACTGTTGACTCATGTTTAACTTGTGGTCCACTATGACTCCTAGATCTCTTTCAGCAGTACTCCTTCCTAGAGAGTCGTTTCCCCTTCTGTATGTGTGAAACTGATTGTTCCTTCCTAAGTGGAGTACTTTGCATTTGTCCTTATTAAACTTCATTCTGTTTACCTCAGACCATTTCTCTAGTTTGTCCAGATCATTTTGAATTTTGACCCTATCCTCCAAAGTGCTTGCAACCCCTCCGAACTTGGTATCATCTGCAAACTTAATAATCGTACTCTCCATCATCTAAATCATTGATTATGCTATCATCTAGATCACTGATGAAGATTTTGAGAGAATCGGCCCCAAAACAGACCCCTGAGGAACCCCACTTGTTATGCCCTTCCAGCAGGATTGTGAACCATTAATAACTACTCTCTGAGAACGGTTAACCAGCCAGTTATGCATCCACTTTATAGTAGCCCCATCTAAGTTGTATTTGCCTAGTTTATTGATAAGAAGATCATGCAAGACCGTGTGAAATGCTTTACTAAAGTCTTAGTATACCACGTCCATTGTGGTATTCTCCCTTATCCACAAGACTTGTTATCCTTTCAAAGAAAGCTATCAGGTTGGTTTGACATGATTTGTTCTTTACAAATCCATGCTGGCTGTTACCTAATACCTTATTTTCTTCTAGATGTTTGCAGATGAATTCCTGAATTACTTGCTCCATTATCTTCCCTAGCACAGAAATTAAAATGACTGGTCTGTAGTTTCCTGGGTTGTTCTTATTTCCCTTTTTATACATGGGACAAACTGTATTTGCCCTTTTCCAGTCTTCTGGAATCTCTTTCCACTTTCATGATTTTTCAAAGATGATAGCTAATGGCTGAGATACCTCCTCTATCAGCTCCTTGAGTATTCTAGGATGCATTTCATCAGGCCCTGGTGACTTGAGACATCTAACTTTTCTAAGTAATTTTTTTGTTCTTTCATTTTAACTTTTAAACCTACTCCATTTCCACTAGCATTCACTATGTTAGGCATCCCATCACCATCATTCTTCTTGATGAAAACTGAAACAAAGAAATCATTAAGCACCTCTGCCATTTCCAAGTTTCCTGTTATTGTTTCTCCCTCTTCACTGAGCAATGGGCCTACCCTCTCCTTGGTCTTCCTCTTGCTCCTAATATATTTGTAGAACATCTTCTTACCCTTTATGCCTCTAACTAGATTTAGCTCTTTTTATGCCTTTGCCTTTCTAATCTTGCCCCTGCATACCTGTGTTGTTTGCTTATATTCATCCTTTGTAATTTGATCTAGTTTCTACTTTTTATATGACTCCTTTTTTATTTTTACCCTTCTTGCCATGTGATTGATGCAGAATCCAAATGCTGGGGGGGAAGCAAAGGATTTGTCACAATGTCATTTTTTCTAACTTAGGGTATTCTGTAGGGCAGCCATAATTCCATTAAGAAATTGTTTCCATGGGGCCATATTCCTGACTCCATATATGCTTGTGGTTCTATTGCTCAGTTTTCTGTAACTTGCCACTACACGGGGTACAGGACTCCATTCGCAGCTCTGAACCACTGTGTGTCTGCTCAAAGCCTGTCTGCTGAGTAACAAGAGAGAGTTCCTGGAAAAATCCTGGTAGGGGACCCTGGCGTACCAGGAACAATCATCCCTGTTAATGGTTAGAATCACCTATACATTAGTCATGTTTAGGCGGGAATAGGACTCCTGCGCGTGTGACTTGCAGCTCAGTGCACATTCTGCTAAGCCAGAAGGCATTTTATGAAGGCACATCTCTAGCCCACCCTAAATACAGTATCTCTTGGTTAATGCTGGCTCCCCAGGCACATCCCTCTCACTCCTGTTGTCCACTTCCAGAGATCCCTGGTTGCTATGGCAGAGTGTCTCTCCACAGCAGCACATTTGAGGTCTGACTGTGCCCATTGGAAAGGGTGGACGGGTCCCTTTGTGGGACAGGTCCCTTTGTGCAGCTTGTCCCCTGCATAGTGGAACTGCAGAAGTTCTTCTTTTGCTTTGCACAGAGCAGGGGCAGGACTAGGCCTGAGAGAGAGAGAGAGAGAGAGAGAGAGCTCTGAACTTACTTAAGTAAGGATTGCATACTAGCAGGTTATCCAATACAGTGGCCTTAAGAAGAAGAAGAAGAAGAAACGCCAGTCTCCTGTACTCAGGAGGAAATGAAATGCAGCAGTGTGTGAATAATGCTCTTTTTAGCACTTTTTCCTTCTTTTTCAGAAAAAGTACTGCCCTCATTTCTTCTCTCTTCCTAAAGAAAAGAGATATTCATAAACTTGGGCAAGAAGAGAGGCCTAACATACCAGACTGAATTGAGTATCAATGGTGGTGTTCTTTCCAATCACAGGACAGTTCTACTAAGGCTCATGTCTGTTCTCTGTATATCTTGGAGATCACCTCTCCCTTCCTCTAGATCCTAAGGTAAAGGAAGCATCTGATCTTTGGGAAATTAGGATCGGAGCACAAGATCATCTGAAATGTAGGCAAAATAAGGCAGCTATTTTTGTTTGAAAATTACAGATCTGATTTTTCCCCACACATGGTCATCCGCTCAAGAACTTTCCCTCACTGTGCTTATCCCATTCTGAATGCTGCTCCATAGAGGGCATGTCCACACTAGGAAATTATTTTGAAATAACTAAATTCGACTTAAATAACTCCCCATTTTACAAAATCAAAAAAGTGTGTCCCCACTATGGGGAAGTCTTGAAATTAGTCTGAGACAGGCTCCATTAATGTGGACGTACTACCTCGACTTAGAGCTGAAGGAAGCACTAGGGAGTGATTAGTTCGAATTACTATGGGGAGTAGTTATTTCGAAACAGCAGCACCATCTCACACTATTTCGAAATAACAATTTCAAAATTAGAGTTATTCCCTGAGGAAAGCAGGATTACAGATTTTGAAATAAGTGGCCTGTTACTTCAAAATAATGGGCTTGGTAGTGTGGATGCTCTGCTTATAAATTCGACCTAAGGGGGGTTCATTCTAAATAACACTCTAGGATAGACCAGAGCTAGAAGGTCTTCAGGCTAATTCTTTGCACCTGCACCCTCCTGGGCCTTCTCATTCTTTTCCTCCTCTCAAGTTAACCAAGTCCAATATACAACAATTACACCAAAGTTAAATTTGGTTGAGTACTGTCACTGCAGTATCTTAGCACCTCACAAATATTGGGGAATTTATCCTCACAATAGCTCGGTGAGATTGGGAAGTGCTATTCTTTCCATTTTACAGATGGAGAAACTGAGCCACAGAGGAAGTAAGGCCTGATCTTCAAAAAAGCACCTATCAGATTTTGTGGTGCCCAGCTCCCTCCAAGAACCATGTAGTGCGCCTATTAGTATCAGTGGGATGCTCTGAATTTCCCCTGTAAAGTTTACTGAGGGTAAGTGAAAATTAAAGCCAGTTTTCATGGTATAAAAACTGTCTCCATGGGTGGAGGCACTGAGCTTTGTTTAATTCTGTCCTCCGGAAGTCTCCAGCTGTCCCAGGCCTCCTGCTTCCAGTCTGAGAACTGTCATCCAAAGGCCAGTGAAAGCAACTTTCTCCTGTTGACTCTCAAGGGAAGTTTGGCACCTAGCAGCCCTTTGAAAATCTCCCCCAAAGGCTTCATCTCCCACTCCCTACTACAGCTGCAGCAGACTAATTGCTGTCTTGCAAATGGCAAGTTACAAGAGATGCCTGATTAAACTGCCTATCCCTGCCTATCGCCCAACATGACGTGGTTTGACTAGAATAGCTGATGCACCAATCAGGATTCTGGGGTTTGAAGTTTATTAATTTCATTTTTCAGAATGTATTTGTAGCAATTTTTGAGTTTATGTGAGTGACCAAAGATCTGGGGTTTTCAGGGCTTTCTCTTTGTATGTACACATAATACTGTTTCAGGCAGTGCTACATTCAAGTACACTTGGGAACCATTAGCTCTCCACACCAGGGTCTACACAAACCAATTAATGTGCAATATATTAGTACACCTTCGAAACCACACCCTTGTTGTCTGCATTGCTACTACATGCAGACAAATGCTTAGATACAAGACATGCAGCAGGGGCATTGCCTGTGTAAATAACCTGCATCAGGAAAGGGTTGAAGTAAACACGAACTGAGTAACCTTTTCTGATGTTTATTAGATAAACATCTACTCCCTTTTTATGGGGATGTTGCACCATTAAAACCTAACATCAGCATGCGATAAGCATCTCTATCTTGAAAGCAACATATCAGGAAAACAGTTAATTAGTTCAGTATATTCAATGTTGTTGCTGACATAAAAAACGTGTTTGATGCCTGCTAATAGGAGACCTACATATGATCTTAGGCATCTTTCAGCCCATGCACATATCCAACTATTAAATCTGACATAGGAATATGAAATGTGTTAGTAATGCTCTCCGAAGGTCTTTGGCTCCATAAACCAGTTAATGGATTACACTCAACCATTTCCATTTCTTATGGCTATAGGATAATAGTTTGCATTTAATAACTAACATGTCAAATTCTGCAACTCTAAGTGCAAAATGTTGCAATGCTGGTCAGGTATATGCAATACTAGCTTATGTAGTATGTGTGATTGTGATGGGAGAGCATTTAACATGGAATTTATTGCTGATGTGGATATTGGCTAATCTTAGGGCCAGTAGTTTCTGACAAAGATTATTTATTTTTCATGAAATCTTTACTTAAGGTTTGAATTCTGATATCCTTACTTAATGAGCAGTCCCACTTGAAGTCAGTGTGATTATTTGTGGTGCAAGATATTATTCAGTGTCAGCATGTGACTCAGAATCTGACCTTAAGTTCTTATTAAATTTTGTTTTATGTTGATATATATGCAATAAAGAAATGGCCAGATCAGACAGCTAGAACAAAGGCAGGTCCTAGGTACCTGCAGGCCACATAGACACTTCACTGGGGCCCAGCTGTGAAAGCAGGGCTGTCATTCTGATGGGCCCAAGTTTGACATAGGAAATTTCCATCGTTAGCCACATTATAGCACACAGAGCCTGATCCAAAGTCTATGTCTTTCCATTGACTTTACTAGGATTCGGATGAGGCCCATAGTAGACATTAAAAAAAAAAACACTCACAGACTTTCAGTTCTCCAGTGTAGGGAAGAATAGGGGGAAAGATTTCTTGGTGCAAATTTTGGTCTTATGTCTAATTCCTCACCAGGCAATTTCAATGGTGTTGCATGGGGAGAATGCTAGCATGCAGCCCATCCAGTCCAAACATTGCATAATAATTGTACTGTTGCCCCCACAGGACTGTGTACTTCATAGTAAAACAAACCATTACCTCAGGAAGTACTGACTCTCCATTCTCACTAAGAACTCTTGCAAGTCATAAGACAAATAGATGGTATGTAACCTGCTCATAGCTTTATGGCCCCACAGGTCCTGCAGGCAACACTGTAAATCTCAACAGTGTCTTGCAAGTGCTTGATTTGTGCAGTAGATACTCTGATTTAGATATATGTAAAAACTCATGTCATCTGGCAGCCGCTTATAGACGTTATAGATGTGTAGGGTCATGTCATCATTAATTTACACTCACTAAGGGCCCCCTGCATTTTCTTGAAGTGTCAAAGTTTACTTCCATACAACGGAAAAAATCTATAGCAGGTAATAAGCATTGCACCCAGTCAGAATCCTGGATTGAAAAGTGAACTCTGGAAGGAGTTGGGATAGTGGGAGGAGGACTCCTTAGGCAGAAGGTATGATCCTGGAGCCATTATGGAGCTTCCAATGAATTTACAATTTAAGGCCCAGTTCCTAAGTCAAGATCCATTTGCAAAATCTCATTAAACTCAGGAGTCCATGGGAGTCTGTGAGAAGATAGTGAATCCAGATGCAAGACTAAGGCTTAAAGGTCAAAACTTGTTTATTTTCTCTGAAGAATCCCATTGACATCTCTGGCTTTACTGCTGTGAGCAAGCCAAGCAAGAAAATTTAGGTTGAGTACTTAGATTTAAGAAAATCACAGACTTTCATTTCAGTTTGGCTAACTTTTTTCAGCACCGGGATTTTTAATAGTGGGTTTATAACAACATTTTGTGCTGTCTGTGTTATATTTGGGTGGAAGGCAAGAAAGCAGATGATAGTAGAAGTCTTGCCAGAAGACTAAGTTGCAAAGTGAATTTCTTCTGAATACAAATGACATTATGGGGTTCCAAACACACTCTCTCACTGATTTCTGGAATACATTTGCTTAGGTTGCAAGCAAAAAGATTCTGAGCTGTCAGCTGTGGAAACTCAGGCCAGGGCTGTGACAATCATACTGGAACATTTCCATCTTGTACATCATAACCAACAGCAAAGCTTTTGCAGACCAAATCATTTTCAAATCTTTTCACTACACTCTTCCCTTCAAGGAGGCATTTAATAATAATAACTGAGGAATCTCTCAGAAGGAAGGCAGGTATGGATGGTGATAGGTCTGCTGTTGTTA
Source organism: Pelochelys cantorii (assembly GCA_032595735.1). Lineage (NCBI taxonomy): Eukaryota > Metazoa > Chordata > Testudines > Trionychidae > Pelochelys > Pelochelys cantorii. Next base: position 46,781,297 of record CM064335.1, read on the forward strand.
CCTGCACAGCATGTGCCATGTTTGTCTTCCTCCCAGAAGAAAAAAGGGATTTCATCTGCACTAAGTGCAAGCTGGTCACCATTTTGGAAGAAAAAAATTAGAGGACTTGAGACCCAAGTATCGACTCTACATTCTATCAGAGAGGATGAAGACTTCCTTGATAGAAGGCAGTGTTTAATCCTGCAGGCACAGCAGGCTGAGGAGCCAGTCAGAGCAGTACAGGACAAGGAAGAAAACCGGTAGCATGTAACCTCTAGGAGAAGAAGGCCAACTCAGGTATCCCCCATTCCTGTAGAGGTAAGCAACCACTATCAGGCTCTCTCCACAGGCACTGCTTTGGCAGGGACCTCTCAGGGAAGAAATCAGAAGGGAACACCATCTACCGGAAGGCATGGGATGTGTACTCCTAGGGATGGAGTCTACGACCACCACCCCTAAAAGAAGAAGACGGGTGCTGGTGGTCAGGGACTCCCTCCTAAGAGGGACTGAGTGATCCATCTGCCGTCCAGACCTGCAATCTCGAGAAGTGTGCTGCTTACCGGGAGCTTGCATTCAGGATGTGACCGAGAGTATTCTGAAAGTGATTAAACCTTCGGATCGCTACCCCTTCCTGCTTCTCCATGTAGGAATTAACAATATGGCCAAGAATGACCTTGAGTGGGTCACAGAAGATTATGTAGCACTCGGAAGAAGGATCAAGGAATTTGAAGCACAAGTGGTGTTCCCGTCCATCCTTCCGGTTGAAGGAAAAGGCCCGGGTAGGGATCGTCGAATTGAGAAAGTAAATGCGTGGTTGCACAGGTGGTGTCAGAGAGAGGGCTTTGATTTCTTTGACCATGGGACTCTGTTCTGGGCACAAGGATTGTTAGGAAGAGATGGGATCCACCTAACCAAGAGAGGAAAGAGCATCTTTGCAGGAAGGCTTGCAAACCTAGTGAGAAGGGCTTTAAACTAGGTTTGTTGGGGGATGGTGACCAAAACCCGGAGGTAAGTGAGGAAGTCCGACACTGGGAAGAATCACAAGGAGGAATGAGCAACAAAGGAGGACCCCTGATTTGTATGGAGAAGGTAGGTTGAACAACTGGTTATCTAAGGTGTTTGTACACAAATGCGAGAAGCCTGGGAAACAAACAGGAAGAATTAGAAGCCCTGGCCCAGTCGAAGAACTATGATTTGATTGGAATAACAGAGACTTGGTGGGATGACTCGCATGACTGGAGCACTGTCATGGAAGGGCATAAACTATTCAGAGAGAACAGGTGGGGGAGAAGAGAGGAGAAGTTGCATTGTATGTAAGAGAGCAGTATGATTGCTCGGAGCTCCAGTATTTAGAGGGAGAAAAGACTGTTGAGAGACTATGGGTTAAGTTTAGAGATGGAAGCAACAGGGGTAATGTTGTGGTTGGTGTCTGCTATAGACCACCGGATCAGGTGGATGAGGTAGACGAGGCTTTCTTCAGACAACTGAGAGAAGCTTCCAGATCGCAGGCCCTGGTTCTCATGGGCAACTTTAATCATCCTGACATCTGTTAGGAGACCAATACAGCAGTACACAGATAATCCAGGAAGTTTTTGGAGAATGTTGGGGATAACTTCCTGGTACAAGTGCTAAAAGACCTGACCAGGGACCATGTGCAGCTTGACCTGCTGCTCACAAACAGGGAGGAACTAGTAGGGGAAATAGAGGTGGGTGACAACCTGGGAAGCAGTGAACATGAGATGGTAGATTTCAGGATCCTGACCAAAGGAGGAAAGGAGACAAGCAAAACACACACCCTGGACTTCAGAAAAGCAGACTTTGACTCCCTCAGAGAACTGATTGGCAGGATTCCCTGGGATGCTTACATGAAGGGGAAAGGAGTCCAGGACAGCTGGCAGTATTTTAAAGAAGCCTTATTGAAGGCACAGGAAGAAACCATCCCAATGCACAGCAAGGAAAGCAAATATGGTGGGCGACCAGATTGGCTTACCAGGGACATCACTGGTGAGCTTAAACACAAAAAGGAAGCTTACATGAAGTGGGAACTTGGACAGATGACTAGGGAGGAGGACAAATATATTGCTCGAGAATGCAGGGGACTTATCAGGAAGACAAATCACAATTGGAATTGCAGCTAGCAAGGGATGTGAAGGATAACAAGAAAGGTTTCTTCAGGTATGTTAGCAAGAAGAGGGTGATCAGAGAGGGTGTGGGGCCCTTACTGGATGAGGGAGGTAACCTAGTGACTGATGATATGGGAAAAGCTGAAGTACTCAATGCTTTCTTTGCCTCTGTCTTCACAAACAAGGTCAGCTCCCAGACAAATGCACTCGGCTACGCAGCATGGGAAGGAGGTGGACAGCCCTTGGTGGGGAAAGAACAAGTTAGGAACTATTTAGAAAACCTAAGCATATACAAATCCATGGGCCTGGATTTAATGCATCTGAGGGTACTGAGGGAGTTGGCAAATGTCATTGTGGAGCCTTTGGCCATTATCTTTGAAAACTCGTGGAGATCGGGAGAGATCCCGGATGATTGGAAAAAGGCAAATATAGTTCCCTCTTTGAAAAAGGGAAGAAGGACAATCCAGGGAATTACAGACCGGTAAGCCTTACCTTAGTCCCTCGAAAAATCATGGAGGGGATCCTCAAGGACTCCATTTTGAAGCACTTGAAAGAGAAGAAAGTGATCAGGAATAGTCAAGATGGATTCAAGAAGGGCAAGTTGTTCCTGACCAATCTGATTAGCTTCTATGATGAGGTAACTGGCTCTGTGGATATGGGAAAGTCAGTGGATGTGATATACCTTGACTTTAGCAAAGCTTTTGATACGGTCTCCCACAATATTCTTGCCAGCAAGTTAAGGGAATATGGATTGTATAAATGGACTGTAAGATGGATAGAAAGCTGGCTAGACCGTCGGGCCCAACGGATAGTGATCAATGGCTCGATGTCAGATTGGCAGTCGGTTTCTAGCGGAGTGCCCCAAGGATTTATTTGAGGGCCAGTTTTGTTCAACATCTTTATTAATGACCTGGATGAGGAGATGGATTGCACCCTCAGCAAGTTTGCAGATGACACTAAGCTAGGGGGAGAGGTAGATATGCTGGAGGATAGGGATAGGGTCCAGAGCAACCTGGACAGATTAGAGGATTGGGCCAAAAGAAATCTGGTGAGGTTCAACAAGGACAAGTATAGAGTTCTGCACTTGGGACGGAAGAATCCCAAGCATTGTTACAAGCTGGGGACTGAATGGCTATGCAGCAGTTCTGCAGAAAAGGACCTGGGGATTACAGTGGATGAGAAGCTGGATATGAGTCAACAGCGTGCCCTTGTAGCCAAGAAAGCTCATGGCATATTAGGATGCATTTGGGGGAGCATTGCCAGCAGATCCAGAGAAGTAATTATTCCCCTTTGTTCGACTCTGGTGAGGCCACATCTGAAATATTGTGTCCAGTTCTGGGCCCCCCACTACAGAAAGGTTCAACAAGGACAAGTGTAGAGTCCTGCACTTGGGACGGAAGAATCCCAAGCATTGTTGAGGGACGCATTGGAGAGGGTCCAGTGGAGGGTGACCAAAATGGTTAGGGGGCTGGAGTGCATGACCAATGAGGAGAGACTGAGGGTATGTCTACACTATAGTGTTATTTAGAAATATCTTATTTCGAAATAGTTATTTCAAAATAGCTTATTTTGAAATAGTTATTTAGAAATAGCTTATTTCGAAATAACGCGTCTACACACAAAATGCATTTTGCTATTTCGAAGTAGCGCGTCCACACTGACTGGACTCTGAATTGCATTTAAGGCTGGCCAGAACCAGGTCCAGCAGAGCACCAGGTCAGGACTTACTGTGTGGGGCTGTGGTCTATGCTTAAAGGGACCCCCCTGGATAGCCAGTTCTCAGGTTTCCCTGCTTGCTTGCCTACCTCCCTGAGAGACAGCAAAGCATTTTGTCTCTGCGTGTTCTGGTTGCCCTCACTCAGGACACCATAGTACTCTGCAACATGGAGTCAGAGCTGCCCCTGGACACCCTGGTGCTTCTCTTGCTGTGAGCCTGGCTGCCATCCAGGAGGTCCATCGGGGCGCTGTCAGTATCCAGGAGGCCCTGCAGGAGAGCTTCCACCCTGAGGAGCACTAAGAGCCTACCTGGACTGCCCCACTGGGGGCTTGTGCCTCATTCCTCCCTCACGTCCTTCCACTTACCCCTCGCTAACCCCCCTTCCTGATGTCAAATAAAATACACTTATTTTCACGAACACAAAATCTCTTTATTTAACAAAACTGGGGGGGGGAGGGGAATGAAACTCTGGTGAGATTGGGGAAAGGAGGCGGGAGAGGGGAGGAGAGGGGCATAAGGGATCTATTGGAAAAGGCTTTCTTTAGCGAAAGATCAGCCTCTAGACTGCCGCTTTTCTCCGACAAAGCTCTGTGCTGAAAAAAAGTGGTGGCCATTTTTATGCTTATGAAGCATGGGATATTTAAATCCCCGCTTCATTAGCAATTCTGACCTGTTTAATCTGCATCCCTCTGCCGGCACAGGAGTGCAGTCTAGACATACCCTATGTGTTAAAATGTGACAAGCACCTGGGTATTGTAGAGCATTTCTTTGTGCCAGTCCTGCTCAGAGCACTCTTGCCTGAAGCCATCAACGTGTCACAGTCCTTCATTATGTAATAAACTAGGAGTATCATGAGACAAATAGCTTAACCTTTGATCAACATTGTGGAACACTGTACACATATTTTTATATATTTCTACATATGAATCAGCATTATTTCATTTTTTTCAGCAGACTGTAACTGGTCTTAAACTAAAACCTGCATTCTTTATTTTTTACTTTGAAAGAGTAAAAATTCACAAACCAAGTTCTTGCCACATTAAGCTGGGATGCTTTGCACGGTGATCTCTGTGTAGTCCACTTGAAACAGAATGATCTTCTACCAAAACTAGTACTCAGCAAAACTAATACTGAGTCACATGAGCTGTAGGAAGAGCCGGAACCCTTGAGCCCTACGTGGTGTTTTTGACCAATGGATACACTTACTGGTCATGTTATCACTTCTCATGACTTTCCACTTTGTGCAGCTACAGAGAGCTAATGTACAGCTCTGCTTCATGGCATGCACAGTGTATAAAATACTCCTGTGCACTTGTAGTCTTTGTTTTGACCACTTTTCTTGGCATCATGGAATTATTTGACCCCTGGAATCTGGACTAGTGTAGAATGTAGGCCAAAAATATGATCACTTAAGAAGATATAAGGTATTTAAATGTACAGACTTGAGCCCACAATAATCCTAGAAACCTGGCTTTAATTGCTCTCCAGATGTGTAAGGAGAAGAAAGCTAGAAAGGAAAACAAACTCCCTAATGCACATACATTGATGTATGCTTGCTGATGGGATTCTTCCACTGCATACAAGAGTGTACTGGGAACTAACTAACCTGGTAGTATCATGATGTTTCCCTCTAGTGGGTGGATCACATCCATGCTAATAGATTGTCAGATGGTAATGATGATGCACAGAACACTGCCATTTACAAGGTGCTTTCATTTGGAGCTGTAGAAAATTGCTGTTTTGCTAAGAATCAAAATGAGAGGTAAACAAATATTTAGAGAGAAGAAAACTGGTTTCTAATGTGAGCAGGAGTATGAAATTTCAGATATGTGTATTTATCTTGACAATCTGCTAAGAAGAGTTTTCATCATATGTTTATAATACAGTGTTGACCCTAATTATGAACCTTGCAGTACTGATAACTTTCTGCATAACAAAACAAGGTAGAGGAAGGACAAACTCAAACAACACAAACTAAGGCAAAACCAGAATTTAGCATGTGAGAGATCAGCTTGAAGTAAATCCATTGCATGGCAACACAGCTATTTGAAAATTCAGTGGCATCACTTACAATACAGCAAGCAATTAGTTTTAATTAAGTTCAAATTCTGACACATTGTTAAACATCCTCTTTTCTGAGTGTCCAGCTTGACAATTGAAAGTTAGAGCATTTTGTTCTGCCAGAAAAAGCTATTATAAATATTATGAAGCTATTTGCACTTCTGTTGTGTTATGCCATCTTTAATTTTTTTAGGGATTAGTAATTTTTATGGTGAATTTCCTTAATGCAGCAGACACTTTGTTTAGCAGGAATATTTTACTTTTAAAAATTGGTTGGTTTTAAACAACTTCTAACAAACAAATGCAAATGTGATGTAATTTGCTTATAATAGGAACCAATTATTTTACTTCTTTTAAAGGCACTTAATTTGTTTTATAGGCTATCCAAAATTTTGGACAGATTTTTTTCCTATATATTTAGAGTTGAATTATTCTATGTTTGGAAAAAGGCATATTCAATATGGTACCATATGTTAGTGCAAAAGTCCCTGTCTGAGATCAATGAAAAAAAACATATTATTTCTTTTTACATTTTTTTTGTTCAGTTAAATATTGAATTTGGAGCTCAACCATACCTTGGGGAAGATTGTACTTAAAATAATTTGCACAATCTATAATGCCATTCTCAGTAAGGCTGTCTTTGGGAAGGGAATTCCTGAAAGAATCACAGTGGATAAGTAATTTACCTGCCTATGAGATTCATTCCTGTCTCCCTTTCTCTTATGATTAGTTTCACTGAAGTAAATCTATATCTATACTATTATAAAGGAGAGGTGTCCGTCACGCTGTCTGTCACAGAGAAGACTTGAGAAGACTCGAGAAGTTTCTAGGGGGAGGCAGACCCTCAGCCCCACTACAGCCCTGTCCCCTCTGCGGAGGCCCCGCCCCACTACAGGGAAGGGAGGAGGAGGAGGAGCAGCGCGCCGAGTGCACACACCTCCCACCACAGTGAGGGGAAGAGCGCGCATGTGCCCCAGCATCTCTGGAGCAGCGGGAAGGGAATAGGATGCATGGCCCTGACCTCCCCTCCCCCGGGCACACTTGACATTCCATCACAATCTACACTGCATCTTAGTTAGAGAACACCGGACATTTCTAGTTTCTCAATTTGTTTCCCGAACAGAAAGCTCAAATACTGGACTGTCTGGGTCAATACCGGGCACCTGGGAACCCTGTCAGGCCCTGATTGGCCTGGGGTGGAGGAGCACGCGAAGCCTCCCCCGCTCTCCGTGCTTACCGGGTTCCGCAGGGGAGCTGTCCAGCCTGGAGCAGGGAGACAAGATGGCGTACGGCTGCCGGCAGCCTGTTAGGGCCAAAAAGCCTCAAAAGCGTTTCTTAAAGGGGCCACGCTATTTTTTAAAATGTTTTATGTTTTTTTGCTTAACAACTCTCAGGGTCCTTTTTTGCTCAACAACTTTGGTCTCCCCCTTTTTTTTTGCGGGGGGGGGGTTGGGTAATTTTGGTTAAACCATCTGGCAACCCTAGGGCCTGAAATTTCCTTCGTGCTGCCCCGGCCCTGCAAGGAGCCTGCAGCACTTCAAAGTGCCACGTGCTCCTTGCAGGGTGGGAGGAGGCTTCCTGCGCTCCCCCACCCCCAGGCCCAGATTGGCCTGGAGATGGGAGAGCATGACAAGCCTCTTCCAGGGCATGGGTGCCTAGTGGGAAGGGGGGGCAAATGGGTTCCCCCACCCTCAGACCAATTATGGTCTGGGGGTGGGGGTAGCCCTGCCCCTTCTGGGGTGGTCCAGGGCTACTTCAAAAATTTCTGAAGTGGCCCCCAGGCAAAAATTATTGCCCACCCCTGATCTAGCCCATGTGACTAAAAGGATAAAGGATAAAGCCCATGGTTGTATTATTGCTTACTGGTGTTTGGTACCAATACCAGAGGCAACATAGGAACCCGAAAGAAACAGACAAGTAGCACTTGTGACTGTACTCCTATTTATCTATAGGCCTAGCTTCCCAAACCTGCACATGCACTGAAGCTCAGCTCTGACTGTGACCCCATATTTTGACTCACAATGGGGTTCAGTATCCATACCTATTCAGCTCCTGGCATCTCTGATGACACTTCCACCCAGAGGACTACTTGGAATGGTGTTTTCATGCCATGAGCAGTATTCTGCTGGTGACTAGATTTAGATCCATTGCTTGTTTCACATGGAGCACACATTAGTCTCCAGGTGATAATGTTCTTTCGTCACTAGCAATAAGGGAGAGAGTTGAAGTGGTGACCCAGAGATGAAGGACTGTGTGTGTGTGTGTGTTTTCCTGTATTCTCCTTGTTTATTTCATCTCCTTGTCTATCTCACCTTTGCCTGTTGCAGTCCAGACAATAAATGTTAGTTATGTCTTCTATACCATGTTTATGACAGCCAATGAAGATTTATTGTCTGGACTGCAACAGTTATAGTTATGCCTAATTGAACTGCCCTCCATCACATGGCGTATCAAAGCCTTTTGCTTGTTTCAGATGGTCCAGGAGAAGTCTTGTTCCTTTCATAACCCATCCTTCTTTCTCAGCATCCACCACCCAATCACACCAATTGCTTAACCCTGTGCAACGTGCTAGAAATGCTCTAGTGGGTGCTAAGAAAATTTGGCACAGGAAGGCTGAGTGCTTACAAAGTGGAGCCCTGTACAGTATCACATGTGCTTTGGGCCTACTCCGCTGAGAGGAAATTTTGCCCTTATTGGAATGTGAGGGCAGACTTTTAGTCGTAAGCTTTATAAGAGAGTGCCCTGGGTATTTATGCTGTTAACATTTTTTTCATTGATTTTTTTGTTGGTGGTGGTCTAAATAGAACATAGGAGCCTTACTGAATAGCTAAGAGCTGTGCCTTTCATACATGAATTTTTCTTCTCTTAACCTCCAAAAGTTATAGGTGCAGAAGCTGCTTTTCTTGTAGGCATTTGAACAGGTTGGTCTGGTAATGCATAGTGAAGGGAAAATGTCCCCAGAATAATATAGAATAAAGTAACTCTACATTTTGACCATCAAAAAGGGCTGCACACATTTTTCCATATGGAATTCATACAGCACAGGAAACAATTCGTGTTATGGAAACACTTATTTCTATTATGGTTGCTGAAGTACTGAAGGTAAATGAGAAGAGAAGGTAATGGACTCCATAGCCAAAGGAACATGGCAGTTTTTGTGTTCTGTTAGCATTTAGTGATATTCACCATTTTTGACAGGATAGAAAACTTCTAAAATCACCAGAAACAACATCTGAGAAGTGCTTGTTTGCTTTGATATAGTTAAGGATGATTTTATGGATGAGCGAGTGTTTTTAATATGGAAATGTCCATTTTGAGAAATTTAGAACTCAGTTTTTAAAAAATATATCCTGAGTTGAAGCATGGTACTCATATTCTATTCTATTCTATTCTATTCTATTTAATGTAAATTACTGAATGAAAAAAGAAAAATGTACCAAGCATATTGATTGTTATAAACAAAACATTTTGAACTTCTTTTAGGTCAAAGGGATTGTCTGAATGGAGACTTACTGCAGAACAAGCTGGAGTGTGAACCTACAGTGCACCAGCTTGCTTCACACTAACTGGCTTTGTGGGCCTTGCTTGGACTTACTAAAAGTTCCATAATGAGCTTTGATGGATGCATATTTTTAATGTGTAGTTTCAGGGCCCATCTGACCAATTAGTGCACTGAAGATTCACAGCCAGGCTTTCCAGGCAGGGGTGGCCTGTGCCTACAAGCAAACTCGGCAGCCGTCTAGGGCGCCAAGTTAAATGGGGCGCCAAATTCCCTGCCGCTTCCCCTTCCCCTTCCCGTAATGCCTGGTTTCGGCCCTGGAGGAGGAGTGCGGCGGCTTCCCTGCGCCGCAGGAGGGGTGAGTCGGCCCCGGAGGAGGAGCACGGGGAGTTGGCCCTGGGGGGGCGGTGCGCGGGGATTCCCTTCACCGCGGGGGGGGGGGTTGGCCCCAGGGGAGGAGGTGCATGGGAGTTTCCCCACGCCACGGGAGGAGAGGGGTCGGCCCCAGGGGAGGCATGCGCTGGCTTCCCCTGCGCCGCAGGAGGGGGGGGTCGGCCCCGGGAGAGGCACGTGCAGGAGTTCTCTGGCTGTGTGAGGGGGGGGTCGGCCCTGGGGGAGGAGGCGCACGGGGGTTCCCCGCACCATGGGAGGGGGGTTGGCCCCGGGGGAGGCGGTGCGTGGGGGTTCCCCGTGCCATGGGAGGAGAGGGGTCGGCCCCAGGGGAGGCACGCGCCGGCTTCCCTCTGGGGGGGGGGGAATCCTGGGAGGAGGCGGGTGCAGGGGACTCTCTCCCCCCATTGGCACCCTGTTCCCTCTCTCCTCTCCCTACTCCCCTGTCCCCAGCCACAGATCTCCATCCCCAGCCCCCCTGTCTCCAGCCACAGAACTCCATCCCCAGCTCCCCCCAGCCACAGAACTCCATCCCCGGCCCCCCTCTCCCGAGTCACAGAACTCCATCCCCAGCCCCCCCAGCCACAGAACTCCATCACCAGCCCCCCTCTTCCCAGCCACAGAACCAAAAACCTCAGCCTATATCTGCCCTTGGAGTTGGGGGGGCGCACTGATTGCATGGTTCGCCTAGGGCGCCAGTTGCTGGCAGCTAGTCTACAGCCGCCCCTGTTTCCAGGCATTAACTCTTCCTGTAGAGAAGTCCAAAGACAACTTCCACTGTTTTAATGTGAAAATTTGCATGCGGTGATGGCTCTTTTGGTGTTTAGGCCCTGATTCAGTAAGTTACTTCTGCAGATGTTTTACGTTTAGCATGTGAATAATCTCACAGAAATCACTGAGACTGCTCAGATCTTCATTTTGTGGAACTGGGTCCTCTACAAATAAAATAAGTTGATAATAGTTAGGTTATTCACTTTTCTGAACTGTCTAATGGACATGCACATTGAGGGCCTGATCTCCCACCTAAACCAGCATGCACAGACTCCTGGCCCACTCAGAATCCATTACACTGAAGATTTAAGGGTTCATCACAGTTGGATCCTGTCTCCGGGTTGAGACCTGCCTTTAATGTTTTTAATGTATGGGAACTGACTGCTTTTATTGAAATCCTTGCCAAAACTCCCAGTGAATTCAATGGGAGCATGACTGACACGCAGAACCTGATCCTGACTTCAAAATTCCCAATGAGATCACTAGTCATCTTAGTTCTGTGGGTGACCCTGAGACATTTTGTTTACCATTGCCCACACACAGGGTTGCTAGATTCTGTTGGTTTCCATCCATATAGCTTTTTTCCTATGTGGATCACTGAAGTGATGGCTCATGAAGTGAGGAGCGTGCCGATTGCACACAACATTGACTGTGACAGACGTGTACTCCCTCTGTATCGAATCAAAACACTGCTACAGTTCAATTGGCAAAGCTCACAAATCCTTGGCACACAAGTGCAGTTAGTAACAGAACTAACCCCAACCTGGGCATAAACTTAAAAAACAACAAGTGGTCTGGTAGCACTTTATAGACTAACAAAACATGTAGATGGTATCATGAGCTTTCATGGGCACAGACCATTTGTTGTTTTTTAAGTTTATCCTGTACAGACTAACTTGGCTACCCCTTGAAGCTTCCTAACCTGGGAGACCATCTTGGTTATGATAATCTTGTGGCCCATTGAGGCTATGTCTACACTGCCGGTTTTGTTTGGCAGAAGATATGCAAATCACACTCTCATTTGCATATCTCCTGCTGATCTTTTTTGTGGAAAAGGTTTTGCTGCTAAAAAGCCCCATGTAGACGGGGCCATTTGTTGGAAAAATACCCTTTTTTGCATGATCCTGTAAACTTCATTTTTTGAAGAATAAGGGATCTTGCGAAAAAGGTTTTTTTTTCCGACAAATGGCCCCGTCTATACAGTACTTTTAGTGGCAAAACCTCTTCTGCAAAAAGGATCGGCAGAAGATATGCAAATGAGAGTGCGATTTGCCGAAAAAAAACGGCAGTGTAGACATAGCCTGAGATAAAGGAGACCCACTCATGAGCCTAGATTGCCCATCACTCTTTTAGATGCTCAGGCAAAGTAGGACCAGGGCCGTAGTGGACTGTCTGTATATATTCATATTGCTGTTATTTGTACTAAGGGTTGATCTGGTACTCTCTGCTGTAATGCTTTGCGGTTAACTTAATAACTATGCATACACAAGAGGCATTGACAAGACGGTTTGTGATGGTTCCAAGCAAATGGCTGCAGAGCAATAGAAGGTCATATAAATTGCTTGTAGATATCTGTTTATATTATCCATGGCCCTGATCCAACAAAGCACCTAACTTTAAGCACCTGAATGCTCCCTATGAGACACTGTCACTATGCCTATGCTCAAAGGAGAGCACACACTTAAGTATTTTGCTGGATCAGAACCTATGGTATTTTGGCACTATGCTGAAATGCCTGTGGAGTGTTGAGCCCTCAGCTCATCCTCAGAGTCTGTGAGAGTTGAGGCTTCTCAGCATCTCCCAGGAATGATTAGCATATTGCAGACATAGGTGCGGGAAGCAGGGATGCGGAGGGTACCGCAGCTACTGGGATTTGGTGGTGGTGCCCTGGGGCCTGGCAATACAAATGGGCCTGGGGCTCCCAGACACCACTACTGCAGCAGTGGCCAGGGCCCTGGGCCCTTTAAATCACTCTGGGCAGTGCTGAGGGCTGGTGCCGGGGGAGGGAGGTGGTGAGGGGTTGAGCCACAGTTTGGGTTGCAATGAAGTATGGCTGCCCTGTCCCTGCTCCTTCCACCAGGGCTCCCTCCCCGTCTTCCCAGGGGCCCAGAGAGGCTGTCAGCACTGCTGACTACAGCTGCCTGGATGCTTCACTGCCAGCTCTGCATCCTGCTGGACTGCCAATTCCAGGGGCTCTGCTGCTGGTTCCGGGGTCCTGGCCTCCCACCCCATATGCAGAGCTCCCAGCTGCTGACCCCAACTGCCCGCATAGGGCCTTCACTGCCTGCCTGGCATTCTGCTCAGCTTCTGGTCCTGCATGGACGATTCTGCGCCTGCCTGGAAGATGTTTGGCTGCCAGCACTTTGTCTCAAGGTTCAGCCACTGGGTTGTGGCCCACTGCATGTGGGTCACAGCAGTGAGCCCCAACTCTAGGGAGCGGAGAGGGGTATGGCCAGGGCTAAGGGTTGGTGTGCAGCTCAGCAATCCTGTTCCAAGAATTGTTCCAGCGCCACTGATTACAGAGGCAAATCCATGATTTGTAAGGCATCCATCACTTCAGTTTTTTAAGCGCCAGTATCCTGTGGTATCCAACACACTCGCCACATGGGGCTATTTGGCTGGTTGAGTGTGGCTAGCCATTATAGTGGCTATTGAATTATAGAGTCATAGAAAACTAGAACTGGAAGGGACCTTGAGAGGTCATTGAGTCCAGTCCCCTGCCCTCATGGCAGGACCCAGTACCATCTAGACCGTCCCTGATTGAAGTCTATCTAACCTGCTTTTAAATATCTCCAGAGATGAAGATTCCACAACCTCCCTAAGCAACTTATTCCAGTATTTAACCACTCTGACAGTTAGGAAGTTTTTGCTTCAGAACCAGCTGGACATCATGGTTGGGCAACAAAATGGCAAATGAAATTTAATGTGGCTAAATGTAAAGTAATGCACATTGGAAAAAATAACCCCAACTATACATACAATATGATGGGGGCTAATTTAGCTACAATTAATCAGGAAAGAGATCTTGGGGTCATCGTGGGTAGTTCTCTAAAGATGTCCATGCAGTGTGCAACGGCAGTCAAAAAAGCAAACAGGATGTTCGGAATCATTAAAAAAGGGATAGAGAATAAGATGGAGAATATCTTATTGCCCTTATATAAATTCATGGTATGCCCACATCTTGAATACTGCCTACAGATGTGGTCTCCTCATCTCAAAAAAGATATACTGGCATTAGAAAAAGTTCAGAGAAGGGCAACTAAAATGATTAGGGGTTTGGAACGGGTCCCAAATGAGGAGAGATTAAAGAGACTAGGACTTTTCAGCTTGGAAAAGAAGAGACTAAGGGGGGATATGATAAAGGTATATAAAATCATGAGTGGTGTGGAGAAAGTGAATAAGGAAAAGTGATTTACTTGTTCCCATAATATAAGAACTAGGGGCCACCAAATGAAATTAAGGGGCAGCAGGTTTAAAACAAATAAAAGGAAGTTCTTCTTCACACAGCGCACAGTCAACCTGTGGAACTCCTTACCTGAGGAGGTTGTGAAGGCTAGGACTATAACAGGGTTTAAAAGAGAACTAGATAAATTCATGCAGGTTAATGCTATTAGCCAGTATGGGTAAGGAATGGTGTCCCTAGCCTCTGTTTGTCAGAGGGTGGAGATGGCTGGTAGGAGGGAGATCGCTTGATCATTACCTGTTCGGTTCACTCCCTCTGGGGCACCTGGCATTGGCCACTGTTGGCAGACGGGATACTGAGCCGGATGGACATTTGGTCTGACCCCGTATGGCTATTCTTATGTCCTTACGGTATAGATTATTTTTCTAAATGTTCATTGAGACTTACTGTTAAACTATCAACAAATTATCACATGGAACATATAATGCTGTCTGTTCCACAGACATACATTCAGTGGCTTTAATGGAACTATATCAGTGTAAATGAGAACAAAATCTGACTCAGTGCATATTAAAAAATAGTATATATTAATGTTGACGATGATCACATCTCACTAGTTTGCACAGACTGACAACACTGTATATTTGTTTTTAATTTGTCTATTACATATTTATAGGTATTTAGATAGTTAATATAAAATTTAAAAAAAGACAGAGGAGCAGGATGTAACAATAAAATGATTATTACTGTCAGGTCTAAATATTGCCTAACAAATGTGTATGTACTATAAAAATTGTCCTACAGTTTAGACTATTGTATTTAAAATACAATTTAAATCAGTGGCAAAAGCTAAATTCATATAATGTGTACAGGCTGTGTTTTATCTGCAAAGAAAAGAAATTCAGACATAAAAATTCAGAAATTCAGACATATATATATATATCCAAATGGGCCATACACCTTTTCTCTGCTCAGTTATTACAAAGCTCTTGAATGCTTTTTCATAATTTATGTACTGTAATAACTCAGACAACATATAGTTGTAAGTCCAGTGCTGAATCTTCTTTATTTTTGTGTGTGTAATTTAGGCTCTTAATAGTGTTTTTTTGCAGTTTAATAGTAATATGATGGGATGGCTTTATTATAACAAAATGAAAACACATTTAGAAAATATATATCTAGACCAAAGTATTTGACAGACCCAGAAAAAGCCAACCTCCCTCACCAGTCTCAGCATATGTGGTTTGTTGATTAACAGTCACATTAGAAATGGGCTAGTCATTTTTTGTTACTGACCCGTTTTGAAGACAATGGTAAAAATTCCCCGGAGTTAGATGCTTCAGGCCCTTAAATGGTAATGATCAGATGCTATTCATAGAGTATGTATATGGCACATAATGCTGTTATTTGTCAAGTAAATTATTGGACATCATCCTGTCATCTCCTTTTTTCTGGCAGAACTCTCATTGAAATCAATCTGAACATTTCCTAAATAAGGTTTGTAGGGTCACACCCAAAGTTAAACAATATGTGACTATGGTTAAATCATTGATTTTTCCTTGGACTCATAGGGTATGTCTACACTACGGGATAAGGTCCAGTTAAGATACGCAACTTCAGTTACATTAATTGCATAGCTGAAGTTGAAGTACCTTAACTCGACTTTTGGCGCTGACCACACTGCAGGAAGTCGAAGGGTGTCCCATCGATTTCCCTTACTCCATCAATCAGAGTGCCCCTCTCAGTTTGAATTAACTAGACCTGCTAGTTCAAATACTGGAAGATTGACAACAGCAACTTTGATCTTCTCTGTAGCGTAGAGATACCCATAGGCCCATGCACTTGATAATGACAAAGCAGCTGGGTTCTGTGACCCAAGGTTATTATGCTAATAATCATTGTACTGTTACATCCTGCTCCCCCGTCTGTTTTTTTTATTTCATCTATATCCAGGCCCTGATCCTGCAAGCACTTGAACAATTCCACTGAAGTCAATGACCCACTCCCATATTAAAATTAAGCATGTGCATGTGTGTTCATGGCACTGCGGCCTTAGATTGCAAATTCTTTTTTATAGCATGAGGTCCTGATCTTCAGCTGGATCCTCATCTTTAGAACTATTGCAATTCAAATAAATAATAATTGGAGCTCAGAACTGAAGGACAATCTGTGCTTTTCTAATATGGCTGGGTTATTTTTTTGACAGAATATGTGTCTTGATTTTAGTTTGCATGATAAATGTTTTGAATTAAATTGGGTTGTAGTTTACAAAGTGGTAAGAATTAATCTATAACTGCCTTGATGGAAAAAGTTAATAAAGGCAAAAACCTCAGAGGATCTGTGTTCCTCACCTTTGAAATACAACAAGGCAACTGATCTGCAGTATTAAGCTGCTCAGGCTTTCATTAATACTTATGAGAATTTATAAAGGTTAAACTAGCTGCAGGTGGGCTCTCCTATTGTTCCTTCAGAGCATTAAAAGCTTATTGAAAGTTACAAGTAATTTTTAAAAGTCAAATATAATGGCTGGAAAGAAAGCTAGTTCTTCTAGTATATAACATGCTCTGCATGCATGATGTCATGCAAATTAGTCCAATTTACTGGCTTGGGAGGAATGCTTTGGGAACACTCAAACATTTTCTTGGTGCAGAACACTGCCCAGCAACTTCTGCAACCTCGGTAAAGCCTGCAGATGATCTCAATGGCAGTGGAACTTGCTACTGCACACAAGTCAAGTAGGTAAATACACAACCCTGATATTCTCTGGTCCATAGAGGTCACAAGGGGCTGGGCATATGTCCCCCAGTCCAGGAACAGGAGAGGGCTAACTTAGGGTCTATTCAGCACCACTTTATAAGACCCAGAGGGGCAAGGGGAATAGTGCTTCTCTGACTTATGCTAGGGCAGTGGTCTCCAACCTTTTTAAGCATGAGATCACTTTTTCAATTTAAGTGCAATGGAAGATTTACCTCCAACCCAAATACCCTTACCTGGCTTCCTTCCCCACTTCTCTGAGGCCTTGCCCTGCTTGCTCTGTTGCCCTTCCTCCCCAAATTTCATTCATTGTCACCAGGCTGGGGTGGGGTGGGGGTACAGGCTTTGGTCTTGCATTTGTGGCAAATGCCCTACCTCCTCAGCAGCTCCAGGGTCCACTCCCCCCAAAAACACACTTTCACAGGGTCCCTTACCCTGCTTTCCTAAGGCAAGAGCCTGGTCTATCCCTGCAGCAGCTGCCTGTGCTGCTGCTCCCAGGACTTGAACCCATCACCCTGTGCTCTTCAGGCAAATACCCTATCCCACACCCCTCCACCACCCAGCCTACTGCTCTACCTTCAGTGGGTCCTGTATCAGGTCTCTGGTTGCTCTTAGGCTGGGGGGGGGGGTTTAGGCTGCTGGGGTGGAGACTCCCACCCCAACCTTGCCCTCCTCAGGGAAGTGCTGTATCCCCGAGTCCACTCAAGAGCTTACCCCTCCCCTCCCCTCCCCTTCCCTCCCCTCCCTCCCTGCCTTCTAGGATGTCCCTGTCCTTATTCCATGTCTGGTTGCTCTGGGGGAGTGGTAGGGGAAGCTTGGACTTCCTGGGGGGTACACAGATAGGACTTGAACCCACCACCCTGTTTTCCCCCTAGTAAATACCCTATCTCCTAAGCCACTCCAACACCCACCCCTACTTTTCCTTCAGCAAGCCCCTTATCCTGCCTTTCTAATATGGGCCTCAGGTCCATCCCTGAGGCAGCCGGTGTTGGCAGCCCAGCCATTGCCTGAGTGGGTGGAGGGGGGAAGGATTGAGCCCACCATCCTGTGCTCCAGAGGCTGATGCCCATCCCCAAGTTCACTGGAGATCCCACTCTACCTCCCTACCTTCAAGCCCACCCCTTCCATCCACCCTGGGAGTGACCGGAGTGACCAGACACAGGATAAGGGACCCGCTGACAGTAGAGAGGGCTCTGGAGTGGACTAGGGGATAGGACATTTGCCACAAAGTGGTGGGTTCAGGTCCTGTCTGCTCTGATAGCAGCAGAGCCAAGGCAGCCCCACCCCTGCCCTATCCTGCCCCACCCCCAAAAGCAGCTGCCCTGTACAGCAATGGCTCCCTGTGCTGCCCCTCATCCACAGGCACTGACCCCACAGCCTCCAGTGGCCACAGTTCTCCATTATTGATCAATGGGAGCTGCAGGAATGGTGTCTGCTGGCAAGGACAGTGTATGGAGACCCCCTGCTCTGCCTCCCTCAGGGGCTGCAGGGACATGTCAACCACCTCCAGGAGCACAACCAACCATAGGGATAATTACTTCAGACATGACACATTAGGCATTTTAGTACTCCAAGAATTAAATGTAAGCATAAGAGAGAAATGAAAGTTCTGAAATGCACAGACCAGTCAAAAACCAAAAATAACCCACTTTGGAAGCAGGAAAAGTAGTAACAACCCCCCATGTATGCTTTGCGTCAGGAGATGAGCGAGAAGGACAGTGTGTTTGTGAGAATGACAGAGACACACAGAGTGTGTGAGTGACAGAGATTTGCAGCCAAGCTCCTCCATCCCCTTCTCTCTGTGTGGAGATGGGGTACAGAAGTGGGGGGGTAGGGACATCCTGACATCAGCACCCCCCTCTTCTCCCTCCCATACTCTGCACAGCAAGCAGGAAGCTTCCAAGGAACAGCTCCAAGGCAGAAGGGAGGAGCAGCATGACAATAGGTGGAGAGGCAACTGAAGTGCTAGCACTTGATGTTCTCCTGGCCAAACCAGTCAGGATCACCTGTCAGAGGCTCCAAGATCTACCTGTAGATCCTGATCTACTGGTTGGTGACCACTGTGCTAGGGCATAAGTAGCACAGTAGCAACCTTCTCTCTGTACCTGGGTTGCATCTTTGGTAGTGCATCTGTCAGAAAACATGCAGAATCTTTCTCAGCTTGCCTGGTGAATGGCAAGTTTCTAAACACAGAGGGCCAGATTCTGATCTCAGTTACTCCATGTTTACAATGATCTAATTCCATTGAAGTCAATAGTTATTTTGGATACACCCACTTGTAATTGAGATCAGACTCTGGCTAGTAGGTCCAATTTTATATCTAATACGCAAATTTCCCTCAGGGAATGGAAGTTTTTCCTATGTAGTAATATAGGATCAGGCCCCCAAACAGGAAAATAGCTAATTTTGGTAACACAGTCAGCATGCAAACTCTGTTATAGAGCATTTATAAATGGATATGTACCTTTAGTGGGCAAAGCTCTTCCTGACACTTGATACACATGCAGGCAGATTTATTGGTTTATGCGTTTTTAATGCCTCCAAGAATCATCTAAATAAGCAAATGGATTTGCAATGTAATCAGTGTTGTGTTGCTTGAAAAACTATATAATTGCAACAGAATTTAACTATTCCTGAGTTATTGCAAGAACTATTAGCAGCACACAGAAATGTATGAATTTCCTTAGTGTGAAACACTCCTATTTACAATAGTGCATATTGGTCATTATTATGAATTTTCTGAAGATTTTCCTTTGGCAATCAATGTCCTCTATATAAGACTGTTGTAATATAAAACAAGTAAATCTGCCCAGGATTTTCCACCCTGTTGTGTTTAGAGTTTTGTTTTTAAATCTAGTGATGCCATTAAACACTGTTTCCTCCCTCATCTTTACACCTATTTCCCTTGGGACCTGAATTATTTTCCCCAGGGGAGTTCATAGAATCATAGAACCATAGAGTTGGAAGAGACTGCAGAAGGTCATCAAGTCCAGCCCCCTGCTCTAGGCAGGACCAATCCCAATTAAATCAACCCAGGTAGGGCTTTGTCAAGCCGAGACTTAAAAATCTCTAGGGATGGAGACTCCACTACTTCCCTAGGTAACCCATTCCAGTGCTTCACCACTCTCCTAGAGAAATAGTTTTTCCTAATACGCAACCTGGACCTCTTCCACCACAACTTGAGACTATTGTTCCTTTGTTCTGCCATCCGTCACTACTGAGAACAGCCTTTCTCCAGCCTCTTTGGAATCTCCCTTCAGGAAGCTGAAGGCTGTTATCAAATCGCCCCTCACTCTTTGCTTCTGCAGATTAAACAGACCCAAATCCCTCAGCCTCTCCTCGTAGGTCATATGCTCCAGCCCCCTTAATCATTTTGGTTGCCCTCTGCTGGACCCTCTCCAATGCATCCACATCCTTTTTGTAGTGAGGGGCCCAGAACTGGACACAGTGCTCCAGATGTGGTCTCACAAGAGCCGAATGAAGGGGAATAAGCACATCTCTGGATCTGCTTACAATGCTTCTCCTAATGCACCCTAATATGCCATTAGACTTCTTGGCTACAAGGGCACACTGTTGACTCATATCCAGCTTCTCAGCCACTGTAACACCCAGGTCCTTTTCTGCAGAACTACTACTTAACTGGTTGGTCCCCAGCTTGTAACTATGCTTGGGATTCTGCCATCCCAAGTGCAGGACACTGCACTTGTTCTTGTTGAACCTCATCAGATTTCTTGTGGCCCAAGAGTTTCTCTCTTTTTGTATACACTTTCCTTGTGTGGAAAAACTTTCCTTAAATTGATCCTACTCAAAGGTCCTTGATAGTGGAAGGGTGTAGCTGTGGTTTTATAAACCACAGGGACTGTCAGATGTTTTGCAAAACTTTTTAAAAAGTTCCAGTGACTCTGAAGACCAGAAAGCACACCTTTCTCCTCTCCCCCGGTTTTGTCTGTTCAGATAGATCTCCACTGGGGTTAAGTTAAAGTGAAAGTAGGACACGGAGCCAGAGGTTGGCCAGGTTTGAAGTGGAGCCATCTGTTTCCCCGTCCTTGTAGCTGAGTGCCATGCAAATGCATGGCATACAGAACAACTTATACCTAAACAATACTAAATACGTCGTCCCTCTGCGTCCCTTCCAGCGGAGGATCTCAGAGCGCGTGACACAGACGTGAGGTTTCAAATTGATCATGGGAATTGCCTCTCTGTCACAGAGAGGGAAGCTGAGGCAGAAAGCGGCTGGCTCGGCTCAGGGCCGGCCGGAGAAACCAGTGGCCGCGCCGGGACAGGTGGGAGCCTCTCCCTGCTCGAAGCCCCATGCCGGACTACGCTGCCAGGCCAAAGTGCTCCCTAGTCGGGGGTATCTGAGATTGCTCAGCGTCGAGCCTGCCCTGAGGCCGTGTCCGTTCTCCTGCTGCTGGGCTGGGGGCGGCCCTTTCGCTCCGGGGGAAACCGAGCAGCCCAGCGTCGGCTGTCGGGGTGGCCGGAGCTCTCTCCCCGCGGCCCGCTGGGGGCTGGCGGCCGGGCCCCGGGCTCGAGCCAGCAGAGCGCTGCCGGGCTGGGCGTGTCGCCCGGCGCCCCTTGGGCCCGCTCGGCAGCGGCTGGGCCGGCGGCGGGCTCGCCACTAGCTGCGGGCAGGCGGCTTTAAAGGAGGCTCCCTGCAGGCTAATTATAGCGCAAGCCAATGAGCAGTTCGGCGGCGCCCCTGCCAGCCCCTGCCTAGCGAGCGGGGCTGGGCGGCAGCAACGAGCGCCCGGCGCCCTCCCTCCAGGCAGGCGGCAGGACCGCGAGCTCGGCTGGTCTCGGCGCTCGGGCGCGTCGGCGAGCTCAGCTGGGGCCGGCGCTCGGTGCCCGAGCTCGCAACTCCTCCCAGCGGCCGGTCCCGTCCCGGGCACCGAGTAGCGGGGCGGGGGCGCTGCGGTGCTCGGCTCGGCTCTGCCCCGGGGAAGGTGGAAATGGCCGGTGGCCGGAGCCCGGGGGTCTGGCGGCGGCGGCGCTTCGGGCTCTTGCTGCTGCTGGCGGCGGCCGCGGGGCTGGGCGGCGGGGTCTCTGCCGCCAAGTCTCCCAGCTGCCACGAAGTGAGGACGGCGTTTCAGATCCGGCAGATCGGTCCCCTCAAGCTGGTTCCCGACGTGCCCATTGCAGGTCAGTGCTGCCCTCTTAACCCTTCCCCTCCCCAGCCTCCTCTGGGACGTTTCCCCGCTTGAAAGCCCGAAGGAACCGGCTGTGGCGAAGCGGACGGAGGCTGAGCAGCACCAGGGTCAGCCTCGGGGCGAGGGAGACGGAACGGCCGGAGAGAAGGAGGGTGGGAGGATGCAATGGGCTTTCCGTAGGGGCTGCCACCGGCCGCAGTCGGGCAGAGTGTCCCCTTTAAGAGCTGGTGGAACTTTCCTCCTAGTCAGGTCCGGGCCCACGTTGGGCTGGTGGTGCCGGTTCCATGCAGCTTTTCTGAGTGGACGAAAGGGCCGGGCTCACGGGCCAAATGGGGGACCAAGGCCCCCAGGCTGAACTACACTTACATGTCGCTGCAAACTTTCCTGAATATGCTGACTCGTTTGCACTGTGGAGACCACAGTTCCCTTCAGAACAGCAGCTGTGAGTGTCTCTTCACTGGGATCCTGTGGCTTTTACATGCGAAACAAAACCATGCACTGTTGTGGAAGTTTGAGAAAGATTGAAGACAGAGAACAAAACAGGAATGTTTTCAAAATTCCCTCACATCTAACAATACTAGACCCTCTTTATCCTGGACAGTCTTGGTGGTCTGCTCCTTCCAGTTCGATTTTACACCCACTGTGCTTATGTAAACCACACACCTACTGGGTGTGCTGTACTGTCCCCTGTAGTGGCACCAAGACCACTTAAAGAAAGAATAATGAGTTTGCTCTACAGCATTCTCTGAGAGCCAGCTGGCTTTTAGCTCAATCAGAAGAGGCTCATGCACTAAGCTCCAGAGAACCCAGGTTTTGTTACACAGACCAGCATTACATTTATTGCCCAAGAAGCTGCGATTTCAACAGCCATCCCAAAAATAACTGTGGCTCTCTGGACGGGATAAGACTTTCAAAGACTCTTGGGTACCTGCCACAGAAGAGAGCATAGGAGGATAGCAGCAGTTTAGATTTATAGAGTCCAATTATCTCCTGACCTAACCTCATTGGAGAATTTGACCCATACAGTTTTGTGGAACATTTTATAGCACCAATTTTTAACTAGATCACAGGTAGGATAAAATTAAATACATTTGGGACACATTAAAATGAAAGGAATTTTTTTATAATTAGAAATAGCAGGTGCACTTTTGCTGGTTACATTTAAAAAATACATCTGATTTCACTAAAACATGTAAAAACAATATATATGAACTTACTGTTTTTAACCATACTTTTAACTTAAAAGATCTCAACTTTGTGATGTCTGGGAAAGACTTATGACTGGAACATGTCTCATAATCTCTTACATGGAAGATGGACTAATAATTGAGACATAGGGAGCTCTTACAGCCCTGGTCTACACTAGGGAGTTATTCCAAAATAACTCCCCTTATTTGAAATAAGAACTGGAGCATCCACACTACCAAGCCTGTTTCAAAATAACAGGCTGGTTACTTCAAAATAATAACTCCTGCTTTCCATGAGGAATAACGGTTATTTCAAAAGAGCAGTAGTGTGGATGCTCCCCTACTGCTATTTTGAAATATCTACTCCCCAGAGTCATTCAAAGTAATTACGCCCCAGTGCTTCCTGGGGCTGCAAGTCAAGGTAGTGCGTCCACATTAAGGGTGCCTGCCTTGGACTAATTTCGAGGCTTCCCTATAGTGTGGACATGCTATTTCAAAATAGTTATTTTGGGAGTTATTATTTTGAAATATAATAAAGTATAAATTTTAGTGCCCATAAAGTATAAATTTTAGTTTGTTTTTTTCTTTGCTTTCTCTGAACAGATGTACTCTAGCTTTCTGAGTCATGAGCAAGATGAACTAGGAAAAAGGTTCTGTTTAGCATGAATAAGGGGCAACATGGAGGTATAGAATAATAAAGAGAACCTAGGTTTTACATAGCTAATATTGTATCTGTAATATTTATCACATGTACATTAATGAATGGCCTATAGACTATATAAAGAGCTAGGATCAAAAGGCATAAGGATTATCAACCCTTATATTTAGGCCATAAGACAACTATTAGCTGCCTATGGTTAAGAAGAGATTAAGGTTATAGACGTGCCATTGCATAAATGTTTGGGTTTTTTTAACGCTTTCTCTAATAATTTGGGGCCTGATCCAAATCCCATTTATGGGAGTCTTTGAATTTCATCTTAACTGGTTTGGATCAGGACTCTGGACTAAATGGCCACCGAACTAAATGGACTGTTCTGTTATTGCATCTTCATTGTTTGAAACCCATTGTGTGTGGCATGAGTGCAGGTGATCAGTTCCTTCTCCTTTGTAAAGAGCTTTGAGTTTTGTGGATAAAAGTTCTATATGAAAGTTATGTATTTATTATTTGATGACACAAAGAGATTAATAAGAGCAATGCTTTGAAAACTTGAGCTATTTTAGTGGTCTCCTGGGCTAATGAAATACTAGACACCAGGAGCAGGTAAGCATTCCATAAGGGTTTGAGGGATAAGTATAAAAGGTAATGAAATGCGTAATGAGATTTGTCTAGACACAATGTAGATTTTGCTTCCTAAAATTTGTGGATTATCTTTGCAAAAGAAGCATTTCTTACACCTCTGTTTACCTGCTGCTAGATTGTGATCTTCTGGTCTGTCTCATATAAAGCAGGGCTCATACCTGTATCATCCCAGGAGCAGACCAGCAAATGAACCAGGGCCGGCTTTAGGAAGTGCGCGGCCCAATTCAAACAATTTCGACGGGGCCCCACAGCAATTTTGGTTGAGCGCAAAAAAAAAAAAAAAAAAAAAAGGCACAATCCCCCGCCAGTACACACACACACACACACACACACACACACACACACACACACCTCCCACGGCACAGGGAAACCCTGTGCTAAACTCACACCTCCTGTGGTGCAGGCAGCCAACGCACTCCTCCTCCGGGGCCGGCAGATTTGTATAACTTTTGGTGGTGCCCCATTAGCCACACCCCTTGACCCCATTAACCACGCCCTGACCCCCATTAGCCACACCCCCTGGCCCCCGTTAACCAGGCCTCTGGAGGTAACTTGCTCAGGGCAAGATGGACACATGACCAGAAGTAAAAGGGGTCATGTCACCTCTCTTGAAGGACTTTTCCCACCATCCTCCTACCAACAGGGATTAGTTTGGCCCCCACCAAACCCCCCTCATGCAACTATCCTGCAATTGCATTAACCCAATGTGTGTGACATTAACTCGGGGGCAGAGAGACTGGGGGAAGTGTTCCCTCTAAGGCTATATCTACACTCGCGGCTTCTTGCGCAAGAACAGCCATTCTTGCACAAGAACCCACAGAGCAGCCACACTGCCCGCCTGCTCTTGCGCAAGGAAATTTACAGTACGGCGTGGTAAGAGAGGGTTTCTTGCGCAAGAGCTATGCTCTTTTCTGACAAGTGTAACCTTTCTTTCGCAAGAGGGCAGTGTGGATGCTCGGCAGGGATTTCTTGCACAAGAAACCCCTATGGCTAAAATGGCTATTGGAGCTTTCTTGCTCAAGAGAGCATCCACACTGCCATGGATGCTCTTGCGCAAAATCACAGCTCACACATGGCAGTGTGGACATGTTCTTGCGCAAGAGTTCTTGCACAAGAACCCTTGCACAAGATGTTCTTGCACAAGAAGCCACCAGTGTAGACATAGCCTCAGAGTTTCCTCCCATGAGCAGAATGGATTTTGTGTTGTGCACCTGTACTGAGTTCATGTGGCTTGTTTGGATGTGCCACTGTGGCACCCAAGTTATTAATAAATGTTTTATAAATCTTTACCTTTTCTCTCTGCTGCCATGTCTCCTCCCCTTGCTCCATCAGCTCCCCTGGTGCCTGCTGCCCCCCAACTCTTCACCCTCCTCTGCTGTCCTGACTCCTGCCCTTCTCACTGCCCTCAGTCCTCCTGCGACCTGCCCACCTCCGCCAGCCCTTCTCTTCCCCCCTGTGCCCATTCCTCCAGTAGCCCCACTCTGATCATGTAAGCTACCTCTCCTCATCCCCTCTTCTAATACCTCCCTCTACACACCTGCCCTGCTTCTCTCCTCTGGTGCTGGTCCCTCCCCTGCAGGTGTCTGCCCTTCTGCTTCACCCCAGAATCCCCTGGCACCTGCACCTTCCCTTAGCCCTGCACCCTCCTGGTGCCTCCCCCTTCCCTTACTGCCCCTGCCCCTGCCCCCTTTGCCCTCTTTTTCCCTGATGCCCACCCCCTCACCACTCTCTGCCCCGTTCCCGTTCTGCCCCTCTGTGCCCTCACACATGACTTGCTCCATCCCCACCTTTCTCATGCCCACCTCTTCTTTCAAGCCTTCTCCCAGCACCTCCCCCTCTCCCCTCTAGCCCCCAATGCCCTCCTCTCCTCTCCCAGCATCACCCTGTCCCCCCTCCCACTGACACCTCCCCTCCTGCCCTTTTCCTCATTGTCTGCACTTGGCCCCCTGGCATTTGTCTCTCCTCCACCCTGTCTCTTGGTGCCTTCCCCTTTCTTCTCTCCCCCCCCCCCCCGCACAAGCCCCTTCCTCTCCCACCCCCTCCCCCTAGTTTCCCCCCTTCCCTACCTTCTGCCTTCCACTTTGCGGGGCCGGAGTCTGCGCTCGGGCCCCGGACTCTGAACCCGGAGCTACGCCATGCAACGCATCGTGGCCCCAAACAGTTTTAAAGTCCTGGGCCGTGACGTCATGTCACGCCTGGGTGTCCTCCCCGCCCACCTGCAACGCCGCACATGGCACCGGGGAGGGGGAGCCGCACTGGGAGCCGTGCACGGCAGGGATGGTCCGGGGCCGAGGGGGACGCTCTGGGGGCGGTGTGGGAGGACGCACGGGGGGGCCGGCTGGGGAGAGACCCAGCTCCACATATTGCTGGAGCAGGGCCCCCGGCTCTGAATATTAACTTGCTGCCCATGGAGCCCGGCACACTTCCGGGTTCAGAGCGCAGGGCCCCCTTAGGCGCGGGGCCCGATTTGGCCGGATCGGCCTAAGGCTGGCCCTGAAATGAACTGTGACCTGGAACACTCTAATTCTTCTCTTACTCCTTGCATGCTCTAGGAAGTGGAATACGTTGCTTCACCCTGTTTTGTGGAGCAGCTTCTTTCCTTTTGCATGACCAGCAGGCTACTCTTTTCCTGGTGGATCTGTCCGGGCTCATTGCACAACCTGTTCCTCTGCAATGGGGAGTAGCGGACAAGTAGCACCTGTTTGTCACACCGTGGCTAAGTCACAACCTGGGAGGGCTGGGAAAAGTAAGGGCAGAGGATGCCTTAGTTCCAGACATGCATGGGACTATCAAACCCATAATTGTTTCAGAAAGTTTACTCGGTAGTGGATGACTGTCTCTGTGGACAGAAATAAAAAAACCTCTTTCTGAAGAAACTCTCTAACCATAATAGAAAGATTGCCTGTTTGCTTTCCATTCTTTCGAGAAACTCCTGCCAACATGGGAGAAAGGGTTGTGTTCAGAAGGAAGAGCTGGCCTGTTGCTGTGCCTGTGCACAGTGCAGTTAGGTTTCTCAGTGAGTTTAGGGAAAGTTTGGCTCAATCTGTTGGGAAGAAGGAGCCTTCATAGTGTGCTAGGTTCACACCGAATGTCCCGTTACTTGCAAACATTCTCTTCTGTATGTCACTTATTTTTGAGAATAGCTGCAGATGTTTGAAATGTAATGTGCTTTTAAACTTTGCCTGACATGGACGTTTCTCTTTAATTTAGTAGGGGGAGAGAAGAAGTGCACAAAGGGCAATACTGATCTTCTCTGTGCATTAAGTGTTCCCAACTCCTCTGAACTGCTTAACAGTATCTGTTAGGCTATAAGGCGTACTATCTACTGTCCTGTTCATTAAGCGGTATGCTATTTCCCAGTACATTAGTTCTTCATTTGGTTACTTTTTGTGTTTGTGGGGTTTTCTTCCCTCTAGCAGGAAACCACACATTATTTTTACATAGACCAGCTTTTTTTTGTTTGTTGTTCACATTGTGGTATCACTTCCAGGCCTCAGACAAAGTCCCTGCTGCAGAGTCTACAATCTAATTCGACTATGGCCCTGAAAAGCTTTGCCACATCAGAATGAGTGGCTGAAATTATCTGTTCTGAATTGTAATTTATATTCATGTTTACCCTTAACATACAATAGGAGCAGTTATAGAGGGCCTAATCCAACATTTATTGAAACCAATGGAAAGAGTCCCCTCAGACTTCAGTGAGTCTGGCTCATGCTTGCGTGCACAGTTAGATAGTTGTGAATCATGGCTCCCTTTGACTTGGCCAGCTGTAGTTGTCTGATTTCTTGTAGGCATCACGGCTGAGGTGTGTTGTGATGAACTTTTTAGTTCAGTTCAGGGAAGGTTTGTTTCAAAACTGTTGTCTCAGTAAGAGGCAACTGTCTCATTTTTAGTGGTATGTGGGTTTTTTTGGTGAAGCTTGTGAACAGATGTAACAGGTCCAGTCCTGCCATCTACAGGTTGTCAAGTATTTACTACTCGTAGAAGGGAGAACTATACTGACCTGTAGAAATATGGTGTCAACACCCCCCCCCCATCCCACCACTGAAATAAAACTTTTCACTGTGCTCATAATTTACTCACTGTGGCGAAGCTGAGAGACTGAATAAGATCCATGTAACAAATGTTAGTCAGAGAACTGGAAGGAACCTCAAGAGATCATCAGGTTCAGTCACCTGCACTCATGCCAGGACCAAGCACCATCTAACTGCTTACCGTGTTACTGAGAGGTGCTTAGATACTACAGTGCAAAAGACCTGAACAGAATAGCATGTAAAATCTGAGCTGCATTGTTGCATATCAGGCTGAGGAGGGACACCTAGGGGGAAATATTTTTCCTCTATGAGTAGTTCCTGTTAAACTAATAAGAAAACAATTTTGAATGTCCTAAAGCACTCTCCAGATCCTTGTGTGGTAGAAATGGGTGTCGTTCCACTCAAGTCAATCATTATAGTCCCTGTTAATGACTTCAATGAAGATGGAGACTTGCACCATCTGAGGATCTGCCCTTTTGCTGTATCTGCAGCACACAAACAAGTCACTTCCTGAATGAAATTCAGTTACATGGCATTAGAGGAAAGGAGCCTGCATGCTGCACAATATTGTGGAGAATGCTCATCTGTTCCTGGGCAAAAATTTCCAAACCACTCCTTTACGAAAATATGTATTCAACTCCTTAAGGGCTCTTCACTGCAGAGAGAGGTCTGGTGTGGGCCAGATGCAAAATGTTCTCATTTCATTGGCCCTGGAACGCTTTGCCACATCAGAACAAGTGTCTGAAATTATTGGTTCTGATTTGCAATTTATAATCAAGTTTGCTCTTGACTCTAGTATATGCTGTTTTGGGTTCCAGGTCATCAGTGATGGAGTGCCATTGAAATCAATAGCATTGCACCAGGGACATAGCTGAGGAGTTGTGGCTGGTGTTGAAGTCTGATTCCATTAAAGCTTAGAAATGAAGCAGCTGTTTTAGCCAAAGCTCCCAGATTGTACAATGTTACCTTCTCCTATTTAAAATTCATGTGTACACTGGGTACATATTTGTTGCCTTCCTAGTGGCTTAAGGCAGTGGTTCCCAACTGCTCTTCTGCTTCCCCTTCCAGTGGGGCTCGGAGCACCTGGCTGCCCAGGCCAGTACGTAACAGTGTGTGCCAGGTGCCATGGTTCTCTCTAAGCTGCGCGCTTGTATAAAGGAAATTTCTACCCCTCCCACCTCCTAAGCAAAGCCATGCAGCAGTGTGGCAGGAGGTTCATTTGGGCTGCTGGGGCCAAAGGAACCACATGGGTGGCTGGCAGGTGGGCAGTTGCTTCAGCTGGCTGGAGCTGAGGAAACCACGTGGCGAGCAGGCGGGCAGCTATTCCAGCTGGCTGGGGCCGGAGAAACCATGGACGGGAGCTGTGGCAACTGCTCTGGCTGGCTGGGGCCAGAGGAACCAAGTGGCTGGTGGGCGGGAGGGGCGGTGGCTACTCTGGCTGGCCGGTAGTGGAGGAACCGCATGGCAGGAGGGCGGGTGGCAAAATAACACGTGACAGCTTACAATAAGTTGCCATAATGAATATGCAAACATGCATATTCATTATTTACCGTAATTAATATGCAAATGTGTGTGCTGGTCCCACAAAAGTTTTTTAATGAGTTTGCTGGTCTGCAGTATAAAAAAGATTGGGAACCACTGGCTTAAGGCATGTGGGCAGGGGACTGGACTCGATGACCTCTCGAGGTCCCTTCCAGTCCTAGTATTCTATGTATCCTGGCTCAGACTTGTGCCATACTTGGTAAAGCTCTAGTAGATAAACATCTCAGTAGATCTGGCTGGCTTCTCTTTCCAGCTCTGCTGCTGGATGACCTTGAGGAAGTTGCTCTGTACTTCAGTATTCTGCACTGTAAAACGGGGATAGTGATAATTCTTTGGTGAGATGCTTTGAGCTCTGCAGAAGAAAAGCAGCTTTAAAAGAACAAAATACTCTGCCTGACTGTGAGCATTCTCTCCTGAGTCTCTTCATTCCTCCAGCAAATTCCTTCTTGGTGTCGCTACCTCTATAGCAACCAAAAGACAGAACTATGTAGCACTTTAAAGACTAACAAGATGGTTTATAGGTAATGAGCTTTCGTGGGCCAGACCCACTTCCTCAGATCAATATGTGGAAGAAAATCGGCACAACCATATATACCAAAGTGATACAATCAAAAAAATGAATGCATGTGAAATTGACAAATCAAATTTTAGAACAGAGTGGCGGTGAGGGGAAGGTTAGTTTCTGTGAGGTAATGACATAGGGGTGATAATAGGGGAAGTTTCTGTGAGGTAATGACATTAGGGGTGATAATTGGGGAAGCTATCTTTGTAATGGGTGAGATAATTAGAGTCTTTGTTTAAACCCATACATAAAGTGTCAAATTTAAGCATGAATGACAATTCTGAAGCTTCACGTTGAAGTCTGGAGTTAAAGTCTCTTTGAAGCAATATGCATGTTTTAAGGTCATTGAGGGAATGATCAGTCTGGCTGAAATGGCAAGCAACAGCTTTCTCTCTGAGAGAGTGTCTTATGTCTGTTTTGTATGCATTGATTCTTTGGCGAAGTGTCTGAGACGTTTGTCCAATGTACATAGCAGACGGACACTTTAGGCACATGATGGCATAAATTCTATTTCTGGATGAACAGGAATATGTGTTCTTGATCTTGGCATGGTTAGGTCCAACAATGGTGTCAGCAGAGTAAATATGTGGACAAAGCTGGCACCGGGTTTGTTGCAAGGGAAAGTTCCAGGGTTGGTATTAGTGTGATATGTCCTGTGGTTGTTGGTAAGAATCATCCTGAGGTTAGGTGGTTGTCTATAGGAGACTATGGGTCTGTCTCCCAGAGCCTCTCGGAGAGTAGTATCCTGTTCCAGTATAGGTTGTAGTTTACTGATAATGCGTTGGACGGGTTTAAGTTGGGGGCTATAAGTGATGACAAGGGGTGTTCTATTGTTGGTTTTCCTGGGTCTGTCTTGAAGTAGATGGTTTCTGGGTATTCGTCTGGCTCTTTCAATTTGTTTTTTTATTTCTCCGGGTGGGTAATTGAGGTTTAAAAATGCTTGGTAGAGATCCTGAAGTTTCTGTTCTCTGTCAGTGGGATTAGAGCAGATGCGATTGTATCTAAGGGCTTGACTACAGACGATGGATCGTATGGTGTGTCCTGGATGGGAGCTGGAGGCATGTAGGTAACTGTAGGAGTCAGTGAGTTTTCTGTAGAGAGTGGTGTCTAATTTACTATTGGTGATTTGTACTGTGGTGTCCAGGAAATGTATCTCTCGTGTAGAATGGTCCAGGCTGAGATTGATGGTGGGATGTAGGTTGTTAAAGTCCATAGCGACCAGAGATTAGACTAGATTCCTGATCAATGGGAGGATGAATCTGAAATTCTCTCATCCCCCAGCTTCTCCACTCTGAGGGAAGACAGGTCAGGTAAGGCAGCAGTTACTACCTGCTTCTCTGCTGCCTCAAAGTTATAGGATAAGTGACTCTTCCTCCATTGTTTTTCTTAGCTATCATTTCATAGGTCTTCAAGTTCCATCCTTCCACCAGAAGTATGAACCTCAGCAGGTATGTTGCTGTAGAAACAGGCAGGACTTATGTTTCTATAACAACATACCAGTGGCAATATGTTCCTTTCTCTCCTTTCTTTCCTCCATGTCTTCATAAGTCTCTAGCTGACATGAGACCAGTCACCCATTCTGTAATCTCTTCCTCCCCCCCAGGTGCAATCCATATGCAGAAAATCTGCCTAAATGTATTTAGTTCCTCTAAAAATAGAATTAATTGCTGCTTTACAGCTAGATGGAAATCTTCAGCATCTTATCCCTGAGCAATATCCCCAGTGATTTTTGTGGACATTTGGGTCAGGTGAGCAAAATGTGTTTCAGTGATTGAGATCAGACACTTTTCTAAATATAACAAAGGAAAGAAATCCAACAGAACAAGAGGAAGATTGATGCCAGCCTTTTATCCTCAGGTTTATCTTCCTTTTCTCGAGCAGAAGCGGAGGAATTTGACCAGCCCCTAGTGTTCAAAAAAGGAAAAAGCAAATGGTCCCATAGTTGAAGTCCATAATCAAATAGTTATAAACATTCCTCAGAAATATAAAAGGAAGTAATTAGGGTTTAGTTATCAATGTATTGCCTTTCAGTCGAGTTGGGGACCCATTATGGATGTTGATCAATTGGGGGAGTCTTCAGAGAAGAGCCACAAAAATGATTTAAAAGATTAGAAAATATGCCTGAGAGACTTGGGGAACTCAGTCTATTTAGTTTAACACACACAAGTTTAAGGGGTTATTCCATCACAGTCTGTAACAACGTATATGGGCACCAGATATTTTAAAATGGGTTCTTCATTCTAGCAGAGAAACATTTTAGCATAACTCAATGGTGAAAGTTGGGAGACTGGAAATGAAGGATATATTTTTCAACAGTGAGTTCAGTTAACTTCTTGAATAACCTACCAGCCGCTACAGGGGAGTCTCTATCTCTGACCGATTTTAAATTCCAGATTGGATGTATTTCTAGAAATTATTTCTAAGAATTAGTCTGAGGAAGTTCTATCACAATAGTCCGTTCTAGCCTTGGAATCTATGAATCTATAAACTGCCTTAGATTCTTTTGAAATTTTCTGTCAGGAGGCGCACTGTGGATTTTCAGAAAGGCACACTTTCTGAAATTAAGCACGACTGTTCTGGGGATGATATCCTTAGCCTACATCCATATCCCTATTCATATTTGGAGTTCATGATTAAAAATAGACCACTAGCATTCTGGACATTCTGCCTGAGCAAGAGCTACTGAGTGAAAAAGGGGTAAGAAAACTCAGGAAGACAGATGACTGACTAGATAGCATTTCTCTTCAGGTTCAGAAAAGGAACTTTATATCCCTTTGTGTTCAAAACTTCAAACAGAGCTAGACGCTGTGTAGAATTGTTCAGATAGTAGGGAAACTTAGAGGTTCTAATCAGTAAAGGAAAGCTAATCCAACTGTCTCTGTCTTTTACTAGCTGGGGGATAGGCTTGGAAGTGCTTTTCTTCTCTCTCTAATTAAAAATGTGATAGTCCCCTCTGTGGGACATTTCTAGCCAAAGAACATAGGGATGCGAGAAGACATGTTCTTAAAGTCAAAATGCATGAGAGAGCTGTAACTTACTGCTTTCACACCACCATCATTATACCTGAGAAGAGCCATTTTCTCATGTATAGATAAATGTGAAGATAATACACAAAGTAGGTCCACACCCATTTTGCAGAAATTTTCACTATTTGTGTCCTTTGTTTCTGATGCCCTTTCTTTTCCAGTTTGCATCTGGCTTTTCTGCTTAGGCCCAACCCACAGAAGGCTGATTCTCAAGCCAAGCACTTGATGGCTCACCTGACTACACGGAAGAAGGGCTCTGATTAAGGCACTTGCTGAAATAGTGGGAAAAGAAAAGATTCTCTTCTCTACACCAGAAGTCACAAGGGGAATGTAGACTGTTCTGTAGGAGCTGGTAGTCCTGTCAGGTACATAACTTTGCAAGTTTCCAGAATAGGGATGTAAGCAACTAGTCAACTATCCGATAAGCTTAAGCTTATCGGATAGTCGAGTAGTGACTCAGCTAATTGCGCCCTCCTCCCTTGCTGCCTCTATCAGAGAGAGGCAGCAAGTGTGTGGGGGGAACAGGAGCAGGTGCTGGGGGGGGAGCAGCTTAAAAACTGGTTCCCCCTAGCACTGTCTGTGGACTGTCACCTGCTTCCTTCCGCCCCGCTGTCTCTATCAGAGGCAGCGGGGAAGATAGGGGAGGCTCTATAAAGCAGCCCATGTCCGCAGGAGTCCCAGCAAGGAGCTAGGCCCCTCCTGTGGACAGGTGCTGCTGCCACCAAACAGCCCCTGTTAGTGGCAGCCAGGGCTGGTTTCAGGGAGGGGCTGCTTTGGCCACTGTGAACAGAGCCCTGGCTGCCATGAACAGAGGTTGCTCTGGCACCAGCCCCTGTTTGTGGTAGACAGGGCTGTCTGCCACAAACAGGGGGTGGTGGACTCAGCGCAAGCCAGGGCCCAGCAATCCTGGCTCATGCTGATCACTACATTTAAAATGCAGAGTGGCAGTGCAGGTGGCTGCCAGACCCAGCACAAGCTGGGACTGCTCAGTCCCAGCTGGAGCTGGCTCCTGGAGCTACCCCCCCGCGGCTCTACAGCATGGTCCTATTGACTAATCATACAGTCGTTATGATTTGTATCGACTATATGATTACCCTGATAACCGCATTTTAACATCCTTATTCCAGAACCAAATTTCTCAGGTTCTTCAGATGAAGATTGGATATATCTAGACTTCATATCTTTCATTAGATGAGACTTCTCTGCCAGACCCAACTCCTTCTCCAGAAACAGTGGAAGCAGATACCTTCAAATTCGTCCTGTCCAAGAAGGACATGCTCATAGGCACTGGATTCTAGTCCTTTGTTCTAGATACTTAGCACCCATTAAAACTGGTGGGTACTGGATGAGTTTGGAAGAATTACCTCACAAAGATTTTAATAACAACTTGATAGATTTCATCACAGGCTAGGATGATCTATCTACCACCTGTTCTACAGGCTCTCTAGCTTCTATTGAACTTATTTATTTTGATTCTCCTAAGATCTAGTTGTTCTAATACTGAACTGTATCTCAGACTCAGAACAAGTTTACAAAAAAACCAAGGTTGCATGACATAGTCCTTTTAAATGCTGCTGGTTTCTTTACACTAGCATTCACGTGGCAGAAGTTGACCTGGTGGTAATGATGGTACTAATGTTTGGGATTTTTTTTTTAATCTACAGGCAGTAGAGTAAGACTTTTTAACTCTCTTTCTACTTACAATAATAGATTTTCTACAAAAAGTGGCAGCGCTAATAAAAAGGCACTAATATGATAAATGGAAACATGGCTCCCATAGTAATAGGTGGTATGTAAATCAATAAAATCAAATTAGTAAGACCCTATATGAGAATTAATCATGTAAACTGGCATGAAGCTGAGGATCATAAAATGCAAAGATATATGTAAAATGTACCTGGACAATACAGCAGACTTTTCTCTTATCTATAAACAAACATGTTTATAAAACCTATAGACAAAGTTCAGCATGTTGCAAAGACTTTGTAATTAGATCCCCATTAAATGAAAGCATAAAATGACACGATAAAAACATGTGCTTAATAATGCTTCATAAGGTACTCATCATCAATCAGTATAGAGTACATCTGCTTCTATGGGAAAATGTGTTTTGATGGATCAGAATTAATTTCCTAACAGCAGCCAAGTCTGTGACACAATGACAAGTTATGCCCAATCTTTCAATCTTGTCAGTCAGTTGGACTAGATATCCCTGTTTAATGTGATGGAATCATCTTAGTTTACATATTGTATGCGCTCTAACTACCTCTTAATATGAATGAAACTTGTATATCCTATATAAAGTACATTTGTAGGAAGCACCACTAGAGGGAACGATTTATAGGCTTCACCTAATATATAACAAATTATCTTTTTCTGTGGATAAAGAAAAATGGAACAATGGATTGTCACCACGTCCTGCTAAGCAGCTGTGGCCACGTGCTGGAAGTGGGGGAATTGCTTAAAGTAGAAAAATGTTTGTGAATGATATTTTATATTTGGATTTTTAAAGTAACTGTTCTGCCAGACCAACAGCTCAGTTCAGAAGGTTAGCTAATTCACACATAAGTATGATGAAACTGCCGCTGCAGTAGAAGGGGTTCATGGTGGTTTCTAGATCTGTATTTAGAAATACCTAGTTGGTTTTCCACCCATAGTTGGTTTTGCTGTGGGTTAGATATAAATGTTTTTATTAATAATGATATCCAGATTAGTACTTCACATGCCCTTAGGCCATGTCTACACTATGCAGAAGATCGAAGCTGCCGCGGTTGAGGATTCAGGGTTCAATTCAGTGGGACCTGCTCATTTGAACTGAGAGGGCGCCCCCGTCAGCGCTGGTACTCCTGTTCCTCACAAGGAGTAAAGGAAGCCAATAGGAGCATTTGCTGCCATTGACCTCCTGCTGTGTGGACAGTGATTTAAGATACGTCAACTCCAGCTATGTAATTAATGTAGCTTAAATTGCGTATCTTAAGTTGACCTTCTGCTCTTGTGTATTTAGCAAACACCCGTGTGATGCAGGATAGTATTTGTTGTTCCTATTTTGCAGAGAAGGAAGTAGAACCAGAGAGGTTAATACTCCTTTAAGACTACTCAGTGGATCACACAATGCCTGACCATGTGCCTATCCATGATGCCACAGGGCTATATATTGTATAGCTCAGATGTACAATATGCTAGACTCTATGGAATTGCAGTAATAGAGGTTTCAGCTTTTGTGGGAGAATGTATTATTAAAATAGGAGGTTTGTCATTCTCATGGTTTTTGGGTATGGAAAATTATACAGCGTGCTCCTCAGCACTATTCTATTATTCAACATTGTAATAGCACAGGGGTGGCCAAACTTACTGACCTTCTGAGCCACAAATGACAATCTTCAGAAGTTCGAGAGCCAGGGCACCTGAACCAGGGCTTAGAGCTTCAGCCCTGCTGAAGGTGTCTGACATGGCTTGGGGCTTCAGCCCCTCTCCTGCTGAAGCCTCAAGCCCCAGGTGCACTCTGGGCAGATTCTCCAAAACCCCTTCCTCTCTGCTGCACTGCAAAGCGGAGGTCCTGAGCTCCTCCCCTCCCGTCTGATAGGTGGGAAATGGGGGAGGGGTCATGTAAGCTATACTTTAACAGGAAAAGAGCTGCATGAGGCTCATGAGCCACAGTTTGGCCACCTCATAATAGCATATAAAGGCCCATTCAGTTGGAGACTCCATCTTGTTGGGTGCTATACAAATGCACAAAATGTCATGGTGCTTGACCCAGTGATCTCTTGTGTGGTATGACCTGCTAAACTGAAGCTCCTTTGGAGCAGTGTCTTTATTTCTTGTCTTGTACAGCACCAAGCACATTGTTGGCATTTGACATAGTACAGGTTGGACCTCACTGCCCCGGCACCCTTGGGACTGGACTGGTCCCAAACAAGGGGATTTGCCAGACCAGGGAAGGCCCCTCCCCTCCTGGCCTGTGCTGCCATTGGGTTAGGGCTCCAGCCTGCCCCCATTGCTGCCCCAGCCCCCCCGGTGCTCTCTAGATGCTGCTGCCCTGTTGCTGCACGAGCAGAGTGCCATGGCTGGAGCTCTGCAGCTGGGGCTGGAGCTCTGCACAGCTGGGGCTGGAGCGGAGGTCTGGGGCTGGAGCTCAGTAACCACCTAGTTGCACAGCTAGGGCTGGAGTTCCATGGCTGGGCACAGAGCTCTCTGGCCACTGCTGGGGCTGGATCTCCATGGCCGCTGCTGGGGTGAGAACTCCCTGCTGTGCCACGCAACCCCCTAAACACTGGATTGCCGTTGCCCCCTAATGCGCTCCTGCCCTGCCTCCAGGCCTCCCTGTTCCTGGGCTCTGTGGTCCGGGAACATCCATGGTCCATGCCTGACCACGCATGTTGCCAGACCAAGGAGTTCCGGTTAAGGAGGGTACAACCTGTACATGGCCCTCATTTTGATGTACCTTCATTGTGTGCAAACAAACAAAAGAGAAATTTCAGAGAATCACATTTAGAATCTCACAGTATCAGGTCATAGTAGCTTAGCACATCCCTAAACTTTAGTGGCTAAATGTATTCATTATGTCAACAAGGACCCTATTCATGAAGGGTCTATTCTCCATTCATTAGGCATGCATCATTCCCATTAATGCTACCGAGGGTTACGTTTGCATACTCAGGAGGAGAATAAAGCTTATGTTTACACATTGATATATGCAATTAGAAAAGACATTTTGTGTACTATGCACAAGAAGTGAATCAAATCTTTAATAAATGCCCTAACTTTTAAAATCTCTCTTTACTTCATTAAATATTGGTTTATCATGGAGAACTTTGAAAGATTCAGAGTTCTAGAGGGTATCCAGACAGTCAGTAAATACAAATATTACTAAGATGTTGTTAATAGGAAACCCATGTGGGAGCTTTTGGGTGTCTAGTACTTTGGAAATTCAGCATACTTCATATATCAAAATAAAGACCCAGGACCCTAACTGTGGTACCGAGTTTGGAAAAATCTTGAGTCGGATTAATAAGTGTAGAGTCTAGCAAGGTTTTCTAGTCTATGTACATTAGGGGTATTTCCATATACAGCTCTCTCACATACCTGACATACTGAGATTCTTCACTCTTCCGGGCACATCAAAGCAGGATAAAAAAGCTCAATGTTGCCTGAGAGAGCTTTTCAGTTCTGAAAAAGTTCTTCAATTCATTACTGTTTTCAACATGGATGATATGCAAAGCCAGCATTTTTGTGTTTGTTTTGTTGCAAACCATCCTTGCTCATTTGCCTTTTGAAAAGACCTGACTTTACAACATCTACACGTTCATTTCCACTTAGACTTGAACAAAGTAGCAGGACATTGGCACAGTCTTTCCTTTCGTTCTCTGTAAAGATGGAGTAAAATGAGTGCTGAGCAGTGAAAACACTACACTTGAAAAAGTTTACAGGCCAGATCCTCAGTAAATGTTCATCAGTGTAGCTCTATCAAAGTCTTGTCTCTGAAACTGTTTGCCATGCATATCTGTCCTGGTAGATACCTGTAAAAGGAGAGCAATATGTCTATTACAAAATTACAGCTTTAAGGCCATTGAACTCAATGGAATTATGTTAACTTAC
This sequence comes from Pelochelys cantorii, assembly GCA_032595735.1. Taxonomy (NCBI): domain Eukaryota; kingdom Metazoa; phylum Chordata; order Testudines; family Trionychidae; genus Pelochelys; species Pelochelys cantorii. The sequence goes on from CM064335.1 coordinate 46,820,387, forward strand.
ACTAGCTGAGGTTCTTTTTACAAAGGTTAATATTAGACTAAACATTTCTTCTTATGCATTGTAGACAGGTTATGGAACCACCTACCAAATGGTACATCAAATACCAGATTTAATAAAGCAAAACTCCCAAGCCGCTTCAATCCCCCATTGTGGCATAGTGAAAGGGAAGAGGATGGATACTGAAGAAACACTATTCACAAAGGGCCACATTTATGCATGTCCCACTGTGAGATGCTCATGAGAAATGCAGCATGATAACACAGAGCTGGAATGCTGCAGGTGCATGGAGATGGCTTGAGACATTGTTTGCACAAGATAGTATAGTATAGCCCTTCAATGAAGCAATCTTAATGACAGCACTGCTTACTGCTGGCTTGGAAGATGCTGGATATGCTCTCCCCTGTATTTTGGCCGGCTGATGCTATTCTATTTCATCTCATCTCATGCATATATCAGTGTAGTATCTGAACACCACTTTATCCTCACAGCATGCCTCTGAAGTATGGAAATACATATCCCTATTTCACAGATAGCTTTGCTGTTCCCTAAGGTCTAAATTCACAAAACTGTTTAGGTGCCTAAGCCCTATAGAGGATCTGATCTCAAATGACTTGCTTAAGATCATGCAGCTTGGGCTAGAGCCGGGAGATAAATCCAGGTCTCCCAACTCCTAGGCAAATGCCCCAACCAGGGATGCAGGCTTCCTGTCTATGCTGCATGAAGAAAAACTTCCTTTTGTTTTTTAAACCTGCTACCTATTAATTTCATTTAGTGACCCCCTAGTTATTATGTTATAGGAACAAATAAATAACTTTTCCTTTTTCACTTTCTCCACACCAGTCATGATTTTATAGACCTCTATCATATCCCCCCTTTAGTCTCCTCTTTTTTGTAAGCTGAAAAGTCCCAGTCTTTTTTAATGTTGATAAATGCAAAGTAATGCACATTGGAAAAAATAATCTGCACATGCAAAATGATGGGGAGTAATTTAGCTATAACCACGTAAGAGAGAGATCTTGGAGTCATTGTGGATAGTTCTCTGAAAACATCCACTCAGTGTACAGCAATAGTCAAAAAAGCGAACAGAATGTTAGGAATCATTGAAAAAGGGACAGGGAATAAGACAGAGACTTATTGTCTCTATATAAATTCATGGTATGCCCACATCTTGAATACTGCGTACAAATGTGGGACTTTTCAGCTTAGAAAAGAGGAGACTAAGGGGGGAGATGGTAGAGGTCTATAAAATCATGACTGGTGTGGAAAAAGTGAATAAGGAAAAGTTATTTACTTGTTCCCATAACATAAGAACTAGGATGAAATTAATAAGTAGCAGATTTAAAAAAATAAAAGGAAGTTTTTCTTCATACAGTGCAGAGTCAACTTGTGGAACTCCTTGCTACAGGTTGTTGTGAAGACCAGGACTTTAACAGGATTCAAAAAAGAACTAGATAAATTCATGGAGGTTAGGTCCATCAATAGCTATTAGCCGGGGTGGGTAGAAATGGTGTCTCTATCCTCTGTTTGTCAGGGGCTGGAAATGGGTGACAGGAGAGAGATCGCTTGATGATTACCTGTTTCTGTTCACTCCCTCTGGGGAATCTGGCACTGGCCATAGTCAGAAGACAGGATACTGGGCTAGATAGACCTTTGGTCTGATCCAGTATGGCCTTTGGTCTGATCTAGTATGCTAGCAAAAATGAAAGATGGGGGTTATGTAGTTGGGAAGGCCATACTGTCTCAGGTACATGGTATGCTACCAGCTGGCTCTCCCTTCAGTGCTCATCAAATGATAACTGGAGTTTTTGTGTGGCTACTGGGCAAGAGGAGCCAGAATGTATCACAAATGGAACAATGGCACGTTAAGGTTGCCTCCCAGCAGGATGGTACATGATCTTAGAGGTACGTGAATTTATATAGGCAATCTGGAAGAGTGTTATAATCATAGAATACCAGAACTGGAAGGGACCTTGAGAAATCATCAGGTCCATTCTCCTGCCCTCATGGCAGATCCAAGTGTAACCCACACACCTAGTGTGGTTCACTGTCCCATGCAGTGGCACCTAGACCACAGCAACAGATAAGAACAAGAGACCTCTACAGCATGGGCTGAGCGTCAAGTGGCTTTTAGCTCAAAGGGTAGAGGCTGGTATACTAAGCTCCAGAGCTCCCAGGTTCAAATCCACCTTGTAGTGGTTACAGATCATCACTGATAGATGTCTATCCAACCTGCCCTTATATGTCTCCAGGGATGGACATTCCACAACCTCCCTAAGCAATTTATTCCAGTGTTTAACCACCCTGAGAGTTAGGAAGTTTTTTTCTAATGTCCAACCTAAACCTCCCTTGCTGCAGTTTAAGCCCATTGCTTTTTATCCTATCATCGGAGGCCAAGGAGAACGATTTTTTCCCCTCCTGCTTGTAACACCCTTTTAGATAATTGAAAACTGGTGTCATGTCCACTCTGTCTTTTCCTTTCCAAACTATAGAAACCCAATTCTTTCAGCCTTCCATCATAGCTCATGTTTTCTAGAGCTTTAATCATTTTTGTTGCTCTTCTCTGGACCTTCTCCAATTTTTCCACATCTTTCTTGAAATGTGGTGCCCAGAACCAGACACAATACTCCAATTGAGGTCAAATGAGCGCAGATAGAGCTGAAGAATCATTTCTCATGTCTTGCTCACAACACTCCTGTGTGAGAGCTCCTTCCTAGACAGTTGCTTCCCATTCTGTATATGTGAAACTGATTGTTCCTTCCTAAGTGGAGTATTTTGCATTTGTCCTTATTAAACTTCATCCTATTTACCTCAGGGGATTTCTCTAGTTTGTCCAGATAATTTTGAATTATAACCCTATCCTCCAAAGCATTTGTAATCCCTCCCAGCTTGGTGGTATCTGCAGACTTAATAAGCATACTCTCTATGCCATCATCTAAATAACTGATGAAGATTGAACAGAACCAGTCCCAAAATTGACCCCTGCAGAACCCCACTTGTTATGACCTTTCAGCATGACTGTGAACCATTAATAACTACTCTCTGAGAATAGTTATCCAGCCAGTTATGTACCCACCTTTATAGTAACCACACCTAGGTTGTATTTCCCTAGTTTATTGATAAGGTCATGAGAGACCATATCAAATGCTTTCCTAAAGTCAGTATAATAAGTCAGAAGATGAGAAGGCGAAGTGGAGCCATACTCAGGAAATTAAGAACTGTTAAAAATTATTACATTCAAATGAACCAGTAAAGGAGTGTCTTCAAATTTAATGTTCTTAGGAGAGTTAGACAGTGGAGTCATATAAGCTCTCAGTTTTGTCAAAGTCTAAGAAAATGTATTTATTACCGGTTAGAATAGTTCTGGGTTTAGTTGGCTAAAATATCACCTCAGTTTCTTGCTTTATGGATTCAAGCTTTAATGAATCAGATTTTCCGTTCGTAATCTGGGTTGCCCTAGATAACTCAGGAAACTTAAAAATGTGCCTTCCCAAAAAAGTAACTATGACTTAACTGTATCTATATGTGAGTCTAAAGCTTTTGGTATATTCTTTTGTCACTGAACACTGACCTACCATTCTCTGTATCCTTCCTTCACAGAAATAACTCCTCTGAAGAGAAATCAATTAAAATGCTAATATACTTTCCTCTTAAAGGTCTGTTGATTTAGACAAGAGTCTGTAATTTAATTCTAGGGATACTATCACAAATGCTGGTTTCTTAGATTAATAACTAAAGTGGAATTAGGTCAGTTTATGTCAATTTGCCATGGTATGTTTTTCTGGAGGCTGCCATCTTGTATTCAGTTTCCATTTCAAACACAAGTCTATTGCTTTTATGGGTGTGAAGATACCGTCCAAATGAGAACAGAGTGTAGCCAATGCATCATTCTTTTGCCTAAGTTCACAACCATCTTGAAACAGCAGCACTGAGCATAAATGAACAAAGGAAGCAACCAAGGAGAGATGATGACCTGAAACTCAGCACAATGTACTATGAGTGGTGTCTTGTTTTGGTGCCTAAGGTGGGAGAAGCCTGGATTAATATTATAAATTATTTATATGTATGATGCCTCACGGCCCAGTGTGCTAGGTGTTGCACAGATGAACGTACTAATGGACAAACCTGGCTTTGAATTGCTGGCAATCTGTGTAGTAAAAACAGCTAAATATAGGTGAGGATAAATATCCTCATTTTACAGATGAGGAACCGAGGCACAGACACACTGTAGCTTGCCGAAGGTTAACATAGCCTTTTCCATCAGCACAGCTGAAAGTGTTTCATAGATTTTCATGTTGGACTCCACATTTTCCTGGCTTTTGGAACGGGCTTGGAGAACCCTTCATCTTTCCCATTTTTGAGGTGAAAACCAGTGTTCCGTCTAATTTTTTTCCATCCATGGGTAGATAGAATTTTGGTATATGCACCAATATTGAGATAACATGTGTATATGCACCACCAATACAAACAAAAAACCTAAATATATATATTTTTAAAAATTAATAGATGTGGAATAATAAAACAAGGCATAATTAACAAGGTCACTGCTTAAGATATTTAATATGAAATCAAATAAAAATTAAATTAACACTTCCCTTGGAGTATATGTATTTATCATCCTTTCTAAATAGTGAACACACCAAAATGTGGTATACTCAAAACAGCTAAATAAAGAAAGGCATGGCCATTAAGTGAAAGCATAAAAATATGCACCAGAGGCCCAGTTTAATAATTTACTCCTCCTACTATACATAATTCTGCAGGGAAAGCTTCCCTCAAAAAATAAAGCATCTGCATGCTATGGACTTTGCAGTTCACTAAACTATCTCTGCATGCATGCATAGGTCAGCTTTAGGATGCTACACAAATCTGAGTCAACTAGAAATAGTCATGCCTCTTGCAAATATTCAGACAATATTTTCTGGTACTGGAAAGAGTATAAAAGGCTAATACAATTTCTAAGAGATATCAACTCAATTAATACTTCACACACAGAAAAGTAAAAATAAATAATAAAGCAACACAGAGAGCAAACAAATGACACCACTGAAAATACAAGGCGAAGTAAAACAAGTGGTTGGTTATGTGATCCACACACTATGCAAATACAACCGAACCCTGTGGAAAAAGGCAAAGTTTTCCTGGTTTCACACTGTTTCACCAACTTAAAACATCAGAGTAGGCTTATTAAATTTTTACACCCCCCAACCCCCTTTAAGGAAAAAGAGCATTTTAACACAGTAGCTTTGGAGTTCGCATCCCTGCTACAAAGATCTTGCAAATAACATCTTCATCTTATAAAGCATAACACTATAGCTAGTGCTTGTTACTTAGGAGTCACTGAAGTGCTCTGAGAAGCCAAAATGGCACTAGATAACAAAGATCTGGCCTTAATGGGTTTCAATACCTGTCCCCAAACAAATTAAAAAGCCTAACAGAAATCACTTGTTTGGAATCCAGAATTGTTTGGGAAGAGCCATCTCTCCAGGCCAGTGCCGCTGCAGTCCCTGACCTGGGGCTCAGACGTGCCAGGTTAAATATACAAGAATTTTGATTCCTTTTAAAAAATAAACCACAGTTACTGGAGTTATTCCCCAGCCAGAACTTGTCTCTCTTCCCAGCCCCCAGGCAGCTCATCTGGGGCTGAAACAGAGTCAGATTCTTCTCTGCCTGCCCCCAGGCAAAGCTGGAGATCAGACTTGCAGTCTTTCCCAGCCCTACAGGCAGCCTAGCTGGGGCTGAAATTGAGTGGGATGCTTCTCTGCCTGCCAGCTGCTGCTGCAGTAGGGGCTTTCCCTGGCTGTCGCTGGCAGCCCCACTGGGAGTTGGAGGCCCCAAACTTAGTCACGAAGCCCAGCTGACCCACTGATCCTCACCCACCTCCATATTCAGCCCCTCCCCGCAACTCACCTTCCATGTCTTTTTGAGGGTACAGGAGGCACCTAATTAGTGGAACCACATCCAAGCCTCCATTAATTAGATGTGCGGCCCTTTATTTCTTCCTACGCAGGTGCACAAGCAGTCACCCTCTGGGGAACTGTGGTAAGAACGTCTGTTTTAGAATCCAGGACCTTAGTTTCAGCAGACTCTGTTCAGAAATAGATCCTACTGCTAAACTCACCGGCTGTGTCTAGACTGGCCAGTTTTTCCGGAAAATCAGCCGCTTTTCCGGAAAAACTTGCCAGCTGTCTACACTGGCCGCTTGAATTTCCGCAAGAACACTGACGATCTCATGTAAGATTGTCAGTGTTCTTGCGGAAATACTATGCTGCTCCTGTTCGGGCAAAAGCCCTCTTGCGCAAATGCTTTTGCGCAAGAGGGCCAATGTAGACAACGTGGTATTGTTTTGCACAAAAAAGCCCCGATGGCTAAAATGGCAATCAGGGCTTTCTTGCGCAAAAGAGCATCTAGATTGGCCAGGGACGCTTTTCCACAAAAAGTGCTTTTGCGGAAAAGCTTCCATGCCAATCTAGACGCTCTTTTCCGCAAGTGCTTTTAACGGAAAACTTTTCCGTTAAAAACATTTGCGGAAAATCATGCCAGTCTAGACGCAGCCATCCAGTAGGGGCAGGAACCTACACTGGATACAGTTAACTGTGATGGCCCAATGCTGGGTAGGACAAACCTACCTTGCCCTTTGCAAATGGGCAAGAAGCCTCTTCTGATGTGATTTCACTGTGGACTTTCTCTCATCCCGTAAATAATTACTCTCTTCTCATTGCAACTGTAATGGAGAAAATGCCAGTTTGTATCTAGAACAACCAAGCCGTAATCCACAGTTAAAGTGGAGAAAAGGAAGAAAAGAAAAAGGAAGGAATGGGGAAGGGAAAGTGAAAGACCTGTTCTCTCTCTCATTCGAAGAACACTTTATATTCCCCAGAAGAGGAAGGCTGTATTCTATTGGGGCTGTGGTGTTTCTTGAACAACTTGAAGTGAGTTCAAATGAAAACTTTCCTTTGCTCATCAACACTAACCACTAGTCCTAAAGCCTACAAATTTGCATGGGGCTGTGGCCTATTTTCTATGAGATGACTGAAAGAGCTTGGCTTATGCAACCTAAGAAAGTGAAGGCTGGGAGGGGATATCATTGCTCTCTGGTACTACATCAGAGGTTAAATGTAGAGGGAGGGAGAATAGCTATTTAAACTAAAGGACAATGCTGGTGCAAGAACACATGGGTATAAACTGGCCATGAATAACCAAGCTAGAAATTAGATGAAAATTTCTAAGCATCAGGGAACCTGGAACAGAGGTTCAAGGGTGGGGGGGAATAATCTAGCTTGTGTGGCAAGGGCCCCTGTTACCCCAGCCACCACTGGGCTGGTCTCTCGCTCCTAACCCCAGGCTACATCTACACTGCATACACTGCACACACATTCTTGCACAAGTAAATTTACAATACAGCGTCAGAAAACAGGGCTTCTTCCAGAAGAGTTATTCCTCTCTCTACAAGGAATAATCCCTCTCCCCACGAGGAATAATCCCTCTTGCATAAGAGCTCTTCCACAAGAAGGCAGTGTAGACAGGCAACATGATTTTCTTGTGCAAGAAACCCCTATGGCTAAAATGGCCATCAGAGCTTTCTTGCGCAAGAGAGCATCCACACTGCCATGGACGCTTTTGCACAAAAGCACATCTCTTGTGTAAAAGCACATGGCAGCATGGACACGCTCTTGTGGAAGACCTTTTGCACAAGAACTCTTGCGCAAAACAGTTCTTGCGCAAGAAGCCTGCAGTGTAGATGTAGCCCCAGAGTTTGGGGTTCATAGCAGGTGTCGGTGGTAGGGAGCCCAGCCATGCCTCTTCAGGCTCCCTCCCTAGCTGCCTCCACTTAATGCTGTGGTGGGTGGGTTGGTTTTCTCTTTCTCCACCACCTCCCTTCCATCCTCTCTCTCCAGCTTCCAACTGCTGAGGCTTTTAAAGGCCTTCAGTCAGCCAGCAGAGCAGTCAGCTGGCCCCAGTCAGCCTGAGCCAGCTCCCTCCCAGCTGCATCTAATTGGCCTGCAGCTCTCTACTTCTATTTCTAGGGTTTTTTACCCTTTTGGGCTGCCTTTTCCCCTCTCTGCAGCAGCTCCCTGGCCTGACCCTGCCACACTAGTTTGAAAACGTAGCTTAATAAGTTTTTGAACAGCATTGTAAAATAGGGTTCCCTGTGACAGCAGGGGACTGGACTAGGCCCACAAAATCTCTGCCAGTCCTATGTTTTACACGACCTTTCATTGACTTAAATGGGTTTTATGAAGCTAAAAGCCCGATAGTGTATGGATAGGTATTATGTACTGTATTTGCTAAGAGATACCGAATCATAATTTGACAGTATCCCTTGGGTGCATCCCACTTTCTCCAATAGTTCAGCTGTGCGTGGCATTGGATAGTTTTCTGGCCAAGTTACAGCATTTAGCTTATGGTAGTCCATGCAAAAGTGGACTTCTCCATCCAGCTTGGGAACTAAGACTACTGGAGAGGCCCATGCACTCTCAAAGAGGCAGATTACCCATCTCTAACATGTCCTTGATCTCTTCTTTCTCTATAGCAGTTTTGTCTGAAGGTGCAATCCGGTATGGTTGGACTCTGAGTGGGTGAGCGTCACCTGTGTTAATGGAGTGGTACTCCCATTCAGGCCATCCGTAGAGTGGCTGAAAACATCAGTGCAAAGCTGATACACAGTTCCTTGATTTGCTATTGCTGCTTACGGCTGTGGCTCATGGAGAGAGTTACCTCTTCAGTTCCACCCTTGCCTTTCCCTTCATAGTAGGCTCCTTCAGGCCACTCAGCATCATTTCTCTCCTGGGCTGTGAACTAAAGAACCTTGAATTCTCAGAATAAAAGGGTGTCATGATGCATTTTAGGCTTAAGGTTAGGGTCTGGGAATTCTATTAAGTAATTATCTGTTTCTATGTGCTCTCGGACTGTGAACAGTTCGTCCCACGATGTTTCCATCTAATTAGCCTTGAGCACCTTCAAACCGTGATTTGATCACACTCTCTGACATGTTTATCATACCAGGCCTTCTGTTCTTGTTGAGTACCCTAGAGGTTTTCTTGAGCAAGGGCTCAAGTTTCTAATGGCATTTTGCAGTTTGTCTATGAAATCCAGAATGTTAGTCCCAGGAGATGGTGTAACCCCCTCCCATTGCTGCTTTACTAATTGCAATGGCCCCTTAACATCATGGACATAAACAAATTCAAAGGGTGAGAATCCCAAACTGGTACAGTTCTGTAGGTAAACAGTAACTACTTCAACACTAGGTCCCAATCATTGGATTCACGAATTTGCATATCCTGGCTCCCAAAAGTTCCATTAAATCTCTCCACCAGGTCATTTGTCTAGTGGCGGTAAGGGGTAGCAGCCAAGTGGTTCACTCCATGAGTTTCCGAAAGAAGTGTCATGGTCCCTGCCAGAAAATGGTTCCTGAATCTATAAGGATGTCTGAGGGCCATACTAACCTGACAAAAATATCTGTTAGTGCCTGGCACAAAATATCTTGGTCTTGACGTTCCCTAGAGCTACTGCTTCAGGCTATTGCATGGCAAAATCCATGAAAGTCAGTACATACTGTTTTCCTCTGGGTGTCTTTTTAGGGAAAGGACCCAGAATATCCACAGCCACATAGTGGACTGGACCCTTTATTATGGGGAATGGCTGGAGAGGTGCCTTGACCTGGTGTTGGGCTTACAAGCCCAGACATAGACACATTCTTGTCCATCCCTTCCCAGAGGAAAGATTTCCCTAGTCAGTCTTTAATGCTGCTTACACTAACATGGCCAATAGGGTGATCGTGGGCTAAGCTCAAGAGCCTTACCCTATACTTTGTTGGAACTACCAACTGTCTTTGAGGCTGCCAGTTCCTGTGCCCACCAAAAGAGTTTCTTTGGATAAAAGTCCACATTTTATCACAAATCTGGACCTGTTAGAAGAGCTGAGAGGTGGTGGGTTGCTCTGGGCTGCAGTACAAGTTTCTTTGAGGCTTTTATCTGCTTCCTGCTTGGTCTGGAACTGCTTCTGTGGTGCTGGACACATCAGCTCCCCACTGGCCCATGGACTTGGGCTTGGTCCCTCTGGAAGTGATGCAAGTAATGTGGGTATCTCTGCTGGCTGTGAATTGCTCTCTGCTGGTCATTGGGTAGTGTTGCAGACTCTGGCAGAGCCTCTCGCATAGGTTCCATGGCACCCTCTGCTGGTGGCTCCAATTCTGGCAGTGGTTGCTTCACTAGTTCCAGCTTTTGGGCTGGTTCTGTCTGGATTCCAGGGACTGGAGCCACTGCTGCTGGTCTGGGGTCTGTTTCCGCCATCTCAGTCTGGGTCTCCAGCTGTGGGGTGTCTGAGGTTACAGATTGGGCCCTTGTAAAAGGCTCAGGTATGGAATTAGGCATGGAGGCCTGCTTAGCTCTGCTGCCAGTGACCATTCCCACCCTCCTGACTTGTTTCACATGGTTGGCTAAGTCTTCTTCCACCAGCATAGGAATCAGATAATCATTGTAGACTGCAAAAGTCCAAATTCCTGACCAGCCCTTGTACATAACAAACAACTTTGCTGTAGGCAGGTCAAAACAGTTACTTCAACTGTAACTTGGGCCTCTGGGTCAATGAATTCGGGGTCCACTAGGGACTGGTGGATGGCTGACACTTGTGCTCCAGTATCTCTCCATACAATAATCATCTTTCCACCCACACTCACAGTTTGCCTTTGCTCTGGGGGTATCTGAGAGACATCTGGGCCTGAGGACTCTTGGTGTGACCCTGGTGCAATGAACTGCCCTCTGCTGGTGCTCTTGGAGCAGTTGGCTTTCACGTGTTTCAGTTCATTATGTTTAAAACATTGCGCAGCTTGCTTGTCACCAGAACAAGGTGGGTTACTAGAGAATGGGGTGGTGGGACTAGTCACTGAGGTGTAGGCCCTTAGATTGCCCTCCAGGGTTGGTATACATTCTCTAGGCGTCCCGTCTGATATCCCCACAAACTGCTGTTCTGTTTCTCTCCATCCCTGCACCCATCTCGCTCCAATACCTCCTTCCTCTATTATTGGTTTTGGGCTTCCTATCTAGAATGTATCTTTGTATCTCTTCAGGAACACCCTGTAGGAACTATTTCATTCTCATCAGGTGAGATAACTCTTCCATAGTCTCACTATTTGCTCCTGATATCCATGGATCCCATTTTTTGTCATGCTGGTAGGCTTGTTGGGTGAATGCTATGTCTGGTTTTCACCTTAGTGCCCTGAAACAGACCCCATCCTAATTCTGGCCTTTTGTTTAAAAAGCTCTTAGTTGTTCCTCTTTTCCCTAGGCATTTCAGCTGCTACTTCCACTAAGAGTCCACTGAGTTGTGGCCTCAGCTACAGCATGTACTGGTCTGTGGAGATGCTGTACCCAAAGCAGGCCCTTTCAAAATTCTCTAAGAAGGTCTCTGTGTCATCTCCTGCCTTGTGCACTGTGCACTTCTTAGGTTGGCTGGTTAGTCGGTGTAGGTGGAGTTCTCAGCTTCTCAACTTTCTCCAGCTCAAAGCATCTCTGCTTTTCCATTGCCCCCCTCAGGCATCAAACGAAAAAAATCCCCCAAACGTTCAAACATCCAAGGGGAGAAAAATGTGTCCTTTTAAATCCTTAGGCTGTGCCCCTGGTACAAAATTATCCCACCAGTGCTGCCACCATGTCAAGGATGTTTCTCACTTGGGCACTTTGACTGCAGAAGGTGGGGGCCCATAAGAGAACTTAAAATACCCTGCCACTAAAAACTCCCCAAGGTCACAGATTCCCTGACTTTGGTAGGGCCACTACCACCACCCTAATGCAAAAACCCCTTGGAAGCCAGGAAGGCTCATTTGGGAACTTCTTCCTATGGGGTAACCCAAACCTGTTTAAACCTCCCTCATCTCTTAATAGCTGACCTTCCATCTTAGGCACATGCACACGGAACCTCCTGCTTTCTAGGACACAGGAATCAGATCATAATCTTAAAAAGGTGTTTTTATTAACAAAACGAAGAAGATATATTTGATAAAGCATAATTGATTGCCAGGTGTTACAGAGCAACTTAAAAAAAGCAGATTAAAGCACAGAGAATTGCTTCTCTCTTGATTCAGTTTAAAAGTTTTAGTGTATCGGGGGGGGGACAGCTTCAGAGCAGAGGAGTTTAACCAAACTAACCCCCCCACCCCAAAGAAAATAACCTTCTCACTAAATGTCTAACTAAACATTATCTATTCACTTATATATCTTTTGTTCCAAGGATTAGTCTTTCCTTAGGCACTGGAAAATCCATGCCTTTATTCCTGGCTTAATTCGTCTCTTCCCCAGCTCCTGCTCTGAACTCACACACAAAGGAGACTGAAGCAGGCAAAACTGTTTCATTTCAGATCTCTCACTCTTCCCATTGGTTCTCCTGGCTCCCTGCCAACATTTCCTGGATACCTACTGTTCTGGGTTTAACCCTTTATAGGCAATTTAATTAACTGAATGCTGGGATGTCTAGAAAAGGGAGCACCCCTCCCATCTATTACAAATGCCATTAGCCTATTGTGGTCCTGAAAAGCATAGAGAGAGAGGGAGATTTACTGTGGTGCTGTAAGAAATAGTGTGTGAGATTTTTAAATAGATTAAATGATAGCATTTGTGCTATGGATACTGCAGGACGTAGAAAAGCAAGAAGGAAACTAAACTTTTTCAGTTGATTTGTCACAGTTCTGGGAATTTGTCTCATGATAAGTGTTAGGGGAAAGTTACAGAAACAACATCTTAGTATTACAATAAATACTATGATGCTGTTTCTACTCACTTTGCTCATGACTCCTGTTGCAGTGCTTGTATCTGTGGAGGCCTGCTTCTCAGCTGGAGTAAGTCGCTGTAACTCCATTGACGTTACATGAGATCTAGGGTTGATAAGCCCTTCCCCATTCACAACCTTATCACTAATGAAACTTAAAAAACAATGAATGGTCCTGCAGCCCCTTAGGCCTCTGTTGATGGAGCCATGTAGATTAGGCAGGACGGCAAAGGGAAATGAAGCTGCGATTTAAATAATCGCCGCTTCATTTAAATCAAAATGGCCACCGCGCTGTGCCCATCAGCTGATTGTCGGCACAGCGTGGCAGTCTAGACGGGGATCTGCTGACCCCAGAACCCTTTGTCGGCAGATCCTTTATGCCTCATGGGGGGGATCTGTAAAATTGTAATGGATTGAAAAGGGGTCCGTACGCTCGAAAATGTTGGGAGCCTCTTCTCTATAAAGTAAAATCTATGGGTCCAAGCCCCAGCTTGTGTACATTGGGTTATTGCCATTGAAATCAGTAGAGCTAAGTCATTTTACATCAACTGAGGATCTGGCCCTTACTTCAGAAAATAGCTTTTGCAGAACCCTTAGAGGGTTAAAAAAAATCTCCAAGAACTGACCATTTCCCACCTGCTGTGAGTGAAAGTTTTGTGATTAAATTCCTGTGCATCAAAGCGAATATTTATTTCAAAGGTGAATTTTGATTTAGATTCATGGGATTTCATTTTAACTCCCAGTCTTATTTTAGCATGGAGGGATCTATGAATATACCTCTGAAGACTGGTTCTGCTGATGCCCATGGTGAACATCTCTTTGACTTCTGTTGGCCTTTGGTCCTAGTCTTCAATTGACACACATGGCCACAGCTCCTCTAGTTTCAATGATCAGGAAATAGTTCTATCAAGCTGGGAATGGTGCATGTAAAGCAGAAATATATGTACAGTTAGTAAGATGCCCATTCCAAAAGCTGATTACAAAATACTGAGGTACTCCGATACCATGGTTATCGGTGACCCTACAAAAAAGTATCTAGGTAAGGGGATGAGCTTTGCCAAGTCTATAGTGTTCATCTGTCGAGTGCATTTTTTGTGGGTGGTACTGTTCAAAGGTCTTCTGGCTCCTGCTTAGCTCCTCAGAGCCCCCTCCCCTTTCCATTGAAGAGCCTGACAATGTTCTGCCCTGGTGCGAGGACAGTGCGCATGTTTGTGGAAGGAGATCATGTATATTCCATGAACACGGTCACGCTGAAATTCAAAAGTAGCTTTCAACAAGTATTTTATTAGAAATGTTTCGCGTGGCTTTCATTGTATCAATGATTGCACCATTATTGATTGAGATGATTCAGAATGACATGGCAAACCATTGAGCAGCAATGAAGAATCCATGTCCAAGTGTAGCACAAGGTATGGTCTTTCCCTGTTCCACAAAGGTATAGAAGAGGGTACAGTAAACACCACCTAGAAAGAACTTAATCAGTGCGAACCACTGAAATGACATTACTGATCACTTTTTCCTTTCTTTTATTTCCATAATTTGAAATGAGCACTTTATTTGACAAAGTGGGTCTTTGCCCATGAAAGCTTATGCTCCAATAAATCTGTTAGTCTATAAGATGCCACAGGACTTCTCATTGTTTATGCAGATTCAGACTAACACGGCTACCCCTCTGATACTCTTTATTTTAGTGACTGTTCATGATGCACTTGGAGGAGATCTTTTAAGGGAAGCTTAGCCACCTCAGCTCTGGGAACAATTGTGTGTTTGTGATGTCTTTATCAAACAGAATAGATTGCTTTATTTAGTGGAAGTCCCCAGCACATCACCTCTGATAACCATGGGTCTAAAATCTCATACGTATTCCTGAGCCTGTCTCAGCAGTGTTGATGCACTTTGCCATGATATCAGTGCTTTCTTCTCCCACCCTCTGGGCCTTATAAATGGGGACTGTTTTACATTAAGATGTAATGGGATGGATTTATTATCAACTTTCCAGTATTATTAAAGTCTTCAGGACAGTGCTAATCATCTCTAATTAATCTCAGCACCAAGGAATGCAGAGTATAGAAAGCTTGTAAGTTCTATAACTGGGTTCAAGGTTTTCCCCCACGGCTAATACTATATAAGAGAGAGCTGCCAAGCTTGCTATATGATAACAATATTGATTTAAAAGTATCATTAGGAGACTAAGGATCATTTTGTGGATATTTTAATACTCTGTGTTCCATATCAAGTTCTTAACTTTCAGGGTCGTTGCACTGTTGCTTTTAAAGAATGCCTTTTACATTCTTTTGGTTCTGAATCAGCAAACCAAATCATTGGCCTCCCATAGGATTTTACAGAGTAAGCAATTCCAGGAGAAGGTTCTCTTGGGCTTCTCACAGCTTTCTTAAGAAAGCCACATCCTACAGTCTCTGCAAAAGCCTACAAGTAGTATAACCTACAGAAATGCCATGTTTCTGTCTTACAGGATGGGCACTGAGCTGGCACAAAGGGCTTCAGTTTCCAAACTCCAAACACTGAATCTGAGCTTTTCAGGGGCTCTCCAAGCAGAAATTTAGAAAGGTCTATAGGAGCTAAGGGGCAGAGTCCAGCATCCTGAGTAACAATAACTTGAAGCAAATTAGATACAATTTTCAAAACAGCCTAACTCCTGATTTCAAAAGTGATTTAGTAGTATAGGAATCAAAGTCCTACTGACATTCAGTGAATCATTTACACAAACAATTACAGATTGAATCTCTCAAATCCGGGATTCTCTCATTCTGCAACATCTGTGGCCCATCAGAACCGTGGATGTTGCTGGACCAGAGAGTCCCAGCAGCCAAGAGCGAAGGCCAGCTGGGAGTCTGATGGCTGGGAACCCTGGCTGGGGCTAGGCATTTGCAGCTGGGACTGAAGGCAGGGGGGCTGATGGCAGCTGGGAGGCCCTGGGCCAGCAACAACTGCAAGTTGGGAGCCATGGGCTGGGCTGGTGGCAGAGGGCTGTTGGCAGCAGCTGGGAGCCCTGGGCTGGGCTGGGCTGGCAGCTTGGTGGAGTTGGTGGCAGAGGGGTCAGGGGCTGCCAGGAAGCTGTAGCCTCAGCAGCAGAAGGGCTAGTGGCCAGGAGACCTGCCAGACCAGGAGCAGAGCCTAATGGCTGGGAGTGGGCCAAGAGTTCAGAGGGGAGCCCAGGAGCGGGGCCGGTGGCCAGCAGAGGAACATTGGCCTCTTCTGGTCTGGCAAACTCCCTTCTTTGGGACCACTCAGGTGATGGACCAGGGAGGTCCAACCTGTAGAATGTGACAAGTAGGAATGTAAATCTACCTTCTACTAGATTGCTGCACGGATCCTGCTGCATGCACTTAAATGTTCCTGATTTGTTTTTTTTATTTGCCCCACTATGGAACTTTTAATGCACATGTCAATTAACTCACAGTGGTGAGGCTCAGCCTGTAGTGGTAAAGATCTCCATAGTGTCGATATTCTCACTCAGGCTGAAGCCTCGGCTCTGACGCCCGGGAAGGGGAGCGTCTAAATCTGGGCTCCAGCCTGAGCAGGATATTTACATGGCTACTTTTAGCCCTGCCATTTAATCTGCAGTGAATTGGTCCAGGCTCTGAGACTTAGTACCTAGGTTTTTCCTTGCAGTGCTGACATATTGTTAGGTGCTTTCAGAAATCCCTGTTAACTGTTGTTAATGACAAAAATCTTCTTTTCTAATTTTTCTTCATATTGACTTTCTGTACTTTGAAAGCTAGACCATGTTTATATTTCTTCTTTGAGTGCTGTCCCGGGAGCTGCTCCACTTCAGGTGGTAGTGGGTCCTGCCATCGTTCTGCTAGCCGTGTTTGATCAGGGCGAGCATGTGCAGCAGCTGTCTTAAGGCGCCACTGCCATCTCTTCTGGTGCATGCATACTCTGAACTCCTTGGTTCCTTCTCAGCTTTCCTTGGCTTGAAATGGAGTTTGTTAGCAGTGTCCTTACAGACTTTAGTAATATATACTTAGTTTAATTTACTCTACTTGGTCTTAGATTAACATAACAGTACTTTTGTAGTGTTAGGTAATAGTTAGGGGAAAGTAACTTTTATTCTAATCTCCAAATTGCAAAGAGGGATGTTTTAAAAATGCCTGGTCCCCCAGGTTGTAAAAGCACAATCTTGGACAGACACTTTGTTTCTGCTGCCTCAGGGGAGCATACATTCCTCAGAGGTGTACTCACCGCAGCAGCCTAAAGGGAAAGAAAAGGGGAAATAGGGATCTACGTCTGAAACTAATCTTAATGGAGAAATCCCTTTTCCGCAACAGAGTCAACAAGTGGCTCCCATGTGGCTGTCTCCATTGACAGGGTGAGGGCCTCTTCTCCATAGAAATCAAGAAAAATAACCTTGTCTTCATCAACGGTGGAATGTTAAAAAAGAAACGGTCTCCAACGAGATCCCTGCCATGGGTTCGAAGCTCATCAAGAGTGAGCATCTTTGATAAACCAGGTGCCACCAGCACCATTCACCACCTAGTGACGTTGGCTGACAAGGGAAAGGAGTTGAGTGGTAGGCATTATACAGCCTCCTCCTTCACAGCACCATCTACCCCTGCATGGGGTTCAGTACCACAACCTGCACACAGGCCATAGCTCCGCCACCACTACAGAGTGTGGAGGTGCCGAGCATGGAACAAACGAAACAGATAATTATGCAGAAGAAAGTCCCTCATAAACCATTGGGACTGAAGGAAATGGCATGAGAGTTAACACCATTGATTCCTCTCGCTCAGCCCTCTGAGATACTGACTACATCAGCACCCCGCTCTTCACCACTCAGCACCATAGACTCACCGGCACCAATGGCACCAGAGCAGCCTTGTTCCCTCACTCCTCTGCCATTCGCAAGGGATGAGGAGGGAGAAAAAGGGAAGGCAGGCTTCTTTTTGGGACATTTTTCCCCAGGGAACTCTTCCCACCAATACAGTTGCAAAGAGTTGCAAAGGACAGAGAACCAAGGATCTACTACCATGGCTTGCAAACCCATGGACATTCCCACCTATGAAACTCCCTATCAAATAGCCACAGTGGGGCCCATGGGTAGATTATAGACCTGTCTTTATGCACAGAAAGCCCATAAGGTTGGCAACAACATCAGTACCCAAATCCTCTAAGGAGACAAAGGAAGGGGAAGAAGAGAAGGACAACAACTCTAATAATGAAGAATCACCAGAACACAACTACTCCATCTTCCCCTAATGAAGTAGTAATTCCTATAGCTACGATGGTTCCTCATGATTACAGACGCAGTTATTCCTAATGTGTAAGCATATTAAAAACTTATATATATGCTAATAAAAATACCAGAGGCCTCTGTCGCTCCGGTCTTAGGCTATGATATGTGTTGGGCCTACAAAACCTACAACTGGGTTTGCCCTTGGCTAGAAGTTCATGACTGTCTCAGAATCAGAACCAGAACCCGGGCCATAGAATTCAGCTGTTTCTTTATACAGCTTGAGCCTTGGGTGTCCAGGAATAGGCAACTCCACCCTTCATCGTGGACTGCAAAACACTGGGTTTTTGTATGGCCAGATGTGAGGATGTCGCATTCACTTGTCCCTAGATATTCTCCAGGAGATCCACTTCATATATATTTTTCCAAAAGTCAATTCTTGTCTGGAACATTTTCAGTGTAGTCCTTTACACTCCCAGTGCTTCCTTCACAGCTCTTCCCTAGAGAGGTTACATGCAGTCCTGGCCCACAATATTATATGAACTTCACATTTAATATAGCAGAGCTCAAAGGTACTTAATCTTAATTCAATAAAGTCTCCCAAGGATATGCAGGAAATTGCCATATCTATCACACCTTACAACTAAAATCAATCACAATAGCCAAATCCCTAATGGACTTGATGGAGTCTCTGGCACTTCTCCCTTTTGAGGTCAAAAGTCTGTTCGGGATATTTTTTCCTAGATATTTCTTAATTTCATAGGGTTTTTTTGGGGGGTGGGGGAGAGGGAGAGTAAAAGAAAGGAAGAGTCAGTGTTGAGACATTGTTTTGATTTTTGTTTTTTTAAAGGAAGATTTTGCAACATTTCTTAAAAGTGGTTGCACTCAGGATTTGCCCACTCTCTGGAAGTTTTCTTTTTACATTGAAAGAAAATGTCTTTAACTCCTAAGACCACTCATTTTTGGCAGTTTTTCTTCAAGAGACTTTCTTAACCTTTAATTAAAATTTGCATACTCAAGAAGAGTATGCGCTCTTTCTTTTAAACCTTTTGTCTATGCACCAGTATTTTCTCGGTGTGTTCAGTTATTTCTCTTTTCTTTGTTCTTTGTGATAGTTTCTGGGGGTTTTTCCTCTGAATCATCAGGATATTTGTATATGTACCACAACCTTTCCTTTTATTGGACTTCGACTTTTGCTATCTCTGTAGAAAAAATACTGTGAAAAAACTTCTGAATATCCATCCTGACTGTATAGAGTATGAATTTCATAATCGGGAATACTGAAGTTCCATAAAAACACAAGAATATTCAGAGAGGTATCATCCAGAAGAACCTGTAATTTTATACAAAATCTGATGACTCAGGTTTTCTCTGTGGTTACAAAGCAAATGTGACTTCAGTTCCATTGCATTGTAAAGTAGGGCAGGATTTGGTCCTCAATATTTAAAGTTACATTTTATTTAAATAAAACTTTCCCAAAGTATTATTTTGTTAGTAAGGAGAATTTTCAATATAAGACTGTGATTAAAAACAGGTAATCTTGCTTATATTACAGTAGCACCTATAGGCCACAGAACTCCTAGCAGAGTTTGACACGCACATTTCACACTTTTGGACTAATGCTTTGTGTTCCATGGTTTCCATTGGAAATGCTGCTCCTTTAAATGTAGTGGGTTTAAGGTATCGCTATCATATGATTTGGCTCTCAGTATTTTAGACCAGGTGATTTTTATGCCTATTGTTTATTCTGTCGTTATGTCTTGTTTGTATTTATTTATTTTACTGCTTCATCCTGACATGCGGCATTGATCAGTGGTGGAATCTCTGACAAGCAGTGTCAGAGTGATATGGAATAGAGTGGGAACACAATGGCATTATGAAGATATCCAGACTTAGTTGACACTGACATAATTTATATTTGAGTTAGCTATAATTTATATTTTATCACCAACGGTGTAACCTCAGTTTCAATGTTTGTTCCTGACGGTTTTTGTCTATTGTAGGATATCCCCTTAGGTTATTAATTTGACTGTAAAAGAAATGTTTTCTTTGACTTTGTATTTATTTAGAAGGGTAGTTTTAATTTTTAAATTTCTGGTTTTATTTTTCAAAAGAATCGGATTTGCAGATTTGTCAACACAGAGCACCAACCTGTTGCACGAAAAAGATGGAAGAAAGTTACCAGACAGCTGTTCGGAGAGAAAGGACTCAGACCATCCAGGCCTTGAACTTTGAATTGAAATATATGATAGTTGGTCATATCACAGCTTTTCAAGGTAGGAAACACATGAGACTTAATGACCCAACAAAATAAGAATGCAAAAGTTGTAGAAAATATATTGATTCTACTGTACAATTGTGGGCAAGCTTCTCTCGCTTGTTTTTATTATTTTTGCAAGACACTGGGTCATGGTTTGTGCCTCAGTTCTAAAGACTTGATTCAGGAAAACATTCCTATTTGGGAGAACACTTGGGCATATGTGTTATTTTAAGTGTTTGCTTAAATTCTCTATTGCCTAAGTATTTAACTGATCCAGGGCCTACCTTCTAGGTTTGAAAAAAGACTCAGACTGGAACTTTCAAAGGCACAAATGGAGATAGGTACTAAGACTTGAAAAAGAGCTTGGTAGCTCTAAAGTTTGTCTCTTTCCAACATTGGTCCATTTTGTGTCTCTAATATCCTGGGACCAACATGGCTACAACAATACTGCAAGCATTTGTACCTATATTCTCCCAATCAATGCCAAGGAATGTAGAAGTCCAGAAAGCAGAATAAAATAGTTTTCTTCCTGGATGTTAAAGAGTGGGCACAATCACTGATGCAGTTCAAAGAGAGAACTATAATTAACTAATGCCTTAAAATGTTTCACAAACAATGAAGTCTCTTGAAGGCTGATCTCTTCTTGAAGAGTCGTGGCACACATGATGAATGCGAATGCATGGAAGAATAGAAACTTGAAAGATTATCTTCCCGGCTCTACGTTATCATGATGATAATGGGTAGAATTGCCTTTCCTCAAGTGATTGCTACGTTTGGACTAGTGTCTTCTAGACACAGTATTACTAAGGTAAATCAAATGCTTGTGTAGGACTTTATACTACAAAGTGCTGAGAATTCTGCAGCCAGTCCAACAAAACACTTAAGCACAGGATTAACTTTAAACAGGTGAGTGGGCCCATTGATTTCTGTGCTTTAAAACAAGCCATTCTTAAGTGCTCTGTTTCTGAGCACTCAGCACCTTTCAGGATTAAGCCTTTAAGAGAACTTAAAATATGCCAAATTAGATCAGGATTAATTACATTAATAGAATTAGCATTGTCGTGTATAGTGGGCATTATCAGCAGGTTTGTAGATCTCTTGTCTAGATACAGCCTTTGGGTGGGGAAAGAGAATTTAAAAGAAATAGAAATTAGTAAACCTCTTAAAGCAGTTGTTTTCAACCTATGGTCTGTGAATTCCAGGGGATCAACATGCTGTCTGAAATTTTCCAAGAGGTCTGTTCTCCATCTGAAAATGTTTAGGGATCCGCAAATTAAAAAGGTTGAAAACCCCTGTCTTAAAGTATGATCATAAAACATGCTGAAAGCTTAAAAAGAGTCAAATTATAAACTAAAAGTTTGCCTTTACTTTTTTGGATGTTACTAGTTGGAGAGAGGTGAGAGCAGGAGGGGGACAGCATGAGAGACATGGCATTTTGCTTTATTTCACAGTTAGTCTTGGAAAATTCTTCAGTATTCCACATGGCTTTAAAATCCGGTAGCAAGGCCCTTTTGAGCCGCACTGTGGTAAAGAGGGGAAATATGTCGGCATTGTTGAATGCTGGTGAGTGATTCAAGTGATCTTTCAGTATCATTACGGAATAAAGATAAGGTCAGAATAGATTAACCTGTAACCCCCTTAGGTCAAGTCAGCAGCTTTATTCCCTGATGCTGATGAAGCCTTTTAAGGAAGGCAAAAGGGTCTGTTGGCATTTCAAGAAGCTTACATTTACAAGTGTTTCTTAGAACTGGGCAAATAAGTTGTTTATTGTAAGTTATGGACTGTTTTCTGTCTAGGGTATATGAAAACTTTGATAATATAACTTTACCTTTTTAGATTGAGAGCTTCATTTGCTCTTTACGCTTTCCTTAGTTTTGTGCAAACATTGCTTTCTTCATCTGATGCTGTATAAACATTCTGTTGCTAAGAGTGGTATCATATGAGACACTTAGGGTATGTCTAGACTACATGGCTCCATCGATGGAGCCATGGAGATGAGTTTACTAGACATAGGGAAATGAAGCAGCGATTTAAATAATCGCCGCTTCATTTACATCAAAGTGGCCGCCACGCTGTGCCAATCAGCTATTTGGTGGCACAGCACGGTAGTCTGGACGCGCTGTGGTCGACAAGGGAAGCCTTTGTCAACCGCCTCGGTATGCCTCGTGCCTCGGTATGCCTGAGAGAGATCTTTGTATTGATTCTTTTTGTCCATTTTGTTTTGCTGCTGTTTTGTGTTATTATAAAAAGTGAGGGCAGCAGACAGATGAATCAGCATATTCTCAACAAACCTTGTTTTAAAGGGCCTTACGCTTTATGCAGTAGGGGCAATAGAACATCATTCAAGCTTAGCTAGAGTTGCCACTTATCTAGTGGCTTATTGCTGAGGGCATCTGCTATTTGTGCGATTTTCTTTGTCTTCTTTCTTCTCCTCCTTTTAGAGGGTAGCTTCTGTGTTGGTCTTGTTGCCTACTGTTGGGGAAAAAATAAGCCTCAGATGGTATCATACACTCCCACAAGTCAAAACCATTGCGTTATGCACACTTTGTGAGTGTGTGATTCTTAAAACTATAATATGGCTTTTTAGGACAGGATTTTAAGAGGGTTCAGTTTTGGCATAACTTGGCTCCTGTTGGAGTCAGTGGCAGCTGGACTTTGATGTGAGACTAGTTGGGCCAGTGCTGTGGACATATGCAAGTCAGATACTAAAGAGATGGGTTAACATGAGAAAAATGCATTTTAAAAACTCTCCCATGTGGGCAATGTTATTTCTCTTTTTGCTGTTTGGAGGCTAAATCCCATTTACTTAGATGGGGCCATAAGAGTATGTCTACACTGGTGACTTATTTCAAAATAACTCCCCTTTTTTTGAAATAACAAGGTGAGCGTCCACACTACCAGGCCTGTTATTTTGAAATAATGGGCTTTTTATTTCAAAATAATAACTCCTGCTTGTGAAGAGGACTTATTTCAAAATAGTTATTTTGGGAGTTATCATTTCTAAATAACTTATTTTGAAATAATCTTGTGGTGTAGACATAGCCTAACTGAGCTATAAGAATATTAATAGGAAGACTTGGGTATTTGATTAGAGAAGATTATGATGTAAGTAAGGCAGTATGAATAGGGTTCAACTGAGTGCTCTCTGACATGCACGTGAACCCCAAAAGACTGTGTGTGTTTTGAACAGAGGAGACTTCATTTTATTTTTAATTAAAAAAAGGTATTATTCTGCAGTCAGAGCTGGACTCTATATTTAGGAGCTGCTAGAGTAATGCAAAAATGATTAGTGTATAAAACTCAATTAAATGTATTACATCTGCGGACTGTCTTGTTATGTTTGGATTAGTGCCAGTTTCAGACCTATGGACAACTTTAGCACAACGGCCGAATCTCTTTTTTCTTTTAATTTTGCAATATTAGCAAAACTGTGCTAGTGCAAACACATAATAAATCAAGCATTTACGGTCTGCAACTGTCTTCGTGTAAGTTCCTGGCTGTTACGTTACTGCTTCAACACCTGACTTGAACAGGAGACGGGACCACTTGGCATTGGCTACAGCTTTGGTAATGTTGGCAATGGATGCTGGTAGGTTGATTTCAGCTGGCTGATTGGATCCTGAGAATCTCCACCAGCAACTGGGTTCTACACTATGAAAGAGCCCTGTCATCTGAATCGGGCCTTGAGCATCTTTGATGCAAAATCAAAAAGTCTTTGTGTATTTGGCATATTGTGTATAGTCAGGCTCCCTTGTAAGATTTCATGGGCTATTATTTAACATGCTCGATCAGGTAAAAATCTAAAAGCCACAACCATTGTACAGACATATTGTTAACAACAGTCCCAGCCACAGTTCTTACAAGCCTAAAGACAAGACAAGGTGGCTGGGGCAAGGGAGTGGGCAGTGTAATAAATAGAATAGAGTGTTTTACAGGTCTTCGATGGTCAGATTTAGTGCTCAGGACACCAACGTCCTAGCCACTATCACATTGTTCTTCACTATATGCAGCATAGGAAAGATGAGTCTGTCCCACCCCTCAACCCCACTGTCCAGCAGCCCCTCAGTGCCCGGCCTGGGATGACCAACTAATCCTTTTTTTCCCCCTTTTTGAATTGAACAGAATCTAAAATGCAACCTTATTACTAACAAAACCTTTCCATCTTGAATTCATTTTGATAGCACAAAATCCTTACTTCACCTAAGTGGGCCTTTCTCCAGCTTTTCTGATCACAAGTCAAGAGCTGAACTGCTGTAGGTTAAAGTGTAACAGATTAATTTGCTTTTGGTAATACTGCACATTTGAGACCTTCCCTGCCAGGTTCTCTTCCCCCTACCCTCCACACTGGCCACATTCCTCACTGGGAGAGTTCCAAAGAAGGAGACTTTGATTCATTGTTAATGGATTAAAAATGGCGCTAGCGTGGAGACTGAAAGTTGCTGTCAGAAGAGGTATCAATAATCTGACAATAAAGCTTTGTTGCTGCAGACAGCAGAGAGAAACCCAACTTCCCTCCTCAGTGACTTTTCAATGGAGCGTTAACAGGTGCTTTGTATGAGCCTACAAAAGTCTGGCTCTGATCTTGTCATTTTATGCTGAGGCTAATTTGCAGTAATAAGAATCCAACTGCTAGTAATTTATTCATTTGACTGATAATCTCTGGGGAAAGGCAGTGTTAACCCAAAACAAGTTAGATCTAAGGCAGGACTAGGCAAAATATGGCGCTGAGAAAAGCCATCTGCAGACGCTGTGAGCCTGGGGGAAAGAGGTGAGGCTTCTCACGTTGCCCTCACCCCAGGCAAAATCTTGCAGCTCCCATTGGCTGGTTTCCTTCTGGGGTCACATGTTCAGTTCAGAGCAGTATACGTGGTCCCTACAGCTGCTATGAGCATGTGCAGGGTCATGGAAGGCAGGCATCCTGGCTAAGGAACTTGCTGGGCTACTGACTGGGAGCTGCCCAGGTAAGCGCCTCCCAGCCAGAGCTTGCCTCTGGCACCCCAACCCCTTCATCCCTCTAACCCTCTGCCTTCTGCCTGCCCCTTACCTCACGTAACCCAAACCCTGTGCATCCCCATTCCTGCACCCATACCCCCTCCCAAACCCTGTAACCCCTTCTACATCCTTCCAGGTCACAACCCCCTCCCAGACCTTGCACCCCAAAACCCTACCACCCCAGCCACAACCCAAATCCCTGCGCCCCTTCCTGCATTCCCGCCCCAGGTCACAAACCCCTCGCAGACCCTGCACTCCCTCCTGCATCCCTCCTCCATGTCAGAATCCTCTTCTGGACCTTGCTCCATCTCTGCACCCCAAACCCTGCCCCAGGTCACAACCACCTCTTTCACCCAAACTCTCTCCTGTACCTCAATCCCTTACCACAAGCTCTCTTCTGAACCTAGCCTCCATCCCACACCCTGCACCTCCTCCATTAATATCATAGAAGAGTGTGGCCCTTGCCACTTACAAATTCTTGGAGTGCCTCCCCCCCCATCAAAAATGTTGCCCACCCCTGATTTCTGCCTACTTCACAGAAGATGGACTATCTGTAGTATTCCTCCCTCCAGTCTGCTTAACTTCTGTACCTGGACAGATATTGGAGCAAATAATTAAGCAATCAATTTGCAAACATTTAGCAGATGAGTAACCGTCACCATGGGCTTTTCAAGAACAAATCTTGTCAAATCAACCTGATAACTTTTTTTTTGACAGGGTAACAAATCTTGTGGATGGGGGAAATGGTAAACATGGTGTATCTTGACTTGGTAAAACTTTTGATACTGTTTTGCATGACCTTGTCATAAACAAAGTAGGGACATGCAACCTAGATGGACCTACTATAAGGTGGTGCAAAACAGGTTGGAAAACAATTCAAAGAGTATTTATCAGTGGTCATGCTGTAAGTGCATAAAGAGTGGGGTTCCACAGCAACCATTTCTGGGTCTGTTTCTGTTCAATATCTTCACTAGTGAGTTAGATAATGACATAGAGAGTACACTTATAAAGTTTGTGGATGGTACCAGAAGGGAAGGGTTGCAAGTGCTCTTAGAAGAGAAGACTGAAATTCAAAATGATCTGGACAAACTGGAAAAATGGTCTGAAGTAAATAGGGTGTAAATTCAATAAGGAGAAATGCAAAGTACTCCACTTAGAAAGGAACAATCAGTTGCACACATATGAAATGGGAAATGACTACCTAGGAAGGAGTACTGTGGAAAGGGGTTCGAGGGTCATAGTGGATCACAAACTAAATATGAGTCAACAGTGTGACACTGTTGCAAAAAAAGCAAACTTCATTCTGGGATGTATTAATAGGAGCATTGTAAGAAAGACCTGAGAAATAATTCTTCCTCTGTACTCCACGCTGATTCGGCCTCAGCTGGTGTATTGTGTCCAGTTCTGGGTGCCACATTTCAGGAAAGATGTGGACAAATTGGAGAAAGTCCAGAGAAGAGCATAACAGTTTTCATGTACATAAAAAGTTGTCTCAAGAAGGAGGGAGAAAACTTGTTCTTTGTAACTTCTAAGAATAGGACAAGAAGCAGCGGACTTAAATTGCAGCAAGGGATTAGGTTGGACATTAGGAAAAACTTCCTAACTGTCTGGATAGTTAAGCACTAGAAAAAATTGCCTAGGGTGGTTGTGGAATCTCTATCATTGGAGATTTTTAAGAGCAGGTTAGACGAATAGCTGTCACAAGGCTGGTCTTGATAATACATAGTTCTGCCATGAGTGCAAGGGAGTCGACTAAATGACCTCATGAGGTCACTTCCAGTCCTATGATTTTACGGTATCCTAACATATTGTGAAACCATAGCTAGTACTATTCCCTGGCCTTGCTGTTCCCGAAGTATCTGGAGATACTGTGAGGATGGCTTGCACTTCACAAGGCAGGGGAATGCAAGCTGGAGTGACTCCCTGTTACTATTGTATTGTTAATAATCAGAGTGCCTAGACTCCATGCTGAGATTGTATGCATGGTAAGGGACAGTCCCTGCCCCCCAGAGTTTGTGTTCTAAACAGGCAGTATATGGGAGGAAAAATGGAGGCACAGACAGGTGGAGTGCCTTTGCCTTGCAGGTCAGTAGCAATGTAGGCACAGACCTAAACACGCCTGACACCCAGGCCAGCATTCCCCATTGCAAAAGCCAGGTCCAGGCTGGCCATTTCTCCGTGCAGGCAGTAAGATGACTGATAGCACAGTGATCAGTCATGCCATGTTCCTGCATGATAGCCGGCACCTTAAGAAAGGCGTAATGTTACTAGCGAGCACCATCGGCCTTATGGCTGGCATATGAAGTGACATTAAACAGTTCACTTTGCTGAGTCACAAGGGTGCTGACACATGCATTTTACTGAACTCGGAAATATTGGCTTGAAATGTGGGCAACTGGTTAGCAAAGCTGATGTGCAATGAAATTTGCAAAACAAACAAAAAAGACTGGGCTGCAGAAATACATTCAGGTTTGTAGTTAATTACTGTATGAAATGTAGGAACAGTGTGGTAAATGGATGGCATCCAAAATCAATGAGCTATTTAAAAAAATCCTGCTTGTGGTTTCCATTATTTACTGCCAGATGCTAGAGATGTAGGAGTCTTATTTTTAAATAGGGCTTTTTTTTTGTAATCTGATAATACTTAGTCTTTTATCTGGAGAAAGTGTTACACACCCCTTTCCACATGCACAACCCTGCTAAGTAGAGTCTTGCACTCTACTGACCTACTGAGCAGAAAGTTGGCCAGCGTGTATAATTTTGTTTTGGCTTGTTGAACAAAGGGCTTCCTAGAGAGAGATAGATCAGGGAGAGGCTCTACTGGCGTGTTTCTATTCCCCTCCTGTACAATGTTCAGTCTTATTTAAATGGGCCAAATGATTTCTGTGTATAGCTGCCAAATCTCCCTCTTATTTCTGAAAAATATTTCAGTCTGAAAGGAATATTGTAATATCCCTTTTCGCTTGGACGTCTTATGCAAGATGGGTAGTCTTTGGTCTCCTGTTGGCTTTGTGCTGTGCTTGTGTTTACCAGTTGGGATGGCACTGCATCTTCACATGAGTAAGATACATTTGCTTACATCAATCACTGTCATATTGCCACTGCTGTCTGTGTGTTTACAGAATCTAGCTCTTGGTAGCACTTTTAATCCATGGATCTCAAAGCACTTGACAAAGGTTAGTATCATTTCCCCAGTTTGCAGATGGGGAGTTAGGGAAACTGAGACACAGAGCTGAAGTAATTTGTCCACAGTCATCCAGCAGGCCTGTAGCAGAAACTAGAATAAACTTCAGATTTACACAGTCTGTTTTGTCCCTCGTGAGAGGCAGCATGGAGTAATGGATAAGACACTGGCTTGGGATTCTGAATGAAGGATCATTTTTGTTGAAGCTATTCATCCCCCACGTTATGACTGTACCCCTTCTTTCTCCACTGGCTCCCTCTCATTCTGTGCATCAGGAACCAGAGAATATGCCGATATTATGAACTTTTCATTATAGCTTCACTAACCCTTCTTCAATCTTAGTCTATATGTGGAGAGTAAAGGTTCAAACTTCATTCTGATCGGTATCCTTTTCTTAGCACTATACTGAATTATACTTTGCGGCATCCAATAGTCTGTGAAGTTTTGACCTTTCTATCTTCTAAGCATGTAAAATTAAAAAACCCTTTGAGCTGTGCCAGGGAGCATGAATAAGTATTAGCATCGCATTGTGAACAAATGATTATTAAGCTTGCGCTGCAGTGTGCATCTTGTGCATACTTGACCTCTAAACTCTTAAATCGGAATGGGGCATTTGTTTGGCTGTGTACTGCAAGAGGATTATTTTCTATGAGTGTGTGTTTTCTGAGTACATTTTCACAAGTTGTACATGACTCTGTCTATTTTTAAATTCAGGCTGACATATTTGCATAAGACAAACAATTGTAACTTCTGATGCATAGAAGAAAAGTGTGGTGTCTCTACTCTTGTTGCCTGGTTTGCAAAAAATGTCAGTGTGGTGATTTACTACACATATATGAATGAAAGGAAAGTGTTTTTAACATTGCATCCAGCAGTGTTCAATATAATGATTTAAATCTTCAAGTAATATGGGAATAAGTAATCAAAACTATAGGTCAGTACATATGTTTATGCATATAACATATATTTAGAAGACTTGTATGTAGTCCAGAATAGAAACATTGACTATTTTGTATAGTTTGGATGGTACTTAATTTTATTTTTAAAAACAAATTACATTGAGTCTCAATCAGTCATGATGTGTATTGATAGTCCAGATCCTTATTCATTTTGAATTCAGATTAGTAATCTTTGACAGGTCATTGCTGTTTTCTTTCAAAAAGCAGTGATGTTTCCAGAGCTCTTCTATAGTGGCTGGTAGAATTCTTGGTTTCTTTGGATAAAAAAGAAGCCTGGGTTTCCAACAAGGCATGCTTCTCATGCAGTTTGGTCGCTCATTTTCACATGATTCAGCACAACGCTCCCTACATATTTTGGCTTCTAGTAAGGCTATCCTTAACTGTGGCAAGAACATCACTCTATTGCTGAGGTCCTGATCTTCTTCTGTGAATATGAAATTGAGATTAATTTGGGAAAATCCATACACATGAATGTGAAGAGGGAAGGGGAAAATTCTCAACTGGTGTAAATTATCATAGGTCCTCTGACTTGACTAGTTCTGATTTAGGCCCAAAAAGTGGACAAACATCTGTATTAGTCCTACCTTCTTTTTTGCTTTTTTATTTTGTTTTCTAGCAGCTGGAAATAAGGTTCTCCTTTGAATTTGTTTTGATTGTTTGCTTTCTAATTTTATGCCTATTTTAAACTTTGTTTTTCCTGAAGATGTTGGTGGTCTAAAGAAGTTTTCTAGAATCTATTTAATTAAATTCTGCGTAATTTTAAAAATCCAGAATACACCAGCAAGTCTTCTATTTTCTAATATGAAAAATGATGCAACATGAGGATATCGATGTTGTAAATCTTCAGCAAATTTCCAATGATATGGCTACACTAGCCACCATAGTTTGAACTAGGTAGTTCGAATTAACACTCTTAATTCGAACTGTTACTCCTCATTGCAGGAGGATTAACGGTAGTTCGAATTAAGAGTGTTAATTTGAACTACCTAGCCCATGCCGCGTGTAGCCGTGGGCAGGTAGTTCGAGCTACCGGGCATTTAAAAATGGCGGCGCCCGGGAACATGCAAATGAAGCCCGGGATATTTAAATCCCGGGCTTCATTTGCAAGTTCGAATGACTACATTAGCCACCCTCATTCGAACTACGGTGGCTAGTGTAGCCATACCCCAAGTTACTTGCATTTTGCCAATAATGCAATAAGAGGCTTTCAGCATTCCTATTCCAAGGCCTGTTTGGCTTGTTTTATGGCCCAGATGAGAAACTTTAGGATTTATTGAGTTACTGATACGATGACTGGGCTGAGTGATGTTTGGTCACTGAGTTGACGGTATTCGTTATAAATTCTCACTTAACAATGGTCTACACCAGGGTGTTATTTTGAAATAAGTGGCACGTCCACACTACCAAGCCCGTTATTTCAAAATAATGGGCTGCTTATTTTGAAATCTGTACTCCTGCTTTCCTTGCAAAATAGCAGTAATGTGGATGCACCAGTGCTGCTATTTCAAATTAATTTCTCCTCGGTACTTCCTGGGGCTCTAAGTCAAGTTAGCGTGTCCACATTAGCAGAGCCTGGCTTGGACTAATTTCGAGGCTTCTCCGATTGGGGACACACTGTTTCGATTTTGTAAAATTGTGAGTTATTAAGTTGAATTTAGTTATTTTGAAATATTTTCCTAGTGTAGACATGCTTAGAGTGGGCCCTATGAAGTGTCTACTCCATAATAATAATACTCAGATATACTAATGACATTATTGTTGTTCTTATTTGTCTTCTGAGTTTTGCAGCGTTTTCTGGATGTACCAGGAAAAAAGCTATTTTTTTCACCTTTGGCATTTTGTTATATTGACTGTGTGATTAGGCAGGATATTTTTTTTTTAAATGAAAAATAGGAGGAAGGGAAAAAGTATCCTAAAACTTCAGCTAAAATAAGCATTCCAAATAGTAGCCTCACATGAAAAATTAAACAAAAACCTAATGAGAACAAACACTTAATTTACCTAGCTTTCAATCATAAATCACTGTCTTGCAAATCAGGTTCTCTGACATAAATCATGTCCAAACAAGTCATTACATGATCACTAAATTGGTAACTTACTGCACTGCAAACACAATCTGTTTCCTTTTAAACATTGAGAAGACCTTTCTATCCAGTCTTGTAATTAATTTCACTAAAGTGGGCTAATCAGAGTAGAGGGATTCTATAGAAGTATTATTGGATAACAGTAGAGTGAGTCTTCTGTTACAATTTCAAGTATCCTGCGTGCAAGTCTGCTCTGTGTAAGCATTATGTGCTTATTTTCCAACTGTATGGTTTGCAGAACCCTGTACTCTGGGTGACTGACAACCATTACAAGTCAAGCAGATTCCAAGCAATTACATAACTGCACTGTTTTTGTTAATAATAGTGCTGTGAATATCAAAACATTTCTTTTCTGACTGGTTATTAGAAATCCATTGCTTGGACTTCTAAACTGATAGATTTGATTTTATTATACCCATGTGTAATTTAAATATTCTGAATATGAATATTTAGAAAGTACACATTTAGAATCAGGAAACTTGCATTTGGTGAACTTGATATTTAAAATTGAGTCAAAATGTAATATCAAATTACAGTAAGTACTAATTTTGGTTTAAAACAAACAAACAAAAAAAAGATCCAATTTATTCCAAGTAGCCATCAGATTGTTGTTGGGGTTCCCCAGTCTGTCTTTTTGATTGTATATAGTGGTTTTTATCTGATACCTAGATTGTAAACAATTTCATGCAGGGATCCTCTCTGCATTAGCTGCTTATCCAGTGCCTAACACAATGGGACTGGCAGTAGGACCTTAACATGCTACTTCAGTACAGCTAATCATAGAATCATAGGGCTGGAAGAGACCTCAGGAGGCCACCGAGTCTAGGCGCCTGCCCAAAGCAGGACCCACCCCAACTAAATCATCCCAGCCAGGCCTTTGTGAAGCCAGGACTTAAAAACCTCTAGGGATGGAGATTCCACCACCTCCCTAGGTAACCCATTCCAGTGCTTCCCCACCCTCCTAGTGAAATAGTTTTTCCTAATATCCAACCTAGACCTCCCTCACTGTAACTTGAGACCATAGCTCCTTGCTCTGCAATCCATCACTACTGAGAACAGCCTCTTTCTATCCCCTTTGGAACCTCCCTTCAGGTAGTTAAAGGCTGCTATCAAATCTCCCCTCACTCTGCAGACTAAACGAGTACAAATCCCTCAGCCTCTCCTCATAGGTCATGTGCTCCAGCCCCCTAATCATTTTGGTTGCCCTCTGCTGGACCCTCTCCAATACATCCACATCCTTTCTATAGTGGGGGCCCCCAGACCTGGATGGAATACTCCAGATGTGGCCTCACCAGTGCCAAATACAAGGGAATAATCACTTCTCTAGATCTTCTGGAAATGCTCCTTTTAATGCACCCTAATATGCCATTAGCTTTCTTGGGTACAAGGGCACACTGGTGACTCATATCCAGCTTCTCATCCACTGTAATCCCCAGGTCTGCCGAACTGCTGCCTAGACAGGCAGTCCCCAGCCTGTATCAGAGCTTGGGATTCTTCCATCCCAAATGCAGGACTCTGCACTTGTCCTTATTGAAACTCATCAGATTTCTTTTGGCCCAATCCTCCAATTTGTCTAGGTAACTCTGGTCCCTATCCCTGCCCTCCAACGTATCTACCTCTCCCCCCAGCTTAGTATCATCCGCAAACTTGCTGAGGGTGAAATCCATCCCCTCATCCAGGTCATTAATAAAGATTTAAAGGGATAGCCAAGTTAGTCTGTAACTGTCAAAACTTAAAAAACAACAGTTTAGTAGCACTTTAAAGACTTACAGAACATGTAGATGGTATCATGTGCTTGTGTGGGCACAGCCCACTTCTTCAGATGACCGGAGTGTTGGAAGTCCAGAACCAAGAATAAATAAAGGGGAGGGAAGGGGGAGACAGTGGCTAGATACGTTACAAAGGGATAGCCTAGCCAGTCTATAACAGGAGAAACTTAAAAAACAACCAATAGTCTATTATAATAAAGATGTTGAACAAACCGGACCTAGAACCGACCCTTGGGGCACTCCACTTGATACTGACTGCCAACCAGCCATTGATCACTACCCGCTGGGCCCGAAAATTTAGCCAGCTTTCTATCCACCTTACAGTCCATTTATCCAATTCATGCTTCCTTAACTTGCTGGCAAGAATTATGAGAGAGACCGTATCAAAAGCTTTGCTAAAGTCAAAGTATATCACATCCACTGACTCCTCTAATATGTGATATGTGTTGTTTATTCATTTTCAGTGATCAGGTTTCCCTATTACAGACACCTATAATCACAATTACCATCTTGATTTCATATTTCTTGGGAAAACAGGAAAGCGTTAGCACTTGAAACGGCTGAATACTATGTTTGCAGAACAATTTAGCGGCTCTCTATTGATCAATGTGTGTGCCAATATTTTAATGTAACTGACTTTAAATTACTGCAGTGCAGTTCCTCAACTCTGTGAAAGTGCCTTGACT
The DNA here is from genome assembly GCA_032595735.1 of Pelochelys cantorii. NCBI lineage: Eukaryota > Metazoa > Chordata > Testudines > Trionychidae > Pelochelys > Pelochelys cantorii. Next base: position 46,854,277 of record CM064335.1, read on the forward strand.
GGACATTACTCCCTCTTTTCCTCTATGTAGGAATGCACAATGGAGGACTGAGTCAATAGATAATTGGTGGATAAGTTCTAAAAGAAGGGAAACACAGAGACAATGAGAAAACAATCTATTAATAAAAAGCAAACATAGAAAAACCTACGAAGAGCAGAGTGAGAAAATAAGATTGAGGGCTTGACTACTTTGGGAAATTGACTGGAATAGCTATTGCGAAGTAAGATATTCTGGAATAGCTCCAAGTGGCCATTCTGTTGTATTCTGGCATATTTAGTTCACTTTCAAAGCAGGTTAATTATTCTGGAATAAAATAACTTTTATTCCAGAATAGAGCATCTATCACCTATCACTGTCATGGAAGGGGATGAACTGTTCAGGAAGGAGAAAAGGTGGAGGAGTTGCATGGAAGGGGATGAACTGTTCAGGAAGGAGAAAAGGTGGAGGAGAGCAGCATGATTGCTCAGAGCTCCAGTATAAAACAGGAGAAAAACCTGTTGAAAGTCTTTGGGTTTAGAAGCGGGAGCAACAGGGGTGATGTCAAGGTGGGTGTCTGCTATATAACAGTAGATTAGGTGTATGAGGTAGATGAGGCTTTCTTTAGACAACTAACAGAAGCTTCCAGATCAAAGGCCCTGGTTCTCATGTGGGACTTTAATCACCCTGACATCATCTGTTGGGAGACCAATACAGCAGACAATCCAGGAAGTTTTTGGAGAATGTTGTGAATAACTTCCTGGTACAAGTGCTGAAGGAACGAACCAGGGGCCGTGCACAGCTTGACCTGCTGCTCACAAACAGGGAGGAACTAGTAGGGGAAGAGGATCTGGGTAGCAACCTGGGCAGCAATGATCATGAGATGGTCAAGTTCAGGATTCTGACCAAAGGAAGGAAGTAGAGCAGCAAAACACAGACTCTGGACTTCAGAAAAGCAGATTTTGACTCCCTCAGGCAACTGATGGGCAGGATCCCCTGGGATGCTAACATGAGGAGGAAAGGATTCCAGGAGAACTGGCTGTATTTTAAAGAAGCCTTATTGAAGGCACAGGAAGAAACCATCCCGATGCACAGTAAGAAAAGCAGATGTGGTAGGCAACTAGCTTGGCTTAAGAGTGAAATCCTTGGTGTGAGCTTAAACACAAAAAGAAAGCTTACAAGAAATGGAAACTTGGACAGATGATGAGGGAAGAGTATAAATATATTGCTCGTGCTAGCAAGAGTGTAATCAAGAAAGCCAGAGTACAAATGGAATTGTATCTAGCAAGGGATGTGAAGGGTAATAAGAAAAGTTTCTACAGGCATGTTAGCAATAAGAGGGTGATCAGAGAAGGTGTGGGACCCTTACTGAATGAGGAAGGTAACCTAATGACAGATGATGAAAAGCTGAAGTATTCAATGGGTTTTTTTGCCTCTGTTTTCACAGACAAGGTCATCTCCCAGACTATTGCACTAGGTAGCACAGTATGGGAAGGATGGTCTTCAGAATCTTTATGGTTTTTCCTTATTACAATAAGCCCATGCAGAAAGAACAGGTTAAGAACTATTTAGAAAAGCTGGACATATACAAATCCATGGGGCCAGATCTGATGCATCCGCGGGTGCTGAGGGAGTTGTCTGATGTGATTGCAGGGCCATTGTCTTTGAAAACTCATGGCGATCGGGGGAGGGCCCAGACAATTGGAAAAAGGCAAATGCAAATTGGATCTGGCAGGACTTTAGTATACCCCAGTTTTTATCATTGTAAAATATCCTCCATGCCTAAGGTAAAAAAGGAATGAAGCAGAATCCGGGGAACTACAGACTGGTCAGCCTCACCTGAGTCCCTGGAAAAATCATATGGGGGATCCTCAAGGAATCCATTTTGAAGCACTTGGAAGAGAGGAAAGTGATCAGGAATAGTCAACGTGGATTCACCAAGGGCAAATCATGCCTGACCAACCTGATTGCCTTCTTTGACTATGTACCTGGCTCTGTGGATATGGAGAAGGTGGTGGATGCGATATACTTTGACTTCAGCAAAGCTTTTGATACAGTCTCCCACATAATTCTTACCAGCTCGTGTTCCGGTTAAAGACCTTAGTTGCTTTTAGCAAGGGGTTGGACTCAATGACCGCCTGAGGTCTCTTCCAACCCTATGATTTTATGATCTACATGAAAAGAGTCTGGTCAGTTTCCTCTTGTAGACAAGCCTTAAGACTTGTGTACTTCACTGGGATACTGGCAAGTGGTTTGCTGAGTTGTGGCCTTGGCAAACAAACATATTGTTCCTGAACACTTTTATGAGTTATCAGTAATGTAGCCAGTTTCCATAGGCCAAGTAGAGCTCATGCTCTGGTTGAAGTCCTTAGGTCTGGCAGGACTTTAGTACACCCCAATTTTGATAATTGTAAAATATCCTCCGTGCCTGAGGTAAATAATTCATCCCAATCATGGAAATTGGGGACAAATTTTAACAGCAGGGCTTCAGGCAGCTGCCAACCACAACCTGCAGTATATAGCTAATAATATGTTAATGATGATTCACCATTAAATTACACATCTCTTTCCATGCTTCCTAAATAAAGGTGATTAATTGGTAACTAGGTTTGGTTGTTTTATTAGACTGTTATGAATTTGAAAAACTCAACAAGCAAGTCTTTTTGCTGCTTTTAGATGCACAAATTAACATGTCTTTTGAGGAAGAATATATGTTATCCTTATGTATTAGGACTGTTGGGCAATTCAATAAAAAAAGGCCCGGTTTGCAGGCCATTGTCACTTTACTCTCATTGTCCCGTTTTTATACTTTTAAAAGAGACTGAGTGAGTGAGACTGACAAGGTTAAGAGAGCAGATATCTGAAAGTGAGTGTTTTCTGTAGAAAACAATAGAGGCAAATCTTAGCTCAATGGTCCTCCATTTCAGCTTGTGGCATTATATCACCTGCCCACTGCAAAGTATAGATGAATTATTTGTAAAAGAGTAAAAACAAGTTTTCAGAACTAAAAGGCATTAGGAAGTTTTTTTTTATCCCACTGAATATGTTCCAGAAGGGAAATGCACAGTGGTGATTTAGATACCTCCAAATCTTTCTGGCGGAAGAATTTATTTTGTCATTACTTATTTTAAGAACAGATAAGAAACAAATGAATGTTTTCTAGGATGTTTTTGTACTTTTTTTAGTAGATTTTACTGATTGGAATTATTGAGAACATGTTGTTTTTGAAGGATAGATTTTATATTTACTTTTTGAAAAAGCTGTTTACAATTACAAATGTTTAAGAAAAATGGTTATTTATTTATTACCAAGAACACACAGGAGCCCTGATTATGGGACCCTATTGTACACAAACAGAATCCCCCTCTACTCTTACTGCAGAGTAAATTAGGAAAAGCACCACTGATGTTTGCTGAATTAAACCAGAAGTAAATGAAAGAGACTCAGTCCCTAAAAATTCCTGCTTTTGCTGACATTAATGTCATTTAATGGGGACATTAATATAAAATAATATTGAAGACATATTGGTATATGATGACACATGTTAATAGGTGGCACTAACTGGTCAATCACACAGATTTGCCTAAGCCCATTGCCAAATGAGCATGTTAACATTTGTAAACACAGCTGCCAGCAAAAAGTCACTGGAGGTTGGACTTCAGATCATTTTGTTCATTTTTTCCTTTGAACAAAAATGTCCATAAATTTATTCATGTGCAAGTTTGCACTAGCGTGTAAGTAACGTGGGCTTCTACTTCTGTGCCTGCTTATCGATTGGATTGCACCTTTTAGCCTTGCATATGGAGTGTAAATTCTTGGAATTATAGTTACCAGGATGGAATATACATGATTTGTTGCCAGTTTGAAGGAGTGGATTGATTCTGTAGCCCGATTGATGGGGCTTTGAAATATTGTCTGTTTTATAAATATATGTAGATACTCTTATAAGCATAATACATAGATAAAGATCCACAGCTTTAACCTATATTTATCGTCCTTTCTCTTAAACAGCTGCCATGTTGTGCTGCAAGGTTAAGTGGTGGTGTGATTTTAAGAGGGGAGGCGTATAGATGAGTAGCTGCTTCACTGCAGACTCTGACAAGGAACTCTCAATGCAACTCCCTGCAAGAGCTTTGTTGGGTGAAGAAGGGAAGATGCTTCTTTTTCACCCTCCTGTGTTCCTACTCTAGCACCCTGAGATGATGCTGTGTCCCCACTCTCACCGAGTCTTGGGCAGAGGAATTAGGGGTGTGGAGAGGTGGACAGAGGAGAAGAGTAGATCTATAGAGGAAAAGGGACTTTTGGGGGTAAAGGAAATATTATTAATCAGAATCCTTAAACAAATTAAGCACTTTAACTTTATCATGTGAGTTTACCAAACTTCATGTTAAATAAAGTAAAATATTAATTCATGTCCAAAGCAAAAGGTTTCAACATTGTCTTTATTTATGGCAGGGATGGGGAACCTTTTTGGGGCTGGGGACCACTGGCCCACAGGAAGAACAGTCAGGGGCCACAGAAAGTTAGAAGCATTTAAAAAAAAAGAAAAAGAAAACCAATAAAAAACCTCCAACTCTCACTGATATGACCCTCGAATAAGACACCTCACTCCCCTCACGCCGCAGCAATATGTGGGGGGAGGAGGGAGGACCAAGGCCAGATTAACACTTCTGGAGGGTCCAGTATTAGTAGATTTTGTAGGCCCCCTTAGGCTCTGGTGTGGGGCCAAAAATGAGGGGATCAGGGTGCATGAAGGGGCTGCCGAGAATCAGCATAGGAATGAGGGTGTAGGGTCTGGGTGGGAGCTGGGGTACAGGAGTGGGTGGGGTGGTCTGGCCAGAGGATTGAGTGCAGAAGCAGGCTGGGTGGTGGGTCTGGCTGAGAGGCTGGATTCAGGAACAGGCTGGCGGTGGGGTCTGGTTGGGAAGTTGGGTGCAGGAGTGGGCTAAGCGTGCGGGATCTGGGCAGGAGGTGGGGTGCAGATGGGGACATGAGATCTGAGCAGGAAGGAGGGTGCAGGATCAGGGTGCTGGGTCTCAGTGGGAAGGGAGTGTGAGGGTGAAAGGAAAAGGAAGAGAGAGGCTGACAGCAGCAGTGAATGAAAGCTTGGGTTTCTGGCAGTCTCTTGACAGGCCATGCTTAATTCAAAATCCAGAGAGGTCTGCAGAAGCTCATTTTATAGTTACATTGATTAGTCTTTCTCCGGTTGAAATGGGGAAAATAGTGCAAATCGATCAGGACGACCAGATAACATAAATCAACAAGGTTTCTTGCTGGAAGGAATAAGTCTCAAAGAGACATTAATTTAATGCCCTTTGTACTGCTCCTTTGCATTCAGTGGCTGTTGTTGGGGACAAGCAAAACAGCCTGCTTAGCAGAGTCTCCTTTTTGGTGTTCCTGGCACTCGGTGCCATGCAAGAGGAGACAGGTGTTGCATTGATGTTGAGGGCTTAATTCAAATTTAGGTGGTTACAAATTTTGGAGATTAGGCTCCCCCTTGAGCATGTAAATGTGTGTGGAGATTTGCTGCTACTTCATATCTGCTTCCTCCTGGCACCAGAAAGTCAGCAGGATCCATGTGTCCATTGATTGTGGCTGCTTAGCAGACTTTAGGGGTAATGTCTTTTGAGAGAAGTTTCCTCTTTCCTCCATTTGCTCCACCCACCCCAGAAGGGACATAAACATGGTTGGGGGAAAAGATGTCATAAAGTAAAAGTTGGTGGGAGTCTTGCTGTGACTTTACTTCCCCTACTTATGGGCGAGACCGTCACATGGAGTCTCCTTCCATGCATGGCTCAATGAAGGGAGGATCCAGGCCATTCTGAAAACATACTTTCTTTATTTGTGTAACTAGAAAATATTGATAATTTGTATGCCTGGTGTCTCAGAGGACAGTCAGTCAGTCGTCATCCTGAGTGTACAGATTATTTCCTTTGAACGAGGACCGCCAGCTCCACCAGTTTCTGGGGGTGATATGCTAATTGTTACTAGAGGGAAACCCACGAGACTTGAAGATTCAGCAAGTCACTTACAAAGCCCAGAGTTCTGAAGGCATTTGTGCATTGCTCTGCTCAGAATTGCAATGCCACACTGATTTTATGAGGCTGCCTCATCTGCAAGAGGAGCTTAAATGCCATTCACTTTCATGGCATTTAGTAACTTAAGTTGCATAAGTTGCTTTTAAAATGAGATTGAGGCTCCTGCGTCAGTTATGTGCTCCAGCACTGAGTGGAGCTGGAGTGGAGCAGTACCTAACAAATCTCTATAAAACTGGACTCTACAGACTTACTTAACTTTAAACATGTACAGGTTGAACCTCTCTAGTCCAGCACCCCCGGGACCTGACGGACACTGAACCAGAGAATTTGCTGAACCACTAGGGTGGGGGGAGGAGGGTCAATATGCTCTAGCAGCATTACCAACACTTCCACTGCTTACTGGGCTCTTAGAAGGCACTTAGGGTAAATTAGAGCTACATAACCACACAGAACACTGAGAACTAGGACTGGTGGCTGTAAACAAACTTTATGGGACCATGGGAAAGTTGGCCATACCCATGATAAGTGGACATCTGGCTCACTAAAATCATGCTGGACCATGGATGTTGCCAGACCAGAGGGCGCCAAACTAGAGAGGTTCAATATGTATTTAACTGCCATTATCTTCCTTGGAAATAAGTCTCTGCTTCCTTGCTTTGCAGCGTGGGAGGTCTAAGGGCCCAAGACTGCAAGTTTTTACACATAGGAGTAGTCCTTATATACTGGTGTCATCCCATCAGATTGCATGCTAGAGTTAGGGTTTGCAGGATTGGGCCCTTTAATGGTATTTCAAGAAAAGGAAATGTCTTCCTCCCATCTCTCAAATATAATTTGAAAACTCCAGGAAGCAAGATACATTTTTAATTTATTTTAGCTGCTGCAGTATAATGTGCCTTCTTGAGACTTCTTTTCTTCTTTTGAATGAAAAGGGAACACATTGAATCATTTCTATATAGTACAACTAGAAGATTTACCCAGTATTGCTTGGGTCCCTCGGGGCAGGGACCTGAGAGCATGGGGAGTGCAGGAGTCAGGGCAGAGTCTTGGGAGGTTTGAGGGCTCGGGGGGGAGGTGTGGGGGTACAGGAGTCAGGGCTAGGGGTTGGCCCGGCTGGCAGCAATGCTCCCTGGGCTGATCTGGAGTGGCAGGAGCTGCATGGCCCAGCTGGTGGCATTGTTCCTTGGGGCCATCCTGAGGCAGATGCGGCAGGGTGGCCTGGTTGGTGGCATTGCTCATGGGGCTGGGCTGGGGGATGACGATGAGGGCTGCACGTCCCAGCTAATGGCTGCTCTGTGGCTCTCCAGGGCTGTTGGGGGCATGCTTGTTTGCTGCCCCCCTTTGTTCATTCTGGAGTATAACGGTCCTGCTATCATAGCCCTCCTTTTCCATTTGATGAGAAAATCACATTTCACACACATCCCATTGTCCTGGCACAGCCAAACTCTGACTTTGTTTTAAGTTAATGAAGAAGCTACATATAAAATTTGTGGTTCTAGCTCTTACTGTTTAGGAGAAATTCTTGAACAGACTCACAAACGGACAGACAGATACACAAACTCTCTTGAATATTAGTAGACTAGAAGACTTATCTGGCATTGCCCTGGTCCTTCAGTGCAGAGAGCTGGTGGTGTGTGGGAGAGTGCAGGAGTCAGGGCAGGGCCTTGGAATGTAGGGGGCAGGGCAGGAAGCAAGGGCATGGTGGGGTGTGAGAGTGAGGCTACATCTACACTACGAGTTTTCTCGGCAAAAAATATGCTAATGAGGGACTTATTTGCATGAGTTGTGATTGCATTTGCATATTTTCTGCCGATCCATTTTTGCGCTGGGATTTTTGCACAAAAACAAGCAGTGTGGACATTTTCTTTTTGCGCAAAACACCTAAACGGATCTTGCGGAAAAACCCGAGCACAAAAACGGATTGGCAGAAAATATGCAAATGAGATCATGACTCATGCAAATGAGTCCCTCATTTGCATATTTTTTCTGAGAAAACTCGTAATGTAGACGTAGTCTGAGGGTTGGGGGGTGAGGAGGAGCTCAGGGCAAGGGGGTCTCATCTGGTGGGTTTTCTCTCCCCTGCCCCTCCCCCCCCCCTAGATGGCAGGGCCTTTTCTCCACCCCCAGGCACCCCAGCCACCAGGGGCCTTCTCTATCCCCCCAAATAGCCAAGCCCAGGGGCTTTCTATCTCCCTTCAGCCTCCCTGGCCAACAGGGTCCTTTTCTCTCTCCTGCCCCGTGCAGCACTGCAGTCAGGGGATGGGGGGGAGGGTTTGGGGCAGGGGAGCTACTTACCCCATCTGGTGGCAGGCTTCTGTACCCCATTCTTTTGCATCCCTCCTCTCTCTGGACCACCCCTTTCCATGTTATGGAAAACAGTCCCATTCCTGGCACTTCCTGTTTTCTTGGCACAACCAAACCCTGACCTTTCTTTAAGTTAAGATAAGAGGAAGCTGCAAACCAACTTTGGTGGCCCTAGCTTGTACCGTTTAGGAGGAGTCCATAAACAGACTCACAGACAGTCAGCTATTTCTAAAATATATAGATAGATTAAAGCACCATAACTCTGTGGCCAAAACACAATCTGAAAAGCAAAAGTCGAGGTACATTTGTGAATATTAAGGACTTTTGCGAAATGTTTTTCACTTAATCTTGTAAATGCTCTCCTCTCCCCCAAAAAAACTCATATAACTACAGTCATCTATAAAACAGTACGTAGAAAAGATAATCTTACCTAAATTAATGATGAATAAAGGGAAGTTTTAGGAGAACTACTAGGTGAATTTGAAATGAAAAAGACAATAAAACAACAGAAGGAAAAGAAATCCTTGAGCCCAAATTGCTTTGTTACTGATGTCTCCCAGACTTATACAAATCAATTCATTATCCCTTAAAAAAAATTCTAAGGTCTCTTATGAAAGCAAAACACTTCCCTTGAGTAATTCATAAACTTAGAAAACAACTTCCTCTCTTCTCTTTTTCTGACATGTGTGAAAGCTAATCTTGGAGATAAATGTTGCGTGTGAATTTATCTAAAATATTGACTGTCGGGTTAGATAGGACACAGAATAACCAAGCAGACTTTGTGAAAGAGAAGAGCCACAGGAAATCCTATTTATACAGCAAAACCAAACATTGAAATGATGATGATTTCTGTAAGATACAGAGAAGGTGCTTGACCATTTGCTTTACTGCTCATGTTTCAAGTTATTGCTAGATTAGGCCTAGGTACAGAATTTCATTCAGTTGTTCAAAATACTCCATTTGATATATCTGATACTGGTATTAATGGAAATACTCCTTTTCCATTTCACCTAACCATAGCAACCAGGCAGAGATGTGCATTGTTGATCCTACTTTGGGGTATAATTCTAGAACCCTTCACTGGTCCTCTTGGAGCAAATAGATGAGGGGAAAAGACGGCTGCCAGAGAGCAAAAAACAGTTCCATATACTGCCGATCTGGTGTCTTTATCTACAATAGAGTCAATTATTTTGGTGCTGAGTGGATCAATAAATGTGTCAGCCCTTAATTTGGAGGTAAAGTGATTTGTGATAAATCAGCAATGGAGTGCAGGAGCAGTGCCTTGATAGCCCTTTTCTTGTTTTGGATTTCACTCGGGGATTCACATACAGTATTTAAAGTTCTTTCAAACCTCGAGAAAATATGAACATGAAGGAGCAGATCCTCGACTAATGTAAATTGTTGGACCTGCACTGAAGTCAATGGAGCTCTTCCTTTAAATATCAAGCTATTGAGTCACAGAATGAAGGCAGATACGGAGAGGTGGCTTGTCAGCATGGGGCAGAGTAGCTGGTATCAAGATGAAAGTTCTTTCTCACCTGTTAAAACAAATTAAAATATTCCCCCATGGTTGAAAACTGTTCACAATAGTCTTTATGCAACTGATTGAAGCATTCACCCACAGCCTGACTCGAAGCTCAGCGAAGTCTTTCTGTGACTTTGCATTCACATTCCAGCTCCTAGCTGGCATGACACCAACATACATTTAAAAATGGCTGCCTATACCTCCAAAAACTGAAGAAGAGGCTTTAATTTCTCAAACACAGATATGTAATTGGGAAGCTCAGTGGAATGAATGCTAAATGGCAAATACGTGAATCACAGTTAGCATGATTCCTAATAAGCCAATATTATGGAGAAATCTTCTCCTGGCAACCTGCTATTTGACCCGCCCCTCCCCCCCCAGGAGACAGACGGGCTCCTGTCACTCTTGAAGTGGATAATTTCTCTCCTACTCACTCTTCAGAGGAGAATTACTCTCCAGTCATGCAGGCAACTTGCAAGAAAGCAAGAAATATTAGAATAAAATACATTAAAAAGTCTGATTGTTTCATTTAGAGGTGAATAATCGTATTTACAGGACTGTAATTATAGTAGGAATTAAAATCTAGCCTTATGAAGGTTCAGTTCAAAACCAAATAAAGTTATTTTATTACAGACAGGTTAGCGGTATTAATTAAAAAGGCTTTGATTAAACAATTTGAAGCCTAGCGGGTTGGATCCTCACCTGGTATAAACTGGTATTACTCCATTGACTGGAACCGTAGCGTTTTACTGTAGCTGAGGATCTAGCCCATATTGTCATTGGCTGGAAGAAGTGATGTGAAATACTGGGAGGAAATAGATATGACTTTGATACCAAAATGTGAAGGCAGAAATTTACAAAGGCTATTAGTCTCAGTGCACAAAAAGGTGGTGTTATGGAATAATTAAAATTGCACTTATCCATGAGGCCTTTGTGTAGAGAGCTATGATCCTTAACATCCATCGACTTAAATGAGCATAGTCATTGACTTAAATGGGCACAAGTTCAGCCCCAACTGGCCTCGTTCCACAGAGGTATGCAATCATAAGAAGCCACTTTTGCCTTTTCCCTCTATTGCACACCTAGAGGGCCATAGAAAACATTTTGGCCTTTACAATTCATGGGACAAATCCTGCACACACAATGAAATTATAAGCTGAAAGTTTGCAGGTCTTCACCACCTCCTTTTGGCATAGAGAACTTGAAATGTGACTGAGATGTTTCTGCTAGAACTTGATGAAAAATATTGTTTAGAAATTTTTCGATGGGAAAAGCGGCAAATGTTACAGACTTTACATTTTTTTTTACTGGCTCTGATTTTTATTTCTGTATTGGATCTCTTTGATGCAGTTATCCTCAGCAATATTTTAATGAATTTGGTACTGCAAGTAAGAATATTTAGGAATTCAAATACAAGAAACAGAGAAATATAGTAACATATGAAGTATTTTGGTGTTTATCTATATATCTGACAATAGCGTGTTTAGAAATAGTCAGGTAATGAAAAGCAAAGATAAAATAAGCTCACAAATGGCATAGATTGAAGGAAGTCACGTCACAAAAGAAATTAATGAAGGTTCCTGAAACTTCTTAGTTATTTGCTGTTAGTCACTTACGTATGAATCTGGAGTAACTTGGCTAAATTTCATAAAGTTATATCTTATAACTGGTGTTAACAAGAGATGAGAGAGGCCCATTATGATTTATCCCATAAAAATTGACACATCTTATCTGAAATCTTTGCAGAGGTGAAACATGTTCATTTCCCTGTCATACCTTAAGGCAACAGATGGTTTTATCTCATTTTATAATCCATCTAAATGGAGTATTCTTACAGCTATAAACATTATTTAAGAATGTGCTTTTCTGAGTCATCATCAAGTTCTGCTCCTTGTACAGTATCCTGTCTTTGCATTTGATTTTGGTTTATGATGGCTGTGGGTTTTTGCATACTCACTTTTTGCAACTTATTTCAAAGTCAGTGAAACATAAAAAGCCAGCTGCGGAGAGGCACAGAGCATCTGCAGAGTCTCCCCACAATGCCGCTGGTCTTGCTGTCACTGCAAGTGGCAAAGCAGCCATTGAACCTCATTGGGACAGGAGTAGGAACAGGTTTCACTGGCTGGCAAACAACACCTTTCAGGGCTTGGCAAGTGGTTGGAAGAAATGTAGCAATCTGGCATTACAGGGGGAGGTGGGAACTATTTACTGATATTCGTGCATTCATTCTTACTGCTTTGACCAATAAGTGTTTCAGCCAAAGCCTGAAAAGGCCAAACTCATGGGAGAAGGACAGGGAGATCACAAAACACTTCCCTTTCCTTGTTGGGAGAGGGGATGAAGTGGGGGTTTGGATCCTCTAGCCTCAAGGAACACCTTTCCCTCCTAGGTTGCTGCCCTCCTCCTCTCCCATGCTAATGTTGTTCAACATTTGTTCAAATCCTCCCTCTGGAGAGAGGTAAGATGCCGTCTCACTTAACGCTGCTTCTGGGAGAACTGGCTGTGCCAGGAGTGGGGTGCAGCTGCATGCTGAAAAATATGAGTTCTCCAGACTACTCCCAAGCACCAGAGAAGCCTGATCTCTGGGAAATCCATTGCAGAATAAGGAATTATACCTAGAAGCCAACAGTTCCCTCTGATCTATGTTCCTATAGCTGAGAGCCATCTTTTTAGTTCTTTGAGTAGTGTCCCAAGGGGTGCTTCACTGGAGGTGTTTCAGTACTTTGTGCTTACAGCTGAAGAGTTACAGCAGCAGTACTCCAGGTGGTGATGTGTGTGTGGCACCGTCTCACGACGCTGTGAGTGTGTAACCGGCACGTGTCGTTAAAAGTCCCTCAATTTTTTCTCTACCGTCCTAGGCTTAGATCAGAACGCAGATGCTTTCCTTGTTTCATATTTTCTAGCTGAGATACCCCCTTTAACTTCCTCTTTACTTTCCTTTTTACCCAGGCCCCTTGTTATTCTCTTCTTATTTCATTAACCTATCATTAAAAAAAATCCCTTCCCCGTATCTTCCCCTTATGAGGCCTCCATCATGCCAGGTTCCCTTGGTTTCAAAGATGCCTCGCTTGTAGGCTCTCCATACTCATTTTGGCTGGTCGTGCTCAGTGAATCAGATGCCTCAGGGACACCCATTCCCCCAAATACCCCATGTGCAAGAAGCTGTCAGCGAGGTCACTTAAGACATGGGACTTCCAGTTATAACTTCTCCTGGAGAAATCCCTAATACTGGCTTCTGAGCCTCAGCAATCACCCATAGCGACCTCATATCAGAGTTACCTCCTCAGGACCCTCCAACTAAGAAAAATATCAAACAAAAAATCCAGCCCTCGCTCGGGAATGATTTCCCTTCAGAAAAGTGGTCTCCCGCAGCCAAATCTGCCTCAGTACTAACGGCACTTTCCTCATTGGACCAACAGGTGCTGGATGCATCTGGTATGGACAAGTCCTGAGGGGCTATGGCTCATAAGCAGCCACACCCTCCAGGCTCAAAATCCAAGAGCAAAATAGCTGTTCTGACACCAAAGGAACCAACAGCATGGCAAATGTCTGCACCACCAGCACCGAAGGAACCTACTCCATAGCCTTCTCCTCCTTTCGTACAGACAGTGACCTACCCCGTATTGTCATCAGAGCAATCTTCACTGTACCACGCCCGCTCAATTCCCACTCAGACTTGGCTTTATCTACGGTACCAGGCACTCCACTTTTCATGCGAACAGCAGTTTATGCACCAGGGACCTAGCAGACTAATTACATCAACTAGTTTGCCTCCTCTCCCCTTTTCAAGTGACAGAAATGAAAATGAAGATGAAGATGAGGCCGAGATCTCCTTCTCACCACATCATTGATTTCCAAGCCTCAACACAGCCTCGACCACCACAGATGCATGGACAGGGTTGGCAACCATTTCCATGGCTGTCACCTATTCCTTTCCCCAACAATCTGATCCTTCAGGAACATAGGCAGTTGCTCCACAGAGGCAGCCCCACTCAAACACATCTTAAGGTGACACAGAGGGCATAGAGGAGGCCCAGGAGGACGGCACCATGACTGCTATACATCTATCACCATCAGCACTGGATAAGATTATCATGGCCTCACCCTTGGCCGTTAGAGGCAAATTTAAATTGTTCCAAGATCTTTTTAAAAGGGTGGCAGGTTCATTGGACAGCTCTCTTGCAGAGTTACCTGAAACACAACAAAAATTGACTAATGCCCGACAGTCCTCCCCTTCAGCAAAGATAACCTTGGCAATAAATTAGGCCATAATGGACCTGCAAGGATAATTTGGTAAACCCCTGCTTACATCCCGCCCTCTTCCAAGGGGGTGGACTGAAAGTTTTGTGTTCCAGCCAATGAAGCTGAATTGCTTTTTTCTCATTCTGCCCCAATTTCATTAGTTGTAGATGCAGTACATCATAAGGGCCAGCAGATCCAATACAAAACCACCCTGTAAGACAAGGTTTGGGAGAGATTAGAGATCTTTGCCAAGAAATCATACTCATCTGCCTCCTTGCAGTGTCATATCGTGAACTGTGTTGCCCTACTGGTAAAATATACTTACATCTTATTTGAGAACATGAGACCTTTTATTGATCAGTTGCCAGAGAATAGCAAGGAGATATATAGAGCAAACATATACAAAGGATGACTTATAGCACAGACAGCTCTATAGGCATCTTTCAACTTAACCAACACCATTACTAGATCCTTAGCAACTGTAGTTGTGATGCATTGAACATCCTGGCTCCATCTCTCTGGTTTTCCTAAGGAAGTTCAAATAACAGGAGTCTTTTGAAGGTCAGAAGCTTTTTGCAGAAAATCCCAATACCTCCCTGAATATCCTAAAAGATTCCAGGGCAATGCTCAAGACACTACGCATGTACATTCCCCAGCCCAGGAAGAAACTCAACAATATACACAACAATTCAGCCTGTCGCCTTACAATCAACAATAATGAGCCTATGACCAGAGACACAGGCAGAAACAGCCTCAAAGGAGACAAAATCAAGTTCCTCTACCTTCTCAATCATCTACATCTCATCAGTCATTTTGAGATCTTGGTTGAGGGCCCAACAACCCTTATTCAATGGGATTGCCAGCTTTACCATCAAAATGTTGTATTCCGCCTCCTTCCATACTATCTGGCCTCAGAGCAAATTACAATGGACAACTGCATACTGGAAATAATATCACAGGGATACTGCATTCCTTTCCTGTCTACTCCACCTACACAACCACCTTCCCCATCCTTCTTCAGGGACCACTCTTATGAGACCCCGTTGCAGCAAAACCCTCCACTACGGCCTCATGTTTCCAAGAGTCACTACTCTCTGTAGCAGAATGTTAGTGATCACTTGAATAACAGCAGCCCCCACTGTAGATTTCCCCACTCCAAACTGATTCCCAGCTCACCTGCAGTAACTGTCTGGCGTTGCACCTTCCCCAGGGCAAATCATAGAACCATAGAGCTGGAAGAGACCTCAGAAGGTCATCAAGTCCAGCCCCTGCACTAGGCAGGATGAATCCCAACTAAATCAACCCAGCCAGGGCTTTGTCAAGCTGAGACTTATTGTCATATGCTTCTCCACAGTCAGACTGGGTCTCATTTGGGCGTTCCTGCACGTTAGCAGAGGGAAAGCAATTTGCAAAGTTTCATGAAAGTGGCCTTGTGCATTTGGAAGTTTTGCAGCCACTGCCAATGTAGTCCTACTAGTCTGTGTGGAACCCCCCGAGATGTCTGGGACAGGAGGCTTTGAATTAAAAACACAGCAAAGGGCTCGTGGCTCCCTGTCCCACTGTTAATGCATTGCCTGGCAGCCTCCCAGGGTTGCTGCAGCCAGGGTAGTGCTGCGAACAGCAGCCATGAGGCATTTAAATAGCATCTTGCTGCCTCAGCCATCACCTGGAAATTCAGTGGCACGGGCAGCAGGATATAAACAGAAGTGGCCAGATGCAGTCCACGAGCTGGATCAAAGTGTTTGCTGGGCTGTATCTGGCCCCCAGGCCGCATCTTGCCCAGCCCTGTTGTAGTCCTGTTTTCTGTGGAACTGCTCATGGTGTAAGCTACTATTCAGTGCAGCAGAACTAAATCCTGTGTGTTTTCCAAAGATTTTTGTAGGTTAAACAGGAAAACAATTTATTTCTGAAATCAACAAAGCAGCTTATTTGTTGCTTATTTTCTGCAGTACAGTAATGCATGAATCGGTGTGTCTGTTTTAGCAGTCCTTTGTTCATTCTGTTGTTTGAGTTCTTTGAGCCCTCAGGTCAACAGAGGTTTCCCTCTGCAACAGAGATGGTGATTTTACACAGTTGGGGTGCACTTTTGACTTCATTGGGACTCCTCATGTGCTTAAAAATGTAGCTGGGTTGGAGTGAGATGGGTTACCACCTTGTAGGATCAGTCCCTTTCCCCTTTCTTACACATTTTAGTTTATCTCTCAGGAAATGAATGGCAACCATCTCAGGGCTTTTGAGCAATGCAACCCTGGACTATTTACAGTCAACCTTTGGCTTCCCTAGATTCTTGAATCTAATGGTTTGTTGGATGATTAGTGATTTGGTTAAAAAATGGAATGATGTTTATTTGGGTACATTTTCATCTTGGCTACCCTTTGAGCGTTTTACTAACCCATGCTGCAGATAATGCCATTATGACATAATGATCTCTGGGTCTGCATTAATATTTGTGATGAATATATTTTTGGCTTGCTTCTACCCAGCTTGCAAGCATCAAGTATGGGCTTGTGTGGTCTTTTTAAAATCTCATTTATTCACATTCCATCTGCAGATGTGTCCCCAGCCTTTGTCTGAAAATAAAGGGACTTATCATATGTCTCATATATTTCCTCACATTTAAATAAAATTAATTAATTAAAAATCTGATATATATGTCAGCAAAGAACAATTGTGAAGGTTTCTGTTTTCCATTTTCCACAGAGGAAAAATAATTGTACCACTCGAAATACCATCCATTTGTCTAGGCATTGACACCATGTTTATCACCATGGTATCTGAGCACCTTTATTGGCTGGTTAAACTACATTTAATTGAAACACTCTTCTGTAGAGCTGGCACTTCTGTTTAAAAGAAATATCCCCTTTATTATGGAGAGGTGTCTAGTCTGTTTGTGGCCTGATGGTTTTTGGATCAGGGATTCTCACCTCTCACTTCAACAAACTCAAGACCATCTACCTCAAATTTCATGTGCTGCATTTCATTCCAAAATATTTTTTTCTGGAAAGCTTGGAATGAATCACACAAGGGTTGAAATTCACAAGGAGGAAGTAGGCCTCTGAGCTCCACCTTAATGTACTACTGGGATTTACAAAATCGCTGCTCATTTGCCACCTAACCCCGTACGCGCATCAAGTTCCATTGATGTCTAAGTTTCCACCATTAAAATGCCCGAAGTATCTACATTTGGCAGCTGGGCATGCCATAGCCATCTCAGGCCAACCACCACCCAGAAGCTTGGAACCTAAGTTCCAGTATTAGGCATTCCACTATTTTGCCTTGAGGCCCAATCTAGGAGGAGTGCTCTGAGCGCACCTAAGCCATATAAAAGTGGGGCTGGTCCCCTTATAATCTTTATCCCAGTGGTTGGAGCACTCACCTGGGAGATGGGAGACTGGGTTCAGTCTGCTCCCCACCTGTACTTGAGGTGTAGAAAGATTTTAATTTCAGCCTTACTCCTTACCAATGGGTGATGGGCTATTCTGGGTTGAGTCTCTCCCTCTCTTTCCTGTTGAAGCTTTTCCAGTGTGCATAAATCATTAAATATTCATTGAGGAAGACAGAGAGAGGATGTCTCCATAACCCATGTCAGAACACTCATCTGGGAGGTGGGGAGAAAGGCACCTAACTCCCAAGAGCCACATTCTGCTCCTTCGCATTTGCTATTGGCTAGCTAAGGCAGCTCCCCATTCAGTGTGCTGGCATCTGTGAATCCTATCGTTAAGTGCTTAATTCTCCCCAAACATAGTTTTGGGCACCTACGGCAGGGTGCTGAATTCCACTAGTGACAAGGTACTTCTGTTCTCCTTGTGGATCCACAAGGAATTTTAGAGACATGTCAATTTAAAATTTTCTTTCATTCACTTTTCATAGACTTTTTTCTATGCCTTTTCATTTTAGCATATTTTATTAATTAATTAGCACACGATATGTTTCCTGTGTTCTATTATGTATAGTCTCATATCTTGCGCATTATTGTTGCACCTGAGTGCCATCCAATAGTCTGTTTAGCGGTGTGATTAGCGTGGCGTTTGTTCTCTCAATCACTCCCTGGAAGGAGGATTGTGAGTGCAGTGGAGTGTTTTGGTAGGGTTTTATTTTCATTTGTATGTACGAGTTCCTCTGTGTGTGTTAGAGAAGGCAGGGAGAAGATGTGTACCATACAGTTGTTCATCCTGAAGTTAAAGTTCTTTTAGTATACTGGACCCATGCCATTGAGCACTTTGAATATAAGGACCAAGACTCTGAATTTATCTCAAGATGCTATTATGTTGTGTGTGGATCTTCAAATTAAAATCTAAGGTGGCTCTTGGAATTGCATTTCCATGACTGATGAAGGCAAGTGTTTATATCCACTAATTGTTTCGCAATTAGAACACTCAGATGATCATAATGGGCCAGTAACACAGATTATAAAATGTAAAGGGTTAACAAGGCTCTGATCCTGAAAATCTTTTAATTTCTATTCTTGAGCCGTAAGCAAAACAGTTACAGAAGTGTTTGCAGGATCAGGGATAGGTTTGTTTTAAAATATTGTACCTGAGAAATGACATTGTTTATTAAAATCTGAAAACTGATAAATGGTGAATAAGTCTGTATTTATTTATCTAAATGTTGTATCTTTCTGTACATTGTAAAGACATCAGCATATAAAGCAGGATTATACAACTCCATTGTATGGTGGGAGGTCTGGGTTCAGCTTGTGCTTAAACATAAGCTTACATTTTATAGAAATCAGTGAGATTTAAGAATTAATGGTTTAGTTTATAGGTGTGGACTTAATAGTATTAAACTTAAGCACATGTTTAAGCAGTTTGTTGAATCTGGGTCTCCTGAATACCTTAAATTGAAAAAATGCATATAGTTTTTCAGTCTAACGAAGTGTTGATACATACATACTAAAAACAGAATGAAATGAAAAACCCAGCACTTAAATGCTGGTTTACAACACAGTTGTAGGAAATTATATAATTCTATTTCAGCAAAGGTCCCAGAGCTGCTTGCAGAGATACTTTTCAAAGAGTCGGCATATCCCATTTCCAAGGCAAGTGAACCTGTTATAAATATGGAACAGAGAATATGAATCTCCATCCAAAACATATTAATAAACACAAGTTTTATAACTTCAATGCAGATCTAATGACTCTTTGCATCCCTTGTAGATTTTGTTGCTGGCATCAATAATTTGCACAGATGTGAAGACGATTTCAGTATTTAAGGCCTGCAGAGACCATTAGATCATTTAGTCTGACTTTCTGTATTTCACAGGTCATTAATTTTCCACCCAGTTACCCTTGTATTGAGCCCAATAATTTCATAAGCTTGTGTTTGATTTAAGTATAACATGTGATAGCTAAAACGTAGCTTTCAGAAAGACATCTAGTCTTGATTTCAGGACATCAAGGGATGAAAAATCTACCTCTTCTTTTAAGGGGGAAAATTGCCATTTGGGGAGGCAAGTTCTCCACAGCTGTGGCCCTACCCTTATTCCACCTGAACTCCACCCCAGACACTGCCCCCAATCTGCCCAGGCCCCATGTCTCCCCACTTTCTCCTCTCTTTTCTTCCTCCCCTCTGCTTTTCCTTCCAGACAAGTCAGTCTAACTTCTGTGCCAGGAAACATATTGGAAACCAGGAAAGATAATGGAGCAAGTAACTAAGGAATTCATCTGCAAACATCTGGAAGAAAATAAGATGATAGGTAACAGCCAGCATGGATTTGTAAAGAACAGATCATGTCAAACCAAATCGGATAGCTTTCTTTGATAGGATAACAAGTCTTGTGGATAAAAGAGAAGCGGTGATATACCTAGACTAAAGTAAGGCATTTGATATGTTCTTGCATGATCTTCTTATCGATAAACTAGGCATATAAACTTAGATGGGGCTACTATAAGGTGGGTGCATAAGGTGGATGCATAATTGGCTGGATAACCATTTTCAGAGAGTAGTTATTAACAGTTCACAATCATGTTAGAAGGGCGTAACCAGTGAGGTTCTGCAGGGGTCTGTTTTGGGGCCGGTTCTGTTCAATATCTTCATCAATTATTTCGATGATGGCATAGAGAGTATGCTTAAGTTTGCAGATGATACCAAGCTGGGAGGGGTTGCAAGTGCTTTGGAGGATAGGATCAGAATTCAAAATGGACAAACTGGAGAAATGGTCTGAGGTAAACAGGATAAAGTTTAATAAGGACAAATGCAAAGTCCTCCACTTAGGAAGGAACAGTCCGTTTCACACATACAGAATGGGAAGTGACTATCTAGGAAGGAGTATTGCTGAAAGGGTTCTTGGGGTCATAGTGGACCACAAGCTAAATATGAGTCAACAGTGTGATGCTATTGCAAAAAAAAAGCAAACATGATTCTGGGATGTATTAACAGGAGTGTTGTGAGCTAGACACAAGAAGTGATTCTTCTGCTCTACTCTGTGGAGCCTCAGTTGGAGAACTGTGTCCAGTTCTGGGCACCACATTTAAAGAAAGATGTGGAGAAATTGGAGAAACTCCAGAGAAGAGCAACAAGAATGGTTAAAGGTCTAGAGAACATGACCTGTGAAGGAAGACTGAAAGAATTGGGCTTGTTTAGTTTAGAAAAGAGAAGACTGAGAGGGGACATGATAGCAGTTTTCAGGTATCTACAACGGTGTTACAAGGAAGAGGGAGAAAAATTGTTCTCCTTAGCCTCTGAGGATAGGACAAGAAGCGATGGGCTTAACCTGCAGCAAGGGAGGTTTTGGTTGGACATTAGGGAAAACTTCCTAACTATCAGGGTGGTTAAACACTGGAATAAATTGCCTAGGGAGGTTGTGGAATCTCCATCTCTGAAGATATTTAAGAGCCGGTTAAATAGACATTTTTCAGGGATGGTCTAGATGGTGCTTGGTCCTGCCATGAGGGCAGGAGACTAGACTCGATGACCTCTCGAGGTCTTCTAGTGTTCTATGATTCTGTGATTCCCTCTCTCTGCTCACCCACTCCCAGCCAAATACCTGAACCGTTTTGAAAAAAAAACTGTTCTACAATTTCTTTCTAAAGAAAACAGAGCATGTTTTCCACTGCATGTCAGATTGTGAATTCTGGGCATGGAGAAGGTACAAAAGCACTAAATTTGAGATTTAAAAATGTCAGTTATGGGTGTTTTGATATACCCTGAAGTTTGTCAGAGATTTATTTGCAAAATCTTTGTCGTAAGGGCAAGTCAACTGTCCTGCTGAATACACCATTAAATATTATGGAATACATGATGCTGCTTTTCTCCGTTTTACATTTTCTTGACCAGTATTTTAAGCTGATTTTATATTTTAAATGTACTCTTAAGCTTTCATGAAATAATCATTTCAGATTGTCACATATTCAACATTGAAACAGAGACATTATTTTAAATTAATTGGTCGTAGCGGTTTAGTATGTTCATAACAAATGTCATTGCTTTTAGAAAAAGGGAACACTATCTTATGTGCTCTACATAAGAATAGACAAGTTTATGAACTTTCACCTTGTGCTTATGTTAAAAATTTGTTTCCAAAGATTGTAGGTATAACAAAGGATTTTATATGCTACTAAGGTACTGATTTGGTGGAGGGCTCTCTTAAAACTACTTCATCAAGTAGAAGTAAAGAAAGGGAAACTCATTTATCCAGCTATGTGGAAGAAAAGGAATGTTGTCTCTTTAAGGGCTTTCTTCAAAGGGAAGGGGGTATAGAGAGAAATATTACAGCAGGAATGGACAGAAAGGACAGGAAGACTCTGAAGGAACGTTTTTTGTACTGTAGTAATTGAAAAGTGCACTTTAGATAAGTACTTTGCTGCAGAATTTGGAAGGTACATAGTGACTCACACAAAGGATTGCAGGAAGAGGAAGGATTGTCCCATGGTTTAGTTCACTGAATAGTGCCCCTTATGAACTGGATTCTACCCCTGCCTCTTCCCTAGAGGAAATTAAATCTGTCTTCAGAGCAGGGTTTGAACAGTGACCATAAATAAGGCTTGGGGACCACACATCGAATGGTGCAGGCAAAACAATTTTAGTTGCTCTTTAAGTGAACCCTGTCCATCCTATGCATTGAATTAGGTAGGGATCCCATGAAAAAATAGTATGTGATCATGTAATTAAAGACAACATCATGGAGTTAGAGAGCCAAATTAAGGTTGCAGAGGTAAATTTATTACATTTCAAAAATGTTGATTGTTTGACTTGCAACCTTAGTGTTTTTTCAATGTACCTTTAGTATGTAATGGAAAGAGTTGGAGTGGGTACTATTTATTGTGTATAAAGGATGTTCCACCAGAAACAGAGCAGAGATTAGCTCAATCCAAATTACTGAGCTTGAATAAACGTTGCCTCAGTGGGACCTGAGAATATTATATCCTCCATACAGTCCCACTAACTAGATTAAGCTTTATGTAACTTTCCTGATAGTGCCTCTTTTTCTTATGTACATAGAAAAGGTTATGGATAGTGGTTGTATTATTATCGTCCCTAGGATCCCCAGGCATGGATCACAGACACAGAACAAAAAGATGGCACTGAGCTCACAAGTCAAGTGTGTTAGAGAATCAGTGAGGTTTTTTTTTTTAAAGAAAAACTGTACAGACTAGCTAGAGAAGGTAAAATTGTAATATGGGTAGGAAGCTATGATGGACTCTTTATGATTCAAAAATATTTCAAGAAATAGTTCCCTATTGCTGCAGTCTAATTTTGAGAGCTACTAATCAGTGTCCAAGTTAAATTTTTATTCCAAAGTTATGAGTTGACTTTTGAAAGTTTGTCAGAGTTAAAATACATAGATTTTCAAAAGGTTTAGCTTCCCAAATTACTAGTGCAATTTGCATCTACAAAATACACAAAACACATACTCACAGTTACTGGTGTTTTCCACCAACATTTGGATTTGGGTACAAACTGCAGGGTGCAGTCACACATGGAAAAGTGTCCAACTTTTGTTGATTTGTCCTACAGCTGGAAAAATATACCACTCTATAAGCTGTAGTTGAAGAGTAGAACTGATTAATTTTTTCCCATTTTTTTTTTTTTTTGTCTTTCATCATAAAATAAAGCACCAGAAATATTCTGGTTTTGGTTTTCATAAGAAAACAACAACAAACAAATGACAAAATCTCCTCGAAACTTTTTGGTAGAAGTTTCTGTATATTCTCTGGCCAGCTTTCTTGAGTCTCAGGCTGTGTCTAGACTACACCTCTTTGTCAACAGAGAGATGTAGATTAGGAATGTCAAAATTGCTAATGAAGCAGGGATTTAAATATCCCCCAGCATTGCAGGGCAAAATATCTTTTGTCACATTATTTGTTAATCCTCCTACTGAATATGTCTGTCTGGAAGAGTATAAATTGGCTCCAGCCATACAGCATAGCAATGAAAAATGTTTGTTATTAGCAAAAGCCAAATGCTGACTTCATAATTATAAAAATAAGTGAAACTTCAGTGCTTTCATTTAGTTTCATTGGTGTTACTGTATCCCGTATTTTGATCCAACAAAACTCTCATAGTAGATCACTCTTTTGGTTTGAGACTCCTTGCTCTTTCCAGACCAATAAATCTCAGTGATGCTGCTGAGTTTAGCTTCAGTATAACATTTGGCAATATAAAAAGTCAGATCGCCTACTGACAGCAGCTTTGTGTAGTCTAATGCAGTTTGATAAAACACTCTGTTTATTGGTTCAATGTGAATTCTAATGAAAAAAGGAAAGAAATTGCTACTTGTTGATTTTAAATATTTGTACATAACTGATCTGCCTTTCTGCAGACTTTTAGGTCTTAGTAGAATCTAGCACACAAGTCAAGCAAGAAGAAACTTGGTATAGTTGTATTAAGTTATAGGGTTTTGAATACAGTAAACTGGCAGTGAAAAGTGTGTATTCAGGGCTTGCTCCATATCCCACTGAAGTCAATGGAGAAATTCAAGTAGTCTCTGGATCAGACCATGAGGCCTCAACCCGGACAAGACTTAAGGGGTGCCTTTATGCACATGGGTATTCCCATTGCATGTGTTCAGTATGCAGTCGTTAAATGCTTGTAATTCAACCAGTTTTTGTTGGTGTTTGTTTTTGCTAATTGAGCAAAGTGACCAGACATCAGTGAGGATTTGGTCAATTCTTGGCCAAGTTCAGACCTCAGCTTTTAATTTTTCTTATAGCCCTCTCCCTAGTATGGGTAATATTTTTAAATGCCAGAAGTGTAGCCATCACTCTTACGCAGCTCAGAAATAGAACTTCGTCAGCATTTTCCGCTTGCGGGGAAGAGTGTTGTTGGATGACTCTTAAGTGTGGTGCTGAGGAGGTGCCTTTAAGGGCTGAATGGAATAACTGGTTGGAACAGGTCACAGAATAGTGTCGACATCTTATAAGCACCTTGAGCACTGAGTGATCACTGACTACTGCAGTAAGCAGCCTTTGCCACAGCTTCACATAAGAACTCTGGGCAGTAGGGCCGACAGCCACCGTGGGCCCCAGGGCAAGGTTTGTGTGTGGGGAGTCATCTGTGGTCTCCCTGAAGTGGTGGGACATTAGGTGGAAGGGGTGGGGGCAAGGGCAGTCAGCCTTTAGTACTGCCCAGACCATGGTGTGCCCCCCAAGCCCACAGAGCCACGCAGAGCAGCAGAGTGATGCTCCAACTACAGTAATTTCTGTATAGTCTGCGTTATGGAACTGTCCCTTCTGGCCTTAAACCTGTGAAGATGTAAATCTCTGTCGTTGCTCCGTTGAAGTCTTCAATGAAGATACATCAAGTCACATCTGCTGAGGATCTGGCCCTACGGAGCTAACTGTCTAAAAAAGATGAATTACAGATATGATTAGCAATATAAGAAACTAATTTAATCAATACCAGAACAGACCATTGTGATGCTGAGGTAAAATTCCTTATCTTCCCACGAGTTTGAAAATTCATGTTCTCCTCTTTCTAAAATCTCTTCTACAATATTAGCCTACTGTGTGCCAGCATTGCTTTGTAGGGCTCAGTAAGTGGGAGGAAATAGTTTCATGTTATCAGATGGTCAGTTTTATCAGATGAATATTGCAGACCAAATTTGATCAAATAACCCTCAAATCTGTCAGACCTCAAATCTATTCCTTGCAATCTCTCTCTTGTATTAATCTCACAAAAGATAAATGTAAGGCTCATTCAGAGTATACTGAACTTAAGGGCATTATGGTTGTATGATAATGATGAATAGTCAACTCATCTTTGAGTTCCAGTAAATAATATTTTTTATGTAAACTTAAAAAAATGAAACCTATGTAACCCATGAAACCCTTTTCACTCTTTTTTTTTTTTTTAACTAAAATGTCTGGCAATTCAATGTGTCTTTGAAAATGCACTGCCAGTGAGTGTTCTACATTTTGGCTGGTTCTTGGATTTATAATGTGGATAAAAATAGTGCATCTTGCTGAGTCCTCTTTGCTTGTACAAAAGGGGCAGATTCAAGAGGGATTGATCTGATGAATGTTTGATCTCAGCCAAGTTAACAATGGAGCTAGTTAGTTACCTATATATCCTTTTATATCTGTGTTTCAATGCTTTCCTTTGTACAATTTCAAATCTTGTGAAGCCAACAGTGGCACTATGCACTGTCATGTGGGAGACCAGAGTTCAGACATGGTATTAGCTCCCTGGTAGAGGATTTGGATATTCCATTGCACATGTTTTTTCAAATATGTCTGACCAGGAGCTTGCAATGCTGATGTGGTGGCCCTGTCTGCCATGATTGATTACTAAGTCACCTCTAGACTGAACTACCCTAAGACACTCTACCTGGGGCTAGACCTTGCATCCATTTGGCCACTGAAGCTAGAGCAGAATGTGGCAACCTCCTGGTTAAGCAGAGTCTTCCCCATGAACTATTACATCCTTGTTTTATACTGGCTCCGTGTGGGCGTCTGAGTGAAGCATACGATGCTGACATTGATCTATAAAGTTCTAAATGGCCTGAGACTTCTCTAGTTGTGAGATCATCTTTCTCTCTGAGCCATGCTGCTACAGGTCAGATGCATAGCCTCAGCTAGAGACAAGAGGAAGTGTTGAGCAGGGTATTCCATACAAGGGTCCCTTTCCTTTGGATTCTACTTCCCCCCTCTTTGCCCTTTAGGGCACAGATCTTTTTAACTGAGATTTTGGAGGCAGAATTGCTGTTTGAAGGGTAGTGATTAGGGAGGTGCAGTATATCTTTTATGTTATCTGCACTGTGCAGTTTAACTACTGTTTTGTGGGGCTGCTACTGTCTGTCTCATGGGTTGTGATTTTAAATTATTGCCAGGGATACATAAAGGGTAACTATAAAATAAACTATAATGACACTGCTTAATATTTACACAGTAAGAGGACAGAAATAATCCCAAATCTGCTGGGGAACAGGCTATCGACAAGAGCTGCAAACTTCTCAAATAATACTGAGGACATATGCTCTGCTGCTAATTTGCAGGTGATAACAATGTGAATGCTTGCACATATGGGGCCCAACATCCTAATTAAATGGTTGTGCTGAATTTTATATAAAATAACAGGGCAATTAAAACAGCACTTCCTTAACCTCCTACCCTCCAGGCTGTTAGCTAAAGGAGAGGTATGAAAGTAAGAGACTATCTTTTGCAAAAGGGGACAGACAATGCAAAAGTGTTAGTTGTTGGCGACTGGCAATGACTGTGGTGAGAAAAAAATGGAGACTCCAAATTCAATTGAATTTAACACAGCAGTAAGGTAATGTTCCCAAGACCCAAGGAGTAGCAAATGGTTTCACCAATATGGTCTGTACAATAGGTACATGGCCACTTCCTTTGCACTAAGATCGAGCTTGCACATGCAGTTAGTGACTCTGGTGAATTTCTTGATACAAAATAGAGACCACTGGATTCAATCCACTGCTCTTTAGTCATGAAGAATCCCAGGTGTTCTGAAAAATCTGGAGTCCATGTATTGAGCCAAACAAAATGTAGTCAGTACAGGAAAATGTTTTAAAGTTCTATAAATCTCTAAACCTACTCGTCATCTGCTCTCTTCCTCCCCACCCCAAATTATCCTCATTCTTTCCCTAAGAATATCAGTGCCCAGTGATTCATTAGGCACTTCTGTTTGTTCAGGTTAAGTACACAAGTAATCCATTTTGACATGGATGGCCAATCATATAGCACAAGAAAAGAATATTTGCATGCCTATTGATGCTGACTAGGTGTGCAAGCAATTCATAGGCTGAAAACTATTTTCCCCAAAGATAGCAAATAAGAAAAGCTGCTGTTGTTCTGATATAGCAATTTAGATAAACCTGTGACTATTTCACTGGTATCAGCTTCTGACATGTTTAAAACTGAGCATATGCTTAAGCACTTTGCTAAATGAAGGCTTAAATCAGGAAATATCATAAGCTGTTCTTGGATAATTCATTAAAATGCTAAATTCTCATAATGAAAGATTCTTTCTGTAGTGTTCACTCAGCTTTGTGTGAGAGACTTGCCACTTACAGTAGCTGAAATGAAGAATTTTGTGTACATATGGGTTTGATAAAGGGACTTGAATATGAAGCGTTCATTCCGAAGTATCTTCTCTCTATAATATTTTCCCAGTAAGTTTCAGACCATGATGTGACTTGGTTCAAAGGTACTTTCCCATAACAAATATTATATCCTCTTCCAAATGTTCCCATCATAATGTTGTTTTACAAAGTTGAGATAGGCATAGTAAACAAAATGACCAAAAATAGGCTTGGCTTAGATTTTTTTTTTATCATTTTGATGAATAACAGGGGATTTTCTCTCTCTTTTTTTTTAACTTTTATTGATATGCATTTGCACAGTTGCAGAGAAATTCTGGGGGAAGTCAGACAATTATCCAACAGAAAATTCTGAGATTTAAAAAATTAAAGCCTTATATCTGTTAAAACACACATTGTCAAAATCACTTGTCAAAATATATCAAGTAAATGTCCTTTAATAAAATTCTGATAAGTTCTCAAATAGCATTGAAATGTGATTATTATCACTGGAAATATTTGTAATTGGTTTGTATGTGTATAGTAACATTGACATTTACTGATTCAAAAACTAAATCTTCCATGCCTCATAATACTTTGCAAAGCAGTTTGATTACAAACATCTTAAACAAAAGCTTGTGTTTGTATGAATAAAAAAAACCCCAATGGAACATGACTGTTACCTGAGATTTTTGTTTGATCAAGGCTGAAGCTTCCAAAAAGGTTCCCATAAATCAATTAAATGATCTATTTGAAAAAGTTAAATCAGAGGTAACCCCAAAGCAAGGCTCACCTAGCAGTCCCTTCTTTTTTTTTCTGCTGGCTTTGCCCTCATGCAATTTCTTGGAGTCTGCTTTGGGGAGGAGAGTGTTACTGCCAGCATTACTCATGGACAGGCATAGAACTACCTATCATAGGGTATGTCTAGACTGCATCCCTCTGTCAGCAGTGGGATGCAGATTAGGCAGGTCGACATTGCAAATGAGGCAGGGATTTAAATATCCCATGCCTAATTTGCATACAAATGGCAGCTGCGTTTTGCCAACTCAGCACTTTGTCGGCAAAAAGCGGCAGTCTAGAGGGGGATCTGTCGAGAAAGAAAGCCTTTCTCGACAGATCCTGTAAACCTGCTTGCAGGAGGCATAAGGGATCTGTCGAAAAAGGCTTTCTTTCTCAACAGATCCCCCTCTAGACTGCTGCTTTTTGCCGACAAAGTGCTGAGTCGGCAAAACGTGGCAGCCATTTTTATGCAAATTAGGTGTGGGATATTTAAATCCCTGCCTCATTTGCAATGTCTACCTGCCTAATCTGCATCCCTCTGCCGACAGTTGTACCCATACCCATAGTGTGCCTGACCCCTGTGCTCAGCGCAGCATGGGGGGAAGGGTTGTTACAGAGGTGATATATGAGGATCAGTTTATTTCAGCTCGTTGACTTGTGTGAATCTAAACCAACAAGGGATCTGCAGTTGTAGCCATGTGTTGAGTGGATGTGGCCAGGGGTTTTTGCCACACCCTGCTTTCTTCACTCACACTTCTCTTTGGCTGTTCTTTATGGCTCCACTTGCCAACCAGTAGGATCACTGCCATCATGATTTGTCATCAGCAGCAGCTTCCCTGTTAACAGGTTAAGTAGGCCAGCTTTGAGAGAGGTCGTGTCATTTTGGTTGACCTCCAGCACACGTGCTCCCATAGTCAGCTCTTATAAAATATGGCTGTGGGGAGATAAGCAGCATGCATATGTACCAGGTGACCAGTCCAGCAAAGTTGCTCCTGTATGATTTGGGATCCAACACTGTATCAGGATCCCTGTGTTTGGAATCCTCTCCGATCACTTGATGTTACAGAAATGTAATTCAACAAGTCTGTCCCATCCAATACACTGATAATTCCTAATCCTTCCCTTAGAGAAGAGGATGCACAATAGACAATAACAAATGAAAACTAAGACAATGATGAGGTGGTACCTGTGAAAATACTCTGATTACTTTAAGAGCCTGCTGTAGAGCAACCCTGTTCGTGGATAAATTCAGACATGGATTCAGACACTGGTGTTGGTAGGACAAATAGATAAGGTGAGTTTCTTTGGAATTACATTCACCTAGGTATTTGTGAATGGAAAATGACCCAGCAAACAAATTCTAACTTGGCATCTTCTTTAAAGAAAAGCAAAATATACTTCATTGTACTGTAATACAGTGGTTCCCAACCACCGGTCCGCGGACCTGTGCCAGGTGGGCCATGGCCGCTGCTGCAGTTGAAGCCAGCTGTTCGCGGTGGTGTCCTGGGAGCCATGGCTTGGGTACACCCTGGCTTTCTGAGCCACCGCACAGCAGCTGGCTTGCAGGGGGCTGTAGCATTGCCCTCCCACCTTGCCCCACCCCGCACCATTGAAGCACCAGTGCTGGCTTCCCACTGTGGGGAGGGAGGGTAGAGAAAGCCCTGAGCTTTTCTGCACGATCCCACTTGCAGGGAAGAAGCATTTCCTCTCTCCTGGCTGGGGGAAGCATGTGGGCAGCGCTTCTTCCCTGCAAGCCAGTTCACATTGTGATTAACTCCTGATCATTGCTAGACCTGCCAGGGCTTAACACAAAATGTATGTTCCTAGTATTTTAACTTTGTGCATTTAGCAGTACTTTGTGCATGACTGAATCTTTCATTTGATTTGTAAACTCATGCAGTTTGGTCAATTTCCCTGGCTGGGGTTGGGAACTTTTCACATGGCAACAGAGCTGTGAAACATTTTAATAGAAATGAAAATGAGATTGAAAAGCTCCCAGAAATGGTCAGGGGGAACTCGGGGCAGAAATAGTGTCTGAGACTGCATTTTAAAACATTTAGATTAATCCCCACAATGTCCAGCTAGTCATCATATTAATTCATATTGATCTCTCTTGTAGAGAGTGCCAATGAACATGACAGTTATTATTTAAACTCAAAGAAGGAAGTGTGGGGAATGTCTTGGAGGGGACTAGAACAATAATTTGCAATAATTTGACCTTTATTCTGCAGATTGTTTTTCTATCTGGGTTATTGTACTGGATCTGCGAGGGGCAGCGTTTATCTATGTGTATAACTACAAATTATTTGCATTCCACCAGTGTAAGAAAAATGTTTTCTTAAAATTGCCATGATCTGAGTTCTCTGCCACTGATTATTTATTTTGAACAAAATCTTATTCCACTCCCACACAGCCCTCACCAAAGTTCGTTGTGTTCACTGAGCATATGTCTACACTTGCTCCCTATCTCGAGATAGGGATGCAAATGTAGTGTACCGAGATTGCTAGTGAAGCGTGGGATTTAAATATCCCATGCTTAATCAGCATAATCGCGTCTGGCCACCATTTTGAAATTGCGTTATTGCGAAATAAAACGCCCTATGTAGCAGTGTTATTTCGAGAGAAAACCCTTCTCTCAAAATAACTGTTAAACCTCATTGTTTATGAGGTTTATGAAATACAAGTTATGAAATGCAAGTTGTTGACACCAGTCAACAACTAAAAACGAAAAACCCACCCACTTTGCAAGCAGTAAAAGTAGGACTAATTCCCCATGTACTTGTTGGGTCAGGACAGTGGGTGTTTGTGAGAGTGACAGAGACATACACACACACAGTATATGAGTGTGACAGAGATTTGCATTGCCAAGCTCTATTGTATGAGCAATAACAGTTATTTCTAGAGAAGGGTTTTCTCTCGAAATAATGCTGCGACCCAGGGCGTTTTATTTCACAATAATGAGATTTCAAAATGGCGGCAGGACGCGATTATAGGGAGCAAGTGTAGACATACCCTGAGAGTTTAGTGTAAGCAGCTCTCAGTAGCTTATACAGCATTTCTGAAATCCTATCCCTGCTAGAGTAATTATCACTAAATGCACTGCCTAGTCCAAGAAACATTTCTGGGTAATATGGTCTTGATTCAAATCAGTTGAGTTAAATGGGAGTCTTTGGACTAATAGGAGTGTGCTTCTCTAGAGCACTTGAGTTAGTGACATTGTATCTGCTGCCTTCGGAAGGCAGTGATTTTCTGAGACTGGCCCTTCTCCTCCTCCGTTCACTTTGATGCGCGCATCCATCGGATTCTCTACCAGCAGCTCTTTGGAGAAATGACCCAGGTTCATGTTCTGGATAATAGCTGCCCAGTGAATGTTTATTTCTGGCAGCTCTTTGCAGGTGGGCTTTTTCGAGTATAAGTTACATTTCTGATCATTGGTGCCACATAAATTATTTAAAAAACAACATGTTTGTTAGTCTTCAAGGTGCTGCTAGACTATTCATTGTTTTTTAAGTTTTTCCAGTCATACACTAACTCGGCTACCCCTCTGAAGCTTTTGAACATAAATTATTGTTACTTATCAGGTACCCTTCTTTTTTCCAAAAGGAAACTGTCTGGTGCCCTGGCTACACAGAAAGGTACAATGCTACAGCAGCTGGTTTCTGTGGTATAGTGGTTATCATGTGTGTCTCATGTGCAAATGGTCCTTGCTTCAAAGCCAGGAAGACACAAAGTTGCTTTCCCATTCCTTCATACAGTGTTCATTTGTTTTTTCAGTCCCAACACATTTCTGTGATAATGCTTAACTTTGATGCTTTCTTCATCATTATTGTTTTCTTTCATGGGACTTTAAGGAGGGGATTAGCCTGCATGTGGAGGGAAGGTTACAGATCCTCATTAGAGAGCTTGGCTGCCAGCTACTTAGACAATATGAGCAGAATACAATTGCAAACATTGATTCTGCCAGCCAGCAGTTCCCCTGCTTCCATTTCTCTTCAGCTCACCACAAACCATCTCACCCCTTCAGGTGAGGGTGACTGTGTATGAAAATTAGTTGCAGTGTAGAATGGCCAAACCCACACAGTGTGTGCTAGTTGTCCTTGTGGATGCCACAGCACTCACATCATGGAGCTGGAGCTGCTGCAAAGCAGTGCTAGGCTCACAGGCCTTATGCTGCACCTCATGGCACAATTTGTCTACATTGCTTGCATGCTGCTCCAGCAGGACAATGACCAGCCTCAACCAGACAACCCCTTTACCCAGATCCTGGTGCTCCTGCTGCTGCAAATGCCCCTAAATCCCCTGCACATCGTTGAACGCTGCTTCTGGCGGAGGGAGACCAGTTCCAACTGGTGGGACCACATCATCCTGCAGCGATGGGATGACCAGAACTTCCCCATGCAGAAGGCTGCCTTCCTGGAGCTCTGTGAATAGCTCTCCTCTGCCCTCAGGTGACAGGACACCCGTATGAGACCCTCCATCTGCCCACGTGCTCCGAGCAAGGCCATCTGTTACCTAGACAGGGAGCACTTTCCTGCAGGGGCACGGACATCACAGGGTAGCATCACTATACCCGTGGCCCGGGGACAAGTAGGAATGGGAAGGTACTGGCCAGGCCAGGAACCTGCAGGTGGGAGAGGGGGCTGGGGCGACTTGGCCTCCTTTGTCCTGCACAAGCCAGGTCCAGAACTGGGGGTGTCCCACAGAGAGAGAGAACATCTATCCCTGCGTGCTGGTGGGGAGCAGGGTGTTGGAGGAAGTGTATGTGAGCAGCAGAGGCTGCTTGCCAGAGAGAGTGCTACTGGGGTCCTCTCCTCTTCCTTCCCTGACAGTCTCCCATGCAGGGATTGGTCTCCTCTGCATCACCACGCTTGATCAGGAGTGGATGCTGCCCACGTGCAGGCACGATTCTGTGCCATGTGCAGCACTGCTGTGAGGTTCCGTGTCCCCAGCCTCCTTAGTGGTAGCTTGTTGTGGGAAGGCGTCCCACCATGGAGGCTGGAGTAAGGCAGGCCTGTGCAGGATCCATGTGAGAAGGAGTAGGGGTTCCTGCATGAGAGCATCATGGAGTTGAGTGCTCCAGACTGGCACGCCATATGCACAGGCTGTTGTGCAACTCCCCAGGTTAAGTAGGCTGAGCAAGGAGTGTGCAGCCCCTAGCAGCCTGCCACCTGCCCTCACATGTAGATAGGGAACGTTACAAAACTCACCTGAAGTGCCTTCACCCAGGATTGTCGGAGGCCTGGGAGACAACCTGGGGGACTGGCTCCAGTGTGAGGCGCACTCCTGGCTTTCAGGCATGGTTGACTGGCTGGCCTCCTCCTCCTCCTTCTAGTCCTCCTTCACAACCCTACCCTCATGGAGGGTCATGCTGGGAGTGTGCTGGCCAAACTCGATGATGAAAGGAGGGGGGAGGTGACTGGCCCCCCTCTCAGGATGGCAACCACCTGTTCGTAGTAGGAGTACATATGCGTTGCTGCCCCAGAGTGTCCGCTGTGCTCCCTGGCCTTATTGTAGGCCTGCCTGAGCTCCCTAATTTTCATGTGGACTTGGACGAGGGTCTGCACGTGTCCTTTCTCATCTAGGTTCGCAGCCATCCAGCCATAGACATTGACATTTTGCCTTCTGGTGTGGAGATCCTGGAGGTTGGTCTTCTCACCCCAGATCTTGATGAGATCCAGGATCTCCATACCAGTGCAGGGTGGTGCTCGCTTGCCACAAGTGCAGGTGTGAGAGGCCTCTGGAGGCCAATTATTTTGAAATAGAAGCAGCTGAGCATGCACACTCATGCTATTTTGAAATAATAATTTTGAAATAAGTGTTATTCCCTGAAAGCAGGAGTACAGATTTCAGAATAACCTCCCTGTTTTTTCTAAATGATGGGCTGGGTAGTGTGGATGCTCCGCTTGTTATTTTGAAATAACTCCCTAGTGTAGACCAGGGCTGATTGTTAGGGCCCCATAGCGTTGTCAGATTATGGAGCAGGTGTGCAGCTGCAGTTTGCAGCTATAGAAGAGTTATGGATGCTTTGTCTTGGAACTTCATTGCTTAAGTCAGAGGTGTCAGACACTTTTTTTGTGGGGGGAGAGGAGAGCATGTTGAATTATAGTCCATGTGTTAGGATATAAATTTAGGACTGAAGAGCTCACCGTGAGTATGATGTTTGCACAGAGATCAAAGGGAGAATATGACTTTTATGTAGTCACAAAACATTGTTGTTTATTCTATTTCTGTCACACTCCTCCTAGGACTCTGGGCTTCCTTGAGGTCCCCTTCCCTAAAATCACTATCAGGAAGGCTCCCTTACTAGGGTTCTGCTGCTGGCTACTGACTCTTAAAAGCAGTCATATAACACAGAAGGGCTCCATTCTGGGCTGAATAAACAATTCTTTGTCACTGATGTTAAGAAAAGTAGATTAAGTTAACATGCAAAATGTCACATGGTCTAAGGAACTGCAAGAGCAAGAGTTTTGCCTGAGTAGGCCCTGTCATATTTAGTCTGAAGTGAGCAATCAGTAATAGTGCAGTTGTATTGTGCAGCTGCTAATAGGAGACTAAATATATCTTTAAAACTTCTTATGGACTTGAAGAATGGCCCAATAAACCTGCAGGCCTATAAATGGAAAGTAAGACCAGAGTACTTAGAGATCCAAAAGTGCACAAGATGATTTCACTAGATCAAAGCATTTGTTAAATTAGCATTCAAACATCATTTCCTCTGTGTACATAGTATACTATGAGCAATACAGTGTATGAGGAGGTCTTCCAAGTTTCCATCTGCTGTATTTCTTGAGCTATATATTTTTCGCACTGCCTTGATGATGGATAATGCCTGGTGTTATACAGGAAGCTAAATTAATCGTATATATTAAAATGTTGAATTGAGCAATTATTATCTCTCTCTTTATATAACTTGAATATTACATCCCTGAATCTTGTCCAGACAAATGACTTCTGAACAACAACAACAAAGCCCTATAAAATGAACTCTAAAAGGAAATATCATACTGTGCTGAGCTATTTTATGCCAAGCTAATGGAGCTGCTGGCAAAGAGCCAGATCTTAGCTGGTGTAAATCAGTGTAGCTTCTAGGAAGTCATTGGAGTTATACTGCTTTAGACCAGCTGAGTATGTGAACCAAAAATTCTAAACGCTTTATGTACATTTTGCTTCTGGCTTAACTAAAGAGTGAAAAGGTAAAATGATGATTCATAAATAGGTCTCGTATTTGAATGAAATATGGGTGAACTAACTTTATATTATTAACACAATCAATTTCTGTTAGGACAACTAATTTGTTTTCATTATACTTTAAACAAAAGAAACAAATACTTTGAAAACTAGACCTGTTTCCAATACATTTGTATTTAATAGTCTCCTCTTTCAAATTTCCATCTCCATCTTTCAGTCTAAAAACTACATTTTAATATCTTTATACTTTTATTTACAGTCAATATTAAGTGTTTGCTGAATTGTTCAGTTTATCGCTGTTTCTGTGCATCTTTCAATCTAAGCATTGAGGTGTGAAAAATCTTAGAAAATTCAAGTTTGATATTTTTAACCCTTTAAAAATAAATGTAATATACTGTTCTCCAGACACTTGTAAATTAAATCTTTTTATTAAGTAATAAAGAATAATTGTTGTAGAACCCCTTAGATCATTACTTACAGATTCCCTGTACCAGTGTTAATGATGGGGAAAAGGATACGATGCAGAGAAATATTGTAGGAGGAAATTAAAAGTTTATTGTTATATGTGAATCTTTTGGAAGTCTGAACTGAGTCTTACTAGCTTGAGAACTTTGAAATCACTTTGGGAAATAATTTGGGAAATTGCACAGTATTTCAGAAAGGAATATTTCTCTGTCTTTCTCCACTAACAAATGCATGTATGTGCTAAATGTGGATAATCTGGATTAACACAATGTTAAATTCGCACTGATTATATTTCAGTAAGCAAGGAAATGCAAAAGACAGTGTTCCCACAACAAGGCTAACTCGATAACTTCTCTGAGCATGTCAACACTAGCGAAAAGATCGACCCTTCAGAGGTTGATCTTTTAGCATTAGATTTAGTGGGTCTAATGTAGACTTGTTAATTGAACACTGAGGGCAGCCCCCCCTGGTGTCCCGTACTCCTCGATCTAGGTGGATTAAGGGAAGCTGATGGGAGTATGTGCTCTCATCAGCCTCCAACTGTGTGGATACCGCCACAACTTGGCTTAAGGTAAGCCGACTCTAGCTATGCATTTTGCGTAGATGAAGTTGCAAACCTTAAATCGACCTGGCTGGTCTAGTGTAGACCAGGCCTCTGTGAGTAAGCAGAGGGAGTGAGGGAGTTCTTTGCAAGAGACTGGAAGCCTGGAGAAGGCTAAATGAGCCAACCAGAGGCACTTGGCACAGAGAGGGAACCTCAAGGAGCTGTAAGAGCGGACTCTGGGAAATCTGCAAGGAAGCAGGATAGCAGCAAACCAGACCCGAGAGTGAGTCACCCCACCCTACCCATCATTAATAAAAGGGATCTTGTGAGGGAACCTTTTGCTCACTCGGAATAAGAGCCATGCCCTGGGACAGGCTTTTGGGACGTTGAGTTAATTTTTGAGTTAATTTTGTGTGAATAATCCCTGCCCAGGGTGGTGATTAGATGAGCAGGTTTGTGGACTTTGTCTGAAATGGCCTGGAACAGGGAGAATAAGGATCAGGGCATTGCAGAGGCAGACAGTCCACAAGGGAGTGAAGGAGGGATGGCCAACTCGTTTAGAATCTCACATCCTGCATGTGTTGCTGTATCTTACAACATACCTAGAAACATCTAAAACTGCATATTTAAAGGATGGCAAGCAACACCTGAGAGACTGTATGGTTCTTCATTGTAAAGCTGGTTGGTTAGAAAATTTTCATCAAGTTTCCATCAGCAAATACAGTTTTGATGGAACCCCACATTTTGTGAAGGGGTAGCTTTTGACAAAACTCCCTCAAGAAAATTGAAACAACAAAAATGAGTTGCAGAAAAGTTATAAATTAAATTTTCAGTTTGAAATGTATTCTAATTTTGTGTTTGCCACCTTTATTATTATTTACATCATAATAGGACATTGCCATGTCATGAGGTAGATGCCTATTACTGAAAAATGATTTCAGGTCAACACAAGACCGTCTTCTAAATTAGTACACTGAATGCTTATTTAATGTTTGTGTTCCAAGTGTCAGGTTGTTACTACTACTGATATGTCATGACATAATATAAAAATGTAAAAAATATAAAATTAAAAATAACAAAGTAATGTTCAAACAAAAATTTAATTTTGAGATTTATTTTTTAAAATGTTCCTACGTAAAACATTCAAAATGGATTTTCCTCCAGAATTTCTATTTCATAGGACATTTCCATTCTAATTTGGAACAACAACAAATATTGAAATTTCATGTAAAATGGAAGTTGAGTTATGACCAGCAAGGCTGCATTTGCCTCCCTAATTAAAGCTCTGCCTCCCTGGCTCAGTTAAGTGCTAACAGAAGTCCTTGGTTTTCCTCTGCATGTTGACTGGCGCCTGCAGGGCCCAGCTCTGCCATGTTGTTCCACCTGTACACCTGTGAGAGGTCGGCAGTAATCCAATAACTAGCCTCTTAGCAGCAAGCTGAGAGTTCGAGACTCTGCATTGTCAGAGGGGTCCAAGGCAATGC
Organism: Pelochelys cantorii; assembly: GCA_032595735.1. Lineage (NCBI taxonomy): Eukaryota > Metazoa > Chordata > Testudines > Trionychidae > Pelochelys > Pelochelys cantorii. Next base: position 46,892,297 of record CM064335.1, read on the forward strand.
TGATGCTTACTGAGATCACATTTACAATGAAAAATGGCAGTTCTTGCAGCAAAGGGATTTTGAAGTAATGGCTGGAGGACTGTGCCCAAAAGTATACATAGGGGCTGCGTCTAGACTGGCATGATTTTCCGCAAATGCTTTTAACGGAAAAGTTTTCCGTTAAAAGCATTTGCGGAACAGAACGTCTAGATTGGCACGGACGCTTTTCTGCAAAAGCACTTTTTGCGGAAAAGCGTCCCTGGCCAATCTAGACGTGCTTTTGCGCAAGAAAGCCCCGATCGCCATTTTAGCCATCGGGGCTTTTTTGCGCAAAACAATACCACGTTGTCTACACTGGCCCTCTTGCGCAAAAAGCATTTGCGCAAGAGGGCTTTTGCCTGAACGGGAGCAGCATAGTATTTCTGCAAGAACACTGACGATCATACATGAGATCGTCAGTGTTCTTGCGGAAATTCAAGCGGCCAGTGTAGACAGCTGGCAAGTTTTTCCGGAAAAGCGGCTGATTTTCTGGAAAAACTGGCCAGTCTAGACGCAGCCAGGGGGTTTTATATGCAACTTTGGAGTTCACAGAAAGGGCTGTATTTACCAAAGAGCCTAAATGTCCAGGTTTGCTTAATTTTTAAAAATATCTGTGATATTCCTCTATCTCTGATACAATAGCTGGGAGTTTAGAGGCTTTCCCCATGTGTATTTCAGTATACATTTAAAATTACATGAAAAAACATTGAAAGGATGATAAAGTTGCAACATCAAGCACTCCAAAGATTACCAGAATTCAGTTGCCTGTGCAACCTTAATTAGTCCTCTTGTGCTTTTTGCATTATGATAAAATCCTTACTTACATGAGCAAAAGCTATTTTTTTTCTTTGGGAACTTGCCTCATTCAATGCACAGGACAGATAGTGCTGAGTGACAAAGCAACTATTTTGTGTTATTGTCATTGTTCAAAGTGTGGCCTATCCTTATTTACTATGCCCCATCCAAACCTTATAGTGAATACAGAATTGGTTATTTCCTCAGATTTTACCCTGGCATTCAGCATTATAGTATAGTGTTCCTCCACCAACATTAATGTGTGTTTCTTTTGAGGTGAGATGCTATAATTGTTCCCATTTCATACAAAAAGCACAGAAAGAGGAGTGTTAAAAGTGCATGCTAATTATGTGTCTGTCATGATATTTTAGAAAACTTAGCATTGTATATCACTTCATCTGTTCAAAGCAAAGTTTTCATTGATTCTAGCTGCAGTTATCAGCACTCATCACTCCTTCATAGAACCATAGAACCGAAAGAGACCTCAGTAGGTCACTAAGTCCAGCCTCCTGCTCCAGGCAGGACCAATCCCAACTAGATCAACCCAGTCAGGGCTTTGTCAAGCCGAGACTTAAATACCTCCAGGGATGGAGACTCCACTACTTCCCTAGGTAACCCATTCCAGTGCTTCACCACTCTCCTAGTGAAATAGTCTTTCCTAATATCCAACCTGGACCTTTCCCACCACAACTTAAGACCATTGCTCCTTGTTCTGCCATCTGTCACTACTGAGAACAGCCTTCCTCCATCCTCTTTGGAACCTCCCTTCAGGAAGTTGAAGGCTGCTATCAAATCCGCCCTCACTCTTCGCTTCTGCAGACTAAACAGACCCAATTCCCTCAGCCTCTCCTCATAGGTCGTATGCTCCAGCCCCCTAATCATTTTGGTTGCCCTCTGCTGGGCCCTCTCCAATGCGTCCATATCCTTTTTGTAGTGGGGGGCCCAGAACTGGACACAATACTCCAGATGTAGCCTCACCAGAGCCGAATAAAGGGGAATAATCACTTCTCTGGATCTGCTGGCAATGCTCCTCTTAATGCAATCTAATATGCCATTAACCTTCTTGGCTACAAGGACACACTGTTGACTCATATCCAGCTTCTCATCCACTGTAACCCCCAGGTCCTTTTCTGCAGAACTACTACTTAGCTGGTTGGTCCCCAGCCTGTAACAATGCTTGGGATTCTTCCGTCCCAAGTGCAGGACTCTGCACTTGTCCTTGTTGAACCTCATCAGATTTCTTGTGGCCCAATCCTCCAATTTGTCTAAGTCACTCTGGACTCTATCCCTGCCCTCCAGCCTATCTACCTCTCCGTCTAGCTTAGTGTCATCTGCAAACTTGCTGAGGGTGCAATCCATCCCCTCATTCAGGTCATGAATAAAGATATTGAACAAAACCGGTCCCAGAACTGAACCTCGGGGCACTCCGCTAGAAACCGACCGCCGTCCTGACATCGAGCCGTTGATCACTACCCGCTGGGGTACCCCTTCTAGCCAGCTTTCTATCTTACTGTCCATTTATCCAATCCACATTCCCTTAACTTGCTGGCAAGAATATTGTGGGAGACCGTATCAAAAGCCTTGCTAAAGTCAAGGTAGATCACATCCACTGACTTTCCCATGTCCACAGAGCCAGTTACCTCATCATAGAAGCTAATCAGATTGGTCAGGCACGACTTGCCCTTTGTGAATCCATGCTGACTATTCCTAATCACTTTCCTCTCCTCCAAGTGCCTCAAAATGGATTCCTTAAGGATCCCTTCCATGATTTTTCCAGGAATTGATGCAAGACTGACCGGCCTATAGTTCCCTGGATCGTCCTTCTTGCCTTTTTTGAAGATGGGCACCACATTTGCCATTTTCCAATCATCCGGGATCTCTCCCGATCTCCACGACTTTTCAAAGATAATGGCCAAAGGCTCCTCAATGACATTTGCCAACTCCCTCAGTACCCTCGGATGCATTAAGTCCGGACCCATGGATTTGTGTACATTTAGCTTTTCTAAATAGTTTCTAACCTGTTCTTTACCCACTAAGGGCTGTCGATCTTCATCCCATCTTGCATCACTTAGCGCATTAGTCCGGAAGCCCACCTTGTCCGTGAATACAGAGGCAAAGAAAGCATTGAGTACTTCAGCTTTCCCCACATCATCTGTCACTAGGTTACCTCCTTCATCCAGTAGGGGCCGCACACCCCCTCTGATCACCTTCATCCTTTACCAGTCGCAATTCCATTTGTGCTTTTGCCTTCCTGATAACCCCCCGGCATTCTCGAGCTATACATTTAAACCCCTCCCTGGACGTTTGTCCAAGTTTCCACTTTTCGTAAGCTTCCTTTTTGTGCTTAAGTTCACCAAGGATTTCCCCTGTAAGCCAATCCAGTCTCCTACCATGTTTGCCTTTCTTGCTACGCATCGGGATGATTTCTTTCTGTGCCTTCAATAAGGCTTCTTTAAAATACTGCCAGCTGTCCTGGACTCCTTTCCCCTTCATGTTAGCATCCCAGGGGATTCTGCCCATCATGTCTCTGAGGGAGTCAAAATCTGCTTTTCTGAAGTCCAAGGTGTGTATTCTACTACTCTCTTTTCTTCCTTTGGTCAGGATCCTGAAATCTACCATCTCATGATCACTGATTCCCAGGTTGTCACCCATCTCTACTTCCCCTATTAGTTCTTCCCTGTTTGTGAGCAGAAGGTCAAGCTGCGCACGGCCCCTGGTCAGATCCTTCAGCACTTGTACCAAGAAGTTATCCCCAACATTCTCCAAAAACTTCCTGGATTGTTTGTGTATTGCCATATTGGTCTCCCAACAGATGTCAGGGTGATTAAAGTCCCCCACATGAACCAGGGCCTGCGATCTGTAAGCTTCTCTCAGTTGTCCGAAGAAAGCCTCATCTACCTCATCCACCTGATTCGGCGGCCTGTAGTAGACACCAACCACAACATCATTGCTGTTGTTTGAACCTCTAAACTTAACCCATGGACTCTCAACAGGGTCTTCTCCCTCTATATACTGGAGTTCTGAGCAATCATAGTGCTCTCTTAGGTATAGTGCAACTCCTCCTCCTTTTCTCCCCTGCCTGTTTTTCCTGAACAGTCTATACCCTTCCATGACAGCGCTCCAGTCATGCGAGTCATCCCACCAAGTCTCTGTTATCCCAATTAAATCATATTTCTTGGACTGGGCCAGGGCCTCCAGTTCTTCCTGTTTGTTGCCCAGGCTTCTCGCATTAATGTACAAACACCTCAGATAACCAGTTGATCGCCCCATCTTCTCCATTCGAATCAGGGGTCCTCCTTTGTTGCTAGTTCCTCTTTGCATTCCTTCCCGGTATCCGACTTTCCCACTCCCCTCAGGGTGTGGGTCACCGTCCCCCAACGAACCTAGTTTAAAGCCCTCCTCACTAGGTTTGCAAGCCTGCCCGCGAAGATGCTCCTTCCTCTCTTCGTTAGGTGGATCCCATCTCTTCCTAACAATCCTTGTGCCCGGAACAGAGTCCCATGGTCGAAGAAACAAAAGCCCTCTCTGCGACACCATCTGTGCAACCACGCATTTACTTCCTCAATTCGACGATCCCTGCCCAGTCCTTTCCCTTCAACAGGGAGGATGGACGAGAACACCACTTGCGCTCCGAATTCTTGGGTCCTTCTTCCCAGCGCTACATAATCCTCAGTAACCCGTTCAAGGTCATTCTTGGCCGTATCGTTAGTTCCCACGTGGAGAAGCAGGAAGGGGTAGCGATCCGAAGGTTTGATCAGCTTGGTAAGCCTCTCAGTCACATCCTGAATTAGAGCTCCTGGTAAGCAGCACACCTCTCGAGATTCCAGGTCCGGACGGCAGATGGATGGCTCAGTCTCTCTTAGGAGGGAGTCCCCGACCACCACCACCACCCGTCGTCTTCTTTTGGGGGTGGTGGTCGTGGAACCCCCATCCCTAGGACTACTCATCCCATGCCTTCCAGTAGATGGTGTTCCCTTGCGGTTTCTTCCTTGTGAGGTCCCTTCCAAAGGATTCACCACCGCAGAGCCTGTGGAGAGAGCCTGAAAGCGATTACTTACCTCTATAGCATTGGGGGATTCCCGTGCTGGCCTTTTTCCCCTTCTAGAAGTTACATGCTGCCAGTTCTCTTCCTGGTCCCGTACTGCCCTCTCTGGCTCTTCCGCCTGCCGTGCTTGTAGGATTAACCGCTGCCTTCTATCGAGGAAGTCTTCATCCTCTCAGATTGAGCGTAGGGTCGACACTTGGGCCTCCAGTCCTCTAATTTTTTCTTCCAAAATGGCGACCAGCTTGCACCTCGTGCAGTTGAAATCCGTTCTTTCTTCCGGGAGGAAGACAAACATGGCACACGCTGTGCAGGTAACAACTGCAGTCCTATCACCATCCATCCCTGCTGTCCTGGAAAAAGGATTTAAAAAAAAGGCAAGAGAACCTCGTGCCCTTCCTAACTCCCTCTCTAAACTCCCTGTTCTCAAGCTCCTTGGTCGCTTTCCCACTGCCTTATAAAGCCCTGGACTGCCTGAAAGTCCCTCCCCCTACCAAGGCTCAGCCAATCAGCAGAGGCTTCTCGAATTCAAACTTTAATTAGAAGCCAACAGTTTCCACCTGCCACTCACAGCACACACTCCATGAAGGAGAGGGGGAGGGGAAAGGGAAAGTGAAAAAGAGAAAAAAAAAGCCTCACTCCCAAACAGGGGAAAAAACAAACAAACAATCAAACAAAAAACACACCAACCCTCACTTACAACACAAGCTCATCACACAGCAAGAAAGCCCCAAACACAACACTCACTTCCCTCAGGAGTCCTGTATCTCCTTCTCCTCTACCTGGAGAACTCCCTCTCTAAAGCCTCACTCACAAACACAGAAAAAAAACCACCACCAACAACAAACCACCACACACCAACCCTCACTCACAAACACAAGCTCAGCACACAGTAAGAAAGCCCCAATAACAACACACACTTCCCTCAAGAGTCCTGTATCTGCTTCTCCTTTACCTGGAGAACTCCCTCTCTAAACTCCCTGTTAGCACTCACCTGTTCGCCTTCGGCTAAGGAGCTCTCAAAATGAACACATGTTAGTGGCTACCTGTGAAAAGTTTGGCTTAAGTGACTAGTTTAGTAGCTCTGTGGCAGAATCAGGAACATAATCTGGATCCCTGGAGTGGAATTCAACTGCCTACAGTACTTGTCTTCCTTCCAAGTTCGAGAAATGATGCAGGGGTTTTAGGGACAACTGCAGCAATCATTACACAACCCTTGGTACATTCTTTGTTCACCACCCATCATGTGCATTGAATGAGGCAGTTGTCCTGTAGAAAAATAGCATGTAATTATGTAATTAAAGACTGAATCCTTCCCAGCTCCTCCAACTGTGATGATAGGTAGGAGTGGGCAAAATAAGCCCTAGGGGCCAGATCCAGCTGCCAAGATCCTCTGGAATGCTAATGTCCTGTGGCCCAGCAGGATGCTTGAGTAGGGTTCCTGCCCTGCTCCCACACACCATTTAAACTGACTGGCTGCTGGGGCCAGCCTGTGTATCTGCGTGGCATGCCCCATGGTGGGACTCTGCATGCTGCCCCTGCCCCAGCACAATCTCACAGCCCCCGTTGGCTGTAAACCAGCTAATAGGAGCTGCCTGGGCTGTGCTTGGAGGCATGTGTTGTATGCAAAACCCCCACCAGCGGCGTGCAGCACAGAGATGCATATAACTTCAGTAGCCTGCAGTGTTGAATGGCATGTGGAGGCATTCATCTGATTGCAGGATTCAAGGTCTGTATTCATGCTATGTTTCAAAAGCCAGTCATTTTTACTAGTCAAAAAGGTGGGGCTGAATAATAGGGCAGTGAAGAAAAAGTGTGCATTTTCCTTAAACTCAAAAATGGCAAAGGGATTTAAAAAAAAATATTGTAAATATTTACTTTTGGGTAGAGATCAAGCTAGGGATGTAAAAATGTATAAAAATATTAACTGTGTAACCTATAAAAATTCTGTCGGTTACATGGTTAACTGTTGGGCTGCTGGCTCCTGGCCCCGTGGGATTGCTGGCTGCTGGCTCTCAGTCCCACATGGCTCCCAGCCCCATGGTGTGGCGGGCTGGAGTGCCATGGGCGGGGGTCCTCTCCAGCCAGGCCATGCAGAGCAGGGGAGGAGGGGAGCAGCTGCTCTGGCCGCATCAAACATTGGTTAACTGGTTATTCATTTACATCCCTAGAGCAAGCATGAAAATGTTCAGTACCAAAGGCAAATGTTATGCACAGTTTGTGTGTCATAATAGAAACTTTTGGTAACTGCAGAAGTGGTCATAATTATAATTCTCTTCAGGATAGTAAGGGCATGTCTACACAGCAGGGCTAAAGTCGAGTTAAGCTATGCAACTTCAGCTACCTCAATTGTGTGGCTTAATTTGAAATAGCTTAATTTGGCTTTAGGCGCTGTCTATGCAACAGGAAGTGAAAGGAAGAACATTCTTCCCTTGACTTCCCTTACTCCTCGTGAAATGAGGGTTACCATGAGTTGGAATAAGAGGTCCTCCAGCTCAACATGATTTCAAAATAAAGGCTTGTAGTGTCAATTATTCTGAAATAATGCTGCTGTGTAGACACAGCCTAATTAAGTTGCCCCTTTTCTGCAAATGATTTCATTCGTATAGCTTCCTTTGCTTACTATGGAAGTGCTTTGCAGCAGAGCAGTTTTTTTCCTGTATTTCACTACAGGGCACAGGACAGTTCCTCTCAAATGATTTCATGTGGATGGAAAATATAAATATGGTTACTTCTGAATAGGCAGAATATTTCTGAACTAGCTATATGTCAGCAGTATATTTGACCTAGGAAGAAGAAAAATTTTGTACAGGAGTAAGAGCAGTTGTATCACAGGGAGTTCTACCTTAATACATAAGTTCTTAATTACTTAAGTTTAGGCATGAACATCTTTTTAATTACCTTGCTAAATTTCTTGAATGAAGGGCCTTTTGACTTCTTGCCTGCAAACAGACTTGATTATCGGAAAGGTTAGTAAGGTGTGCCTTTTCTATGCTAGATGAATGATGAATGCTTACTTTTAAAAAATTCTTTCACAGCACTCATCTTTTAGGCTAGGTCTACACTAGGGAAAAATGTCAACCCAAGTTATGCAACTCCAAGTTATGTAACTCCAAGTTACGTGAATAGCCTATCTGGAGTCGATATACCTTAGGTCAAGTTTCCACGACAGAAACTCTCCCATCGACTTCCCTTGCTCCTCTCAATCCAGTGGAGTACAAGGGCCAATAGGGGTGCCATCAGTGGTTGATTTAGCAGGTCCTTATTAGACCTGTTAAATTGAACCCTGGAAGATTGATCATAGCATTGTCAGTCTCCCGATAAGTGGAGATAAGCTCCTAGTTACATAAAAATAAGACAGTCCTTTAGACCTCATGATAGTCAGCAGGTTTTTTATATATGTTTATTAAACTCATAGTAAGATGTGTGGCCCAACTATAATTAAAAACAAGTGTTGTTTGCTGTAGAAACAAATACTAGTTATTACAAGACTTGAAAATCTGTTATTCCTGAAGTTCTTCACATCTTACTGAAAATTCCTGAAAACAGTGTGGCTGATGCCGGGTGCAGAGAAAGACGGAATGCAAGGGTTTGTGCACATCAGTAAGAGGCACAAATAGAACAGGATTTCAGTGCACACTTAGGACGTGTGGATGATTATCCCACTTTGTCTGTGTTCTATAAGAGAGGCACAGAGAAGGCCAAGTGTCTGCACACAGTAGGGGTGACGATGGAGAGGCAGTATTACGGCTTAGTTCAGTTGCAACATAACTGTTTGGGGGACAAGTTGTTAGACCTGCTTACTTGCTATTCATGCTACTCATTGCTGGTTGCCTGAAGTGCATGTTTCTGTATTTGTATTTGACCAAAGCAAGATTGGGACCTGCAAGCAGAGGCAATGCATGGGGGTGAGGTGGCATGTGACCACCCCCATGCATTGCTCTGGAGCTAGAGGGGTGGGGAGGAATGGTTGTGACGCTGCCAGCAGCTCAGGCCAGTCCCATGCAGCAGCGTTTGGGGAAGGAGCCAGCTGCTCCTTCTGACCCAGCTTAGAAACGGTTGGAAAATGAAAGGCAGGAGAAGCAGCAAGGCAGTGTGAGGGGAGCAGTTTCCCTTGGCACAGAACAGCCCCTGCCCTGTGAGCAGGCTAGGGATGTTTGCCTCAGAGTGAGCTTCAAAGCGCTGGGACTCCAGCAGCAGGAAAAGAGAAGCAGCCCCGTGTAGCAGGCACTGCTCAGCCCGCAGTCTGCTGCTTCCTTCTTCCTTGCATTGTATGGGCACCCGGTGAGTGAGTGCTATGGGATGTCCTGGCAAGGGGCACCTCCATGCCCTGTGGAACAGAGTCTGCAGCAGTTCCTCTGGATGGAGCCCCTCGGAACATTTAGCAGGGCTGGAGGGGGAGTTGAAAAGGCATGAACCCCAGTAACCCCCTCCTCTGAGTCACCTCTGCCTGTAAAATGGATAGAAAACATACAGGCCAAGAACGAGAGTGCGTCCATCTAGAGATGGGATCTTAATGAGCTGAGCTGCTGAAAGTACCGGAGGCTATGGAACTAAACACACAGATAAGTCAATCAGGTGAAGTTGTAACCTTTCGCTTTCTAGAAAACTGGCAGGCTGATTGACATCTGCAAAATGTGCTTTCCCCACAAGCCTTTGACTTGGTGTCCTTTTAAACTGAAGATATATTTTTCAAAATAATGGACCTGGAGGCTGCCTTTCCCTTAGTTTTTATTTTATTTTTCCTTCATTCCCTTCTTGCAATGTGTCTTGCACTTTTGGAATGGAGGAAACAGAATAGTGACATTGGTGAACTTTTTTTTTTTTATTGTATAGCTCTATGCCCTATGGAAGGCAAAGTATAATACACCTAGTGCTGTACTTTCCCTTTGATAGTGATCAGGTGACATTCACCCTAAATGATGATAACAGGCAAATGAGGATTCTGACCACTACACTGAGGGTATGTCTAGACTACATGGCTCTGTTGCAGAGCCATGTAGATTAGTTTACTAGACATACCCAAATGAAGCCGCGATTTAAATAATCGCCGCTTCATTTAAATTAAAATGGCTGCCACGCTGTGCCGATCAGCTGTTTGTCGGCTCAGCACTGTAGTCTGGACGCTCTGCGGTCGACATCAAAGGCATTTGTCGACCTCCCCGGTATGACTCGTGGGATGAGGTTTACCGGGGAGGTCGACAAATGCCTTTGATGTTGACCGCGGAGCGTCCAGACTACAGCGCTGAGCCGACAAACAGCTGATCGGCACAGCGCGGCAGCCATTTTAATTTAAATGAAGCGGCGATTATTTAAATCGCGGCTTCATTTGGGTATGTCTAGTAAACTAATCTACATGGCTCTGTCGCCAGAGCCATGTAGTCTAGACATACCCTAAGAGACAGTGAACATGAGATGCTGCCAAAGAACAAGGCTGCACAGGAGAAGTGATTTAATGCTGAGGTTTTCAATAAGCCCTGAGGGAGATGGGTGTGTAATTCCCTTAGGCTGTTTTGAAGATCCCATCTTAAAAGCTTAAATGGTGCCCCACCCTTTGGTTTAGATTCCTTTTAAGGTTTTTAATGCAATTGTAAAGTGATGTGCACTTTCAAAGGGTGACAGCTTCCCTTTATTCATGTCTTCTATTGCACTTGCAATGGGATGTCATTTTCAAGGAATAGTTGGTTTGTTGAATGCAGCATAATTTAATAATTATAGATAAAGATCTCTGTTACTGCATGCTTTTCAATTAATTTTGGCTGAGCAAATTGATCTTGTTAAAAGAGTTCTTTAAAACAATCCCTCCAGATTTGAAAATAAGAATAGTAAAGTCAGGTTGAAATGAAAAATATTTTTGCTGCCACAGACACTCTTGATAGTGTGAAATGATAACAGTCATTGGTGTGAAATCATGGATGACTTGATCTTTATGAGGCCAGTGGAGTTCCACAAGGGATGACTCTGGTGTGATTTGTTAAATGCAGAGTTTTAGGTGCAGATTTACTTTGTAGCATGCAAATGAATACTTACCATGGACATTTAACAGATTCATGCATTCCCACAATCTAGCATGGACAACTGACTTTTGATTTTACATAGTGTTTACTGAATCCATTTCAGTTTCTGATTATGTAATTAATGCTTTGTGCATATGAACTGAATCAGTTTTTAGACGGTGCATTCTTCACTGCATTCTGTTGATCAATCATTGTTTATGGTTCATTATAAGAGTGGTGTGCTTAGACATCTTAACTCATATACTGCTGTGGCTGTTCCCTGCTTGGTTGGTTTTTTTTAATAAGCTATTGCTATTTCCAACTTTATTCATAAATTGAATTTTGTTTCATGATGAAAAGCATCTTGTCTCTGGACCCAGAATTCATTTCCTCTGAACAGTCATATGAACAGATCTGCACTTAAGCAAATGCTTATGAAAAAGTGAATAAAAAAATGTGAACACGAGCAAAGGAAACCTCTGCTGAAAAGTCACCTAAACGTGTACCAATATCTTTTCTCACTGTTTTCCCAGTACTTTGTCCATGATAAGTATTGAACAGAGCAGCTCCAGATGGAGCAGCTTTCCTTCAGTCCGCTTTGTAGATTCTTTAGAGTTAAAGACCTCCCAGAATTTGGGAATCCATATGGTCCCATAATCAGGAAGGTACCAACAGGTGAATTAAGAACACCACCTGTCCCATGTTAAAAGCCGATATGGTGTTGCACAGCTGATGAGGGATTCCTTGCTACATTTTATATACTCATTATATAGGTCTGTTGTAGTCAACAAGCCCATCCAAATGTATTTAGAATTAGGTGCTTATGTTTCACAAATGAGGCCTGGATGCCATTTTTAGTAAGCTTTAGTAATATTGCTTCTGTTGCAAAATAGATGTAAGGTAGACGTTAGTTTTAGCATTAGCATTCTTGAGACAAATATTTCAACAGAAAGGGTGAAAAAAAGATCTATCTTACTGAAGAATTATATAGTTCTTATTCTACTTTGGTAAGAATATGACAATTTTTAGAAAACCTTTTCTTCAGCAAGTGTTCCAGTGTTGACCACAAGGGAATACAAATGAAAAATGAAATAATGAAAGCACATGTAGTACCTTATTGGTGTTTGGGTTTTGTTGGAAGATCCGCTACTTTCTGCTTAATTAATCGAATCTAACCCAATAGTGATTAGAAAAGATTAGACATTGTTTGTTTTCTCTAATGGATTAATCTGGCCAATGAAGACTGATCAAATTGGACACCTTCCTCCTAATTGGTTGTCCATCTCCATAACAGATGGCTGATATTCACCTTAATTAGGAATAGAGCCATTTGTTTATTGTTTAAGTGTTTCTGTGGCAGATGTACTCTTCACTATTTCTTAGACACAGAACATGACATATTAAAACCTATGTGAAGTTTTCATGACTGTAGACTTAAATTTTTTCATAAGAGTGGTAGACTAAAATTAGTGGGGGGGTAGGGAGCTGGGGTTAGGTGGAAAAGACCCCGATTCTCTTACAACTTCCTTATTCTAAGAAAAACACACACTGTTTTGATCGGAAGGGTTTTTTTTGTTGATATTTTAATTAAAAATTGATCATATGTTTCAGTGTTTCATGCTATATCCAAATCTTCCTTTTGGGGTACCTGAAAGATCGCAGTTATTTATTTAATAGTCAGAATCTTTGTTTTTTATAACTAAAAAAAGTTTATTCAATGCATATTACTGTTCCAAATAGAATTTGCTACAAATGGTTCAGTGGAATGGGTATTAAGTGTAATCAGCAGTCATTGTAGAACACAGTGAAATATTGATACAATCAAAGCTGTTGTTGTATTCTGCTGAACAGAAAATGGAAATCCCTTCCTGTGAAGTGTGTGTGTGAATTTATCCACAGGAAGAATTTTCAAGAAAAATTCTGTGTTGGGAACAGGAGTTTAGCCACAGGTGGGTCCTCATTGTCCACTCACCCACTTTGCAACCAGACCCATCCCCTCGGGGCTTACCCTGCTCCGCTCCAGCCAGGGTGTGGGGTTGGGGCTTATCCCCCCTTCCCTTTTGTCCTGCTCCTCCCCATTCTTGCCCACCCACACCACTGGGTAATTTTTCAGCTTCACCTCTGCCAGGCTGGAAGGGGCTTGTTAATTTCACATGAAGCTAACAAGATACTTGTAGCTCTAGTGCTGAAGAGGGAAAGAGCTGTTGCTCCCAAGTTGGGGACTGTAAAACAATGGGTCTCACTACCACAGCGGCTCCTGCTGCTTCCTAGGAAATTAATTTTTCCACTCTGGAGTGCCCCCTTTTGGCTGGTGTCTTTCCCACTGTTACCTACTTTCCTCCACCTCTCTGTTATGACCCACATCCCTCCCAGACTGTAGGGTCCTCCCCTCTGGATATTGCCCTGCCGCAGTGCCCCCACACTCTGGGGTCTTTCCCCTCTGGGAACTCCCAATCCCCTATGCCCACCTTGCCTTAGTGACCCACTGCCAGTCGTCATCTAGCCCCTGCCACAGGGGCAAACTGCCATCTGAAATGGCCACTCATCATTGGCAAGGGGGGTATGGACCTGCTGCCTTTGCAGCCCTAGTAGCCTCAGGCCTTGCTTTAGGCTCTGCAGCCTAGTTGCTTGCCTGGCCAGAGCTTCCCCAGCCCGCTGTAAGTCAGGAAGCCCTTTGCTTCCCTGGCAGCTAGATCCCTCCTGCTCTACAGCTGGAGCAAAAGTGAGTCTGCATCTCTCCTCTCCAGGAGCCTTTATTTATACTGCCCCTAGCTGGGCCCTGATTTGCTCTATCTGCCACAGCTCAGGCCCATACACGGGGTTTAGGGGAGTGTGCAAAGGGTGTAAACGTACCCCCCCCACCATCCTTCATGGTCTGTCCTGTGGCCGATTCCAGCCAACCTAGGGAAGGCAGGGGCAGTGCATTGCCCCAGCTTTTCTCCCCCGTGCTCTAGCTGGCCAAGGGAAAGCAGGGGGGCATGCTGTCCGAGCCTACCTCTCCCATGCTTCAGCCGGCCAGGGGAGAGCAGGGAAGTGTGCAGAGAGGTGCACCACCCCAGCCTCCCTCTCCCATGCTCTCACTGGCTGGGGAAGGGAGTGGCTGATTCCCCCATTTCTTACCAGGAGTGGGGTCGGGGGCAGGGCTGGACCACGGGGTGGACCGTTGGGGACAGGGAAGGGGCAGCCACCAGCCCCTCCCACAGGTCACACCCCCCACACTGAAATTCCTCTATATGGGCCTGTAGCTCCTGACTCCACAGCCCTAGCCCTCTCCCAAGCTGAGTTTTAACATTTAAAGGGCTATCATAGGGTATGTCTACACTAGCCCCCTTGTTCGAACTACCTGGTATTCCTCCTGGAATGAGGTTTAACAGGTAGTTTGAACTAGGGCTTTAATTCAAACTACTGGGTCCCTGCCGCGTGTAGACGCGGGCAGTTAGTCCGGACTTGTAAATTTCCAAAAAAAAAAAAAAAAAGGCGACCGGCTGGGAAGATGCAAATCAAGCGCGAGATATTTAAATCCCAGGCTTGATTTGCAACTTCGAATGCCTACATTAGCCTCCCTAGTTCGAACTAGGGGGCTAGTGTAGACATACCATAGGGACTAAGGATGTTAAAGACTAGTCGACTATCTGATAAGCAAATGCTTATGAGATAGTCAGTTGACTAGTCAACTAGTCGATTCCCCTCCTCCTTGCTCCCTCTATCAGATAGAGGCAGCAAACGGGGGGAAGGGGGTACTTCAAAGGGCCACGCCGCACAGTTGAGCCCGGATCAGCTATGCTGCGCTGCCCCTTTGAACGCCACCTCGGCATTTCAAAGTGGCAGTGCTGCATAGCTGAGCCCAGAAGCCCAGGATCAGCTGGGGACACCCCAGCTGATCCCAGACTCCAGCACAGCATTTCCACGGAACCCAGAATCTGCTGGGGAATCCCCAGTGGATCCCGGCTCCCAGTGGCATTTCAAAGCGTCAGTGCAGCATGGAGCCCAGGGTCAGCGGGGGACTCTGAGTTCCACACTGACCCCAGGCTCCATGCTGCACCGCCGCTTTGAAATGCACAAGTGCCCTCACTGGGACTCTTGTACATTTCAAAGATGGCACCTGCGTGCAGCCCAGAGTCAACAGGACTTCCCTCTGGCCTGGGCTGCATGCAGAGTTCCGCATTCCTCCTTTGAAACATACAAAGCCCCAGCGGGGGCCCAGTGGGGGCTCTTGTGCATTTTAAAGGAGGAATGTGGAAGTGCCTATCGACTAATCAAGTAGTCAACAGAAATTCCATCGACTACTCGACTAGTAAATTAACTGCAATTTAACATCCTTAATACGGACCCTGAGTCTTTAGTCTCCACATGTCCTCCCTCCCCCAGCTCCAGTATAACCCAGCTGCTGGAGTTGGCAGAGAGCTGGGGAGCCCTCTGGGAAAGCTTCTGTTAGTTTTAATGGCAGAAAGCTTGGTGGAGAAGTGTTCTTGTGCCAGTATGGCCTGATTTTGTCCTGGGGAGTGTCCATCTACTTGCTTTGTTTTCTACCCTGGGAGGACAACTTTAATCAGCACGTAATCCCTGCTGGTGGGATCTGCCTTCTGGTTGAGCTGAGTAAGGGCATAGGTCCTGCCCCAGGCAACTGGGCCAGTTTTTATGCAGTGCTGCAGCTGTGAATCTCCCAGGAGAGGAGGGTGAGGATTCCTGTCTCCACTTCAGAACACCCTTCCAGAAAGACTGCCTGTTGCTGGGAACCCTCTGCTAGTGGCTGTCCCTACTGAATCTAACCTATTGCGTTTAATGGGCAATTTCTGCTCTCTCTTATACAGGTGTAAGATCATTGGCTTCAGAAGAATTAGTGTGGATTTACACAGATGTAAGATTATATGTCTTAGTGGTAGATGCTTATAAAGATGTGCAGAATTCCTTTCATGACTCCCATATTGCATAAATTAAGCCAGTTGGTTTTGCTAGAGACCAAAAATCTTGTATAGTCAGTCCTGATTTCAGAGTGACCTTAACACACCACATGTATTCCCATGTGCTTCAAAGTTAGTTTGTAAATGCACCTACTGGCCTGGATTCTGAAGTTCTTACTCTGTTCTCCCTTGGGCAGAAATTCCCACAGAAATCAGTAGGAGGTGTTGTCTGAGTCAAGAGAAGCTGCAAACTATTTCAATGTGCTGTGATGAGAGGGTGGAATCATTTTATGTGGTCTACGTTCCATAGTGAAATTAATCAAAGAATCTTACTTTAAAGCAAAAGATTTATTTTCCATAGGGAGAGTCATTCAAAGCCACGTTTATATTTACTGTATATACTTCCTACCAAAAAAGTTCTCTGCTGCTGACACTAAGCACAAACATCCATTATAAATGCCTGCCTGAATGCCATTACATCAAATGAAGATAAAATCTTAAATACTGTCATTTTGCTAATTGGTGTGCAATCCCCTCAGAGGCTTTGTGCAGCCTAGTGCTCAGGGCAGAATAAGGAGCAATAATGGGATGAATGTGCTTTGAGGGCTGGAGAATGTGGACATATATCAAATACTTAATATATGATTAGGGTACGGGAAGTGAGAGATCGGGGGTTGAGTGTATAAGAGATTTATAAAGCACTAGAAGATTTACCTGGAATTGCTCCAGTCTTTTTCTCAATTAATTTTTGTTTTTTGGAAAATAAACTGAAAACGTACATGCTTCATTTAAATAATTGCTCTGGGTTGGGGGCTAGGGATGAGGAGTTCAGCAAGGGCGCCATTTATGGGTGGTTACAGGGGTAATAGTCCCCCTCCCGAGTTTGGACCCCCTGGATTTCACATTTGAGGTCTGCTTAAAGATGCATGCGCTGACTCCAGTGGCAGTTCTTAAATGCAACAGAGTTTGATCTGCTCCCAGTTTGCCTTTGGGGCAGGGAGTTTGTTATAAACAGAGGGAGGCAGGTGATAAAGAATAACAAAAGGCTGGTTATTCAGGCAACTGAAGGATCATTAGCTCACCATGAAAACATTTACCATTAAAGTATAGCGGGGGAAGAGTAGGAATCAGTGTTGTGCTACTGAGATTTGCATCTGGGTCACCTTGGTTAAACTTACAAATGTTCTTGAAAAAGGGGTGAACAGGGACTAATCCAAAGCTGACTGCAAAGAGCTACAAAGGGATTTTACAAAATTGAGTGGTGAGTGGGCAACACAAGGGCAGATGGAATTTGGTGTTGGTCAGTGCAAAGTAATGCACATGGAAAAATAGAATCCTAACTTATAGATACAAAATAGCTGTTAACAGTCAAGAAAGAGATCTTGGAATGTGCTTTGACGGCTGGAGAATGTGCAGATAGTTCCCTGACAACATCTGTTCAAGGTGCAGTGACATTCTAAAACCGAAAAGCTAACAGAATATTGGGAATCATTAGGAAAGGAATCAATAATAAGACATAAAGTCTACATAAAGTCACTGTATGCCCACATCTTTAATACTGTATGCAGATTAAGAAAGATATATTGTATTTGGAAAAGGTACAGAAAGGGCAACAGAAATGATTGGGGTAAGGAACAGCTTCCATATGAAGAGAGATTAACAAGACTGGGACTTTTCAATTTGGAAAAAGAAATGACTAAAGGGCGAGGGGATGTGTTAGGTCTAGAAAATCATGAATGGTATGGAAAAATAGAATAAGGAAATGTTGTTTGTTCCTTCATTAACATAACACAAGAAGTTGATCCAATTAAATGTATGGGCACCAGATTTAAGACAAACAAAATAAATTATTTTTTCCACAATCAGCTTGTGGAACTCTTTGCCGGGAGATGGTGAAAAAGTGCAAACTATAACAGGGATCCAATAAGAACAAAATAAGTTAAAGTGGATTGGTCCATCAATGCCGTTAGAATGGGTAGGAATGGTGTCCCTAGCCTGTTTGCCAGAAACTGGGAATGGGTGACAGAGGATGGATCATGATGATTGCCTCTTCTGCTTATTCCTTCTGAAGCACCTGGCACTGGTCACTGTTGGAAGACAGGATACTAGGCTAGAAGGACCTTTGGTCTGACTCCGTATGGCTGTTCTGATTTTCTTTTATAGAGCTGAAATGTATAGAGCCCCCTTGCTGTAACCTGCTAGACCCCAGTCCTCTTCCAGAGCCTAGATAGAGCCCAAGAGTCCTGATGGGGTCTCTTTCTCCACAGAGTTAGTAACAAAGTAAGAATATACATTAAAATGTTACGTCTACCCAGTGTCCCTTAAGTGACTTGCCACAGATGTCAGAATATGTTAGGGTTTTTTTGCGCAAAACGGACCCATCTACATGGCATGTTTTTTGCGCAAAAACCTCTTGTGCAAAAAGCATCGGCAGAGAATATGCAAATGACAGCATGACAAATGCTAATGAGCGCTTCATTAGCATACTCTCTGCGGGCAAAAGCCTGCAGTGTAGACATAGCCTGAGGGTTTACGGTACTTTGAAGGGTATTGAATTCATTCATGGGTCAATATATGTAGGTGTGTGGAGTGAGTAGGAATGTGAAATAGTAGGCCCAATAAAATAATGTTGTCATTCCCAGAATTAGCATCTTTTGGGGAATGCAATTAAATGTAGGGAGTTGACAGTTTTGAGTAGAACTGGTAGAATTATTTCAGTGAAATGCTTTTTTTTTTTTTTTCAATGAAAAAGGCTTTTTGATTTTTTAAAAAAGTGAGAGAACTTGTATGGAAAATGTTCATGTTGGTTGACATTTTGTACTTTTTTAATGAAAAACAATTTTAACTTTTTTCTGGTTTTTTTTAATAAAAAATTCTTACCAACTCCCCCAAAATTTCTATTGTAAATAGGTGTATAAAATGTTTCTGGTTTTGGTTTTCATCAAAGAACTGAAAACATTTGAGTAGGCATTTTTTGTTTTTTTAAATATATTACAATTTTCTGAAAAAATTGGTATATTGCAACTAGCTGTAGCTGTCGGTGTGATTTTTTCCATATGAATCCAAAGCAGTTTAAATTCTTGCAGCTCTAGATTCAGGTTACTTGCTGAATTATATCTTTTAAAGCTAAGAAGAGATATTCATGGTTCCTTTTTTATTTTTATTTTTCATTCTTTTATGCTTTCCTTTCCTGTGTTCCTGCCTCTCAAACGCCTAGGGAAAATAAAATACTGAAGCTGAAATAATAACTGAAAAGCTGCATATTTTGAAGGGAGAGACTACATGACCGGGAAGGAAGAAGAATCCCAAACAAAAATTCTGCTGATTTTAGACTTGTCTCTGACACGGGGGATTAAACTTTCATATCTCAATTTTTATTGTTTTGTCCTTTGTTACTTTTTATGGCAGCAGGTTAATTGCTAGCCTATCAGTTTAAAATAAAAGCAGTCTTTTCTGACAGTGTCAGGGGACCAGTCTTCGGGGCAAAACTCTGCAGAAAAGAAAAAGTTAGGGCATGTCTATACTAGGAAATTATTTCAAAATACCAAAATTCAAAATAACTCCCAAAATAACTATTTCAAAATAAGCTTATTCCCCGAGGAAAGCAGGAGTACAGATTTCAAAATAACCAGCCCATTATTTCAAAATAACGAACTTGGTAATGTGGACACTTTGCTTATTACAGGTTGAAACTCTCTAGTCCAGAACTCTCTGGTCCAGAAACATCCGTTGTCCAGGATGATTTTAGTTAGCTAGATGTCCACTTTTCCATGGGTGTGGCCATGTTTCCCCCGGTTCCATAAAGTTTGTTTACAGCCGCCAGTTCTGGTTCTCAGTGTTCTGTGCTGTTATTTAGCTCTAATTTACCTCTAAATGTCCTCTAACAGCCCAATAAGCAGTGGAAGTGTGGATGCTGCTGCTAGAAAATATTGATCTTCTGTGGTCCAGAAAATTCTCCCGTTTGGAATTGGTCAGGTCCCAAGGATGCCGGACGAGGAGGTTCAACCTGTATTTTGTAATAAGGGGGGTTATTTCAAAATAACTCCCCAGTGTAGACCAGGGCTTAGAGTCCTTTTTCAGAGCTAAATGGAGACTTAAAATTCTGCTCTGTTCCTGTGGTGGAAATGGAACATGCTCCCTTGAGTTCAGTGGAGTGATTCAGAATTTGCATTGGTGTCAGAGGGCAGATATTGGCCCTATAATTCCATGTCACAGTGAAATGATACAAATACAGGCTCAGACCTGCAAAGACTTAAACATACTTAACTTTATGCATGTAGCTAATGCCATAGGCTTCAATGGAACTAATTATGTAAAATTAAGCATGTGCCTGTATGTTTGCAAGACTGGGTCAAAGCTATTTTTCCAAACAGTAAACGTTATGCTGTCTTAAGTTTTTAATTAATTTTGGCAATGAGAAGCCAATATTTATGTCCAGAACCTCACCCAATCACACAGCCTGAGTAAATTAGTCCATGTAGTGGAATGGAAAAGAAATACAGCTCTTTCACATTACAACGTGGTAGTCATGGCAGGGGAATGTGCAGGGTTGGTTCTATGATAAAAACTCTTAACTATTGACTTTCAATTTTCTATATATCAAAGGAAGTACAGACAAATAATAATAAAACAGTGTACACAAGCAAATGAATATTAGAACTGCATTTTCAGTTAGACTATTCAGAAATATAGTAGACTAGCAGGCAAGGCCTGTCATTGACCCGGCAAAATCATTTTGTGTAGATTAGGAAAGTTCAAGAAATTAAATACATGCAATAGAATTTTTTATTAATGTGCTTGCAAAGGGGAGGTAAAAGTTTTAAACAGTTTTAAATTTGTAGTATTTCAACTTCAAACATTATTCATTTTATTGAATAATTACCATACATAGTAAATTTGAATCAGAAACTTGTAAAGCTTCCTTTAGTCTTTCTGTAACTAATTTGAATTATTTTGTGATTTGTAACAGTAAACATTTTCTTTGTACTAAAATAACAGTTGAATAGGCAATTCAATTTTAATTTTGTTAGCAAATATTTTTTATGAACTCTAATCATAATAGTCATGGCTCTTTTCCCAAAGAAAACCAAAAATAATTATTTAAACCTTTCACCTAGCATAATCCGGTGTAAAAAGTGGTGCATTCAGTTAATTTAAGTGGCAGGATTGTTTATGCAAAATTTGGTATCTGTGGGTAATTGCAAAGTATGACTTTATTTTGCACAAACAAATTCACAAACAAACAAACTCTTCAAAATATATAATAGATATCAACAGTGTGTAATGCTGTTCAAATTCTAGATTGTATGGGTCCAGAAAAAGATAGTGAATGCTTGGAGTAGCACAGCTATCGATTGATTGATTGACATATATTTTTAAGTGTGTATGGCTAGATATGAATTTAATGTTTGCTTTGAAATCATCTATTCCACTACAGCTGGCTTTTGGTCTCCATTTCAGGTAAATCAAGCTCCTTTTTGCATGTGTAGCTACGCTAATGTTAATCTGTGGGTGCACACTTGGGGCATTACCTTCTCTTGGTGCTTTTACTTAACTCCCATTAATGTAAAAGGAGCTGTGAACTTGCATTAAGATGTGACTGTACTCCTAAGTGGGCACTTAACTTTTGACTTATCTATATTACAGTTGCCCATCTGAGTGTTCTTGCTTTCATTCCAATGCCATTTGTAGTTAGTTTCCCTTTTTTCATTATTGTGATCTCTTACAGCCAGCAGATACTGAATAACTTTTCTGTTGATTCATGTTGACTATACTACCTCCAATGGACTCAACCTAGGAAACTTGAAGATCTAGAGCAGTGTTTCTTAAACTTTTTAAGACCGAGGAACACCAAATAATAATTTTTTTTTATGGTGAACACCAAGGATTTTTTGTCGAGGGGGGAAAAAGAAAGGGTCGGGGGAGGTTGCCTGTCCCTTTAAGGGTGGCCATTTTGAATTCTGTTGTTTTCCACGGCACACCTCCAATTGCCTCACGGCACACCGGTGTGCCATGGAACACAGGTTAAGAAACACTGATCTAGAGTTTGCAGATGACTTAGCCTTGCTTGCAGACAAATGAGAGCATATGCAAGTGAAGACAGATGCCCACAGGAAACAGCTGAGCGAGTAGGCCTCAAGATTAGTCTAGAGAAGACCAAGTTATTGCGCATTAACAACAGACAGGAAGGTAAAATTACAATTGAAGGAAATGCAGTGCAAGAGGTAGATCAGTTTGTATATCTGGGGAGTGTTATCAGCAAGAATGGGGAAACTGAAGAGGACATCAGTGCAAGAATATGAAAGGCGCACCAAGCCTTTGCCATACTATGACCAGTCTGGGGTACAAGAGCCATTTCAACAAGAACCAGACTACGTATTTTCACTTCAGCACTGATTTCACATTGGCTGTATGGCTCAGAGGCGTGGCGCATTGTACAGAGCAACACTAAAAGAATTCAGACATTTGTCAATAAATGCCTTAGGGTACGTCTACACAGGCTCCCTAGTTTGAGCTAGGGATATAAATGTAGCTGACCAAAATCGCTGATGAAGCGGGGATTTAACTATCCCGCGCTTCATTAGCATAATCTCGCCCGCGCGTTATTCCGCTCAGCAGCTGATTCGAACCAGGAAGTGCACTCCGGGACGCATTAGTTTGAATCAAACCTCTTGGTTTGAACTAACGTTACTCCTCATTTTTTGAGGAGGTTTGATTTGAACTGACACGTCCCGGAGCGCACTTCCTGGTTTGAATCAGCTGTTGAGTGGAATAATGCGTGGGCGAGATTATGCGAATGAAGCACGGTATATTTAAATCCCCGCATCATTAGCAATTTCTGTCAACTACATTTGCATCCCTAGCTCGAACTAGGGAGCAAGTGTAGACATACCCATAGACACATTCTCCAGCTAAAGTGGTACAATAGAATGCCAAATGAAACCTTGTGGACCAAAACAAATCAGAAACCAATGGAGGTCCAGATTAAGAAAAGAAAATGGCAATGGGCAGGCCACATCCTGCGTAAGGACTGCGAGGAATGCATCATGAGACAAGCATTAGAATGGAATCCAAAGGGAAAGAGGAAAAGGGGACATCCCAATCAAACATGGTGACAAAGCTGCCTGGATGAAGTAAAAGCAGCTGGCTTAACATGGGATCAAATCAAGACTATCGCTAAGGATCACAAGAGATGGAGAATGACTGTGGAGGCCCTATGTTCCATTAGGAGCCCAAAGGACTAATAGAAAATAGATAGATATTACCTATACCCTAAAAGCCAAGAACTTGTTCAAAGTCTCAAGGCAGTTAATGTTTGTGTTTTGAGACCAACCTTGGCAAGCAGCCTTCATTTATGTTGTGCAGCAGCTTCCATCTTGCTGCTAAGGAAACCTACAGAATAATGGCCTATAAGGTATAACTGCTTTAACCTAAGTCAGCAGTTCTCAACCCAGGGTACATGTGCTCTTGGGGGGACACAGAGGTTTTCCATGGGGTACATCAACACATCTAGGTATTTGCGGAGTTTTACAGCATGCTACGTAGAAAGCACTAGTGAAGACAGTACAAATTAAAATTTAATATAGATATTGACTTGTTTACACTACTCAATCTCTCTCTCTATATTTTAGGGTGCGTATGTCTGTGTGTCTGTCTGCAAGTATGTTTGTTCAAGAACTTCTCCTAAATGACCATTTTGATAGGCAGCTTCCTCTTCTCCTAACTTAAAGCACTGTCAGGATTTGATTGTGCCAATGCCAGACAACCGGAAGCCCTGGGAAAAGGACTGTTTTCCATAATATGCAAAGGGAGAGGCTGCTGTTTGGAGGGATGCGATATGAGAGTGGGCACTAGGGCCAGTGAGCCCACGGGGAGAGCTACTCTGCAGAGTCCACTGGGGCAGCCGTACCACCAATGGGATGGCCTGCGTGGCTGGGGCTCCGCCATCTTGCCTACCAGCACACTGGGTAAGTAGCCGCCCTGCCCCAAACCCTTCCCCTCCCTCCTAGCCCCTAGTGGCTGGGGGAGAGATGCTGGGGGGGGAAAGAAAAGGCCCCTGGCAGCTCATGGGAGTTGGGGGGAAAGAAGAGGTCTGTGCCAGATGGGACCTCTTGCCCTGAGCCCCTCCCCAGCCACCAGCCCTCACTCTTGCCCTTAATGAAACAACATAAAACATGGTAGCAGCAAGTGATCCCTGAAATCCTGCAGCTGGGCATTTAGTCTGTGGCATGCCCCATCTGCTGTGCCTGGAGTGCCCTTGGGAATGATCTTAACAGTGCAGTTCAGGTTGAGCTTCATTACTAGGGAGACTTACTGAGTCTAACGCCTTGACTTCGGGTGTTTCCATGGCAGGGATGGGCCAGGAGGGGGTTTTCTTAATGCTGTGTGTGTATTATGAATATTTGACATAGTACAGTTTATTTCTTGCCACTGCTGAACCAATCTGACTGAAGCAATAAGTCTTTGCCTGGTTTTAATAGCACACAATGCTGTAGTTGTAATAGCTGGCATCAGTCTCAATGGGCCATACATGAGTTAGGAATAGCCAGAATACATCAGACTGCAGCCACTCCTCTTCCCTACTCTGGTGCCCTCTGTCCCAGGCCCTTCAGAGAGGGAGCCATGGGAGCTAGCTCAATGCCTGCTCATATCTTCCCCCTGCCACAGCAGTTGCCAGCAGGGGACATGTGGGTGATTTCCTTTCCTTTTGTGCACCTTGTGTTGCAAAGGGAGGAGAATAGTGCAGAGAATCTACCCCACAGTATCAGCTGTGACCTCTTGTCCTTTAGGTAGAATGCATTCTGTACACAGTCTGAATGGGTCTGTTCCCAGTGCTGTGACCAGTCCTTCTTTACTGTGCAGTTTTACTTAGCAGAGATTTATTATGCTGTTTTATTGAGTACACAGTCCTGAGTCACTGGAGAATTAAATTGTCAGAGATGGAGTAAATAGATGTAGATGTAGATAAATGAATATAGAAAAAATAAAATTTAATGGGTGAAATTCTGCCTTCAGTTGTTAGTGGAGCCTTGCTTACTTAAACAGTACATATGGTGTAAGGAGAGCAGAACAGGACCCATTCTGTTTTCATTAAGTTTCCCAAATCTGGCCACTGAAATTGTTGGTCTTCTATAAACACGGTATTGAAACTGACTGAGTAATTTTGTGCTGCTTACTTTTATGTAAAATATCTGACTAATGTAAAGCAGAAAGGCTATTTTTGGGAAACACCCCTGAAAATGGTATTCTACAAAATTTACAGTTTGAAACTATTTTTGCAAACATTTTTGCATGCAGTTGCTATCACTAAAAGACATGTGAAATGTCTGACACTTGAGTAATTCCTTTCAAAATTCGAAGACAGCACCATAGTAAATTAAATTTATACTCGCATTTGTCTTACAAAAACACCACTGTCCTACCAAACTGGTTGTAGCCTGTGATGTGTCAACTCTTCAGCTGATGTAAATGGGTGTCGTTCCATTCACTCTGCTGATTTTCATCTATGGAGTGTCCATCCCTAGAAATGCCAATGTGAGTTTGGAGTTTAAATTATATTCATACAGGCTTTGTCTACACTGCCGGCTTTTGCCGGTAGAGAATATGCAAATGAAGCGCTGATTAGCATTTTGTCAGACTTCATTTGTATAATCTATTCAAGCCGTTTTTGCACAAAAACTAGCAGTGTGGACATTTCCTTTTTGCGCAAAACCCCCTTTTTGCGCAAGATCCTTATGCCTCAGGGGTAAGGATCTTGCGCAGAAAGGGGTTTTTGTGCAAAAAGGAAACGTCCACACTGCTTGTTTTTACGCAAAAACCCCTTGCGCAAAAACAGCTCAAATAGATTATGCAAATGAAGTCTGACAAAATGCTAATCAGCACTTCATTTGCATACTCTGTGCTGGCAAATGCCGGCAGTGTAGACATAGCCGCAGCTAGCAACTGTAGATATTAAGGGCTAGACACAAAGGGGGGCAGACAATGACCAAATTTAGGAACAGTGATGCAAGGAAAGCAGAGGTAAAGGGAGTAGGATTTA
This sequence comes from Pelochelys cantorii, assembly GCA_032595735.1. NCBI lineage: Eukaryota > Metazoa > Chordata > Testudines > Trionychidae > Pelochelys > Pelochelys cantorii. Next base: position 46,918,088 of record CM064335.1, read on the forward strand.
ATTGTTTAATTTCAAAGAGATTAGAAATTGAATGTCATGGAAAAGAGAGCTCTTGAGATGGGAGTTAACAGTTTGGAGAAGGCTTGCAAGAGACTTGAAAGATATCATGGCTCTGAAGAGAGTAGGCAGTAGAAGAGGAAGAAGTTGGGCTTTTGAATAGGGCTGAAACAGGTTGGATGAGACATATCCACAGTTTCTCAAAGGCTAGAGGTGGGATAACACATACTGAGATTTACTTTTGTCATTAAGGGGAAATCGATCTTTTGGGTGAGGGAGACCTCTAATACTCGCTTGTTCTCATCTCATACTCCAATACCTTTCTTCTTCGGCTGGCTTCATTAATTAGTGGCTGAACCTGGGTTATGAAGAGTCATTCTTAATTGTGCACATCCTCTCACACCCCCAGGACAGGCATTTCTTACACTCAAAGTATAAACTTTTCAAATGCTTCTGATCCTACTTAGGCACCAGAGAAAACAACTGCCAGCCTATTTAGGGCATCCATCTATTTATCAGGGCAACATAAACTCTGTCAGAAATTCAGAGTATTTGCTTGAGTTTTAATACGTTGTCGTTGGCCTAGTTGGAGCCCTCCCCCTGTGAAACTAATAAACAATTGTCTTCTCTTGTCCAAATTTTATTTTTCATTTGTTCATCAAAACACGAGGGACCTTGCTGTCATACCGTCCACCCTGAAAAGATGTAGTGGCCTATACCCACTTAGCCTGCAAATTCTTTCCTGTTTATTTCCTCCCTAACAGTCACCACAGGAGAAGGTCAAATGCTTCTTTTTTTAACCAGTGCTACAAGCAGTTAGAATGGGGATATGGCGGTCATAGTTTTCTGCACCTTATCTGAACTCTCAGTAGATACAATTCTATTGTCATACCTTCACAAAGACCCAGCCTCTTATAAAATTAGGGAGTGGCAGACCGATCTTGGATATAAGCTTGGGTCTTCTGCTTTCTGTCTACCCATATGCAAACACCAAACTGCTGCTTTGTAGAGCTAATTTTGGTCTGAGTGGCCTGCTATACTCATAGAAATTTGGTTTAAATATATAATTGTGACTAAACCAATAAAGTCCCTTTGATTTGGCATGAAGGCTACTTCAGCATACTACAGAATACAGGACTGGACCAGACCGGACAGTGTCTCTGCTGAAGGATAAATGGAAACAAATCAGTCATCAGGAATGGTAACCCACAAAAACCTGTAGGGAAACACTTTAAACTCCCTGGACATTCAATAATGGATTTAAAAGTAGCCATTCTTCTACAAAGGAATTTTAGCACCCATTTACAGAGGGGGACTGCTGAACTTGGATTCATTTACAAGTTCAATACCCTTAGGCTTGAATAAACATCTTAACCAGTGAATGCACTACAAAGGCAATTTTCCAACCTTTGATATTCACATTTCCACATCAAATGCTATGAATAAGACACAGCCAGCCTGACTTAATTAGCTTCATTAACACTTGTCCTGTTATTGATAGGTAACTTGTTTTGCTGTTATATATACTCTTATTCTGTAATTTCCACTTCAACTTGTCTGTTGAAATGGATTTTACCCACAAAAGCTCATAACGTAATAAATGTGTTAGTCTCTGAGGTGCCACAAGAATACTTGCCATTTTTAAAGATACAGACTATAATGGCTACCCCTCTGAGATTTCATACTACAGAAGAGTCACAGCAGAAGGAAAAAAGAAGCAGGAAGGCAAGACGTGAATCCATACGGTTAAATGGCAAAATTCAAGAAGTTATTTGAGCCAAAAAGAGATCTTTCAGAAAATGAACATCCAACTCAATTGAATCCAGTAGGCAGCGATATAATCTATGCTGACTGATGTGTGAAAAGAATAGTAGCAGGGGTAAGATGGAATTTGAAGAGCAAATAGTCCAAGACATAAAAACAAATAACAAGGAATTCTTGCTGTATATCAGAAACAGGAAATCTGTGAGAAACTGGATATTTCCCTATGGGCAAGTTACTCTATACTCCACAATTGTCTACTGGAGAGTGCTGGACGAGATGAATCACTGCTCTGATCCAGTATGATAATTCCTATATTTTGCATGTGACAATTAAAATGGGCTGCAGAATCCCCACTCCCAACACAAAGTGGTCAAATTCCCTGCCTATGTCAGGATACTTCTGCAGTTGTCCACTGAATCAAATCTCAACTGAAGACCTAGTGCTGCATACTTTGTGCACCTCAAGCTCTCATTGCTTCCTGGAGCCTTTTGTCTCCACTACTGTTGTCAACAGACTAATAACAGCAGCTTGGTGTTTGCTTTTGTCAATTTGAAAGGCTGCACATACACAGTCCTGTATCCAAATGGTGTGTATTCAGGACTGGCAAATGTAAGGATCTGTCATTGTAAGGGATGTATGATGCTCCTGGACCTGCTGGAATTACCAGATAATATTAAACAAATCCATGCCCCCAAATTCCATAAAGCTTCTAAATATTAACTCTTTATGCACTGTTCAAAATCCATTAATGACTCTTATCAAATGCTTCTCTGCAATTCTTGTCTCCTTCATCAGAATGAAATTCCCCAGGTACCAAACCTCTCCCCCCACCTTTTGAAGAGAAGATTCAGTACTAGTCCCCAAGGTCACCCTCTCCATACATTTGGAAAACGCCTCATCTGGTGCCACTTTTTTTTTTTAATGACTCATGTCTCCAGGCTTGCTGTGTCAGCTTCTGCTCAATTATTGTTTGGAGAATTCTCTCCAGCTCTGCCTCTCTAAATTTGCTTTTCAGCATTGATGCATTCCCATTTAAAGGCTGCTTTGATGTTATTTTCAATTGGGAAGCTCTTGAGTCTAAGAGAGCCTCTTTGTGTAATGGTGTAGGAAGACCGGGAAGATTTCCAAGTGGTATGTCTCTGAGCACATCTGGGAAAAATCCTGTTCTGAGAGGGAAATCCAGCCCTCCACAGCACACAGCCAATGCCCTGGCATCAGAATTTGTGCAGTTCTGTTGTTGGAGGGGAGACAGGGGCTGAGCGGGTGTTCATCCAGCAAAAAGAGATTGGTGTAAAAAAAGAGGGGAGGTGTCTCTTAAGGGATTTTTAAGTAGCCATCTAGTGTTCAAATCATTTAGCAAGATAACTAAGGCCCTGAGCTGGCAAAGCACTTACGGCTTGTTTCTCCTGTTTTTATAGTACAGTCATTTCTTTATTTGGTTGTTTTGTTTCTTTTTTTCAATGGAGATAGAAAGGTTGATTTCATTACAGGTTAGTTGGATAAAATTTCACACTGGTGGATCTCTGAGGTGAATAGCTGTCTCTGGGACTGCAGAGAGTAGAACTTAAGCCATGTGAGATTTTTTTTTTAAATGAATTGGAAAATCCAGAAGAAGGGGGAAAGTATGAAGTTGACCATAAAATGTGCTGTATGTTGTGGCTTCTTGTGAAACTAAAGTAATGTGATTGCTGCCAAAGTGTTGTATAATTTCTCTCTTCCTTCCTCACCCCCAAAAGAACAAAAGAGAAAGTAACCCCTATCTCTTACGGTACGTCTACACAGCAGCGTTATTTCGAAATAACAAGGAGCGCGTCTACACAGCAAACCATTATTTTGAAATAATGTTGAGCTGGAGGACTTCTTACTCCAACTCCTGTAACCCTCATTTCAGAAGGAGTAAGGGAAGTCGAAGGAAGGAGGTTTAATTCCTGCCTATAAAAGATGTTAAATAATTTAGCAGTATGTATGCATTGTTGGACATTACACACACTTTAATATAATACAATGATAGGTCAAAAAGGAATAGCCAAGTTCTTCCCTATGAAGTTGCTGTAGTATTGCAGACATCTGTAATTGATAAGCAACCCCACAGTAAGAATTAATTCTTATTTTTTATAACAGTGAGTATAAGTGTGATTCTCCATGACAGACTTCAGCATGTTGAATCACTGTGCACATTGAAAACAACGAGTAGTCCTGTGGCACCTTAGCCCTTGCCTGCACTAGGGAGTTATTTCGAAATAACTCCACTTATTTTGAAATAACAGTGTGGAGCATCCACACTACCAAGCCCACTATTATTTCGATATAACCAGCCCCTTATTTTGAAATAACTGAAGGAATAGAAGTTCAACACCATGTAGATCCAAGCAGGAGGGTTTATTACACACAGCGTTGGCGGAGTGTCACTTCGCTTGTCAGGCTCAGTGAGACTATAGATTATATAGGGTGCCAATGGGTGGAGAGAAGTGACAGGGTGGGAGTTCCCAAGCCCCTGGATAGGTTCTAGCAGCAAGACATAATGAGCACAATAAGTCAATAGTCTAAAAGATTACATCATTGCTCCGCCCATGGCTTAGGTTTACATGTATGCTAATAAACAGGTGTTATGGCTCAAGTGTCATTTTTGCAGTAAATAGGTTAAATTCTGATTTCAGGTCCATAGAAACGATGGGTGGCATCTCCCAGACAGGTTTGCTCACAGGTACATTCCTCTGTGGTCTTAAAACAAAGAGAACAGTAAACAGTACACAGCATTGGCAATTTGTTTATTGATCACACCCCTTTGGACGGGATTGGCATCTGAGAGGGACGGATATCATTACTTACGCTGGCATGCTGGCCAAACGCTGGCTGGTACGTGGGGAGTATACACTGCTATCTCCCCCTGAACTTGTCAGGCAGACTTTCGAGGCCACTCTCAAAGAGTTATGTGTCTATAATTCACAATAAGGCCCCAACTACTGCCCTGCACCTGGGTTCTGCTGTCTCAGCTTGTTTCATGCCTAGCTGTACAAACAAGGCCTGTCTTCTGCTTATCTCTGCTCCCTTTTAGCCATGTATTGTCCGTTGTTAGCTAGGCCTCAGACCAGGCCCGTTCAGTTTGGGCATACGTGAAAGATTCTGAACAGAAACTGTGGTCAAGATCTTACATACACATTATTGGGATTTTGGCCCTTCAATAACTCCTGCTTTCCACAAGGAATAACGCTTATTTTGAAATAGTTATTTTGAAATAGCAGGAGTGTGGACGCTCCACTGCTGCTATTTTGAAATAACGACTCCCCAGAGTCATTCAAAGTAATTACTTCCCAGTGCTTCCCGGGGCTCTAAGTAGAGGTAGCACATCCCCATTAAGGGAGCCTGCCTCAGACTAATTTCGAGGCTTCCCTGTATTGTGGACACGCTATTTCAAAATAGTTATTTTGGGAGTTATTATTTTGAAATAAGCTATTTCAGAATAATTTCCTAGTGTAGTCATGCCCTTAGAGACTAACAAATATTTGTTAGTTTCAGAGGTACCACAGGATTACTCGTTTTTAAAGTTACAGACTAACATGGCTACTCCTTTGAGACTGTGTACGCTGAAGTTCAAGTCTGTAGTTTCATGTGAAATTGGAGAGTTGGTATCTTTGAAATTATATTATGGCTATTTACTTCTTTGATGATGGACTAAACTTCAGTGGTAAGTTATTTCCAGTAGGAGAGAGAAATGAATTGTCATAGATACAAGATACTGTATCCTAGTGGTTTATTTGTAAATACATACACTATTGAATGGGGATAGTAGATGGCAAAATCAAAATGCAGTTTATAAGTGAAAATGAAGTGTACCACTGTTTGAACTCCTGTAAACCGATCAGTCCTGTGTCAGCAAGGCTGCTCCTCCTCATGTTTCTCACAAATCTGTTCAAACTCTCTCTTCTAGTTTTGAAAGATCCCCAAACTCCTGATAGGTGAGGATTCCTAAAAACATCAGACAGGCGAGTAAAGGAGGTCATTCCAAAGAAACAGAACATTTCTGTAGAAATCTGTTTGGATCGGGGTGGGCAATAATTTTTGACCAGAGGCCACTTCAGAAATTTTTGAAGTAGCCTTGGTCCACCCTGGAAGGGGAGGGCCTCAGGTGGAAGGAGCAGGGCCAGCACATTTCCGTGCTTCCTCACCCACAGACCCTGATTCATCTGGGGGTAGCACCCAAAGTCTTTGCCCCCACAGAGACCCCTGGTCTGAACAGCTCCCGTGCCCCTGGCGGTGGGAGGAGACTTTGCGTCCTCCCCTCTGCTGCCCCCAGGTCAATCAGGGCCTGGGAAGGGGGAGCACATGAAGTCTCTCGCTCCCTGCCCCTGCCCTGCATGGGAGTGCCACACTTAGAGTCAACCGCCAGCTGAGCAGCAGCTATAGGTTGACTTTAACTGCTGAGCACCTTGCAGGGCGGGAGGAGACTTCACACACTCCCCCTGCCCTCAAGCCCTGATTGGCCTTGGGGCAGGGGGAACAGGCGAAATATCTTCCCACCCTGCCTCAATCCTGCAAGGAGCGCACGCTAAGAAGCACCGTGCTCTTTGCAGGGTGGGAGGAGACTTCGCACATGCTTCCCCCCGACCCCATGTTCTGATTGGCCTGGAGGTGGGGGGAGCGGCAGAACCTCCATGGGCCGGATCAACTTGCTTGGTGGGCTGGATCTGGCTCGCGGAGGCTCTTTTGCCCACCCCTGGTTTGTTGAATCTCCCTCCAAACGAAACTCTAGAGAATCTCCAGGTGACAATAAATATGAAAAGAGCGAAGTCAAACCTCCTAAGAATAGAACCAGAGGGGTTTTGTGGTTTGTACTCCGTTGTAGATTGTGCCTGCTGCATCTGCACTGTAGTGTGCGTGATTCTTCTGACAGAGCAGATTGTAACGTCCATCTCAGGCCTGCCGACCAGGAGGGAGGGGAAAGACAAAAGGGGCAGTTGCGCTAGGCCCAGCGATTCATAGGGGCTGTGGTTTCTGGTTGCTTCCACTGCGACAGCCAGCGCCCTGGGCCCTTTAAATCACCACTGGAGCACCTTGCTGCTTGCTCTGTGAAGCTCTGAAGGCTGTGGGGTGGGTGTGGGGGAGAAGCACTGCGCTGCTGGCAGCAGGGTGAGCTGGCTGCCCCCACTTCTGCCCCTTCTGGGAGCTCCCACCCCCCCTTGCCTAGGGGTCTGCAGAGACTCTTGGCTCCTCTGTCCCCGTTGGAGCAGTGCAAATAACTGGAATTTTAGTTCATTGGCTGTTCAAAACTTTGTAGAAAAGTTAATATTTGGTGGACACAAAAAAGAGTATTATTAGCCAGCATTTTAAAAAATAGTTCTACTTATTCTTTAACTAGCAGATGTATCTGGCATTGCTCGGGTCTTTAACTGAAGGAATTTTTGGGGTTTTTTTGTTTTGGAAAATAAATGAAAAATATACAAGCTTGATTTCAATGACTGTATTTTGTTGAAAACGAAGGCTGGAATGCGGGCTTGGGGGTAGGGAGAGGCAGGGCAGAGTGTTGGAAGGTGTGGGGGGCTCAGGGCAGAGGGAAGGAAATGGTAGGGGCTCATGGGGAAGAAGGTCGGGGTGTAGAAGGCAGGTGAGAGGTGCAGGACTCAGGGCACAGGACGCAGGACAGGAGGTGGGGGGTGGTGGTGGGGGGCTTACCGGGGCTGCCTGTGGCAGGGAGGGGGGTGCTGCTCTGGCAATGCTCCCCAGCCAGCAGCTGCTCCCAAGGGGCTGGGGCTGAGCTCTCTGGAAGGTGGCTCCTCCTGAGGGGGGAGATCCAGGTCTGTGGGCTGGCCCGGGCCTCCTACTGTCCCCTCCAGCCTGCAGCCTGTCAGAGAGGAGCAATCGTTGGCCTCGGGGGGGGGGGGGCAGGGAGGAACTTCTTTGGGGCAGTGACCACGCTGTCCTACAGCCTGTTGGGGGAGGGGGTGAAGTTCTGTGGGCTGCCCTCTCCTCCAGCCTTCTCCCTTCAGGCTGAAGGCTGTCTGGGGAGGGGCCAGGTTCTGGGGGCTGCCCCCTTCTTCGGCAGGTCCCCCCACATCCTGCAGGTTCTCCCAGGGGGGCTCCTTATCCAGTCTGGAGGCAGGTAAGATGGCGGAGCCCTAGCCCTGCTCACCACTCCCTTTGTGTTGCAGCTGCCCCCAGTGGCCACTCTCAGTATTGCGTCCCTCCTGTCTGTGCCGCTCCCTTTGGCATCCCTCTACTCTCTGCCCTTCCCTTTCCGTTTGTTTATGGAAAACAATCCCAGACCAAGCTGTATACCAAATTTGGTGGTCCTAGCTCTTATGGTTTAGGAGGAGTCCTTAAACAAACAGACACAGAGACAGGCAGACACACTCTAAAACGGGTGGGAAACCTCAGCCCCCCCGCCCCCGGCTTGCCTGGATCCGGCCCCCGAAGCTCAGGGTCTCGCCCCGCACTGGGGAGTCTGCGCTGGCACTCCAGCCCTGCCTCCCCCCACCCCTGCTGCTTCTCTGTGGGGCTGGAGCACACAGAATCTATTAGGCTAGGGCCTCCTAGGCTCTGGTGCACAGGGGCATGTTGGGAGTGTCTTTCTCCTTCTCAGTGAGGGGTTTTTTGTTTGCTTTTTGTTTTGTTTTTTATTGGGTTTTTTTGTATTTTTTGCTTCTCACTTGTGCATGGCTCCCAACTGATTTGTCCGTGGGCCAGTAGCCCCCGACCCAAAAATGGTTCCCCATCCCTGCTCTAAAATATATAGAGAGATAAAATGGAAGGAAATTTCAAAATGAAAAGTTGTTTGAATCAAAATGTTTTGAATCAAAATATTGAAGCTACATGTTTGGACTTTTTTTAATATAAACAATTTGGTGAAACAGGCACCAATTCTTTTGTTGTAGCTGAATCTGCATTTTCCTCTCAAAAATTTTGGCCAAACAATTTCACCAGTTCTCATTCTTACTCACAGTGAATACTACATTGGGGTGTCCCACTGAAATCAGTGACACTGCTGGTGGAAGAAGGTTCTGCACAAAGTGAGTGTCATGGTATCTCAATCTGTCTATAACTGGTGTGGCCTGTTGATCTATTTTTACTTCAATTTTAATAATTTTCGCTCTTTTGCTACCCTTTCTTAATTTATTTACTTTTGCGGCTTGTTCATGCCCTGATCCTTTAAACCATCGCTTGTGGACCAATTCCTCTTCTTACATGGAGTGCTACTACCTTGTTAGGCTAATTAGGGTGCATCTACATTGCACCTGTATCTCGAAATAAACTATGCAATTTGAGCTATGCAAATTGCGTGGCTTATTTCGAGTCAATTTCGAAATAGCTTATTTTGAAATTTGGTGGTGTCAACACAGCACTTATTTTGAAATAAATCACTGTTCTGAAATGTCCCTTACTCCTCATGGAATGAGGTTTACAGGGACGTCGGAATAGCGAGCCTGTTATATATCAAAATAACGGGCATGCTCAAAGGACGTGGAATAGCTATTTTGGGATATCTCTGGTACCCCGAAATAGTGCTGCAGTGTAGACATAGCCTTAAGAACATCTACACAGGGATAAAAGACCTGTGATGTGACTGTGGCTGGCATGAGTCAAGTGACTTGGGCTCACAGGCTAAAAATTGCTGTGTAGATGTTTGGGCCTGGGCTGGAGCCTGAGTTCTAGCAGGGTCCAAGAACTTGGGTTCCACTGTGAGCCCAAACATCTACCCAGCAATGTTTAAGCCCTGGAACCAGTGCCCTGTGGGCCTAAGTAGGCTGACCCAGGTCTTCTGCAGGGTTTTTCTCTCTGTCTACAGCAGGGGTCGGCAACCTTCTCAAACCAAGAGCCAAACTACATCAAAATTGAGAACAAGTGGTCAACAAAGAGCCGAAAAAGAATGCCCGTTTGCATGACTGAAAATATGCAACTTAATATTATTGATAATTGACATAATGGTTAATAATAGCATAAATGAAATATTATACTCACAGACTTTATTTAATGTGACACTGGATCACAGAAGTGAGAAGCACGAGTGAGAAGCAAAAAAACCCCTCCAAATCCCCCAACCCTCACTGATGTTGCCCCCAACTGAAACACCTCACTTCCCTGGTGCTCCAGCCCCATCGTGGCGGGAGGGCAGGGAGGACTGAGGTTCAAGGCCAGATTTACTTTTTTGGGGTTCCAGGGTTAGTGGATTTTGTGGCTCCCCCTAGGCTTTGGGGTGGGGCCAAAAATGAGGGGTTAAATGTGCGGGACAGGACTGCCACTGAATGAGATAGCGATGGAGGTGCAGGATCTGAGCAGGAGGTGTTGTGTAAGAGGTTGTGAGGGTGCGAGGTAGGGTGCAGGAGCAGGCTGGGGGCAGGCTGTCTGTTCAGGGGGCAGGAGTGGGCTGGGGACAGGAAAGGACTGGAGGCAGACTGTCTGGCTGGGCCGCAGGAGTGGTCTGGGGGCAGACTATCTGGCAGGAGCAGGCTGGGGGTAGGGTGTCTGGCCGGGGGAAGAAACAGGCTGGGGGCAGACTATCTGGCTGAGGGGGGGCAGGAATGGGCTGCGGGCAGGGTGTCTGGGTTGGGGGGATGAGTTGGGGGATGTGGGGTCTGGGCATGAGGGTTGGGGGGGGCACTTAATTGCTTTTGCACCACATTTGATGCTACCTCCTGCTGCTTCCATGTGCCAGATAGGATTCGCAGGGAAAGCCTCCAGGAAGTGTTTCCTTGAGGAAAGAAAATGGCAGCGCATGGAGCCATTTTTGGTCCCTGGTTTCCTGGAAGCTGGGGGAAGGAAAAGGGCAGTGCACAGAGCCATTTTGTTCACTGCATATCGGCTCCCATGTGGAGGTTCAGGGCTTTCTTCCCCTGTCTACCCTTTCCCTCCCTCTTCCTGCACAAAGCCAGCACTGGTGTTCCAGTCTTGCGCTGGAGCTATAAGGCTGTAGCGCCAGTGCTGGCTCCGTGCTGCGGGGAGAGCTTTGGGGGGGGGAGGTTGAGTTGGGGCTCCCAAAGAGCCATATCTGGCTCCCTAGTGAGCCATATTTGGCTTGCGAGCCATAGGTTGCCCACCCCTGGTCTAGACATATCCTAAGGGATAACTTGCCAAGATCCAGTTGTGGAATTGGAACTCTCATTATGAATAGTTATTAGCTTAAGTCTCATTAAAGGCACCTGCAAAGGAAATGCTGTACTGTAATTAGAATACAGTATTATCTTTTTGCAGTGAATCACCTTTGAGTTCAATAATTCATGTTGGAAATCTACTGGAACAAAATGGCTCATTTACTTCTATTGTTGAATTGATTTGCTTACAGCTCTTATTTTTCATTGGTTTGTTGATTAGATTAACAGAAAACATTAAACATGAACATAAAAACTACATACAAATGAGGGACTTTAAACATTCAAACTTCAGTTGTGATAAGTATATTTGATATAGGCCCAATTCATGGGAACACAATATTTCTGTAATTGAGCCTCCATCTCTGGTGACCCATAAGTAGGCAGTGATATGCAACACTTGTAAATAATAGAGAGGAGATGCATGGAAGACTCCCACAATAGAGAGTGAGAAAGGGTGGGGGGAAACTATATCTCAGATAAGTTGCTACTCTCGCTATCTATGCTGTCTGCTGCTCGTCTTTCTTTAGACACAGACTCAGTGAAGTACATAGGGACACGTGAATTTTAAGCACATGAATAGTTCTATTGAAGTTACATGCATGTTGATGGCCCTTTGCTGAACTGGGACCTTATAAATAAAATAAAAAATAGAAAACTTTCATTCAGAAGTGGGGGATTACTTCTTTCTGGGCTAAAAGGGGATAAAAGACTGGGAAGAAGGAAAAATACACGAGGTTTTCCTTTTGAGGGGTTGTCCCACTTTCCAGGAGTTAAGAGGTGACAACTTCTGTTCCAGGGTGGAAGAGTTTGGAGGAGGCACTAGAAAGTCATTTGGGGTGCATCTTCCCAGCAGGGCTTAACTCGAAATAAGCTACACAAACTGAGCTACATCAGTTGCATAGCTTATTTCAAAACTGGGAGCATCTACACAGCACTTATTTCGAAAGAGAGAACTCTTCCTTCGACTTCCCTTACTCCTTGTACAATGAGGGTTACAGGAGTCAGAGTAAGAAGTCCTCCAGCTTGACAGTGTTTCAATGTTATTTCAAAAGAACTGCCTGCTGTGTAGACGCGGACTAAGCTATTTTGAAATAATGTTGCTGTGTAGATGTACCCTTGGTGTACAAATTCTGTGCTGCAACTGAAGAATCTCTGTCTAATAAAGAGTCTGTTCAACTTAATGCAGATGGAAGGATCTCATGCTATTGGAATGCTACACATGCCAGCGTAGTGGCTGCCCTGGGGCTTCTTAGAGGCTTTCCACAGTGCAGAAGAGTGCTAAGAACAACTAGTCTTAGGCTGGATTACCCTCCTTCTGGATTCTCTGCTTTGCTTCTCTTTCAGACTTCATTCAGACCTTCATGGTGGATCTGGAGAGGTCTTCGGGGGGGAAGGTTGCAGGACAGGGGTGTAGATTTAAAATTACACAGTCGCCATTTTGAGAGCCCAACAACAACAGGGACTCCATTTTGGCCACCCTTCTTCTCCCTTCTTTTCCCGCCCTTTCTGTGTTTTGGCGGGAAATCCTGCAGACACGTGACCATAGACTGCCTGGTAACAGCAGAATACTTAAGGGCTGCCTTTGGCTTTGCCTGGGGCTGCCCATCTGAGTGGTAGAGGGCAGGGTCGCTCGGACGGATATGCCAGGGTCCACGCTTTATAGGTCTAGGGTTGTGGGAGGCATACTCGCACACAAGGAGTGACACCCACCTTCACTCCTTCCTGATTAGGACATACTTGCACCCATGACGACACAGGGAGAAAGGGGTTCATTAGGTGTTAGGCTGAACGGATCCAGCCGCAGCAGGGTTTCTGCTGTTTCAATCCAGCTGCAGTTCCAGACGAGAGAGACCAAGTCTGAAACCCGGTGCCAGGCGTCGCTGTGAGGTCCTTACCTGTGAGAGATGGTAATATCCCCGTGACCCTCCTCCAGTCATCTAGGTTCTGACTCGGTGCTTACCTGAGTTGCAGTCAAGCTTGTGTATTTTATTTCTGTTGTGGGGTCCTATACCATTCCTGTTTATACTTACCTTGTTTACTGTTAATAAATCCGTGTTAGTTTACCTTATTCATTGTCCTAGTCCTTGGGGAAGGCCTAATAGCTCCCAGCGATAGACGTGGGTTTGGGGACGGGCCTAAAAGCCAGCTTAAGTTAAAACCATCAATTTTCTGGCTAACAGGGGTACCATACGAACAGCTGACTCCCACCCTTCCCCCTGCCTACACACGCAAGAGCCCTTTTCACTTGCGAATGAAGAAGTAACACAGAGAGGGTGCCCTCCCTGCCCTGTTCCAGGAAAGCAATCCTGCACTATTTCACATGTATTAGAAATGTCTACCACATTGTCTAGATGAATGTACATAATAACGCTACTTAAATGAAAAGATCACTGACTCTGGTATCTCAAGAGAACTCAAAAGCTGCCACAAACAGAAGAACCTCCTGGATAAATGGGCAGGCCTTTCAGCATACCCAGAAGGTCCAGCTCTGTTGGACTAAAGGGAAAATTCCAGTGTTAAGGGCCCTCCACTGATATTGCCTTGATGCTAGACTCCAGAAGTACAAATCTAAGGACTACTAGTGAGGATGCCTCCACTGATCTCATTGGGCAAAATGGAGCATGAATTGACTGGCTTAGTCCTAAACCCTGAGGGTTTGGTTTTGGCAGGGATAAGTTAAACAAGAATTAATCAAAGGCCAGTTTTATGTATCAAACTTTGACAAAGCTGATCCTAATGCTCCTCTCCCATTGCTCCTTCAAAATCCATCCACTGTGGTGGTCTGTTTCTGGCCTGTGGCATCGAGAACAACAGATTGTTGCTTAAGTATATGACAAACGAACAAGCGTAGACCTTGAGCCTGCAACTTCTTGTCCTTAGGCAAAGTTCTGTGACCTTGTGGAACGCCGCTGGCTTCACTGGCGTGGTAGCTTGTAGCAGTGTGTAGCATGATGTAATTATTTTATTATTTAAAATGTTGGCAGTTATTGTGTTTTATTGAGACAAAACCTACAAATTGGACCTCCCTGGTCCACGTCCTCAGGACGTGACTGGCCCTGAATGAGGGGATTTACAAGTCATGGGGAGGTCCCCTGTCACTGGCCTCCTAGCCTGCCATCACCGGCTCTTCTGCTGGCTCTTCTGCTGCCTGACTCCCAGCCACCAGCCTTCTCTGGCCTGGGAACAACAGTGGTCCTGCCAGACCTCATATGTTGCCAGACCAGAGAGTCCCGGTTTAGGGAGGTGCAACCTGTATAATGGTTCTTGATGGTTGTAGTTGTTCTTGTCCTGGGCTATCCTCCAGTAGTCAGTGAGATTGGAATAATTACTCTCATTCACATGCATATGCACATGCACTCTTATTTAAAGGGGAAATAAGTTATTGATTTATTAGCACTAATGGACTGTGGATTCTCTCTGTGGAATAACTATAACTGTTTTCCCTGAAACATCTGGCTAAGTATAAAATCACCAACACCTGCACCTCTGCCAGTGCAGATCCATATGCTGAACACATTCCAGTCGTTTTACTCAAAGGGAATCAGGAAGATGAATTAAGAAGGAAATCTTTACCATAAGAAAGAAATTTAACATGTGGTTATCTGAAATGTCTCTCAGCTTTTAATCTTTCCTCTGAGTTTAATTAAGTTCTCCCTGGGCTTGTGAACATGTCAAGCTTTTAGAAAGCAAAACCAGCTATGGCTTCCCATATTCAAGGTGGACCTGATCCAACGTCCATTTAAAGTCAATGGGAGCCTTTCCATTGACTTCAGTTGCCACTGGAACTAGTCCTTAGGTCTAACTGAAAAGGAAATTAATGAATACCTCCTGTTTCTTAAAGGAGAGAAACCTGGTGCTGGAAATTCCCTTTAAATTTCTTGAGATTGTCTGATAGCAAACAAGTTCTAAGAAAAATGGGTGGATGAATTTAGTGAACTCAACAGAGTGCATCCATTTCACATTAACCAGTTCAGCACCAGTTCAGCACCAGGAGAAATGGCTCAGAAATGGCTCAGAACTGTTTGTGGCCCATGCTTTTGAAGAAATTAGAAGCTCAGTTGTTGTGAAAAGTGCCATTCAGTATCTAGCTGCCATGGTGAGTGATGATCCTTTTTCCTCTTGCAACTGGGAACTGGAATCTTGGCATGTGGGCACACGGAGTTCAGTTTCCAAGCCAGCTGGCAGTTCTGGGTTAGAAGCTCTTCACTGTGGAACACACAAGGTTGCATTATTGATGTTCCCTATATAAGAGGCTGTTTTCTTCAGCTTAAAGTTGTTGATAAATGTGCACTTAATCTGTTTTTTTAAGTTGCAGTTTTTTAAAGTTTCATCCTCACCATGGCCTCACTATTCAAATGGGACTCAAAAATATTTGGAATATTTCTACTTGGGGAAATAAACAATAGCACAAAAGGACCACCACTGAAAAATTCTTTAACTTGGTTAAACTTAGTACTATCTGTTATTTTCTCTTAGATTTTTAGGAACAGGTCAATGACCTAACCAATTCAGCTGGAAATCATGAAACAGTTCATGACCTTCTGAAGCAAACGTATTAGTTTTCCTACTGCCAGTTAAACTGTCTAATCAGAGTGTCAAGAAAAGTCCTTTTAGAGACTCATGTCTGGTTGCTACTCTTTAATGAAAAAGTTCCCAGAAGTATTAAGAAAGTCTTATATCTGAGCAGATCATATTCCTGTTTTGCCTTGACGGCTTTAAAAGAAAAACAAATCTTTTAACCACTGTAATTTTAAAAAAATACTTACTATTCCTTCCTTAATAGCTTATAATACACCATAAATATATGAGTAAAATATCTCATTTTCTACTTTTCCCCAAAGTTACTTGGACTTTTAAAGTACTTCCCTGCCAGAAAATATACAACTATGTCATGCCGCAATGTATCAGAACAATTATATAACAATTACTCAATACTGTGCTGGAGGATCAAATCAAATACTTATGAATTCTAAAGGTACTGTTGTGACCCACTACTACTCCTCCTCCAATATGATGCTCAGACTTAGATATTGAGCAATTCACTATCAAGCTATCTAGGATGGAATGGCACAAGAACCTGTTCAAACTCCAAAACCTTCAAGAAGAGCAGTCAGGGCAGACTCAATTAAATTCATTCCATTATTGAATCAAGGACTTAATCTTTCTAACAAATTTTTAAACATTATACCCTGCCCTACCTAAAAGCTGAGCAAGGCCCTGATTTTAAAGAGCGTGACTGAGAATTAAGAGTAAAGCTGAGTAAAGCAGAGTGATAAAGTTGCCTTTGACTGACTTCTGTTTTTACTTTTTAAAAATATTGCACCTTTAAAAAGGTGTTTGCAATTTTTTAACAGAATGTGCTTATCAGAAGAAGTCAGTGCACACTTTCTTCACTTCCCTATGCAAACATGCATCTGTGCAGGTACTTTTAAACAGAGTCCAATTAGTTCAACTGCTGTCCTTTCAAAAAACCTTTCCTATCTCTGAAAATAGCTCAGGGAGGTGATCTCTTCATAGCCAACTGCCTAGCCTGTGTGTTTTGTTTGCCAACAGATTTTGTTACAGATTTGCTAGTCAAAGTTATCTGACAAATAATTTGTACAAATTTGTTTCAGCCAGTAGATAGCTCACAGATTACTCACTGGTAGCTTCAAGTATTCCCTATTCATGGGAATACTGTGGTTGTTGGTCAGCAAGATCAAATGATGTTGTATCTGCTTCTGGATCTGAATGGCTACCAAATCCACAAAAAACTTTAAAGTTTGCTACATGAACACAAGGGATAGCTCTGAATACACATATACAGGATTGCAAATACATATTTGCAGCATTTTTCTTTCCTTGCACATTCTTAAGACCATTTTTTCCTAACACAGTAGTTCTCGAGAAGTAAATAATAGTGCTTGCGCATACCCTTGAAGCACATTCAGAGCTTTTATTTCAATGTATTTGCCCAGCTCTTGTTAATACCCTCAGCTGGAGCATAAAATACTAGATACCAGGCTCAAGTTCAGCGGGTTTAGATCATGTGAATTATGCTCTGAGGTATTTGGGTTGATGAAAAATACAGACAGCTGCACAGTACTCAAGGTTTTCTATTCATCTTGCTCACTGTCCCCTTGCAGCATTAGAATTCCCTCAGACTCCTACTGCAGTAGTGGAACTATTTGTTTTATTTTTCTGTCAGCAGAAGTACCCTAGTGCCATTAAAGGTTACACCACATGTGAACTCCAGCCTTTTCACCACGCGAATGAACTAGTTGTATTCTAAAATGCTCATCTTAAAACGAATAAACAGTTACTATCTGTACAATTATATAGAAATGCCATATAGCAAAATAATGGACTGTTCCAACTTACTTGTTTAGATAAGTGGCCAGTGCTTGTATGTACCAAAAGAATGAAGATGGACTAAATGGTGATGAGTTAAAAAATTAAAAATCTCGTAGATAGTTGTCCAAAGTATATAAACTTGGAGAGAAGTTTTTGGATAAACTTTTCCATTTAGCGTTTTCTTTAGAAATGATGATGAAGACAAAGCAAAGAACACTGGCAGCTGCAGTTTGGCACTGAAATATATGCAGCTCTCCATAGACTGAGTCTTTGATTCATATTTCTACCGCCAATAGTGACTTCATTGGATATTGCTTTTTTGTTAGCGGTCAAGTAAGAGGGCTCCTAAGATTGGCAAGGACATATTATGATGGCTTATATGCAGCAAGGCAGAAATAGTTCCAAAATATGGACTGCAGAATTTACTGCTCACTTTTTCCTGGGCATGGCTAAGTCAGTGCCAAGGAAACTATATACAGTATCTATATCTAAATTGATTTTGTAACTTGAGTGCCTCCTATATCTATCTGTCTAGCCAACTATTGCTTATTCTGCTGCCAACTTGGAAGGTGATGGATCTGTCTTTGGCCAACTGCAGAATAAGAAGAGCAGATAAGTAGCTATATCTACCTGCCTACCTACCTATCTAGTATAAGGCAGTGTACAAACTTCCAACCCTTTGTGTTACACTGAGTACTGATTGGCCAGAGCAGAGAATCTAAGTGCTGATGTTTGTCGAAAGGATCTCTCAGGTTCTTGTGTGCTCTTATGGAGAGCAATACTGGCCATTTCATCATAGGGGCCTTTGTCTGATGTTAGAGATAAAGATGGAATCATAAGGGTTAGCGGCAGAGAACATATTAAGAATAAAATCATGCCTATCCCTATATTTGGTCTGATTCTCATCTTCCTTTATTGATTTATTATCAGTGTAAAAACTGACATCACTTGTGATTTACCCAAGTGTGTGAAAATAATCATCATCTATTTATGGATAGACACCCATCTATCTACTGTGGATAGCCTCTCTCTTTCTCTGCTATTTATTTGTACCCTGGACCCCTTAACTCCATTCATCTGAAGAAGTGGGTTGTGCCCACGAAAGCTCATGATACTATCTACATGTTTTGTTAGTCTCTAAGTTGCTGCAGGACTATTTGCTGTTTTTTATTTGTGAATAAATAGATGAATGAATAGATGAATAGATGAAGAGCCCATTAACTCCTGTTTTCCTTGTACTCACAAGGTATAGCCACACTGCTGTGTAAGCCTCAAGCCTAACCTTCCCCCTTCCGTCTACACGCAAATCGCACTAACCCGGTGGCTCACACCCATGGTCCCCAGACATCAGGAGTGTGCAGGATCCCAGTCTGAGTCAAACTAGGACCCAGCGTTGAAGCCCTGTTGCTTTGCAGTGTAGGTGCAGCCTCACTGGTCTCGTGATCTGGGACTCCGCCAGAAGTATTCTATAATCCCAGTGGCCAACTGTCACTGTGCTCTAGACAGTCAAGTTTGGTGGATAGTCAAGTTTTCCCATGCCGCACCACAAAGAAAAGGCGAGAGTGGCCACATTTTGGGGGTCACTAGAAAGTCTGGGATATGAATGGTGGAACTCAGACCCATGTAATGCAGTATAGCTTGCAGGAGTCCCAGGTTGGAACTGAGGGTTTGACAATTCCTAACCTGGGGTTACAAATGAGTGTAGACACTCAGGGATAACAAATTCAGGGTCTGCTAACTCGAGTTTTATCAACCCTGGGCTTGTGCTGCAGTGTGGACATCCCCTGAGGATTGGATTCTACACTCTGTAACACTTGATTTAGAGCAGTGTTATTCCATTCTAATCATTACTGTGGGGTTGCACTGATGTAAAACTGGTGCAATAGAATAGAGAATGTATGGGAAGGTTGTCATACATCAGCATATCCATTTCCAATCTTATGACCTTTGAAATGAGACTTGTAATGATGCATTATCCCAAGGAAATGCTAACAGCTGTTAAAATAAAATAATTTGCTTTTCAGACTATTATTATTAGAAGAACTAGGTCAGATCCTCAGCTGCAATAAATTGCACAGTTCCAGTGGTTTTAGTAAAGCTACGCCAGTTTACACCAGCTGAGGGTCTAGTCATTTGCCTTATAGCCCCCAGTTTGTGGTATTAGAAGATTCAGACAGATAATGAAACTTGCTTTAAATAAAGACAAGTGATATGATTTCTCTCCCCCCTCTCCTATTTCTTTGATGTCTCTGTCTTCCCCATTTAAATGATCTGGGCTATGGTCAATTTTCCAGCAGCAGAAGAGGTCTAGGTGTTGTCTATGCAGCAACACCCAGCTGGCCTGTGCTGACTGATTCAGGTTTGTGGGGATTGGGCTGTAAAATTGCAATGTACATATTCAGGCTTGGGCTGGAGGCCAAGACCCCCATCTGTCTCAGGATCCCCACAGCCTGAGCCTGTACACCAAGTCAGCTCGCTCCATATGAAAAAAGATTAAAAAGACTTGGACTTTTCAGCTTAGAAAAAAGGAGACTAAGGGGGGGGATATGATAGAGGTCTATAAAATCATGACTGGTGTGGAAAAAGTGAATACGGAAAAGTTATTTACTTGTTCCCATTACACAAGAACTAGGGGGTCACCAAATGAAATTAATAGGAAGCAGGTTTAAAACAAACAAAGGAAGTTTTCTTTACTCAGCGCACAGCCAACCTGTGGAACTCCTTGCCAGAGGATGTGGTGAAGACTAGGACTTTAACAGGGTTCAAAAAGAGCTAGATAGATTCATGGAGGTTAGGTCCATCAATGGCTATTAGCCAGGGTGGGTAGGAATGGTGACCCTAGTCTCTGTTTGTCTGGAAATGAAAGACAGGAGAGGGATCATGTGAGGATTACCTGTTGTGTTCCCTCCCTTTGGGGTATCTGGTATTGGCCACTGTCGGCAGACAGGATACTGGGCTAGGTGGACTTTTGGTCTGACCCAGAATGGCCGTTCTTATGTCTCAGGCCAGCCATATGTAGATGTATCCTTAGGGCATGTCTACACTAGGAAATTATTTCAAAATAACTAAAATTGAAATAGCTTGTCCCTACAATGGGGGAGCATTGAAATTAGTCAGAATTATTTTGAAATAGCATGTCCACACTGATTGGAGCCTACCTCACACTTAGAGCCCCTGGAAGCACTCTGGGGAGGGCAGACTCTTCCTGTGGCTGCTGGGTCAGGCAAGCTGTGATGTGTGCTTTCAGGGGCTCCTTTCTACGGCTCTGTCTCACACACCTCTCTTCCACTACCTCCCCCTCGCGGGATTCAAAAGGGATTCGGTGTGTTCTGCTTGCCCTTGCGGATGCCACAGCACTCACAACATGGAGCCAGAGCTGCTGCAAAGTGGTGCCAGGGTCATGGGCCTCATGCTGCACCTCATGGCACAGTATTTCCACATTGCCCGCATGCTGCTCCAGCAGGACAAGGAGCAGCCCAAACCACCCAGGTCTTGGCACCTGAGGCCCTCAATCCCCTTGACACCATGGAGTGCTGCTTTTGGCGGCAGGGGACCAGTTTGGACTGCTGGGACGGCATCGTCGTGCAGCTATAGAACAACCAGCAGTGGCTCCAGAACTTCCGCATGTGGAAGGCCAAATTCCTGGAGCTCTGCAAGTGGCTCAACCCTGCCCCCAGGTGACAGGACACCTGACTGAGATCTGCCATCCCCATAGAATAATAGAACACTAAAACTGTAAGGGATCTCGAGAGGTCATCGAGTCCAGTTCCCTGCCCTCACGGCAGGACCCAGTACTGTCTAGACCATCCCTGATAGGTGTCTATCTAACCTGCTATTAAATATCTCCAGAGATGGAGATTCCACAACCTCCCTAGGCAATTTATTCCCATTTGTTATTAGAAGTTTTTCCTAATGTCCAACCTAAACCTCCCTTGCTGCATTTTAAGCCCATTGCTTCTTGTCCTATCCTCAGAGGCTAAGGAGAACAATTTTTCTCCCTCCTCCTTGTGACACCCTTTTAGATACCTGAAAACCGCTATCATGTCCCCTCTCAATCTTCTCCTTTCCAAACTGAACAAGGCCAGTTCTTTCAGTCTTCCTTCATAGATCATGTTCTCTAGACCTTTAATCATCTTTGTTGCTCTTCTCTGGACCTTCTCCAATTTCTCCACATCTTTCTTGTAATGTGGTGCCCAGAAAACAATACTCCAACTGAGGCCTAATCAGCGCAGAGTAGAGCGGAAGTATGACTTTTCATGTCTTGCTCACAACACTTCTGTTAATGCATCCCAGAATCATGTTTGCTTTTTTTGCAACAGCATCACACTGTTGACTCATATTTAGCTTGTGGTCCACTATGACCCCTAGATCCCTTTCTGCAGTATTCCTTCCTAGATAGTTGTTTCCCATTCAGTATGTGTGAAACTGATTGTTCCTTCCCAAGTGGAGTACTTAGTATTAGTCCTTATTAAACTTTATCCTATTTACCTCAGACCATTTCTCCAGTTTGTCCAGATCATTTTGAATTATGACCCTATCCTCCAAAGCAGTTGCAACCCCTCCCAGCTTCATATCATCTGCAAACTTAAGAAGCGTACTCTCTATGACAATATCTCAATCGTTGATGAAGACATTGAACAGAACCAGTCCCAAACCAGACCCCTGCGGAACCCAATTTGTTAAGCCCTTCCAGCAGGATTGTGAACCATTAATAATCTCTGAGAATGGTTACACAGCCAGTTATGCACCTACCTTATAGTAGCCCCATCTAGGTTATATTTGCCTAGTTTATTGATAGGAATATCATGCGAGACCATATCAAATGCCTTACTAAAGTCTAGGTATACCACGTCCACCGCTTCTCCCTTATCCACAAGACTCGTTATCCTATCAAAGAAAGTTATCAGATTGGTTTGACATGATTTTTTCTTTACAAATCCATGCTGGCTGTTACCTTTCACCTTATTATCTTCCAGGTATTTGCAGATGAATTCCTTAATTACTTGCTCCATTATCTATCCTGACACAGAAGTTAAACTGTTTGGTCTATAAAAGCGGCGAGGAGTCCAGTGGCACCTTATAGACTAACTGAAGTGTTGGAGCATAAGCTTTCGTGGGCAAAGACCCACTTCGTCAGAAGCATGGTCTATAGTTTCCTGGGTTGTTCTTATTTCCCTTTTTATAGATGGGCACTATATTTGCCCTTTTCTAGTCTTCTAGAATCTCTCCTGACTTCCATGATTTTTCAAAGATGATAGCTAAAGGCTCAGATACCTCCTCTATCAGCTCCTTGAGTATTCTAGGATGCATTTTATCAGGCCCTGGTGACTTGCAGACATCTAACTTTTCTAAGTGATTTTTAACTAGCATTCTCTATGTTAGGCATTCCTTCATCAGACTTCTTGGTGAAGACCGAAACAAAGAAGTCATTAAGTACCTCTGCTATTTCCAAGTTTCCTGTTACTGTTTCTCTCTCCTCACTGAGCAGTGGGCCTACCCTGTCCTTGGTCTTCTTCTTGCTTCTAACATATTTATAGAAAGTCTTCTTGTTTCCCTTTACGTCTGAAGCTAATTTGAGTTTGTTTTGTGCCTTTGCCTTTCTAATCTTGCCCCTGCATGCCTATATTGTTTGCTTATATTCATCCTTTGTAATTTGTCCTAGTTTCCACTTTTTATATGACTCCTTTTTATTTTTAGATCATGCAAGATCTCCTGGTTAAGCCAAGGTTGTCTTTTGCCATACTTTCTATCTTTTCTATGCAGCAGAATAGTTTGCTTTGGGGCCCTTAATAATGTCCCTTTGAAAAACTGCCAACTTTCTTCAGTTGTTTGTCCCTTAGTCTTGCTTCCCATGGGACCTTGCCTACCAGCTTTCTGAGCTTACCAAAATCTGCCTTCCTGAAATCCATTATCTCTGTTTTGCTGTCCTCCCTTCCACCATTCCTTAAAATCATGAACTCTATGATTTCATGATCACTTTCGTCCAAGCTGCCTTCCACTTTCAAATTCTCAGCCATTTCCTCCCTATTTGTTAAAATCAAATCTAGAACAGCTTCCCCACAGTAGCTCTTTCAACCTTCTGAAATAAAAAGTTGTCTTCAATGCAGTCCAGGAACTTATTGGATAGTCTGTGCCCCGCTGTGTTAGTTTCCCAACATGTCTGGATAGTTGAAATCCCCCATCACCACCAAATCCTGCGCTTTGGATGATTTTGTTCGTTGTTTAAAAAAAGCCTCTTCCACCTGGGTAGGTGGCCTGTAGTAGACCCCTAGCATGACATCACCCTTGTTTTTTACCCCTTTTAGCCTAACCCAGAGACTCTCAACACATCTGTCTCCTATGTCCATCTCCACCTCAGTCCAAGTGTATACATTTTGAATATACAAGGCAACACCTCCTCCCTTTTTTCCCCGCCTATCCTTCCTGAGTAAGCTGTTCCCTTTTATACCAATATTCCTGTGAAGTGTCTGTGATACTAATGATGTCATAGTTGTATTTATTTATTAGCACTTCAAGTTCTTCCTGCTTATTGCCCATACTTCTTTCATTTATATATAGGCATCTAAGGGTGTGTCTAGACTACATGGCTCCGTCAACGGAGCCATGTAAAGTAGTTTACCCGACACAGTCAATGAAGCGGGGATTTAAATAATCCCCGCTTCATTAAAATAAAAATGGCTGCTGTGCTGTGCTGACAATCAGCTGATCCGGCACAGCACGGCAGTCTAGACGCGGATCGGTCGACAAGAGAAGCCTTTGTTGACCGCTCCCTTATGCCTCGTGAAACGAGGCCCACACTCCCTTCCATTTCTGACCAATCTCTCAGGTCTCCATGTTCTTCACTTACCTGTGGGCTTTGGTCACCTGTCCCCGTAGTTTAAAGCCCTCCTTACTAGGTTAGCCAGTCTGCATCCAAATACGGTCTTCCCCTTCCTCGAAAGGTGAACCGCATCCCTGCTTAGCAGTCCTTCTTGGAATAGCATTTCGTGGTCAAGGAAACCAAAGGCCTCCTGGCAACACCATCTTCGCAGCCTGGCATTCACCTCCAGTATGCACCTGTCTCTCCCTGGGCCCCTACCTTTAACAGGAAGGACTGAAGAGAATATTACCTGTGCTCCAAACTCCTTCATCCTTACTCCCAGAGTCCTGTAGTCACTCTTGATTCGCCCAGTTTCACAGCTTGCAGTATCATTAGTGCCCACATGGATGAGCAGCATGGGGTAGTAATCAGATGGCCAGATAATCCTCAACAATGCCTCCATAACATCTTGGATATGGGCCTCCGGCAGGCAGCATACCTCCCGAGATGACATGTCAGGGCGACGGATGGGCACCTCAGTCCCCGTCAGAAGAGAGTCTCCAAGCACCATTACCCTACGTTTCCTCCTTGCAGTGGTGGCAGCAGACCTCTCAGCCTTGGGGGTACGAGGCTTCTCCTCTTCAGCTGTAGGGGGTGATTCCTTATCTCCATGGAGAAGCGCATTGCCGTCGCTCTGTGGAAGCTTTCCACGCTGGACATCTACCACTTCATCTGGAACCAATTCGGCATGGGGAAATACACAGTGGAGGCCATGCTCCTGGAAGGAGCCAAGTCCATTAACCATAAGCTACTATAGAGGGTCGTCACTCTGGGGAACCATTGTGGATGGCTTTGCTGCCATCGGCTTCCCCAACTGCAGGGAGGCCATAGACAGCACTCACATCCCCATCCTGGCCCCCGACCATAGTGCCTCAGAATACATAAATGGAAAAGGATGTTTTTCCATGGTGCTGCAGGCCCTTGTGGATCACAGGGGACACATTGACATCAGGTGATTGGGGAAGGTGCATGATGTCTGCATCTTCCAGAACTCCTGCCTTTTACAAAGGATGCACACCAGCACTTTTTTCCATGTGCACCAATGTGCACAGGGCGTTGTGTGATCCCCAGGTTGAGTAGGCTGAGCGAGGAGTTCACAGCTCCTAGCAGCCTGGCCCCTGCCCTCACGTGTATATAGGAAAAGTTATAGAACTCATCTGAAGTGCCTTCCCCAGGATCATCCCAGGCCTGGGAGACATCCTGGGACAGGGGGAGACTGTCTCCAGAGTGAGGAGCAGGTCCTGGCTGGTGGCCATGGTCATCTGGCTGGCCTCCTCCTCCTCTTTGTCCTCCTTTTTTGCAACCCCACCCTCATGGAGGCTGACACCTGGCGTGGCCTGGCTGGACTTGATGATGATTGGGAGGAGGTGACTGGCCCCCCTCCCAGGATGGGATCCTGCTGCTTGTAGTAGTGGTACATGTGCGGCGCCACTCCAGAGCGTCTGCTCTGCTCTCTGGCTTTGTGGTAGGCCTGCAAGAGCTCCTTGACCTTCATCTGGACCTGGTCCAGGGACTGGGTGTGGCATTTGTTAGCCAGGCTGGCAGAGATCCAACTGTAGACGTGAGCATTCCACTTTCTGGTGCAGAGATCCTGGAAGTTGGTCTCCTCCCTCCAAACCTCCATGAGATCCAGGATCTCCGTACGAGTCCAGGCCAGAGCTCTCCTGTATCCCTGGCTAGCGGCATCTGAGGGAGTGGTAGGAATGCTAGCAGGCGTGGCAATATCTGACGGAGCACTGGGGTCTGCCATGGTTCCTGGGATGCTACTGTTAGCCAAACGGGCTCGTTTCTCCCTGGAGCCACTCAATTACCCCAAGGAGGCACAGAAAGCAAGAGGACAGATACCAAGTTCTTTATTTATCCATCAGCTGAGCGGGTGCTTTCCTCGACTCATGCCAGAGGAAGAGGCACACCGAATGTTCATAACAAGCAATTTTTATACAGTGGTGTAAACGTCTCGTCATGCAGAACCCACCTCCTCACTTTGACACTACTGATTTATGGCTCCCTGACAAGCAGGAATGTGCAAGCCAGACTATATTTTTATCTTATCATACAGCTGTGGGGGAAATAAGAGGGGGGGGGGTAGGACTGTAAGCCATCCAGGAGCTGAAAGGAAATTCAATCTTTCCATATCTCTCCTGCCTGGGCTTCCTTCTGGGTCCGCCATTGTCCTAACAATCTCCCCCCCTTAAAAGCATTTTGAGAGCCTCACAAGCCCCAGTCCTCGGCCTTCACCGGCTGATATAATGCCATCATCTGCTGATATGGTTGGTAGGAACATTTCACCCAGCTATTATTAGTAAGCTTCACATGGGTGTGGTTCCATCGCCCTTGATATTTAGAACAATCGTACGTGTTACAGTTGGGATCATAGCAATCAAATCCTGGGGATAGAGTCCATTCACACCTACTCTCTCCTACATGCACTCCCTCCCGTCTCGTCCGGTTAAGGCAATAAATACCCATTCCAGAGGAATAGAGTCGCCAGGGACTACCATCCTCAGTCCAAACTTCTGTTCCATTGTGAACTATACTTAAATTACTGACCCACCATTTGGGTTGCACCGGTTGGGCTACCCAGGGCCATTCATTCAAATCTCCTGGATCTCCACACACCAACAGTTACTGAGGTTAAAGGAATTTGCTGTTGTCTCTCCCAATTGTAAAAACCTATTTTCCCAACCATAATGTTGATGTAAGTACATAAGCAAAAATATTAACAATATTTTCATTATCTTTTCTTAAACAGTCCTTTTAGTCCGTCCAATCTCTGGTACTCGCAGGTGGAGTCTTCGCCTGTGCCACCCCAGGCCTCCGGAGCCGGGGCGGGCAGAGGGCTGGTGTTCTCCCTCGCTGATTCGGTTTCCAGGTTAGGGTTCAGGAATTGCTTTATCCGCGTATGATGTGTCCATTTGTCGCTCCCAAGAACTTTAACTGAGGCTTGGCTGATGAGCGAGACAGTGTGTGGGCCATCCCACTGTGGTGTAAGGGGGTCACACTTCCACTTCTTGATAAGGACTTGATCACCAATCTGAAACGGGTGCACAGGCTGATCCAAGGGAAGGGCTTGAAAAGGCGCCGCATATCGATGCAGCTGTAACAAGACAGATTGCAGCCCAGAGACCTGTTTCCATAAAGAGTCGTTCCCCATTTCCCAATTTACATCCTCCCAGTACCCTGGGATAAGTATTTGGGGAGGAAACCCAAAGATCAGTTCAAAGGGTGAAAGTTTAAGATCCTTACATGGGGCCCTTCGAATGTGGGTAAGGGCGAGTGGCAAGGCGTCAAACCACTTTAACCCAGATTCTGTACATATTTTGATAAGGGTATCCTTGAGGGTCCTATTCATTCTTTCTACCTGACCCGAGCTTTGTGGCCTCCAAGGCGTATGCAATTTCCATTGTATACCGAGTGCCTGGGACACCTGTTGGACCACCTGTGAGGTAAAATGGCTTCCCTGATCAGACTCAATTGTCTCGGGGAGATGGAAGCGAGGGAATATTTCATGTAGCAGGGCCTTGGTGACAGCCCGGGCCTGACAATGCCGGTTGGGATAACACTCTACCCACCCAGTAAGCTGATCAACAAATACGAGTAGATATTTATAACCCCTGCAAGGGGGCATTTCAGCAAAGTCAACTTGCTATCTTTGAAAAGGGAAGGTGGCCCAGGGTTGGCCTCCCATCGGGGCAGGAGGGCCACACCCCCTTTGGTTTGTTTGTTGACAGACAGAACAATTATTAACGATTCTCTGGGCTTCCATGTGCATACCCAGCCCCTTAAGGGTTCGGGTGGCCAAATCAACCATTGCTCCCGACCCCGGATGTCCCTCTTTATGTATGAATCGAAGAATTTCCTGGAGTATTGGTCAAGGGACGAAAATCTCCCCCCCGGGCAATTTCACCATCCAGAGGAGACCTGCCGGGCCCCTGCAGCCCGTGCGTGGCATACTTCCTCAGCTGTATATTGCAGAGGAGACCTGCCGGGCCCCTGCAGCCCGTGCGTGGCATACTTCCTCAGCTGTATATTGCAGAGGGGGGGCTTTAGCTTCAGTATCTTGAATCAAGAGGAGCCATAAGGCCCCTTCTCGAGCGGCCTCCTTCGCAGCCTGGTCAGCCAATTGGTTATATCTTCGCTGCTCGGCCTCAGGGGCTCTTCCATGAGCGTGCACATGTATTACGGCGACCCGGAGAGGAAGCATCAGGGCCTCAAGAAGCGTTTTGATGAGGATCCCATGTGCAATCCTCTGGCCTGATGCCGTAATGAACCCGCTTTCTCTCCACAGGGTCCCATGGGCATGTACGACCATGTAAGCATAGCGACTATCAGTGTATAGGTTAAGAATCTTCCCAGTTCCTAGCCGGAGAGCCTCAATAAGGGCCACTAACTCAGCTGCTTGGGCGGACAAATTGGGGCTAAGTTTGAACTTGTACACTCCTTGGTCCTTAACTACCACTGCCACTCCAGTAAACCGCTTGCCGTCTATAACATAACGAGACCCGTCAACGTATCCTTCGATGTCGGGGTTGGGCCAGGGCAAGTCCGAGAGGTCAGGGCGGGGCTTAGTCTCTTGTTGCAAGACCTCAGTACAGTCATGAGTAGGGCTGGTCTCATGGGAAACCCGAGGATCAGGCAGTAGGGTAGCTGGGTTGAGAGAGCTGACTGTCTTAAAGGTTAAATTAGGGGCTAGCAAGAGCCCCACCTCATATCTAGTATGTCGACTGGGATTGAGATGCTTTTCCCCGGCACCTGTTCCTAGTATTTGAGCCACCCCATGGGGGACCACAACCTCAGTGTCCCCGCCCAGTGTTAACTTCTCAGCTTCCTGGACAAGGAGAGCGGATGCCGCAACGGCCCGCAAACAAGCAAGCCATCCCTTGGCGACAGGGTCCAATACCTTTGAGTAGTATCCAATGGGTCGCCAGGTTGGACCTGACCTTTGACAAAGGACTCCAGCTGCCACCCCTCCTCTCTCATGAACGTATAGGGTGAATGGCCTCCGGGGGTCCGGGATGGCCAGAGCAGGGGGCTGAACCAGAGCTCCTTTAAGCTCTCAAAATGCTTTTTCCATCTCTTTGGTCCAAGTCCAATTGAGCAGGCCGTCCTTAGTCAGGGATTCATATAATGGTCTGGCTTTTTCCCCGTAGTCAGGGATCCAGAGCAAACAGAAGCCAGTCAGTCCCAGAAAGGCCCTTAACTTACGGGGGTTCTGGGGTTGAGGGCTATCAAGTATGACCTGGATTCTTTCCTTTCCCAAACTACGGCTCCCTTGGCAAAGACGATATCCGAGAAAAGTGACCTGCTTCCTGACCAGTTGGGCTTTCTCTCTTGAAACTTTATACCCCTGTACCCCGAGGTAATTAAGGAGCTCTATAGTCTGTTCCTTACAGGATGTCTCCGTCTCGGTACTTAGGAGTAGGTCATCACAGTACTGGACTATGTTGTACTAAGGATGTTTGGCCAAAAATGGGGCTAGGTCTCTTTTTAACTGGCTATCAAAAATTTCGGGTGCACAGGTGAGTCCTTGTGGAACAACAGTCCAGAGATACTGAGCCTTATAGTGGGTATCTGGATCTTCCCACTCAAAGGCAAACAGCTTCTGGGAGTCTGGATCAAGGGATATGGAGAAGAAAGCATCCTTTAAATCTATGACAGAGAACCAACCATGATTCCTGGGAACCTGGCCCAAGATAGTATGAGGGTTTGGGACAACTGGGTAGGGGGCCTCTATTAACTTGTTGATTTGTCTTAGGTCCTAAACTAATCAATACTGTCCATTAGGCTTAGGCACCCCCATTATTGGAGTATTATATGGGGATGTGCCCTCCCTGAGCCACCCGCACTGCAGAAATTTTTGGATCAGGGGTTTCAGTCCGACCCGAGTGGCCAGCTTAAGGGGGTATTGCCTAATTTGGACTGGGCTGCTTCCTGCCTTAAGGGAAATATGCACTGGTGAAGCATTCCGGGCCCGAGCAACGCCTCCCTCTGCCCAAACCTCAAGGTCAACTCCCGGCAGCTGGTTCCCTTCACTCCCCTGACATCCCGGGGAGAGATTCCTAGCATTCACGAAAGCCATCTGATAATTGGAGGCCTGCTGTTTGGGAAGCCTAACTTCCATAGTCCCGTTGTCGAACGAGATCTCCACTTGCAATTTAGTAAGGATATCTTGTCGGAGCAACGCGATGGGACAGGAGGGGCTGCAAACAAACTGATGGGAAATCTGATGGTCCCCTATCTTCACCAGGAGGGAAAGAGTTTTTTCTAAGACTGTGGTCTGTCCCTCAATTCCTTGGACTATCGCACGTCCCCGAGCTCTACCCTGGGGAGCCTTATTAAGGGGGAGCAGACTAAGGGTGGCCCCAGTATCAATAAGGGCTTCAATTGGGCGGCCCTCTACCTTAATTTTCACCGTGGGATCCAGACTGGTGGCTTGCGCCGCCAAAAGGGACTGCTGGGTCCCTCGGCCCCCCTATGGGGAGGACCCCTCCCTAGTCGGTCCAGCACTGCTATAAGAGGACGGGAAGGGGTAGAGCTCTATCTCTACGTTCCTCTCCCGGGGCCTGTTGCCGGGGACATTCATTTTTCCAATGTCCCTCCTCCTTGCAGATAGCACACTGATTCCGGCCCAGGCGGGGGCCCTGTCCCCTCCCCGGCGGCGCCTGCGGTCGCCCCACAACTCTGGACCCCCTTTCCTCATATCCTTCCCTTAGAGCCATGGCTAAAACGCGGGCCCCTTTCTTTCGCTCCTCATCATCTCTTTGATCATAAACCTTCATGGCAATTTCTAAAAGCTCTTCAATATTCTTGCCCGACGCCCCTTCCAATTTTTGTAATTTCTTCCTGATATCCTCATAGGACTGCCCAATGAACAAAGGTATTAACACCCGTTTCCCGTTGGGGTCCTCGGGATCTAGATCTGTGTATCTTTTGCAAGTATTGCAGAGCCGCTCATAAAAGGCGGCTGGGTTTTCAGTCTTCTCCTGATTTATATTATATAATTTGGCCCAATTCGGGGTTTTCCTAATACAGCGTTTCATGCCCTGTACTATGGCCGAAGCGTACTGGCCATGGAGATCACGGGACGCGTCGTCCTCACGTGACCAATTAGGAGGGCTCTCGGGCAGCCGTGCAGCCATCTCACCCGAAGGCACACCAGTCTCAGCGAGCCATTCTCGGGCCCTTGAGAGGACCAGATGCCTCTCTTCCGCAGTTAACAGGGTATTAAGGGCGACTCTCATGTCGCCCCAAGTGGGGTTGTGTGCTGTAATCAATGTCTCGAAAACCGCAGTTAATGGGGCAGGATCCTCTGAGAACGGGGGATTCTGGTGCTTCCAGTTATATAAGTCACTAGTAGTAAAGGGAACATACACCCTGGTGATGTGGCCATCAGGGGCCACAGTTTCTCGCATCGGATACATCTGTTTTGGGGGCATTTGGAATACGGGGGAATCCTGTCCTGCCTGCTTAAAAAGGGTGAACCGAAAATCTCCGGGAGTATATGTAGGGGACAAACCCCACTGGGTTCCGGAACCTCGGGCGACAAGGGTCGACGGGTCAGGCAGATTGAGCCTAGGATCGTGGCTCCTAGTATGGAAGGCCAGTGCATCCGGAGAGGATATGGCACAAGGCTGGGACTGTATTACTATAGAGGCAGGACCAGAGCCCGCCGGACCTACCCGAGCTGAGGGGGTCAAAAGAGTATGAGGTGGTTCTTGGTCAGAGGATTCTTCATTAATTGGCCCCTCCTTTGTCCCGTTAGTTGAGGGGCTGGCAGCAGGGGTAGAGATCCCTGCGGCCGAGGAAGTCTGAACCGGGAGACCAGGATATAAGGGGGGAGGGGGCATAGGATCAGGGGCAGAAGGAATCACAACTCACGGACAGGGTTTCTTAACAGGGGCATGGGCCATTAGGGTTTTGGTAACCTGTGACCGACATTTTTGCAACCAAGGGGGAGGGTTGGCCACGAGGTCTTGCCAAATATCTATATAAGGGTATTGGTCCCAATGCCCGTCTCAGGTCACAACACTATGTACAGCTTGTACAATCTCTGGCTTAAGTGTCCCCCTATCGGGCCACTCCACCCCGAATGTTGTCCATTCAAGAGTACAGAATTTTATAAGATCATCTTTACATAGTACATTTCTGTAGTCAGTCTGGCGTCTAAACGCCTTCCAATTATCCAACATACATCCCAAGGGTGTCCCAGAAAAGGTGCTTTGAGAGGACCCCATTATGCTTCAACCGAATATATCGAGGGACAGAGAAAGAGAGGGATTATCATTCATTCAGATATCCACTGGGTCACGAGGTTCGGCTGACCCCCCTTGCAATCAAGATATCCTGGTCATCGGGTTTCCCCTTGCAGGAATCTTGGGGTGGCTGGAGTCAGCTTAAGTCTCAGACCTGGTCAGCAGCATTCACTCCTCACACAGGACTCCTAATCGCTCACTCGAGCCGTTTATAATTTTGGTTTCCAACACACTATTAATAGGAGGAATAAAACTACTCCTACCAGAAACAGGAGCAATCCCTGGGGTTGCTCCAAATCCCAGTAGTTGTCCAGAACGGCCCACGAATTGGTGGAGTTATTCATTGGCCATTAACCATTTCATTCCCTAACCAGCAAACACAGTACATTTGATACAACAACAGGGTATACACACAACATATTACAACATACCATCCCGTCCCATGCCGGCTACACGACTAATTTACTCATATGCACGTGCCACCTAGAGGGCTCCCATTATCCAACTTACACTTCAGGGGCGTCCCTGTAAGGTGTTACACCTTAAACCCGACAGGTAAACGCACTTACCACCTGGAGTGGCCGCGTCCAGCAGTTGGATTCCCCTTCAGTTTGGCTGTCCTGCTTCCGTGTCCTTTTGAGGAGTTCTCTACAGAGAGGGCGCAGCCGTCCTGGCCGATTGTGGCGACCCGGAGCCCGAGCAAACCAACAGCTCAAGGTGGCCACTCCCCGGAGTCGTCCTCGGCCGCCGGTCAGCATCCTCTGCAGGGAGAGAAGTCCCATCTGGGGTGCCAGTTTGTTAGCCAAACGGGCTCGTTTCTCTCTGGAGCCACTCAATTACCTCAAGGAGGCACAGGAAGCAAGAGGACAGATACCAAGTTCTTTATTTATCCATCAGCTGAGCGGGTGCTTTCCTCGACTCATGCCAGAGGAAGAGGCACACCGAATGTTCATAACAAGCAATTTTTATACAGTGGTGTAAACGTCTCGTCATGCAGAACCCACCTCCTCACTTTGACACTACTGATTTATGGCTCCCTGACAAGCAGGAATGTGCAAGCCAGACCATATTTTTATCTTATCATACAGCTGTGGGGGAAATAAGGGGGGGGGGTAGGACTGTAAGCCATCCAGGAGCCGAAAGGAAATTCAGTCTTTCCATATCTCTCCTGCCTTGGCCTCCTTCTGGGTCCGCCATTGTCCTAACAATCTACACTACTGTGTGGCATGGAGTTGGCAAAGCTCTCCAAGTTGCACAAGCCCTTCTCCTGCAGCCTTTAGTTTTAAGCTCCGCAGAAGGGGAGCAGTGGAGATGGCAGATGTGGCCAGAGTGGTCACAAGTGCTGCTGTGAGAGGCCTCTAGAAGCCAATTATTTGAAATTAGCAGCAGCGGATCATCCATGAAAGCTAATGGCATATTAGGGTACATTAGGAGGAGCATTGCCAGCAGATCTAGAGAAGTGATTGTTTTCCTTTATTCGGCACTGGTGAGGCCACATCTGGAGTACTGCATCCAGTTCTGGGCCCCCCACTACAGAAAGGATGTGGACGCATTGGAGAAGGTCCAGCAGAGGGCAACCAAAATGATTAGGCGGCTGGAGCACATGTCCTATGAGGAGAGACTGAGGGATTTGGGCTTAGTTAGTCTGCAGAAGAGAAGAGTGAGGGGGGTTCGATAGCAGCCCTCAACTTCCTGAAGGGAAGATCCAAAGGGGATGGAGAGAGGCTGTTCTCAGTAGTGACAGATGGCAGAACAAGGAGCAATGGTTTCAAGTAACAGTGGAGGAGGTCTAGGTTGGATATTAGGAAAAACTATTTCACTAGGAGGGTGGGGAAGCCCAGGAATGGGTTCCCTAGGGAGGTGGTGGAATCTCCATCCCTAGAGGTTTTTAAGTCCTTGTTACCCCAAAAATTCCCACTGGAGACCATTCCAAGGTAACATTAGTATGGATTTATTGACTGAGGAATAAACACTCCACTATATGGTTAAACTAAAAAGGAAAGAGCTGCCACTAAAGGTTTAAACTACAGGGGAACCAGCTCTCTCTCTCTCTGTCTCTGTCTCACACACACACCTTCATTCATTCACTCATTCACAGACATTCATTCCTGCCCTCAGGCACTCACACACTTACACAGGCATGTGGGTTGCAGAAGGGTTGCGAACAGGTGAGTGCTAACAGGGAGTTTAGAGAGGGAGTTCTCCAGGTAAACGAGAAGCAGATACAGGACTCTTGAGGGAAGTGTGTGTTGTTATTGGGGCTTTCTTACTGTGTGCTGAGCTTGTGTTTGTGAGTGAGGGTTGGTGTGTGGTGGTTTGTTGGGTTTTTTTGTTTGTTTTTTTTTCTGTGTTTGTGAGTGAGGCTTTAGAGAGGGAGTTCTCCAGGTAGAGGAGAAGGAGATACAGGACTCTTGAGGGAAGTGAGTGTTGTGTTTGGGGCTTTCTTGCTGTGTGATGAGCTTGTGTTGTGAGTGAGGGTTGGTGTGTTTTTTGTTTGATTGTTTGTTTGTTTTTTTCCCCTGTTTGGGAGTGAGGCTTTTTTTTTCCTTTTTCACTTTCCCTTTCCCCTCCCCCTCTCCTTCATGGAATGTGTGCTGTGAGTGGCAGGTGGAAACTGTTGGCTTCTAATTAAAGTTTGAATTCTAGAAGCCTCTGCTGATTGGCTAAGCCTTGGTAGGGCGAGGGACTTTCAGGCAGTCCAGGGCTTTATAAGGCAGTGGGCAAGTGACCAAGGAGCTTGCGAACAGGGAGTTTAGAGAGGGAGTTAGGAAGGGCGCGCGGTTCTCTTGCCTGGGAAGAAGGACCCAAGAATTCGGAGCGCAAGTGGTGTTCTCGTCCATCCTCCCTGTTGAAGGGAAAGGACTGGGCAGGGATCGTCGAATTGAGGAAGTAAATGCGTGGTTGCGCAGGTGGTGTCGCAGAGAGGGCTTTGGTTTCTTTGACCATGGGACTCTGTTCCGGGCACAAGGATTGTTAGGAAGAGATGGGATCCACCTAACGAAGAGAGGAAGGAGCATCTTTCCGGGCAGGCTTGCAAACCTAGTGAGGAGGGCTTTAAACTAGGTTCGTTGGGGGACGGTGACCAACACCCTGAGGGGAGTGGGAAAGTCGGATACCGGGAAGGAATGCAAAGAGGAACGAACAAGAAAGGAGGACCCCTGATTCAAATGGAGAAGATGGGGCGATCAACTGGTTATCTGAGGTGTTTGTACACTAATGCGAGAAGCCTGGGCAACAAACAGGAAGAACTGGAGGCCCTGGCCCAGTCGAAGAAATATGATTTAATTGGGATAACAGAGACTTGGTGGGATGACTCGCATGACTTGAGCGCTGTCATGGAAGGGTATAGACTGTTCAGGAAGAACAGGCAGGGGAGAAAAGGAGGAAGAGTTGCACTATACGTAAGAGAGCACTATGATTGCTCAGAACTCCAGTATATAGAGGGAGAAAACCCTGTTGAGAGTCTATGGGTTAAGTTTAGAGGTGCAAACAACAGCAGCGATGTTGTGGTTGGTGTCTACCACAGGCCACTGAATCAGGTGGATGAGGTAGATGAGGCTTTCTTCGGACAACTGAGAGAAGCTTCCAGATCGCAGGCCCTGGTTCTCGTGGAGGACTTTAATCACCCTGACATCTGTTGGGAAACCAATATGGCAGTACACAGGCAATCCAGGAAGTTTTTGGAGAATGTTGGGGATAACTTCTTGGTACAAGTGCTGAAGGATCCGACCAGGGGCCGTGCACAGCTTGACCTTCTGCTCACAAACAGGGAGGAACTAATAGCGGAAGTAGAGGTGGGTGACAACCTGGGAAGCAGTGATCATGAGATGGTAGATTTCAGGATCCTGACCAAAGGAAGAAAAGAGAGTAGTAGAATACACACCTTGAACTTCAGAAAAGCAGATTTTGACTCCCTCAGAGACGTGATGGGCAGAATCCCCTGGGATGCTAACATGAAGGGGAAAGGAGTCCAGGACAGCTGGCAGTATTTTAAAGAAGGCTTATTGAAGGCACAGAAAGAAATAATCCCGATGCGTAGCAAGAGAGGCAAACATGGTAGGAGACCAGATTGGCTTACGGGGGAAATCCTTGGTGAACTTAAGCACAAAAAGGAAGCTTACGAAAAGTGGAAACTTGGACAAATGTTCAGGGAGGGGTTTAAATGTATAGCTCGAGAATGCTGGGGGATTATCAGGAAGGCAAAAGCGCAATTGGAATTGCGACTGGCTAAGGATGTGAAGGATGACAAAAAAGGTTTCTACAGGCATGTTAACAAGAAGAAGGTGATCAGAGGGGGTGTGCGGCCCCTACTGGATGAAGAAGATAACCTAGTGACAGATGATGTGGGGAAAGCTGAAATACTCAATGCTTTCTTTGCCTCTGTATTCACGGACAAGGTGGGCTCCTGGACTAATGCGCTAAGTGACGCAAGATGGGATGAAGATCGACAGCCCTTAGTGGGTAAAGAACAGGTTA
The DNA here is from genome assembly GCA_032595735.1 of Pelochelys cantorii. Classification (NCBI taxonomy): domain Eukaryota; kingdom Metazoa; phylum Chordata; order Testudines; family Trionychidae; genus Pelochelys; species Pelochelys cantorii. The sequence continues at coordinate 46,954,852 of CM064335.1, forward strand.
GGAACTATTTAGAAAAGCTAAACGTACACAAATCCATGGGTCCGGACTTAATGCATCCAAGGGTACTGAGGGAGTTGGCAAATGTCATTGAGGAGCCTTTGGCCATTATCTTTGAAAAGTCGTGGAGATCGGGAGAGATCCCGGATGATTGGAAAAAGACAAATGTAGTGCCCATCTTCAAAAAAGGGAAGAAGGACGATCCAGGGAACTACAGGCCGGTCAGTCTTACCTCGGTTCCTGGAAAAATCATGGAAGGGATCCTTAAGGAATCCATTTTGAGGCACTTGGAGGAGAGGAAAGTGATTAGGAATAGTCAGCATGGATTCACAAAGGGCAAGTCGTGCCTGACCAATCTGATTAGCTTCTATGATGAGGTAACTGGCTCTGTGGACATGGGAAAGTCAGTGGATGTGATCTACCTTGACTTTAGCAAGGCTTTTGATACGGTCTCCCACAATATTCTTGCCAGCAAGTTAAGGGAATGTGGATTGGATAAATGGACGGTAAGATGGATAGAAAGGTGGCTAGAAGGCCGGGCCCAGCGGGTAGTGATCAACGGCTCAATGTCAGGATGGCAGTCAGTTTCTAGTGGAGTGCCCCAAGGTTCGGTTCTGGGACCAGTTTTGTTCAATATCTTTATTAATGACCTGGATGAGGGGATGGATTGCACCCTCAGCAAGTTTGCAGATGACACTAAGCTAGGGGGAGAGGTAGATACGCTGGAGGGCAGGGATAGAGTCCAGAGTGACTTAGACAAATTGGGCCACAAGAAATTTGATGAGGTTCGACAAGGACAAGTGCAGAGTCCTGCACTTGGGACGGAAGAATCCCAAGCATTGTTACAGGCTGGGGACCAACCAGCTAAGTAGTAGTTCTGCAGAAAAGGACCAGGGGGTTACAGTGGATGAGAAGCTGGATATGAGTCAACAGTGTGCCCTTGTAGCCAAGAAGGCTAATGGCATATTAGGTTGCATTAAGAGGAGCATTGCCAGCAGATCCAGAGAAGTGATTATTCCCCTTTATTCGGCTCTTGTGTGGCCACATCTGGAGCACTGTGTCCAGTTCTGGGCCCCCCACTACAAAAAGGATGTGGACGCATTGGAGAGGGTCCAGCGGAGGGCAACCAAAATGATGAGGGGGCTGGAGCATATGACCTATGAGGAGAGGCTGAAGGAGTTGGGTCTGTTTAGTCTGCAGAAGCAAAGAGTGAGGGGGGATTTGATCGCAGCCTTCAACTTCCTGAAGGGAGGTTCCAAAGAGGATGGAGAAAGGCTGTTCTCAGTAGTGACGGATGGCAGAACAAGGAGCAATGGTCTTAAGTTGTGGTGGGAGAGGTCCAGGTTGGATATTAGGAAAATCTATTTCACTAGGAGAGTGGTGAAACACTGGAATGGGTTACGTAGGGAAGTAGTGGAGTCTCCATCCCTAGAGGTATTTAAGTCTTGGCTTGACAAAGCCCTGACTGGGTTGATCTAGTTGGGATTGGTCCTGTCTAGAGCAGGGGGCTGGACCTGGTGACCTCCTGAGGTCTCTTTCAGCTCTATGGTTCTATGATTCTGTGATTCTATGAGCCAAGGCATGTTGTTTCTGGAGCATCTGTCTGCTGATCATGGCTGGGGAGCTGGTCAGGAAGGAAACTGGCTGCAGAAAGAGGAGTTTCTCACAAAGAGGGTGTCTGCCACGTGCTCTCTCCTTTTATTGCCTCTGTACAACCCCTGTGACTCATCCACATTCGTCCCCTTCGGTCCTCACGGGCTTATTTCGAGAGAAAACCCTTCCCTCGAAATAACCCTTGCTCCTCAAAAAATGAGGTTTAAGGGTTATGTCGAGGGAAGGGTTTTCTCTTGAAATAACCCTGCGGGGACCAAATTTGATGTCCTGAAGTAGCACTATTGCGGAAAAGTGGCAGTCCACGGTTATGCAAATATTTAAATCCCCGCTTCATTTGCAATTTCGGATGTCTACATTTGCATTCCTCCCTCGAAGGAGGAATCAAGTGTAGACATACCCTAAGTCATGTGTTGGCAGGGCCTTTCCGTCTAGTGTATTTCCAGAAAATCCATGTGTCAAATCAAGTAATAGCTTGAGCGGAGGCTTTTATGCAACAGTCCTGGCTTGATAAAGCCCTGGGTGGGATGATTTAGTTGGGGTTGGTCCTGCTTTGGAGTAGGGGTTGGACTTGATGACCTCCTAAGGTCTCTTCCAGCCCTAGGTGTCTATGATTCTATGATACACACTACCGCTATTTCAGAATAACAATTTCTAAATGAGCTTAATTCCCCGAGGAAAGCAGGAGTACAGATTTTGAAATAATCAGCCCATTATTTGGAAATAAGAGGCTTGGTAGTGTGGATACTCTGCTTATTACAGCCGCTCTCCGAGTTACAAACAAGTTACGGACCAACACTTGGTCCGTAACTCGAACTGTTCATAACTTGAATCCCATTGAGTTACACGTGACCACGCTGTTCGTAAGCGGGTCGCGTTCGTAACTCGGGGACCGCCTTTACTCGGGGACCGCCTTGGGAGCATTGGTCGTAAGTGCGAACGGTCGTAACTCGACTGTTCGCAACTTGGGGAGCGGCTGTATTTTGAACTAAGGGGGTTATTTCAAAATAACTCCCTAATGTAGACCAGGTCTCTGATTCTGTCATTTAGCTCCATTCAGTATAAGCCATAGGGGGTCACTAGAGAGCAACGTAAGGGTCTTTTTCTTGTCTGAGGGGCTGAGTGTTTGCAGCTCCTGTTGGCCAGAGGACTTTGGAAGCCCTCTTGCAGAATTTCCTGCCTGCTGGGCATTTTGCTGCCCCAAGACTGGTGATATAATAACCCAGTTCTTTACATATTTTAATTGTTTGAGCTGCAGTGTAAACCGAATAACATGCACAAAGATTTAACATGAATAAACAGCTTTCACCCTTCATTCAAGAGAGAAAATAAGGCTAAACCTGAAAGTAAAATCCATTTATTTTAGATTTATTGCTGTTAGCAGAAGTTCTGGAAGTCTCTAGTGAGAGTCTGATCTCTTGAGATTTCCAAAGGATAGCTATCTTTATACATTTCGATGACATCCCTGTGAACCTGATGAGTAGACTGATTTACATCAAGTAGATTTAAATCACAATTTAAATTGCCAAGTGAAAAGTCTCAATTTAAATAATTCACATTAATCAACTTTTCCATTTGCATTTCAGTTATTTTCTACAGGAAGACACATTCTCATTGCTTGATATAACCTTAAATCATTCTTTTACAACTAAATAGAGCTTTTGTTCTAGATTTTGTAAATCTTTTTGCTATCCAAGAGAGTACAGTAGAGCTATATTTATTTAAGTAATTATATAGCTTAATATTTCCAGATTCTTCTTATGCATTTTATTATGTTAGAGAAATGAATGATATATTGCTTATTTACTAGATTTTTAACTTTTTGTTCTTGATTTTTGTCAAGTTTCTCTGCATTGGTAATTAGAATTCACTTAAACACGTAACAGCATATCAAATTTAATTTTAATAAAACAAAACAAGCCCTTAATACAGTACATGATCTGCTGTCTGTGCATATTCATAAAGCTTGGCCATAAAAATTACATGTTTGTCCCTTGATTCTTTCTGAAGAAAAACAGCCTTTAACTCAAAATCTGTGATAAAGACTCATGGATTCAGCATATTTATTATTTATTTGAATGTTTTAAGATGTGATAATAAGTTTAGGCCTTAGCATATTTTATATTAAATTCAGATTTTATTTTTAAAAAGAAAAAAAACATGTTATAATATAAATTTAAAAAATGTGATTTAACTCCCCCCCCCCCGAGATTTTAAAATTAATAAAAACATAGATTTTTGTCCACTCTTCTGTGAACCAAATTTAACATCCACACTTCAAGAGGGTTGTAGGTATAACTCCTCTAACTGTGAATTTGACTTGCATTCACAAAGCCTCTGTGTCAGATCGAGAAGAATTTTTTGACTTGTAATCCAGGTACTGAAGGAAGTCTGGAGATTGTACTGTAAAGTAGCAAACACTGTAAGAATCACACCAAAATCTTAAAGGACCTAAAAGCATTCAAAAGCTTCTATTCTACATGCTGGGGTTTCTGGCTGCTTGTAGCTTTGTAATAAGTGCAAATTCAAAAGTTAAAAAGCAAATATTAGTATAGCCTTAAGAGACTATATTAGATCTAAACAAAGAATTATTAGTCATGTTTGCTTCCTTATGTTACCCTGCATGTACATTTTACATGAATAAGTATTTCTATATTCTGTCATAGCTTATAGTTTAGCTGCTGGTGACTACTGAATGTTCTAGCTGGCATTGATATGGTGTGTTGGTTGTTAAATGGATTTTTTAAAAATAACTTTGCTTAAGTGCAACATTTGTTCAGTTATTGCATGGTAACAAATTATTTGTTTTGTGGAGAACAGCAGGCACTGAAGCCTTGATACATCAATTTAAAAATGACGTGAAATCACAACAATGCATCAGTTCCTATCCTGAGTAAATCACCATAGAGACATTGATTTCAGTGGTGTGACACTGAATTATACCAAATGAGGGTCTGGCTCAGTTTGTGTAAGTGATTACATTTTGTTTACATTGGTGCTAAGGGCCCCTTTCCATAGGAAACTCACAGAAAAGTGTTGGGCAAATTCTGGCTTGTGGGCTGGATTTGGTCCGCAGGGTTAGTCCCTGGTGGGCCCCCACGTCCATGTTTACCTGCACCTCCACAGGTATCAGAGGATCGCGGCTCTGGTTTCGCGGCCAATGTGAACAGTGGGAAGCATCATGGACCAGGACGCCACTTCCCGCCACTCACACTGGCTGCGAACAGCGATTTGTGGCCGGTTAGAGCTGTGATCCTCCAATATCTGCGGAGGCTCAGGTAAACATGGAGGTGGGGGACCGCCAGGGACTAATCCTGCGGACCACATCCGGCCCACGGGCCAGAATTTGCCCATCCCTGCTCTAGAATGCAGTGCTTATTGCTAAAGAATAAGCAAAGTGAAATGCAAAGTGAAAGTTGGTATGGAGAATAGTTGTAGCCATATCAGTTCTAGGACATTAGAGAGACAAGGTGTGTGATGGTAATGCATAACTTGAGAGCTTGTCTTTCTCACTAACTGAAGGTGGCCCCATAAAATATATTACCTCCACCCATCTTGTGTCTCAGTGAAAGTTTATTCTTGTGTGTGTGTGTGTGTGTGTGTGTGTGTGTGTGTGTGTGTGTGTGTGTGCCCTGCATCAAGCATGATTTCTTACTGTGCAGTTGCACTGCCAACCCTAGTGTACAAAATAATCAGCTGCTCCGCATTATGTTTTCTACACCTCAAGTGCAAAGCAGAGACAGCCTGGAATTTGTAATAACTTGGCTGATCTCCAGAAGCTAATTTTAAAGCACCAGCAGTTCATATGTAAAGTTTCCAGAGGTGAGCTATGTTTGATCAGCTGTGTTGGGCCATCACAGACACATCAACTTCACTGTCATGAACACTCTGAAGATAATAAACAACTTGAGCAAAACTCTCTCCACGGAAGATGTCATTGCTTGGCTTTCACTGAGCTCACATAGTTTTAAAATTGAAAAGTTTCCTGAAAACATCCCGAGTTTCACATTTCACATGGGCTCACATTGAAGTTGTCAGGTAATGAACCTGAAAATAAAGATGTTTCCCTGCAGAACTAGAAAGAGGCCCAAACCACAAAATGTGAGTTAAAATTTGAATGTCCCTTAAATTCAGATTCATTCCATTCCAGGATTTTGTGTCAAGCTTACATCTTTTCATAACAGAAATTACTTGTAAAATTGTGTTGGAATAGACAGCACTGTTAAAGGACTGGATCCAAAACCTGTCCATATCTTTCTGTTGATTTGAATGAGCTTTGGATCAGGCTTAGAATGATCTTTTGAAAATCTATAAATGTCTCCAACGTTCTCTCTATTAGAATCCACAGTGAGCCCCTGCTGTTTCAGAAAAAGGGGAAAGCTTTGTATTAATTTATAAATGTTATACAACATACTCCACAAAGTGCATTAAAAGTATATAATTAAAAACTTTTCAAACAAGATGGTCAACTTGCTTCCCTTCTACAATCCAAGTGGAAACTGTCCATTGTTACAGAATCCACTCAACTATATGAGACCCCATTATTCTTAATTAGAGAGCTAAGGCTATTCAGCCAATCTAGTGCTTTCATATTGTTTTATAACAATGGAAAAAAGCATGCAGATTTCCTTCCGTCAAGATTGTTGAGTGCCTAGAAATTACAGTTTTCATTTTTTGTGATTGAATGAGATGTCATTTAATATACTTACACACTTTTCTGCAAGTCTAAAATGAACAAAAATATTATTTTTTAACACATTTCAGTTTAGTTTCCAGGAGGAAACTACATCTACAATGACGTCATGACCTTCCCTAGGAAATAAGTAGCATTGTCAAAAATATTTCTAATGTATTACATTTTCATTCTTACATTTGAGTGCAGAATTTTCACAACACAGAGACTAGAAATAAAGCGTATTGTCACCTGACAACAACCAAATGTCCCAAGAAAGCTGGGTGGGTGAAAGCTATTTTACTAGTTAAGACCTTTAGGGCAGGTATTGCCCTTTACTGTCTATAGAGCCTCTAGTCCCCATGTTATTTCCATGTTAAATAAGCTCAGTTTCAAAAGAATGAGACTATATGGTAATAATGTGAACATTAGCAGCAGATTGATAAGTCATAGCACAGTCTGAACCCTTGATCATATGCTTACCTTAAAGAGTGGAGATTTGAAGTTACGTGTTCAAATTTCATTAACTTTTAATGGGATTTTGGAGCCTTTTGCCTTTGAAAATCTCCCCCTACTTACTGCTGTCAGTTTTCATACATTATGGTTTTAATAGAACTTTAACCTCTTGTGCTACAAAAGCAACAACTTTAGTCCTAGATATTTTTAAACAACATTGTTGTGGTTTGATAGCAAAGTAGTTGTGGCCTGGATCCTGCACTGTTTTAGACTAGAGTTGCCAGGTGTCCGGTATTGAACTGGACAATCCATTATTTTCGCCTCCTGCCCAGTAAAAAAATTCAGAAAATACTGGACACCTAAAATGTCTGGTACTTTCTGATTTTTTTCCCGGCCAGGAGGTGAGAATCCTGGACTGTCCAGCTCAATACGGAGGCAGCCTGGCAACCCCAGTGCTTACCGGGGAGCTGTCCGCAACCCCAGTGCTTGGCAGGGAGCTGTCCGGCCCGGCGCAGGAAGGCATGATGGTGGGCGGCCGCCAGCAGCCTGTTCCGGCCAAAAAGTCTCACCACATGGTTTTTAAAGGGGCCACGGTGGTTTTTTGTTTTTTGGGGTTTTTTTGGGTTTTTTTTGCTTAACAACTTAACAAACTTTTTCCTGGCGTGGGTTTTTTTTCCCCAGTATTTTTTCTGAAACCATCTGGCAACCCTATTTTAGACACATGCTTAATTTTAAGCCCATGTGCTATCTCTTTGTTCTGAATGAGCTTGTTTACATCTTTAGTTAAGCAGTTGCATTAGATATTGCTGGGTCAGTACTTGTGCCGTAGCCATGCTGGACATTTGATTTTTGGTCTCAGTCCCTTGTTCCTCATGCTGGAAAAGCCCAGGCTATGGCATGGGGGGAGGGGCAGGGAAGGCGCACTTTCATTCAACTGTAATTTCTTATGGCTGCCTTTGACTGGCTCTTCAGCATGTCTTATTCAGTCCTGTTTGGGCCTGGTTGCTATACATGTCTCTGTCTGACCTTGAACTTTTTCTTTTTAAACCAAATTCTATCTGGATTCTTAAATTCTAGCATTAAAAACCAACTGAAAAACCTGCCATGTTATTTATTATGAAAATGACTGGAGTGATTCTGAAGCAGCTGTTCCAATCTGTTAGATGAAAAGCAAATCAGGGTTTAAAAAATAGTGGATTTTGGTACTGATTTACACAATGTACTATGGGACATCTTCAGTTATCTGCCCCGTTAAATTGTTCCCTTTCGGGACTGGATTTCAATGCTCACGACAGTGAAGGTATGTCTACACTAGCCCCCTAGTTCGAACTAGGGAGGCTAATGTAGGCATTCGAACTTGCAAATGAAGCCCGGGATTTATATATCCTGGGCTTCATTTGCATGTTCCCAGGCGCCGCCATTTTTAAATGTCCCCTAGTCCGAACTCCGTGCCCGCAGCTACATGCGGCACGGAGTAGGTAGTTCGAATTAGGATCTTTAATTCGAACTACCTAGTCCATGCCGCGTGTAGCCGCGGGCATGGAGTTCGGACTAAGGGGGATTTAAAAATGGCGGCGCCCGGGAACATGCAAATGAAGCCTGGGATATTTAAATCGTGGGCTTCATTTGCTACTCCGCTTGCCCTCATTACCCTACCTAGCTCGAACTAACGAGCTAGTGTAGCCGTACCCTTAGAGAAAGTGCAGTTTGTTCCTAATGTTGCCAGACTACAAGATACTGCTGTGATGATGATAAATGGAGACTAAAATTAGTCCAATAAACCTGTTCAGGTGAGAGCCTCAGCTAGTGGAAACTGATGCAGGGAGAAACTATATATACTGTTTTAATTGGATATAATTTTGTTGTCTGGTTTTGAGATGTGCAGCAAACTTCCATATAAATCCCTCCCCATTCTGCCAAATGTCAGCTAAAATGCAATTCAGGCATGGGTTAATAATGAGAAAGTAGTTATCAGAGTGGTAGCTGCACCTACACTGTTCTGCTGTTCATCTGCTGGGGCCCTCTATAAGAGCCATTTGTGCTTGGATTTTATTCTTTAACCCTTCCAAGTGCTGTTCTCCAAAGAGAATGAGGGCAGTAACCTAGTGACGGATGATGTGGGAAAAGCTGAAGCCTCTGTCTTGGCAGACAAGGTCAGCTCCCAGACTGCTGCACTAGGCAGCGCAGTATGGCTATGTCTAGACTACATGGCTCCATCGATGGAGCCATGTAAAATAGTTTATTCGGCATAGGCAAAAATGCGGGGATGTAAACAATCCCCGCTTCGTTAAAATAAAAATGGCCGCTGCGCTGTGCCGACGATCAGCTGATCCGGCACAGCGCGGCAGTCTAGACGCGCCACGGTCGACAAGGGAAGCCTTTGTCGACCGTTCCGGTAAACCTCGTTGGGCTCAATGGATAGCCTTTAACTACCTGAAGGGGGTTTCCAAAGAGGATGGAGACAGGCTGTTCTGAGTAGTGACAGATGACAGAACAAGGAGCAATGATTTCAAGTTGCAGTGGGGGAGGTCTAGATTGGATGTTAGGAAGAAACTATTTCACTAGGAGGGTGGTGAAGCACTGGAATGGGTTACCTAGGGAAGTGGTGGAATCTCCATCTCTAGAGCTTGACAAAGGCCTGGCTGGGATGATTTAGTTGGGATTGGTCCTGCTTTTAGCAGGGGATTGGTCTTGATGACCTCCTGAGGTCTCTTCCAACCTATGATGGTATGATTCTATGATTCTAAGTGCAGTTCACCCTAGTGACTGCCTTATGTAATGGAAACGTCAATGTAATTTCTTAGTCAGTTACCTTTCAGGCGCTCTTTGAGTTACTGCCCATACTTATTTGAAGTTGTTTTTATATGCCAAGTTTTATCTACTCTTCATTCTAGTCCATATTCACTTTCCACGTCAAAAGTCCAAATCATTCCAAATATGTTTCATAAGTCTTTAGAGAAATATAAATGGGTCATTTTTTCTGTCTTTCCAATACAGGTAATTTGTGAGATGGAAAGAAAATTAAACACTAGCCAATGGTCATGGGATCAAGGAGTGTTTTAGTCACATGATATAGAATTTTTAAATTGTCAAGTCCTTTCAACATGGTAATATTTAAGAAGTGCAAATATGCTCTATGATCAGAGGCTCCATTGATGGATTCTTACTCTCAGATGGGTTTTTTAACTTAATATTATAAAGCTTCATCACTGATTCTGATGATATAGACTTCTGAATGACAAGATGCTGAAAGACATAATGCAGGTTATATCTCCCTGGTCCAGCACCCTTAGGACTTAACCACTTCCCAAACTAGGGAATCTGCTGGACCAGAGGAGGTCAATGCTGGCCCCTCTGCTGCTGCCACCTGCCAGCTGTGGGACTCTGCTCCAGTGGCAACAGAGGGTTTGGCACTGACTAGGCATCCCCTCCCTATCTGAGCTTGAATGCCACAAATGAGTTATTTGGGGCGCTCTGGAAGCTCTGGGAGGGCGGGGGAGGAGTTACTGAGCTCGGGGCCTGGCTTTTTCTCATGAGTTCCCCAGCCTTTTTCTCATGAGTTCCCCAGCCTGGGAGCACCCACAAGGGTGCCAGACCACAGATGTTGACAGACTACGGAAGTCCGGACTATAGAAGTCCAACCTGTATCTTTGTTTTCGCAGTTTGCATTAGCAAACAAGAGTATTCACTCTTATCAAACGCAAATATTATAAAATTGCTTATACTGCATGGTAAAGCAATGATTGTAGAAATGGCTTCTTACAGTTGCAAAGCATTTCCTCATAGAGCAATCCTACCCGCAATCCTTACTGTCACGTAACAGCAAGACATGGGTTGCATTAAACAGGGTTTTGCCAGTTCAGGAATTTGATGCCTGATTTCTTGGTTCCCTTGTGCTTATTACTAGAATGCCAGACTGTTCATTGTAAGCTGGAGATATGTCATGTGTTGGTCAAAAACAGTGTTACTTTGGACATGTACCAAATGGACATGTGCACATACAACGGCAGCTACTAAAGCTGTGTGGTTTACTCTGCCAAGTATTGCCCATAGGACTAAACCAAAGATTATTGAAATTAATGGGAATATTTCCATTGACTTCAACTGGCTGCTGATCAGGCATGTAATAGTCCAAATCTGGTAATCTTGTTGGGACAGTCTGCCAGAGTCATATAATTTAATCATCAGTGTCCATGTGATTCAGTAAGTTATAAACCACTTCTCTATCAACCTCTAACTGTGTCTATGTTTTGCAGAGGCCTTTGAGTCATTGCTTCGCTTTGCAGAGAATCACACAACAACCCTGTTTGAGAGTGCTTACAGAGCCATGGCAAAAGAAGCTGCAGAGCCCATCAAAGAACTTTTTACAGACCTCTCTCTCTATATTTTGGGTGCTGAGACTACAGTGGAAAATGCAGTTTTACGGTTCTTCGACAGTCTCTTTCCTTTGGTTTACAGTCGGCTTATAAACCCTGGAATGACAGATTTATCAGAGGAATACACTGAATGTCTACGACTAACAAGACAAGACATAAATCCCTTTGGACGTTATTCTAAAGAAGTGGTTACAGAGCTGTCAAAATCTCTTTGGGCAAGTAGGAAGCTAAACCAGGCCCTCAATATGGGCATTGAGGTGATAAACACGACTGAACATGCTGCTCTTACAAAGGAATGTAGTAAAGCGCTAGTGAAGATGCAGTACTGTCCACATTGCCAAGGTCTGACACTAATCAGACCTTGTGTGGGATATTGTCTAAATGTAATGCGGGGCTGTTTGGCCAGTGTGTCAGAGCTGGATATTCAATGGAGGGAGTATATTTCCACACTGGAATATCTGACTAATGAAATGGCTGGGTCACATGATCTGGAACTTGCACTTCTAGGAATCAGGAATTTAATCAATGAAGCCATCCTTCATGCACAACTGAATGGGCCACAACTCTCTGCCACAGTAAGTACTTCTTGATTATTTTGAAGTTCACTTTTCAGCTTTCGTTATTAGATGAATAAATATATCATCACTTAATGTTGGGTTTGCATCAATTAGCAGTCAACAAGACCTCTGTCAATAGTGCGTGTATATATCACAGTTAATTACAATGGGAGTCGGTAGCAAGCAACTGACTTAAAATGAAAAAAAAATTGTAAACTTTCAGTGGAATTTCCTAAACAGAATATTTAGAGTATTTTACATATCTGGTTGATGTATGATGGGATTTCAGTTGCACATTTTCATGCTAGAACTCCTAGAAACATTTTCAAAAGTCTCATTGTAATAGGACGTTTTAGCAAAGGCACAGGGACAGTCCAAAGGAATCAATGTGCTGTATCTAGGAAGTGTGGAATTGTCAGTGTAAATATCTTTATTTGCTAAGAATTTGTGAAAGTACTTTTTTTAGAGTTAAATATCAACGTAACAGGAGAAAAGAAAGAAAGGGGCGAGAGTAACATGATATGAAGATGATGATGAGAAAATGGCCAGAATGAAAGAGTGGTGAAATTATTAGAAGTGCTATTTAATGTACAGCATTTATGTGAGCAAAGGATAAAAATATGCTGATAGTGAATCCATCTTGTTTGGGTGATAGGATTAGGGAGGCAGAGCTAGGGTGTTAGAATTGCACAATAAATAACAGCAACACATAACGGACAAGCCTTCTGATAAATTGTAGAAAAGTAGTCCAGAAATTATTGAAATGACTAATGACGCAGCTGGCTATACTTGTATGAAGTCCAACACCACCATCAATAAAGAATCGTGACAGCTGTGCTCAAAACAGGGTAGAGACTAATCTAGGAAAATTCAAATTGATCCCATTGACTTGGAAGAAAAGGAAACCTCACTACAAAGTGAGAAGGAAATTTGTTGCACAATGTTAGAAGTTTAATTCCTGTGCTGAACTTTGTTACCATATTATTTGGGGGAAGGAGGAATCTTTGGGAGGCATAAAGAATGTAATTCAACCCAGGAAAATATGTGCCAGATGGGCATGGCCGCATTGCAACCCGAACCGTTTACAGTTTAGAGCCATAGTGAAGAGATCAAATTCAGCAACATTTTCAGAAACAGATGACAAAACAAGGCAGTGAGAGCAAAATGAAAATGTGAAAAATAAGAATATACTATATGATTAAAACATTTGTTAAATACATACTTAGAGGCAGTGACATGATCCATGTTGTCTCAGGCTCATGAATGTTCTTTCTTCAATCATACTTGAATTTGAGGAGATATTTTCTACTCTATCTGGCATCCAAGAATAAACTTGGAAAATCAGGACAGGGATGTCTAGGTTCATGGAATGGTTCCTGATTGTCTCTTCTATAGATCTTGTGCAATGTTCATGATTCCTGGAACTTCCTTCCATTTGATGATGAGTCCATTGTAATGCTATAAACCATTGTATGCCTAAAAATAAAACAACAAAGGAACAATTCACCCATATCCCAGGAAATACTTAAATAACAAAATCATCAATGTTAGAGACCCATTCTACTCTTTCATGAAGTGATACCATTGTTGTGATACTTTAGGTATAGATACGGTGATCATGATATGTTGTATATGTCTATGTATTGTATAAAAGGCACATCTGATAGCTAGAGTACAATACATAGACCTAATTCACCCCTAAACCTGACCCATGCATCGCCATTGACTTCCAAAGAGGTAAATGAGAGCAAACTTAGGGTTTCTAGCTATTGGAGAAAAAATGACCTGACATATATTCTATCTGTCGTAAGAACTATTATATTCTAGCATGCATTTTGATGTCAATATCACATTGCACAATAGTCAGCATGTTATAAGTTTGATATTTAATTTTGGGGAAAGGGAAATATACAATGCAGGTGAATGTCGGACAATCTAGGATCTTATCCTGCACCTTGAAGTCGATGACAATTTTGTCTTTGATTTCAATGGAAGCACATTTGGGCCTTCAGATGTCTTTCAGGGTGGGAAAGTTTCTGTTTAATCCTAATTTAAGAATCTCATCTGAGTCATACATGATTCCCTTTCATTAAATTTAAACATTTTCCTTCAACTTTCCAGATGACCTCAACTAGATAACTATGGGGAATTCAAGTATCAGAGGGATCGTCGTGTTAGTCTGGATCTGCAAAAGCGACAAGGAGTCCTGTGGCACCTTATAGACTAACAGATGTATTGGAGCGTAAGCTTTCGTGGGCAAAGACCCACATGTACATGCATCTGACGAAGTGGGTCTTTGCCCACGAAAGCTTACGCTCCAATACATCTGTTAGTCTATAAGGTGCCACAGGACTCCTTGTCGCTTATGGGGAATTCTTAATTCTTCTTTTCAAGATCTTTTCTTTTGCCTTCACTAATACTATCTCAGTGTATTTTTTTCTTTACTATTTCATGGGCTCATCTTTAGTCTATCAAAAATATTTGGTATTTTGAAATTGAAACATATACTGCAGTTCATGTTACCCTCAGTTTTCCACTCATTTTAGTTGTCAGGGTAAGATTATATTTCTGTGATAAAGCATATTCTCTTATATTGAGTAAGCATGTAGTCTGATATTGATTTAAAATGTTTGAGATTAGTTACAGGGGATAACCGTTACTTAGAAGATTAAGCCCAATTATGCTGTTTCCTCTAGTGAGTCTGACTTCTCCGAAGAAATGGATGAGAGTTCTGGCTATGATTTTAGAACTTCCAGCTGTGTGATGACTGATTAAAATCGTGCGGCCAGATCCTCAAATACACTCATTCCTCTTTATGCTATTCTGACATTATTTATATCTATTATATTGGTTTATTTGAAACATGCTTTCAAATATGTACATGAACTTCCCACTCTTCTTTATATCATCACTACACAATGTAGTGATCAGTTTATATCTATGCAGTTTATTTTTGTAGATTTAGGAAACTAGGAGATGTGTGTCTTTTATGATAGCCATGTCTGTAACAAACACTATACTTCATGCAATAATAAATACTCTAACCATGGAAAATTCAATCCAGTAGCAGAGCATGACTAGTCACTTCCATTTATGTTAAGACAGCCTTAATGCTCCTTTTTTTTTTAGGAAACTTATACTTTTTGAAACAGCCACATGGAGCTTCCATGATAAAAATTGAAGTTTCATGTTAGCTGATTGGCTAATTGCTAATGAATAATAGGGTATGTCTACACTAGCCCCCTAGTTCGAACTAGGGAGGCTAATGAGGGCAACCGAAATTGCAAATGAAGCGTGGGATTTAAATATCCCGCGCTTCATTAGCATGTTCCCGGGTGGTCGCCATTTTGGAAACTGACTAGCCCAGAATAACTGCCTGCGTCTACACGTGGCAGTTTAACGAGAGTTTGAAGTAAACCCCTAACTCGAATTAGCTGTTACTCCCCGTGGAATGAGGTTTAACAGCTAATTCGAGTTAAATATCCCGCGCTTCATTTGCAATTTCAGTCATCCTCATTAGCCTCCCTAGTTCGAACTAGGGGGCTAGTGTAGATGTACCCATAGAGATCTGACTTTTTTACCATATGCACAGAAGGGGTTAAGTAAACCAGATAAAGTACTTACTATGTTTTTTACTCACAAGAAGTGTGCACCACATTTGTAAGAACAAAACATTTATGTGCATGAACGGTGAGTTTGGCCTATAGCAATTTATTCCTAGGCCCACTGACAGAGGCGAGGCAAAGGGGGCAATCACCAGGGCCTGGCAATTCAAAAAGGCTCGGGGTTCCCAGCCACTGCTGCCACTACCACAGCAACAATGGCAGAATGCCTGCACCTTGAGCACTTTACATCACTGTTGGACTGCCACATGGCGCATTCTGGGTGGTGCTGAGGGCCCCACTCCATCCAGGAATATGGAGCTCAGAGGCCTGCCAAGTCTGTTGGCCCCCCCCTTGTCAGTTCCATTAGAGCCAAAAGACATGTCTGATTCACCTAGATGACACGTGTGAAAGGCCATGACAAAGCTATTAGAACTCTCTTTCTCCTTGGGTTCCTACAGAACAGGCAGTGCCATTTGTGCAATGAGGCTGGCGTACACCCAGCTACTTAAACTAATGTGGATCTGCAATGAGCTGCAGCATCCGCAATCATAATCATTATTTTCTGTTTTGTCTGCTAGAATCTGATTGTGTGTCATATTGGAAGGAATGCTGACGGCCTCCTGGTGCCAGAGATGTAGCCCTAGTTGTATGCTCTTGATATCAGTTTGAGAGAAGCTTTCCTCTTCTCCCTCCCCCTCCCTTTTTGTTTTTGCATTCTAAAGCTCAGTATTTTCATACATAAAATCAACCTTAGTTGTGTGGTTCAGTCTGTGCATTGCATGCAACAGCGCATTTTTATTATTTCTTGCGAGGTGGAAGAAATATACTCCTGAGCAAAATGATAATTGAGGTAAAGCAGGCCTGAAATGCATGTTACCCACTGGCACTGGTGAGAACTGTGCACAATTTGCTTATCTGCAGATGAGCCAAATTCTTGCATTCACTGTCAGTAAAAGTCGTCATAGTCCCTAAGGGTACAACTAGACATTAGTGCTATTTCATGATATGTCCGGTATCTCGAAATAGCGGTTTCTGCGTCTTTGCAACAAGCACTTTATTTCAAAATCTATTCGAAATCATGGGCTTGCTGTTCCGACATCCTGATAAACCTCGTTCCACGAGGATTAAGGGACTTGTCGGAATAGTGGTCTATTTCAAAATTTTGAAATAGATTCTCTCGAAATAAGCTACGCAATTTGCATAGCTTGAATTGCATAACTTATTTCGAGCTACACGGCGCTGTATAGATGTACCATAAAGGATGGTGATTAAAGAAATAAGGGCTTTTAACAAAGCATTTAAAATGTGTTCTTAGTCCATTCCTACTCAGAAAAGCCCTTAAGTGCACTCTTACCATTAAGTTGTGTTTACTACAGTGAAAATTAAGCACACATTTAAACATTGCTGAATGCATGCCACACTCACTGCTGTATATCAGTTAATTAGTATATCAAGTGCTGCTTTGCATTAGTAATTCCTTGAATGAAATCATAATAAGGTGGTATTGCAGCTGTTTGTGGGGGGTTGAGAGAGGCTTGGTAGTGGAATCCTTTCTGGCATTGATGAACAGTTACTCATACGTAGGTACATTTTATACCTGCAAATGATACCTGTAGAACAACTCATGAGGAAGTGCTCACCAAGGAGAGTTCTGCAATTGGGGCCAGTAAGATTAAAAATCTCATGGAATAAACTCATTTTTATTCCATCTCTATTGTCTTAGAATGAATTTGGTCTTTTGGCACATCAGCTTTGTAGTGTTCAGTCTGATAATTTTTTTTTGGAAGGGAAGAGAATTTTGTTAAGGACCTGCAAATTGAAAGTGTAAAGTAGTAAGGCAGTAACAGTTTTAATGTTCTCCTCTTTGGGGGTGTAAGGAGAAGATCCACATTTGCATTTTGTGCGTGTCAAATCCTACCAGATTACTGCTGCTTATGCCACTCTGATTTGCATTGGGGGTATACAAAAAAAGCTGGTCCAGTGGTTAGCATAGTAGCATGATGCTTGGGAGAATGGGGTTCAATTCCCTGGTCCTCTGTAGAGTTTCTGTGTGTGAATTTGGCCAAGTAACTTAGTGTCATTATGCTGTATGTATAAGGACTGTGGGGGTGCTACAGTGATGAAGTCCATAGTACCCTTCTCTATTTGCTTCTGCACTCCTGTAGAACTACTGGGGAAGGAAGAGGGTTGGGATGGGTCCTAGGACAAATCATTCATGAGCCTCATGGGCCCAGTATGGGACCTACTACATGCTGTCTCATACATATGGATTTTAGGGTTGGGATGGACTTAGACTACACAAGTTAAATGCAATATTTGGAGAGGGAGAACTTGTCCAGCTGAAAGTTTGAACCGGAGTTCTAGAAGATGGTACCATGCCTTTCTCTGTCATTGCTCAGAGTTAATAGAATCTATGTCGATTTCAAGCAAAGAAAGAGATTTTTATTCTGCATCTGTTCATGTATTGCCTAAGAAGGAATTAATTCTCACAAAGAGCTAGACTCCCTCCTGCAGGCACAGAGCGGGGTATGGTATGGTGTGGTGATGATTGGGCCAGGGGAGGTCAGGATGCTGTGGAGGAAAATGTCCTTGTACCCTTTCTCTGCTACATGTGCCTTTGTGCAGGACAAAATGCTATCTAGCCCTTTGAGCGTGACTGGACAATCTAATGGAATCTGGTTAACATTCAGGAGTTGAAAATAGAAGCAGAAAATATTTGACTGCCTTTGGAAATGTAAAATTTATATGAAACAAAGTTCTGCAGCGTCTACACAGGCAAAACTCTGACTTATCTCAGGCAATACACCTACTGATTTCAATAGAAATTTTGCCTGAGCAAGGACTGGCAGCGTGGTCCTGTATGAATGCTGATAAGTTATGGATTGTAGTGGGGGGGGGATGAGAGTTTTGGGGGGCCCAGGGCGCAGGGCCTATTGAAGCGCGAGGCCCGGGGCAGCACAATTTCGCGCATGCGCCACGGCCACAGCTAACAGCATGTGCACGGGGCCTATTGAAGCGCTGGGCACAGGGCAGCCACCCTGCTCTATATCCACCGCTGTGTTGTAGCATTCGTGGGCTAGAGTGCTGTGTCGTGGTGGCTTTTTGCTCATAATCCAAGAAGGTGGGCATGGAGGCTGGTGGGTTGGCACGGGCTCTGTGTCTCATCGATCTTGGGAAGGATTGAGCTGCTTGCTGTGAGTATAGTGTTTTCTTGGAGCCCTGGAACACACTTCTGTGCCAGTGGTTGGCTCTCATGGCTGACTGCCCAAGTCTCAGTTTTTTCTAAATGTAGCCGTTAAGCATGTCTGAGTGAATCAGCCAAGCAAGCTAAACCAGCTGGTTACTGCCTGAGTTGCAATCACTGGGTTGCATTTAAGCACCCCAGCCTGCAGCATTGCCAACTGTTTTCTGCTTGGTGTTTTCTGGTGGCACATGACTATGTGATCTCTCATTTGAAATACCCCTCCCCAAAGCTCCTCATGCTGCTCCTTACCACTGCTCAGTTCATTGCCACAAAGAAACAAATGAGTTAGGAGCCCAGCTCCCATTGATTTTCAATGGAAATTGGGCACCTAGCATCCCTTTATGCATTTTGAGAAGTTTGCTGGTGGTCCTCAGGCTAGTGTTTCTTCATGTGATCTAGAACCCGCTCTGCAGAAGTGTTGGGCAAATGCTGAGTGCTGGTGTCATGGGAACCTCTCACCACCAGGGGCATCTCCACCTGTCTGCTCTGGGGATTAGCTCCTGCTGGGGGCCGTACCCTCTGATGGTCTGTGTCCCCGTTATCCTCGCTCTCTCTGCAACCTCTCTCATTCTACTATGCTCCTCCCTCTCGAGGCATCAGAGTCTTTCAGAAGCAACTTTCCCAGGCAGTCACTCTCCTCTGTCTGATCTTTGCCACTTCCCCAGTGGCTGGCAGGGAAATGAAGGCCTGCCCTCCTCTCAGGGTTTCAGCTCAGAGACCCTCTGATCATCTGCCAAGGTCTGTACTACCCTATGCCTGCTGCTTTTCCCCTGAACCTTGCCTACCTTCCTGGCTTCCCGTCTCTCTGGTTTGCCAGCTCAAACTCCCTCCTCCCAGGGAGTTACTGTAGACTATACTCCATAGTCCCAAACACAGCTCCCTTCGCCTAGGGAATGACTGCAGGCTACTTCCCATCATGCCTCAGCTGCTCTCAGCTGCTCTGCTCCTGTTCCTGTCCAGTTAAGCCTCCTCTCTAATTAATCCCTGCTGCCTGGCTCCTCCTCCAGCTGCAACCTGTGCCGTTCATTGGCCTATCTGGCCACCTTAACCATGTCAGATCTTGGGCAAGGCGGCCACAGCTGGGTGTTAGTGCTTTGGCTCTTCACTTCTTGCAGCAGCATTCAGAAGCATGGAAGACCAAGCCCTTCGTGAGGAGTGCCAGTTTTTACTCATAGAATATCAGTGTCAAATTGAAATACAGGCTGCCCCCAACTTGCAACGCGATCGGTTCCGGAGATAGCATTGTAAGTCGGGGGTGTCGTAACTCGAGTCCACATTTACGACAGGCATCGTACGCCATCGCAAATGTGGGGCCGAGGACGTAAGTCAGGGGATTTCAGCCCTTCAGCACTTACGGAAAAGGTCATAAGTGCGGGGGTCATAAATCGGGCCGTTGCAAAGTGGGGGCCTCTTGTAATGTGCACTTACTGCATTTTGTATATTAACTTCAGTAGGCCTGTGCCTAGGCTTAGGAGCCCATCCAGAAGGTTTTCTTTATAGAATCAGGGTCTTAAAACCCAAGATGCAAAAGTGTTCATTTGTGCAGCTACATTAGGGCTCTTTTTAAAAAAGAGGACGTCAGTAGAATGTGGGAAAGACACATATTCCTATGTCTGGAGTGTTCTTTGTGCTTCATGAACAACTGTGTATTTCCTTCTTAACATTATTTTAGTGTCTGAAAATGGCGTATAGGAGAGAGCTGGGATGAAATTCTGAGGTGAGACAAAGAGCCATAGCTCAGCTGATGTCTGGTTAGTTCCATTGATTTACATCCTCTGAGGATCTGCCACATTGTATTGTCTGTGCTATACTAAACAAACAGCTGAGAGAAAGCTTGATGGAGTGTGATCATAATATTGAGAGCTGGCCATAGGTCAAGTACTGTGAGACGGCATAGGGATCTGTGACCTGAATTAATTAATTACCTGGAGAAGGACAGGAACAATTAGAGGGGCTGAGACTGGTCAGGAGGTTAGGCTGGGAGAGCCTGTAGGGTTGCCAGGTGTCCGGTATTCTACCGGACAGTCGGGTATTTGCACTCTTTGTCCGGTAAAAAAAACCAGAGAATACCGGACATGTGCAATGTCCGGTATTCTCTGATATTTCCAGCTGCGCGCCAGACGGAAGCCTGGCATGGGCGGGGGGAGCGGCTGGAAGGCGGGGCCATGATCGGCGCTAGGAGCTTGTGGTTGCGCAGAAGCCTGGCGGGGGCAAGGCTTCTGTGCAATCACAGGCTCCCAGTGCCGATGGCAGCCCCGCCACCGAGCCTGGGAGTCCCAGCCACTCCCCCCGCCCCTGCAAGGCTTCTGCGCCTATTGTAGCCCCACCTCACATTGAGTCCCAGCTGGGAGGCGGGGTTGCGATCACTGCTCTGGGCACCCCAGAATGGGGTGGGGCTTATTATCCCATCCCCCCTCCCTTTTTTTTTTGCTCGACCAAAAAATACTGCGTGTCTGGTATTTTTTGGGAGACCATCTGGCAACCCTAGTTGTGAGATAAGAGCTAACCTTACTGGGGGAAAGAAAGACAATGGAGACAGGATGGTAGTTAGCAAAGGAGGGAATTTTCTGACTTGTAAATGGCACTTTAAAGTTTGCTAGGGAAAGATCCAGTGAAAATGGGGTAGTTGGCAGTGGTGATACGGGGCTGATTCAGTGACAGGGGAGTCGTTTTCACTGACTTCAGTGGGAGTTAGGTTGGGTGCACAAGGAACCCAAAGTGGGGTGGATAGTTGAGGCTGAAAAAAGGCAGGTTAGAAGAGATTGGGTTGACTTCAGCAGTGAGGGAAGGGGAAAAGAGAGAAGGTTGTAGTGAAACCAGGGTGTGCAGGTTTGGACAAATCTTTTCAGTAGTGTTCCTTTGCTTTCATGAAAGGGAAAGGAACAATCTTTTCCCATTGCTCCAAGCGAAGGTGGGAAGTGAAAGTCCTGTTAGGCACTAGTTCCTGAAGTGATGATCAAAAGTCTCAGGGGTAGCCATGTTAGTCTGTAACTTAAAAAAAAGCTTAAAAAATGAGTGGTCCTCTAGCACCTTAGGGTATGTCTACACTTGCACCCTAGTTCGAACTAGGGATGCAAATGCAGGCATTCGAAATTGCTAATGAAGCGGGGATTTGGAATTGGAATTGTGACTGGCAAAGGATGTGAAGGATAACAAGAAAGGTTTCTACAGGCATGTTAACAAGAAGAAGGTGATCAGAGAGGGTGTGTGGCCCCTACTGGATGAAGGAGGTAACCTAGTGACAGATGATGTGGGGAAAGCTGAAATACTCAATGCTTTCTTTGCCTCTGTATTCACGGACAAGGTGGGCTTCCGGACTAATGCGCTAAGTGATGCAAGATGGGATGAAGATCGACAGCCCGTAGTGGGTAAAGAACAGGTTAGGAACTATTTAGAAAAGCTAAACGTACACAAATCCATGGGTCCGGACTTAATGCATCCCAGGGTACTGAGGGAGTTGGCAAATGTCATTGAGGAGCCTTTGGCCATTATCTTTGAAAAGTCGTGGAGATCGGGAGAGATCCCGGATGATTGGAAAAAGGCAAATGTAGTGCCCATCTTCAAAAAAGGGAAGAAGGACGATCCAGGGAACTATAGGCCGGTCAGTCTTACCTCGGTTCCTGGAAAAATCATGGAAGGGATCCTTAAGGAATCCATTTTGAGGCACTTGGAGGAGAGGAAAGTGATTAGGAATAGTCAGCATGGATTCACAAAGGGCCTGACCAATCTGATTAGCTTCTATGATGAGGTAACTGGCTCTGTGGACATGGGGAAGTCAGTGGATGTGATATACCTTGACTTTAGCAAGGCTTTTGATACGGTCTCCCACAATATTCTTGCCAGCAAGGTAAGGGAATGTGGATTGGATAAATGGACAGTAAGATGGATAGAAAGCTGGCTAGAAGGCTGGGCCCAGCAGGTAGTGATCAAGGGCTCGATGTCAGGATGGCGGTCGGTCTCTAGCGGAGTGCCCCAAGGTTCAGTTCTAGGACCGGTTTTGTTCAATATCTTTATTAATGACCTGGATGAGGGGATGGATTGCACCCTCAGCAAGTTTGCAGATGACACTAAGCTAGGGGGAGAGGTAGATACGCTGGAGGGCAGGGATAGAGTCCAGAGTGACTTAGACAAATTGGAGGATTGGGCCACAAGAAATCTGATGAGGTTCAACAAGGACAAGTGCAGAGTCCTACACTTGGGATGGAAGAATCTCAAGCATTGTTACAGGCTGGGGACCAACCAGCTAAGTAGTAGTTCTGCAGAAAAGGAGCTGGGGGTTACAGTGGATGAAAAGCTGGATATGAGTCAACAGTGAGACCTTGTAGCCAAGAAGGCTAATGGCATATTAGGTTGCATTAAGAGGAGCATTGCCAGCAGATCCAGAGATGTCATTATTCCCCTTTATTCGCCTCTGGTGAGGCCACATCTGGAGTATTGTGTCCAATTCTGGGCCCCCCACTACAAAAAGGATGTGGACGCATTGGAGAGGGTCCAGCGGAGGGCAACCAAAATGATTAGGGAGCTGGAGCATATGACCTATGAGGAGAGGCTGAGGGATTTGGGTCTGTTTAGTCTGCAGAAGCGAAGAGTGAGGGGGGATTTGATAGCAGCCTTTAACTTCCTGAAGGGAGGTTCCAAAGAGGATGGAGAAAGGCTGTTCTCAGTAGTGACGGATGGCAGAACAAGGAGCAATGGTCTTAAGTTGCGGTGGGAGAGGTCCAGGTTGGATATTAGGAAAAACTATTTCACTAGGAGAGTGGTGAAACACTGGAATGGGTTACCTAGGGAAGTAGAGGAGTCTCCATCCCTGGAGGTGTTTAAGTTTCGGCTTGACAAAGCCCTGACTGGGTTGATCTAGTTGGGATTGGTCCTGCCTAGAGCAGGGGGCTGGACTTGATGACCTCCTGAGGTCTCTTTCAGCTCTATGGTTCTATGATTCTATGATTCGAATGCCTGCATTTGCATCCCTA
Source organism: Pelochelys cantorii (assembly GCA_032595735.1). NCBI lineage: Eukaryota > Metazoa > Chordata > Testudines > Trionychidae > Pelochelys > Pelochelys cantorii. Next base: position 46,978,340 of record CM064335.1, read on the forward strand.
GTTCGAACTAGGGTGCAAGTGTAGACATACCCTTAGAGAGTAACAAAAATATAGATAGTATCATGAGCTTTTGTGGGCACAACCCGGTTCATCAGATAACATATAACTTTCTCTCCCTTCCAGTGAGCATTCACATGCTAAAAAAAGAGGTTTATTTAGATATATTGTGCTGGGATTTCCATGTTCCCCAGCGGTCATTTGTTCCCACTGTGCTCCTCTTGTCTCTCCAGTCACTTACAGATAAATATCAATTCATAGAGAGGGTGGCATGGTCAGCAGATTGTGCAACAGAGGGCATGAAATCAGAGAATGTATAGCCTTGAAGTGACGGATAGAGATATTTGAGGAAAATTAGACTCTACAGCAAGATACAGTTTGTGGGACAAGAACTAGTGGAGTTCCTTCAGCCCCTTCCCTTCTGAGTGGTTTGAAAAATGACATTCATCCTGCAGATGGGGTGAAATGTCAGCCCAAGATGCATCATCTTCCCTTTCTTCTAAAATCTTCTCCCTAAGGGCTTTAAATAATATTTACCTGGATGTTTATATGACATCATTGTTAATATTTCAATTTTGAAATTGGATGTAGTGTAGCACTGGCACTAATACATAAGAAGCAGAAATACATTGGCACAGAGTCAGTGATACCATTAAGGGACAGGCATGGGAAGCTAGTGAGGCATGAGGTCGACAACAAAGAGAGTCCAAATAAAAATGAATCTTTGCCTTCTGCTGTATGTTCTTCCCCAAAAGCTTTGATACATTTTCCTGAGGGAAAAAGGGAGTTCAATTATGCCAGAGAATAGAAACCAGATAGAACTTGTGCAAGTGAGCAAGAAATTTAGGATCACGTTAATTACCTCCCATAACCTGAAAGGAAAAATAAAAAGGGTCTTGTTAGATTGGAAATCACTAGGGAGAATGCCTGCTATGCAGGGCTGTTTGTGAAAGAGGAGGATCATTTTGGGATTTTAATCCAAACTCACACATAAGAAATAATTTGTCCATGAATGATACTTCATCTGTAGTGTCAGTGTTTTATAAATGTCACATGGCAGGCACCCATTTGAGTTTCCCCAAATCCATCTCTCTGAATTCTTAGCTGCTGAACACGTGGACTTATCTCCTCTGGTTCATCATTCCTGAAGGCATGAAACCAGCACCCAGTTAGGAGTTCACTTTGGCACACACACCATAGTTTGCACAACGGACACCTGCTTCGGATCAAAATAAAAAAAGTGTATTTAGTAAAAATACCATGGCTTCAAATATGAACTAGTAAGGAAGAGCAAACACAGACCAGTGGCACAGAAAACAAACATTAAAGGTGCCCTCTGAGGCTTAACACTTCTCCATTAGCGAAATTCCCTTCTCCAATCCAAGACACCTGTTGCCTCTGAATTGTTTCTCAGTGTGCCCTCTGTCCTAGAGGGGACCCAGTACAACATAGAAAGCTCCCTGCTTAGATGCTGTCCCTCAGTTTCTGGATAGTCTTCACTTCAACCCCCTTCTGTATTAACAAGGTTTGTAGTTTCCCCCCTTTTTCTCATGCTATGGCCTGGTCTGTACTATGGGGTTATATCGGGGCAGGCAATAATTTTTGATGGGGGGGGACCACACCAAGCTTTTGGCAAGTGGTCAAGGGCTACACTTTTCTATGGAGGGGAGTGTGAGGTCAGGGACTGACGTTGGGTGCAGAAAAGAGCTTGGGGTAGGCGATTAGGGTGTGGGAGAGGGTGTGGAATCTGAGAGGGAGTTTGGGCGAAGGAGCGGGTTATGATCTGGAGCAGAGACCTGGGGTGTAGGATCTGGCAGGGGGCATGGGTCCAGGAGAGGATAGGTCTGGGGGAGGGATGTATGAGCGAGTGCAGGGTCTGGGAAGGAGTTGTACAGACAGGGAGAGGAGTGCAGAGGTTTTGGGTGATGACCTGGGACAGGAGGGGGTGGTGACTTGAGGCAGGGAGTTGTGGGGAGGGAGAACCTGGGATGCCAAAGTCAGACTGTGGCCAGGAAGCACCTACCTAGGTGGCTCCCAGCCTGCAGTCCTGCAGGACCCTAAGGCAGGCTCACTGCCTGCTGCAGTCCCTGGCTGCTCAAAATGTCTGGCTGCTCCCTGAGGCTCTTTCTTCTGGGTGCCAGAGAGAGTGGGAGGCTTTGCGCGCTGTCCTTGCCCCTAGCAAAATCTCTCAGCTCCCATTGGCCAGTTTCCTTGAAGTCTCCTCTTCCTCCCTCCAGCACCCAGAGCAGAGAGCCACAGGGGTATCTGGCTGCTGTGTGCTTGAGGGACCTGTGGGCTGTATCCAGTGGCTTGGTGGGTCGGATTCGGTCCATGGGCCATATCTTGCATGCCGCTGGGTTAGATCATCAATAGCTGCCTTGTGTCAGCTTTGCTGGGGAAGCATCATCACTAAAATCTGGCTTCTGCCAACATAAGTGCCTCTCTTCAGTGATTAAATAAGACAATGTCCACAAGGCATGTAGAGTCAGTATCAAAGTAGTTAGGTCGATGCAGTGTCAGTGCCGATGCTGCATTGTTTACGTGTGTAGTTAGGTCGATGCAGTGTCAGTGCCGATGCTGCATTGTTTACGTGTGTAGTTAGGTCGATGCAGTGTCAGTGCAGATGCTGCATTGTTTACGTTGACTGTTATTTGCTTTCAGAAGCTGTCCTGCACAGACAATACAACGGATACAAAAGCTCCTGGTGAGGACGGGCACTGCTGATGCAAGGAGCCAAGTGTGCGCACACAAAAGCAATTTAACTGTGATGGCTGCATGCCAACATAAGTTAGATTGACCGGGGGGAAAGGGTGTAGTTAGATTGATGGGGGGCAAAGGGGGCAGTTGCCCCGAGGCAGTGGCAACACCTGGACCCCCAGGCCCTTTAAATTGCTGCCAGAGCCCCATGCAGTGCACTCAAGGTGGCACTGTGGACTGCCAGGAGAAGTCCTGGCAGAGCTGAAGATGGCAGAGGGACGCTAGACCACATCCCTGCCCCTTTGGCCTGAGGCCCCATCCCTTCTGGGAGTGAGGGGACACCCTTCTACTTTGCCCCCCCATTTTACCCAAGTCTGTCAGGCCCCCTGAGATCAACCTAATACTTTTTGTAGACATGGGCAATGGTGGTTCATGGTCACACAGCCTGGGGGAGGATTCACCAATTGAGATTTCCTTTTCAATTTCAAATTGTTTCAGAGTTATTCCATTAACTTGAATAGTCCACCATTGTGTCTTCCTGGTCGGACAATGTTGGTGGCTTTGGGGCTGTTTTGTGTGAACACCTGGGCCATGAGGTGCCCTCAGTGCCTCAGGTAGGTTTTAGGGAAACAATCTACAACCTCATGACACTGCTGTCAGTTGATGGTGTCATTCAACTATAGCTATGATTACAATATTTTACATGTATAAATACGCATTTGTCCATAACAAGAATCTGTATACAGATCTCCTAGTGCTCATCAAGTTCGTGCCATTACAGACTTTCATGAAAAACCTTCCTTGACATATTTTTGCACCCAATAGCTTTGTCTACAGCCAGTTGATTCAGCTGCTTGTTTGAGGATTCAGACCCTCCTGCTCTGCAGTTGGGGTGCCTGGTCCTTGATTATCACTGGCCCAGGCTGCAAAAGATGATGAAAGGCAATCCATTAGACCCTAAGAATTTGAGTAGGGAACACCATCCAGGCTTCTACAATGGATTCTCTGTACCACATCAGAGCACTGGTCCAGCCTGTCTGTTTTCCCACTGCCAGCAGTGATCACTCTCAGATGATTCAGAAGAAGATGAAAAACACGTCAAAATATAGCAAGACAATTTTGTGTGATGACAAAAATTCTTTCCTGAGCCCTGCAGATGATGGGCTGAAGCCTTGAAGTGTGAGACTTGATTATAATTATTAGCTTAATGCAGAGCTACACATATTAAGAGCATGTTGAAGGCAATGTGGGCATTCTTGTCCCCCCTGCGGCTCCTGAAGGAAGGGGATAAAGAGGGAGAGTCACAGAATCATAGGACTGGAAGGGACCTCAGAAGGTCATCAAGTCCAGCCCCCTGCCCAAAGCAGGACTAATCCCAACTAAATCACCCAGCCAGGGCTTTGTCAAGCCGAGACTTAAAAACCTCTAGGGATGGAGATTCCACCACCTCCCTAGGGAACCCATTCCAGTGCTTCACCCCCCTCTTAGTGACATAGGTTTTCCTAATATCCAACCTACACCTCCCCCACTGCAACTTGAGACCATTGCTCCTTGTTCTGTTATCTGTCACCGAGAGCAGTCTCTCTCCATCCTTTTTGGAACCTCCCTTCAGGAAGTTGAAGGCTGCTATCAAATCTCCCCTTACTCTTTTCTTCTGCAGACTAAATAAGCCCAAATCCCTCAGCCTCTCCTCGTAGGTCATGTGCTCCAGCTCCCTAATAATTTTTGTTGCCCTCTGCTGGACTGTCTCCAATGCATCCACATCCTTTCTGTAGTGGGGGGTCCAGAACTGGACGTAATACTCCAGATGTGGCCTCCCCAGAGCCGAATAAAGGGGAATAATCACATCTCTGGATCTGCTGGCAATGCTCCTCCTACTGCAACCTAATATTCCATTCACCTTCTTGGCTACAAGGACACATTGTTGACTTATATCCAGCTTCTCATTCACTGTAATCCCCAGGTCTTTTTCTGCCGAACTGCTACTTCTACTTAGCCATTTGGTCCCCAGCCTGTAACAATGCTTGGGAGTCTGCCGTCCCAAGTGCAGGACTCTACACTTGTCCTTGTTGAAGCTCATCAGATTTCTTGTGGCCCAATCCTCTAATCTGTCTAGGTCACTCTAGACACTATCCCTGCCCTCCAATGTATCTACCTCTCCCCCTAGCTTAGTCTCATCTGCAAACTTGCTGAGGGTACAATCCATCCCCTCATCCAGGTCATTAATAAAGATGTGGAACAAAACCGGCCCTAGAACTGATTGTTGGGGCACTCCGCTAGAAACCGACTGCCAACCTGACATCGAGCTGTTGATCACTACCTGTTTGGCCCGACAGTCTAGCCAGCTTTCTATACATATTACAGTCCATTTATCCAATCCATACTTCCTTTACTTGCTGGCAAGAATATTGTAGGAGACCATATCAAAAGCTTTGCTAAAGTCAAGGTATATCACTTCCACCGACTTTCCAATATACACAGAGCCATTAAACCTCATCATAGAAGCTAATCAGATTGGTCAGACTCCAAGGCCAGAGGGGATCACCATGACTACCCACCCTGAGTACTTGCAGGCAAAGGCTGTATAATTTCTCCCTAAAGCTAGATTAAAGTATATCCATTAACAAGAGATCTAATCTTATTATAGACACTTAGTGAAGGTGAGCCCACCACCCCCATTGGTAAATTGATGTAGTGTTTAATCACACTTAGAGCTAGGAGCTAATCTCAATTTATGGTTTAACACTGTGCTGGAGAGTTGGATTTCACCTGTGATACAGCTGCACAGGTGATTAATCAGCCCCGCCCTCAGTCAGCTCTGTGCATGAGCCCTGAGCCTCTGACTGGGCGGGGCTGATTAATCATCTGTGAAGCTGTGCTACTGCACAGCTTAAAAGGAACACTGACAGTGACCCCCATACAATAACCTTGCAACCCCCACACAATTCCTTTTTCAGTCAGGAATGCTACAATTACAATACCATGAAATTTCAATAGGACTTTATGTGGGAGGGGAGAGTTTCCAGTTACATACTATCCTAGTGCATACTCCCAGGTGGGGGTGATTTAAGTGTGCATAAACAAGCTCAAGTTTGGCATTACCTATGTTTAGTGCTTGACTTTGCATCTTTAATAATGTTCTTTTATCTGTATGTGTGTGTGTTGCGGGGGGGGACCACTGCCAACTACCCCATTTTCACTGGATCTTTCTCACATACTGGACTCTATCCCTTGTGCTTTTGTAAGGTGTCATGGGAAGAAAAAGATGAAGAAAAATGGTGGCCCTTTTAGCTTTCTTAGGGTATGTCTACACTGCTACCCTAGTTCGAACTAGGGTGGCTAATGTAGTCATTCGAACTTGCAAATGAAGCCCGGGATTAAAATATCCCGGGCTTTATTTGCATGTTTCCGGACGCCGCCATTTTTACATGCCTGGTAGTTCGAACTCCCTGCCCGCGGCTACACGCGGCACAGGCTAGGCAGTTCGAACTAAAGCCCCTAATTCAGATTACCGTTATTCCTCCTGCAATGAGGAGTAATGGTAGTCCGAATTAGGGGCTTTAGTTCGAACTGCCTAGCCCGTGCCGCGTGTAGCCGCGGGCAGGGAGTTCGAACTACCGGGCATTTAAAAATGGCGGCGCCCGGGAACATGCAAATAAAGCCCGGGATATTTTAATCCCGGGCTTCATTTGCAAGTTCGAATGACTACATTAGCCTCCCTAGTTCGAACTAGGGTGGCTAGTGTAGACATACCCCAATGTTTTAGATAGCTAGATAGACACACCCACCCACACTGAAGGAAACTATAGAGAGAGTCCACTTCATTGCAGTTAGCACATAGCTCAAAAATGAATTCCATTAAATCTGCTTATTGCTCGTGGCCTGAGGATCATCATCTTAATGATATTTAGTGCTGCCACACATGTTATAGCAGTGTAACAGTACCCTAAGGACTCCACCAAGATTAGGACCCTATTGTGCAAGGTACTGAACAAGTACAGCAGCTGGGAGGTGTAGGTCCCAGTGTATATAGAGATATATGGGCTAGCTTTGTTCGAGATAATGCCTAAAATCAGCAGTGTGACTGAGAAGGCAGGGGAAGTGGCTTAGGCTAGACACCAGAGTACAAACCCACCCAATCTTCTGGTGGCTTCACACCCTTGTGAAGTATTTGCTGTAGGTATGTATTACACTACCACCATTTTACAGATGGAGAAACAAACCCAGAGAGGTGAAGTGACTTGTCCCAGGGTACTGAATGAGAAAGCAGCAGAGGTGGAATTAGATCAGGAATTCTTCCTGGTTTCCAGCACCAGCACTATCCTCGGGGACATGCTCTTTTCAAAGAGACTGAAATGCCTGAAATAGAGAACAGGTAGCACTTTGGCTGAAGTTGGAGCCAGCTGCAGGACAAAAAGATGGAGAGCAAAATGAAATAATTCAACAAGTTTCTTAAGGCAAATTCATCAAAGGACCCAAAGTTTTTTCAGACAATAATTTGCGTGAAAGCAATCAGGAACAGAACAGAAAATAAAAATTCTAGGAGGAAGGTAATGTCAAAATAGTCTCTCTTAGGAAAATACTTGAGTATAAAGAAAAAGCTACTAAGCATATAGCAGCAGGAGATAACTGTAGAATACATTTACAAATTTGAAGAGGAAATGGCAATCATAGAATCATAGAATCCTAGGGTGGAAGAGACATCAGGAGGTCATTGAGTCCAACCCCCTGCCCAAAGCAGGACCAACCCCAACTAACACATCTCAGCCAGGCCTTTGTCAAGCCGGGACTTAAAAACCTCTAGGTATGGAGATTCCACCACCTCCCTAGGGAACCCATTCCAGTGCTTCACCCCCCTCTTAGTGACATAGGTTTTCCTAATATCCAACCTACACCTCCCCCACTGCAACTTGAGACCATTGCTCCTTGTTCTGTTATCTGTCACCACTGAGAGCAGTCCCTCTCCACCCTCTTTGGAAACCCCCTTCAGTTAGCTGAAGGCTGCTGTCAAATCTCCTCCCCCCCCCCGCCCTTCTCTTCTGTAGACTAAATAAGCCTAAATCCCTCAGCTGCTCCTCGTAAGTCATGTGCTCCAGCCCCCTAATCATTTTTGTTGCTCTCCACTGGACTTTCTTCAAAACGTCCACATCCTTTCTGTAATGGGGGGCCCAGAATTGGACTCAATGCTCCAGATGTGGTCTCACCAGAGCCGAATAAAGGGGAATGATCATTTCTCTAGATCTGTTGGCAATGCTCCTCCTAATGCAATACTGTGAACAAAATAACTTAGTGCTGAGTTCGCAGCAACAAAGGGTAATGGTCAGCCAGAAACTGACTATTTGGGTAAATAGACTGATCAGTGTCATTAAACAACATCTAGAGTTAGTTTGTGTTAGTCTCTAGCTGCAAAACCAGTGAGGAGTCCTGTGGCTCTTTAAAGACTAACAGATTTAATTGGGCATAAGCTTTCGTGGGTAAAAACTACTTGGTCAGATGCATCTGACAATGTGGTGCCACAGAACTCCTTGTTGATGAAACAACTTATGGAGATTGGAGAAACCCTGGAACTGAACCCGGGTGCTTCTTTCTTGAATCTTATCCATGTCAGGGGACCAATACCAGCTGTCAACAAGTGTAAAAATCATAGCTTGTGTAGTTTAAAATGTCACATTTAATTTCTTGTGGCTAGATTGTTGAAAAGAACAATAGCAATAGAACTGGGCAGCGAAATATATGTTAATGCAATACCACAGGGAGGGCACCTACTAGAGCAGGCGCTGGCAACCTTTTCAAACCAAAGAGCCAAACTACATCAAAATTCAGAACAAGTGGTCAATTAAGAGCCGTATAAAAATGCCCATTTGCATGACTGAAAATATACAACTTAATATTATTGATAATTGACATAATGATTAATAATAGCATAAACGAAACATTGTACTCACAGACTTTAGTTAATGGGACTTCTGCTGCTGCATCTTTTCTCATGTTTTTTTGAAGTTTATATCATCACTGGTCAAATTCAGCTTTGTGCACACATTCAGGCTGTTTTCTGTCAGTCTTATGGTAGGGGACTGGGGCTGTGGGGGTATGAGGGACTCAGGGCAGGGGGTTCAGGTGTATGATGGATTCAGGGTTGGGTTGTGTGTGGGAGGGCACAAGAGTGTTGTGTAGCCAGATGGGGCTGGCCAGGCTTCATTTTTATATAAAGTAAAATATTATGTTCATCACAAAAAGGTTTCAACATTGTCTTTATTTATGGCAGGTGTGAGGGACCTTTTTTGGGTCGGCGGGCACTGAAATACAGAAGAATCAAGTCAGGGACCACACAAGTGAGAAGCAAAAAAACAAAAATCAACAACTCCCCCCCACAAACCTCCAACTTATACCTCACTCCCCTGGTGCTCCAGCCCCATGATGGGGGGAGGGGCAGGGGGACTGAGGTTCAAGGCCTCAGGCCGGATTTACTCCCCTGGGGTTCCAGGATTAGTAGAATTTGTGCCTCCCCCCAGGCACTGGAGTGGGGCCAAAAATGAGGAGTTAGGTATGCAGGACAGGGCTGCCAGTGAGTAGGTAATGTTGGGGGTGCAGAATCTAGGCGGGAGGTGGGGTGCAGAAAGGGGTGAGGGGGTGAGATTAGGGTGAGAGGTATGGTACCGGCTCAGGCTGGGAGTAGGGTGTCTGGCGAGGGGAAGGGGGCAGGAGCAAGGGAGGATGGAGGAGTAGGTTGGGGGTGGATAGGATGTCTGGCCAGAGGGGAGGTGCTGGAGCAGGCTGGGCAGAGTGTCTGGCCAAAAGGGTAGGGGCAGGAGTAGGCTGGGGGCAGGGTATCTGGCCAGGGAGAGGATGCAGGAGCAAGGCTGGGGTAGGTGTCTGTCCAAGGGGGAAGGGGCAAGAGTGGCCTGGGGGTAGAGTGTCTGGCTGGGGCGGCGGTCAGAAGCAGGCAGGTGGTGTGGGGGGAGGAAGTGTCTGAGGGGGCTGGGGGTTTGGGCATGAGGATCTGGGAAGGGGCACTTACATGTTTTCGTGCCGCTCCCAGGCACCGGAGGCTTTCCCCTCTGCTATTGGAGCAACGAGGAATCATAGAATCATAGAACTCTAGAACTGGAAGGGACCTCGAGAGGTCATCCAGTCCAGTGCCCTGACCTTCTTGGCAGGACCAAGCCCATAGCCAGCAGTGTGTTTTTTTTACTGGTGGTGCACATCCACACATAACCTCAGTGCACATAACAAAATTTATTCTGCACATGTATGGAAAAAATTAGAGGGAACATTGGTCCCAATATATTAGGCCTATTGCCCCTTTAAGGAGATCAACATAGAATCATATGACTGAAAGGGACCGGGGGAGATCATTCAATCCAATCCCCCACACTCATGGCAGGACAAAACACCATCTCAACCATCCCTGACAGGTGTCTGTCTAACCTGGTCTTAAATAGCTCCAATGATGGAGATTCCACAGCCTCCCTAGGCAATTTATTCCAGTGTTGAACCACCGTGACCGTTAGGAAGTTTTTCCTAATGTCCAACCTAAACTGCCCTTGCTGCTCATTGCTTCTTGTCCTATCCTCGGAGGCCAAGGAGAATAATTTTTCCCCCTCCTCCCTGTGACATCCTTTTAGATACCTGAAACCCGCTATCATGTCCCCTCTCAGTCTTCTCTTTTCCAAACTAAACAAGCCCAATTCCTTCAGCCTTGCCTCATAGTTCATGTTTGTCTCCAGGAAATGCGTTTTAAAACTGGAGGGGAGGGGAGAAGTTTTAGGAGCCACCCTGCCCCCAGCACATTCCCATTGGCCGGTTTCTGGCAGAAACCGGCCAATGGGAGCTGCTTATTAGAATAACAAGCAGCTAAGAAGAGTCACGCCCCCCCTCTCCTGGGTTCAGTTATTCATGAAGCACATGGCCAGGCAGGCAGGCAGGCTGGATGGGAAACATTTTAAGCTCTGCAGGCAGGCAGGTTAGTTTGGCAGCTGGCAAGTAAGTCTCTTGGCCACAGCCTGCTTCTGGCACCCCAGCCCTTTCCTGCCCCAACTCTCTGCACCCTCCACTCAACATACCCAAACCCTCTGTCCCCCTCTTGCACCCATACCCCTTTCCAATCTGGCACCCCAATCTCCTTCCCTAGGTCACATCCCAAACCCCTGCACTCCAGTCCCCTGCCCTAAGTCACAACTGCTTGCTTCATCCCAACTCCCTCCCAGACTCCAGTCTCCCTCCTGCATCCCAGTCCCTTACTCCAAGCTCCCTTCTGCACCCAACCTCCATCCCAGACCCTGTATCTCCATTAATAGCATGGAAGAGTGTGGCCCTCGACCACTTTTCAAAATCTTGGAGTGGCCTCCCCATAAAAAATTATTGCCCACCCCTGGTTGAGTGAAATTTTCAAAATCCTCCAAGGGAATTAGTTGTTGCACACTTATTGAGATTCATTGGTAGTGGTTACGTAAGTGCTATAGGCACTTTGGAAAACTTCACCCTCAATTATTTTCTTGGTTTTCCAGTATTTTGAACCTAGACTATTACTGCAAAACCTTTTCTGGAAATGGTCATTTGAATGGTTTAGTAAATGTGCTTCATTTATTTCTCCGTTTCACATTCCAGAACATTAGTTGAATCAGCGGTTAAGCCACAAATGTGAGCAGAAAGTGAACTTCACATTGGCGTGTGCAAGTTTTCACAAAAAAAATAATTTGTTAATGGGAGAGTTCTCATCAGAATACTTTTGCAATTTTACTTGGTTTACCTGACCAATCATAGTTAAGCAGCATGCGTCAAATATGCCTAATGTTTCCACAAAAACTTAATCTGCTCTATTCTTTGTGTCTTTTTTTCTTCTTCTGTATTTGTTTGTTGGTGTTGTCATCAAACTCACATTCATTGAAAATATATGAGTTACTCTGTATTATAGATTTCAGAGGCATAGCTGTGTTAGTCTGTTCCAGTAAAAACAATGAGGGGTCCTATGGCACCTTAAACACTAATAAATCTGTGTGGGCATAAGCTTTCATGGAGTTCTGTATTAGAAGATCAATTGACTCTAAAAAAGAGAAATGGGGATTTTTTATGGAGCTAACTATTTTTTATATTTTATGTTTTAAACCTTTTAAACCTATTTATTAAAAACAACACATTTCTGTAGCTGCAGTAGTTTGGAATTTTGGGCACTTCTGTTTGTTGTGGTTAATTGTCGGTCTTATAAATTAACAAGGCCTGAGACAATGAAGGTAGAGTGTTGCTGGGTTGGGGTCCAGTCCCTGGTGAAAAATGCAGTTCCAGCATATTGGCAGCTAGGCTGCTTGTTATTCATTGTAAGGCATCTAGCTATGGGAGTGTTAGATGTTTGACAGCATTGAATAGATTCCAGTCAGCCATACAAACTACCTCCACTGAAGTGGAAAGGACCATAAAATTGTTTTAGCAACAGCTAATTCTCTTGGGTCTTTTAGGGCATTTTTAACTCTTTGGTTGCTGGTAGAAGATTTGCCATTCAAAAATTAAACATGCTTAAGTTTGTATGGTCTTTTCACTGATTTCACATCTGATCTAACAAATTTTTTGCAGGAGCAAAACCGATATTTGAGAGCATCTCCCACCCATTATTGGAATTATGTAGCATTACAAACTCAAGTGTATTTTCTAATTTCCCCACTAGGAATAGTTTTCAATCTCATTATCATCAAGGAAAGATTCAAGCAGTGGGGATATGCTATATTTCTCTTCAGAGGGTACATCTACACTTGCTCCCTAGTTCAAACTAGGGATGCAAATGTAGGCGACCGAAATTGCTAATGAAGCGGGGATTTAAATATCCCGCGCTTCATTAGAATGATCTCGCCAGCCTGTTACTCCGCTCAACAGCTGATTCGAACCAGGAAGTGCGCGCCAGGATGTGTTAGTTCGAATCAAACCCCTTGGTTCGAATTAACGTTACTCCTCATTTTTTTGGAGAGGACAAGCACATAGTAGAAGCAAGAGAATCCAGCCCTCCCAGATGTTATTGCAGAGCTGCAGAATGAGACTGGTTCAGTCAGCCACCCAGAACCTCAACTGCCATAAACTGGTGTAATCCACTGAAACACCTGCCAAGGGTCTGGGAAGTAAAAGGAGGCCAAACAACACTAAAGAATGTATGGGTGCAGGATTTGTATCTGCTGGGGTCAGGTGCTCAAGTGAGCTTGGGATCATAAGCTGCATGGGGGTGATTCTTCCCCCACTTGTCCCAGCTAACATTGTCACCTGTACCAAAATATTTTTCTTCCATGTAACAGGTTTTTTTAAAATTATTCCATATAATTGGCTGCAAATTGGTTTCCCTCCTGTTTTTCTTTCACTGTCAAGTAATTATGTCAACATCAAGAAATAAAAATTGTCTTTACCAGCAACTGGCCTGCACCTTTAGATGCCAGTGGGAGTTGCTGGGTGGCAGCACATTCTGTGATCTTATAACATGTTGGTATATTAGTATCCTATGGCTCAGGAGCAGTGTTATGTTTGTAGGAGGGGGTTACATAATGAGCTAGGCTGGGTAACATGGTTGTCTGCAGAAGCACCCACCCTGAGTAGTTTGCAGAACCCAATGGATAGTACAATCAGGGCGTGACAGGAGTCAGGAGCACCAGTGGCCTGCAGCTTGCACTGCTGAAGAGCAGCCAGAGGAATCCGATGCAGCAGCATGGAGTGATGGCATGAAAAAGTACTGCAGGTAGTTTGCAGGAGCAAGGGAAATTGACCTGCAAGGAGCAAGAACTGGAGGAGCTGGAAGCCCTGGGGTTGTGGATGAGACCATGGCCCCTGGAGGAAATTGGACGTTTTCCCAGGGAAGGGCTCCCTGTTTTCCCTTCTTCTTCTTGACACAGAAGAAAAAGAGGTAGCTGTAGGATCCTTCCAGGAATAGGAGCCCTGGCACGAATGTGGTGATTGCTCCCTGTCCCATCCAGCTGGCCAGCCTGATTGTCTCGTTACCCCCCATTGTTTTTCTCAAGGGGAACTAATTAACATGTGAGTGATGAGCGTGCAGGCTCACCTTTGCCCAGTCACAAATGTCCCCCCACCTTTTGGGGCTAACAGGGTACATCTGTCAGAGATGGAATCCGTAATATTAAAGCACTAGGCAAAAGGCAGGCAACACACATCGCAGTGCCTAGCTTCTGTAGTCGCCAGCCTGGCCTGCTCACAACCAGCCACAAGTGTGCATGTTGTCCCCAGATGTATTTGTGTAACTGCAGCCTGCCAGTCAAATCCCAGCTGTAACAGCCCTGGAAATACTGCAGGGTAACGGGGTCAAAGTAGATGCTAGCAGTTACTGATGCACCCTGCACTGGGCCCAGCATCCTTAGCAGGGTCAGCTCTGGGCCCCCAGAAGGGGTGAGGCCTCAGGCAGAGGGGTGGGGTTGGGGCAGATCTCCCCGAGCCAGTCATTCATGGCGGATAGCTGAGAGCCCCGGGGCTACAGTGGAGGAAGCTGGGAGCCCCAGGGCTCCTGCAGTGATTTGAAAAACCTGGGCTCTTGGCCACTGCCATGGTGACTGGAAGCCCCAGGCCCTTTTAAATCACTGGGCCCCAAGGCAGCTGTCCCCTTTGCCTCCCTTCCCTCTCAACGGCAGCCCTGCCAATAGGGTCTGTGACAGCACTTTAAAGGGGCAATGAAGTGCTGCCACAGCAGCAGGGCCATCAATGGGGGTGCAGGGGAGCAAAAAGTGGGCTGTGTATAGACTGGTCTGGTGGCCATTTCTTACCTGGGTGCCACACTGGCCCACTTTCACCTCTGGAGTAACCCCAACACACTCCCAGTCTCAGACTCCCCCCCCCCCCCCCATGTGTGTTGTATACTGCCCAGCCAGCCCTCTCCAAGTCAGTCCAAAAATACCACATACTTTCAGCAAGATGACTGACCGAGCTCTTCAGGTCAGAACCCCACCCCTATGAGTCCAACAGCTGTTTCCTTTTGTCTTCTCAGGTGCAGCAAAAGCAATATCCCCTACTATCTTTTTTTGCCTGATTGAGCTTACTTGTTTTGCCTGCCTGCTCTATGACTCAGCTTACTGCTTAAATTAAAATTAAGGCCCATATTCCTTTGTTTACAGCATACCTGTTTGCAGACTTCTGCTTGTCAGGGCTGTGGGATTTTGAACATGTGTTAATAACGTCATACTTTTGTACTTGAAATAATTTCACAGGAACTTTTTAGGGGGAGTAAAACAAAATGCCACATTTATGGACAATGTAACATTATTCTATTATGTACATACTCACACATACGGCCCCCCCCCCCCAATACACACAGACATACACACTGTCTTGTCGTTGCTTAAAGTTACCAGTTTGCTAACATATAACTCATTGGCCAGGTGAGTTAAATGCTAGGGGGAAGGAGCAATGCTCCCATCTTGACAAGACGAGACCTGAAGATTCATACGACACACCCCATTTTTTATAGGACTTGTCTCCTATTCAGGTCTATACATTTTGCTGTGTCAGTTCTTAATCAATCACCATCAGTTTGTGTAACATCAGTTTATCTGGAAATTGTTCTCTTTGTCATCTGACATCAGCATGTTAGTGCCTCCTTCCCAGTGTCTGTCTGAAAAGGGAAGCTTGGTCTTAACTCCAAGGCCGTCTGTATGTCCTGCACAGTCGGCTTTATCTTGGGCTCAGTTGACGCCCCGGAGTCTTCCAACTCCTTCTCCCCTTTCTTCGACCATCTGAACTCTGACACTGCTGAATCTTTAAGTTGCTATCTTTTCTGAACACTCACATTCAAAACTCATTTACACCCCCCCAAAAGAACTACACAGTTGTCACATGGGAAAAGGTATCTATCTACTTCTAATACAAAGCTTCTGTTAGTACAAACTTTTAATCTTTCATAATATTTTCTTTATAACACAATCTGTATTCAGCAACAGTGTGATCATGCTGAATCACAAGGATCCTTCTGATCTCTTTCTGTGCTAACATCACATACAGATAGAAGCAGTTTGCCTGATGTATCTTTATTAAGGGCCTAGAAGACTGTTCTTCTCTGCTAACCAGAGAAGGGCAGCTGTCAGAGTTATAGTTGTTTAACATTTACTCTCACACTGCCATTAAGCATATTACATAAGACATTATAAAACACTGTTGTCTACAATACAGGGAGTTTTATAACTTTATATGCTAAGTTCCCAGACATTTTATCAGGACCAGCAAATTATGAGTTTGCAAATAATACCTTACAAGCCATACCTTGGACAAAGATTATTATACTATGGTGTGAATACAGGGGTGTATTCAGTAGGGATGTGAACAACTAGTTGACACACAAGTCAACTAGTCGCTTCCCCCAACCCTTGCTGCCTCTATCAGAAAGAGGCAGCAAGTGGAGGGAAAGAGGAGGTATTTCAAAGTGACAGCACTGTATGGAGCTTGGGACCAGATCCTGAGCGCCACACGGTGCTGCTGCTTTGAAACATTGCATGCAGTCTGGGGCCAGCTACCCAGAGCTGTGTGGAGCATGGGGCCAGACCCTGGGCTCCATGCGGTGCTGCCACTTTGAAACACTGCAGGGAGCCTGACGTTGGGCTCCCCATGGTGTTTCAGAGTCCCCAACTGACCCCAGGCTCCATGCGGCACTGCTGGTTTGAAACGCTGCGGGGAGCACGGGGGCCTATGGGAGACTGCTTAAGTCTCCCACTGGCCCCATGCTCCCCACAGCACTTTTGCCTCTGAAGTGTAGCAGCAGCCCTGGCGGTGGCACCCTTATCGACTAATCAAATAATTGATGCAAATTGCATTGACTATTCAATTAACCAATTAATTTAAATTTAACATCCCTCATATTCAGTCATACATTCCCACCAGCACATTGGAGCCTTGTTGAATACAAATGGCATAAGTGTTATTTAAATATCATTCCCTAACAACCCCCTGAGATCTCATTTCAAAGTGCAGCTATTCGTTCTTTGTTAAAACTCCATGGGAGTTCATCGGCAGGATTTGTAGTGTGAGCAAATTTAGCTGGATTTGACCCTTAGGATGCAGCTACCGGTCTCTTTGTTTGTTTGTTTGTTTATTTTTGCTGTTCAGGTCTTTGGTGTCAGCTACAGATTCCAAGAGTATTAGAATTGTACTAAACAAAGATATTTCTTTCAGAATCTGCTGAATGCTGACTATTCCGATCTTTAGTTTCTGTGCCTGGTCAGGGATTCTTCCCCTGAATCCGATCTGTGTATTTCCTGACTAAGAATGGGTCATCAGTCAAACAGAAGTGTAATAGGTTGGTTTCATCTGTGCAGCTCTCTGTGCAGACTTAACAGTATCTCATCAAAGGTCCTATGGAACTGTGCATGCCTGCACATGCAAACTGTGGTTGGTATATAATTCAAGCAGCCACACAATGGGCTGAATTCACCTCTGTAAAAAAAAATCTGAGTGTGTCTCCCAAAGCCCCAGACCACAAAGCAGTATTCAGCTGGCACAAACACCAGTATTAATACTGATGTACAAAGGACCGAGAGGTCTGCTCCCTAAGAAGATCCCTATAGTGTTTCTATCAAGGCAGCATGAGGAAATTTTCAAGTGTTCCATGCAGTGTTCCCTCTAAGCTGGGGCAGCACAGTTCCCAGGTGATTAATCAGCCCAGCCTAGTCAGAGGCTCAGGGGTTCGGGTCTCAGAGCTCAGTTCAGGGAGCTGACTGACTGGGCGGGGCTGATTAATCACCTGTGATGCTGTGTTTCCCCCCAGCTTAGAGGGAACACTGATTCCATGTGATGCTGGTGTGTAGGGGTATGGTTAAATACTCCCAATTACTCTATGTGACAACTGGTTGGAATGGTAGTATCAGTCATCCATGGAGCAAGATGGAACAATTGTCAAGACTGTTCAGCTAGAAAGAGTTAACACTGTCTTGGTTTCACTAAGAATCAATTCCTGCAATAGAGACCTAGTGGTCAAAGTATCCATGTCTTGGCTGAGATTCCCTCCATTCCTATGGAAATCGTTTCCAGCAGTGTGAGAAATACATATGTGATCAGCATGCACATATTTCTTGGACTGCATTTCAGGAATGCAATGTGTGTGTATATTGAACAAAAAGAGAGCCACTGTGGAGACAATCAAGGCAACTGATTATCTCCTGGCTTCCAGGATGAAACCTTGATTGACCCGCACTTGGGGCAGTCCGTCCAATGTGCTACTCAGTGCTGTAGGCGGCCATCAGATCAGTAAAGACTGCACCAATTTTCTTTCATGATTCAAATGTACTTTTTTGCGTCTTGAGTTGAGGTTCCTATTCTTGGGTTCATCGTCTCCTCCTGCATCCACCTGGAATGTGATTTGGCCAAGCACTGGCTACCTCCTTAATCTGCATCAGGATTAATGTCTTCACTGATTCATAGGTAATATGCAGCAGGGAACTTAGTTAGTAGTTTTTTGGGGGGAGGAGGGACCTGTCAGTGTTTCCCTAGCTATTTCCAATAGCTATGATCTTTGCTCTGTGACATTTGGGATGCTACAATCCTGAGCACAGTGATTCAGAAATCGAAGATGACAGCTTTTGGTGATTTGCTAAAGTGAGAGAGAAACTTTGTTGTGGATGTCATCTAGGTCAGGAGCCTTGTTTGATTGCAGTTGATTTATCAACAATTACTTGTCTATAGTAAAGCCACTACAGGATCTACTCTCAATTTCTATTGTACTTAATTTCTTGGCAGGTGGGGAAGGGATGGGTCATGATTCAAACACCTGCTCTTCTAGGAAGATGTTGTAAAAAGAAAACATTTTATATTAGCACTTAGAGAATTTTTTTCTGGAGAAACTTGGGAAATTTCTCCTACTATGGTACTTATTGCTTGGCTCTGTTATTGAATAGAGATTCCCAGCATCAGGAAATCATTCAACTGCATGGCTGAAAATTTTGTCTCAATTAGGAGCTCTGCCATTGGCTATCTGCTGGGATGTGATGGAGTTTGCAGTGATTGGGTATTCCCCCTTGCCCAGATTAGAACCTCTGCTCAAACACTTAATAGTTTGCTAGGCTTTAAAACTGTCATGTGTGAAAGTCAAGTTGGAAATGGTTTCTTTCCATCATTCTTGCCTGGTATGATCTAGAAGGTGAAAATGGGTCTCTATTTCTGTTAAAAAACTTCCTGTTCATTCTTGGAGGATTTAAATTCCTGATATTATGTGGCTGTCTCAGATGACCACACAAGAATGAGTTGTTGATGAAATCCCCAAGGTGTAATTTCTTTGCAATGGCCAGAACTTTATTGAAGAAAGCTTGGTAGATAACATTGATATTGTTCTGAATATCTGATTCTGAGTCTTCACCTGGATTGGAACAGATCCCATCTTGCCTTGTGGAAATTTTACCGAGGTTTTGGAAGCCTGCTGTTGTTGCATTTGCATGCCTGTTGTGATCAGGCACAGCCATGCCAAGATCAAGGAAATATGATCTGTGATCATCATAGGATGTAATCCAGCTGGAAAAAAAAGGTCAGAGAAAGTACCCAAAGTCCATCTTTGCTATGGAAAGTGGGTGGCTGCTTAAGATCATATAGAAGCTTTCGTTCAATTGTGAACAGCCACTTCTCTACTCTTACTTCATTTATAGAATTAACAGGCCATCGCCAGTGAGAGTGGTGTGAACTAAGATCACCCCAAAAGATCAAAGGTCCTGAGGAAATGGTTAAGGCAGAAGTTGGCCCATTGGCGGGTGGAAGTTTGTAAACATTGATCAGAGTCAGGTCATTCACTTTTATAGCCTGCCATTCATTAACATCGTTTGGATCAGACTATGAAACAAGTGTGGCTAAAATTCCTTGCTATCCCATATTAGATTGATGGAGGTTAGACCCTAGGCAAACCAGAAATTAATTGATTGTGTGTCAGTAGTCAAGTGTGTTTCCTGAAGCATGACAACATGTGCTTCCTAGCTGAAAGAAGCTATCTATCTTGGCTGCTGAAATTCTCTTGATTTTGAAGTGCAGCACCTTGGGAGCCAATGCCAGAGCTAAGGTTTGTAATGCTGACCCTAACAGGACAATGATTCTATTGGGCTATATTTGTCATTTGCTTTTGTAACCCTTCTGTCGGGTAGGCCCAGCAGCAACTAGGGCCGGGTTCAATATTTAGGGGTCCATCTCACACAGAACTGGCTCGAGCCCCCACCCCACCTGGGAAATTCACACACCCCTGGGTGCCTCTGAGAGGCAATGCTTCCCCGCTCGCAAGCACAGAGTCTGAGTGTAGGAAAGAAACATTTAATGAAACAGAGAGAGAAGTCATATGGCATTAACTTGGGAAAATACCACAAACAGAGTTCATAGCCCAAACCATGAGCTAAGCCCCCCCCCCAGCCAAGAATCACCCAAAGTCCGACACCCCAAAAGTCTCTGTCCCTGGTCAGTGTTGCCCAGAGTCCAAAAGTTCATCTGCAGGGTTTACCTCCCAACCTGGGCGGAAAGGGGGCAGGGGGATTGATAGGGGCACCTTACGTGGTCCGAGGCTGACGTCCCCACCTCTCCATAGGGTTCTCCTGCAGTCTTTAACGCGAGCCACTCCGCCACGCCCCACCAGCTGTCTCGGTCCGCTCCTACCGGCCGCTCACTGGTCGTTCCCCCCGGCCGCTCCGCTGGTCATCTGCTGCCGCTTCTACCGGCCAGTCATTCCCACCGGCTGCTCCGCTGGTCGCATGCCGCCGTTCTGCTGGTTACCTGCCGCCGCTCCTACCAGCTGCTCATTCCCACCGGCTGCTCTGGTGGTTGCCTACCACCGCTCCTACCGGCCACGCCGCTGGTCACCTGCTGCCACTCCTACCAGCTGCCTGCCAGTCGTTCCCACCAGCCACTCCGCTGACTGCTGCCGCTCCTACTGGCCGCCTGCCAGTCATTCCTGCCAGCCGCTTCGCTGGCTGCAACGGGTCTGGCTCCTAGCCAAACCAGTAATTTCGGCTCTTAGTGATTTCAACTCTTTAGCCACCACCTAGACTGGCAAAATATTCCAGCTTCCTCTGGACTAGCAAAAAGACTCCTCATGGAGTCTGCTTTAGGTCTGTCCTTAAAACAAAGGGGGGAAGAGGGACAGGTTGGGCCAGTCTTACAGCTCACACCTGGCAGGTGTGAAGCAGGCTGACTCAAGCCCTTTAGTCCTTCCCCCCAGCTCAGCTGACTCAACTCTGGAAAGGGGGGAGGCTTGTTCCTTGGAGACCTCTTACAATGATGGTGTCTCTCCTGCAAGCACTGATGTCATGTTTTACAGTTCCCACATTTAGGGGTAGCATGATTTGTGACCCCCCACAACAGCCCCAAATTATTTACAGTACACCACATTCCATTCCAACACTGATCCTCCATCAGCCCTGGCTGAATTGGATTTACATAGCCACACCTCATATTCCCTCCCCCTCCTGGCATGAGCTGTATTTACATATCAACAGTTAACAGTTAATTATCTTGCAGAGCTAAACAATTTGAGTGAGCATACCCACGCCCAGGGCAGCTCTCTCCTTTTAGCTGGCTGATAACAAGCAGTAGTTCAGCCCCTGCTTACACTTTTATGATGAGAACTTGAGCTCTGATTCTGCCTTTTATCTGTTAGCTTCATTTTTGCTACTGACAGACCCGGGGGAAGGCTCCACATTAGGTGGACTTGCTCCCCCCCTATGATTAGAAAAGGGATACGATTTTAGAACCACCTTTCTTTAAGGACAAAAGGAGTAGGGTGAGCAAGAGGAAGGCCAGAGATGAGCTGTTGCTGGCAGCCTTGGCAAAAGGGTAAATGGACGATGAAAAAGTTTGGAATATAAAAGAAAATGTGGAGTCACTGGCATAGAGGTGGTGATCACAGCTATAATATAGCTGATGAGCTCATCTGAAGTGTAGATAGAAAAGATGAGAGGAAAAATTCTGATGGGATGTGAACAGCACGAGAAAGAGAAGCCACTAAAGAAGATACTAAAGTGATAAATGGAGAGAGAAAAGAGAACCAGAAGAGCAGAGTCACAAAAGCCCAAGGGCTGAGGAAAATGGAGTGACAGAGTAGAGTGAGGAGGAGAAGAATAAAGAAATAATTATTTATAGCTGGTATCCTTGAGGAGGGCACTTTGCATGGAATGAAAAAGAAAGAAAACTGGATGACAGATGTGCAGGAGAGAGTGAGCTAGAAAGAAAGTCAAGTCCATGAAGATAGACTGTACATTTAAGAAGTTGAGGGACAGAGGAACTGAGGGCCATAGGCAGGGTATGTGATAGAGAGACAATGGCGAAAGAGGGAGCGTTGTTCTTTTAAGGGAAGCCATAACATATATGAAGGAATGAAACTGCGAGGGGGAGGTTCATTACCTCAAATAACTAACTTACACCATATTGTTATGGCAGATGTCAACACTGCCCAGATTAGACACTCACTATCTGCCAAGTTACTTTTCTTAGTTTTCAAGAGTTTTGTCTTTGAAGAAAAGCTCGATAGTTGTTTGTTAGGTTTTGCAATAGTCCTTTGTGGCAAACAGTGGGAGACCTTGCTGTCCATCAATGGCTATTAGCCAGAATGGGTAGGAATGGTGTCCTAGCCTGTTTGTCTGGAAATGGGTGACAGGGGAGGGATCACATGAGGATTACCTGGGGCATCTGGTATTGGCCACTGTCGGCAGACAGGATACTGGGCTAGATGGACCTTGGGTCTGACCCAGTATGGCCATTCTTATGTTCTTATGATTTTGTACATCTTAATTGCAGAGACTAATAGCCATTGATGGACCTAACCTCCATGAAACTGTCTAGTTCTTTCTTGAACCCTGATAAAGTCCTGGTCTTCACAACATCCTCTGGTAAGAAATTCCACAGGCCGACCATGTGCTGTGTGAAGAAAAATTTCATTTTGTTTATTTTAAACCTGCTACTTATCAATCTTATTTAGTGACCTCTAGTTCTTGCTGGACCCCTTGCTGGACCCTTGAGCAAAGTGTTGGGGTCCCAGCTCTGCACTCCTGGATGGGGTGGGGCCTCAAGCAGAAGGGGAAGAGCTGATGCTAGCCTCCCCCATACAGCCCTTTAGCACCTCCCAGCGATTTAAAGGGGCTGGGGCTCCAGCTACCACCATTGCCACAGTAGCATCAGTGGTGGCCAGGAGCCTCAGGCCCTTTTAAATTGCCGGGCCCTGGGCCAGTTGCTCCCCTCTACTGTCTCCCCACCCCAATCTCCCCATTTCCCAGGTGACTTGGTGGGGGCTCAAGCCAGTTCTGTGTTGGGTCAATAGAAAGGAATCCCTAGGTGTGGAACCTGGCCGTAGCTCCTGCTGGCTCCACTGGGCAGATGAGTTACATTTCAATCAGACATGTAGAAAAATTGTGATAAATGTAGGTAGAACTACCAGTGTTCCCAGTTTATGTTCATAGACTTACCCACTTTCCATGTGATTCTTCTCTAGAAAATGCATCCCCCTTATCCCAGATTTATGAAGAGCTTAGTTGTAAAAGTGTTAGTTAGATGAACATAAGGCATGGTACTCAACCCTTTAGATCTATACAGCCCCCACAGCTCATTCCCTGTGGTTGCCCATCTCTCTCCCCAGCACCAATGGAACTCAGTGCAAGCACCATTATGAAGATTTCCTCTCCTAAAACCCCCTTCCGTGAGTTATGCATAACATAATATCAAAAATGAGATCAGTTTTAAACACGTATAGCAGCACTCAGTGCATGATTCTGCAGTGAATAGTGACTATGTAAAAATGGTGACATTTTACTTTTCAGTGTCCGGTTTACTGACATTAGTTACAAAATAAGTTTTTGCTCCTTTTTAGTTTTTACAAGTCTCTTGTCCATGGGCCAACGCTGGTGTGATTGAATGAGCTGAATTCTATTTCTCCATAGAAATCAGCAGTGACATTTTTGCTAAGTTCCATTCAGTTATATGTGTGCAAACCTACAAGCCACTGAGACAATAGCTTGTAGACTATGATGGTGTACCAATGTTACTGACCTGCTTGAAGGATCTTCATTACTGACTCAGGGTAGGAAGGAGGACTCGTGGATTAGGCAGTAGATTGGGGTTTAGTTCAGTTACCAGCTCTGCTGGACCTTTTGACCTTGGGAAGTTACCTAATCTATTCTGTGCTTCAGTTCACTGTCTATAAAATGGGGGCAATGCTGCTTTGCATCACAGAAGTATTGAGGATAGAAATGCATTAATTGATGAGGACAATATAAGTATCTAGATAGATAAATATGATGTGGGAGCAGGATACAACCCAATTTTACATTTAGAGCCTAGATTGAATATTCCAAGTTGAGCCTTAGGAAAAGAGAACTTTCTTTTAATGGGTAAGATGAGATCACTTGGTTTGGAAATCATTGAGAAAAGATAAACATAGAAACTAGTGCTGACTGAAAATTTTTAGTTTCTCTGGAAAAAAACACTGCTAGGTCCAGGAACCACACCCAAGCACACCAAAAAGTTTGTTATCTAGAATCAGGCACACACAGAGACTACAGAATGTTCTCTGAGGAGAAAGTCCAGGTTATACATTTTTAACATCGAAAAACACTTTCCTCAAACAAAGGAACTCAACCAGAGAAGTTGATTGCATGATAGAGTGGGCCTCCCAAATCCTCCCACACCTGTTTAATATAAATATAAAGAAAACCGTCTCTGACTGTACACCCATAGTTGTCACCTACCACCTCATGGTGGAACCTCAATGGGGTATCATCAAACAACTACAACCCATACTCTCAGGGGACTCCACCAGGAAAGAAATATTTCCTGAAACCCCTCTTCTGGTCTTCAAATACCCCCCAGCTCATCATGAGAAGCAGCCTCCCCACAGACCAAGACCCACCAGCTCAAAAACACATCAGGCCCTGCCAGAACAACAGAGTCAAAACCTGCAAACATATCTCAACTGCAACAATGGTCGACACCCCCAGTTCCCAAAATACTTCTCAAGATCCCTGAGACCTAAGCCATGTGTAACATGGCACTGAATGCCTCAATAGCAACTATGTGGGTCAAGCCAGACAATCCTGGCAAATGAACTCGCATAAGGTGTTTTTATTAGGGGTATTAAATATTGGTTAATTGAATAGTCAATTAACCTCATAAATTCTTATCGGTTAGTCGACTTAGTCTATAGTCCCTGGGCTACCCCTGTCCGGGGGGGAGGGGTCTGAGTTCCCGGACCCAGCACGAGCTGAAACTGAGCCAGCACTGAGAACTAAGGCTGCTGTAACCCAGCCACTTAGGATTCTGCATTGTGGAATGTCAGGTAAGAAGAACTTACTTTTGTTGCCTTCCCAGGTTGCTTTGAGCATATGTGGGGTTGTCTGTTGAGCAGGGATATGTTGAGTAAGGCTGATGCTTGGGTTGTGAGAGTACTGGCCAAAAATCTACTGTACAAAGCTGCAGGAGAAAGCAGAAAGGAGACATCATTCATGCTATGGAGCAGCAGCAGAGTCTTGAATATCCTTTCTACAATACCTTGCCTTCCTGCAATCCATGTAGTAGCTGGTTCTGCTGCTCTGCCTCTTGGCCTGTCTCCAGACTTCTTGAATTACAATTAATATAGAATTATGTAGAAAAGTAGAGCGTAATTATAAGGCAGATGCAGAAAGGGCATTTCATAGAATCATAGAGTCCTAGGGCTGGAAGAAACCTCAGGAAGTCATCGAGTCCAGCCCCCTGCCCAAAGCAGGACCAATCCCAACTAAATCAAGCTGGGACTTAAAAACCTCTAGGGATGGAGATTCCACCACCTCCCTAGGGAACTCATTCCAGTAATTCTCCATCCTCCTAGTGAAATAGTTTTCCCTAATATCCAACCTAGACCTCCCCCTTCAACTTGATACCATTGGGTACTGAGGAATAACAGTTAATTCAAAGGAGGGGTTTTGGATCGGACTACCGCGTCTACATGCGGCAAGTTAAATTGGGTGACCGGCACTTTAAAATGGCAACCGGCCGCGAATATGCTAATCAAGTGCGGGATATTAAAATCCCGCGCTTCATTAGCAACTTCGGTAGGCTTCATTTGCCTCCCTAGTCCGAACTAGGGGGCAAGTGTAGACATACCCATTGCTCCTTGTTCTGCCATCTGTCACCACTGAAACCAGCCTCTCGCCATCCTCTTTGGAACCTCCTAAGAGGGGCTGCTGTCAAATCCCCCCTCACTCTTCTCTTCTGTAGACTAAATAAGCCCAAATCCCTCAGCCTCTCTTCATAGGTCATGTGCTCCAGCCCTTAATCATTTTGATTGCCCTCCGCTGGACCCTCTCCAATGTGTCCACATCCTTTTTATATTGGGGGGGCCAGAACTGGACACAGTTGTGGCGTAGTGGGGGTGCTGTCTGCTCTGTGACCCGGGGTCCCCCTGTGCTGTGATGGGAGATTCTCACTGACTCTCCCAAATGTGTATTAACCCAGACACCCAGGCTTAGCCTCCCAGGGAGAGAAAAAGGAAGGAGGGCGGAGACCAGCACCTGGCTGGGGGGCAGGGCTGGAGGAGAGTTTTTAGGTTTCTGTCTGGTATCGTGGAGGAAGCAGCCTAAGGAAGGGGCTGGGATTTAGGGGCCCAGTCTCCCCCATCTCAAGGGGGGCTGAGGCATCCTAGGCCTGCCCCGTAACCAGATTACATCTATGCTGTGCTGTATCCTGGAGAAGCAATAAACTCCCTCTATTCTACTGGCTGGTGGAGTCTGTTCGTGCCACTACGGGGGTGCAGAAGGCGGGGCAACCCCGATGCGCCGCTACAACAGTACTCCAGATGTGGCCTCACCAGTGCCAAATAAAGGGGAATAATTACTTCTCTAGATCTGCTGGCAGTGGTCCTCCTAATGCACCCTAATTTGCCATTAGCCTTCTTGGCTATATATCCATCTTCTCATCCACTGTAATCCCCAGGTCCTTTTCTGCCGAACTGCTATTTAGCCAGTCGTTCCCCAGCCTGTAACAATGCTTGGGATTCTTCCATCCCAAGTGCAGGACTCTGCACTTGTCTTTGTTGAACCTCATCAGATTTCTTTTGGCCCAATCTTCCAATTTGTCCAGGTCACTCTGAACCCTTTCCCTACCCTCCAACATATCTATATCTCCCCTTAGCTTAGTGTCACCCACAAACATGCTGAGGGTGCAATCCATCCCCTCATCCTCCAGGTCATTAATAAAGATGTTGAAAAAACCAGCCCTAGAACTGATCCTTGGGGCACTCCCCTTGAAACCAACCGCCAACAGGACATCGAGCCATTGATCACTACCCGTTGAGCCCCACAATCTAGCCAGCTTTCTATCCACCTTGTCCATTTATCCAGTCCGTACTTCCTTAATTTGCTGGCAAGAATATTGTGGGAGACCATATCAAAAACTTTGCTAAAGTCAAGGTGTATCACATTCATTGACTTCCTCATGTCCATAGAGCCAGCTACCTCATCATAGAAGCTAATCAGATTGGTGAGGCATTTCCCCCAGTTCAGTTTATGTTACTTAGATGTTTCCAGGAGTCCTCTTGGGTAGGGAGTGAAGAACCCCCAGTGATGTCATTCCTGGCCTTAGATAGGTTTAGCATATGGTAGGAACACTTTGTTTCAAAACTTGGTTCTGAGACCAGTTTGTGGAAAAATACAAACATCCCAAAATGGAGGCCAGAGTCATGTGGTTTGGTCACATGCCCTTGCACTATTATAGAAGCCATTGGTTACAGGCTGGCCTAAACATTCATGGGAAGGTTAAGCTTTTCCAGGGATCTTTGTCTTCAATCATGGGCCACCAGCACTTTACTGTTGTACTAGAAAAGCTAATTGTGGGTGTCACCCACAGTAAGCATGGCTGAAATATAGATACATAGTTAATATTTGTAACTTTAGTTACAAAAATGATACGTGCATACATATAGCATAATCCAGGAGCTCCCAGCCTTTTCGAGGATACAGACCCCTTTTTAATCTATTAACATTTTACGGACCCCCCAGCAATATAGCTGTGCCTATAGCCTGCACGTCCCTCAGCCTGTGTTGCTTCCTGAGCGGCGTCCCTCAGACCACTGGGGAACCAACGTGAGGGATTTGCTGGCTACTAGCATGGAGCCTCTCAGTACTAACAACTAGCAAGCCCCTCAGCTCACACTGCTTCCTGAACCGCGGGAAGTAATGCAGGTTGAAGAATGTGTTGGCTGAGAGAGGCTCCACGCAGACCGCCTACAGGACCACTGCGGACCCCCCGGGGTCTTTGGATCACAGATTGGGAACCACTGGGATAATCAAATTCAGTAAATCATAGGGTATGTCTACACAGCAAAGTTATTTCAAAATAACTTTCCTAGCGTCTACACAGACAAACCGCTATTTCGAATTAATTCGAAATAACGGAGCACTTATTTTGAATTTGGTAAACCTCATTCTATGAGGAATAACGCCAAATTCGAAATAGCTATTTCAAAATAAGTGCTGTGTAGACACTTATTTCGAAATAAAGGGCTTCCAGCCTTCCCAGGGTGCCCTGGTGGCCACTCCAGCCTCAACCAAGAACACTCCACTCCCTCCCTCCTCCCTGGAGCCTTAAAGGGGTAGACTCTGGCCACAGTGCCTGTGCCAGCTCCAAGCCTGCCAACCCAGAGCCAGCAGTCACTGCCCCTGACCCAGGAGCCCCAAAACACGAGCCAGCAAGCCACTGGCAGCCAGCCCTCCACTGCTCCCCAGGAGCAGTCTACCACCTCCCAGGAGCCTGACAGGGCCTGGAGAAGGCAGGCGCCTTCCTGGTCCAGGGTGGAGATCATGGACCTTATTCAGGTTTGGGGGGGATGCCCCTAACATCCATGATCTCCACACTAGATGGAGGAACGCGGCCGTCTATGGCATGATAGCTGCCAGCCTGGCCACCAAAGGCCACATGCGAACCCAAGAGCAGGTTTGCATGAAAATCAAAATGGTCCGGCGAGACCCCCAACCCTGAGCCCTGAGCTTCCCCTCCCCCTTCTTCCCTTTGCTTCCCCCTTCCAGCTCCCTCCTCCTAGGTTTTCCCCTCCCCTCTCCCACCCTCTCTTCTCCCCTCTGCCGCCTCCTTTCCTCAGTCTCACAAGAGTTTCATTCCCCCCACCCCAATTTTGTTAAATAAAGAGAATTTGTGTTCATGAAAATACGTGTCTTTTATTTGACATCAGGAAGGGGGGTTAGGGAGGGGTAAGTGGAAGGACTTGAGGGGGGAATGAGGCACAAGCCCCCAGTGGGGCAGACCAGGGAGGCTTAGTGCTCCTCAGGGTGGAAGCTCTCCCGCAGGGCCTCCTGGATACTGACAGCCCCCCGATGGATCTCCCAGATGGCAGCCTGCAGAAAGTGTAGCCAGGCTCACAGCAACGCGTCCAAGAGAAGCACCAGAGTGCCCAGGGGCGCCCCTGGCTCCATGTTGCAGAGTGCTGTGATGTCCCAAGTGAGGGCAACCAGAGCACGAGAGACAAAATGCTTTGCTGTCCCTCATTGAGGTAGGCAAGCAAGCAGGGAAACCTGAGAACTGGCTGTCTGGGGGGGGAGGGGAAGGCTTTCAGCACAGACCTCCATTAGCCGCAGGCAGCAGCCCCACGCAGTAAGTCCTGACCTGCTGCCCTGCCGGAACTGGTTCTGGCCAGCCTTAAATGCGATTCAGAGTCCACTCAGTGTGGATGCACTATTTCGAAATAGCAAAATGCATTTTGTGTGTAAACGCGTTATTTCGAAATAAGCTATTTCAAAATAACTATTTCAAAATAAGATATTTCAAAATAACGCTGTAGTGTAGACATACCCATAGTGTTTCCAGTGACACTTCACATGACCCACATTGTACAAAAGGCATCATAATTATGCCATAATCATATCACAATATCACTGTGAAGAATATGGATTTCAGAGTCATGGGTCCTTTGCCTCAGAAACAGAAGATGTACATCTTTGCATCACTCTGACAGCATAAAGAAACCTTAAAGTGGATGTAAATTACATTTATACCTACTTGAGCAGTGTAAAATCACCTCAGCAAACAGAATCCAATCCAGAGCCCACAGTCTTTAAAAGATTGGGCTCATTCATGAAAAAGTAAGCACACCTCAAGT
Source organism: Pelochelys cantorii (assembly GCA_032595735.1). Taxonomy (NCBI): domain Eukaryota; kingdom Metazoa; phylum Chordata; order Testudines; family Trionychidae; genus Pelochelys; species Pelochelys cantorii. The sequence goes on from CM064335.1 coordinate 47,008,086, forward strand.
TAAAGGACTTGCTTGCATGAAAGTCTCAGCTGGCACTGTTTTGCGGGGGTCAGTCTGCAAGGTGGTGATCACTCTGGCGCTGATCCAACAGAGCACTTATGTAGAAGCTTAGTTTTACGTCTTGTGAGTTGCTCAATTGGCACTCAGCTGGCTTGAGCTGAAAATCCTTAGCATTACAAAGGGAGTCTGACACAGATGACTTACTCTACTGGGTCACAGCCAGTCGTTGCTCCTCCCTGGAATGGGCTGGGATTCTAAGTTACAGAAGCTAGACTGATCCCCTTGTGACTGCCAAATGAGCAGGAGATTGCTGAAATACAGCAAGGTCTAGCTATACTCCTCAATGCCCTTAGCCTGCCAGGAATGCCCTGTATCTGGGGAGGCAAAGGGGTAGCAGTGGTGTTTTTACACCACACAGCCATGTCTCTTCACCCGGACAATTCCTGCCCCATTGCGGCAGTTCTCTATCCCCTTTGCATCAGTTGTGCCCCTCTGCTTCCCTAGTTAAAATCCAGTCATTAACCACTCTGTGTGGATATTTGTGCATGAGGAATAAGCATGTGATATCAAAGAGTCCCCCCCTACAGGAGGAGAAGGGAGCAAGTGGAAGGGCTAGCCTGTCAATTAGCTGTCAAATGTTCAGGCCTTGTCATGGTGGCTTGGGCTATGTGGATACTTCATGACTTGGCTGGTGAAAAAGCTGATTTTTTTCTTTTCCTAGTGTTGTTCTTCCAGAATACCACTTCACCTGTTGTTGTTTTTAACTAAGTCATAGGAAATCTTTTTGGAAAAACAGAGTTTTAAGCTTAATTTAGGTAAAGTTTTAATTTTAAAAATTGTGATCAAAATTACACAAGTGGCTACGCTGCTTCTTTTTGCACAAAAACCCCTTGAGCAAAAAGAAATGGCAGAAAATATGCTAATGATATTGCGAATTATACTAATGAGCCCCTCATTAGTATATATTCTGCCGCAAAAACTCACAGTGTAGAAGAAGCCTTATATGCCTAGTGTGGTGTGTGTGTTCCATTCAAAGATCAAGACATAGCAATGTTTTTTTTGTTTTACGTGGTAACTGCATATGTATTTTGTGGTTTTGTATGTATATACAATATATAGAGAGAATGAAACCTAATTCTTCTGTCATATACATTGTGAATAGTCATCCCCTTGGGAAATATTTCTTTTTCATAGTATAAAATTAGTAGCCTGATCTTCAATCTTTCTTTGTTCCTCTTCATACGTTTTGTGCTATTACAAATACATTGGTATTTAATATGTTGATTTTTTTTTCAGAAATTGATTTAGTTTTGGCATCTACTATAATTGTGCCATGTAGCTACATTTATAAGCAGTGGGAATCTGTCTTCTAGCTTGTAATTTTATACTGGTCTGCAATATAATTTTTCAATTACGTTATCTTAGATGCTTTGTTTGGTTGATATATTATGAGACATCTAGCTTTCATAAGGTATTTGTGACAAAACAAGGCTACACTTTTCTGCTTTACATGATATTCCTGAACCACCATTCCTGTGAAATGATGAATCTTAACTGGCATTGAACTAGCATGGAAGTGAATTATCTTAAAGACACTAAGGCTTCAAATGTATAAAAATACATTTTCCTGGAGTGTATCCCAATGGAGAAAAGTGGCAAAGAAAATATTTGGAACAAAAGGTTAGTTCTGATTCGGTAGACATGTTTAGCATTGCAATTACAGTTACCTCCCATGTTGCATAGTAATGAGAAGAGAACTTGGTGAGAAAGCTTAAACTGCTGAAGACCATTCTTTCACAAATAAATTTTTTTAGTAGGCCACTGCTGAAAATTGTAAGATTATACCTCTGAGTATAATCTTTTTCCACTTAAACATTCTCAAAACTTCTAAATTCTCTCAAATAAAAGTAACAACCTTTTAAATAGGATATACATTTTATGTCAAGATAATGCTTTCTAATGTAAATTATATAAAGAAATAATAGCCTTTGGAAAAGGAAAGTGATATTACTGTGAGGAGCATAGCTAAATACCTGCTTTTCTTTTTTTATTGTTACTGTTGATGTCTGCATCCCTTTTCCCTCCAATCTTGAATTTTCTACAGCTTCTTACCTACAATCTAGAATCCTTTTTTTATTCTCCCGACATCTTTCATAAATAAACTTCCATGCTCCATTCCTATATCATAAAACATGTGTAGTTATATAGTTCAAATTGACAACAACTTTCTCATTTGGAATGTTGAAAAATAAATTGCATTAGCTCATGAAGAGGATTTGTCTGCTAATCCAATGTAAATGTATAAACTTTTAATTTGTCATCTTTTTCTGAACAAAGAAAAACACATGTCGTATTTCAGGATTGTCAGCCTATTAGTTACTGCAATAACAGGATCCATGGTTATGTTTTGTAATTTTGTATCTTTGTCTTAATGTGAACACAAAATCAAGAGTAATTAGTAGATTTTCTGAAAAACTTTTCTAAATGGTTCTTGTAGGAGCATAGATACAGTGCCAGAGTGATTCACTAGAAATGGACGTAGCATGAATTTCCAGTGTAGCCACTTAAAATAGGGCCCAGTAGTACTCCAAATGATATCAGTGGCAAAAGTCCCATTAAATTCAAGGGCTTGAGATTTGAATTCTTAGGGCTTGTCTACGCTACTGCTTCAGTTGATGTAATTTACATTGCTCAGGGGTTTGAAAAAGCTATCCTCTTGGGCTATATCTACACTACAAAAACCCCTTGTGCAAAAATGGATTGGAAGAGAATATGCAAATGAAGCATGAGAAAATGCTAATACATGCTTCATTTGCATTGCCTCTTCCAGCAAATCTTGCAGTGTAGACGTAGCCTTGGAGTGATGTAAGTTACGTTGACTTAAAGAGGTGATAATGCCATGTTATGTTGAGAGGAGACACTCTCCTGCTGACATAGGTTCTGCCTCTCAGTGAGGTGGAGTAATTATGGTGGCAAAAAAGCACTCTGATGTCGACATAGTGCATCTTCATCAGACATGCTATTGATGCAGGTTAGCCAATGTAGTGCTGTCATGAAGACTAGCTCTTGGAAGGGAACATACTGTCTAGTACATTTCTGTACTGAAAGTAACTTGCATTCTTCCTTGTGGTGTGTTGTGGGTACTAAGGAGTGTATAGAAGTCAAAGAGTGCTTATATTTGTAAGTAACCAATTATTTGTGATGTGTTTGTGAATTCTTTTTTTTTTTTTTTTTTTTAATAAAACAGTGGCTTTGGGAGATATGACATTAACTTCTTATAGATGAAAACAACAAATGGTCTGGTAGCACTTTATAGACTAACAAAACATGTAAAGTGCTACCAGACCATTTGTTGTTTTTTTCTGTAACAGACTAACTTGGCTACCCCTTGAAGCTTCTTATAGATGAGTAGAGATGGTTGAGAGATTTCCATAAAAAGATTTTCTCGTTGAAAAATTACTTCTTTCCAACAACAAATTTGTATTATGAAAAACTGTTGTCTTTTAATTTTCGTGAAAGATTTTTGCCTTAAAAAGTATTGAAAACATTATCAATATGGTTTTCAATTTGTTTTCTACACCGAGAACTGTATTGCTTAGGCTTTTCTTGCAAGACCTACTGTCTCTTGAGAAGTTCCCAAGCCAGATTCCTGGAACCTTTAATATTTTGAAATAAATTAGTAAATAAACCCATGACAAAGCAAGTTACGTCAGTTTCCGTAAAAACCTTTTTTAATGAAAACTGTTGAAAACCTGGGAAAGTCCTGCTAAACATACCAGTAATTAAACCAGACTCAGAGTCAAGAGTGCTTCCCGCATGTCTGCAAAGCGTAAAGCAATATTCAGTCAAGTATCACTGTTACCTCTGTGGGGATCAGGGAAGACTGATTGCATTATGATTATCTTGGGTGTAATTGCCGAAGTTTCTTTTTAATGATACTCAATTTGCAAGTGAAATAGATGCAAGTCATGGGTGGCTGGGGTGGAGGGATGAATTTTGTTCAGCATAATGAAGGAATAACTCTATTGTTAAACTGTTGATGAGGAAGACCAGGAAACCTTTGGGAGAAGCATGTGTGTATCCTGATTTGGGTGTTCACTCTTATGGCCAGTGAATTCTTTCCTCTCCTGGCTTTGTTTCCAAAATCAAATGTCAGGGAAGAACACTGGTCCTGTGGCATTTATCCTCTTTTATCTTTGTAATTTGTTCAAATCATATTTTAAAAGGGCATCGTAAATTAAATGTTTGCATTTGTTTTGTTTTTAATTCCGCTTTGAGCTTATTTCTCACATGATGACCCTATCATTTCCTTTCACACAGGACAGTAACAAAGTATGTAAGTTATATATGGGCAGTTTGTCAATTCTAACATAAATAGCTATTTTGCTTTCTCCAGCTAAAAACGGATCTACCATTTTTGAGTATTAGCCAGCATCTTAACTGTCTATGTTTTGGATCAGGTAGCTGGTGAGTTTGTAAATAACTGCATGACCCCTGATTGTTCCCTTAATGACAAATCTCGATCTTTCCATTGCAAAGTGTTGCACTGAGATCTCGAAGGGTACGTCTACACTAGCCCCCTAGTTCGAACTAGGGAGGCTAATGAGGGCGACCGAAATTGCTAATGAAGCGCGGGATTTAAATATCCTGTGCTTGATTAGCATAATCCCAGCCGGTCGCCATTTTGGAAACTGACTAGCCCAAAGTAACTGCCCGCGTCTACATGCGGCAGAGAAGCGGGATTCCGAGATAAGCCCCTTAGTTCAAATTAACTGTTAAACTTCATTCCACAAGGAGTAACAGTTAATTCAAACTAAGGGGTTTATCTTGGAATCCTGCTTCTCTGCTGCGTGTAGACATGGGCATTTACTTCAGCTAGTCAGTTTCCAAAATGGCGACCGGCCAGGATTATGCTAATCAAGCACGGGATATTTAAATCCCGCGCTTCATTAGCAATTTCGGGTCGCCCTCATTAGCCTCCCTAGTTTGAACTAGGGGGCTAGTGTAGACGTACCCAGACATGCAGATATTCAGATGATGTTACAAAAAAAAGCAGGAAGTGTGTGATTTCATGGGAATAATCTTTACAAATATTGAAGGAAACAAACACCAAACCTGTTTGACCAAATATGATAAGCTAGCTTTCATTCATTTGCAGAAGTGTGCTATATTTGATAATAATTTCATTGCAGCAGTATTTGTACATCCTAAACATAATGGACTGTATCTTCTGCTGGAGGAAATCTCTGTAGTTCCAGAGAGTTTGATAGAATTAAACCAATTTACACCACTTGAGGATCTGGCCCTACACATCTTCCTGCAGTGTTTTTACAGGAAATCGTTACAAATTACATTTTGCTGCCTCTTCAGCTGGTGTCACTCTGCATACATGCCTAAAAGAAGCTCCCTTAACATGGGATTAAGGATGGCTTTTAGTCATGTATTCTACAAAGGCATGTTTTAAATTTTGTGCTGTTACTCGAGCAACTGCAACAGAATCACTCAGAATGATGAATTAAGATTTTTGGATATCTACAAAAACATTACAGGAATAAAAATTATTTTGAGATCAAAACTCTGCAGAGTACTTTCTGTTTCCTATGTCTTGTTGAATTTCTCCAAAATCTTGCAGTAGTCACAGAGCAGAGAATAGATACATTCCCAAAGAAATAGCATTTAAAAACTTAATCAGTTACAAGCATTTCCACTCTGACATTGATAGCCTTTACCCAGGATTCAGATTCCTAAACAGAAGCAAATTCTATATTTTTGTTAATCATATACTTTGCCTTACCCTACTCTTACTTGTATCCATTAGAGCAAGTGGAGATTTCTCCTCCTGAATATTTCTTCAGTTAAATTCACCATGACATTTTCCATACTGACTTGTAGAAGGGATGTGCATGAGCCCTTCAAAATGAGAGAATTTAGAACCAACACATTTTATACTTTCAGATTCATTCTGGGCTATGGAAAACTTAATCTTGGTTAATGGGTCCTTCTTCCATTGATGCTTATGGTACAAGGAATTACTGTAGATCAGTTTATTAACCTTGAGTGCATGTCTCTAGCTCAGGTGTGGGCAATAATTTTTGTTGGGGGGCCACTGCAAAATTTTGGAACGTGATCAAGGGCCGCACTTTTCTGTGGCGGGCATGCATGGTCTAAGATGGAGGTTGGGTGCAGAAAGGCTCATGAGGGAAGGGACTGGGGTGCAGGAGATGTTGTAAGGTCTGGGAGGAGTTTGGGTGAAAGAGGAGGTTGTGACCCGGGTCAGGGGATTGGGGTGTAGGGTCAGGGAGGGAGTATGGGTGCAGGAGAGGTTTCTGGCCCGGGGAGAGGAGCTCTAGAAGGAGGTGCAAAGTCTGGGAGGGAATTGTGACCTGGGAGAAGGGGAAAAGGGGTGCAGACTATGGAGGGTTTGGGTGGTGACCCGGTGCAGCAGATTGGGGTGCAGGATCTGGGAGGGTGTTTGGGTGCAGGAGAGGATTCTAGCCTGGGGGAAGAGTGAAGGAGAGGGTACAAGGTCTGCAGGCCCGGCCAAAGGGTTTGAAGGGCCCAAGGCAGGACACTGGGAGTGGGGCCCGGGCGGTGGATGGTGAGTATTCAGCAGAGCGGGGACCCGAGAGCACGGGGCCCCGAGAGCACGGGGCCCCGAGAGCACGGGGCCCCGAGAGCACGGGGCCCCGAGAGCACGGGGCCCAGGGCATTTGCCTTGCTCGCCTTGTCCTAGGGCCGGGCCTGAGGGTCTGGGAGGGAGTTGAGACCTGGGGAACGGGGATGTAGAGGGTTTGGACGGTGACCTGGGGGAGGGAGTTGGGATGCAGGAGAGGCAGAGATGCCAGAGGCAGGTTCTGACTGGGAGGCACTTACCTAAGCCAGCAGCTCTTCAGCACCCTCAAGGCAGGTTGGGCTCCCTGCCTGCTGCAGTTCCAGATCACTTTAAACTGCAGGCTTGTTCCCTCCATGTGGCTCTCAGCTCTGGGAAGGGAAAAGAGGCTTGTGCTGCCCCCATCCCCAGGCCAATCACTCAGCTCCTATTGGCTGGTTGTTCCCAGCCAGTAAGAGCTGAGAGATTGGCTGGGGTCAGTTCCTATTGGCCGGTTCTTTCCTGCCTATAGGAGCTGAGGATTGGGCTGGGGGCCGGGAGATCACACAAAGCCTCCACCTCCCCACAGAGAGAGAGCCGCACTGGCTGCACTTTAAACCTCAGCAGCTGCGTGCCTGAGGGTCCTGGCAGGGTGGTCCACGGGCCGAATCCGGTGGCTTGGAGGGCCGAATATGTCCCCCGGGCCGTATTTTGCCCAGCCCTGCTCTAGCTCCATTGCATCATAAAAATGCAGCTACAGTGGGGCAGCATGTTGGTAGAATTGTCAGTCGGATGGTCTAGTTTTGATGAGTTTGATAAATGTCTGAAATCAAGTTGGCTTAGTTAAATGCCAATAAGAGCTACTGTAAATTGCTTTATATTGAAATTGAATTTAACGAATGCCATTGAAGTTTTAGAATAAGCTAAAACAAAATAGCTAAAAGCAGCACATGCTCAGATGGAATTTTTATGCATGTTTTCCAACAGCTGTTTTTATTTTATGTTTAATTCTATGTTCAGTTTCAAAGCCCACCAAAAATCTTCAGATTTTGTTTTGCAAAGATCATTATCAGGTTCCGAGCAATTGTATGCTTATTACTTTCATATTTTACATTTCTGGTGTTTCATATATTACCTAGGGGCATGGCTTTACTCAAAGAATAAAATGGGTAGGCATGCCTTTCATTTATTCTTTTTCATCATTAGAGACATACTGTGTTAAGATCTTTTCTAGGAATGAGCCTATTTTATTTTTATCCTACTGCTGAAAAATGAATGGGCTTTTTGGTTAGTGGAGAGATGTTTTTAATTTTTCACTGGATTCTCACTTCCATGAAGATCCCTTTCCAGTGTTCTGTCAGTGTACAGGGTAATGTTAAAGGAGGTATAAATCAATCCCTTTTCATGGCTAGTACAGAATAAATCAGAACCAGACCCTTTGTATCTCAATTACCTTAAACTTGTAATTGTCCTTTGAGGGAGCTGACCATTTTTTTGCAAAATTTCAGCTCTCGTTTATGGTACGCACGTGTTAATCATGCAATATAATGTATGATATGGATGTTATTGCTGTGGTTTGACAGCTCAGGATACTGAAGACCATATGGGACAGCACAGGTCATGGGAGTACCAGTTTTATATTACTTCCAAATATTCTTTAACTCTGAACAGGAGGGATCACACCAAGGATACAGAAAAGCATTCTGTATCTGTGGCTTCTCTGGTAAGGCTGAGTCTGATGATGATGAATTTTGCATTGTCAGTTCATACCTCCTGGGAACTAGGCTAACATCACCGGCTTGCACATGGATAACTGAATAGCCATCCCATAGTATCCATTTCCAGTCATGATTGCTGGATTTGAATGGATGACCTGTGCGAGAGTCTCTGTATCTCATTACCAGTCCCCTGAGCCAGCCAGTACCTGCACTCTAATGTTTAACCTCTGTCTGATCACTGAACAGTTTAATATTTTCAACACTTCAGCCTTTTCTGTATGTTTTAACATTGAGCCCCCACTTCATGAAGATAAAGGGCCAACCTGAGCTCTGTTACATTGGTGCACTGATGTCGGTGGTGCTGAATCAGTGGAAATGCAGGGTTTGCCCCACTGTCTAGAAGGAATTAATCAACTCATACAGATAACAATAAAATACATAAAATCTGAATGCAGGGAATTGAAAATGGGAAATAAATAGTATTTGTTGTTATTATTTCTTGCTAGAATATTATTTGGTTTTACAGCTAAACTACTTGCTTATGTTTAGTATTGCTATGCAGTACAGTGAAATTGGAATTAAAGCTACAGGATGCCTTTATACAGCCATGAGAGTTTTAAAATGTATGTATCCGTGGTAATCTTTTGTTTACATCCGGATGACCATGTGTTAATATCACAGATCTACTAAGTTCTTTCAGTAATTTGCCCATCTGCCAGACCTTAAATTTTCTAATGTTACTGCAAATGAGCCTAATTCAAAATGAGCCTCTATAGATCTATAGTAATAAAAGCTGATCCTTAGGTTAAACATTAGGCATTCCATGGGTACCTCTTTCTTAGAAATAGAACTGCTCCGTGGGTGAAATCCTGCCTCTGTTGAAGTCAATAGGAGTTTTGCCATTGAGTTCACCATGGCCATAGGCCATTAGGCCCTGGTCTACACTAGGGAATTACTTCAAAATAACAAGCGGAGTGTCCACACTGCCAAGCCCATTATTTCAAAATAACAGGATGGTTATTTTGTAATAATAACTCCTGCTTTCCACGAGGAATAACGCTTATTTTGAAATAGTTATTTCAAAATAACATTAGACTGGACGCTCCACTGCTGCTATTTTGAAATAACTACTCCCCAGAGTAATTCAAAGTAATTACACCCCAGTGCTTCCTGGGGCTCTAAGTCGAGGTAGCGCATCCACATTAAGGGAGCCTGCCTCAGAGGCAGCAGTGTGGGGTGCCAGGTGGGAGCTGGTCCGTGAGGGGAACCAGTTTAAAAACTATCTCCCTTTGCAGACCGGCTGATAAAGAGGCAGCAGTGCGGGGTGGCAGCAGCCCCTGTTGAGGGGAGAGTCTGAGATCCTGGTATGAGCCAGAACTGAGCTGGGCTGCCTGCCTGGCTCCTAATACGCTTTAAATGCAGAGCTGCAGCAGGGGTAGGCAGACCTGGTACGAGCCAGGACTGAGCCAGGCTGCTGGCCATCTTGCTAAAAAAATTACTGGCAAGGGGTGGGAGGGAAATGCATGTAGTCTATAGCATTAACCTATAAGCTTTTGCTTTCCAGTTAATCGGTTAATCGACTACACTATTGCTTCCCTAGCCCCAACCCAGGAAAGTACTTAAGTACGTGCTCATTTTTCAGCATGTCAGGACCATGTGTTCAAGCACTCTGCTGAATTGGAGCCAGTGTGTACTGCACCTTGCAAGATGAAGACTTTGACTGTCCATCACAAATTAGGTTGGGCCACCCACCACAATGCTCTGAGGGGAATTCAAGCCTCTGCGTTCCTGGATCCACAGAGTGTTTCTAAGCCTACTGGTAACTGACCAGAGTCCAGCCATTGCTCCTGGCCAGGCTCTGGGCTGCAGACCTTCTATCTGGCACCCACTTCTGAGAGCTGGAATCTGCTGTCCAGCTGCTGAGCCCCTGGGCACAGCGCTGACCCCACTGACTCTCCTGTGCTTCAGCACATGCTACCCTGGAACACCATCCCAAAGCTATGAATCTTCTGCTTACAGCTGAGCTCTCACCGAAGATGCGCAGTTGTTGTGAATCTTTCAACACTTAATGATTTGCATAAGGCAAGCACATTATTGGTGGTTTATACTTAATCACATTAAGCATAGAGAAAGTAGAGATTATACAAAGCAATATACCCTGCACACATTTCCTGCCTCTGTTTCCTCACCTCTGCACAGCATTTGTGGGCTGAGGTGAGAGTCTTTTGGGAGTCCATGCAGCCATCTATTCTGGAAGTCAAGCAGGGATTCCTGCCTCATGCAGGATGTTACATTCTAGGTGGCTTCTCCGTCAGGGAGCGTCCTTTCCAGCTTGTGTAACCTTGCTAACTCCCACTCAATGCTGCTTCTACCACCAGAGATCTTATGTAAATGCCTTCTGATGGTCAGGCTGCTTCCTTTGTTCTGCTGTTCGGTAACATTCCCTTGTCTTCCCTTCCTTCCTCCTCACTCTTTCCAGGCAGCTAAGAGAAAACTGGTTTTCCAAGGATGTAGTGCCTCGTGTTCACATACTATTCTGACCAAAGTACCACCGTTGAAAGTCGAGTACAGCAGAGTCCTGATTATCCGACCTAAACGGGACTGACAGGTGGTCAGATTACCGAAAATGTTGGATAATAGGGAGTACAGGGAGGGAGGGATAGCTGCCGGCGCCACTTGGTCCCCATCCCTGCCTGGCCCCTTCCCTTCCTGCAGCTCCTGGGCACGGGCCGGGAGAATGGCCCCGCTTGCTGCCCCGTTGCTCTCCTGGCGCTGCTGATGCTGCTCCTGCTGGCGCCACTTGGAACCCATCCCTGCCTGGCCCCTTCCCTCCCTGCAGCTCCCGGGCATGGGGCCATTCTCCCGGCCCATGCCCGGGAGCTGCAGGGAGGGAAGGGGGCAGGCAGGGATGGGGACCAAGCGGCGCTGGCAGGAGGCTCCGACCCGCGGGAGGCTGCTGGAGCCTCTTCAGCTGGGGAGGCTGCATGCGGCATAGCAGCGCAGGGCGGCTGGCCTTGGGGGCCGCATACTCGTGCTGCGCTCGGGTGACAATGGTCCGCGGCTATGTCGGATAAAGCGGAATGTCGGATTACCGAAGGTTGGATAATCCAGACTCTACTGTACCTTCCTATTGTCCTCCGTTTGAGGCAGACAAGCTTTGCCAGGTGCTAAGACACAGTGGATGTGGACACAGAGGCATTCCTGATACCCATGTTCTCATAGTAACACTTCACATTTTCCTATTATCAACCAGAATGGAGAGGTTTGTCAACACAGCTAGCCAAACCATCATGCAGACATCAGGGTGTATGCTCAACCATTGCGGTGACTTGGAGCTGCACAGCAAGGACAACAGGTGACAGGAATCAGGGCCTCCAGCAGAGCGAAGGAGTGCAGCTAGCCTGTAGCAGGATGCCTGATGGCTGGGAAGTGTCAGCAGACCAGCTTTTCAGCTTCATAGTAACAGCAGCTGTTTAAGCATTCACCCACAGTTGTAATAACTCCTATACCTGTTTGTTTCTAGCATTGTTCAGCCCTGCTCCCGCTTTGACCCCAGCTTGTCCACAGCAGGTTCTGACCCTTGGCTCCAGTTCCTGACTACAGTTCTGGCATCTGGCCTCTGATTCCATTTATGACCCAGGGCTCCTAGTCCCAGTCTAACCATTAAGCACAACTGTCTCTGAGAGCAGGTGGTTAGAATGCTGAAGTATTGGTACCATGTGTCAGTAATACATTGACTTCTCAGTGGATTTCATCACAGGGTGGCATATGCAGGAGTGAAGTATAGCTGATGATCTGGCCAGAGCTGAAAGATTGGAAGCTGAGGTAGGAATGACACCAGAGACCAGTCAAGGATATTAATGCCCATTAAGTAAAGTGTTAGCTGGAATATGTATAGGTTGGACCTTCCTGGTCCGGCACCCTCTGGACCTGACTGGTCCCGGATGCGGGATTTTTCTGGACCAGGGTAGGTCATTTCTGGCCCCTCTGCTGCCACCCTGACCCACCTTGTCCTTCCCCCCAGAATTCCTGGCTTCCCCCACAACCCAGCTGAGCTGCGTGTCAGCTTGCATCCCCCCCCATCCCGCCCAGTCTAGCTGGGGCATGTGCTGGCTGCCCCACCCACCTCCCAGCTGGACTGTGCGTTGCCACTCCCCACCTGCATAGCACCAGGCTCTGGACCATGGATGTTGCTGGACCAGAGAGTTCCAGTTTATAGAGATACAACCTGTAGTGAAAAGGTCCTTAGACACTCTGGGATAATAGTATCCACTGTTTTGAGATGGCAAATGGGACATAACACAGTAATGAAAAATAACAAAGATGAGACCACGGTATCTACTCTGTAAGTGCTTTTTGGAACAGACTTTAAGACCTGCCTGTGCTTTTAACTGCCATATGTCACATAAAAACCAATATGTGGGGCCTGCAGCTTAGCAGGCTGGGATGGAAGATTCCATCCTTGGAGTACCTAGCCTGGGACCCTACAAGTGCAAACAGCATCTGGCCCTTATCAGCTTTAACCCATATACTTGAGCTGGGAAACTACTAAGCGGTAAACAAATTCGACCTTGGTCTCAGCTCATAAGAGTGGTAAGAATGGTTTTGAGCCAGTACGCGCATACCTGGTAAACAACTGTAGTATAACTAGTTTATGGAGTCCCGTGCCTGATGAGTCTCACCAGGGACCTAGACCTCAGAGGGTGCCCTGGATTCCCCCAGCTGGAGTCACGTCCACTGGTGCGAGGTGACAGGAACTGGACTACCCACAGATTGAAGGGGCGTAAACATTTCTAAGTGCCTGTTACTCTTTTATGCATTGCTCTGCATGTGCTTACTGATGCAGTAGCTGTGTAACTTTTGCAGTAGCTGTGTAACCATTTGGCAGTATTAACCCTGTAATAGTGGTGACATAGTGAGATTAATAAAAGCAACTATCCCTAATGTACTCTGTATTGAAGTGAATCCATAATCCTGTTTGGCCATGGCACTATGAGTTGACACCATATTGTAAGGAAAATGATAATACTTTGGATTAAGGCCTTACAAAGCACTTTGTAAGAATCATGAAATTCATTCACAAACGTCATGGCCTGATCTGATTTGATCTGGTCTGGTTATTGTGGAACAAAATGACAATACCAATATTAACTTCAGGGACTAAGAAGAATGAAATGTTTTCTATTTTTAATAAAATATCATATTTGTTCTTAGCAACAAACAGAAAATGGCCTTCAGGTTAGCTATGTGTTGAATTGCATGTGAAGCAAAACAAGCCATGGACAAGATCCTCAAAAAGCTAGAAATACTAAACCCAGAGTGATATTGTAGCATGTATTTATTGAGTTTAAACAGACGTTGCCACAGCCACAAAATAAAAGGAACCAGCCACTTCGGGTTCTTGGCTAATGGGAGCACCAGTTTGTCAACTCAGGGAGAAGATCACAGGTTGGCGATCAGGGTTTCAGGATAAGCCAGGGAACAATACATTTCTTTTTGTTTCCTTGTGTTTTACATTAGTATGGACCTGCACTTTGAGGGCAGGGTCTCTTGGCATCAGTGCTGACAGGGCCAGCAGCTTATTTAGCATAAGTTTGATCCAGGAGGTGTGTTTCCATCGCTTGCAAGAGATGGGTTTACGTCTCTTATGTGAGGTTGCTGGAGAAAGTGTAGAGATATCTCTTATTCATAAAGAATTCCATGTATAAGTTTTGCAAAGTGCAAAGCATAAAAAGGTGGGTGGGAAAGTTGTTCTAAAATGAATCACTTTTAAATCCATGAAGTGCTGACAATTCTTATTTCATGTAAGGAAAACAAGTTTGTGTGTTCAGACAATTTTAATTACAGCTCTAAACAGCAAGCTGTGCCAATGCCCATTGTTATGCTATGCTGATCGGTGGCCATGGGCATTAATTGGATGCATTATGCCTTTTGATGCAACACTGCAGGTTGGTGTTTGGATGGAGAACTTTTGATTCACAAAAAAATTGTGAGCCCCCCCTGTTGTAATATTTGTAACTTGATTCTATACGCAAGAGAGTTGGATAGTAGGGTAAACATCAAAACATCTGGTTGCTTTGCCTGATCTCCTGAGAAGGGAATATGATTTATCGAAGAACAGGTCTAGCTGTCAAGCATTGTGGATTTTATATCAATCCTGTATGACCTTTCTCAAATCATTTAGCTGCCCTCTGTCTATATACAATGGTGATGGTATAAATACGTACCTTTCCGATATGGGTGTCCGAGGTTATTAGAATAATTAATGTTGTTGTAAAGCACTGTGAGATCTTTTCATGAAAGGTGCAAAGGTGTATTATTATTTGACTCTAAAGACTGCTGCAACAAGAGGTGAGAAAAAGGATTCTTCCACCTCCACTAAAATAGATAAAACTAAACCCAGAGTGATATTGTAGCATGTATTTATTGAGTTTAAACAGACGTTGCCACAGCCACAAAATAAAAGGAACCAGCCACTCCGGGTTCTTGGCTAATTGTCCTATAGGTAATGTCTGCCTATAAAAAGATGACAAAGTTTGGAGTGGGAACCTTTACTGAGCATTTCCTGGACTCCTCTCTTTTTTAAATGGGCTACTATGTCTTTCCACTAACCAAGGTTTTTTTGCTTTGGGAATTTTCTTATTTGTTTTTATTATGCATATAGACATTATATGTTTAAATATATTAAACAATAGCACTTGGAGGCTGTAATTTATTTACTAGAGAGTAATAAATATTTACTAGCTGCAGTGATTAGAAGTGATGTGATGCAAAAGTTCTGTTGATCATCTAGGTATTTCAGTAGCCTCAGAGCAATATCTATGACCTGAGCACATCACAACCTCAAATAGATTTGAGGTAGGAAAATACTTACCCCTATTTTACAAATAGGAAAGTAAGACACCGAGGACTTGATCCTGCACCATTGACTTCAGCGGGAGCTGGATCAGACTCTCAGAGGTTACCTGATCTGCTTTAGTATCACACAGGATATCTATGGCTAATCCTGGAAGTGGATATAAGGTCTCCTGAGTCCCAGTCGATACCCACAAGAACCTCTTTCCTTGCAAGTCCAGGTTTCCCTCTTGACAGAACATTTCTGACTCATCTTGTTCTCCTCAGCTTGCTCGGGACCTGTCTAGCTCTTCTGTAGGCTCAACACATTTACTTAGCCACTCTGTAAATGTTGTGTGTTTTGTAATGTGTTTACTACATATCCTGGCTGCTGATGCATCAGTGTCTCACAAAGCTGGTGACAGAAATTTAACATGTTGCCAGAGTTAGTGTCTCAGATCTAGTCAGTCTGCAATTAAATGTTCTAATTATTGAATTTTTATACCAACTGAGGGGGGACGGGACACTATAATTAGTTCTTTGGAAGGAATGAGCTGCATGTGTAACTTTAATATACTTTCACTATCAACTTGCTGCCTAATTTCAATAAGGCTATTCATATGCGTAAAGTTACGCAAGTGTTTTGGGGGATGGGGTCTAAATGATGTATGATTTGTTCCCAGAGATATACGTTTGTTTTTTTAAGCTCAACGTCAAATTTTCTATAACCTCTATAACTCAGAAACAGCCTGTCTAATTTGCAATTCATTTTTCCACAATTTTTCCTAAGTTTCTGACTAAGCATGAGAATTTTCAGGTTGAAAGGAAGCATCTCCTTTCTCCCCCTCATCCTTGTGCACAACTTCACCAGAAGTGGGCCAGACAAGTACATGAAAGGACTTAAGAAATGTCACAGTGTGCTACCAGTGAAGAAATGGTTTATAGACTGAGAAATAATGACAGGACTTCTTGGCTAGATACAATGGTGTGAAGTGGACCTTTTGTTGTTTTTGTTTTAACAAAGAATGGGTCAGAGATAGAGCCTGGAATGGAATAGACCTGACAGTCATAGTCATGGCTCCATAATAAACATTTTCCATCCTTGTTTCCTGCTCTGTTGGATTTCATACTGTTTCTTTCTTCTATCACCACACTTTGCCATACTAATAACAGTGCTTTATAGCACATTCAGAAGAATGCATCAGAGTTCTGCAGAAAGCAGACAATTTAACAAGACACCTCTGTACGACTGCTTTTTTTCAACCTGAGATTTCTAAGGCTTAAGTGGGGAAATACACAAAAATACCTTTTGCTTACCAGGGTGACATTTAGCATGATAAAATCTAAAGGTACACTATTAAATATCTGATTTATAATTCGGGTTTTAACAGTAATATATTCTTTTGTAAAAACTTAAAAAACAATGAAAAGTCTTGTACTACCTTAGGGTGTGTCTACACAGCAAAGTTATTTTGGAATAAAGTCTGTTATTCCGAAATAACTATGTGAGCATCTACACAGCAATAATGGAATTTATTAAAAATAATTTCAAAATAACGGACGGCTTATTCCAACTTCTGTAAAACTCATTCTGCAATGAATAACACCTATTCAGAAATAGCAATTTTGAAATAAGGCGTGTGTAGACACTCCACTTTTGCTATTTTGAAATAGCCCCTCAACAGGGCCATTCTAAGTTATTCCTCCTGGGCTCTAAATTGAGATAGCACGTCTATATTAGGGAAGCCTGCCTCGGACTAATTTTGAGGCTTCCCTGCAGTGTAGATGTGCTATTTCGAAATAAGATATTTCGGAATAACTATTCTGGAGTTGCTTATTCCGAAAAAAACTGTGCAGTGTAGACATAGCATTAGATACTAACAAAACATGTAGATGGTGTCATGAGCTTTTGTGGGCATAACCCACTTCTTCAGATGAATGGAGTTATTAAAGATCTAGTTTCTAAATAAATAGGGGATGGGGGGAGAGAAGGAAAAAGAAGGAAAGAAAGAAGGAAAGAAAGGAAAGGAAACAAGGAAAAAAAAGAAGGGAAAAAAGTGCCCCCTTTGTCAGCCTCTTTGATTATGATCAGGGTTCGACAGATCCGTTTATCTACTCGCCCGTGGCGAGTAGATTTCAGCCGGTCGCCCCATTCACCGGCGGTGCGCGCATGCGTAGTGTGGGTCTGGCGCATGCGTGGTGCTGGGCTGACGAGTGGATTTCGCCGTGGTTTGTCGAGCCCCGATTATGATGTTAGAATTGTTTTTGAGGCTGTGTATAGCACGGGCTGACATAGTAAGCAAACAACAACATGTAACATATAATCTTAGCCGTGCAGAACACAATGCTATCCACAGCCTCAAAACCAATTCTAACATCATAATGAAAGAGGCTGACAAAGGGGGTGCTGTAGTCATCATGAACAGAACAGATTATGAACAGGAGGCTGCCAGACAACTCACCAACACCAGATTCTACAGGCTTCTCTCCTCTGATCCCACTAACGAACACCACAAAAAAACCCAACCCTAAAACAACTGCTCATAAAACTACCTGATACTGCTCAGTATCAAATTTACACAAACACCGCCCCCACTAATTCCCGACTGGGAGTTTTCTATCTGCTACCCAAGGTACACAAATCTGGAAATCTCAGATGAGCCATCATCTCAAGCACTGGCACACTTACAGCAAGATTATCCAGATATATTAACTCTCTCCTTAGACCCTATGCTACCAGCACACCTAGCTATCTTCGAGACACCACTGACTTCCTGAGGAAACTACAGAACATCAGTAATCTTCCTGAAAACACCATCCTGGCAACCATGGACATAGAAGCTCTTTAACCAACATTCCACATGAAGACAGATTACAGGCTAACAGGAATGCCATCCCTGATGACACCACTGTACACCTGGGCTACGTCTATACTGCTTCCTTCTTGAGCAAGAGCCTATGCAAATGAAGTGCAGATTAGCATATTCATTTGCATAATTAATTAGGGGGCATTTTTGCACAAGAGGCTTTTGCACAAAAAGGAGCTGTCTAAACAGCTCCTTTTTGCACAACCCCCCCCCTTGTGCAATAGCCGTTCTTCCTCATTTTTTCAGGCTTTTGCATAGGCTTTTGCGCAAGAAGGAAGCAGTATAGGCATAGCACTGGTTACAGAGCTCTGTGACTTTGTCCTCACCCACAACTACTTCCGATTTGGAGACAATTTATGTCTTCAAGTCAGCAGCACAGCCATTGGCAGCCACATGGCCCCACAATTTGCCAACATCTTTATGGCTGACCTTGAACAACATTTCTCAGCTCTTGCCCCTTAGTACTCTTACTCTGCTTATGCTACGTTGATGACATCTTCATCATATGGACCCATGGGAAAGAGACCCTTGAAGAAATTCACAGGGATTTCAACAACTTCTACCATACCATCAACCTCAGCCTAGACCAGTCTGCACAAGATATCCACTTCCTTGACACTACAGTATAGTTACATGATAGACATATTTCTACCACCTTACATCGGAAACCTACCGACTGTTACACTTACCTTCGCCTCTAGCTTCCATCCAAGACGCATTTCTCAATCTATTGTTTACAGCCAAGCACTAAAATACAACTGGATTTGCTCCAATCCCACAGACAGAGACAAACACCTACAGGATCTATATAGAGCATTCTTAAAACTGAAATTCCCATGTGGAGAAATGAAAAAAACACATTGACAGAGCCAGACGAGTACCCAGACATCAGCTACTTCAACATAGGCCCAGAAAAAAAACCAATCAGGATACCACTTGTCATCACCTACAGCCCCCAACTTAACTCCCTCCATTGCATTATCAACAATCTACAATGTATTCTGGAAAATGACCCCTCGCTTTCACAAGCGTTGGGGAACAGACCAATCCTCGCCTACAGACAACCCCCCTAACCTCAAACAAATTCCTTCCAGTAACCATGCAGCACATCTCCATCATACTCATCCAGGAACCCACCCTGGCAATCAACCCCAGTGCTGAATCTGTCCACACATCTATACAAGCAACATTATCTCAGGACCTAACCACATAAACCACTACATCAGGCTCATATAACTGCACATCCACAAATGTGATCTCTGCCATCAAATGCCAGCAGTGCCCCTCTGCCATGTATATTGGCCAAACTGGACAGTCTCCACAAGAAAGAATTAATGAAAGAAAGAATCTCCACAAATCAGATATCCAAAAAGGCAATGCACAGAAATCTGTTGGGGAACATTTTAACTTCCCTGGGCACTCATTAATGGATCTCAAAGTCACTGTATTGTTTCAGGCCAATTCCACAAGCCAACTCCACAGGGAAGCCTTAGAACTTAATTTCATTTACACGTTTGATTCCTGTAACAGAGGTATGAATAAAAACATTGGCTCTATGGCCCTCTACCTTCCATATCCTAATGACATAAAAAAGCAAACAATGGGTACTTAAGAACAATTAGTACCTTCTCAATCAGCTTCATGTAGCACGGACACTTAACTGACAATTTCTTTCCCTTTTTTTCTTTTTTTACCCTTCTTTTTCCGTCTCCTTCCCATCCCCTATTTATTTAGAAACTGGACCTTTAATAACTCCATTCATCTGAAGAAGTGGGTTGTGCCCACAAAAGCTCATAAGAACATAAGAACAGCCACACCGGGTCAGACCAAAGGTCCATCTAATTCAGTATCCTGTCTGCCGACAGTGGCCAATGCCAGATGCCTCAGAGGAAGGGAACACAACAGAGAATCATCATGTGATCCCTCCCCTGTCACTCACCTCCAGAAAAACAGAGGCTAGGGACACCATTCTTACTCATCCTGGCTAATAGCCATTGATTGACCTAACCTCCACGAATCTGTCTAGCTCTCTTTTTTAAACCCTGTTAAAGTCCTGGTTTTCACAACATCCTCTGGCAAGTTGTTCCACAGGTTGAGTATGCACTGAGTGAAGAAAAACTTCCTTTTGTTTGTTTTAAACCTGCTGCATATTAATTTCACTTGGTGACCCCTAGCTCTTTTATTGTGGGAAAAGGTAAATAACTTTTCCGTATTCACTTTTTTCACATCAGTCATGATTTTATAGACCCCTCTTTAGTCTCTTCTTTTCTAAGCTGAAAAGTCCAAGTTTTTTAAATCTCTCTTCATATGGGACCCATTCCAAACCCCTAATCATTTTTGTTGCCCTTTTCTGAACCTTTTCCAATGCCAATATATCTTTTTTGAGATGAGGCGACCACATCTTTATGCAGTATTCAAGATGTGGGCTTTCCATGTTTTTATATAGAGGCAATAAGATATTCTCTGTCTTATTCTCTATCCCTTTGTTAATGATTCCTAACATTCTGTTTGATTTTTGACTGCTGCTGCACATTGAGTGGATGTTTTCAGAGAACTATCCACAATGACTCCAAGATCTCTCTCTTGAGTAGTTGTAGCTAAATTAGTCCCCATCATATGTAATTGAATTGGTCACTCCTCAAGACACCATCTACATGTTTTGTTAGTCTCTAAGGTGCTAGAAGACTATTTGTTGTTTTTTACATTTTTCCAGTTACAGACTAACTCGGTTACCCCTGCGTGTTCAGATATTCTTTTGTGTTCATTTGTCTAGCAAGAGTGTCAGCCATTAAAAAGAAGATCAAGAAAGATAAGAAGGCAGATTATCTGACATCCCTAAACAACAGCAGAAGCTGAGAGGGGAGAGACAGTGAAACACTTTCTTTGCTCCATTGTCGACTATACATTGGAAGAGAAGCAGTCCACTTGTTTAGGAGAAATGCGAGGAATCTTAGAACTAGCTGTCTCATATATTGTATCTTGTTGCCATTTTGGAAATAGTTTGTAATACATTAACCACTACCTATATATCAGTTGCTGCTCTGGTTCTTCATATTGATGTTGTCTGTTGTTATAATACCTCTGACAGTTCTTGAGTAACTTCTCCTCTCAGTAGTGTTACCCTACAATTGCTTAGGGTGAACAGGACAAAGACTTGTGAAAAGGGTACAGTAGCCACTATTTTAAGTGACTAAGCACAAATAGTGTTTTCATTGTTAAATGGATTTCACATTGTGCTGTTATAGAGTCAAGTCAGACACTGTTAAAAATCTGGGTGACAATTTTGGAACCTCAGTAACTGACATTTGAATTCTATTAGAATTTCAGGCACACATTTGCACTTTATCTGAACTAGCTTACAACTCAGTTGTGTTAGTCTCCAGAAGGGAATGGCAGGCTAGATGTTTTTCTCCTGTTCTTCTTGAGAAATATTCCCCCATTTATTTTCCCGAAAGTTGCTTCTTAGATAAAATGCCTCCATAGTGAAGAGTTCTGGGATTTTTCATTGTCAGCTCTGTGAAGGGCAGCCCATCAGTTACACCGTGTCTTCTTTTCCCAGCTAGAGACCAGATCTTTGCCTTAATCGTATGAACAAAATCTCATGTGAAAACAGGCCAAGCTCACAGTATCTTGTAGTTTACCAGTCCTATAACGCTTCCTCTTCCTTCTTTCAGCTCGTGAGCCTGCCAGCGTATAATTCCTCTTGCAGACATGGCAATCACAGAAGGATCGTAAGCACTCATGATGGCACTGTTCTGTCAAAATCTTCATGTGGCTGATGGAAAAAGGGCTATGTCAAACCAAAGAAAGTTCAGAGTCTGTTTTTTTTCCACTTACCACATGGTGAGGCTTCTCTTGGGAGTCCCAGGTTCCTTCTAAGCTATGTGGCAGCATGACTGCAGCTGCTTAATGAGCCCCATGCACAGAGCTGCCTGGTTGGGGGAAACACAGTCACAGTGTAGGGAGCTGCTGCTGTAGCCGAGGGAGAAGTGTCCCTCCACCTGCCAGGCAGCTCAATGCTTGGCAGCCCAAAGTCCCTGGGCAGGGCTCATTAAGCAGCTGCAGGGTCATGCTTGGAGGGAACCTTGCTCCGGACATTTATAGAAGCATGCTTTGATCTGATTTCTGTGGAGAAGGTTGCAGCACTCTTTTAACAGCTTTTACTGTATTAGCGTCCAAGGGGTCATATCCCACTTACTGAGGGCAGCGCTTCCCTTGTGAGATTCCCTTTCATCAGAAGTTAGCCACCATCTCTCCTGACCATTAGCCATGACTAGCATCTCTTCTGTTGATTCTGAGGGAGATTTCCTTCTTCCAGGAGTTTCATTAATCTGAGGCCCAGCTATTTAAGAGATATGATCTGGCCGCACTTAGCTCAAGTAAGTTAATGTACACAGTGAATTGTACTATATTAGTATACGTCTCATCATAGTGTGTGTGTCTTATGTTTATGCATTTGTGTCATTGCCTCCATATAGTGGTAATCAACTATCAAGATTTTTTACTTCATTATCTGATATGTTGGCCTTAAATATGAGGCCAGAGCCTCTGCTGAGATAAATTGACACAGATGATTTACCTGGAGTTATGCTGATTTACATCAGGTGAAGACTTAGCCAACAGTGGACATTTGAATATGCTGCCGTATAATTCGGCATAGATTTATAATGATTTG
This sequence comes from Pelochelys cantorii, assembly GCA_032595735.1. Taxonomy (NCBI): domain Eukaryota; kingdom Metazoa; phylum Chordata; order Testudines; family Trionychidae; genus Pelochelys; species Pelochelys cantorii. The sequence continues at coordinate 47,030,769 of CM064335.1, forward strand.
ATAGTGGGCAGAGTTAGCAATGGGGAATAGCCTTCTAAAGCTGTGCATTGAGTATCTTCATTGGGAATACACAGTTTGATTTAATTCTGAAGAGACACCTGTGGTTTAATTTTGAGAAACACAAATAGTCATTTCAAATCAAACCAGAGGGGAGACTCTTGCAGATTATGTAAACTATTCTGAGAGGCATTTCAAGTTATCTATAGTTTTACAAAGAAAGAAAAAGGACAGGATGATAGTGTTGTTACAGCAGCAGTAATGTGACAGATGAATGATAATTCTCATTATAAGCTCAAGTAGGTGCAATGCGTGTAGACAGACATACATTCAGCTAAACAATTTCAAAGCTTGAAGGTGATAGCAAGTTGTAAAAAAGCAGATAACAATTAACACAGTAATATGCAGACAGTGAAAGTAATACAAGTCAAGGCGTGAACAAGCAAATCTGATCCATGGGCCATTGTTTTATTGTACAACATTGAGCATATGATGGTGCTTAATGAATAAGTCTCATGAAAATGTTTCGGATGCCAGACCTCTAATAACTGGTGACAAGGTGCATCAATTTAGAGGCGTCTTTGGACTAATCAGTGTAACAATATTGGCATCAGTCTTGCCACTGAAATAATTGCTCATCTACCCTCATAACTAAATGCAAAACTGCACAGGCTATGAAGTCGTCCATGGCGTGTGGGTGTGTTTTGCACAGAGTATTAAGCAACTGTTGAAACTTTCCATTCTAAATCACCATTGGTTCAAATCCAGAGCAGGTTCACAATGAACTATTATAAACTGTTAAATGTTTGTGTGTGAAGTTGGTGGCTGCAGTCCGCTTCTCTGCTTCATAGAAATTACAACTGCATTTGTCGCTAATTAGCATGCTTGTTGGTGGTCCTAAAGAAGCCAAGGAATGAACAACAATGAAGACTCAACCACAATGGTTGTGCTTTCAAATAAGCGCTGCTGAGACATGCGGGGAAGCTTTTACTGGTGTTGTTCAAGCTGCAGCTGTTGTTTAGATAAATGCAGGAATTTAAGTCTCCATATCTCATTGAAAAAACTACCAAAAACTAGCCTCAAGGAGGGGAAAATATAAGTGTATTTTAATGACAGGAAACATCTTATATGTAAATAAATTGCCCAGCCTTCCAGTGGTGATCTCTGGGTCAAATCAATGAGGTATTAGTATCAGAGACTCTAACGCTAGTATAATTGCAGGAAGCCATCCTTAGTGTAATTATACTCCATCAGTAACGAGGAGCCTAAATTTAAGACCAGCTTCTGTCTGAATTGCTCTCTTTTGAGTGGTACCTTACACTTCAAGTGGTTCCATTGGTGTCCATGGACTGGACTGGAAACTCTTTGCTCACTCTGATGGGCAATTAGTACCATGAGTAGTCCATTGAAAGCTTCAGAGGGGGAGCCGAGTTAGTCTGTAACTTGAAAAACATAAAAAACAATTAATAGTCTAGCAGCACCTTAAAAACTAACAGAACATGTTGCTGGTTATTGGGGCTGACCACATGGTGTGGGATCTCACTGAAATCACAGGGCCTAATTAAGAGCTAAGGTATGATGCAACATGAGGAAGTGTGGCAAAGCTTGAGGCATGGGGGCTTCTCTATGTGGGAAAGTATGCCAGTGTAGCTAGAGTATGCTTTTTAGTCTAATACTGTTATTAAACTGAACTATTTCACATATTAATTTTTGTAAATGTGACATACTATGAGAAATGTCAGTAATATTTTTTTAAATTCAGAATGAAAATGAATAATGAAAGTATGATGCATCATTACGTTTCTGATTTAATGTAATTAATTTCAAAAACGATAAAAGGAAATCAAATGAAATTAAAATCTGTTAATGGATTTCTTCTTATGTTCACTTTAGAGAGTGATCTCATTTTTGGAGAACTTTTAAAGTGATTCAATTGGATGGATTCCCTACAGAATTCTCTTTCTTTACTAGATTATTGTAATTGATAAGAAAATTAGGCTGATCCTTTCCAGTCTGTGTATATCTAGGGACAAATGTCACCACTAACATGGAGTGACTGTCAGAAATTTTCCATATGTGATCCCAGGTATATTAATAGGGACAACTGAATATTGTCCTCTTCTGGTACTGGTATATTGTTTTATTTTATAAATGTATTTATCGGTCATTCAAGATTACTGAATAGCAAATCACTAAAAAAATGCTGAAAAGCTAACCAGTGGAATTTGTATATTCAGTTATTGTGTAGATTTTTCGATACACAGTCCTATGTGCAATCTGAAAAGGAAATGAAGAAGAAAAATAATTGATCTCAGATTACATGAAGTGCCATTAAAATATTTTTGTTTAGACAAATGTGCTGTTTACCAGCCAATGGCTGGCAGAATAATATACAGCTTCAGGCCCAATTAAGCAAATTATATGTATTTAATGAGGAACATAAATATGAGCTTCACTTTCAGTATATGTTTAAATCCAAAATCAGTGGGATTCTAGTTGTGTTCAAGCATGTACTCAACTGCTTTGATTAATAGAAATAACCAAAAGAATGTTCTTAAGTGTGTGGGTGATTCTGGCCTTAGTCCTCTCCCAAATCACTGTGGGGTAAACTTTGCATTCCGTATTTGAGCAAAATACCCGTGGAAGATGTTGGAAATGTTGTTCAAATAGTAACTGGTAAGTAGTAAGTTGTCATAGGATAAGAGGGAAGGTTATTTCATGGATTGATAACTGGTTAAAAGACAGGAAGCAAAGGGTAGGAATAAATGGTCAGTTTTCAGAGTGGAAAGAGGTAACTAGTGGGGTCCCCCAAGGGTCTGTTCTGGGACCCATCCTATTCAACTTGTTTATAAATGATCAAGAGAAAGGTAGCAAAATTTGCAGATGATACCAAACTGCTCAAGATAATTAAGACCAAAGCAGACTGTGAAGAGATTCAAAAAGATCTCACCAAACTAAGTGATTGGGCAACAAAATGGCAAATGAAATTTAATGTTGATAAATGTAAAGTAATGAACATTGGAAAAAATAATCCCAACTATATATAAACAATGTGTTGGGGACTAATTTAGCTGCAACTACTCGAGAGAGATCTTGGAGTCATTGTGGATAGTTCTTTGAAAACATCCAGTCAATGTGCAGTGGCAGTCAAAAAGCAAACAATGTTGGGAATCATTAACAAAGGGATAGAGAATAAGACAGAGAATATCTTGTTGCCGCTATATAAAATCGTGGTTGAATACTGAGTACAGATGGGGTCACCTCATCTCAAAAAAGATATATTTGCATTGGAAAAGATTCAGAAAAGGGCAACAAAAATGATTAGGGGTTTGGAATGGGTCCCATATGAAAAGAGATGAAAAAAACTTGGACTTTTCAGCTTAGAAAAGAGGAGACTAAGGGGGAATGTGATAGAGGTCTATAAAATCATGATTGGTACGGAAAAAGTGAATAAGGAAAAGTTATGTACTTGTTTCCACAATAGAAGAACTAGGGGTCACCAAATGAAATTAATACGCAGCAGGTTTAAAACAAACAAAAAGGAAGTTTTTCTTCACTCTGCACACAATCAACCTGTGGAACTCCTTCATGTTGTGAAAACCAGGACTTTAACAGGGTTCAAGAAAGAGCTAGATAGGTTCGTGGAGGTTAAGTCCATCAATGGCTATTAGCCAGGATGGGTAGGAATGGTGTCCTTAGCCTCTGTTTCTCTGGAGGTGAGTGACAGGGGAGGGATCACATGATGATTCTCTGTTATGTTCCCACCCTCTGGGGCATCTGGTATTGGTCACTGTCGGCAGACAGGATACTGGGCTAAATGGACCTTTGGACTGACAGTTCTTATGTTTTTAACTGCAAAATCTAACCCACTGTGCATGAAAGGGAAGCATGTCATGGAGCATGTCTTTGCTGCCACAGAAGAGTCCTGCAAATGAAAACAATGTATATTCACATAAGCCAAAAGCCTAAATTTACTTCTTAATAAGCAATTTCATGGCTGATTTGCAAACTATACTTTGCTGTCATACTTTTCAGAGTGCTCATCCTTTCTAATAAATAGGCTAGCTTGAAAGATTGACCTTTTTGTTAAAAAAGGAAGCTAGATTATACCTTTTTGGATAGATGGACAGAATTACTACATGATACTTTCCCCAGAGATATTCAGAAACATAAGCTGACTTCACAGGGCCTCAGGTTAAACAGAGACACAGAGAGAGAGAGAGACAGAGAGAATGTGTGTGGGATGCCTGTGTGTGGAGAGAGTTCACTAGAGTTCACTAGAGCTTTCACTTTTCATTAGAGTGTATTAAAGAATTATTCACTATAAAATTCTAAATACTTGAAATCTGTCCCTTTGGAGTTAATGAAACTTACATTTCTTGTGCAAGGTTTTATATTCACGAACATTGCAGCTAAACTGGGCACTGTTCCTCCCCCCATTATCTGTATATCTGTGAAAATTTCTGCTCTGCATTTAGCAAAACATTTTTGAGTTTCAAGATGATTAGTTAGGGCTGGTCACATGTTATTGGTTCTGATTCCCTGACTGACTGCGTGTGTCCCTCACAGTCAGGGACATCAGCAGAGAGGTTATTTTGGCTCTTCTTTTGCTAATGGAGAGGCATTAGTTTATTTAATGTTCACAAATTGGAAAGTACTATAAGACTTTGTCTTTTATTTTTTCCCATAAAAACAGGTTAGGAATGGTTGATTATTGATTGCACACAACTGCATTTGCCCAATCTATTAGTTGGTCCTACAAAGCAACTTCCTCCTTAATTTCTCTTCTCTTGGATCTATGTAATTAATAGTTTCCTAGCACCTCTGTCATAGGATTGAGGTCCAGCTAGCTACTAATTTCATTTACTCTTCACATGACCTTAAAGGAAATGACTGCCTGCATGTACTGCCCCATTTTGAACCAGGGAATTTATTGATGCTTTTCTGATTTATTGATTTTAAGAGCAGGTTAGATAGACATCTATCAGGGATGGTCTAGATGTACCGGGTCCTGCCGTGAGGGCAGGGGACTGGACTCGATGACCTCTCGAGGTTTCTTCTACTTCTGCGATTCTATGATCATATTTCAGTATTTTGAGTAAATAACACACATTTGTTGTTATTCCTTTTTATACATGGGACATGGTCCTCTGAGAGGAAGACAAGAGCTTTGATTGTAAGCTTGGGCCATCTCTGTGACCCTAGCTGCATCCCAGTGCAAGAGGGCAAGGGGCTCACTGGTATCTACTCATGGGTTTCATCTGGCCTAGCCAATTTGTGTACCCCAATTCATGAATGTCCTAAACTGTATCAGATATGTATCATTTAAGGTACCATGAATGAATAACACACTGATCATTAATATTTTTGCATGGAGTGTGCATGGAGATTCCTCTGTATTCGGCACTGATGAGTCCACATCTGGTGTATTGCATCCAATTCTCCGGACCCCATTGCAGAAAGGATGTGGACTCATTGGAGAGGGTCCAGTGGAAGGCAACAAAAATTATTAGGGCCCTGGAGCACATCATTTATGAGGAGAGGCTGCGGGATTTTGGCTTGTTTAGTCTGCAGAAAAGAAGAGTGAGGGGGGATTTGATAGCAGCCTTTAACTACCTGAAGGGGGGTTCCAAAGAGAATGGAGAGAGGCTGTTCTCAGTGGTGGCGGATGGCAGAACGAGGGGCAGTGGTCTGAAGTTGCAGTAGGGGAGATCTAGGTTGGATATTAGGAAAAACTATTTCACTAGCAGGGTAGGGAAGCACTGGAATGGGTTACCTAGGGAGGTGGTGAAATCTCCATCCCTAGAGGTTTTTAAGTCCCACCTTGACCAAGCCTTGGCTGAGATGATTTAACTGGAGTTGGTCCTGCTCTGGGCAAGGGGTTGGACTCGCTGACCTCCTGAGGTCTCTTCCAGCCCTAGGATTCTATGATAAATGCCCAAGAGACCAGACAAATGTGAAGGAAATGCAGAATTAAAATGTGTTGACCAGACACGTGTGGGTAGTGGGTAAACCGGTTTCTCTCAGACAAATGGCGAGCCAGTGCTTCCCACCACATGCCATCAGAGTTGATGATTAGTCACTTATATCAAGTGGCAATTCATTTATATAGAAGAGGACAGGAGCAGATCAATTTGTAATCAGCAAACCCCTTTACTCCATGTCTCCTTCACAGCATCAGAAAACTATATTTGGGTGGAGGGTAGCCCTCAGAAGAATCCATTTAAATCGTCCACTGGACCATAGTAGGGAAACGCAAAGAACCCCAAGTTTTCTTTGACCTAGGAAGATAAGGGGAATCAGCACCCTATAGTTCAGTGGTAGGTCTTGACTGAGAGACAGTTGTCCATGCTGGGCAAAGTGTGGTTGGTGAGAGAAACCATCTTAAAGGCTTGTACCTTGCGAGATTAATTTTTGTATTTTTAAATGCATGTTTTTTCATTTTTGTTTGCTTCAGCTATCTCTACCTTTATTTCTTTTACTTGGCATCACTTAGCCTATGTCTTCTTAATAAACTTATTTTATTTAAGTCTAAACAAACCCAGTTCTGTGTTGCAATTGAAGTAATTGTTAACTCCAGTGATTGTTAACTCTGCTGGGTGCTGACTCTTGAAAAGTGAAAACAACCCTTCTCATTCCTCTAAATGGCCCAAGAAAGGGCTGAGCATTGTAAACATGGGACTTTTAGGGAAATTTGACAGAGGGAATTAAGATTGCCAGGGATCCAGTTTTTTACTGGAGTTCCTCGTGAAGAAAGGGACCCTAGCAATTCTGCTCAGCACTGCTGACTGAGCTAGTGGGAACTGTGGGGAACTTGCCTTCAGGCAAGAGCAGTGGGTGGAATCCCTGGCCCTCCTGCCTAGGAGCTGGACCTGCCACCTGCTTGCATGGCACGACGCAGAGCCATGGGAGCGTGCCTTGGCCCCTCTGTGTCATTGCCTGGGAGCTGCTTGAGGTGAGCCTGCACTGCAACCCTGAGATCCAACTCCTTTCCCCAGCCCTGAGCCCCCCAGTCTAGAGCCCCAAACCCCTCATCTCTGGCCACACCCCAGAGCCTGCACCCCCAGTCGGAGCCCTTCTCCTCCTGTACCCCAACCCCTTGCTCTAGCCCAGAGCTCATGCCAAAGCCTTGAACTCCTCATTCCTAGCTGAATCCACTTATCCACCTCAACTCCCTGCCCCAACTTGTAGCCCCCTTGCATAATCTGAATCCCTTGGAGCCTATCCTGGAGCCCCCTCCTGTGCCCCAGCCCAGAGCCCACTCCCAGACCATGAACCTCTCATGCCCAGCTCCACCTCAGCCCTCATACCCTTTGCACCCCAACTGCCTCCCTCAACCTGCACACACTGAATTCCTTGGTCTCATCCACGGCCTAGAGCCCCCTCCTGCACCCCAACCCCCTTACCCCTGGCCCCAGCGCAGAGCCAACACACTCAGCAGGAGCCTTTGCCCCCTGACATCCTAACCCCCTGCCCCGTCCTGCATACTGAACCCTTCATTTCTTACCCATCCCAGAGTCCTCCCCCACTGTCCCAGCTCAGTGTAAGTGAATGTGGGGGAGAGTAAGCCCCCTGAGGGAGGGGGAATGTAGTGAATGCGACATGGGGTCTGGGGGAAGGGATGGACACAGGATGAGGCCTCAGAGAAGAGGTGGGGCTAGGGTGTTCAGTTTTCTATCATTAGAAACTTGGCAATCTTATGAGGAGTGTGTTGGACTCTCTTGGCCCGTAGTAACAAAGGTTGTTGGGTACTAGAGTATGGTGTGGGTGTAAAAGGCAGGCTGCTGAAATCAGATTACCGAGTCAAAGTAATTGAGACTGCGTAACACACAGTCATTGTGTACTTGCTTGTTTTCTGGCTCCAGAAGACACTCAGACCGTGTCTACACTGCCCTCATTTTGCGCAAAAATATGCAAATGAGGTGAAGTGTGGAATATCACCACATCTCATTTGCATAATTAATGAGGCTCTGTTTTTGCGCACAACCCCCCTCTTGCACAAGAGCCATTCTTCCTGAAAAAACTGTAGAAGAAGGGCTCTTGCGCAACAGGGGGGTTTTGCGCAAAAGCCTCTTGCGCAAAACCGGAGCCTCATTAATTATGCAAATGAGGCACAGCGATATTTCACGCTTCACCTCATCTGCATATTTTTTTGCGCAAAACGGGGGCAGTGTAGACATAGCCTCAGGGTTTTAGGTCAGGCAGTGACATGGCCCCTCACTGATCTGGATTGCATTGAAGATGTGACAGCTTCCCAAGATATTTTGCCTTCACACCTTAGACACCAAGTTGTGATGGGTAAAATCAACTATCCAGATGTCTGCTGGGAAAATAACACAGCAGAGTACAGAGAATCCAAAAAGTTCTTGGAGTGAATTGGAGACAGTGGAGAAAGCTACTAGGTGGAGGCTGTTATAGATTTGATTTTAACAAATAGGGAGTAACAAATAGGGAGTAAATGTAAGGCTTGCCTGGATCTGGCCCCTCAGGCTCAAGGCTCCCCCTCAGCATTGGGGAGCCCATGCTGGTGCTTCAGCCTCCACTCCACCCTTCACTCTTCCCCGTGTGTGGCTGGAACACACACAGTCTATCATAGTATAGTATCATAGAGCTGGAAGAGACCTCAGAAGGTCATCAAGTCCAGGCCCCTGCTCTAAGCAGGACCAATCCCAACTAAATCAACCCAGCCTGGGCTTTGTCAAGCCGAGACTTAAACAGCTCTAGGGATGGAGACTCCACTACTTCCCTAGGTAACCCATTCCAGTGTTTCACCACTCTCCTAGTGAAATAGTTTTTCCTAATATCCAACCTGGACCTCTCCCACCACAACTTGAGACCATTGCTCCTTGTTCTGCCATCCGTCACTACTGAGAACAGCCTTTCTCCAGCCTCTTTGGAACCTCCCTTCAGGAAGCTGAAGACTGCTATCAAATCCCCCCTCACTCTTCGCTTCTGCAGACTAAATAAGCCCAAGTCCCTCAGCCTCTCCTCATAGATCATATGCTCCAGCTCCCTAATCATTTTGGTTGCCCTCCGCTGGACCCTCTCCAATGCATCCACATCCCTTCTATAGGTGAGGGCCCAGAACTGGACACAATACTCCAGATGTGGCCTCACCAGAGCTGAATAAAGGGGAATAATCACTTCTCTGGATCTGCTGGCAATGCTCCTCCTAATGCACCCTAATATGCCATTAGCCTTCTTGGCTACAAGGGCACACTGTTGACTCATATTCAGCTTCTCATCCACTGTAACCGCCAGGTCCTTTTCTGCAGAACTACTACTTAGCTGGTTGGTCCCCAGCCTGTAACAATGCTTGGGATTCTTCCGTCCCAAGTGCAGGACTCTGCACTTGTCCTTGTTGAACCTCATCAGATTTCTTGTGGCCCAATCCTCCAATTTGTCTAAGTCACTCTGGACCCTATCTCTGCCCTCAAGTGTATCAACCTCTCCCCCTAGCTCAGTGTCATCTGCAAACTTGGTGAGGGTGCAATCCATCCCCTCATTCAGGTCATTAATAAAGATATTGAACAAAACCGGTCCTAGAACTGAACCTTGGGGCACTCCGCTAGAAACCGACCGCCATCCTGCCATCGAGCCGTTGATCACTACCTGCTGGGCCCGGCCTTCTAGCCAGCTTTCTATCCATCTTACCATCCATTTATACAAACCACATTCCCTTAACTTGCTGGCAAGAATATTGTGGGAGACCATATCAAAAGTCTTGCTAAAGTCAAGGTATATCACATCCACTGACTTTTGCACTACATTTGCCTTTTTCCAATCATCCGGGATCTCTCCCGATCTCCACGACTTTTCAAAGATAATGGCCAAAGGCTCCTCAATGACATTTGCCAACTCCCTCAGTACCCTCGGATGCATTAAGTCCAGACCCATGGATTTGTGTACGTTTAGCTTTTCTAAATAGTTCCTAACCTGTTCTTTACCCACCAAGGGCTGTCCATCTTCATCCCATCTTGCATCACTTAGCGCATTAGTCCAGGAGCCCACCTTGTCTGTGAATAATGCAAAGAAAGCATTGAGTACTTCAGCTTTCCCCACATCATCTGTCACTAGGTTACCTCCTTCATCCAGTTGGGGCCGCACACCCTCTCTGATCACCTTCTTCTTGTTAACATGCCTGTAGAAACCTTTATTGTTATCCTTCACATCCTTTGCCAGTCGCAATTCCAATTGCGCTTTCGCCTTCCTGATAACCCCCCAGCATTCTCGAGCTATACATTTAAACCCCTCCCTGGTCATTTGTCCAAGTTTCCACTTTTTGTAAGCTTCCTTTTTGTGCTTAAGTTCACCAAGGATTTCCCCTGTAAGCCAATCCGGTCTCCTACCATGTTTGCCTCTCTTGCTATGCATCGGGATGGTTTCTTCTTGTGCCTTCAATAAGGCTTCTTTAAAATACTGCCAGATGTCCTGGACTCCTTTCCCCTTCATGTTAGCATCCCAGGGGATTCTGCCCATCAGGTCTCTGAGGGAGTCAAAATCTGCTTTTCTGAAGTCCAAGGTATGTATTTTACTACTCTCTTTTCTTTCTTTGGTCAGGATCCTGAAATCTACCATCTCATGATCACTGCTTCCCAGGTTGTCACCCACCTCTACTTCCCCTATTAGTTCCTCCCTGTTTGTGAGCAGAAGGTCAAGCTGCACATGGCCCCTGGTCAGATCCTTCAGCACTTGTACCAAGAAGTTATCCCCAACATTCTCCAAAAACTTCCTGGATTGCCTGTGTACTGCCGTATTGGTCTCCTAACAGATGTCAGGGTGATTAAAGTCCCCCATGAGAACCAGGGCCTGCGATCTGGAAGCTTCTCTCAGTTGTCCGAAGAAAGCCTCATCTACCTCATCCACCTGATTCGGCGACCTGTAGCAGACACCAACCAAAACCACTGCTGTTGTTTGCACCTCTAAACTTAACCCATAGACTCTCAACAGGGTTTTCTCCCTCTATATACTGGAATTCTGAGCAAACATAGTGCTCTCTTACGTATAGTGCAACTCCTCCTCCTTTTCTCCCCTGCCTGTTCTTCCTGAACAGTCTATACCCTTCCATGACAGCGCTCCAGTCATGCGAGTCATCCCACCAAGTCTCTGTTATCCCAATTAAATCATAGTTCTTGGACTGGACTAGGGCCTCCAGTTCTTCCTGTTTGTTGCCCAGGCTTCTCGCATTAGTGTACAAACACCTCAGATAACCAGTTGATCACCCTACCTTCTCCATTTGAATCAGGGGTCCTCCTTTCTTGCTCATTCCTCTTTGCATTTCTTCCCGGTATCTGATTTCCCCACTCCCCTCAGGGTTTTGGTGACCGTCCCCCAGCTAACCTAGTTTAAAGCCCTCCTCACTAGGTTTGCAATCCTGCCCGCGAAGGTGCTCCTTCCTCTCTTGGTTAGGTGACTCCCATCTCTTCCTAACAATCCTTGTGCCTGGAACAGAGTCCCATGGTCGAAGAAACGAAAGCCCTCTCTGCGACACCACCTGCGCAACCACGCATTTACTTAGTCAATTTGACAATCCCTGCCCAGTCCTTTCCCTTCAACAGGGAGGATGGACGAGAACACCACTTGCGCTCCAAATTCTTTGATCCTTCTTCCCAGCGCTACATAATCTGCAGTAACCCACTCAAGGTCATTCTTGGCCATATTGTTAGTTCCCACGTGGAGAAGCAGGAGGGGGTAGCAATCCGAAGGTTTGATTAGTTTTGTAAGCCTCTCAGTCACATCCTGAATTTGAGCTCCTGGTAAGCAGCACACCTCTCGAGATTCCAGCTCCAGACGGCAGATGGATGGCTCAGTCCCTCTTAGGAGGGAGTCCCCGACCACCACCACCACCCGTCGTCGTCTTTTGGGGGTGGTGGTCGTGGAACCCCCATCCCTAGGACTACACATCCCATGCCTTCCAGTAGATGGTGTTCCCTTGCAGTTTCTTCCTTGTGAGGTCCCTTCCAAAGCATTCACTACTGCAGAGCCTGTGGAGAGAGCCTGAAAGCAATTACTTACCTCTATAGCATTGGGGGATTCCTGTGCTGGCCTTTTTCCCCTTCTAGAAGTTACATGCTGCCAGTTCTCTTCCTGGTCCCGTACTGCCCTCTCTGGCTCTTCCGCCTGCCGTGCTTGCAGGATTAAATGCTGCCTTCTATTGAGGAAGTCTTCATCCTCTCTGATCGAGCGTAGAGTCGACACTTGGGCCTCCAGTCCTCTAATTTTTTCTTCCAAAATGGCGACCAGCTTGCACTTAGTGGAAATGAAATCTGTTCTTTCTGCCAGGAGGAAGACAAACATGGCACACGCTGTGCAGGTAACAACAGCAGACCTATCACCATCCATCTACTAGCCTGGGCCTGACTGATTTTTCTGTGGGTCAGCAGCCCTTGACCCCAAAAAAGTTCCCCACCTCTGATTTAGGTAATGGCATAGAGAGTACACTTACCAAGTTTGAGGCTAAGGTCATAATTCAAAATGATCTGGAGAAATGGTCTGAAGTAAATAGGATTAAATTCAATAAGGACATATGCAAAGTACGCTACTTAAGAAAGAACAGTTTCACGCATACAAATTATGAAATGACTGTTGCAGAAAGGGACCTAGGGGTCACAGTCGGGGACTACAAGCTAAATATGAGTCAGGAGTGTGACACTGTTGTAAAAAAACATCCTGGCCCTGCTCCTTCCATTTTAGGCCCCGCCCTTTTCGGGGCAGCCCAGGGCCTCTTGGCATGCTTGATCTGGCCTGTGGAGGCCCTTTTGCCCACCCCTGGTCTAGATGAATCCTGCCATGAGGGCAGGGGCTGGACTGGATGATCTCATGAGGTTGCTTACAGTAGATCTCACTTGCCAACATGAGCGTGAGGAGCTTGAGCCTGAGGCAAAGGTTTCAATCAATCAGTGTGTGAGCAGCCAGTTTTTCCATCTGTAAAATGGGGATAATGATACCAACCTCCTTTCTAAAGATCTTTAAGATTTGTTATGCAAAGCATTACTTAAACAATAGGTCTTGTCATTATTGTGTAAATAATACATTTCCTTTTATTACTTTTAAACTTCACCTTTCCATTTCATGACTTCTTGTTCCTGGTTTAGGAAAAAAGGTTCTGTGAAGCACTGGTTCATCTGTTTATCTTCTCTATAAGCTAAATAGCTGCAATATTTTCAATCTCTTGTTACCTGGATGTCTCTTTTGTACCTCTAATATCTCTTGTCACTCATTTCTGAACTCCCCTCTGTTTTTGCATATATCCTTTTTTGTAAATAGGCAATATTTTCAAAAGTGACTTGGCCTTCATTTTTTGGTTCTCCGATTTAGGTGCTCTAAAGCAGGGCTACTCAACTTGGAAGCCCCAGGGGCCACAATGATACTCACAGCATACACTGGGGCCCACAACTTAAGTGTGGTTGTATATACATGCAAATATATATGCAAATAGCTTCTTTCACTCTGACTGGCATGAATACAAAGCACTTCCCACAATGCCCCATTGCTCCTGGCACCTCCTCTTTGGGGACTAGAAACACCAACATCCTGTACTCGTCTGTTCCAGCCAGCTCATCTGCTTACGTCTTTCAGTGCTCACCCTGCCTAGGAGACATCTTGCCGTTGTGGAACATTTTCCCAGTGGAGGCCATGTTCAAAGGATCCTACCCGCAGACCACATGTTGAGCCCTGCGTAAACCGAAACCTCACCACAGGCCGCAAACAAACGGGCAGCAGGCTGCATGTGGCCTGTGGGCCGCATGTTGAGTGGCCCTGCTCGAAAGGCCCTGGTTTTCAGAGTTCCTAGCAACCCCTCTGTGAGACTCAAACCGCTTTAAGATGCTCCAAATTTAGCACAAAAAATATTGAAACACTCAATATTTGCATATTGATTCATGTGTGGAAATCTCGACTATCGGAATCCAAACCAATCACAGTATTCAGGTGAGAGCTTAGCAATAATTAGGGCTGCCAGATGGTTTCAGCAGAAATACCGGACACACTTGACATTCCATCACAATCTACATTACATCTTATTTAGAGAATACCGGACATTTATATTTTCTCATTTCTATTGTCTCAATTTGTTTCCCGAACAGAAAGCTCAAATACTGGATTGTCCAGTTCAAAACTGGACACCTGGCAACCCTAGCAATAATTTATGTATTTTGTGTACCATTACTTATCCCCCTACATTTTTGTTTTTTAATTTTTTAATTTGTTTTTTATTTTTTTTATTTCCACTTCACTTTGAGCAGTGGTTTGCATTAGCTGAGTTGTCCACAGTGTCCTGTTCCCAAGAAGTCATAAAGAGTAAGGGCTTGCAGGATTTGTCTCTAGCTAACCTAAGATCAAAATTGGCCTGCGCATGTCACTTTTGAAGGGAGAATATTACTTCAACCTGCAATTATTACAGTTATTTGGTATGGCCATAGGGCTGCCCTTAGGCACATGCAACATATGCATTTGTATGCCTCATTTGGGCACCACTGGGACAGCAGTTGAGCAGGTTGGCTCTCTCAAACTAGTACCAGCTTTACATTGGCATCATGACACTAGGCCCACACACAAAAGGGGCCCAGCCCAGAGTAGCTGGTTGCTCTCCACCCTGAGCTCCTCCTCCCACCGCCCTGCTGCTCCTCTTGGCCGGCTTGCCAGGGCTTCTCTCTACCCCAGGCTCTGGGTGAAGGCTCATCTCTGCCTCCATCACAGGCAGTTGCCACTGGAGGAACTGGGGGTAGAGAGGAGACCCCAGCTGCTGCTGCTGTGAGCTGATGACCTTTTGAGCTCCTGGGATGAGGCAGAAGCAGCAAGCAGGGGAAGTTGGAGGCTGCCTCCCCCTCCCATTCCAGGAAGTGCCTCCCTTGTGCCACAGGCACCATCTACACCAAACACATAAGGCTGGGTGGGGCCCCAGGGGATGGGTTGCTCTGTCCTGAGCTTCTGATGTCTGGTGGGATCCCTGCTCTATGCTGGCTCAGCAGGGCTGGGCTGGGAGCACAGCATTGGGGAATGTGTCTGTAGAGGATGGTGTTGGCGTATGAGGCAGTAGTTGGTACTGGGCAATGGGGAAGGTTTGTATTTTGGGGTGCCAGGCAGTGTAGGGAGGTCGGGGTGAGGCTCTGTATCGTTGTAGTGGGTGACTGTGGGGAAGGATTTTGGGAGGTGGGGGGCTCTGTCTGGGGCACAGGGCTGAGGGAGGGGTCTTGTGCAGGGGTGGCAGGGTAAAGGGCAAAGCGTATTTGTGGGGGTCTGCTGGGTGTGGTGGGTCCATGGGGTGCTGGGTGGGAGGGAGGGTGACATGGCATGGGCTCACCCACACAGGGAAGGGGCACCCTGGCCTCAGAGGACTGCTGGTTTGTAAACTGGGCTCTTGTGCTAGGTAGAGCAGGATTGCCCTAGGGGTCCACAAGGACCAGTCTCTCCATGCCATGTTCCACTGCCCCCATTGGGGCCCACAAATATGCTTGGAACCAGAGCCACCAAAAGTTAATCTGGCCCGGCCATACACAGAGCGCATGCTGCAGTCTCCTTAGGCATAAGGGAGGGTGGCTGGGTATCTGTGAGGAACTGTGACCCTCTGCAGCCATGAGGCCAGTCAGATGTCTCGGTATCCTTTCCTGCCTTGTCCCTCCTCTGCCCTCCTGGGCTGTCAGCGTATGTATGTGTTGCCGAGAGGAAGTCGGGCTCAAGGGACTGCTTGCGCCCCATAAATCTTATGGTTGGTCCTGTGGCAGAGAGAGTTCAATGCCTTTATGAATTGTTGGCACATGAGGGTAGAGCACTCCCTGTTGTTTCAGAGACAAGTTCAGGATGCTGAGTCAGGCCTCATAAAAAGCAACAGGTAGATAAATACAGCAATTGGACATGGGCAAGACCAGCAGGGCAAGGTTTAAGTGAAAGAAGCACAGCTGAATAATTTTGAACCAGTCTAGGACTCTGTGTCAGCTTGGGCAGACCTCAGGGGAGCAACTCTACCCTTATTTTGCCCATGTGACTTTACTAGTCAAAACTGTGCCCTTCTTTACACCAGAGCAACCCCCTAGAAGTCATGGGATTGTGAAGTTTGTCCGGGCAGGGAGGTATTGGACTAGATTTCGCTGGGGCTGTGTGGCTACAGCACAAGGCAGAAAGCTGTTTGAAGGAACACCAGGTCTTTAATAGTAACTGCCGTCTTAACCACATAGAATCATAGAGCTGGAAGAGACCTCAGGAGGTCATCAAGTCCAGCCCCCTGCCCAAGGCAGGACCACATGAAAATCTCATATTGGAAAATTTCAAAGCTTCCCTCTGTGGAATCAGAGAACATTGTTTTCTGAAATGGGGAGACTGTCTCCTGATTTAGGGAAATAACATTCTCTTCCAATCTAGAAGGGCATGACATTTTCTCCTTGTTTGATTATATTAGATATATTAAATACGGCCTATATTTTTAAGGTCGCTCAGGCTGTGAGAGTTCAAAGGATTTTGAATGACATTTTTTCAATTTATTTTTGTTAAGCCTTTGCAATAATTACAAATAATCAGTCTTATAACGGACAAATGGCAGGGGTGAAGTAATCCTTTATGTACATAAGTGTATGTTTCCCTACTTAGGAAATCCCACAAAAGAAACCGCCAGAGAGACACTTGGATCAAAACTTAGAGAATCTAGGATTTAACAGTCCTTGACATTTAAAGCAAAATACCCAAGAAAAATGTATGGCATCATAAAAGATTGTTGATATTCAGGTGGTCACAGCATTTCAAGAATCTCAGTTTCCTCATGTAGTTCTTCGCCTTTAGAAAATAGGGTTCCAGTTTTATTTTCATTATTATTAAAATGAGACAATAGGAAGGGTTTGGCACTATCCTGGGTGACAAAGAGACATAACTTTTCACCTGTTAGGAACTGAAGTGTGGTAGGCTTCATACCGAGACCTGGAAAGTCAAATAGGCAAGTTTGAAAAATGCCTGAAGCCCATCTGAAGAAGTGGGTTTTTCCACAAAAGCTCATGATACTATTTATATTTTTGTGTGTCTCCAAGGCGCCTACTTGTTGTTTTAGATTAATAACAGTCTCTGTTGACTATGAGGTTATTTTAGAAATATTTGAGATAATTGAAAAATTTGTTGAGTGAAATCCCAAGCTTGCTTTTTTCTCTGACCTTACTGATCGATTTTTATTGTAAGGGTTGCCAACATTTGGAATTTTATCACATCCAAAATATTTGATGTTTTCCTCCTACAGTCAGGTGATTCTAGTTTTGATTTTTTTTTTAAGCATACAAGCTCTTTAACCCCAGCCAAGTTTCTAGCTCTTATGCCATGTGTAAATTGGTCGGCATCTTGCATGCGGAGTCCCAACCTTTCATTTTCAGTATCTGTATTGTGCCTATTTCTCAACAGAAAGTGTCCCTTCATCTTACTTAGCTAGGGCAAGCAAGGAGAGGTAGATTTCTCCCTATCGGACCTGTGCTGAGGAGAGAGTGTGTAGAGGTGATAGAGAGAATACTTGAATTTATTCATGTTCAGGAACGCTCAGCAAATGGCAGAGAGAAAGACATGGCTCAGTAATATTTTTCTAAGTGCAGCAAGAATTCTTAGAATCACCTGGCATAAAGGAGGAGACGGTGGTATGCCTAATTAAATGCCTAATTAAATGTTATTCTAGATGATGGATTTTTCTATTGTTTTCATGTATTTTTGAAGGTTTTAATGTAGAAATAAATAAATATTGAAAGATGCTAGCTTTCAACTTCTAAAGTAAGGGCTTTGGCCCTTATATTAATATTTATCTGTACTAGATTATAGAATTGTATTAGTGTGATAACATGTAGGGGCAGCACCTCTACCCTTGTACCACAAGGAGTTAATATCAACTTTGCTTTTCCCTCCCTTTGGAAAATTTTCCTGGGAAAGCCTGCTGGAAAGAGAGCAGAGGGGAATGTTTATGGGATGGACTGGGAGCTGAGCGATTCCCCAAAATGGTGTTGCTTATGGAAACATGCAGTGATTTTCATTGACTAAGATTTGCTCCTGATGATTCCTACTTGTTTAGCCCTGCAGAGACACCTCTAGCACACAGGTGTTTTGTTCACATCATATACACAAAGTAGTCAGTTAAATACCATCAATATTCTTGCTGGAAGGCTACAGTGAAATTCCTTTTTTTTCCTTTGAAATCAGATCAATAATGCACGAGAACCCCGAAACAGAAGCAGAAACTAGGCTGATCCCAGGCAGAGAGACACACCTCACTTCACCTTGCTTTAATTGGCTCTCTTCTGACTGACTCTTCTTGCTTGCAGCAGGCTTTAAAAACAGGAGTAATATCTGCCTCCGTATCTCCTTTCTACACTCTCAAAATGAGAGCTTCCAGTTCTAGTGCAGTCCTTCTTTCTGGAAGAAATTAGTTTACAACAAGCAGTTTAATTCAGCTGGTTATTTAATTAGGATGGAATAATCTAGGGACAAAAAAATTTTGAAACATGGGTGCCCATTAAAGTCTAGGCACTAAAATGGGAACTGGTGACAGCTGTGAGGGCTTGCTAAAAGTGAGGCTATCTTTACTTAAGTTCCTAAATGTGGAAGTAGGTGTTCAACTTAGATGCTCAAATTTGGCCATAAATCCCAAACAAACCTTAGCTAAGAGTGAGTTACGATTGGAAATATCACTCTTAAAAAGTCTATTAGTATTCTATTCTATTAGTAATTCCAGTGAGAGGCAGTTAAAAGAAACAAAATATTTAAGCCAGGAAATTCAGTGAAGATTTTCATTCCCTACCTCTGACCCCTGTATCTCACCCTATACCAGTTGCATTTTCTCTGGAGGTCACAGGCGTCCATTAGGCCCAGCTACTTCCTGTGTTTTGACTGGTAAACAACAAATATGCACTAGATGCCCAGTCCTCTCCAGTTCAACCACCAGTTCTGACCAGAGAAACCAACAGTTCACTTTTTACCATCTCATACAAGCTGGAGGCACAGCCCTGCCTCCACCCATCCTTCTGCTACAGAGTAGAACCTACATAATTTAAACCTCAGTAAGGTCTGGAGACCCCCATTTAAACCTAAACACCCTCCTGATATAGGCTAGAAAAACTTTTGTAACTAGCCTGTTCATCCTCTGAATAGGGTTCAAGACTTTACCCATTTTGTTCCATACATGCTATTGGGATTGCCAGGTGTCCGGTATTGACCCGGACCGTCCAGTATTTTTCCCTCCTGTCCGGTAAAAAAAAATTCAGAAAATACCGGACACCTAAAATATCTGGTATTTTTAATGTTTTTTTCCCTGCCAGGAGGTGAAAATACCAGACACCTGGCAACCCTACACACACTCAGCAACTGGGCCCAGCCCCCAGGTCTCCCCCAGACTGACCCTGGGTTCCCCCTCCATCTGCTTACCTGGTTCTGCAGGGGAGCTGTCTTCTGGCTCAGAGCAGGAAAACAAGATGGCCGCCGGCAAAAAGCCTTTAAGGGGCCATGCTGGCTTTTTTAATTTTTAATTTTTTTTTTTTTTTGCTTAATAACTGTCGGGATCCTTTTTTTGTCAACAACTTTGGTCTCCTCCCTTTTTTTTTCTTAACAGAATTTTTTCCCCAGCGTTGTTGGTTTTTTTTGGGGGGGGGGGGTCGGGTGTCGGTATTTTTGGTTAAACCATCTGGCAACCCTACATGCTATATTTACTAGCCAGACTGCCAGGTAAACACAAGTGGGTATGGAAACACTTTATTGACCCCTCTCTTAAGGAAAAGCCCTTCACCTATGTGTAGTTCCTGCTGTGCAGCTTCCGGATGCCAGGTGTCCTGCTGTCCTTACACATAGCACTTCCGGTTGGTCATCAAGTCAAGTGAAATTGTGAGGGGGAAGAAGGGACTGAGACATAACTCTTGGAGTCCATTTCCAGGTGTGGCACAGTTGGACACTGCATGAAATACCAGTAAATTGCTGGTAGCAATCATCTATGCTCTGCCTGTTGACATTAACACACTAATGCAGGGGTCTGATCCCACAAAACAAGGATTCATCCTTACTCTCCCCTGGACAGCCTCTTGTGGTGTGATGCAGAGATTCTCTTGTACTCCACATGAGCCAAAACGGAAAAATTTACTTCTGTGCTATTCATAATTTTTTTTTGTACTTCAAACAGCACAATTACATCTGTGTTTTTTTCCTCTCCTTCATCGTTACAGGTTGACAAAGTGTGTGGCCAGCCCCAAGAAAGAGAAGCAAAACCTTCGGCAGATAATATAGTGCAAGCAAAGGATGTGTTTGACACACAGGCTCTCACGATGGCTCACTCTGCTAATCTAAACAATAAAAGGAGGTAACCCTACATAAATCATATTTCTAAGTTCATTGAAATAAACCTTATTCCTCATAGTTGGCATTGTTTCTTATGGGGGAATGTTTAAACCCAATTCTGTCCACCCACAACACCACGAGGCTTTCCGTAGAGCAGTGGTCACCAACCAGTAGATCGGGATCTACCAGTAGATCTTGGAGCCTCTGACAGGGGATCCTGAGTGGTTTGGCTGGAAAGCTCTCAAGTGCTGGCATTTCAGTTGTCCCTCCACCCGCTGTCATGCTGCTCCTGCTCGCTGCCTTGGAGCTGCCCCCTGGGAACCTCCTGCTTGTTGTGCAGGGTCTGGGAGGGAGAAGGGGGGAGTGGTGCTGATGTCAGGGTGTCCCTCCTCCCCCCGACTCTTGTATCGCATCTCCACACAGAGAGAAGGGGATGGAGGGAGCTCAGCAATACAAATCTCTGTCACTCTCACACACTGTGTGTGTCTGTCTGTCTTTCTCACAAACACACACTGTTCTTCCCTCTCATCTCCTGACCCAACACATACATGGGGGGTTGTTACTACTTTTACTGCTTCCAGAGTGGGTCATTTTTAGTTTGTGACTGGTCTGTGCATTTCATAACTTTCATATCTCTCTTACGCTTTCATTTAATTCTTTGAGTAGTGACTTCTAAAATGCTGAACCTGTTGTGTCTGGAGTAATTATCCCTGTGGTAATCGCTGCTCCTGGAGGTGACTGGCATGTCTCTGCAGCCCCTGAGATAAGTCAGAGCAGGGGGTCTCCATGTACTGTCCTTGCCTGCGGACACCACTCTTGCAGCTCCCATTGATCTATAGTGGACAACCGTGGCCAGTGGAGGCTGTGGGGTGGGTGTCTGTGGATGAGGGACAGCACATGGAGCCATTGCTGTGCATGTCAGCTGCTTTCAGGAGTGGTGCAGGGCCAGGGCAGGAGTAAGCCTTCCTTAACTCCACTGCTCCATCCCTGGAGAAGCTGTTTGGCCACTCTCAGGATATGTCTACACTGGTGGGTTCTTGCGCAAGAACGGCCGTTCTTCTGCAGAGCGTCCACACTGCCCGCCTGCTCTTGCGCAAGAAGATTTACAGTAAAACGTGGTAAGAGAGGGCTTCTTGCGCAAAAGCTACACTCTTTTCTAACAAGTATAAGCTCTCTTGCGCAAGAGCTCTTGCACAGGAAGGCAGTGTGGACGCGCAGCAGGGGTTTCTTGCGCAAGAAAGCCCTATGGCTAAAATGGCCATCAGAGCTTTCTTGCACAAGAGAGCATCCATGCTGCCATGGACGCTCTTGCGCAAAAGCACATGGCTGTGTGGACGTGTTCTTGTGCAAGAGTTCTTGTGCAGGAACTTTTGCGCAAGATGCTGCCACTATAGACATAGCCTCAGGGTGGGTCTCAAGCCCACAGCTCTGCCCTCCCCAGGTAAATGCCCTAGGCCACTCAAGAATGCACCCCACCTCCCTACCATCAGCAGATCTCTTATCCTGTGTTGGTTGTCCACTCTCTCCCAGGGTGGGCAGGACTCAGGCCCCCAACCCTGTGCTCCCCAGGCAAATGCTGTATCCCCTAAGCCACTCCAGAACCCACCCCAAGGGTCCCTTATCTGGCTTTTCTAATACCAGAGCTGGCTCCATCCCTGGGGCAGCCTGTGTTAGCTGTCCAGCCGCTCCCAGGATGGGTGGGACTTGAGCCCACCACCCTGCATTCCTCAGGCAAATAGCCCCATCCCCTAAGTCACTCCACCTCCCTCCCGTCAGAGGGTCCCTTATTCTGCTTTCATAATGCGGGAGCCAGGTCCCTCCTTGGGGCAGTCGGTGTTGGCTGCCCAGCCGCTGCCTGAGTGGGATCAAGCCCACCACCCTGTGCTCCAGAGGCTGATGCGCTGTTCTCAAGTTCACTGCAAATCCCTCTCCACCTACCTGCCTTTAGCAGGTCCCTGTTTTACAAATGCAGGAGCCAGCACGGTCCACGGGGCAGCCTGTGTTGGCTGTGTGGCCACTCCCAGAATGGGCGGGACTTGAGCCCGCCCCCGTGCTCCCCAGGCAAATGCCTTATTGCCTAAGCCCCTCCCTTATCCAACTTTCCTAATGCTCCATCCTGAGGCAGCCTGTGTTGGCTGTCCGGCCGCTCCTAGGGTGGGCAGAGGGTGGGGAGGGACTCATGCCCCCAACCTTGCACTCCCATGGAGAATGCTCTATCCCCTAGGCCACTCCAGAACCCACCCCACCTCCCTACCATCAGGGTGTGCCTTCCAAATCTCTTGGCCCAAGACCAGAGCCTGCACCTTAACACCCTTCCCCAGACTGGTGAAAGTGAATGAGACTTGGGGAGGAAGGTGGATGGAGTGAGCAGGGTGGGGCCTCAGAGAAGGGGGGGGAGGAAGCTGAGCAAGGATATTTGCATTTGAGGTAGATCTTACATTGCACTTAAATTGAAAAAGAGATCTTTTGTTTGAAAACGTTGGAGATCACTGTCTTAGAGGCAGTGCTAGCTCATTGGGAGCCCCGAACAGAAATATTTCTCCCCCCCCCATACATACAACACATAATCAAAAGCAAACAGGGGCTGTCTTGAGCTGCTTTGGTGCCTAAGGAATTGCTTAGTTTGCTTAGGCCTACAGTGGCGCTAGCTTTCCTCATAGTTGTATACAGTGCTTTTTTTGTTAAAAAAAAAAAAAAAAAAAAGGTGCCGGTACTCCCGGGGAAAAGTTGTTGAGCTTTGACGGGAGGTGTCGGTACTGCGTACCAGGCAGTACCATTACAAAAAAAGCACTGTCTTGTGTGGATGTGTTTGAGGGAATAATTGGTCCCTTTAGAGATTCCAGTTGAAGTCTGACAATATTTCTTTCAGGCCATTCCTGATGTCATTGTGCAGTATTGACTAAACTTTTAATTTGACAAACTCCTGGGCTATGTCTACATTACGGGGTTTTTCCGGGATACCGCTATGACCAGGGAACATGTCTGCTCTTCTGCTTTTTTTTTGCAGAAGAGAAGACGCGCTCTTTCGGAAGCCCTGTCTTCCTCCTTCTACGAGGAAGAAGGGCTCTTCTGAAAGAGGTGGCTTTTCCAAAATTTGGTCCAGTGTAGACGAGCCAAATTTTGGAAAAGCCTCTTCTGAAAGAGGTGGCTTTTCCAAAATTTGGTCTAGTGTAGACGAGCCAAATTTTGGAAAAGCCTCTTCTGAAAAAACTATCGGACAAAGGTGCGCAAATTCCGGAGTGCAAATTGCACCTTTTTCCGATAGATCAGTGTAGTCTAGACATAGCCTTACAGTGGGAGCTTTGCCAGAGTAAAAACTGGGTGACTTCAGGACATTCCTTATGGGAGTCTGTTTGCTCCAAGTCTTTAAGGCCTATTGTTATTGGGATGGATAGTCCATGGAATGGAGCTGCACACGGGGAGGAAGGGAATTTCCATGATGTGGAGTCACTCCCCTATTCTGTAGGGGAGGAAAGAATTTTGTACACACATTCCTTCCTCCCATCTACACCTTTTGTTTGCCTTTAAGGTGCTGTTAGACTATTCTTGTTTTTAAATTATTCCTTCCTCAATGGATTAGGCAGAAGGCTTCTGTTAAGTCCGTGAATTTTCAGGGATTTGAGGAAGGCCAGGCTCATCTGCTCATAGGCCCTGTGCTTCCATGTGGGCCTCAGCCTTCCAGCCACCTGTCAGTGCAGCTGCAGTGGAGCTTTGGTACCAAGTTGTCTCTGCCATGGCATGACCTTGGACTCTCATATTCTTTATGGAAATATGCTTTTGAATATAAATATGCCTAACTTGAATATGTTTGATGCAAAATATCCCATGTAATTAAAAGTTGTAATCTGCTGGATGTATATATTCTACTTGCGTGCATGTATAATTCCTGTATTTGGAGCTAGAAATACAAAGCATAAACCTGTTTACTGATTTAGACATGCTAAGTGAGAGCTGTTAGTGCAGCCGTGGCCAACCCACAGCTCGCGAGCCACATGCGGTTCTTCTCCTCTCCCCGCGGGTGCAGCTCACAAAGGCCCCCCCCCCATGGCTTGTAAAGCTGTCCCCGTGCCCCCAAAAACGGCCCTCTCCTCCCAGCTCCCTGTGCTCACCAGCGCAGGGGAGCTGTCTGGCACAGCCATTAAAGATGTAGTATAAAGATGGTGTCAGCCGGCGGGAGCCTGGTGTGGCTAAAAAGCCTCTAAAAGCAGACTTTTTTTTTTGCTCGACAACTTTGCCCCGGCTCTTCGCACTGGATTCACTGATATCTTGGCTCTTTGCCCAGAATGGCCACCTCTGCATTAGTGGTACTTAAGGAACTTAATGGCCTGATACTTGGGCTGTGAATAGTCTTGCTTCTCCTGTGAGCCTGGACTGTGGCTGGTTCTACAAAGACATGTGACCAGGCACCTGATACTGGAAGCCATTTTGGATGCTGACTTTTCCATTCAAGGTGAGAAAATTTTGAACAGAACACAAAGAATTCCCACCTTAGGCAAAATCTGTATAAAGGCATGAAACCAAACATTAGGAGCTACTGCCAGATGACAAGAGACCCCTGGTTACCACCTAAATTGACTGCTGAAAACATCTAAGACTGAATAGGGGGAAGGATTGAGCCCAAGCTAGGAGGCTGCCTTGCTTGTGAGAAAAGGTGATTAAAACTATTGTTAGGGTACAAAATTGCTTGTAACAGGTTTCTTAGCTGGTGTGTTTTTGTTTTCCTTTGCTTAGTAACTTACTTTGATCTGTCTGCTATTATTTGCAGTCACTTAAATCCAACTTTTTATACCTAATAAAACTACCTTTGTTTATTAATAAACCCAGTGTAAATAATTATTATGGGGGGGGGGGATGATAAATGTGCATATCTCTCTTTCATTGATAAAGGGGGTGACCAGCTTATGAACTGTATACATTTTATGCATAGTGAGACAGATTTATCTGGGGTTTGGTCCCACTGGGGCTCTGCACTTGGGTGCTGTGTCAAGTCCTTTTAACTGAGCCTTCCCAGAGCTGAGTAGATCTCAGTGTCTGTGTCGCTCTGTTGTGGGTCGTGACCCCATCTCTATACCATTGCTGGGGGGAGATCAGTGTTTTTGGCTCAGCAGAACAGCATGGAGAGACACTCTAGAGAGTAGGTGGGTGGGCTCAGCGATATAATCTGTGCATCTGGTGACAGTTTCAAGGGCATTGGACTGAACCTTTCACATGTGATTCTGGTTCTTTTGTGCCTAAACTATGGGTACAGCTACACTGTGGGGGATTTTTTTTGAAGAAGGTTTGCAAATTGTGCTCGCATTTGCATAGCTTCTTCCTTTTTTTTCCGGAAGAGGATTTTCTGATATTTGGCCTGTCTACACGGGGCCAAATGTCGGAAAAACCCCCTCTTTCAGAAACCCCCTGTACACCTCGTTTTATAAGGAATAAGGGGGCTTCCGAAAGAGGGGTTTTTTCTGACATTTGGCCCTGTGTAGGTGGGGCAAATATCAGAAAGTCCTCTTCTGGAAAAAAAATGGAAGAAGATATGCAAATGCGAGCTCCATTTGCATACCTTCTTCAAAAAAAATCCCACACAGTGTAGCCGTACCCTATGTGGTGTAGGAGAGGGCGTTTTGTGATGTGCATACTCTTTGGTTCCTCCCTAACCTATACATTCCTGCTTCCAAGTTGTCTAGTTTTCAACCTCCTTCTCCCCTCCCCCGTGGACTTTGGACCTTTAGGATTTGGGTGGGGAAGGAGGATGTGCCAAGAAGGGGGCTTGTCTCTATGTGGAGAGGCTTTTCTGTGTGTGGCTTTGAGAGGCTGATCCCACCCAGGAGATGTATAGGTGAATTTCAGTGCCAGCTTACAACAGAATTAAAATTGCTGGCTAAATTTCATTTTGCCACAGCATCATAAATCTGGAATAACTTCGCTGAAATTAGTGGAAATGGTCATACCATTGAGTGTAAATCCAGAACCGAGAGCAGATTTTGGCTTTATTCCATCTGAGTGCCTGTATAGATGAGTTCAGGCTGTAAGATTTACAGCCCCATCTGTTTTGATTTTTGTACAAGTCTACATGCATTCTGAAAACCAAATACAGTGTCCTAAAAAAAAAGAAAAGAAAGGAATTGGCAAGTACAGTGTTCTTACTTACCACATTCTTCTGCAGTTTGCAACAGCTAATGCTGGTATTTGGGGCTAGTTGGTTCTCATTATATAAGCTGAATAATGAAGCAAGCAGCATGTCTGATAGAAAGTAAATTAGATTTTTAAAATTCACTGGCAATATAGGTAATATGAAGTATAAACTAAAATATAGTTGACGGAATTTGTTCTTTAAATGTACAGTTTGGTTCTGTCCCCAGTGATCTCTTATCTCATCTGCACTCAGAATTGCATTTTAGCAGAATTGCAGCCTGTGTACTAGATCCAGACCTGGGGTAAATGAGCAATTCCAAGGGAGCCACAGCAATTTTTATGGCTGAGAATCTGCCCTTGAGACTTGGTAATTTACCAGAGAGCAACCTTTTGATGTGTATTACTAAAGTTACCAAAGACCATATAATAAAATGAATATGCCACTAATTATAAAGTGTCAGTGTAACCCACACACCTAATGTGTTTCACTGATTAATGCAGTGGCACCTAGACCACAGCAACAGATAAGACTGCGAGACCTCTACAGTAGAGGCTGGTAGTCAGCTAGCTTTTAGCTTAGAGGCTCCTATACTAAGCTTCAGAGGTCCCAGGTTCAAATCCACCTGGTGGAGATTACATCAGAACATCAACTGAGCTGAGCACATCCTTGCATTTCACCGATTAATTTGTCGTGGGATGGAAATATAGTGAGAGAGGAGGTGCATTGGTCTTTGCTTTTGGAAATAACTGGAGAACTATAAATACCGTGACATATACAGTGATGGAATTACTATTCTTCATATGTGTCATTTATTCACATGTGGTATCAGTGTAAAGCAGTTTTAGCTAATACTAAATTTTGAAGTGAGTTATGTCAAAATGTATTTATCCAGGCAGATATCTCAACTGTTATGGGGAATCTAGATTATGGGATCAATTAAATTATAATGCTATGTGGTGTTATGACTTTTTGGGAATTTAAATGAGCTAGCTTTTCAGCTGTGTATCTTGGTACTAACATGGCACTTTGGGAGGTAGGAAAGTGTTAGCCCTACTTTAGAGAGAGGAAACTGAAGAACTAGGTAGAGGTAAGAACAACAAGGAGTCGAGTGGCACTTTAAAGACTAGCACATTTATTAGGGCACTAGGACATGAGCTTTCATGAGCTACAGCTCACCTCCTCAGATGCTGAAGAGAAAAGAAAAGAAAAAAAAGGATGGGATACATAGATGGGAGTGTGGCATCAGATAGATGTAGTGATTTGCTGAGCCAGGAATAGGACCCAGAGATCCTGTGTCCTAGTCTGTTGCCTTGCAAATGAGATGATCCATTCTACTCCACTTAAATACAATGGAGATACACCAGTGTACATCAGCTGTAGGTTAGGCCCGCAACCTTCGCAGAACGATCCCAAATTCAAAAAGAAGTAGTGGTCCAGTTTATTGTGTTTCTTTCCGCAACAAACTGAGGGAATCACAGTGGTCTTTCAGCTCCTAATCAGACAGCCTATATTTAAAAAAAAATAGAGCAAGTGGGTATTGAGCTGTTTGTTACCTAGTCCACTATTTTGCAGTTAAGCTCCATGTGGACACAGGGCTCCATCTACACAGAGCCATTTACACAATCAAAAGATGTAGTGCAGCTGCATGACACACTCACTTCAGTGGGGCTGACAGTGCTCAGCATATTTGAAAATCAGGCCGTAATATGGTGAATGAATAGCAGACTGAGTGAACCTTTCCCCCTTGCTGTGTTCCCCAGGGACAACTCTTGGTCAACCTGGCTGTTTTTGCTTTCCATCCTCGTTCTAGTATGGTCTGGCAGGCAGGAGGACCATCTCAGTTCAGTGTTCCTTTCCATGGAACGCCTAGTCCTTGGGTGCTGTCTGTGCCTTGTTGCTTTATGATCCCCAAATGGGTCCTCTTGTGCACCAGTGAAATCCCTTGCTGTGCTGTTCAATGAATCTGTGCCCATTTGCATTTGAGTTCCTTTCCCCAGTTGGGAGTTCTTTCCCCTCCTTTGCCCATAAACTGCTGTTTTGTTTTTGTATGCCCTGTCTTCTTTGGTTTGTTCTGGGGTGATAACACTCTCTGCTTTGTTTTCTCTCTAGCTCCTCCCTTCTCATGCTCCACAGAGCTAAGAGCAGAACATGGAGTTAGTCAGGTCATCCACCATGAAAGGCTTCTATTGGTTGTCCCCAGACTTACTCATGTCAAGAGACCTTCCACAGGGTCCAATTTTGTGTAGTCTGTAACCAGCACACATCCTCTGTACTGATACTTTTCCTTTCTATCTCACCACAACCTAAGCCTTGGCTGGCAGATGCAGACCACTCCGCTTCTTCTTCCTTAGCATTTCCCTATGACCAGAAAAAACAAGTGTAACCCCCAAGGAGATTACCTAGATTCCTGGGGTTCTGTCTGCTGGCAGCTCAGGGAGAGGCACACTGTCCCTGGTAGGGAGGGGGAGCCAAGGCAAACTCAGAGTCTGCGCGGCACAAATAGGGAGTGAGATGCCCCTCCCGGGGAGTTCAGGAAAGGGGAGAGGCCATTGTTTTTTATGAGTCAGTCTGGAGCCAGACAGGGCAAGGGCAGGACTGGCTGTGTGGGAAGCTGGTAAGCCCCAGGCCTGCATGCAGGGTCCCCCCTAAGAACTGGCCCCTAGGGACCTGAAAGCAAGATCCCTCAGCTGGGTTTTCCTTCTCCACTGATGATTCCCAGTTTGTAGAGTTTGCTGGGAAACTTCCCCAGCCAGGCTGAGTTAGCCCTCCAGTTCCCTAGGTGAGACCAGTCACCACATGGTCAGCTCTGCTCTGCCTGCTAGTTCAGGGCTGCTGCCTGCTGTGTGTGTGTCTGGGCGCTGGGCTAGGAGACTACAGTTTGGATTTTAGTACAGTTATGTAATCTGCACCTTGAGCCCTGCACCACTTTGTGGTGAGGGGAAATCCTGGGACCGAAGCAGCCTGATTCCTGCCTGAATAGGATCCCTGCTAGCAGAGATCCTATTCAGAATCCTATTCAGAGCCCCTCTGCAGTGACTGTGGAGTCCAGAGTCATCTCTGAGCCGGAGGATCATTCATGGAGTTTGTGAGTGCACCATCTTTTAGTCAGTCAGTCAGGGAATTTGTTCTGGGGACCCCCTACTCCCTGAACTGTGTCCTCAAGCCAGGGAGTAAGGGTTTGGGGATTTTATAACCTGATGCATATTAAACCTGTGGTGGGATTTACCACCTTCTCCCACTTGTGAGTCCTTTGGGCTGTACTGAACCCAGTCAGCCACACTGCTAAACCACCGCAGAGAAGAATTTTGTGGTCATAGGTCATCAAGGGCCCCAACAAAGTACGCGTACCACCAGGACACTTACATTTGCCACATAGAGTCACGTGACTGGGGAAAGTCACAGGGATTAGCAGCGTGGGCACCAGTGAACCTAAAAATAGTGTTTTACCCTGTCATGTTATAATTGTCTCCTGTTTAATATAATTATTGTGTTGAATACATTGTATGTGTTTGTGTTATTTTTTGAAGTCTCCAACTATCTGGCAAGTAAGTGGAGATTACTCTGTGGTTAGAATTTTCCTCCCAAACTGCCCTGGTGACCCTGCCAGGAAAGAGTGAGGGGGGTGGAGGCACTGCCAAATAAATTCATAGGAAAAAATAAAAAGATACACCCTGCTGAGTGGGAGGCGGGATCCAGAAGAACCCAGACCTGTCCACCGAAACCTGTAGGCAGATTGGCATTAAAGAAGGTAATCGGGTGGAGAGGGGCGCTACACAAGCTAGTACATTACCTTACAGTATGTATACCTCTGGCTAAACAGTACCTTTTAGTAGGGGCCACACCTCTTAAACTAAGTCAAGGTGAAAATAGTAAGTTGTATTGATATGTGTTTGACTGAGTGTTCCAAAGAGCGGTTTTGCAATAGAGTTTCTACTGAAACTTCTTCAGATGCATGGAAATTCCTGAAGACAAGTATGTATAATGTGGCACTCAAGAGCATTGGGAAGAGTATTAAAAAAAAAAAAAAAGAAGCTGACTAGCTTGTAGACCGTTTGGCAATACTGCTGCCCCTCATTGAGAGGAAAAGATCTGCCTTGATTACCTACAAGTCTACTCCCACTACTGATTCTCTCAACAAATTAAGAGAGACTCATAAGATTGTTTAAATAATTCCAGGAATGTGTTCAAGTATTTTGGTTGGGTCACTGCAACAGCATCCAGCAAGCAGCCAATGAACGTGAGAATAGGTGGCTATATGAGGACAATAGAAAGGCCTATAATGAACAAGACAGCTTCACTGAAAGATCTGGATGGCACTAGCATAGATAATAAAGGGGAACAATCGGATTGAGGTGGTTTGAGCACTATGGAATGGTATACTCAAGTACTATAGTAGACTAATCTGTGTTAGCTGAATTTCCTGGGTTTGAAGTTATGACTTTGCAGGATGCCAAATCTACTCTAGAGCAGCGGTCCCCAACCTTTTTGGGTGGCAGGCACTGCACGGGGCACCACGTTGGGGACCGCTGTTCTAGAGGAACTTGAACAAAGCATCAAAAAGGTTCCCAACCACAAAGCTTTAGTAGCTGAATTTACCTGCTAAAATCTATAAATGAGCAAATAAAGACTTGCTGAAAAGATTGCACAAGGCATTGCTGCACTATTGGAAGGAAGAAACTGTTCTGCAAGATGCTAAGGTTGCTCTTTTCATCTAACTCTATCATAATAGAAGAAACAGAATGATTGTAATAACTACAGGGGTATATTTCTTCTTAATATCATGGGAAAAATCTTAAGATGTATATTTTTACCCAGACTTAAAATTTTAGCTGAGATAATCTATTGTGAGAGCTAGTATGGCTTCTGCTTTGGGAAGGTCCAAAATAGACATGGTCTTCTCTGTAAGACAGCTGCAGGAAAAGTGCAGGGAGAAGTGCATTCCACTGTCCATGACTTTTATAGATTTAACAAAAGCCTTCGATGTGGTTAGTTAGTTGGGGCTTTACTTTGTTCTGAAGAAACTTACTCAATGGAATCCTTACACAATGGAATGAAGACAATTGTAATGTAAGAAAACAAAAAGTCTGATTCATGTAACATCAGTAATGGAGTGAAGCAGGGCAGTGTACTAGGTTCTACATGGTTTAATATTTACTTCTCTTTCCTGCTTCAGCGTACATTCTGTGACATTCAAGAGGGTGTCCATCTTAGCACTAACCATGACAGAGGTTTGTTTAACATTGCAAGGTTCAGAACTAAGATGAAGGTGAAGGAGATCATCATGAGGGACCTGTTGTTTGTGGCGTTGATGCCCTTCAACATCTTATTACCATATTCTGTGATTCATGAAAAATCTTTGGGTTATCAATAAGCTTGAAGAATCATGCACCAAGGCTCTTCAGAAACAGGTGCCACCTTAGATGGTATTCATCAGGATGTTACTGACCAATTTTACCATCTTGGCTCTACTGTTACCAGCAATATGGACACCAGCTACACTCACTAGTAGAACCAGGAAAACATCAAAGAACTTTGGTCTTTTGCAAGACAGAGCCTGGAACAATAACAAATTGTAAACTGAAGTGAAAAATCTATGTTTACAAGACATGTGTTTTATATGTGGCTCAGAAGCATGGACGACTGTTGCCAAATATACCATAGGACTAAACAGCTTTCTTACAGATGTTCACATAAAATTATTTGATGAAGATAGAAAGACAGGGGGGAAAAATGTGAAAGTGTTAAACATGCTGATATGTCATTCAATGGGAACATTGATTAGTAAGGAAAGACTTGGGAAGCTTGGATATGTCAAGTGAATGCCATATTACTGCATCCCATAGAGTACACTGTACTCTGAAGCTCTCAAAGGAACAAGAAGGAGAAGCAGACCTCTGCACAGATTTTGGGTTGCTCACAAGGATCGTGTAGTATCTTTGGAATCTCTGTGTATGATTGGAAAGGAATGCAGAATGGTACTCTGGTTGCTGGTGTCATCCTGTATAATGCAGTGTTGTAGGGTGGACTGGATCAAGTTTGTGATGACCAGGGAGAGAGGAAGAAAGAATCTGCTGCTCAGATTCAGATCATTGCTAGTGAATGGGTGTGACCTACCTGTGGACTGGACTGTCATGCATCGGACTCAGCAGCCATCAAAGAACTCATTAGCACATACACCATGTTCTGTAAAGGGTGATGGTGCCATTGATCTACTGAGAGATGCCAGTATACTGTAGGATAGAGTAGATGTCACTCAGTAAACGAATTCAAAGAACTGACACTATCCCTGATCTGACAAGTACATGCTTAAGTTCATCCCTTTTGAGCCCAGGACTTCCAAGAAGTGCCTAGCTTATAAGCACCTGCTTAAATCCCTTTGAGTGCAATGGGATTTAAAGATGTGTTTCAAGTTAAGCACGTGCCTAAATCCTGTGTTGAATAGGGATGGACTGCTGTATTAAATCCTTAATCACATGCTCAGCTCTGGGACAACTCATGCACTTTAAAACTAAGGTCATGTTTATGTACTCTCCTGGTAAAACATGCTTGTATTTTGCTAGACTTTTTGTCTCACTAAAATAGATTCTTTACTTTACCTTCTGTTCAGTTCAGTTCCTGCACCTTTTTTTTTAAATTCTGCTAAGTCTGTCTCCTTTGGTACAATGCATGATAACTGACATTTGTACAATATTGCATGATCTTAGCCAATTTCTAATTCTGAATGTATTTATAATGCTATGGCATGAAGAAGATTTATAGATTTTATAACCTTTTAAATTGCACAACACTCTTCAGAGATTAACTGAAACTGGCAACATGTCTGTTGTAGTCATTTATTAATGTGTTACTGTAATGTACAGCAGAAATGTCAGGAAAGAGAAGCTACATGATGTAGGAATGCACATAGACTATATCTCAGTCAGTAAATTGAGATTTTATTGCAGATTTCAGCACAAAACACTTTTGGGGCTTGGCAGAACATTTGGCAAAGATACCTTCCTTTAATATCTGTACTGTACTTAATATATTTCACTCCACTAAACAAAGATTGGTTACAGATCTACCTATACATATAACCATATATTCTGCTTAGCAAAGAAATAAAACATGATGTTTGGTCTCTGATTAGAGAAGGCAACAAATGAAATCTTAATATCTTAGGTTTTCATTGTTATTTCAGGATCCATGGGTTTTCTGTTCTTATTAAAATAACTAATTTTAAGTTTCTTAAGAAATGTATGAAATCAGTTCCATTTATTCTATTTGAATTAAATGTTTCCACCTGTACATATGTTTGATAAATTCAGGCACTACAGAGAAAGTACAAAACACATTGTTAATGCCAACTGCAAATCAAATGGCTATGGAGAAGATTAACACATTTCAGCCAAGTGTTGCGAGTCTGACTCAAGCACATAGGACCCCATTCCCCATTCCCCCACATCATCATGGTTGCTTTATGTTTAGCTGACCCCTAGGAGCAGGGGGGACCCACTAGTGGCACAGCATGAGACTGGTACAGCAGCACTCCCTTAACACCTTACTTCCCTGTGATCAATATAGGGAGTGTGGTGGGTGAATGAGAAGGTAGAGAAGGCATTTCTGCACATTGACACCCCATGGGTGTTATAATGGCTTCTTGGGGCTGTTAGCAGCCTTAGTAATTTAGAACAGCCTTCCTTTGCCATCCTATCTGACTTTGGCTTTGTGCTGCTCAGTGCCGTTGAAAATATTTTCTCCAGTAAAGCTATATAAGGTGCACAAGGGTCTGTGTTGCCCTTTATGTGTATGTGTGACTCCCACTGAAGCCATTGCCATATGCATAGGTATTGAGGGTAGATTAGACATCCCGAGCCTAATCTCACTCTAGCTATTCCTGATTTACTCTAGGGTAAGTGAGAGCATAATCAGGCTCCTCACCATATGTGACATCTTTAAGCCATATATTTGTATACAGCTCAGGATGGCAGTAGCACAAAACTTCTATGTATGCATGGAAAGGGCTTTAGCCCAGTCAGGTAAAAGATCCATCATCTTGTGGAAACTGGGGGGCTGCTAGAAAGATCCCTTTGGGATGTTTCCTCAGGCATGACCCTGTGAGATATCGTTTCTATTTGTCTACATGTCTCATGCAGCGCTATCAGCTGTTGAGTTCCAGAACTGAACAGCACAAAATATCTGTCCTCGCACAACCATTAAGAAATACAACAAATTGTTCATTACCCTGAAAAACAAAGACTTTCCACTTGTACTCCCTTCCGCGTGGTGCCCATTTAAAGCTATTTTTTTCCTTTTGTATATTCATTCATTCCATATATGGATATGGTAGATTTCAAGTCCACAGAATTTTTTTTAGCATGTTGTAATATTTTCTACATGTGTAATTGTTGTATTTTTTGTTTGAAACTATCTTAGGAGAAATTTCTTTAACCAGCAGCCTGTGGTGTTTTTAGAAATGCATTGACATATTTTTAATTGGGCCTATAGTTTGGGAAATCTCACGTTAGTTTTCCTCATTTGTTTTCTGATATAATCCTATGCATGTGCTTGATGACCTTTTCTTTCAAATAATTTTTACTTTTTTTCTTTGTTTCTCATTTCTTTTCTTCATTTGCCTGAAATCCTGCTTTCCCCCCACCCCCAACCTCTTCTGACTGATGCTTATTCTCCCCGGCATATTCCAGTTCTCTGCCACTGAAAGCTTCAAAGAATGACAAATCCAGAAGTTTGAAAAAAATCTCTCGGTAAGAATGAAAACAAGGTGACATATTTTGTTGTCTCTGTGTAGCTCATCCAAATTATAAGGCTCTTGATTCCAATATCAATTCTGATCTAGGCAGACATTTGAATAGAGAAACTTTAGAAATCAATAATGGTTTATGACCACGTTTGGAAGATACATATTTCCCATTAAAATGTAAAGAGTTTGATGTTGTAAGAAATGAAAATAGTAGAAATCAACATATAATTTTACATTTGTAAAGATATTTACTTTAAAACTTTGTATTTATGTGTGTACAGCATAACCCGAACCTTTCAAGTATGCTGAAGGACTTTTCAACTTTGGCAAAATAGGATAAGATGAACAGCAGACTATTAGAAGAGTGCACTTTGAGAGAACAGTGCTGTTTGGTAGACTGCAAGAACAACAAGAAGTCCTGTGGCACCTTATAGACTAACAGATATATTGGAGGATAAGCTTTCGTTGGCAAAGAACCACTTCGTCACAAAAGCTTATGCTCCAATATATCTGTTAGTCTATAAGGTGCCACAGGACTTCTCATTGTTCTTTCAGATTTAGACTAATACGAATACCCCTCTGATGTTTGGTAGAGTGACCAGCCTTAAAGCTAGGCATTTATGCAACTTCCATACAATGGTGATCCTATGCGATCCTACAGGTTCACTACATAATTAATTACTGCACCACACAAAGAGAAAATTTGGGAGAGGGAAGAAAGGGAGAGGTGATAGTGCTCATTACATGCTTGTGAACCCTGAGTGACTGAATAGTTGTACTAAAATAACATGAATGAGATCCGTTCCTACCTTCCTTAGGACCATGCAATGGCCTCGTATTAAAAAGCTGCGTTCATACTGGGATTTAACTGTGTGTTAGTTACCACATAGTAGCTAAAATTTGGTGGTAAAATCTTTTTTACCTTGTGAAAACCAGGTTTAAGAAGGGTTGAAGGAAGAGGAATCCACTCTCCCAAACCCTTTGGCAGGAGTGGGTGTCCAGTGACTCTGCTATGTTGGCTACAACCGCCAGACTTGAGTATTGCTAACAGCCCCATTTGCAACAAATGGAACAAATATCCTGACAATTTCTCTGCAATGCCCCTCACTATCTCCCCAAACCTCTCGCCCATGGAATGGCCCCTGCACAGTCTGCCCCCTGGAACCATTCTGGCGCCATGGCCATTCTGTAGTGCGGTGTCGATTCCAAGGGAAAACAGGAATAGCAACAGAGCTATTAGACCATCAGAGCTCTAGTTTCAGTCTTTGTGCGTGACTTTGCATTGTGTCTGGAACAGTATCTTCAGAGCACCAAGGTATAGACATCGGAGGTACCAGTTAGAAGTACCTAAGGCCATAGAAATACTCCCCATAATCTCACTAAGTTGGTGTTCTAAATACAGAGAAGGACTCTGGTGCCTGAGGTAGAGCTGTGGCCACTGTTTATTTTAGATGGTCACCTCAGTAAGACAGGTATAATCATGTATTGGGACATGTGCTGGTGCCCCTGGGAAGGATTTTTTCCCTCCATACAACATCAGACAACAGGCTATTTGCACTGCCCAGGGTTTTGGTTTTCCCTCCAAAACATAAAGCACAGGGTGTTACTACAGGCAGGGAGCCAGACCTGATGAGAGGGAGCATCCTATGTCAGATCAACCTTACACGGATGGCAGTGGTGGGGTGGTGCTAACCCCCTCACCAACCAGGAGGTTGGCTTTTCTACATATAAATTCTATGCTCAAGTCATCTAATGGAGCATTGCATGGTTGGCTGTGGGTAGCCTTCTCCATCCAGTAACAGTAATGAGAACACACTTAATTAATTTCCCCCAGCTTGAGGTGGAGGTGAAAATATTGACTTTTAGTTACTGACAAAAAGCATCTAGTTTAACAGAAGAACCTCCTACTAATATATTATCTGTAGATACAAAAACTTTAAATGAAGATTTTTTCAATCATTGTGCCATGCATTGCTGCTCTTTGCTAACACTAATACAACACTTTTAAACCCAAATTCATCTGTTAATACAGTGGTAAAGGGGTGGAGGATACATCACCACCAGGAATACATTTTAAACGAGAGTAAATTATCTTTGCTGGTTTTTTTTCTTTTTGAAAGGAATGCAGCCTTTTAATCTTACAGAACCCTGAACCAAAGATTTAACTTACCCCAGGAATTCACTGTTCCACTGTTAATTTCTTCTCTTCCTAATTTGTAGAGAGTTCATCAACTACATGAAACGATCCCGAACCTTTTATGCCTCTGTAGCAGAAAGGCTGTGCGATGGGGACTTGGTGATGCGTGACAGCTCGACTTGCTGGAATGGAGAGGATGTTGTGGAAAGGTAATTGTGAGAGTCAAATTTTGTGCTGAAAATAGCTATATTTGGGCACATAAAATTAGGCTTTCCAGTTCTTCTTGGTGCTTTAAAAAGTGTTGTATTAGAAATGATGCGTTATCTTGAAATGTCGTATCACTTTTTATACTATAAACAGTTTGATGACCTTTGTGGACCTTAAGTATCTGATCATTTTATTAAAGCCTATGGGTTTTATAAATAGTGTCATAAAAATCTCCATGAAAAATACATTTTGAATGATAGCGAATTATGCAGTGAACTGAAACACATCCAAAGAAGATTGAGTAACAATGATTTTGGGGACCCATCTTTCACAAATGGAAGTCATACAGTAATTTGCCGACCCTGTCATAGATCATACTTTCTGGGAAGATAATGGTTATACTTTTAACAGTAAGTCGGTAACATTCTAGGTTCAGAAATACCAGATCATACTGTCTTGATATTGTTTTAATCTGCATACCAGTAAAGTTTTTTTATGAGGTTAAGTTAGTTGCTTTGAGTTTTAAAAGTAAGAAGAAAGAGGGAAATGGTGCATCTGTGGTATGTAGTTCATTCTTAGTGTGCAGGCTTCTTTGTTTTATAAGAAAAGGTGAGGGTAAAGAGCATGTACAGGTTGAACCTCTCTAATCAGGCACTCTGTGGTCTGGCAACATCCATGATCCAGCATCATTTTAGTTGGCCAGATGTCCAGTTATCATGGATATAGCTGTTTCCCATGGTCCCATAGAGTCCTGGCTCTCAGTGCTATTTTGCTCTAATTTACCCCTAAATGTCTTCTAAGAGCTCCAGTAAGCAGGGGAAGTGTTGGTAATGCTGCTAGACAATATTGATCTCCCATGGATCGGCAAATTCTCTGGTTTGGCACCAGTCAGGTCCTGAGGGTCCCAGACTAGAGTGGTTCTGCCTGTACCGCATTTGTTGATTAGACCCCCAAGGTATGTCTACATTGTAATAAAACACCCATGAGTGGCTTGGGTCAGCTGTTCTGGACTTTCAGGGCTTGAGTTGCTGAGCTATAAAATTGCAGTGTAAACATTCCAGCTCAGCATGGAGCCTGAGCTCTGGGACCCTCTCCCTTCATAGGGCTCCAGAGCACCAATATGTCTACACAGCAGTTTAACAGCCACACGAGCCTTATTCTGCTGACACGGGCCAACAGCAGATATTTCACTGCAGCGTAGACATTCTCCTAGAGGTTAATGGATTGGAAGGGTAGGAATGGAATGGCAAGGAACTTTCAGCTGGATGCTCTATTTCCTTTAGTTTGGCTTCTTTTGTACAAACCTCCTCCTTCTAAGTGTGTGCTGCTTTGGCCTCTTAAACATTATGGCCCCATGTAGTGCTGTAAAAAACCGCACAATGCCTTGTTAGCAGACAACAATATTAATTTCCCAGGTACAATAATTGTGATAGTTGCTGAAGATTGCACTGGTTTCTAGGGGAGGGTGGCTCGGTGACTTTTGTGCAGTCGAAAGAGAGGATGTGAACACTTTACAGCTAATGATGGTCCAGATGAAGGCCCCATCCCTGTATATGTTGTACCTAGTCAGACTGCTGCGCCCCTGCAGACCTTGTTGAAGCCAGTCAGAAAAGCAGTTCATCCATGTGCTTCACATTGCTGATTGGGGTTCACAGGCTCTGTTGTGCACCTGTGCTGGGGAGGCAGTGTGACTGTGCCCGAAATATCAGTGTTCTTTGGCACTTCCTAGGAATGCAGCCACTTCATCACCCATGAAGAGAGCTCAGTGTCTGTCCCTTCTTGTGCTTTCCTAGTGCTGCTGATCAGTGAATGTGTGTGTGTGTGTGTGTGTGTTTCATGCATGTATGTTTGGAAGTACAAAGCCACTGTGAACTGTCTGCAGCAGTAGTTCTGTGTAGTTGTTGAGATCAGGAGTGTAGAAGGACCATACTTTGGCCAGTTGCTGCCTGTATGCACAAAGGAGAGCGCCTGTGTGCCATCTTCCCTCTTCCCATTCCAGTCCATGTGGGGCTGGGTGTAAACTTGCCCTCACATTAGATGAAAAAATTCTCAAGCCAGGGAGAGCAAATAACCTGATTATTGCAGAGACCGCGGTGATTGAAAGCATAAAACCAGTTCTGTTTTGTGTACTCCCTGAGCTACGGAGCAAAACATTAATAGTTAAATGGTAAGTCTGAGTGTTACCATTAACCCACTCTGGCAGTTAACCCCCCGCATGCAAGTCTCAGAATGGTTCTCCTGCAGCAGAGATGCCATTTTGGGCTGCTGGCAAGAGGTGACTATGGGAACCAGGAAGGGCAGGCATCACAAGGGGTCACTGGGAAACCAGCCCCCTCTTAAAGGAGTTTGAAGCTGTAGTAAGCACCTCTCCCACATTCCAACCCCTGCCCCAGTCCACGGGGCCCCTCCTGCACCAAAACTCCCTCCTGGAGCCTGCACCAGCCCCCAAGCCGCCTCCTGCACCTCAAATCCTTCTTTGCTGGTGCCACCCAAGAGCCTAAACTTCCAAGTGGAGCTTTCACCCTCTCTGCACCCAACTTCCCTTCCCCAATCTGGAGCCCCCTCCCACACCTCAGACCCCTCATTTCTGGGCCCGTCTGGAACCTGCTGCTCCACCCCAGAGCCTGGACACCCCTGCACCCCACCCTCTGCTCCAGCCTGGTGAAAGTGAGTGAGAGTGGGGAAGAATGAACAACAGAGGAAAGGAAGGGCATGGAGCGAGTGGGGGCAGGGCCTCAGAGAAGGGGTAGGGCAGGGGTGGGACATGGGGCAAGTCAAGGGTGTTTGGTTTTGTACCATTAGAAAGCTGGCAACCCTAGCTACCTTAGTCCTTCCCCATCAGTCTGGGGCAAAGTGGGAGGGGAGACACGCCATCCTAGGAACAAAGGTCCTGCCTGACCTGGACAGAGAGGGTATGTCTACACTACCACCCTAGTTCGAACTAGGGTGGCTAATGTAGGCATTCGAAGTTGCAAATGAAGCCCGGGATTTAAATATCCCAGGCTTCATTTGCATCTTCCCGGGCGCCGCCATTTTTAAAAGTCCCCTAGTCCGAACTCCGTGCCCGCGGCTACACGAGGCACGGAGTAGGTAGTTCGAATTAGGTTCTCTAATTCGAACTACCGGTACACCTCGTTCCACAGGGTATGTCTACACTACAGCACTAATTCGAACTAAGCTAATTTGAATTAGCGCATCTAGACCTAAAAACTAGTCTGAATTAGCGTTTTGCTAATTCGAACTAGCATGTCCACATTGAGTGGACCCTGAACCGAAGTTAAGGCTGGCCGGAACCAGTGCCGGCAGGGCATCAGCTTAGGACTTAGAGCGTGGAGTTGCTGCCTCAGGCTAGCCGAGGACTGTGCTTAAAGGGACCCGACCCCCACCCCGGACAGACAGTTCTCAGGGTTCCCCGCTTGCTTGTCTACCTAGATGAGGGACAGCAAAGCAGTCCTGTCTTGGAGTGCCCTGAGTGCCCACACTTGGCACATCACAGCACTCGGCCATCAGCCCGGCTGCACTTGCCGCAGGCTGCCATCCGGGGGGGTCATTCAGGGGGCTGTCAGGATCCAGGAGGCCCTGCAGGAGAGCTTCCACCCCGAGGAGCCCGCAGAGCCACCCCAGTCCTCCCCATCGGGAGCTCGTGCCCCATTCCTCCCTCACCTCCTTCCACTTACCCTTCCCTAGCCCCC
This sequence comes from Pelochelys cantorii, assembly GCA_032595735.1. NCBI lineage: Eukaryota > Metazoa > Chordata > Testudines > Trionychidae > Pelochelys > Pelochelys cantorii. The sequence goes on from CM064335.1 coordinate 47,071,940, forward strand.
CTTCCTGATGTAAAAAATAAAGGACACGTATGTTCAAAAATAGAAACTCTCTTTATTTAACAAAACTGAGGGCGGGGGGGGGGGATTAACCTCTGGGGAGACTGGGAAAAGGAGGTGGGAGAGGGAAAGAGAGAGGGTGGGAGAGGGGAGGTAGAAACCTGGGAGGAGGGAGCTGGAAGGGGGAAGCCAGGGGAAGAAGGAGGAGGGGAAGTATAAAACTATGGTACGCCATATCTTTAGTATTGTGTAGAGATGGGGTCTCCTCACCTCAAAAAAGATATTTTGGCCTTGGAAAGGGTTCAGAAAAGGGCAACTAAAATGATTAGGGGTTTGGAACAGGTCCCATATGAAGAGAGGCTAAAGAGACTGGGACTTTTCAGCTTAGAAAAAAGGAGACTGAGGGGGGATATGATAGAGGTCTATAAAATCATGAGTGGTGTGGAGAGGGTGCATAAAGAAAAGTTCTTCATTAGTTCCCATAATAGAAGGACTAGAGGACACCAAATGAAATGAATGGGTAGCAGGCTTCAAACTAATAAAAGAAAGTTCTTCTTCACAAAGCAAATAGTCAACCTGTGGAACTCCTTGCCACAGGAGGCTGTGAAGCCTAGAACTAGAACAGAGTTTAAAGAGAAGTTAGATAAAGTCATGGAGGTTGGGTCCATGGAGTGCTATTAGCTGGGGGTAGGAATGGTGTCCCTGGCCTCTGTTTGTGGAAGGCTGGAGATGGATGGCACGAGACAAATGGCTTGGTCATTGTCTTTGGTCCATCCCCGCCGGGGTACCTGGTGTTGGCCGCTGTTGGCAGACAGGCTACTGGGCGAGATGGACCTTTGGTCTGACCCAGTATGGCCATTCTTATGTTCTTATGTTCTAAGCTCAGGGTTGAGGGTCTCACTGGACCAACTTGATTTTCATGCAAAACTGCTCCTGGGTTCGCATGTGGCCTTTGGTGGCCAGGCTGGCAGCTATCCTGCCCTAGACGGCCGCTTTCCTGTGCCTAGTGCGGAGATTGTGGATGTTGGAGGTCTCCCCCCAAACCTCGATGAGGTCCACGATCTCCGCACTAGACCAGGCGGGTGTCCGCCTCTTGCAGCCCCGGGCTGGCTCCTGGGAGCCGCCAGCCTGGTCCTGGGAAGAGGCGGAGGGCTGGGTGGCAGCGGGTGGCTGGCTCGTGCCGTGCCAGGTGCTTGCACCTGGCACGGGCACTGTTGCCAGACCGTGCCCCTTTAAGGGCTCCGGGGCCAGCAGGGGGGCAGATGAGTTTCCCTGGCTTGGCCCAGAGTGGCCACCAGGGCAAGCTGGGAAGGGCTAGCCTCCCACTAGTTCGAATTAAGTGGCTACACAGCCCTTAATTTGAACTACTTAATTCGAACTAGGCGTTAGTCCTCGTAGAATGAGGTTTACCTAGTTCGAATTAAGCTCTCTGCTAGTTCAAATTAAGTTCAAACTAGCGGTTTGCGTGTGTAGTGCCTATGAAAGTTAATTCGAACTAACAGCTGTTAGTCCGAATTAACTTTGTAGTGTAGACATACCCACAAGGAAGGAGTAATGGTAGTTCGAATTAGAGAACCTAATTCGAACTACCTACTCCGTGCCGCGTGTAGCCGTGGGCATGGAGTTCGGACTAGGGGACTTTTAAAAATGGCGGCGCCCGGGAAGATGCAAATGAAGCCCGGGATATTTAAATCCATTATTATACAGAAGCTCAGTGGTCTGCAAGTAGAGGGAGGTCATTGCGCCCATTCAGAGAATGAATCGTTGGCTGAACATTCCTCACTGGAACTCAAGCATTTCTATTTGTACATTTCCTTTCCAAGGAGCCAACATAGGAGGGGTCTTGTGCCTTGGTTAGTCTGAGTCCTGCTAGGGGAGCACCACTGTGGTAAGCCCTCTGAAAGCGAGATAGATGAATAGTCAAGGAGCAGGCATAATGCCTTGGATTGTTGAAGGGAATGTGCTCTACTGGCAGGTTAGCTTGCTCTCCGCCCATTTGCTCTGAAGCTAGGCCACTGCTCAAAAGATGGGAAGGGAGCAGGGCAGTGCCCTGTCTAGTCCTCTGGGACCTGAATGCTGTGGACTATATGAGATTGTCTCCTGCTTTCCAGCACTCCTGGAGCACTGGCGACAAAATCATGTTTCTCTCCTTTTCAGAAGCCCAGTCCAGTCCTCCACTCTCATTGGAGGAGCATGCAGTCTAGCTACAGGGCTGCAGAGGGCATTCTTGGCAGGCAGGCATCAACAAAAGAGCAGCCGAAAACCTCTTCAAAGTTACGCCAGCTTCTGACAACCCTGACAGGTCATAATGGGAGCCAGTGGGCAGGGGAGCATAGGGAAACTCTGGAAATGCCTCCAACCATGTTTTCTGTTCCAGCAGCTGGGAGAGGGAGAGTGCTGGGCAGATTGGCTCCTTTGCTGCTAGGTTATCCCTGAAAACCAGAAGTGCTGGGGTCTGCCTGGAATGGAAGCTGCGAGGGGCACAGCACTGACTTTAGGCTTTGATTTTTGAAACCTTAACTTCATGGGCAGTGGATGTAAAAGGGAAGGGAAGGTGTTGCCTCTCCTGGGACTTAGTGCTCAACGTTTCAGCTCTTCCTATCCCTGTTCTGACCCTTCCTGCAGCCAGCTAAGTCTCAGATCTAGTAACTTAAAAGTGAAAAGCCTTCCATCATGCCAGACCTATTAGCAGAACATTTATACTGTTAGAGAGCCATTCAAGTGGCAATGAAGTCATTTAACAGGCATTTGCCAACCTCCACATATATACTGCCAGTTTCTGAATGTATTGACAAACAGTTGTGCATTACTGTACTATTTACTCAGAACATATTAATTTACAGGATCTTAGTTTAAAATTTGCTTTCAAATATTTCCTTAATCTGCTGCTAAAGATTATAAAAATCACATCTCTAAAAAATCCTTGCATAGACCTCTAGGTGCACAATGTGAGTATTCCTCTTTTGCCTTAAATGCTTGGATCTTCAAACATATTTTTAAATAAATCCCTCAAAAGAATACCAGTATCTAAAATACACATTTTAATTTTAATTACTACAGCATAAAAACTTACTTCCAAGTTCTCCTGTGTTTTCTGACTATCCCTGTAAATTTAATCTTTCTCCCTTCACCCCTTACCTCAAGGGACAACACCCCTTTTGTTCCAGACAGTTTCCATTTCTTAGTATTTGATGATCTATTTTTAAGAGAACCCTTCACCAAAATCAGTACCTTAATAAGATATGAAATCATTTGTCATGCCTAAAATCTTTGGAGACATATTTTTAAAGTTGGTGAAATTTCATAAACATGTCTATCGTTAGAGAGATCAAAGTAAATTAGTGTTCCCTTTTTCTAAAAACAGTGAACATTGTTATGAATGTCCCTAAACCTCTTTGACTGATTAATTTGTTTTAGTGAGTTAAATATGTAGTGATCTGGAAGGCTTAAGTAAAATCATCTTAGAAATATGATTAAGAAAATGTAAAGAAAAGAAGGGCTGCATCATGTATTTAATAATATTTAATGTTGTATATAGCAAGATAGCTGACTTTCCCTAACTGCAAATAAATCTCTGACAAACTTCAGGGTGTAACAAAAAACCTGTGACTGACATTTTTTATTCCCAAATTTAGTGCTTTTAATTAGGTACCTTCTGCAAGTCCAATCTTCACCATCTGGCATGAAGTGGAAAACATGCTCCATTTTCTTTAGAAAGAAAATGCAGAAGAGTGGGGGCTTTTTCCAAATACCATTATCTTCCTTTGGGTTTGTAGAGGGTGAGGAGAGAGTGGGAGAGAAGAGAAAGAGGGAGGCAGTGGGGAGGAGATTGGGCGTGGAGCAGAGCAGAGTGATGTATGGGCAGGATCATAGGCAGAAGACGTGGGCTGGGGAGTTTGCCTCCCCAAGAGGCAGTGTCACCAACTGCCCATGCTTGGCTTTAAACCCAAGTGAAATACATCAGGTGACAAAAAGACTTCAGGAATTTATAGTTCTTGAATACGCTTCATTGGTTCCTCAGGTGCCAGGAACCAATTGAAGACTTTGTCCTGAGATTCAGAGTTGGAGATTTTGGTTTCTGCATTAGCCATTACTTAGACATTACTAGAAATATGTGAGTCTGCACACACAAGTGCCATCAGGATCCTGTTTTTTAAAGGATTCCGCTACCACTTTCATTCTCTAATTAGCTAGTGCTCTCTTGAGTGCACAGCTGTAGTTCTAGGAATTGCCCAAAGACCTCACAAGGGCACTTTTAAATTAAAGAAAGAAAGAAAGAAAGAGGGGAGCCCATATAAAGATATCATCTGGCATGGAAACAGGCAGGGAGCTATGTCGTGTGAAAGTATATTTTTGTTAACTGACAAGGAGATGAAAAACCAGTTATTTTAGTTTCTCACATCTTGCCCTAGCCCAGAGAAGTTAGTGCTGTGGAATGCTCTCTCTCTGGGACTCTTTCCGATGTCATTTCTGGTGCTCTGCATGTGATGACTTTAAAGTTTAAGATAACATCTAGCCTAGGGATAGAAGAGGGTCTTAGAATCTAGCTCTATCCAATACTGTTATTGACAAAATGTGTTTCAGGGCATTATAACTCAAGCAGGTAAAAAAATTTCCAGCTGAATGTTTTTTTCCATCGGAAAATGCCAGTCCATTGAAATCAAAACATTCAGTGGGAATGTGTGGATTTTGACAAAATTATGTTATGAACTGTGTATTATTTTATAGTATAGATTACAGTGTTAAATTGTTTGAAAACATCACATTGTTTCAAAATGTTTAGTCAAAACAATATGACAGTTGATCTGAAACAATTTGAGGGTTTTTTGACATTTCATTTCAGTAGAAATTTCAAAATGAGATATCTATTTTGGTCCAATCTGGAACAACAACAAATGTTGACCTCATCATGTTTCCCATGAAGTGGAGATTCCACTTCCCCAACAGCTGTATTTATAACACTATGCGTAAATAGCTTCAGCTTAATTGAATAAAAAAGATGGTATCTGAAGATAACTTGGAAATTTAATATTTAAGGAGCTACTTGTATGACAAGTGATTTGCATGTAAATTAATCTCAGAATTGACAGCAACAATGTAATATTCTAAACCGTAGTTTATAGTGATAAAAAAAAGTGTCAGGCCCTTCACTGATTAACAGGAGTAGAGTCATAGAAATATAGGGCTGGGAAGCGAACTCAAGAAACCATCTGGTCTATATGTTTGTAATTCTGGTCAGTGCTTCTATTCCAGGATCATACAGTACAAGAGACATGCTGGAGGGTGCTTGTCAAAAAATTTTTTTCAATTTTTCAGTGGAAGGCATCTAAAATAATGAAACATTTTGTTTGATGTCAAATCTGAATTTTTCCTTTAGTTTTTGATAATCCCCCAGCATGGTCCAAATATTGGAAGCTAAGGACATTTGGAAATATTATATAGTGGTAATGTTACAGTGATTCATTTTTCCTCTTGACAATATATACGTTTAGAAAAATTTGAGAAAATTTAAAAAGTGGAAGCGGAGGGAGGGAGGTGGTAGAAAAGAGGAAAAAGTGGAGTTAGAAAGGGGGAAAGAAAAATCTGAAATGTTGAAAACATTTCCTTTTCAAAATCCAAAGTGCAATGGAAATTTTGATTCATATCTAAAATGTCCAGCCAAAAGTGAAAAAATTTGGAATTAAAATTGAGGTAGAGTCCTATGGCACCTTAGAGACTAACAGTTTTATTAGAGCAAGTGTGTTTTACCCAAGAAAGCTTATGCCCTAGGGGTACGTCTACACAACAGGGCAAAAATCAAATTAAGATACACAACTTCAGCTATATCAATTGCATATCTGAAGTTGAAATAGCTTAATTCAGCTTTTTGGTGCTGTCTGCACAGCAGGAAGTCAAAGGAAGATACAGACTAACATGGCTACCCCTCTGAACAAAATGAATATTGTTCATTCAGAAATTATGGCAGGAAAAAAAAACATGTTTTTCAATCAGTTCTCCACATGGCTGTCCCCCTGGAAAGTGGGAGAATGTACACCAGATAATGAATAATGCTGACAATACTATGTGTAATGGTTGGTGGGGGGTGGATGTGCCCTCTTGCTGGCATATTTAGCTTCTTTCAGAACCTGTTTAACAAGCTAGCATAGTAACCAGTTCTTCTTCCTTATGCCCCCTTCAACCATGAGCAGGAATACTGCTCTGCTACTTGCCTGAAGATTCATTTCTCTATGATTTTTCTCCCTTCGTAGGATACCAAAACAGCAAGGATAAGATTTCTTTGATAATAACACTGAACCCAAAATAGAGATTTACTACTGATTCAGAAAATAGAACTCCAGTATTAATATGGTGGGATCTCTTGTGAACCTTAGTTTGAGGTTACACAGCCTTTGAAACTGGCAGCAATCCCAGTTTTTATTTCATTGTCCCTTCTTGTGTTTCACAAGGATATCTGGAAACTGAGCTGTATTTATTTATGGCATACGCTAATTGACATTCAGGCTACTTAGGAAAAACAAATGCAATGCTGACATTATTTATAACACACAAATGCAACATAAACCACCACAAGACAGTATTTGAAAATGGGCTTGCGTGTCAGTCAGCAGAAATAGCTGATGGTTAAGTTCTGCCGAATGAACTGGTGTGCAACATTCATCCTGTAAAATGATTTTTTCTACTGTACCTTTCCAGATCATGCTGGAGATTTGAAATGCTCATACTATGATGTAATACGTTGGCAGTGTAAAAAGTTGCCCTTGTGTTGATAAATTTTTCATGAATTTTTGTGAGGAAGAATGTTTGAGATAGAGTGGTTTGTGCAGAGTTGTGACTCTGCGGCGACATGCTGTTCAGTAGGACAGCAAAAGACAGCCCTGCCAATGACCTCCAAGTTGAAATCCTAGGGCCTTCATGGGTTATGGAATGGCACCAATGGGAAGAGGGTCCCTCACTCCCACTTGCCACTAATGCTACCCTGCCTGGCTGCTTTTGCACAAAATCTTGCCGCCTGTCTGCACTGGCCGCGAGTATTTGCCCAAGAACACTGACGTTGTAATGTACAAAATCAGTGCTTCTTGCGCAAATACTCTGACGCTCCCGCTCAGGGATAAGCCCTCTTGAACAAGTATTCTTGCACAAGAGGCCAGTGTAGACAGCAACGTTAATTTCTTGCGCAAGAAAGCCCGATGGCTAAAATGGCCATTGGAGCTTCCTTGCGCAAGAGAGCGTCTACACTGGCACGGATGCTTTTGCGCAAAAGCAAATCCTGTAAAATGATTTTTTCTTGCGCAAACACTTTTAACTGAAAAACTTTTCCGTTAAAAGTATTTGCGCAAAATCATGCCAGTCTAGACGCAGCCCCTGTGATTAGAGATTTTTCTTTCAGGATAGAAAGTTTCACTGTTATTTCATGAAACCTTGGAGAAAAAAAGTCTGTTTGTTATAATCATAGGATATATGCCCTTCCCAGCCCTTACTGTAGTACCTCACAACTCCCCTGTGAGACACTTTATGTGATTTGCAAATACTACTTCTTCCCTGCTGCTGTTTTAATTACAATCCCTTTATTCTCTTTAGGGAGGGTTCTTCATCAGTCACTAGAAGATCGTGACCCTTTTTGCTCTCCTCTTACCAACCACTAGTGTAAAAAGACCCAACAAATTTTGAAGGGCTGTAAATGCCCAGTCCTGCAAGGTGCAGGCTTCACTGAGAGGTACGGGCTTTGCTATTGTTAGCAAAGAGAGGGATTAGAGAAATGGGTGATGATTTTCACAACTTGGTGCCGAAAGTTTAGCTCTGGAGTCCGTGGGAATTCAGAGGGAACTCCCACATGCTCATCTGTTATGAAAATAATAGATAGGTAGGTGCCTAAAGGCCTTATCCAAAGTCACAATGAGAGGTTTTCCATTGATCCCAAGGGGATTTGGATCAGATCTGAAGTTAAAAAACCCATGGAACCTAACTTCATATGGTCTTGATTTATAGTCATACAATCTTTTCTGATGTGGTCCTTTCTCTGTGGCTGGAGAAAGGAAAAAATAGTCTAACTGGTGCATTAGGCCACTTGTATTTAGTTGCCTAAATATGCCTTTAAATCCCTAACCTAAGCACCCAAATTTGAAATTTTTGTCTTTAATTGCTTCATGCTTCCCATTATCCAGATCTCCCAAGTGTGCTATGAAGCTATAATTAGTGCACCCAAGGCATACTGAAACCTTCGGTTGGAAGATGCTGTGTAAATTAGCTTGTGTTACACACTGTTAGAACTCCAGCAGCAGAGTGCCCTCTGTTGCCTTCCTTGTGCAATGGCTCCTTGTTGAATCACAAACATCCCTCCCTGCAGCCCCAGAAATCCCTTATCCCAGTACTGATGCATTTGACTCTGTCAGTTTGTAAGCTCTAATGGGATCATAGTATCTACTGGCTTGGCTGCAAGTGATAACCCAAATCTGGACTGCTTCTGTGGCTGTTTTTAAAGTTACTTTTTCAGTTTCTAAAGCTTATTTGAACATAGTCAATCTTCGCATAGGTCTAGGTAGTGAAATCGAAAGCTTTCAAGTTCAACAGGAAATTGTTTCCCAGAAGGAAAAAACCCATAATCATGGCCATGAGGTAAAGTCATTTTGTATGACCATTGCTGATTAAAGTGACGTTGGACCCACTTTTAAACCAATGTTCCAGCAGGGGAATAATGACTGTTAAGTTGTATAAGATTAAAATTCAAAATGATCTGAGAAAAACTGGAGAATTAGTCTGAAGTAAACAGAATTAAATTCAATATGAAGAAATGCAAAGTACTCCACAATCAGTTGCACACATGCAAAATGGGAAATGACTATCTAGGACAGAGTACTGCAGAATAGTATCTGGGGTCACAGTGGACAACAAGCTAAATATGAATCAATACTGTAGCACTGTTGCCAAAAAGCAAATATCATTCTGGGAAGTATTAGCAGGAGTGTTGTGACACTAGAAGTAATTCTTCTGCTCTGTTCTGTGCTGATTAGGCCTCACTTGGGGTTCATTGACACAGCAGGGCTAAAGTCGAACTAAGCTACGCAACTTCTGCTACATCAATTGGGTAGCCGAAGTTGAAATAGCTGAACTCAGCTTTCTGGTGCTGTCTATACAGCAGCAAGTCGAAGGAAAAGCACTCTTCCTTCAACTTCCCATACTCCTTGTGAAATTAGGGTTACCATCAGTCAGAGTAAGAGGTCCTCCAGCTCGACATTATTTTGAAATAAAGGCTTGTAGTATAGATGCGCACTTTGTTATTTCAGAATAACGTCAGTTACTCCAAAATAACACTGCTGTGTAGATGTACCCTTGGAGTATTGTGTCCATTTCTCAGCACTACATTTCAGGAAAAATGTGAACAAACTGGAGAAAATCCAGAGAAGAGCAACAAAATAAGATTAAAGGTCTAGAAAACATGACTTATAAAGGAAGATTTTAAAAAATGGATTTGTTTCATCTGAAAAAGAGAAGGCTGAGAGGGAGATGTGATAACAGTTTTCAAGTACCTAAAGGCTGTTACAAGGAGAAGGGAGAACAATTGTTCTCCTTAATCACTGAGTAGAGGACAAGAAGCAACAGGTTTAAATTGCTGCAAGGGATGTTTAGTTTGAACATTAGGAAATACTTCGTAACTCAGGGAATTTAAACATTGGAATGAATTGCCTACAAGGGTTGTGGAATCTCCTTCATTTGAGATTTTTAAGAATAGGTTAGAAAAACACCTGTCAGGGATAAATAAAATTAGGAGTGCGGGGGGTTGGACAATATGTAGTGCCCTCCAGTCCACTGATTCTCTGATTTATTGCTACATGCATGTAATATGCGTGGTGCATATATGACTTGTGTGTAGTTTTAAGGGATGCAGAGATGATGACTCATTCATTGACTGCCACTGAAATTTTTCAGAGCTACCAGACGGGTTAATTTTTCTCCTTTGCATAAAAGTATATTAGACGCAAAGCCAATTAGCAGAAAATTGTAGATGCAGAGGTTGCAAAATACTTGCAAATGAATGCGTAAGTTAGAAAGCAAAAGTGAATAGTTAATGGTTATATATTGACATTTTGCAAACTCTCGAACAGTTTAAGACCTTTCATTCCATCATAGCATTTCAGTAGCGCTAAGGTGAGTGCGTTAGTGTACTGCAGACAAAATGGGCTTTGGTGGAGTGAATCTCTACAAAGAAGGAGAGTGGCTAAAATGATTATTGTAGTTCAATGAACCACAAGTATGTATTAAAAATGATTAATCTGAAGAATTGAAAAGATAGACCACATCAAGAAGAACTGAATGTAACTTACATGTTTCTGGTTTCCCACAGTCATTTAAATATTTCCATAGTAAATTAAATGCTGCCCTAAAATGTCGATGATTATCCACCATTCCCCAGTGCTCCCTTCTGGCCAGTCCATCCAAAATATTTTCCAACTTTTTAATGTATGGTTCAGAGCCTAATATCTTTATCTTGGACCCAGAGTTTTGCTTTCATTTAAATCAATCAGAATTTTCCCATGAAAAAAGAGCAGGACACTAATCATTTAAAAAATAGCAGTGCTTAATTTAGGACCAAAAGTGAAATCATTCATAGTCTTAATTGGACTACATTTATATCAGAAATTACTAGTAAAAATCCTCACTCTAAAGCATTAATATTTAACTATGAAGTAATTTTTGTTGTTTTTATCTTTCCAGAAAGACCAAAACTTGCAGTAAAACTCTTTCCGGGTCACATTTGTATCTGTTTTAAAAAGACAGGACTAAAACTTACAAATCTTACTCTGTCATATGGTTTTGACATCTGCTGATACGAAACTGCTATATTTTGGACATTAAAATCAGCACATGCAGTCATAACATTGTGTTATCACAGTCTCTGTGCATATGATGGATGTTACACAGCCTACAGTTTTCAATAAGTAGAATTTTATAAGTTTGTAATAGATTTTCAATAAATGTCAAGTAAATCTATTGAAAAAGTAAATGGAGTTTCAAATTATATAATGTATCAAGTACTGAACATATGCTCCTTATTTTAAATGAAGAAGGAATGTTATGGCTTTACTGAAGTTTTTTAATTGAAGATTAAGGTTAATTATGACCCTTGATCCTGTGATTGTTTGCACTAAGGCAGCCCTCTAGGGTGGCCCAGAAGCCATGACCCTCTCTGGTAAAGCTCTAAGCAACAATCTGAGAAAAGGGGCACAAAGACAAAACTATGGGGAGAAGTGGTAGGAGAGCACAGCTTCAAGATGGATGCTACAGGCAATAGACAGAAACAGCCCTGGGAGGGATCAGAAGAAGCAAACCCTAGTTGCTTATCACAAGGGCCTAAGGCTGGAACCATAGGAAAAGGCAGGATGGGGTTCCCTTTATGAACCCCATAGGGATGGATGGTGTAAACCTATGGAATAAGGGGACATGGACTATGGAGCCCAGACTGGAGCTCAAGTTCTGGTGCATGGTCACTCAGACATCCTGTTTTGTCAAGAGTTTTCCTACCCTGGAGGGGGGAGGCTGTAAGCCCCCAGTTCAAAAGGCTGTCGTAAGAAGGAATAGAGTAGATGCCAGCAGGGGCAGCAGACACAGAAGGGCTGTTACACTATGTCTAGCAATGAGGGACCACACTAGCTAGTGTGTGAACCTTCTACAGTCCATGTCTAATTCAAAGGCATATTCTCAATTTGACACGTATTCCATTAAAAAGAGTGCTTAAAAACTACACTTGAACTTATTCTGGGTGCCTGTGATCTGGGAACACCCATAGTCTGGACCCCCATATGGCCCTCCTACACCTTGTATCTTACCCCCAGTGCGCTCCTGCACCCTCCCTGTGACAGTGCACTTGCCAGCCACTCATTCCCAAACTTCAAGCCAAACTGCAGTGTCGGCTTGGCCTTGACACCCGCACTGCCTGCGGTATTGTACATGGAACCAGCACCAACACCAGTCCTCCCCTCAGCACTGCCTTTGGAACACCCATCTTCTGTGGCACCAATGTTGGCTGAGTTAATGCTGGCACCAGCCCCCATTCATCACGAAGGCAAACCTGCCATGTTAAGGCAATGCTCACCATCAACCCAGGACCAAATTACTGGCACTGTTGGGAACCTCCCCACATTGGTCAGCTTCCAAGTATATTACAGGGTCCAAGGAAGAGTCATCAGTGTCACATAGTGCTTGGTATCAATTTCCCTCCTGCACCAACAGTGGGAAGGCCCCCAGCACCACAGATGTCCTGGCCCCCACAGTGGCAGGCTCTAAAACAATGGCCTCCTGGACCCCAAGGGACACCATCAGGGTCAGAGCCTGGTGTCAAGGCTAGCATTGGTGATCTCTTCCATCCACCAGTCACCTTCAGCCACATCGGTCACCCCAGACTATCAAAAGGGGCCCAAGATCGACCCAGCACAAGCGCTGCCAGAGCACCTGGTTCCCTGCTATGGGCAACTCTCCTGCTCAGCATCTTCAAAGACACCAGTGAGCTTGCAGGTCAGGAGGACCCTTTCCCAGAGCATCTTCCTCGTCCCCACCAGATGAGGACTGCCTCATCTGGCACTTCTTCATCTTTGCCCAGCCTGGATGCAAAGGCACTTCAGGACCTCCTGAGATGGGTAGCCTGAACTCTCAGTGTGCCCATCAAGGAGGTGATGGAGGAATTCGACCCCATGGTGGACATCTGACCCTGGAGGAACTGTCCAGAGTGTCTTTGCCACTTAAGATGATTCAGTCTACAACAAAAATACTTTATCAGGCACCTCCGTACCACCAGCTAAGGGAGTCAAGAGATGCTACTTCTTCCTGCAGCAGAGGTATGAACACTTATTTATTCAGCCCCTGCCAGGATCCCTGGTGGTTGATGCTGTCAACCACAAGGAAAGGTGGGGACAGCCAGGAGCAGCCTGTAAGAATAAGGTGACTAAGAAGCTGGATCTCTTCAGCCATATAGTGTACTCAACCAGAAGGCTTCAGCTTCACGGATTGAATCAGCAGGCTGTGTTGAGCCAGTATTTAAAGTGATATGGAGCTGTAGCAAATGAAGTCCTGCGATGCACAAGCTTAGAGCAGGGGACTGAGGTGTGGAGGGGGACTCACAGCAGGAGGCTGGGTTGTGTGGGGACTCAGAGCAGGGGGCTTAAGGCCGGGGCAGTCCCAATTGTGATCAGTTGACCTTGCCCTGCACGGCTCCTGTTCCCAGCCAATTGGGAGCTGTGAGGGTGGCACTATCAAAATTCCAGAAGCTTCTCCTGGTGGAGTCTCAACAAGAGTTTGCGGCAGCACTGGGTGTGGACAGAAAGATGGCTCCTCCTACCCCCACCCCAAGTGACATTAGACTCAGCTAATTCAGCAACAAGAATCATGGCCACATCTGTCATTGTGCAGCTCAGTGTCTGGCTCCATGTGTTTGGGCTCCCCCCCCCCCCGTACCCGGAAGTCCAAAAGACAATTCAAGATCTCCTGTTCGAGTATGCAGGACTGTTGGGCTGCCCAGATGCTGCCCAGGGGCTGGGGTGTGAGAGGAGAAGGAAAAGCCCCATGTGTGCTCTCCCAGTGGCAGCAGTGTGTACAACTGCATGTGTGAACTTTACACTTTGAGGTTCCAGTTCCTGCCTGCTCGAGCTGCCTCTCCTTGTGCTGCAGCAGAGCAGCTCCAGGGCACTCCTGGGGCAGCAGGGGTATGAGGAAGCACATAGATTTAAGGACAAGGGGTGGTACAAGAGGTGGGGGTCGGGGGAGTATGAGTGGAGGTATTGAGGGCCAGGAGGCAGGCATGACCCGAGACTATGAAGAAAACAGAGAAAGGGCTGGGAAGACGTCTTAAAAACCGATATAGAATGTCGTGTCATGCAGGGAGGAAGCCTCTTAAGCTGCAATGGTGAACATAGGCCTGTGCCAGTGGCTGGCGGGGGGTTGGGCGCTGGATGCTGAGTAATGGTTTTCCATGTAGTGCTGATACTGAGGCTGGGGAATCTAGAAGCAGAACTCCCACTGCTGCAGGGAATTTGGAAGTGGCCGGAGCTGCTGCTCCCCTAGGCCAGTGCCAATGGGGTGTGGGGCTGGCAGCCATGCTCCCTGGGCAGGGCTGGGAACTAGGCTGGGAACTGCCCTGGTGCTTGACTGGCCCTGGTGCTGCAGGTGCAGGCGTGTGTGCTCCCCAGCCGGGCTCCAGCCAGCAATGTAGGGCTCCCAGCCTCTCCTGCTGGCCCTGCACTGCATCTGGAAGCAGCACAAGCATGTCTCTGCAGTATGCAGCCCCTGGAGGAAGGGAGCAGCAGGGGGTCTTTGCAGCTGGCTTGCCTGTAGGCACTACCCTCACAGCTCCCAATTGGCTGGGAACAGGAGCCGTGCAGGGCAAGGTCAACTGATCACAATTGGGACTGCCCCGGCCTTAAGCCCCCTGCTCTGAGTCCCCACACAACCCAGCCTCCTGCTGTGAGCCCCCCTCCACACCTCAGTCCCCTGCTCTAAGCTTGTGCATTGCAGGACTTCATTTGCTACAGCTCCATATCACTTTAAATAAACCTAATGGGAACAAAAATATATTAATGACAGAATATCTGATGTATCACTTTAATTGCCTGCATTTTACATTCACTAGCAACAAAATGCTCCCCTTCAGTTTTCAGTTTTAGCCTTTTGTCGGGAGGTTGCAGTACAACAGGATATGTACAAAATTTAAGTTTCTTTTACCCCTGCTAAGTTGTGATATGTGCACATGGAGACTGAGGGAGTCAGGACAGGGATGGAAGCTACTGGTGGAAAGGAAAACATTACAGTGGGTTTTGAGGTGTTCTTGAGCTGTGCATACTGGGAACCAGATCATCTGGCACAAGAGATCAAATTCTGATGTCATTTCACTGGGGGATGAATCCACAGTAATTCCAGTGAAGTTATTCTGGATTTATCCTCTCTATGGATCATCACCTTGTAGTGGTGGAAATGCTTGTGTGTTCCAATGACCCCCAAGAGCGACGCTGTCATCCATTGCAGAATGGTCATGGGCGAGGTTCTAGACAAAGTATGATCCAAGAAGTCCTCAGTGGCAGAGCAGACAGAAGATAACTACACAGTGGAGGTGAAACTCTTGTGTAATGTTACAGCGGCTGTAAAGGCAGATGAAGGCTGCAGTAGATAGAGGATCTCCAGTTGTCGTGGTGTCCATGCCATTCATTTCAATCCCTCTATCTGCCAAGGACAGTGCAGTGACTGTTGTGCACCAGTCTCCCCACTTTAAAAGAAGTCCCGCACAGGCATCTTCCAGTTTCTGGGAAAACAACACCTGCACAAGTCAAAAGTCCAGTGGCGATTGGTGAGTGGCGATGGGAACAGGACAGTGAGATCCAGAAGTTCCTAGTCACAGACTGACACAGGTGGTGGCTTTGTGATTCGGTTGTCTTGCTCTAGGACTGAGGCAGGTTGAGCATCTTGGCTGCTGCACCCATGACTGAGCAGTCCTCTTTAGGACCCACTCTGCTCACCCCACATGGGAGAAGTCTAGAAAAAGTGCCCTAAAAATAGTCTTGCCTCTTTTGCTACTGGCTGGATAGCCACATCCAGCAGGATCACCACCCCAGTGGTCAAAAATGGAAGAAACTTTTCAACTTTGGAACCTGGAATGTATGTACCCTGAAGGGACCTCCATCCCTTTTTCTTTCTCTTCCCCCTCCCCTTCCCCTTTCCTATTTATTTCGAGTTTTCATATCCCCAACTCATAACTCCGGTCATCTGAAGAAGTGGGCTGTGCCCACGAAAGCTCATGATACCATCTGCATGTTTCATTAGTCTATAAAGTGCTACCAGACCATTTGTTGTTTTTTAACTCAGACAGTGTACGACCAGAGTGACGTACTTGCTCATGAATTGAATTGGTTTCACATCAATATTGCTGCCTTGTCCGAAACTAGAAGAGCTGATGAAGGACAGGTGAGGGCGGAGAAAGGAGGATACACCTACTTCTGGAAGGGAAAATCTTTAGATGAACCTTGATTTTATGGAGTAGGCCTTGCTATACAGGTTCGTAAGGTGCCTCTCTGAGCTGCCAGTAGGCATCAATGAGCGGCTTATGACATTCAGATTGAGGCTCACCAAAAACCAACAGGTAACTATTGTGAGTGCCTGTGCACCCAACAATGGATGTAAAGGAAGATTTCTACTCTCAGATGGAAACCATTTTACTGGAGACCCCTAAAGAAGAGAAGATTGTTCTTCTGGAGGATTTCAATGCACATGTTGGATGAGACTCAGACCTGTGGAAAGGAACAATCAGGAAAGAAGGAGTTGGCCAAAGCAACTCAAATGGAATCCTGCTCCTGTCCAAGTGAACTTATCATCACAAACACACTTTTTTGACAAAAGGACAAGTTCAAAACATCTTGGAAACACCCACATTCAAAGCACCGGCATCTTCTTGGCTATCTCATAGTTCGTGCTCGAGCTCGTAGTGACGTAATACTCACAAGAGCAATGACAAGTGCTGATGACTGCTGGACTGATCATCGCCTCATTCAATCCACAAAGAAAATTGAGATCACCCCCAAATGGAGGCTGCAGAAGAAACAGATCAGGTGCAAGCTGAAGGATCGAGATCCGAAGGACCCCCATTAAGTGTGACGACCACCTCCAAGCAGTCTGAGAATAAAAGTTTCCATCAGAGTTTCTGGAAAAAATTGAGGAATTGGAGCCAGCTGAAAGGTGCAATCATTAATACCTGTGGGAAACCATAGGCTACCACACCAGACAGCATTAGGACTGGTTTGATGAGAATGATGTTGAACTCGAGCAGCTCATCAATGAGAAGAGAATGGCATTTTGTGCTTGGCAGAATGATATAAATTGCAAGACAAAGAGGCTACATCTAGACTGCATCCCTCGAAAGAGGGATGCAAATCAAGCACATCGAAATTGCTAATGAAGCAGGGATTTAATGCACACTTCATTAGCATAAACATAGCCGAAACATAGCTTTCGAAACGGAGCTTTTTGGAAAAAAACAGTAGTCTAAACGCGGATCTGTCGAAAATAAACCCTTTTTTGACATCCTATATTTCTCAAAAAATGAGGTTTACAGGATCTGTCGAAAAAGGGTTTATTTTCGACAGATCCATTTCTAGACTGCCATTTTTTTTAAAAAAGCTCCATTTAGAAAAAAGCGGCAGCCATATTTATGCTAATGAAGCACAGGATAGTTAAATCCCTGCTCATTAGCAATTTCGACGTGCCTAATCTACATCTCTCTGTCGACAGAGAGGTGTAGTCTAGACACAGCCAGAGAGAAGCCCATGCTAAGGCAAGGGCATAAGTCCAACGTAAAACCAGAGAACTCAAGAACAAACGGTGGACTGAAAAAGCACAAGAACGCCAACATTTTGTGGATACCCATAATACATGTGGTTTCTTTACTGCTTTTAAGGCTGTTTACGGGCCAGCTTGTCATGGCATGAACCCCCTTTGCTCAAAGGACAGAACCACACTTTTAAAGGACAATGAAGCCACTAATTTTTAGTGGCAGTAACTTTTTGAAGATCTTCTTAATCATAATTTCATGGTTGCAGATGAAGTTCTTGATCAAATCCCCCAATGACCTTCTAGGGATAAGCTTGATCTCTCACAATTTCATCAAGCAGGTGAAGAACAACAAAGCAGCATGTCCAGATGGGATCCCTGCTAAAATCTTTAATGACAGTGGACCAAAGTTAATTTGGCATCTTAGCCTGCTTATCCTTAAAATCTGGATAAAGGAGGAGATACCCAGTGAAATGAGGGATGCCTTCATTGTAACCCTCTTTAAGAAAGAGGATAAAGCGGACTGTGGAAACTATCATAGTATCTCTCTTCTTGCTGTTGCAGGCAAAGTTCTGGCATGGGTCCTTGCAACTCGTCTTCTGCCCCGTCAGAAGAAATTTTACTGAGTCACAGAGTGGCTTCCAACCATGTCGTGGAACTGCAGATATGATTTTCATTGCACAGCAGTTGCAAGAGAAGTGTCAGGGGCAAAACCGATCACTGTACATGGCTTTTATTGATCTAACTAAAGCCTTTGACTCAGTGAATCGTCATACCCTTTGGACTGTGTTTTCAAAGATTAGATGTCCTAATAAATACATCAGTGTTCTAAAGTTGCTTCATGATGACATGAAAGTGACTGTTCTGAGCAGCACTGGATCCCAAAGCAAACCTTTCAAAGTACAAACAAGAGTCAAACAGGGTTGTATCATCGCCCCAACCATGTTTGCAGTCTTTATTGCAGTCATTTTCAACCTAATTGCTGGGAAGCTCCCAGCTGGCATTGAAAACATCGACAGAAGGGATGGAAAACTGTTTAGGCTTAGCAGGCTGAAAGCTAAGAGTAAGATTTCCACCACAGCTATCGTGGAACTTCAGTATGCTGATGACAATGCAGTTTTTGCACATTCTGAGAAAGATCTTCAGGCTATCTTGAATGTGTTTGGTGATGCTTATGCATTTCTTGGTGTCGCCCTCAACATCAAGAAAACCAAAGTGCTCCATCAGCTCTTTCCAAATGAGGTACCATGCACCCCATCTATTAAAATCAATGGAGAGGCACTGGACAATGTCGATCATTTTCTCTACCTTGTCATCCAAGGCAGATATTGATGTAGAAATCCAACATCATCTGAGCTGTGCCAGTGCGGCCTTCACTCATTTATGGCACAGGGTTTTTGAAGATCATGACATTCAAACAGACAACAAACTTCTTGTCTATCAAGCCATCAGTCTCCAATACTATTTTATGGGTCTGAAACCTGGACAACCTACAGACATCAC
This sequence comes from Pelochelys cantorii, assembly GCA_032595735.1. Classification (NCBI taxonomy): domain Eukaryota; kingdom Metazoa; phylum Chordata; order Testudines; family Trionychidae; genus Pelochelys; species Pelochelys cantorii. Next base: position 47,090,738 of record CM064335.1, read on the forward strand.
TTGAAAGTCCTTGAGAGGTATCACCAATGTTGCCTCTGCAAGATCTTGAAGATCAAATGGGAAGACAGGTGCACCAACATTAGTGTTCTGGAAGAGGCAAAGACTGCCAGTATTGAGACAGTGATCAGCAGCTTTGCTGGACAGGTTATGTTGCTTGGATGCCAGATCATCGCTTCCCAAAACAGGTCCTGTTTTCTCAGCTGAAAGAAGGATACTGTAACGTCGGACGACAACAGAAGCATTATAAGGACTTGCTAAAGGATAACTTAAAGAAGTGCAACATTGACGTTGACACTTGGGAGACACTCACCCAGGATCACCCAAGATGGAGACAAGTCCTGCGCAGTGGCTCTCTGCATTTTGAATTTGCCCACCAACAAGCTGAGGAGAAGAGGCGCAGGAGGAAGGAGTCATGGTCAACAGCCTCCTGCTGTAGCTGGAAACATCTGTCCTCACTGTAACAGAAGTTGTGGTTCAAGGATCAGTCTTATCGGCCACCTGAGGGTCCATAACTCCCATGGAAGATGATCATATTCCACAACGATTGATCACACTAGTGCAGGTGTCAGCAACTTATGTCTCACAAACCGATTTTCAGTGGCATGCAAAGTCTGCGGTGGGAGCTCAGCGCCCCCCACCCCTCCGTGGAGCCCACACAGCCATGAGACTTGGAGCACCAGCTTTGGCTTGTGGGCACACGGGAGAGGAGGAAGTTGAGAAAGCCCCAACTTGCATCCATCCTCGGTGTCCCCGAGAGTCACCCCAGCACCCCACCCACTTTCATTGGGTGGCACAGGAACCCCGCACAGTCGGGATACCCCCTACTTGCGGGATTGAGGCCCTGCCTCTGCATGTGTGCTGTTGCTGCTCTGCCCCCTTCTAGCCCCACCAGCATGCAAGGGGGGCTCACCCCCAGTGCCCCGGAGAGCCGCCCCAAAGTGCTGCCCCAACTCCCCACCCACTTCCACTGGGCAGCACAGGGACCCTGTGCAGAGCCACGGGATTGAGGTCTGCCCCCATACACACTGCTGCTGCTCCACCTGCTCCAGCCCATCAACATTTGGGGACCCACAAGTAGAGGGGGCGGAAACAGGCTGTCCTATCCCCGGGTCCTGGCCAGGACTGTCCACGAGCAGCCACCACCATGTGAGATGGGCAAAGGAGATCTGGGGTGTCGAGAGCTGGAAGGTGATGGAGTGGGAAAGAAGGAAGCCGTGGGGTGGGGTTGTGAGAGCTCCTGTGTGCCTGAGAGCTGCCCTTGCTCCCCACCTGCTTCCACCGGGCAGCACAGGGACCCCGCACAGAGCCAGGACACACATACACCCCAGGTGGCAGGGGTAGGGGAGTCAGGGCCAGGGTCGGGGGAAGTGGAGGCGACAAGGTAATAGGGGAATTGGGAACTGGGGTGTGATGGGGTCAGGCTCAGAGGGTTGGAGGTTTTTGGAGTAGTTTTTTTGCTTCTCACTTGTGTGGTCCCCAAGTGATGGTTCCCAACCCCTACCATAAATAAAGAAAACATTAAAACCTTTTGTGTTGCACATAAATTAATATTTTTCTGTATTTAAAATTAAGTTTGGTAAACTAACATGAGAAAGTTAAAACCTTAATCTGTTTAATAATTTAAATTAAGCCATTCTCCCTAGTTGCAGCACTAGCAAAATGGCTTGGGCATAATTATGTAATTAACGGTGAGTTTCCATTAGCAACTGGTGGTCCACGGAAAGGTTTGCATTGAGCCAGGTAGTCCACGGACTAAAAAGTTTGAGAACCACTGTGCTAGAGGGTGAATGCTGCCTGGGCTACAGCTCTAGGGCTGGGCCATGGGAGGGGCAGGTGGTGGCTAAAGGGAGAGGAAAACGCATGGCGGGGGTCCCCCTTCCCCAAAGCCAACGTGGCCCCTGAGAGCCAGGGTCCCTGGCAGGAAGGTGAAGGTGCCATGGACCAGACACCCATGAGACCCTGCCCCCAGCAGGGCTGGACACCCCGGGGTCACCCACGCGCCCCCACCTCTCCCATGTCCCTGAACACTCCCTCCCCCCATGCCACCCTGACCCCAGCCCATGCTGGCAATCCAGTATCGCCCCTCTCCTCCCCCCCGCATGATTGTAGCCAGTGCCGGCTTCCTGCGTGGGAGAAACCCCGAGGCTTCGCACCACATCCAGCTTCCGGGGAAGCGCATGTGCGCTGCTCCTCCCATCCCCACAGGGAAAGCCAAAGTGGAAGCCCAGGGAGGGAGACCAAGCAGGGTGCTCAGTTGGAGAGAGCCTCTGTTCCCCCTCTGGGAGTGTGGCACGGCCCAGGGCAGGAAGGTTAAATCTTGGCACACCACTTTGGAAACGTTGACGACCCCTGCACTAGTGTAATTGAGATCAGAAATCTAGTTTGGGTAGTTCTGGGCCATACTGACAAAAAAGAGGGACAAAATGTTGAGGTTTAAATTAAGCATTACTTGAATGTCCCTCTTACCCTTGTTATGTGGGGCATTTGGCAAAATATTCAAAAATGGCATGATTTTAAAATGATAGATATTTTGAGGTGACTTTTAAGCTTTCAAGATTCATGCTGCCAGCAAGCTAACAAGTTTCATTGCATAGCTGAATTATTTAATAGCTGTCAGATGCACCGAAAAAAGTAGAAGCCTGAATTATATTCCATTTTTATAAGGCAAGAGACTTCATTCATGCCAGAAAGGGACAATTATATTTTGAACCCAGAGCTCTATGCACAGTATGGGATTAGTACTATTCCTTATTTTGGATTAATAAACTACAATACTTTCATTAAAATACATGTGGCATAAATAGTGCCTTCACATAGTGCTGTTTTAACTTGCATCTGCATTTTAAAAAGATACTTACAAAGTCAGAACTCAGCTAAAGTAGAGCATTATTTAGGTTGTATATTAAGAAAAACTTCCTAAGTGTCAGGCTAGTTAAGCAATGAAATAAATTGCCTAGAGAGGTTGTGGAATCTCCATCACTGGAGATATTCAAGAGCAGGTTAGACAAACACCCATCAGAGATGATCTAGATGGTACCTGGTCCTGCCATGAGTGCAGGGGACTGGACTTGATGACCTCTGGAGGTTCCTTCCAATTCTAGTATTCCATGATTCTAAGAAATAATTGTTTCACACTAGGAAATAGATATGTGGATAATGTGATATATTTGTCTGCACTCTTTCCAGTACAACAGGATATGCCAAGTCTGAGCTTAATTTAATAAAATTTAATAAAAAAAGGCACGGTCCAAAAATGTTGTAAAATCACAAAAAAACCAACTGTTTCCTTCTGTATATACAAACATATAGCAAAAATAGGCACTTAGCAGAGGATATTGATATATGGCGCGTACAATAAAAAGGTATTTCTATTAAAAAGAAAGCACAGTGACTTCACCTAACAAAACACATTCTACATACAAGTTTTTACAATCCACAAAATGACTCCAGAGCTGCCTTCCCCTCCACAAGCATAGAGACAAACACAGCAGAAGGATTTAAGTACTTACACTGAAGGATTTAGGTACAGGTTGCACCTCTAAAATCTGGGGCACTCTGGTCAGGCAACATCACTGGTCTGGAAGGACCACAGATATTGCAGGACCAGAGAGCCCTGGCTGGCCCGGTTCAGGGGCTGGGCTGGTGGGGAGCACAGCCCCGCCTTGGAGCACAGCAGGGAGTGCAGCCTTTACCAGCCGGAGGCAGCAGGGTTGGAGGGAGGAGGGGTGGCAGCACAGCCCTGGCCGGGCTGGCGTAGCAGGGAGACAAGCCCCACCGGAGGCAGCAGGGCCAGCACCCATAAGCATAGCCTGGACTGGAGCCTGGGAGTGCATCCCTGGCTTGTGGTGAGAGCACAGCTCCAGCCAGAGTCAGTGCACTAGGGAGCGAAGCCCCAACCCTGGGCAGGAAGTGGACCCCCAGCAGGGCTGGGGGCAGCGGACCTGCGGCGAGGAGCAGCGTGGATTTCCCCTGGTCCAGAGAAATCTATTGTTCGGGACCAACTGCTCCCCTGTACTTATGCTGAAAAGAGTTTCCTGAGAAGTGGGGCATGAAGTCTCCCAGAGAATTATACTGACCATTGTACAAATAATGAAGGTGAAAGGCCTTCTCTGGTCTTGGGAGCTCTGTGTCGAGGTAGGGATCTGTGATATTTACTTAGCGAAATAAATAGATTTATTGGGACACATAAGTCACAACTCCAGTGCACAGGAAGGACACCATTTTTTCTTAGCTTCCCTCCAAGACAACAACACGGTGTGGAAAGAGTAAGATAAAGATACAGCACACCTACTGTGGAGGTGCTGTCTGCATTGATCATTTCAGATCCTCACTTTAACTGTGTTTTGATTGCTCTGCTGCCTGTAGTGAAAAGCTTTTAAAATGAATAAAGCCATGTGCTACCAATATAAGAAATTTTGTGTGGTCTTGACTGAACTGTCATTTTCACCAGAGTTTTGTTACAGGAGTTTAGGTTCATTTGAACTCAAGGTCATAAGAAAATTTGGGAGACATAATTCCATAAGCACCCAAGCCAAAAAAAAGCTTAAACAAACCCCTGATAATCATAAGCCATTGAGTTCTGTTCAACTCTAACAAACATCCGCAGCAATTCCTTTTGGCTGTATCAGGCTTGCAAATATTATCTCAGGCTGGTCTCTTAAGACTTGATAAAAAGGAAGGGGAAGAGGGTAGAGAGTTATGTCAGTATGAATTAATACAGAAACATGTTTCAGACACTGGCAAGAATACTCCAGAAAAAAATGCCTTAAGATCAGCACTGATTTCTTTTAAGTTCTGCTTTTGAAGTTCTGATCTACATTGAAGAGCAGATGTTCCAAAGTGCAAGCCCCCACAACTGGGGCCAGATTTTCAGAAGAACTCAACCCATTGGGTGCTGAGCCCTTTAGAAAACCCTTCCTATAAGTGTTGTAGTGGAAAGTGTTCAATGCCAGGCACTTTTGCAAATCTGTCTGTAAACTCTGTAACAAATCTTTCCCCTCTTGATAAGAATGTGTGTCCAAATCATGCTCTGATCCATTGCAAATCTCTTTTTCTTCATCTTTATCGTGGTTTCATTTATTTATTTGCTATTTAACATATGTTGAATACTGAGAGTACCACAGAAGTACTTTCACTGTGGAAGTGGAAAAGACATTTGCAACCAGATCCTTTGTTGCAAAGCAACTGCTTTGTACCAAACAACTACACTCTACTTCTGGCCTTAAAGCTGGCACCTTCAGCTCTGGTAAGATCTTTCCAGTACAAGGGAGACAGAGCCACCATAGAGGTTCCTACGTCACTGTTGCCCAGCTTGCTGCAGGCATAGGGGAATGGCCAAATGGGACACTGTGGGTCATGTGTCTTTTGGTGCATCTGCTCTCCGGGTGGAGGGGGAAACAGCAATTTTTGCTTTTTTAGCTGTTAGCAGACTGCATCCTCCAGAGTAGCCCTAAGCCTGCACTGTTACCTTGAGGATGCAGCCAACTCTACACATAGCAGCTTCAGGTTCAGGTTAGTGCAAAGCAGGTTGAGGGAAGCTTTACCCCTGTCTTGTGTATGGTTTGACTGTCTAAAGGAACTTTGTCTTCACTCTCAAGACTTCAGGAAAAAACGTTTCTATGAACTACGTGAAAGTAATTGGAAGATTCAAGACGTAACCAGCTTTAAATCCAAGTAGAGATGGCTGTAGACATGCAACAAATAAGGAGCATTTATCATTTTGTTCAAACTTCTTAGTTGAAGAAATCAGGTTCTCTTTGAAGATGTTATTCTGCCAAGAAATGTACTTCCCCCAGACATCTATAGCTACAGACTCCCTGTAACTACTTCCTAGCCAACATCTGCTCCTGATCAAAAGAGTGTACAGGTTCACAGTATGTGCTCCTGGCCACTGGCATGCATAAGATTATTTGTGGTCTAATTTCCTCTTCTCACAGAGGCCACCACTTTCATTCCCAGAAGGTCTACATGGTCATTGCAACTGAGATCCAGAAATTTCCGAGGATAACATTGTCACTTACTGCCTGCCAGACTTGAGATAACTGAAACACAAGCAAAGGCTTGGCACTGTTGTACAAGGATGAATTGAGCCAGTCTGCTAGTCTATCTCCAGGGCTTTTATTGTTTAGTGCTTGGCTGGAAGCAAGCTGTGCAGCAAACTCACACCTAGTTGAGAGCAGTTAGCATGTATTCGAGAAGAATGAAGAATCTGCAAAGTGAAAACTGGACTATTTTTATAGTTTTGGTCTAGTTGTGTCTTTCCTTTGTCCAATAATGAATTGGGGAGGGAAATCTGAGCTGATGTATACAGAACAAATAGAAACTGCAGACAGAACCTTCTGCTAAAGGGATTTTTATTTTAACTTGAAATTCTGGCCAATAGAGGAGCTAGCAGAGAGGAGTAATGAAGTGCCCGATTACCCTTTGCCAGGTGTAAGGTGGCACTAGGAGGAGAGGGATGCAGTTTGCATGAGGTGTCATTCAGAAGGTGTGCAAACAGAATGCCTAAAGACTGATTCTGCAAATGTGTAAGCACGTCAGTAATTGTACCTATCTGAGTAGTGCCACTGCGGTGAGATGAGCGGAATTACTTGTCTGAGCAAATATTTGCAGGATCGGAGCACACGAAGGTGCAAGGAAGTAGCGTGTGGCCTTGCGGATTGAGGGAGAGGCTTCATTCATTATGAGCATGATCCTGCACACTGACCAACCACTGCATTCCTCAGTGTGATATTGGGTCATTGGAGAGAACGGCTTGGCAGCCTCACCAAACCACTTGGATCTCATCTTCTGCAGGCAGTTGGGCGGCCTCCTCCCAAGGCGGGATAATTCCACCCATCGGTCTTTCTCAGCTGCCCCTGCAGCATTTAAAAGTGCATTTAGCTTACATGCACATTGCAATGTACAATGATTAAATCCAGCCTTGTGCATTAGGCGGGGAGCTATAGTTGAGCTGGTATCTGCCATTGAGGAGCGCTCCATTCTTTGGCTAAATACAATCGCACTGTTGAGAACAAGGCCATTGTTTTGTTGAAACACAACTATCGTTCATGTTGTGCTGTAGAAAGTGTTTATCCTGCTTTATGAATATTACTAGCATGAGATGTCAACCCAGTACATGCTGATGGCACAAAACAGTAACAATACTGGGTGCTGTTTCTCCTAACCGTGAATCATGCTTCAAGTAGTAAAAGCGTCCTTAAGATATTTTTGGATACATCAATGCTTGTCGTTTTTACCATGTTGGGACGATCCATTCAGCCAGGGGTGGGGAACCTAAGGCCCAGGGGCTGGATGAAGCCCTTGGCTTGTCTGGATCTGGCCCCTGAGGCTCAGGGCTTCCCCCCCGCCAGCATTGGGGAGCCTGGGCTGGTGCTCCAGCCCCCGTACCATCTGCCCGTGGGGCTGGAACACACAAACTCTACTTGCTCGGGCCCCTCTGGGCTCTGGTGTGCGAGCAGAATGTGGGGAGCATCTTTCTCCTTCTTAGTCAGAGACCACATCAGCGAGGGTTTGTGGGGGTTTTCCCCCTGCTTCTCACTTGTGTGTGGCCCCCAACTGATTTTTCTGCGGGTCAGCGGCCTCCACCCCAAAAAAGGATCCCCGCCCCTGCACTAAGCCATTGGATGGGGTTTAAAAACAAGGTGGAGAAAGTTCAACCTATATTTAAAGAAGCCTTATTGAAGGCACAGAAAGAAACCATCCCAACGCGTAGCAAGAGAGGCAAAAATGGTAGGAGACCGGATTGGCTTACGGGGGAAATCCTTGGTGAACTTAAGCACAAAAAGGAAGCTTACAAAATGTGGAAACTTGGACAAATGACCAGGAAGGGGTTTAAATGTATAGCTCGAGAATGCCAGGGGGTTATCAGGAAAGCGAAAGCGCAAATGGAATTGCGACTGGCCAAGGATGTGAAGGATAACAAGAAAGGTTTCTACAGGCGTGTTAACAAGAAGAAGGTGATCAGAGAGGGTGTGCGGCCCCTACTGGATGAAGGAGGTAACCTAGTGACAGATGATATGGGGAAAGCTGAAGTACTCAATGCTTTCTTTGCCTCTGTATTCACGGACAAGGTCAGCGCAGAAGTCCAGGAGCCAAGTGATGCAAGATGGGATGAAGATGGACAGCCCTTGGTGGGTAAAGAACAGGTTAGGAACTATTTAGAAAAGCTAAACGTACACAAATCCATGGGTCCGGACTTAACGCATCCGAGGGTACTGAGGGAGTTGGCAAATGTCATTGAGGAGCCTTTGGCCATTATCTTTGAAAAGTCATGGAAATCGGGAGCAATCCCGGATGATTGGAAAAAGGCAAATGTAGTGCCCATCTTCAAAAAAGGAAAGAAGGACAATCCAGGGAACTATAGGCCGGTCAGTCTTACTTCGGTTCCTGGAAAAATCATGGAAGGGATCCTTAAGGAATCCATTTTGAGGCACTTGGAGGAGAGGAAAGTGATTAGGAATAGTCAGCATGGATTCACAAAGGGCAAGTCGTGCCTGACCAATTTGATTAGCTTCTATGATGAGGTAACTGGCTCTGTGGACATGGGAAAGTCAGTGGATGTGATATACCTTGACTTTAGCAAGGCTTTTGATACGGTCTCCCACGATATTCTTACCAGAAAGTTAAGGGAATGTGGATTGGATAAATGGACAGTAAGATGGATAGAAAGATGGCTAGAAGGCCGGGCCCAGCGGGTAGTGATCAATGGCTCGATGTCAGGATGGCGGTCGGTTTCTAGCGGAGTGCCCCAAGGTTCGGTTCTAGGACCGGTTTTGTTCAATATCTTTATTAATGACCTGGATGAGGGGATGGATTGCACCCTCAGCAAGTTTGCAGATGACACTAAGCTAGGGGGAGAGGTAGATACGCTTGAGGGCAGAGATAGGGTCCAGAGCGACTTAGACAAATTGGAGGATTGGGCCACAAGAAATCTGATGAGGTTCAACAAGGACAAGTGCAGAGTCCTGCACTTGGGACAGAAGAATCCCAAGCATAGTTACAAGCTGGGGACCAACCAGTTAAGTAGTAGTTCTGCAGAAAAGGACCTGCGGGTTACAGTGGATGAGAAGCTGGATATGAGTCAACAGTGTGCCCTTGTAGCCAAGAAGGCTAATGGCATATTAGGTTACATTAAGAGGAGCATTGCCAGCAGATCCAGAGATGTCATTATTCCCCTTTATTTGGCTCTGGTGAGGCCGCATCTGGAGTATTGTGTCCAGTTCTGGGCCCCCCACTACAAAAAGGATGTGGACGCATTGGAGAGGGTCCAGCAGAGGGCAACCAAAATGATTAGGGGGCTGGAGCATATGACTTATGAGGAGAGGCTGAGGGAGTTGGGTCTGTTTAGTCTGCAGAAGCGAAGAGTGAGGGGGGATTTGATAGCAGCCTTCAACTTCCTGACGGGAGGTTCCAAAGAGGATGGAGAGAGGCTGTTCTCAGTAGTGACAGATGGCAGAACAAGGAGCAATGGTCTCAAGTTGTGGTGGGAGAGGTCCAGGTTGGATATTAGGAAAATCTATTTCACTAGGAGGGTAGTGAAGCACTGGAATGGGTTACCTAAGGAAGTAGTGGAGTCTCCATCCCTAGAGGTATTTAAGTCTCAGCTTGACCAAGCCCTGGCTGGGTTGATTTAGTTGGGATTGGTCCTGCCTAGAGCAGGGGGCTGGACTTGATGACCTTCTGAGGTCTCTTCCAGCTCTGTGTTTCTATGATTCTATGATTCTATATGGGCAAATCTAAAGTCCACTAAACCAATGGAACAGAATGAATGACAGAACAAGTATTGCTGTACAATCCTGTGCATAGCTGCACTGCAAGAATATGACATAGATGTACAGGTTGTACCTCCCTGGTCTGGCACCCTTGGGACCTGACCGATCAGGGGAGGTTATTTCTGGTCCCCCTGCCAATGGTCCCCTAACCTGGCTCCACTCCTGGCCTGGCCACAGGCCTCTCTGCTAACTCCGCCCTTGCCACTAGCTTCACTGTCCTGCCAGCCCCGCGGGCCCTGCTGCAGCAGCCTGCTGTCGTGCTAGGCTCCCAACCCTGTTGGCCATGCCGCAGCAGCCCGCTGCTGTGCCCACTGCCCCGCCAGAGCCCTCTGGTGCTCTGGCCACCTGGCCTCCAGCCCAGGTGGAGTCCTGTGGCAGAGCTCCGGGCCTCTGACACCCCTGCAGCCAGCCCGGACAGACTATGGATGTTGCCAGACCAGAGAATCCCCGTTTAGAGAGTTCAACCTGTAATTGTAATGGGTGCTAATTTTAGCATCTGTCTATAATAGTATAATCTCTGGCAACTGGAGGGTCATCGTTTCTGAAGGGCAGTGAAAAGAAATGACTAGCAGGTTTGTTTTATTTTATAAAACATTTTTCCTTCCCATTCCGTTGTTGAGAAGAAATAGAGAACAGCCCTTGTTTTCTCAGAAAAGTGAAAGGGTATGTCTACACTACAGCGTTAATTCGAGTTAACTTAATTCGAAATAGTTAAGTCAAATTAAGCTAATTCAAAATAACGCATCTCTACACAAAAACTATTTCAAAATAGCATTTTGCTATTTCGAAATAGCACGTCCACACTGAATGGACCCTGAACCGAAGTTAAGTCTGGCCGGAACCAGTGCTGGCAGGGCATCAGGTTAGGACTTAGTGTGTGGGGCTGCTGCCTGAGGCTAACTGAGCTCCGTGCTTAAAGGGACCCTATCCCCACCCTGGACAGACAGTTCTCAGGGTTCCCCGCTTGCTTGTCTACCTCGATGAGGGACATCAAAGCAGTCCTGTCTTGGAGTGCCCTGAGTGCCCGCACTCGGGACACCACAGCACTCGGCCACTTGGAGCCAGAGCTGCCCCTGGGCATGCCGGTGCATCTTGTGGGGTCGTTGCCATCAGCCCACTGCACTTGCTGCAAGCTGCCATCCAGGGGGCCCATTGGGGGGCTGTCAGGATCCAGGAGGCCCTGCGGGAGAGTGTCCACTCCGAGGAGCCCTCAGAGCCTCCCCGGTCCTCCCCACCGGGGGCTCGTGCCCCATTCCTCCCTCACGTCCTTCCACTTACCCCTCCCTAGCCCCCCTTCCTGATGTCAAATAAAAGACATGTTTTTTCATAAACACGAACTGTCTTTATTTAACAAAACTGGGGAAGGGGAATGAAACTCTGGGGAGACTGGGGAAAGGAGGCGGGAGACAGGAGGAGAGAGGGTGGGAGAGGGGAGGAGGAAAACTGGGAGGAGGGAGCTGGAAGGGGGAAGCAAGGGGAGAAAGGGGGAGGGGAAGCTCAGCGCTCAGGGGTGGGGGTTGGAGGGTGTGGAGGTTGAGGTGGGGGGTGTGGAGATTGCGGAGGAGGGAAAGGTGGGGGGGCAGGAGTGGGAGGAGGAACAGTAGCTGGGGGGGCAGCAGGCGCTGGGGCAGCACGGGGCAGCACGCTCTGCAGCAGGGTCTGCAGATGTGAGCACATGGCACGGTCCTGGGCAAGCTGCTCCCGGCAGAGCTGCAGGTCCTCCTGCACCCAGCCCTGGATGGTGCAGTGTAGGGCTCGCAGGGCCCCCAGGTGCTGCTCTCGGTACCCCTGCCGTGTTGCGGTGGTCCTATGGAGCCCTCGGATGCAGAAGCATGTCGCAGGCGGGGTGGTGCGCCCTGCACGTGCAGTTGGTGCGGCTATGGAGAAAGAAGGGGAGTGGTCAGTTCTCCCTGGGGATGTAGTGGATGATGCCCAGCACCCCCTGCGAGGTGAGGATGACCGTGCCCTGCACCGTCAGAGCCGACGTGCTTGCACAGAGGCCATGGTCAGGATGTCTGGCTCTTCCCGGGAGTGGGAGCTGCCCCGAGACCGCACCCATGCCCCTGTGCTGTGTATAGTGCAGCCGAGCTGGGGGGGAGATGTCCCCTGCCTCTGTGTAGAGGGGGCGTGTGAAGGGAGGGCATCCTGCTGGGTCCCGCCCTGGGGTCGGGAATGTGTCAGGTCTCTTCACACACGCGTGTGGCTATCAGGCCACAGCCCCTGGGTGTCACGCAGCTGGAGCCACCTGCCCAAGGGTGGCACGGCGCGTGCCCGCACGTGCACAGGTGGCTGCGTGATCCGTGGGAGGCATGGCCCACGCGCACGGTCCCTGGTCTCCCTCCCTGTCCCCCCCCCCGCCCCCAGGTAGGGGACAGTGATGGCACTTACCTGGTGTGGCCTCCCCTGATGACCCTGCTGACTCTGGTGCCGGGACAGCTCGGGGGTCCTGCTGGCATGGCACCCTCCATGCTGGCCCCTCTGCCATACCTGGGTCAGGGCCCTCTGGTCCCAGCTCGCTGCCCCCTGGGGTGGCGCGGACCGTCCCGCCCCCCAGGATGCGGTCGAGGGCGGGGAAGTAGGGGCGGGTGTCAGCCCCTGCTGCGGTGCCACCCCTGGCGAACCCCTGCCGCAGCTCTTTAATTTTCAGGCGTACCTGCTCCTGGGTCCGCCTGTGGCCTTTCTGGGCCATGGTAGCTGCTATGCGGCCATAGACGGCCACGTTCCTCCGCCTGGTGCGGAGATCATGGACATTGGGGGCCTCCCCCCAAACCTCTATGAGGTCCATGATCTCAGCACCAGTCCAGGCGGGGCGCGCGCCATCTACGGCCCCTGGCTGGCCCCTGGGTGCTGGGGGACTGGGTGGGGGACAGCTGGCTGGCACTGGCTGCCTGGCTCATTATGGGGCCACTGGGTCAGGGGCAGAGACTGCTGGCAGGCCTGGCTCTGGCACGTGCCATCTTGCCAGAGTCTACCCCTTTAAGGGCTCTGGGGCTGGGGGAAAGGAGAGGAGTTTTCCTGGTTTGGCCCAGAGTGGCCACCAGGGGAAACTGGGAAGGGCTGGAGGCCAGCTAATTCGAATTAAGTGTCTACACAGCACTTATTTTGAATTAGCTGTTTCGAATTTGGCGTTACTCCTCGTAGAATGAGGTTTACCAAATTCGAATTAAGCGCTCCTCTATTTTGAATTAAATTCGAAATAGCGGTTTGCATGTATAGACACTATTGAAGTTAATTCGAAATAAAGGCTGTTATTTCGAATTAACTTTGCAGTGTAGACATACCCTAACTTACTAATTACAATAGGGCAGTAATAGTATAGTAATGTTCCAGTCACAGAAACTCCTCTAAGAAAAACAGCATAGGCCTGGCTAATGTCTACATTTTATTTTTCAGTGGATAATATTCAAGCTAAAGTTTTTTTTCTTGTTCTTAATCCTACATAATGACTTTCCACCCATTCCCAGTATAAAGGTCAAAGGCAAATTTCCATTAGAAAGTACATGGAAAGGGAGAGCATTATTTGATTTCTGAGGCTGCCTAGTATTGCTTTCTTTGTTTTCTTAATCAATGGCTTTTCCAGCCAGAGGATTTAATATTATTTTCATTTATTTGCAGTAGCTATGTGCATATGGCGGCATCAACAAGAAAAAGCAAATTTTACTTTAAGCCAGGTTTGAGGAGCTGGAAACTCATAAGATCCACAGCATATCAGTTAAGTTAAACAAGCATATTAAAATCACTTTTAATATTCTACCTAATTCTCATACCTAAAATTATAGGGCCAGATTCACCAGTCTGTTTCAGTTTCCAATTAAAATGGGCTTACTGCTGCTCTGCATCACATGAATGACCCAAAGCAGCTGGAATATGAAGGTTAATCAGTCATGTGTTTTATCATGCAGTTGAAATGGCAAGCGCATCTCAAGAAAGTTTAGAATAGTTTTTCTGTAACCCTCCTGCCAGGTAGGACCAGCAGCAGCCAGGGCCAGGTTCAATACCTAGGGGTTCCTCTCCATCCATCCAACAAAGAACTGGTTCGAGCCCGCACCCAGTAACCTGTGAAATTCACACACACCTCTGGGCACCTCTGGGAGGCAATACTTCCCCACTCACAAGTCTGAGTGTAGAAATTTTAATAAAAATAAAAAACAGTACAGAGCTTTTTCAGAAAAAATTTCAATTACGTCCACACTGCAATTGCATTCTTCCAAAAGTAAATCGAAAGAACAGAGGATTTTTTCGACATTGGTAATCCTCATTCTATGAGGAAGAAGCCTTTTTCCGAAAGAGCTCTTTCAGAAAAAGGTGTGTGTGGACGGGGAAGAGGGAGTTCTTTCGAAAGAAGAGGAAAAAGCACAGGTGCCGTGGTGGCCACTCCGCCAATAGTGAAGCTTAAATGCGAGGTAGCGTCCAATCAGTGTGGACTTTTTCGATGCGCTTTTGCAGTGTGGACGCTCTTTCAGAAGAAATTTTTCCAGAAGATCTCTTCAAAAAAAGCTTCTTCCGAAAGAAGCCTGCAGTCTAGACATATCCTGAGTGGCATGCGGATGAGGTGAGGCAAATGGGGAAACCTGCCTAGGGCTCCCCGCAGCATCCGTGGGCCAGATCCAGTGGCTTGGGAGGCCGTATGCAGGCCACGGGATTTGTCCAGACCTGTGTTAGGTGAAACAGCCTATGCAGGGGATATAATTTCCATTTTATGTACACATCTAGTAGGAACAAATGTGAGAAGAGTGAATGTTGGATGTAGAGCCCGAAATGCATGTTAAGTAACATTTAGATGGCTTTGCATTCTTGGAAAGCCACATCTTTGTTCTAGATTCATTAGGGTAACCTTTATGTTCAGTTTTTGATCAAGATATGACCTGAAGCAATTTAGCTGAATTTCTGTGTGTGTAAAAGCAGAACTGAATATGTACTTGCCTATAATATTATACTTGGCTTTGCTACAGTTGAGAAAAGTTACTTGAAAGGATGGAAAAACAGGGATGTTTCTTAAAGTTTTGCTGTAGCATTGATAGTGATGCTAGTGACTGTTTGTAGGTGACATGTTTAAGGCAATGAGAAAAAAATCACCAAGGCTACATCAACACGACTCTCATGTCTGGAGAGGCATAAGGATCTTGCGCCAAACGGGGTTTTTGCGTAAAAAGGAAACATCCACACTGCTTCTTTTTGCACAAAAACGCCTTGTGCAAAAAGAAAATGCAGAAAATATGCTAATAATGTCCCTCATTAGCATATTTTCTGCCGAAAAAACTTGTAGTGTAGACGTAGCCCAAGAGAAACCCTGTTGGGCCAAGTTTCATTTCAGTTTCATTTTAATTTAAATATGATTATTTATAAGTGTGTAAATAAAATCATGTTAATAGAAATGCCAGCACTCTCATTAATCACTAGGCCAACAAATGTGACCTAAGATGTTCCCGTTGATTTTCTGAATTGTAATGATGCTCTTGAGTAATTTGCAGTCCTGATAGTCTCATCTTGGTGCTCTGCTTAGGCAGTCAGTTCTGTGTTTGCTGCAGCCTACGCAGCTGGTTTCCATTCATTCTCCTCCAAACACACAGTATAAAGCAGCATGTGCCACTTGCTATTTCAGGCCTGATTCAACAACCTGCTTAAGCTCTGCTTGACTTTAAGAACGTGAGTAGTCCCATAGAATACAGTAGAACTATTTACATGCCTGAAGTTAGGCACATCTTGTGACACTTCCCAGGAGCACCCAGGATTGTGAAGCACGCGGCTACCTCCTACCCTTAGAATAAAGAAGCCTGGTCTGTGTCTCCCTTGGGTCAGCTCCCCAGCACCATACTAGACCTATATGGACCCCACGTTCTCCCTATAGGTCAGCCAGTAGCACACTGCAACCCTTTGAGTGCTGCGAGCATGTTCTGTTCCACCTGGCACTCACTTCATAGCTTCCAAAGCAGTTGTGAACAGCAGTTTACCAGTTCTACCTCAGCACTCCACTCTGTTCAACACAGCACATGCAGATAACCTTATGGTGAAAAGAAGTTATAGTGATCCCAGTGAGAGCAGGTAGAGGTATTGGGAACAATATAAAATTCTAGAGCCCAATTTTAATTAGTGTGTGTGTTGGAAGGGGGAGAACCAAATAATAGAGGCAGTTGCCAGATGCCAGGAGACCCCTCTTACCATCTAAGGATGCCTGCTTGGTATATCTAAGGCTGAACAGGGGAAAGGATTGGGCCTATGCTAGAAGGCTGCTTAAGCTGTGAAAGAGATGTTTAAAACAACTGTTCAGAGTAAGAATTTGCATTTAACAAGTTTCTTAATGGATTAGGACAAGCTGGTGTTTTTGATTATTTTATCTAACTGTTTTCACTTGCAGTCATTTAAATCCTACTTTTAATACTTAAAAATACTTTTGTTTATTATCAAACCCAGTGTAAGTATTTGTTACCTATGGGGAGCAACCTCTGTGCATCTCTCTCTTTCATTGATAAAAGGTGCTGACCTTATGAGCTTTCTCTGTGTAAAACTTTCACCCAGGATAAGATGGATTTATTTGGGGTTTGGTCCCCTTTGGGGATTGATTTCCTGGGTGTTGAGTCCTTATAGCTACGCCCTCTCAGAGTTCCCCTGTCCCTGGTTCAGTGTCTGTGTCGCTCTGCAGGGGGACTGTAACCCTAACTCTGTGCCTTGGCTGGAGTAGACCAGAGCTTCTGGCCCAGTAGGACAGGATGATGGGGAGCCCCAGAGGGCAGGAAGATGGGCATCAGTGGTTTGATTAGCACACTGGGGGACAACCCCAAAGGGATTTCTGCAATCTAACCTGTCACATCAGTAATGTCTGACTGCTTCTGGGAAGGAAGCTGCATCACATCCCATATGGAAACATTCACATTCCAAGGCTTTCACTTTCCTTTGTGAAACCACCAAGTTCCAACACCAACCCACTCTGAACCACTTCTGCTTGATGCTGCAATCCACAGAGCTGGGGAGCCAGTGAGATATTTATGCATGGAAGGTCCCTCATGCAGTGGATCCCAGTGATGTAGGCCTGGTTTGACATAGGTAATTGGGCATGGGTGAGGCCTCACTTCTTGGCAGACAGGTTTAGGGAGGTAAATGGATCATCAGGCAGTAAACATCTTGTCTTCTGTAGTACGTTAGTGAAGACATTCCTTTGCTGATGGCAGACTTCTCTACCATATCTCTGGGAAGTAGATGAGGGTATGTCTACACAGCAAAGTTATTTCGAAATAACTTTACTATCGTCTACACAGCCAAACCGCTATTTCAAAATTAATTCAAAATAGCGGAGCGCTTATTTCGAATTTGGTAAACCTCATTCCACGAGGAATAACGCCAAATTTGAAATAGCTATTTTATAACCTCTTTTCCTAACTAAATAAGTGCTGTGTAGACACTTACATTGAAATAGGGGGCCTCCAGCCTTCCCAGGGTGCCCTGGTGGCCACTCCAGCCTCAACCAAGAACACTCTTCTCCCTCCCCACTCCCCGGAGCCCTTAAACGAGTAGACTCTGGCCACAGTGCCTGTGCCAGCTCCAAGCCTGCCAGCCCAGAGCCAGACCCAGTGGCCCCAAAACATGAGCCAGCAAGCCACCGGCAGCCAGCCCTCCACCGTTCCCCAGGAGCAGTCTGCCAGCTCCCAGTAGCCTGCCAGGGCCCGGAGAAGGCGGGCACCTCCCTGGTCCAGGGTGGAGATCATGAACCTTATTCAGGTTTGGGGGCGATGCCCCCAACGTCCATGATCTCCGCACTAGACGGAGGAACGCAGCCATCTATGGCACGATAGCTGCCAGCCTGGCCACCAAAGGCCACATGCGAACCCAGGAGCAGGTTTGCATGAAAATCAAGTTGGTCCGTTGAGACCCCCCAACCCTGAGCCCTGAGCTTCTCCTCCCCCTTCTTCCCCTTGTTTCCCCCTTCCAGCTCCCTCCTCCCAGGTTTCTCCCTCCCCTCTCCCACCCTCTCTTCTCCCCTCTCCCGCCTCCTTTCCCCAGTCTCACCAGAGTTTCATTCCTCCCCCCCAGTTTTGTTAAATAAAGAGAGTTTGTGTTCATGAACATACGTGTATTTTATTTGACATCAGGAAGGGGGGTTAGGGAGTGGTAAGTGGAAGGACGTGAGGGAGGAATGAGGCACAAGCCCCCAGTGGGGCAGACCAGGGAGGCTCTCAGTGCTCCTCAGGGTGGAAGCTCTCCCGCAGGGCCTCCTGGATACTGACAGCCCCCCAATGGACCTCCCAGATGGCAGCCTGCAGAAAGTGCAGCCAGGCTCACAGCAACGTGTCCACGAGAAGCACCAGAGTGCTCAGGGGCAGCTCTGGCTCCATGTTGCAGAGCGCTGTGGTGTCCCGAGTGAGGGCAACCAGAGCATGCAGAGACAAAATGCTTTGCTGTCCCTCATCGAGGTAGGCAAGCAAGCAGGGAAAGCTGAGAACCAGCTGGCCAGGGGGGGTCCCTTGGAGCACAGGCCTCAGATAGCCTCAAGCGGCAGCCACACAAAGTAATTCTTGACCTTATGCCCTGCCGGACTTAGTTCTGGCCGGCCTTAAATGCGATTCAGCATCCACTCAGTATGGACGTGCTATTTCGAAATAGCAAAACGCTATTTCAAAATGCATTTTGTGTGTAGATGCGTTATTTCAAAATAACTTATTTCGAATTAACTATTTTGAAATAAGATATTTCACAATAACGCTGTAGTTTAGACATACCCTTAGGTAGGACAGAGCATAGTATTGGGTCCTGCAAAGTGACCAAGCCAATCCCAGAATATGTAATGCAATGTACAGTTAGTGTATACAAAGAAGATGTTTTCTGCGTGACTTTGGGTGTGTGGTATGGCCTATATACCCCCTCTGTGCTTAAGTATGATGCATTTAGTATAGCTTTGCTGTACACAAAATAAAGGAGTTTGAGTGACAAGGCCAGAGTTGGAGGGAGTCCTTGGAAAACCGAACGATAGAGGTTTCGGAGAAACCCCAGCATCGTGGTGCCATGATGCAGATCCACTCATCTAGAGCAGGTGTTATATCCCCCCCCAATAACCTCTTTTCCTAACTAAACATGCCTAATCCCTCCAGCCTTGGCTCATCTGTCTCATATTCCAGCTCTTTAATCACCTTTGCCATTTGCAGTGTACAAACACCGGCCCTGCAGTGAGGATGGCCGTGGGGGTAGGGGCAGTGTGTGGAAACCCTCTCCCCACAAGGGGGGAGTGCAGAGACACACTTCCTCAGCAGCCAGCCATGGTGCTTTGGGAGTGGCATGGCTGAGGGCCCTGGTGTACTGTGGGATGTTTTCTTCCAGCCGCAACCCAGAGGTCCATGATGGGCTGCAGAAAAAATGTTTCAAGGGCTGAATTCAGCTCACAGGCTGTATTTTGCCCATGACTGCCTAAGGCAAAGAAAACCCAGACTGAAACAGCAGTTTAACAAGGATTATTTCTGGTTGCTAAAACTTTACAAACATAATTTGCCACTTTAAGAGAGGAATTTTGAAAAACCACACACAAGCAAATCAGACTAGTAGAAAGGAAAATGATGAAACTGAAAAGATTCCTGAAAGATCAAGAAGTAAAAAATAGCTGTTACCTATTTGCATAACTCAAAAGTAAAAATCCAGCTATTCTTTAAGAATGCTACATAGAGAGTGCAGCTTTGCAGGCAAAGTCTACTAAATTTTAAAAAACTGCAAACGACATAAAAACAAGATTAGAACAAAAAATTGGCTAAAATGTGTGACTCTTAAAAAATAAAATAAGGGTTACAGTCCGATAATACTGCAGCTAGAGAGGTCTTAAAAATGTCGTATGAAATAATGAAAAACTGAAGTGATTAAAGAAAAAAGGTTTGTTCAGTTAAAAGGAACATTTGCACATATCAACAGTGGCTCAAAAAACCTGAAACATTCAAAAGTAGTAAATACATTTTTAAAAGTTAAAATATTTAAAAAGAAGGTTAAAGTATCTTAAGGAAAAAAATGCTCAGTTTAATAATAAAATCCAGTTTTAGCAGTATACCTCTGTTGTCATACTTACTAAAATCCTTAGTAATCAAATTATGCAAAAGGAAGTCAAGTGGTAACAACCACCACAATATATTTTCCCCAAGAAAGCCTTTACAGACATTTTTTTAAAGGGACAGTCCCAATACATGTATTTGTCAATAATAAATTGTACTGGCTGCTGCACGTACAAAAACTGTCTAATTTAAGTTACTGTATATACTTGTTCTTTAGCCTATATATTTATAAGCCAAGTCCCCAAGATGAAAAGGTAAAAATTAGGTCTGTCAAGCAATTAAAAAAATTAATCGCGATTAATCGCACGATTAATCACATGTGCTGCCCCTTTGAAACTCATTGGCGGCGTTTCAAAGAGGCAGCACCACAGGAGCCCAGGATCAGATGGAGTTCCCAACTGACCCCGCTCCATGCCGTGCTGCCCCTTGGAAAGGCTGCCCCGGCGTTTCCAAGGGGCAGCACCGCGGGATCCCGAAATCAGCTGGAGTCTCCCGCTGATCCCGGGCTCTGTGCAGCGCTACCTCTATTAAGCGCCAGAGTGGCACTGCAAAGGGGCAGAGCCAGGGATCAGCTGGGCATTCAAACTTCAAAGTTGTTGAATATGCAGAAGCAAATAATAATTGTACTGCTGTTTGTGAATTTTGTATCAATGAGAAGCAGGTAAGAGAATGGTGAAAAAATAAAACAACACTAAAAGACATTCCAAGAAGCAAGTAAACATGTCCAACTAGGTGCACTTCATTTTCTGTGCTGGAAAAGATCTCAATGACTGGATTGTTGAATGTCGACAAAAAGGTACCTTATCACTAGAACTGGAATTCATCCATGTTCTCACAAATGTGGCAAAATGGCAAATACAAGTCAATAAAGTCATCAATAATTGATGCATCAGTGGGTTGGTGTACTTGCTTCATGAACCATCAATAGTCTCTATTTTCGTCAGTGAACAAAGATAACACAAAAGCTGCCTAAAGATCTGGAAGAAAAAAATCAGGTCTTTCCAAAAAGTGCAACGAGTATACACAGTAACTATAAAAAATAATTTAAATTATATCTTAAAAATAAACATTCCTGTATAGCTTAACTATTTCTGAATATACTAGAAAAATGTAATCTAAACATACACAAATAATAAGTGAAAATTGCCTATAAATATTAAGTTCAACAGTAATTTTACTAAAAGCTCAAATAAAATACAAAGCAAAAAAACTGAAATAACAGTAAACAAAATGTCAGTAAAAGATAACAATTATCAAAGCCCAGGGCAAGAAACTTCTCTGTCCTTTTAAAACAAACTTATTCAAAGATTAAATATAAAAATTAAAAATTGCCGTTTAAAACTGTTAACTAGTGAAATATGTCATCTGCTCAGAACTTTCAATTTAACAAAAAAACAACCCAAACCAAAACCACTTCAAAAGTTTAAAACCATTTAATATAAATGTTGACAGGCTCAGCTTGCAGAGCTAAGCCAAGCACATTAAAAGTATTTTGTAGTCTCTCATAACAAACTGTTTACAAGATAGCAAGGGACCGCAGCATTTAAAGCGATAATCAAGCCAGCACCAAGAAAAATCCCTAAATATAAGCAGTGAGGCCCAACTGTCAAAATCCTGTTCAAAAGCGCTGTCCAAATTCTATTTTCTTGCAACAGTTTATAACTGTAGAAAATACAGCAACTTTGAATGGTACAGTGAGGTGGCCAACAGAGTTGCCAGACCCCTGGGCGAAGGGGATGGGTGGCTCCAGAAGAGGTGGGGCTCGGGGAAGCGCACTGCACTGTGACCTCCTCCCACAGCCTAGAGTGCACCCTTTTTAATTGCCAGGCCCCAGGGTGGTTGCCCCCTTTGGTCCCCTCTGTCAGGAGGCCTGACAGACCTTGCATCCCCTGGATTATATTTTGATTAATGGGGGAGGGTGTTTACAACGACTGTCGTCTTGGGCATGTCTTGCTCAATAGCACATTGTTTTAAAAAGCAGAGACTGGAACACAATGGCAGTGAATTCAACACTAACAGAAAACAGAACAACAAAAATAGCGGATTGTAGGCTTGGTTTGACATGGGTAACTGAACTGAACCGACTTCCTGGGATACTGAGTGATGGAAGTAAATGGATCAGCAGGCTGGAAACAGAATGTCTGTACTAGGTAAGATAAGGGGTGGAACACCCTCAGGAACCATTAACCATGGACAAGGTAACAATGGAGAAGATAAGATTGGAACATAAGGTGAGAGAAGAGTAAGCTGAGCATGGACACTGCCCAGCCAGCGAGTCCAGTGCAGGAATTGGTCCCTACAATGTGACCAACACATGTAATGCCATGTGTAAATGCATATAAAGGAAGATTTGTTGTGTACCTTTGTTTGTGTGATACACCCTAGACCCACCCCCTAGGCTTGAGTCTGATCAATTCAGCATAGTTTTGCTGTATGCCAAACAAAGGATCCAGAGTGATGAAGTTGGCCTTAGATTGAGTTCTTAGGGAACCAAGTGGAGGAGGTCTCTGGGGAACCCAAAAAGGTGGTGCCCTCAGGCCCCGGAGAGTCCACTTTGGTTTATACATGTGTTTGTCCTGGGGCCGGAACTGCATTCCAGCACTTTTGCCACATTTTGTTCTCAGTATGTAATCTGCCTAGTGCACTGTGTGCGAGAGGTTATGCAGGCCAGGGGAATCCCATACTGGAGAAGGGGACCTGTTGGTACAGGAAATAAAAGGCATCCAAGACATCTAATCACTGCCAAAGAGGATCTTAGGGGAACAAAGTTTGGGGACCACTTCCCTACAACTGTCTGTAAGATCTCCAGTACACAGTAACACTTGGCAAATGCTGCCTTTTAATTGCTAGCACCGTATCTAGCATTCATGAGAACACAGAGCTGTTTTCATGGTCATACATTTTAAAAAATGTGTCTGCCATACTAATTCAAACTAGATGTGGAACTGCTATAACTTTGATCAAAACCATTGAAAAAAAAAACCTTTGTTCCTAACTTGGTACAGTTTTACTTCTGAGAACACTGTCTCATATTTTTTCATATGAAGATAAAGGAATGTTCAAGCAGTTTTTTAGATTTGATACGGCTTTTGCAAGTAAGAATCCAAGTTTAATTATGAACTACATTGGGATATATCCATGCTTTAATCCCTTTGTTTTTAATTCTGGGGACTTAATTAAATAGTGTAGTCTCTTGGGTTCCTCTGTTACTTTTTTCTCAGCACTAAGTAATGATCATAAAGCCTTTCAAACAGGATTCAAAATAATATGCAGTGTGCTTCCAAAATGCAAAGTGAGGAGCTGTATAACGAATGAATGAACTCAAAATCCTCAAGACTTTGGTAGCTGGCATGACAGCGCTTGCCACATATCAAAATTTAAAGGGAAGATGCTCTTTGATGAAATATTCTGTAAGTTTAAGGAATGTGAATATCAGTAGCCGTTTGGTGTTCCCTTGTGGTAGTAGCTGTACAAACACCGAGCAAGCCCCAACCCCTGTCCTAAAAAGCTTAGACAAGAAAGACAAAGTATTATATCACAGACAGTGAGGCATAGTGAGATTAAGTAACACACCCAAGGTTGTGCTGATAATCCATAGCAGAGTTGGGAAATGAACCTAGATTGCCTTAGTTATGTTGGTTTAAGTTAGTTGGGGCTTCCCTTTCCTTTGCCAGCACCCTCTCAGGTGCACCTTAGGAGCTAGGGGTCCTATGCCCATTCTCATGTACACGTAGTTGTGCTAGCTCTCATGGATTAGAGTGAGCATAAATAACAGTGTCTCTGCCATTGCACTATGTTGTACACGTGCTGACTCATGCGAGTATTGTACACAAGCAGGGGAATCACCCCGGCTAGTAGTGTAGACATGGTAGCCTTAGTGTGTCTAGTACTGTTGAGAGTGCCAGTGCTCCCCTTTTCTACAAGAAGCAGGGGTTCTTAAGGAATCTTGTAGGGATCAGGGTGTTGACTCTGTGCTGATAGGGCCAACCAGAGACCAAAGGCCTTTCATACAAGGAGCATCTTTGGCAGGCCTCCTCTCCACCTCCCCCCAATGTGTTAAACTTTTAAATACCATACAGCACTCCGAGCCCATGGCCCCCAGTCCCAGTTCTGCAGGAGGTTGCATGGGTCACCTGTGCCTAAATCCAGCCTTGTGTGCAGGTGCACCAAAGAGGTGTAAGATAAACTGGCTAGTATTTGCAGTAGATATGAGCAGAATCACAGAATCATAGAGCTGGAAGAGACCTCAGGAGGTCATCAAGTCCAGCCCCCTGCCTAAGGCAGGACCAATCCCAACTAAATCAACCCAGCCAGGGCTTTGTCAAGCTGAGACTTAAAAACCTCTAGGGATGGAGATTCCACCACCTCCCTAGGTAACCCATTCCAGTGCTTCCCCACCCTCCTAGGGAAATAGTTTTTCCTAATATCCAACTTAGACCTCCCCCACTGTAACTTGAGACCATAGCTCCTTGTTCTGCCATCCGTCACTACGGTGAACAGCCTTTCTCCAGCCTCTTTGGAACCTCCCTTCAGGAAGGTGAAGGCTGCTATCAAATCCCCCCTCACTCTTCTCTTCTGCAGACTAAACAAACCCAGATACCTCAGTCTCTCCTCATAGGTCATGTGCTCCAGCCCCCTCATCATTTTGGTTGCCCTCCGCTGGACCCTCTCCAATGCGTCCACATCCTTTCTATAGTGGGAGGCACAGAACTGGACACAGTATTCCAGATGTGGCCTCACTTGAGCCGAATAAAGGGGAATAATCACTTCTCTAGATTTGCTGGCAATGCTCCTCCTAATGCAACCTAATATGCCATTACCCTCCTTGGCTACAAGGGCACACTGTTGACTCATATCCATTCAGGCCCCAGCCTGTAACTATGCTTGAGATTCTTCCGTCCCAAGTGCAGGACTCTACACTTGTCCTTGTTGAACCTCATCAGATTTCTTTTGGCCCAATCCTCTAATCTGTCCAGGTCACTCTGGACCCTACCCCTGCCCTCCAGTGTATCTACCTCCCCCCCAGCTTAGCATCATCTGCATTGTCATGGGCACAATGGAAGGAATTAGAAATTAGACTGTTTTGGGCCTATTTACATTAGAGATTTCTGTTTTGGTCTAGCTAAATCCATGTAACCACCTTGTTCCAATGCTGCATTAGCATAAAGGGGGCAGTTTTCCCCACTCAATTAAGTTCCATTGTATGTCACTGAGTTACATCTGCAAAGAGGGGCTGGGATGTCCTAGTCAAGCCCTTCATTTACAGTTTAATTGATTGTTTTAAATGAAAATTTCCCAGGTTTTACAAAAGCTATTTCTTTTTGGCAGTTTTCATCTGAATTTTGAACCACTCAAGTGCATGAAAATACCGGTTATGTTAGGAAAATCCAATACATGTTATTAGGTAGACATTTGTTAATAACAAATTAGTCTAATATAAATACAAGGCTGTCTGTTAAAGTAAGGTAATTTAGGACAGGGATGGGCAATCATTTTTTGCTGGGGGCCACTTAAAAAATTTTAAGTGGAGGGGCCTCAAACGGAAGGGGAGATGCTAGGATGCTTCCAGGCTTACCCACCCTCAAACCATGATTGGTCTGGGGGGGGGAGCACCTTTGCTCCCTCCCCCCCGCCAGGTTCTCCCTAGGCAGCCATGCCCCTGGCGGTGAGAGGAGACTTCCCGTGCTTCCCCACCCCCAGGCCGATCAGGCACTTCTAAATATGGCATGCTCCTTGCAGTGTGGGGGCGGGGCGGAGGAAACTTTGCGCATTCCCCCCCTTCCCCAGGCCAGTCAGGGCTTGGGAGCAGTGGAGCGTGCAAAATCTCCTCCCACCCTGCCAGGAACATGCAGTGCTTAAAAGCGCCGCATGCTCCTGACAGGGCAGAGGAAACTTCGTGTGCTTTCCCCCGCCCCCAAACCCTAATTGGCCTGGGGGAGGGGGAGTGGCAGGGCCTCTGCGGGTCGGATCAACCAGCTTGGTGGGCCGGATCTGGCCCGCAGAGGCCCTTTTGCCCACCCCGATGTAGGAGAAGATAGACACTTATGCATGTATGTGAATATGTGTCGCTATTGCTAATGTACAGATCATGCACTCAGCCATAGAATTAAACTTCTTTCTTTCTTTCTTTCATTTTTCACTATTCACTGCTTTTTTCTGTCTTCTCATCTTGCAGTATTAACCCCAATATACAGAAAACTGCCATCTTTGCACTGATATTCACCTATTTTACAATTTTTGTAATAAACAGTGATGCATTAATGGGAAATTTTAAACAAAACAACTGAAAAAGAAGGGTCCTTCTATGCTGCTACAATAAATTCCTAGTCTAGACACCCTCTGAAGTGTGTTTTTCTGGAGGCTGTATCCTTTGCATATTTTAAAATGCCACTGCTGGTGACCCCATAGAGTTCATGAAAGGACAGCAAGATGGGCAAAACAAACCCAAATGGTACAACAAGATAAAACAGCTAAAAATGCAACAACAACAACAACAAAAGCTGAGAAAGAAAAGGGGAGGAAAGCAAAAGAAAAAACAGGAAAAGAGATTTAAAAGATCAAAAGAAGAAAATGCAAAAAAGGAAAGCGACATTAAAACAATGACAGAGGAGCAGGAAAGACAAACACTGATTCACCCTAGAATTACTTTTGCTGATTGCAATGGCACAGCCCCTCCATCGTGTGATGTATTTGGCCAGTGGGGGCAGAAAGCCCAGTCTTCACCTAGGGCACCAATGTGTCATGCTTATGAAAGGCTCTGAACTGGTAGTTACAGAAGCCAACGTGCTTTGTTGTGCTACTGGACAGAACTGTGAGCATTAGGAGCGCAAGCTTCCCCAGGCTGTCCCACCAATAAGCATGAGCCTCGGAGCTGGATGGAAAAGACATCAGCTGCATAAGAGCTGAAAAGTAGGTTTTTTTGGGGAAAAAAAAGTATATAGTTGCTGCTGCACCCCCGGCTTGAATTGGTTTCCATCATATTCAGGTTGTACAGTTTGGTTCAGTAGCTCTCAGTGCCCCTGAAAAATTATATTTGTGAACACACGTGTTTTTTATTCACTGTTTGTTAAACTTGTATTTGAAAAATTTCAGGGAGCAGAAGCAATACTATATTACTTGTAGAATTTATAAACTAAGAGGAGTATAAAGTAATGTGATAGGTTTCCTTATCTGACACATTTCTTGGAAAACCAGACATCTTGTGACTTCCAAGTGCTCTGAATTAGTCAGTTTCATACAGCGGCCACATATTGAGATTTGGCAACTGATGCTAGGTCTTGTGCCTACAGAGGACTGCTGATTGCATACAGGCTTGGAACGTAACAAAGTATTCCTTTCTAATAGGAAGAAAGTTTCCATTCACATCCTCACAGACTGTCACAAATTGTTTACATAATCTATATATCCTATATGTACAAGGACTTGCATTCAATAACAGGCACTCATCCAGCTAAAAATTAAAAAGTCCCTAATTTCAGTACTACAAAGATGCTGACTTTTTTGTGTGTGGCTTTTACAGAAGCCACACTCAAAATTTTAAATTTATTGTTTCTCCCTTTGTATTTACAGACTGTTTTTACAGTGCGACTATAAATACTATAGGTTGAACCTCGGATATAGCTGGACCAGAGAGCCCCGGCTGGGTCAAGTTCAGGGACTGGGTTGGTAGTGGGGAGTGCAGCCCTGGCCAGCGGGATTTCACTGTCCCTTCTGTGCTTACTACCCCATTCATTGTCTAAAACATTATGAAATCTATATGTCATCTTTCTCTACAGATTGTTTTGTTGTAACACAAAGAACCCAGAAGCTCATTCTGTAGAACAATAGTTTGTCAAAACAAATGTTATAATGCTTTTACAAATTGTTAATTGGTGCCTATGCCCTTTCCATCCATTCTGTGATTGTAATAGTGATCAACCAGAAATCAATCTAAAAGGGAGCTAATCACATTTAGTGTTGGGAGTACAGATACTAAGATCTGAAGTTGACATTGGCTGATTGGGATTTCCTACCTCTAAAACACTGTGCTCAATATAGACCATACAGACATCCTTTGGGCATCTTTAGAATGGTGTTCAGAGGCCAGGATTACCCAGTTACAGTGTTCAGCATACGTTGTGTGTTGTATTTTTAATGTTTGTTGTGCTCTGATCTTTCCAAACAGAGATATGGCAAATCCTGGCAATGAGGACATAAAATCTAAACACAAATAACCACAGAAACACAAACATTATCCACCAGTGAGGTTCGCATACGCTCTGTGACAGAGATGGCTCCTTGGGAGGGATTTGAATATGAAGAGGGCCGGGGCATTGTGGATGAACTCAGAAAGAACATCCTATTCTTAGGGGAACAGCATGAAGAAGTTTGTGCGGGAAGCCGATGGCCGAACCTGAAATCAGTGAAGTACCACAGCAAGTGGAGGTCAGTACAGAGGTGTGGAGAGGAGAGCTATGAGGCTCTTCACAAGATTCGGAGAGGAATGAGAGCCAGTGGAGGAGTATGGGAGAGGTGACATGGCCAAAACAAAAGCCAGGGCAAGGAAGATTATCTTAATGGGTGTCTGGGAAATCAGAGAGGAAGAAATTGCAGATGTCAAGCAGAGCTTGGGAGAAAGCTTTCACTGGATGAATTAAAAATCAGATCCTAGATCTGTTGAGATGAAAGAATGTGCAGAATTTGGATGTGCTGGGATGAAGGAGAGAGAGGAGTTCTCCCCTTACAGATCTGAGGAATGAGGAGCATACTCTTGGGCTATGTCTAGACTGCCCCCTCTTGCACAAAAAGTATGCAAATGAGGCAAAGCGTAGAATATCACCATGTCTCATTTGAATAATTAATGAGGCTCCGTTTTTGCGCAAGAGACTTTTGAGCAAAAAGGAGCCGTCTATACAGCTTCTTTTTGCGCAAACCGTCCCTCCTTACGCAAGAGCCGTGAAGATAACTCCTTTTTGCACAAAAGCCTCTTTCGCAAAAATGGAGCCTCATTAATTATGCAAATGAGGCATGGCAATATTCCACACTTCACCTCATTTGCATTGTTTTTGCGCAATAGGGGGCAGTCTAGACGTAGCCTTAGGGTACGTCTACACAGCAACATTTTTTTGAAATAACTAGCGTTACTGGGCTCAATGACCTCTAGAGGTCCCTTTTAGTTCTAGTGTTCTGTGAAATAACTTAATCCACATCTCCACAGCAGGCTGTTATTTCAAAATAATTTTGAAATACTGTCAAGCTGGAGGACTTCTTACTCCGACTCCTGTAACCCTCATTGTACGAGGAGTAAGGGAAGGAAGAGAGTTCTCTTTTGAAATAAGTGCTGTGTAGCTATTTTGAAATAAGCTACACAATTGACATAGTTCAATTTGTGTAGCTTATTTCGAGTTAAGCCCACCTGTGTAGACGCACCCTTAGATATTTGGAACCAGGAAAGTATATGAGATCAACCAAATAAAGTATGTAAAATGGTAGAAAAAGGGAGTTAAGGTAGAGCAGTTTGGGACATCAGTGGGCATTGCCAAAAATACAGGCTTTTCAGACCCTCCTAAATGCACTTATCTCCTACTCATTTTTTCCTGTCATCTGTAAAAGCATCCACGTACACCTACTTAACAGTGTCAACAGTTACAATTCAATTCAATACAACCGTTTTTTAAAGTTTTTCCTGTTACAGACTAACTCGGCTACCCCTCTGAAGCTTATCTACTCTTTTTTTCCTTCCTCCCCCACTTTTTTTCCTCTTTTTTCCTTCTCCCCCCACCCCTCCCTCCTTCCCTTATTTATTTATTTATTCTTGGATATGGACTTCTAACACTCCTGTCATCTGAAGAAGTGGGTTGTGCCCACGAAAGCTCATGATACCATCTACATGTTTTGTTAGCCTTTAAGGTGCTACTAGACTATTTGTTGGTTTTTAAGTTTTTCCTGTTACAGACTAACTCGGCTACCCCTCTGAAGTTACAATTTTACTTTTAACAATGAGATTTTAGAGTCTTTGATATTCATTTATAAGATTACAGCTCCATTGCAGCCTTCACAAGAGCTCTTACCTGTGACTCTGCTATTCTAAGGTTTATTCGGTATTTGTTATAACTTCAAGCAATTCAGTATAGTTAATTGGCCCCCACAGTCATTGATTTTCCCTTGCTCATATGACAGTGGAGGAGTTGAACATTGTTGTAGATTGTTATACTGCACAAAATCTATAGCTGCCTCTAGCATTTCCTACTGCAGCAAGGGCCCCTAAATCTCATCTTTGCTGGTAACCTTTGCCCCATACTCCTCAGAAAAGAAACTATTGAAAAAGACACATTTCCTTTTTTTCCTCTCCTCCAGCTCATGTTTACTTCCTATGGGAACTACTGACTGTAGGTCTTGAATAGCTGGTTAAAATGATCAATGGTTTCCTTTACTGGAATGAAAATCTAGTTATAGGATGAAGTGTATTGTTGTTAGATTTACTATGGTGACAACCCACAGAAATGTTTAAGAGATTGTTACACCAGTTTATTTTCCTTTGAAGCACAACCTTATGTAGTTGTCGGTTACCATGGCTTCACATTGCTCAACATTAGTTCCCTGGAAAAAATACATGTTGTTGTTGGGTTTTGCGGGTTTTTTTACTCTGAAAGAAGTATTATTGTGTAAATTGAAATCTACACAGACAAAGTCATTTGAACTTAAAAGGAATTTCCATGAAAAGCATTACAAACAGGAAATAAGAAAATATGTCAGTTTGTAGAAACAAACTAACTCTAAGGCCACTGAGGGTATATCTATACTATGGGGTACCAGGGAATGCATCTGCTCTTCCGACATTTTTTGCGGAAGAGCAGACACGCTCTTTCGGAAGCCCTGTCTTCCTCATTCCATGAGGATGAAGGGCTCTTCCAAAAGAGGAGGTTTTTCTGAAATTTGGCCCAGTGTAGATGGGCCAAATTTCTGAAAAGCCTCTTCCGACAAAACTATCGGAAAAAGGTACGCAAATTGCGGAGCACAATTTGTGTACCTTTTGCCGAAAAAAAGCGGCAGTCTGGAAATCCTCAGAAAATAGCACAGATGTATTTACAATGATGGGACTTTCCCACCTGTCAGGTAATCCCGCTGTTTGAGAGAACTTTAGATTGAGGGAAAATTAGCACTAAGAGGAATTACTTGATTGAAAATACTACAGCATATCTGATGTCTTCATTTGAACGTTCTTGCATAAAAGAAGAGAGGTTCCACCATGTGCAGATAGGCTGTTATTTGTATACTTTAATGAAAACCTACTCAGAGAGAAAATATTGTACCGTGTGCAAGGTCCCTTGCCTGGACAGCCAGTACTTTATGCAGCTGGTTTGTTGCTGTTCATCTTGTATCATCTGATCTAGTGGTCTCAAATACCATCCTGTAATTTCAAAGATGTGGTGTCCACCCTTGTATTGGATAAGGTCCTTCATTAGTTCATAAGATTCAGATCTGTTCATAGAATCATAGAACTGAAAGAGACCTCAGGAGGTCATCAAGTCCAGCCCTCTGCTCTAGGCAGGACCAATCCCAACTAGATCAACCCAGTCAGGGCTTTGTCAAGCCGAGACTTAAACACCTCTAGGGATGGAGACTCCATTACTTCCCTAGGTAACCCATTCCAGTGTTTCAACAGCCTTTCTCCATCCTCTTTGGAACCTCCCTTCAGGAAGTTGAAGGCTGCTATCAAATCCCCTCTCACTCTTCGCTTCTGCAGACTAAAAAGACCCAACTCCCTCAGCCTCTCCTCATAGGTCAAGAAGGAAACATCTTCCTCTGTTTTATCCAGCACTGGACGTATTGATAGCTGGCAGAGATTGGATGAGCCTTGGCTCTGTTTTCCAGTGCACACACATATTGGGGTGGAGGGGAGTTAGTAATCTGCTACTGGCAAGGGTCAAGTTTTCCTTATAGTGATGTCCTTGATAGATAGGGCAAGAAATAGCTCTCCTAATACAGATCCTGCCTGCGCAGGGTCACTAAATGCAAAGCCAGAGGTATTGAAATGCACCCCATTTCAAAGTATCACCTCTCTCTGTCTCCCCATCTCCCTTAGACATTACTTTCTTTACAGGCTAACCAGGGCAGAACCTTACAGCTATCCAATGATACAGTTGAACTGACAAGGATGTCTCAAAATCCATCCACCATGATGAACAGCCAGATTCTCTTTCCCAACCTCATTAGAAATCCTAGATTAAATACAGTATTTGTATTTACAGATTAGGTGTGGTTTCACATTAATGTTAAAGGCCTGGTTTTTGTGTGGGCAAATTTATGTGGGCACTGTTTTGATGCCATTTACACATAACTGTATCTGCAAATTAGGTAGTTAACAGTCAAATGACACCAGATGTGCTTGTATGAAGTGTAGCTGTAGCTGTGTAGGTCCCAGGGTATTCATGAGACAAGATTGGTGAGGTAATATCTTTTGTTGGACCAGCTTCTGTTGGTGGAAGAAACAAGCTTGTTTTATTTGTACTAGTTTCCTCATTCACCTTCACTGCATTAATAAAAGATATTATCTCACCCACCTCATTTATCAAATGTGCTTGTAATTATGGGAGGGCAGAGGAAGCCCCTTTGAAAATCAGGCCTCTGACTCATCATTCAGACTCATCCTGTATATTTCCTTAATATAGGTCATGTAACACATTTGAGCACTCACAAATACAGCATCTCCTCCTGGCCTCTCTGGGAATTAGCTCTTCAGCCCTGGCATGCCCTCTGCTGGCCAGTGTCTCACCATCAGTTACCTGTCTTCTTCTCAACTGTGCAGGTCCTGTGTCCCTCCTGGCCCACTGTGCTCCTTCCTACATGTTGCTGCCCCACAGCAGTGCCCCACACTCTGAGGCCCTTCCCTCCCAGGGATTCCCAGCCCTCTATAGCCACTTGCCACAATGACCCACTGCCAGTTGTCATCTGGCCCCTGCCTCAGGGGCAAAGTGCAGTCTGAAATGGCCACTCACCATTGGCAAGAGGGTGTGGACTTGCTGCCTTCTCCTGTCCTGGCTGCCTCCCTGCAGCCCTAGTATTGCTCAGGGCCCTATATCAGGCCTGCAACCTAGGATCTTGACTGGCAAGAATTCCCCCCAGCACTGCTTTGTCTCAGGTACTCTCTGCTAACATACCAGCAACCAGGTCTTTCCTGTTTCATAGTTGGAGCAAGAGTGTGTGTTTCTACTTTTCAGGAGTCTTTTTATAGGGCCTAGCCAGGCCCTCATTGGCTGTTTCTAGCCCTCTTCTGATTGGTTCACAGTCACAACCCTTTCCCAGTGCTGGGTTTAACCCTTATTTTCCCAGAATGGAGTGACTGCCCCTCTACTGGTAGTTAATTCAGTTTAATTATTTGATTAAATTACTGCAAGTATGAGTTATTTTAAAGGAGCATAGGTTGTAGATACACAGGTTAGTTTATGTGTAGCTAGGAAGGTCAATGTAAACATGTAGATTCTGGGCACATATTTGTTAAATAGCAGTTAGTTCATAACAACCATAGCAAGTAGTAGAAGCAGTATTTGATACAGCAGTATCATTCACAAGAATATGTACAGTTATTGATGTTCCATTATAAATGTCTCTAGGTTTCTTAGGGTTGGTATATGTTTGATGTAGCATGGTCATACAAGGGGAGAGAGGTTTATGTATGGATTCATGTTCCTCTGTGTAGCTATAAGTTGGAAAAGCAGGATATAGTAACAGCTACATGTGTGTATACAGTGTGATTTCCATTTTCAGGAATGTCCCCAGTTGCTGAAATTGTTTAGTTCCAGTTCAGACCTGAAATTGTTTGGTTTATTTTTCTCATATTAACAGTGTCTTAAAGCCCATATTTAATGCCTCAGTAAGCAGTATTTCAGCATGAAGAAATATAATCTTTCTGCTCCTAGAGAGTGGAAATACCTTCTGAAAACCAGCTCTTACATTATTTCAGACCCATAAATTATTCCCATAAGAAATAAAAACACAAATAAAGACACATGTATTTACATGTCCTTGAACGGGGGCTGTTCAATTTCTTATAACCCAGCCCTAAGGCTAATTTATTTAGAGGCAACTAGCTTGTCTTGATGATCTTTGCTCATTACTATCCACATCATCACAGAGCAATAGTAGAACAGGAATTGTGCATATATACTGCAAATCTACTATATATTTTTGAGAGTTTGTCTGTCTAATGAAGAACTCCTCCTAAATGGTAAGAGCTAGGACCAGCAAATTCAGTACATAGCTTCCTCTTATCATAAGGGTTCGGTTGTGCCAGGAAATTGGGATGTTCCTGAAATGGGATTGCTTCTCATAAAACCAAACAGAAGAGAGGCAGATTCATCAAAACAAGTACAGTCCTAGCAGACTACATTTGCAGGTTCTAACTCTTACTGTTTAGGACGAGTTCTTGATCAAACAGACAAATTCTCTGAAATATATAGTAGATTAAAACTCAAAGTGCATATAGGAAGTAGACATATAAGAGAAAGTTTTGTATCAGCCATAGTATCACAAAAAATAATAGAACCAGTGTCATTAAAAAAACGTAATTGAGTTACAGACCCGAGGAACACCTGGTAAATCTGCTAGTTTAAAATAAGTAAAATGGCGTACTGTGTCTGTGTCCTCTCATTTCTCCTCAGAAATGACTACATTCACTTCTTGGTTAAGCACATGGTTAAATGCTGTTCTGAACAAAAATGCTCGCCTGAGTCAGGGCCTCTATCAGTATGAACAAATCCTGGGAAAGAAGTTCTCCCACACTCTTCTATGAAACTAGTCAGCTCTTGTCCAGTTATGAAGGCTGTGCTGTTCTCCAGACTGTTTGCCAATATTTTAAATCTATGTTCAGGATATAATCTGGATAGCTAAATGCTGCTAAGGTACAAGTGATTGAGCTCATATTTTGGAGCCAACCCTACATCCATACTTGTGCTTTTAAATCAGTCTTGAAAAATTCTTCTCACCTGGCAGTTTTATTGTTTTTCTTCAAAAAGTGAGTAAAATATCATTGGGATGTTTTTTTCATTTTTTTTTCATTTATTAAATGTTGAAGCTGGGATGGTAAACTTTGGTCACCATTTTACAAATCTGGGTTAAGTAAAATCTGGAAGAGTGTGTTGACAGTTTTCTATTGCAGGTCTGTGATGTCAGCAAGACACCAAGAAACCATTTGTTTTGAAAGTCTGCTTGCAAATTCTTTCAGCTTCTTCAGTTCTTTTTTAATTTGTGTTATATCAATTCTTCTTCTATCCCACTGGGAGCCAGTTATTGGCAGCTTTGTTGGTTGACTTTGTTGGCTTTAACTAATACAGTGTAGATCCGGATTTCCACTGCAGCCTTTATTTATGTAAACAGATGATGCATGCATGCATGCCTCTGCCTAAAGAGGTCCCAATAGTACATGAGTTTGGGACAACCAACTGGTTCTTTCATTAATGTTATGACCTTCCCTCAAATAACACAGTGCATAAATGCAGATTCTATACTACGTGTTCAACTTGCTTGCTCCATTCCAACATTAAAATCACTATATCCATGCTAGATTGCAATGTCTGTCTTGTATGGGTTGTAAATTCTTTGAAGCAGGGACTGTATTTTTATTCAGGCCTAGAATAATGAGACCCTGATCCCAGCTCAGGGCCTTCAGGTGCTATCACAGTATAAATAATAATTGTCAATCTCAGCCATAAAGTTAGCTGTGTTCCTCTCTTTTCTTCTTAAGACTAAATATTGAATTACTCTTTCAAACTGTGTGACTATAGTACTCTGGAGAGTATGGTAACGGTATTAAAAATCTAAAGTGTGTTATCAACTGTAGCATATTTACACAGTGAAAATTTAGGCAAACAAGCACAGCTGAGTGTAAAATTGATTAATTTGAAGTAATAGGCTTTATTGACCCTATGCACTTTGAAAGCAAGCATACATATTCCTTTCTTTGTTTTCCCCAGAGAGAACTGAAAAATATAGCACTCAGTGTTTCCAAGGCAGACTTCTCTTAAAATTTAATTGAGGAAACAGTGATCCTATAAAAGAATTTCCCACCCGAGTCGGTCATTAAAACTAAATTTTATACATCTGGAGAGTACTATTCAGTTTTTGTGTTCCACAAAATTAACACATCATCCTCTTGGAATAGAAAACAAGGGGTGACACATTCTGTCAGTCGTATTTTTCTTTTACTACTTGTATCAAAAAGAAGTAAAAGAACGTATATGAATACGAAAAATGCAAAAGTAATAGACCATTAAATCTACTCGAATTGCATTCATTGCTGGAATCTGTTCTGGAAAATATCGGATTTCCCAAGCAAAAGGGTATTCCATTTCTGCATTACATTTCTGCAGAAGTTACGACTATCTCTGTGTGTAAATCTTTTCCCATGTCCCACCCAACAGGTGCATGTTGCAGTGGAGACATTTATAACATGGTTTCCATTAAGAGAGCATCATCTGCTTGTGTTTTGTATTGCCTGTCGTTTATTTTAATGCAGTAAAGATGAATAAGGAAATCAGTACAAGAAAACCTGGCATGAGAATTGCTCAGCACAATCCAGGCATCTGCAATTCCTGTTAATTGTTAAAAAATTAGGAGGATTATTTCATCTAGCTATTTCCATATAGTTAATTTAACGTAACTGAGCCAGATCCTTGACTAGTGCAAATTAGCTTCAATGAAATGATGCCAAGTTTGCACTAGCTAAGATTCTGGGTCATATGTGTGTAAAATATCACAATGTTGAGGATGTTGTGAAGACCTGGACTTTAATGGGCTGCAAAAAACAACTGGATAAATTCATGGAGGTTAGGTCCATCAATGACTATTAGCCAGAATGGGTAGGAATGGTGTCCCTGGCCTCTGTTTGTCGGGGCTAGAAATAGATGACAGGAGAGGGATCACTTGTTGTTTACCTGGTTCTTTTCACAACCTCTGGGGCACCTGCCACTGACCACTGTCGGCAGACAGGGTTCTGGGCTTGATGGACCTTCGGCCTGACCCAGTCTGGCCATTCTTATGTTCTTACATTCGTACAGTTCAGGGATTAAATTAGACTTGAGTGAGTCTTGCAAGGGGCACAGCTTACAAGGGGCTTCCATCCTTGTGCTTCTGTGCAGAGTCCAACGGCAACTTGGTTCAGGGACTCTTGGGGCTCTCAGACTCTGACAGGAGTGATTGAAACCTCATGCAGAGCAATTGCATGTGCTCGCCAGTGCTCTTAGGGGCCCCAGGAACAGCATCTCCTGGAGCTGGAGTTAGCAGATAGCTTTTTACTCAGTTCCCACAGGCAACGGGGCACAAAATGCCAAAATCTATTTGGAAATGGGGTTTAAAACTAATGTTGTTTCTCTAGAGAAGATTTTTTAAAAAGCAAAACAAAAATGATTGAGGGACTGGGTCTGTTGGGCTCTGCAGTTCCTAAATCTTATTGCACTCTCAGTAGTGGGGGTCAGAATAAAGGAGTTTCCAATTCAATGCAGTTTACAGGCACCTTCCTGCAAAGGTGCTCCTGATGCTTCTGCCTTGTGAAAACTACCAGACTTGGGAGACCTATTTTCTATTTCTGGCTCTGCCACAAACCTACTGTTTGACCTGAACAAATCAATCAGCTCTGGGCCTGTTCCCTTCCCAGCCTTTCTCTATTTAAATTGTGAGCTTTTCCAGGTAAGGACTGGTGTGTGTGCACATATGTATGTGTGGGTGCAGTGCCTAGCACAACTAGTGGTTGGAGCTTTTGGCACTGCTGTAATTCAAATACTATTGCTGTTAGCAGGCCCGTCCAAAGAGTTTGCAGGGCCCAAAGCAGCATGTTGTGGTTGGCTGCACCGTGTGGCCTGGTGGCTCCCAGCCAGGGCAGTGAGCGAGCAGCCGGGCGGGCGGGCACCGGGCAGCGCGGGGCCCTGAAACCACGGGGCCCAAGGCAACCACCTTGCTCACCTTGCCCTGAGGCCGGGCCTGGCTGCTAGTACTTCTAATAATAAAGTTGCATGATTGTGGAAGTTTAGCTACTTTTTCCATTCTAGCTTCTAAGCCAAAAAGTGCAAAAATTTCAATCAGCTGCTTAAATGAATGCTTCCTGCCCCTGTGATGTGTAGTCATTTCAAAGTTATCAAAGTAATTATCGCAACCCTGCATCAGAAGGTTACAACAGAACTCTCTCAAGATGCTTCAAGGTAAATGGTATTGCTCTGACAGTATGATATTCCTGTGTTTCCAGCAGTGATATTTCAAAGAAAAGAGATAAGAAGTATTTAATTTTGTATTAAAGTTGTGGAACTTCAAAATAATAAACTAGGAGCATTAAGAATTGACATTTAATATCTCCTGGTTTACTGTAACATAAGGAATAGGAGGGTGCTTGAGGGTAGAACTTAATAAAATATCATTAGCATCAGTCTTTCGTTCAAATCTGTAATTGTCTTGAAGAAAAGAATTGTGTGCTGCTTTGTGACACTTCACCCCATATCTGAAAACAGCCTTTGTGTCAACGGATGAGAAAAACATAATTATGTTGGTGGAATTGTTGTGTAACAAAATAGGCTTCTCAAAGGATGGGCTATTCTGAGTTCCAGCAGGGATTCTGCTGAGTGATTTTAGGAACCCTGCTGGTCCTTTGCTACTCTACAAATGCTGTCAGCGAGAAGGGAGCCAGCATGACATAATTAAAAGACTTCTCAGTGTCCTGTAGCAAAGCTGAGAATACCAGACTTACTGTAACACAGGAACAGTGCAGAAAGATGTTTGCCATTCTGTTGTATTTCAGCTGTGTCAATTTGTAAGAGATTAACTTTATTTCACACAGAGAGGCCCCATGAATGCTTCTATTATTTTTTTTTTCAATTTATAGGAACACCTGCAAGGGAGGCATGACTTATAATGCAATCCATAATGAAATGTAAGAATGACTGCCTGGGAACATTTGGCAGGAAACGTTTGAACTAATATCATATATGTTATACCAAGAGTTTACTCGCGCTCTCTCTCCCTCTCCCCCATTTTGTTCCTTACCATGAGTATAGTTTCGCCTGTATCTAGTCCTTACCAAGTTGATGTAAGAGGGTATTGAAATGACAACGTAAACTCACTTAATCTCTTAAAGCCATTATTGCTTGTTCCATAGTTAAAAGTAGTACTTTAATGTGGTGTCTGGCATCATGTTATCCCAAGACCAAGCAAGTCACCCTTATGTTTACCTAGGAGTTACAAGGCATGAACTACTACTGTCCTACTACCCGTCCAACAAATACGGGTCAAACAGATAAGAGCATTTCAGTAAAAGAGAAGGTATATTATTTGTTCTTATGTCAGTAAAATCCATCTTTGTATAAAAAGTAGTGCTATTATCACAAAACCCTGGGGCAAAATGCTACAAAAGACAAGAAATGTAGAATTAAGGTATTGTGTAGTGGAATGTTATCACTGAGGCATTATTCATCATGAAAAGTGATTTTTAATTAAATTTACCTATTTCTGAGCCTGTGAAATTTCTGCAAAATGCAGCATCTTTGCATAATATTTTGCTTTTCCAATTTTTTTAATAAAATAGTTTTTCTGGAAACTGTCTTGAAATGCAAAAGATTCTTTTGGCTCAAAAAGACATTCTTAGGATGTGCTACTGCGAGTGAATTTCAAAGCCTAGGCAAGAGACTTGTG
This sequence comes from Pelochelys cantorii, assembly GCA_032595735.1. Taxonomy (NCBI): domain Eukaryota; kingdom Metazoa; phylum Chordata; order Testudines; family Trionychidae; genus Pelochelys; species Pelochelys cantorii. Next base: position 47,130,180 of record CM064335.1, read on the forward strand.
CTAGCACTCTGAAGGTACATCTACACAGCAACATTATTTCGAAATAACCAGCATTATTTTGAAATAACTCAGTTTGAGAGTACATAGAAGGCAGTTATTTTGAAATAATGTCAAAATACTGTCAAGCTGGAGGACTTCTTACTCTGACTCCTGTAACCCTCATTGTACGAGGAGTAAGGGAAGTCGGAGGAAGAGTGCTCTATTTCGAAATAAGTGCTGTGTAGATGCTCCCTATTTCGAAGTAAGCTTCGCAATTGACGTAGCTCAATTAGCGTAGCTTATTTTGAATTAAGCCCTGCAGTGTAGACACACCCTAAAAGCAGCAATTGAAATAACCTGAAACAGAAAAAAAATGCAAACAGTCAAGCAAATTCACTCACCCCAAAGCTAGTACTTTCGCCTTGAGGGGCTCTCCTTCTCTCGCTCTCAAACTCCCCTGTTTGCAGCCCCCGTTGGCTTCACTCTCCCTGGTTGCTTTGTCTCTGGCTTTGTAGGCCTTCTCTCCTAGTTCAGTTCTACCCCCTTGTTAACCACACATGAGTGGCCCTCCTTCATCCCAGTGGGCTGCATGACCAGTGGTGGGCAATCTGCAGCCCACTGGGATTGCACCTGCAGCCCGTGCACCTCCTCTCTCCTCCCTTCCCCCACACCTCCTCATGCCCTGAGACACTGGAGCCCCACACTTCCTACTCCTCCCCCTCCCTTCCAGAGCTTGAAGAGCCTCAAATGTAAAGAATGTGCAATGTGAGAACTGGGACTTTCGAACACCTTTAGTGAGTAGAACTCTGCACTTCTTTTAAAGACACTGGGAAGTCTTGAATATTCTATTTTTCAAACTAACTTGTTTTACCAATGCATGTGAACACTGTAGGGTTAAGCCTTTTTAATAAAAAATATGCTGCAGGCAGTATATTTGATCAGAAATCCTGTAGGCACGATAACGGTGCTAATAATGTACTTAGTTCAACAAGAAAAATAACTGAACTGCAGAGGCTAGGTGAGATCTGCCAGGGAAAAGACTGACGGTTTATTTGCTGCTAATGAGAAATCCCCTGGGATGTGCTAACCAAACTAGTGGAGTGAACTTTTGAAATTGTAGCTGTGCACCCTTTGCATCAACCTGAATTTGGGATGGCTGTTTAACATGCAGCTGAGCTGGACAGCTGAGCAAAACAGCCCTGCTGCAGTTTGTCACATTCCCACAGAAGGAAAGGAAAAGGTTAGGTTGAGCTCTCTCCCAGCAAACACCAGTCGGTTTGCTTTGTCTTCTCCCATGGCCTTGGCTCAGTGGAACTTCTGCCAGCCTTCCCCTCTCAATTGGACCTTCCCGGCATTGGGCCTTGCACTTAGACAAGGAGTAGTGCTACTATGGCAACAGGACCATTAGTTAATCCTTTTTGCTTGTTAGCACCACTGTCTTCCCATTGTCATTCTCAATTAAATCCACTTTATTTTGAGCAAACATTGACTACATGTTTCTGTGCTAAAGCTCTGGATAAGAAATCCCATCACTGTCAGCTCATCTGCTCCCTTCTGAACACCAGGCCCAAGTTTTGCTCTCACTTGAAGATGCGAGTATCTCCACTGGATTCAGCTGTATTGATTGAGATCAGTGATATGGATGTGATTTTGCACCACCTACAGCTGTAGCCGAATTTTGGTCTCTGGAGCTCAGAAGTTCCACTGAGCCAAGGCCATAGGAGAAGGTGAAGCAAATAGACTGAGAGAGAGAGAGCTCAACCTAACCTTTTCCTTTCCTTCTGTGGGAATGTGACTAACTGCAGCAGGGCTGTTTTGCTGGGCTGTCTTTAAGAAACAGAGGAAAAACACATCCATTAATTTTGCACATTTGAAGTCTCTTGCATGAATCCAAAGAACTGTGTCTTTTCCTTGGATGATATCCTTTCTCTCAAATACAATGGGTAGGTATTGTACACAGCATCCTACTTCACAAACAAGGAAACCAGATACATTGCAGCCTAAGATTTTGGTAGCTAATTAGGCAGCATATATAAGTGACATATACAGGAATTTTGGACATTTTAAACACTTTTGGGGAATTTGTATTCGTAGTTTGTAGTTCTCTCTTTCAGTATGAATTGCTTCAGACATTTCTAACACCACTGTTGATGGAATGCTGGAGCCTTCACATCACCATCAGTGTCTTTGAATGGTTATTGATTTAATGAAACCAATTGCCCGTGTCTCATGTGAAAAATTCATGCCCCTGACTCTTCAGCTGTGCCTTGAAATTATGATTACCCTCTTGCCATTTATATAAAGTCTTCTCTCCTAGCTTTTCCCTGTCTTTCCCTGATGTAAAATAAAAATACAGTATTATAACTGTTCCATTAGGCTTTGTAACTCTTACACCATTACATGTAAATTAATGAAATTTTCCAAAACAGCAACTCATTTCAAAACCCATAGACTCCATCTGAAACTTGGTTGTTCAGGTCACTAGTTTAATGCTGAATCAGAAATTCCATATTACTGATATGGTAGGAAATTCAGACATCCCTGAACAGGGCTTTGTTCTGACAAATTGGCAAACAGCCTGTTATTTTTACATTTTGAAATACATTCCACTCCTCTCTCAGAGGAATGGAGCCCAATATCTTGTCAGTGATGATTTATGATTAATTGTTAAAGGACCAAATTTTCTGCAATAACATAAAACTTGGGAGTGGAGTTACAAATTACTGTATTGTTTTCTTTGACAGAAATAGCTGCTTTGACTTCAGAGAGTTGGATCTTGTAGTATTTTAAGCCTTTTAAGAATACCAGCAGGTACTTTTTAAAAGAATTATTTTCTCAGTGATGTAAAAGATGACAAAAGTATTAAAGGAAAAGAAAACCTCACTTTTGTTTTTCTTGGGGCTTCAAGTATTATTTCAGACAATACTCTGAAAGTCTGCATTGAATGCATTGAGTAGTTGTAAAAGCTGGTGCTGCCGTTGCAGTTTGTGTGAACTATTGAGGTAACAGTTTTAAATTACTTCTATTTAAAAGATTAGCATGGCTTAATTGACAGTGATTTCTCATTTTTCCTTATGTATCTAGATGGAGGGAAACACAGTTAAATGGTACATTGAATAGATGGGGAAATTGCTACAAGACTCTTTCTCATGCTGAGTAGCATCTTACTCAGCAAGTAGCGAATAGAATAAGATCCTACTCAGAAGGGTATAAAAATCTGCCCTCAAATAAGGACTGACCCTGACTTCTTTTAACATTCATAAAATGAATATAAATGTTTGCAGCCTTCTTGGGATCTTTCTATTATTTCAGTGGATGCAGAATTTAAGCCTCCACCATTTCTTTTAAGTTATAACCATTGTGCAGTGTCCGCAGGAGGATCTATGGTTGTTAATAGTAGGAAGGATTCATTTTGCAGAAAGCCTAGAAGGCTAAGCTGAAGGGCACATCCAGACAGACAACGGAAAGTGCTATTGACAGAGCTAAATGACTGTTCATTCCTGTTTTAGGCATCTCTCGCTATTTGACATCATCTTAATGAATTTTGTTTGTCTTCATGCATTGAAGAATTATTAATAATTGTCCTCTGTGGAAAGTGTCGGAATGTAGCAAAAAATTCAGCGCCTTCTGGATGTGTCATGAATAAAAATGTGAGGAGGAAAATTTACCGAATCAAAGTATTAAACCATTCCATTCTACCTGATAAAACAGGGTCATTTTGATAAACTAATCATAAGTGACAGATTTCTTCCTCGGGGACATCCATAATGCAAGTCCCATATAACTTCTTTAGACACATCCCAGAAAATGTTTGACTATCGACTTCATCACACTTCCTGCCTATCAGCAGAGTCATTCCAATATATTAATTCTGAGCACTCTTCATGGGCTGGCCTGTTCTCTTTGAAGTATGAAACTAAGATCAGTATTTGAATGTTAAGATGCTTTGAAATGTGCACATCTGTGTTAAGTATGGACAGATGTGCTAGAGTTTAGGTTTATTATTTTGTGTTTGAGTTTATGCCAGGGGTGGGCAATACAGCCTCCGCTGGCCAGATTTAGCCCACCATCTTTAGTCAAGACCTGGGGACGGGGGAGCACACAAAGTCTCTTCCTCCCCACAGGAGCGCCCAGCACCAGAGAGAACCACCATCTGTTTTGAAACAGCTGGCAGTTCTCTCTAGTCACTGTGCGCCCCTGGCAGGGTGGGGACAGGGGGCAAGAGACTTTGTGCACTCCTCCCGCCCACAGACCCTGATTGGCCTGCAGGGCAGAGGGAGCATGCGAAGTCTCCTCCCCACTGCCAGGGGCGCATGGCACCAGAAGGAACCACCAATTGTTTTAAAACAGCTGGTGCTTCTCTCTAGCTGCCATGCACCCTGGCAGGGCGGGGCAGGAGGCAAAGACTTCACATGCTCCCACACACCAAGGCCCTGATTGGCCTGGGGGTGGGGGAAATGGGTGAAGTGTCCTCCCACCACAGCACCTAGAGGGAACCGCCAGCTGTTCAAAAGAGCTGGTGATTCTCTCTAGGCACCAGGAGAAGGCAGGGTGGGGGGCAAAGACTTCACATGCTCCCCCATCGCTAAGCCAATCAGTGCCTGTGGGCAGGGGAGCATGAGAAGTCTCCTGACCCCACCCCTTCCACCCGAGGCTCCACCCCTTCTGGGCTGGCCCAGGGCTACTTCAGAAATTTCTGCACCTATGGCTTGGTGCAGCGGGCCCAGCCCAGGCCACGGTGGGCTCAGCTCAACCTGGCTGGAGCAGCCTGTGGTTCAGTGGGCTTGGCTGGTGGCCCCCCAACTGTGGGATTGTGGTTATCAGGGAGAGGTCATGGTACTTTATTTATTCCTCTGCTTTCTTTTCTGGTTGGATGTAATTTGCTGTAAATAATTTCTGGAGTTTGGAAGGGCATGAGGTTTCATGTCGCATTGGAGGGAGAAACTGCTCTGACCAGGACTGGAGGTGTATGACTAGGTCTATGTGTGAGTCCAGAGATTACCTACAGAAAACCTAAAATGGAGAATTCATATTGTGGGTTATCATATCATAGCAGTCATTCATGTGACTAATCTCATATCAGACATGTCTCTCTCAGCTACTTTGATGTTCAGGGTTTTATGGATTAGCAGGGCTGGCAGGACGATCTAGTACAGTGTTTCTCAATTGGCGAGTCACAAAAGGCAGTCAGCGAGGTTGTGGGAAATTGAAAATGTTATTACAGACTAAAGGAAAGGCAATCTTGCTCCCTTCAAGGTCAGGTGTTCTCTTGACTCCTCGCAATACACACACCAAAAGTATACCGTGTAGGCTTGCCACTGATACTGTACTGTCAGAGTAAGAAAATGGGCATATTGGGCAGTCAAAATGTTTGCCTTTTAATAAGGGGTTCCCAACCTGAAAAGGTGAAGAGAGAAACACTGGTGTAGTGGCTTGGGCATTGGCGTAAGATAAGGGAGAATAAGGGCCATAAAGCCAGACTTTCTGCAGGTATAAATCAGCATAGCTCCATGAAATTCATTTGAGCTACACCACTATTCAGCAATTGAGGATCTGGTTCATAATCTCAAGATTTTAAGCAAAAATAAAGATTGAAAAACCTAATGTTTTCTTCTTCTTACTGTATAGTGAAAAATGATGACTTATTATACTGAGGTGAAATTCTTATACAGAGGTAAAATTAACCTAGATTTTCTTTTGTATATGTAAGGGACATTGTTGTGCTCTTCATGATTTTATTGGGCTGACCAATGATTTATTGAAGGGAAAATGCTATTCCTCCTTTATGGCTGTAAATATGCCCAGATACAGCAAAACTTATTTTAATTTAATCATTTAGAACACTGTGTCTAAGATAAGATCACAAGAAGAAGGTTAATTAAATGTAATGGGTTAGATTCAACTACACTTTCCCACAGTGAAAAACACTTTAATCCACAAGCAGTCCCACTGGCCTTAGTAGAACTATGTGAACTACTTGGTTGAAGAATAACATAAATGATTAGCCAAATAAATAACTGGTATCATTGAAAAAGATGTTGGAGTCATTGGAGGATTGTTTTCTGAAAATATCTGCTCAACAGGCAGCAGTGGTCAAAAAAGCTAACAGAATGTTGGGAATCATTAAAACGGCTAAATTATAAGACAAAAAATATTATATGGCTACTATATAAAGCTATGGTAAACCCACAACTTGAATACTGCATACAACACTGATCACCTTATCTTAAAAAAGGTATATTAGAATTGTAAAAAGCGCAGAGAAGGGCAACAAAAATGATTAGGGGTACGGAACAGCTTCCATACCAGGTGAGATGAAGAGGGCTGGGATTGTTCATTTTAGAAAAAAGAGGACCAAGGAGGGATATGATAGAGATCTATAAAATAATGACTGGTGTGGAAAAAGTGATTAAAGTATTATGTACTCCTTCACATAATACAAGACCGAGGGGTCACCCAATGAAATGAATAGGAAGCAAGTTTAAAACAAACAGAAGGAAGTACTCACAATGCTCAGTCAATGTACAAAACCATTGCCAGGGAATGTTGTGACTGGGTCCCAAAAAGAATTAGATAAATTAATGGTGAGTAGGTCCATCAATGGCTATTAGTCAAGATCATCAGGGATGCAGTCCCAGGCTCTTGAGCTTGTGCAGCCAGCCAGAGTAAGTCTCAGGTCCAACATTGGGCCCTCAAAGTACAAAATACGCCACACAGGTATCTGTCAAACACAAGTAGTTTATTTTCTGACAGCTAACAGCTATACCCCATAACTGGAAGAACAACATAACAAAGAAGCGGCATATCTTACATCCCTTCCTGCAAGCCTGGAACCCCGGGTAGGCTGCGGACGAAGTGGGAGGTTGTCTCAGCTTCCGAGGCACCGGTACCCAAAGCCCATCGGTGAGGTTCAATTTGCTAGGCTCTGAGGCAGCCTTAAATAAAGTTTTCCTGCCTTGTTTGGCAGTTTGGAAATTTCCAGGGGTTACTCATTACGTGCTGATGTAGGGCTTAGCTATTAGTTATCGATCTGGTTCTGATCTAGTTCTACTTTTTCTTTGTCCCTGTTTACGTGATCAGTGCGTTAGGATAAACAGAATTGTTTATGCGTTCTTGTCCTTTGCCCTTATCTCATACTTGTTCCTGCTATACTGGCAACAATGCTTATCTAAAATGGTGTATGTTCCCAAAGACTTGCTTCTGGCTCATTAGACATAGGGAAAAGGAAAAGGGGGGAAAGAATTCAGGCCTCACCACCCCTAAACTAGCATGTACAAAGTTCTTCCGCAATTGACCACTACAGCTTGGTCTACACTAGACGAGGCATGTCAGCTTAAGGTATGCCATCCAGCTAGCATAGCTGGATTTATAGCTGGATTCTGTGTACCTTAAGCCGACCCACCATCTACACTGTGAGGGCTGACGAGAGCACACGCTCCCATCGGCTTCCCTTCCTTCTCACAGAATGAGGAGTACAGGATGCTGGCGGGGGCTTTCCTCAGCGTTCGATTTGGGGGTCTACACTAGACCCGCTAAATCAAATGCTAGAAGATCGACCTCCAGAAGGTTGATCTTCTCCATAGTGTAGACCAGCCCTTGGTGTCCCTAAACTTTCAAATTCCAGAAGTTGGGAGTGGATGACAAGAGATGGATCGCTCAATAATTTCCCTGTTTTGTTCATTACCTCTAAGGCATCTGGCACTGTGAGAAGACAGGCCACGGGGCTAGATGAACCACTGGTATGACCCAGTATGGCCGTTCTTACGTTATCACTGTATCATATCCATTTGTAACCATTGGCATTTCAATGGTAAACCCAGTGCCTTAGTTTCTTTTAGTTCCTCCCTACCCAAAAATATTACTGCATAAATATTCAAAAGGCAGAGTGTTTCCAGATAACAGATTGTCCACACTTAGATAATTTTCTAAATCAGCAGCAACTTGCTACACATTCCATAGTTTCCAGAAGCAAAGATTTTTCTTAAAGGGAATTCCCCTTTGAAGCCATTAAGTTGGTTTTGCTTAGAAGCAAATGTGGACAGTTTTTAGCGTTAGTAACAATACTATTTGTACTCTGTAAAGGTTGATTTTCATTCATTTATTGTCCCCTAACATAGAAGTAAAGATACAATATGTTTCTGGATAGACCAATTTTCAAAGTTTAATGTTCACTTTTTCTAATGTCTATAAAAACTATAGCTAAGCTGCCTTGTGGAACAAAGAGTAGAGAAATAAATTATGCCTGTATCTTTGATGCAATTAAAATATCTACAGCACAGAGGAGCAAGGGAACAAAAGTACATATAACTTTGCCTTAAAGGCAGGAGTTCTGTTCCCAACTCTGTGGATCCCTGGGAATTCACAAAAAAATCAGTCCCATGTGGATCCACCCTATGCTCCTGCACCAGTTGTAGGCCCCTGTAGCTTTGTTCCTGTTATAAGCAGCATGGTTGCATCAAAGCTAGCTGCCAGAGACTCTCAAATCAGGAGCTCATGCTGCTAGAAGTGCTTGAGCTGGTGCTGGCCCCCAGACCGCCCCATGCAAGGTTTTCCAGAAGCAAAGGGTGAGCATCACTAGGGGTGCGTCCACACTGAATGCTTCTTTTGAAATAAGCTATTTTGGAAGAAAAACTCCAAAATAGCTTATTTCAAAATAGCACATCTACACAGCAAATGCCAATCAAAATAGCACTGAGTTATTTCGAAATAGAGCATCCACATGATTGGAGCCTCAATCACATTTAAAGCCCCTCAGAAGCACTCTGGGCAGGGCATCAGGACAGCAGTCACTTCCTGGAGTTGCTGCCTGAAGCCATCTGAAGCTTGTGCTTAAAGGGACCCACCTGTACAGTCGAGTCTCAGGCTCCTCTCCTTTGCCTACCTCCTCAAGGGACAGCAAACCCATCTCACTGCCTGCTCTGGTTGCCCTTGCAGACACCACAGCCCTCCAGCCATGAAGCCGGATGCGCCTCCAAGCAGTTGACAGCTCTTAGACCCCATGCCACACCTCCTGCTGCAGTTACTGCAGGCTGTCCTTGTGGCCCTGCAGGAACAGGACCCCCAGCTCACTGCAGGGCACCTCCTCTCCTCTTTTCACATGCTGCTTATGCAGTACGACCCCCCCACCCCGCCCTTCCCTGTACAGCTTCATGGAGCTGTGTGAGTGGCTCGCCCCTGCCCTCAGGTGACAGGGCACCCTCAGGCAACCCACCCTCACCCTCCAGAAGTGGGTCGCCGTCGCTGTTTGGAAGTTCTCCACACTAGACAGCTACCGATCTGCGGGAATCAGTTCAGCGTGGGGAGATCGACCGTTGGGGCTGTGGTCATGAAGGTATGGCGTTCTCATGCTATTGTCCCAGGAGGGTGGTGAACTGCTGGAATGGGGTTCCCTAGGGAAATGGGTGGAGGCTCCCTGCCTGGAAGGTTTTTCTGTCCCACATTCACAAAGCCCTGATGGGGGAATAGGTATGTAGGGGGCTGGTCTTGGTCAGTGTTCCCTCTAAGCTGCAGGATAGCACAGCTTCACAGGTGATTAACCAGCCCCGCCCAGTCAGAGGCTCAGGGTTCCTTTCAGGGAGCTCACTGACTGGGTGAGGCTGATTAATCACCTGTGAAGCTGGGCTGCTGCGCAGCTTAGAGGGAACACTGGTCCTGGTGTGTCTGTGGGGGGGATGGGTGTTTGGGCTCGGGGACCTCCCAATGGCTGTGGCAACCCTGTGATTCTCTGTCTCCTACAGGTGGTGAGGGCTGTCAACACCATCCTGCTGCGCCAGCTCATCATCCTGGGCAACATGGACCCCATCATCACTTGTTTTGCTGCCATGGGCTTCCCCAATGTAGGGGGGGGGTCACTGACGGCACCCATATCCTCACCCGGGCCCCCGACCACCAGGCCTCCAAATATATCAACCACAAGGGGTACTTTTCGGTGGTCCTGCAGGCCGTCATGGAGCACCGAGGCCGGTTCACCAACATCAACGTTGGGTGGTTGGGGAATGTGTATGCTGCATCTTCTGCAACTCCAGCCTCTTCCAGAAGCTTCAGCCAGCTGAAAGGGACATTCTGCTGCTTCCTTACCCACCTGGACCTCGGCGAGTGGAACGTCCCCCAATTGGTGGCAGTGTGTCCTCCACAATATATGCGAGAACAATATATGCATTCCTGCCAGAGTGGGGGGCAGAGGCCAAGCAGCTGGCCAGGGCCTTAGAACAGCCACACATGGCTGCCATCTGGCAAGCCCATGGGGGGGCTGTGCACATCTGGGAGGCCCTGAGGGAGAGTTTCAGACAAGGACTCCAGTGAGAGTCTCCCCTGGGCGTCCCCACAAGGGTCCTGTACATTGTCCCTCCACTCCTCTCCTCCCCCTGTTGATACAATGAAGCAGACCTTTTGTTTTGAAACAGGAAACTCCTTTTTGTGTTTAATTGGGGTAATTGTAACGGGGGAAGGAACATAAGAGGGGGAAAATGGGTGAAGGAAGGGGGAGGAGAGGCTCAGGGATGGGGCTAGGAGTGGCATCTGCTTCAGATGGTCCCATCACCACATGTGCGGGGCCCTTGGCAGCCGCGGGGGGACTGGCTAGGGAAAGAAGCCGGAGGGATAGGAGCAGGGGCAGAAGCGGTCACCAGGTGGTCCATGATGGCGTTGTAAGCTGCACACATGGTCCGGGCCTGGTGCACGAGCTCCTGCCAGGTGGTGCAGGCAGCGGCTTGGGAGTGGCTACAGCTGGGCTGGCAGCCATGGAGGCCTCGGATGGTGTGCTGGGGTCTGCCATGGCAGAGGTACGGCAGAGCATGGCCTGTTGTGTGCCACAAGCCCTTTCCCCTGTGGCTGCAGCTTTGATGGCTGCAGGGGAAAGGGAACTGTAGAGTTCTAATGAGTGTGGCCAGGAGGGCACCTGTGGGAAGCCCCGGAGGCCACTTTTTTCAGTATAACTCCAGCTGTGCTGTCTACACACACCCTATTCTGAAATAACTATTTCAAAATAAGCGTTATTCCTCGTAAAATGAGGGTTGCAGAATTTGGGATAAGAAGCCCGTTATTTCTGTATTATTTCAAAATAACAGATTTGCTGTGCAGACGCTCACTGTGTAGAGAGCCCCCAAAGACCACAAACCAGATAAGTATCGAAAGTGCCAGGTCAGGTTTATTGCTAAGCGAAGTATAGTAATAGTTGTCAGTAGACTCTACTGAACCATTACGCAGATGTACCCCGTAGCAATGGAATGACTCCATCAATGGGAAATTTTCACTGCCCCCTAGGTCATCCAAAGACTGTCCCCCAAGACACTGTCTTATATACAGGTACAACAAATCACACCTCACTGCTGACGTATCTGGTTGCCACCCTCTGACACTACTTAGATACCACCCATCACCCTGTACCCTGTGGTTTGATTAGATCAGCTCTGTCCATCACACTGTCATTTTAGACCCTTTCCTGAACCCGAGTCTGTATCTGTGAGGAGTGGGTACCAAGGTCTTTTTTAATGAGCTAGTGATAGCATGTGCTTTCCACTTATGATCAGTACCAATTATTGTTCTGCACCTGGGCTTATTACCAATTAGTGTTTTGCACTCTCAGCCCTGTTTGTGCCAAGTTCTATGAGCAGGGGCCTGCCTCTTTCTCACAGCTTAGCTTTGCTTTATGTTAGCCATGTTTTGTCCATTGTTAGCTAGGCCTCAGGCCTCAAACCAGGCCTGTGCTGCATGGGCTTATGTTTTAGGTCTTCATCTTACTCCACCCGCCGCCCCGGGCTGGAGGGAAGAGAATATGATGCACTTTACCAGCCCCTTTCAGCCTGCACTTTCTGCACATGCACTTGGACACCTCACTGAAGGCTTTCCTTGGGGTCCTGACTGTTGAGTTGGTGGCTGATCCACCTCTGCTTCTTTGAGTGATTGCCAAAATATGTGCAGTGGGTCCCTACAAACATGGATCAGAGGAGCTTCCATGTGTGGTTCACTTTAATGAGAAGAGCTGGCCCTGAAGAGTAATGGAAAGGTAATGTCAGAGTATAACCTGAAGGTCTGGCACGACATAATGGGCTTAAGCTGCAGCAGTGGAGATGTAGATTTGATATGGGTGAAAAATTCTAACTGTAAGGATAGTGAAGCGCTGGAGTAGGCTGAGGTGTGGAATCCCCATCACTGAAGGTTTGTAAGAAAAGGTTATATTAACACCTGTCAGGTATACTTGGTCCTGTCTCAGCACAGGGAGTTGGACTAAATGACTTCTTAAAGGCCCATCCAGCCCTGCTCTTCTCTGATTTATTGTTTTGGCCAGGACCAGAGAGACCAGTGCTTCCTTTATGAAGTCTAGGTGGAAACTTCAGTCGCACACATGGAAAATATTATTCACATGGTGTAGAGAATAACAGAACACATTAACAGAATAATAGTAACTGTTCTTGCAAAACCAGCTGAAGTGCTCTGGTTACATGCACTTACCTTCATGGGCTGGTTTGCAGTTGTTTTATGATGATATCAAACACTGCCCTTTTGTCAAACCTAACAGGTAAAAGCAATAAGTCATTAATAATTTGCCCATTATCAGTTGTGTAAAGTACTAACACATGTCACTGTTTCTCAGCCTGACCTGCCGCTTCATACTGAACATTTCGTTCAAAATGAAAGCTCCTGTAGGAAAATATAGGCTCTCTGCAACCCCTTGAAAATGGATATGAGAACATTTCCAAAAACTACTCGGAATGAGTTGTGAAAGTGGTTTTTTTATTTACCAGATCTCAGCCACCTAACCACAGTCTGAACAATGTAACCAACTCCCTTCTCTCTGAGCTTTGATGTTTGTACTGTATATGGAAACATGTTCTTCAGAGAGAACTCTGCTCACTCAAGGGTAAGCCCTTCCCCTGCCCCTTATCTTATTCAAATCTAGCTAGCCGATATTTATTCAGAGGGGTTGATGGGTGGAAGAGGGAGAATTTGTTCCCTTGGTCACCAAGCACTAGTGTGGTTGCTGCCTTGGCCCTGAGCCTGAACGTGTAACTGAGCTAAACAGGAGTTGATCTCTCAAGCTCCTACTTGAAGCTGTAGGAAGAAATGTGCAGCAAATTGTGCCATGATGTACACCCATGTCTCATGAGAGTTGCATAACTATAAGCCACGATGGAAATGGACTCTTGCGTCTGTCTTAACTTGGCTATTTCACATGGGCAGCTCTTTCCTAATGCCACTCTTTTGGAGTATATGATTTGCAGTGTTGTCTTCAAGTCATCATTGTCAAGTCCAAGTTGAGTCTCAAGTCACTATAGTTGAAGTCTCAAGTCGAGTCTCGAGTCCCTAAAGTCACTTCCAAGTCAAGTCCCAAGTCGAGTCTCAAGTCTTAATTTAAAAAATGTCAAGTCACTTTTGCATAAGCCATCAATATCGGCATTTTTGGACAATTTTTTCACCAAGTTGATTTAACAAAATTAGCAAGTCTCTAGTCGAGTCTCAAGTCACAAACAATGAACCCGAGTTGAGTCTCAAGTTGAGTCACCTAGGCAACTTAAGTTGGACTCGAGTTCAAGTCGTGGGACGTGAGTCAACAACTCTGATTTTTCCCTGCTATGCTTCTTGTGTAGTCCCTTAAACCTGTGTAAAGTGGCTGTGAAAAATTACCTGCTTCATAGCAGTGTAAATGACTATAAGGCAGTGGAGAAGTAGACATCACCTTGATGTATCAGAACTGTTCTGTTTCTAACTTGGCTCTCTATTTTTACATATGAAATCTTTTATCAGACACGTCAGGGTGTGGTGCTTCTTCAAAAAGATGCTATTATATAAATGCATGATACTTTAATGGATCATGAGGGTTGTCCTGCTGATGAGGTGTGTGTGCCAGATGCAAACATGTATTTTTTTTCTTTCTCAAAATATGAGTGATTTTTCTAATTCTCACAACTCTACTTGAAGTCTAAGAAACCCCCCCCCACCCCGAATTACTTGAAGAGGGGGCTCTTGTCTGATTTGAACTGTTTATTTAATACAGTCTCCAAACTAAGACGCTGAAAACAAACAATTTTTGGCAAAGCAATAATACTGAGGAAGCTTGCAGCTCTTATGGCTTTGATCAGTCTGGGGGAAAAAAATCACATTGTTAAACTGGATCGAGTTCAATTTACAAGGATTTATTTAAAAAATTAGACTAAAACAACTCTAATACAATTGTGCTTCTGATGTTCCTAGTTGCTCACCTGCTTTGGCTTTAGTTAATACTGTGGGGCTGCTTCTGAATTGCTAAACTTCTATTTACTGACTATTCATTTGTATACATTGACACCTTTTTCCTTATGCCCTCTGCCCAACAATCTGTTTGAAATACCTATGACAAGCTGTCACTGTGAGGATGATGGCAGCAATATGGAGAATGTGCAAGCTGGAAGCAAAAAGGGTTGCTGAGGGAATACCCTTTGTCTGTGTGGCTTGGCATGTGTAAAGGCAGGCAAGCAGTGGTAGAAAGCTGCATTTCTATGGCAAAGTCCTTCTCTTGAGGCACACAACAATACAAAAAGGATTTGGGGCTCCCCCCACCGCCCATTATTTTTCTTATTCAATTGAAAGAGAACCTGGCTTGGCTGGCCAGCCATGATGGCTCTAAGAAGGTCAACCTATGCTAGCAGCCCCTGAATTTTTAGACCCTTTAAATGTCATAGGTAATCTCTGCGGTATCTGAAATCATTTACACCTGACATGTTAAGTCAGGAGTACCCAGAAAGCCAAGGATTGCACTACAGACAAGAGAAAGGAGGGTCTTGTCATTAAGGTACTAAGCCAGGTTTCAAGAGATCTGGATTCAGTTCCCAGCTCTGCTGCAATTTCTGTGCAGACAGTTCATTGAGTCTCTCTCTGCCTCAATTCCCCATCTGTGAAATAATTCCTCCTTAGTCTTGTCATTGTAGATTGTAAGGTCTTCAAAACAGACCTTACCCTTTGTACAGTGCCTGGCACAACCTCATTTGGGTCTCCTAAGTGACTCTGAGGCTACCTCTAAACTACGATCCTCTTCTGCAAGAGGAAATGCAATTGGAGTGCTCATTTGCATATGTCACACTCTCATTTGCATTTCCTCCTCAGATCCCTTTTGCGCAAGAGTCAAGCACCCAACTTTGCTAGACTGTAATTGGTTTTGTTGGGTGCCCAATTTGCTTAGAGTCTTTTGAAAATCCTACCCATAATATCTATAATAATCCCACCAAAATGAGTTGTATCACATCAGTGTAAAACCCGTGACTGGTCAGAAACTGGCTTCTGGTCTTCTTCCTTTAGGAGAGGTCAGGGAAGAGAAATGGAAATACGGGTACAAAAGAGAACAGAATAAAAAGAACCCAAATGGGAGGAGCTAGCATAACACTGGATAGACCAAGGGGGGGTGAATAAAATAACAGGGGGTGATGGGCTTATATACAACTGAGATGGAAGCTATAGGAACATTAAGACTAGCTGGGTAGATGGGTGGACAGATGTTTTTGCCAGTGGATGCTCCTCTCTGGCCCTTCCCCCCCCATGCCATTGGCAGGCAGCGACTTGGAGGGAAGAGGCTGAGTGGAGGCAGGGCAAAGCATGGGCAGAGCCACAATCTCAGAGCTGGCTCCCACAAACAATTCATTTGGCCCTGGGGGTGCCTGGAACCCCCAGTTTTTGGTGGTGGGCACCTGTGCCCCAGAGCACCCATGGCATCAGCACCTAGGGATGGAAACTTTAGATGGGGAACCTTTTCAGAAGGGGACGAAAAGCAGCCAACCAAGACAGTTCTCTCTAGCTCTTTCTTTGTTTACAAAGTCCAACAATTCTGGTTCTGAGTCCTAAAAGAGCCTCTGTTTGGTGCTGCCAGCCCCGAGCGATGTATTTTTTTCCCTGGCAAAGGAATGTGTTTCTGGAGTAAACCATCCATGCTGTCTGAGCCATTACACAACACACATTTGCCACTAGACTTGCTCCAGCAATTCACACTTCTTTGGAATTGTTCTAAATGACTCTGTTTATCATTTAAGGGACTTTTTTCTCAAACTACCAGATGGCCTCTTCCTAATTTAGTAGAGGGTTGAATTAGCAGCTTGGAGCCTTGCTATGGGTTTCCCTCCCTCTCTCTGAATTTTGCCATCAATTAATTTTTCTCCTGAGCATTTCAGTAGGTTGCACAGCTCATGCTTTCTGGTGTGAACTCTGCCAACATAATCTACAGATGTTTTCAAACACTCACTCTTGCACCTTCACTTTGGAAAAGAGCCACAATGTGTCCCACTTAAGAGAGCAGAGTACTCCAGGGCATCTCATGACTCCTGTGGACACTCTTTCCATGCCAGACGTTCATTTGTGCTTGAGCAAGAGACTGTGAAATATTTGCCTTTGGATCACTGATCATGCCTGTCTCTGACCAGAGAGATTTTTGTTTCCTGAAGGAGAAATAAGATGTGAAAGTTCTGAGAAGAAGAGTTTGTTGTAAAGTCTAGGGGCCAAATTCCTCTTTCTCTCCCCAGTGCCATTTCAGAATAGATATATGGAGGGCCTGGTTCTCTGATGCAATACAATAATTTCTGCCAGTGCAATGTTGGGTGTGAGGTGCTGTTAAATGTGGTATGAGCCAATGGAGAATTGTGCCCTGTATCATCCCTGGTGTAACAGAGCCTTCCAGCCTCATCTTTTAACTAATGCCTCCTGAAATTCAATGTCACCAGTTCAAGAAATTTGTAAGTACTGAATATAGGGAAGGACCCCATTTCTTCTTTTTGTAATATCAAGAGTAGCAGCAGATTGAGGCTACCCTAGATAAGGATGGATATACTTATCTCATAGAGCTGGAAGGAACCTTAAAGGGTCATCAAGTCCAGTCCCCTGCCTTTATGGCAGGGCTAGGTACCATCCCTGAC
Source organism: Pelochelys cantorii (assembly GCA_032595735.1). Lineage (NCBI taxonomy): Eukaryota > Metazoa > Chordata > Testudines > Trionychidae > Pelochelys > Pelochelys cantorii. Next base: position 47,147,030 of record CM064335.1, read on the forward strand.
AGATTTGCCCCAGATCCCTAAATGGCCCCCTCAAGAATTGAACTCACAGCCTTGGAATTAACAGGCCAATGCTCAAACTGCTGAACTATCCCTCTCCTCATAAGAGTCGGCCACGTTTGCACCCTGAAGATTTGGGCCCCTCAAATAGACATTTTCTCCTAGGTCAGCCCCTTGCCCTCCCACAGAGACAGTGAAGTTCCACTGAATTTATTCCAGCCCAGGACCTGACCCAGTAACTTTCCGTACCAAGCCAAGAAGCCCTAGCTCTTCACCAGCTCGTATCCATTCCTCTCGTTCAGACTCCTTTTGTCCTCCTAAGTCCCCACACTACCCTTTGACCTCCCCCCAGCCTTCCAAGTGAGAGGGAGCAAAAGCCTTTGCTTTTAAAGTCTCTTGCTCTTCTGTCTGCTCCTTGCTGCTGCCTCTGCTCATGTCAACTAAATGAGGGTATGCGAAGGGAGTGACAGACTCAGGGCCTTCTCTTTGCCACTAAAGAGTTGAGGGGCTTGGCAAGCATGGGAGAGGTTTGGGGCACATGGAAGATAGGAGGAGGGAGGGAAGTTGTGGCAATGAAGGGTGAGGTGTTAGTTTGGGAGTTGAGGCTTTTCCCCTCTTACTCTATAACTGTTTGTCTTTTCCCATCTCTGCTATCAGTGCCTCCTCTCTTTCTTGGACACACAGCTTAGTAACAATTGATGATACAACACTACAATGGTGGGCACATTAGTAGTACTTACATAGGTTACATTACAGAGCATTTCTGTCTAATTCAGGTGTCCCTCTCCTGGGAAAAATTCTGTTCCTGTTTTCTTCATAAACTGAATGTTATGTTAATGTCCTAATGGATGAAGTGAGGAAGAAACTTTTCCAAAAATGATATAGGGTTGATCCATTTTTATAGTAAGCTTGAATATGCCTAATAATTGTTAGAATCATTTGCTTCTGCTCTATATGCAAACCATACATTGCTTTGTTGAAAGTAAGTCAATGGTTACCTCCCTTTGAGCACATATCTCTGTCTTTTTTGATCCAAAAGCCTCTTAGTATCTGCATACCCTCCTGCATTACTAATCCCACCACTCTGTTCATTTCCCTGTGTAAAATCCCCATTCATTTATAAATTGAAGCCAGCTTTGTTTTTAAGAGACCCTTGAGTCACAACAAAAAAAAGTCCAGGTGGGGAGAGGTTTGGAACAGAAAGATGCTGAACCTACTGTGAAATTAAATCAGCTGTTTGCACTTCATACAGAAATTGTCCTTGCTGAAGACACCAAAATGCTTAATTAAATATTTGAGAGGGAGGGAATTCTAATGCCATCCTGTTATTCAGTGTGTCAAACAAGCATGCTTCAGAGTACATGCAGAGCTAGCCAGGTGTGTGAAGTGCCCACAGAGTATTCTAGCCTTTGCAGCCATTAAATGTTCCCATAGGAAAAAACATGTTTCTACATTACAAGTTGTCTGTTAGCTATTTCGAGTTCCCATGCCTAGCTATGATGCAGCTGTTCAGGGTGGTTGGAAAGAGTAAGGATCTGATTTGTACGTACACATAGCCTGGATTACAGCTCCCTGGAAACCCACCCCTTTTCTCCCTCAGGAGGTAGGGAATGCGGGATGGCAGAGTCAGAACTCCACACTCCCCTTGCTGACCAGAGGTGCTTGTAAGACATACAGGGTTAGACGCTGCACTTTGCAAAGGGACATTGCAAATTATCCCCTTGTCCTCCTTATAAAAGAAGACTCCTGGAGGGAATTGGATTGGAGTCATCATGATGCCTTGTGATGCACCTTCTTGGCAGGAGTCTGTTCATCATGGTCTTGCAAGGCCTGTGCCCAGCAGCCTCATCTGGCTCTCAATTTGGAGCAGATTCAGCCACCTTTCCTCACACTGAGACAGCCCTATTGCCCAAGTCCTTGCAGAGTAACTTGTTCTTTTCTGAATCAAAGGACCTCCTGGTTTCATGGTAACAAAAAAGCCTGATCCTTCATAGAATCTGGAAAAGAGAAGATGTTTCAATCATTGCTAAGTAGCAGCCGCCCCTAACAATGTTAAAAATGTCATATTATTATGTTGAATAGTGATAGAGATGCAGCCATGTTAGTCATACATGTATATTGTGCCACTTCTTATGACCAGTGTTCCCTGTAAGCTGAGCACTTGGGCAGCCACCGAGCAGAGATTCAAGTTGCCACCCAGCTGATTGGCAGAGCTCCCACAGCTGCTCACAGCAGATAGCATGTGTTTCTATTGGTGGTGCGCATCTGCACATTCCTCAGTGCGCATAACAAAATTTATTCCGATCAAGGATGGAAAAACTTAGAAGGAACCTTCTTTATGTCAGGTCATAAAACAATGTAAAATAATATAAAAGCAAGCAAATACAAACTAATAATTTTTAAAAGGGAATCTGAACATTTGAACACACAATTTAAAAAAATTCCAACATCAAAATTTTCCCCAAAATGTACATTTTCCCCTGAAAACTATTGTTTTTCAAATCACTTCAGTTTAGACAAAAATGGCAGTTTTCTTTGAAAAAGGGTTTAGGTGAAAAATTTCCAACCAGCATTATTAGCAGTGACAGTAAGCATATATTGATACTGATAAATCTTACCCATCGCACTCTGAGCGTATCTTATTTCCATTTTGGGTGCTGTGTAGACGCACCCTTATTCGTAACTGCAGCTCTTGTGATACAAGGCACTGGGGTTAGCTGGCATCTGGATAGAAAGACATTCTTAGTTAATGCCTCTCTAGTGCTGGGAAAGGCCCTTCGGTATGCATGCTCTTTCTCTGAAAATATCTGTGTGCAGCAGGACACAGACATTCTGAACTTGCTGTTGACTTATAAAGTATTGCCCTCTGCCAACAGGGTCCATATAGCATAATCAAATCATTAACAAAACAATCACTTAAAATTCAAGGGAAAAGGACTTGGAGAAGATGATACAGTGGCAGCCAACCATTTTAAAAATTGAAAAATAAAGTCGTAGGCTTTTCAATTCAGCATAAAATATTTGGAGGCTCGAGTTCTCGTAAAATTAGCAGAAATTGAGTATCCAGTATTCTTTGAAAATCCTAATCAAAAAGTGTTTTAAGAGGAGAGACAGACACATAGGAACAAGTTCCATGCTCTAAAAACTACTACGGAAAATAGTGCACACAAGGCCCTCAGCTTTTTTGGATTGGATTAATGAATGAACGAGAATTTTATGACTTAGTCACCTGCTTGCATGGCTTTAAATTGCATGGAGTTGTCAACTGAGTATCTAATCAATAACTTTTAATAGGATGTTCCTGTTGAGACAATTAAGTATAGAATTCCTGTCAGTCAAAAAGTCATAGATTCTGTACAGTTCTGCAGAGAGCCAAGGAGACCCTACATTTGCAAAGCACTGTTTCCTGACCCCAGCAGGGTATGGTGCAGTACATTAAGTCTTGGCCTGGCTGGGTTGATTTAGTTGGGATTGGTCCTGCTTTGGGCAGGTTTCTGGACTTGATGACCTCCTGAGGTCTCTTCCAGCTCTATAATTCTATGAGTCTATGATTCTGTGTTACTACATTATGTTCTCCATGAGGAAACAGGACAGCAGGTGTTCTGACTGAATCTACCCAGCAGCAGAGACGTGCAGGATTCTTGATGCTGTTCTAGTTTCCTTAAAAGTTCACGACAAACACTTAGGGCACATCTAGACTTGCTTTCACTTTCAAAAGAAGATATGCAACTTTGGCATGAATTTGCATATCTTCTTCTGATCGCTTTTTCGAAAGAGGTTCTTTTGAGAAAGAAAGTAGTCTAGACGTGGTTTTTTTGAGAAAAACTCCTTTTTTGAAAGAACCGTTCTTCCTTAAAAAATGAGGTTTACACGGTAGGGAGCCAATATTTGCTCTGCCCAACACCCTTGGAACTCCACTAATTTCATTGGGGGCAGGCATAAACATGAGCAGAATTTAGCCCAGAATCTCAAATGGAAATGCTGCTGTTTTTTCCATTTGCTAGAAATGAGCTCAATACAGGATTATAATTATACACCCAAAGACTGTTTTGTTGTTTTCTCAGGGGCTGCAGTTGAATAGCCATACAATGTGATATATAAACAGAATAAATGGTGATCCTTACCAAAAGGATCATCGTAATTCAGTGTATGTCAGTTGCTCAATGTTTGACATGTTAGTGGTCAGCCCTGCAGTCCTTCATCATGTAGAGGTCCTGTTGACTTCAGTGGGAGTTTTGTCTGAACAACAACCACAGAACTTGACCTTAGGACAATACAACTGGAAAAAGACTGGAAAGAAAATGTATGATCTTCCCTTTTTAAAATCCCTATAAGTTACATAAGGGCTCTTTTATTTCCTTTATCAGAAGTTAGTGCCTGAGGGCACATCTACACAGCAGGGCTAAAGCTGAAATAAGCTATGCAACCTGAGCTACGTCAATTGCATAACTTAAGTCAAATTAGCTTATTTTGGCTTTTAACACAATCTACGCAGCAAGAAGTCCTAGTTAGAGCACTCCTCCTCTGACTTCCCTTACTCCTCGTAAAATGAGGGTTACAGGAGTCAAAATAAGAAGTCCTCCAGCTCGACATTATTTTGACGTTATGTAGAAATAACTACTTGCTGTGGAGATGCAGACTAACGTCAGTTAGTCCAAAATAACGCTGCTGTGTAGACATAGCCTAGATGTCAAAGTGAGTTTAATTGTGCTAAAATGTAAGCAAGATTTCCCAGAGACTCCAGATAATGCTCCACACCCAGAAGTTTTCTTATAATGCCAGGTTTACTTGCATTCACTTGACAGTTGGGTGAATATAATAGGTCAAATCCCAAGAGCCTCCTTTAGCTTTTATTTAGCCTTTTCCCAGACAAATTCCATGAAGCCCTGCTTTATACATAGTGGGGATCCTTTGTGGCAGTGTTCCCCAAGACTCCATGGAAGGCTCTTCTGAGGAGTCCTAAGGCTGTTAGGTGTGTGGTGAGATAATGGGAGGAGCCCCCACTGGCCCAATGAAAATTTCTCCAGAAATGTAACAACCAGATTTCTTGTTAAATTTCTGTGTTCTCCTCCCTACATACAATGGGTTTACTCTTTAGGAAAGGTGCTTATATTTTAGCACAATTAAACTCATTGTGACATTTAGGCTATGTCTACACAGCAGCGTTATTTCAGAATAACTGACGTTATTCTGAAATAACATAGTTTTCATCTCCATAGTAAGCAGTTATTTCAACATTATGTGGTTAAACACTGGAATAAATTGCCTAGGGAGGTTGTGGAATCTCCACCTCTGGAGATATTTAAGAGTAAGTTAGATAAATGTCTATCAGGGATGGTCTAGACAGTACTGGGTCCTGCCATGAGGGCAGAGGACTGGACTCAATGACCTCTTGCAGTCCTAGTATTCTATGATTCTAAAATAATGTTGAACTGAAGGACATTATACCACGCTGCCACTGAGTTCTTTCGACAGAAAGTCAAAAGAATGGAGTGGTTTTTCTGACGGCAGTAAACCTCTTTCTATGAGGAAGAAGCCTTTTTCCAAAAAAGCTTTTTCGTAAAAAGGCATGTGTGGATGCTGTCAAGGCTGTTCCCTATTCTGGCACGACAAATGCAGAAGTGGGAGCCCGCAAAAGCACCCCAAAACCTGATCTCTACAGGCTTTGGTACAAAAATTTCCCCCCAAAATCCTAATACTTGGATTTTTGGGAATATCTGCTGCCACCATCAAGTGCTTTTAAACCCACAACCAGGGGTGGACACTTGAAACCAACCTCGGGGTACTCCAAGCTCTTTTCCCCAAAAGAGCTTAAAAAGAAAAGAGAAAAAAAACAAACTGCAGTCTCTGGTAGCTGCCCCCTAATAGGAGGCATGCAGATACCCACAGACAGATTTTCCAGGACACAGAAATGAACCAATACCTGGTTAATTAGAAAAAGAAAACAAACTTTTATTATCAAAACAATACTACCGTTGCAAGCATAGTTAAGGTGACTAGATGGTAAGAGCCACCAATTGATATACTGATGAGGGACTCCTCCCCCCCCCATGGGCTCAAAACTTAGTTACAAAAGAGAGGAGAAAAAAACACTTTTAACAGCACAGAAATCAGTGCCAAATCCCCAAACCAGAAAACAAATCAGACCTGACGAGCTAACTAACTTTTCCCTACTTACACATTTTGAGGAGACTTTCATTGGAGAGAGAGACGGTCTCCCAGCTCCCTGGTACCTGGAAGAAGAAAAAAACCCGCTCTGACTCAGACAAAGGAGGGAAAAGATAAAAATTCCTTTGTCCTAGTTTGAAATCCCTACCTGCTTTACTGTTGGCTGACCAGATACCTGGCTAAGGACAGGAGACATGGTTAATCCCTTAGTCCCCAGGTGCTGGCCAGCCCTCATGGTTATGACAGACATGGAAGAGGGTGTTTTTTTGAAAGAAGAGGCTCCAGGAAATAACACAGCTGCCCTTCTGGCTACTCCGTCCATACTAATCACAACTTAAATGCAAGATAGCATCCAATCAATGTGGACGCTATCTTTCAAAATAAGCTTTTCCGGAAGATCTCTTTCAGAAAAGCTTCTTCCAAAAGAAGCTTGCAGTCTAGACATAGCCAAAGAGTCCTGGGACTGGACACCCAAAACAGAAGCCAGCAATTGTGGAGGGAAGGTTCCCACTGGAGGCAGAGATATGATGCACAGCACTTGTCCCCATTTATTTCCTGGCACCCTGATACTCCCACAACTGAATAATGGGGAGATTAGACTCTGAGGATTTGGTCATTACTCCTAAGAAAATTGAATGTGATAAGCTGTCTTGCTAGAATGCTTGTACTTATAGTTTCTTTGGTACCATGTACATTAATTTGCACAACTGAAATGATATTGTTTGATAGGAAAATATCTTAGTAGCTCTTCTACCTTATTTTCAAAACTGCCATCAACCCATCAATTCTGTGCCTGTTCCAGTAGAATCTATATAAACCGTGAGAAAGTATACCTTGAAGCTCACATTTCTGTGCCTCATAGCCAATGAGAAATATATGATATTTGGTTAGCTAATTTATATTACATTCCATTTATTTGGTTGGCACATCCATTTTTGTCTTCTGTAACCAAATCTTTGTACTAACCATATCTGGTTTAAGCAAAGATCACTGTATATATGTGGATATGGCAATTTTGCCCTAGTCCCAAGATTTTCAGCAGTTTGTTCATTTTTTGAGTAAAAATGCTTAAAATACTTTTGTTGCTGTTTATGTGGGAATGGATTTTGTTTAGGAAACTTTGAGAGATCTTAGGAGATTGTAAACCCAGGCATAGGTTTCAAAGTTGGGCCAGACTCATTTATTGGCAGCTTCCTTTATTTACAGACTGAAATCAAATGTGTTCTCATTAGAAAATTGCTGAAACCAACCTTTAAAGAATGAATTGATTTTAAAGGGGTTGTCATTAATGTTATGAGATTAGACCTGTGGTGCTCCTGTAGGCTACGTCTACACTGCACAGCTACTTCAGAATAAGCTATTCCGGAATAGTTATTCCAAAATAGCTTATTTTGAAATCGCACATCTACCTTGCAGGGAAGCCTCAAATTTAGTCCGAGGCAGGCTTCCCTAATGTAGATGTGTTATCTCGATTTAGAGCCCCAGGAGGATTAACTTTGAATGGCCCTGGTGAGGGGCTAGTTCGAAATAGCAGCAGTGGAGCATCTACACACCAGTGTTGTCTTCAAGTCGTCATTGTCAAGTCCAAGTCGAGTCTCAAGTCACTACAGTTCAAGTCTCAAATCGAGTCTCGAGTCCCTAAAGTCAGTTTCAAGTCAAGTCCCAAGTTGAGTCTGAAGTCTTAATTTAAAAAATGTCAAGTCACTTTTGTACAAGCCATCAATATCAGCATTTTCGGACATTTTTTTCACCAAGTCGATTTAACAAAATTAGCAAGTCTCAAGTCGAGTCTCAAGTCACAAACAATGAACCCAAGTCGAGTCTCAAGTTGAATTACCTAGGCGACTTAAGTTGGACTCGAGTTCAAGTCGTGGGACTTGAGTCAACAACTCTGCTACACACACCTTATTTCAAAATAGCTATTTCGGAATAGGTGTTATTCCTCGTAGAATGAGGTTTACAGAAGTCGGAATAAGTCACCCATTATTTCAAAATTATTTAGAAATAATGGACTTGCTGTGTAGACTTGCACATAGTTTGCTGTATAGACACACACGTAGAGACCTTCATTCTCATGACTTTTAATGTTATTTCGCATATTCCAGAAAAATCATTGGTATTCAGTAAGGCAACCTCAAATGGCAGACAGGTATTAATACACCTTCCCTAGAATGAATTGTCTTGAATAACTGCACTGTAATGGATTTTCCCATTCGTCATATAGCCTAGTTACTAGATTACAACATAGCATTGCTGCTGACCTATAATTCTAATAAATAGAATATAGCGCTAGCAGATATCCAAACTGCCTAAACCATCTAGTGTATCTCTTTGTAAATAGTATTAACATTCTGAAATACTGCCATCTTCTGTCTCTTAGGGGAAAAAATATTCAAACCTTTTCTTGGTGAGAGCCATTATCATAGATCTGTGGTATGAAAAAGACCATTCTTGCAAATCAGCTTTGAAATTCACTTTTAAGTCCTTGTCTACAGGGATTTTGATTTCAAAGAATTAGAGTTATAGGTTTCTAGCCATGTATTCACATCACAGAAAGTTTGTTTTGTGCTAGTTCCATTTCATTTTCCATCTTTCCATCAAAATTATTTGGTTTGAAAGATGTCCTGAGTTATCACCAGTTTAATTTGGAGGGTATCTTTTCCTGTTCAGTGCTATAAAGACAGATATAATTTGTGGCTATAATCTTTTAAATATACCCTGAGCAGAAGTATTAGCAGTGAAACCTTCTTGACAGTTATACAAGTCTATCTAATTAAGTAAAAATACAAACATCCATTGGTTTATATCCTAAAATTGTCCCTCTGACATGTTTCCATTTGTTAGATGTCTTTATAGTCCAGACTGACTGGCCTTTGTACGTATGTGCAAAGAAGTAAGGGGCAGAGATTAAGTATGAATGTCCTTTTCCCATACTTCTGCTACCACATGCAAGCATTTCATGCAACTTGTTAGCCCTCTAAAAAAGGGGGTCTCAGAGAGATAGCTATGTTAGTCTGTTTCAGCAAAAACAACAAGGAATTTGGTGGAAACTTAATGACTAACTAATTTATGAGAGCATAAACTTTCACAGGGCTGGCGTGATTATTTGCTGGGTCTAGTTTGAATATATGAAGTTGTAGTGGAGTCTATATATATACTGAGTGATGCAAAAAATGACAAAGAAAACAAATCCAAATTCACTCTATAACTTTAACTAAAACCACATTCCACCATATTAACATCATTGACACACCCACTGTGCATGACGCATGGGCATATCTCTATGTTTTGCATTGCAGCATGCACATTATAGACTTGGTTTAAAATGGATGCATATATTTCAACATTCTTTATAAATGTCATAAGGAAGATTTTACTTCTACAAAACAAATGTATGTACATAGGTATTTTTAATATCATTTGAACGCTTGATCATTATTGTTATAATATGTAATAAAATTAAGTGTTTAAATCTCCAATACATGAGACTAGAGCCTGGAGCAGGGCAATAATAAAGCATGGGGCCATAGGCGGGGAACCAACTGCAAACACCTCATGCTAGCTCTGAGTTTTCATGAGATACAACTCACTGCCTCACATACTTGAAGTGAAGGAAAGGCAGGGATACTGGGATGGGAGTGTGACATCAGTGCTAGTTACATCAGGGTAGATATGTCTCACCTTCAGCAGTGATGAGAAGGTGAGAGCACCTATAACGGAAATTACTTATTATAATGAGAGAGCTTTTTCCTGTCTCTATTCAGGCGCCTTCTGACAGTGTCAAATTTGCATATGAATTCCAGCTCATGTGCCAGCAATGCCCCTCTGCCATGTACATTGGACAAACAGGACTAACTCTACACAACAGAATAAATGGACACAAATCAAACATCAAGAATTTAGCTGCTCCAAAGTGTGTGGAAGGAAGGTGGGGGCATAGCTCTCTTCCCCCCTCCACAGTGACCAGTTGGAACATTCTGTGCCCCCTGATTACAATTGGGAGTGTTTGCACTTTCCATGCAAGGGTAAGCGCTGGGGCAGATGAACTCTGTTGCCCCTATGAGAGGGTATTGCCTACTGGCACAATAAAAACCTTAATGGTTATTTTATATTTGAAGATGTTCTTGGATTGCAAACCTATTGTTAAGGAAAAGAAAAAGATTTCCCCCATCTCAGGTCTTCAGCAACATTGTCAGCTTCATTCATGTGATTAGGTTGGTGACCTTTCATGCAATAAATAATCAGAGCTGGCTGAAAAGGTTTAAATTTAATGAAATAACTAAACAAACATATTAGCAAAAGTTCTTTAGAGGGGGAGGGATAGCTCAGTGGTTTGAGCATTGGCCTGTTAAACCCAACAGTGTGAGCTCAATACCACAGGGGACCATTTATGGCTCTGGGGCAAATCTGTCAGGGATGGTAGCTGGTCTTGCTGTAAGAGCAGGGGACTGGACTTGATGACCTTTAAGGTCCCTTCCAGCTCCATGAGATAGGTCTACCTCTTTTTTTTAAACTGAGCAGCTCTGTAAATAAAACACTTTCATGCTTTTTGGGTCAAAGTTCATATTGTTATCAAGGATCATTTTGGAGGAAAGCGAACACAAAAACCCTGTGTACCTCATTGTACCATAATAATAACATTTAGCCCCTGAATTGCTCCTTTTTCTCCACAGGGCTCAAAGTGCCTCATTATCCCAGTTCATTTAAAAAAAAAAAAAAAAAAAAAGAACCAGAGATACACAGAAGTCAAGTAACATGTTCAAAGTCATATAGGAAGTCCCTTGCAGAGGTGACTATGAAACATATGTTCTGACACCCAGCCTGGCACTCTATATACTCTGTCATATGGTCTCTGTTTAGTATAGTATTAATTCTATGGCTGCTTAAACATGGTGTTGTTTTATTTTATTGCATTTTAATAAAATATGGAGGCATTCATAAATGAAATTCAAGTTAATTTCCTAACTATTTAAATACAGAGATGTTTCTAATTTTGAAAGATTGTACATTTTAACATTAATTGGACACAAGAATTTGCTTAGACACTTGAACATGAATGTTTACTGTGTAGCAGACTGCTGCATTTTAATAATCTTGCTGTCATCATAATATAATAATATATCCACTGAATTAATAAAATGTGGATGATTAAGTTAACTTTCAATGCTGTTTAGGCATCTTATCAAAGATGTTTAATATTTTCTCAGAGAACGATTGAGTAATGACATTTGGATGCTGTAAATGTGCTGACTCTGTAAAAAGCACAGGTCCCTGCATGGATAATTAACAGCTAAGAAAAAGACATATAGTAGGAAACTAATTATCTTTATTCTTCTGTGACAAAGATTAATTCATAGCTGTACACATGCTACACAATATTAAACTATAATAAATTTCTTCTTGAGCTGAGGGCCAGCAAGTGATGGAATCAGATACAAAGTGAGTCCAAGTACAAAAAGAGTTTGGTCTCTTTTAAAATCCAGTGGCTGTGAATTTATGAGAGTCAAAGGTCAAGCAAGCAGACACTCAGCACTAAAAAGAAACCCCAGCAATGTGGCTCCAAGAGCTGGCTCAAATACCCAAAAAAGCAGAAGGGTTTATTTTAGCCAAAAGGCCAAATTCTGCCCTGTCTTACATTGGTATAACTTCCAAGTGACTCCATGCACAGAGCTGAATTTAAACCAGTGGAAGCAAGAGCAAAATCATTTCCATCATCTCTCCTTATCCCAGAATCAGTCTGGTCCCTGGATTCTTCCAATCCCCCAAAAGAAGAGTGAATTACAAACACCATCCCTGTTCATAGTTCATGGCTCTCCTTCCCTTCCTCATTGAGGAGCTAGCCATAGTTGAACACAGACACAGACAGCCTGCCTAAGTTTTAGCACATTAATAGGCTCACTAAAGTCAATATGTCTATTCACAGGCATCTGATGAAGTGTCTTCCTGAAATTGGGTCTGTAAGGACAGTGACATGTCATGTATATGTGAAAGAATAGTTTAAATGAGACTTGCCATGTTGTGCACACGGGTGAGTTCTGAATCAGTTATAACTTCCCCAAAACAGGGCTTGTGAGTAGCTATTAGGATTTAGTTGAGGTTGTTTACGTAGCACTATACGTAAATACGTACTGTGTGTCTAGTTCCGTTGGCAAAAGCACGTTGTTTGAATGAAGAGTTTCCAGTTTAAGATAGATCACACAAGGCAACACAAAAGGAGAAAGCAGGTGGGCAAGGCATGCTAGGGAGGGTTTAGTGTTGAGGGGCATAAGGTAGAACGAGATGTTTAAAGCTGAGGTAAGGGCTTCAAAGAAACCAGAAGAATAAGAATAGCAAAGCTCTTGTAGAGCACCGGGCAGAGCAAATGTAGTCATGGTCAAAGTGGACACACCAGGGCCACAATCAGATTCTCCGGAGTTTCCATAAAACTCTCACATTGCTGCTGGGCAGGCCCTTTGAAACACCACTGAAGAAGAGCAACTCTATGAGGAGCATCTGCCAGCCTTTCTCTGACCCCAGGCCCATCATCGTGAAAGATTCCTTATGAAGATGACCGAGGAGAGGCAGGGGAAGAGAGCAGAACAGACGTGGAGCCCTGGCTCGAGCCCCTCTCGGTGTGGGTAGAACAGGTTATAAATTGGGTTTGGGGAATGGTTTCGACCTCTCAGGAACAACAAGATTTCCAGAAAGAAAATCATCCCGTCATTCTCATGTAGTGGAAACGTGAGATACTGTATGCATGGCCCCCATTGAGCAGCCTTTCATTTGTAAACCCACTGTTCATGGCCTCCCTGTTGCATCAGAGTTGTTTATATAGAGTGAACAGAAAAGAGAGCACACGTTTTTTCGGTAATGAAATGAAAACAAAAATCTAATGATAAAAAAGCCTGAAAACAAAATCTGTCTGAACCCCCCCTCCTCCTTTTTTAATAAAACTCTCACTCTGCCCTTGGGACAAAGAGGAAGGCTTATTCTTCTTTTGATAGATTGCCTTTTAGGGATTATCCATAAGTGAGATTGCATTATTGAGCCAACATACCAATTGCTAGCAGGACTCTACTTCATCACTGCCTGCAATTATCAACAGATATGAGAGCAGCTCAGAAAAGGGTAAAAGATGGACAAACGCAATACAGGAGGAGGTGTAAAGAAGATGAATAAACCATGGCAATAATATTTTATTTTATGTTTGAGTTTTTCTGATATCAATTTCCTGCTGGATTTTTGTTCTTTTTATCTGCTATTCCTGTAACTTTTGTCACTTCATCCTAAAACCACTAATAGTACTGCCTAGCATAGAATAGTAGGGGAAAATATAAATAGTCATACCAACATCAAATTCCACACGCTCCATTCATTCATTATTAAAATGTGTGCCATAGAGAATGTGTTCAAAATTCTCTATTTGCCATTTATTTTCACTGAAGATGCTGGCTTCCCCTTAGACAAACTATGTAGGATTAGCTATCCAAGAGTAAGAATTCTGCACACTTGCAGTTTAAACTGATCAATAATTGCTTTCTGAGACAGTGAGCACCTAATAAATTCAGACACTCACTGCTGCCATAAATTTAATATAGAATTGGTGGTATGTTTCCTTTTGAAGTATGAGGAAGACTCTGATAAAAGGTGAAAGTGTCTTAGAGCAGTAAAAAGTGGTGTTTTAGTAGAACCTGCTGAATGACTGTATATTTTAATAAAATTGTCACGATTTCAGATACAAAATGTGAAATATGTCAACATAAGAATGAGCTACCAGACTTAAATTTGAAAGGTATATTGTCTGCACAACATCGTGAGATTTAACAATGCAACTTTCATTATTTTTCTTTTGAAATCTACGACTAGAGCCGTGTGTACTGAGATGAGAAAATATATCATACATTATGCTTTTGGAAGTAATTCCCCACAATCAAGCTTTGGGAGATGTATCCTTTTACTTAACAAGAGTACAGAAATTGATTTTCTAGCTGCTTTATTTGTGTGGTAAACTGTGGTGCTCAATCCAAGTGGTGAGCAAAATTAAGAGAGATGACAATAAGTCAGCTCTGCTTTATTACAACACATGCATTTCTGTTACAGAGACTCAAAACAAAGCTTCCACAATTTTATTTTCCTGCAGCTCATTCACAGGACATATACTCATCAAGTTTTGCAATTTTCTATTCAGAATGCTGGATTGGGCACCTTTTTGTGTATTTTTAGAAATAAAATAGACTTTCAAAAATATTGCCAAGAATTAAACAAATCAGCACTAAGGTTCATCTTGTTTAACAGAACAATTAGAGCTGATCCATAAATGATCTGGAGTTGTCTCATAATCCCACACATAAATCAGAATAAGTTTCATTCTGACAGTTTCTAAAAGGAACAATTTTTTGTTTATTTGGCATTTTGGGAAAAATAATTGAAAGAGTTTAGCTTTTTGTTTTCTCTCTTTCCTCCCCATTCCCATTTTTGTCCCTTTTCTTCCTATAACATGGCATGACTCATGGCCACAGGCACCTCCTTCTGGACACTCTGGGAATTAGCTTTTTAGCTCTGGAGAGCCCCCTTTCAACTGGTGTCTCACCTGCTATAACCTGTTTTTCTTCCATCTCTGTGTTAGGACCCACATCCTTCCCAGACCGTGAGGTCCTCCCCTCTGGGTACTGCCCAGCCGCAGTGCCCCCACACTCTGGGGTCCTCATGCGAATCAGCAGCTGTTCAAGCTTGGTTGTTTTCAAGGTTGTGTTTCCCAATTCTTTGGCTAGCTCAATACAGGCTGAAAACACTTGAAACCATAGGTTTCTCAATCAATATATTCCCAGTTACAAAAAGCAAAAGGAAGCTTTAAACTATATGAACAACCATAAAGACACCACTACACAATATGATCACCTCACCTCTGTATTTAAACTAATATATAGACAATATCACAGTCCGGTGAATGAAGGTCAGGTTTACTTTGACGTTGGTGGACTAATATTCTCCCACCATTCCTCTTGGAGAGGTTCCACTCCACCATTGGTAACAATAACAGAAATTCTAGCAGACTCCTGATTTATTGTTGGTGTTGCCCCGACTTCTCTGAGGCAACTAAAGCAGGGTAGTGCTGCACTGAACCAGCTGATTCTGCCCCAGTGGGAGAAGTATTGAGACTTGCCAGTGTACACATACACTACAAGAATTTTGGCTTCAGTCTTCTCCCACTTTGCGCTCTCTATCCCAATTGACTACCTCTCTGGCTATTAGAACTTCTCTTTCCTCCCCCTTTACTGTTTGCCAATAGGTCTAGGCTTCCACAAACACAGCAAGAGATCTGGGTTCTGGTTGGCTAGAGGAGAAGGGAAAGGGTGTTCTTGGACCAAGAGAACCGGTGCTGGAGGGAGCAGAAGGAACCTTTTTGGCAGGGGAAGCTGTGAGTAGAAGAAGAGCAGTGGGTCTGATGCCAGAGATGGAATAGCATGCTAGGAAGAATAGGGTTGGGAACTCATGAGATGTAGAAAGGAAAGGGTCATCTAGGAATGGCATTGGTATTTAAGAAGGGAAAAGAGGAACTCAAGGATCAAGGGGAGGTGGAATTGCCTGCAAGAGATAAAAGGGGGACAGACAAGATTTAAACACAAAGAGGTAGAAGAAACCAGAATGTACAGACCAGCAAGAGAGAAAGGATAGCTGGAGAAAAAGGAGAAACAAGAGAACAAGGAAATAAAAAGATCTGAAACATGGCAGGACTTTTTCAGCTTATTTATCATATTTTGGACAATTCCCTAAAATCTTGTTCCCCTTTTATTTTTTCCATCTGTATCCTCTGGCTTGCTATTTAATCTTTTCATCTCCATTTCTGTTCCTTTGGAGGAGGAGGAGGAGGAGGAGTGCACAACTGTGCAATTGTGATCTGTGGCTCAGGCTTAATTTGTAATTTACAGATATGGACACGGGTTGAGGGCCCTTAGATCTGCAACACGATTCAAGTGGACCCCAAATTAATCAATTTTTTGTTTAAAAACAAAGATTTGATGGGAGCATCTCCCCAAAGTGTCACCCCTAAAAAGTTGTGCTTGTCAATCAGATGTTGGCACACTTGTGTCCTCTGCAGGTGTCCAGACCCTTGGTAACTGTTACCTCTTTTTGTTTCCTAGGATCCTCAAGCAATAGCGTGCCAGGCATAGCACAAACATAGACTAGGAGACAATCCTGCTCCCAAAGAATTGTTTGGGTGGAATTGTATTGGGAGTGGATGAGCTAAGCAGAGAACGGAGAGGACACAGGGATGAGGCTAAGAGTAAAGGTGAGGTGTAAGGAAGCCTGGGGGCAAGTGGAGTGAGGGTGAAGTAATAGGGACGGGCAGGAAGGAGTAGGAGTGAACAGCACAGGAGATAACGTCCAGGGTAAAATATTGTAGGAAGTTGCAGGGAACTGATGATGTAATTGGGGGCTAAAAGTCCCTGCTGGGCTGCTTCTCTCCGATCAAACTGGCTGGTCTTCTGCCTGTCAGTTTTCTTTCTCTAGCTCAGCGGTGGGCAATATGCAGTTCACTAACCCCTGGCGGGCCACCGGATGTTTTAATTACCTGCAGGTGCAGCTGCTCACAGCTACTACTGGCCTGGGATCTCTGTTCCCTGCCTGTGGGAGTAGCAGGAAATGGTGTCCGGTTTGCACCTCTTCCTGCAGCTCACACTGGCAAGGAACAGCAATCCATGGTCAATGGGAGTTGCGAGTGACCGTAGCTCTGGGCACGCAGGTAAATAAAGCATCTGGCAGCCCACCAGGAGTTAGGTGAGCTGCAGGCTACTTATTGCCTACCACTGCTCTAACTTATTTGTCTGGGGACAGGTAGAAGGCCACATGGGCTCTGGTGCCTCGAGAGGGGAGCTTTGCCCTGCAAGGTTTTGGGCCTGGCTGGGAAAGAACCCTGGGTGGGTCTCAGTTCTCCCTTTCCCTTGAAATACCTAGAAAGGTGTGGCAAGCGCATACTGATGGCTGGGTCTATTGGTCCGCATCTCTAAACTCCTACAAGAGGGTGTTCTAGTACAGCTGAAGGCTGGGCTTGATTTGAATAACTATCTAAAATTTAAATGTGGATCCTTATCTGAGCCCTTGAATATGCAAGGCTGTGCTGGCATTCCTAAGATTTCTTATTGGATTTCCAACATAGTCTCTCCCAACCAGGACAGCCTAGGGAACAGCCTTTCTTGCAGAATTTCACCACTTTTGGTTCTAATCCTGGCCAGAAACCAGAAATGGTGGGAATTAAACCCTTAGCAGAATATTTCAGAACTTCTGTAGCTGTTCAGATAGTTCACTACTAAAAGTAAGTAAAGGTTCAAAGGTCTTTACATTTAAGACCCCTTTAAGTCTGAACATTTTCCTATAAATTAGTCTGCCAAAATGTGTTGTTCTGTCCCAGTGAAAGCAATAAGGGTAGTAGCATTTTCAAACAGCCTGATTTAGACAAACTCCCCTTTTCAGGTCAGAAGAAGTTTGATCATTGATTTGTGCAGACAGAGGAAGACCAATGCAGAGAAGAGCAACAGAAATGATTAAAGGTCCAGAGTACAAAGAATTAGGTTTCTTTAGTCCAGAAAAGAGAAGACCATGATAACAGCTTTCATGTACCTAAAAGGTTGTTAAAGGGAGGAGGGAAAACAATTATTCTCCTTGGCCTTTGGTGATAGAACAAGAAGCAACGGGCTCAAATTGCCACAAGGGAGGTTTAGGTTGGACATTAGAAAAAACTTCCTATCAGAGTAGGTAAGCACTGAAATAAATTGCCAAGGGAGGTAGTGGAATCTCTGTCATTGGAGATTTAAGAGCAGCTTAGAAAAATATCTGTCGGGGATGGTTGTTTGGTCCTGCCATGAGTGGAGGGGACTGGACTTGATGATCTCTTGAAGTATCTTCCTTCCAGTTCTATGATTCCATGATTCCATCTCTTTGGTACTGCAGCAGCAGATTATGTTACATTTCCATCCCTGTGATGTAAAATTGATTTTTAAAAACTGCCACAAATTATGCTCCTATGAATATAAATCAAACCTGGAAGTCAAGGTCTTGATCCTACAAGTCTGTGTGGAATGTGCAGTATGAACCCCAAGGATGATTGCTCGTTATACTCCATACTAAGCAAAAGGAAAACTCCATGTGCTCCAGTTGCCTTAATCTCAAGAACAAAGGGGGAAAATGAAACAAGTGTGGGCATGTTTAAAGAGAGAGCGATTTGATTCACTTTTCAGTGTGTGAGTGACAGCGTTGGCAACTCTTGCAATTTTATTGAAAGTTCCACAGTATTTGGTGTTTTCTTATAGCCCCAGCTTCTGAAATACATCAAGATCTCGGCTTTTGGGTTTTTTAAGACTAAGTTTAGCTCTCATAGGTGCAGAGGAAAGCCTGAAAACAGGAATCCTGCAATTTCACAAACCAGAAGGCAAAGAAAAAGAACACAATGTATTATTTATAACTCATCTAATGACTGTAATACCACATGGTATTTTGTATGTGGGGGAGCTGCTAATTAATTATTTTTGAACACTCGGGCTTAGCAATGGGGTTAGCAATACTATGAATCAATTAGTTATATGCTCCCCTTTTGGGTCTGAATTCTGCTTCTGTATGGGAGTAATTTTGGGCCACACAACAGGTGTCTCATTACTGCAGTTAGGTCCCACTGTGTTTCCTATTTGGCTCATCAATTTTTACATTGTACTGACACGCACAATGCTCCGCAGTTGCCCTGGGTAAAACCAGCTACAGAAATGAACGCTAACCCTGACTGAAGG
Organism: Pelochelys cantorii; assembly: GCA_032595735.1. Lineage (NCBI taxonomy): Eukaryota > Metazoa > Chordata > Testudines > Trionychidae > Pelochelys > Pelochelys cantorii. The sequence continues at coordinate 47,165,953 of CM064335.1, forward strand.
AAAACCTAGTGGCTGTGTCTAGACTGGCATGATTTTCCGCAAATGCTTTTAACGGAAAAGTTTTTCCGTTAAAAGCATTTGCAGAAAAGAGCGTCTAGATTGGCACGGACGCTTTTGCGCAAAAGCACTTTTTGCGGAAGAGCGTCCGTGCCACTCTAGACGCAGTTTTGCGCAAGAAAGCCCTGATCGCCATTTTTGCCATCGGGGCTTTTTTGCGCAAAACAGTTCTCAGATGGCTACACTGGCCCTCTTGCGCAAAAGTATTTGCGCAAGAGGGCTTTTTCCTGAACGGGAGAGTCATTGTATTTGCGCAAGAACACTGACAATCATACATTAGATCGTCAGTGTTCTTGCGCAAATTCAAGCGGCCAGTCTAGAAAGCTGGCAAGTTTTTCCGCAAAAGCGGCTGCTTTTGCGGAAAAACTTGCCAGTCTAGACCCAGCCAGTAAGTTTATTGGCAGTTTGGTTATTCGACACAAGGGGGAGCTCAAGGTTCAAAAAGTTGCTAAATATTCATTGCAACATTTTAGGAGGAATGTCTTATTTGCCGGACTCAGTTTTGTAAACTGCTTAGTGGATTCAACTCCATGGTAAATGGAAATTTTCCTAGTATCTGATACTTGAAATATTATAGGTTAATATTATTGAGTTTAACTATAAAGCTACTTTGTTCTTTCAACATGAAATGGCACTAAAATAGGCTTTTTTAATCATGAGTTCTGTAGTTGCATATACATTATTCATATGCATGTAGAACAGTTGTGACATCAAAACAGAGTTACTATCCACACTACAATATCCACATTACAGTATCCTTTGAGAATCAGCATAACACCCTCAGGAGCTTTGTAATGCAAGTGAGCTGATACAATGCTGCTTCTATGGCAGCAGTTCGGAATTGTACCACTAACTTTTAATGGCAACTTGGCAGCAACTGTGTCTTAACAATGGCTGTGCCATTATCCACAGTTATATTAAAACTGAAGTGCAGTTCCTGCAGGTCACTTTTGTGACTAGCGTGTCCTCTCAGCCTGCCTATGCTAAGAAATGACTGCACATTCTTTTAAATTAGAAATTAAAATTCTTAAGCTCATTTTCTCCACAAAGTCAAAGTTTAATGCAAATATCAAGACCTACAGTACTCTGTTAAACAACTCCCACACACTTGCAGTACCTCAGATACCACGGTGATGAGTGTGGTTTAAGAACATAACAGAATCATGGACCGACATATTCAAAGTTTTGTCCATGCAGTTTTCAAAATTATGTTGATGCCAAAACTTGCTAGAGGTAGTGCTGCCTTTTATTTCAAATGTTTGCAAAATGTTCTGGTTCATTTGTGATGCTCAGAAACAGCAATACAAAAGCTAAAAATAAAAATATAGTACATGTTTAAAGAAATAAAAAAAGTTGAATTCTTCAGTAGATAAAGACTGTGAAATTGCACCCCATATTCTTTGTGGAAATATGCTTATGAATATGAATATGCATGACTTCAAGATGCTTTAAGCAAAATACATCTTGTAACACTGGAAAGCTTGTAATCTGCTCAATATGTATATACTATTTGTGTGCATGTACCAGTCCTGTATTTGAAGTCAGAAATATGAAGTATAAACCTGTTTACTAATCTAGATGTGCTAAGTGAGGGCCATTAGTAGTAATTAAAGAATTTAATAGCCTGGTACTTGGGACAATGATCTGTGAATAGTCTTGCTTTTCCTGTGAAACTGGACTATGGTTGGTTCTGCTAAGACATGTGGCCAGGTCACCTGATGCTGGAAACCATTTTTGGATGCTGTACTTTTCCACTGAGCCTATGTCTATACTAAGGGGCTTTATCAGAGAAGGGTACGCAAATTGTGCTCCGCAATTTGTGTACCTTTTTCCAATAGTTTTCTTGGAAGAGGCTTTTCCAAAATTTGGCCCATCTACACTGGGCCAAATTTTGGAAAAAAACCCTCTTTCGGAAGAGCCCTTCTTCCTTGTGGGAAGAGGAAGACAGGGCTTCCAAAATAGCACGTCTGCTCTTCTGCAAAAAAAAGCGGAAGAGCAGACACGTTCCCTGGACACGGTGGAGTTTTTCCGGGATACCGGCAGTATCCCAGAAACCCCCTGTAGTCTAGACATAGCCTGAAAGCGTGACAAGTTTAAACTGAACACAAAGGATTAGCGCCTTTGGCTAAAAGAATAAAAAGTTGGGAAACCAAACAATGAGAGGAGGCAGTCTCCAGGACACCTCTGCTTACTATCTGAGGGTATGTCTACACTAGCTCATTAATTCGAGCTAGGTAGGCAAATCAGGCAAGCAGAGTTGCAAATGAAGCCCAGGATTTAAATATCCCAGGCTTTATTTGCATGTTCCCGTCCGGCCGCCATTTTTAAATCCCCCTTAGTTCAAACGAACTGCCTGCGGCTACACGCGGCAGTTTAAAGTTAATCTGAACTAAGTCCTTAGTTTGGATTAACTGTTACTCCTCGTGGGCTCAGTGGTATTTCAGTACATCAGGTGACAGTCTCAAAGAGATCTCTGTAACCAAACCCGTTACGAACAGTTCTATGTACAACTTTAGGTAGACATGCTGTGGCCCTGCTTTCAGTCTCTGCGGGTATGTCTAGACTACAGGCTTTTGTCGACAGAGGCTTTGTCGACAGATACTGTCGACAAAGCTTCTGTCAACAAAGAGCATCTAGACTATATCCAGTTCTGTCGACAAAGCAAGCCGCTTTGTCGACATGAGAGTATAGACGCAAAGGACGGTGTAGATGTAATAACTCCTTCTGTCAACAGAACTCTGTCGACAAAAGGCGTTATTCCTCGTAGAATGAGGTTTACCGCCGTCGACAAAACTGCCAAGTTCTGTCGACATTATGTCGACAGAACTCGGCGGTAGTGTAGACGCAGGTATAGTTTTGTCGACAAAAGGCCACTTTTGTCAACAAAACCCTGTAGTCTAGACACACCCTGCATGACCCCAGAAACTAAAACCTGGCCCCAGTGAAATCAGTGGGATCAGTAGGTCTCACCCCTGGGTTCTGATTTGGGTAAGTAATTCTTCCTTTTTTCAGATAAAAGGTTGCTTTCCCCTCTTGGAGTGAATGTATGTTTGTGGGGGTGGGAGTGGATAAGAAACCCTCCTTTACAAAGAATCCTTAGATGATGATGATGATGATAGGCCACTAGGAGCAAAGGCATGAAGATGCAAACTAAAATAATCTCATGCTTGAGGCTACCAGCTGGTGACTGTGAGTTGAGGACAGCACCTTTGTCTTTTCTTTATTTATTTTGCTTTCCAGTAAAGCACCAGGTATTGGCTTACTTAGGATGTGGAAATCCAGGATCACTGCTCTGGTGAGCTCTGGTGAGCAATGCCTATATGTTTCCTTCAATTGTAGAAACTGGAAATGAGGCAGGTAGAGCTGCACAAGACTAGCACTGAAAAATTGCAAGAACAAGGTAGGAAGCTAAAATATCACTTATGAGGGGATTGCCCCCCCACACACACACCACACACCCCGGTGTTATAGGGACACCACTATGCCTTTGCATTTCCAGCTTCCTGCTCAATTTAGGGTCTAATTTCACAGATTTTACACAGCTGTAGGAAAAGGAAAATAGGAATTTGCCTCCTATTTGTAAGACAAAAGTTGGAGGCAGTTTTCTCACACTTGGGCCTAATTATCATTAAACAATAAGTGTGCCAGTAAAAGGCTTTTCATTTCCGCTCCCACTAGTGTACAGCTGTGAAATTAATTACTCCTTTTACTGAACATGCAACACCCTGAGTCCTGAGGTCCTCTCTATGAGTAATGAAAAGCAAGCAAGCACTGATATTCCTGGGGGAGAGGGGGTTCATGCTGCCACAGAAAGCCTACATGCAGACACTTGTGTTTGCCCTGCAGAAGACAGTCTTGGCCAAACAGCCATAATTTGATGTTTTTGTACCATCTACATGCGTGAGTGGGTTGGCTCTGCACTGCCTCAAACAGGTGGCATTAGGAATGGCTGGGAGTTCTTGGCTCTGTCTTTACGTGGATGTGTTGGCCTTGACGACCCACAGAAGTAGTGCAAAGAGTCTGTGACTGCTATGCCAGCTACGATGCTGGTAGCAAACACAGAAAGCAAGGACACCTGCATCTGTGTGGACTGCATGGAGACAATGAGGCTTGACACAGGTGAAAAGATCCAGGCTAGTGATTCTGTTTGCAGGATTAAAGACTAAATACAGGCTGATGAATGAATACATGGATAAAGCCTGCAATTAAGGAAATGTGATTGGCTTTAAAATTCTTGGTGAACAATGGAAAGTTTGGATGCAGTTACAGTATTTGTACAAGACTTGTATGAACTTGGTTCTCACTTCCCTGCCAAAAGGAACACAGCCGTTAAGCCCCATAGCTTTGATCATCTAGCCTGCCAAAGTTTTGTACTCGGTACAAGTAATCATCCAGTAATTTCTTCTATTTCTATATCTTTCCTTTTGATGTGGGTACTGTATTGCTCCTTTCAAAATGAAAACTAATAAAAAATAGATTAAATGTTTTTCCCACAAGCAGTTCCCTCTGCTTGCACTATATGCCTGAAGGAGCGCTGTCATGAAGGTTTCCAGCAATGCTTCGGAGGAATGTTTTTAGAAATAATTATTGCTGACCATAAGTGTCTACATGGAGACTATTAATTTTTTATAGTAATTACTCTCATTCCAGGGCAACATTCAACTCAGGAGCTTCTAATGTATATAAAGCTATATGGCTACAATGTGCTGACCTCAAAAGTAATGATGCAAACTTGGCATACTGTTTTTTTTTTTTAATAGCTGGATTCCCAATGGTTGGATTTAAAGCTGAATTACTAATGCTTAGGCATCAGTGTAGACGTTATCCCCCCCACCCACCCCCAATTAAGCCCGGATGGTTTTGGAAGCTTATTAGCCCAACCTAAGGAGTAGCAGGTAAAAATTTCAAAAACACAATTAACTTAGGCACCTCATTGATTTTCAATGGGATTTAGGTTCATAAATCACCAAGGCACTTTTGAATATTTTACGAAGTCCCAAATGGAGTAGTAACAACAATCAAGAGCAAAAAGCATTTCTTCTCTCTTCTTTAAGCAGATTCCTCTAGCTGGGGATTTAAAGAAGTAGGAGATATTCCAATAGTAATACCATTTGTATTTTCATTTTAACAAGCCCTATGCTAAGAGGCGGCACAACATATTCTACTCCCTGAAGCACTTCATGAAATCTGAAGTAACTTCTTTAACTTTAGTGGAAATAATTTAAGCCAGTGTAACTGAGAGCAGAAATTAGCCCAGTATAATGTATACATTTCCTATCTTCTTTCCTTGCTCTTTAAGTGAAAGGATTATTGAGAACGGTCACCATAGCTGTTAAACATCATGCTGGTCCTTCCCTGACCCATCTTCTTTGTCTGCACAGGCAGTGGGACTGCAGTGTAGAGATTTTTTAATCTCACCATGAATCAGAGCTAAACAGCTTCAGACATTTCCTGGCCACATTTCCAGAGAAGGAAATGCCTCCTGTTCCCTGGGCTAGTTCCCCTGTGGCCCTTCCACCCTCCTGGCTCCTGTAGCAAGGCCAGCATCCTGGGAGGTATCAGGGTGGGGTCTCTCTCTCTAGCTCCCCTGATCCTGCCCAGCACTGCTCTCTCTAAAGTGCTTTGCAGGGAATCAGTCCTGCAGCCTCCTCGGTCAGGACCCACCTGCTCTCTGCTCTGCTGAGTAGTTCCTTATACCTTCCCATTGGCTTCTTACAAGCTTCTCACTGATTGGCAGGGGCTCTGAGCAGGCTCCCTCCAGTCTTAGGGTATGTCTATACGACAGCGTTATTTTGAAATAGCTTTTTTCGAAATAATGCATCCACACACAAAATGCATTTCGAAATAGCAGTTTGCTATTTCGAAATAGCACATCCACACGGAGTGCACGCTGAATCGCATTTAAGGCTGGCCGGAACCAGGTCCGGCAGGGCACCAGATCAGGACTTACCGTGTGTGGCTGCTGCCTGAGGCTATCTGAGGTCTGTGCTTAAAGGGACAGACGGTTCTCAGGTTTCCCTGGTTGCTTGACTACCTCGATGAGGGACAGCAAAGCATGTCTCTGTGTGCTCTGGTTGCTGTCACTCGGGACACCACAGCACTCTGCAACATGGAGCCAGAGCTGCCCCGGGCACTTTGGTGCTTCTTGTGGACGCATTGCTCCGAGCCTGGCTGCACTTTCTGCAGGCTGCCATCTGGGAGGTCCATCAGGGGGCTGTCAGGATCCAGGAGGCCCTGCGGGAGAGCTTCCACCCTGAGGAGCACTGAGAGCCTCTCTGGTCTGGCCGACTGGGGGCTTGTGCCTCATTCCTCCCTCACGTCCTTCCACTTACCCCTCCCTAACCCCCCTTCCTGATGTCAAATAAAATACATGTATTTTCATGAACACAAACTCTCTTTATTTAACAAAACTGGGCAGGGGGGAATGAAACTCTGGTGGGACTGAGGAAAGGAGGCAGGAGAGGGGAGAAGAGAGGGTGGGAGAAGGGAGGGGGAAACCTGGGAAGAGGGAGCTGGAAGGGGAAAGCAAGGGAAAGAAGGGGGAGGGGAAGCTCAGGGCTCAGGGTTGGGGTCTCGCCAGACCAACTTGATTGTCATGCAAACCTGCTCCTGGGTTCGCATGTGGCCTTTGGTGGCCAGGCTGGCAGCTATCATGCCATAGACGGCCATGTTCCTTCGTCTAGTGCGGAGATCATGGACGTTGGGGGCATCCCCCCCAAATCTGAATAAGGTCCATGATCTCCACCCTGGACCAGGAAGGCGCCCGCCTTCTCCAGACCCTGGCAGGCTCCTGGGAGCTGGCAGACTGCTCCTGGGGAGCGGTGGAGGGCTGGCTGCTGCCAGTGGCTTGCTGGCTCGTGTTTTGGGGCCACTGGGTCAGGGGCAGTGACTGCTGGCTCTGGGCTGGCAGGCTTGGAGCTAACACAGGCACTGTGGCCAGAGTCAACCCCTTTAAGGGCTCCCGGCAGTGGGGAAGGGGGAAGGGAGTGGAGTGTTCTTGGTTGAAGCTGGAGTGGCCACCAGGGCACGGTGGGAAGGCTGGAGGCCCCCTATTTCGATGTAAGTGTCTACACAGCACTTATTTCGAAATAGCTATTTCAAATTTGGCGATATTCCCCGTGGAATGAGGTTTACCAAATTCGAAATAAGCACTCCGCTATTTCGAATTAATAGCTGTTATTTCGAAATAACTTTGCTGTGTAGATATACCCTTATACAACCTTATTCGACTCTTCTATTTCCGCTGCATGCTGAAGAAAATACCATTGGCTGTGACATAGCGGGAGCCCATGTTGAGCCCCTTTGCTGTCAGCTTTGTCTTTTCCAGCCAAATGTCATTCTAAGAAGATACGGGGCCACTTTTAAAAACTGCCATTTGCCTTAGTTAACAAATAATGTTGCCTCAGTACTTAGAGCAGTGATGGGCAACCAAGAGTAGTGAGTGGGCTGCATGAGTGGCCCTCCTTCACCTCAGTGCACCGCAGCAACCAGCAGCCCACTGAGGTTCCACCTGTGGCCCCTCTGTCTGCCCTCCTCCCCCATGTGCCTCTTGCTCACTGGGGCCCTGGAGCCCCACATTTCGTACACCTCCCCCTTAGGGATGTAAGCAACTAGTCGACTACTCAACTAGTCACTTCCCCACCTCCTGCTGCTTCTGAATCAGAGGCAGCAAGCAGCGGGTGGGAGGAGCAGGAGCTGGTGCAGGGGGGAGCCGTCTTAAAAGCAAACTCCGTCCAGCACCATCTCCGCGGGGGGGCAGAGGAGGCAGAGGTGCAGTGGGGGAAACGGCATGAGCGGGGACTTAAGCAGTCCCCACTTGCACCAAGAACGACTGCTGTGCCTCTGCCCTACATTTAAAAGGCAGAGGTGCAGGATAGTGAGTGTCCCCCCCCCATCAACTAATCGAGTAGTGATGGAAAGTCCATCAATGACTTGATTAGCTGATTAATAAAAAACATCCCGACTACCCCTCCCTCCCAGCACTTTCGGAGTGGCATGAATCCGTGCATTCGTACTCCATCCCCACTTCTCTCCCCCTCCCAGCTCGAACAGCTGCTGAATTGCAGCATTCCAGCTCTGGGAAGGGGGGACGATTGCAAATCAGCAGATTCACAGTGCTCCAGAAGTCCTGGGAGGTATGAGGAGGAGTAGGAAGTGCAGGGCTCCAGTTCCCCACTGTGCAAGAAGCTCATGGGAAAAAGGGTGGGCTGCAGGTGGAGCCCTAGGTGGCCGCAGGTTGCCAAGCACGGATTTTGAGTATTCCCTACAGTACATATCTAGAAACACAGATAGTAAAGAGGGGCTGATCTAAAGCCTACAGAAGTTAGTGGAAAGATTCCCATTGACTTCAGTGCAGTTTGATTCTGACTCTTATTTATCTGTAGATTGGCAGTAGGTTGGGGAAGCAACCAGAGAAGAGGGCAGAGTCACTTCGATGCAAGGAGCATGTCCACCCTCAGTTACCAAGCTTTGCTGTATAGGGGTGATGGTAAAATATGCAGCTATCTCAAGTCAGTCGTATTACAGCACTAACTAGTTAGCTAGTTATCAAGATTATAACTTTTTCTCTTGGACATTGGTATCCAAGCCTGTGTCACCTAGGCTATATCTACATGGTATAAACTGTACACAGGGTAATCTCCCCAAGCTAACTTGAAGCCAGTTAGTATGAATAATAATTGCACTGACGACAGCATGGTGCAGGCTTCTAAGTGGACCAGAAACCTGAATATGTACCCAGGCTCTGTGTGAGGCATTTGCTATCTCTATGCACTGTCTTCACCGCTGTTGTTACCTGCATTAGTTGGACTCAAACTAGCTTGGGTAGGCTAGCCCTGCACAGTGTTTTCCCGCATAGACAGACCCCAAATCTACTGTAGCATGATCTCCCCAGGACTACACCGTAAGGCCATTTTGAGACTGACACAAATGCTGATGATAATAGCTCATTTAGGGTATGTCCACACTGCAGAGGAAAAGGGAAGCTGCTGCTGTCAGTCTTCCAGGGTTTGAATTAGCAGTTGAGTAAAGACAGCTAATTCGAAGTGAAAGGGGCACTCTTGGTCAATGCCGGTAACCCTGCTTTCATGAGGAGTAAGGGAAGTTGAAGGAAGAGTATTCTTCCTTCTATTTCCTGCTGTGTAGACAGCACCAAAAGTCGAGTTAAGTTACTTTGACTTCAGCTACGCAATTAACGTAGCTGAAGTTGCATATCTTAATTCAACTTTGTCCTGTAGTGTAGACATACATGTGCATGTCTACACTTGGAAATTATTTTGAAATAACTTATTTCGAAATTATAATTCCCAAAATAACTATTTTGAAATAGCATGTCCACACTACAGGGAAGCCTCAAAATTAGTCTGAGGCAGACTCCCTTAATGTGGATGCACTACCTCGACTTAGCGGCCCAGGAAGCACTGGGGAGTAATTAGTTTGAATGATTCTGGGGAGTAATTATTTTAAAATAGCAGCAGGGGAACGTCCACATTAACGCTATTTCGAAATAACTATTTTGAAATAAGCGTTATTCTTCATGGTAAGCAGGAGTTATTATTTCAAAATAACCAGCCCCTTAGTTTGAAATAATGGGCTTAGTAGTGTGAACGCTCTGCTTGTTATTTCAAAATAACTACCTAGTGTAGACCAGGGCTTACTGAGTCTGACATATCACTCACAGTACATGACCCCAGTGCTTTGGGATCTGCATTGCTTCCTTTTGGTTCCTTTGTGTGTTTAAGGTTGTGGTTGCATTAAATAAATAAGGAAAAACCAGTGTAAGCTTCAGGAAAATAATTTCACCATTTAACACAAGGTTGTTTACCACATTGAGGCTTATGACTTATATCATATAAGAATCATGATGTTAATCCATAACATTATCAGTGGGTCTCTAAAGAAAGCATCATGGATGCATGTCACTGCTATTACTGACATTTCTGGTGCTGGCCATGTTTTTCTCTCTCAGAATGTGGTGCAGAACTGGTAGCACTCGTACCTCAGAGCTAGAAAATGAGAGTTCAAACATCACATCCAGACTGACATCCACTGCTGTTAGAATACAGTACTCAGAGCTACCAGCAATACTATCCTTTGAACAGAAGCTCTTTGTCCCTCAGTGGTTGCCATTGAGGTTTATTTTTAAAATTAGTTTCCTGAAGGAAACAACAGTCCTCGTTTGTCTGTCAGAAGTTACAAACTTCCCCAGAGAACGGCATCACTGCTCTAACAAGCTACTCAAGAAATGGCAAGGCAGCTCACTGACCATGCCCGTTCAGTCACTCGGCTTTCAGCTGTGACTGCCAATAGATGTATCACTTATGGATAGGGACTAAATCTTCAAAAGTCACTCATGATTTTCAAGCCACCCAAGGCCTGAATAGATTGAATAGTCACTATTCAAGCCACCCAAGGCCTGAATAGATTAAAAGTGCAAATTAACTCCATGACAGGCTGCACCTGGAGGAGAGTCTGATCTCAAGTTGCAGTGGGGGAGGTCTAGGTGGGATATTAAGAAAAACTATTTCACTAGGAGGGTGGGGAAGCACTGGAATGGGTTCCCTAGGGGGGTTGTGGAATCTCCAGCTATAAAAATGTTGAAGGCCAACCTTAACAAAGCCCTGGCTGATATGATTTAGTTATGGTTGATTCTGAGGTTGGACTAAATGATCTCCTGAGGTCTCTTCCAACCCTAATCATCTGTGATTCAGTAAGTCAGGACTGCTAAGCTCTAATTGATGATGATGCTCAGCTGGGCAGGGTCAGGCTGAGCTGATAGAAAACCAGGAAGTGGTGAGGAAAAGGGGGTGCTAGCAAGGAGGGATGCAGTCCTTTCCTGGAGAGGAGGGGTCTGAGTAAAAGGTGAAGAGAAAGAGGAAAAGAAGAAGGAAAAGGAGGAGGAGGAGTCCTAAGGACTAAACCCTGGGGTCCTGTCTGGGAGTACAGTCTCTGGCAGGATCCCAAGAGAGAGAGTGAAGTAATCACAGGGAATGGAGGATATTCCAGGGGTAACCCAGAGGTGGGCCAGAAGACAGAGAAAGGAAGGCAGGAAAGAGCCCAGAGAAAATGTGACAGGGCCTGGGAGTTCTTGGACTATATTTGCTGGATACAAGGTCCCTGGGTTGGAGTTTACAGTAGAGGGCAGGCCTGGCTTTCCCTGCCAGCCACTCAGGAGTGGCATCATCTGGGCAGTGGAATGGCAGACTGCCTGAGGCTGGGTCTTTGCTACTCAAGAAAGGGAAAACTACTGTGACCTGGCTGCAGGGCCAAGCCAGGGAGGGGTTGTACCCTGAGTACAAAGAGGGAGCAATCAAGTACAGAAAAGGGCAGAGATGGGGCAAGCAACCAAAGGAGGCGCACCAAACTGGTCAAGAGCTGAACCCCAAACATGGCCACAAAGGAGGTGCCATAATGGAGAGTAGCAAATCCCATTATAGTTGCCCAACTGGAGACACCTCAATGAGTCTTGATATTTAGAAAATGCCTCCTTAAGGCATCTGAAGTCGGGCCCTCAAAAAATGGGACTTCTAAAATCCCCAGTCTGTTTAGAAATGTTTAACCTAAGATATTCATAAAGAAATGAAAACTTTGACATTGACTGCGGAATAACTATTGAGCAGTGTTGGTATCCTGTCATTGATATAGGAAAATTAAATCAATGACTTCAAAAGGAACAGTAGCCTATTCTGAACTGTCTTATACCACCCCGTCACACTTGTCCAAGGTGGCAATTAAAGATCCTGTGGCACTTTTGGAAGCCATTACGTGACAGCTACACGTGACAACTACACAACATGCACATTTTTTTCTCTTAATATTGAAAAAAAGATTCTAATGTCTTTGGCTGTTTGTGGGCAATTTGCTTTGGGAATAGTGCTTGCTCCAGCAGCCTGTGTATTCCCTGCCACACCAGACTTCAACCCATTGCTTTGTAATGCTCTTCGGGATCTCTCAAAGATGAATGATGCTATAGAAAACCAAAGTCGGTTCAAATTCTATTGTAAATGTTGAAATGTCACAAGTTTTCTATTTTTGTTTTAAAGTCTCTACATCATTCATTCTCTCATCTATTATTTCATTTTTCCTTCTTCCTTGACATTAATCATATTTTTGTGAATGGGTAACAAGTGCTGCTTTGTAGCTGACAACTGTGGCACAGCAAACTGCTGGCTATTCTTTCATTCCTTTTGTCTTGTGTTTGGAAAGATTTCAGTTTGCTGTGTTCTTTTATAATCATATTCATTAAAAATGTGACTTCCAATCAGTTTCAAAGTGGCCTCTTTATTGCTGGTTGTAGCAGGAAAGCAGATTCACTCCTCCGCTTAGTTTCTTTTCTTTCTGATGTTTGCAGACATCTCCTTACAGCTGAATGAAGCCACATGCATGCTCACAGTCCCGAGTCACATAGTTTACGGTGTGTGTTTTGATGGGATATTATTAGTAGATGTGTGTCACGAGGAGAGACTCACCGCTGCAGCGCCTCCCTCTGGTTTCTCTGAGAAATTAGTTCTTGCTCAGCAAGTCATCCCTGTCTGATGGTGTCTCACCCTTCTTCACACCACACTCTCACTCTGGACCCACGTTGCTCCTGGACCTCAGCATCCTCTTTGGGACACTGCCCTCCAGCAGCATCCACCACTCTGGTTTTTTGCCCCTTCCAGGGGTTGTATTGGCAGTTCTATGTTTCTACTGCCACTGTGGCCAGCTATGGCTTCCAAGCCTAGCCCCTCTGTCTCAGGGGCAAGGCACAGTCTGTCTGGGCCATGCTGCCCTCCCAAGAATTCTCATTTTCACCCGCCACTGTGGCCAACTGTGGCCCCAAAGTCTAGTCACTTACCTCAGAGGCAAGCCACCGTCTGTATTGGCCATGCCTTGGTGGCAAGATGTGGTGCAATGGGGAAGGGGGGAACCAGGCCCTCCCATTACTCTGGGTTCTGGCCCAGGGGCCCTCCGATGGCAGCTTTGTCCTGCCCTTCTTCACTCTCCCTCCACTGTCTCTTGCTCTCTGGGCCACTTCCCGTGTGACCCCTTGCACCCTCCTGGCCCTTGTAGCAAGGCCAGCAGCCTGGCAGGTATCAGTCTGGAGTCTCCCCCTGAGCCTGCCCATCACTGCTCCCAAAAGCGCTTCTCTCAGAAGCAGTTCCTGCACCTTTGCTGGTCAGGGCCTGACTGTTCACTCTCTGCTGAGCAGCTCCTTATATACCAGACTGCCTCAGCAAGCCACCCTCTGGTTGGCTGTTTAAAAGCTCCTCTCCGATTGCGCAAGGCTCTGTGCAGGCTCCCACCAGCCTGCTTTAGCCCCTTTCAGCCAGTGTGGGACCATCTCACCACCACAATGTGCAAGTGAGTGAGCCGTTGATAGTATGGCTAATATTGTTAGGTCCTTGGGAGGCCAGCCACTCCTCGCTTACAGATAGCCCCCAACCTGAAACATGTACCACCAACTACACACCCCACAACAGATACACTAACACGCGAACCAATCTCTGCAACAAACCCTATTGCCAACTCTGTCCACATATGTACCCTAGAGATACCATCATAGGACCTAGCCACATTAGCTATACTGTGAAAGGCTCGTTCATCTTCACATCTACTTATATGATATATGCCATTTCCAGCAATGGCCCTCTGCCACGTATATTGGACAAACCAGACTGGCTCTATGCAAAAGAATACATGGGCACAAATCAGACATTTGAGGATGATAACATACTAAAACCAGCAGGAGAACATTTTAACCTCCCTAAATACACAGTTACAGATTTGAAAGTTGCAATTCTCAAGCAAAAAACTTCAAAACCAGGCTGAAATGTGAAACTGCTGATCTGGGATTAATATGCAAATGTGACACCATCAGAATGGATCTGAACAGAGAGTGGGAATGGCTCACTCATTACCATAAGCAAATTTCCCCTTTAGGTATTCTCACCTTCTTATCCACCTCCATCCTTAAATTAACTCTTATCCCTGTATCCCTACTATCTTTTTCTTCTTATTTCTCTTCATGCATCTGATGAAGTGAGTTACAACTCAATAAAGCTTATGGCATAATACAATTGTTAGTCTTTAAGGTGCCACCAGACTCCTTGTTGTTTTTGTTGAGACAGTTGAGCTATTTGGTAGCTTATTTATTCATCAGTACTTAAAGACTGTCATAGTCTATAGAATTACAGAATAGAATCATAGAATCACAGGTTTGGAAGGGACCTGAGGAGGTCATCGAGTCCAACCCCCTGCTAAAAGAGGACCAACCCCAACTAAATCATCCCAGCCAGGGCTTTGTCAATCTGGGACTTAAAAACCTCTGGGGATAGAGATTCCACCACCTCCCTAGGGAACCCATTCCAGTGATGCACCATCCTCTTAGTGAAGTAGTTTTTCCTAATATCCAATTTAGACCTCCCCCAATCAGTGTTCCCTCTAAGCTTGGCGGCAGCGCAGCTTCACAGGTGATTAATCAGCTCTGCCCAGTCAGTCAGCTCTCTGCAGGGAGTCCTGAGCCTCCGACTGGACTGCCTCCAGTGCAGCTTGAGACTATTGCTCCTTGTTCTGTCATCTGTGACTACTGAGAACAGCCTCTCTCCATCCTCTTTGCAACCCCACTTTGGGTAGTTGAAGGCTGCTATCAAATTTCCCTCACTCTTCTCTTCTGTAGTCAGAGCATTTTGACTATACCAAAAGTGAAACTGACAAAAATCTTAATGCATTTGTGGTGGACTCGAAGTGGGGTCACAAAAAAATGGAGAAAAACTATGCATTGGATGCCAGGGTCATGAGGAAATATATATGTGATCAAAAACTGAGGCTATCAAGGAATCAGCAAGTAAAGCCTCTGAATGTCAGGAGACATCAGTGGTTGATAGCAGACCATGTCGATTAGTATTCTGGTTAGAAATATCAGTTGAAAACCACATTCTACCAGTTTTGCTCATGCTGAACAGAATCTTCACTGAATTAGGATGGCAGAACTTAGCCTTAAATTATGTGAATCTTGAAGAGGGTTTTTCATAGTGAAAACTAGCCATCATTATATTTAAATCCATTTTCATTACATGTTTTTCTTAATTTTTCCATAAATGCGTTGACAGTTGATGGCATTGTGTTTAAATAAGGCTTTTCTCCCTTGGCCTATTTAATCCTGCAATGAAATTATAGTGTTGAATTTGTGACACCAATCATGTTGTGGCAGCAGGCTGTGAAATCATAAACCCAAGATTATGCCTTTACTTCAGGATCAGGTAGAAAGAGAAGTTGAATTGTGAGGGAAAACAAACTTAATCAGACATAAATCTTCAACAATATCAGCAGAAAAACTGAAAAATACACGCCAAATGAATTGATTTTGGTATAAATGTTCTCACTTTTGAATTTGTCATAGCACAAAAGTCAGTTTCTTGGACCTCTTTTTTAGTGAATTTCGTACTTGTGAATTATGTCGTTGATTTGGCCACAAACCAAACCAACTGCAGCCTGGATATGGCAAGTTTCTTCTAAAGCAGTGATACTCACACTGAGGTTGAGAGCTGCAAGTAACTCTTTAATATGTCTCTTGTGGCTCTTTGCAACACATAATATTACAACACTGCATGATTTAATTATTAACCAATCACAATGTTTTTACTATGTTAGCAACCAATTGTTGATAAAATAATGATACATTATTATTTGTATACATCATGTATAATGTATATAAAATAGTAAATGAAATAATGGATGCATACTGCTGTGGGTTTTTTTGGGGGGGAGGGTAATGTTGATCGCTAATTTAGCTGCTGTGCCACTGAGGTCACTGTTGCTGCTCTGAAGTGTTTCAAGCTTGAACTGGATGGTCACTCACTTTAGAGAGAAGACCCAGACTAGATGGCTGCTGCACACTGATGGAGGGAAGACATGCCGGGGCTTGAGTGAAACCGCTTTCTTTTTCCGGAGTAAAGGAAAGACCCAAACCGAACTGCAGCATAATCAGGCAGGCGCCTGGGGTCAATTGGAACTTGCAAGAAGCTATAGGCTGATTAGACACCTGCAGCCAATTAAGGCCTGTGGTGCCGCTTTAAAAGGGCTCCTCCCAGGCAAGGAAGGAGGGAGGAAAAGAGTGAAGGACAGGAAGGAGGAATTGCTGTGTGCAGGAGCTGTGTGGGTGTGACCGGGAAGAAACTATTTCCAGCCTGTTTGCATCTCGACACTGGAGGTTCCCAGGCAGGGGCACTTAGCATCCTCTTCACATGTTGCTCCCTGCCCTAGGTCCCATGCGCAGGGAGTGCAGGCCCACTCCTTCCCCCAGGCACCATCCCCATGCCGAGCCACCTCTCTGGCCTAGTTGAGCCAGGTTACCTGGGACCTGGTGCTCAATGCACCCCTCAGGGTGCATGCTGAAGCCAGAGGACAGGAAGTGGCTGGGTTAAGTCACTGGTCAGCAGCAGCTTGGAGGTGTTAGCTGCCTTTCTACACTCTGCGAACAGGAAGGGACAAGCTGCTTGCAGCCACAGTGGAGCAGCGGTGAGGGGCAGAAGGGAAAAAACAGTCCAGGTCACCCCTATCCCTATCCTCACCCCACCCCCTTTCAGCTAGGTCCCTTCCCTTCCCTGTCACATAGTGCTGAAAGGCTGCTACTTGCCACATTCAAGTCAGAACCCTGACAGAAATCTTAGGCAGGAGGCCTGTGCATCTGTGTGCCCCCCACATGTTGCCTTGAGAAGACGTGGTGTCTAGTACCAGGAGAGACACGTCCATCCTGGGGGCCCAGCCAGGCCTGGAGGGTGGAGAGCACTGGATAGGGAGGGCTGGGTCAGGTTGGTCAGTTACCCCATCCCTATGAAAGACAAGTATGGGAATGTGTGTGTATCACCTCCCCCTGTGCAAACCAATGACTCAATAATCCAGATAACAAAGAACCGGGATATTTCTGTGCACAAATAAAAAAATATGACACAAGACAAAAAATAGTACCCAACAGGTATCACTGGGTAGTGGTATTGATGGAATTGCTACTGGATGAAGTACCGTACTGTCAGTCACTTTTTAGACTGAAACTTTCATTCCAAAGGGATCACTGGGAGCCCATCAGTTGGTAGTGTCATCCTGTAGGTCAATAGATAGTAGCCAAAGAATTAGTGTTTTAGAAATTATTACAAAAGGTCTTCATTGCGACTGTAGAAAATTGTTTGGTGAGCACCCAGTGGAATACCGTGATCGCCATCGAGGTGGTATAAAACTCATCTCTAGTATGCATGCCCGTTTTTCAAAAGAAAGTGTTGATAAGATGTAAGTTGATACGGCTGATGACTTATTTCAAATTACTCCTTAGTGTTACAGTTTTCTTGATATTATGTCTATTGTACTGTGCACTAACCTCTGCATGAGTGAGGGGGAAAACACTCATTATACTGCCCTGTGGGTCAAAAGGCCAGAGCTGCATCAAGAAAACACAGAACAGAAAGAGAAAGTGGTGCATATGAGGGCATCCGAGGGTACCGAGGGAGTTGGCAAATGTCATCGAGGAGCCTTTAGCCATTATCTTTGAAAAGTCGTGGAGATCGGGAGAGATCCCGGATGATTGGAAAAAGGCAAATGTAGTGCCCATCTTTAAGAAAGGGAAGAAGGACAATCCAGGGATCTATAGGCCGGTCAGTCTTACCTCAGTCCCTGGAAAAACGTGCCTTTCATGAATCCATGCTGACTATTCCTGATCACCTTCCCTTCTTCCAAGTGCTTCAAAATGGGTTCCTTGAGGATCCCCTCCATTGTTACAGGCTGGGGACCAAATGGCTAAGTAGCAGTTCTGCAGAAAAGGACCTGGGGATTACAGTGGATGAGAAGCTGGATATGAGTCAACAGTGTGCCCTTGTAGCCAAGAAGGCTAATGGCATATTAGGTTGCATTAAGAGGAGCATTGCCAGTAGATCCAGAGATGTGATTATTCCTCTTTATTCGGCTCTGGTGAGGCCACGTCTTGAGTATTGTGTCCAGTTCTGGGCCCCCAATTACAGGAAGGATGTGGATGCATTGGAGAGGGTCCAGCGGAGGGCGACCAAAATGATTAGGGAGCTGGAGCATATGACCTACGAGGAAAGGCTGAGGGATTTGGGTCTATTTAGTCTGCAGAAGAGAAGAGTGAGGGGGGATTTGATAGCAGCCTTCAACTTTCTGAAGGGAGGTTCCAAAGAGGCTGGTGAAAGGCTGTTCACAGTAGTGATGGATGGCAGAACAAGGAACAGTGGTCTCAAGTTGCGGTGGGAGAGGTCCAGGTTGGATATTAGGAAAAACTATTTCACTAGGAGGGTGGTGAAGCACTGGAATGGGTTACCTAGGGAAGTAGTGGAGTCTCCATCCCTAGACGTGTTTAAGTCTCGGCTTGACAAAGCCCTGGCTGGGTTGATTTAATTGGTATTGGTCCTGCCTTGGGCAGGGGGCTGGACTTGATGGCCTTCTGAGGTCTCTTCCATCTCTATGATTCTATGATAACATAATGGTGTGGATTAAGGGTAAAGGGTCAATTTAGTATAGTCCCCCAAAATTAGGAGCACCAAAAGAGAAATGAGTGGGGAAATCTACTCAGCATATTAGTTGTCTGTATTTGAATGGAAGGAGTATGGGGAATAAACAGGAAGAATTAGAAGTATTAGTACACAAGTTAAATGATAACTTAATTGGCATTACAGAGACGTGTGGGATAACTCTCATGAGTGGAATATTGTTATATTGGGTATAGATTGTTCAGGAAGGACTGGGTAAAAAGGGAGGAAGTGTGCATTATACATCAAGAATATATATATACTTGTTCTGAGGGACAAAAAAAGGTGGGAGGTAGACCAGCTGGGAGACTGTAGGTAAAGGTGAAAGAGGTAAAAATTAGGAGTGAGTGAAAGAGGTAAAAATTAGGCAAAGTTCCTCTAATCTTTTCCATTTGTATAAGATTTTTTCATCAATCTGCAGAGTAATTTTTATGTGCAGTGATGTATGTGAGAACGTGCCCCACCAGTAGAAACAAAAAATCTAGCTGTGGAGACACTGCTAATCAGCTAGGTGGCATTTGAATCTCTCATGAGTGGCCACACAAGTGTACAGCTTGCAGCGAACAGTGAGTATAGCAGAGGCTCTATTATAGATCATTACATCAATGGGCGAAGCATTTCTGGAACAAATGATAGGCATGTCCAAAACACAAGACTTAATAGTAATGAGGAACTTTAATTATTCGGATGCTGGAAAACTAACATGGCAAAACACAGAATTTCCAATTCATTCTTGGTATTTATGAGAGACAACATTTTGTTCCAGAAAATGGAGAATATAACAAGCCATTTTGACTCTGACCAGGAGGAAGGCAATTGGGATGAAAGTGATCTTGAAATGATAGGTTTCATGATTCTAAGGAAAGGAAAGAGTTATATCAGTAGAATGAGGACAATAGACTTCAAAACCACAGACTTTAACACACTCCGACAACTGCAAGCTCATGTTCCATGGGAAGAAAATCTAAGGGGGGAAAGGACTGCAGAAGAGCTGGAAGTATCTCAAAGACAGGCTATTAAAGGAACACCTGCAAACTAATTTGGTATGAAAGAATAGTAAGAGGCTCCATCAGGACCCCTTTAATGACCTGAAAATCAAAAAAGGAATCATATAAAAAAGCAGGGACTTGGATAAATTGCTAACAAGAGTACAAAAGAATAGTACAAGCATGCAGGAAGAAAATTAGATGGGTTAATGCACAAAATGAGTAACCCTTAGAAAGGGACTTAAAAGGCAATGAAGAGGTTGTTTAAATAAATTAGGAGCAAGAGAAAAGTGAAGGAAAATGTAGTCCTGCATAGGAGGAAGTCAATAACTGATGGCATCAAGAAAGCTGAGCTATTTGCTTCATTCTTCACTGGAAAGGTTAATATTAACCTTGGTCAGATACTAAATATTAACAACAATCAGGAAGAAATGCAAGCAAAGTAGGGAGAGATGAGGTTAAACAATGTTTAGATAAGCTAGGTGTATATTGCAGTCAGCAAAGTCTAATGAAATTCATCCTGGTGTAGTTAAGGAACTAGCAGAAGCAATTTTGAAAATTTAATTATTAATTTTGAGAATTCTTGGAGGATGGGTGAGGTCCCAGAAGAATGGGACAAACATAGCTCCTATCTTTAAAAAGGGAACAAAGACAGCCCCTGGAATTATAGACCACTCAGCCTTACTTCAATACTGGGAAAGACACTGGAAACAATCAGTTTGTAAGTTGTTGGAGGACAATAAGATTATAAGGAAGAACAAGCTTATATTTGTCAAGAACAAATGTCAAAGCAACCCAAATTCCTTCTTTGACAGGTTTACAGGCCAAGTGATTGGGGGAAGCAGTAGATGTGCTATATCTTCATTTTAGTAAGGCTTTTGACACACTCCCACATGACAATCTCATAAGCAAACCAGAATACTGTGGTCGAAATGAAATTACTACAAAATGGGTGAATGATTGACTGAAAGACCATACTCACAGAGTAGTTATAGGTGGTTTGCTGTCAACCTGAAGAGGACTGTATCTAGTGGTGTTCCAGAAGGGTCAGTCCTGGGCCCAGAACAGGTCAATCTTTTCTTTAATGACTTAGACAGAGGAGTGGGGAATGAGCTTATAAATGGGCAGATGACACCAGTGTGGGTAAGGCTGCAAGCATTTTAGAGGACAGGCTTTGAATTCAAAATGACCTTGAAAAACTGGAGAAGTCAATAAAGATAAGTGCAAAGGATGTCACTTAGGAAGGAAAAATCAAATGCTCAAGTGCAGAATAACTGCGTAAGTAGTAGTACTGCTGGAGAGGATCTGGGAGTGACTGTGGTTCAAAAATGGAATGAGGATTGTGATGCAATTGCAAAAAAGGGCGAACATTCTTGGATATATTAACAGGAGTTAAAAGCCCTGGCAGATGAAGAAAGGTTACAAAAGGTGAACAAGTTTAGCCCTGAGAAAAGAAGACCAAAGGAGAACTTAGTAACAGTTTTTAAGGGTTACTATGCAAAGTTTTTTGTCCTTCCTTCAGGGTGGACGTGGAGAACAAGTAATGGGCTTAATCTTCAGCAAGGGAGATTTCACATGAAGGGAATTCATATCTCCAGAATACTTTTACTGTTGAGCAGGCATATACAAAGATGCACAAAACAGATAGGCTGCATCTAGACTGGCATGAATTTGCGCAAATGCTTTTAACGGAAAAGTTTTCCGTTAAAAGTATTTGCGCAAGAGAGCGTCTAGATTGGCACGGACGCTTTTGCGCAAAAGCACTTTTTGCGCAAAAGCGTCCGTGGCCAATCTAGACGCGCTTTTGCGCAAGAAAGCCCCGATCGCCATTTTAGCCATCGGGGCTTTTTTGCGCAAAACAAAACTGAGCTGTCTACACTGGCCCTTTTGCGCAAAAGCTTTTGCGCAAAAGGACTTTTGCCCGAACGGGAGCATCAAAGTATTTGCACAAGAAGCACTGATTTCTTACATTAGAACGTCAGTGCTCTTGCGCAAATTCAAGCGGCCAGTGTAGACAGCTGGCAAGTTTTTGCGCAAAAGCAGCTGCTTTTGCGGAAAAACTGGCCAGTCTAGACACAGCCATAGGGATGAGACAGTAAACTGTAAAGTTTAGCTCTATTTTGTTCGTTGGTTAATAAAATTAGTGGCTTACCCACATCTGCCTCTCCTTCTTCTGGAAGGAGGAGGATTTATCTTGGACATGTTTCCGGAGAGTTATTCATCTTGATGGGTAGAGATAGTGGGGAAACTTTTGTTATGGAAACTTTTTGTATGTGATTGTTTTGTATTCAGCTGTTTATATGTGAGGACAGAGCATAGGATTGTCATGATTTTTATAGATCAAAAGAACATGATTTTTAATTCACAATCTGCCAGGACAGAGAAAATATTTGAACATGCAAGAATGGCTTAAAGAAAAAAATTATGAATATTGTATATGAAAAGATTCATTATAATCTCAAATTATTCATTCAGTGGTCTATAAAAAACCATTAATAATTAGTCAAAATAATCTCTGCATAACTCATTTGATTTTCAGACAGAGTAAAATAGAGCTAAAATCTGTAGAACTTCACAGATGGGTTCAGTGTGTTCCTTGAAAAGACCTTGTTGTAATATCAAATACACCAGATACTAATGTTATTTTAAAAATAAATGAAGACATTCAGTGTATATAAAAAATGAATTTTGGTGGTGTTTTCATGTTGCTCTTTAATCCCTATTTAAGTATATGAGAAGCTAACGTCATTATTCAGACTGAGTCCATTCAGCCTGGTCATTTGAATTCAGAGTTTCTTTTTGATCCCGGGAAGAGCATAGACCGTTAGCTGCCACAAATTAGACACTGGGGTGCTTAATGGCATATAGTGGCCCTGCTCAGAGTAATAGCATCCTGAGGGAAACAGAGCGAGGGAAATGGTCTCACAGCTGGACACTGATCAATAATACATGGGACTGCTGCCTATCATACCTTTGATCAGATGCTTGTAACCAAACTCCTGCAGGGAACAGGGAAGGGAATAGTGTGATAATGTTATCCCCATTTCCTAGTCTCATGTGGCTAAATATCATCACTCCTATATGTAATGCAGCTCCAGCAGCTGTCTGGAATCTTTCAGGGTTAAGGTTTGTTCTCTGAAATGTTTAGCTATCCAATGGAAATACTGAGATAGCTTTGGACATTGCATAGGCAGCATCTTTCATCTTAGTTTTTCTTCGGTAGTTTGGAAGGATCTTTTATTTTGTTCCCTTTCAGATTACAACTAAAAAATAATACAGAGTTTCAAAATAAACTGTATCATTCTGACTTTGAAAATAATGCTTTAAGCCAAAACATTATTACAAATAAAGAAATAAAAGTATATTTATATGCAAAATACTATTCATGCCAACAGTTTGCTTTTTTACCCATTTCAATCTTAAGATAGTTTTATGAACTAAAATCATTTAAATGGCATTCCCTGAAAGCTGTTAAGATTTTTTAAATTACATTTTCTGCTTTTTCAAGTAGATCAGTAGAATAATGTAGCTATTAAATCCACAGTTTTGAAACAGATTAGTTATTTTTCCTTCATATGCTAGGCATTGCAAGCTAGCAGAATAGCATATGGGTTAGAATAGGTTAGAATTGCTGCATACAGATTATGTTTTTAGACAACTCTTCTTGTCTTTATAATCTGTAGGTTATTGATACAGACATTTCAGAATTTGATAAGAATAAAGTACTACTTGAAATCGGGTGTACATTTTTAATTATTACAATAATTAACTGTTAGAACAATTCATCAGGGCTCATGGTGAATTCTCCATCACTGACAATTTATAAATCAAGGTTATATGTTTTTCTAAAAGATCTTCTCTAGGAATTATTTTGGGGTAAATTCTTTGGCTTCTGTTGTAAAGGAGGTCATACTAGATAATCACAGTGCTTTCCTCTGGCCTGAGAATCTATGGGTGTGTCTACACAGCTACGTAAATTATGTATCTTATCTCGAATCTATTTCGAAATAGCTTATTTTGAAATTTGGCGCATCTACACAGCTCCAAATTTCGAAATAACACACTATTTCGAGCCATCCCTTAACCCTTATGCAACGAGGTTTACCAGGATGGTGAAATAGCACGCCCGTTATTTCAAAAAATATGATAAAGATAAGGCACGACTGAGAGGAAGACCAGTGATTTATCAGATTGTGATGCCTGAAGGAGTTCTTACAGAATTTCTGTGGCTGAAACCCAGTGGGAAGTCTCATCTTCACAATTGCTTAGAAGCCTGAAAAGCCTCTCATCAATGAGTGAAAAATTTCCCCTGCTGGCTGAGAAATTGTTACCAACTTGTGATTTTACTGCAAGTCTTGTGGTGTTTGTTATCTTCCTTAAAGCTCCTGGATTCCAGTGATTATATGAGAATCTCAATTTTGAAAGTTAAAGCAACTTTTGAGCCCTTAGAGCTACACCAAAAAGCTTGAAACATAAACTGGAAATACTGAAACACCAAAATACAAATGAGAAACCTGAAAAAAAAATTAAGTCTCTCGTGGTCTTTTTAGGAATTGGTCATGATATTTGAATAGTTAAAGCTGCTGCTGATGATGATGAAAGAATTGTTTGCACTAATCATATCATTTACAAATATTGTAAATAGTTTTTTTATATTTTTATAGTTTTTATATGTACAAATATATTTGCTTTGTTTTCACATTAAGGAAAATGTATGTATGTTCATTATTCTAATGAAAATAGCCTGTTAAAATGTTACGTTCTCATTTTCAGGGTGAATATTTTCTTCCTGATTAACCTTTGGTTCCTTTTCCTTTCTAGTTACACCAGCAGAGTTGTTTCCAATGGACTGAAGGCACAAATTAACAACCCAGAATTAAAAGTCAAAGGATTAGACCCTCTCATCAGCCATTTAATTGACAAACTTCATCATTTTAACCAGGTAAGCAAGTCTTCACAATTAAAAGCTTTTCCATATTGGGTCTTAGAAGGAGTCTGAAGGTTAAAAAGCTGAGGTATATCATATGCTATTCGGAAGCACAGAACCAAAGAACACTTTTATTTATCACCTTATTATCTGGAAAAGTAATTCTTCTGCTCTATTCTGCATTGATTAGTCCTCAGCTGGAGTTCTGTGTCCATTTCTGGACCCCACATTTCAGGAAAGATGTGGATTAATTGGAGGAAGTCCAGAGAAGAGCAACAAAAATGATTACAAATCTAGGAAACAAGATCTATGAGGGAAGAGTGAAAAAACTGGGTTTGTTTAGTCTGGAAAGAGAAGACTGAGAGGGGACAGTTTTCAAGTATCTAAAAGTTTATTACAAAGAGAAGGGTGAAAAATTATTCTCCTGAACCTGTGAGGATAGGACAAGAAGAAATTGGTTTAAATTGCAGCAAGGGAGATTTAGATTGGACGTTAAGAAAAGCTTTCTAATTGTCATGGTTTGGTCCTACCATGAATGCCGGGGACTGGATTTGATGACCTCTTCCTTCCAGTTCTATTATTCCACAATTTTATGACTGCAGCGAGATGGTGGCTAATTGGACCAGAAACTACTCTTGTGCCTTAGGAGCTGGTCTAATGTATGGGAAACCCCACAGTTGTCAATGGGGGTGTGTCTAAACTACATGGCTCCGTCGACGGAGCCATGTAGATTAGTCAGGACGGCAAAGGGAAATGAAGCCGCAATTTAAATAATCACAGCTTCATTTAAATCAAAATGGCCACCGTGCTGTGCCGATCAGCTGATTGTAGGTTCAGCGCGGCAGTCTAGACGGGGATCTGCCAACCCCAGAACCCTTCGTCGGCAGATCCTTTATGCCTCGTGAAACGAGGCTTACAGGATCTGCTGACGAAAGGTTCTGGGGTCGGCAGATCCCCATCTAGACTGCCGCGCTGAGCCGACAATCAGCTGATCAGCACAGCGCGGTGGCCATTTTGATTTAAATGAAGCCGCGATTATTTAAATCGCGGCTTCATTTCCCTTTGCCGAGTAAACTAATCTACATGGCTCCGTCAACGGAGCCATGTAGTTTAGACATACCCTGGGTTACTAAGCAACCAAGATCCTTTGGAGGGCTGAGGGCTGTGGAGATGCCTCCATATCTGTAGTCCTGTTCATTACACAGGGGCTTATGACAAGTGTGAAGCTGGCTATGCCACTCTATGATGTCCTTATGTTGGTGGAATTTTCCTCCAGCCTGGAGCAGAGTTGTTTGCTGCTAGAATGGCTCCCCACATCTGTGGTGACTGATTTCTATAGAATACCAGATCAGTATAAAGTTTGACTAGATAAGTTAACCGCATACTCAACTTTCAAAAGGTCTCCTTACCTGAGCATCATTGCTAACCTGCTCGGCCATGAAAGGAAAGATGGTCTGCCAACAGGTTTACCAGAAACATGATTAACTCAGTCTGCCCTCACTCTCCATTAGCTGTGCTTGCTGTCTATCTGAACTGCTCAGTTTCAGGGCTGAATTCATCATGGGTCTATTGTACAATTGCTTCAACATAACTCTTTGCAAGCTGCAAAAATATCATTAGTCCAAATTAGCTAGAGCTAACAGATTTAACAGCAATTGGTTTTCATTTAAATTAGGCAGATTTTCTTGTCCAGTTGAAAGAATGTTTATAGCCATGGTTGTGCAATCCAGACCGGGACTCCCCCATGGGTCAGGGAGCCTGGGATGGGGGATGTCCATTACCGGCCCCCAAATCCCACCCCTTCACAACATTGCCCTGTCCTCTCCCCCATCACACCCCGTCCCACAAGCATGCAGCTTTGGGGATCAGTGGGGGGCTTGGTATCTCACAGCAATTCCTCCATTCCTCATGGTAATCCCCACAGCCATGTGCTCAGGAGATGGGGGGTGGGAAGTGAGGGTAGATGGTGGGAAAAGGTGAGGATTGGGGGCTGGTAACAGACAGCCACCCCCTCTGGCCCACTGGAAGTCCTGGGCTGGATTATGCAATCACTTAGGCTGGGACTGGCCCACGGGCCAGGAGTTTGAGACCCCTGGTTTATAGATTTTTTCTTCAGAATCTGCAATGTTTATACATGAACTCATCCCTAATTATTCAACATAAATGAAGGGCCATAACATGAGGCAGAAAACAGGCAATGTATAAGCAATGATTATTGGGCCTAACCTCATCTGCTCTTGAAGGTATGGAGGCAAAAATGATCTGCCCCAGAAAATGAGCTAGGTGAATTATTTTCTTCTGGGGTGTGAGAGGCAACGAGGAACTGAGTAGCTATGACTCTGTGTCACAAGTTGATCCAGGAAAAGCGCAGCTTTGTACTTTTCCTCACCCAGGACTTGTAACAAATCCACAATGTAGCCATCAGTTGGGACTGCTATTAAATTTAAATTAAATTTAAGCTGTTTTTAAGATTTCTCTAAGCTTAAGATTTAGGGATTCTTTGTATCATGCTGTTTGATTTAACTTGCCATTGGGATTTACAACTTGCAGTAGCAAGTGGTATTAAAACTGCTGTGAAGTAAGTATCATTGAGCCAGATTGAGTAAAGTGATGATTCATTATTTATCAGCCTTTGCATGTTATCAAATAGCATTAATTTACTTTATAAATAGTAATTATAATTGATCTGTGTAATTGTCTTCTATAAACTCTGGCAATCAAATGTAATTAGAAATAGATTGTTTGAGTATCTGTGTTTAACCACAATGCTGGTACATCAGCTCTGACCCTAGCAGGCTGTGAGGAAACACCAGCCATGCTCTAGCTTGCAGCAGCCACGGTGATTACCTGCAGCAGCACGGTGACTTACATTGCCTGTCCAGGATTTCTCCCCCAACACCTCTCCCAAAGAAAAAACCCAACAGATGCTCTGCACTCTCCAGCCCTTTCTGGACAGCCCAGATCAGTGGCCAGTGGTTCCCAACCTTTTTGAGCATACACAACCCTTTTCAATCTATTAAAATGTCATAGACTCACACCCCCCCCAAACAATCCATTTTTGCTAGCCCAACTAAACCCTTCCTTCCACTCTAAGGGTATGTCTGCACTACAGTGTTATTTTGAAATAGCTTATTTTGAAATAACGCGTCTATACACAAAATGTATTTTGAAATAGCTTTTTGCTATTTTGAAATAGCATGTCCACACTGAGTGGATTCTGAATTGCATTTAAGGCTGGCCGGAACCAGTTCCAGCAGAGCACCAGATCAGGACTTACTGTGTGGGGCTGCTGCCCGAGGCTATCTGAGGTCTGTGCTTAAAGGGACCCCCCCCGGAGAGCCAGTTCTCAGGTTTCCCTGCTTGCTTGTCTACCTCGATGAGGGACAACAAAGCATTTTGTCTCTGCGTGCTCTGGTTGCCCTCACTCGGGACACCACAGCACACTGCAACATGGAGCCAGAGCCACCCCTGGGCACTCTGGTGCTTCTCTTGGATGCATTGCTGCAAGCCTGGCTGCACTTTCTGCAGGCTGCCATCCGGGAGGTCCATCGGGGGGCTGTCAGTATCCAGGAGGCGCTGTGGGAGAGCTTCCACCCTGAGGAGCACTGAGAGCCTCCCTGGTCTGTCCCACTGGGGGCTTGTGCCTCATTCCTCCCTCAAGTCCTTCCACTTACCCCGCCCTAACCCCCCCCCCCCCCGATGTCAAATAAAATACATATATTTTCATGAACACAAACTCTCTTTATTTAACAAAACTGGGGGTGGGGGAATGAAACTGGTGAGACTGGGGAAAGAAGGCGGGAAAGGGGAGGAGAGAGGGGAGGGGGAAACCTGGGAGGAGGGAGCTGCAAGGGGGAAACAAGGGGAAGAAGGGGGAGGGGAAACTCAGGGCTCAGGGTTGGGGGTCTCGCCGGACCAACTTGATTTTCATGCAAACCTGCTCCTGCGTTCGCGTGTGACCTTTGGTGTTCGGGCTGGCAGCTATCCTGCCATAGACGGCCATGTTCCTCTGTCTAGTGCGGAGATCATGGACGTTGGGGAAATCCCCCCGAAACCTGAATAAGGTCCATGATCTCCAGCCTGGACCAGGAAGGCGCCCGCCTTCTCCGAGCCCTGGCAGGCTCCTGGGAGCTGGCAGACTGCTCCTGGGGAGCAGTGGAGGGCTGGCTGCCAGTGGCTTGCTGGCTTGTGTTTTGGGGCCACTGTGTCAGGGCCAGTGACTGTTGGCTGTGGGCTGGCAGGCTTGGAGCTGGCACAGGCACTGTGGCCAGAGTCTACCCCTTTAAGGGTTCTGGGGAGTGGGGAGGGAGAGGAGTGTTCTTGGTTGAGGCCGGAGTGGCCACCAGGGCACCCTGGGAAGGCTGGAGGCCCCCATTTCGAAATAAGTGTCTACACAGCACTTACTTCGAAATAGCTATTTCGAATTTGGCGTTATTCCTCGTAGAATGAGGTTTACCAAATTCAAAATAAGTGCTCCGCTATTTTGAATTTATTTCGAAATAGAGGTTAGGCTGTGTAGACTCTAGTAAAATTATTTCGAAATAAGGGCTGTTATTTCGGAATAACTTTGCTGTGTAGACATACCCTAATAGCTTTTGAACAGTTAGAGAGGGGCGACATATTCAAAAGGGAATAAAATGGTAAAAAGTGACTGATGCATTTATAAGCCAACTCCAGAGGACAGTCGCAGGTTGTCAGCTTCAGCATGGGCTGAGGGACATGCCAACTGCAAGGCACAGAGCTTCTCAGCTCCCATTGGCTGCTGTTTGCCTGCGCTACTTCCTCAGCTCCTATCCCCTCTGTCCCCTGCCCATCCACAGAGCAAGGGAAGTCTCATGGCCAAAGGGAGCTCTAGCTGCCAGCTCCTCAAGGGTGAAATTTTGGGAGGATAGGGGACAAGGGCGGAACTTCAGGAGCGTGAGGGGGGGCAGCAGCCATGCACAGCGGGACACGGCTTGCTTTTGATCCCGTTCACCGGACACTAAGGTAGCAAGGGGAAAGTTCTTACATCCCATGCATGCCTCTCACACACCAGCCAGGTGTGCAAGGCATTCAGAGTATGCAAGCACTTTCCCCATGCTCCGTTAGCTTCCAGAGAACGGGATCAAAAGCAAGCTGCGTACCAGCACGCATAGCTGCTGCACCGCCACATGCTCCAGGACCGGGAGGAAGAAGAAAAGGAAAAGAAAAGTAAGGATCAGGCCCTTACTTTTAAAAACTTTCCGTGGCCCCTATACACTGCCCTCGTGAACCCCCAGGGGTCCACGAACCGCAGGTTGGGAACCACTGCTGTAAGCTATGCACTTTGACGACCACCCAGGAGAGATTCAAATGACACCCAGATGATTAGCAGAGTGCCCATAGCCAGCAGTGTGTGTTTTTACTGGTGGTGCACATCCACACATACCTCAGTGCACATAACAAAATTTGTTCTGCACATGGATGAAAAAAATTAGTGGGATCATTGGTCCCAATATATTAGGTCTATTGCCTCTTTAAAGAGATCAACATAGACTCATATGACTGAAAGGAACCTGGAAAGATCATTTAATCCAATCCCCCACACTCATGGCAGGACAACACACCATCTAGACCATCCCTTACAAGTATTTGTCTAACCTGCTCTGAAAAATCGCCGATGATGGAGATTCTACAACCTCCCTAGGCAAATTATTCCAGTGATTAACCACCCTGATAGTTAGGAAGTTTTTCCTAATGCTCAACCTAAACCTCCCGTGCTGCAATTAAGGCCCACTGCGTTTTGTCCTATCCTCAGAGGGTAAGGAGAATAATTCTTCCCCCCCTCCACCACTACTCCTTGTAATAATCTTTTATGCACTTAAAAATAGTTATCATGTAACCTCTCCATCTTTTCTTCCCCAGACTAAACAAACCCAGTTTTTTCACTCCTCTGTCATAGGTCATATTTCCTAGATCTTTAATCATTTTTGTTGCTCTTCTATGGATTTTCTCCAATTTGTCCACATCTTTTCTGAAAAGTATCTCCCAGAACTGGACACAATACTCCAGCAGAGGCCTAACCAGCAGAGAGTTGAGCAGAAGAATCACTTCTCTTGTCTTACTCACAACACTCCTGTTAATACATCCCAAGAACAATGTCTGCTTTTTTTTTTGCAACAGTGTTACATTGTGCTTTCATAATTTAGCTTGTGATTCACTATGACCCCCAGATTCCTTTCCACAGTATTCCTAACTTGGCAGTCATTTCCTTTTTTGTATGTGTGCAATTGGTTGTTCTTTTCTAAGTGGAGTACTTTGCATTTGTCCTTCTTGAACTTGATCCTATTTATTTCAGACCATTTCTCCAGTTTTACCAGATCATTTTGAATTTTAATCCCCTAAAGCATTTGCAGCCCCTCCTGGATTGGTATTGTCTGCAGAGAAGTGTGCTATCTATACCATTATCTAAATCACTGATGAAGATACTGAACAGAACCAGTCCCAGGACTTCTCCCTGCAAAACTCCTTTTGATAAGCCCTTTCAGCTTGATTGTGAACCACTGATCTGTACCCAACCAGTTATGTATCACCTTCCAGTAGTTCCATCTGGGCTCTATTTCTATTGTTCTTATATGAGAAAGTTATACAAGACAGTATCAAAACTCTTACAAAATTCAAGATAAACTGAGTTAGTTTGACAGATATTTCTTGGCAAATCCATTCTGATTGTCATTTATCATCTAGATCAGATGGCAATGCTTCTACTAATACACCCCAGTAATTTGCCCCAGAGGAGTGTCTGAGTTAGTATGTAACAGGAAAAAAAAAAACAAATAGACTATTAGCACCTTAAAGACTAACAAAACATGAAGGTGGTATCATGAGCATTCGTGGGCACAGCCCACCTCTTCAGATGACAGGAGTGTTAGAAGTCCAGATCCACCTTCTTGGCTACAAGGGCACACTGTTGACTCATATCCAACTTCTCATCCACTGTAATCCCTAGGTCCTTTTCTGCCAAACTGCTCCTTAGCCAGTTGGTTCCCAGCTTGTAACAATTCTTGGGATTCTTCCGTCCCAAGTGCAGGACTCTGCATTTGTCCCTGTTGAACCTCATCAGATTTCTTCGGTCCAAGCCTCCTTTGTGTAGGTCACTCTGGATCCTATCCCTACCAACCAACGTATCTATCTCTCCCCCTAGCTTAGTGTCATCTGCAAACTTGCTGAGGGTGCAATCCATCCCCTCATCCAAGTAATTAATAAAGATGTTGAACAAAACGTCTCCACTGAAGTCCGTTGTCTTTAGGTGGAATCAGAATTTCACCCCTAGTGTTTTTGAATACCAGGCCTGCTGATGGCAGGGCGGGGGGCCAGGGGACAGTTCACCTGGAACCCAGCAATGCAAAGGGGCACGGGGTTCCCAGCTGCTGCTGCTTCTATTGTGGCAGCAATGGCAGCTGGAGTCCTGGGCCCTTTACATCACTGCCAAAGCACCGCGCAGCACGCTCTGTGCACTCTGAGGCCTGTGGGCATGCACGCTGAGCTCGAGGTGGCACAGAGGGCTAGCTGTCCCCTGCCCTGCCCCACAGGATTGTGGAGGCCCCCCCCCCTTGCCCAAAGGCCTGGAGGGGATGTTGGCTCCCCTGTTGGACACCAAATAGATTTGCAAACAAAACTGGCTCACAAATGCATCTCAGAGCCAAAATGTACTGCGTTTTGATCTGTTGGTACCATTGGGCACATTTGCATGACTGTCATAATAATACTCGGTTATACCAGCAGCCTCGCATATCAACAGAATTATTAACTGAGTTTCAATTACGGAATCCTTGTTACTCTTGATAATGCACAAGCATCATAGCATATGAAATCCCAGGTTGATTTTGAAGCACTAGCAGTGAGACATAATATATTTTCCATCCTTCTGCAAACAAAACTGATGTGATCTGGCATTCACTGAGAGATGATAAACAAGAAATCCCACACTACTTCTTTTTACAGGCACTTTTCAGCACATAGCCATGCTGAGGTATTTTATTGTATTTTTTTCATTATAACACATTTTCCAAATTCAAACATGACAGACTTTGAGACTGGGGTTAGAAATCCTAAAGGATCAATTACATTGGAAAGCTGATGAGAATGTTAGGAAACTGACAAAGCATTTACTGTATCTGTTCTCTAAAATTATATGCTCGCATGTTTAACTTTCCACTCTTTTGGTTACACTTGTCCTCTGTAATAAAACATAACCTAAGTCCTCGGAGATTTCTGAGACTACAAAGATTGGAAGTATTGCCAGGAAGATGTGAATATTCAGAAGTCTGGTCCTAATTCAGCAAAGCAATGGGACTTAGATGCACAGGTTACCCGGTTCACATAGAAATCCCTAAAGCTAAAATTCCTTGCAGGACTGCAAATGAGTCAATTTCAGCAAACTTTAAAATAATGGCAATGAAATATTTGTTAGAAGTAGTGTGAGCAAGCAAATTCAGAATAGATTAAACCTAGTTAAGAAGCACAGGACAATTCAGTAAAACAGGTTACCTAGTGCTTATGTGAAATGTAGGTACATACAGATGTAACATCTTCCAGCTCATATAAAATTGACCACCTCATCTGGGACTTTTTCTGTTGCATATAAGTATAGAAATGCATGGCAGGCTGAAGGTTGTGCCATTTACTCCCATAGAAACTAAGGATGACATAACAAACCTCAAAAAACAACAAATAGTTTAGTAGCACTTTAAAGACTAACAACACATGTAGAGCTTTTGTGGGCAAAACCCTTTTCTTCATCAGTTTCAGATCCAAATATAAACTATAAAGGAAATGCTACACAGAAACGATATTAATGCAAATAGTGGTAGTTTTGTAAATGCTAGCAGGCAATGTACTTTGCCAGGGAGAACTAAAGACACACTTAATGAAATTTAGCACCTGTTCTTTAAAGTTCTCACAACATCAGGAAGCTTGAGAGAGATTGTGACTTTTTTGTTTGTTCTTTCTATGCTCATTTCCACTACTCCCACAGGGGGTTATGATGGCTGATCTCTCACTCCAGATAACGCAATAGGTAGATTTCCAGATTACTTAGTCAAATTTGCATGGTAGTTTCCCTCTCCTTCTCCTCCTCCTCTCCTTCTTGTATTTTGTTTTTACAGTGTGCATCTTAATTTACCTAGGCCGCTTCTTTCCCACCATGCTGGGAGTCAGACTCCTCTTTGTTTATGGGATAGAAACTAAATGCCGCTAGGCCTGAAATAATCTGTGACCTTTTAACTAACCCACTTGAAATGAAGAGATTCATCTCAACTCTTCACATAGTCCAGCCCCTGTAGGGTACATCTACACAGCAGTGTTATTTCAGAATAACACCAGTTATTCCAAAATAATATAATCCAAGTCGAAACTACCAGCAGTTATTTCGACAGAATGTCAAAATAATGTCGAGCTGGAGGTCTTCTTACTTTGACTCCTGTAACCTTCTTTTTACAAGAAGTAAGGGAAGTTGGACGAAGAGTGCTCTACCTTGGACTTGCTGCTGTGTAGAGAGCATGTGATGGGGCATCTGCCCCGCATTGGCCCTTTAAGGGGTTAAAATCCAGACCCAGATGAGGGCTGGAGCCATGGAGGCAAGCAGCTGCAACAGATAGCAGCTTTGGGCTGTATAAATAAAGGCTCCAGGCGGGAAGAAGGGAGAGACTCACTCTTGCTCTGTCTGGGGAGCAGGAGGTACCTAGCTGCCAGGGAAGCTAGAGGCTTCTGGACTTAGAGGAAGGCAGAGCTTGGGAAGCTCTGGCAAGGCAAGCTCCCAGGCTGCAGGGCCTGAAGCAGGGCCTCAGGATACTAGGGCTGTGGGGAGGCAGTCAGGGTAGGCAAAAGCAGCAGGTCCATAATCTCCCTTGCCAATGATGAGTGGCCATTTCAGACTGCAGTTTGCCCCTGAGGTAAGGGGCTAGATGAAGACTGGCAGTGGGTCACTAAGGCAAGGTGGGCATAGGGGGATTGAGGGACCCAAGAAGGGGAGGACTCCAGAGTATGGGGGCACTACAGCAGGACAGTACCCCGGTAGGAGGGCGCCACAGTTGGGGTGAGACCTGGGCTTTGACAGAGAGTGGTGCAGAATAACAGTAACAGCGGGTGAGACACCAGCCAGAAGGGGGTGCTCCAGCACCAAAAATGCTAATTCCTTGAGTGAGCCAGTAAGAGGTGCCTTGATGGTGAGTCCACCATGTTACACAGCACCAAAAGCCAAAATAAGCTATTTCAACTTAAGCTGCGCAATTGATGTAGCTGAAGTTGCATAGCTTATTCCGACTTTAGCCCTGCTGTGTAGACATACTCTTAGAGACAAAGACAAAGCTTAATTTCCAATCCCCAGGCTACCAGATTTCTTAAGAAATATACACGTACAAATGTAATTAATATTTCATAGCACATGCTAGAGGAATCAGATCTTATCATGTCTGTCATAGAAAAGATACCACCAATGGTTTGACTCCAGTTTAAAAAAAGGTTAGCTGTAATCTAGCCCACTTTAGTTTCTTTGTGAAACCAGGCACATTTGTGTCATATACAGTTTTCAGTGAGGCATCTTTGTTTTCATTGCTTTTGGCTTATCTAATGTATTTTTACATTGACCTGTCAATCAAAGCTAAGACAAAGTGCCCTGCATTTTGTTGCTGGACACTTTTGACTGCCCTAAAGGAATTTGTTTAAACACTCTTTCTCTGTATAACAGTGCTGCCTTGAAGTGGCAGACTGTATGCTAAGTGGTGGCATGTCAGTGGAAAATCCTGTCGCTCTATGAGCAGTAATGCCTGTAGATTTCAGATGAGAATACTCACTGATTAGCTATGAGTTTTACTAAGGATCTTATGTCTCACTCCAGTGCTCCAATTGGACAAGAAAATAAAACCATGGGAAACTTGGAGCATTCATTAGATAGGGACCACACAATGCAGTCGTGTCCCTTTCTCCAGGCATTGTAAGTGGCTGCTGCCCTGGGAAGAGGACAATTTGGAGCATCTGTTTTTATAATTTATGAATTATGTTTAGACTCCAAGGGCTTAAAATTAGACCCAAACAAATTATAGAAACTGATTTTTAATCCAGATTTCCCTCAGAGACAAAAAATGAAAAAATGGGACAAACAAAACCATTCTCAACACTGTTTTTGTATGAAATGTTGATTCAGAAACATTTTCTAATCAAAATATTGATTCAGAAGGACATTTTCTAAATAAAATGTTAATTTGAAATGTCATTTTGAATCCACATTTCCTTTTGAAATGAAACAGTTCATTTAGAACCCAAGTGTTGACATACCCCAGCTGGGATTTTTCCATACCCTCAGGTAGGATACACATGGGCTACCGATGGGAACCCAGCCAATGGTAGGAAACAGTGCTATTGGGGTCCAGTAGTGAGGGACTATGGCGAGGGTTAGATCCTCAGGAATGAGGAACTAGCCCCAAACCTGCTGCAGATCTCTGCCTTCCATAAGAACTGGTGGTCCAGACCGTTGTTCCCTGCTACATGTTTAGCTCTCCTCAGAGGTAGAGCAGCAGCCAACCATGAGTTGCATTCCTCCTTTAGCGAGTCCTCCTTTTCACGTCTTTTCATGTCAGAAGGAGTGTTTTTATGTTCTGACAGGTGAGCCCGTGTCCAATTGTTTATCATTTTGATGTCTATATTTGTGATTCCTGCCACTGTAAGTCTCCCCTGACCCTTATATCTACTTTACACAATTGAGCTATGCTGTATGACAGTGACCTGTCTTGATTTTATCATTAATGAATTTCAACAAAAAGTGTTATCTGTGAACCTCCTGTCCTGGAGGCGCTGAATGCAGTCACTAGTAATATAGAAAGCCAGCAGCTTTGTTCAGCAAAAATACCTGGTCTCCTTTGAAATGAGGAAAAAATGATTGCATAGTTTTAGAAATACACTGTTGCAGACTGTCACTCTAATTTCCGAAGAAGGGCTGGTCTGCTCCATAGCTGATATTTCAGTGGGATATACAGGACCCAGTTTACCCATGCTGAAAGTGATTGGGTTTCTTTCCACTGGCTCATTAGGACTTGGATTGATTCATAATTATGTTTTGGAAAAGCTGACAGCTTGACACCAGTCACAGGTTTCCATGTAACTCTCTGGAGATGTAACATTAGGAGGTTTCCGTGATAGTCACGTGTGCACCCCTTTTGCTGATGTTGTATTTGAGGGGCCCACCACCATGGTATCTAGGGGCCTCACAAGTTTTAAGTTCAGACAATCAGCACCTATCTAACAGAGATCATCCTGCCAGCTGCTTTACAAGTCAAGTAGGAAACCAGAAGTTAATCAATTGGGAAGACCTGTACAATGGAGGTGCTACTTGCAGAGTCATTAATAGTGCCTCAGTTTGAACTTAGTTATAGTCCAACAGACAGAAAATTCTAGATATTAACTCCTTTATCACTGGAGGGAAATTCCAATCGTGTTCATTCTCATGCTTTTTTTTTTTTTTTTTTTTTTTTTTTTGCTAGTCCATAAAAAAAGTAGGGAAGGTTGTTCCTTTCTTTAATGCATATAGAATTGAGTTTTGATGGTTATTTCCTTGAGTAATTTAATTGTTGATGCTGAAGAAAGGCAGCCTACGTACTCATCATTTGTGTAGTGACTTGAGCCAAATTAGGAAAAACTAATATTTCCATCTATAGCTGAGCCAGAACATTTCAGATGTGTGAAAAACAAATGTTAGTAATGCCTCACCCTCTTAAAGAGACCAAGTCTGCCGTGGGATGTGCATGTGTGGCACTAGTCAACAGTAATTAGCTGAATCTGAGCTGGTGTTAGTTGGCATTGCCCCAGTGAAATGAATTGTGTATCTTGTTGCATGATGAGCCAAAGTGGGGATGGAGGGACAGGTTTCAGAATGGATCTAATTTGTTGCAACACCAGAAGCTCAGGAACACAAAAAAGCCTGGGCTGGTATCTCTGGAGCTCTAGGACTCATATGTAACACAGTATGGTTACTCATGATTGCGTTCCTATAAATCTGCCTGCCACTTCATTTACAGACAGTGAAACAGATCTGGCCTGCGGAGAGCTCTGCACAGACATTGTAGAGCAGATTTTGTCATACCAAAGTCATTTGTATTAAAACAGACATGTTAAGAAAAGGTTAGAATGAGTTATTGAGTTAAGCAAAACATGTGATTAGGGGCATTTCTTTTAGGGACTCATAAACCTCCATTTGGGAGCTCAGAATTAAGTTAGCAGCAATTCACATTGACCATGCAATTTTTAATCTTCTACCACATCTATTCTTACGGTAACCACATTGTGTAAAGAAGCAGCATTCACTGTCTCATGGGTGCTTAGACTTGTGAGCCATTTTGAGTAGAATATGTAGAGCCGGTGCTGGCTTTTCCCTTTCCTTTGATACTTCAGCTGTCCAGCTCCTTCAGCAGCATGCTATGCCCTGCCTCCTAAAGGGGGC
Organism: Pelochelys cantorii; assembly: GCA_032595735.1. Taxonomy (NCBI): domain Eukaryota; kingdom Metazoa; phylum Chordata; order Testudines; family Trionychidae; genus Pelochelys; species Pelochelys cantorii. The sequence goes on from CM064335.1 coordinate 47,203,885, forward strand.
CCAGAAGTAAAGACTTAACCTTTCTGAGGCGATGAAAGGAATGTATCTCTGCCCCAACTTATTACCATCTTGGTGCTGATGCGCTCTCAGAGCAGATGTGTGCGTTTGCCTCCTGTTTTTCATTCAAAAATGCTTTATGCAATTGCATTTCTGCTTGAGAGCTTTGGTCCTTTCGACAAAAGGATGCAATTTGCTACTATGCAAGAATGGGCAGAGGCAGGAGCCAAGAGGGAGTCAACTGCTGTAGGATGAGTGAGAGATGGAGACCAGAGCTTGCCCTGTACCTTCAATGGGGGGAAGGAAACTTGTGGGGAACCTGACTGTGGGTATAAAAAGATAGCTGACTCATTGTGTCACGGGGAATGGGCTGTTTGAGGAGGAAAAGCTAAGGAAAATCTTCATTCACTAAGGCCAGCATGTGATAGTTGGCCTACAATACTATTACCCCATAAGAGGTCCTTTGTGATGTAAGGGTAAGGGGCGTCGAACTGGGCTTGTCCAAGGACGTCACTGTCCTTGACCAGAAGTACATGAAGCAAAAAAGAGGGAATATATTTGACAGAATATATTTGTTAATTTATTCTTAATTGTAATTAATTACTTTTACATTAATTTTTAATATGTAGAGTTATAATTTACATATGGACATGCGGAGGGTTATTGTAAGTTATAAAATATTTAATTATTTTTCTTTTATGGTTGAAATCATTACATTAGCCAAGAAGAATGCTCTCCTCGGTATTTAACAGTGTTCTGGGACTTGTTGGAGTATTGGCACTACTTGGGTGGTTTTGGCAGCCAGTGCATGATTTTCTGAGCAGCGCATCTGATGTATGACCATCTATTTATTTTGAGAGTTAATTTAGATAAGTGTGTTACAGTGGTAAAAGGGGATGTAAAATCTGGTGATGGTTCATTTGGAGCAGAGAAAGGGCTATCAGACTCATCATGGTTCAAATGTGGTGTTGGGACAAGGCTGGCAATTTCCTTGTCCCCAGTTCAAGCACAGAATGAAGAAGGTACATAAAACTGCCACCGCTGAGAAAGGCGGATTGAAGTCTGCTCTATAGCCTTAGCTCAGAGGCAGCTGGCTTTTTAGCTCCTGCGGTAGAGGAACATGGCATTAGCCCCTAAGGTTCTGGGTTCAACCTCACCTTCTGACAACCAGGGTCTGTCGGCTTTACAAGTGAGGGCTCATCCAGGAGGAACTGCTGGAAGGTCTCTGAAGCTTGAGATGTAATTCCTGAGCTGAGGGAAGTATGTGGCCCTGAGAAAGGGTGTGTGAAGTGTGCTCTAAAGCCTTTGCTAAGAGCCAGTTGGTATAGAGGCACGTTAGCCCTAAGGTTCGAGGGTCAATTCCCACCTGCTGATGACCAGAGTCCATCAGCACATATGCCTTAAGTAGAGAGCTCCCAGTCCCTATCCAGGAAATTCCCAACATTTTTTAAGCGCCCTCTTCTGACACGTCCCAGTTCTCCATGGAGAACTTGGAACTCTGTAGCCCTTCCATGTTAAGACTTGGGATCTGTCTTCATGAAAACAACTAGGCCCTAGCCTCACACTCTGAAAACACCTCTGTGGTTGTTATAATTGATGCCCCATTCCTGTTGCCAGCACTGGATATATCAGGTGATTACAATGGTCTCTTGAGTGACACTCAGTGTCCTGGGGTTTCATGCATGTAAATAATTTGAAGCTATATTTGTTCATCTTGCCCTTTCACATGCATCCAAAATCAAAGGTTCCTTCGCTGCTATCATCTGGGGAAAGGAGGCTATTTGGATTTGAGTGCACAAGGATCCAAAAACTAAGGGCATCCATTACATCATGCAGAACTTCATTTTGCACAGAAACAGGCAGATTTTGCATCACTTCAAAACTAATAGCTCACATGAAAAATTGAGAAGTAGTCAGTAATAGCAGTACCACTTCATCTATGGGGAATTTAGGTTTTCATTGATGCTTTCCCTACTTCACTTTAGCACTGGGTAAAAATGCCAGTGTTCACATAGGTTGAATGTCATCTCAGTGGGATGAGTCTGTCCCAGTGGTTCGCAAACTGTGGGTCAGGATCCCAGTGTAGATTGCAACTCTGTTTTAATGGGCTCATTTAGACTTATTGGGTTGACTTAGACTTGTTGGGTCCTGGGGACAAAGCTGAAGACAAAGTGTCCAGGGCTGAAGCTAAAGACCCAGGGCTTTGGCTTTTCACCCATCCCACCGCCTTGCCCAGGGCAGTGAGGCTTGGGGTTTGGCTTTGCACCCTCCCCACCCCGGGTGGGGCTCGATCAGTCTCAGACTTTGGTCTCTGCTCCTGAGGTCATGTAGTAATTTTTGTTGCCAGAAGGGAGTCCCACTGCAGTGAAATTTGGAAACCCTTGGTTTATGCATCTTTTAAGCCACACTTAACTCCTTGAAGTGCTGAACTTCCATACCGAATGAATTTCACCCAATGTCAATAGTTATGTGTGAAGTTTGAACTTTGTTCCAGATGGAATTTCACTATTGTATAATTTTAATATTTCCTCAGAGAGGAGATTTTTGTTATGTTTGACAGAAACTCATTTTTCGTCTCCTCCAAAAATTCAAGTATTTCCCATAAAACTATTAATATATTCACAGAAGCATAATTTCTTCCCCTTTTTGGTTCTGACAAAGGCCTTGGTTCAGCAAGATACTTAAATAAGTGCCTAATCATGAGCAAGCGAGTAGCCAATGCAACTATTTGTATATTTAAAATTATGCCTATACTTACGTGCATTGCTGATTTTAGGCGCACATCTGCACACGCTCATCACACATACACAATAGAATTCAATATCATAGCAACCACTCACGCACACAAAAGACACTTTCACACATCACAGATATCTGAGGGTGAATTTTTGAGGTATCTTCACATCTTTTAGTATATTACATTTAAAAATAGCAAATCAAATGCTAATGAACAGTCAGTGATTTCCACCTTTTAAAAACCGTTTCCTAGCTTTCATTTGAGGTAGTGGACACTTCTCTATATAATCAACATTCTTCCAATAACGAATTCAATTTGATTAAGTTTAAATGCAGCCTATGAATGGCCAGAAACAAAGAGATTCCAATATAGACATTTGATAGGTAGCGTTTCAGGTGCAGCCATATATCCCATTCCATCTCAGACTTGCAGACATGACCCCAGGGGTTCAATTTCATTTTGATAGGCTGTGGTTTACTTTGTTTGTTCCTCCTGATATCTCTTAGACAAGCTTCTCAGTAGAGTTGTTCAAAATGACGTTTATGGGAATGAACTGGAAGACAAACAATGTACTGATTGTTAATATAATGAAATATGATTTGTTCTTCACTGCAGTAAAATAATGCAGGATCATATTTAATACGGCATTTGAAATAGCAGAATCCCATCATATAAAATGGATTTCAGAATGGTAAATGGAAAGTTTTAGAGCTGGCTTTCTAATTCTAAAGAGATGATACAAATTGGGCCTGGATGAAATCATAAAGCGAGACCTCAGTGCATTGTGGGGTTGAAGCCTCTTTGAAATTTTCTATAAAATGACCATTTGAGCTGGGGACTTGAATAAAACTTTAATATTAAGGCGCTTTGATGCATGAAGTTTTAGTCTCAAAAGTAATGTTGAGTCATGTGGCATGATAAAGGAATTTTAACTGTGATACTTAAAAATGAAGCTCTTTAAGTATAAAAATCCAATTTTGGATTTCATTTAGAATGTATATGAACCATACAAAATGATATTATACTTACTTATCATAAGGAGTATCTCAAATATTATTTAGAAAACTTTTTAACAGATTTTTCCCCTTCAGTTTTATTAATCATATCCAATTACTTAGTATACTGAAAAGTTACAAAACATCTACCACATGTGCAATATACCTATAGCCTAGTAATTTGATATATTACCGAGTAATCCAGGTTAAAGATGACAAATGGCTATTCAGTTCTGAGGTACTCAAACATAGCTATTATATTGAGTTTATTTTGGAAAAATGAATAATTACAGTTTGCAATAAGAGGTCTTAATTTAGCACTGCAGTGGTCTAATAATTTAAGATACAAACTAAGTACGAAGCCCCAAAATCAAAACTAGAATACATGAAAATAATAGTCCCTTTAGATTTTGCATCACTAACTCATTTCTTAAAAATGTTGCTTATTTTCTATGACTTTTTATTTTATGCTCTTTTTACTTCTCATAATCTAGTCTAGTGGCACTTCAAATGCCGTGCTAAGAACAACATCAGTGTACTCATTTTTTTATTTGTGCAAATTGATGCAACACTAATTGAAATAATATAATGATAAATAGCTAACTTCAATATTGTACAAAAGGGCACACTTTGCACTAGAATAAGGTACTTTTCAATCTCATAAGAGGGTAGAAGAGAAACAGAAAAGCCTTTTCCTGGTGCAACTTACTGATGTGCCTGAATGTTAAACAGAAGATGTGATCCACAGAGGTTACATCCCCAAAGTTTTGCCTCTTTCGTTCAAGCGGTAGCAGCTCACGCTTTTAGTTCTGGAGTTGCTGGGTTTTTTCTGCACCTTCTTCCCCCGTTTTGAAAATAATATTGATCACTTCCTCCCCTCTGCACTCCTCTAAAATTTCTCTGGCTTTTGAGGAGAGCTGGGAAGAGCCTTGCCTGATTCCTGCAGCAACTTTGCTGGGCTGCTTGCTTGTCCTGAGCTGAGACATAGAAATCAGAGAGGGCTTTCCTCACGGCAGGGCTAAGAACCATGTGCCATCTTCTGCAAAGCTGGCACACTTCCCGAGCCTGCCTCTGGGCCAGAGCACTGTACGGACAGCACAGCATGTGTACTGGCGCCTTTTCCCTGCCTGTCCCATACCAGGTTGGCAGAGAGGTTCTTGGGAGCTGTCATAGCAGCTGTGTTCTGTCATGTCTGGGTTGGGGAGATCTTTTATGTCAGATGGCTCCATATGGAGCGTTTATGTAGAATCACCAGATGTTCCATTTTTAAAAGGACAGTCCCATATTTAAATCCTCCTGCAGGTGTCCGGACTTACTAATAATGGGCACATATTTGTTCATACTTTCTGCCTCCCCCGTAGGTACCAGCTCGTCCTGCTGCTGGCCAGTTCCCTGCTTGCCTCTGTCCATCCACCGGCAATGAGTCAAGTGTCCGGTGGTGGGGGTGGGTGCGAGAGGCCGGTCATGGAGTTCACATGCAGTATGCGGGGCAGGGATGCTCCCCCTGCCAGTCCGTCAGCCCAGCCCCCAGTACATGCTGGTTCTCAGTCAGCAGGGCCCTGCCTCCCTTTCCATTTCCAGTCAGCACTGTTTAAGGCTTTTGGGTTCACATGGGGAGGGTGATGCTCCCACCCCAATAACCTCACACATGAGGAGAGGGGACACACGTACACACCTGTGCCTCTCTCTCACACGGGGGAGGAGGTGACCACCTACCCAACTGGTGCTCCCCACCCCCATGCCTGGCTGGGCCCTGGAAAGCGTCTTCCCAAGGCAACGGGGGAGGCACTCAGGGTCACATGCCTCCTCCCCAGATTTCTGCCAGTGTGGTCAGCAGCCTCCATTCCCACTGAGCATGAGGGAAGCGAAAGGAGCTGCTTCCAGCCACAGGGGAGGATATGGGGGAGGGGAGGGATGACCTGGCTTGTGCCTTTGCAGAGTTCATCCCTTGCTCCTCACCCCCCATGGCTGAGATCAGCTTGTCTTTTCCTGTCCCTCCCAGCTGCTGCTAGCCACTGACATAACCCAACCGCCTCCTGTCTCCAGCCACATTGTGGGCAGGAAGAGTTAAGCTCCAGGGCCCAGAGAACCCAACTGCAGTGGTTTCAACAGCCAGGGAGCCTGCCAGAGAGGTGGCTCAGCAGAGGGGTTTGTGTAGAGGATAAAGCAGCCCTGCACTCTCTGGGCCAGGACCCAAGGCAGTGGGAGAGGGCAGGCGAAGAAGGTGCTAAGCACCTGCTCCAGGGGCTACTATCGAGCCTGCAGGTTTGGGATGGGCCAGAGTAGAAATTGCCTTCTCCCCTGCCAACCTGGAGCCTAATTAAGGGGCAGAGAGGCTTCCCTGTGCCAGTGCTGTGTGGGGCTTTGGCACATGCAGAGCTTGGTTCCCCTTAGCTGGTGCCCCAAGACAGAGGGTCTTGGGCTTTCCTGGGGTGCCAGCCTTGCCAGAGGCAGGGGAAGGAAGGAGCCTGCTGGCCAGGCTGTGAGTAAGCTCAGCGCTCCAACCAGGGCTTTGCACAACACCCCACCGGGGGCAGAGGTATATGGAGGAAGAGCAGGGCTGGGGGTGTGTGAAGGGGCAAAGCAGGGAGAGGAGAGCAGGAGAGGGCATGTGAAAGGCCGATGGGTGGGCAGCAGACCCACTGCTGTCTGCCCACACTCACCAGGCACTGCAGCTCACAGCGGGCAGCACATAGAGAGGTAAATAAAAAGAACCCAGCTGTGCAGAATTTCCTTTTATCGGCAGCTCAGTCAACTTGATGTTGATTTTAATGTTTATACTGCATAGTTCTTATTGCTTGCCATTGGACTCACTTGAATGTGAGTCATTTTACCAGGTGTCCTATATTCTGCATAGGGAAATATGGTCACATTACTTTGGGGGCCCTTTTACATGGCATGAAATAGCTGGATTGGGGTAAGGATCTCCTCCCGAGTGACTGACATGGGCTGCACAGTCTCTGCATGGATAGTCACAGATTAAGCCACGTGCACACCGCTATTGCCCGTTGAGGGGAGCCGCACCCTCTGGGTCTGGCAGGGGAATGGCAGAAGCAGGGAGAGCCGGTTAATGCACATTTAGCCCCTTTCTGCATCCTAACCTCACTCTCTGCAGGGATTCTGGTCCAGGAGTAGGACCAGATTGTGGAGCAGGCCCTGCTTTGACAGACACTCAATGTACTTCCCTGTGGAAATCAGTGTATGTAACTGCAGTGACCTCCACTGTGCCATGACTACCCCAGAGATAAGCTGCAGAGGAAATGGCAGCTGACAGAGGAGTGTCCTGTCAATGAGGCTCCTGTGGGACACATGCCATGGTCATGGCTGAGAGGGAGGTAGCCTGCAGTGATTCTCCAATGAAGAGCAAGTGTGGTGGGTTTAAATTCTCTTCATTTCCACTTCCCAACACAGGACTAACCAATGAGCAGTAGCACAGGGCTCAAGGGACAGTAAGCTAAGGAATACGGGGTTTGGAGAACTCATTTGCATGAATTCTCTGCTCCCTCATCTGTAGAAGCTTTGCAGTGTCAGTGCACACAGAGCTCTGTGGCTGCAGTTTGGCCCCTCAGAGTGGTGTTTCTCAGGCTGTTTGGCCAGTGTAAACTATTCTGGGTACGGCTTAAAGACCCCATTATATTAAACAATGACTTGAGAGTGTGCTGTTAATAACCGTGGTTCCCACTTTATCTAGAATTTAGTGTCCTTCAGAAAACTATCCACTGAAACTCTGTGGGGGCGAGCGGGGGAGGGGGCGAGGGGGCTAATTACCATCATTACCATTTTCACATAATGCTTTTGTAGACATCAGGTTCAAAGGCTGTGAATCTGTCAGAGATAACCATCTGCCTGTCTCAGCAATTTCACGTAATTATTCTGCTGTGCTTGTCATATTGGGACTCGTCCCCCCATCTGTCATGATGGACTGACATTTTGGTGGTCATCCATAAAATAAAAAATATCCTGATCCTCCTCATTACTCATGGCATCAGCTTCCTATATGGAGCATTTACTCCTGACAGCAGCATTTTCATCATGAATTTTCAGGGACAGATGGACTCTCTGAACTGAAATTCAAGTAAACTCAGTGTTGGATTCCTCCAATGGATAAGGCCTCTCTAATCTATTATGATTCCCCATCTTGAGGCTAGCAATCCCCTCCAGTTCACATTTGCAATGGAATATTCTTTCTGGCAGAGAAGAACTCACCCAGATGTTTTCACTGGGCACCAGCTTTTGGGGCAGGTTTGGCATTCAGGGATAAAGAGCTGTGACTGCTGTCTTTCCCTGTGTTCGTTACCTGTCAGACTGCAGATGTGGTCCTGGCTCTGACTCTGAGGCTGGACTGAATCATAATCGGCCTAGTGGTATTGTATTCAATACTGATACTTGCTGTCTGTCTGCAGGCCGGTAGTCTGAGTACTGTGTATTTTTGTTGCTCTTCATTTTCAGGGTGAGGGATTTCTAAATTCACCTATCCCCTCAATTTGTCCTCATCTCAGAATGACTGTTTCAGGGAGGCAGATGTGAAAGGGCTTTTTGTTCCTTGAAGTTTAGTTGCTTCATCTCTCTTAGAAGTGTTTAGACATCTAAGAGTTTGCAGGAGTGCTGAGTAAAAATGAAGCATAAAGGACTATTATTCATTGTGGGCTTTCTCTTTTCACTATTTAGTCCACAATAGGATTACACTGTTTATAATTTGTTTTATACAATGTCTATCAAGTTTTCCCTCTCCAAAAGCAGACATCTTGAGGACAAAGGGGTATTTAAACAAGGGCCATCTTGTCATTCATATATTTTGAAGATCTCCATGCACAGAACTCACACCCACCTCTTTTCAGAAGTGTAGGTGTTGTACTTAAAGTACTGCACGGGCTCTTTTCAGAGGGATAAGGCAAAACGCCACATTTATTGGTAATACACACATATAGCAATCAACACTTATCATATGCATATGATACATACATATATACATACATACATATACATATATATATACACACACATATACACACTCACACAAGCACACTCTGTCTTATTGTTACCAATAGTTTCTCTTCCTAACTGCACTGGCCAGGTGAGTTAGGTGGGGCAGGGATGGAGCCGGGCTTCTGCCAATCCGGATCAATGCTCCCATGTTGACAAGATGAAACCCTGGGTTTCCTGCAAGATGCCTTTGATTTATAGTGTCTTCCCTCTCCTGAAGATCTACACCAGTGAGTCATCACACGCATATGCATAATCTGTTAGTGTAATCATATGCATATGCAATTAGACATCTGTGGCACCTTCTTCTGGGTGGTGTCTCAGTGCTGCCACATTCACCTTCAGAGAGGGGGCTTCCAAAAGTAGGCACTTGCTGCTGACTCCCAAAGCGTCCATGTTATCATATGACATGCCGACGGGCCTTTTGCAGGCCTGCAGGCCTCAGAGAGCAGGAGTGGAAATTTCCATGTATGCTGTCTGCAGTTCAGTATAGCCCTGTACCTGAGGGCGTAAACACCAGATGTCTCTTATCAGATCGGCCATAATTCCCTATTCTTGTTAGCTAGGAGCTGACTTTGGGGCAAATAACATGATCTCAGCTCTCAGTCCCTTGGGAACATTGAAGGTGGCATTCGGCCAGTTCGCGCACACGCAGTAAACAGCTAGAGGATAATATCATTGGGAGTCCTGCCTCTAAGGGAGTCTCCTCGTGGACCTCCCGCCTCAGAGGTGCCCCGAGATCCCCCAGCTGGAGCCACGTCTGCCGTGGCCCTGTTGTGAGGCATCTCGGGATTGGGACTGCCCATGGCAGAAGGGACGTAAGCATTTCAAGGATTCTTTTACTCCTTTAAGTATTGTTCTGTAGTGCTTTTGCTTGCTAAGGTGTACCCTGGGAAGTGTAGTAGCGGTGGAGTAGTAAGCTTAATAAAGTACATTATCTCTATCGGCTCTGTGTTGAAGCGAATCTCATAATCCTGTTCATCCTTGGGCATTGTTAGCTGACACATATGTCCAGTCTTCTTTCAATGAGCCCACTTAACAGGTCCCATTGTTCTTCTCATTGCTCTTGGATCTGGCTTCCATCTCCTCTCCAACCACTGAAGGGGGGACCTGGGGATTAGAGCCAATATAGTAAGTTGCCCCTTTCTGGGGCCTGCAGAGCTGAGTGAGACATGGCATCGCTAGGAGGCCCAGTTAGGAGAAATGGCCATTTTACGCTGCATAACTCCAGGACAGAATTAAGACCACTGTTTATTATAAAGAGGAGGACAGCACAAATGCATTCCAATTCTCTTCCCTCTCACTCCCGAGAAGAAAGAGCCGAATTTAAGCTAGGCTCATTCATAGTACACAGCAGCCATTATGAGATCTCAGCTTAGTGCTGTGGTTAAAAACTAGTTGCTGAAAGTTAGTGCCATTTCTGACAGGACGGGCTGTGCTAAGAACTGCCATGCTTCCAGACAGTATAAATTAAGCGTTCAGGAGTGACATTTATACTGAATGTCACCATTAAGTTTCAATGTTAATTTCATCTTGGATGTTCACTTTATTACTGAACACTTCATTAAATCACAAACAGCTAAGTTGTATAATGGAGGGGTTAAATCACAGAGTTGACAGCTGTCAATCACACAAATTCGGTCTGAATAACTCCAAATGAATATCAAACACATGGAAGAGATTTGTTTAAAAACCCTAATACCCTCCAACTGTAGGTCTCAACAGTGTGACCATGACCAACTATGCCTAATTGTTACTATAGCTACTTAAATATGACCTACAAAGCAGCCACTGAGTAAGCTCATAATAAACCAGAGCCATGGTGTTTAGAAGGGAAAACAGTGTCTAGTTAAAGCATGCTATTGAAAATATTGTGTAGCGAAATAGGCCTACGCACTGAGCCGAGCTCCTGCTTCAGGAGTCAGTTATTATGCCTTCTGAGTCTCAGGATAGCTTCAGACTGCAATGAGCCACAACAAATTTTAGAGTAGCCAGAGGGGCTGCTCTGTCTTCTGCCATCTGGCTATAGTCACCAAGAGGCCAAAGATCACGTAAGCATAGCCAGAGTGCACAGTGCTCCAGTTATAGCTTTGCCCTGACATGCCTCTTGCAACAACCCCAGCAGGGAGGTGGTACTCAGGCAACCTACAATGACTCTGTGCCAACTGAGAGTTTCCCCATGCAGAACAAATTCGCAGGCAGACAGATTTGGCAGCTTTTCAGCTGCTAGTGCAGAATGTAAAGGGGAATCTGGCTCATAAATTTAGCAGGGAGTGCACAGATCTCTGCTCCCAACTTTTGTCTGTTATACCTGTGCTGCCAGAGGAGGGCTGATGAGAGTTCTGACAGGCATTGCCAATTAGCTGCACCTGCAGAACACGTGCCACCTGCAGAAGGGGAGATTAAAAGGTGACACCCGCCTGCCCAAAAGAGGAGATTTGCTCAGGAGGAGAGGTTGCTAGGTGCTGCCAGCAAGCTCCAGCAGCAAAAAGGAGCCTAGCCCCTGGGCTGTGGTGTCTGTTTCCTCTGTGCCTGTTTGGGGGCAGATAGATGCTGCAGGCCTGGTATAAGCAAGGGGCCATGGAGGGGCCTGCTCCCAACCAACAACTGGTGGCAAGTCCTGGGAATGCCACCAGGGACTGGAAGCAGTTGGACTCCAAAAGGGCCATGCAGAGTGAGTTGGATCAATGTCAGTAGCAAAGAGCTTAACCAGGAGCAAGCGAGCCCAGGCTGTGCATCAGCTGATGACAGAAAAGAATAAAGTAATTTACCTGCAACACCTTGGGTGGGAGAAATTGGGAAGCAGCTGAGGGAACTGTGACTCAACATTGTTCTCAGCTCAGCTGCTGAGACAGTACAGCTGTGGGCGATCCTTCCTCAAGGGACAGGAAATTCTAGCCCTTAATAGATGGACATAATGACATTATAAATAAAAACTACAGGCTTGTGCACAATATTAAAACTGAGCAGCAGTGCAGCCTGATTCAAGCACTGGAGAGTGTGCCATTGTCATGATCATGAGAGATGGCCGGGGGCCTGGAGACTAAGGGGTTAACTACACCTAGCCAGGTGGAGTGGCCAATGGGAATGTAGGTAGGAATTTCAAACTGGGACAAAGGAATTTTTGGTTTTTCCCTCCCTTCAGAGGGTTCCCTCCAGCTACTGAGGGAGACAGACATGTCTCTCTCTCCAAGAAACAATTCTTCACTTTCTGTAATTAGGGTAAAGTTCAGATAAATCCATTAGGTTTTATTATTTTATGATTTGGGAAATGGGATCTGATGTTTTGGCTTTCTTTTGTAATGAAATTCTAGGCCTATGGCAGAGTTTCTCCATGAGTATATTATTTTGTCACTTTTCCATCTAGTCATTATGCTTACAACAGGAATATTGTGGTGATAATAAAAGTTCTTTCTCTTTTATTTGTATTAACCTGGTATTGGTTAATTTTTATGTCCTGGTTTTTACTTTAGGGGTCAGATTTCCCAAATAGTCTCTCCCTGATTTCTTTAGCATATTTGGGTGGTGGCAGCAGAGATTTTATTCCCAAATCTAGGTTAAGATTTTGGGGGGAAGCTTTATACCAAAGCCTGGTAGATAAGGTTTTGGGGTATGTTTGCTGGCCCCCACTTTTGCATTTATCGTGCCAGAGTGGGGAAGGAGCCATGACAGCCATGAAATGGTGAAGTGAGCTGAATGAGAAATAATTGCTATGAAATCCCTAATTGCCATTTTGCAAATCTGCAGTTGTTGGTTTCTCCTGACTTCTGAGTATACCTGGAACAGGAGAGCTTTGTGGCAAGCTCCCTCAGTGGCAAGACTGCTACTTTATTTTTTCACTGGAGGATTTACCAGGCATTGCACGGGCCCTTAACTCAATTCATTTGTGTTGAAATGAATATGTCCATGCTTTGTTTGAATCATTGCTTGGGGCTGGGGATGAGGGGTTCAGTGTGCAGGCTGCCCTGGGGAGGGAGGACAACCCCAGCCTTCTCTCAACTGCAGCAGGTTGGGGCCAGGTGAGAAGCACCTCTCCATGACCTCTGCAACTCCAGCGCACACAGCTGGGGGAAGGGTACATGTCCCCCAATGGGGCAGGTTCATCTGCCCCCTGTGCTGCCCCACCAGGGTGAGGAATGCAGCAAACTGTGCACAGCCCTCTCACTTTCTGATGAAGGGGAACAGCCAGCAATGTTCCTGTACAAATTGGGGGAGGGGAGCTTCAGCCCTCCCTGAAGGGCACCTGGGTGGTGGGATGCTTGGAGCTGAGGCAAACCTGGCTGGGGGGCATGCCCCCAGGCAGCCCTTTTCACCTGCCTAGTGAGTGAGTCTCTTTTCTGTATGGATTTGTGAGAAGCAATCCCACTCCAGGAACATCCTGTCTTCCTGGCACAACTAAACCCTTACCTCGGTTTATGTTGTCATAACAGGAAGTCGGAATACCGCTGAGGAGGTGTTCTTGAACAGACACACAGATGTACAGAAAGACAAACTCCCTCAAATACATAGTAGATAAGATACTGCAATATTGGTTATGGGATTGCTTATAAGTCTGTACAGTAGATCTCTCAAAGTGGATGACCCAAGTGTGTTCATGCAGCCAGGGGAAATCAGCCAGGTGCTGGGGAAGTCCAACAGAGGCAGCTATATCTGATGGGAAGGATGGCCCAGTGGATAAGGTGTTGTGTGAAGGGTCAGGAAACCCTGGTTCAGTTCTTGTCTACCCTTGGGTAAGTCAGTTATATAGCTTGTGCCTTAGTTTCTTATCTGTGAAAGGGGGATGATAATACTTCTCTATCTCCCAAGGATGTTGTGGAGCTAAGCTTGTTACTGAGGCTAGGTCTACACTACACTATTGCCCGCCGCAATTTTTATAGCTTTTTCCGATTGCTTTTCTGGAAGAGGCTTTTCCACCATTTGGCCCAGTCTAGACAGGGCCAAATGGTGGAAAAGCCTCCTCTTTCGGCAGAGCCCTTATTCCTTGTAGACCGAGGTATACAAGGCTCCCCGAAAGAGTGGGTTTGCTCTTCCACAAAAAAAAAGCAGAAGAGCAAACGTGTTTCTTGGATGTACCCTGAGTGTGAGGTCCTCATGAGTATAACATGGAAGGGCAGCAAAGTCACTATGGCTGTTACTCTGCTCAAGTGGCAGGAGTAACGACTACAGGAAAAGATCCCATGGGCTGATCTCATGCTTCCAGCACAGTAGATTTCGGAGAGTCCTTGCTGCACTGAGAGTCCTTGTTGCACCCCACTTGGCCTCCTCAAATCACTTGTCACATGCACTACAGAGCTGCTGCTGCTGCTGCAGGAAGGCCCTGTACACCCACAGAGAAAGGGTTCACAGATTTTGCCTATTTCTAATGGGTTTCCCAATTATTCATGTAAATTAATGGTCTTGTTGTCATCTAAGAGCAAAGGATATCTGGCACCAGTGTGCCTCCATCTGGAATACTGAGTGCAGGTCTAGTCACCATTTCATAAGAAAAGGGCCACAAAACAATACAGAGTTTAAGGGTTAAATCCCGAGGTACACTGAGCACAGATCTCAAGGGAATCAGTTTTTCAGCAACCTAAATTGTGAGGCCAACACTGTTTTTTCACTGGTCAAGTTAGAGGTGGCAAAACAGAGCTTTACAGGGGAACAATCAAATAAATAAAGTTTTTGTGCTACTATAGTGGGTAAAATCTATAATTGATTAAACGGGGAGTAAATAGATAATTAAAGGTTACGTTCATCACTCTAAGGACATATGGAATAAGTTTGAAAAAGCACAGCATTTTAGGTCCAAAATGTAATATAGTGTGACATATTTAAAAGCCTGCAGTGAATACAGAATCATAGAAATATAAGGTTGGTGAAGGAATCTTGAGAGAGCATCCAGTCCATCCTCTGCAGTGAGGTAGCACTAAGTTATGCCTACATTAGCCCAACGAGTGTTTGTCTAAGCTGTGCTTACGAAGCTCCAGAAACTAGGATTCCACAACTACTCTTGGAATCTTTTTATTCTTGTTCAGTGGTCTCCAACCTTCTGAACCACAAGATCACTCTTTCAATTTAAGTGCAATGTAAGATCTACCTCAAACCCAAATACCTACTCCTGGCCCTGCACCACTCCTGAAAGCAGCTGGCATGTACTGCAGTGCCACCATTGGCCACAGTTCTCCCTTATTGATCAACTAGCCAATTAGCCTGTCATAAGATGGGATTTTCAGGTCTCTTCTCCACGTCGGTCTTCTCTCCTGAGCCTCCGGTCTCTCGCTCCGTGTCTCTCTCTCTCTGTCTCCCCTCCTCCTACTGCCTCCCGCCCCCTCTCTCTCAGCTCTCCTCCGCCTCCTGCCTCTCTCTCTGTCTCTCTCTTTCTCTTCTCCTCCCCCTCCTGCCTCTCACTCGGGGGACCGCGGAGCCCAAACAGCCGTTTGGGCTCCGCGCTCCCCGTGCTGCATGGGGAGCACGGAGCCCAAATGGTCGCTTGCGCCGCTTGCTTCCATGCAGCGGCCCGGCTGAGCGATGCAGAAGTCAGCCGAGCGCCACTGTGGGAGGCGAAGGGCGGGGTGGTGACATGCAGCATGACAGCAGCTCCAGGCCCCACCCCCTGGCCATGAACATCACCGCCCCACCCCCCTTCGCCTCCCGCCGTAGTGCTCGGCTGACTTCTGCGCCGCTCAGCCGGGCTGCCGCAGGAGAGCAAGCGGCCATTTGGGCTCCCCCATGGTGTCCTGGCTGAGTGGCGCAGAAGTCAGCTGAGCGCCACGGCGGGAGGCGAAGGGGGGCGCGAGGGGGGCGGTGACGTACACGGCCAGGTCCTGCCCCCTGGCCGTGTACCGCACTGCCCCGCCCCCTTCCCCTCCCGCCGTGGCGCTCAGCTGACGTTTGCGCCGCTCAGCCGGGCTGCCATGGGGGAAGCAAGAGGTGCAAGCAGCCGTTTGGGCGCCGCAGTCCCCATGCAGCACCCATGAGAGGTGAAGGACGTGACTCAGGCAACAGTGCCGCCTAGAGGGAACAGCCAGGGAAGCAACAGTGCCGCCCAGAGGGAACAGCCAGCATTTCAGCGTTACAGAGTCACAGACATTGGGCTACTATATTGATCAATGGGAGCTGCAGGAGTGGTCTCCACAGCCAAGGACAGCATGTGAAGAGACCCCCTTGCTCTGACCTTCTCACGGGCTGCAGGGACATGCCAGCCATGTCCAGGAGCACAATTGCCATGGGGATAATGACTCCAGCCACAGCAGGGTAGGCATTTTAGAAGTCACTACTCAAAAGAATTAAATGTAAGCGTAAGAGAGAAATGAAAGTTATGAAATGCACAGACCAGTAACAAACTAAAAATAATCCACTTTGGAAGCAGTAAAAGTAGTAACAACCCCTCATGTACGTGTTGAGTCAGTAAGGACAGTGTGCGTTTGTGAGAATGACAGAGACACACAGTGTGTGAGAGTGACAGAGATTTGCATTGCCAAGCTCCCTCCATCCCCTTCTCTATGTGTGAAGATGGGGTCAGTGCCCCCCCTTCTCCCTCCCACACCCTGCACAGCAAGCAGGAGACTCCCCAGGGGCAACTCCAAGGCAGAGAGCAGGAGCAGCATGACATCAGGTGGAGGGGCAACTGAAGTGCCAGCACTTGATAGCTTCCCGGCCAAACCAGTCAGGATCCCCTGTCAGAGGCTCCAAAACCTACCGGTAGATCCCAATCTACTGGTTAGTGATCACTGTTCTAGTTTTTAATTTAAAAGTATTTCCTAGTAGCTAGCCTAAGTTTTCTATGCTGAAAATTAAGCCCATTATTTCTTGTCCTTCTTCAATGTACATGGAGTACAACTGATCACAGCCCTTAGATTTGAATGATATTATCAGGCTCTCCTTGTCTTCTTTTCTCAAGACTAAATAGGGTTATTTTAACCTTTCCTCATAAGTCATATTTTTGTTGCTGTCCTCTGGACAGTCGCCAGTTTGTCCACATCTTTCTTAAAATGTGGCACCCCAAACCAAACATAGTATTCCAACTGAGGCCTCACCAGTGTTGAGCAATGAGTGAAAATTACCTCCCGTGTATAATGTACAACACTCATATTAAGATATTCCAGACTAGTATTAGCCTTCTTTCCAAATACATTGTGCTGTTGGCTCATTCAATTTGTCATTCATTATAACCCCATATCCTTTTCAGCAGTACTGTTGCGTAATAAGTTAATTTCTCTTTTGTTGTTGTGCATTTGATTTTTCATTCCTATATGTAGTACTTTGCACTTGTCTTTATTTAATTTCATGTTGTTGATTTGAGACCAAAGCCTCAATTTGTTCAGGCCATTTTGAATGCTAAGCCTGTCCTCCCAAGTGCTTTCAACCCCTCCAGCTTGATGTCATCTGCAAATTTTATAAGTATACTCCACCTCCTTTTTCAAATCATTAATAAAAATATCAAATAGTCACGGGACCCCACTACATACATCTTCCAGTTTGAGAGCAAATCATTGGTAAATACTATTTGAGTACAGTCTTTCAACCAATTGTGCTCTCCCCTTATTGCCGTGGTATCCGACCAGTTCTGAAGCAATAGACACTGTAGGGGCTACTGCTATAGCGAACTAGTCACATTCAACCGGCCAAATAGCCACATAGTTCAAGCCAACTAGCCATGCTCAACCAGCCAAATAGCCACACGTGGCTAGTGGTTAGCGTGTTGGACACCACGGCCTAATAGAAATTTCACTAGTTTGCCTATAAGACTATCATGTGGGTTTGTGGCCAAGCCTTACTGAAATCAAGATATATCACATCTACTGCTTCCCCCAACCACTAGGCCAGTAACCCTGTCAAAGAAAGAAATTAGACTGCTAAGGCATGATTTGGTTTTGACAATTCCATGTTGGCTATTCTTTATTACCCTGTTATTCTCTACGGGCTTCCAAATTGGTTGTTTAATGACTTGTCTCATTATCTTTGCAGATGTTGAAATTAAGTTGATTTGGATCCTCTTTGTTCCCCCTTTTAAAGATAGGTACTATGTTTGCCCTTCTCCAGTCCTCAGGGTCCCTCCTGCCCCTACTCCCCATGAATTCACAACTTTTACTTGTAATTTTAGTGCAAGCAAAAAAATAAAAGGACATATATCAGCATGATATAATATTAAAAAACTGACAGGGGTGATGAAAGTGATTTCTTTTACAAGAAATTGTAAGATGAAGAATTTTTGAAGTAAAACTGTTTGATGTTTCTCTTATAGGTAGAGAGGAATTACTGCTAAATAGTAAAATATCTGAAACCACCATTCAAAGCTGCTTGTCTTTGTTAAAAAAAAGTTTGATATCTGGAGTGTGAAAATATAAGATAGGAAATATATTTTGTTAGTGAAAAAAAAATTAGCAAAAAACCTTGATAATGTTAACTGAGGATGCTATGTAGAATATTTTTGTCTACCTTAAAATTCTCTCCCGATTTACTTTTTCTCAATCAGCTTTATCTATGGGGATCATAACAATACTTATTATTATATTGTGCTTTTCATGTTCGAAACCCTTAATATAGGCAAATGATATAGTCTTCACAATAGTCTTGGGAGATATCAATACAGCAGTGGTACTGCAGACATCCTCTTCAGAAAACATTTGATTTAAATAGGCAGAGTATGGAAGGTCCTGATTAGCGCTTTGTAAAGAGTCGTATTAGATGACCTAGGGCCTCATCCAAAGCCCAATTGAAGTCAATAGGAAGCTCTACATTTAATTTGCAGAGAATTCATTCTTTGGTTGGTAATAAATTAAATTTGTCAGCTATCCCTGCACCATAGGTTAATCCTATTTGACATTCATTTGCTTCTCCAGATGTCATAATTGTGACTGAGAAACTGGAGCTCTCTCACATTGCTTCCTTTAATCAAGCCCAGTTTCATCATAATGGGTAATTTCGTAGGCAGCTTACATCTATGAAATTTTACCCAGATGGACTGATTCTGCTTCCCCTGAAATCAGTTGCAAAGGTCTCACTGATGTAGTGGTGGAGTATCAGGGCCTGATACCACATATCTTTTTTAACCAACCATGCTGTGATTGATAATGCCAGCTGAGGAAATTTTAGCTGACAGACTTGATTGAAATGTGTTGCATAATATGTGGTACTTGCCCTTCAATCTGAGAGCAGAGCCCATTTCGTTACCTTGGATTCAAAATGCTAAATTTAATGGCATTCATGGGGTGACCAGATGTCCTGTTTTTAAAGAGACAATCCTGTATTTAAATTCTCCTGACTTATTCATAAAAAACAGACACATTGCCCCACATTTTCTGTCTCCCCCACAAGTATTGCAGGTCCTGCTGCTGGCCAGATCCCTGCATGCCAGCCACTCACCCACCAGCTGGGGAGTCCAGTGGCCGACCAGGGGGAAGAGTGTGCAAGGCTGGTGCCAGAGGAAAGATATAGCATCCAAGGCCGGCTGCTCCTCTTACCAGTCCGTCAGTGCAGCCCCCACTGTGTGCCAGCTCTCGGCCAGCAGGACCCAGCTCACCATTTTGTTTCTGGCCAGCACTGGCTCTACACTGCAAGCTATAGGGTTGGTGAGTGGTTCTGGCGGGTTAGTGTCACTTCTGCTGCCCAGACATCGATTCTTTGGGTACTCCCCCTCTTGCTGTCTGCTCCGTGCTTTGCCCCTTCACCTCCCACCAATCCTGCTGCTTCTCCATGTTGCCCCCAACAGGGTGCAACCCCTTCCACTGGTGTTCGGAGAACCAGCCCCTCGTTGGGGGATTCAGCTCACCAACAGCCTGTCTGGCAGGCTTCCCCCTCTGTCTCTGGCAAAAGCCCCACACAGCACTGGCAGGGGCAAGCCTCTCCAGCCCTCAGTTGAGAGTCTTTGCAGGGAAGCTATTTCTAGCCTGTTCATGTCCTGAACCTGCAGGGACTTAGCACTTCCCTCACCTGCCTGCCTGGGTTCCTGCCCCAGGAAGTGTGGGGCTGCTCCATTCCCTTGGCATCCTCCCTTACTGAGACACCTTTCTGTTCACTGAAGCTCCTGCAGTCAGGTTCCTGGGGTCCTGGTGCACTATGCATCCTTAGTGTTTAACCCCTTCCTGCCTGCTCTGTAGCTGGGGCGCAGGAGGTGGCTGGGTTATATTGGTGGCCAGCAGCAGCCTGGCGGTGTTAGCTGCTTTTTGAGACCATACAGGCAGGAAGGGACATGCTGCTTCCAGGGCTGGGAGGAAGGGGAGAGAACAGATGAGTTCTGCAAAGACATGGGCCAGGTCATCCCTTTGCCCCTCCTCCTTGCCTGTTGCTGAAAGCAGCTCTTTTCCCTTCCCTCCAGCACAGTGCCAACAGCTTGCTGCTGGACATTCTGGTGTGAACCTTGGCAGAAATCAGGGGCATGTGACCCTTTGTGCCTCCCCCTACGTGTTGCCTTGGGAAAATACTTCCTTCTGTTTGTTCTAAACCTGCTGCCTATTAATTTCATTAGGTGACTCCTCATTCTTGTGTTATGTGAAGGAGTAAATAATACTTCCTTCTTCACTTCCACCTCACCATGCATGATGGTATAGATCTCTAGCGCATCCCGCCTTAGTCATCTCTTTCGCCAGTGTTGCCTGATATTCAGATATGCATTAAGTGTATAGATTACTTATGGATTTGAGGGTTAACAGGCTCTTGCCACAGGATCAGGCCCAGTATTTAAATTATTCTATAGCTAGGTATCCTGATGTGCACAGTTGCAACACTCACACTTTTGCACATCTACTATATATTTGAGAGAGTTTGTGCATCTGTCGCTGTCTATCTGTCCGTCTGTCTGTGAGTCCATTTGTTCAAGAATTCCTCCTAAAAAGTAAGAGTTAGGACCACCAAATTCAGTACACATCTTCCTCTAATCATAGCATAAAGCAAGGTCAGGGTTTGTTTGTGCCAGGATAATGGGATATGCCTGGAGTATGATTGTTTCTTTGTGATAGCAGGGACAGTTGTACACTCGAATGTCCAGAGGGACCAGCAAGCACGGGGATAGCTATACCCCTGAATGACCATATCAACTTTCCAACTGCAGATGAAAATGCAGCGTAATACCTAGGTGATATTATTAGTATTATTATTCAGATGTGTTTGTATACCACCGAATATAATGGGTTCTGATTGTGGCCTCTAGGCACTTCTATAATGCAAATATTTGTAATGTTCAGAAATTGAGGGGGAGGAGGGAACAAAACCAGAAAATCCTAAGCCGGGTTCCTTTCCTGAAAAATACAGCCTCCCCTACTGCCCATTGGGGAAGTGTACATTAATTAGAATATGTTAAAACCACACAGGAGAAATTTGAGGGAGAGATGGATTATGTGAGTGAAAAAGGCATTCAGGATCCAGATTAATTAAAAAAGGATAAGGGCAAAGCCATGTCTGTGTCACAAAGTATTTAAAGGGGAATAATATTTCTGCAGAATGCTCTGATTCCTAAAAGGTTGTGGTAATTAATTGATTTCATTGGGACTTCTCAAGGAGTAAAGTACCATTCAGCATGTGCAGAATCTGGCCTGAAATGATTTGGGACATTTAGTGTTATAAAACTTTCCAACTGCAGAAACATGAAAAGGTATCGTGGGAGTTATTTAGAAACAGGCCACTTGGCTTTGTAAGAACTGAGTATTATTATTGTGTTATTAATTATGTTTATAATACGTTGTCTGGCAGCACTCAACATTCACTGAAATTACATGGTGTTAGTCTTCTGACAGTCTTTTAATGTTATAAAATACACTTTTTATAGAGCAAATAAATTAAAACTAACAATAGTCTTTATGCCACAGTTGACAGATACAAAAATGTGTGTATATATGTGTCTGAATTTTGATATGATCAACCAGAAATCCTGGCTAGGAACCAATGACTGCAAATTGGGAGTTACAATTGTTTTCTGAATTAAACAGACTCTCAAAGTGTATTTAAATCTGTGTATTGTATACTTAGTCCTATGCGGTCTGCCTCTGACATCAATGAGACCAGGATTTCACCCATATATAATGGCTTATTTTCCATTGTGTGACTCTTGGACTCAAATACTGAGAGGCCATAATTGAAAACTAACCAAATAGGCTCAGTGTAGTCTATACTGGACATTTGTTCCCATTACAGAACTTCCATCCAATGTAACAGAATTGCTTGCATCATCTAAAGAGAGGATCAGGATGGAGATGCATTCGCAGAACAGTCTGGGTCTATGTCTACACTACAGAGATTTTTCGGAAAAATAGCCGTTTTTCTGAAAAAAAATTAACTTATATACACACTGCAATGGCGTTATTTTGAAAAAAACTGAATGAACAGAGGGGTTTTTCTGACATTGGTAAACTTCTTTCTATGAGGAAGAAGCCTTTTTCTGAAAGAGCTCTTTCGGAAAAAGGCATGTATGGACGGGGAAGAGGGAGTTCTTTTGAAAGAAGAGGAAAAAGGAAAAAGCACAAGTGCCCTGGTGGCCACTTGGTCCATAGTAATCACAGCTTAAATGCGAGATAGTGTCCATTCAGTGTGGACACTATCTTTCAAAAAAGTAGATCACTTTTTTGATGCGCTTTGACAGTGTGGACGCTCTCTTTTGGAAGTTTTTATGGAAGATCTCTTCCGGAAAAGCTTCTTCCGAAAGAAGCCTGCAGTCTAGACATAGCCTGGGAAAGTTTGCACAACGCCTACACCTTTCAATGTTTAGATCTAGTCAGTGCTATTAATTCTTGTGGTTCAGGAGCTAAAATCTTAAAAGCTCAAAAAATTAATAATTTAGCTTATGAGAAAAGGTTTCTATAACTTTCTCACCATTCTAGATTAGAATTAGGAAGTGTTCACTTTGGAGATTAGTTCAACATATCAAAAATGCCCCCGCTGTGTTTTTCTTTCTTTCTCTATCAGGATCCTGATGCTGAACTGTCAAGGTCTTTATCCCCTCCAAGGGCTGCATGCATTTAAAAAAAATACTAAACACCAATTAATTTGTCTAATTTACATGAAAAAAATGCAAAATATGTCTTTTTCCATTATTAACTATATTTTGCAATTCATTAAAATTCTGCAGCCCTTCACATAATTGAGCCCTATTCACTACATGGGAGATAAGTGCTTAATTTCAAAAGGGGCAGACGGAGAAGGCAGAAAAGAAATGGAGGAGGGCAAGATTAGCATTTTATACATTAGTTATGAATATTTATGAGGGAAAATGAAGCACTGCCAGTTCATGTTCGTTTTAAGGTTATTTCAGAGTAATTCACTACAGTTACCTCAGCAAATGTTTTATGTGGGACCTTTGCAATTGTTATTGAACAGGAATAGAGTCCTTAACAGACCAAAAGCACAGAGAACAGGCGAAGTTCCATACGAAGCTGCTCTCCCCAGGGCTGAAGCTGTAGTTTTGTACTAAAGTGGTGCTGCTCTCATAGAAATGCCATCCAGAAGATGAACCCTACAAAGCAATTTGTTAGAATGCAACACGCAGATGAAGACTAACTGTTTTCTGGAAATGAATTCTGTCAGATTAGCAGTGGTTTTCACATGCTCTTTTGTAGCTCTGTTCTTTTTTTAAAATATAATACAAGCAGAATTTAAATAGTCATAACTCCCATTTTTCTTACAAAACTGTCAGATAAGTATTTCCTATTTTCTGGGGAAAGTGATTTTGATTTAATTAATCTGTATCCTATGCAAAGGAAAACAGCTACACGTATTGGTTCCATCTCTAAGGTTTATGTGTTTCCAGAGAAGGTACAGAAGCCACCAGATAATTCACATGACCTGTTTGACTCATAAAATGTACAAACTGCTGGGAACATATGTCAATAAATGTAAAGGAAGATGCATATGCTAAAATCTGAACATTATTAAAAATACATATGTCACTTGTTTTACTCATAGGGTTAATAGCAGTGACATATTTGCATTACATGTAGCAGTGAATGAATAGTTCTTTGTCATTAACACAAACACTTAAAAGCAGTCATTTAAAATATTCTGCCTTGAGGCACCTGTGTTCAGAAGAGTCAATATAAGGAAAAGTCAAGATACTATCTAATGTTTCATACAGGAGTTCCCAAACTTTTTCCTTATGCGGGCCACATCTTAGTGATTATTCCCCTTTATTCGGAACTGGTGAGGCCACATCTGGAGTACTGCGTCCAATTTTGGGGCCCACATTACAGAAAGGATGTGGACACATTGAAGAAAGTCCAGCAGAGGACAACCAAAATGATTAAGTCATGAGTTATGAGAAGAGGCTGAGGGATTTGGACTTATTTAGTCTGCAGAAGAGAACAGTGAGGTGGGATTTGATAGCAGCCTTTAACTATCTGAAGGGAGGTTCCAAAGAGGATGGAGAGAGGCTGTTCACAGTAGTGACGGATGGCAGAACAAGGAGCAATGGTCTCAAGTTACAGTGGGGGAGGTGTAGATTCGATATAGGAAAAACTATTTCACTAGGAGGGTGGTGAAGCACTGGAATGGGTTACTTAGGGAGGTGGTGGAATCTCCATTTCTAGACGTTTTTAAGTCCCGGCTTGACAAAGGTATGGCTGGGATAATTTAGTTGGGGTTGGTCCTGCTTTGAGCAGGGGGCTGGACTCAATGACCTTCCGAGGTTTCTTCCAACCCTGTGATTCTATGATTCTATACTCTGTGCATACAAATAATCCCTCTGGGTATATCTACACTTGCACCCTAGTTCGAACTAGGGATGCAAATGCAGGCATTCTAAATAGTCAATGAAGCGGGGATTTAAATATCCCACACTTCATTAGCATGATCTTGCCGGCGTGTTACTCCGAATGCCAGCTGTTTCGAAAATGAAAGTATGCACCGGGACGCGTTAGTTCAAACCAAACCCCTTGGTTCGAACTAACGTTACTCCTCAAAAAATGCCGGCGAGATCATGCTAATGAAGCACGGAATATTTAAATCCCTGCTTCATTGACTATTTCGAATGCCTGCATTTGCATCCCTAGTTCGAACTAGGGTGCAAGTGCAGACATACCCTCTCAGTCCTTGAGACTACTCCCATGCACTGGGAATTGCTTGCAGGCATTCTCTTAGTAAACATGATCAAACATTGATTTGAGTTAAATCGGAGCAAACAGACTTCTCTGGTACCAATTTAGCTCAAGTCAGTTACGAACTAATTTAAGCTAAACCCAAATGAGACACTCTTAAGTTAAAATAAAGAGCAGCTATGCAAGGATTTAACGAAATGGGTTTGGAAATAGATTTAAATTAAACCAGCATAACTTCTATTTGTAGACAAGACCTGAATGTTTGTGGAAAGGTGGTTTTATGAAGCAACATGCATCTTATTTAATTTGTGCCCAAAGCAGGTGTCTGCTGCAAAGTTGTAAACCAAACTTAAAGAACCTTCTGAAAATGCTGCAGTCAATGTTGCTCAAGGTATGCACTGCAAGGGGAACATTTTATTCATGGAAAGTTACTATACCTCTCATAATTTCACTATTTGTTTTACTGTTTATTTTGCAATAAAATGAAAATAAAGTAAAAAAATAAAATTTTATTGCAAGCCCAGGGACTGACTCAGGAAAGTGTTAACTACTGAAAAACCTGATCACCATAAAAAAAAAAAAAGGCAGCTATTTTCTGTATGAGTTGGAGTTGATGGATGACACGATAGGGAGTCCTGCATAAATTCATTACAATTATGAAGTCACATGACAAAAGGACCCACCAATATCTCTGGTCAAACAAAGTTCTCAGCCTAGCTATGGACTCACAGGAAGGGTGGCCCAGGGGTCAGGACACAAGCCTAGGACTTTGCAGATACTCGCTTCAGTTCCCTGTGTTGCTGCAGACTTCCTGGGTGAACCCAGGGAAGTCACTTAAACGATCCTTTGGCACCTAACTCCCATTGATTTCAGTGGACGTTAGGGCCCTAAGTACTGCTGAGGATCTGGGCCCGAGTCCTCTGTTTTCCATCTGTAAAAGGGAGACAATAGCACTTCTCTGTGTGATGTGAAGATAAACACATTAAAGATTGGGGGTTGCTCAGCTGCTTCAGTAGTGGAGGCCATAGAAGAATTGAATTGTGACTTCAGGTGGTGGAATCTCCATCACTGAAGATTTTTAAGAGCAGGTTGGACAAACAACTGACAGGGGTCGCCTAGATGGTTCTTGGACCTGCCATGAGTGCAGGGGACTGGACCTGATGACCTCTGGAGGTCCCTTCCCATTCAATGATGTGAAGAAAGAGCGCACATTAATATAAGAACATAAGAATGGCCATGCTGGGTCAGGCCAAAGGTCCATCTAGCCCAGTATCCTGTCTGCCAACAGTGGCCAATACCAGATGCCTCAGAGGCTGTGAACAAAAACAGGTAATCATCAAGTGATCCCTCTCCTGTCATCCATTTCCAGCTCTGACAAACAGAGGCTAGGGAAACCATTTCTACCGATCCTGACTAATAGCCATTGATGGACCTAACCTCCATGAATTTACCTAGTTCTTTTGTGAACTCTAAAGTCCTGGTCTTCACAACATCAACATGGATATTGATAGGAAGATTTAGTAAGGCTGGGTATCAATCACCTGCTTATCAGTGAAAACATAGACCGCTCTGACTTCAAGTGATAGACAAGTGCAGCCTGTAGACACAAAACAAAACAAAAAAAACCCAGAAATACAACAGTAATCTGTACCCTTACACAGAACAAAGTTTGGGGAATTCAAAATATTCTCTCCAAGATCTGTACAGATCATGTGGACGATCTGCGTTCATTTCGCGCAGCATAAGGAAACAGATTTATATGGTGCTTTCTAGGTAGCTCCATCATGAAATATTAAACAGATATTGACTTGCATTGAAGAGAACATCAAGACTTATTGACCCAAGAATTAAATACTGACTGAGACAAAAGCAAGTTCAATATTAATGATATAGGGCAATGTTTTGACCACTAAAACATTAATTTAGTGCATTTATTGTAGCCTACATTAGGAAAATCTTCAGAATTAAATAGCTGAAGAGCTCTCCACTACAGCCCACAATTTAAAAGTATTTAAAACACACACACTCACACACACACACACACACTCTCTCTCTCTCTCTCTCTCTCTCTCTCTCTCTCTCTCTCTGAGAGAGAGAGACGGTGCTGCTGTGCCTCCTGGCTGGAAGTGGTTTACAGGTTGGTCCAATGGCTTTCAGTTTCCCCAATATACATTATTCCAGCCCCTTTGGGATGTGTCTACACAGCATCCTTATCTTGAAATAAGCTACACAATTTGCGCTATGCAAATTACATAGCTTATTTTGAGGTTATTTTGAAATAAAGCGCTATTCCAAAAAAATCCCTTAACCCTCGTGGAATGAGGGTTACAGGAATGCCAGAACAGCATGCCCGTTATTTAGAAATATATTTTGAAATGACGGGCGCATTTAAAGACATGGAATTGCTATTTTGGGATACTTCTAGTATCCCAAAATAGCTCTCCTGTCCAGACGTAGTCTTGTAGATCAGGGTAAGAGGTCATTTATAGTCTTGAAGAAAATCTATTGTTCTGTAACCTTAAGGGTGCAAGAAAAAAAATGGTGGCTCCCATAATATGAAGATGTCCCTGTAATTTTTGCTGTGGTCTGAAATGGTATGTTCTAAACTATTGACTATTTTTTAAAATGGCCTTTATCATTGAGAAGATAGATACAGCTGATAAACTGGCTGGTTCTTATTCCAGAAAAGGGTCATTATGGTCATCTAGTCTGATTTCCTGCATAACACACACCAAAGAACCTCACTCATTAAATCCTGCATCAAGTCCACAACTTCTTGGTGAGCTAAAGCATCTTGCTTACAAAGGCATTTGGTCATGACTGAAGACTTCAAGAGATGGAGAATCCATAACAGAACTTGGGATATCCCAGCTGTCCCAATGCACTGTGCAGGGAGAAAGGGGACCAGAATCTCTGGGGCAAAGCAGGGGGAGAGGGAACAAGGATCTCATACAAAGCTGTAAAGCTCCTCTGGTTCTTTCTGCACCAACTTGAGTGATCTTGATTAAAGCAGAAATAGACCAACAAGAAGCTAAGATACCACTGTGTCCCATATAATCTGGATTTGAAATTAGGCCTCAATTAATAGAAAGTGATAACTATTTATTAAGGAAATGATAATCTGGGAGCTTTAAGCTTTTGCACCACCCCCAGCCATAGAAATTCAAAATAACAATATTTGAAACTGCAATGTATATTTAAAAAATGCAATTGCTTTCCAATGACTGAGTGCCATAATAAAACTAAAGTACAACAAAGCTTCACATAAGGCAAGTCATTTTTCAGCTACATGAGCATTAATGAAACATCTCTCCCTATTTTTTGTAAATATAAATTTTATGGATGCTTTGTTCTTAATGACTCTTAAAACTCTTTTTTTCTATACTGAATTCAAAGAGGTTCATCTTCTATCACAGTTATTTAAATGACCTTGTGACTTACAATTGGGTTTTTTTCTTTCTGATGTAGCTTCCTTTATGTTTTAGTTAAGTCCATAATGGTTGGTGGAATCTTTGTTTCTGGGTATCAGTACAGATTTTGTTTTGATAAGGAATGAGTCCATTTACAAGGTACTACTGTAGATATCTATTTCGTTATTTTTAACAGTATATCACACATGATCTTGTGCTTTATTATCTGTGATATATCACATACATAAACGTCTCAAGCCATCATCCAGTTAATTTTGAACATGCTCAGAGCACAGCAAAAAATTCTGTGTGACACATCTGTACCACTGATAAATGTGGTTTATATTTGTGATGACAAATTACTTTCCATTCGGCTTGCTCTGAAAATGAGGAGTAAAATCTTCCTTTTCTGGCCAGGCCATTTCATGTTACTGTAGTTTGATGTGCCAGCATTTCTGTTTTGAACTTCCTACTCAAATCGTTTACAGTTGAATAAACTGTAAAATCTCACTCAAAGCAGAAACTAAAGATATTAGGGGTTAACAAAATCTGAGGTGGCTATTTCACGTCAGGAATCCTAATTCTTAAGTGAGTAATATTCCCTTGAAATATCCCTTTAATTTTCAAAAATTCTGAGCCTGCTTTAAAAAACCCAACCATTGTTATCTTGAAGGCACATCCACTAAGTCTCCTAAATGAATGAAGAATTGTACAGTACTTGCCCTATTGTAACCTTTCATGTTTGTTCTTTGTCTTCATTTAAAGGTTCCATTTGGACTAACCTGTATGGCTGCATTAGGGCTGCCCAGACCATTGCTCCCCTCAGCAGCCAAAACTAAAAAGCTCCCAGCTGCTCCCAGGGAGAAATCGGACAAGGAGTAGGTGGACTCTTGGCTGCATGCCCCTCTTTACCCCACTCCCCTGTGCACAAAGGAATAAATCTCACCCTGAAAAAGACTGGAGCAAGTGATTGTCTTCCCAGTGTTTTCAGAGGCTATGTCTAGACTGTAGAGCGTTTCCAGGATAGTGGAGGTATCCCAGAAAAGCTCTGCTGCGTCCAAGGAGCAGTTTCTGAAAAAGCGGATGTGTTCTTTCAGCATCCCTGTATTCCTCTGAGGCTAGGTCTACACTACAGAGTTTTTGCGCAAAAACTCACAGAGCGTCCACACCTCAAGTGCATTTTTGCGCAAGTAAAACGAAAGAACAGAGGGGTTTTTCCGGTGTAGATATTCCTCCTTCTATGAGGAATAACTCCTTTTTGCACAAGAATTCTTCTGCAAAAAGGCATGTATGGACAGGCAACAGGTTTTTTGGTACAAAAACAGGGAAGAGGAAAAAGCACAGGTGCCCAAGTGGCCATTATGTAGATAGCTATCAGCGCTTTCTTTCGAGAGAGCGTCCATGCAATGTGGACACTCTCTTATGCAAAAGCACATTGCGGACACTCTCTTGAACAAGAAGTTTTTGATGGAAGACATTTTGTGTATCTTCTTCCGACTTTTCTCTGCAGTGTAGACATAGCCAGAGTGTCTTAACCTCATTATGCTTCTCGAAAGCCCAGTGCCTCCTGGGGTGGTGCAGCTACACAATGCCACAACTCAGGGCTATGCAAGCACTTAAGTAGGGGTATGTCTACACAGCAAAGTTATTTCGAAATAACAGCCCTTATTTTGAAATAATTTCCCTAGCGTCTACACAGCCAAACCGCTATTTCAAAATAAATTCGAAATAGCGAAGCGCTTATTTCGAATTTGGTAAACCTCATTCTATGAGGAATAATGCCAAATTCGAAACAGCTGTTTTGAAATAAGTGCTGTGTAGACACTTATTTCGAAACAGGGGGCCTTCAGCCTTCCCGGGGTGCCCCTGGTGGCCACTCCAGACTCAACCAAGAACACTCCTCTCCCTCCCCCCTCCCCGGAGCCCTTAAAGAGGTTGACTCTGGCCACAGTACCTGTGCCAGCTCCAAGCCTGCCAGCCCAGAGCCAGCAGTCACTGCCCCTGACCTAGTGGCCCCAAAACATAAGCCAGCAAGCCACTAGCAGCCAGCCCTCCACCACTCCCCCAGAGCAGTCTGCCAGCTCCTGGAGAAGGCGAGCGCCTTTCTGGTCCAGGGTGGAGATCATGGACCTTATTCAGGTTTGGGGGGAATGCCCCCAACGTCCATGATCTCCGCACTAGATGGAGGAATGTAGCTGTCTATGGCAGGGTAGCTGCCAGCCTGGCCACCAAAGGCCACATGTGAACCCAGGAGCAGATTCACATGAAAATCAAGTTGGTCCAGCGAGACTCCCACCCCTGAGCTTCCCCTCCCCCTTCTTCCCCTTGCTTCCCCCTTCCAGCTCCTTCCTCCCAGGTTTCCCCCTCCCCTCTCCCGCCCCCTTTCCCCAGTCTCACCAGAGTTTCATTCCCCGCCCCCCCAGTTTTGTTAAATAAAGAGAGTTTGTGTTCATGAAAGTACATGTATTTTATTTGACATCAGGAAGGGGGGTTAGGGAGGGGTAAGTGGAAGGACTTGAGGGAGGAATGAGGCACAAGCCCCAGTGGGGCAGACCAGGGAGGCTCTTAGGTGCTCCTCAGGGTGGAAGCTCTCCCACAGGGCCTCCTGGACATTGACAGCCCCCCGATGGACCTCCCGGATGGCAGCCTGCAGAAAGTGCAGCCAGGCTCGCAGCAACACGTCCAAGAGAAGCACCAGAGTGCCCGGGGGCAGCTCCGGCTCCATGTTGCAGAGTGCTGTGGTGTCCCGAGTGAGGGCAACCAGAGCACGCAGAGACAAAATGCTTTGCTGTCCCTCATCGAGGTAGACAAGCAAGCAGGGAAACCTGAGAACTGGCTATCCGGGGGGGTCCCTTTAAGCACAGACCTTAGATAGCCTCAGGCATCAGTCCCACACAGTAAGCCCTGACCTGGTGCCCTGCCGGAACTGGTTCCGGCCAGCCTTAAATATGATTCAGAGTCTACTCAGTGTGGACGTGCTATTTCAAAATAGCAAAATGCTATTTTGAAATGCATTTTGTGTGTCGATGCGTTATGTCAAAATAACTATTTTGAAATAAGATATTTCAAAATAACACTGTAGTGTAGACATACCCTATGTGTTTTGACTTCAGTAAGACTACTCACATGCTTAAAACAAAGCACATATGGACTTTTCTAGACCAGAGCTAAAATATACAATCTCACCTTTATTATGTGCAGTCTTTGGGACAGGAAATTCAGCTTGTGCATATTTATGGCACCATAAAAGTAAATAATAATAGCAACCATTTTTGTTCCATTTGAAAATATTGTTACCGTGGCCACTGTAGACGTAGTTTGCAAAATTCCTGTTTAGTGCATGGAAGTGACTAATCAGAGAAGCCATATTGTTTGCCCAAACAGGTAATTTGTCATTTCTGCTGCTTATCTTGTATATGCTCCATTGTTCTGACTGGAAGATTTTACACCAAGAGAAATCACTGTAAATATTATTAAAATTTATTCATATTTTAAAAAGTAACCCAATGAGGTATATGCATAACAGTAAACTATGGGATAGCAGCATAAACCCTGCAGAAGACCCAAAAGAGCAAGCTGAAAAGAAAACCCTATGCATCAAAAAGGAAAAACGTGTTTAATGTTCCTGTGAATAGGTCTCATCTTACAGGAGCTATCGTATATGGATAAGTCTCATGATAATTCTAAATGGATACAGTCAGCTTTGAGGCTTATAGATGCTCCCATCCATCAAAAATTTCACCATTATTTCCCAGCACAATGAAATTTTAAATCTGGATGTACCCTGCATGTCAAACTTTCTCTGATTTAAACCTCTTTTCTTCATTCATAACACTCATGCTGCTGAGCATGTGAATGTAGATATCCAGTGAGTACTTTATTTTCTACCATGCTAGAATATAAGTGAAGTCCCACTTAGTGATGTTCACCCAGAAGGGTGCTTACAGGAAATTTTCATTCTGCCTTGATGATGTATTCTGCACTCAAAATTCTTTCATGCACTCTGATTTAGAATTTCCTCCCACTTTGTTACAGCTCACTGTGTAAATCAGCGGGGTGGTCCCACAAATACAGAGAAAAATGAGATTTGGGAGACAAACTGAAAAGCAACAAAATCTCACGCTTGCTCTTAACAACCAACTGAATTCCAATGAGGTCCAGTGGGGAAGAGATGTATATGATTAAGATGTAGCCACTCAGCAACTGGGAAAGACAAGTCTCTAAATATTTAATACTTACAGCTGTACTACAGCTGGCAAAGCATCTCCTTGTAAAACATATTTAATATTTAGAGTCACTCAGCAACTCATTAAGTAACTTCACATTAGAGCCCTGAGAACCTTAAAATACCTTGTCTGGTGAGCATGCTCTACCTACTAAAAAAAAAAAATCACAAGCCTAGGTCAGTTTTTTTAAAAAGCCCAGGGCTTTCAGGCCCAAATTTTGTACTTCCTAATGAAAAAGTACTACAGAATGTAATAGGGGGTGAAATTTACAGGGTGCTATGGTATAGGAATTGTTCTGAACAAATAATATAACTCAGGACAGAATTATAGCCTTGCTAATAGAATTGCCTAATTTGGCTTAAGGATTCAGTAGAAAGGTTATCATTATATAGAAAGTTGTTTAAGATTTTTGCTTTAGGAGTACATAAGATGCTCTACTCTGAACTTATGGGTAAAGGCACCTGGACTATAAATATGTAAGGCTGGATCACGTGCTTGTGAAATCAGTGCAGCGATATTGATACCAGCGAAGGTTCTTGGCCCTTGAAAATGATCTAAAAATAAAAAGAGACCTATAAAAATATAAAGGATGAATGTAAATAAATATCACAAGTATGTAGGGGCAAAATTAAAAAGGCAAAGGCACAATGACTTCATTCTAGCCAGAGACATAAAGGGTAACAAGAAAACATTCTACAAATCCTAGAATCCTAGAACTGGAAGGGACCTCGAGAGATCATCACGTCCACTCCCCTGCCCTCACAGCAAGACCAAGCACAATCTAGATTATCCCTGGCAGATGTCTATCCAACCTGCTCTTAAATATCTCCAATGATGGAGATTCTACAACTTCCCTAGGCAATTTATTCCAAGTGTATAACCACCCTGACAAGCAGGAAGTTTTTCCTAATGTCCAACCTTAAACCTCCCTTGCTGCAATTTAAGCCCATTTACTTTTTGTCCTCTCATCAGAGGCCAAGGAGAACAATTTTTTGCACAAAACAGTATGTGTGGATGGGGAACAGGGTTTTTTTGTGCAAAAAGAGTCAATTGAAAAAAGCACAAGTGCCCTGGTGGCCATTCTGTAAATAGCAATCAGAGTTTCCTTTCGAGAGAGCTTCCATGCAGTCTGGACGCTCTCTTGCGCAAAAACACATCGCTTTTTTGATGCACTTTTGCAGTGTGGACACACTCTTGCACAAGAAGCTTTTTGCGGAAGAGATCTTCCGCAAAAACTTCTTGCGCAAGAAGCCTGTAGTGTAGACATAGCCTCAGAGAACAGTCAGTTATGCAGCCACCTTTTAGCAGGCCCATCTACATTGAATTTGATAAGAATGCTTTACTAAAGTCTAGGTACACCACATCTACTGCTTCCCGATTCTGGGGGCCAATTCTGTACTTTCATATGCTAGTCATTTAGACTTGCAGAAGTTCTCAAACTTTTTGTATTGGTGACCCCTTTTACACAGAAGTCTCTGAAAGCAACCCCCTTAGACAATAAAAACACTATATATGACTAACACTATTTTAAATGCTAAATTTATATTCCAGTTGTTTAAAATTAATTTACCTTTTCACACCACTTTTAAATTAAGGCTAAATGACATTTTTATCAAAATATTGTTATAAGCAGAAAAGGCTTTGTCTAGGTTACTGGGGGAGGACATGAAAAAACTTTGTCAACACCACTTTTCACAGCAGACCTAGTGCCATACCCACTTCTGCACTGCTGCGGACTTCGAAGGTGAGCAGCAGAAGATGCACCCTTGCTTCTGCCTCGTGTTTGAACTTTGTGTTGGGAGGGGTGGCAAATTTTAGGGTGGCTGAATGTTGCTTGATCCCTGCTTTAGCCGCGCCCCGGCTTGTGTCTGATGGTTAAACTATAAATTACCTTTTTTTCTGATCTTGGGCGTTCTAATTTGTCAGCAGTTTAATGCAGCTCCACAGCTACTGAGCAGCAAATTCTCTAAAGTGGTCTCAGTCCCAGGGACAGCCTTAGGGAAAATGGCACCAAAAGCAAACTCTTATTTTGACACCCTTTCTTGGGAGGAAAATTCATTCTGGATGGGCTCAGGCTTCCAGCCCAACCACATGTGAAGCCTTGCCATATGCTCATGACTCCCACATAATAACCTTGTATGATCTCCTCAATTGATCTTGGACCAAATTCAAACCTGTTCCCCAGCAATTTTCAAAGTGGCAAAACTATTTGCAGCATATTGTTTGCCAGTAGTGGAATTCTGTATGCTTCCTCGCTCTCTCATTTATCAAACTGCCTAGTCAGTCTTCAAATAAATAAGAGGGGAAAAAAACTAAAGATGATCCTGAAAAAGAAAATGGTCCTTTCAACTCCACAAAACTTGAAAGCATGGGTATTTTTTGTCCCTGAAAGAGCTAGATCCTAAATTTATGAGCAAATCATTCTGACCAGCTAATATGTGCTTCAGATACAGCTGCAAACACCCAGATAAGTGCTGTATCTTCAAAGCATGTAACCATCATGAAGCAAATGAAGAGACTGCCTGCCAGCTTGCACAAATTTACATGACCACTTACATTATCATCCAGGCATTTCCTGCACTACTTTTTAATGGGAACCATCAATGGTTACTAATGGACAGTGTCAGTTGCACTTCCGCTCAGCTCATGGCTACATGCTCCCTAAGAAGTCATTAGCATATCTAAAAATCTGCTTTCACTGATGCGCTCAGCTCAGAGTACCCAAGATCATGTGTGGGGATATTTATGTGTAATGAGTTTACAGAACTGTGTAGAAGAGAACATATGTTTATTTGATATATTTAAATGTGTTCCTGCTTCTCCTCCTCCTCTCTCCACCTGTCCCATGTCCCCAATTTCTGATATCTCCTACTTTGAATCAGTTTATTACAGTGGTAACAGTTTGTTTTTGGGGTGTGTGCATGGGAGTTTTCTCCTATGATTGCTCATAATAGGCATCACAGAAACTTGGTGGAATGAGGACAATCAATGGCATAGCCTCAAAAAATGAGGAGTAACGTTAGTTCGAACCAAGGGGTTTGATTCGAACTAACGTGTCCTGGAGCGCACTTCCTGGTTCGATTCCTGGCGAGTGGAATACCATGTGGGCAAAATTATGCTAATGAAGTACGGGATATTTAAATCCCTGCTTCATTAGCAATTTTGGTCAGCTACATTTTGCATCCCTAGTTCGAACTAGGGAGCAAGTGTAGATGTACCCATATTGACTGGGTACACATCACCTCAGGACGGGATGCAGAGATAAAATTTCCTGATACCTTAAAAGACTGCTTCTTGGAGCAGCTGCTTCTGGAACCCACAAGGGGAGACGTAATTCTTGATTTAGTCCTAAGGGGAGCGCAGGATCTGGTCCAAGAGGTAAATATAACTGGACTGCTTGGAAATAGTGACCATAATGTAATAAAATTTAACATCCATGTAGTGGGGAAAACACCTCCGCAGCCCAACACTGTGGCATTTAATTACAGAAAGGGAAACTACACAAAAACAAGGAGGTTAGTTCAACAGAAATTAAAAGGTACATTGACTAAAGTAAAATCCCTGCAATCTGCATGGAAACTTTTCAAAGACATCATAATAGAGGCCCAACTTAAACGTATACCCCAAATTAAAAAACACAGTAAGAAAACCAAAAAAGTGCCACTTTGGCTTAACAACCAAGTAAAAGAAGCAGTGAGAGACAAAAAGGCATCGTTTAACTCCTAGTGAGGAAAACAGAAAGGAGCATAACTTTGTCAAACTTTGTAAAAATATAATAAGAAAAGCCAAAAAGGAATTTAAAGAGCAGCTAGCCAAAAATTTAAAAAGTAATAGCAAAATGTTTTTAAGTACATTGGAAGCAAGAAGCCTGCTAAACAAGCAGTGGGGCACCTGGATCATCAAGATGCTAAAGGAGCACTCAAAGATGGTAAGGTCATTATAGAGAAGCTAAATGAATTCTTTGCTTCAGTCTTCATTCACAGCCAAGGATGTTAGGGAGATTCCCAAACCTAAGCCATTCTTTTTAGGTGACAAATCTGAGAAATTGTCAGATTGAGGGGTCATTAGATGAGGTTTTGGAACAAACTGATAAACGTAACAGTAACAAGTCACCGGGACCAGATGGCATTCACCCAAAAGTTCTGAAAGAACTCAAACGGGAAATTGCAGAGCTGTGGTTTGGAACCTATCCTTTATATCAGCTTCTGTACCTAATGACTGGAAGATAGCTAAATATGACACCAACATGTAAAAATGGCTCCCGAGGTGATCCTGGCAATTACAGACCATTAAGTCTAATGTCAGTAACAGGCAAATTAGTTGAAACTATAGTAAAGAATAAAATTGTCAGACACATAGATGGATATAATTTGTTGGGGCAAAGTCAACATAGTTTCTGTAAAAGGAAATCATGCCTTACTAATCTGCTACAGTTCTTTGAGGGGGCCAACAAACATGTGGACAAGGGGGATCCAGTGGATATAGTGTACTTAGATTTCCTGAAAGCCTTTCACGAGGTCCCTCAACAAAGGTTCTTAAGTAAAGTTAGTTGTCATGGGATAAGAGGGAAGGTCCTTTCATAGACTGATAACTGGTTAAAAGACAGGAAACAAAGGGTAGGAATAAACGGTAAGTTTTCAGAGTGGAGAGAGGTAACTAGTGGTGTCCCCCAAGGGTCGACCAATCCTATTCAACCTATTTATACATGATCTGGAGAAAGGGGTAAACAGTGAGGTGG
The DNA here is from genome assembly GCA_032595735.1 of Pelochelys cantorii. Taxonomy (NCBI): domain Eukaryota; kingdom Metazoa; phylum Chordata; order Testudines; family Trionychidae; genus Pelochelys; species Pelochelys cantorii. The sequence continues at coordinate 47,240,972 of CM064335.1, forward strand.
CAAAATTTGCAGATGATACCAAACTGCTCAAGATAGTTAAGACCAAAGCAGATTGTCAAGAGTTTCAAAAAGATCTCACCAAACTGAGTGATTGGGCAACAAAATGGCAGATGAAATTTAATGTTGATAAATGCAAAGTAATACACTAGAAAAAATAATCCCAACTATACATACAATATGATGGGGAGTAATTTAGCTGTAACTACACAAGAGAGAGATCTTGGAGTCATTGTGCATAGTTCTCTGAAAACATCAACTTAATGTGTAGCAACAGTCAAAAAAGCAAAGACAATGTTAGGAATAATTAAAAAAGGGATAGTGAATAAGACAGATGTAGTCGCCTCATCTCAAAAAGGATATATTGGCATTGGAAAAGGTTCAGAAAAGGGCAACAAAAATTATTAGGGGTTTGGAACGGGTCCCATATGAAAAGAGATTAAAGAGACTCAGATTTTTCATCTTAGAAAAGAGGAGACTAAGGAGGGGTATGGTAGACGTCTATAAAATCATGACAGCTATGGAGAAAGTGAATAAGAAAAAGTTATTTACTTGTTCCCATAATATAAGAACTAAGGGTCACCAAATGCAATTAATAGGTAGCAGATTTAAAACAAACAAAAGGATGTTTTTCTTCATGCAGTGCATAGTCAACTTGTGGAACTCCTTGCCAGAGGATGTTGTGAAGACCAGGGATTTAACAGGGTTCAAAAAAGAACTAGATAAATTCATGGAGGTTGGGTCCATCAATGGCTATTAGCCAGGATGATTAGGAATGGTGTCCCTAGCCTCTGTCAGAGGCTGGAAATGGATAACAGGAGAGGAATCACATCATGATTACCTGTCTGTTCACTCTCTCTGGGGCCTCTGGAATTGGCCACTGTTGGCAGACATGATACTGGACTAGATAGACCTTTGATCTCACCCAGTATGGATGTTCTTATGTTCTCATGGCAATAGTATTCACAGAATTCATAGAATCACAGAACTGTAAGGAAACTAGAGAGGACAAGAAGTCCAGTCCCCTTCACTCATGGCAAGAAGCAGCACCATCTAGACCATCCCTGACAATGACTTGCCTCTTTTAAAGCCCTCTTCTGTGTTAGCCAGTCTGTATCCAAATACCCTCTTCCTCATCCTTGATAGTTGGACCCCTTCTCTGCTTAAATGTCACTTCAGAGAGTGACATTTAAATCACAGCATTTTATTCTCAAATGATTGCCTTATCTGGACATGTTTATTCTTTTGTGGCATCCAAAAACTCGCTCTGCAGCTCCTAGGACTCATAGCATGTTACGCTAACCTCTGAAATTCACCCAGGGATGATGTGATATTGCAAAAGTGAATCAAAAGATGACTACTGGTTTTCCTTGGAAGCTAATGTTGTGTTGAATAATAACAATGCTGTGACATTTTCCCCTCCCCCTGTATCTTTTACAGTCCGGACACTGTGATCCAGGGTGTTGTACATTTCAGGCCAGATCCTGATGATGAAGATCACTTTGCACTAGTGAAAAATGATCTTAAAGGTGCCAGGCAGGGGCTTCTGAGGGATTCTCCCAGGCACCATACCCTCCCTCCCAGTGCTTAAATCATGTGGGAGAAGGGCTGTAAGGGCTTGGCCCCCTTACTACGTTTAGAGGCTACCTCACTTCCACCTGTAGTCAAAGTGAGGAAAAGAATGTTCTGTTATTAAGTCCCCTCTCCTTTTTCCCCCCGTAATTCAAGAACGACCTACCCCTGCTTGTCTGGGTTGTGGGGACCAAGGAGGAGGCATTCTGGGGTAGGGGGGTATGTTACAGGGGCTGGAGAGGGTGGGAGCAGAACACAATGTTATCTGCTGAACCCTGACTTGTGGACCAGTCCATAGAAAGAGTAAACTGGAGCAGCGCCCTGGCTATGCGGAAGGAGAAAAGAGGAGAGGATACAGAGGGGAGGTGTGGTAAATTCATTTGGATGGTGTGTCAGATTATTTTAGAAAGGGCAGCTAAACCTCTTGGGCCCGCCAGAACCATTCTGAGTGGCACTGCAAATGTAACAATAATAAACTGTTTATCATGGTTAGAGTTTGAAACTGTGAGATGCTGATGACAGGAGTGGAGGCCTGTGCTGTTCTGCAGTAAATTAGCTCCTCTCACAGAAATGTGAAATAGTAATCTTATTAACTCCTATATCAAAGGTGCAAAGATTAGTGCTGTAATGAGGGACCAAGTGCTTATAAATGGAATTCACTGAACAGCAGTGCATCTTTTGCATTATAGTAGAGCCTCCAGGAGTAGTTCTTTCCTAATTATCCTTCTTAGTTGCCTTATTAAATCTTTCTTAACAATTTATGATCTATAAATGTTTTAAAATGAAATGTTTATTTTTTCAGAATTGTCTCATAAGGTTGACTAATATTATGCTTAAGTGTTTATTGTCAGCCAAATACCAGTGGTCTGCTATGCTAAGTAAAAATAAATGTTGTTACATACATGCTTCATTGGAAGATTATGGCTGTAAATTATAGAGTAGATAAAGGAGTCGGTTTCTTTTTAATAGCGATCCTACTAGCCCACTGCCCAATTGTGACATGCTACACAAAACTGTTCGTTCACTGGGATGTTGAAGAACTTCTGGATTGGTATGACCCAGTTTATTCATAAAAATTTGTAAGAATGTCTTTGGTTTCTAAGATCTCTTTAAATCATGGCATTGAGACTCGATAGTAAGATACGTTACTGCTGTGGGTCTCTTATTGATTGTCTGCCATACTCCACAGTCCCACTGACTTTTAAGTTGCTTTCTGTGACCATAATATCTTTATCAGAGACAACTCATGCCTGCCAATAGTAGGGGAGTCAGAGTGAGCAGCTGGCTTCAGCCCTGTTAGTAAGTATGCTCCATCCATGCAAGCATGCTCAGTACACACCAAGCAGCAAAGCTGGGGAGCACCCCACATCTCTCTGCATGCACCACTTCTGATCCTTATATATAACTATAAGAATAGCATCAAAATACACTCCACCCTTCCCACTGTATGGAATCCTGGCAGGAGTGTTACAGAAAATTAAATCTGGATATACTGCTGTGGCTGGTGCTGCAGAAGTCTTTATCACAAAGACTCAGTATTCATAAAACTCACTGAGGACAAGTGACTTGTGATACATTGGAAGATCCTGGACTCATTGGAGTCAATGGCCTGTTGATTTCAGTAAATGCAGGCTTGAGCCCCAAATGGAGTGACTGAAAATGACATGCTGACAACATGACATCCACCTATTGATGTTCAAGCCTTGTATATCTACTAGCTGAAAATTATCTAGAACATTTAAATGTCATATTGTGTGTGGTTTAACCAGGCTTCCATTCTTGACTAATCAAAGGTTTGGAAATTTCATAAGAAGAGTTTTTGTTTGCATTGGAAATCTGTTATCCAAATGTCATGTGTTAAAAATATTCCCCTCCTCAAATCAAGAGAGGGCCCCTCTCTTTGCAGACAGCAAGTTGGGTCCTATTTTACAGATACATCATTTTGCATATGAAAAATTCTGTTAGTCCATTGTATAATTTACTCTGAAGGTCTGCAGCTGGAACTCAATTGGAAGTCAAGCCTGAATATGTTGCTGGAATATATGAATTGCTTTGGATGGGAAGAACAGAGTTAAATATAATGTGCAAAACTGTAAGAAACAAATCTGACATCTCAATAGAGGATTGAATGGTTCCTATTAAGCTTGCTAAATCTGTCTCTCTCAGAATACCCAATATAACCTCATGCACTTTTCATATTAACAGATTTTATACTCCATCCCAGCTATGTAAATATGAAACTAAAATATTTAAAATATTTAACAGATGTGGAACAGTAGAGAGACCTCTATTGCATGCAATATGGGATTGCTTCAAATTAAATACTAATCTGAGGTTTTTAAATATTAAACACAGCTCTAGAGGGAGACCATTATCCCTGACCCTGTGTTGGACATCCTGGCAAGTCTATCAGAAACAAAACAAAGAGGAATTCTTCACAGAAATCCTTGCATGTGGTTATTACAATCAATAACAGGGAAATGGTATACAATTTATTTGAGGAGCACCCAGTTCTTATTTTGCAAATAGTGGCTAATACCATTGTGTGAGATCAGAATCATGCTCCAAATATCAATAAATGTCTGATATTTGCCCAGGTATTCCTCTATTTTGAGGAGCTTAGAAGGGGCACAAAATGCTTTCTTTTTTATTGTTTATATGGCAGAATAAAAGGACAGGTGACTTCCAGTTAATATAGCAATTAAAGTGCAGCTGTGAGGGTTTTCAGAGTGCCTGACCTAAGCAACCAGTCATGAGTTTCAGCAGGCTATGGGATTTGTATAAGATCAGCCTGATGAGTAAGGATACCAACATCAGTTCTAGGAGATAGCAAAATGGGATGAGGGGCGGGCAGAGATGTTAGTGGGGAGATCTAGGAGAGGAGTTATTGGACCTTACTGTGATATGGGAGTCAGTGAACAGAATGGAGAAGAATCTGGTTGAGAGGAGGTAGGGAGAAGGATGAGAAAAGAGAAGGGAGATTTCATAGGGGTTACATAAGCCTTCTAATCAAGAGGGTACTAAATTTCACCCACCACTTTCAAACAATGAGTATAAAATAATAACTGGTTAAGCAGTGCTTCTGCACAAAAAGACTTGGGGATTACAGTGGATGAGAAGCTGGATATGAGTCAACACTATGCCCTGATAGCCAAGAAGGCTAACTGCATATTAGGCTGCATTAGAAGGAGCACTGCCAGAAGATCTAAGGAAGTGATTATCCCCTTTATTTAGCACTGATGTGGCACATCTGGAGTATTGCATCCAATTCTGGACCCCTTATTATGGAGAGATCCAGCAGAAGGCAACCAAAATGATTAGAGGGCTGAAGTACTTGACTTATAAGAAAACAAAAGGAAAGAAATTATGTAGCATTTTAAAGACTAACAAGATAGTTTATGAGGTGATGAGCTTTTGTGGGGCAGACCCACTTCTTCAGATCATATTCTGAAAGTGAAATGGCATGACCATATAACAAAGGAATACAATGAAAAAAGTAAACAGATTATAAACTAACAAATCAGCTACTAGAACAGAAGGTGGGGGCGAGGAGAAAGGAAGAGACAAGGAAGGAGGAAATAGCTTATTGTAAATCAGTAAGTGGCTAATCTGTCGTTACTACAAATATCAAAAGGTGGGGAGTCTGTCTTTGTAATGTGTAAGGTAATTAGCATCTTTATTAAGACCCATTCGCAACTTACAAGGAGAGGCTGAGGGATTTCGGCTTATTTATTACTCAGAAGAGAAGAGTGAGGGGGGATTTGATAGTAGCCTTCAATTATGTGAAGAAGGGTACCAAAGAGAATGGAGAGAGGCTGCTCTCAAGAGTGACAGATGACAGAACAAGGAGCAATGGTCCCAGGTTGCAGTGCAGGGAGGTCTAGGTTGGATATTAAGAAAAACTATTTCACTAGGAGGGTGGTGAAGCACTGGAATGGGTTCCCTAAGGAGGTGGTGGAATCTCCATCCCTACAGCTTTTTAAGTTACGGCTTGACAAATCCTTGGCTGGGATGATGTAGTTGGGGTTAGTCCTGCTCTTTGTAGAGTACTGGACTAGATGAACTCCTGATGTCTCTTCCAACCCTATGATTCTGTGGTTCTATGATAACTACTTGCTGACCTGCTCTGGATTTGCCACGTCATATAATTATAACTGTTGAAGAAAACAGCATTAATATCAAAGTATGGTTTTCACAGTGGAGTTACATATTCCAAAGGCATTCACATCCATATGGAGGGATGCTCGGTCATTTTCAGCAGTGGATTTTAAAACAATATAATAGTTACATTTAGGAAAAAAACCAAAGAGGGTGGACCATTATTACTGAACATCCGACTGTATCTACAACATTTAGAGAAATGTTAGAAAAGGGCCACTAATAGAAAACATCTATTTTAGAGCTAAAGAATTTATTTATGTATATCTAGAGAGAATTAAAAATATCATACCCATGCATGTATGCAGATACACACACACAGCACAGTTTACTTGACTAGTGGTCATAAACTAGCATGAAAACTGTTATACTATAATTATTAAATTACACATTCCCTTGAGTCCCAGTTATTATATGTAAAAGAGTTAAACAAAATATAGTAACATCACATATTATCACATCTAACATTGTCTCATCTGCTTTTCTTCTCCTGTTAGTATTCGGACTCTTCCTTTCATTTCCCATCCTGAAACATTTAAATATCAGCATCTCTACCATCCGACACAAGACAAAACATTTCTGCATTATAAGACATAGAAAATCTCATCCGGAAATGCAGTGCACACCGTGCCGAACACCTTCTCAAATAGATCTAAGAGGCACAGCAGATTGTGGCAATTAAAAGAGTGTCTCAGGCACTTCAAAACACAGATACCTCAGCTGGGATTCATATAAATTCAGGCCTCCTACAGATACATTTTACAGGAAGATCCTTTATTATGGTTCCTTATTGTCTTCTTGCTTAGCAAAAAAACACCTGAAGCAAATGAGAATTATTGTGTAGCTATATTTAAATATTCATGATAAGATTCTCAGTGTGTATAGTCATGATATAACTTTTGATAAAATCTATCAAATTACAAGGACTTAGAGAAGGCTTGAATATAAAGTGAGCAGAATTTTAAATACTGTTCCCTTACAAAAATTGAGTAATTAGTTAACTGTTGTATATACACTGTAATGTAGAAGTGGTTAGATCAGATTTTAAAAGAAAATAACCTATCAGCTGTACTGTATAAAAAGAACAAAAAGGAGGGCATGTTGTTTTTGTTATTTATCATGTGAACTACAGTAGGTTCTAGGGACTGACCCAGAATAGGATCCCATTATACTAGGCATTGCACAAACAGAGGTTGTCTATGCTGCAATCAGATGTGGCGGTATGGGCTGTATAAGCACACCCCAACTCTCATTCCTAGCCCGTGCTGCTATCTGTGCAGCTTTACCTTCACTGCTCTTTTGAGGTGCACAAGCTAAATTAAAGCTGAGTACATGTGCCTAGCCGAGTGCAACTCACACTTCCAACTGTGGTGTAAACATCCTAGCAGAGTAGCTCCCTGCTTCAGAGAGCTTACAATATAAACAGACATGACCATACAAAGGGGAGGGGCAAGAGATTTAGCGCACAGTGGTGAGGTCAATGTAATGGTGGTAAAACTCATGGTAGTGCCACAATTTTTTTAAAAGATATTCTGAACTGTGTCTTGGGTGGGCAGCCAATGTGTCAGATTTGTATGGGAGTGAAAGGGTTAAGGGATGAACTGCACTATTCCTATGACTTCAACAAGCCTCAGTACTCTACTCCCATCTGTATGAAATCCAGACTTCCCTAGCATTTAGAAAACTCTTTCATGTGTCTTTACTGGGACAGGGATAACCTATTCCAATAGCACATTTCTGAAACTTCCCAGTGAGATGCTAATTCATCTTGTGGGGATTCATAGGGAAATCCCATAGGCTGTGTCTACATTACGGGGTTTTTCCAGAATACTGGGGTTTTTTTGCAGAAGAACAGATGCACTCTTTCATAAGCCCTGTCTTCCTCCCTCCTCCCACAAGGAAGAAGGGCTGTTCTGAAAGAGGAGGATTTTTCCAAAATTTGGCTCAGTATAGAAAGGCCAAATTTCGGAAAAGCCTCTTTCAAAAAAAACTATCGGAAAAAGGCAAGCAAATTGCAGAGTGCAATTTACTTACCTTTTTCTGATAGATCATTGTAGTGTAGACATAGCCATAGTATCCCCTGCGATGAACAGATTGGTAGTCACAGGCAGAAGACCTAGCATGGAAGAACTAACAATACTGAAGTGAATGGCAAACCTTCATTGAGTAGGGTCAGAATTTCACCAATGTTTATAACATGGAGGTCATTGACCACAACACCAGAATAATCAAAAACAAGTTAGCAATACTTTCACCCAACAGGGCCATTAAAAGCTCAGTGTTAACATTCTGGATCCTTGCTGCTACCTAGATTCCCCATAGTGAATGTAATGCAGCTACTTCGCTTGTAGCTGTAATCACAGAAATGTCTCTTCCATTACCAAAATTATGTTGAAATTTTGATTGCAAGAGAGAGGCTGGCTGTTATCTTGGAGACTGATTACCTCTTTTCATAGGTTAATATACAGTGAATGTCAGATGACAATATCTGAGGGCAGTGTTATTGCTGTTGATCATGTTGGAGAATCTCAAGAACACCTACCAAGAGATGTAGCAATCACTCCAATGGTTCTTTAAGAGACCTCAGCATCTTCTATTTCTAGGCTAGTCAGAACTTCTATGTTTGACTACAGTGAAGAATCGAGTTGCATTCAGGAATCTGTAAGATAAGAACTGAAGTTATGGAAGGGGAAAGAAGTACCTTAGAAATTTAAACCTGAATTTTATTGCAAACAATCTTCCCATGCCATTTCTTCCTTCAGTGCCCAAGGGCAAATCAAGCATGGGTGATGGGTGAAGGTGGGGCTGGTGGATGCAAGCCTCTAACCTCGCCCCCAGCCCCACCATATCACGGGTTGGTGGGGCAGCGCAAGGCCCTAGCCTTCCTAGCCCTGGAGCATGGGGAGGGCAGAGGGCTTGCAGCCAGAGTTTCTTCAGTCCTAGAGCACAGGGAGGATGGGTAGCACGTGACCCAAGCTTCCCTGGCCCCAAAGCATGGGAAGGGAGGAGGGCATGCAGCCCCAGCCTCTCCTCCCCCAGTAGGCGTTATGGGGGGTAGACTATTGGTGGAGCCAGGCAGGTAGTTTGGGAAGGCAATGCCTTCCCCGGCCTATCATACCTGCTGCCCATGAAATCAAATACAGTAGAGTCTCGATTTTCTGACCTTCACTTATCCGACATTCCGTTTTATCCGACGGTGCCACCCATCACGTGATGGCAAGGGGCTCCGGAGGACGCTTCACACCACAATGGCCTTGCTTTCCCTTTTTCCAGGGCTGGGCAGGAGCTCTGGTTGGCAGGTCTGCGGGGGCTCCCCTCAGCCCGGCACACGCAGCGCGGGCTCGGCAACCTTACCCCCCCCATCCCACGCCTGGGGCAGCTCACGCCCGTGCTGCGGGCTCACCCGATGCTCAGGTGTGCTGGGCCCATGCCCCGCTCAGGGACCGATCCTGGCCGCCCTGCCGTGTTAGCGGCTCCGCTTTTAGGAGCGGGCCGGACCTGCTTCCCCCTCCCAAAACTTTGCGGGCTGGGGGGGGGGGGGGAAGAGAGGGAGCCACCCCCCTGCGGAGTGAGCCCAGCTCCCAGCCGGAGCAAGGGGGGAGTCCAGGGTCCTGCCCCTCCGGGCCAAGGCAGGAAGGGAAGGGGAGGAGTGTGTGCGGTGAGGGGAGGGGCCGCCGCCACCACAGGGCTGAGGAGAGGCAGGAGCGCCGGGGCCTTGGGCACATCCAGGCGGCCCAGGGGAGGAGGGAGGAAGAGGAAGGGGGAGGACGTGTCTCCTCATGCGGATGCAGCATCCGGAATCTGCCAGGGAGGGAGCAGCACACGCACCAACCACCGCCGAGACAAAGATCGGAGCCCGCCTTGGAGGCCCCCACCCTCAGCTGCCGCCATTGCTGCTCTGTTCCGGACCCTCGGCCAGAGCGCGCTGGGCCCCCGCCCTGCCACGAGCCAGCGCCATCTCTATTATTCGACATTTCCAGTTATCTGACCATCCTCCAGTCCCGTTTAGGTTGGATAATCGAGACTTTAGTGTACCATGAAAAATCCACCTCATGTCATGATAGATCATTAATAATACTGACAAGTCACCTGGAGTAGAGCCCAAGGCTTTTTTCCCCCCTTAAAATATCCTTTGTTATCACTTCCAATAATCCATGTAAAGCATGACATGTTGTTCTAAACTAAAATCTTCTTCATTTGTAACTTCCCTTCATGTTAAACTTAATGCCAGCTCGGAGACAGAGAGAGAGAAATTTCTGATACCTGCTGCAATTTTAGACAACGATTAAGCAGGAACAAAGAGCAAAATTTTAGGAACTTTAACTATAGAGCAAATGATCTGAAATAAAATATACATGAGTGTGAAAAGTAGCAGAGCAAAATATATACTAAAACTGCTTGAATGAGTTCCCTATGCTAAAGCACCAGTAGTGCAGGCAGTGCACTGTCCTGGAGGCTTCATGCCTCTTCTCTACTACAATAGCTCAATTAAGCAGCCTGAATGAGATGCAAAGATGGCAATTGTTGGCTTTCAAAACATTTTCTGTATGTATTGCAATTTGGGCCAATTTCCATTTACTGCAGGATAGCCATATTCTATATAAGGCAGAACGTGGCTATCATTTTTCTCAAGTACATCCTCTGACAACTTTTGATCTTTGTGGCCAGACAATCTTGTTAGTGTTTTTCTGAAAAGGCAATAGAATAGGATGACAGTCTATGTGCTAAAAGGACTGAAGCATCAGAGCTCATTTCATGTATTGTGCTTGTTTGAGGCAAGAATCCAAATCTTTGATGTTGTTACCTGGAAGGCTGAGGTAAACAATTGCTGTGGGCAATTAATTAAAGCCTAATGCACCTCCCCCACAGAAGCCAGATCCAACCTGGTACCCGTATCTATCACCGGTGAACAGCTAGTCACAAATCAGGTCTGAGACGGAATTTAGGGCCAAACCATATATTTTAAGAATGTGAACACGTATCAATCAACAAGAAAACAGTAAATGTCCCAACCTAGCCCGGAAGAAAAGGAGATAGGAAAGATCCCGTATACAAAAGGGGTTATAACACTGAAGGCGGCGATGGACGCTACCTCGTGGCTAATTGGAAGCCTTGAGGGAGGACTGCAGGGAGATCCCTCGAGGTCCCAATCAGTTCCGGATCCTGAGTAAGTCCTCGAAGTAGATCCTCGCCTCTCCACATGGTGGATGCCCTTTGGATTCCTTATCACCAATCCTTCGGTTAGGTGAGATCCCGTAGGTGTAGAAATGATGGTACAGTCCCAGAGTCCAGGATCACCAGTCCCCAAAATCCTTATAGAGAGGAGACTTCTCTCACTCTCAGGAGGGCGCAACTAGTGCTGGACCTGAGCAGCCTTGGCCAGACCACGTGTGGATGGCATTCCTTGGGGGTGACAGACGAAGACGAACAACAAGCTATAAGCGGATTGACGAAGACCAATGGACGGGTAGAGGAGAGCCAACCCGAACTATTCTTAGGGGAGGGTTTATAAAGACAGTAAGGCGGGAAACTGGATTAGTGAGTAGGGTGCAACAGAATAGGGCGGTGTGCATAGGGAAAAGGGTGTCGGGTGCACAACTTGGCTGCGCACACATTGCATTGGTGAGGGGTGCATGGGTTTGGAGCCGTGTGCAGCCGCCAGAGAGTGGAGTGCAAAGCCTTCTTCTGGGTGATTTTGGCGGGAAGACACGCTGCTGAGGTAAAAAGGAATCAGCAGACTCCATTTTGAATCATAAACTCCATTTTAAAAACACCAGCCTCGGTAACAATGTGAAAAGCAAAGATGGTAACCGGTACAACACGTACTCTTGCTCTCTTTAATAATCTATTCTGAGAGTGTGTGGTTCTTTTCCCAGACTCACACACACCTGTTTTATTTTATTGAAATTGATTTGGCAAAGAAGTTGTTCGTCATGTGGCTTGGAAAGTTAGAATGCAGTCATGAGAGTACAGCACAAAGGAAATAAGTGTCTTTTTATATTTCAGACCCATAGCAAATTAGATAGATTTCTCTGGTGTACCAAATCCTCTGTGATTTAACATGCTAAATACTCTGGTAAAGATATTTAGCTGGTGACAACTGTAGTAGCTCCATTGAAGTCAATATGCTGATTTACATCTTGGGCCTTCTGATCTGACTCACTAGTGTGAAGGACAATCTCAAGAATTCATTACATCCAGGCACTGAGGCAGGACCAAGCAAACCTAGATCAGCCCTCACAGGTGTTTGTCCAACATGTTCTTAGCAATCTCTTGTGACTAGGATTCCACAGACTTCTTTAGAAGCATGCTCAGAACTTAACTACCCTTAGGGTTACACAGGTTTCCATAATACCTAATCTAAATCTCCCATGCCTCAGGTTAAGCCCCTTACTTTTTTCCCTGCTTTCAGTGGACATGGAAAATAATAAATCTTTGTAGCAGCCTTTTCCATATTTAAAGAAAGATGTGTAAGATCCCTCTTCATAAGACATGAATAGCTTTTCAAATCTTTCCTTATAGGTCAACTTTTCTAAAAAGCTTACCATTGATGTTACTGTCCTCTGCTTCTCTTCATTTTACCCACATCTTCCCTAAAGTATGGCTCCCAGAATTACACATGATAGTCCAGCTGAGGTCTCATCAGTGTTGAGAAGAGGAGACCATCTTACATACAACAGTGGTTCTCAACCAGGGTCCTCTGCAAGGCCACAAGCAGGTTTCAGGGTTTCCAGTGTTAGACTTGCAGGAGTCCAGGACAGAAAGGCAAAGCCCAACTGCAATGGCTGAAACCCGGGGCTCTGAGCCCCACCACCTGGGGTGAAATCAGAAGCCTGAGCAACTTAGTTTCTTGGTGCCCTCTGTGGCCCAGACAGTTGCTCTGCTTGTTACCCTGTAACATTGGTCCTAGCTTTTATATGCAGAAAAGAGTAGCTGTGTTACAGGCGGGCAAAGGAGTTTTTATAACATGTTGGGGAGAGCCCAGAAAGAAAAGGCTGAGAACCTCTTGACACATAGCACTCCAGTTGATGCAGCCAAGAATGATAATTTTCACAGCTGTGTCACATTGTTGATTCACTCAACTTATCTTCCACAATACCCCTCCATCTTCTTCAGCATTGCTACTGCCTAACGTAGGGGTCTGCAACCTTTTCAAACTGAAGAGTCATACTACATCAAAATTCAGAACAAGTGGTCAATGAACAGCTGTTTAAGAATGGCCATTTGCATGACTGAAAATATGCAACTTAATATTATTGATAATTGACAATGATTAATAATAGCATAAATGAAACATTGTACTCACAGATTTTAGTTAATGGGACTTCTGCTGCTGCATCAGTTCACGCATTTCTTTGAAGTTTATATTGGAGTAGGGGGCAGAAGGCTGTGGGGGAGGGCTGGGGTGCCAGAGACAGGCTCTGGCCAGGACATTTAACAATGAGACTAGCAGCCCAATACATTTCTCAGGCAGAAGCCTGCCCTGCCCCCACACACGCTGCCTGGCCATCTGCTCAGTGACTAGGAGCCTGAAGGGAAGGGGTGATTGGTGCTTCGCGTGCTGCCTGTTCTTGAAAAAGGCAGCTTCCATTGGCCAGAACCAGCCAATGGGATTGTGCTGGGGGTAGGAGCAGCCATGAGGTGCCACGCTCTCCTCCCGCTGCTGGCTCACAGGGTGTGAAAAACAGAAGGCCCTTTAGCAGCTTTTCTGCGCAGCATGTGGGGGTGGAGCAAGCAGGGGAGTCTGCCTGAGGGCTCCCTGCTGTGTCCACAGCCTGATTGTTTTGCCCAGGCCTGCTGTACAGCCAGTGTGGGACCCCTGCAGTGGGGGGATCAAGGGAGGAGGCTGGGCTTGAGCTTCAAAAGAGCCATATCTGGCTCCCTAGTGAGCCATTTTTGGCTCTCGAGCCATAGGTTGCTGACCCCTGGCCTAAGCAGTTATTCCTCATTTTGAAGTGGTGCAAATGATTTTTGCCTTCCCATGTGTTTAATCATGCTGATTTTCATACCAATGCCCTAATTTGTCAATGTTATTTTGAATTCTGCCCCCATTCTCCGGAAGTGCTCACAGCCCTCTCAGCTTGATGTTATGCTCTCCATTTAGGAGTGGACCGTGAGCCTAGGCAGACTAGGCGGTCGCCTAGGGCGCCACCGGCCCGGGCACCCGATGATGATATCACAGGGCGCCGGGGCGCCCTGTGATTACGACATGGCCATTGACGGCCATGCAGGCAGGGGGGCCGATCGCGCATTCCGCCTAGGGCGCCAGCTGCCGCAGCCAGCCTCAGGCCACTCCTGTCTCCATTTCATTATCCAAGTCATTAATGAACGCACTGAAATAGTACCAGAGCCAGGACTGACCTCTAAAGTATCCCAATAGACACACCCTCCTGTTTCACAGTGAACCAATGGTAAGTATTCTTTGAATACAGATTTTCAATCAGTTGTGCTCCCACTCTTTAGTAATTTCATGTAGACCACGTTTCCCCAGTTTTCCTACGAGTATCTCATGTATGAAATCCCTTGCTGGACTTGTGCTCCATAGAATACTTTTGTAAACCTGCTTCTTTAGATGCCTTAGTGGCATGATTGTGTAGCGCCCCCTCTCCACCTGGTTACCTTCTTTAATGCCAATCTGCGTACAGGTTTTGATGGATAGATCTGGGTTCTTCTGGATCCCACCACCCTCTCAACTTTATTTTTTCCTATGGATTTATTTGGCGGTGCTTCCACCCCCTCACTCCTTCCTGGCAGGGTCACCAGGACAGCTTGGGAGGAAAATTCTAACCCAGGGTAATCCCCACGTACTTGCCAGATAGTTGGAGACTCCCAGATAATAACACACACACTATATTAAACACAATTATATTAAACAGGAGACAAATATAACATAACAGGGTAAAACACTATTTTTAGGTTCACTGGTGCCCAGCAACTGTAAGATTAGTGTCCCGTTGGTACGCGTACTTTGTTGGGGCCCTTGATGACTTATGACCACAAAATTCTTCTCTGCAGTGGTTTAGCAGTGGGGCTGACTGGGTCCAGTACAGCCCAAAGGACTCACAAGTGGGAGAGGTGTAAATCCCTCCACAGGTTTAATATGCAGCAGGTTATAAAATCCCCAAACAAATTCCCTAACTAAAAGATGGTGCACTCACACACTCCATGAATGAGCCTCAGGTTCAGAGATGACTCAGTCACTGCAGAGGGGCTGGTCTCTTCTGGCAGGGATCCTCTTCAGGCAGGAATCAGGCTGCTTCGGTCCCAGAATTTCCCCTCACCACAAAGGGGTGCAAGGCTCAAGGTGCAGGCCACACAACTGCACTAAAATTCAAACTGTAATCTCTTACCCCAGCATTCAGACACACACAGCAGCCCTGAACTAGCAGACAGAGCAGAGCTGACCGTGAGGTGACTGGTCTCACCTAGGGAACTGGAGGGCTAACTCAGCCTGGCTGGGGAAGTTTCCCAGCAAACTCTACAAACTGGGAATCATCAGTGGAGAAATAAAACCCAGCTGAGGGATCCTGCCTTCAGGTCTCTAGAGGCCAGTTCTCAGCGGGAAACCCTGCATGCTGGCCTGGGGCTTACTAGCTCCCACACAGCCAGCCCTCCCCTTGCCCTGGTTGGCTCCACACTCCTCAAACAATGCTCCTCCCCCTCCAGAACTCCCTGGGAGGGGCCTCTCACTCCCTATGGGTTGCCAGGCAGACTCTGACCCTGGTAGGGAGGGGGAGCCACGGCAAACTCAGTGTGGCTCTCCCTGAGCTGCCAGCAGACAGAGCCCGGGGAATCTAGGTAATCTCCTTGGGGGGTTACAATTGTTTTTAGATTTTTCTTTTGATGTCTAATTTTTTGTACTTTACTAGAAGTGAGTGCAGTGCTAGCCTCTATTACAGCAAGTTAGCTTGCCTAACTAATACATTAGCTTGTTTTAGTTAAAACCACAAACCCTTATCTTTCTTATTGACACTTTTCCATGTTCATATCCATGGAATTAGATGAATTTTGCAACTGAATAGCTCAGTTATTTCAAAAGAAGCTAAACAGAGCCCTGTGCGTGTTTTAATATTTGAGACCTAAAATTCAAAACCTGACTACAAGTACCTGTAGTGAGACATTTGGATTGTTCACTAGTCTTCCCAGTGAAACATCAAACTTGTCATACTGTGATGAAAATGGTCTCCAATAACAGAGAGCTTGAAAACAGATAATTATCCAAGAACATGACATTATTAACATGCAGCAGAGCATTCCATGAACATTTTCTTCAGCAAATAAAAAGGTAATTGCTGTCTGTGTACAAAGCAACAAGAAAGGTTTGGCTCAGTTCCTTCAGCCAATTTAGAGAGGCCACTGTTTACTTATTTAAACCATAAAAACATGCATCTTATCAAATGGGTGCCATTCAAAGACTGATGGAGTGCACCCAACCTGCTGATTGCGCGCACTTCTCATTTCACACTTCCTAATCCTGATCAAACAGAGTCTTCTTATCCTGTTATTAGAACTCTACAATGTAACAAGTTGAAGCCTACAGTTAAACAGGACAGCCATATCCCAGCTTAAATGTGAACAGCAATTAATAAATGCTGAGTCAAATTCTGCCCTCCTGTGAAACCCCCCTCACTGCAATAGGATTACGCACATGGACATGTGGACAAGAAGAAATTAAGTAGTCTTGAAAATAATGGTCCAGTAAATTAAGCTAATTTCAGTGATAATGGTTTGTGATTTTGGAGATTAAAAACAATTGCAGAATAAAAACAAAATATAGCAAAATATGAAATAGGTGTTGAAGAAAATGAAATCTGTAAAATAAACATAAAAACCAGTTCAGTCAGGAACAAGGAATTGGCCGGTGTCACCTTGTGGGGTAGCACACAATAAAAACACCGCACCTGTCCCTGTACTGTTTACAACTTAATCAAACATGTTACTTAAACATAACAGCTGATGCCTGGCTGCAGTAAGTTCCTGAAGTTTTCTCTCATTCAATGCAGGACAAAGTGCCTCTGTGTCCCCAATCATCCAACACGGCATGCTGAGCTGGCATTCTGTGGGGTACCTCACACTTGCACCCAGGAATAAGAGCTACCTCAGCCAGAGGTATCATCAAAATCTGTCCAGTGCAAGCAGACCTTCTCTCACACACAGAGACACGAATTGGAGATGCCAATACCCTCATTTTATTGCAATTGACCACAACACACTGATTATTTTAAGGCCCTCACTCAATCCAGACAATTCCCTGAAGTCTTTAATCCTGTCATGCACTTATGTGTGTCCCACAGCAGTCCCATCCACCAGTGGTCCAGATCTTGGTGCACTGCCATGGGGACCTCTGTTCAGCACTTGGCAGAGTCTCCTTTTAGTCACACGGGGACTAGCTGTTGCAGTCTGATGCCCTTTTGGTAGTTCTTCATCCCACCTTCTCACTCTCTTGGTCTGCAGCCCACTCTCTTTCTCCTCACCCTCATGGTTTAGCCCTGCAGCCAAGTCACAAGAGTCCTCGTCTTCCAGAATAATACCAACTTCTTCCTTGCCATCCCAGGCAATTCTTATTTTCACTACTCTCTCTGGGTTACTCTCTCAGAGCACATGTCTACACTATGAGATCAGCACTGTGGATAGCTTTGAATTCCAGGCTATGTTCACAGTGCCCTCTGGGATCAAAACTGCACAGCGGTTGCATGAAGCAAACATGCATAAAGCAGGAACATGCATAAAGCGAACCCGGTTAATCAATACACCAGATACTGGTGTGGTAGTGAGGCCGCTAGAGGGCCAGAACTTATCATGGGACATTCCAATTCATCATCAGTGAGGCTGTCATTATCATAGTCTACTAAAGTATTACGTATTTTAAATTCATAAGAAATGTTTACTATATATTTCTTAATTCCTGATTTTGTTTGGATCAGTGTGTGCAGGCCCCTAATAAGGCTCCATATTTGGACCTGAGTCTGTTCTCAGACTCGGCATGGGTGTGCAACTTCCTCATTGAGTTCTTCCCTTGTTGGGAGAAAAATGGATTTATGTCCTCACACAGGTCACCAATTAAATATGCTTCATATGGCTAACCTAACGAGGGGGGCTTTAAACTAGGTTCGACGCGGGCAGGTGACCAAAGTTTACAGGTAAGTGAAAAACATGGAAACCTGGGAGATGGGTTGGAAATGAGAGGAAGTATGGGCTATAATAGCAGAAATAAAGGAGGGACAAGGCAGAATTGAGAGGCAAAATCAAATCAGTATCTTAGATGCCAATATACAAATGCAAGAAGTATGGGGAATAATCAGGAAGAATTTGAAGTGCTAATAAAGGAACACAACTATGACACAGTTGGTATCAGAGAGACCTAGTAGGATAATACACATGGTTAGAATATTGGCATAGAAGGGTACAGCTTCCTCAGGATGGACAGGTGGGGAAAAAAGAGGGGGAGGTGTTGCCTTATATATTAAAAATGTATACACTTGAACTGAGGTGGAGATGGACGTAGGGGAACAGACTTGTTGAGAGTCTCTGGGTTAGGTTAAAAGGGATGAAAAACAAGGGTGATGTCATGCTAGGGGTCTACCACAGTCCACCTGCTGAGGCAGAAGAGGCGGATGAGGCTTTTTTTAACAACTCACAAAATCATCCAAAGCGCAGGATTTGGTAGTGATGGGGGACTTCAACTATCCAAACATCTGTTGGGAAACTAACACAGCAGGGCACAGATTATCCAATAAGTTCTTGGACTGCATTGGAGACAATTTTTTATTTCAGAAGTTTGAGAAGGCTACTTGGGGGGGGCAGGAGGGCGAAGCTGTTCTAGATTTGATTTTAACAAATAGGGAGGCACTGGTTGAAAATTTGAAAGTGGAAGGTACCTTAAGTGAAAGCAGGGCTGACCTTACCATGAGTTGAACTGAGGCGGCCACCTCAGGTGCCAGACTGTGGGGGGGCGCCAGTAGGACCCAGAGTGTAGAAAATTGTGTCTGCTGCTCGTGCATATGTATTCTCTCTGCTCTAGATGCACAGAGGTGGTGGAGTGCTGTGCTGGAGGAAGGAGGGCACAAGAGACATAACAGGCAGGCAGGAGAAATGGTGCAAGGGAATAAAAGAAAACAGCAGGAGCTGCAGGGAGAGAGAGGAGGAGGAGCCTCTTATGTACCTCTCTAGCACCCCCAGGAGCCTGGACTGATTAACACCAGCTTCTCAGGGAGTTTCCTGTTTCCCTGAACCCACTTGAGGAGAACAGACAGTCAACTGAAGTAAGAGCCAGTTAGGCCCTTAAGACGCTGATATCTTCCCTCCCTCAGGCCCTGCTACCAGCCTGCTTATTTGTCCCCTTCAACTGAGTGTTGAGAGCCACTATAGCTGGCACAGAACAGCAGTCATGAGTGAAAGAAGAAAACGCCCCTCTGGGGCAGCATTCAGAAAAAGAAGAAAGCAAAGGAAGCTTTTCTATCTAAGCAGGAAGGCGCTCTCCTGAGATACATAGACACAAATGTTCACGGTGAGCCTTCTGGCCCCAGTGAGGATGTGAGTGGTGAGGAGATGACTGATCTTCCAGTTAGTCAGAATGCAGGTGACCTGGCAGCTACTGCAGCATCCATATCTCCATCTCAAATGGATGTAACCATGCACATTCCTGAAGAAAAGTGTAGATCAGAGAAGAGTGTGGTGGAGGCACAAGAAACAGCTGCTGCTGAGTTTAGTTCCTTCGGTCTAGATGATCCAGGACAGTGGACCCACTTGAGCAGTAGCCTGAGGGACTTCCTTATACTGCATGGGCCACAGCAAGTGAAAAACTTCATGTTCCCCAAAGACAATGAAAATAGAAGTTTCCATCCAACACATTACTGGAGTGAAATCCCCAATGGTGACAAAGTGGAGAGGCCCTGGCTTATGTACTCAAAAACCCAGAATGCTGCATACTGTTTTTGTTGCAAACTCTTCCAGCCTAATGTTCCAGCCACATTGGGTTCTACAGGAACAAAGGACTGGAAAAATTAGGCTAGAAATCTGGTATGCCGTGAGAAGGCAGCAAATCACCAGAAAGTGATGGAAAGAACTTGAGATGAGACTAAGGTTAGATGGAAAGAACTTGAGATGAGACTAAGGTTAAAGGCCACCATAGATGATCAGCATCAAGAGAAGATTGCATCAGAGTCTCTTTACTGGCAAAATGTTCTGAAAAGGCTCATTCTCATTGCCATTGTGAGAATACTTGCTACCCAAAACGTAGCACTGCATGGCACTTCAGATCAGCTGTATGTGCCAAACAATGGAAACTTCCTTAAAATTGTAGAGCTGATGGCTGAGTTTGATGCTGTACTCCAGGAGCATCTAAGAAGAGTCACCACCCAATAAATGTACACACACCACTACCTTGGAAAAACAATTCAAAATGAGATCATACAGTTACTGGAACAAAAGTCAAACAGAAGATTGTGGCAGATCTGAAGTCAGCAAGATATTACTCTGTTATTCTGGACTACACACCTGACATCCGCCATACAGAACAAATTACTTTAATGGTGCGTTTTGTAACAACAGCAGAACCTAGTGAAAATGTCCCTGCAATGGTGACTGTCAGAGAGCATTTTCTAGAATTTATTGACATTGATGATACTACAGGAGCTGGTATGATAAATGTGCTTCTTAAAAAGCTGGATGATACAGGAATTGCGATAGTTGACATGGGAGGTCAGAGCTACGATAATGGTGCCAACATGAGAGGAAAGAACAGAGGAGTGCAGACACAGATCCGAGAGTTAAACCCTTGAGCTTTTTTTGTCCCATGCAGTTCTCATTCATTGAACTTGGTGGTCAGTGATGCAGCATCAGCTTCTAGTGAAGCTGCTGAATTTTTTAATGTAATTCAAAGCATCTATGTATTTTTCTCTGCATCAACTCATCGATGGCAAATTTTGATGCAACATCTGGGAACTTCCTCTCTGACACTGAAACCACTGAGTGCCACGTGATGGGAAAGTCGAGTGGAGGTGATAAAGCCTATCAAACACCAAATTGGGAAGATAGATGATGCCATAGTTGCCATTATGGAGGAAATGCTATGACAGGAACTGTTCATGGGAGAACAGTGGCAAAGGGAAATAGAATCACCAGAAACATACATAACTTCAAATTTCTGTGTGACTTAGTGTTGTGGCATGACATACTGTTTGAAATAAATGTTGTAAGCAAGAGACTCCAATGTGTTGACCTTGATATATTTGGGGCAATGGAACAACTGGACAAAGCAAAGTCGTACCTACAGTCTTACTGGTCAGATGAGGGATTTCAAAACATTCTAAAGAGTGCAGAGAAGTTGGCAGAGGAATTTCACACTGAAGCTATTTTCCCACCCATTCAAGAATACAAGAGTCACCGAAGAAGAAGACATTTTGATTACGAGGCATGGGATAATCTCATAAGAGACCCCAAACAACAATTCAAAGTTGAATTCTTTAACCAGGTGCTAGACTGTGCAGTACAGTCAGTTGAAGAACATTTCATGCAGCTCCAGGAACACAGAAGTATATTTGGGATGTTGTATGATATTCCAAAACTTCTCACTCTACCTGAAGAAGACCTACACCAGCAATGCAGGGCACTAGAGACAGTGTTGACACATGATGACATGCACGATATTGATGCGAGTGATTTAGGTGATGAACTGAAAGCCCTTTCAAGATACATTTCAGCAGGATCAACTCCAAAGGCTGTTCTGAAATATATGTGCACAAATAAAATGACCACCCTCTTTCCAAATGCTTTTGTTGTTCTGTGCATACTTCTAACACTTCCTGTAACAGTTGCCAATGGAGAACGCAGCTTCTCCAAGCTGAAGTTAATAAAAACACATCTATGCTCCACAGTAACACAGGAGTGGCTGGTTGGCCTTGCAACCATCTCAATGGAGCATGAGCTGGCCCAGACTGTGGACCTTCAGGAAGCAGTTCAAATCTTTGCAACCAAGAAGGCACGGAAAGCACCACTTTGATTATTCAAACAGATAAAAATGCCAGTGTTTACTATGCAGACAAGAAAAGTTACATTTGCTGTTCAGGCGTTTGAAAGTTAAGTGTTACTTAAAATTTTTGAACAAGGCATTTTAAGTTGTTAATTTTCCTTTATTGGAGTAGGTAGCAGAGCAGTACCATGAGAGGAGTAGAACAGGAAGAAGGCAGAATTGAGACCTTTCAAAGTTTTGGCCCAAGCAAGGGGGGATGGAGGCGTCATTTGAGCTCCCCACCTCAGGTGCCAAAATGTTGTAGGCCGGCCCTGAGTGAAAGTGATCATGAAATCATAGAGTTCATGATACTAAGGAATAGTAGAAGAGAGAACAGCAAAATAGAGACAATGGATTTCAGGAAGGCAGATTTTAGTAAACTCAGAGAGCTGGTAGGTAAGGTCCCGTGGGCAGCAAGACTAAGAGGAAAAACAATTGAAGAGAGTTGGCAGTTTTTCAAGGGATATTATTAAGGAACCAAAAGCAAAATATTCCATTGCGTAGGAAAGATAGAAAATATGGCAAAAGACTGCCTTGG
The DNA here is from genome assembly GCA_032595735.1 of Pelochelys cantorii. Taxonomy (NCBI): domain Eukaryota; kingdom Metazoa; phylum Chordata; order Testudines; family Trionychidae; genus Pelochelys; species Pelochelys cantorii. Next base: position 47,263,246 of record CM064335.1, read on the forward strand.
CTTACCCAGAAGATCTTACATGATCTAAAAATTGAAAAGGAGTCTTAAAAAATGGAAACTAGGTCAAATTACAAAAGATGAATATAAGCAAACAACACAGGTATGCAGGGGCAAGATTAGAAAGGCAAAGGCACAAAATGAGCTCAATCTAGCCAGAAACATAAAGGGTAACAAGAAGACATTCTATAAATAAATTAGAAGCAGGCGGGTACCACTCAGAGGATGAAGCTGCATTCACAGAGCTGCAAGCCACTGGTTGGCTTGGGGATTTTGAAGGAACCCTGTCCAATGTCAAGGCACTCAAGCATGCTTGAAGCCTCTGTAAATCCCTTTGTATTCCTCGGAGTATTGTTATAACTGAGGTACTTCCCCTTTGGGTTGGCAGTGTTGATTGAAAGTCTTGTAAAAGGGCCTTTCGTGCTGCACCTGTAGAGAAAGAAACACGGCCCCAGAGTTCTTCCTGAAATTCAGGTGTGTAGCCCTGTCTGTGATTACGTGAATTTGCGCTATTAGACTGACTAGACCAACACTGAGGCCTGGAGAATTTTGACTTAGATTGGGTTTGGTCTTGAGGATCCCCTGGCGGACCCTCAGTCTTTACAGTTGGGGTCTGTGGATCTTGTAGGGCTCCGGTAACCAGGGCTGTTGATGAAAGAGATGATTGTAACATTTCATATAAGAGAGGATGCTGATCTCTTGGGGCTTTTTTCGCCCCCTCCCCTTCTGAATCTGAGGTTATCAGAATAGTGTCTGTGTCCAAACCCACCTCTGAGCCTGCGTAACCTGACTCATCCCCCAGCACTGTGGCTGGAAGACTTCCTTCTTTCCCTGTCAGATCACTCTCTGCTAACAGCTTATCAACTTCCTTCAGCTCCTTTGTTAAGACCTCAGCTGCCTTTGCCGTCCTGCGAGTGACCAGACCCTGGGCTAAATCTTCCCTGGAAGGTGTTATCATTGCTTCAGGGAGTTTTCCCTCTGGTGGAGCTGGTGGAGAACCTTCCCTTTTTATACTCTGTACACTTTCTTTTACTGGGACCAACTCAGTGACTTCTGCCTTACCTCTCCTTAACGTTCTTTCCTTCTCTATCTTTCCTAGCCACTCCTCTATCTGAAGCCTAGAAGCATACACAGCTCTTATACACTTTATTCCTCTCTCTTCCCATTCCTCAATCTCCTTTTCTCGCAGTCAGATTTCCAACTCACCCTACAATACGCTACGAGACAATGTCACTTGCATCTCCATAATATCATACAATCAGATTTTTCACCTCTCAATCTCCTCTCCTTTCTCAGTCATTCCTGCCTGGAGCTGTTCAATCGGTTCAGACTGCCCAGACCTCTTGTCTCTTAACATACGGCAAGCAACTAAGAGGCACTGCATAGCAATTCCTTTAACTTCTCGAGGCTCCCTCTCTTGTTTCTTTATTACCGAATTGAATATCTAGTTCACCTCTCCACATGGGTCGTCACAGGCCAACATATCGTCTATATATTTCATAGGCCCCATGCCTCTGGATATAATGATTAGCATATGATTCCAGATGCCCATCTCGGGGGATCTGTGCACTCTGTGCCACCTCTGACCCACTTATCTCACAATGACTCTGCACTACACAGAGCTCTTATAACAGTACAGACATTAAAATACAACTACGCAATCTCCTGACCCCGAGATCAGGAGATGTCCAGCCCACACAAATAATTACCCCAGACCGGTCTCACAATTACTTCAAAGACAAGACCCAAAACAGAAGGACAGGAGTAGATGTCCTACTCTTCTCTCGAAAGCCACAAAATATCGATGAATCAAGAGGTATCAAACCCGCATCCAGGAAGTCCGCAAGCTGTGGGGAAAATCACTCTGGCTGGCTAGGGAGCCATGGCCCGGGGAAGCTGTGGGGACTAAAAAGGAGGAAAACGCAGGTGAGGGTTCCCAGCACTGGCCACTTGACAGTGCAAAAACCACTCTCCTGCAACCCTAAAGGGTGGGTTGTCAGGCCCAGACACAACCAGTGATAAATACAAAATGGCCAATCAACACAATAGTTACAATCCCCCTTAGCATGCACGCACAAATCCAATTCCTATGTGGATGCTTGCAAAGAGTTAAATCGCACAAATCCTCTCTCACTCCCCTCAACATGGGTGTTTAGCCAAGGAAATTAATGGCTTAAACCAGATAACTGAGTGAGCTGTTACACAAGGTAATAAATCTCCACTGTATACCAGCACAGGAAATCAGGCTGTATGCTCAGGTAATGCTACCTGCAGTAAACTTAGAATTTAGGGAATTTGGAATTTAGGGAATTTATGCTGGGAGTACTGCAACCACCACAGATCTCCTAGATGGCTCACCAAATATGCAACCTGGGAAAGGGATATAATAGAATTTTTGTGGGTAAGCCTTGCCAGTCTGACTACAAGGTTCAAGGTTTCACCCTCTGTACCCCAGTTCACATAGAATTATCCTTCTGGAGGTAGGTCTGAGGGTCCACAACAGCATCCATGCTCACAATGAGGATAGTACCAAATTACAAGAAGTTTTATTATGACAGGTATTAAAATGGCAAACAGCACAAAGCACAGAGCAATGATTACACAGATTGATTGAATCACTTCCGTGGTTAACATTAATACAAATCTGGTTCTGTAGATTGTGCTTATCTAAATATACAGAGAGAATTACCTGACATAAAAACCTATACTCACATCCCCTTCTCCTGAAAGGTGAGCGTGGAAGGACCAGCCTCCCTCCACCTGTGGGACCTTGGCGCCTGGTTGGAGTAGGAAACCTAGAAACAGAGACTTAGAAAGAATAAGTAAAGTGAAGCAAATAGCTTACAGGAAGAAATACTTGAAGTGGAAGATAGAAATGTCTCGAGCCCCGAGCTTCCTTATCTTGCAACTTTTATCCCTCTTTTTGCGTCATTACTACCCCACCAAAGTTAGAGTTTCTCACCCTAAGATTTTGTGGGTACACATACTTGATTGGATGGTGGTATTGGGATGTCTTTTGAATATACATGAATAAAACACCTGCTACTGCCCTGGATCTAGTCTCAGATATGGAAAAAGTGAGTGTTTTGCAGTTAAGTGCAACAAGTCCTGCTTCCTTAATTTAAGAGGATGGTTAGCTGGGTCTGGCAGACCTGGTCTTTTTTAGGTATCACAAGTTCACAAGGAACTGAGTCACACATATCCATCTGTGTACTGACCCAACTGACAGTTTTACCACAGGGTCTTTCGTAATTTCTAAAAAAAAAATATTAAGAACAAATAATTTCGAGAAAATACTTTAGGGAAGGAGAGCAGTCAATGGGAGCAGAGGGAAACCATCCCATAGTTGGGACCCTCCTTCCAGAGGGTGATGTTGTATCCTCTCGTGCCGAGGATACTTCTCCGGGGGACGGAGCTCCAGCTGTTAGGAAGAAGCAGGTTTTAGTAGTGGGGGATTCGATCATTAGAAATATAGATAGTTGGGTTTGTGATGACCGGGAGAACCGTATGGTTACTTGCCTGCCTGGTGCGAAGGTTGCGGATCTCTCGAGGCATCTAGACAGACTTATGGGCAGTGCTGGGGAGGAGCCGGTCGTCGTGGTACATGTTGGTACCAATGACATAGGGAAGGGTAGAAGAGATGTTCCGGAGGCCAAATTTAGGTTACTAGGAAAGAGACTGAAATCCAGAACATCTTTGGTGGCATTCTCTGAAATGCTTCCAGTTCCACGCGCAGGGCCAGATAGACAGGCAGAACTTCAGAGTCTCAATGCGTGGATGAGACGATGGTGCAGGGAAGAGAGGTTTAGATTTATTAGGAACTGGGGACACTTTTGGGGTAGGGGGAGCCTATACAGGAATGATGGGCTCCACCTAAATCGAGGTGGATCCAGACTGCTGGCATTAAACATTAAAAAGGTCGTAGAGCAGTTTTTAAACTAAGAGGTGGGGGAAAGCCGATTGGTGCGGGGGAGCACCTGGATCGGACGGAGACTTCTCTTACACGAGGCTCCATAGGTAGGGATTCCCTAGAAGTTAGTCAGATAGGGAACGTGGGAAATAATATATGGGCAAGATCAGATGTGAAACAATCGTGCATAAAAAAATCCAATGTGTCTGAGAAAGGCGGACATATAAATAGTGGTAGTTTTCTAACATGCTTTTACACTAATGCTAGGAGTCTGTCTAATAAGATGGGTGAACTGGAGTACCTCATATCAAAGGAGGAAGTTGACATAATAGGCATCTCAGAAACATGGTGGAATGAGGACAATCAGTGGGACACTATCATACCGGGATATAAATTATATCGGAAAGACAGAACAGGTCGTGCGGGTGGCGGAGTGGTACTATATGTGAAGGATAATATAGAATCAAATGAAGTAAAAATCCTAAAGGAATCAAAATGTTCCATAGAATCATTATGGATAACAATTCATTCCTCTAATATGAATATGGCATTAGGAATATATTACCGACCACCTAACCAGGACAGTGATAGTGATGCTGAAATGATAAGGGAGATTAGAGAGGCTGCCAAAATAAAAAACACAGTAATAATAGGAGATTTCAATTATCCCCATATTGATTGGGTGCATGTCACCTCAGGACGGGATTCAGAGATTAAATTTCTTGATGCCTTAAATGACTGCTTCTTGGAGCAGCTAGTACAGGAACCCACAAGGGGAGAGTCGATTCTCGACCTAGTCTTGACTGGAACGCAGGATCTGGTCCAAGAGGTAACTGTTACTGGACCGCTTGGAAATAGTGACCACAATATAATAACTTTTAATATTCCTGTGTTGGGAAGAACACCGCAGCGGTCAAACACTCTGGCATTTAATTTCAAAAAGGGGAATTACACTAAAATGAGGAAGCTAGTTAAACAGAAACTAAAAGGGAGAGTAATTAAACTAAAATCCCTGGAAGCTGCATGGGAACTGTTTAAAGACACCATACTAGAGGCCCAACTTAAATGTATACCCCAAATAAAAAAACACAGTAAGAGACCTAACAAAGAACCACCATGGCTAAACAGCCATGTTAAAAAGGCAGTGAGAGAGAAAAGGGCAGCTTTTAAAAAGTGGAAGTCAAATCCTAGTGAGGAAAATAGAAAGGAACATAAACACTCCCAAATTAAGTGTCATAATGTAGTAAGAAAAGCCAAAAAAGAGTTTGAGGAACAGCTAGCCAAAAATTCAAAAAATGATAGTAAAATGTTTTTTAAATACATTAGAAGCAGGAAGCCCGCTAAAAAAGCAGTGGGGCCCTTGGATGATAAAGATATAAAAGGAGCGATCAAGGAAGACAGTGCCATTGCGGAGCGATTAAATTATTTCTTTGCTTCAGTCTTCACGGCTGAGGATGTTACAGAGGTTCCTAAATCTGAGCCAGCCTTTTTAGGTGACAAATCTGAGGAACTCACTCAGATTGAAGTGACATTAGAGGAGGTTATGGAATTAATTGATAAGCTGAATAGTAACAAGTCTCCGGGACCAGACGGCATTCACCCAAGGGTTCTGAAAGAACTCAAATGTGAAATTGCGGAGTTATTAACAGTGGTTTGTAACCTATCCTTTAAATCCACTTTGGTACCAAATGACTGGAAGATGGCCAATATAACACCAATATTTAAAAAAGGCTCTAGAGGAGATCCTGGCAATTATAGACCGATAAGTTTAACATCAGTACCAGGCAAATTAGTAGAAACACTAGTAAAGAGTAAAATTGCAAGGCACATAGAAGAGCACGAATTGTTGGGCAAAAGTCAGCATGGTTTCTGCAGAGGGAAGTCGTGTCTAACTAATCTGTTAGAATTCTTTGAAGGGGTTAATAAACATGCGGACAAGGGGCACCCAGTGGATATAATATACCTAGATTTCCAGAAAGCCTTTGACACGGTCCCACACCAAAGGCTTTTACGTAAATTAGGTGGTCATGGGATAGGAGGAAAGGTCCTTTCATGGATCAAGAATTGGTTAAAAGACAGAAAACAAAGGGTGGGAATAAATGGTAAATTTTCACAATGGAGGAGGGTAACTAGTGGTGTTCCCCAGGGGTCAGTACTGGGACCAATCCTGTTCAACTTGTTCATCAATGATCTAGAAAATGAGGTAAGCAGTGAGGTGGCCAAGTTTGCAGATGACACAAAGTTGTTCAGGACAGTCAAAAGCAAAAGGGATTGTGAAGAACTACAAAAAGATCTCAGCAAACTGAGTGATTGGGCAGCAAAATGGCAAATGAAATTTAATGTGGGTAAGTGTAAGGTAATGCATGCTGGAAAAAATAACCCAAATTACACGTACTACATGATGGGGTCAAATTTAGCTACGACAGATCAGGAAAGGGATCTTGGAATTATAGTGGATAGTTCTATGAAGACATCCACGCAGTGTGCAGCGGCAGTTAGTAAGGCAAATAGGATGTTAGGAATTATTAAAAAAGGGATAGATAATAAGACAAAAGATATCATACTTCCCCTATATAAAACTATGGTACGCCCACATCTCGAGTACTGCGTGCAGATGTGGTCTCCTCACCTCAAAAAAGATATATTGGCATTAGAAAAGGTTCAGAAAAGGGCGACTAAGATGATTAGGGGCTTGGAAAGGGTCCCATATGGGGAGAGGCTAGAGAGACTGGGACTTTTCAGTTTGGAAAAAAGGCGATTGAGGGGCGATATGATAGAGGTATATAAAATCATGAATGGTGTGGAGAAAGTGATTATAGAAAAATTATTTACCTTTTCCCATAATACAAGAACTAGGGGACACCAAATGAAATTGATGGGTAGTAGGTTCAAAACTAATAAAAGGAAATTTTTCTTCACACAGCGCACAGTCAACCTGTGGAACTCCTTGCCCGAGGAGGCTGTGAAGGCCAGGACTCTATTAGGGTTTAAAAAAGAGCTTGATAAATTTTTGCAGGTTAGGTCCATAAATGGCTATTAGCCAGGGATAAAGTATGGTGCCCTAGCCTTCATAACAAGGGCAGGAGATGGATGGCAGGAGATAAATCACTTGATCGTTGTCTTCTGTTCTCCTTCTCTGGGGCACCTGGCATTGGCCACCGTCGGCAGATGGGATGCTGGGCTCGATGGACCTTTGGTCTGACCCAGTATGGCCATTCTTATGTTCTTATGTTCTTAACCCTTTTTTATCCCACAATACTGCTGCTAAAGACAACTCATACAGGACAAATTAAATCCTGCAGGCCTTGCATTACCAGCATTCCTACTAAAATATATGAAAAAGAGGTAGGATAGGAAAAAGCATAGTTTGGCAGGCCACAAGTTATGGGCTAATATTGTCAGCCTCCCATAATGCACTTGTTTAATCCCTCCTTCCTTGCACAAGATGAACAGGAAACAGTGTGCTCTCACGTTTTGTGCCTTGGTCACCCATGCAGATGCCATAGCAGCGTGAGCATAGAGCTTGGTTTGCAGCATACTATTGTGATGCTGATGTGTGTCATACTTCAAGAGCATACGCATGTTGCTCCTTCAGGAAGAGGAGGAGGACGAATCTCGGCATGGCATGGAGTTGCTGCTCATGCAAGATTGGCACTGGTGCTGTGAGGCAAGCTCTGATTGGTGGGACCACATTGTGATACAGAGATGGGGCAATCAACAATGGCTGCAGAACTTCCGAATGTGCAAGGCCACGTTCTTGGAACTTTGAATGGCTTTCCCCTGTGCTGAGGTGCCATAATACCCGAATGAGACCCACTGTGGCCGTGGAGAAGTGCATGGCAATAGCCTGATGGAACTTGCAATGTCAGACAGCTACCGTTCAGTGAGGAATCAGTTTGGTGCAGGGAAATCTACAGTGGGGGCTGTTGTCACAGAAGTAGCCAAAGCAATCAATGCCATTCTGCTAAGGAGGGTTGTGACTCTGGGAAATGTGATTTCCATAGTGGACAGTTTTGCAGCAATGGGGCGATAAACAGTACACACATCCCCATCTTGGCCCCTGACCACCTTTTCACAGAGTACATAAACTGCAAGGAGTACTTCTACATGGTGCTGCAAGTGCTAGTGGATCACAAGGTTGATGTTTCACCAACATCAACACGGGATGATCAGGAAAGGTGCATGATGTGTGCATCTTTAGGAACTCCTGCTTCTTCTGAAAGATGCAGAGTGGCACTTTTTTCCCAGACAGGAAAATCAGAATTGGAGAGGTGCATTGTGATCATTGGCGACCTAGCCTACCCCTTGCTCCCATGACTCATGAAGCCGTGTATGGGCAGCCAGGAACCCAATAAGGAGGAGTTCAACAACAAGCTGAACACGTGAAGAATGGTGGTTGAATGTGCTTTTGGACATTTAAAGGGAAGGTTTAGGAGTCTCCTGACTCAGTTGGACCTCAGCAAATGCCTTTGTGGTGGCAGCCTTTTGTGTGCTCCATAATCTGTGTGAGAAGGAAAATTTGCTGCAATTTGCTAATGAAACAAAAGTACATAAGAACATAAGAACATAAGAATGGCCGTACTGGGTCAGGCCAAAGGTCCATCTAGCCCAGTATCCTGTCTGCCGACAGTGGCCAGCACCAGGTGCCCCAGAGAGGGTGGACCGACGACAATGATCAAGTGATTTGTCTCCTGCCATCCCTCTCCAGCCTCTGACAAACAGAGGCCAAGGACACCATTTTATCCCCTGGCTAATAGCCTTTTATGGACCTAACCTCCATGAAATTATCTAGCTTCTCTTTAAACTCTATTATAGTCCTAGCCTTCAGAGCCTCCTCTGGCAAGGAGTTCCACAGGCTGACTACACGCTGTGTGAAGAAGAACTTTCTTTTATTAGTTTTAAACCTGCTACCCATTAATTTCATTTGGTGTCCTCTAGTTCTTCTATTTAGGGAACTAATAAATAACTTCTCTTTATCGGCCCTCTCCACACCACTCATGATTTTATATACCTCTATCATATCCCCCCTCAGTCTTCTCTTTTCTAAACTGAAAAGTCCCAGTCGCTTTAACCTCTCCTCATATGGGACCCGTTCCAAACCCCTAATCATTTTAGTTGCCCTTTTCTGAACCCTTTCCAAGGCCAAAATATCTTTTTTGAGGTGAGGAGACCACATCTGTACACAGTATTCAAGATGTGGGCATACCATAGTTTTATACAGGGGCAGTAAGATATTCTGGGTCTTATTTTCTATCCCTTTCTTAATAATTCCTAGCATCCTATTTGCCTTTTTGACCACCGCTGCACACTGCGTGGAAGTTTTCAGAGAACTGTCCACGATAACTCCAAGATCTCTTTCCTGATTTGTCGTAGCCAAATTAGCCCCCATCATACTGTACGTATAGTTGGGGTTATTTTTCCCGATGTGCATTACTTTACACTTATCCACATTAAATTTCATTTGCCATTTTGTTGCCCAATCACTCAGTTTGGTGAGATCTTCTTGGAGTCCCTCACAGTCTGCTTCTGTCTTGACTATCCTAAACAGTTTGGTATCATCTGCAAACTTTACCACCTCACTCCTTACCCCTTTTTCCAGATCATTTATGAATAAGTTGAACAGGATTGGTCCTAGGACCGCCCTTGGGGGACACCACTAGTTACCCCTCTCCATTCTGAAAATTTACCATTCATTCCTATCCTTTGTTTCCTGTCTTTTAACCAGTTCTCAATCCAAGAAAGGACCTTCCCTCTTATCCCATGGCCATATAATTTACACAAGAGCCTTTGGTGAGGGACCTTGCCAAAGGCTTTCTGAAAATCTAAGTATACTATATCTACTGGATCCCCCTTGTCCGCATGTTTGTTAACCCCTTCAAAGAACTCTAATAGATTAGTGAGACAGGATTTCCCTTTACAGAAACCATGTTGACTTTTGTCCAACAAATTATGTTCTTCTACATGCTTCACAATTTTATTCTTTACTATTGTTTCGACTAATTTGCCCGGTACTGAAGTTAGACTTACCGGTCTGTAATTGCCCGGATCGCCTCTGGAGCCCTTTTTAAATATTGGTGTCACGTTAGCTACCTTCCAGTCATAAGGTACAGAAGCCGATTTAAGGGATAGGTTGCAAACCACAGATAATAGTTCAGCAATTTCCCATTTGAGTTCTTTTAGAACCCTTGGATGATGTAAGTAGTGAGGAAAAAAGTTAAGTAGAAACAAAATGCAGAATGATTTGCATGAACTAGGGGCACTGTCAAGGTGATTTACAAAATTCCCATAAAACAATAAAATGATTAGACTGGGAGAAACCCAACGGAAATCTATCCACAATGTCCAAAACACTAAGTAGAAGAGCCTTAGAAGGAGTAGGCAGAAGACATTAATGAAATTCTAAAACTACTGAAATTACTGAACCAAATTTCATGAAATTTGCATAACAATTTGATTACATTTGTTTGATATTGTATAGGTGAAGCCAGATTTTGGTATTCCAGGGTTATTACAAGGAATTGGGTAAATATGAGTCTCAGTGGTTCAAAAAGGTTATACATTTTATTCTTTAGATAAAAATGAACCTAAGAGGTCCCCTTATTGAGTTTTACTCCTCTCTGAAAGAACTGGACAAGGGAGTGCAACAAGCCTTTTGGAGCTAGTGTGAAATACAAACATGAGAGAGAGCAGAGTGAAGAAAATGCCTGACAAGAGATTGAAGAATAAGAAGGGTTTTGTTTCTTTATGCCGAGAGGAATAAATAAATTGACTGTATGGAGTAAATGTGAAGGGCAGAAACAAGAAAAAACAGTTTTAAAAGGGAGATTACGTGAACATGTGGAGGAAAATTGACTATAAAATGTCAGCTGAAAGGAGAGGACGCACTTAGAATAAGTGTATGTAGCTGTTACGTCCTAAAATTTCTTATATTCCTATTGCTTGTGAATTGACAGAGCATCTGGTCAGTCACTAGGCAGCAGTAAAATCCAGCCCTTTATGTACAGTAATAATTTTGTCAGTTCTTATAAAAAAATACAGGCAATGGGCTAAGAAGCAGAGTATTGTTTCATTCTGTTGTAGTCATTTCTGACCTAAGAAACATTTCGTAAGGATGTCTTTTTTTCGTAATGAAACGCTGAGCAGGCTGAGAAAAAACCACATATATTCCAACTAGAAGGACTGAGTCATTTGTGACTTTATTGTCCATAGTAGGCTTTTTTACATTGTTTGTGCAAAATTCATTGTCTCTGAAGATAATAATATGTATTTCATCAGAGCATTTTGAAAGAAAATTGTTTCTCAGTCTCTTTAAAAAGGCTCATGTTTTGCCTTCAGTTACTAAATGATGCATATCTTATGTCTGCCTTGATGTCTAGGAAAACATTGCAAGAGAGAGATGTCTTGGCTCATGCTCTTTGCAATTGACTAACAGGTGGAGCACTGTCAAGTTTATTCAGTTCATAGCAATGGCCATCTTTTGGAAATACGAAAATATTAATACTGAAAAACATCATAGAGCAAACTAACAGACCACTTGGGAAATAATTAATATATAAGAGTATTTAATGGGTTACGTAGGGAAGTAGTGGAGTCTCCATCTCTAGAGGTGGTGGGCTAGTTCAGTGGTTTGAGCATTAGCCTGCTTAAACCCAGGGTTGTGAGTTCAATCCTTGAAGAAGGGATTTGGGGCAAAAATCTGTCAGGGATGGTATGTGGTCCTGCTGTGAAGGCAGGGGATTGGACTTGACCTTTCAAGGCCCTTTCCAGTTCTAGGAGATAGACAATCTCCTTTCATTTTAGGTCTTTAAGTCTTGGCTTGACAGAGCCCTGGCTGGGTTGATTTAATTGGGATTGGTCCTGCCTTGGGCAGGGGTCTGGACTTGATGGCCTTCTAAGGTCTCTTCCAGCTATATGATTCTGTGATTAAGAGTCATTGCTGAATATTCCACACACTCACCTTTAGGTGACTTTGCTCATAATGGTATCCTCACAGGCTTTTCATTGTCATGTTCATTGATCTGATACATTTAAGAGTATGGTGCAAAATACAACTTTAAAAACATCATTTTCTGATCAAATGAGCCCTTGTTCTATTTTGCTGAATTCTCACCTCAGATACAACAGTTTGCACTTTTACAGAATAGTATCTCAAGGAGCTTTACAGCTATTAGTTAATTCACAAAACTGATACTCAACTCAGAATATACAAAAAGTGTTTGAGAATATATATATAATTTATATTCTTCTTTGCCTATGATCACAGATCAAGATAATGAATTACGGTTTGATTCATAGTGGGGGATTTTGGCACTATGTGTCACATAGCATTTGGAACAAGCTTAGTAAACCATTTTTTCATATAACATACTCCAGACATTTGTTAGCATAAACGATATGCATGCACCTTGTCAGCAGTGTATTTGGTTCAGAGCTGTCTGGTTATATATGATTTCACACAAATTTCAGCTAAATGAAATGCAAAGCAATCTATTCAGGAATATTGTATAGGATCTCAACAATCTATAGAGGAATATAGGCTTGATCCAAAGCCTATTGCATTCAATACGAGTCCCATTAACTTTGAGGGATTTTGGATTAGGCACTAATCATGTTGCCTTTTAATGAACAAAAGGTAAAATATTGGTAATTCAGAGTGACCTGATGGTGGTCAATGTGTCAGTTTTCATAAAGTAGGTAGGATTGGCTCCAATAATTATAGGTTTGATCTTACAATTAAGTCAATACCTAATCAGTGGTCCAGCATAGCATTAGAAAGCATTATGCTTTTGGACATTGGATTAAGTGAAAAAAATAGAACTCTTAAAGTATCATAGAATCATAGGGTTGGAAGAGACCTCAGGAGGTCATTGAGTCCAGCCTCTTGCCCAAAGCAGGACCAACCCCAACTAAATCAACCCAGCCAGGGCTTTGTCAAGTTGAGACTTAAAAACCTCTAAGGATGGAGATTCCACCACCTCCCTAGGTAACCCATTCCTGTGCTTCACCATCCTTCTAGTGAAATAGTTTTTCTTAATATCCAACCTAGACCTCTCCCACTGTAACTTGAGACCATTGCTCCTTGTTCCGCCATCCGTCACTACTGTGAACAGCCTTTCTCCTTCCTCTTTGGAAGCTCATTTCAGGGAGTTGAAGGCTGCTATGAATCTCCCTTCACTCTTCTTTTCTGCAGACTAAATAAACCCAAATCCCTCAGCCTCCCCTCGTAGGTCATGTGCTCCAGCCCCTTAATCATTTTGATTGCCGTCCGCTGCACCCTCTTCAATGCGTCCACATCCTTTGTATAGTGAGGGGGCCAGAACTGGACTCAATACTCCAGATGTGGCCTCACTAATGCCAAATAAAGGGAAATAATAATTTCTCTAGACCTCCTGGAAATGTTCCTCCTAATGCACCCTAATATGCCATTAGCCATCTTGGCTACAAGGGCACACTGTTGACTCATATCCAGCTTCTAATTGATTTAATCCCCAAGTCCTTTTCTTGGCTAAGTAGCAGTTTTCCGACTGAACTGCTACTTAGCCAGTCAGTCCCCAGCCTGTAACAGTGCTTGGGATTCTTCCGTCCCAAGTGCAGGACTCTGCACTTGTCCCTGTTGAACCTCATCAGATTTCTTTGGCCCAAGCCTCCAATTTGTCTAGGTCACTCTGGACCCTATCCCTACCCACCAACATATCTACCTCTCCCCCTAGTTTACTGTTATCCGTGAACTTGCTGAGGTTGCAATCCATCCCCTCATCCAGGTCATTTATAAAGATGTTGAACAAAACTGGCCCTAGAACCAATCCTTGGGGCACTTCACTTGAAACTGACCATCAGACAGACATTGAGCCATTGATCACTACCCATTGAGCCCAATAGCCTAGCTAGCTTTCTATCCATCTTACAATCCATTTATCCATACTTCCTTAACTTGCAAGGTATATCACATACACCAACTTCCCCATGTCTACAGAGCCAGTTACCTCATCATAGAAGCTAATCAGGGTGATCAGGCATGATTTGCACTTGGTGAATCCAGGTTGACTATTCCTGATCAATTTCCCCTCTTCCAAGTACTTCATGATTACCCTCCATGATTTTTCTGTGGACTAAGGTAAGGCTGACAGGTCTATAGTTTCCTGGATTGTCCTTCTTCCCTTTTTAAAAGATGGGCACCTTCTCTGATCACCCTTTTATTGCTAACATGCCTGTAGAAACCTTGCTTGTTACCCTTCACATCCCTTGCTAGCTGTAATTCCAACTGCGCTTTCACCTTCCTGATTACTCCCCTGCATTCTTGAGCAAAATATTTATACTCTTCCCACATCATCTGTCCAAGTTTCCACTTCTTGTAAGTTTCCCTTCTGTGTTTAAGCTCGCCAAGGATTTCACTGCTAAGCCAAGCTGGTTGCCTACCACATTTGCTTTTCTTGCTGTGCCTCAGGTTGGTTTGTTCCTGTGCCTTCCATAAGGCTTCTTTAAGATACAGCCAACTCTCTTGGACTCCTTTCCCCCTCATGTTAGCATCCTAGGATATCCTGCCCATCAGTTCCCTGAAGGAGTCAAAGTCTGCTTTTCTGAAGTTCTGAGTACTAACTCTTCTTAAAACTCCCACGATGTTTTTTTCTATTTTGGGAGGTTCTCTCCCATTTGGTCCATGGAGGGAGTGGAACTTGTTCCTCCTCCATCTTACAGAAAAGTCCATGAGGGTTGGTGCCTCCAAATTTACATGTCTCCTTTGGAGCAAGCTCCAGGCACCACCCCTGGCTTAGCTGCCTCCAGGACCTACAAACACACACACAAAGGTAATAAGACCAAGTAATTCTTTTTTGCATAAGGTCCACTGGGAGGATAATGTTCATTGCCACCCGCAACTCAGCCTGCCGGTTCCCTCCCAGACTCTGCCTCCTTCTGTTTCTCTTTGCGGATTCTCAAACCTCTGAAGAAGGTGTGCAGGCACTGTTAAGTCCCTTTCAGTGCAGGAGAGATCTGCATGCTGGGGATGCCCTGCATGCATTCATCTGGGAGAGATGATCTGAGTCTTTATTATGCCATAAGTATTTCAGAAGTAATTAAAGTTGCTACTGCTGTACAAATTAAACCTATTTTTAGTTTTATTTAGCTGCTCCAGTACATAAAAATAGTCCAGTAATATTCAGTGTTTTTGTTAATGACATGGATAATGGAGTGGGAAGAATATGTTTATAATATTTAGAATGAGAGGGATTGCAGGTGCATTGGAAGACAGGCTTGGTATTCAAAAAGAGCTTGATACATTAGAGAACTGATTTGAAGTCAACAAGAGAAATATAGTACTTTGCATTTATCCTTACTGAGATGGAGGAAGGAAAAAAACAATTGCTCAACTACACCATGGGAATAGCTGACTAGGCGGTAGTACTGCAGAAAAAAGTCTGGGGTTATCATGGATCATAAATTGAATATGAGCCAACAATATGATGCAGCTGCACAAAAGGTTAATGTAATGTGTATAAACAGAAGTGTAATTGTTCCACTCCACCTGACACTGGTGAGGTAATTGTTCTGCTGTACTTGAAACTAGTGAAGCCTTAGCTGGAGTAGTGGGTCCAGTTTTGTGTGCCTCTCTTTAAGAAAGATGTGAACAAATTGGAGAGAATCAGGGGAGAGCACCACAAGTGATAAAAGAGTTAAAAAACCTGACCTATGAGGAAATAGTGAAAGAAAACAGTTTGCATGTATAGTCTTGAGAAAGGAAGGCTGATGACAGGCTTCAACCATGTTTAAAGGACTTTATAAAGAGGTTGATGATCAATTGATCTCCATGCCCACTGAAAAGAGGACAAGAAGTAACAGGTGTAATTTGTAGAAAAGAGATTTAGGTTAAATGTTATGTAAAAACTGTTTAACTATGAGGGTAGTTAAGCTCTGAAATAGGCTTCCAAGGAAGTCTGTAGCATCCCCATGATTGGAGATTTTAAGAACAGATTAGAACCTGTCAGGCAATACCTTGGTTTACTTGGTACTAGCTCACTGTGGGGGGCTGAACTAGATGACCTCTCAAAAGTCCCTTCCAGCCTTACATATCTATTATTTCTATGATTTTCCAAAGTATGGGACGTGTGATTGATAGGTAGGGGCAAGGGTCATGAAAATACATGAGTGGTACAATAAGGCACTTCTTCTTGGGCACCTGCATTGATTTCTAGTGCCCTGGAGCTGAGTCAGGTGACCAAAGCTCACATGGTAACTTCCCAGACGTGAGGCTTACTATAAGTGGGCACCTTTTCAGTGAAAAGAGATGAAGACCTGGCTAGGGTCCTTGCTACACCATCTGGGGTATACTGCAGATGTAGGAGTCTCAGCTGGGAAAGACTTTAGGAAAGAGGAGGTTTGGGGTTAGTACTGTAGTGTGAGGAAGAGAGCTAGTAGATGTGTATCTAAGTTGCCATTGAGCTGTTTTACTGAAAGGGAGGCAGGACTTAACTTTCAATGATCTTGGAAATGCTGCAGTACACCCGTACATAAGAACATAAGAACATAAGAACGGCCGTACCGGGTCAGACCAAAGGTCCATCTAGCCCAGTATCCTGTCTGCCGACAGTGGCCAGCACCAGGTGCCCCAGAGGGGGTGGACCGAAGACAATGATCAAGCGCTTTGTCTCCTGCCATCCCTCTCCAGCCTCTGTCAAACAGAGGCCAAGGACACCATTTTATCCCCTGGCTAATAGCCTTTTATGGACCTAACCTCCATGAAATTATCTAGCTTCCCGTGTTTTCAAAGAGCTCATTTCTTTGCCCTTTTCCAAGGCAGCTGAACACACATCATTCGGTTATTCACTTTTGAGTCATGAGTGCTGAATGAAATCAATTTGAAAAAGAGTTATTACCTTAACAGGCCGTAAACATTTCTGCCTTGACTGGCAAACAATCATTAAAAGCCTTTATTAAATTTTGCATCTGTTCTGTTCACCAGTTAGCCATTTCTTTTCATTCTGAAGGATTATAACCAAGAATGAATGAGTCTCCTCCAACACCGGTCAGGGCACAATATATTTATGAAGTAACTGAATAATCCTTTCCTCCATATACACAGATTTATTTTTTATATTTGCTAAAAATATTTGCTCTCTTACATTCCCGTGACAGCAGACTTTCAGCCTGTGAGTAATGACGCTCAAGATCAGGCAGCTTGTTAAAAAAATCCAACAACAATTGGACAGTGTTCAGTGCCTTTCCCAACAAAAATCTATGTTCCTCTCTCTCACAAACTCATCTTTCCAGTGCAATGCAGTGACGTGTGCATTTTCAGAAAAACCAGAACAGACAATTTCAGGCAAAAGGTAAATTAGCCCACTTAGGGTGTATCTAGACTACAGGGTTTTGTTGACAAAAGTTGGCTTTTGTCGACAAAACTATGCCTGCATCTACACTACCGCCGCGTTCTGTTGACAGTAAGTCGACAGAATGTGGCAGTTTTGTCGACAGCGGTAAACCTCATTTTACGAGGAATAATGCCTTTTTTCAAAAGTACTCTTTCGAAAAAAGGCGCTATTGCATGCAAACTGTGCTTTTTCAAAAGAGAGCGTCTAGACTTTCTTTCGAAAAAGCAGTTTGCTTTGTTGACAATACTGATCGCAGTCTAGACGCTGCTTGTCGACAGAGGCTTTGTCGACAGTATCTGTCGACAAAGCCTCTGTTGAAAAAGGCATGCAGTCTAGACGTAGCCTTAGTCTCAGTACAAGGTAGCAACTGTTTTTCACGAGAATCGGCCCCTAGACACAGTGATTTGTACATTTATTGTCTGCAGCCTGGATTATTATGAAAGCTGAAGACAAGTCTCAGAAGGGTAGCTGTGTTAGTCTGTAGCTGCAAACACAACGCGGAGTCCTGTGGCTCTTTAAAAACTAACAGATTGCATCTGATGAACTGGGTTTTACCCAGGAGTGCTTATGTATACATAAATCTGTTAGTCTTTAAGGTGCCACAGGACTCCTCGTTGGTTTTGTATCTGAAGTGGAATGTGAAACCAATTCAAGGGTTTCTGGTAGTGCGAAATGCTGCTGCCTGCCTTTTAGGTCTCCATGATTGTCTCATGCCTGAGCTTCAGTTTCTCTTCTGGCTCCTCCTTCATTTCCACTGCTTGTTTGATTTGTCCTGATCTTCAAAGCCAGTAAATAGATCAGATCCATCCCAGCTGTACTAGAGCCCACATTTCCATCTTCAAAGTGCCACAACCAAGGTTCAGAATGGTGGATGTGAGCACTAAGGACAAAGAATTCTTAACTGAAGGGATTTGCCTAACTTCCAAGAGGAGATTAGAGAAATCAAGAGTGGCCAAGTTTAGGAAACACGCCAAAATGTCTTTATTATTAGAGCTTTTCCAGCAGAACCAGGATGATAGTCACAGCATCAGTCACAACCTTCTCCCCATCTTAACTACCACAGAAAAAGCCCTGCCTCAATCACAGTTTTCTATATCCTAAATAGGGAAGAGAGGTGGCCAGTTAGCCTGCCTTTGAAAACAAGTTTTAGTGGTAGTGTAGACCTTTGTGGTCTTACATAGTAAAGTATGACAAATTACCATCAGCCATTACACACACAAAACAGGGATGGCATATAAAGCTAAAAAAAAATGTTTCATAAGCACATACAGTACTGCGGTTAGCATGACCTAACACCATGAATTCAGAGTGGCTGCAGATATACTTTGTTCTTTTTCTTTAGTGATTCCAAGAAATTAGTTTCTGGCAGATGTTCTGCTGATTGAAGTTAAAGTGAAATGCTGCACAGGCCTTGAATCTAATCTTGTCAACTGCTCAGTGCCCTAAAATCGCACATTAGAGCCCAATTCTGTAAGGTCCTGGGGCCCTCTTGGATGATATACTAAACACCCTCACCAACTCTCTGATGACTCTACCCCCAGAAAGTTTACAGTTGACTTCATAGACTCATAGACTTTAAGGTCAGAAGGGACCATTTTGATCATCTAGTCTGACCCCCTGCACAATGCAGGCCACAGAATCTCACCCACCCACTGCTAGAATAATCCTCTCACCTATATCTCAGATAGTGAAGTCCTTGAAACGATGGTTCAAAGACCCCAAGATGCAGAGAATCCTCCTGCTAGTGACCCGTGCCCCATGCTACAGAGGAAGGCGAAAAACCTCCAGGGCCTCTGCCAATCTACCCTGGAGGAAAATTCCTTCCCGACCCCAAATATGGCGATCAGCTGAACCCTGAGCATGTGGGCAAGACTCACGAGCCAGACACCCAGAAAAAAAGTTCTCTATAGCAACTCCTATCTTCCCACCATTGGCCTATATACCACTGATGTGAAAGGTCAATTAATTGCCAAGATCATGTTACCTCATCAAACCATCCCCTTCATAAACCCATCTAGCTTTATCTTGAAGCCAGATAGGTCTTTTGCCCCCACTACTTCCCTTGGAAGGCTGTTCCAGAACTTCACTCCTCTGATGGTTAGAAACCTTCGCCTAATTTCAAGTCTAAACTTCCTAATAGCCAGCTTATATCCATTTGTTCTTGTGTCCACATTGGTATTGAGCTTAAATAATTCTTCTCCCTCCTTGGCATTTATCCCTCTAATATATTTAAAGAGAGCAATCATATCTCCCCTCAGCCTTCTTTTGGTTAAGGTAAACAAGCCAAGTTCCTTGAGTCTCCCTTCATAAGACAGGTTTTCCATTCCTCAAGTCATCCTAGTGGCCCTTCTTTGTACCTGTTCCAGTTTGAATTCATCCTTCTTAAACATGGGAGACCAGAACTGCACACAGTATTCCAAATGAGGTCTCACCAATGCCTTGTATAACGGCACTAACACCTCCTTATCCCTACTGGAAATACCTCGCCTAATGCATCCCAAGACCGTATTAGCCTTTTTCACAGCCATGTCACAATGGCGGCTCATAGTCATCCTGTGATCAACCAGGACTCCGAGGTCCTTCTCCTCTTCATATGTAAATAATCCAAAACACTGCACTAACCATATGGTGAAATATAGCTTTATTGAACAGCAGGATCAGACCCACAGTATTTGGGAACCAAGAATCCTCCTCAGCCTCTTCATCACTTTCATCTTGAATTGTGTGAAAATATTAAACATCATTGCAACTTATTTTCTTGTCTTTTAGCTGGATACTGAGAAGACAAAATTGAAGTTGGAACAATGGGCTTCCAGGGAGAGTGGCAGTGGAGGTGGGAGAAGTGAAGCAATGGAATCAAGTGGGGACTGTGACGATGAGGATGGCTGTCAAGGATCTGGTGACAGAATTCACACAACAGGTAAACGCAGCAAAAATGTTCTATGAATGTTCATTCATATTTTAAAGCAGGTTTCAACTGGGTTGTGTTTTGAAGTTTTTCCACGAACATGAGTAAAGGAAAACATGATGCTTGTGAAAACTGAATTTAAACTTAGATCTCAAGTATTTGTTGAAAGTGAATTTCAAAATGTCATATTGGATTGTTATATCTGAAATGTGCATTGTGTTGGTGACTAACATCATCAAGGTTTTTTTAAAAGAGGCACTAGGCAACTAACCAAAGCAATATCACTTTCAGAATTGAAATGCTGGATATTTGCAACTGCAGCTGGTTGAAAAGAATGACAACAGAACTTTTTTTTAAATGAAATGAACCATTTAGCAGAAATATATTGATTTTTGACAAAAAGATTTTTCATGTCTTGAGAAAGAGCTGCCAGGGAGGAAAAATCTACCCCCAGAACAGTCAGCATTCAGAGCTCTCCCCTAGGATGTAGATAGACCTAGGTTCAAGTCCTTGCTCTGGTGGGTTGGTTGTATATGTCTGCATCTTTTCATAGGTTTCATTTTTGTTTGTCAGGGTGAAAATTGTTTCTCAGACAGCCCTATTTCCTGCGTTGGGCAGGGGGCAGGACTTGATGACCTCTTGACATCTCTTCCAGCCCTAGGATTCTATGATTCTATGGTTCTAAGATATTCAAATGTGGACAAGAGAGTGTTGATGGAACTATAAATAATTTTGAATAACAAAAAAATGTGGAGATTTTCCACATTCTTCTTGCAAATGTTTTACAAACAAAACTTAGGAACCTAAGATGAATACATTATTAATTTAAAAATATTTACTCGCCAATTAATATGCTATTGTTTGCATATTGTTCTGACGTCTGAAAAATTTCTTATTTATGCCCCAGACACATGAGATCAGAGTGATGAAAATTTGAAGTAATAAGATTTTTCTTTCCAGGTGCTACATTGTAAAAAATAACTGAGTGCTAAATCCTTTCCAGCTGATAATTGAACTAGATATATATTGTAATACTGCCAAAACACACAGTGACTCTTTTCTAACTCAAAAATGAAACAATAGAAGCTTTGAAAATGTTGTTTATAGTTTACTTTAATAATGTGAAATAAGGAAGCAATCTGTTGAAATAAAATTATTTATGATGAGATTGTTGTGGATGGAAAAAAATTATATTTGCATAACTAGCTCCTTCATTGGTTTGGTAGGTATTATATCAACTAAAATATAAGTACAATTAATTTGACCACATGCTTTTGATTTGGAACAGTAAGAGTAGATATTCCTTGTGAAAATGTGTAACAGTGTGTCATAATTAATATATTATATTTTATATAGGCTACTAGCAGTAAGTTTGCAGATGATACCAACTTGGGAAGGGTTGCGAGTGCTTTGGAGGATAGGGTCATAGTTCAAAATGATCTGGACAAAGTGGAGAAATGGTCTGAGGTAAATAATATGCAGTTTAATAAGGACAAATGCAAAGT
This sequence comes from Pelochelys cantorii, assembly GCA_032595735.1. Lineage (NCBI taxonomy): Eukaryota > Metazoa > Chordata > Testudines > Trionychidae > Pelochelys > Pelochelys cantorii. Next base: position 47,284,930 of record CM064335.1, read on the forward strand.
ACTACACTTAGGAAGGAACAATCCATTTCACACATACAGAATGGGAAGTGATTGTCTAGGAAGGAGTAACTGAAAAAACAATGAATAGTCCAGCGGTGCCTTAAAGACTAACAAAACATGTAGGTGGTATCATGAACTTTTGTGGTACAACCCACTTCCTCAGATGAATGGAGTATTAAAAGTCCAGTACCAAAATAAATACAGGATGAGGTGGGGGAAGAAAGAAAAGGGGGGAAATTGTGAATTAGAATGTTCATGATACAAGAAGCTGATGGCTCCCAAACTTGTAAATGAAGTTAAGTTCCAACACTTCCCTGTGTATTTGGCTTGTGGAATTGGCCTGAAACAACATGGTGATTTTGAGATCCATTAATAAGTGCCCAGGCAGGTTAAAGTATTCTCCAGAAGGTTTCTGTTTATTGCCTTTTCAGATACCTGATTTGCATCCATTAATTCTTTCCCGTAGAGACTGTCCAGTTTGGCCAATATACATGGCAGAGGAACATTGCTCGCATTTGATAGCATTGATCAGATTGGTGGATGTGCAGTTAAATGAGCGCCTGATACAGTGGCTGATGTGGTTAGATCCAGTGATGAAATCGTTTGTGTAGGTGTGTGGACAGAGTTGGCACAGGGGCTGATTGCAGAGGTGGGTTCCTGGATGATTATGATGGAGATGTGGTACGTGGTCACTGGAAAGAATTTGTTTGAGGTTAGGTGGTTTTCTGGAGGTAAGGATTGGCCTTTCCCCCAAGGCCTGTGAGAGTGAGGGGTCATTTTCCAGGATGGTCGATAATGTGTTGGAGGGGTTTAAGTTGTGGGCTGTAGGTGATGACAAGTGGAATTCTGTTGTTTTCTCTTCTTGGCCTGTCTTGAAGTAGTTCATGTCTGGGTACTCTTCTGGCTCTGTCAATGTGTTTTTTCACTTCTCCGGGTGGGTACTTCAGTTTTATGAATGCTCTATATAGATCCTGTAGGTGTTTGTCTCTGTCTGTGGGATTGGAGCAAATCCGGTTGTATCTTAGGGGTTGGCTGTGAGAAATGTGTCTTGGATGGAAGCTAGCAGCATGAAGGTAAGTGTAGCAGTCGGTAGGTTTCCAGCATAAGGTGGTGGAAATATGTCCATCATGCAATTGTACTGTAGAGTCAAAGAAGTGGATCTCTCATGTGGACTGATCCAGGCTGAGGTTGATGGTGCAGTGGAAGTGGATAAAATCCCTGTGAAATTCTTCAGTGGTCTCTTTCCCATGCATCCATATGCAGGGCTGGATTAAAACCTTTAGAGGCCCTAAGCACTGAAAAGATTATGGTGCCCCCCCCCCATATGTAATTCAAAATAAAAATAATACTATACCGTAAAATCTCTTTTTTTTTTTTTGGTGCCCCTGCTTTGCTGGTGCCTAAGCACGTGCTTAGTCTGCCTATTGGGTAATCCAGCCCTGTCCATATAATGATGATGTCATCAGTGTAGCATAAGTAGAGTAAGGGTACTAGGGGGTGAGAGCTGCGGAAACGTTGTTCAAGATCAGCCATAAAGACGTTGGCAAATCGTGGGGCCATGCAGGTGCCCATGGCTGTGCTGCTGACTTGAAGATACAAATTGTCTCCGAATCAGAAGTGGTTGTGGGTGAGGACAAAGTCACAGAGCTCTGTAACCATGTGTGCAGTGGTGTCATCAGGGATGATGTTCCTGATAGCCTGTAATCTGTCTTCATGTGGAAAGTTGGTGTAAGGAAAGCTCACGATACCATCTACATGTTTTGTTAGTCTTTAAGGTGCTGCTAGACTATTCATTGTTTTTTAAGTTTTTCCAGTTACAGACTAATTCGGCTACCCTCTAAAGTTTAAGAAGGAGACTCGAAAAAGGATCTAGGGGTCATAGTGGACTAAAAGCTAAATATGAGTCAACAGTGTGACACTGGTGCAAAAAAAGCAAACATGAATCTACGATGCATTAACGGGAGTGTTGTGAGCAAGACACAAGAAGTAATTCTTTCGATCTACTCTTCCCTGCTTAGGCCTCATTTGGAGTATTGTGTCCAATTCTTGCCACCACATTTCAAGAAAGATGTGGAGAAATGGGAGAGGGTTCAGAGAAAGGCAACAAAAATTATTAAAGGTCTAGAAAACATGACCAATCAGAGAGGACTGAAAGAACTGGGTTTGTTTAGTCTAGAAAAGAGAAGTCTGAAAGGGGACATGATAGCAGTTTTCAAGTATCTAAAAGGATGTTACAAGGAGGAGGAAGAAAAATTGTTCTTTGTTACTTCTAAAAATAGGGCAAGAAGCAATGGGATTAAACTGCAGCAAGGAAGGTTTAGGTTGGACATTAGGAAAAACTTCCTACCTGTCAGGGTGGGTAAACGTTGGAATAAGTTGCCTCGGGAGGTTGTGGAATCTCCATCTCTGGAGATATTTAAGAGTAGGTTAGATAAATGTCTATCAGGGATGGTCTAGACAGTACTTGGTCCTGCCATGAGGGCAGGGGACTGGATTGATAATCTCTTGAGGTCCCTTCCAATTCTAGTGTTCTATTATTCTATATCTAGATGCAAATAAGAGACAAAATTAGTTTAATTTTATTGATTGGGGGCAGTCTGTGGCCCATGGGCTGCATGCAGCCCATCAGGTTTCTACGTGCAGCCTGTGCAACACTCCCCCCCCCCGCCTTCTCTCGCCATACCTCTCAAGTTCTGGGGACCATGCACTTAGCTACTCCTCCCCCTTCCTCCCAGAACTTCCATAGAACAATGAATGCTGATCCATGGCATTCAAGGCCTGGGAGGGAGGAGGAGAAGCAGGGATGGGGTGTGAATCAGCCAATTCTCAGCACTCTGGAAGTGCTGGAAGGGAGAGGGGGGAAAGGGGATGGGGCATGGTCAGGGAGGAGGCAGGGTGCGGACTTGAGGGAAAGGGTGGAAAGGAGGCAGGGTCCACAGTGCAGGGATGGTCAAGCAGACCCTGGCAAATGAGAAGTGAGGGGGCATAAGGAACTTCTCATACTGCCCCGTACAGGAGCACGAGCTGGCTCAAAATTGAGTCTTACAGGAGCGTAGAAATTCTAATCGGGGAATCCATCAGCTTATTATCCAGGAAATAAGACGAATCTGTTTGGTACCTGCACACTGGAACCTTTGGGTCGGATTGTGGAAATAACGCGCACCAGGGCCTGGGAATGCCACTCCCAAACAGAAAAAACCAGGGGCTAACCCAAAAAGGAGAGGGTCACAAAGTGCAAGGAAGAAGCTGAATAATGCTGCCTCGTGATAATGACAAATGTTCATCAATAAGCCACAATGACACAGCAGGCAATAAACAAAGGCTGTGATATTTGAATGGTTGACAGGCTTTAATCTGTGAATTGAGAGTATACAATAAGTTTTTATGTGCAGCGGTCTATTCCCATACCTGATTTTGCCAAACTTTTATTGCTACACTACTAGCCATTTTCTTTCCCAACTGTTTCTGAAGTACTTTGGATACTGCTAAGCGTCTCTTCTTCTATAAGCCTTCTATTGGTGGCATATCCTGCCTGTTATCACATTTCTTTTCATCATCTGAAAGCTACCCAGCATTTTATTTCATTAGAGCACTCAGGCTGGGATATTATCTTGTGAGGTGAGTCCAATCCTTACAGTGGGGGAGGTCTAGGTTGGATATTAGGAAAAACTATTTCACTAGGAGGGGGTAAAGCACTGGAATGGGTTACCTAGGGAGGTGGTGGAATCTCCATCCCTAGAGGTTTTTAAGTCTCGGCTTGACAAAGCCCTGGCTGGGTTGATTTAATTGGGGTTGGTCCTGCTTTGGGCAGGGGGCTGGACTCGATGACCTCCTGAGGTCTCCTCCAGCCCTAGGATTCTATGATTCTATGATTCTTACATGACTGTGTAGATGGAGACACCTTGCCCCCACCTCCGCTACTGTCTGCTCCAAGTATTATAACCAGGTAGTTTATCTGGTTATGCATTTCCTCATGAGGGTAAATGAGCAGGATTTTTCCCCTTGCAGAGAAAAGAACTTGTTTTTTCATAGAGAACTTCTGTTGGATTTGTACGAGATCTCAACAGTTGTTGAAGGTTAATGTATTTTTTCTCATTGTTCATGAATTCTCTCATTATCAGATTTTCTTATGCATATCAGGATCCTTTTGCCCTTTATTATGTCCTTATCCTCCTCATTTCTCTGTCTTTTCTGAATATCAGTGTACTGTACAAATTGTCATCTTAATCATACTTCACTCCCATTCACCATGGTATACTTGTATTTATCTAAATATGTAATTCTACAGCTGCTGATTTGTGTAATTATCATTATCATCTCAGAATATTGATGGAATATCTGCTGGCAGCCAGCCCACATGTCAAGTTCTCATGTCTACATGTCTTCTGTTCCATTTCTGATTATCCCAGATGGTGGGATTTTCTCAGCCGTTCTGTTCTGCTGTCCTTTCGGTCCCCTACATCACACATCATCCCTGTGTCATTGCCTTTCTTTGTACATTTATATAATCTTTGTTACATGAGATATTGTGTTTCCTACTGAATTGTTATTATATTTACTAATTCCTTTATTGTTATACCCTTGTAAGTTGCTCGTACTATTCACAGAACTACATAACAACAATGTATTTTTTTACTTAATATTATTTTGATGAAGGCTCATTGGTTTCAAACTTTATTTTTGTCATCTTCATTTGTTTGTGTAGAGGGTTACCTATTTCTAACTACAGCATAAGCACGGCCTATTACTTGGCCTTTAACACCATGGATTAAAACATTTGTCTGATGGTCAAATACTTCTGAGTCTGTATTCTACTTAGGAGAAGGGCAGAGGAACAAGAAGAGGCAGAGGAAAAAATGCATTAAAATGAGTGTGAAAAAAATGGATCCAAGATTGTGGGAAATACACAAACACAGAAGACCGGATTCTGATTCTAAGTTACTTTGGATTTACAATGTTCTAACTTCATTAGCAGTGGTGTTCATCATCAGAAGCCGTGCACAGAGCCATTCAAGAGAAGGAATGGAAAGGGGAAATGAAAAATTCTAGTGAAAAATCATTTTCATATACAAGAGGTTCCCATGCCTATTTGTGACACTTAGATTAAAGTCCGCTAACTTAGTAAAGATAATGAGGTGTCATTAGGTAACATTCATAGGACAGCCTGATTTATCCTGAAAAGCATTAGAATGCAAGTGTTCATTCTTAACTCCTTTCCCATTCTTAACACTCATATAACTAGGGATTTGGAGACACTGGGAAATGAAATGCTGTGTGATTCACTTGCTTTGGATTTACGCTGGTGTAACTGAGATCAGAGAATAGTCACTTTCAAATCTGGACAAATAAAAGAGACATGAATAGGTGCCAGGCCAAATATGATTTATTGAATGATTTAGAAATTTTAGATCCTCCTCACTAATAATATTCCATGCTACAACTGACCATGTGACCATGCTCCATCACAGGAATTTTCTCCTAACCTTAGGAGAAAACCGTGGGTAGAATAAACTGAGCCAAAGACTAAAACTACTATTGTTAAATAACTTTGGTGTCATCTTTGTTCAGATCTTCACAAAATAATTCATGAAAATTAATTTTCCTTCTCATCAGATGAATGTAAATTGCAGTAAATATGAGCTTATTTTAGCTGGGTTTAGGAATAATTAAAAGGTAAGAACATTTCAGGTATTTGTGGTGCAAGCCTTTGAATGCACTGTAGAATAACAGTGAAGTAAGCACAGAGGAGATCAAGATCAGGAAATAAGGGTGTGTCTTTTTGGAACAGACCTAAACAGAGACACTAGAGTAGACCAGTTTGAAGACTTTCTTTCTGAAAATAAGTACTACTAATCTGAGTCCATTGAAGACACTGTGTGGAAAGACTTATATTGCAATAACCTTAGCTTGTCAGGGATATTTGATCTGATTTCTTGACAAAGGAATGATTACTAAAGTACATACCTATCAGGGGTTTGTTTTGTAAATAGTCCTACATTGAAAACTCCCCAAACTAATTTTCTGCTCAGCTCTCTCTCAGACATTTATTACTATGAAACATCACAAATACTCCTTTAAAAAGAAAAAATCATCTTGACATTGAGCTATGAAGCAACTGATGGAAATGATGGGGCCAGTCTGAGAAGGTACATGTACTGAGAAGTGTGTGGATGCATGGCTGCCTGATGGTGTGCAGATGCACGGAAGCCAAATTCTAAGTAAAACTAATCTTACTACACATGAGATGCTGTATTCTCTACTTCTAGTCAATAGAAGTAGATCAGCAGAGAGTTTGACCATAGTTATTGAGAATGTGAGTGAAGGAAGACAGACTAAGCAGGAGCGAAAATTCTCTCTAGGAATAACTCCAGTAAGCTGTATAGAATTTAGCTCTCATAGACAAAAGCTGTAATAGCTCAGTCTTGCTAAATAACTAACTGTGGATATGTCTAGACAACGGGGGTTTTCCTGGGTACCAGAGGTACCCTGGAAAACACAGCTGCATCCAGGGAATGCGTCTGCTTTTCCGCTTTTTTTTTGCAGAAGAGCAGACTCGCTCTTTCAGAAGCCCTGTCTTGCTCTGGAAGAAGGGCTCTTCCGAAAGAGGGTTTTTTCCGAAATTTGTCCAAGTGTAGACTGGCCAAATTTCGGAAAAGCCTCTTCCGAAAAAGCTATCGGAAAAAGGTACGCAAATTGCGCCCTGCAATTTGCATACCTTTTTTCAATAAAGCCCCGTAGTGTAGACATAGCCTGTGAAGGCTAAGGGATTTGATAGCAGCCTTCAACTACCTGAAAGGGGGGTTCAAAGAGGATGGAGAGAGGCTGTTCTTAGTGGTGGCAGATGACAGAACGAGGAGCAATGGTCTCATGTTGCAGTGGGGAGGCCCTAAGTTGAATATAAGGAAAAAATATTTTACTAGTAGGGTGGTGGAGACATGCTGGAATCTCTTTCCTTGAAGGTTTTAAAGGCCAGGCTTGACAAAGCCCTGGCTGGGATGATTTAGTGGGGGTTGGTCCTACTTTGAGCAGGGGGCTCTCTTTCAAACCTTTGATTCCATGAATCTATGATTCTAATGCAATTTGCCCCTGAAAACACTATGAAGCCAAAATTAATTAGGAGGAGCTATCAATACAAAGGCCTTAGAATTACTCCCAAATATATAACCATATAACTTAATGTAAGCCGAATCTAAAATGTTAATGGCATTCTGCAATACATGTAAGAGAAGTACTCTGCCAGTTGTCAGTTATGAATGAGGTCTGTTTGCACACATGGGTATGCTGCTCTGGTGAACAAGCAGGCAAGCAGTGCCTGAGTGCATGCTCCATGTGTTGCACTATCTTGCTCAGAGCTTGTGCCCCATTTCTTAGCCTTGTGCAGCTCTGCTTGCAGGGAAAGAAGAGGGCAAGTTACATGTGGAGTGGAATAGAGTTGGGACCAAATCAGAGTGAAGCTTGCCTAATTAGAACCCAGAAGTCTAGCAATTGCTGTTGTTTAAACTCCTGCCCCACTGGCCATTTGTAACTGCTTTGATTCACTTAGTTCTGATGGAGGCCTCCGCAGGTCTAGGAGGCAATGCATGTGTAGGGTTGGTTCTCTATATTAGTCCATCTCCCTGAACAGAAGGTGGCAAAAGCAGATCCAAAGGCTTTCTAGAAAGAAACTATCCATTTAAATGCATCTGAGACCAGTTCCTAAATGATAGCTGGCAGATGACCATGGATTGACCAAAGCTTTGTGTCACATTACATTCACAGCTAGACAGGATCACTACTCAGATGGTATCACATAGAGTCTATCCCCAACTTAGCTTGGCACTGGGCATCCAAGAACTTGAAAAACAATGAAAATCACTGATTGGAATGGTCCATAAATAAAACTTATCTTATGTCCTTGTTACTATGCAACATATTAGACCTAACTGCAGAAAGAACTTAATCGAAATGAAGGCTTCCTTGTCTCCATAGACAAACACTGAAAACGAATCAATTTGTAAATTAAAGATAACAAAGCCTGCAAACTTCTTAATGTCCCTGTAAAACCCTTCTTCATCCACAGTTAGCTGTGCAGAATGAAAGGTTGGTGGTAGAGGTAGAGACGACCTGCCAAAGAAAAGAAGAGTGGCCAAATGGGTTTCTGTTGTTTTTAAAGCATGGGAGAGAGGTTATCTTTGCTTATTCTCCCTGCCCCCCAAAACATCAGCAATGTCAGTTCTGGCCTTTCCTCATTTTATTGGAGAATTTACTGAAGGTCTCAGGTGTGCGTTATGAGCTTTGGTAGCCCTTAAGGCTACAAAGTTGAGGTAGAGTGGCTGAGCATCATAAAGCCTACAGACACGTTAACTGCCCTCTCCAGCTCAGGGGAGGTCACTTAGGAATGCAATGATATCCCAAAAGAAAACATATTTTGGTTTTATAGTTTTTCTGTGGACCTAGCATATTACTAATATGCTGTGGTCACCTGGGAAGAACAAATTTAATACCAGTGAGCATAATCTTACTGGGTCGATCCACTTATATAAATCATCAGCTGAGATCAATACACTTATGACAACTTAAACGAGCTGAGAGTCTAGCCCACTGCTGGGTACCTTTTCTGCCAGGAAGTCACTTTCTCCCTCTCCCCTCCCAAAGAGAACTTTGACATCAAAGTTTTGATTTGACCCATAATGTCTCTATGGGCCTTGTTTCAAAACTGCTTACTTGTCTTCTTCCTTCTTGAAAGCAGGAGTTAAATAATATTTTCCTGCAAATATGTACTTGGAATATGTACTATGTCTAACGGCAGATCCTCCCTTGCAAAGTTACATTTTTCCTTCCATCTTCCAGTCTTTGCCCAGATTCCCAAGGACCAGGAAGAAGTTTCTAGTACAGATGGCTCATAAAAAGATTTGGGGCATATTCACATCTGTACTCCATAATTTAAGCATTAGGGGAGGAGAAAACAGTTAAAGAAACTGATCAGAAATTCTGCAGCAGTTTCCTTTATCATGAAAAAATTGAGGGCTTAATTAATAAAATACAGAAATGAATAATGCAGTTGGTCCAGTAGCCACTGTTTATTTTGATACTAAATTCAGTTTATTTTAGGCTGTCCTCACCTTTTTTTTTTTTTTTTTTTTTGGTAAGCTGCTGCTAATTTGTTGTGTAGAGAACACCTTTAGAGCAGAGGAACAGTTGTTGGGGGAAGCTGGAAGTTTTGACAGCTGAGTAGGAGATGGCTAGGGGTTTGGACCCCTGAGAAGGCATGGGGCTGGGGGTAGAGGAAAACAGCAGGTGAAGTACATTATCTGGATATTTCTGCTAAAATTATCACCAGTGAAATAATTAACAGTGTTGGCATTTATATTTCCATCGTTAGGCTTCTGACTGAATATGTTGTTGAGATAAACAAGGCAGTTCACACCCCATCAGAACTGTTGATTCAGGCTTTGTGCAGCCTCAGGAAAACAACCACGCATCTTTTTACATTCCATTCTTATTTTCAAGATGCTCTTTCAAGCAGGGGAGATAAAAGCATAGTATTTATATGAAAGCTGGAATTCTGCAATTCTTCCTTGATCTGAACATGCTACCTTGGTTTAGAGCCCCAGGAGGCACTGGGGAGTAATTACTCTGAATGGACCTGGGGAGGAGCTATTTCAAAATAGCAACAGTGGAGCATCCACACTACTGCTATTCCAAAATAGCTATTTTGGAACAGGCGTTATTCCACCTGGAATGAAGTTTACAGAAGACAGAATAAGCCATCCGTTATTTCAAATGTATTTTGAAATAATGGAATGGCTGTGTAGATGCTTGCATTGTTATTCCGAAATAACTCTGCTATGTAGACACACCTTAAGGGTGGAAGAGAGCTGCTGGATCATTCAGTCTGGATGCACGATTGCTTTTTATGGTACTTCTTCTACAGACATGTAGTCTAGTTTTAAAAAGCTCAAGAGACTGGGTCTCTACCACTTCCAGCAGGAGATTGTTCCATGGATCTGGCTGGTAGGTAGCCTTGGCTTCTAGCCCCAGCAGCCAGACTACCCTGGGCTAATGATTCCCAGGGTTTCCCTGCTGTAGAGTCTGGAGCCTGGAAATCTGGGGGTTGCTCAAGGTATCTAGGTTCTCTGCTGCAGAGCTGGGGGCATAGATGTGCTTGGGCTCCTGGTTCTGTTTCATTTGGAAGCTTTGGAAACAAAATCTTTGGATTACTTCTAAAATTAACATTTCTGGATCTTCCCTTCCACGAGAAGTTTTTAAATGTCTTCAGTGAGGGACAAAAAGGCATCTTTTAAGAAGTGGAAGTCCAATCCTAGTGAGATAAATAGAAAGGAACACAAACACTGTCAAATCAAGTGTAAAAATGTAATAAGAAAAGCAAAAAAAGATTTTGAGGAACAGCTAGCCAAAAACTCAAAAAGAAATAACAATATGTTTTTTAAGTACATTAGAAGCAGGAAGCCTGCTAAAAAACCTGTGGGTCCCCTAGACGATCAAACTATAAAAGGCGCAATCAAGGACGATAAAGCCATTGCGGAGAAACTAAATGATTTCTTTGCTTCAGTCTTCACGGCTGAGGATGTTGGGGAGATTCCCAAATCTGCACCGTCCTTTGTGGGTAATGAATCTGAGAAACTGTCCCGGATTGAAGTGTCATTAGAGGAGGTTTTGGAACAAATAGAGAAACTTAATGTTAACAAATCTCCGGGACCGGATGGCATTCATCCAAGGGTTCTAAAAGAACTCAAATGGGAAATTGCTGAACTATTATCTGTGGTTTGTAACCTATCCCTTAAATCGGCTTCCGTACCTAATGACTGGAAGGTAGCCAATGTGACACCAATATTTAAAAAGGGCTCTAGCGGCAATCCTGGCAATTACAGACCGGTAAGTCTAACTTCAGTACCGGGCAAATTAGTCGAAACAATAGTAAAGGATAAAATTGTGAAGCATGTAGAAGAACATAATTTGTTGGACAAAAGTCAACATGGTTTCTGTAAAGGGAAATCCTGTCTCACTAATCTATTAGAGTTCTTTGAAGGGATTAACAAACATGTGGACAAGGGGGATCCAGTAGATATAGTATACTTAGATTTTCAGAAAGCCTTTGACAAGGTCCCTCACCAAAGGCTCTTGTGTAAATTACATGGCCATGGGATAAGAGGGAAGGTCCTTTCTTGGATTGAGAACTGGTTAAAAGACAGGAAACAAAGGATAGGAATAAATGGTAAATTTTCAGAATGGAGAGGGGTAACTAGTGGTGTCCCTCAAGGGTCGGTCCTAGGACCAATCCTGTTCAACTTATTCATAAATGAACTGGAGAAAGGGGTAAGCAGTGAGGTGGTAAAGTTTGCAGATGATACCAAACTGTTTAGGATAGTCAAGACAGAAGCAGACTATGAGAGACTCCAAAAAGATCTCACCAAACTGAGTGATTGGGCAACAAAATGGCAAATGAAATTTAATGTGGATAAGTGTAAAGTAATGCACATCGGGAAAAATAACCCCAACTATACGTACAGTATGATGGGGGCTAATTTGGCTACGACAAATCAGGAAAGAGATCTTGGAGTTATCGTGGACAGTTCTCTAAAAACTTCCACGCAGTGTGCAGCGGTGGTCAAAAAGGCAAATAGGATGCTAGGAATTATTAAGAAAGGGATAGAAAATAAGACCCAGAATATCTTACTGCCCCTGTATAAAACTATGGTATGCCCACATCTTGAATACTGTGTACAGATGTGGTCTCCTCACCTCAAAAAAGATATTTTGGCCTTGGAAAGGGTTCAGAAAAGGGCAACTAAAATGATTAGGGGTTTGGAACGGGTCCCATATGAGGAGAGGTTAAAGCGAATGGGACTTTTCAGTTTAGAAAAGAGGAGACTGAGGGGGGATATGATAGAGGTATATAAAATCATGAGTGGTGTGGAGAGGGCCGATAAAGAAAAGTTATGTATTAGTTCCCTAAATAGAAGAACTAGAGGACACCAAATGAAATTAATGGGTAGCAGGTTTAAAACTAATAAAAGAAAGTTCTTCTTCACACAGCGTGTAGTCAGCCTGTGGAACTCCTTGCCAGAGGAGGCTGTGAAGGCTAGGACTATAACAGAGTTTAAAGAGAAGCTAGATAATTTCATGGAGGTTAGGTCCATAAAAGGCTATTAGCCAGGGGATAAAATGGTATCCCTGGCCTCTGTTTGTCAGAGGCTGGAGAGGGATGGCAGGAGACAAATCGCTTGATCATTGTCTTCGGTCCACCCTCTCTGGGGCACCTGGTGTTGGCCACTGTCGGCAGACAGGATACTGGGCTAGATGGACCTTTGGTCTGACCCAGTATGGCCATTCTTATGTTCTTAAGTTCCAAACCTGAATAAAAATTCTGATGTTTGATGAGCTCTATGTATCACATGATATATTTTCCATCCTTGGTCTTTACATCTTTTGTGGAACTTTACACTCTCAGTGTAGTTGCATGCCCCTAGATTCCTCCAGTCCCTGATTAGTTTGTTGCACTTTTCTGAATATTGGGCAGCTTGTAGAACCAAGTGGGAACTGAAAAATGTTGAACTTGATTTAATTACTCCACAGCATCAAGATAAACCCTACTTTTTTATCTCCAAGTGTACTTAAAGTTTGTTCATTTCCCAAATGAACATCTCTCAAAAAGTGTACAAGCTGGTCTTCATTTAGGTTAAATAAATGGCTGCTTCACATTTCCATGTGTTCTGATAACATAACATATTTTCTTTATCCACAGTGTTTTTACTAGCTAACATTACCAAGTTAGTGTTTCTGCACAGCAGTGAAGTCTAGTTCTATTTTAAAAAGAATAAATATATAGTTAGCACATAGGAAGAGGTGAGAGCAATAAATGCAATTCTGGCGAGAGAACTTCAGGTTCCAAACAAGTTTATAGTAGGATTTCTGGCAGCACTCAGATCTTATGTGAAATAAAGTCAAGATGTCAGCAGTGATAAAGCAACCCTTGAAGGATAGATGTTAAACAGTGATGATCTAGAAGGCATACAACAGTAATAAGTGGTCTTCCACTTCATTCAATTTAGTTGTAAAAATCATTAAACATTCTTAAAAAGGAAGTTTTAGCCCATTTTCCAGAGAATTGTTGTCCACAGCTGGCAGTTTATTAAAAAAGATAAGCAGGATTAAATCTTCATGAGAATTGAAAAACTCTTTTGAATCACTAAGTAATGATTGAAATGAGAAATTCTGCATGCTGCTTGTCCATACATTATCAATTTTTTGGACAGAGAACTTCAGCATTTCTCACCTTTTAAAACTATTTTCTGCTTACCCCCAATTAAAGAAATACAAATTAGCCTTGCAATGTAGAAATGGCCAGGAAATAAATCATCACCTGGCATTAAAAGAGCAAAATTAAGTTTAGTGATTCAGACATGCTAGTGACCATTCAGTAGTGAAGTCCTAATAATCTGATCCACCAATGTGGAAGGGAAAAGCTTACTGATGTAAAATCTTTTGAAATGTGCTCGTAAAAGAACAGACTTTAAATATGTGTACTGCTGCTGTGTACTGCTGTAGTACATACAGTACTGTGCTATAGATTATAACTAGTGCTGAGAATTAGCTTTACACAGTGGAGCATGTTATGGGATTTGTCTCTCTCAAAGTTATTACCATAGCAATATGAGTTTCACACAATGAAATCATTAGAGCTGGTCAAGAAATACAGTTTGTGCCCTATGAAAATTTTTTAGTGTCAATGGAAATATATCATTTTCATTAAAAAAACAGTAAAAAATTACATCAGAAAAACTGAACAATTTCCGTTTGAGGTTTCAGTTTTTTGACAAAAACCATAGATAAAACTAGAAACTTTCAGATTTTGTCCCCGACATTTTATCAGGAAAAATGTCCAGCTAGTTCCAATAAGAATGACATTTCCATACATAAACTATTCTCTGTTTTATAATTAATTGTGCAATGTATAGGAAATATGTTTGTGAAATATCACTCATCTTTCTGAGGATTGATACAGTTTTGAATGGTAGTTTAAGAGCTAAATTCTGGTCCCATTGATAATAATGCGAAATTTTGTCTGACTTCAGCAGGATGATAATTTCACTTGATAAATATAAAGTCAGACTCTGTCTTCCCTTACTCATTCTGGGGAGGATCGCACTCGTTGAGTAGTTGTGCTGACATCAGGAAAAATACTTGCAGAGTAAGTTATATGACTCGCCATAAGTAGAGTAATACTGATGGAATTTCACCTCATTATACCAAAATGTCTGAAAGGATATTGTTTGTTCTATGTGAAAGAATAGCAAAGACATGATACTGTATTGATCACATTATTATTTATAGTCTATTGAGCCATTTGCAGAGTTTCTAGATTAGCTGTTTGTGATGGAATAAGTGTGCAGTCAAACCCGAGATGCTCTCTCATCCCATGAAAAGCTATAAAATCCCATTACAACAATAAAGCATTAGATCAGCTGAGCTGGAACATTTTTATCACTCATCATAAAAAGGTTTTGCATAATACAGCTGGAGACTGAAAAATTCTTATGCTCTCACACCATTTTTAGTATTTCTCTTGAAAGTGCCCAAGACTCCAGACTCACTGGCTTTCATATCTTCATTTCTATTAAAATACCAGGACTAAATTTTAGGGCATTTGGGGTTTGAAAAATATAGTCTACCTTCGAGTTTCTTGTCAGTTGGCATCTGATGAATTTGAAGCCCAGGAGCATTTTGTTTGAGATTTTTTTTCTTTGGAAATAAAGTTGATTCCTTAGAAATTGACGTCACTTCCCTAGGAGAACTGCCTTACCACTGAAAAGACAAGTTTTCAAGAAACGTATTGTCCTCTAAACATAGCTGTTGCATTCCTACTGTGGGTGACAGTACATCCAAAGAACCCATGTACACACACACATGCAGGCTGGGTGGATGCACTCAAAAATTGTCCTAAATATGGCTCTATGTTATCTTGAGTCTGAGGCTTTGGTATGTGACAGCTGAATAAAATAAGAACATTTCCTGCAACTATAAGTATGGGATTGCCAGCCTGAGGGGTGCATGCCAGACTTCTCTGGGGATAGGGTATCATGTCCTGTGTTAACTGGACTTTGGGTTGGAAGTGGCAGGGTTATCACTGGCATGTATTCTCTAGCTTGCACTGTGAAAAGATGACAACTAGAGGAGGTTGCACTAGAATATGATGGTGATTTATTGCTGAGTATGATCATCTTTTGTGGAAGTTGTGGACCCTCAGGTGGCTGATAAGGCAGATCCTTGAACCACAAGGAGAACAGTGAGAACAGATGTTTTCAGGTACAGTAGGAGGCAGTTGAACATGACTAGAAGCAAGTCTCCCCTTCCTCCTGTGCCTCTTCTCGTCCTCAGCTTGTTGGCGGGTAAATTCAAAATGCAGAGGGCCATCACCTAGAACTTCTCTCCATTTTGAGCAATCCTTGGTGTCTCCCAAGTGTCTAAGTCAATGTTTCACTTTCTCGAGTTATCCTTTAGCAAGTCCTTATAACGCTTCCATTGTCCTCCCACGTTAGAGTATCCTTTCAGCTGAGAAAACTGGACCTGTTTTGGGAGGTGATGGTCTGGCATCTGAACATGACCAGTCCAGTAAAGTTGCTGCAGTCTTGATACTGGTGGTCTTTGCCTCTTCCAAAATACTGATGTTAATGCACCTGTCTTCCCATTTGATCTTCAGGATCTTGTGGAGGCAGTGTCGGGGATACCTCTCAAAGACTTTCAAGTGATGTCTGTAGGTCACCCTACACTGTATGTTCTAGTGCTGTCCATGGATCATCACCTCGTAGTGGTGGAGAGGCTTGCATGTTCCAATGACCCCTGAGAGCAACGCTGGCTGGAGTCATGCACTCCCTTAGGGTCACCCATGGCAGAAGGATCAAAGGTGAGGTTCCTAACAAAGTGTGATCCAAGAAGTCCTCAGTGGCAGAGCAGATGGAAGATAACTACACAGTGGAGGTGAAACTCTTGTGTAATGTTACAGCACCTATAAAGACAGATGAAGGCTGCAACAGATGGAGGATCTCCAGTTGTTGTAGTTTCTATGCCATTGGTTTCAAGCCCTCTATCTTTCAAGGACAGTGTGGTAACAGTTGTGCACCAGGTTCCCCACTTTAAAAGAAGTCCCACACAGGCTTCCAAAATAAATAGGGATAGGGGGAGAGAAGGAAGGGGAAAAGGGAGGCATATTGTGACATCTCAACAGGCTCTTGACAGGCTAAAAGATGCATGACAGTAATGGGGACATACTGTGGTTCAGCAGCATCATACACAAATACATCACCAAGAAATGCCCAGTGGGAATCTCCTTAATAGACCCTAACAAAAGAGGCATATGTAAGAATAAACATATCAAAATTCCTTTGATTTAATTCACAGGACTAGATACAGTCAGCTAAACTTTGTAACCAAATTCCTACTTCTAAATCAGCTTGCATATACTTTGCCAAGATAATTTGCATAATCTATGTCAAAACAAAAACTGGAAGTATTTGTTACTCAAGAGGATTTGAAATTCATTTTATACATTTTAGTAAATATAAGACTATATTGCCAACTAGAAAGAGGAGCAAACAAGCAGGCAACAGTAAATATTTATTTACACACACACACACACACACACACACACACACTGAAAAGCCATCAGTCTAATCTACAGAATGTCAAATAAAGGTATTGTAAGAGATATGCAAATTATAAATGGCTAGAATAACAATTTTCTCCAAAAGATTATGGAAACATTGCATATGGCTTGAGTGCAGTTGCATTTTTAATAGAATGTAACTTTTGATAAAAGAATATGAGAAAAAAATGAATTGAACTGGCACAAGTGCACTCAATATGCATGAAATTTCTACTTAGTCTGTAAAATGCAGAACAGATAGATAATAACCATTTGCTGGAATTGTAATTACTGTGTCACCATTTGTAAAGCATTTATATAAAGTACCACACTATTGACTAGCCATGTGCGAACTCTCTGCATCTTGTTAAAAATCATATAATCAATTTTAAATTCTTCACACAGTATCAGTAATGAAGGATACCTTAACCCATTACAGCAACTCTTATTTGTGTTTACTCTTTTTAGCTAGATTTGTATCATATGTACATAACCTAGATTTTGCAGTTTCCTTAAAAATGACCTGCAAATTATTTTTAATTAGAATTGTGCTTATTTTGGTTTCTTTATGACTTAAAATAAGCCTGAAACTTGTAGTGTTTTAGTTTGTTTATGTGTTCTTTCTGCTTAGAAGTATCAGTAAAGTCTGTGCTTCCCTGGATACCTTTGTAGATGTTTATTGAACACTCACAAAAGAGCCAGCATGTTGGATTTTAACAAAGATGTCCCTTATCCAAAATGTTCATTAGTTATTAAAGTTAAGTAGGCATTAATAAAAATAACAAGCCTTTCCTCTCCCGGTGAGCTTTCAGTATCTTTGATCTTTTATGCTTTGCCATATCTCCCGTCAGGTGTACAGGATCTGGCACTGAAAGAACTTCTAAGCTAAGGCATAGGGGGCCTTGTTCTACAAATCAATACCATGTGAGTGGTCCCATTGGTTTGCAGGATCAGGCCATTCCTTTGATTGGAAAGGTTTGCTTTATTTCTGTATATTTATAAAAACCTGTACTTCTCAGCACAAATGCTGCAAACAATCCTTTGTGTCCACACAGAACCTCAGGAAACTTAGTGGGCACATGCTATAAGGAGTAGTTTGAAGACTCACAGCAAAACACACATTCACAGTAATTCCCACATCACTTCCCAGTTGTTAAAAAATGCTTTATCTTGGGGTGTGTCTGGACTACAGGGTTTTTTTGAAAAAAGTGGCCTTTTTCGAAAAAACTTCCCCTGCGTCTATACTGCTGCTGCGTTCTTTCAAAAGTAAATCGAAAGAAAATGGCAGTTTTTTCGATCATGGAAAACCTCGTTTTATGAGGAAGAATGCCTTTTTTCGAAAGTGCTCTTTTGAAAAAAGGCGCTATGTAATGCAAACTGTGCTTTTTCGAAAGTACTGGTTGTAGTCTAGACACTCTTTTTTGAGGGAGGCTTGCAATCTAGATGTAGCCTTGGAGTCATGCACAATTTGCAGTAAGAATAGATGTGTTATATGTAGGGTATGTTAACATTAAAATTGCATGATGTAACATTCTTGTGAAGTTTTAAGGTACTATGCACTTAAGGAAAAGAAATTAGACAAAATTGTCATGAAATGACCGTCATCTGCATGACTGCTAAATTCTCAAGTAATATAAGGCAAATGAAAGTAATAATTGATGAACCAGCCCACACCTTTTTTCTAAAATTATCTTTTAGTATTAGTATTAGTATCAGTATTGCTTTGGTAGCCTGTAATAATGTATGCACATTATACAGGGCTAAGACAAAGTATGATTTTAAGTATTATGTTAATTTAGTATCTCTTTGATATAGGAACAGATATTCCAATTAAATTACTACAAGCTAATTTATCGCACCAAAATATTTTTGTTGGGCTATTTTTGCTTATATTTATGATATAAATATTAGGGAAGTAAACTCATATAATCAGTTAACCAGTTAAACGTTAGGGTTAGCCAGCTAACTGTTTACGTGGGATCCTGAGCAAAGTATTGCTCCAGTCTAGCTGGAGCAGCCCCCAGCCCATAGGGCTACTAACTCCTGGCCCTGCAGGGCTCTCAGATGACTCCCACTCCCGGGCCTCCACATGGCTCTGCCTGCTCATTGCGCACGGGGGTGGGGAGGGGGGACTGTTCCTGAGCTCCAGTTAACTGATTACTTGGTAAGGGTGAGTAATACAGGTAACCGATTAACCCTAATAAATACAGTAGCTGATCTAAACAAATGCATCACGTCACAAAAGGAAGTAAGATTTCTTTTTCCAGAATCTTAATGCTGCCCATACACAAACAAAAAGCACACGTAGATAGAAACATAGTCAGATATCTTTCATATAATTTAAATGCTAAACGAACCTCTTTTGTAGCTGATGGATTTCTTCATTACTTTCCAGTCTAAATTTGGCTTGTGAAGTTACTCTGGACAGAATCCTAAAAACTGCAGAGGTGCATGGTTTAGACAGATTCTTGGGGAAACTAGTGTTGGGGAATTTCGTTTTCTCTGTTGGAAGAGCTGAATTTGGGATCTGGTTGCTATTTTTATTTTCCTTTATTGTAATGAGGCCAACTAAATGTTGAGTATTTTCCTCATGGCACTGAAAGCTTGATAGGGGCTTTGTATAACTTACATTTTCAGAAGTCAGCTCCCAAGAGTTAACTCACAGGAGTTGCCTGGTGTTTCTTCATGGGAGTTGTAAATACTAAGCATGCCTTAGGATTTATCCTCATGGCCCAATTATGATCCAGTGCCATAATGGTGCCCCCATTGTGACGCTCCCCCCCTCCCCCCCATGGTATATGAAATGGACTTATGGACACGAATATACATATCTCAAAAGTGTTTTGAGCTAATCATTTTGTGTAACCCATCAATCTTCATGTCATGATCCACTGGTTCTCTTTATCTTACTCTGTTGTATATATCATTTGAGTGTGTAAAATTAGACACAGGGAGTGGGGAATAATTTGTGAGTTTCAAATGTATGCATGAGAGACATGGAGGGTGTTACCCTCAACTGTTAAATTATCTCTTTTGTCCTTCATCCTGAGCAGGGATTGGTAGGGAGGGGCCTCAAGCCTTTAACAAAAAGAATAGGAGAGGAGAGGTCTGGGTCTTTTGGCTGGGCTGCACCTGGAGGAAGGAGCCTGAGACTCCAGGGTGGGGAAGACAGCCCTGGTTTAGAGTGGCAGCTGGAAAAGAGGTTTTAGGGTGAGTTTAAGTTTGCACTGAGGTTTCAGTGGAGAATTAGCCAAGCGGTTTTGTTTCTTTTGATTTGTAACCTACCTTGCTCTGCCTACTTTCACTTATTACCACTTAAATCCTACTGCTTCAACTTAATAAAACCATTTTTATTTTCTATCAAACCCAGTGTAAGCTATTGTTCCCTGGGGGGGGGAGGCAACCAGTGTGCACATTCCCCCTTTCATTGCTGAAGGGGGCTTACCTAATTCTTTGCGGTTTGATCCCATCTGGGGAGTGCTCTCTCAGGAGGCTGGGCCCTAAACTGCACTCTCCTTGGACCTGAAGTGGTTCAGTGTCTGTACTGCTTCTCGGTGGGGGCAGGGACCTCAGCTCGGGGCCTTGGCTGGGGGAGACCAGCAGAGCTGGCCTAGCAGGACTGGGCAGTGAGAGCAGGAAGGCGAATGGCAGTGGCCGTGTCAGCACCCCGGGAAGCACCCCCAAGGGGTCGCCGCACCCCATCACACCCATAGTCACAAGTTTTGAGGGCCAGCATCAATCTTATGCACAGCCACATAATGGATAAATCCTTCCAAAAATTTACTCCCTGAGCCTGTCGTGCAGGTTTTTGAAGGGAGCTAGAGAGGAAAACGTCTGCAAGTGCTTCTCTTCTTCCTGCCAGAACATACTCTTATACTGTATATTGTCAACAAAACAGAGGCCATATCCTCACATAGCTCCACAATGTTTACCCATGTAAATTTACAACAGCAGAGTACTTGCTCTTTAGTATTGACTACATCTATTTATTCTGCACATATATTACTTAGGATTACCACATGAGATTATGGACTCACTGCCATATTTAGCAATAAAAATATTTATAGAGTTTAACTGAGAAGTCCTCTTTTCTTTAAATGCTATATTAAATTTTAAAAATATTAACTCCAACTTTAAAATAAATATTTGTAAAGGAAAGCCAGGTAGTATTTGCCCATGTACAGAAAATAGTCTCCTGCCAAAAGAACAGTCGGGTTTTATGTTACAGAATATATTTCAAATTATAATAAATGTATTAATGATCAATTAATACTACTAGTGGAGATCTCTTTGTATCTCAGCTGTATTGAAATTAATAAATTGCGTTGCATCTTCTGATTAACATATGAAACTTTGAGGCTTGCTAAAATTAAAATATAATTCTATTTTAAAAACTAGAGACAGTTTTAAGAGGCCTGCGTTTCTTTCAATGTTGAGGAAGTATATAGTTATATTTTCTACATTAAAATCTAACTTTAAAATAATGTTATTGCCATAAAAGTTTAGCTTTCAATGTCATTTCTCAGACTACATGTCCTCTAGTCTCCCCATTGCTCTAGTCAGTTCATCTCTCAGAATTAAGATAAGTCTCCGATTCTGTTTGTAATAAATTTATTATAATTATACTTTTTCACATTTTGTAGTATACCTATCATATGTTTTCTTGCTACTTCTTGCCTCCTTGTGTTAGCACTGTTCGTAAATCAGTAGGTGGAATATTTCCTTTCCAATCAGCAGATAAGAAATGTCCTAGCATAGTATTTGTTCTAGCATTGCACTCACTGGGGAAAGAGCATACCAGTAGACCAGTAGGAAGGGCTCTGTTTTGGCTGGGAATTGTAAAGCGAAAACCTTGATCATTCTTGCTCATTGAAGATCCTGTGGCACTTTTTTACAAGAAAAAGTTAATCTTAGGGCAGGCTACACTAGGAAATTATTTCAAAATAGCTAAATTCAAAGTAGTAACTCCCAAAATAACAAAATTGAAATAGCATGTCTCCACAATGACGGAGCCTTGAAATTAGTTCAAGGCAGGCTCCGTTATTGTGAACGTGCTACCTCAACTTGGAGCCCCAGGAAATTATTCCCTTGGGGAATAATTACTTTGAATGACTCTGGGGAGTAGTTATTTCGAAATAGCAGCAGTGGAGCGTCCACACTGAACATAAGAACATAAGAATGGCCGTACTGGGTCAGACCAAAGGTCCATCTAGCCCAGTAACCTGTCTGCCGACAGTGGCCAACACCAGGTGCCCCAGAGGGGGTGGACCGAAGACAATGATCAAGCGATTTGTCTCCTGCCATCCCTCTCCAGCCTCTGACAAACAGAGGCCAGGGACACCATTTCTATCCCCTGGCTAATAGCCTTTTATGGACCTAACCTCCATGAAATTATCTAGCTTCTCTTTAAACTCTGTTATAGTCCTAGCCTTCACAGCCTCCTCTGGCAAGGAGTTCCACAGGATGACTATACGCTGTGTGAAGAAGAACTTTCGCTTATTAGTTTTAAACCTGCTACCCATTAAACTGCCGCTATTTCGAAATACGTTTTCCCAGGGAAAGCAGGGGTACAGCTTTTGAAATAACCAGCCCGTTACTTTGAAATAACAGGATTGGTAGTGTGAACACTCTGCTTATTATTTCAAAATAAGGGGGATTATTTCGAAATAATTCCCTAATGTAGACCAGAGCTTAGTGTCCTGGTCCTATTTCAAAAGCCATGAGTCTCACATGGTTTTTGATGCTGGTGCGTGCTGCAGGCAGAGAAACTATTGCCAGTCAGGGCACAATCCGGAGAGAGAGGGGAATGACTAGCATGCTCCCATCCTCCCTCACAAGTATGAAGAGATACTGTTGCTTTCCCCTCCCTCATACACATACACCCCCCTTATCCAGTCCATCATTAGCATGGAAATGCGACCCTTTCCCTTCCTGATATTTCCCAAGTTCCTTTCAGCTTTCTCCTTTCTGCTCCCCTCCCATTCAAAATAGCTCTGTAAAGTCCTCATTGTCTGTGCCCACTCGACCTAGGAAGCCTGTGGTGGGATTCTGTCACTTGGGATTCTGAAAGCAGGTCCATTGTTTTGACACTTTCTTGGCGATTTCTACATGATCATAAATAATACGACCATTTTCTGTTTAATCCTACATTTCAAGTGGCTATTTATCCTTCTAGTCCTGATCAGAAATATCTCCCAAATGTCCTCAGTTCAAGAGACTCAGCAATTTAAAAATGCCTAATGTGTCAGCAGCAAATCAACCCTCCCATCAGCAACATTGTATTTGAACACCACTATTTTCTACACGGCTGGTTCACTCTGGGTCTACTCCTGCCAAAAGCACTGTCAAAGGGATCTGACTTATGTAACAGACTAAGTTTGATACAGGTTTAATCCTTCTACCATAAATAACATTGTGTCATTTTCCCATCACAGTCGTAATATAAAATAAGGGCATGGACAGCACATTTGTGTGGGGAGAAGATAAGGAGCCAGTCTTGCAATGGATAAGAAGAGCTCAGTGGGATGAAGTAACTGATGTGCTTAAGTGTTTATACAGTCAGAGCCTACATTTGGATATAATGGGGTGGCCTTCAAAGGCCCCACTCCAAGAAAATACAAAAGCATGTGCTTAATTACATGAGAACGTCTCATATTTAAAGTTAAACATGTGCTAAAGTGCTTTACTGGAGCAGGAGAAGTCTTTCCCAACCTTCAGATTTTCAAGCCGTCTCTCTCTGTTTCAATGAAAACATCCCCCAGCTTGATTTGTACAGCTCCCACCTTCCTCCAGTCCCTAGCACAACACCAGGCCTCCTAGAACATGCTGTCCACACCAAACACAATTCTTCTCTCCCTTACACTCGTTTAAATCAGGAATAAAAACTGGGAAGAGAAAGAGAAGTTACTTTATTCAAAATTTCAGAAGCACTCAGAATCATACAGCTGTAAGTGGAGTCCCTTAGTCAGTACCAGTCTTGTGTGTGTGTGTGTGTGTGTGTGTGTGTGTTATGGTCCATGTAGAAGACTAAAAAGCAAATGGTCCCTCTAAGCAACCAGTTTTTCTGACTTCTAGTGAAACTGCAGCTGCCAGCCAGTGTTCCCTCTAGCATTTTCTATCCTTGGGCAGGTTGAATTTTCTTTTGGGCGGGTTGAAATTTCTTATGTGCAGCACCAATATTGAGGTAGTGTGTAGATGTGCACCACCAACGCAAACAACATGCACACACACACACATTAAGTAGTTCATATGTGTGGAAGAAAATATATTAAAACAACACACCTGTGTCTAGTTGCTGTGGAATGAGGAGTAACGGTAGATCGAATTAGGATCTTTAATTCGAACTACCTAGTCCGTGCCGTGTGTAGCCGCGGGCACGGAGTTCAGACTAAGGGGGATTTAAAAATGGCGGCGCCCGGGAACATGCAAATGAAGCCCGGGATATTTAAATCCCAGGCTTCATCTGCAACTCCGCTTGCCCCCATTACCCTACCTAGCTCGAACTAACGAGCTAGTGTAGACGTACCCTTAGTGACTACAAAGGTGCTGTACAAAGTTAGGGAATTAGCCTTCTTCCACTCAAGGAAGAGTAGAAGCCCCATCCTCCACTTGCACTCAACTTGCTACCCCATTTGGCAATCTACTCCCAACTGTTCCCAGCCAGATCTGCCAGCCGATTCACCTCATCCTTACTTTCCTAAGTTCATGCCATGCCCTCTGGCTTCTGTATTTGAAAAAAAAAATTACACTTGTTTTCGTTAAGAAAGCCTTGAAAATATGTATAAAAAGCCAGATGTTCTTAAACACTTCTTGATAACTAATTTCTGTAGATGCAGCCTTCCAAAGAGAATGGAGTTAGTCTGAGGAAGTGGGTCTGGCCCACGAAAGCTCATCACCTAATAAACCATCTTGTTAGTCTTTAAAGTGCTGCATAGTCCTGTCTTTTGTTCTCAGTGGTGACCCATGACCAAACAAGAAGCAGTGGTCTCAAGTTGCAGGTGGAGAAGTCTAGATTGACTATTAGGAAAGTCTATTTCACTAGGAGGGTGGTGAAGCACTGGAATGGGTTGCCTCAGAATGTGGTAGAATCTCCATCCTTAATTGTTTTTAAGGCCAGGCTTGACAAAGTCCCCCTCGGCTGGGATTGGGGTTGGTCCAGCTTTGAGCAGGGGGTTGCACTAGATGACCTCCTGAGGTCTCTTCCAACCCTAGTCTTCTATGGTTCTATACAAGACAGTCTCTCCTCTCTTTTCTTTCCTCTTCTGTGAAAGCATCCAATGGTGACCTACAGGAACATTCAAAACAATACGCCTAGGGGAAAAAAGTCAGAGAAAAGCCATGTTGACAAATACGTTAGCCTCCATAGCAGAAGGAATAAAAAGTCATAAGTATAACTGTAAACCAGGTGGATTTAAGTGCTCAGTGTCATATTTATTGCTCTGTCGTATTTCAGACTATTATTAATATTGAGAAAGCATTAATAAAAGCCATTTCAGTACATAGCAACCAAGGTAAAATACTTAAACATGGCTATGAAAGTCAAAAATTGATTTTCCATGAAAGTTGATTCTCAGTGAATTGTGGGCTTTGTGAAAATGAAATACATTTTCACATGCTGGGTAATGTGCTAATATCATACATAGAATGCATTTTCTTCAAGCAGTGGGCATAAGCCTTTAGGCATGCAGGTATCAGACTGCTATTTAAAAGGAATATCCCTTGTGTAGCCTTCCAAATAAAATAGACTCACCTCACTCAGTTCAATTCATCTGCTTATCCCAACACTGAATAGTATTAGGCATCCTTTGGTCTCAAGAGACCATGGGTATGCACCCCTGAGAGTTACGAAATTACTTAGCTGGTTTTATGGCAGTTGCAGTTGTGGCTGAAGAGACCTATTCAAGAGAAACAATCTCTTCTGCATCTGCCACATTTAAATCTGGTATTTTTACCCTTCATCTCTTCCTTATGCAAGCTTTTCTCTCCTCTGCTAATCTGGACTGCTTGCTCTTACAACTCTGGATACCTTTGTTAAGCTTCTGTTTCCAAAGGCAGAAGTCTTGAATGGGATCTTCCAGTTGTCATGTCTGTGCCCATTTCTTTGAGGGCTTGTTTGCATACATCCTTGAAACGTACTTTTGGGTGTCCTTTGGGTCTTTTTCCAGATGCCAGTTCACCAGAGAGGATTTCCTGTGGGATGTGCTCAGCATTCATCCAGCACACATTCCCAGGTCAGCTGAGATGTCTCTGTTGGAGGAGCGTTTGCATCCTGGGTATTCTGGCCTGCTGGAGCATCTCAGTGTTTGTGAATCTGTCCTTCCTGGAAATTCCAAAGATTTGATGCATACAAAAACTGTGTAGCCTCTTTTTCTGATGAGAGTATAGTTCATAATTGTTATTCCGGTGGAGGGTGCTTCCTCAACTCCTTGTGTTCATCTAGTTAGACTTATGGTAAACCCGAAGTCTTGGGTGACTTTGGGAAAACTGTCCATAACTGTTTTGGAAATGGGTTTCTCTGTGGGTTATCACTGCTGTGTCATCAGCAAAGAGGAGGTTTTGAATAAGGGCCTCCCATGTCTTGCTTTTAGATAGGAGTCTTGCAACATTGAACCATTTCCATTAGATCTTCCATGCAAGTAGATTCCTTTGGTTTAGGAACCCAAAACTTGTTTTAGTAGCAAGGAGAAGAAAATCCCAAACAGAGTCGGGGCAAGTACACAGCCTTGTTTAACTCCACTATGAATCTGAAAAGCCTCAGAAACTGAGCCATTGTGTTGAACTGGAAGGACCGAATCATGCTCAAGAGTTTAGGGTGGGGGAGGAGAACATCCAATCTTTTCTAGAAGTGCAAATAGCCCAATTCTTCTGACAAGTTCAAAAGTGTTTGTGAGATTGATGATGGCTACCTAAAGGAACTTTTTAAAATTTTTGTTCTCTGCATTTTACCTGGGTGACAAATATTTCAACATCTTTCTGCTGAATACATAAGAACATAAGAATGGCCATACTGGGTCAGACCAAAGGTCCATCCAGCCCAGTACCCTGTCTGCCGACAGTGGCCAATGCCAGGTGCCCCAGAGGGAGTGAATCGAACAGGTAATGATCAAGCGATCTCTCTCCTGCCATCCATCTCCACCCTCTGACAAACAGGCGAGGGACATCATTCCTTACCCATACTGGCTAATAGCCATTTATGGACTTAACCTCCATGAATTTATCTAGTTCTCTTTTAAACCCTGTTATAGTCCTAGCCTTCACTGCCTCCTCAGGCAAGGAGTTCTACAGATTGACTACGTGCTGTGTGAAGAAGAACTTCCTTTTATTTGTTTTAAACCTGCTGCCCATTAATTTCATTTGGTGGCCCCTAGTTCTTATATTATGGGAACAAGTAAATAACTTTTCCTTATTTAACTTTCTCCACATCAATCATGATTTTATATACCTCTATCATATCCCCCCTTAGTCTCCTCTTTTCCAAGCTGAAAAGTCCCAGTCTCTTTAATCTCTCCTCAAATGGGACCAGATCCAAACCCCTAATCATTTTAGTTGCCCTTCTCTGAACCTTTTCTTATGCCAGTATATATTTTTTGAGATGAGAAGACCACATCTGTACGCAGTATTCCAGATGTGGGCACACCATGGAATTATATAAGGGCAATAAGATATTCTCCGTCTTAGCTTCTATCCCTTTTTTAATGATTCCTAACATACTGTTTGCTTTTTGGACTGCCACTGCACACTGCGTGGATGTCTTCAGAGAACTATCCACGATGACTCCAAGATCTCTTTCCAGATTTTGATAGGATAACGAGTCTTGTGGATAAGGGAGAAGTGGTGGATGTGGTATACCTAGACTTTAGTAAGGCGTTTGATACGATCTCACATGATATTCTTATCGATAAACTAGGCAAATACAACTTAGATGGGGCTACTATAAGGTGGGTGCATAACTGGCTGGATAACCGTACTCAGAGAGTAGTTATTAATGGTTCACAATCCTACTGGAAAGGTATAATAAGTGGGGTTCCACTGGGGTCTGTTTTGGGACCGGCTCTCTTCAATATCTTCATCAACGATTTAGATATTGGCATAGAAAGTACACTTATTAAGTTTGCAGATGATACCAAGCTGGGAGGGCTTGCGACTGCTCTGAAGGATAGGGTCATAATTCAAAATGATCTGGACAAATTGGAGAAATGGTCTGAGGTAAACAAGATGAAGTTTAATAAAGACAAATGCAAAGTGCTCCACTTAGGAAGGAACAATCAGTTTCACACATACAGAATGGGAAGCGACTGTCTAGGAAGGAGTATGGCAGAAAGAGACCTAGGGGGTATAGTGGACCACAAGCTGAATATGAGTCAGCAGTGTGATGCTGTTGCAAAAAAAGCAAACATGATTCTGGGATGCATTAACAGGTGTGTTGTGAGCAAGACACGAGAAGTCATTCTTCCACTCTACTCTGCACTGGTTAGGCCTCAGTTGGAGTATTGTGTCCAGTTCTGGGCACCGCATTTCGAGAAAGATGTGGAGAAATTGGAGAGGCTCCAGAGAAGAGCAACAAGAATGATTAAAGGTCTAGAGAACATGAGCTATGAAGGAAGGCTGAAAGAATTGGGTTTGTTTAGTTTAGGAAAGAGAAGACTGAGGGGGGACATGATAGCAGTTTTCAGGTATCTAAAAGGGTGTCATAAGGAGGAGGGAGAAAACTTGTTCATCTTGGCCTCTGAGGATAGAACAAGAAGCAATGGGCTTAAACTGCAGCAAGGGAGGTTTAGGTTGGACATTAGGAAAAAGTTTCTAACTGTCAGGGTAGTCAAACACTGGAATAAATTGCCCAGGGAGGTTGTGGAATCTCCATCTCTGGAGATATTTAAGAGTAGGTTAAATAAATGTCTATCAGGGATGATCTAGACAGTATTTAGTCCTGCCATAAGGGCAGGGGACTGGACTCGATGACCTCTCGAGCTCCCTTCCAGTCCTAGTATTCTATGATTCTATGATTCGATGATTATTTGTAGCTAAATTAGCCCCCATCATATTATATGTATAGTTGGGGTTATTTTAATGTGCATTACTTTACATTTATCCACATTAAATTTCATTTGCCATTTTGTTGCCCAATCACTTAGTTCGGTGAGATCTTTTTGAAGTTCTTCACAGTCTGCTTTGGTCTTAACTACCTTGAGTAGTTTAGTATCGTCTGCAAACTTTGCCACCTCACTGTTTACCCCTTTTTCCAGATCATTTATGAATATGTTGAATAGGATTGGTCCCAAGACAGACCCTTGGGGAACACCACTAGTTACCCCTCTCCATTCTGAAAATTTACCATTTATTCCTACCATTTGTTTCCTGTCTTTTAACCAGTTCTCAGTCCAGGAAAGGATATTCCCTCTTATTCCATGACAACTTAATTTACGTAAGAGCCTTTGGTGAGGGACTTGTCAAAGGCCTTCTGGAAATCTAACTATACAATATCTACTGGATCCCCCTTGTCCACATGTTTGTTGACCCCTTCAAAGAACTCCAAGGGTATGTCTATGCAGCAAAGTTATTTCGAAATAACAGCCCTTATTTCGAAATAACTTTCCTAGCATCTACACAGCCAAACCTATATTTCAAAATAAATTTGAAATAGCGGAGCGCTTATTTTGAATTTGGTAAATCTCATTCTACGAGGAATAACGCCAAATTCAAAATAGCTATTTCGAAATAAGTGCTGTGTAGACACTTATTTCGAAATAGCGGGCCTCCAGCCTTCCCAGGGAGCCCTGGTGGCCACTCCAGCCTCAACCAAGAACACTCCACTCCCTCCCCACTTCCCCAGAGCCCTTAAAGGGGTAGTCTCTGGCCATAGTACCTGTGCCAGCTCAGCTCCAAGCCTGCCAGCCCAGAGCCAACAGTCACTGCCCCTGACACAGTGGCCCCAAAACATGAGCCAGCAAGCCACTGGCAGCCAGCCCTCCACCATTCCCCAGGAGCAGTCTGCCAGCTCCCAGAAGCCTGTCAGGGCCCAGAGAAGGCGGGCGCCTTCCTGGTCCAGGGTGGAGATCATGGACCTTATTCAGGTTTGGGGGGAATGCCCCCAACATCCATGATCTCCTCACTAGACAGAGGAACGCGGCCGTCTATGACAAGATAGCTGCCAGCCTGCCACCAAAGGCCACGTGTGAACCCAGGAGCAGGTTTGCATGACAATCAAGTTGGTCCGGCGAGACCCGCACCCCTGATCCCTGAACTTCCCCTCCCCCTTCTTCCCCTTGCTTCCCCCTTCCAGCTCCCTCCTCCCAGGTTTCCTCCTCCCCTCTCCCACCCTCTCTTCTCCCCTCTCCCGCCTCCTTTCCACAGTCTCACCGGAGTTTCATTTCCTCCCCACCAGTTTTGTTAATAAAGAGAGTTTGTGTTCATGAAAGTACATGTATTTTATTTTACATCAGGAAGGGGGGTTAGGGAGGGGTAAGTGGAAGGACGTGAGGGAGGAATGAGGCACAAGCCCCCAATGGGACAGACCAGGGAGGCTCTTAGTGCTCCTCAGGGTGGAAGCTCTCCCACAGGGCCTCCTGGATACTGACAGCCCCCCGATGGACCTCCCAGATGGCAGCCTGCAGAAAGTGCAGCCAGGCTCGCAGCAACGTGTCCAAGAGAAGCACTGGAGTGCCCAGAGGCAGCTCCGGCTCCATGTTGCAGAGTGCTGTGGTGTCCCGAGTGAGGGCAACCAGAGCCCGCAGAGACAAAATGCTTTGCTGTCCCTCATCGAGGTAGACAAGCAAGGAGGGAAACCTGAGAACTGGCTGTCCGGGGGGGTCCCTTTAAGCACAGACTTCAGATAGCCTCAGGCAGCAGCCCCACACAGTAAGTCCTGACCTGGTGCCCTGCCGGAACTGGTTCTGGCCAGCCTTAAA
Source organism: Pelochelys cantorii (assembly GCA_032595735.1). Lineage (NCBI taxonomy): Eukaryota > Metazoa > Chordata > Testudines > Trionychidae > Pelochelys > Pelochelys cantorii. The sequence continues at coordinate 47,315,476 of CM064335.1, forward strand.
TGCGATTCAGAGTCCACTCAGTGTGGACGCACTATTTCAAAATAGCAAAATGCTATTTCGAAATGCATTTTGTGTGTAGATGCGTTATTTCAAAATAAGCTATTTCTAAATAACTATTTCAAAATAAGCTATTTCGAAATAACACTGTAGTGTAGACATACCCTAATAGATTAGTAAGACATGATTTCCCTTTACAGAAACCAACAAATTTGCCCAACAAATTATGTTCTTCTATGTGTCTGACAATTTTATTCTTTACTATTGTTTCAACTAATTTGCCTGGTACTGACGTTAGACTTACTGGTCTGTAATTGCCGGGATTGCCTCTAGGGCCCTTTTTAAATATTGGTGTTACATTAGCTATCTTCCAGTGATTGGGTACAGAAGCTGATTTAAAGGATAGGTTACAAACCACAGTTTATAATTCTGCAATTTCACATTTGAGTTCTTTCAGAACTCTTGGGTGAATGCCATCCAGTCCCAGTGACTTGTTACTGTTAAGTTTATCAATTAATTCCAAAACCTCCTCTAATGACACTTCAATGTGAGACAAGTCCTCAGATTTGTCACCTAAAAAGAATGGTTTAGGTTTGGGAATCTCCCTAACATCCTTAGCTGTGAAGACTGAAGCAAAGAATTCATTTAGTTTTTCTGCAATGACTTTATCGTCTTTAAGTGCTCCTTTTGTATCTCGATCGTCCAGGGGCCCCACTGGTTGCTTAGCAGGCTTCCTGCTTCTGATGTACTTAAAAAACATTTTGTTATTACCTTTGGAGTTTTTGGCTAGCTGTTCTTCAAACTCTTTTTTATCTTTTCTTATTACATTTTTACACTTAATTTGGCAGTATTTATACTCCGTACTATTTACCTCACTAGGATTTGACTTCCACTTTTTAAAAGATGTCTTTTTATCTCTCACTGCTTCTTTTACATGGTGGTTAAGCCACGGTGGCTCTTTTTTAGTTTTTCTATTTTTTTTAATTTGGGATATACATTTAAGTTGGACCTCTATTATGGTGTCTTTGAAAAGTATCCATGCAGCTTGCAAAGATTTTACTTTAGTCACTGTACCTTTTAATTTCTGTTTAACTAACCTCCTCATTTTTGCATAGTTCCCCTTTTTGAAATTAAAGTCCACAGTGTTGGGCTGCTGAGGTGTTCTTCCCACCACAGGAATGTTAAATGTTATTATATTATGGTCACTATTTCCAAGTGGTCCTGTTATAGTTACCTCTTGGACCAGATCCTGTGCGCTACTCAGCACTAAATCGAGAATTGCCTCTCCCCTTGTGGGTTCCTGTACCAGCTGCTCCAAGAAGCAGTCATTTAAGGTATCAAGAAATTTTGTCTCTGAATCTCGTCCTGAGGTGACGTGTACCCAGTCAGTATGGGGATAGTTGAAATTCCCCACTATTATTGAGTTCTTTATTTTGATAGCCTCTCTAATCTCCCTTAGCATTTCATAGTCACTATTACTGTCCTGGTCAGGTGGTCGATAATAGATCCCTACTGTTATATTCTTATTAGAGCAGCCCAATAGCTATCTACCATTGGGTGCAGCACAAGGCAAGTTTGGAGGAGGTTCACAGGCCTACCACAGTAACTCACCATGTTTTTGCTATATGTCTCTCCTCATCTAAGTTGAGCAGTGAAAGAGGTGGATGCTAAGAAAACATAATCGTGGTGGTATTGCCGTAAGGGGCCAAGAGTCCATTGTGTTAGGTACAGTGTAAAAGGTTCATGGGCATTACCTCTGTCACTGTCCTGTCAGTCATACATACTGTTACTGGTGTCTTGAATAAGCTCTAGTTGGCCTGTAAATAAATGGTTATTTAACCTTTTATGTTAATTGGGCTTGGGATGCTGTAGCTACAGTAAAGGCCTGGAAAATAAGAAGTTCCTACATAGCTTAGATCAACCTGAAAAAAGCATAGTCTTGTACTGGAAATTGCCTCATTTTATCCCTCTATCAATCCGGCAGGGGATGGCATCAGAGCTGCGCTCAGCAGTGTTCCTGGCATACAAAAAGTGACTCAGACCGGAGAAATACTTAGCAATATGATCTCTCTCTAGTGACCTGACCTTTTGAGAACCCCATTTAAACAAATCTGGTTCTTAGAGGTTATACTCTCCTTGGTCTACAGCAGAAATCCCTGTGGTACCTACCTCAGTTTTGCCATTAGCTTAAATTCAAGAAGCTTCAGGGCGATAGTTTGAATTCCTTTGGCTTGTCATTCAGTTTGCAAATACATTAGTATAGGTTGTCACTGATGGGAATCACTGTCTTCTAATGTTTTCTATAGACAGGGGAATGTTACTGTTGGCCTTTCCATCGCATGCTGCCCATAACACATTTCTGTCTCTCGTTTCTCAGTCATGCATACTTTCTGGAGCTACAACAGCATAAATCTAGTGTAACAAGTGAAGTATCAGGCTTCATGAGTGCAATCAGAGGTTGACACCCTGATTCCATTATTGCAGTCAATGTCAAAAGTTCCCAGTCATTTCAGTAGGGCCAGGATATCACTTGTGATGGTTTGATGGGAAGGATGACTAAGGCACCAGCCTGGGACACAGGAACTCAGTAACTTGCTTGCTCTGCCACAGACTTTCCTGTGTGACCTTGGGAAAGTCAATTAATCTCCCTATTTATAAAATGGGGATGATAAAACTTACCCACCTCACAGGTGTCTTGTGGGGATAAATCCATTAATGTTTGTTGTGCTCAGGTGCTATGTTTATGGATGCATATAAGTAGAAGAGTACAGATTGCTTCATTGCCCTTCTAAGGCTTTGTCTACACTGGCAGTGGAGCGACAAAGCTTTTGTTGTTCACAAGTGATTAATTCCTCCCTCCTCCAATGATATAATCTTTGCTTACACAAGTATTAAAGTACCAGTGTAAACAGTGCTTTGTTGGCAAGAGTGTTCTCCTGACCACAAAGCAAACACTGCTCCTAAGGGGCTGTACCCAAAGAAAGTGTTTACACTGCCTTTCTGAAGCACCACACGACTGTGTCAACACAGCTGCGTGGCTAAAAGCTGTATAGTGTAGACGTACCATAACACTGTGAGAATTCCAGCCCCAGCTTACACAAAGCTGGAATTCTCACAGTGTTATGGTACATCTACACAACAGGGCTAAAGCCAATATAAGCTATGCAACTTGAGCTACGTCAATTGCATAGCTTAAGTTGAAATAGCATTATTTCGGATTTTGGTGCTATCTACACTGCAGGAAGTCTGAGAAAGAGCACTTTTCCTCCGACTTCCCTTACTCCTCATAAAATGAGGGTTACAGGAGTCGGAGTAAGAAGTCCTCTAGTTAGACATTATTTCAACATTATGTCAAAATAACTGCTTGTAGTGTAGACGTGGACTATGTTATTTTGGAATAACGTTAGTTATTCTGAAATAATGCTGCTGTGTAGACATAGCCTTACAGTGCTAGATGTTATCCTAGAACTCTGCTCCTTGCTGTTCAGCGGCTAATAAAACAATTCTGTAGGGAGTCTGGAGCTTGAGAAGAAATAGCTGGAATTTGGGAGAAATTCCAACAATTTCTTCTTAAGGCTTTGACCTTATTACCACACTTAGGAAAAGCCTTATAGAATCATAAGACTGGAAAATTTCATTGTGGTCCAGTTTAGGAATGCATAATCCTCCTTTTCCCCATTGGGCAGAAGAACAGATTTTCCCATCACGAAAACTGTGTGGCTGTGTCTAGACTGGCAAATTTTTCCGGAAAATCAGCCGCTTTTGCAGAAAAACTTGCCAGCTGTCTACACTGGCCGCTTGAATTTCCACAAGAACACTGACGATCTAATGTATGATCGTCAGTGTTCTTGCGCAAATACTATGATGCTCCCGTTCGGGCAAAAGTCCTTTTTGCGCAAAGCTTTTGCGCAAAAAGGCCAGTGTAGACAGCTCAGATTTGTTTTGCGCAAAAAAGCCCCGATTGCGAAAATGGCGATTGGGGCTTTTTTGCGCAAAAACGCGTCTAGATTGGCACGGATGCTTTTCCGCAAAAAGTGCTTTTGTGGAAAAGCGTCCGTGCCAATCTAGACGCTCTTTTCCGCAAATGCTTTTAACAGAAAACTTTTCTGTTAAAAGCATTTGCGGAAAATCATGCCGGTCTAGACGTAGCCTGTTTGTTTTTATATTTAAATGTTATTTGAAAACACTGCATTTCACAAAGCTAGCAGAGGTTGGGGAGAGATGGGAATTTACTAATTGTGCCAGTGGTGCAGTTTTACACCCTACCCAACGTCATTGCTGTCAGTTAGATAGTTATTATTACTGAAGAATATTTATCATGGCAAAAGCATAAAAGCCTTAAAAGCAAAACATTCTGGTTTTCTTTAAAAGGCTGTTTCAACATAATGATGATAGGAGTGGAATTTTAGTGCATTTGAGAAACAAAGAAGTACAGTATTATATCTAAGAGAAAACACAAAAATAATTTTCTAATTATGTAGACAGGGAGAGATTATCTTTTATAAAGCTACAGAATATGATCTAGCCCTGAAACAGAATCCTGCATCTGAGATGTGCTGAATCTAAAAAAAATAAAAAAACCAACATAATTTAGATAGCTCTTTGGCAGAGAAGAACATATTTATCTATGTAGTAATACAGACTAGAAAACAATTTTCTGTAGTGTGAAAATGTTTTGAGTTATCAAAAAAGTTTCCTGAATTCAGATGGAAAGTCAAAATTTCAAAAATGTTCAGTCAAAATTATGAAAATAAATTCAGTTTAGGTCAATCAAAAATATTTTGTTTTGATTTCAACCATTTTTTCTTTTCCTTTTGGTTTTTATTATTATAAGTTTAATTTTTCAAAAACAAAAGTTATGCTAAATTGGAAAACTGGATTTTTTTATTTGTTGACAAAAAGGCAAAATGAAAGGTCAACTTTAAAAAACCAAGTGACCCTTTCAGTTTTGACAAATCTTCTTTCAGAGGAAAGAAATACTTTGTTCAAGACTTCCCAGCTAGCTCTAGTATTTAACCATCTTTGTGTTTTTGTTTGTTTATTTGTTTGTTTTGTTTTTGCGTGTTTTGTTGCTACTGGTGACAGTGACCTAAAAAATGGAAGAGGTCACCCCAAGCTACAGGGCTTTCAGTCCTTGCAAGCAGTATATGTCAGTGGCACATTCTTATATCAGAATGAATTTCAGGAGAGAGATGTGCCTTGCTTCTTGATGTGTCCCATCAATCTAATAGTTCTCCTGTTATAAACTAAGAATGAGCCAAGTGCTGTAATGGACTGTATTTATGTAGCATAGCTGACAGTAAACAATGACAGCCTCTCTTGTTGGCTCTGAGAAGCATCAGACACCTGCGAAGTTTTACCCCATTATATCTGAAAATGTCTTTGATTCATATGTGTTTCAGAACCACACTGCAGTGAAGAACCTAGCCAACTTGTTTGATAAAATGGGTACAAAACATTTGAAAGGATGGTGCTTGCAACAATTTGGTATGCTACGGTGTCTGCACACTGATGAAAGTGGTCTCTTACAAAACAATATGACTTAGAAATATGTCACTGCCTTGGTATTAAGGATTGTTTAGCAAACACAATGTTCACATTTTCTAGAGAGTGTGGCAATCACAAATAACCTATATTTATACTTTTATAGAGATAAAATACGCAGTGTGTTCCCTTAGCAGTTTTCAATCTTTGCTCCCGGCCATTGGGGCATTTCCTTGCAAACCAGAACATCAAGTTACCTCACCTGTCTATCTATCTATCTAAGCTTTAGAGGGGTAGCCAAGTTAGTCTGTGACAGGAAAAACTTAAAAAACAGCAAATTCTCTAGTAGCACCTTAAAGACTAACAAAACATGTAGGCTGTGTCTAGACTGGCATGATTTTCCGCAAATGCTTTTAACGGAAAAGTTTTCCGTTAAAAGCATTTGCGGAAAAGAGCGTCTAGATTGGCATGGACGCTTTTCCGCAAAAGCACTTTTTGCGGAAAAGCGTCCCTGGCCAATCTAGACGCGCTTTTGCGCAAGAAAGCCCCCATCGCCATTTAGCCATCGGGGCTTTTTTGCGCAAAACAATACCACGTTGTCTACACTGGCCCTCTTGAGCAAAAGCATTTGCGCAAGAGGGCTTTTGCCCGAACGGGAGCAGCATAGTATTTCCACAAGAACACTGACAATCTTACATGAGATCGTCAGTGTTCTTGCGGAAATTCAAGCAGCCAGTGTAGATAGCTGGCAAGTTTTTCTGGAAAAGTGGCTGATTTTCCGGAAAAACTGGCCAGTCTAGACACAGCCATAGATGGTATCATGAGCTTTCGTGGGCAAAACCCACTTCTTCAGATGACCAGAGTATAATAAGTCCAGATCCAAGAATAAGTAAGGGAAGAGGCGGGGGAGGAAAAAAGGAAGGGGAGAAGAAAAAGAGAGACTGTGAGTAGATAGTACAAATAGTTACAAGAGGCTGTTAAGAACCATTAGCAACTCCATTGTTTGGTTGGTTGTTTAAGTCATTAAAAGGTGGAAGATAGTGTGCGAGCCATCCTATATCTGGGTTCAGACCATTAGTATAAGAATTAAACTTGTGAATGAAGTTAAGTTCCAATCCTTCTCTGTGTTTTTGGCTTGTGGAATTGGTCTGAAACAAAATAGCAACTTGAAGATCCATTAATGAGTGTAGGGGATGGCAGGAGGGGCTGTGCTGCATGAGCAGCACCTGGAGAGGGGAGAAGAGGTGTCCCACAGGGAGCGGCAAGTCCTGTTCTTGCAGAGCCACAAGGGCAGCCTGCACTAACTGCACCAGGAGGTGTGGCAGCAGGTCTAAGAGCTGGCGACTGCTTTCCAGCAGGGCCAGCTCCATGTCTGGGAGGGCTGTGGTGTCCACAAGGGCAGCCAGAGCACACAGTGAGATGGGTTTGCTGTCCCTTAAGGAGGTAGGCAAAGGTGAGGAGCCTGAGACACGACTGTACAGGGGGGTCCCTTTAAGCACAAGCCTCAGATAGCCTCAGGCAGCAGCTACAGGAGGTGACTCCTGTCCTGATGCCCTGCCCGGAGTGATTCGGGAGGGGGGGGGGGCGGGTTAAATGTGATTGAGCCTCCAATCAGTGTGGACGTTCTATTTCGAAATAGCTTTGTGCTATTTCAGTTGGCATTTACAGTGTGGACGTGCTATTTCGAAATTGCTATTTTGGGAGTTTTTATTCCGAAATAGCTTATTTCAAAATAAGCGCATAGTGTAGAGGTACTCTTTGTGTGTATTAGTGAGCACCTAGTGCAATGAGGCCTCAGGTCTGACTGAAGCCACTCAATGCCACAATAATATAATATCAGGCTACAAGGATTCTGGCATTTCCCGGGGACATGGGGAATCACTCCCCACTGATTTTTCTGATAAACACTAAGTATGAAGCAATGCTCACAATTTAAAAATACAGGTGGAAAGTGCTAAGGAGGGATGGATGAGCTTCTTTATAATGCACTGTGAGGCTACTGCTACACTGCTGTTTTTTTGCGGAAGAAGATATGCAAATCGTGCTCGCATTTGCATATCTTCTTCCAATTCTTTTTGCAGAAGAGGTTTTGCCGATAAAAGGCCGAATGTCAGAAAAAAACCCTTTCTCGCAAGACCCCTTATTCTTCGTAAATCAAGGTTTACAGGGTCTTGCGAAAAAGGGTTTTTTTCACGACATTTGGCCGCGTCTTCACAGGGCCTTTTATTGGCAAAACCTCTTCCTCAAAAAGAAATGGAAGAAGATATGCAAATGCGAGCTTAATTTGCATATCTTCTTCCACAAAAAAAAATGGTAGTGTAGCTGTAGCTTGAGATCTGTGAGTAAAAAGGACTTATTCTCATGTGGCCCAGGGGATACTGTTTCTTCATATGAAGGTGAATTTCACCTGTACAGCTTTGCTTTCTATTTGCTCAATGATCTGAAAAGCCTCAGCCTGTCACTCTGCTACCTATCACTCTGCTACCTTTCAAACAACCTCTTTGAGCACTTTCTGCTCACCCCATCAGGTCTATGTGCTATTGTAGGGCTTCAATACATACTTAAATCTTAAAACAGCTGGGTATTTTCTGGCAAGAAGAAAAAGGAGCACAGTAATACTCCACTCATTAAAAGTGTAAAAACTGTGACAGTGGACATTATAGTCCACCACACCCACCTGCCAATCCACTGTAAATATAACCACTTGGAACAAGCTAGATTTTCTTGATCATAACATTTAAATGACAGCCTTTTTACACACTGATGGCCTTTTAATGCTGACTGATTCTACAGACTGTTTCTTAAAAACAACCAAACTACTTCAAAACAAAACATCGGGTACAGAACAGAACAGGGGCTATTAGTGCTTTACTTACGTCCAAATAACAGGGCATATATCATTTTTCTAACAGCGTGTGGTGCATATATTCCCCATCTTATTATGTAAAAGCATTAGGGCTGTTAACCTGTAAACGGCAACTGCAGAGTCAGGCAATAAAAATGCACTTAGTGCTATTTTAGCTCCACATGTAAGTAATTTGAGCTTTTAAATTATTGTAAAATGCAGTAATTGTGACAGAATGGAGATTTCCCTTCCCCCTCCCTGCACAGTGCACATACTGCATTATTGGGAAGGAAAGATTCAGTGTATTGGCTTTGCTTGTTTCTCAGGCCTGGTCTCAACACAGTTTTTGTACTGGTAAAATTATGTCAATTGGGGGGTGTGTGTGTATGTGTGATTTTTTTGTATACCAAACTATCTATACTCGTGCAGCTATATGGTATAAAAGTGCCTTAAGATTGGTTTACATTATTTCCCATCCTGTGCTGGAATAAGGTATCCTAACAAAAGCACCTTTACCCTGGTATAACTGCATCCACACTAGGGGGATTGTACTACTTTAAGTACACCTCCAAGATGTCCCATCTTCCCCTCCCCCCCCATCCTTGAAATGGAAGTGGCAAAGACAGTCTACGGAGGTTTGGCTGCTCAGCTTGTGGGAGCCAGTACCATTCCCTTTTAGGCAGATATAGGGTTTACCGTCATCCCTACGCTATCAGTGTCTTCAGATGAGCTGGAGTCTCCCTACAGGAGAAAAGATTCAGCCCAACCCAACTGAGCATAGGCCTCTGAATGGGAGGAGTGGGTACTTCAGTACGACCTCAGCAGAGCCATAATGGAGCTGTGGAAGCAAATGTCCCCTGCGCGCATGCGCACACACGCACGCACACACATGCACACACACACAGGACCACACCATAGCCCATTTAAATCAAGGGGAGTTTTGCTGTTGACTACAATGGTGCCAGGAATTCACCCACAGAGTGCTCTGCTGGAGTGATCTTGGTGCAGATTCTGTCAGAATAGTGATCTCAGAGTTAACAGCTCATTGTTAATGATCTGGGTGAGGGGATGGATTGCACCACAGCAAGTTTGCTGATGACACTAAGTTGAGGAGAGAGGTAGATATGCTGGAGGGCAGGGACAGGGTCCAGAGTGACCTAGACAAATGGAGGATTGGGCCAAAAGAAATCTGATAAGGATAAGTACAGAGTCTTACAACTTGGGACGGAAGAATCCCAAGCATTGCTCCAGGCTGGGGACCGACTGGCTAGGCCGTAGTTGTACAGAAAAGGAGGTGGAGATTACAGTAGACAAGAAGATGAATGTGAGTCAATAGTGTGCTCTTGTTCCAGGAAGGCTAATGGCATATTGGGCTGCATTAGCAGCAGCACTGCCAGCAGATTTAGGGAAGTGAATATTCCCCTTTATTTGGCAATGCTGCAGCCACATCTGGAGTACTGCATCCAGTTTTGCCCCCCCTCTCCCCACCCATTACAGAAAGGATGTGGGCAAATTAGAGAGAGTCCAGCAGAGGGCAACAAAAATGATTAGGTGGCTGGAGCACTTGACTTATGAGAAGAGGCTGAGGGAACCGGGCTTATTTAGTCTTTAGAATAGAAGAGTGTGCGTGTGTGTGTGGAGAGGTGTGGATAGCAACCTTCAACTACCTGAAGAGGGTTTCAAAGAGGATGGAGCTAGGTAATTCTCAGTGGTGGTAGAACAAGGAGCAATGGTCTCAAGTTGCAGTAGGGGAGATCTAAATTGTATATTAGATGTCTAAAAACTATTTCATTAGGAGGGTGCTGAAACACTGGAATGAGTTGCCTAAGGAGGTGGTAGAATCTCCATACTTGGAGGTTTTTAATGGCAGACTAAACAAAGTCCTGCCTGGGATGAGTGGGTTGGGGTCAGTCCTGCTTTGAGCAAGGGATTTAACTAGATGACCTCCTGAGAATCATAGAATCATAGAATACCAGGACTGAAAGGGACCTCGAGAGGTCATCTAGTCCAGTCCCCTGGACCAAATACTGTCTAGACCATCCCTGATAGACATTTATCTAACCTACTCTTAAATATCTCCAGAGATTCTACAACCTCCCTGGGCAATTTATTCCAGTGTTTAACCACCCTGACAGTTAGGAACTTTTTCCTAATGTCCAACCTAAACCTCCCTTGCTGCAGTTTAAGCCCATTGCTTCTTGTTCTATCCTCAGAGGCCAAGATGAACAAGTTTTCTCCCTCCTCCTTATCACACCCTTTTTGAGGTCTCTCCCAACCCTAATATTCTATGCAGACTCACTCAGACATCACTGGATCACTTGATTCATATTTCCAGGGCCAACTTCACAAACGCAAGAGCTAGAAACAAACACAACAGATGAGAGTTTGAGGTCATCAGTGCTCTCCTTGAGCTGGTAAGTTGACCAGATAGCAAGCGAGAAAAATCAGGACTTTTCTGCTGGTGGGGTAGAGGGACGACTGCATATATAAGACAAACCCCCAATATTGGGACAGGAGCAGGGGAGCTAAGCACACTCCCTAGTGCTGACACCTTAATCTGGCCATGTTCACACCCTTACAAAAATGCAACCCTTTAGCAAAGAGAACCAATATTCTCTACTAATGTAAGATTCATGAGAAGGCATCTCTGTGGCTATTGTACACTGCAGTCTCTCCTTTATCTTGTATGTTACATTCACCTGATTGGGAATGCTTCCCCAGAGATGTCTATTATCCATCTAAAAAGCTCTTCATGGGTTAAAAGGTGAAATGTAACTTAATGCCTTAAACCACGACTAGGACTGAGTTGCATCGTAACGTATAATTTCAACCTACAGAGCTAAATTAATAAGACTCAATGTTTCCTTAGGCAATAATCAAACTTGTTCTGTACAAAAGGCTAAATACGGAAAATCATACTGGAGACGTCACAAAATTTCTAGAATGGCCTTTGCCAGCATTCAACACATCTTAGCAGTGCCAAATTAATTGTATTTCTAGGTAGGGTTGGTATTCAAAGCACACTGTAGTCTGCTTCCAAAGCTGTTACCTTGTGGGCTTCAAAATGATGCATGTTGCCTTGCAGCAATTCCCTTTTCCTGCCCCTTCATGCACATACGACTTGTGCTAATGACAGCATTGCTTGTTAATTTTACTTGGTTAGGAACCTGACCAGAGATTGCATCACATGCTGCATTTCTACCATCTCTTCTCAGTCAAGAATTCAAGGCAATGGGACTTGCATTTGTTCCTAAGTCACTCAGATGCTTTGGAAAAATCACAACCTTGTCCCTGATTGTTCTTTCTTTCCCATATGAATCCCAAGAGCATCCTTGCTTTCTCAAACAGCATCTGTATCACTGTTGTGGCTTCCAAGACTGTGGCTTCGGGTACCAGAGATCTTGATTTCAACTCCCACTCTTGTTTTATAGGCCCTCTGATTTCAAAGACACAATTTTGTACTCCGAATAGTGCCTCCCACTGAAATCAATAGAGGTTACACCAAGTTAAAAAACAACCAGGACCTGTTCTTTAAACAAAGATATAGATTGGCAGGGCTGAATATGGGCTTAACATTAAGTTATAGCACCTTGGACTGGATGCTGCAGCTAAAGAGTACTTTAGTAATGTAAGAATAATGCACACCTTGGTTCTCACAGTAAGATGAATGATAGCTTCAATAGAGAAATTATCATGAAGACCTTCATCCCATGATTCACAATTGCATGAATCCCTTCCCACTAACAGTTGTATGATACCCCGTTGGCAACTTCAGCGTGCCAAAGAATAGTATCTAATGCATTGCTTGCACCTTGAAATGTAATTCAGCATTTGGAAACTTGGAGCCAGGACCACCTAGCTAGCCAGATCTTTATGTGGCCACTAGTAAGTGCTCTGTGGACCACAGATAACACTTTGGGAACCTCAGACATGGGGAATAATCAGGGCAGAACATATTGTACTGCCTATAGAACAAATGCCTGTTTTCTACATATAATTATTCATTACATTCTAATTACCACTGCTCAAATTACATAGGGCAAGAGTCTTCCCTTAGACCTGCCCAACAGCTCTCAACTAGATACCCTCCACAGGGAGAAGAGAATATTCCACATGAGCGATTTTGCTTGATGTCAATGGGAGACCTGCACATTTAGGAAGAACAGAATACCAAAGCTGAGTGCTGCTCGGGAGATCTGAGAGGAGAAGTTTGCCCTCAATACCTAAATGCATATTCATCTCTCTGTGGTATTTAACTGTGATGTATTTGCAATTTCCTTCATATGTAGTATGGGAAATATTACAGCAGCTTCTGGTGGTAAACATCTGGTTTTTAAATGGCACTCTCTGTAACTATATATAGTTTTATACATTAATCAGAAATTAACTGAGCAGTTGTGTTAACTTAGCTTCTTCACTTCTCCAACTTACTCTGTTTCATTCCTCCAAGCTCTCTTTGACACTGTCTGTCTGTATTTTCTTTCCTGATTCAGTAAAGTTCTGTCTCTCTGACTAGAAATTTAGACTGAAGATTGAGCATGCAACCCATTAGCACTTTGCATTCATTCTCAGTGATTGATAGCCAAATTGAGCATGCAGATCCACAGAAAAAAGTACTCTCATTCATTTAGTCAGAGATAAGGACTTCAGTCCTGACTGGTTACATGTTCAATCTTCATCTATATAATTGAAAACCCAGAAGCTCAAATTCCTGTACTGAAAAATCCCCAGAAAAACTGCAACACAAGCCAAGAAAGTGAGTGCGTGTACCATAGAAAGAATCAACAATAAAACATAACATTCACAGCTGCTAAAAGTAAATCAATGCCCAACAAATGCAAGTACTGCAACATCAAAAGTCTTTTGAATACAGAAATTAGAATCTTCTCCTCTATACTGCTTAAAATTAACTGTTACTTCTTCTTTAGCAAGATCCTTTGCATAACACTAGTCTGAAAGACGAGTCCAGTTGAGCTGAGATTTTATTCAATCCAATACAAGGAATTTTTTAGAGTTGTTAGGAAAAGAGCCATGCATGGTTAGGTCAGCAGTGAATAATCTGGAACTGATTTCAATAGGATGGTTTTAGTGGATCATCATCAACAACAAAAAGTCTCTGATGTGCACCTTTACCACATTGTCTCCAGGATGCTAGTTTAAAACAGAAAAATATCTTCTCTCAGACATTAGGGATTATTAGATAGCTGGGAAATATTTACACTTATAACAGTTTTAGTGCTGCTGTTACTTCATAGCAGCTGGATCCCGAAAGATCTGTTCTTAACAAAACAGAACATTAAAAAGATACTCACTGGCTTCCACACCCCAATTGTTATTGTATACTACATGAAAGGTTCACATCTGCCCTCATTAACCCCTCACAATCCAAGTGTCAGCAAAGGGCTACAGGTATGCACCTTTTAACCTAGTGTTTCACTTTATGTCTACAAAGCCTTGGTGGTCCTTGTCTATTCAGATCCTATCACTGGGAAGCAATCTCTCCACACTTGCTCTGACAGGCTAGAGAATTAACGTAATAAGGGGTGAGATACACATTGTGACATCCATTGTGATGATAAATTACCACAGCCTGATGCCCTATTTTCATTTTTTTAAACATCATTTGACACTCCCTGTGATGCTGGAAGATGAGATGCCAATTCATGCTGAGGCTCCTAGGGGTATGTCTACACTGCAGTGTTTTCCCGGAAAAACAGCCGTTTTTCCAGAAAAACTACACTTAGGTCCACACTGCTATTGCGTTCTTTCGACAAAGTCGAAAGAACGGAGGGGTTTTCCTGACAGCGGTAAACCTCTTTCCACGAGGAAGAAGCCTTTTTCTGAAAAAGCTTTTTTGGAAAAAGGCATGTGTGGACACAGAAGAGGGAGTTCTTTCGAAAGAAGAGGCCTCCAGGGAGTAACACAGGTGCCCTAGTGGCCACTCCATCCATACAAATCACAACTGAAATGCAAGATAGTGTCCAATAAATGTGGATGCTATCTTGATTGGATGCTATCTTTCAAAAAAAGCACATCACTTTTTCATTGCACTTTTGCTGTGTGGACGCTCTCTTTCGAAAAATGTTCTTCCAGAAGATCTCTTCCAGAAAAGCTTCTTCCGAAAGAAGCTTGCAATCTAGACATAGCCTAAGTCTCACTGGACACTGAAAAATACATAGCTGGTAATCAGTCTGGATAACCTGTGTGTTCGCATTGTCATTGTTTATATTTAAAGAAATGCTTGTAGGATGCTGCATGTATTAATCTCACTTATAATCTATGTATTCCATGGTAAAAGGTTATAAAAAGTTATATTGAGCGTATGCATTATAAACCACCGCATCTGTTTCACTAACCAAACTGGAAAGAAGTATTAATTAATGTAAATTGCTGCTCCAGCATACAAGAAGGCCCACTGAAACCAAATGAGCCATTCTGAAATATCAAAAGAGATAGACTTTTTGATAAACTTAAAAAGCAACAAATGGTCTGGTAGCACTTTATAAAGACCATTTGATGTTTTTTAAGTTTATCTTGTACAGACTAACTTGGCTACCCCCTGGAGCTATAGACTTTTTGATTTGTGCTCCCCCTTCCCCCTCCCACGCCCATGAAAAGAGAATGGGTGCAAACACTTGTCCCAACAGTGAACAGAGAAGGAACTATATCACTTTGCTGCTTGGAATATGGTGCGGGCATAAGCATAAGCAACGGATCCCCAAGCTGCTTCACTTAGTTCTAGAGGACACAGAAAGAAACTGCTACAATATGCAAACTGTTATATTTTGAAACCTCACACTAACTCTTTTGGTGTGTATATTTGCCTGCTTTAACCTTGGAAATCTATCACATTTCTTTTTCTTATTTAATAAACGTTTAGTTAGTTTGTTATAAAGTATTGGCTAAAAGTGTTATCTTTGGCATGAAGTCTTAGGGGCAACTGACCTGGGATTAGTGACTCATCCTTTGGGACTGGAAGTAACCTGAATATTATGATTTTTGATGTAAAGGACCATCTATGGCAAAGGTAAGTTGGCCTGAGTGGCAAGTAGGTTCCCACCTGGCTGGTATTTGACTGCTCTGGCCTTTTTTTAATGAAATTCCCAGTTATAAGAAAAATAAGTTAATCTACCATTTTTACATGGCTCTAAAGAGTTGCATTATCACCACAATGCACCGGGATATTTAATGTTAAATATTTCTGTGTCCAGCTAAAGTTGCTCAAGTTTTCTCACTTCACCAGTTTAAGTGAGACAAGATCAAAACTGTTGAAAATACATCATCTGTCTGTCCACCAACATGCAAGGAACTATGGGTGTGTGTGAGGGAGGGTTTGAGTCATAGGAGAGTGAAGAGATGTACCGTGTTCTCAATCTTATCTATACGTGTTACCTCTTAAGATAGTATAAGTGGCTGTTTAAGAAGGGGGTTGTGGAGTTGCTTGTGTTTGAGGTTGACATGGGCTTGCCTTATTTGTGGGGGATGCTTTTGTTTTTGTTTTGTTTTGTTTTTTGCATTTGAAAGGGGGTAGCAGAAGTGGCAAGAGAGACCTGAGTGTCCAAGAGGACTGTCTGTGAATCCATGGTTAGGCTGCTTTAGTGCCTGACCCATGCATACGTGTTGCTTGGTGAAATCTAAGTTGGGGTTTGTGGCCTGCTTCAAGACAGTCTGCCCTGAGATTCACACTCCCACTTTTGAGCTACTACAGACAATGTGACCCTCCCCCCCCCACATTCTGTCAGAAAACTTGCTGAAGAAACTATCTTTTGTAAATAAAATAATTGGCTCATTTTGTGTATCCAACCAGGGCAGCAAAAGGGCTGCAAAAGTTACTCTTTCCTCCACTAAACCAGCCATAGCAGGTACCTGCCTGGAGAGAGAACAGCCTCTGGGGGACCTCTACATTCCTCCCCCCAAAGTGGGTGGAGAATGGATGAGTTGGCTTTGCCTCCACAATGCACTAGCTGGCTCAGCTGTGCCTGCATCCTGGTGGACAGGGCAGAGTACACCTTTGGGAGCAGTTATACTCGACTTTATTGCTACCTCTTGGGCCTGTGCAGTATTTGGTGCCCTATAGACAGGGCTCATGACAATGCCACAAGTGAGCCCACATTTAGCCTATTACAAAAGTGTTAAGAGGAGGAAATATTTAAAAAAACAGTGATTGTTAGGGCATGGAGTGTCTTAGGGGAAGAATGATTTCTTTAGTCTGGTCATTAAAAGATCCTTAATAGCCACATTTTTATAATCATTCAGTCTATCTGCCTGTTCCCTGCTCTAAACAGATGAAGCACTTATATTAGGGTTCTTTTGTCTGGGGGGAGGGGGCAAGAACCTAAGGTTCATAGAAAGAATCTATAGAGAAACTGAGCCATTTGTCAGCATTTGTATGTAGCAGTTAAACCCTCATTCACTAAATGTACACCAAAATCAATGCCCTAACATGAAAACAGGCACACAATGTTTAAAACACAGTTCACTAAGCACAAAGTGCTCTACATGTTGGCTGCTTTCCAAAAACAGTAGTGCAGTGTAATCTGACATCTACTGTATGTACACCTAAATCAATGTTTACACTGTACCATATAACTTTTCAACTGCAGAATATGGACAAAATTCACGATTGGTTGTTGAGACCAGTGGAGCCATGCCAATTTATGTCCTCTGAAAACCTAGCATGAAACATGTAGTAGGATTCACATTTATTTCTGGTCATTCAAACTGATGTATATTTATTTATCACACTGTTAAATGCACTTTTAAAATAGATCTATTACAGCTTTAGATTGCAAAACACTATCCAACTGGCTGAAACACAATCTCATGTGTCAGTAATTTATTTCATTTAATTTATTTTATTTGGTGGGCAGAATTGCTTACTCCGCTCAGTTAAAACATGGGAGGATTCTGTGAGGACCTCCCAAAGAATTTAATAACAAACTGGGTAACAGTCCTTAGGGCAAAGTAGTGCACATACCTGCACCTTACACAAGCACACATAGAGATTACTGACCTGTAACCAGGGCTCTTTGAGACTGAATCAGCACATTTATACCTCCTGGCTAGGATTCCCTCTAAGCTGGGTGGCAGCACAGCGGCACAGGTGATTAATCAGCCCCGCCCAGTCACAGGTTCAGGGCTCCATGCACGGAGCTTACTGACTGGGCAGAGCTGTGCTTCTGCGCAGCTTAGAAGGAACATTGCTCCTAACCATCTTCTCCTCTTCCATGGAAGTCCAGCAACCTGCTCAGATTCTGACGTGCTGCTGGATGGAACTGAGGAGTTGGCATACTCTGGCCCCCTGTGATCCTTATGTCCTCAGAGAATTTTAATCTCTCTGCCCCCACCAAAAAATCTTGGTACTTTTGGGAGTCATCATGGTCTAATGGAGAGGGCCCAGTGTACTGGAAGGCAGGTGACCAGGGTTCTATTGCTGACTCTGGTGCTGAACTGCTGGGTGATCCCTCTGTGTCCCTGGACCCCATCTGCTCCCTTGTCTGTTTAGACCGGGCTGGGCACTAATTTTTGACTGGGGGCCCTAATCTTGGTTGGGGCCTCTAAATGCAACTGTAAAACAAATAGTATATAACTGAAGAACTCGATGAAAACACATGCTCAGAGTCCTCCACCAGTTTACAAAATAAATAGACTAGAAAGGGACAGGTTATAATATAGAAGAGGTAAAGCCATTCTATAAATAAGTGGAGAAATGAATCTAGAAATAATAACAGATCTATTTATATTATTAAAATGCTATGACTTTAAAACAGATAAAAGACCACTGCTATGAAGTATGATTCATGTATGGAACTCATGGAGTCAAGCAAATTAGTACATTTTTAAAATGAGTATAGCTGCTGGGGTTAGGTTAAAATACAGTGACTACATGTACAAACAGTGCAGTTAACTTTAAAAGGGCTGTGGTGTGAGCTCAAGTGGGCACGTAAGTGTTCTTACAGAACTGTGTGAATTAAGGTGTGCCACAGCCGCTGAATGGTTTCTGTGAGCTTTGGTAACACAATCTCATACTGCCTCAGTTCCCTATCTGTAAAATGGGGATATATAGCATTTCCATACCTCACAGGGGGGCTGTGAGGATAAACCAGTTGAAGACTGTGAGGTGCTCAGATACTACAGTATTGGTGATTATTTATATACTAGCCAATTAGCCCGTCATAAAACGGGATTTTCAGGTCTCTCCTCCACATCCTATTCCCTTTCTATCTCGGTCTTCTCTCCTGAGCCTCCGGTCTCTCGCTCCGTCTCTCTCTCTCTCCCCTCCTCTACTGCCTCCCCCCGTCTCTCTCTCAGCTCTCCTCTGTCTCCTGCCTCTCTCTACGTCTCTCTTTCTCTTCTCCCCCTCCTGCCTCTCACTCTCTTTCTCTTCTCCTCCTCCTGCATGGGGAGCGCGGAGCCCAAATGGCTGTTTGCGCCGCTTGCTCCCGCACGGCAGCCCGGCTGAGCAGCTGCCTATGAGCTCCAGCTGCCCCCCTGCACTGTTTCCCTTCACCCCAGCACTGATCCTGCAGCCTCCCAGTTGTCCTCCCCCTCCCCCTCGTTCCCCCGGCCTCTCCCCGGCCAGGGCCTGTTCATGGCCAGGAGGCGGGGCCTGGAGCCACTGTCACGCCGCACATCACCGCCCCGCCACCCTTCGCCTCCCGCCGTGGCACTCGGCTGACTTCTGCACTGCTCAGCTGGGTCACCGCGGGGGAGCAAGCAGAGCAAGCGGCCGTTTGGGCTCCCCTGCGGCCGCCCGGCTGAGCGGCACAGAAGTCAGCCGAGCGCCACGGCGGGAGGCGAAGGCGGGCGGGGCGATGACGTACACGGCCAGGCCCCTTGCTCCCCATGGCGGCCCAGCTGAGCAGCGCAGAAGTCAGCCGAGCACCACAGCGGGAGGCAACAGTGCCCCCCAGAGGCAACACGTAACGCTACAGCGTTACAGAGTCACAGACATTATATATATACTAGCCAATTAGCCCGTCATAAGACGGGATTTTCAGGTCTCTCCTCCACGTCGGTCTTCTCTCCTGAGCTTCTGGTCTCTCGCTCCGTCTCTCTCTCTCTCTCTCTCTCGCTCTCTCTCTCTCTCCTCCTC
Source organism: Pelochelys cantorii (assembly GCA_032595735.1). Taxonomy (NCBI): domain Eukaryota; kingdom Metazoa; phylum Chordata; order Testudines; family Trionychidae; genus Pelochelys; species Pelochelys cantorii. Next base: position 47,334,897 of record CM064335.1, read on the forward strand.
CTACTGCCTCCCCCTCTCTCTCTCTCAGCTTTCCTCCGCCTCCTGCCTGTCTCTCTGTCTCTCTCTTTCTCTTCTCCTCCCCCTCCTGCCTCTCACTTGGGGGACCGTGGAGCCCAAATGGCCGTTTGGGCTCTGCACTCCCCGTGCTGCATGGGGAGCGCGGAGCCCAAACAGTCGCTTGCGCCACTTGCTCCCACGCGGCGGCCTGGCTGAGCGGCACAGAAGTCAGCGGAGCGCCACGGCAGGAGGCGAAGGAGGGCGGGGCGGTGACTTTCATGGCCAGGGGGCGGGGCCTGGAGCCGCTGTCACGCCGCACGTCACCGCCCCGCCCTCCTTCCCCTCCCGCCATAGCGCTCGGCTGACTTCTGCGCCACTCAGCCGGGCCGCCACGGGGGAGCAAGCAGAGCAAGTGGCCATTTGGGCCCCGCACTCCCCATGCAGCATGGGCCGCCCAGAGGGAACAGCCAGCATTTCAGCAACAGTGCCGCCCAGAGGGAACAGCCAGCATTTCAGCAACAGTGCCGCCAGAGGGAACAGCCAGCATTTCAGCATTACAGACTCTCAGACATTGGGCTACTATATATATGATACCCCTGCAATCAGGTATGCCCTGGTATCAACTCTGCACACACATCTATACCAGTGATTTCATCACTGGACCCAATGACATCAGCCACCAAATCAAAGGCTCATTTAACTGAACATCCACAGTGCACCACCACTTCTATCAACGGGACACCAGTTCCAACTGGTGGAACCACATCATCATGGAGCAGTGGGATGACCAGCAGTGGCTAGGGATGGGGCTGGGACTGGCACCTGCCTCAGGTGGTCCCACCGCCTTATGTGCAGAGCCCTCAGCAGCCATGGGGAGGGGCAGGGGGGAGAAGCTGGAGGGGCAGTAGCAGGTGCAGGTGTGGGGGGGACGTGGGAAGAAGCAGGTGTGGTGGGGCAGCTGCTGGACCACTCAACTGAGGTGACCAGGTGGTTAACGGCAGTGCAGTATGCCACGCACATACTTCTAGTCTCCTGGGGCAGATCCTGCCAGATCCTGCCAGATGGTGCGGCATTGCTCCTGGACAGCACGGCGCTCCTCCAGATCCGCATCCAGCCTCCGGTTCTGCTGCTCCAGAGACCCCTGTAGGGAACAGGGGCAGGCTGTGTGTTCCTGCTTGAGGGCCTTGTGGGGCCGACAGCATCTGTGGGTCTCGCGGGGTCTGGAGGCTGGCATGGGAGAAATGGCTCGCACCCCATTCACAGCTGTTGCAGCTGTGAAGAACAAAGAGAAGGGCAGCTATCCCAGGAGACACTGTGCCCAAACCTCATTTTTTGAGGAATACAGGATCTTTCGAAAAAGGGTTTATTTTTTGACAGATCCGCGTCTAGACTGCAGGTTTTTTTCGAAAAAGCTCCGTTTAAAAAAATAAGCGGTGGCCATGTTTATGCTAATGAATCATGGGATATTTAAATCCCTGCTTCATAAGCAATTTCGACGTGCCTAATCTACATCTCTCTGTCGACAGAGAGGTGTAGTCTAGATACAGCCTATGTGTGCAATTGTTTTTAACCAAAGAAAGGAAAAGGCTTCTAAAATCTTTGATTTTTTTCCAGACCAGCTTCATAGTATTCACAACATTGAAGACAAAGGAATAGATACATTTAGTGAAAGTCATAGGTCCCCCAAACAAATGGTATTTTCACTTTCTGTGGGGAGAAAGCTATGGCATATGAGGTATCAACGTTACCTGTCTATTTCAGTAGACTCAGAAGGGCCTTATTTCACCTCTCCCCTCGTCAGCCTGTGATCTATACCCAACATAGCACACACAGCCCTTAACCTTAGGAAGTCTCACAGACATAATTCCCCTGAGTCCTACACTGTACCACTAATATACCTCCATTTCAGTTTGGATATCAGACATTTCTGGGTAAATTCTTTGCTGTTTTTAGACAAGAAAGTGATCTGAGGGTACGGCTACACTAGCTCATTAGTTTGAGCTAGGTAGGGTAATGAGGGCAAGCAGAGTTGCAAATGAAGCCCGGGATTTAAATATCCCGGGCTTCATTTGCATGTTCCCGGGCGCCGCCATTTTTTTTCATTCCACGAAGAGTAACGTGGAATTTTTCATTCCACGAAGAGTAACGGTAGTTCGAATTAGGATCTTTAATTCGAACTACCTAGCCCGTGCCGCGTGTAGCCGCGCGCATGGAGTTCAGACTAAGGGGGATTTAAAAATGGCGGCGCCCGAGAACATGCAAATGAAGCCCGGGATATTTAAATCCCGGGCTTCATTTGCAACTCCGCTTGCCCTCATTACCCTACCTAGCTCGAACTAACGAGCTAGTGTAGACATACCCTGAATCTAATGGTTACATTTCTCAAATGGTAAGACACTGTGTGTATTTTACAGACTTGTACAGAAAGGATATGTAATGGGCTAAATTAAGACATCATATTCATGCCTTAAGTGAAGACATATAAGAATTCAGAAGGGACAAAGCCCACACAGGGTATATTTTTTTATGTACTACCTATGCTATGATGAGCAGAACAGACAGGAATTCTATTCCCTACCTTATACTTGTAGCCATTACTGCACAGTGAGGTGGTGTAGCAATATCAGATCAGGCCAAATTCACACTGAGTGTAAGAAGGTGCAATTTAGTTAGCTTCAGCTACATTTTATCTATTTATGCCGGGTTCGAATGTCATTTGTTTGACATTAGATTTCTTCACTAACCTGTTTTTGGGGTTTTTTTTTTTTTTTTCCCTGAGAGACAATTTCCCAAAGCCTGATGTTTTTCTGGCCCTCCTGCCTTCCAATCAGTAGTCAATATTAAAAGCCCTGCCTTCCCTCCTTGGCTATATCTTGTATTATGATAGCAATTAAGTTCAACAATCATTAAAATCTGAGAGAGATCATTTTAGCCTGTGCAGAATAAGCAGAATGCATGATAACAGCAACATTTCACAGCTATTGCAAACTCAGTTTTCATAGTGCTGATGGGACCTTCAAGAATCGATTTTCCGTTAGCAGCCAGTTTTGTAGGTTCTCTTCAGCATTTCCCATCCCTATTCTTGATGTGTGATTTCTGAAATTTCTTCCACCGTGGAAAAGCTAATTCCACAGCATTGTATTCTCTGCTTGTCCTTATCTCCCCTGCTACTCCCACAGAAAAAACTCAGATTCTCACCCATGACCTGCAATAGTCATTTCTGAAACTCACCTTTGTCTGCATCAGGTAACTACTTCCTTTGCATGACACACCTTGCCCCAGTTTACATCTTCTCAGATGGTAGAAGGAATCTTCCTGTAAATTGGGCTTCTTCTCATCACTCAGGTTCTGTGCTGTTGCTTGTATATGGAGCATGATCATGGAAGTCTTGCTATAGCAGAACATAGACTTCAGTGGCTAAGCTCTCTGGGTTACAGGGAAGAACATGCAGGAATGTAATGTTGATTCACAAGCGGTGTAAAAAGCAGGCAGGGTATACACCTAATTTATATGCATATACTGAATACAAAGTGAACTCTCACTCTAATAATCCCAGAAGTTTTTGCTTGTACAAAGGAAAATTCTCAGTTGTTACAACACCCTGGAAAGGAGGCTGTAATGTTGAAAGTGGAACAAACCTTTCTGTAGCACAGATCACATATGTGATTTAAGACAGCAGGGTTTTCATTTTCCATTCTCACTTAAATGTTAAGAAATGCTGAATTTTCTTTACCTAGGGATTACCTGCAACTTTAGTTATTTCCATGTTTTTTGTAATAAATGTTCAGTGTGCTATATCTCAGAAAATGTGCACTACGGTTTGCAAGGTGTTTTTTAAATCCATAAAGAGCACAGTGATGGAGAGGCAATCCTTAGTGTAGCTATGCTCTAAAAATATAATCACGGGACTGATTCAGAGTAATATCTGTAATGCACACAGACATTGAGTTCAGTCTGCTTTTTAATGGAAAATGTTGGGATTATGTCCAGTGCATCAGCAGAGCTACAGACATTATGTCCTCAGTCTAAAGCACCTTCTCCCACTTCCATAGGCTCTGATTCAGTCAAGACTGTTGGCTCACAGAGCAGAAGAAAAAACATTCATAAATGCTCCATGACCTTAGCACGCATTTTATCTGGGCTATTGTACAGGAAAGGAAATATTTTCACCACTTCACATCCTGTGGCCAAAACAGATGCTGGAAATTGAACAGAATGTTTTCTGTTCTCCAAGTGTGGGTTTATAATGAAATAAGTGTCTGCCAACGGGTAGCTCATTGCAAGATCAAGGTATTAATTTAGACCTCTGAGACTTTAGCATTTGTTTCACTGAGATCAGTAGCAGGTTTAAAAGAACTCCATGGAAGATTCAGATATTCATTTCTCAGTTAAGTTTCACACCTCTTCTTGCCCTTGTTACTGTTGCTTGGGAAGAGCAGGAAAGGATGCTCTGGGTGCCTGGGGGCAAGATTGAGCAGCAGGAGAGAAAGGCAGCAAAAAGCTCACCTGAAATCTGGCCCACAGACCCTGATTCTTCTCTCACACGTACTGTCTAAATTAGACTAACTCCATTGAAACCAATGAATTATACAGGTATAAAGCCACTCCTTAAAAGTACAAACATGCACACACAGAGAGAGACTCACAGTGTGAGAACAACAAGCAAAACTATCCATTGCTTCACGGCATCTCATTTTTAATGTCTTCAAAATTTGTGTGAGGGGACAGGTTTTAGTGGCTGACATGAAGGCAGCATCTGTACAGCATTGCAGCTAGTTTTTCTGTATTTTGCAGAACTGAAGTAGTATTGTGCTAGAAAACGATCTCCAAAAAAACTTTCACTTCTGCAAGCCCTATTTCACATGGAAAACTCTGTGTGTGTATTTAGGCAACTCTCACACTAAGAAATCCTGAAGTTCTTTCATATACACATTCAACTGCAGGCTTGTGATTACTCTGAAATAAAGGGTTCTGGGTAAATTGTTTAATCTTTGAAGTAGCTCACTACTGCTGAGCCCTCCAGGGAAAATGAACATATAATTTTCCTGCTTTTTTAAACCATATGAGGGCTAAGCAAGATAATGATTCTTTTTTTTTTTTTTTTTTTTGCAATAAGTTGACTAACTAGCAATTAAAGTTTTATAGCATTTTCTCTTTTATGGAATAACAAAGGCAAATTTAACCCTTTTACATTAATTTATGTTCAGTGGGCCAAGTTCATTCTTGGCATAAGCAGGTATAATGCTCTTGAAGCATAGTACTGTGCCTGTTTATGCCAGGCCTGATTGATTAGACCAATTAGCTCAAAAATTGGATCTACATCTATGTTGGAAAGTTGGAATGATTCCGAACAGCTGGCTCCATAACAGTCAATCCATTCAGACCAATAGGAAATTAAAATTTGTATAAAATAGAATGTTAATTTCAAAGTATTTTACCAATATGATTTAAATGATTATGATAGCAATAGCTGTGTATGACATGGAGCAGAATCTGAGGAGAAAGTAGGGACAGGGCATGTCCAGCAAGCATTTGTAGGAGGCCATTAGCTGAATGTAAACTTGGTAATAATTTTTGATGGTCAGCTACTCCAAGAATTTGATAAGTGATGAAGGGCCCACTCTTTTATGTTAATGGAGGAGGTACAGGCTCTGGGATGGAGGTTGGGTGCCGTAGAAGTGCGTGACAGGGTGGGGTGCCAAGTGCAAGCAGTTTTCAGCCAATGGGAGCTGCGGGTATTGTGCTGGGGGATGAGGCAGCACACACAACCCCCTCCCCATGAGATGCATGATGCAGAGATGCACATAGTTCCAGCAGCCAGCGCTTTGAGTGGTGTGTGGCGGTATAGCAGGCAAGTAGCCTCCCATAGCATCCTGCTAGACTGCAGGATGTTGGCAGCCCAGGACATCGTGGGGGGGCCATATCCGAAGGTTTGGCGAGTCATATTTTGCCCATCCATGGTATAAACATATGAAAAGATCCTGAAATTGTTCCATATAAAAGAGTGCATGCATTTGAGAATGGAATTGGGATGATTTCATTTGTTCGAAGTGTATTTCAATTTCAGTTTAGAAACTACCATCTTACTTTTTAAATGTGCATCTGTCTGTCTGCCCGACCATCTATGAGTCCGTTTGTTCAAGAACTCCTCCTAAGCAATAAAAGCTAGGGCCACCAAATTTGGTATACAGATTCCTCTTATCTTAACTTAAAGCAAGGTCAGGGTTTGGTTGCACTAGGACAAGGAGATGTGCCTGGAATTCAACTGTTACTCACGCAATGGAAAGAATGGGGTGTGGTAAGAGAGAGTTATACTGTAGAATGACCACAAGAGGCAGCAAGGGGCCAGGAGGTTGGGACCTGCAATTACCTTGAAGAAAAGGAGCCCATCAAACCAATTAAGATCATGAAGGAAACACTACTGAAGGAACTTGAAGAGGACTATAATATAGGTCATAAATAGGATGTGCCTTATTTTCAGGGTGACTAGATGTCCCGTTTCTAAAAGGACAATCCTGTATGTAAGCCCTCCTGCAGGTTTCCCATTTTTTTCTTAAAAACATGCTACTTGTCTTGAATTTTCTCTCTTCCCCTATTGGTGCTAGCAAGTCCTGATGCTGGCCAGATTTCTGCTTGCCATCAGCCCTCCCACCAGAGGTGAGCAGACGGCATCCAGTTGTCAATGTGCAAGGCTGGTGGTGGGGTGAAGACACATTGCATGGGGCCTCCACTACTCCTGCTGGTCTGTCAGCTCCCACTGCATCCAGCTCTCAGCCACCAGAGTCATGCCCCATCCCATTTTAAGCTGGCATTGGCTGCACACTCAGACCTGCAGTGGCCAGTGTGTGGAGGCAGGTGGTTACATGTTACCTGCATGCCCACCCGCCCCCATATGTTGCCTCAGGCAGACATGGTGTCAGGTACCAGGAGAGGCAGATCCATCCCAGGGGCCCAGCCAGGCGCGGAAGGTGGAGAGCTCCAGGGAAGGAGGATCAGGTCACTCAGTCACACACACACCCCAGGTGAGAGGGTGCGTGTGTGTCCTCCCCACGTAACCCTAAAGCCTTAAAGAGGAGAAGGTAAATAAAAAGAATCGCATTACGCAGTATTTCTTTTTAATAGGGGTTGAGTCAGCTTGCTGTGACTGAACATCTGTCCTGCATAGCTCTGATTGAGTGCCATGGAGCTCACTCAAATGCAAGTGATTTTACCAGGTGTCCCATATTCAATATAGGGAAATATGGTCTTCCTATTTTTTTTCTCCCATTTTATATTTTGCTCCTGGGCTGAGCTGCCATTACACAGGACACCTGTGGACTTATTTGTAGTAGAACGCCATGTTTTCTACACTGCTCATGTGACTTACTTTCCTTAGGATATAATCGACTGCCCTGTGTTTGTAACTCCTTTAATTGACTAACCGCCTCTGCACGCCTGCATTTATTGTGACCATCCTTGCTCAGCCACACACAGCAACAGAGAGTAATCAGAGTGCCTTCTCTTTCCCTTCCTGCAGCAATTAGTTACAAACCTATTGCAGCTGGATCTGATGGGCTCTTCTCCATGGGGGGACATGTCTTCCCAGCTGCTTGGGGGTGTATTCTCAGTTCAGCTAGACATACATGGTGAGCTCATTCTGCTCAGGCTATAACAGAGTGGCCATGGCAGCAAGGGCACTGGCTCAGGGTAGCTGCTGGAGAGGATACATAATGGGTTGGGTAGGATTGTCCTCAGCTAACCCAAGCTCCAGCTGTGCTGCTATGGTCACACTTCTATTTTTAGGCTTGGTCAGAGCACCCTAAAAATAGCAGCATGGATGTTACAGCACTGGCAGCAGCTCAGATTAGCTGCCCAGCTGCGACCCAAGGGGACTTGGACTTGGGGACTAGCAAAAACTGCCACCCATGCCTGAATATCTGTGCTGCAATTTGTAGTGTGCTAGCTCAAGCCTGTCTACCTGTCCCGTGAATCACATTTCTGACCCTAAAGAACTAGACAGCCATTGTCTTCCACGTTCTCGTCATCGTTTTCAGACAATGCACAGGTAATGAAAACAGATGCCTCTGAGAATGTTACGTGTGCAGAAAAGATGGGTGAAACTCTAAGGACACTGATGAGACAATCCAAGCAAAAACTAGTTGGCAGTACCAATTCTGAGTCTAGAGACCATACAGCTTTCATTTTCAGCATTATCACTAATACTTTGCAGATCGTCATGTTTTTTCTTTTCCATTCCAAGTATCTTAAAGGGCAGAGCAAGTATTTTTTAGCTGCAAAGTATTTTTTAGGCAAAGGTAACAGAGGCACAGGTAAGTTAAACAGCTTGTCTGAGAAAGACCTGCAAGTGGTGGATTCTCGGAGTAAGCCAGGTCTTTTCCCCTTGCTCGAGTCTCTACAACAATTACAGCACAGAAAAGCTCTCCATTTGATTTATTTAAATCATTTATTCCTTTACTTATAAACTACACTACACATCCTTTGCACTGATCCTTTACCAGTGGACACATCCTATTTATACTTAGCCATTAATTATTCAGCTGCAGAGGTTTTTCTCCTCACACAACTCCTCTGTAGATTTTAACCAACTCCCTACTGGCTTTACAGCAGTAGGAGTAGGGAATGGATGTACAGTTATTGCAGCATCCTTTTCTTGGCAGCAATAATTTGCTGCCGTCTTCTCCTGAACATAAGAATATAAGAACAGTCATACTGGATCAGACTAAAGGTCCATTTAGCCCAGTATCCTGTTTTCCAATGGTGGCCAATACCAGATGCCCCAGAGGGAGTGAAGAGAACAGGTAATCATCAAGTGATCCTGCTCCTGTCATCCATTTCCAGCCCCTGACAAACAGAGGCTAGGGACACCGTTCCTACCCATTCTAGCTGATAGCCATTGATGGACCTAACCTCCATGAATTTATCTAGTTCTTCTTTGAACCCTGTTAAAGTCCAGGTCTTCACAACATCCTCAGGCAATGAGTTCCACAGGTTGACTGTGCATTGTGTGAAGAAAAACTTCCTTTTGTTTGTTTTAAACCTGCTACCATTAATTTCATTTGGTGACCCCTAGTTCTTACATTATGGGAATAAGTAAATAACTTCTCCTTATTTATTTTCTCCACACTAGTCATGATTTTAAAGACCTCTATCATATCCATCTCCCCCTTACTTTCGTCTTTTCTAATCTGAAAAGTCCCAGTCTTTTTAATTTCTCTTCATATGGCACCCATTCTAAACCCCTAATAATTTTTGTTGCCCTTTCTTAACCTTTTCCAATGCCAATATATATTTTTTGAGATGAGGCAACCACATCTCTACACAATATTAAAGATGCGGGCATACCATGGATTTATACAGTGGCAATAAGATCATCTCTGTTTTATTCTCTATCCCTTTTTAAAAGATTCCTAACATTCTGTTTGCTTTTTTGACTGCTTCTACATACTGAGTGGATGTTTTCAAAGAACTATCTACAATGACTCCAAGATCTCTCTCTTGAGTGGTTATAGCTAAATTAGTCCCCATCATTTTGCATGTATAGCTGGGATTATTTTTTTCCAGTGCATTACTTTATATTTATCAACATTAAAATTAATTTGCCACTTTGTTGCCCAATCACCTAGTTTTGTGAGAGCCTTTTGAAGCTTTTCACAGTCTGCTTTTGTTCTTAACTATCTTGAGCAGCTTAGTATCATCTGAAAATTTTGCCACCTCACTGTTTGCCCCTTTCTCCAGATATTGTATAAATATGTTGAATAGTATTGGTCCCAGTACAGACCCTTGGGGGACACCACTAGTTACCTCTCTCCATTCTGAAAACTGACCATTTATTCCTACCCTTTTTTTTCTGTCTTTGAAAAGTTTCCATGCAGCTTGCAAGGATTTTACTTTTGGCACTGTACCTTTTAATTTCTGTTTAACTAACCTCCTCATTTTTGTGTAGTTCTCCTTTCTGAAAGGGGAAGCATTCTTCCTGGGTGCAGCGTTCCCCTGGGATAGTTAGACTGCCCACTCACTCCCTTCCACAGCACAGAACTCTAACCATAAACCTTTTAGCACCTCCTGAAAGCACTCTTGAGATGAAGTGCCCCAGAATACATAAAATTCATTGATGTTCTACACTAGCTTATGGAGGCCAGGGGCAGCCTTGCTGAATGAAAAAGTTACATCATTATAATAAATATAATATATTTATTATATTTATCTTCAGCAACCAAAGAGAAGAAAATGGTGATAGAAATGTCTCACAAGATGTTTGTTTGGGCTTCTTCCAGTAGTAATGGGAGTGGGTGGTTTGTATCTCTGAGTGCATTAGAACATGCTATTTATTTTTCTGGGTTAGTAGATAAGTTCCTATGCAAATTGCACATAAGAATATGCATGCATTCCTCATCCAGGAATAGAGTGCTTTTTGTGTCTCTATTTAGCTTTCACACAAACCTAGCGTCTTTTTTTCTGTATACAACTAGTGCCACTTCTCTAGTCATAATATTTCTGAGACATTTTAAAGGCAAATGCAGAGAATGCTTCAGCTACTTCAGACAATCCCATTTTTTAAAAGATTCCCTAATGTTAGTCAAGAATGAATTTGACAGTATACAACTTTTACTGTCACACCAAACGTGAACAATTGAACGGAGTTTGAGGACTACAGTTTAAATCAAAACATTGCAGGAATCATTTAGAAAGAGTTGGTTGAAATTTAAATTAGAAATAAATCAAGATTAAAACTCTGAACCGTATGTTCCAATGCTAATTTTCAAAATAATGAACATATTTCATCTTGTTATGCATGTTACACAACATTAATCCCCCCAGGCATAGTGCACTGTGTCAGCACTGCTCTGCTAATTCTGACAAGGCTACCTCTTCTGTCATTTTTATAGATAATGGGCACTTTCCTAATGCATATTTCTCTGTGGATGTACTCTTCCTTGTATCTATACATAGTTAAAGAGGCCTTTTCTTATGTGTATCGTTAAGAGAGAGATTTGGGCTCTGAGAGTAGATCAACAAAATAATAAGACATGGAGGAAAGAAGCTGGAATGTAGTTTGTATATTAGTATGGACTGTGCAGAAGAACATAGGAGACAAAACATAAAGCTGCTACCCAGAGTCAATCCCTATGTTTTATACCAGTGTTTCTCAAAGTGGGCCATGGGCAAACTACGACTGGGCCCATGTCATTTTGTTTACCTCAAGGGTCCGTCACCACAGAACCTCATAGCTCCATTGGCTCCAATTCACCGCTTCCAGCCACCTCTTCATAAGCATCAATCTGGGCTTTAGGGTAGCAGATAACACACCTGCATGTAGACAGCATCCACAAGCAATTTGATATTTTCACACTACCAGACCATTATGCATGGAGGTGCTTATGTTCATCCATCTACTCACTGTCTTGCCATGTTAGGCTACTGCTATGATCAACCTAAGAGGTGAAATGTTTCTTCAACCTCATGAGTCGGAAGGGTTGCTGTCCACGTGCTGTCTGGAAGCTGTCAGAGAAAGAGGTTATATAAATGGTTACTGTGCTCTGTTCTGTGAGTCTCTGGCTTGATTAAAAGCACAATGCTGATTTATTTCAGATCAGTTCTTGTCAGAGGCTGTACAGATTAAACTGTCACTGGTTCTCAGTTGCTGTCTTACGGCGGAGGTTGGGCAAGGTGCATTGACGACTCAGTATGGAGGGTCAGTGCTTTGGCTACAATTTGTGGCTTTCATTCCCTTTGGTTCTGAGGGGAAAGAGGAAGGCAGGGATGGAAAGAAAATGTTTCCTGAGCATTATCTTGGTTAACATGCTGGAAACAGATAAGTTTAGGATTATTGGATGGACTTTTAAATACTCCTGAGTATTTTGGAGCAACACAGGAGGGTCCAATTTCTCATCAGAAAATGCTATGGCAGTGGTATTGGTATTTAGAGACAAAATTTTGAAATGCAAAATGGTGTTTGGTAAAAAGAGCCAAATAGTGTCCAGATTCTGCCGAGAGGGTAACAGGATGTTCTTCCCCCGTTTATCCCTGCCCAACAGTGAGACACAGAAGCAGCCCATGTGCTCCCTGGAGTTCTGGATTGCTACATCTCTGCACCCTTCCCAAAGAGAGTGGGGAGGTGGGACAGAGCAGCTGGGGAGCTCAGGTAGAATTCCTCTCTGAGTTGGCTCCACGTCGCCCCAAGGACTGGACCTTAAAGGCACAACTGTCCCCTAAATCACTGCAAGAAGGGAAAGGAGTGACACATGTCCTGAGATGCAAAAAGGATCAAGAGCTATTTAGAAAAGTTGGACATACACAAATCCATGGGGCCTGATCTAATACATCTAAGGGTGCTGAGGGAGTTGGCTGATGTGATTGCAGAGCCTTTGGCCATTGTCTTTGAAAACTCTTGGTGAACGGGGGAGTCCTGGACAATTGGAAAAAAGCAAATGGAGTGCCCATCTTTTAAAAAGGGAAGGACAATTGAGGGAACTACAGACCGGTCAGCCTTACCTCAGTCCCCAGAAAAATGATGGAAGGGATCCTCAAGGAATCCATTTTGAAGCACTTGGAAGAGGAGAAAGTGATCAGGAATAGTCAACATGGATTCACCAAGGGCAAGTCATGCCTGACCAACCTGATTGCCTTCTGTGACAAGGTAACTGGCTCTGTGGATATGGGGAAGGCAGTGGATGTGATATACCTTGACTTTGGCTAAGCTTCTGATACAGTCTCCCACAGTATTCTTGCTAGCAAGTTAAGGAAGTATGGATTGGATAAATGGACTGTAAAGTGGATAGAAAGCTGGCTAGACTGTCGGGCCCAACGGGTAGTGATCAATGGCTCGATGTCAGGTTGGTGGTCGGTGTCAAGTGGAGTACGCCCAGGGTCAGTTCTGAGGCCAGTTTTGTTCAACATCTTTATTAATGACCTGGATGAGGGGATGGATTGCACCCTCAGCAAGTTCACAGATGACATTAAGCTAGGGGGAGAGGTAGATACGTTGGTGGGTAGGGGTAGGGTCCAGAGTGACCTAGACAAATTGGAGGATTGGGCCAAAAGAAATCTGTTGAGGTTCAACAAGGACAAATGCAGAGTCCTGCACTTGGGACAGAAGAATCCCAAGCATTGTTACAAGCTGGGGACCGACTGGCTAAGCAGCAGTTCTGCAGAAAAGGACCTGGGGATTACAGTGCATGAGAAGGTGGATATGAGTTAACCTGCCCTTGTGGCCAAAAAGGCTAACAGCATAATGGGGTGCATTTCTAGGAGCACTGCCAGCAGATCTAGGGAAGTGATTATTCCCCTTTATTTGGCTCTGGTGAGGTCACATCTGGAGTGTCCAGTCCTGGGCCCCCCACTACAGAAAGGATGTGGACGCATTGGAGAGGGTCCAGCAGAGGGCAACCAAAATAATTAGGGGCCTGGAGCACATGACTTACGAGGAGAGGCTGAGGGATTTGGGCTTATTTAATCTACAGAAGAGAAGAGTGGGGGGATTAGATAGCAGCCTTCAATTATCTGAAAAGCGTCCCAAAGAGGATGGAGAGAGGCTGTTCTCAATAGTGACGGATGGCAGAAGAAGGAGCAATGGTCTCAAGTTACAGTGGGGGAGTTCTAGATTGGATATTAGAAAAAACTATTTCACTAAGAGGGTGGTAAAGTACTGGGATGGGTTACCTAGGGAGGTGGTGGAATCTCTATCCCTAGAGATTCCAAGTCCCGGCTTGACAAAGCCCTGGCTGGGATGATTTAGTTGGGATTGGTCCTGCTTTTAGCAGGGGGTTGGACTGAATGACCTCCTGAGGTCTCTTCCAACCCTACAATTCTATCCTAGATCCTGAAATGTCCAACAAACTGAGCTGCAAAAAAGCCTGGTGAGTCACTTAAGTAAAGGAAACAAAGCAACTATCTAACTCAGTGCATGGGTCAGGTCATAGCAGCACCATCTAATAGAAAATCTGAATGGGATTGCTCCCATACCTTCTAACAGAACGCCACACCTTTCAGTTTAACTTCAAAGAAAGTTTTTAAAGTAGCCATAGTGGTAATGCTAAACTTGTTTCATTTGCTAGTATGATGCAGCCATTAGCCAGTTTTATTATGCAAAGCCCTGGCTGGAACTGAGTCTTACATTCAAAATGAAACCCTTTTTATTTTAGAGTGGGAATGTATACAAAGAGGTTAACCTGAAATACGCTGAGAAAAATCTTAAATAGATAGGAGGGGGCTCGCATACAGTAGACTAAAAAAAGGCTGAAATCTATTATTTTAATTTGTCATTTAAAATGTATGCAAATCGAAAGCACATTAGTTTCCCTTGGGCTATGCAGCAGTATTATTTAAAAGGAAAAAAGGCTGGAATACCGGTAGGAAAGAAAACTCAGCAACATCACAAAACCCCAGTAATTTCTCTCCTGTGGGAAAGATAACTAAGGATCCAAAATAGATCAAACAGGATTTCATGGGCTTTGGTAAATAGCTGTATGCCTTGTCCTCTCCCTATAACCCATAGGTGAGTAGGGAGATTTTGTAAAATATCAAATTGCTGCACTTGGATGAAACAGAGAGACATGATTAACCCAGTCTCAGAAGAATCCGAGCATGCTCTAAAGGCTGGTTAAGACAGGTCTGGAGACCATGGGTACAGGTATGAATTCTATTGCCAGGATCAGGAACCAGACCCTTTTTAATCATTCCCTGGAAACAAGATCCGTGCTGCAACAATTAATTCAGAAAGCTGCCAGAAGGCTCAGAGACCTGTGGGGTTAGGCTGGTGTCTTTAATTAATGCTGACTGCAGGTGTATGGCCAGAAATTAGTTACCTCACCATGTGGGCTTTGTTGGGGGGCATCTATTCATGGACAACATAAGAAAAATTCAAAATATGCCATAATTCAACAGGTAACTCAGCAAGTCTCTGAGGGGAGCTTTTGCTCTCAGTGTAAGGAATGTGTTGGCTGTGATTGAAGGCGTTCTTTATACTCCAGATCTGAGATGAAGCAAAATTCATTCCTCAGACTGATCAGATAGAAATGTCCTAAAGCATCTGTTTGTTAATGGTTGTTCCGAGGCAGTTTTTCAGCTGTAGCAGGAGATGTGGCAGAGCTCCGGCCAGGTGCTGCCTGCTTATTCTCTTATCTGTTCCATAGATATTGCTACATCAGGAGATTCAATAGTGTAGAGTAAGTCCAAGGATCTTATGCTGGGCTAAACCAGTCACTCACTGTATGTAACCTATCCTGACCCATCCAGCTATGGTTGAAGAAATGATTGTGTTTCAGACAGATGCACAGATATCTGCAGGGTTCAATGAAACAGGTATTATCTTGCAAACTGCAATTTAAAGCATTGAAACACTCTTTGCAATATGCGGGGACTAATATAGACCATAATGTGGACAGACTGCACTTCCCCAATGTCACATCTGGCCTGGTTCATTTGTCCCTCTTTGGGCAGGAAAGTGCTGAAATACATGCTTGAATCCCATTGACTTCAGTGAGACGTAAGCACGTGCTTAAATGCTTTGCTGAATTGGAGCTTTTGTGAAAAATCTCAAAGGCGATATAGAACCATCTTCTTCTCCACTGGAGCTAACTGAAATGGGAGTTTTAACAAAGGACTCGGGATTCCAGGCACAGTACACCCTCAGCTATCATTGAACTGGAAGTTAAAGGCTCTTGGGGACAGGTTTTTAAAGGTATTTAGACATCTAAAGGTGCAGCTAGACATCGGGAGGTAGTCTCAAAAGTACTCAGATGCCTAATTCCCAATGAGAGTTAGGTGCTACATGCTTTTCAGAATGCCACTGGGCACCAAAAAATCTGGCATTTAGTAATTCTCAAGATCAAGCCCTTTTTTGATAATACAAAACACACACACACACACCCCACAAGTTTGCTAAAGAGAACTAGTAGTATAGACAGGAAGAATATTCCGGGACTCTGTTATCTGAGATCCAGATGGAAATTTCATATGGAATTAAATCTTCAGTACTAACACAGGGTATGTCTACACTACAAAGTTAATTTGAACTAACAGCCGTTAGTTCGAATTAGCTTTAATAGCGTCTATACATACAAACCGCTAGTTCGAACTTAATTCGAACTAGCGGAGCACTTAATTCGAACTAGGTAAACCTCATTCTACGAGGACTAATGCCTAGTTCGAATTAAGTAGTTCGAATTAAGGGCTGTGTAGCCACTTAATTCGAACTAGTTGGAGGCTAGCCCTTCCCAGCTTGCCCTGGTGGCCACTCTGGGCCACACCAGGGAAACTTTTCTGCCCCCCTCCCGGCCCCGGAGCCCTTAAAGGGCCACGGTCTGGCTACAGTGCTCGTGCCAGTTGCAAGCCTGTCAGCACCCAGCCAGCAGACCCTGGCACGGCATGAGCCAGCCACCCGCTGCCACCCAGCCCTCTGCCTCTTCCCAGGACCAGGCTGGCGGCTTCCAGGAGCCTGCCCGGGGCTGCAAGAGGCGGGCGCCCGCCTGGTCAAGTGTGGAGATCGTGGACCTCACTGAGGTTTGGGGGGAGGCCTCCAATGTCCACGATCTCCGCACTAGCCACAGGAACGCGGCCGTCAACAGCCGCATGGCTGCCAGCATGGCCACCAGAGGCCACATGTGAACCCAGGAGCAGGTTTGCATGAAAATCAAGTTGGTCCGGTGAGACCCCTGAGCCTGAGCCCTGAGCTTAGAACTTAAGAACATAAGAACGGCCGTACTGGGTCAGACCAAAGGTCCATATAGCCCAGTAGCCTGTCTGCCGACAGCGGCCAACACCAGGTACCCCGGAGGAGATGGACCGAAGACAATGACCAAGCAATTTGTCTTGTGCCATCCATCTCCAGCCTTCCACAAACAGAGGCCAGGGACACCGTTCCTACTCCCTGGCTAATAACACTCCATGGACCCAACCTCCATGAATTTATCTAACTTCTCTTTAAACTCTGTTATAGTTCTAGCCTTCACAGTCTCCTGTGGCATGGAGTTCCACAGGTTGACTATATACTGTGTGAAGAAGAACTTTCGCTTATTAGTTTTAAACCTGCTGCCCATTCATTTCATTTGGTGTCCTCTAGTCCTTCTATTATGGGAACTAATGAAGAACTTTTCTTTATTCACCCTCTCCACACCACTCATGATTTTATAGACCTCTATCATATCCCCCCTCAGTCTCCTCTTTTCTAAGCTGAAAAGTCCCAGTCTCTTTAGCCTCTCTTCATATGGGACCTGTTCCAAACCCCTAATCATTGTAGTTGCCCTTTTCTGAACCCTTTCCAAGGCCAAAATATCTTTTTTGAGGTGAGGCGACCACATCTGTACACAGTACTGAAGATACGGCGTACTATAGTTTTAGACTTCCCCTCCTCCTTCTTCCCCTGGCTTCCCCCTTCCAGCTCCCTCCTCCCAGGTTTCCCCCTCCCCTCTTCCACCCTCTCTCTTCCCCTCTCCCACCTCCTTTTCCCAGTCTCCCCAGAGGTTAATCCCCCCCCCTCCCCGAGTTTTGTTAAATAAAGAGAGTTTGTGTTCATGAAAATACATGTATTTTATTTGACATCGGGAAGGGGGGCTGGGGAGGGGTAAGTGGATGGAGGTGAGGGAGGAATGGGGCACGAGCCCCTGATAGGGAGGACTGGGGTGGCTCTGCGGGCTCCTCGGGGTAGAAGCTCTCCTGCAGGGCCTCCTGGATCCCGACAGCCTCCCGATTGACACCCCTGGATGGCAGCCTGCGGCAAGTGCAGCCGGGCTGATGGCCGAGTGCTGTGATGTGCCGAGTGTGGGCACTCAGGGCACTCCAAGACAGGACTGCTTTGCTGTCCCTCATCGAGGTAGACAAGCAAGCGGGGAACCCTGAGAACTGTCTGTCCAGGGTGGGGGTTGGGTCCCTTTAAGCACAGCCCTGGGCTAGCCTGAGGCAGCAGCTCCACGCTCTAAGTCCTGGTTCCGGCCAGCCTTAACTTCGGTTCAGGGTCCACTCAATGTGGACATGCTAGTTCGAATTAGCAAAACACTAATTCGAATTAGTTTTTAGGTCTAGATGCACTAATTCAAATTAGCTTAGTTCAAATTAGTGCTGTAGTGTAGACATACCCACAGAGCTTTTCCCATAGCTGCTGTACCCTTCCATATGCCAAGTGTAACCATCAAATCTCACTAAGATAGTACAGTCTGTGTGTCTTTCTGTGGCAGTCCACATCCAGCAGAAAGCAAAAGGGATGCTTGCCTCTTTCAAGAGCAGATTGCTTCGAAATTTAAAGGAATAACTGATAGAGAGGTAGTAGGGAATATTCAGACAATTTTTTCATCAAGAAATGGTGATTTGTCATAAACAAAACTGCTCATGAAATAAATAACTCATTCAACTAAAAAAAATGTCAAGAAAAAATACTTCGAAACTATGGAAATATTTTAGTTTATTGTTTTTTAAAATGAAAAACTCCTGTTTTGAGGTGAATGTTTTGAAATTTAAGTTTGTTAGACGGACAAAAGGCAAAAAGTTAAAATTCAAACAAATCATTTCAGAATTACCAAAATAAAATGTTTCAGTGGACCTTCATGAAAAATATTTTTTCATTTTGTGAATATTTTTGAGATTTTGACTTTCTGTTCCAATTTGAGAAGGGGAAAGTTCAAGCTCTTGAAAATATTTGCAGAATGGAAAAACTGCTTCCCACTGAGAGCGAAGTATTTAGTACAATGACCTGAAAGGTATAAATGTGTATTGGTTAAGTAATGAAATACTTCATGTGAGAGAAAGTTTAAGCACACTATGAAAATTGAGAAACATCATCCATTTCCAGAGACTGATTAAGATTTTTGTTAATAAAATAAGAATAAGCATCCTTCTATGTTTATTATATTTTAAATAAAATTATGGTAATGGAACACAGTCCTTTTTCATTCTCTCTAACCTCAGGATTATCATTCAGTTTATAATTATTTTACACAAGAAAATTAGGGAAACATTCATTTTTAAAATCATCACCAAAGAAATTCCTTGTTTTCTAATCAAGCTGTTATATGTGCCTCTGAATTTATGGCTGCTAAAACAATTCCATTATCTTGCAGATGAGATTAAAATTGTAAAAATGAAATAAAATGTCCTCTAGGTAAATGGTCCACTACCAAAGGTACTGAAAAACAATTCTGAGCAGAAGTGGGCTTGGCACCAAATAAATTAAATTACAATGACAGTTTAATAAGGTGAAACTTATGAGGCTGCACTGTAGTATTGCAATTTAGAGCATTTGATGGCAACATTTTGAGGGAGACGATTGATATGTAGAAATAAGACGTGACTTCTGCTGGGCTGCTGTCAGTAATCCATGTCACATAGTGTCATTTCTTTCTGTGATTTGCTGTAAGAAGTTGTCTGGTGTATCTGTCTTTATTTACATGGATTTTCTTAAAATCTGAATCTTAGTTTGATCTGTTTTAGCAAACTATCATTCAGTAGTAACTTGCTTTATCCTTCATCAACATTCACATTTTAATATGTAGAAAGGCCCATGCAAGAAATCAAGGGCCAATTCAAACTCTCGTTTTGGGTGTCTGTGGAAGTTTGCAGGTTGACAATGTTAGGGACCGACCCAAAGCCCACTGAAGTCAGTGAATGGATTACATTTCTTTATTTATCCCCAGAAACATTCCTGGTAAAATACCAGCTTAGACAGCTTCCCATGCTGAGGTTTCAATGCTGCATTAGTGGATTTGGGGCAGTTATTGGCCTTGGAGTTGGAGGGGGGGTTCCCTGACAAGTCAGCCAGGGTCGATTGTGTTGATGGAAGTTTTGTAGCAAGGACACTTGTTCCCTAGAAACTGGGTTTAGACAGGAGTGTCAGTCCATTTTACGCAGGGTACTGAAGGCCCACCTGCTAGTATCGGCCTTCACATGCTAGCAGTCTGCCAAAATCAGGCTGACAGTCTAGAGGAAAGAAAGTCCCTGGTCTACCACAGGTCCCTGAATCATTGGCTTGCCTCGAAGTTCTCTCCTATCACTGTATGAAGTAACACAGCAGGGAAAACAAAGAAGCTTATTTTCAACACAAGAGCTGGTGATCCTGTAATGATTTTCTATTGGAAACAGGCCAAGATAGTCAAAAGTGACTAATGGTTTGTGGTCCCTGACATTTAAGTCCAAAGCATCACCTATTGTCCTGGGTATTGGTTTGTGTGAACGGGTGGGAACATGATATAGAAGAGACAATTGTGTTGTGTTTGCACAAATTAGTCATTACAGTGGCCTCCGGAATCAAAAGTGGTTTTCAGACTATTGTGATTTAAAGACACCACAGCAGAGGCAGGTTTGTGTTTGTGCAACATGGCTTCACTGCTCTGCTTTACTTTTAGAGGAGACTTTCTTTGGGCATATTGTATGGCTTTGCTTTATGTGATTCTAATAGGCAGAGGCACACAATCCTGAACGTCAAGGCAAATGTTGCAAGTACCAAGAGCCATCTGTTAGGTGATACAATAATTATCACTGATTTTCCTGAGGTATATCGATTCAAGTATTGAATATCAGGTATCGCAAACAAACTGGATGTTAAAATCTATCAATACAGGTCTTGCATTCCAGTATGTAACAGCAGGTGCTGCTGCTATAATTTGGGGAATCTTTATTGTTTCTATTTGGTAAATTGGTCACCATCTGGGTTGTTTAATAGGTGAATTACTGTATCAGCCTATCAGTAAAAGGGGGAGCAAGACAGCAAGGCACATGTACAGTAAATATTGTATAAACACCCTGAAAACTACAATTCAAAATATCCCAAATGCTAGTGATTCATTACTATGTGTTTTCTATAATCTCTCACTTTAACACACAGCAACAGGGAATGTTGGAAGATGATCAGAAAAGAAAAAAAGATGCCTAAAATGTTGATAATAAAAAGATTTATTATGCTTCTCTTAGCCTCTACAGTAATCAACTTCCCTTCTTCCCAAGCTTCATTTAAATTGACATTCTGAAATAGAACTGTTTTTCAGAAGTCTAGTAGCAAAGTGACCCTGTCTATTCTAGGGATGTTTTCTAAATTATTTCTGGCCATTTCTGCCTTTGGTGGTATTTATGTGAGCTGCATTCGGAACCCTAGTGTAGACAGGACACCAATATTTGGAGCAGGCCAGTATAGTATTAAAAATAGCTGCAGCAGCTTAACAAAACTAGGTCTCACAACATTGCTAAGACTGGTGGATCTAAATCAGTATAAGTAATGGGTAGACAGAGTTTATCTTATCCTGAGGTTAAACTGTACTACAATATCTACTGACTAGTGCAGGTGAGAAAATGCAGAGCTTCATAAAGTCCTTTGAAAAATCCAGCAGCAAGGATTTGAGTTTAAATCAATAAAACAGTTGTAACTATTAGCTCTGTGATTAGACACTTTGGGTGTGTCTAGACTAAACCTCTCTGTCGACAGAGATATGTAGATTAGGCATGTCGAAATTGCTAACGAAGTCGGGATTTAAATATCCCGCGCTTCATTAGCATAAACATGGCCGTCGCTTTTTTTTCGAAACGGAGCTTTTTCGAAAAAAACCAGCAGTCTAGACACGGATCTGTCAAAAATAAACCCTTTTTCAACAGATCGTGTAAACCTCATTTTTTGAGGAATACAGGATCTGTCGAAAAAGGGTTTATTTTCGACAGATCCACGTCTAGACTTCCAGTTTTTTTTCCCGAAAAACCTCCGTTTCAAAAAAAAGTGGTGCCCATGTTTATGCTAATGAAGTGCAGGATACTTAAATCCCGGCTTCATTAGCAATTTCGACGTGCCTAATCTACTTCTCTCTATTGACAGAGAGGTGTAATCTAGACGTAGCCTTTGAGTGTTTCCTCTAAAGTCCTTTGTTAACTGAAAGGTCAAAGATTTTGAAGATACCCATCTGACGAAAAAACAAAACAAAACCTTCAATACACTGAAAGTTTCTCTGTCTGATCTAGAGCTCAGAATCACAAACATCTTACTACTTCCAGTGTCAACAATTTCCAAAAGAGAAACTTTGGCTTGTATGAAAAGCTGAAACACAGAAAATCTATTGTTTGTAACCAGCTGAAATGTTTCCCTGAGTGTTAATCCACCTTTTCTCATTGTTAATACTTGCTTTGCTTGCTTGGCACATGTATCTAGGGGCATAGATTGTCCCATCTATTAAAGTCACAGCATAGGTACTTCCACTCTTTCATCAAGATGTGGCTAGCGCAGAGACAAGCATCATTTTGACTGAGTTTCTACCTACCATGCTTACTACATCACAGCAGGAAGCAATTTACCAGACCTGTAGATACTCATGAAGTAACCATCATTCAGTTTTGAGGCAGAGGTCAAGGAGCTTGCAAAATTTATTCTTGTGCTCTGATGAAAGACTCAAAACCCTGTACCCTGTTATTACAGGCAGTGTTTATTTTTTTTCAGAAGCACTGATATTTAAATCAAGTCATTTTGTTGAGCTTCTCGACTTTAAGGCCAGAAAGGACCATCATGATCATCTATTCTGACCTCCTGCACACTTGAGGTCACCAAACCTTGCCTATCCATGCCTGTAATTAATCTATAATCACTGGCTGAGTTACTTAAGGCCTCAAATTATGATTTAAAGACTTAAAGTTACAGAGAATCCACCATTTACTCAGATTTAAACTTGCAAGTGACCTATGCCTCACACTGCAGAGAAAATAAGGACGGCCATACTAGATCAGACCAACCGTCCATCCAGCCCAGTATCCTGTCTGCTGACAGTGGCCATTGCAAGATTCCCCAGAGGGAGTGAACACTACAGATAATCCTCACGTGATCCCTCTCCTGTCACCTATTTCCAGGCAAACAGAGGTAAGGACACCATTCCTACCCATCCTGGCTAATAGCCATTGATGAACCTAACCTTCATGAATTTATCCAGCTCTTTTTTGAACCCTGTTAAAGTCCTAGTCTTCACAGCATCCTCTGGCAAGGAGTTCCACAGGTTGACTGTGCACTGTGTGAAGAAAAACTTCCTTTTGTTTGTTTTAAACCTGCTACCTATTAATTGCATTTGGTGACCCCTAGTTCTTATATTATGGGAACAAGTAAATAATTTTCCTTACTTTTTCCACACCAGTCATGATTTTATAGATCTCTATCATATCCCCCTTTAGTCTCCTCTTTTCTAAGCTGAAAATTCCAAGTCTTTTTAATCTCTCTTCATATGGGACCCGTGAAAACCCTCCACTGTCTTTGCCAATCTGACATAGGGGGAAATTCCTTCCAGAGCCAGATTTGGTGATCAGTTGGACACTTAGCATGTATGAAAAAGCCAGACACGTGGGGAAGAATTCTCTGTAGTAACTCAGACCCCTGTCTATCTAGTGCCCCATCACCGTCATTGGGGATATTTGTTACTAGCAGTCACAGATGAGCTACATGCCATTGTAGGCAGTCTTATCATTCCATCCTCTCCTTAAATTATCAAGCTCAGTCTTGAAGCCAGTTTGGGTTTTTTTGCCCTCACAGTTCCCATAGGAAGGTTGTCCCAAAACTTCACTCCTCTCATGTTTAGAAACTTTCATCTGATTTCAAGCCTAAGCTTGTTGATGGCCAGTTTATATCAATTTGTCCTTGTATCTACATGGTGCTTAACTTACATAATTCCTTTCCTCCTTGGTATGTGTCCCTCTGATGTATTTATAGAGAGCAATCATATCGCCCCTCAGTCTTCTTTTGGTTAGACTAAACAAGCCAAGCTCTTTGAGTCTCCCTTCACAATGCAGGTTTTCCACTCCTCTGATCTTCCTAATAGTCCTTCTCCGCATCTGGCCCAGTTTGAATTCATCTCTCTTAACCATGGGAGGCCAGTCATTGCACATGGTATTCCAGATGAAGGCTCACCTATGCCTTATACACTTCCCAGCCTCTATTGGAAATACCTCACCTGCTGCATTCTAGGATTGCATTAGTCATTTTTATAACCACATCATGGTGGCGCTCATAGCATCAGTTCAGTTGTAATACGTACAGTATTCTGCTTGTCCCTGAGCCATTTAGGTAGGATGCATTGGGGGTTGGACTTGGTGAGCTCCTGACCTCTCTTCCAACCCTATGATTCTATGCACTCTACTATAGTTGCTGCCAGCCTAATCTTTTATAGTACTCTCCCATAACAAACTGGCAAAGGCTCTGCCTCTTTCAAGTGCAATCAATAGTGCTAACAATAATTCACTATAGCTCATTTCTTCAGGTATTTGAAAATAGCAGTGTGATATATCAACTCTTTGGGCCTTCCTGCTACTGTCACTATTATTTCTTTTAATGCAAGAGAAAATATACATTGGTTATAGGATGTCACTCAGTTTCCACAAAGGTTTTTGTGCAGGAGGCTTGGTCAGAGTAAAAGTTGTCCCCTGCTCAAGAATTAAAATATATTTCAATCTTTTCCACACCTTGATCCCCCAGTTACAATGGAAGAATATTTCTGGACCTTTCCCTGCCCCACATCTAACCATAAAGAAAAGGGGGTGGGGGTTGAGGTCCCATTTTCCTGAAAATAGGGGTTGTAAGCTCCAGGTTGAGAACCCAAGGTTTAAATGGCCTTTTGTTCAACTTCAAATGGACTTCTCCATGTTCCCACCAAGGAGACATAAGTCAGTGGTTTGGCATATATCCCATTAGGGTCTACAAATGCTCATCCCAAAGAACTCTGGCTATTTGTAAGTAACTCTCGTTTACTTACCCTTCCCCCAGAAAACTATTGCAAAGAAATCAAGTGAGATACCATTTTTTCCTGAAAAATAGTTGTTTATAGTTTTTTATATTGCAACAGCACCACCAAAATTAGTTGTACTGACCTGGAACCTAAAAATACTTTAACAAATATATTTCCCCAAAGTGCTTCAAAAGATCATTGCCAAAAAAGTGCTAAAAGATCTTATCACTGATTCATTTCCAAATACTCCATTGCCAGCATATCTTTTGATGTGTAAACTGTATAATTATTCAAAATTCAGTTGAGAAAAAAATCCTCTTTTATTTAATTCTTCAAAAAAAAAAAAAGAGTAAGCATGTGCCCCTGAGGCAAAATTAGAGCGTATTATATGGAAATGCTAGTTCAAATGACATATTTTATACCAGTAAACAATCCAATTGTAATTTTTAGTATGAGCATCATGCTAATAAGCATTTTGCTAAGTTAATTAAATATAGATCCTTAAAACTCTCATAACAATTCAAGTATTTGAAATTTCTCTCTCCTCCTCTCCCCTCCTCCATTTTGTTCACCTCAACCTAGTTAGCAGTGTTTCCTGGGTCCCTCTTGATGCCTTAGGCCTGATCTACACTAGGACCTTAGTCCAAAATTAGCCCCCCTCCAGGTCGAATTTGTAGGCAATGCGTCCACACTACCAAGCCTGTTATTCCAGAATAAGGGGCCATGGAATTTGAACTCTCTGCTTTTCATGAGATTAACACTATTCCTGAACTTGTACATCTGAAATAACATCAGTGTGGATGCTCCAGTGCCACTAATTCAAACTATTTGGTCTCCGGGAGGCCTCCCGCAGCTCCCCAGAGTTTAAAATCAGCTGCCCAGAAGTCGAATTTAGTAAATTTGAAATAATCTCCTAGTGTAGACATGACCTCTGGGACTAAATTTTCTCTAAGTAGGTTGAAATGGCTATAGCTCTGTCTGTTTCCTACTCATCCCTGAGGTTTGGGAGGGAAATCCCACATCGTGACTAAGTGACATTTACCACATCAAATATAATCCATTTTAGCTTTTTGAGCTGGCATCACTAGAGATAAGTCTTCATTGTACAAAATATCTTTCCAACAACACTATGCTACTTAGAAACATTGTATTGGGCTTTATTTAATATATCTGCTTCAAAATGACATTGGTAGCAAATGTGATTCCCGTGTTCATTTCAGGTTGTGTACAAAGTCTTTATCGGTTCTGCTCCATGGCATTGCAGATTTGTGTTTGGGTATTGCAGGAATAATGTGATTACTGGCAGCTCACACATCTCAAAGGAAATAGTGTGGGCTGTGCTCCTATGAGACCTTTAATGGTGCTTCCCACACCTTGCAGGAACCAATCAATACCTACTTCTCTACTCTTAGTGGAGGATACTGTATAGGATATTGACAGCTTCTGTTACAACAGGCGCTCGTTAAAGAGATATACAAATCTTTGCCAATCAGATTTCCATTCACACAGCATATTGTTGTCTGAGTAATTCTTCCTGATTAGCATTTTCTAGGGGAGAAAATAAGTTTGTAGTATCAGTCATATGGACCTCTGTATTCAGTGGTAAAATTACCCAGTTTAACAGGTATCAATCCAACTCATACCACAAGTCATGTTTGTGATTTATTATTCACATCTGTGTACATGTCCCTTTCCTGCTGGTAAAATATATACAACAGAATGAAATGAAGCTCTTCTTTAAAATATAGCTAGGGGCAATACACAATAATGCAGTAGGAGTTACATGTATGGACTAGAGAGATTTCAGAAGTTACTTAGAGGAGAAAGGCATGGTAGACTCAAGCACATCCTCAGCATGACAGTTTGTGTGGAAGCTGCACCTCAAAATATTTTGAGCCCTATACTGCCCTCAGTTACACCAATTTCAAAAGAGCTAACCCCACTGAAATCAAATGAGAACAGCTCATGACCTTCTACAGTGATAAACCATCTAGTTACTGAGCAAAAATAATAACAGAAAGTATGAGTCTTCATCAGCTTCTCCGTAGCAAGGAACAGGACAAGCTCAACAACGATATCGGTAGCCGAACATACCAAGAGCCTCCATCAGCATTGGTTCAAGTTTGGTGACTTTCTCAGTATTGAGATATTAGGATGGAAGACCAATGAATACTGAAGCATGCTTATCCAGTAATGCCATTACACAGCTGCTGATCTGAGCACCTAAACAGCAGTGGTGTGATGAGTTCATCAAAGAGGTACATAAACGGAATATCTAGTCAGACCATCTTAAGGTCCTATTGCGGACGAATCTGGGAGGCACTTGATATGCAAGAGGTGTATGGGATTTGCCATGATAATAATGAAGTAGGAATAAAGAATTGTGCATGGGGGAAAAATATGTTTTTAACTATAGTCTTAATGAGGATGTAGAATCACTGAGGCAGACGAGAAGGCTCTTCCACATTGCTAGGTACCTCTCCGTCACAATGTGTAACATAGCACAATGAAACTGCCCATGACTTGTAATCCTAAAAATAAGATGAATTCTGCTCTTGATGCTAGGAGTTGGCATAACCCCTGAAGTTCAGAGATTTCTAAAGGAGGTTGGAAGACATGACTTTGGGATCAAGAGATATGTTCAAAGTCAGAGAACAAAGTATTTTTCTGCAGACCAATTCTGGAGGTCTGGGCTGCACCCCTCATCTCTGCAGCTTATGGAAGTGGATCCAAACCTTAGTGCTGCAAGCTTTGCCCACCACCCTCAGCTCCCACTTGCCATCAGAGTCTCTGCTTCCATGGAAGCAAGTGGACAATGATTCTGTTGCTTTGCTGTTTCCTTCATTTCACTGAATTATGAGCTATTTGAAGGGTGTTACAGGGTGATACTCACCTCCTGGGAGCACCCCCATTTGGCCTAGTGTGTGTGCCTGCACTGTCTCAGTCTTCAGCCTTTTTGGCTACTCAGACCTCTGACCGAGTCACACTCCTGTGTGCAATACACAGGGGCCAATCTTGGCACCCACTGTTAGTGTCCCTCTTAATCTGTTCCCCACTCAGACAGAGATTGGTGCTTCCAGGGCTTCCCCTCCTGGAGGCAGCATCCTCACCCTTACCTCAGGGCTCTATCACAGTTCAGCAGTCTCTATCCAGAATCCCACTCAGAGCTGTCCCTGGTGCTGCTTGCTGCTCCCTCAGCCGGCCAGCGAGTCACCAATGGTCTTCTCTTCATGAGCTGTGTACCACAACTAACTGCTGCTGTGCTTTGAAGCTCCTTTTATAGGCCTTACTGGCTTCCTGATTGGCTGGTTCCTTCACAGCCACTTAAGCCTCCTTGGAGGACTTCTCTATACCCTGTGTTAGTCTCAGGGCTATGTCCCATCACGGATGGGTGAGGCAGGGAGGGCGGCAACAGTTGTGAGTAGTGTTCACCCTCTCTAGCCCTTTTATCCTCTCTGAATTAGTTTTTGGGCAGATGACTTAACCCATATGAGCCTCCATTACAGAATCTCAGTGCTGGCTCCTCTGCACTTCCCAAGCATGGCAGAGCAGCCTAAAAAACAGCAAAGAAAATCTAAGTGATGCAATATCTGTGAGAGAGACCTTCCATGATTGTCAGACAGTGAATTGTGCCCAGCTTGCATCCAGCCTTCCATCGCTAGCTCCATTAATTACCAGACTGTACATCAAATAAGTATGTCAAGTTCCCTACCATGACTTCAAGATGGGAAAAAACAGGGGCGGAAGCACAGAAAAATCTTTTGAGCAGGCTTCAGGTCCTAAGGAAGGCTGATTAAGGCCTGACCAAAGTAGCAACCAAGAATGTTAAAATGGTTAAATGTTTAACTCTTTAAACTCAGGGCATGCTGCCTGGCCTACTGTCAGTACTGCCACAGTGCTCCAGACCAGCATGGCTGGCCACTACTGGAGTAAACTGGAAAGTGGGAGTTAACAAGTTAACCAGTTATCTGGTAGGTATACAGGTAAGCCTCATGCTTATCAGTAAGCTTGTCAGTTAACAGTTTAACATCCATAGTGACAAGGAAATCAAAGAAAGGAAAAAAGGGGGAAGAAAAAGCACAAAAGATCTAGGAGGAATGAATCCTCTTCCTCCTCCTCTGTGGTGGAATGTGCATTGTCAGACCCTGAACCCATGCAGGACTAGTGAAAACTCTGGCCCTCACAGTCTCTTCCTGACAAAGAGAACTCGGACCTCCATGCAGAGTTAGGGAGCAGAATTTCCCATTTCCTGGAGAAAAAGGTTGCATTGTTTAGAGACAAGTGGGTCAGGAAGATAATGAGTCAGGGATCACCCTGACATGATCGACCTTGCCCTGTCCATTCTCCATGTTGTCCCCTAACTCCAATGACCCTGTGAAGTGAGATCTGATCCAGAATGAGAGCTCTTATCCTTTAGTTACAGGAATAGTAGAGGGCATGTCCTCAGAAGAAATACTCCATCTTCTTCATTGTTCAGAAATTATTTAAATACAAAAAGCATTATTAAGTAGTACATATTTGCTGCCAAGTTTCAAAGAAAGTCAAACCACTGAACTAATGGAAGTCTCTGGTTAACTACCTGGAACCTGGGCTTGTTGGAGTGTTAAACCAGCGTTTGACTGTAGTAGCATGTTCTGCAGCTACAGAGAGAATTTTTTTCTCCACTTCAGTTTATTTGTCTGATTAGTTCAAAGTTGAGAAACTGACTAGTAGTTGGAAATCGTGGTTTCTTCTTCCAACTGTTGAATAAAAACTAGGTGTGTGAGAGGATGAGATCTCCTAATTCTGAAATCATGGAAGATACAGTAAAAGCATTCTAAAACATTTCTCCTTACATATTTAACAAATTTAAGGTAGTTTGTTAGATCAGGCTGCACTAGGGAACTTTTAGTGCACAATAGCAGGGTCCACACAAAATGTTAGTGTGAGACGGACCAGCATGGTGTAATTTACGCCCCAGCTTTCCACTCAATAACTGATTGGCTAGACAAGCCAATATGGAACTACTGAACTGATAAAACTGGCAGAGGGTAATATTGTTAGTGCTAAAAAATGGAGCCCACGACCTAGAAACAAAGGACTTGGCAGATATATGGAATATAATTCTTGTTTATGAGATGAGGTGGGGCACAATTATAAGCTGGGAGTGCGGCCTGCCTCGGGGACTAGAGGGCTTGCTCTGAAATAATCACATGGGATGTACACAAATAGGTGACTACAACCATCATAACTGGGGCTAAGTGCACATGTGACTACTGACTTGTTGGTGACTGTCAGTGATCATAGCAAATAGTGACAGGAAATGGGAGACTGGAAAATCCAATAAAAACACTTCGTAGATATATGAATAGTAGCCATAGGAGGGACACGGTAAGACAGTGTTTATAAACTTGAACCCGAACCTATGTAACCTAGCACAAACCCAACCACTACAATAGGTATGTGATCACAGCCTTTGCAAATGTTGTCCACATACACGTGACTAGTCACTGTGTTGAATGGTTGGTTGATGATAGTGTGATGTAAAATGAGGAACCAGTTCATGCAGTTAATAAACTTAACAGGTGCATTTAATAGCATGTGTAGTATGTGCAATGGGAAAATACACAGCAGGACCCTGAGTGCCCCTTTGGCTGGGAAACTGAGCCAGGTGAGACCCAGGTCCCAATGGTCTCAGTAGATGTTTTATAATGGAGGAGATGGAGGAAATGGAATTTCCATCCTGTGACAACCATTGAAAATTGTTTTTAAAAAGGTCTGGTCCCAAAACCAGAGGAAATATTAATTATTGAAAATTATCAGGGGACTGAAATTCCAAAATATTTAATTTAAGAAATATTGAAACAAAATACAGTCCCCATAATTCTTAGCATCCCACTGGCCTACCTGGTGGGCTATCCTGCTGCCAGGTTCCTGAAGCTGTCTGCTGCTCATCAGGCAGCTGGGGGAGGCAGGAAGATGGAGAACCAGGAAGTCCAGGGAGCAGGGCAGATGGGACAGGTAGAGATAGGGAGGCAGGGAGCATATAGAACTGACTGAACAGTTGCCAACATGACACTTTTCATTTGGAAAATGCTGATCCCACCAAATTGAAACATTCTGCAAGACTTTGTTCATTCCATCAAAAGTAGGCAGGTTGGCTAACCGAAGTGCCTGGTTTCCTGCCAGCATGTTAGTGAGCTGACCAATTCCTCAGGGTCCCCAGGCTCCCTAGCTTCCCAGTTGTCCATCTGGTGGGCTCCTGCTCTCCCTGGCTAACCAGCTCCCCAGCTGCCAGGCTTTCCAAGTTGCTCACCTGGCAGTCAGGTGGTTGGGCTCTGTGGCTGCCCAGATAACTCGCTGCCTGTCTGGCTTCCTGCCCAGAATTTAAAAAAACATGTTGCATAGAAAAATTCCCGTTTCTGACCCTTTGCTCGATCTCAGAAAATACCAGATTACAGAACTGTAATGTTTTCCATGGAATGGAAATTCCAATTTCTGTATAGCTCTAGCAGTATGGGCCTAAGGTCTACGCCTTGTGAGACCCTTCCGTAATGATTCCCCATTTTGTGATCTGACAGTTATCCAGTTTGTGATCCATTTAATTTGTGCCAGGCTGATTTTATATTGTTCCAGTTTCTGTATCAAAATGCCATGCTGTACCAAGATAATGCCTTACAAGAAGTTTATCATGAACCAAACTTATAATCTCAAAAAATAGCAAGTTAGTTTGATGCAATCTACTTTCCATAAATCAGTGTTGACTGGCATTAATTAATTACCATCTCTTAATTCTTTATTAATCAAGCTCTATATCAGCCATTCCTTTATGTGTCCAAGATATCCATCAGGCTGATAAGCCTATAATTATTCTGGTCCTTTTAAATATTTAGTATATTAGCTGTCTTCCAATCCTCTGGAACATCTCCAGTATTTCATAACTTATTAAAGATCAGCATTAATGATCCAGAGGGATCATTCTTAGCCAGTTCTTTTTAAACTCAAGTATGCAAGTTATCTGGACCCACTGATTTAGCAATATCCATCTTCAGTAGCAGGTATTTAACATCTGAGAGTTATTTTTGGAACATTATAATATGCTATGAGTACATTGTCTGACTTTTTCCCAAATACAGATCAGAAATATTTATGTAACACTTCTGCTTTTTCAGTATTACTATTAAAATTCTATCTAGTAATGGACATCTAGATGTGCATCTACATGGAGACAAGTACTTGGTGTGAATGTGACATGAAAACACTGAATGTAAATTTTCCTAGCAAGCCAATAAGTGTCACATTTCTCTCTCTCTCAAAATAGCCAGCTATTTTCAAATCTGGAATTCACTTATGTTACAAACCTAATATTCCTCTTTGTCCAAAATAGAAAAAGAGGCTAAATATTTCCTTAAGCAAGATTATCTCCTATCGCTCTCTTGTACCAAATTTCTCTTTTTCCCTGTCCCTGCTCTGTCTGAGAGAATCAAAATTTCAATTATTTGTTCAGGTTCATTTTCTATATGAGACTTCGTTCTTCCAGCCTGCAATGAGAAACTATACAAACTTACTTTTGTGACTGGTCCTATATTGTGAATACCAAATAAGGACAAGTTACTGTGAATATTAAAAAACATGCCACAGGATACATTTGTTCATCGAAATGATTTGCCAATCAGCTTCAGTTTGGGGCAGATCATGACCATAGCACAGATAATTTGCAAACAGTAAAAATGACTAAATTTACCACTGTAGTTGTAATTCATTTTTCCCATTTCTGAGGATATAAAAAACCCTAATTTGTATTGTAAAAACTCTGCATTTTTTTTCTGAAATATTGAAGGCGTCTCTCTATCTCAAGTTTCTAAGGACTAATTTTATTTCCTCTTTACATTAGTCTCAAGATGCTCAATAGAGGCCAGGCAAGTGTAAAAGATGCCCACATAAATAATTATTCTAAATTACATTGCTGCAGATATCACAGATGTTCCATCTGGTTTGCCTAAAAGCCCATTCCCTGGGTTCTTTACTGTGTTGGAAAAAAGAAGGGGGGTTAGATTTGTTTAGGGTTTTCATCAGGTAAGGGGTGTTGAATGTGGGGAGACGAGGGAGTTTGGTGTTTGGACATTTAGATTAAGAGGTAATTTATACCAGTAACAGAATCAAAATTCTGAAACACATTGAACTGATTTCTAATACAAACAGGATCAGCATTAAAGGATTTAAAGGAGTGCTAATATCATTTCAGGAGCAAAATGTGATTTAAACTGTAATAGCTATTGATTTCTATATTAGTGTTCTTGCTCCTTGTATTGCATTTCTGCTGCCATCTGCTAAAATAGGAAAGGCATTTCATTTTATTGACTAACAATGACTTGAAATATAGTATTCCTGCACTCTCTGGATCTTTGAAATTATGAGCTTGCAGGGGACAAGAGGATTCAAAACAACTTAGTTCTTGTGAGCTATGTGCTTTTAAAGTAATGTATGTCCATTGTTAGACATGTGGAATGATTTTGGAAAAAAGTTGGGGCTCTTGAACATGAAGCTCTGATGTTGCCCACAGGAGATAAAGTTTCATTTATTAAGCTGCAGGTATTCCGAGCTTCCTGCGAAGACACCCCTTGTTTAGAAAGAAAGAAAGAAATACTAATAGTATTCTGCACTGGCAGTCAAAGCTCAGCACTGGTGTAACAGCCCGCCCTGAATTCAGTCGGTGTTTTACTTTCTGCATCTTCTAGCACCACTACAGCTCCCATCCCTGTACTGAGTCACAGGTTTACTTCTATACCTAGAGTCTCTGTCTTTCTGAAAGACTAAAATTCTGGCCTGTCTCTCTGACATTTCTTGATAGATATCAGCTCACCAGCTCCAGCTCAACATGTCTAAAACAGAGCTCTTAATCCTCCCCCTCCCCCCAGCCTGCCACCAAGCCCTCCCCTTCACCTCCCTCATCCTGCCAGCCTCTCAGGCCTGTGACCTCACAGGTTAGAGTGTCATTTTCAACTCGGACTTCTCTTAAGGGCCTCACATCCAGGCTATGTCTAAATCTTGCAGATTCTTGCATATTACCACTAAGATGTGGCCTTTCCTGTGCATCCATACACCTAAAACTCTCAGTCAGATGTGATCCTCTTGCCTCTTGATTATAATAATATCCTTCTTGACTAATGCAATCTTGCCCTGCTTGTAACCACTGCCAATGCTGCTGCAAAGATCCTTCTCTTAGCTTGTCACTTTGTTTCTCTTTCCATTCCCCCACTGGCTGTCCTTTCTCTGATCAAACACACATTACTTCTCTTCACTTTCCCCATCATCTCCTATTCACTACTGGAAGCTCCCACTTCCAGTTGGCCATGGTGCCAGTCTCCATTGCCCACCTTTTAGAATTTCAAATAAGCAGCTTCATGCTTTCTCCTGAGAATGGGTGTTAGATCTAGGGGTGCTGGGACACAGCACTAGGATTGCCAGTCATCTGGTTTTTAACCAGAATTCCTGGTAGAAAAAGTAATAGAAATGTAGCCGTGTTAGTCTGGTCTAGCTGAAACAAAAGACAGGACTATGCAGCACTTTAAAGACTAACAAGATGGTTTATTAGGTGATGAGCTTTCGTGGGCCAGACCCACTTCCTCAGATCAAATTGTGGAAGAAAATTGGCATGACCATATATACCAAAGGGATACAAACAAAAAAAAGTGAACACGTATAAAATAGACAAATCAGATTTTAGAACAGAGGGCGGATGGGGGGGGAGGTTAATGTCTATGAGGTAATGATATTAGAGGTGATAATTGGGGAAGCTATCTTTGTAATGGGTGAGATAATTAGCATCTTTGTTAAGCCCCATTTGTAAAGTGTCAAATTTAAGCATGAATGACAGTTCAGAGGCTTCTCTTTGAAGTCTTGTGTTAAAGCCTCTTTGAAGCAGGATGCAGGTAGTAAGGTTGTTGAGACAATGCCCAGGCTGGTTGAAATGGCAAGAAACTGTTTTTTCTTTGTGAAACTGTCTGATGTCTGTTTTGTGTGCATTGATTCTTTGGCAAAGTGTCTGAGAAGTTTGTCCAGTATACATAGCAGACGGACACTGTTGGCACATGATGGCATAAATTATATTTCTGGATGAGCAGGAATATGTGTTCTTGATCTTGTAACTAGAATGGTTAGGTCCAATGATGGTGTCAGCAGAGTAAATATGTGGACAAAGCTGGCAACAGGGTTTGTTGCAAGGGAAAGTTCCAGCGTTGGTATTAGTGTGGTATGTCCTGTGGTTGTTAGTAAGAATCATCTTGAGGTTAGGTGGTTGTCTATAGGAGACTATGGGTCTGTCTTCCAGAGCCTCTCGGAGTGTAGTATCCTGTTCCAGTACAAGGTTGTAGTTTATTGATAATGTGTTGGATGGGTTTAAGTTGGGGGCTATAGGTGATGACAAGTGATGTTCTAATGTTGGTTTTCTTGGGTCTGTCTTGAAGTAGATGGTTTCTGGGTATTCAGATGAATTTCAGACAGTTTCACAAAGAAATAACAGTTTCTTGCCATTTCAACCAGCCTGGGCATTGTCTCAACAACCTTACTACCTGCATCCTGCTTCAAAGAGGCTTTAACACAAGACTTCAAAGAGAAGCCTCTGAACTTCCTACACTCTGAACCATTCAGCTCCACCCTCCAGCCCCCTCCTACACCCCCTACTCCAACCCACTGCCACAGCCCTGAGCCCCTCACACACCCCACACATCTCATGCCCAGCCCCACCCCAGAGCCACACCCCCCAGCCAGAGCCCTCACCCTCTCCCACACCCTGCCCCAGTCCAGAGAAAATGAGCCAGTGGGCTAGGTTGGGGAAGAGTGAGCAACAGAAGGAGGGGCGATGGAATGAGTGGGACAGGGCCTCAGAGAAGGAGGGGGGCATGGGGACAGGGCAAGGATGTTCAAATTCTGCAGTCAGAAGATTGTCAGTCCTATGCAGACACCTGACTTGAAGTTGTTTCCATCATATGGGTCTACCATTTGGTTTAATGGCTCCCCACACCCCTGCTTTCATGTAGCCCCTCATGCTAGGGAAGCTCCCATGTAAACATCCACAAAGCTATGTCATTCTTCTGCTTCAAATTCCTCCTTAAAACTCACCTTTGTTGTGATGCCTACCAAACACTTGACAACAGTTAGGTCACTGGTGCTCTGGCCAATATTATACTGACCAATATTATTGCATAGTTTCTTTGTGCTCCCCTCTATCAATCTGTATCCATCTACTGTCTCTTCTCTAATAATTAGCTTGTACACTGTTTGGGATGGGACTGACTTCTTGTGATTCTAAAGTGTTGAGCACAGTAGGCCATGATACAGGTTGCTGGATGCTAGGGTTAACAAACGATTAAAAATAATAATTAGGGTGACCAGCTGTCCTATTTTTAAAGGGACAGTCCCATATGTAAACCTTTCTGCAAGTGCCCGGACTTTTTCTTAAAAACAGGTCCCATATTTTCTGTCTCTCCCACATGAGCACTGTGGGTCCTGCTGCCAGCCAGACCCCTGGTTATCAGTGACCCACCCACCAGCAGTGAATGGGGTGGATCCAGTATCAGATGATGGGAGTGCATGTGCAAAGCTGTTGGCAGGGCAAAGATGTAGCATAAAAGGCTGGCCATTCCCCTGGCCAGTCTGTCAGTGCAGCCCCCGCTGCTCACAGCAGGACTTAGCTCCTGTCAACTCACAGGGCCAGGGCCAAACAGGATTATGTATTTGCTTCAACACAGAATCAATTGGGGTAGTTGCTTTTATTAATCTCACTATGTCACTACTATTACAGGGTTAATGCTGCCCTATGGTTACACAGCTACTGCAAAGTGACACATCAATAAGCACAGGCAGAGCAATGCATAAAAGAGTAACAGGCACTTAGAAATGTTTATACCCCTTCAGTCTGCGGGGAGTCCTGTTCCTGTCACCTCACACCAGGCTGCAGTGGATGTGGCTTCAGCTGGTCCTTGGTGAGACTCATCAGGCATGGGACTCCCTACACTAGTTATACTACAGTTGTTTACCGGGTGTGCGCATACTGGCTCAATGCCATTCTTATCACTCTTATGAGCTGAGACCAGGATCAGACTTGTTTACCACTTAGTAGTTTCCCAGCTCAAGTGCATGGGTTAAAGCTGATATGGGCCAGCTGCTGTTTGCGCTTGCAGAGTCCCAGGCTATATACTCAAGGATGGAAACTTCCATTCCAGCCTGCTAAGCTTCAGGCCCCACATACTGGTTTTTATGTGACAGCCCCCCATCTTGTTTCTGACCAGCATTAGCTCTGAAATGCAAGCTGCAGTGGTTGGTGAGTGGTGCTGGCTGGTTACGTGTCACCTCTGCTACCCAGCCATCAGCACTCTAGGTGCTTCCCCTCTTGGTGTCCACTCCCCGCTTTGCCCCTTCACCAACCCTGTTGCTTCTCCATATCACCCCCAACAGGGTGCAACCCCTTCCAATGCTGTCCAGAGAATCAGCCCCTAGTGGGGCACTCAGCTCACCAACTGCCTGGTGAGCTGTCCCCCACTTTCTCTGGCAAAGCCCCACACAGCACTGGCAGTGGGAAGCCTCTCCAGATCTTGGCTAAGCTTTGGAGTCCTGGTGGGGAACCGATTTCCAGCCTGTTCATGTCCTGAACCTGCAGGCTCCACAGCAGCCCCTGAGGTTGGGGCTTAGCACCGCCTTCACACACACACACAGGGTCCTGCCCCCAGAAAGTGTGGGGCTGCTCCATCCCCTAGGCACCCTCCCTTGCTGAGCCATCTTTCTATCCAGCATCATTGAAGCCCCTGCAGTCAGGTTCCTGGGGTCCTGATGCACAGTGCATCCTTAGGGCTTAACCCCTTCCTGCCAGCACTGTAGCTGGAGAACTGGAGGTGGCTGGATTATGTTGGTAGCCAGCAGCAGCCTGGCGGTGTTAGCTGGTTTTGACACTGGTCACACAGGAAGGGACAAGCTGCTTCTAGTGTTGGAGGAGAAGGGAGAGAAGCAATGAGCTCTGCATCCCTTCCTCCCTCCTCCTCATCCCCTGTGGCTGAAGGTAGGTCCTTTCCCTTCCTTCCCACACAGAGCTGAAAGGTTGCTGCTGACCATGTTCTGCTGTGAAATCTGACAGAAATATGGGAGTGCAATGGGGCGGCACCTCACCTCTAGTGGTTGCCCCCTTCTAGTCAAGTGTGAGTTCCCACACTGCCTGCTGATGAAAGCCTCTTTGGCAACTTAGCCCTCTGGCTGAGTCACACCGTGTGCATCACAAACCCCTTCCGGGATACACCTCTAACAGAGGCCCATCCCAGTGCCCTCTGTAGAGTGTCTCTAAGTCTCAGTTTGTTTCCCTGCTCAGGAGAGAGTGGTGCCTCCAGGGACTCTCCCCCTGGAGACAATTTCTTGCCCCTAGCTTAGGGGTTTATCTCAGTTCATCATATTCTCACACTACCTCCCCACGCAGGGCTCCCCGAGGTTGCCACTGCTCCCTTAGCCAGCCAGCCAGCCAGCCACTCACTCTTCACCTCTTCAGGGCTCCAGAGACACTGAGCTGACTGGTCTTGCAGCTCCTTTTATAGGGCCTTTCTGGCCGCTGATTGGCCAGTTCCCCCACAGCTAATCTAAGCATCCGGGAGGACTTGTCTATGGCCTTTATTCTGGGATGGGGTGTGGCAGGACCACAAGTGTCTGGCAGGGGGCCTCAGGGCCTGGTCCACCCCATCACAGGGGTCATGTTACCTGTGTACCCCCTACACACATGTTGCCTTGGAAAGATGTGACATCAAATACCAGGAGAGGCTACTCTGTTCCTGGGGCCCAGCCAGGCATGGAAGGTGAAGAGCACCAGGCAGGAGGGATCGGGTCAGCTGATCATCGCCCTCCATGTGAGAGTTGTATGGAAGTATGAGTGAGACGTGTGTACGTGTGTGTGAACCCTGAGACCTTAAAGATAACAAGGCAATAAACTATCCAACTATTCAGTATTTCTTTTTTACGGGGGCTCAGTCAACTTGATGTTAATTTGAATATTTGTACTTTACACTTCTCATTGATTGCTGTTGGACTCACTGGAATATAAGTAATTTTACCAGGTGTCCCATATTCAGCGCAGGGAAATATGATGATGATAATAATAATAATAATTAATAATAATAATTAATAATCAATGTTCAGTGCTTTTGAAATCCTATGCTACATTTGTTTCATTCTTGTTTTCTTTCTTTTTACTTCCTTCATTCTGTTTTGCCTCTTTAGCTCCCCCTTGTTCTTTTCTTTTCCACTTTTCTCTTACTCTTTTCTTTTTTCTTTTCTCTGTTCTGTTTCCTCTCTCTCCTCTCCGCACGTTTTTCAGTGTATGGATGGGAGCGAGCAGCAGACGCACTTTCTGCAGAAAAGCAGTTTTTCAAAAGAAAGAGAAGCAACATGCCCATGGTAGCTCTGGAGTTTTTAGACTCTGCTTGAGCTGTAATTCAAAGTATGTCTTCTCTGCAATTAAAAGCCCATGGCTGGCCCATGGCAGCTGATTCAGCCTCAAAGGGCTTAGGCTAGGGGCTTGGTTGATTGCAATGTAAACAGTCAGGCTTGGGCTGGACCCCGAGCTCTGGGACCCTGTGAGATAGGAAGGTTCCAGACTGGGCTGCAGTCTGGCCAAAACATCTACACTGCAGTTAAATACCTCCTTTGCCTGAGGCCCACAAGCCCAGCTGTGA
Organism: Pelochelys cantorii; assembly: GCA_032595735.1. NCBI lineage: Eukaryota > Metazoa > Chordata > Testudines > Trionychidae > Pelochelys > Pelochelys cantorii. The sequence continues at coordinate 47,374,243 of CM064335.1, forward strand.
GTGTCTAAATGCAGTGTAGACATACTCTTTCTGAGCTAAACATCAGGTGTGATATGTTTAAGCTTCCTGGATTCACATGCATTTTGCAAAAGTAGATCTTTACATTCATGAATGTTGTTTTCTTCCTGTCATTGTAAGCAGCACTCTGTGTGCTGGTTGGCTACTTCCCTCTATCCCAAAGGCTGCACTATTGTATTGGAGCAATACATGTGTCATTGATAAAATGCTTGGAAATATAGCTTGGTGCTATATAAATGTGTATTATTACAGTATAATCTGAATTGCCTCTTAATTGTAATTTTTCATTGAAAACTGGATTAGCCCAATGGTAGGTAATGATAATGACTGCTATTTAATTAACATGCATTCAGTTAAGTAACAACAAATGTAGCTAATGCCAAATAGTTAAGTGGTGTTAAACAGAAGTTATATTTTAAGAAGTGGCCTTTCAATGCATAAATTGACAAATAAAATATAAAGGGAATATTTTCCAGGGGAGGTGGGGAGCCTGTCAAGAGTAGCAAGCTTTTGATGGCCTCAGTTGAGGATGATCCCATCCTAAAATGCAACAGACTTCTGGTTCATGAAGCTGACATGTTGCATTTATAGTGTTATTCTTTCTTTTTCTTTAAATAATTGTTGTGGAAAAGAGCAGCAAAATTCCATGCAAAACAGTGCGTGCGTGACATGACAACTGAGAACTCAAGCACTCAAAAATTTAAAAAAAGCTCAAACCACAAACTTCACCTTGCCTCTTGTGTTTGTGCTGTAAAATATGGCCTAAATAACCCGATTTTCTTCACAATAGCTTTCTTTTACTGATCTCATTGAGGGTTAAAAATCAAGTGAAGTCTCAGTAATGCATTCCATATGCCACCTGTTCCATATGTAAAATGAGATGAGAAACTCTAACTTGTCCCCACTTCTGAACTGTCCACACAGGCAGAGACATACTGTAATTCACCTTGAAATCATGCTCAGTGTGAGTTGTATATAGCATGGCCACAGATGTTATGAAAGATAGTAACAAACAGGAAAACAAACAGGTAACCGATTAAATTCATCAGCGCAATTCTAAACAATAAATTCATTTTAAAATGCAGGGTGAGGAGGCTCAAAGCAGTCATATTCCATGACTCATGTTGCACGGGGTTTAAAGGCAATCCCCAAAGTAGGGGGCAGATTTTCCACTAGTGTAAATTAGCATAACCTTGTGTGCTAATAATCAGGGGTGCTATGTCAATTTATAGCAACTCAGATTCTGGCCTAAATTTCCAAGTGGCTGTTTTCTTCTTTCCTCATTTCACAACCTGACATTAGGATTAATGAGGATTTAATAGACAAAGGTTTTTTCACATGGATTTCATTCTACTAGGTCGTCAAAAGGTTAATGTTACATTCCAGTCGAAGGCACTATAATCTATTAAATGGCAAAAACTACATTACCACAGATTCAGCCCCTTCCAGAACATTGGTTTGAGCAGAACACAACCTGCTGAAACCCCCAAAATGTGATTCTTTCCCCAGTACCCCCAGACATCCTGAACACACGTACCTTTACTCTGCTGCTAACCCCACAGTTGTTCACCTGCTTCTGCAGCCCACACAACCTGTTCACCTGCTTCTGCAGCCCATTCACTCTCACCCTCTAGATTCCATCTTACACTGTTAAGACAAAGTATCTTTCTATTGCCATTATTTCCCCCCTCCTGTAACCCAATTTTCTACACAGTGCCTAGAGCGAAAGGCAACCACGTTATAGAGGAATAGTGTTGGGCAGAGCTGGGGATTGTGCAGGGGTTGGGATGTGTTGACAGAGCTGTGAGTGTGGAAGAGGGTTCTAGCACAGGGGCTGGGTTCAGGACTGGACACTCAAGGGGGTGGGGAGCATTGGCAGAGCTCTGGAGTGCAAGGGAATTGCGATGCTCCAGCAGAACAGAGGTTGCAGGATGTTTGGGGAGCAGAGGGTGTGGGGTTGCAATCCCTCCCTCACCTGCCCTCCCTCGCCTTAATGCCCAACTGCTCTCTCTGCTTATCCCCCCTCCCTGTTACCAATGTTACCTCTAACTTTTTTCCAGCCATGTGCAGAATAAATTTTGAGAATGTGAAACACATGTTGCAGGCTGTGGAAAGCTGTGGGCGCTCTGCAGATCAGCTGGGTGGCATCTGACTCTCTCCTGGATGGCTGCCCAAGTGCTCGGCTTACGAGGAACACTGCCTGTAACCCTCCTCCCCTTGCTACTGCCCCATTCCTCTGCCCCTAATACTCATCCCTTCCCATGAAGCACTCACATCTAATTTTTTTCCCCAAAAATACTTTGATTACACCCCCCCCCAAATAAAACTGCCACCCATAACTCAAAATTGTAGCAACCTCCAGTTTCTCAGTCCAAAGTCCTTCTGTTTTAGGTGGAGAATTGTGATAATCTTATCCCTAATTGTATTAATTATTAATTGAAGGGTGAGTTAACAGCCCTCAATCTCAAGGAAATTTGTGATTCGTGCAGTCATCAGTGCCTCTCCATGCAACAGCACAAGGCAGCAAAAGGAAATTTTTGGGGGGAGGATGCTGTAACTTGGGAACCTCTTAGTCAAATGACATCAGATTTAGGGATGTTAAAGTCTAATCAACTAGTAGACTATCCGATAAGCATTTGCTTATCGGATAGTCTTTTGACTAGTCGACTAGTTGATTCCCCTCCCCCTCCTTTTGGCCTTTGTAAGATAGAGGAGGCAAAGGTGGGAGGGAAGAGGTACTTCGAAGTGGCAGCGCCACACAGCTGTGCGGCGCTGCTGCTTTGAAAACCCAAGGCGGCATTTCAAAGGGGCAGCTACCATGGAGCCCAGGGTCAGCTGGGGACTCCCAGATGACCCTAGGCTCCCCACCGCATTTCCCCAGAACCCGGGATCAGCTGGGAAGTGCCCAGCTGACCCCAGGCTCCACTCCCCTTTGAGACACCGCCTCCTCAGCTGTCCCCGGGATCCTACCAGTGTGCAGTGTAGCATGGAGCCCAGGGTCAGCAGGGGACTCTGAGGACTCTTGTGCATTTCAGAGCAGGCACCTGCATGCAGCCCAGAGTCAGTGGGGTTTCCCACTGGCCCCCGGCTGTATGAGGAGTTCTGCATTCCTCCTCTGAAATGTACAAGAGCCGCAGTGGGGGCTCTTGTACATTTCAAAGGAGGGATGAGGATGTGCCTATCAACTAGTTGACCAGTCAATTAACCCCATTTTAACATCCTTAATAAAATTGGAATCACTAATGCCACCCTGCACTCCACTCTCATGAGTCTTACCAATTTTCATAGCAATCTAATTAATGGTTTGGATTTTAGAGCACAAAAACATCCATACTAGGTCCATCTAGCCCAGTGTCCTGTCTTCCAGCAGCGGCACATACAATAGGAGGAGGGAAAACCTTCTAGCTAGTTTTCTGTGTTGGCACATGTGCAGTGTAAAAACATACATTTTCTTACATGCTGTTCTCAGTTTGGGCCTCCAAATATCTAATGGGTGCTGTGTGCAGTCTTGGGTACAACTTGACAGATTGAGACCATTTTGACCTACAACACATCAATAGTTTGATCTCTAGCTCTGCACACAAAAACCTCTCATACAAATTTTTTCTTAAAATAGCTTTTTTTCAGGGCTTGTATCTCCAGAAGGCTCGGCTCAAATGACTCCAGATTTGTGTCACTGACATTGTGCTGCACCAGCCTGATGCAAATTTCAAAGAAATCTGACTAAGCATGTTGATTTTCAAGGCCTTAGAAATGTTGACTATAAACAGTTGCAGGATGCAATCTTAGCTATAATGGCAAGGTAGGGTACTTGCATGCCAGCCATTAATGTAGTATGTCTGCATCTCATAATCTGTCTGTGCTTTAGCCTTACAGCACCTCTCTGGGCAGTACTGGTGGCTCCATTGTTCAGATGGGGACCCAAGGCACATGGAGATTCAGTGGTTTGCTGTCCAGTTAGAGTAGGGAATTAAACCCAACATGCGTAAGTCCTTCTAGGTGAGCATTATAACCACCCTAGGCACCAACTTGTGCTCTAGCAGAGAAGTGTTTGACCCTCCCACTTTATCCCAGACCCCGCCCGCTGCGTCCCTTCTCCCAAACCCTGCCCCACTTCCTCTTGCACCGCTTCACCCTCTCCTTTCCCCCAGCCACCGCGCCTGTCCCTAGGGTGGCTAGATACCTTCACAAAAATCCCGAACATGGTGGGGAAAAAAATTGGTTGAGCAAAAAAAGAAAAAAAAAAGGAGACCTTTTTACATGTCCGGTATTTTCTGTTATTTTTTTACCGGACTGTCGGGCAAAAACCAGATACCTGGCAACCCTACCTCTCCCACCTCTTTCTGTCGCCTCCTCCGAGCACAAAATAGTCCCGTGTGTGTGTGTGTGTGCATGCGTGTGTGTGTGAAAGAAACACAATGGGAAAGAAGGTTGTGCTGCTGCTGAACTAGATCTTTGTTTTTATGTAGATGCCGCTGCAATAGAATAAATGTTTAAAATGTTCATCAGCTCCCTCATAATGGAGCCATTATTCTGTAGCCACAGTTCTGAATTACAGCCCATAGATTTTTATTTGGTTTTCAGAGCTGATAAAAGAGGAAATGAACATATTTCAAAGTAGATCATTTTTTAAATGTGGGATTTAAAATACGTTTTGCATGAGGACCTTTGAAAAAAAGAGACGACAATCTAATCAAATTACTGGATTTAGAAGGTGGACTAAAAGCATCAAAGTACACTAGTAGACATTTTCAGGATCTGCTTAATAATTAATTTTATATAATTTCAAAAAAAATCATTAAATGTTTCTTTCTGTGTATACATATGTGCAGATGTGTTTACATATATCAAAATATAGAAGAAAGAGTGTTTTAAAGCTCAGGATATTTATTTTTAACATCTTCTGTGTTACTTTAAAAATGGCTGACATGAATCTATTGTAAGCTTCTATTAGGGTATGTCTACACTACAGCGCTATTTCGAATTAACTTAATTCGAAATAGTTAATTCGAATTAAGCTAATTCGAAATAATGCATCTATACACAAAAACTATTTCGAAATAGCACATCCACACTGAGTGGCCCCTGACCCAAAGTTAAGGCTGGCCGGAACCAGTGCCAGCAGGGCATCAGGTTAGGACTTAGTGTGTGGGGCTGCTGCCTGAGGCTAACTGAGCTCCGTGCTTAAAGGGACCCTACCCCCACCCCGGACAGACAGTTCTCAGGGTTCCCTGCTTGCTTGTCTACCTCAGTGAGGGACATCAAAGCAGTCCTGTCTTGGAGTGCCCTGAGTGCCCGCATTTGGGACACCACGGCACTTGGCCACATGGTGCCAGAGCTGCCCCTAGGCATGCCGGTGCATCTCATGGGGTCGTTGCCATTAGCCCGGCTGCACTTGCTGCAAGCTGCCATCTGGGGGGTCCATTGGGGGGCTGTCATGATCCAGAAGGCCCTGAGGGAAAGCATCCACCCCGAGGAGCCCTAAGAGCCTCCCTGGACCTCCCCACCGGGGGCTCGTGCCCCATTCCTCCCTCACATCCTTCCACTTACCCCTCCCTAGCCCCCCTTCCTGATGTCAAATAAAAGACACATATGTTCAAAAATACAAACTGGGTTTATTGAACAAAACTGGCGGGGGGGGTGAACCTCTGGAGAGACTGGGAAAAGGAGGTGGGAGAGGGGAAGAAAGAGGGTGGGAGAGGGGAGGGGGAAACCTGGGAGGAGGGAGCTAGAAGGGGGAAGCAACGGGAAGAAGGGGGAGGGGAAGCTCAGGGCCCAGGGCTGGGGGTCTTGCCGGACCAGCTTGATTTTCATGCAAACTTGCTCCTAGGTTCGCATGTGTTCTTTGGTGGCCAGGCTGGCAGCTATCCTGCCATAGATGGCCGCGTTCCTCCATCTAGTGCGGAGATCATGGACGTTGGGGGCATCCCCCCCCAAACCTGAATAAGGTCCATGATCTCCACCCTGGACCAGGAAGGCACCCGTCTTCTCCAGCCCCTGTCAGGCTCCTGGGAGCTGGCAGACTGCTCCTGGGGAGCAGTGGAGGGCTGGCTGCCAGTGGCTTGCTGGTTCATGTTTTGGGGCCACTGGGTCAGGGGCCCCGGTGGCCACTGCTGGCTCTGGGCTGGCAGGCTTGGAGGTGGCACAGGCACTGTGGCCAGGGTCTACCCCTTTAATGGCTCTGGGGCTGGGGGAGAGGAGAGTAAGTTTTCCTGGTTGTGCCCAGAGTGGCCACCAGGGCTCCCTGGGCGGGGCTGGAGGCCCCCTATTTCGAATTAAGTGTCTACACAGCACTTAATTTGAAATAGCTATTTCAAATTTGGCGTTACTCCTCGTAGAATGAGGTTTACCAAATTCAAATTAAGGGCTCCACTATTTCAAATTAAATTCGAAATAGTGGTTTGCATGTATAGACGCTATTAAAGTTAATTCGAAATAACGGCTGTTATTTTGAATTAACTTTGCAGTGTAGACATACCCTTAGAGAATCAAAGCAAAATCTCATTATAGAACTTGGATTTGTAAGGACTCTTTGGACACATGCAAAAAGATTCGATTTATCTCTAATTTACTTCTGTTTTTGGTTGGAAGAATGATGTTCTTTATTATTGAATGGTCTCACAGTAGTGTAGAACACACAACTAGCTGTGTCTACACATCAGTTAATTCTGAAATAACAAGGAGTGCATCTACACTGCAAGCCATTATTTCGAAATAATGGCAAGCCGGGGGACTTCTTACTCCAGTTCCTGTAACCCTCATTTTACAAGGCATAAGGGATGTGGAAGGAAGAGTGTTTTTCCTTCAGCTTCCTGCTGTGTTAACAGTGCCTAGAGCCTAGTTAACCTATTTTGACTTAAGCTACACAATTGATATAGCTCAAGTTGCATAGCTTAATTCAACTTCAGTCCTGCTGTGTAGACGTACCCCTAGTGCCTGGGCGAGTCTTTGCAGCATAACACACATTTTGTCACACAATGTGGAAAAAAAGTCAGTGATTATATGCAATTTTTAGGCTAAATCAACTTTTTGATAGTTAATATTTCAGGGACTTTGGGGCTGATCTTTGGCCAAACTGGATGCCAAAAGGAGCGCACCTAAATCTGTATTTATGGCCAGGTTTTTAAAGGTGTTTAGATACTAGAGAGGATTTTCAAATGTCCCTCAGCATCTAAAGCACTTGTGTAGTCCCACCAGGTGCCTGTCTGTAGGCACCTAGGGCATGGGTAGGGCATTGCACAGAAAAACTGGCAGCTGGGCTATGCTAACCGACTCAGACTCATGGGGGTGGGCTGTGGGGTCATTTCACAGCAGTGTAGATTTCTGGGTGTGGGCCACCTCATGGGCTCCTAGAACTCGAGATCCAGCTCAAGCCTGGAAGTACACGCAGCAATGGAACAGCCCGTAACCCAAGCCAGGATTCACAGGCCAGATGCAGGTTTTATGTTGCTGTGTGAGACATACCTTTAGAGACCTCTAAATCTGGCCCTGAGGCACCTAAATAGTCAGCCTGATTTTTAGATGTGCTAAGTGCCCACAGGAGACCTCTGCAGGAGACCAGCACCAGGGCTATTCACCAGTCAGGCCCTCAGAACAGGGCTGACGTGAGACTTCAGTGATACACAAAGGTTTTCCTGACTTTTGCAGTGGCCTTTTCCCAGTGCAGATACTCAACACATTTGAAAATCAGTCTGTCTTCTTTCTGCACCATCCCTTTGCCTATTTCTGTCCATTCCACCATGTAAAGGTCTTTCTCTTAGGCAGTGTTCCCTGTAAGCTAGGCACAAGGGCAGCCACCCAGGAGAGATTCAAATGCCGCCCACCTGATTAGCAGAGCTCCCACAGTGCCCACAGCTGGCAGCATGTGTTTCTACTGGTGGTGCACATTTGCGCGTGCCTTCCATGCACATAACAAAAACTTGTTCTGCACCAGAATGAAAAAAATAGAGGGAGCATTGGCTTACTATATGAGCAAGGGACGTGATTCTCTGCTGGTGTGATACTCAGGCTAGCTGTCATTGAGCTAGTGCAATTGTAAAGGGCAGTGTAACCCCAGTAGCGGGGGCTGAGGCAGCGGAGGCATGACTGAACTGTGTCAAATATAAGCCAACCAGAAACTGATGGATTTGAACTTGGCACGGCTCAGTTTTACTCCACTCTTAGAGTATGTCTACACTACAGCACTAATTCGGACTTAGTTCGAATTAGTTAATTCGAACTAAGCTAATTCGAATTAGCGCATCTAGACTTAAAAACTAGTTCGAATTAGCGTTTTGCTAATTCGAACTAGCATGTCCACATTGAGTGGATCCTGAACCGAAGTTAAGGCTGGCCAGAACCAGTGCCGGCAGGGCATCAGCTTAGGACTTAGAGCGTGGAGCTCCTGCCTCAGGCTAGCCGAGGGCTGTGCTTAAAGGGACCCAACCCCCACCCCGGACAGACAGTTCTCAGGGTTCCCCGCTTGCTTGTCTACCTCGATGAGGGACAGCAAAGCAGTCCTGTCTTGGAGTGCCCTGAGTGCCCAACCTCGGCACATCACAGCACTCGGCCATCAGCCCGGCTGCACTTGCTGCAGGCTGCCATCTGGGGGGGGGGTCATTCGGGGGGCTGTCAGGATCCAGGAGGCCCTGCAGGAGAGCTTCCACCCTGAGGAGCCCACAGAGCCACCCCAGTCCTCCCCATCGGGGGCTCATGCCCCATTCCTCCCTCACCTCCTTCCACTTACCCTTCCCTAGCCCCCCTTCCTGATGTAAAAAATAAAGGACACGTGTGTTCAAAAATATAAACTCTCTTTATTTAACAAAACTGAGGGGGGGGATTAACCTCTGGGGAGACTGGGAAAAGGAGGTGGGAGAGGGGAAGAGAGAGGGTGGGAGAGGGGAGGTGGAAACCTGGGAGGAGGGAGCTGGAAGGGGGAAGCCAGGGGAAGAAGGAGGAGGGGAGGTCTAAAACTATGGTACGCCATATCTTCAGTATTGTGTAGATATGGGGTCTCCTCACCTCAAAAAAGATATTTTGGCCTTGGAAAGGGTTCAGAAAAGGGCAACTAAAATGATTAGGGGTTTGGAACAGGTCCCATATGAAGAGAGGCTAAAGAGACTGGGACTTTTCAGCTTAGAAAAAAGGAGACTGAGGGGGGATATGATAGAGGTCTATAAAATCATGAGTGGTGTGGAGAGGGTGCATAAAGAAAAGTTCTTCATTAGTTCCCATAATAGAAGGACTAGAGGACACCAAATGAAATGAATGGGTAGCAGGCTTCAAACTAATAAAAGAAAGTTCTTCTTCACAAAGCAAATAGTCAGCCTGTGGAACTCCTTGCCACAGGAGGCTGTGAAGGTGAGAACTAGAACAGAGTTTAAAGAGAAGTTAGATAAAGTCATGGAGGTTGGGTCCATGGAGTGCTATTAGCCAGGGGGTAGGAACGGTGTCCCTGGCCTCTGTTTGTGGAAGGCTGGAGATGGATGGCACGAGACAAATGGCTTGGCCATTGTCTTCGGTCCATCCCCTCCGGGGTACCTGGTGTTGGCCGCTGTTGGCAGACAGGCTACTGGGCGAGATGGACCTTTGGTCTGACCCAGTACGGCCATTCTTATGTTCTTATGTTCTAAGCTCAGGGTCGGGGGTCTCACTGGACCAACTTGATTTTCATGCAACCCTGCTCCTGGGTTCGCATGTGGCCTTTGGTGGCCAGGCTGGCAGCTATCCTGCCCTAGATGGCCACTTTTCTGTGCTTAGTGCGGAGATTGTGGACGTTGGAGGCCTCCCCCCAAACCTGGATGAGGTCCACAATCTCCGCACTAGACCAGGCGGGCGTCCGCCTCTTGCGGCCCCGGGCAGGCTCCTGGGAGCCGCCAGCCTGGTCCTGGGAACAGGGGGAGGGCTGGGTGGCAGCAGGTGGCTGGCTCGTGCTGTGCCAGGTGCAGGGTCTGCTGGCTGGGTGCTGGCAGGCTTGCACCTGGCACGGGCACCGTAGCCAGACCGTGGCCCTTTAAGGGCTCTGGGGCCGGGAGGGGGGCAGATGAGTTTCCCTGGCTTGGCCCAGAGTGGCCACCAGGACAACCTGGGAAGGGCTAGCCTCCCACTAGTTCGAATTAAGTGGCTACGCAGCCCTTAATTCAAACTACTTAATTCAAACTAGGCGTTAGTCCTCGTAGAATGAGGTTTACCTAGTTCGAATTAAGCGCTCCGCTAGTTCGAATTAAGTTCGAACTAGCAGTTTGCGTGTGTAGCGCCTATGAAAGTTAATTTGAACTAACAGCTGTTAGTTCGAATTAATTTTGTAGTGTAGACATACCCTTATTTCCTAGTGTACACCTACTCTAGGAGTATGTGCACATGCACACACAGACCCATCCGCACTTTCAGACTCTCTCCTCCAATTTGGCTTTTCTCCTTCCCCAAGCTTTTGAGCTGCACATTTCCCAGGCTACCCTATCTGCCCCTGCATAGCTCCTGACTGCTGGTACACACTGTATCCCCATCCCTAGGCCATCTTCTCCAGCTGAGCTTCAACCCACCTCAACTACTTTCGACCATGTAAAATGAAGTCAGTCACTGTCACATACTCCAATAAACAAACTAGCAGATTGTGTAAACTGAACTACGGCCCTACAGTAATATGACCTTAGACTAGTAAACTCAGTGTCTGTTTAAATGTTTGTATACAAATGTTGTGCAGTGGGACCTCATTAGAGCTTAGTGTACCAAAGCTTGGTCTTTATTTCCATATGCCAGAAGTTATCATTTTGGAACCTGCCACTAGGGTTAAGAAGAGGGAATTAGACGTCTGAGACAATGTTTATTTAACTTGCTGATGAATTATACAAAGTCTGTATGTTTATCAGAGTACTGTCATTTCAACAAGACAAGATGATGGGAAAAACACATTTGGTGAGGAATCCACCATCAAGAAGAATGCAATTAATCTTTAGTAAGCCATTCTGTCTAGTATTTTACCACAGTGAGACATACACAAGATAGCTCTTTCCAAAATACCAAGACAAGGACAGTGCTAGGAATCTGAGATAACTTTTGCTTATCTGAAGCCTTCCACAGTAACTGAAAATTAGTTCACAGTGTGCAATGCAGCTCAGTGCAGACGATTACATTTAGACTGAAGATAAATGATAGAGAAATTGTGGTGGGTATTTTCAGCAGATTCTTTTCAACTGAGGCTACATTTCTTTTTTTAATATGAGTCATACAAATAAGCAACAATACCTCTTCTGTCTGCTAAGCAAAATGGATTCTTCATCATTGCTAGCATGGGCTTAAAACGATTCCCTACAACTGCTTGGTCAATCAGCATCTGCTTATTCTGCTTATTCTGCTGGGTTGCTGAGTGCACTCTGAACTCCTGCTTTCTGGGTCACGAGAGACCAACAAAAACGTGACATGCTGCTGGTGTTTCATAGACATGATGCATTCCACAAAGAAGATGCCTGATCCTCACAGATACAGCTGACTATACTGAGAATTACAAATATCTGTTCACTTCTCAGCTACTGGTAGAAAATGAGTAAGTTACCCAAACCATTAGAAGAGAAGGTAAGATGCTCCTCCAAAAAATGGGATCTCATGGGCACAGGCACAAAGGTGGAAAGCAATTGTGGATTTCTTGCTTGCCTTACAAAACCATATTCAAAGTTATTATCAATGATTTGCTGGCCAACAGGGAGGATGGATTTAGTGGGGTCCTGTAGGAATCTGTCCATGGCATGGGACTATTCAATATTTTCATTAGTGGTGTGGATAAACGGAATGGACAGTATGGCTACATCTAGACTGCAGGCCTCTTTCGAAAAAGAGCATCTAGACTACAATCAGTACTGTCGAAAAAGCAAGCCACTTTTTCAAAAGAGAACACCCAGGCAGTCTGGGTCGAAAAAGCACAGTTTGCATTACATAGCGCCTTTTTTCGAAAGAGCACCTACCTAGGGAGGTGGTGGAATCTCCACCCCTAAAGGTTTTTAAGTGTCAGCTTGAGCAATGGTCTCAAGTTACAGTGGGAGAGGTCAAGTCTTGGCTTGACAAAGCCCTGGCTGGGTTGATTTAGTTGGGATTGGTCCTGCCTTGGGCAGGGTACTGGACTTGATGACCTCCTGAGGTCTCTTCCAGCTCTTTGATTCTATGAACTGTGTAGGAGATGCTAAGGCTTCCCAGGATCCAGGGCAGCCATACTACGCAAACTGCCCTATTCTGGGATTCTTCTTTGAGTAGTGTCCCTGTAGGTGTTTGTGCTTCTTACCAGAGGTAGCACTGTCTGTTTGGCCTGCACATGCGCACTGCCCCACTCATGCTCTGCCTTGAGGCTAATGAGTGCTGCACAGGTGAAACACCTTCAGTTCCTTCCCCACTGCTCCGGCTAGAGGCAGAATGATCAGAGCAGTCTGTTCTTTAGAAATGTGTTTGTAGCTGGGGTCTAGGGCTTTTGTTCTTTTCTTCATCTCTTAAAGATTCCTTTGGTTTTTTCTTGCCCTGGTTTTTAAGTTCTTTAAACCTTTTCCCTCCATGCTGGGGATTGCCCCCAATTAGGGGCATGACTGATTCTCCTAGATTTCGGAGGTGCCCCTTAGAGTGACGGACAGACATTGTCACTCTGTCCATTGCCTTGGCAAGGGCCACGTTCCACACAAGTGTATCTTCTCTCAGGTGTTGAATGTCAGATCCTGAAAAAAATAGGAACTAAAACTGAATCTGCTCCTTACGGAGGGAACTCTTCCGCCAGTAACGAATCCGCGGCCCCAGTCTCCAAGGTGATGTCCACCTCCAAGAACAGTGAACTGAGGAAGAAATCTTGGGATTCTCCATGCCAGGCCTCTCAGAGGAGAGCTTCAAGCCCTCACAGTGAGATCCAAACCACCCAGGGGAGATCCCTGCCACAGCCTCAGTATCAATGGCATGAAGGCATATAAGCACCGTACTCCCAGAATGCAGGGGGCCTCTGCAATAGGCTCCACTGGGAAGCCTATGTATGCTAAGCAGATGGCCCTAGTATGGATGCTCCTGGTTCAACTGCGAGACAACCATCATTAGATCACTTGGTACAGGCCAAGGTCTCTTCAGAACTGTTGACTTGCAACCACTGCAACAATTACTACAGCACTTACAGGAGTTTAGATTTTTTAAGCACCTCACAATAACTGAGGCCCCAGACCTCCTTTACTCCTTACCAGCACATACTGAGCCCCAGGCCCACCACTGACACCAAACCGTGCATCTCCAGTTTCCCCACTGGCTCCACCACTTTCCAGCAGAGATTCGGACAGTGACCAAAGAGGTTCTCTCTTGCTACTTCCACTGGACTCTCTGGGTATGTCTAGACTACATGGCTCCATCGACAGAGCCATGTAGATGAGTTTACTAGACATAGGGAAATGAAGCAACAATTTAAATAATTGCCACTTCATTTACATCAAAATGGCCACCACGCTGTGCCGATCAGCTGTTTGGCGGCACAGCACGGTAGTCTGGACGCGCCACGGTCGACAAGGGAAGCCTTTGTCGGCTGCTCCGGTAAACCTCATTTCACAAAGCATAACGGAGTGGTCGACAAGGGCTTCCCTTGTTGACCGCGGCGCGTCCAGACTGCCCTGCTGTGCTGCCAAACAGCTGATCGGCACAGCGCGGCGTCCATTTTGATGTAAATGAAGCGGCGATTATTTAAATTGCTGCTTCATTTTCCTATGTCTAGTAAAATAATCTACATGGCTCCGTCGACGGAGCCATGTAGTCTAGACATACCCTCAGTTTTAAAGATCTGGCCCTAGAATCATAGAATCATAGAGCTGGAAGAGACCTCAGGAGGTCATCTAGTCCAGCCCCTGACCAAGGCAGGACCAATCCCATGTAAATCATCCTAGGCAGGGCTTTGTCAAGCTGAGACTTGAAAACCTCTAGGGATGGAGATTCCACCACCTCCCTAGGTAACCCATTCCAGTGCTTCCCCACCCTCCTAGTGAAACAGTTTTTCCTAATATCCAACCTAGACTGTAACTTGAGACCATTGCTCCTTGTTCTGCCATCCATCACTACTGTGAACAGCCTTTCTCCATCCTCTTTGGAACCTCCCTTCCGGAAGTTGAAGGCTGCTGTCAAATCCCCCCTCACTCTTCTCTTCTGCAGACTAAATAAGCCCAAGTCCCTCAGCCTCTACTAGTAGGTCATGTGCTCCAGCCCCCTAATCATTTTCATTGCCCTCCACTGGACTTTCTCCAATGTGTCCACATCCTTTCTATAATGGGGGGCCCAGAACTGGATGCAATACTCCGGATGTGGCCTCACCAGAGCCGAATAATTTGTTAGTAACATAGCAGCAGCACAACAACTGATGTATGTCAGTGCTTTCTCCACACTAACAAAACCAAAAGTAATTTTTCTATGAATTTACTATTTACTCAGATTTAATCAAACCTCATTTGCCTACAAAAAGTGTGTTGCCAATGGTTGCCTGCAATGAATAATTGGGACAAGTCATAAGAAGTTTTCAGTTGGCTTGGTAGCAGTTGCTCCCTCTCAGATATGGACTGATTCACCAAACCATTCTTTACGCATGTCACATTGACATTAATAGGACTTATGCATGGGGAGGACACAGGATTGTTCAGTGCACTGTGTTTTAAATTAATCACTTTCTTCAGAGACCCAAGGCAGATAAAATTGAAGTCTCAGACAACCTCAGGGGAGGATTAGCACCCACAATATTTATAAATATTTGGCATATTTTGCTTTAGTTTATGGTAGGTTTGACTGCATATTTATTTATTTGTTTTCATTGCAGCAATGTAACTATGACAAATTTATTTTAGAATTCTTTTCTATTGCCTGAGCTCATTTATGCATGTTTATTACTGCTCTGGGGTCTGTGAAAAGTAATTATTCCATAGATAACATTCTTTTAAGCTAGCGGGCCTACTTGTTGGTAGTAAATAGGCTGCAGCAACAATTTCCTGCATAATGTGAAGTTAGGTAGATCAAAGAAAGCTCTAAGGTACAACAGTATTTCCATATTCCATTGAAGTTCCTTAAGTTGCTAGAAACTTTTTTTTTAATCTCACAAGTTAGATACAAACTGAAAGACTGCAGCATAAATTTCCTCACTCCTTAAAGTACTGTAGCCAGGCATTTGCCTTGAATAAGGAAGATAAGGGAATCAGTCATTCTCCCACGTTCTTCAGCCCATGAATTGAGATAATGAACCCTTTGACTGATAACATAAAAAAGCTTGTGCAGTGCAGGTGTTTCACTAAGAGGCTTGTCTCATCAGTAGTATTCAAACAGCAATTCACTATCTTTTCCTGTTTTTTCTGAAGAAGAGTAGGTAACATTTCTCAGATGCATCCACAATTCCTCTTTTTCATGACTGTGGGATCTGTCTGCTTAGGTACTTCTATGGTCTAACAGACATAAATAGATGAGGGTAAAACCTCCGTGAAGGAGGGAAGTACTATTCCCATTTTACAGATGGAGAACTGAGGCTTGGGATAGAGTAAACATTCCCAAGTCACATAGGAAGCCTATAGCTGAGCTGGGAGATAAAGCCAGCCTCTTGAATCCCAATCCAGTGCCCTGTGCATGAGAGCATTCTTCCTGCCCGGCCTGGAATTCCTGAGCACAGTGAAACCAGTGTATTCCTACTAAGTGAGAAGAGGTGATGTGTGGAGAGATCACAAAGGGGAGCTCCACGGTCCTTTGTGAGCTTCAGAAACCTCCAAGGTTGGCCTCTGATGGAAGGGTTGCTTTGGTGAAGGGACTGAGTGGGGAGCATTGACACAACCCCTGGTTCAATAGCTGTCTGAATGATTTGGCCTACCTCCACATAGAGAAGGTATGTAGTGAGCTTTGGTTATCACTGAGGGCACATCTAGACTATGTTTTAATTTTGAAAGAGGATATGCAAATTCTGCAAGAATTTGTATATCTTCTTCCAATCGCTTTTTCAAAACTGAGTCTTTCGAAAGCAAAAGTAATCTGGACACGGTTTTTTCAGAAAAAAATCCTTTTTCAAAAAACTGCGTAAACCTCCTTTTTTAGGAAGAGTGGGGTTTTTTCCAGACTACTTTCACTTTCAAAAGACCCGCTTTCAAAAAAGCAATCAGAAGAAGATATGCAAATTCCACTGGAATCCATGTAGTCTAGTCATGCCCTTAAGGCCTAAATCTCTCATAGTATCCTCAGAGGGATTACCCAGATCCCTGGTATCTTGAACATGTATTGGGGGGAAGATTTCAAACCTTCAGCTATCTACAAGGTATCCCTGCACACAGCCATGTAATTAAGCTATATAAGAAGGAGTTAGGAATTGGCCTTGAATTTCCTGTGATATTCCTTCAACTGCAGCTACGCAGTACTTTCTATAATGCTTCAATTTGCATCTTAACAAGAACTTGTGAATGCACCCATAAAACGAATTAGCAAAACAACCTGTCATATTCTGATGAGTTTCTAACAGAAATTTAATGTGCAATAATCTATAAAAGGATGTGAACACATTGGAGAGGTCCAGTGGAGGTCAATGAAAATGATTAGGGGGCTGGAACACATGACCTACAAAAAGAGGCTGAGGGATTTGAGCTTATTTAGTCTGTAGAAGAGAAGAGCGAGGGGGGATTTGATAGCAGCCTCCAACTTCCTGAAGGGAGGTTCCAAAGAGGAAGGAGAGAGGCTGTTCTCAGTGGTGGCAGATGGCAAAACAAGGAGCAATGGTCTCAAGTTGCAATGGGAGAAGTCTAGGTTGGATATTAGGAAAAACTATTTCCCTAGGAGGGTAGGGAAGCACTGGAATGGGTTACCTAGGGAGTTAGTGGAATCTCCATCCCAAGAGGTTTTCAAGTCCCAACTTGACAAAGCCCTGGCTGGGTTGATTTAGTTGGGATTGGTCCTGCCTTGGGCAGGGGGCTGGACTCGATGACCTCCTGAGGGCTCTTCCAGCTCTATGATTCTATGAATCTATACTGTCAGTAAGGTTTTTAGATAAGTATAATTTTTCTGATGAAGATAACGATAATTTCATGCAGATTCAGAGAAGCCAGGAATAGATGATCTCTGCAACCCATGGCTTAAATGGTAGGTTGTAACCCTGTGGAACAATTTCATATTACAGAGACTTATAAATTGAAATTTGTTCTTTTGCATCACTATTACTATGAAGGCCATTTTAGAAATACACAGAATCTGTTGTGGTGGGCCTCCATCCTTGTGATGTGAATCCGCCTTTGATGTGCACACAATTAACTTTATTTATGGCCAAATTTTGGCATCTTTAACACTCTGCTTGCAAAGATAACAGCAATAATGGATATGTGCCGAGTGGTTTAAAAATGTGAATTATATTTCTCAGTTGTCCAAGTATGTAGTTATCTTTCCATGATAACTCATTATGTTTCAATGATGATCTTATAATAATAGAGCAGTTCTAAATTGGCAGGCAAAAAGCAAGTTAGCTCCTCTACCAGCATTTGAAAATGAGCTTCACTGTATATGTCCCACATTAATCTAAGAAGTAAGTTGTCATTGGATAACTTCATTTCTTAACAGGGAGGTGGCGTTGCCTGGCAACAGTTAATAGACGTTGGGAATTTCCTAATGAACTGATAGCTGTCTGGAACAGGACTGTCAAACAGTGCTCCAGGCAGCAATGTTATTTTACTACAAAAGAAAACTATAATTTTCTTCCCATCCAATTTAGTTTAACAAGTATCCAATTACAAATACAAAAGAGCATCCCATGTCTTACAATAGTGGCAAGTTTTGCTGCAGAAGAATGTAACAGAAAAGCCTAACACAAAACAATGAGCACCTACAACCACTGCCAATAATGATACAACAGAACATGAGATTCCACGGATATCGCCACAACAATTGCTCAGGGACACTGCTGCAGCTGCCTCTAGTCCCTGACAAATGGTCCCCTGTCAGTGTCCATGTGAGCAGCTGGTAGCGTTTGCTTGCATGGCCTCACGAGGACTTGGGATCTTAGGAGGGAGAGGTCAAATAAAATAATAAGTTCAGATCATCCCTCGTGTCACTCCAAATGTGAAACTTTCATTGGGGTTGCATATTGTTTTGTTGTTGTACATACTTGTTTTTATGGCTTTGAATTGTTGATGGGTTCAGACTGTAAGATGGAACTTCATGAGAAAAGCTGAGAGATCTATTTTTCTGACCAGATCAAAACCAGGAAATCCCACAAGAACTATTTATCACGAGATTTCTTAATGAGTTTCTAGCCCAGAGATGTTCAGAGAAGCTTGAGATAATACTGATCTGAAGTACCCCAAAGGTCAAACCTGCCAACTTTATTGACGTAAATAGTCCCCTTGGCTTCACATTTGCAAGATCAAGCCATAGATCACCAAACTCGGATTTGCCTGTCTCTAGATCACATTCTGTCCCAAAGGTGCTGCTCTAGAGGGAAGAAATTAAACTCTCTGTCTCTGTTTGCTGTGCGTGTGGAATCCCGTGCCACAATGACAATTCTCTAAGAGTGGAATCCAGTCCCGGGCAGAAGATGTACACCCCACTTAATTCACCAATCCTGCTTTGCTAAAAACTTAACTGCGTCGAAATAGAATCTGCAGGGCTGGTGCAAAAAGCTGGAGTATAACGGTTGCTTGCTGCATTTATGGACATCACTGTGTTACCTATGAGGAAGGCTAAGTCAGCACTATTTTTAGTAAAAGTCATGGACAGGACACGGGCAATACAAATTCATAGCCCTGTGACTTGTACTATATACCCCTGACTAAATCTTTGGTATTTTGGGGGACTCTGGGGTGCCCACAGGTTCAGAGGGTGGCTCCAGGACACCTGCTGGTGTTGGGAGTGGGGCTCCAGGGAGCCTGCTGGTGGGGCACTGGTAAGCCTGACTATGCTTGGAGGACAGCCCAGGATCACTGCTGCTGGTGGGGGTGGGGCAGCCCAGGACTGCCACTGTTGCTGCGGAGGATGGGGAGTGTGGCTGGCCCTAAGGCTGGCCTAGCAGCTCGGGCAGCCATAGGGTCAGGTGCATCAGCAGGCCGCAGTAGTCCTGGAAGTCCCAGAAAGTCCTGGAAGTCCATTACTTCTGTGACCTCCGTGACACACGCGCAACCTGGCCTATGCGTATCTAGCACTTTCTTTGGGGACGTCTCAGTAAAAGCAGCATCAAGGTGTACAAAATCAACTTCTTTAAACTTACCTTAAGCCTGTGTATACCCCAGTGATTGTGGGTGGGTTTGGTCTGCTATTTTACAGCCTAATCTGCGGAGAGCAAGTCCTACTAAAATGAGAAGGGCTTTTTTGCTAACAAATGTAACAAAAGCTGCACCAATAATTTAGAAATTTCTATAGACCATTTCAGGGACTCGTGACATATTATTATTCTTACTGGATTTCCACCCTTGCTTGTAAAGACAAGAAAGGAGCATTTTATCCTGAATTAATTTGCTGTGCAGATGATGGTTATAGAAATTGGACAGTGTTCCCCTGGCTCTGAATGTGAATTAAATAGTGTTACAAATGAGAACAGGGAAAGAAATTTCATAGGAGCCCTTAGGTATCGTATCACTGGTCTTTGGACAGTGGGAATGTGTATGTGGCAAGGAAGGATTTCACTGCGACAAGGAAAGGTGCTGGCAGAGGGGAGGCAGCAAGAAAAGGCTCCAGCACTTCCCCACAGCTGGAGCCTTTCCCCGCTGCTGCAGACTTGCCCTGCTGCTAGAACCGCTCACTGTGGTTGGAAAGGTTCTGCCAGCAAGACACTCCACTGCTAAAAATAGCAGTGAAGATAGGAATGGCCCTGCTTCACCATAGAGATTGTCGTGCAGAGTGTTACGTACCCTGGGGGTTCAGTCATGTCGGGCCCTGGACTCATCTGCGCCTGGCCTCACCATCTATATTACTCTTTACACCTGTGCCAGCTAAACGTGTGATTTCTGCACTTTACATGCCCCTGTAACAATGGGTGTATCTTGAAGGTACCAGAGCTACTCAGCCAAGGGGTGCCAATATCTACTATTTATTCCTGAGCAAACAGGCATTTTTGGAGTGTTCTCTGAAGGTGGCCAGGGTCTGATCTAGATGGATTATAGGCTGGAGTTCCAGAGGTGAAGGATCACAACTAAGACTGTATTAAGCATCCGAGGAGAAAGTCTTATGGTCCAAGTCATTTGCAGTCAGTGAATTGCACTGCGGAGTCTGAGCAGGAGTGATGAGCTCTTAGCTATACAAGGTCTAATATTATACCTTTGTATAATTAATCCTTTGTGATCTTAGCCAAGCCAGAATGCTTGCAGCAAAAGACTAAGCAGGAGTCCATTCCTAATTAGAAATGGTCTGAAGTTAAAGTACAAGGCTAGAATTCAGAGACGTGGGCAGTGTTCTTGATTTGATCACAAGCTTCTGCGTGACCTCTGCCAAATTATTTTAGCTCCTCTCTGCTTCAGTTTTCTCATGTGAAAAAGGAGGCAAATATCTCATAGCACTGTTGCCAGATCAGCATTTGTAATGACTTTGAGAGCCTGACATGGAATGCAGCATGATCCGTTCTTCCACTGAACATTCTGATTATTAGAAAACTAACGGTGACAGGAACCATGCTTTACATACCACGTCTGGTGAATGGGTTCTTCACTGGCCCACACCTTTCCCTTCACCATGCATATTACAGTAATAACTCTTGGTATATATTTCAGTCTGAAGCATCTGACCACACTGAACTACCCCGGCATGCAATAGGTATTCCCGTTGACGTCAGTGGGGTTTCTCTTGATGTAAAGTACCATTCAGCATATGGGTATCCTAACCTTGGCAAAAACATAGAAAAGGACAGAGAGGGGATTTATGAATAAAGGCACCTTCCTTGTAAAAAAGGTACAAAGACAATATAAGCCACGTGATTAGCTTAATACAAAAGAAAAGCTTTGAATAGCAAACAGGCGATACTATAGAAGCTGGCATCTATAGAGGACTCATTCTAAGGGAGGATATAGATCACTTAGCTGATGTATCAGAAACTGTATTCAAAGAGGCTTTGGGAACTAAGCCAAAGTACAATTGCTTCAGCCACTAAAGAAGTGTTTAAAGTATGTGGTGTTAGCAGGAGGGTGGTTTTGGAGAATGGGCTGCTTCTCTAGTTTTGTTTGTTTATTTACATTTTTATTTCTATAATGTTTTTCGGGGAGAACTTTTAAAATTTATATGGGTGCATTAACAGCATCAATTGCAGCAGCAGTAAAAGGAGGTCTGTAACTGTAATTGTACCAGCTAAAATACTGGGATGGGGCATAATAACGCCTAAATTGAAAGCAGTTCATACCTACTAATGCTGCTATATCAACTGCCTAAAATTTTGGTTTTTTTACAAGTGCTTGTGCTATGTCACTGTTCTCTTAAGGCTCCATTCAACTGAAATTGCACAGCAGACATGATGGATTGGTGCATCATGCAGCTCTGTAGATGTGGTTTTCCTAGTACACTCTAGGAAACCATTTAATGGTGAAAGTGAAAGAAAATTCTGTAGTCCTTATTCATCACTGCCTGGGCCCTGACATAGTCATTTACACCTCTACATAATAAGTTCTATCAAGTCACAGTTCTCTACACACTTACATTGGTCAGTAATATTCACAGGCCCCAGTCAGATCAGCTGTGCATAATTTTCAGGGATTTTGCTCTCTTTTTTAAGTATGTCCGTGAATACGATTAAAGTGAATTTCTTAGCAGCCAACTCTCCCTGTCCCTTGCTTTCATTTATGGCAGATTCTCTTAAAAGAGTAAGAACCAGAATTCTTGCTGATCTTCCGATGGGAAAACTTTTGGTCAGGTTGGCAGCTTTTTGCCAAGCCTGGCAATTTTCCCCAGCTGAAGCACAATGTAATCTCCCACCTCTGCTAAATCAATCCATTTCTGACTGTGATGAGCCAGATTCAGCCTTCAAACATCCTAATCCAAAATAGTTCCAATGAAGTTATGCCATCAGAACACTGGATTACAATTTGGACTGATACTTAATTTACACATCATTTCTGACTCAAAATAAAACATAAGGGTGCTTAGTTACATTAGGCATTCTCCTTTTGAACAAATCTAGGCCCAAAGAGAGCCCTCTAGCTTTTCTGAGCCATTTGGTTGTTCTTCCGTGATCACTTAGAGGATTAAAGTGGAAGGCTTCCATATAATTAAGTAGAAGGAAATAGGATATCTTGAGAAAAACAGTAAAGAGAAAACCAGCTAAATAATGAAGACTTCAGAGGAATAGAAACAATTATCTATGGCCTGAAATCCTGATGACTAATGTTCCTATTGCACTTTACAAATGTGTTGCTATGTATCCAGTGTTCAGAAAGTAAAACTGCAACAGAAGAGATTCCAAATGTCAGACGTTTCCTGCGACAGAAATACATAGCACTTCCACCCACAGTCCCAGTTGTCCCATGCTGAGGAATGCTGAAGCTCACTCATTACGGTTTCGTTCAAGACGACTGAGGTTTTTAGAGGCACTATTGTCATAGAATCAGAGAGCTGGAAGAGACCTCAGGAGGTCATCAAGTCCAGCCCCCTGCCCAAGGCAGGACCAATCCCAACTAAATCAACCCAGCCAGGGCTTTGTCAAGCCGAGACTTAAAAACCTCTAGGGATGGAGATTCCACCACCTCCCTAGGTAACCCATTCCAGTACTTCACCACCCTTCTAGTGAAATAGTTTTTCCTAATATCCAACCTAGAACTCCCCCACTGTAACTTGAGACCATTGCTCCTTGTTCTGCCATTCGTCACTACTGTGAACAGCCTTTCTCCATCCTGAAGGAGTTATGGCAGCTCGTGGCAATATTCCAAGTCAGCCATCTCTGTACAGCTTTTCACCACATGCACTCTTTCATCACCGAAAATGTTCTCTCCACTAGCTGAGCTGCTGGAACGGGTGCCTGAAAATGAACAGGAACATAGCCAGCCTTTGAGCTGCCTGCACAGACATTCAGCACCAATGGCCCTGTATACTATGTCTGTGATTCTGCTTCATGTACCCTTCATGCATCTTACATATTGGGTTTTATACGATTCAGCAGTTCATCTCACTTGCCATCACTGTGCCATTTGTGGCTATAATCCAGGTGGCTCCCTCTTCTGCAGCAGTCGCTCTTAATGAGTAGTCCACCTACATACTTTTCACTGTCAGTTTTAGAGATTATTACAAATTCAGCCATACACTAATCATAGTTTTCATTTGCCTTTTCAGACTGTAAATACATGGGATGTGCACATGCGTGCACCTTCCAGAGAGTCATGTTTGGCCATTTTTCACATTTCGAATCAGAAGAGTATTCAGAGATTCAAATGTCTAGTATTCTAATTAGAAACCCTACAAAAATTGTGGATGAAACCGGAACCCTCCTCACCACCCATCTGTAACACCTGACCCACTGCAATTACTTAGTTGTTAACTCAAAGTACAAAACAACAAATGTTCTGGTAGCGCTTTATAGACTAACAAAGCATGTAGATGGGATCATGAGCTTTCGGGGGCACAGCCCACTTCTTCAGATGACTGGTCTTTGTTAGTCTATAAAGTGCTACCAGAACATTTGTTGTTTTTTTAGTTTATCCTGTACAGACTAACTCGGCTACTCCCTGAAGCTATCAATGTACAAAGTGTGGGTATGGCTAGGTGGGATTCCTATCAGATGCCTTTTGCTTTGCCTGTGTAACCTAGGACATGGGCCGGTGGTTGTGTGTAATCTGTCCCCATCTGTGCTGCTCATCAGAGTAGACAAGTTGTTACAGCCCACAAAGTGGGGGGGGGAGGGGTAGCTCTTTATGTCAAGCTGTCATAGCTCCTCTTGCAGTTCCAGAGGTACCTAGTTCAATTTCTAGTGTGGTAGTCAAGGCAGTTGCTCACATATATGAGAATTAATTTTTGTGGCCAGCCCCTTCCCTGTGGCACAAAGCAGGGAGTCTCCGGGTGGAACAAAGCTAGGGAGTTCTGCACCACTTTCTCTCCTACTCCCTTACATAAGGGGGAGAGCATCCCAAAGGAAATGGGTTATGAAGCCCAAATTAAAACTGCAGGAGAGATTGCCAAGGGGGAAGCAGAGAAGCCAGGAACAGAAGGTGGCCATGAGGCACAGAAAGCTGCCGGCTGAACTGGATAACTGGCTTGTTTTCTTGTTGGAAGGGTGCTTCCTTAGCCACAGTGATTTAAACTCCTAAGAAACTGGGTCTAGGGAGAAGGCTCATGTTGAGACCTGTCACAGTTTTATGAGATTGTTCATTCTATCTGTCAAATATTTACTGACTCTCATCACCATCATATCTGAATGCCTTCCATATAACATCAGTAGCTGGGCTTCATGGAGTGTCTGGCACGTCTCCCTTTTCAGGTTCAAAACTCTACTTGGGGTGGAGTATTTGGTATTTTCAGTGTGTTCATTTTCTTTCTCTTTGTTGGTAGAGGGTTTAAGAGTAGGAGGAGCTGTGGCTGTGTTGTGAATGTCAATCTTGTGGTAGATAAGAGGAAGGAATTGCAGCATTTCCTAGACTTGTGTCCCTTCTCGAGGCTTTTTTTCTATTTGAAATGCACACTCAGGGCTAAAGAGTTGCTTTTAAAGACACTGGCCTCACCCAGCTACATGCACCTCACGATGTTTGTCACTGGCAGTGGAGCTATACCCTCCTTCTTGACTTCACTAAGGGTGCGTATAGACAGCAGCCTTCTGTCAGAATAAGCTACCCCATTTGTGCTACGCAAATGGCTTATTCACAGTCTAAGTTGAAAGAGTTTATTTTGAAATTTGGCACTGTGTAGACAGCACCAAATTTCAAAATAAGGCACTATTCCAACAAATCCCTTGACGCTTGTGGAATGAGAGTTACAGGGACGCAAGAATAGCGCGCCCACTATTTTGGGAAATAGCAGGCGCTTTTAAAGATGCAGCATTGCTATTTCAGGATACTTTCAGTATCCTGAAATTGCAACGCAGTCTAGACGTACCCTAAGGAACAGCATTCTGGCATGGTGGGGTGAGGGTGAGACCATCTCCCTACGTGCTCTTCCTCCTCTCAGGAGCCATTCCTCACAGAGTTATTGCAAATTTGCTGATATTTGATTTGTGATGTGTCAGGGTAGAAGATATTTACACTCCCTGTCGTAACAAGCTATCTGATAATAGAGTGTTAATAGCCTTGTAAACGCTGAAGATTTAGTAATCATATATTACTGAGTCTATAAAATTTGGGATTGTTGAGAGTTTGTTGTCATATATTATTTTAGAGCATATGAATTATCATTCAGTTTCGATGCAGATTGATTCAGTGAAATGAACAGCCCAGTTGCAAATCCTTCAACTTAAATTAATTATTAAATGGCTGCAGATTTATGGAGACTTCTGGTTTGAGTTTTCATACTAATAGATGGCTGATAATAGTGATGTGCTTATCTGTGAATGGTTAGCGTGAAATTAAGACAAAATTATGAATTTTACTTTTTTGCTCTTTTCTAACCCTCACAGTCCCTATCTTGGATTAATTCTAGTCATTGCTATTGCAGTGAGGCCTGGCTGGCTCAGTCAGGATCTTGGCCCCATTGTAGCAGACACTGTGAAGCAGGGGCAAGGAACCTTTCTCGGGTTGGGGGCCACTGACCCACAGAAAACTCAGTCGGGGGCTGCGCACAAGTAAGAAGTAAAAAAAAAAAAATACCCCAAACAACAAGGAAACAAAAATCCCTCACTGGCGTGGCCCCCATCTCAGGAGAGACACTCCCCACACACACTAGAGCCTATGGGGACCCAGGCTAGTACATTTTGTATGCTCCAGCCCCACAGGGGAACAGCGGGGGAGGGGGGCTGGAGCGCTAGCGCAGGCTCCCCAGTTGCAGGGGAGGAGCCCCAAGCCTCGGGGCCAGATCCAGGCAAGGCAGGGGCCACATCCAGCCCTGGCCCTTAAGTTCCCCATCCCTGCGTAAAGCCAGTAAATTAGAGTCTCTGCCCTTGTAAATACATAACATGTACAGCAGTCATCTCCAACCTTTTTAACCACAAGATCACTTGTTCAATTGAAGTGCAAGGTAATATCTACCTCACACCCAAGCACTCTTGCCCCACTTACTTCCCCCTTCCCCCGCTTCTCTGAGGCCCCACCCCTGCTCCACCCCTTCTCCGAGGTCTCACCCGGCTCACTCCACCCCTAATTTCATTCACTTTCATCAGGCTGGGGTAGGGGGTTGGGGTGCAGACTCTGGTCTTGGGCCAGGGGGTGAGGACGGAGTGTGGGAGAGGATGCCCTGAAGCTGGAAAGGTGGGCTGGGTTCTGGAGTGGCCTAGCATATAGGGCATTTGCCTGGCAAGCGCAGAGTTGGGGGCTCAAGTCCCAGCCCACCCTGGGAGTGGTCAGAGAGCTAACACAGACTGTCCCAGGGCTACAGCTGGCTCCTGTATTAGGAAAGCAGGCTAAGAGACCCTCTGAACTTAGCAAGGTGGGGTGGGCTCTGGAGGGGGATAGGGCATTTGTGGGGGGAGTGCAGGGTTGGGAGTGCTCACCCTGGGAGCAGCCAGACAGCTAACACAGGTTGCCTAGGGATGGAGCTTGCTGCAGGATTAGGAAAGCAGGATAAGGGACCTGCTGAGGGTAGGGTGGTGAAGTGGGATCTCCAGTGAACTCAGGGATTGGGCATCCTCCTCTGGAGCACAGGTTGGTGGGCTTGGTCTCACCCCCCTCAACCCACCCATGGAGTGGGCTGGACAACTAACACAGGTTGCCCTAGGGATGGACCTGGCTCCCATATTAAGAAGGCAGGATAAGGGACCCACTGAAGGTAGGGAGGCAGAGTCATAGAAAACTGGAAGGGACCTGAAGACGTCATCAAGTCCAGTCCTCTGCCCTTGTGGCAGGACCAAGTACCATCTAGACCATCCCTGATAGATGTCTGTCTAACCTGCTCTTAAATATCTCCAGAGATGGAAATCCACAACTTCCCCAGGGAACTTAGTCTAGTGTTTAACCACCCTGACAGGTAGGAAGTTTTTCCTAATGTCCAACCTAAACCTCCCTTGCTGCTGTTTAAGCCCATTGCTTTTTCTTCTATGCTCAGAAGCTAAGGAGAACAATTTTTCTCCCTCCTTCTTGTGACACCCTTTTAGATACCTGAAAACTGCTATCATGTCCCCTCTCAATCTTCTCCTTTCCAAATTAAACAAGCCCAGTTCTTTCAGTCTTCCTTCATAGCTCATGTTCTCTAGACCTTTAATCATTCTTGTTGCTCTTCTTTGGACCTTCTCCTATTTTTCAACATCTTTCTTGAAATGTGGTGCCCAGAACTGGACACAATACTCCAGCTGAGGCCTAATCAGTTCAGAGTAAGGCAGAAGAATGACTTCTTGTGTCTTGCTCACAACACTCCTGTTAATGCATCCTGCATTAGGAAGGCAGGATAAGGAATCTGCTGAAGGGAGGGCAGTGGGGTGGGTTCTGGAGTGGACTAGGGGATAGGGCATGTTCCTGGGCTGGGTTCAATTCTCTCCACCCACCCAGGAAGCAGATACGGGTTGCCCCAGGGATGGAGCTGGCTCCTGCCTTAGGAAAGCAGGATAAGGGACCTGCTGAAGGTAGGGATTGTTTCTGGAGTGGACTTGGGGATTGGGCATATGCTTGGGAAGTTCAGGGTGATGGATTCCAGTCCTGCCCACCCTGGGAGTGGCCAGCCACCCAACACGGGCTGTGCCAGGGATGGAGCTGGCTCCCCCATTAGGAAGGCAGGATAAGGGACTGGCTGAAGGGAGGGAGTGGAGTGGGTTCTGGAGTTGCTTAAGGGATAGGGCATTAGCCTGGGGAGCGAAGGGGAGGGGATTGAGTCTCACTCTCCCTCTGCCCACCCTCGAAATGGCCAGACAGCTGCCCCACAGATGAAGCAGCAGAGCTAAGGCAGGCTTACCCCTACCCTGGCCCTGCACCACTCCTGAAAGCAGCTGGCATGTACAGCAAGGGCTCCATGGCACCATGTGCTGCCCCTCATCCACAGGCCTCAACCTCACAGCTTCTATGGGCCACGGTTCTCTGTTATTGATCAATGGGAGCGGCAGGAGTGGTGTCTGCAGGCAAGGACAGCATTTGGAGACCCCCTGCTCTGACCTTCTCAGGGGCTGCAGGGACATGCCAGCCACCTCCAGGAGCACAATTACCACAGGGATAATTACTCCAGACACGACAGGTCCAGCATTTTAGAACTCACTCCTCAAAGTATTAAATTTAAGTGTAAGAGAGAAATGAAAGTTATGAAATACACAGACCAGTCAAAAACTCAAAATATCCCACTCTGCCAGCAGTAAAAGCAGTAACAACCCCCCATGTACATGCTGGGTCAGGAGATCTGAGGGAAGGACAGTGTGTGTGTGTGTGTGAGAATGACAGACACACACACACATAGTGTGTGAGAATGACAGAGATTTGCATTGCCAAGCTCCCTCCATCCCCTTCTCTCTGTGTGGAGACAGAGTACAGGAGTGGGGGGGGAGGAAGGATACTCTGACATCAGCGCCCCCTCTTCTCCCTCCCACACCCTGCACAGCAAGCAGGAGGCTCCCAGGGGACAGCTCCAAGGCAGAGAGCAGGAGCAGCATGACAGCGGGTGGAGGGGCAACTGAAGTGCCAGCACTTGAGAGCTTCCCAGCCAAACCAGTCAGGATCCTCTGTCAGAGGCGCCAAGATTTACTGGTAGATCCCGATCTACTGGTTGGTGACCACTGATGTACAGAAAAGGAAAGACTGCAGTGGTCAGTGAAAGCAATACAATGTAGCAATAGAGAAATCAGAGGGATGGTCTGCTAATGTCTTGCTGGTTCGATGATTTTTTGGGAGAGTGGTTCATTGCTAGTTCATGTACCCCAGCAAATGCAACAAGAGCAGACATGGTTAGAACAGTTGCAGTGTGTCCTGCACATCTCTGTCACCCTAGAAAACGATTAGCTCCACTTTGTAACACAGCCATTGTTGCTAACCTTTGCCTTGGATTTCCAATCTCTTCTCAAAGTAAGTCTCTCTCTTCCTTTCTAGGGGTTGGTTGGTTTTTTTTTGTGACTTTGTATGCAGCCTGTTTCCTGTAGACTGGTTCCAATTAAGTGGTGTTCACTTGCTATCTCTGGATAAATGTTCTCTGAGGTTATAAAATGGATAGATGCCCTGGCTAACATTACTTCGATTCAATTGCTTCAAAAAGAAGAGCACTACAGGGATATAAAGGTTAATTCACCAATCTCAATTTAAGTTAAACAAGGATTTAATGAAGTTCAGCAAACACGAGTTTTAATTCTCCTGAAAGAACAATTCTGCTGTATTCTTTACCAAAGTAGATTCACTGGAATCGTTTCTAGCAAACTACTATAGTATTAGGACAAGATTTTCAAAGGAGGTCAGTGCCCAGCAGTTCTCACTGAGCACAATGAAAGATGTTCAGTGCTTCATCACTTGAGAAGAGCCCAAGACAGTTCAACCTAAATGGGAGTGACTCAGCTGAAGAATTTTGAAAATTTGGCTATACCTGATTAAACAAGAAGAAAGTGCCACTATAAATAGGGTACTGATATTTTTGTGTTTCTTCCTTACAGTAGGAAAGTTGATATCTTGCTCTTTAGGAATCATCAGGTGAAACTCATGTCTGTGGACCACTCTACAATCTATTTTTAAGCTCAAAAGCAGCTTTCTCTTATACATTTAGCAATTATTGTACCCTGAACTATGAACATAACACTTTCCCAGCTTCCACAGATGTGTAATAGTCCACTAAATATTTGAGAGAGTTTGTGTATGTGTGCGTCTGTCTGTTTTTGTTCCACTCATCTGATGAAGCGGGTTGTGCCCATGAAAGCTCATGATACTATATATATATTTTTGTTAGTCTCCAAGGTGCTACAGGACTACTGCAGCACTGGGGAGCTCACACTGGTGAGGGGTGGTTTGGGGGGGAGGTTTGTTTGTTTCTCCCTTGTGTGCAGCTCTCAATTGATTTTTCTGTGGGCCAGTGGTCCCGACCCCAAAAAAGGTTCCCCACCCCCGGCTTAAAGCAAGATAAGGTTTGGTTGTGCGGGAGGGGGGCTCAAGCTCCCTCCCCCCCAGTTCATACAAGGACACATACAACCATACAGAAAAGAGACAGAATCACCAGGCGGGTGAACGGGGCTAGCTAAAGGTGCCTCACTCCCCCCCTCCCCGCCCCGTCCAGGACTGCTGCAGCCCCAAGCTTCCCATCCCCCAGCTATCCTGTAGAGAGGGCAGAGGGCTGCAAGTTTCTTCCCTCCCTTGATTTTTACAGGAACGTTGCTGGCTGTTCCCTTTCATCATGGAGCAAGGGGAAACTGCACCATTTGCTCCATTCCTCCATCTGTCTGGGGAGTGCAGGGGGCAGATGAACTTAGTCCTGCCCCAGCCAGGGGACAAGCACCTTCCCCTGGCTATGCTGACTGAAGCTGCAGCTGTCATGGACAGATGCTTCTCACCTGGCTCCAAGCTACTACAGTGAGAGAGGGCTCAGGTTGTCCTCTCTCCCCAGGGCAGTCTGTATAGTGAACCCCTCATCCCCAATAACAAAACAAAAAACAAAACAAAAACCCCTCTGAAATTTTTAAAAATAATTTGAATTAAGGATCCAAGCAACACTGAGTAAATCTAGTGAAGTCATAAAGACTCAGCTGTTTCATTAAAACATATTATTTCCCAATTGCAAAACAAGTAGTTCTCAGAATCTTGCCATATCTTGACTTGTCATGCTGATTATTTTGGTCTTCAGGTCTAATCCTTCACGTCTTGGTCTGCTTATTATAGATAGGTCTTGTGTGTCTTTGTCACTCTTAGGCTGTGTCTACACTTGCAGGGCTTAACTCGAAATAAGCTACACAAATTGAGCTACATCAATTGCGTAGCTAATTTCAAAATAGGGAGCATCTACACAGCACTTATTTCGATATAGATATAGTCTTCTTCCGACTTCCCTTACTTCTCGTACAATAAGGGTTACAGGAGTAAGAAGTCCTCTAGTTTGACGGTATTTTGACACTATTTTGAAATAATTGCCTGCTGTGTAGATGCACACTAAGTTATTTCGGAATAGCACTAGTTATTTGGAAATAGTGTTGCAGTGTAGACATACCCTATGATAGCACTGGTGATTTATACTGGTGTTAATATCTTCCCTGACGCTTTTCGGCCTTTTCTTAAGAATACCTTTTTTTAACCTTGGGCCTAATTCTTCTTTCACACTAATTTTACATGGTGGACAAAAGCCATTTATATCTGATTTGTAGAAAGTAAAATTTGTTTTGCAAAAAATACTACATCTCGCCCTGAGCCAGTGGCAGGCCAGATTGACATAGTTAGGTTAAATGCTCCGTCCCCCATTCCCAACCCGCTGAGCTATGCGGTGTCATCCCCACAGTCCCATCTCCAAGTCACCGAATCAACCATTTTCCATATGTACGTGTCTGTTTTGCAGACACAAGCAAGCATTGCTGGGGCCCCATATTTTTAGGAGCCTGCCAGGATGAGTTAATAGGCCGGAAGGCAGCTTCTTCAGTTTCCTGACCAACAGACTCCAACTGCTTTCCTCACCTCCCCCGAGGCACCTGCTTTTCTCCTTCTCTCCAGCTTCTTCTATTTACAAACAAAACCACTTTGCGTTACCTGGTCTCAGCCCCAAGGCATCCAGCCATTGGTAGGCACTGCAGTTAAGTCTAAGCTGTGGGAAGCATACAGTTTTGTATCTCTAAAACCACTTGCACACCTCCAGGACTGCTGAAAGTTTGACCCACTGGGGTCCTCAGTTTTGAGTCTTAACGTGATGTTTGACCATTACAGGAATTGCCAGTATGGGAGTTACAGCCCTCATCTATTCACTTAAGCATGGTCTATACTAGGCAACTTCATACCTTCAAAATGCAGTATGCAACTTCAAAGTGCATAGCGGGAGTCAGCTTACCTTAAGCCAAGCCGGGACGGCATCCACACAGTGGAAGGCTGACGGGAGCAAACACTCCCATTGGCTTCCCTTACTCGTTGCAGAAGGAGGAGTACCGGACACCAGCGGGGGGTTGCCTTAAGCATTCCATGTACAGGTCTGTACTAAACCCACTAAATCAAACACTAGAAGATCAACCTCCGGAGCATCAATCTTCTTGTAACTATAGGCATGCCTTTATGGAACAATAGGGTGGATCACCCTGCCCCTCCAGTATTGCTGAATGGCAGGATAGGAAGTCTCAGCCAGCTGCTGGCTAACCCACAGTGAGGTTTACGAAGGCTCCTGCTATGAAAAAGGAGACCTCAGACAAGTTTAGAACCCATGGGTCTAATATCACGTGTCACAATACCTCAGCACAAGAGGAACAGCCAAATTCCACCCCTAGACATGCCTGAGTGACTCTAGCCGAAGACATTGGTGCAGACTCCCAGAAATGGAGTTGGGCCATTAGAATGCTTTGTTAGTACCTGCTTTGAATGTGAATTCCCATCTTCTGTGCTGCACAGCCACGTACTGCCTGCATGTCATTTTCTGCACTTCGCTTTGTAAGACAAAATGATTAGAAGTGTTCTTTTCATCCTTAATTGTTTGTCTCCTTTGCATAGATCTGAATATTCATCCTGTTGAATAAGAAAAGGGTTCATCAGTTTCACAGTATGCTATTAACACAATAATGTTTCTAAACCTTTTGATATTTCTACATGTAACATGTCCTTGCTATAGATATTCAGTGGAGTGGTGGCTTTCCGTCTGTAACTGTCAGCTGTGATAGAACGGAGGTTCTGGTTGCCGGATAAATTTATCAATGTGCAGTAGAGTGTGTGCATGCTGATTATTGCCAAACTAGAGCATAAGAAAAGCATCATGTAAACTTTCCAAGGAGAAGAGAATCATATCTTCTCTTTAGTGCTCTGTTAATATGTCTAAAACGTTTAGTTCAGAATGATACCTTGCTATAGTTTCTTTAATTTCCCCTCCCACTGAAGGCGAACAGTATCAAAATTTAATGAATAAATGTTTCCTTTGAATTTATGTATGGACCTGAAGCTTCCCTTGACATTATGGCTAACCTCCACTATCATCTAATTTAACAGGTGCAATAAAAAGCTGGGCTAATGTCTGCTTAAATGTAACTTTGGTGTGTATTCTATAACTGAACGTAAATCATGACTATCGTATCATTGTTTCAATCTTTTTTCATATGATGATTTATTTGCAATAAATTCCCCAAAAGCTGAAATGCAGGAAACATTTCATTTCCTCATTACTGTGCTCACTTGTGTGGAGGAAACTTGGATTTGGTGAATTGCAGAGCATGCTGCAAGAATCGTGGCTTTTTAAATTTGGGGGTACTATAGGCTGGTGAGAGCAACTGATTTAGGTTTAACTCTCTAGTTGTGAGAGAATCTGGTTTACAGGCTTAGGCCAACATCCTGCAAAGACTTGCATGTGCTTTAAACACCTGAGTAGTTGCATTTACTTCAGTAAATAAGTACAGTGGACCAGATCCTTGCTGTAGGTTGGACTTCCTTACAATTGGTGCAGCATTCCAAATGCTGTCTACACTTAGTAAGATGGAGCTTCATCTGCCTAAGAATTGGCCAGTCTTAATTAAACATGTCATTTATAACAGCAGCTTTGTAAATACTATTAACTGTTTTAAAAGGACTAAAGCTATTCTTGCTATGTAAACTTTCAAGTGAAGTAGGTGCAGTTTCCCTTTAAGCAAATAATTATCCTCCACACAAGCTTATTTTAGTCTGAAGAAAATGAGGAGTATGTGGAGGAGAGGAATGAGATGACTTTAAGTGAGTTTTTTTCCCCTATCCATAATAAGTGTATAGTTTCCCTGTATTCAATTTAATTAAGTCTTTGGTTTGACCTTTGCATTGAGCAATAAAAGTTAACTGGGAAAGATGGGGGTAGAATGAAAACACAAACAAAGCACACCCCATGTCAGCCAAGGTGAGAGTTGTTCTTTTTACTAAAATGAATGAAATCACAAAGACAAATGCAACAGCCAACGCATTTTCAATTATTGCTAATATTTTTCTTCCTTGAGTCTGTTTATATATTTCTTAATTACAGCTTTTAGCTGTGGCATGACATTTAGCAGATGCCTTCAGTGCTTGGTGCTGTGATCGCATCCAGCCCTAGACTGGCAGGAATACCTAACCTTTGAAGTTCGGAGCATGCATTTGTCTTTAGCCATAAAGGCAAATCTGGCATTCCTTGCATCCCCCAATCGCCAATTAACTTTAATGGGAGTCTTGAGCGCGCAAAGCATGCAGGCTGTGAGTCACTCTTAGGCTTTTGTAGGTTACTAGTGAGGTATGTACAGAATTTCTAGGCATAACTAATTAATGGTAGCACATAGCGAGGCTGTCACAGAGCTTTTTAATGACTTCTTTCATTAGAAGAAAAGTTACAAGAAAAGATAAGCAGATATACCAGGAACATCATGTTTTACGGATACTTCCATATTATGTACCAGAATATAATGTCAGCTGCACTTTGTACACTTGGGATACCAGGCAAGCTAATTAAGCCAATACGTGAAATCAAGATAAAAGTGTGCCTGCTAACTATAGTAAAAACAGATGTTTCAAAGACATGTAAAACATGTGTGGCACATTTTGAACTCATGCTTTCATCTTCTCTGCATTTGAATGGATCCTACATTAATACACACAATGTTAGGAAACCTTTTGTTGTGGATGACTACCTGATTCCGGAACTACCGCTGATCCAGCCAGGTTGGGTGGTTTTGACTATTTCTGCCCGAGGACCAGAATGAAGATTGGCCTGTCTGAATAGATTTACCATTGTGGAGACTGAGGCAGTTATCTCTGTGGGGCTACCTTTTTGGCCTTGCAAGTATTAGAATTTAACTGCGCCTCATGAAAATCATGCCTGGCTTTCTGTAGCAACTGTATATAAAAAACAAAACAAATATAGGGACAAGCTTCCTTACTACTGTATGTCTAAGTCAATGTTGGTTGCACATAAGCTTACATAGGATACTGCTTGCTGAGAGTGGTGCAACGTGGCTGCCACTGCAAATTAAGTGTGACTTATGTGCGCTGGACATCTCAAACTGTCCTGGAGTCATCCCACGCTCTCTTCTTTCTCTCATATACATTTTATTTTTATTACAGTAGTGCCTAGAAGCTCCTACCAACTTTGGTACCTCAGATGCTAGGCACAGTCCCTGTCCTGAAGAGCTTACATTCAAAATGCATAAAGGGTGGGAAAAAGGAAGAAATACTACCTCCATTGTATTCAGGTTAAGTGATTTGCCCATGGGCACATAGGAAGTCTGTTGCAGAATAAGGATTTCAACCCAGGTATTCTGGGACCCGGTCCAGTTCTAGACTTACAAGGCCATCCTTTCTCCCACCTAATTTTTCTAGAACTTGCCCCTCACCTGAGGTCCTCAATGGAATAGATTAGTAAATTCCCAGGTCAAAAGGTCACTGTGATCATCTTATCTGGTCTCTTCTATGACATATAACATAGAACTTCCCCCAAAATATTCCTAGAGCAGATCTTTTTGAAAAAACTTCCAATCTTAATTTTAAAATTGTCAGTGATAGAGAATCTGCCATGACCTTTGTTAAATTGCTCCAATGGTTAATAATTCTCTGTTAAAAATGTACACCTTATTTCCCATCTGAATGTTCCTAGCTTCAGCTTCCAGCTATTAGATCATGTTATACCTCTCTCTGCTAGGTTAAAGAGCCCCTTATCAAATATATTTTCCTCATGTGGATACTCTACTCTACTCTGCTCTACTATATACTGTGATCAAGTCACTCGTTAAGTTTTTTTTGTTAAGCTAAATAGATTGAGCTCCTTGGCTGTGTCTAGACTGGCGCGATCTTGCGCCAGAGCTATGCAAATGAGGCTCAGTGTGGAATATCGCTGAGCCTCATTTGCATAACTAATGAGCCGCCATTTTTGCGGAAGAGGCTCTTGAGCAAGACGGAGCTGTCTACACTGCCCCTTCTTGCGCAAGAAAAACCCTCTTGCGCAAAGCCATTATGCTGATTATTTTCAGGCATAACGGCTTTGCGCAAGAGGGTTTTTCTTGCGCAAGAAGGGGCAGTGTAGACAGCTCCATCTTGCGCAAGAGCCTCTTCTGCAAAATGGCGGCTCATTAGTTATGCAAATGAGGCTCGGCGATATTTCACGCTGAGCCTCATTTGCATAGCTCTGGCACAAGATCGCGCCAGTCTAGACACAGCCCTTGAGTCTATCAGTGTAAGGCATGTTTTCTAATTCTTTAATGATTCTCCTATCCTAGCTCTTCTCCAAACCCTCTCCAATTTACCAGCATCCTCTTGAAATGTGGACATCAGAATTGGTCCAGTATTTCTGCAGTAATTGCACCAGTACCAGCTATAGAGAACAGCTAATCCTCACAATCTATCTCCCAAAGTATCTTCTTCTCCCTGACCTAAACCCATGAAATAACTATTTAAATGAGTAAACTGAGGCAACTTGGTAGTAACCACTACAGTTCTGGGTACTCACACATCAAGCTCTCCAGAATGGAAAGGAAGGTATCTTCAGAAACTTGTTCTGAAGTTTTCATTTATTCATTTACTATGTACTGTATTAACTCAAGATGGCTTTGTTAGGATTTTTATAGCTCCTCGTTCACTACTGCCTTAAGCCCCAATCCTACATGGAGCTTTGGGTGTGAAAGGCTTACGAGGTACACATTTCTCAAATTCCTATGAATAATTTCATAGACTAAGAGCATTATATGAATATTCGGGACTAGTTATCTAATTAAGGGATTGTTTTGTTGCCAAAAGATTATGTGCTAAACTTACTTCTGACTGCTTCAATAAATGTCACATTATCTACCTTGAAGTTTTTTCTGCAGAAACTGTTACACTCAAAAACCCTCAACTTTTTTGTAATTACATTATGAATTCTCCAGTTTTGGGGTTTCTTTTGTTTTGGTTTGGTTTTTTGACAGTCTGAGAGTTCTCAAATTCCTTACTTCAAGGGATAATCCTTCATTTCTCCCATTTGTCTGCCACAGCTACATTTGAAAATAATTAGTGTTGGTCACAATGTTAGGATAATGCGTCCTTTGGAGATTGTTGAAGTTGTTGAATAATTAGGTGTTTTATGGCTATTACATTGTTTGGAGATTTCAGGGCTCCTTCCTTGGGACATATAATTTCAGTTTGTGCTATGGAAGGTGATAAAAGATAATAATAATAATCCTGCAGCACCTACTGTAATTTAAGAGCTATTCCAGAAGGTTACACCTTACTTTAATTTTCTCACAAAGCTATCAACCAACACAGAGCCTAAGATCGAAGTTAGACTCACTAAGGGTACGTCTACACTGCACGGCTATCTTGGAATACCAGAGGGATCTCAAAATAGCTACCCTGCATCTTAGCAAGCTGCCCAGTATTTCAAAATATTTTTCGAAATAACAGGCGTGCTATTTTGGCATCCCTGTAACCCTCATTCCACGAGGGTCAATGAATATCTCGAAATAGTGTGTTATTTTGAAATTTGGCACTGTGTAGACACAACAAATACACTATTTTGAAATAGAATCAAAATAAGATACACAATCTGCGTAGCACACATCAGATATCTTATTTCAAGTTTAGGATGCTGTGTAGATGCACCCCAAGTGACCGAGAACCAACAGCAAGCGTAACTGCAGGTTCTGACCCCTCCCCTGAGACAGATGTTATGACTCTCTTTCCAACCATGATAATTCAGTCATGATCACGGGGCAGCACAGATATGCACACTGCCCCCTTTTGTCTTTGTGAAATACCGTGCTTCCAGGAAAGCCTGAGGGAACCTGACAGTTCTGACTTTGTGCAGTTCCTGGGAGGAGCGGGGGGCAAATCCAGGCAGAAGTTCTCCCCAGAAGCTCACACTCCTTAAAGTGTTTGGGAACTGGCTCAGGCTGCCTATTTTGTTTCATCCTAGCCTGGTGTTGAGTGGCTGTAGCCATTGTTGCTGATGCTCTCTCAGCAACAAACCAAGCCCATATAATTATGAGTAGACAGGCAAATAGCTTGGGTTTTGCTTTTATTCAAAGCAAAGTGACTCTCTTCAGGGCAAACCCCACAGGGGTTGTACATTCACCTAGCGCAATGAACTATGGCCTCATATGTGCACATATTCCACAGCTATCAGCCGATCACAGCCACGCTGCCTGAGGAATAGTACTCGTGGCCATGACTCACTTCCCGTCCACAGACATCACTGGGTTTACCTCTTGCACTTAAGTAGAAAATGTTGCCTGTCGATAACATTCTGTTCACAGTGCAGCCACCAGATAGTGAAACTCAGAAGAAAAAATACCCGGGGCAGGTCTAACGAAAATATCCAGGACATGAAAATATCCAGGGCAGCTCTAATGTTCAAATGAAGCTTATCCAAGTTCCCTATACTTAGAGAACATCGCCCTTCTTCCCTCTTATCTTTGTTGCCCCTCTGCGTTGACAACCGGACTGCTGGCAGTGGAAGGGGACTTGGCAGTCTCTCCATTTGCCTCAGTGGAAGCACTGTTGGTCAGGGGATGAGGGAGTCTCACTACATACATCAGTGTCTGGGGAAAGGCACCACAGCACACTACATTTTTTGTAACCTCAAAGAAAGGTCTGAGCTCAGTTCAATCTAAGAGAAGGTCAGAAATTAATAGGTGTTCTCATTTTCATTCAATTCATTTGCCCATCCCTCAGGGTCAGTAAAAAAACCCAACACACACTTAAGCAAGACTTCCTGGTTGTGTTCAGTAGAGGTCAGTAGTATCTGTACACACTAGTGAAGACTTGTATGGTCTTCGGTTGGCCCTATCAGGGGTAAGATCAGGGCAACACACTGCTTAACAATTACATGAGAGTGACACAATACAAGGCCCGACATGTTGAACTTTCCCTAGCATGCTGGCTAGCCTCTCCAAAGGAATCTATTGATCAGAGGGAGTATTTATGAGACTCTCTGTTCCATCTGAGAGGCACTTACATTCGTATATCGCAATCTGTGGTTAGATCTTTGAGGTGAAGATAATGCTAAATGCTCTGAGCCTCAAGGTCAAGCAATTTTCATTGAGGGTGAGAGAGTGAGAGAGAGAGAGAGGGAGAGAGTGTTGTCAAGAGGCAACTTTAACAGCAGCTATCAAGGATGAAGGATCAGTGCAAAATGGGGGGATCTTAGCAGGTTCTGAGCCATCTTCATTGATCGGGGACAGATCTAGCCCTCAGCAGGACTCAGAGCAGCCTTCTCTAATTCACATTCAGTTGACCCTGTATAAAGGGTATGGCTGGAACATCCCTACTTCCCAGTGACCCCCTGCCCTGCTGTTCCAGCAGCTGTGGGTCACTGGTATGTATGGATGTTCCAGCCATATCCATTACATAGGGTAAGTTGAGAGGTATTAAATTCAGAGGGGTAACCATGTTAGTCTGTAACTTTAAAAACAATGAGAAGTCCTGTGGCTAACCAAAATATAAAGAATCATGAGCTTTCGTGAGCAAAACCCATTTCATCGCACTTCAGTTCATCTGGTGAAGTGGGTTTTTCCCACAAAAGCTCATGATTCTATATATTTTGGCTAGTCTCTAAGGTGCCATAGGCCTACTTATTGGTTTTAGACTGGCTTTCTGGCATGTCTCTTGAGAGTCCTGAATCTGGCCCATTGCAGCTGTTTATTACTATTTTATCATAATAAAACCTCAACGTATTTACTCAGTTTTGAATTTCCATACTTTAAACACGCCAGTGAATTTGAATGTGTCACCTTTACTTACTACAGGAAGCAGCTAACACTTAGGTTTTGAGGTTTAGGAATGAGGTTTAGGCTCTGTTGTTAGAATGATCAGTTTCAAAAAAAAAAAAAAAAAAAGAAAAAAAGAAAAGGAAGCCGTAGACTGGCTTCAAGATCTACTTGGAGTAAATTCAGAGAAACAACTACCAAGGCCATCTGCAATAGTGTCAGCTGGTGACTTCCCATAATGTTACATCCCCTGCTTACATAAGCAAAAAGAAGTACTACCAAGTTCACTGTTGATCAGTACCAACAAAGACTTGAATTTATTCTCTGCCGAATATTTCATAACCTGCTGTTTTAATATTCATAGTGAATCAACATTTCAGTCTCTCACACAGTTTTACAACACAACCAGCATAATAAATATAGGCTACGTCTAGACTGGCATGATTTTCCGCAAATGCTTTTAACAGAAAAGTTTTTCCGTTAAAAGCATTTGCGGAAAAGAGCGTCTAGATTGGCATGGACACTTTTGCGCAAAAGCACTTTTTGCGGAAAAGCGTCTGTGCCAATCTAGACGCGGTTTTGCGCAAGAAAGCCCCGATCGCCATTTTCGCCATCGGGGCTTTTTTGCACAAAACAGTTTTTAGCTGTCTACACTGGCCCTCTTGCGCAAATACATTTGCACAAGAGGGTTTTTTCCAGAATGGGAGCAGCATAGTATTTGCGCAAGAACACTGACAATCTTACATTAGATCGTCAGTGTTCTTGCACAAATTCAAGCGGCCAGTGTAGACAGCTGGCAAGTTTTTCTGGAAAAGCGGCTGCTTTTGCGGAAAAACTTGCCAGTCTAGACGCAGCCATAGTGATTGTCCCTCTTCTTAGGGTTTCCCTGAGGCTCTGGCAACAAATTACTAGGTTTTATCAGCAGCACTGTAAGCAAATTGGCATTTGATCTGGAAACAGAACTTTGCAATAAATCAATCACTTGACTGCAACTTGAGCAAAGGTCTCTGGTTACATCTGAGCATTCCTTCACTATTCATTTCTATTGTGATTAGTGTAATTAGGGTTTGACAGTGCCAGGTTATCACTGATCATCCAGATTCTGTATGCACATCACTCTGTTTCCTGGAAAAGAGGCAAGGCTTCAACAGTCCTGTTTTAATCTCTGAACTCGCCAACTTGTTTTAGCTGCAAGGTTTTCTTTGGTTGTAGGTCACCTGATGACTTAGCTTGAACTGCTGATTTATGAAAGACCAAATCAAATGTAAACAATAACTCAGTAGTTGTTGCGCACTGTCACCTGTTAGTGTATTTCTGTTCTCCAGCATGAAACAGTAGACGTCTACTCCAGGATGCTTAGCTTTTTACAAACAGGTGTTTTGCAATCTGTTCTCTTTTTCCATAGGCAACTGGGTGGCACATAGTCCAGGGCTCGCATTATGCAAAGGAAAAGATACTTATGTGCTAATTGCTGAGTTTTGGTGCACAAATCCTGAACTTTTCTTTTGTACCTACCCAAGGAAATCATAGTTCTTGTCTTCACTGCAGAGATAATTTGAGTCCTAGCCACACACAAAACCCCTTAATTTGAGCGTGAGGGTTTGAGTTAAAGGTTGTTTGAGAACAACTGGTTGGCTGCTAACGTGAGGGGCAGGCTTTGAGTGCTGTTAGTCCTCCAATGCCTTCTCATAATTCCCCTCGTGTCAAGCAAGAACAGACATGTTCTCCCACAGTTCACTGAGAATTAAATCCTAGAGCAGCTCAACTTATTTCAGTGCAAAGGATCATGGGATAGCCTCCCAGAAGCATTAGTGACTGTCATGAGTGCATGCAGTGTCAGTGTGAACACAGTATCTCAAACGTCACTGCTCTCACTCAGGCAAGACTAACTTGAGAGGAATAACTTAGAATCATGGAATCATAGAATCCTAGGGTTGGAAGAGACCTCAGGAGGTCATCGAGTCCAACCCCCTGCCCAAAGCAGGACCAATTTACTTCAGTAAATTCAGCAATGAAGACATAGCCATAGACTATCTTTCTTAAAGGCACATTGAGGAACAT
Source organism: Pelochelys cantorii (assembly GCA_032595735.1). Classification (NCBI taxonomy): domain Eukaryota; kingdom Metazoa; phylum Chordata; order Testudines; family Trionychidae; genus Pelochelys; species Pelochelys cantorii. The sequence goes on from CM064335.1 coordinate 47,416,070, forward strand.
TCAATAATTATTTTATTTCAAACTTTTGAATGAAGTCTTCATGTGGATTGTATCTCGGCTATATTTTAAAGTAGGCATTTAACATCCTTGGTACTTTGACAGTTGTCAACCTTGAGCCTTGAGAGAACTCCCTGATTAAAATGTGGTGTGACTAGATACAACATTGGAGGAGAAGAGGGATGAAGTAACAACAAATATCTCTGGAAAGTCCTATAGTTTATAAAGGAATTATGAGATTTTATTTGGAATATATATTTAATTTATGCCATCTACATATATTTGCATCTGAAGAATTCCAAATAAAATCTCATAATTCCTTTATAAACTGTAGAACTTTCCAGAGATATTTGTTGTCACTTCATCCCTCTTCAATAGCAATATATATTGCTTCACTTCAATAAAATTAATTCAGTGAAAAGGAAAATAATTTGTAAACAGCTAACATAGACTGAACTTTTATATAGTATTCTGATACGTTTGTCATTATATTATCAATAAATGTTTGAAAAAGTATAAATAAATACACTTGCATACCTTAAACATTTATGATATGCAAGTCAGCTGAGCTGGCTGAATTCTGGGAAATTGTTCATAAGTATTTTCAGAAGATCAGAATTGGGATTTGATCTGACCATGCTCATAGATTTTCTTCCCCTAACTCTTGCGGAATCATTTATTCTTTGTACCGATGTTTGGGGAGGAGATCGTCTTTATATAAATGCAGAAACCCCCCACGCTTGTCCATCCCTCCAAAAAGTGTGTATAAATAAACATGTATTCTCTAGAATCCTATATTCACATTCACCTTACTATGCTAGTGCTGCTGTTAATGTAGCCTCTTTATTAATACTCCCCTCATGGTGTTAATGAGCCTCTTTGAAGATCACCTCATGAGAGCTGGAACTATTGAAACCCTCCCATTCATTTGCAATGGCCACTTTTTAAAACTTTAAAATTTTGCCTTTTCAATTTTAGTTCAATATTATTTGTATTGTGGTTGGACTAGAACCTCATTGTGTTATAATATAAAGAACATAAACACAGAACATAAAGATGGTCCTGCTCTAAATAGCTTTCAAAGTAACTTTTCTAATACTGCACTTTACAGCTATTCTCTGTATAACTATAGTGACATTACTAGAAATATATAATTAGTTAATTGGACTATAATAAACAAAACATAATATAAGACCCAGTGTTGCCATTTATCATAATTTTAACACAAGTCTCATGTTATCTGGAGTTTTCTTAAAGCCTGAGCTTCCTGGAACCATGTGATTACATGAGACTCTGAGCTTTCATTTTTTTAAAAGTCATGGTTGCAGAGAAAAGCTTGAAAGTGTGAACCCTAAAGTCTCAAAAAAGAAACCCAGAAAAATAAAGTAATAAGACCCAAAGTTTATTATTTTTAGAAGAAATTGTTATGACTTTGTGATACTTGACTCTTGCTGTTTTCAAGGTTTGGGGTTGGCAGGAATAGTACTGGATGGGAAGGAAACGGGGGATTAGCCAATGGTAACACTGATACTTTTAAGCATAACGACTATTCTTTCCCATATGAATGTCAATGCCAAACTGAACATAACCAGATTCAGTTCTGAGATGATGAGAAAGAGACTCACTCTATCCAAATCTCAGAAACAAAACTCATGAGTAAGCAAAGGGAACACCCATCAAAGTGCAATAAAATGTGAAATACTTAGAAGAGTTAACTTTGTAGAATAAAAAAAATGAATGTACGTTTGAAAAAGAATTTAAACCATGGTATGGCCTTTTAAAAACCATGCTTCTTAAAATATCAGTTTTGCACAGTTAAATCCCAAATTAGAAATGTCTGTGAATGGCATCAGAGAATACCCTTTGCTACTAAGGCAGAGAGAGCATATTAAAATGTTACTCCTTGCCCTGGCAATGTTAGAAGCAGAATTTTCTAATGTATTATTTAGCGCTTGTTATGTAATGCATTAAGCAGTCACTGCTGAGACAAAGGCTTTCAGAAACCAACAGCCTCTCTGATAACAAAAAATCTAAGGTAAGATTTAATGCTAAGTCAATATAAAAAAATTAATGAATTAATACAGTTCAGCCTGCCTGATTTATATAGGCCAATCAAGTTACAATGCTGGGCATGGCCAAGTGAAAGGAGAATAGATTTACCTGAGTGAAGTCTTAATTTAATCAGCTGGCTCAAGAGAGCTGAAGTCAGCAGGTTGGGATGATATAAACCACAGTGGAGAAACAGTGTCTGTACCACACTTGAAATGCAGAATGACAGTGATGGAAGGGGAAGCTAAGCCCTGTCAGAGCACACCTATTTCAGTGATTTATTCTTAATTTATTTTAATGACCCTTGAAGATTGTCTATTTTTCCAAGTGTTCTCAAAATACTGATATTTTCTAAATGTTCACCACGTGTTTCTTCTCCTTCTATTAACTTTACCACAGAATTATTATTTTAAAAAAACTGTAGCTATATGCTGTTGTGGGACTGTGAGAACCACTGAAGAGGCTAATCTGTTTCCACTGCATACTTGCCTATATCCCTTCTCTGAATTCAACTTTGTTTCAGTTCTAGAAGTTCATTAGTTCCTCCCCAGATTACTGTTGATATCATGAGACAGATGAAGGAATGCATTACATTTGTTTTACAATTTAGATTGGTGAAAGAGCAATGTGTATTTTTCCAATACAATAGTTCATTTTATTATGAAATGAGTTTATTGATGGTTGTTCAAAGCTACTGACTTGCAGACAATGAGCTCAGATTACATTTACGTTTCCTGAATCCTTTTCGAGAATGTATTTTTATAATTCAGAGTTGTGATCTGAAAATAGAGCTGTTGCTTAATTTGTATTACAAATCGATGTCTTTGCTCTCTGTGCAAATATACATTGCATCCTCTTCTTTAACAAAATACAGATGTGAACAAGGGCCACTAACTAATGAACTATTTGGTTTTTGCTAGACACTTGGATGTTTTAAAATGAATTGCACCCAGCGTGGGATGACATGGGAATTTTTCCAATAGTGCTACTAAAAGAACTGAGGGGCAGCAGGATTTCAGTACCATACACAAGTAGTTGTCGTTATTTACTTGGACTTGGCAAAACTACCATCATTGTTTTACATGTGCACATTATGTGTAGGAGCCCTTTAATGAAATAATTTTAACAAATTCCAGACAGGAAGAAAATAACTTCATATTGACTTCATTTGCATTTACTCTGACGCTATGTCTAGACTGCAGGCTTCTTTCAGAAGAAGCGTTTCTGGAAGAGATCTTCCGAAAAAACTTCTTCCAAAAGAAAGCATCTGCACAGCAAAAGCGCACTGAAAAAGTGATCTGCTTTTTCGAAAGATAGCGACCACACTGAATGGACGCTCTCTCGCATTTAAACTGTGATTACTGTGGACGGAGTGGCCACCAGGGCACCTGTGCTTTTTCCTCTTTCCTCTTCTTTTGAAAGAACTCTCTTTTCCCCGACCACAAATGCCTTTTCCCGAAAGAGCTCTTTTGGAAAAGGGCTTCTTCCTCATAGAAAGAGGTTTACAAGTGTCGGAAAAACCCCTCTCTTCTTTTGATTTTTTTTCAAAAGACCACGATTGCAATGTGGATGTAAGTGAAGTTTTTTCAGGAAAACAACTGTTTTTCCAAAAAAACTCTGCAGTGTAGACATACCCTGAGAGAGATTGGTTCAGATTGCGCCTCAGTTTCCACCAGTCTCCATTGCTGCATTGGATGTACTGGGCTTCATGCTCCACTTGGGCATGCTTCAAAACAGAACACATACACATGCACCCATGTTAATATGCACTCGGTACAAATTAAGACTGGCACATCATAAATTCTTCTTAATCTGTGAGCGCCCATCTCCCTGTGGGAGAGGCCAGGCAGCAAACATGCTCCAAAGCATGCTGGAGTAATCCTAATGGAAACAGACAGATCAGGGTGCAAGTGGCACAGTAGAGCTAATAAGAATGAAATTTCAAAAAACATGCCCTAAGGCAAGATCTGCAGGAAGAAACATATCCACGGACTCCCACCAGAGAACCTCAGAAACGAAAAGGAGTTAATGGGTTTGAGCCCTAAAAGGAAATTTGCACAGGGAAAAATAACATCTGTAAATTGTTAATATTTCATCCTTAATGTGATTAATGGCCAAGAAAAGTAATTAAATAAACTGAGGACTGACCGTACTAAACAAGATATTTGCTTCAATATGGGAACCTATGTAGATTTATCTGATTGGCTTGAGGGGGAAAGGCCTTTTCATGTTTACCTTCTGACCATTTTTCTCATTGAGCCAGAATGTGCAACTCTAATGGGGAGCAAAGCGGGGCGGGTAAGACATCCCTTTATTCCCTCGTTTGCTTCCCATTTTATGGGTAGATGTGGCAGAAAGAAAGCAGCTAATGTCCTTTTGCTACATCCTCCACCCACTTCCCTTGCATAGAAAGGCTTGGGGAATAGCCAGAGTCTTGGCTTCACCTAATACCACACTCATCAGTGTAGCCACACCAGCATGTCAAAGGACACACATTGAGTAAAGGGATGGTGCAGACTATCTTCCCAGGCCTCAGAGAGCAAGGGAAGGAGACAATGAGTCAGTCTGCTCCTGAGGTAGCTCACCTATGCACTGCGCCACACAATCCCACACCTGACCCCTAACATTATGATTTACAGTGTGATTGAATTTACATTGTGCTATCACTTGCTCAGTTCAGTACCACAGGAGAAAACCACCATTGGTCTACAGCAAGATACCATTGCAGTTGAGATTGGGAAGTTGGATGAGGATACTAGCAGGAAGCAAGGTTTAGAACCTTCCACAAGAAGGTATTACCTTCAAAGCTGGTTGGGAATTTTCCAACTTTGTTGTTGTTGTTGGAAAACACAAATTCATCCACACATCAATGTTTTGTGGAAAGTCTCTGTTTTGGTGAATGTCCACTGAACCATCATGTTAGAAATGTGCCTCGCTTTCTGCCAGCAAGCCCAGGCTCTCAGGGCTTTCAGACCCCTTGCCGCGCAAGAGAAGGCCAGCAGTCCTGGAAGGCACAGCTGAAGCAAAGGCTCTCAGCTCTGCAGTAGGGACCCCACCTCCAAGGTGACTTCCCACTGGAAAGTTCCCAGGCTGCTCCTGAGTTTTGACCAGCTCTAGTATACATACCTTTAGTCTTATTCCCCACATGCTCAGATGAGGGCATTAATTACAGTGCTTACTTTTGAAGGCATTCTAGTATTATACATTGTGATAAGCTTCCCCTTCAGATAGGCAATTGACATCTCTTTTCTTCTCTTTTCCTTTTTTTTTTTTCAGATGTACTCACAAAAAAGAAGGCGTATCCGGAAGATAGGAGTGAACCAAAACCAACTGTGAGAAAGATTGACACCACAGCTACTACAACCACAGTCAAGTCATCTTCTAAACACGATACAGCAGAAAATGTGGGCAATCTAGCCTCAAGTTCCTTGCTTTTCATTGTAACGGCACTGGTGATTTTGTGGCACTCTATGTTATAGTTACATTGTATTGCAACAATTGTCCAAGAATTTCTGTCCATTGTCATTTATGCCTACAGCCTTACCCAATGGAAAACAAAGGGAAATGGCTCTCTAATGTTATATGGTATGTTAGAACGAATGTTTTTAAAAAGGCTGAGATTAGTGAGTGTCAGCACTTACGCTGTGTCTGAAGAGGGTCTTTGATAGTATGTTATTCACTCAAAAAATAAAGGGACTGATAACTGGGGATCTTGGTAGTTTAAGTTATTGTGGGGTAGAAGTAACACTAAAATTGTAAAGTACTCTGTTGGCATTTCCCCCATTTTACTCACTGAGATAATCTCACTAGTTGTTTCGGTTTGTTAGATTCTTAAAATAAGTTCAAATGAATGATCATTCTTCAGGTGAAAGCTAATACATATGTCATTTCTCTAGTGAACAGCTAATAACCTATGTCTACAGTGGTGAACCATGTTCAGTGAAGTACTTCTACTCGTTTCATAAATTTCCTAAGTGGCCAAGAAGATAAGACCCTTTTGTTTTTGCTCTTGTGGTTTAGATTTTAGGACACAATATAAAAAGCATTTGGTATGTCTGTAATGTATCAGTATAGCTGCCTTAACCATTTAATTTTTTTTTTTTAGAAACACTTAACGTTTTACTGAGGCATATAGATAATGAGTTTCCCTGTCGCACAAAACTTCATTACCATATGCTCAAAGCTTATTGGATGAATGTTCGACAGAGGGAAACATAAGTAAACATTATAATGTTTTAATCAGCTGAATGCAGTTATATATGAAAAAAGATAATTTAGTCCAAACAGACATTACCTATTTCCTGTTGGAGGAGACCTTGTTTCCATGCAGGTGTCAGAAATATAAAGTGTGTGAAATCCTCTTACCCAAAAAATGCTTTCCATGATTTGTAGACCTATACAGTACAATCTATTTCATAAACCATGTATTATTTAATTAAGTTAATGTTTTGAACTTTGCTATCACCGTAGAAGTAAATTTAAAACCATCTGAAATCTAGAACATTCTCAGTTATTTCTCACTTTGATTTTCTACACTAGACAGTGTCAAAATCTTCATTTTATTGTGATGAAAGGTTTTTTTATTTCAATCAAGGAAACTTTGATGTGTTTTAATGCTATGGTAGAAAGGTACTATGATATAAGTAGATAAGTTGAGAACTAATATGTGTATTTGCTGACAACTGTATTTATAGTGCCACTGAAAATATATACGGTTGGTATGAGTATAGTAATTAATGATAAATACACGAACCATTGGAATTGTAACAATTGTTTAATTTCATAACCATATCTACCATTTAATGGCCATTTTCGTGCAGCAAACTATTGTGATAAATATGAGGTACTGTTTTATAAGATATAATATAAAGACATTTACTTTTTTTGAGATGAGAGGGAGTAAAACAGTTTTTTCAGCACTTAGATTTATACAATCACTGACATTGCTTCAAAAGAAAAACTGAATATCATATCAACCACGTGCTGGATATGACAGTCTAAAATAGGAAGCCTGGGTCTCATTGTACTTGTATGTGTTCACATTGTGTTAGCAGAAATTACTAATTAGCTCTATATTTGGCGGTTTGAAATTATTGCATTTGGTCTTTACAAATGTGTATGTGATAGCTGTATAAGCAAAAGCATACACATGTAGTTGCAGGGGGGAGGTTATATAGAAACTAAAAGTGGTCAAGACAAGCAGAGTAGCATTCTAGTTCTTATAATGCTGGAAAAATCAATCTGGCACCACCAAGATAAAAAGGACTAAGATGCTCCCAGAGCAGTACGGAGTGTTAAGAATTTTGACTTTTTAATGTGTTAATGAAGTAGTACCATTAAATAGTGAGTTCACATTGTATTAATGAGAATGAATCTTGCAAACATAGTATGAAAGTTTCTGTTATACAGTTTTTCAGAGTTCAGTGATAGAATAAGTGAACAGAATCAGCCTATGTGGGCATACAGTAAAACGGCCATTTATGCACATTTTTACCGCCCTTACCTCTTTTTAAGAAAAGTGTACATTCACATGGAGAGTTATGCAAATTGTTCCTTTTGTACCCTGCAGTGACATCATAATGCTCATTGTTTCACAGGACCAGATGGGAAATCTAGTGATGAAAGAAAGTAATGGGTACCCACATGCTGATTTAGATACTTAGGGCAAGATTCTTAGCTGGTGTTAATCAGCAAAGCTCCACTGAAGTCACTCCAATTTACAGCCAGAATTTTCACAGATAGGAACCTAAAAATCAATCTTTAGGTGAATATATCAGCACCTGAAAATGTGTATTCGGGTGCCAAAATATGGATTTGGGTCTCTGTGGTTTGAAATTTGCTCTCCCAAATTCCAGATATGCAAAACTTCTCATTTGTGAGTTTGAACATCCCCAATGTTACAAACCCTGCTTTTGGGGGTTGTGCTGTGAGAGTCGCTGTGACACTAGATCCCACCACAGCGATCCATCTACTCTAGCATCAAGAGTGGCTAGTCCCAGTACTTGAGAGGAAGGTGCAAGAAACCCTGCAGTAGGCAGTTCTGCAATAACCTGCTCAAGAGAATTTTTCTTCCTAATCCCCCATTAGCCAGAGTTTGGGTTAGCCCCTGCATCATGAAGACGAACATAGTGTTGCTAAACTGGTTTAAGACTGAAAAATTAATCATTTTAATCTATTTTGGTTGATGTTTCCATATACGTCTATTGTATTAAACAAAATAATAGCTGATCCAGCTTCTTTCAAACTAACCAGACACTGCTCAGACTGTAGAGACAGAGATTCATCAACTCATTTAATTGGCTTCAGCCCATATTTTAATAAACACAGATGGGTCCAGGGAAGGAAAGGGAGCAAAAGAGAGAACTTGTACATTTGTGGGTTACCATGAGTCAGGCAAGGGTTTTGCTTTGTTGGGGGTGTCCAGAATAATGTGTACTGCTTAATATAGAGAGCAAAATTGTCCTATGTGGGTAGCCACTTTGCACTGCTCCACTAACCTCTCCTGAGCCAGGGAGGGTCACTCCCATGTAAGAGGCGTGCAGTTATGTTAGTGAGAATCATCCCAGGACAAGGACAATGCTCCTGATAGCATTAAGCAGCAGCAAGGTTTGTTCCTCTGGGCAGAGAGAACAGTGAGGTGGTTGTTGGAGTTGTGAGTGGCTGAGATGCCCTGATGCCATGTCCATCCCCGGGTGTGTTTTCAACCTCTCCTAAGCTATTGAAGCCTTGCTGAGGTGAGCAGCAGTCTGAAGATACAGGGAGGGTGGCCCTGCAAATAGTTGCAGCAGGATTTGCAGATTGTAAAGGTGCATATGAAGGCAACGTTTTGCTCTGTGAAATTTATTGCACTCCAGAATTGGGTCCATAAGTTCTAGCCCACATATTGTTACAGTGAGACCTCTTTTCAAGCACACAAGCTATTGTGTCACTGCATAGGGAAATTTAAGATTCTTGCCCTGGAATTAAACTTCTCATGTACAAGTGGTGCCTGTCTGTGCTCTGTCAGGGCAGTACAACAATACTTATCTACTGCCAGATTTGTTTCAGAATAGCTGTGTACAGGGTTTCCATCTCTCTCCATATGCCAGATCCAGTCTGTCGTTAACACATATGCATTTTCTCTGTGTGTGTTATCACTAAATGCCACCTATTTTACCCATATATTTTGATTCGATTCTCCAATAAGGAATGGATTTCCCTGTCATTTCCCTTCTGGATGTTTATAAAGCTTATTTAACTGATAGGAGCATTATGACCCTGATTCAGCAAGCCAGCCTTATTTACACAGCACAGGGTTAACTCACTCAAGCTCCTGCTTATTTTGCAGAATTAGGGTCTCAGCAATAAGCAGAGTTCAAAGTTTGGCTAAAATTGCAGAGTCCAAACAGCATAATTAACGTGTGGGTGAAATTTCCCCCTGTACAGAGAGTCCCCATAAGGCTAATGCACTGCTCAAAGAGTGCTCATGCTTTCTACACATAGGCAGACTTCACTCTGAATAGAAAATACCATCTGCAGTGTAGTACATCATCTCTAACAATATCATTGGTGACATTTCAAATAACCTAGGGATAGTATATGCTTGAGTCTGATGGTGTCTACTGCAGCATTGTGCTCTTAGGATTACTTCTTTTAGTGGTGCATGGATTGTCTATCACGGAGCTGCGCAAGATGGTCAAAAGTTAGCTTTTTAGCTGTGACATGCCTTCATACGGAAAAGCAACAAACAAAAAACCCACATTTGCCATTGGGGTGATGGATTAGCTATACCATCTCCACAAAAGCCCAGAATTCTTCCCAATGCCGTTCTCCTGCATTTTGTTCTGTCTGTTTCTAATGATTAAATTTCAGTTGGCTTAAGCATCTTTGGAAAAACAGCCTTACCCCAACACTGCCAAAGTTGTGAGAGGGGACCCCAGGACACAGCTACAGCTTGTGACTGAAACCAGTGTCAAGTCCTTACAATGGCACAGTGTTGACCATGCAGGGCTTTTTTAACATATCAGAGCAGCTCTTACTCTAAAGCCGTGTGAAAGATGGGCAAACACAAATCTACTGGTGCTTTTATGCAATACAGAAAGTACTTCATTAGATAGCAGGTATCAACTGCTAATGTTCTCATAGCTGTGCAAAATGCATTAGTACTGCCTTGCACAATTTCTACAGTTTGCACTTTATCATTATGGTTAATCTTTAGTAAAATTGTCCAATGCTTTGTAATTATAATATTAGCATTTAATTGAAAACCATCTTTTAAAAATCATTTGTTGCATAATGTAAGCAATTAATGTTTATTCACTTTGTCTGTGACAGGGGGATATATAATTTATCCACTATGGCCTTTCTGTGCACCTAATTAGTTCCCGGTTCTATCATTCTACAAGGCATGGATATTTGATTTGACCAATAATGTATTGCTAGTTGTGTAAATTCGTTGCAAATATACACTTGTAAAATTACTGTACAACTAAGTAGAAAACAATGTTTTCATTTATCTTCTGGGTTTACATGGTAGGCTTTTAGACTGCAATACCAAGAATAGGAACTGACATTTTTTCATGCACTTTAAAAATGGAATTAGTCAGACACCGCTTTTCCATAATTCATTACAATATATCAGATTTATTGCCTGTTTTATTTTGCAATGAAAAAGAAAGGAATGAGACACCAAGAACATATCTCTTAATGGAATCCTGTATCTGCATATGTTAGGAAGTTCTACTGATCAGAGACTATATTAAAAGTGTTGCAATACTGGACTGTCAAGGCTATGATGTTAAATTTGTGGAAATTGGATTAGACTGATTAAGCATAAGTACATTTTTAGCTAGATATATTTTCTATTTAAATGTGCAGTAAATTGAGTAAGATCGTTTGGTCTTTCAAAAAAGGAGATTTGAGACAAACTTTCCAGCAAAAAATGTCATCAGACATTTGATTTACTTATTTAATAAATGTCAACGTAGCAGAGAGGTTCTGAGACTCTTCTGTGTGTTTGTGAGGCCGAGCCTTAGCAAGGGGATAGAGCCCCTCCACTAATTTCAGTGGAGCTATGCCAGTTTACATTTTCAAATAATCTGGACCAAGAACATGGAATCCTTCCCAAAGAGCAGAATCTTATTTCAGACACAATTCTGATCTTACTTACATTATGGAAATCCAGAACAATGCTACTAACCACAATTCTCTCTGGTTTAGGGTTTTATAATGCCATCCATACCTAGAGAATTTGAGCCTCTTCCCCATAAAGTCAATTGCCTTAACCACATGGAGATACTTAAGAAAATTAATCTGAATTACCTAACCATGTGAATTTAAACGGGAATAAAATTAAAGCCGCTTTACTTCTGAATTAGTGTATCCATGTGGCGTTTAATGCAGTTTAACTAATCCACATTAAATTCAAACCTTTAGTTAATCCAGATTAATTTTCCTGAGTGTCCCCTTCTAGACAAACCCACAGAGTCTCTGATACTTCTCATTTTTGGAGGTTAAAACTCTGCTTGGGGTAGAAGAAGCAGGGTATTGTGAGCATTATTTATGGTGCAATTGTTCTCTCAAAGAAGATTATTGCAAAATTTCTTAAAGATGGTCATACTGGATGTGCTTGATCTCCTCTAGAAGATTGGTCCATACCCAGATCTACTCAACAAAGAAAGCTTTGTGCAAGTGCTCACATCATCCTGGGCTTTGTGATCTGCATGGTGTCATAGAAGCACTGACGTCACAGATCAAAATCGGGTCGTGCTCTATTATTGATGTGAAAATTAACCTAAACCATGAAGCTTGTGGGTACTCGTGTTCTGCACCAGTTGAAGATGTTGTGTCTTCACATTCAGCCTCAGATACAAGGTGTTGTACCTATCCAGCCAGGTTACTGTAATCCAGCCTGGAGATGACAAACACACAGTCACTTTGGCCAGCTCCTCATCTGGGAGGAGGAGACACATTTTCCTAGAAAAATGGAGGTGAAAAAATGCATTTTGGAAATTGATACTATTTAGTCCTCCAGCCAGCACCAAGCTTCATTTGGAGTGAGACGGGACACGAGGGTGTGTACTGCTTCAGCATGGACTCCACTGACTACAATAATTTACAACCTCAGATCAAAATCTCTCTTGGAAGAAAACTGTGCATTTTGGAAAGGCTTTAATAAACAGTACCCAGAGGCAACAGTAATATGACTTCTCTTAATATTCTTTAATTGGAAAATAAAAACATTAATTTGACTGATGCTTTTGTAGTTTAATATTAGCGATAAAAAATGGATGGAACATGTTCCTAAACTACTTTCCAAATCTTTACTGGAAAGGACAGTTGTAGCTGTAATACTATATAAAATATGTATAGTACCTCATTATTATATGGGGCAGTACTAGAATAAAAAATGGAAACCAGTATACTAAACCGGCAATATACAACCATTTATTGTATTTACCATACTTTAATATATCAAAACTAATATACTATGAATGTTTACAATTTTTCAGGAATAGAAGTTACACTAAAATTTCCTGATTTGTCATTTAGGCTTTTAAAAATTAGTTTATGGTCTCTTGGTCTTCTTTAGTTTACTTTCCTTTATTGAAACTAATAGGTCATTTATATTTTTTTTTTACATTAATTGTATTGTGTGTATTTTAAGCTCCAAAGTAGATTGTTTTGGCCCTCAGCTATATTCAAGCCCTAATAATTATTCATATCAGCCAAGCACTTTGAAAATTATTTTCTACATGTTTTGCTTGTATTTGATTGAATAAACTCATCAACTTTCTTCAGTTTGTTTTCAGTACTGAACCTGATAAAAAAGTTTTTTAAAAGCAGTCCAGAATCATTGGCTTGACAATAACAAGCAAGGGTACTTTGAGAAACTGTAATAAATGGTGTGATTTGTGAAGGACAGTGAGCTGTGAATGGTAATAAAAATAAATAATCCACAACAGGGTATTGTGTCCTCTATTGGAATGGTTTGTAACTTTTTTTTTCTGGATATTTTTCGTCACCTTTTATTGTAAGTTGCAGAACTGAAAAAAAAATCTAAAATAAAAAGATTTTAACCTCTTCATATTGTGCTTTGAATGACAGATACAGAACATTTAGGATTGCTGAGAAAACCTATTGGGCCACACTTGGAATACGTCTACACTGCAGTCAGGAGGCATGATTATAGTCTTTGTAGGCATACATTGATCCAGAGTTCTTGGGGTGCCCACAAGTGTTGTTTTAACCGCTGTGTACACATATCCCTAGGCTAAGAAATTACCATTTTCTTTAGTGTGTAGCTGTTTTTTCTCTGTCTTGCCAGTCTACTAGTGCCTATCTACTATTCTTGGATCCTTTTGCATAACACAAAATTGGCAGCAACCTCCCAGGAAAATTCCCAGGTAAATCGCTACCCCGATGCAACTAGTAGACAAGACTCTTTTCACCAAAGCTCCATATGCAGTCACGCCCCAACCTCTTCATTTGCCTTGGCAAAAAGACGGGCCTTGGAACAGCAGTGTCCTTTGCCAAAGACTAGACTAAGGTTTTTGAAATGCAGTCCCCATATTTTTGCTAGGACCAAGGCCTTGTCCTGTCCCATCCTAAAACCAGCCATCATATGTCCAGCGATTAGAAACAGCCCACTTTGGGCTTAGTGCTGTCACCAGCAGGCACTAGTGGACTTTGCTAGCTCTTCACCTTGGAACAGGAAACCAATCCTAGATGTTCCCCACCAGACAGTTGACTATAATTGTTCGCCTCAGCCGTTGCTTTGCCACGCAAGAGATGACCAAGGCAGTTTTAAATTCCTTTAATGAGCTACTTTTTACCCCTGTGAAAAACTTAAAAAACTACGAATGGTCCTGCAGCACCTTAGGGACTAACAAAATGCGTAGCTAGTATCATGCCACGTTCATTTGAAGAAGTGCCCACGAAAACTCATGATGCCATTGACATGTTTTGTTAGTCTTTAAGATGCTGCTAAACTATTTGTTGTTTTTTTAAATTTTTCCAGTTACAGGCTAACATGGCTTCCCCCATGTCATAACAGCCTCGCTCTCCTTCTGTTAAAGTAGCTGGCTTGACGTTAAATCTGTTTAAACTGTTTATCTGTATTGTAGTATCTCTGTGCTTCCTCTTGGCAATAGGCGGCATGGCAGACCACAGCAATGAGCCGCAACACACTTTTGAACCACTGTTCCAGATGCTGAATATAAATGACTCTCCTCCTCCTATCAGGCCAAGTCTTTTTGTTCTTATTCAGATTGCTTTCCCTTTCTAAGGTACTTTGAGTTGTACCTTTTAAAGCACCCCTTGTCACCATGCATATTTCATTAAAAACACTTCCCATGCCAGGTCCTGCACTAAAGGTGAAAGCCTGAGCTCATAGTCCTCTGCTAAGCTGCAGGGTTTGATCCACGTTCACAGACAATAGCAGCTTCTCCTCTGCTGAGGGAAGAGGATTGCACGCTCTCTGAAGCACTGGTTCACCAAAGGCCTTTTAATCTGAAAGCTTTCATACTGAACTGCCAGTTAAGTAGGTATCTAAATCTGTGCAACAGCTGCATTCTAAAGTTCAGACGCACTTCACTTCAAAGGACATTTTTTCCTGATTAATTAAAAATATGTTTCCTTTCACATTCTAAGACAGGAAAATTATTTTAAAAGCCTGATTCCCTCCCAGTTGCATCGTCATTTTCCTCCAAAATATATAGCGCCTGCAAGTGTGATCAGTAGGCCACTGTACACCTACCAAAGTCACAGCCATGAGAAATGTATCACGCACCATGTAATCTGATCTTTCCCTCATACTATACAGATTCCCGGGGGAGACCAGTTTTTCTCAAACGCGGGGTCCTGACCCAAATGGGAATTTCAAGGATGTCACAAGGTTATTTTAGGCAGGGGTCACGGTATTGCCACCCTTACTTTCTGTGCTGCTTCACATCTGGGTGGCTGGAGAGCAATAGCTGTTAGCTGGGCGCCCAGCTCTGAAGGCAAAGTTCTGCAAGCAGCAGTGCAGAAGTCAGGGTGGCTATACCATGCTTGTTTCCTCACTTCTGCTGGCAGTGGCTCTGCCTTCAGAGCTGGGTCCTGGCCAGCAGCTGCAGCTCTCCAACGGCCCAGCTCCAAAGGCAGCGCAGAACTAAGGGTAGCCTATAGCAAACCTCCCCTCCCCCCCCCCCAACCTTGCAACTCTAAACATCTTTTTTGGATTAGGGCTCCTACAATTACACCACCATGAACTCTTCGATTAAAATAGCTGGAATAATGAAATGTATGATTTTTTTAAATCCTGTGACCATGAAATTGACCAAAATGGATTGTGAATTTGGTAGGGCCCTAGTGATCAGAAGGCTAATTCTTCTTAATGGAGGGCCCAAATTCTCCAACACTACAGGGTTACATACCCTCCTGCTGGTGACAAATGATTGTAGCACAGTGTGAGGACTTTGTAAGGAGTCCCTACAGGGGCCCAAATCAGCACTTTTTAACAGAATAGCAATGGGTATGTCTACACTTGCCCCCTAGTTCGGACTAGGGAGGCAAATGAAGCACACCGAAGTTGCTAATGAAGCACAGGATTTAAATATCCCGTGCTTGATTATCATATTCGCGGCTGGTCGCCATTTTAAAATGCTGGTCGCCTGATTTAATTTGCCGCGTATAGACACAGTAGTCCGATTTAAAACCCTTCCCTCAAATTAACTGTTACTCCTTGTGCAATGAGGAGTAACAGTTAATTTGAGGGAAGCGTTTTAAATCGGACTACCGCATCTACACACGGCAAATTAAATCGGGCGACCGGCATTTTAAAATGGCAACCGGCCGCGAATATGCTAATCAAACGCGGGATATTTAAATCCCACGCTTCATTAGCAACTTCAGTATGCTTCATTTGCTCCCTAGTCCAAACTAGGGGGCAAGTGTAGACATACCCAATATGTGGTTCAAGGACCGGTGGTTCAACTTTTGTGCAGGAAATCCCCACAAAGGGTGACTTTTTAGCCTCACTCTGGAAATTCCACTGTGATACAGCCCTAGATCTAGTGATAGGCCTCACCAGAATTAGAGCCAGTAATAGAGAAGCAATCTGGCTTTTTTACAGTGCAAAGACTTTTCTTCAAACTTTGCTTGCTAGCTTGAAGGAAATATCATTTTGGAAAGAATACTCCTCACATCCTAATAACCTGGAAACCAGCTATTATCTCCTGCCTTTCCCGAGGACTAAGCCAAAAGACTTTCTGCTTCCTTGTGCCGAGGCTGATTTTAATGACATGTACTGGCTTTCTAGTGAGATTCAAAGTGAACTGTCCAGGACACAAACAGGAAGGGCTGGAATTCCAAAGGCAACAGTTAACCAGGCACAAAATGTGCACTGGAAGCCACAAATTACCACTGTCACTTCTTGCAGCACCATTTTGCAGCAATGCCGCTCTATGAAAGGATTTATTTTTCCTTGAGAAGGGAGGAGGAGATTACCCTGGAGAAGTGTATCTTCTCTATTGTCAGGGGCTACTCAGTGAATATTTAAAGGCTCATCCCACATGTCTCAGTTGGGCCTGGATCATATCCTGGAGGAGAAAATATTCACACAGGAGATAGGAAGCAACTTATCCCCCACCCAAGGGTTACCTCTCAATCGTGCCGCTGGGATTGCTGCACTGTGGAATTGGCTGGGGTTCATCCAAGTGGCTGGCGTCTGGTTTCAGAGCTCTTGGGAGATCCACAGGCCCATGTGGCTGCCCTGGTTTGCAGACTCAATAGCAAGCCTTGCTGCTAGTGTTGCAGCTCTGAGCTGCCCTGAGGAGTGGGGAACAGGGCACCATGCTGTAGTTGTCAACACATTTTATGGAAAACATCAGGGTGAGGCGAGACTATCCCAGCAAGTTGCCATTCCCAAGTGCTGCACTGTAGTCTGTGGGATTATGGATGCTGAGTCACCTGGGAACTAGCCCCTTAGAGAACCAGCAGTGTTACAATAATCCTTTGGGGAAGGGGGGGCCTTTTGCAGATCCCGCAGCACTAGCTGGAGATTTGAATGATTCCCCAGGTCCGATGCAGCAAGCTAACACCAGCATCCGCTCCTTTTATTTTGTTACACAAAATACTAAGGTGTCCGCATCCATTCCCCCATCTGCAGGGGTCAGATTTTCCATGTTGAAAATTGATGTTTTATTATAAAGCAATTCCGATCTGCACAACCAGCAAGTGCTCTGGTCTAGTTGGATTTTATTGTGGATTGCTACTGACCTACCCGTAACTAGCCTCTTGCTACACCAGCAGTACTCATTGCTCTGTGGCTAGATAACACCAAAGGGTGATAAAAGGAGCTAGCCCAAAGTCCTTCCCGCCCACATGCCTCGCTAATCACAGCCTTTCCCTCCAGCGGAGTCACTAGCAGTCAGTCATCTTAATTGTTTCAGGCCTTGATTCCATTTAAATTGAATACAAAGCTCTTAAGCGTTTAGTGCCTCAACTACCTGATGGCCTTTGTTTAAAGACAAAGAAAGTTAAGGTGGTGACACCACCTGTGGGAAAAGTAACCAGCCTCAGCGAAGGGATGGCAGGTCAGCGTCTGGCCGGGAAGATGGTGCTCAGAGAGCTGTCTGCTCACCTCAGGCACATCACTTAGTGTCAGAGCACAAGCAGAACTAGCCTCCAGCTTCAAGTGCTGCGCAGCATTCACTAGAACACAGCGTTCACAGACACGCTCGTTAACTTCACTGAGCCTTTGCTGTCCCGCTTTTCAAGTGAAATCACATATATCGTGGGTGCCATCGGAGAAGGGACAAGCAATTACAGAGTCAGCACGTGCCAAGTTACTCTCCAGTGGCAGCTGACTACTTGTGCTCCAGACAGGACATCTCAGTGGTAACTGTGCTGGCAAATGTTGACTTTCTACTGTCGTTTACTTATTATGTTCACAGCCACAGACATGCAAGTAAGTTGCAATATCCCCTTTTTACAGAAGAGAAAATTAAAATTTAAAAAAAATCCTTGTTGCCCAAGGCTGCCTGATGAGCCACTTGGGAGGTAGCCACAGACAGTTTTGGGACCATGGTTGGGTCCACCCCCAGAATCCCATGCTTCGACCCAGACCATCTGTTGCCTCTTTGCTTCTGGCATGGCAGCCTGAGTTCCTTTATTTTCATGCACCATTGCTGGGGTTGCCTGCTATACCCTTTTCCCACTGTGTCCTGTGCAGTTTTGGCACAGATATCAGCCTTTCTTCTGCTGCTTCAGAGCCCTGCCTGCACAGATTCCTCTCCCTGCACAGCAGGCAGGTCCAGGATCTCCTGCATGCTCCATGCTGGAGCTCGTTGGCGACCCTAGGCGTGCTGCTGAGGTGCGCTGCTCTGCTTGCCACGCTGGTCAAGCAGGAAATGAAATTCCAATTTTTCTGGGGCTTTTTGTATATGCCTGGGAGAGCAGCAGAGTTGAAAGTGCTGGCCAGACAGTCCCCTTGGAGCACTGTGGGACAACTCCTGGAGTCTAAGAACATTGACTTTCACGGTACTGCATCTGCACTACTCCAAAGTTGATCACACAAGGTCAAATTTAGCATTACTCCTCTCATCAAGGAGGAGTGCAGAAATTGACTTTAACCACCCTTAAAGTCATGGACTGGGCTTGGTGGTGTAGACTCGTTGTTTATACAGTTGACAGGAAACACGTAAGTTTGACCTAAACTCGTAGTGTGGACCAAGCCTAAGCAATGCCCTTTTCATATACTCCATGTTCATCATGGACTAGGAAAATTATTGCCACCTTTGCAGCAGCAAATTAGGGAACCCTTTCACCATTGAATGGGGAATATTACACTTCAAATGCAAGCATATGTGGAGCAAGTTCTAACTTAGATATGTGGGCATGGCTTCTGTGATTGCCTCTGAATGCTGGAACAACAGAACTGACAGAGGAGACAGGTTTCAAGAGTATCTTCTAAACAAGACAGGAACTATTTCTCATGAGGTTTGGAGTTACTCTGAGAGTCTAATTGGCATAACAGGGGATATGTAACTGGCCAGACAGTCAACTGAAATGTGTCAAACACTTTCTCATGGCAATAACTGATGATCAAATTTGCAGTTACAACAACAGAAGAAAGCAAGAGTGCTTGCAGGAGATGGTCTGGCAGGGAAACCATCACTAGTATCAGCAAACACAGGAGAAGGTCTGGGCTTCTACTCTGGGGCAGGTGAGAAGTGGGAGACAACTTTTTCCAGTATCTTCAAGCCCCATAATTCTTAGTCCTGCCTCACTGCAGGCAACTGGACTAGCTGAGCTATTGAGGTCCATTTCTGTAACTCTCCTAGTAGAACTCCCCCAAGAAATTCTCTCCAGATCACAAGTCACGGCATTCTCCCCTCCCCATGTAGGTAACAGCCGGATACCACTGTGATCTGTGGTGTTTCTTGTCCTCCAGACCTAGGGCTGACAGATAGGTGCTAGCCATGTCCCTGTCTCCTCACCAGTCACCAGAGCAGGCCTGGCACAGCATGGGGTGTGAGCTGCATCTGGCAGAATGAGTGCAGTAGTTGGCAGAGTCATACGTGCTGGCCCCGTCGGTGCTCGGGGGCTGGAGCATGCAGGGAGAAAAATCAGTGGGTGTTGAGCACCCACCGGCAGCTGCTCCCCTCTCCCCAGAACCTTCCAATCACTGGCAACCCCACTGATCTGCTGCTCTCCCTCCCTCCCAGCTCCTCCGGCTGTCCGGAAACCACTGCTTCATGGCATTCAGAGGCTCTGGAAAGGAGGGGGAGGCCATGGGAAAAGGTGGGGTGGGGGTTAGAGGGAAGGGGTGGAATGGGATGGAGGGGGGTTGAGCACAGTCCCCTACATACACACTAATGCTCCCCCTGGCAGTGATAGATGATCTCATTCAGGCGTTGCCCAGCACAGAGGGCAAGCTGCCTTGAGTACCTTCTGCTTCAGACCAGTGCTACTGGATTGGAAACAAGTGGTTCTCCAGCATGTGCATTTGCTTCCTGAAAGGTTAGGCACTAAAGATCCAACAGGAACTAAGTATGCAGTGGAATTGTAGCCATGTTGGTCCCAGGATGTTTGGAGAGACTGGGGTGAGTGAGCTAGTGTCTTTTATAGGGCCAACTTCAACATCTGTTGGTGAGCTGCACTTCCCATGGGGCTCTTCTGCAGGGTTGGGGGCCGTACACTGAGCGTCACAGCTAAAAACAAGGGGGGCAGGCTGTTTAGCACAACCTGTAAATGTTTAGTACAAGGGACATTCGGTGTGAAGTACGAACACCTCTCCAGTCACAAAGGGGAAGGGTAGTTAGTGGGTTGTAATAAGCAGTAAACCCAGGGTCTCTATTCAGTCCATGACTTTTTTGTATCTAGCAAAGTATAAATCAAACCCTTTTAAAGATGTCCCAGGTGAGGCACCAGTGACAGTGTGTGCTAACCACCGCAGGGGTGTTGAATTTCAATGAGCACAGCCTCCCCCGCCTCACCTGCAAGCTGGGTCAGGACTGGAAAACGGGCCTACAAGGGGAGATGATTAGCTCAGTTAGTAGTAGCCCTGGAGTCCTTAGCTTCCTGAGCAGAGTGTGGCTGAGCCCAGGGATGGTTGCATGCCTGCTGCCCCTTGCAGCCCTGAGTGGAAGGTGGGCCAGAGTCTGATCAGTTGCTTTATTCTATTTACAAGTGGCTTGTCAGTGGGCATGGAGCTGGACTGACAGGGGTCAGCTGCAGCCTGGTCTCAGTTTCTTGGATCTTTGCTAGCCCCAGAAGTGGTAGATTCCCATGGGACGGAGTCGGAGGACTGAGTTTCCCACACCCTGTGTTGTTTACTGCGAGGAGACTGAGACCTGGCGGGTGGGTGAGCAGAGGGTTCTCTCACATCCCACGTGGGGTTTGGGAGATGAGATCTGTGAGGTCACAAAGAAAGGGAGTGACACAAAGGCTACATCTACACTGCAGGCTTTTTGTGCAAGAATGGCCGTTTGCGCAAAAACTTGCGGAGTGTCTACACTGCATGCGCATTCTTGCGCAAGTACATTTACAGTAAAGCATCGGAAGAGAGGGCTTCTTATGCAAGGGTTATTCCTCTCCCAACGAGGAATAAGCCCTCTTGGGCAAGAAGGCAGAGTGGATTGGCAACAGGGGTTCTTGTGCAAGAAACCCCTATGGCTAAAATGGCCATCAGAGCTATCTTGCACAAGAGAGCATCCACACTGCCATGGACTCTCTTGCGCAAAAGCACATGGCAGTGTGGACGTGCTCTTGCACAAGACCTTTTGCACAAGAACTCTTGCGCAAAACAGTTCTTGCGCAAGAAGCCTGCAGTGTAGACGTAGCCAAAGTGACTAGTCACTCCTCACCATTCAGGCTTGACTTCCCTGGCCTGTTTAGTGTTATAACAGCCATAGGAAGAGAGGCATCTTTCCCCTGGTGTCCTCGATTATTTGGGGAGGGGAGGTTAGGCTGGGCTGTGAGGCTGCAGAAAAGGTGCTGGCAGCTCCTTTCCAAACCTTCTATGCTGGATCCAATAGGACTTACTTCCGAGCTCTGGTAGAACAAAGCAAGGCAAGAAGTTTATCAATACTTTCAGAGCCTTTGCTTTAATGATGATAGAACCATAGAATCATAGAACACTAGAACCGGAAGGGGCCTCGAGAGGTAATCGAGTCCAGTCCTCTGCCCTCACAGCAGGAACAAGCACTGTCTAGATCATCCCTGACAGGTGTCTGTCTAACCTGCTCTTAAATATCTCTAGTGATGGAGATTCCACAACCTCCCTAGGCAATTTATTCCAGTGTTTAACCACCCTGACAGTTAGGAAGTATTTCCTAATGTCCAACCTAAACCTTGCTTGCAGTTTTAGCCCATTGCTTCTTGTCCTATCATCAGAGGCCAAGGAGAACAATTTTTTCTCCCCCCTCCTTGTAACACCCTTTTGGAGACTTGAAAACCGCTATGATGTCCCCTCTTAGTCTTCTCTTTTCCAAACTAAACAAGCCCAGTTCTTTCAGCCTTCCTTCATAGGACATGTTCTCTAGACCTTTAATCATTCCTGTTGCTCTTCCCTGGACCTTCTCCAATTTCTCCACATCTTTCTTGAAATGTGGTGCCCAGAACTGGACACAATACTACAACTGAGGCCTAATCAGTGCAGAGTAGAGCGGAAGAATGACTTCTCGTGTCTTGCTCACAACACATTTGTTAATGCATCCTAGAATCATGTTTGCTTTTTTTGAAACAGCGTCACATAATAAAGAGAACCTAGCTTTTACATAGCTAATATTGTATCTGTAATATTTATCACATGTACATTAATGAATGGCCTACATTTTAAGACTATATAAAGAGCTAGGATCAAAAGGCATAAGGATTATCAACCCTCATATTTAGGCCATAAGACAACTATTAGCTGCTGTGATGGGG
Organism: Pelochelys cantorii; assembly: GCA_032595735.1. Classification (NCBI taxonomy): domain Eukaryota; kingdom Metazoa; phylum Chordata; order Testudines; family Trionychidae; genus Pelochelys; species Pelochelys cantorii. The sequence goes on from CM064335.1 coordinate 47,438,507, forward strand.
CGTAGCGCTTCTGCCCCTCCGAGGCGAATCTGCCCTGCACTGAGCCGGCAGTCGCGCTCGTGCTCCTCGGGGCGGCCCGGGGAACACGGAGGTTTTGCCCTCCCTGCACAGCCGCCGCGGGCCAGCTGAGCATCAGGGGCAGGGTTAGAGGCGGAGGCCTGACATCCGTCCGGCGTGGGGACACCCAAGCGTCGGAGGGCGGGCCGGTGGGTGACGTCAGAGGGCAGACCAGCGGGTGACGTCAGAAGACGGGCCGGCAGGTGACGTCAGGAGGCAACAGGGTTAAAAGGAAAGAGGAGTCCCAGGAGGAGGAGAGGGACGAGACGACGGGGTAGGAAGCAGCTCAGGGCAGGGCCTGGAGGAGTGCCCGGCGAGCCGGAGGGTTGTGGCCAAAACCCCCACCGGCTGGACAGGTTCAATTGAACCCGTTCTTAGGGCCCTGGGCTGGGGCCCGTGAGAGAGGGCGGGCCCGGGCTCCCCTAACCCCCCGTGACCAATCGCAAGGAGTACAGTGCCGGGTGCCCGGGGAGAGCGCCTGGTCGGGGCTACAGTTTTTCGAATCTCCTCTTTGTGAGGGTGGCAAGACAGTTGAGAGGTGGGCTGCTCGTGTTTCGGACTGATCAGTGGCAGCCGCCACCCAACAGCTGCCTATGGTTAAGAAGAGATTAAGGGTATAGACATGCCATTGCATAAATGTTTGGGTTTTCAGACATCTAACTTTTCTAAGTAATTTTAACTTGTTCTTTTTTAATTTTATCTTCTAAACCTAGCCCCTTTCCATTAGTATTCAGTATGTTAGTCATTCCTTCATCATCAGACTTTTCGGTGAATACCGAAACAAAGAAGTCATTAAGCACCTCTGCCATTTCCAGGTTTCCTGTTACTGTTTTTCCCTCCTCACTGAGCAGTGGGCCTACCCTGTCCTTGGTCTTCCTCTTGCTTCTAATATATTTATAGAGTGTCTTCTTGTTACCCTTTATGCCTCTAGCTAGTTTGAGCTCATTTTGTAGCTTAGCCTTTCTAGTCTTGCCCCTGCATGCCTATATTGTTTGCTTATATTCATCCTTTGTAATTTGTCCTAGTTTCCACTTTCTATATGACTCCTTTTTTATTTTGGTATCATGCAAGATCTCCTGGTTAAGCCAAGGCGGTCTTTTGCCATACTTTCTATCTTTCCTATGCAACGGAATAGCTTGCCTTTGGGTCCTTAATAATGTCCCTTTGAAAAACTGCCAACTCTCGTCAGTTGTTTTTCCCTTAGTCTCGCTTCCCATGGGACCTTACCTACCAGCTCTCTGAGCTTACCAAAATCTGCCTTCCTGAAATCTTTTGTCTCTGTTTTGCTGTTCTCCCTTCTACCATTCCTTAGAATCATGAACTCTATGATTTCATGATCACTTTCACCCAAGCTGCCTTCTACTTTCAAATTCTCAACCAGTTCCTCCCTATTTGTTAAAATCAAATATAGAACAAATTCTCCCCAGTAGCTTTCTCAACTTTCTGAAATAAAAAATTGTCTCCAATGCAGTCTAGGAACTTATTGGATAATCTGTGCCCTGCTGTGTTAGTTTCCCAACACGTCTGGATAGTCGAAGTCTCACGTCACCACCAAATCCTGCGCTTTGGATGATTTTATTAGTTGTTTAGAAAAAGCCTCATCCACCTCTTCTATCTGTGTAGGTTGTCTGTTGTAGACCCCTAGCATGACATCACCCTTGTTTTTTACCCCAACCCAGAGACTCTCAACACATCTGTCTCTTACGTCCATCTCCACTTCAGTCCAAGTGTGTATATTTTTAGTATATAAGGCAACACCTTCTCCCTGTTCACCACGCCTATTCTTCCTGAGCAAGCTGGTCCCTTCTATATCAATATTCCAATCATGTGTATTATCCCACCAAGTCTCTTTGAAACCAACTATGTCATAGTTGTATTTATTTATTAGGATTTCAAGTTCTTCCTGCTTATTACCCATACTTCTTCTATTTGTATACAGGCATCTAAAATATTGATTTGATTTTGCCTCCAAGTTCTGCCTAGTCCCTCCTTTTTCTCTGCTGTGATAGCCCATGTTCCCTCCCATTTCTGACCCAACTCCCCGGTCTCCATGTTTTTCACTTACCTATGGGCTTTGGTCACCTGCCCCCGTCAAACCTAGTTTAAAGCCCTCCTCACTCGGTTAGCCAGTCTGCATCCAAATGCAGTCTTCCCCTTCCTTGAAAGGTGAACCCCATCCCTGCTTAGCAGTCCTTCTTGGATGGTCGAGGAAGCCAAAGCCCTCCAGGAGACACCATCTTCACAGCCAGGCATTCACCTCCAGGATGCACCTGTCACTGCCTAGGCCCCTACCTTTGACAGGAAGAACTGAAGAGAATACCAAATGTGCTCCAATCTCCTTCATCCATACTCCCAGAGCCCTATAGCAACTCTTGATCTGCTCAAGGTCACACCTTGCAGTTACATAAGTGCCCACATGGATGAGTAGCATGGGGTAGTAGTCAGAGGGCTGGATAATCCTCAACAATGCTCCATAAAGTCTTGGATATGGGCCTCTGGCAGGCAGCACACCTCCCAAGATGACATGTCAGGGCGACAGATGGGCGCCTCCGTCCCCCTCAGAGGAGACTCTCCAACCACCGCTACCCTACGTTTCCTCCTCGCAGTGGTGGCAGCAGACCTCCCAGCCTTCGGGGTACGAAGCTTCTCATCTTCAGCTATAGGGGCAATTCCTTATCTCCCATATCCAGAACAGTGTAACCATTTCCCATGTGGAAGGGTTGGGAGCAGAGGTGGAGCACTACCTGCTGCTAGAAGTGACCAGCTGCCCGTGTCCCCCCGAGCCATCTCCTCCTCCACCAGTGGTGTGTCAGCGGTCTTTTGTTGTGGGACAGCTACCTCAGCCTCAGCTATCATCACATGAATACTCTCTAGGAATTGCTTGTGGATTCAGATACTCCTCAGCCTAATCACTTCCTCCTGTAGTTCCCCCACCTGCTTCCTGAGAGATTCTACCAGCAGGCACCTTTCACATTGGATGGTCCCCTCAGCCTGAATTTCTGTAAGTGGGAATTGCAAGCCACAGTCCCTATGAAACCACACCAGGATCTGGGTAGAGGCAACCATGCTCAGGTTGTCTGTCTGGCTACAGATGCAGGCAGAAGCAACAGAAGCAGTGCTGGCACAGGTGTTGCAGGTCTTCCTAGCCATAGTAGGACTCTCTCTTAAACTCCCCTGCCTGCAGCCCCCTGTCTGCTTTGCTCCCCTGATTGCTCTGCCTCTGGCTTTTAAAGCCTGCTCCCTTTGGTCAGGCCTACCCCTCGTTAGCCTCACAGAGGAAGGCTGATCCTGAGGCTGATCAAAGGCAATCAAGGGAACAAAAGGTCAAATGCTCCCAGACACACAGTCCCAACTGCCACAGTAACTGAAATCACCTGAAATCAGAATCAAAATTCAAACAGCTGAGCAAACTCACTCACACCAAAAGCTAGTACACTCACCTGGCAGCCTGTTCATCCTCAGGGATGTGCCATCCACATCTGGGAGCAGTGCAGGGCCAGGACAGGCATGGAGCCTACCTTAGTCCTGCTGCAACACCAGCTAGGAGCCACCCAAGGTAACCACTGCCTGGCCAGAGCCCAAGCCCCAGTCCTCTGCCCCAGGCCTGAGCCCCTTCCCAGAGTCTGCACTTCTTTCCAGACCCAAACCCTGTGTCCTGAACCCCCTGCTGCACCTAAACCTCCTGACTTCACCCTGAATCCCCTACTGCATCCTAACCCCACATTAGGCTCAGCCCAGAGCCCTCTCCCACACTCCAGATCCCTCAGCCCCACCCAGAGCCTGCACATCTTCACCCTAGCAACCTGCCCATCCCAGTGAAAGTGAGGGAGGACGAGGGAAAGTGAGTGATGGAGGAGTGGAGATGGGGCCTTGGAGAAGTGGTGGGATGGAGCAGGGGGGAAGGCAATGCTGTTTGGGTTTGTGTGATTAGCCAGCTGACAACCCTACCCTGACTTAATCTCTCCTCCTAAGGAGAAGGCAGCAGAGCAAGAGCAAAGATGGGGGCAAAGAGCAGAAATCCAATGGCCATCATGCTGAAGATTCTGCTTTCTTGCAGCTTTCGGCCTGTTTGGAGGAATGGTCTGCAACCAGCAGCAGTTGTACTATATTTGCACCCACACACATCCAACTTGCTCTCCATCTCCTGCATTCTGCCTCTCTGGTCACGTCTTTACCACTGCTTAGCATCATTACTTGTTAAACTGAGATCAGGCCTCCACTGTAGTGTACAAGTATCGAGTGACCGTGAGTCCCTGTGCTTAATATTTAACTAGACAAAGCGTAGAGGGGAAACCAGAGATACAGAGAAGAAATGGCGGCCAAAGGTACTGACAACAGAAACCAGTTTTGCTTGGTCCCAGTCCAGCATCTTTTCCACTGGACCATACTTTGTCTGTTATCTAGTGATGAGACAACCAGACTGGGGCTAAATATTAGTGAAGTTCTTCCATCTGGCTTCGTTGGATCAAAGTCATCCCTGATTTAATTTCACTGGCTGTTTGGAAAACACAAGCAATTCTAGAGTCAAAGGAAATTCCCCAGTTTGATTCTGAGAATTTCTTGACTCAGGCACTTGGCAGTGGGGCATCAAAGGGGACGGGTGGGGGGTGCATGATTATATTTTTGTGGCTTGCACGTATTACAACACTCTTTATGATCAGATGCCAACAACCAAAGGAAGACAACACAAGACAGAAATTGTGAAACATGCAGCCTAAGTCCTAACATAGCTCTAACAAGGCTAGTGCTTTGGCACTGCCTGGCTGGTCAGCCTGGATATACAAAAGATTGAACAACTGTTTAAGGTAGTGGTTCCCAACATTTTTGAGCATACAGATTCCTTTTCAATCTATTAAAATTTCATGCACCCCCCCCGCCCCCCCTGCCCCGCTTCCTGGGGGGAGAAAAAAGAAAAGAAAAGATGGGGTGCACTGTGGTGGGTCCAATCCTTATTTTTAAACTTTCCCTGGACCCCCTCCAGTGCCATCATGGACCTCCAGCAGTCTGCAGACCACAGGTTGGGAACCACAGGTCTAAGGGAATCTCTTTTGATTTACCTCACTCAGGAACAAGTAACACAACAATTGTTGCTTATAGATCACAAAATTCCCTGTTCAAGTCTCAGCTAGAGTAATTAGCAAGATATACACTCTGAGCTCAATCTACCCATAGATTTCAATCTGTGCAAGGCTTTCTCTCAAACAGTCATCAGCTGCATTACTAGGTTCCTGGATTCTTCTTCACAATTTATCTCCTTTGGCTACCACACCCAAGGAAAACAATTGGAGAGCTTTGTTTTAATTCTCAGCTGCCTGGTATCTTGACTTTCCCAGAGTTAAATACCGCCTCTACTCCACCAGCTCTGTCTAAAAAGATGGACAGTCTCTGCTTACATTTCACCTTGAGAAAACTTGCCTGGTGTGTTGTTCGTTTATAAACTTAGCCATGACAACTCGTCCGAGTGTTGGTGCCATGTACCGTACAGTTGCTAGCTTCCCGTACTGATTTTCAATGGAATGGCTAGGAGCATAAAATTAAAGCAGAAGAGAATCCTAACATGGCTGCTCTATACAACCTTCGTCCTGTACCCTCCCACCCCAGCCCTACATCCTGTTCTCCTGTCATCACACTGTGTTCATTAGAGCTGATCCCAGTGATACTTTTATCCAGCCAAAAATGCCTCATTTACAACCCTCGCATGCCAAGTGCTGAGTGTCTTCTCTCAGGGGGAGGCCTTGAACCAGGAGTTATGCCTCATTCCTGCCCTATAATGCCACCGGAAGCCTTCAATGGACACCTTATGGCATAAACTTTCTGGCCCTTGCCTTGGAGTGAAATAGACGTTTGGGTTGGGGTCGGTCCCCTTTGGGAGGCTAGTAGGCTCTGCCAGTCATTCAGCAAGGAGGTAGAGATGGACCTACAGATATAAATGTAGGCAGGACCATTGCCAGTTAGCAGGTCCTTCATCCTGAGCTGGCAAATGAGGAATTCAGGACAGAGGCCATCCTTTGTTTCCTGACAGACATTAGCTAGCTGTACTGTTCACTGTGAATTCCAATAAAAGATACTATTTGAAGCCTGGGGGTGTTAGGCACATATGAATAGGAGTTTCATGTCACATGTCTTCAGGTCTGAGTAACAGAAGATCAGATTAATGCCTATTTTAGCTCACCTATCTCATCTGCATTTGTACAGATGGTATCTCCGCTAAACATTGAACTATCCATTCCTCAGGAAAAAGCCTGAATGATCCAGCCCCCTCCTGCCAGGTTCATATTAATCTTAGGAAGAATAAAAAACATCACCATGGTCACTAAATTCTGCTATCAACACTGTAGCATGAAATCCCAGATTCTAAAACTCTGAAAAACACAGAATGTAATGAAACTGAAAATATAGACACGTTCTTGAGAGAATGGGGGAGTTCCCAAATTAATCTCACACTGATTGTTTGGTGCAAGCACTACTCAAGCAAGAAACTTCTGCTTTAGGACTCCCGCGTTATTTTCATCTCCTTATCCTGTTAAAATAAAGATAATTGACTTGCATCAAGTTAAACATCTGCTTCAAGCAGATCTGTCCACTGTAAAGGGAACTAGAATATTAGTGAAAAGGAAGCAGAAGGCTGAATTTCAAAATAATATCCTCAAAGCACTTTCGGTGGCTATCTCAGAGGTTCACAGGGTAATGGGAAGCATAAAACATCTCGTTGCATTTGTATAATCCCATCAGTCTGTGCATGAAATGTTCTCCCTGTTTACCTCCACTTGTCAAGCCACTGAAAGGGTTACATGTTTTTAGTTGCTTGTTTGTTTATTTTATTACGTGTTTATTGTAGTGCAAGTGCACCCTCTGATTCTTAACTATCCAAATCAGCTTAATGTCATATTAAATCACCAGCATTTCCCATTAGATAGCTCATTTAACTCTGTCCTGCTTGTTTATGGCTCATCATTGAATTGCTTATAGAATACTAAAGTGATTTTCGTCTAAAGCTGCATTATGGGACTAGGTTGGTGTTCACCTCAGTGGCTGCAAAATCCCTGGTTTTATATTCAAGATGAGTACAAGTGCTTCAGTTTGATGCTAACTACATGTCAGTTTGGTCTATGGACATTCTAACTCCCCTTAAGGCTGAATATCATTTTGACTTTACCCCTGTGGGCACAAATACTGTTTCCAAAATTTCAGGGTGATGAACGGTTTCCAATGCCATGCTCCTAAAGCTTATCACACATTGCTCCAGAAAGGTTCAGACATGACTGTGGAATCCTGCTGTCATAAATTGGAGCTGCTAAGGAGAGTCTGACTTACCTGAAGAGTGAGGAAAGGGTTAAGTAACTGGAGCTGCACCTGGGGGGGAGCTTGGGCAATCCGCCAATAAAAATGCAGATAGGCATTTTAAACTGAGAGAGAGGGTTTCTCTCTCTCTCTCTCTAAGGCTGTGTCTATATTGGCAAGATTTTGCACAAAAGCAGTCGCTTTTGCGCAAAATCTTGCCACCTGTCTACACTGGCCGCGAGTATTTGCGCAAGAACACTGACGTTCTAATGTAGGAAATCAGTGCTTCTTGTGCAAATACTCTGATGCTCCCACTCAGGGATAAGCCCTCTTGCGCAACTATTCTTATGCAAGAGGCCAGTGTAGACAGGCAACGTTAATTTCTTGCTCAGGAAAGCCCAATGGCTAAAATGGCCATCAGAGCTTTCTTGAGCAAGAGAGCATCTACACTGGCACGGATGCTTTTGCGCAAAAGCACATCACTTGCGCAAAAGCACATGCCAGTGTAGACGGTTTCTTGTGCAAATACTTTAACGCAAAAACTCTTGTGTTAAAAGTATTTGCGCAAAATCATGCCAGTGTAGACGTAGCCTCTCTGTTTGAGATCAGAGCAGTTTCTCCAGGAATGGAAGGAGATGGGCTTTCCCAGGAATGGACTTCTCAAAATGTGTAAGTAAGGAAAAGTTTAAATAGTCCATCCGGTTTTATTGTTTTCCTTCTTTGGGGGTTTGGAAGTCATGTCTGAGCTGGTTAATTGTTTTTCTTTTTGGTAACTAAAGATTATAACCTAGGGATTTCCCCTGAGTCTATTTCACTTCATGGCTTTTTAACACCTGGTCATTTACTATGCTTGTCACAGTAGTTTTGTTTTGATAATAAAAGTATTTTCTTTTTTGTTTTGATTAACTGGTATTGGTTGATTGTTGTGTCTTTAAGCCTGGGTGCCTAAACTGTCCAGGAGGAGCAGAGCCTGTTGTTCTCTGCAGATTCCCTCTGTTTGTTTTCCCAACTCTAAGCAAAATGGAGGCTGGGGAAGGGGGGGAGAGCTTTGCTTTACGGAGGAGATTCCCAAGTGCTCTCTTCTCTGGAAAAGGGTTTATTTTATATTTTCTTTTACTCACTGGGTGGTGGCAGCGAGTAAATCAATCTTTGTCTTTTTGGACCTCAGGGAAACTGAGACTGGACAAGTTTGTCTCTGGGAGTCACAGAGACAGGTTTTACAGAGTTTATTCTACTAGCTGGCTCCCCATCTCTTCACTCGGAGAGTCAGGCTGGGGAATTGAGCTGTGACACCTGCATATTCCAAAATGTGCCCAAGAGACGATTTTGATCAGCCATCAGAGCAGGTTTTATCAACAATGATGTGCCATCCTGGTCATTTCTTTCACCAGAATTAACTAAAGCAGTCATGTGGGGAAAGATTCTGACATTTCTTTTTCCAAGGGGACAGATAATTCTCTCTAATTGTGCCATTAAACTGTATTTCTTGGTAAGGATGTTAAATTGCTGTTATCTGGCTATACACAATTAGTTGAAAAGGACCACTCTGCAGAGCCACAATGGGAGTAGCTCTAGGAGTTGGCTTGAGCCGGGACTGCTTAAAATGCAGAGGTGCAGAGTCTTGGACCAGTATGAGCCAGGATTGCTCAGTCTGGTTCGCACTGAGTCCAGCAGCCCCTGAGCACAGCCAGCCCGGGCTGCCACGAACAAGGGCTACTTGGCGTCAGCAGCCCCTGTCAATGGGGGGCTCAGCTCCCCACTGGGATCCCCATAGACTAGGGATGCTTCACAGCAGCCTCCTCATCCTCCCCACTGCTTCTGATAGAGGCAGCGGGGAGGAGAGGTAGGCAGCATCGCAGAGATGGTGCTGGGGAGAACCGGCTTTTAAGCCAGCTCCGCCCAGCACTGGCTCCTATTTCCCTCCCCCTTGCTGCCTTCGTTGGGGGAAGAAAGTAGTCAATACTCCAGTCAAATACTGTGACAGACCTAAGCCAGCAGCCTGCCACACTCTGGTGGAAGGCAGATATACAGGACACTATTTGGTGTCCGGGAGGTGGGCGGGTGTTAGCCCGCCCACATCAAAAGGACCTCCCCCCAGCCTGCGGGGAGGACCACAGAACCCAGGAGAACCAACTAATTACTGGGGACAAATAATGAAAAAACAGGGACAGGTGTGAGGGTCAAAGGGCTAAAACGAGGGAGCCGAATGGGGATACCGAGCAGAGAACCCCGGACAGCGCCCACTGCTCCCCGAAGGTCTCGAGAGAGCCAGCGGACGCTGCCCATTGGAACTCTGCCCGGATACGTGAGCGGATACAGCAACGGAAATAGGCCCCACAGTCGCAGACCCCTCCCCCGGCCAACCTCTTTTCCCTGGTTTTATAGATTGCCGATTTGGCAATTGCCAGGAGGAGGTTGACCAGGAGGTCCCGCGACTTTGTGGGGCCACAGATGGGGTGTGCGTAAATTAACAAGTGGGGGGAAAAATGCAGCCAGAACCTCAACAGGAGGTTCTGGAGGAGCCGAAAGAGGGGCTGTAACCTGGCGCACTCGAGGTAGATGTGCGCCAGGGTCTCCCTCACGCCACAGAAGAGGCACGTTTCGGGGGTGGGGTTGAACCGCGCCAAGTACACGCCCGTGCTCACCGCGCCATGCAGGACTCTCCAACAGATGTCCCCGGTGGGTCGTGGAACCAAAGTCGAATAGAGGCTGGCCCACCGGGGCTCCCCACCCTCTATTGATGGTAGGAGGTCCCGCCACTTGGTGTCTGGGCGGGACACGAGGGTGGGGAAGTGGAGCGTGTGAAGCACGAGCGTGTACAGGTGACTCTTTGGCGCGGTTCGGAAGGGGACTGGCTGCAGCGAGTGCAGCCGGCTCAGGTGACGAAGGGGAGGAGGTCGGGAAGGTACGTGGGGCTGGGGGCCGATGGAGAGATCGGGAGGGCCGGGGGTAAGGGGTGGGCGGGGTGCACCCTCTCGCAGGACTTTGTTTAGGTACACCTGAGCAGTGGGCAGCAAAGTGTCCTTCACCTCCTGAAGTACGCGCCGGGGAGTACGTAGGGTGGAGAGCCCCATGCGCTGGGCGAGCGCCTGAGGATCCACCCAGTCTCCCCGGTCGTAGTCCAGGAGGTCTCCGACTCTGGTGACTTCTGCCAGGACCAACCTCTGGCGCACCAAGGGGGACTCCGCCGCCTGCACACGTAGATGGGGATTGTGTAGCAGGGGCTCCGCGAGGAGGTCTGCCCCCACGGTGGCTCCCAAGGACCTGGTCGCTGCAAGCAGCTTCCAGGTCCGGAGGAGGTCCTGGTAGAAGGCCGGCAGCCCGGAGAGGTCTCGCGGAAGACCTCTCAGATAAAGGAGCCCTCGGAGGCGGCGAAGGAAAGCGTGCGCAAGCGTGCTCCATGCCGGACTACCTGCATCAAATAGGAGTCTCTGCAGGGCCCGGAGGCGGAGGACGTGAACCCGCGTGCGCAAACACGTCAGGCCCTGCCCTCCCTCCTCCGGGGGGAGATGGAGAACCCCTGCAGAGACCCAATGCAGTCCTGGCCAGATGAACCGCAGCATGAGCTGCTGGATACGGACCAGGAGGCCCGGGGGCGGGACCAGGGTGCCGAGGCGGTGCCAGAGCATGGACAGGACCAATTGGTTGAGTACCAGTACCCTCCCACGCAGGGAGAGGCACCGGAGCAGTCCCGTCCATCTCTGCAACCGCTCGACCACCCTGGCCTCTAAACCTTGCCAGTTCTCCGGCGGGGAGGGATGCGTGGCAGAAAGAAAAACGCCGAGATAGAGCAGCGGACCCGTGCTCCACCTGATGGCCTGAAGCGCGGGTGGGAGGGAGCCCGCCTGCCACCCGGCCCCTACCACCAGGCCAGAGCTCTTGACCCAGTTGACCCGGGCGGAGGAGGCCGCCGAGTAGACGGCTTGGCAAGCCTCCACCCGCGCCAGGTCTCCCGGGTCCTGGACCACGAGGAGCACGTCGTCGGCATACGCCGACAGGACCAGCCTCGTCTCCGGCTCACGGAGCGCCAACCCCGTCAACCTCTTGCGAAGGAGACGGAGGAAGGGCTCTATGGCCAGAGCGTACAGCTGGCCCGACAGCGGACAGCCTTGACGTACTCCCCGCCCGAAGCTGACCGGTGCGGTCAGGGTCCAGTTGAGCTTGACCAAGCACTCTGCGGAGGCGTACAGCACCTGGAGAAACCCCACAAAATGGGGCCCGAAGCCGAAGGCCCGCAGGGTGCCCAGGAGGTACCCGTGGTCCATCCGGTCTAACGCCTTCTCCTGATCCAAGGACAGGAGGGCGAACGACAGACCGTCCCTACACCCGAGCTCTAGGAGATCCCGGACCAGAAAGAGGTTGTCGAAGACGGTTCGGCCCGGGACGGTGTAGGTCTGGTCTGGATGGACCACGTCCGCCAGCACGGACTTCAACCTCAGGGAGATGGCTTTGGCGACAATTTTATAGTCCGTGCTGAGGAGCGAGACGGGACGCCAATTCCTCAGATCGCGGAGGTCCCCCTTCTTGGGCAGCAAGGCGATCACGGCTCGCCTGCACGATACAGGGAGGACCCCGCTCTCCAAGGACTCGGCCCAGACGCTAGCAAGGTCCGGGCCGAGGACGTCCCAGAACACGCGGTAGAACTCCACGGTCAGCCCGTCCATGCCCGGGGATTTATTGGTGGGCATGAGACGGAGGGCTTCCGAGAACTCGGCCAGAGAGAGAGGCAGCTCTAGCCGGTCCCGGTCGCCCGCGCTGACCGTCGGGAGTTCGTTCCAGAGAACCCTGCGGGCGTCGGCGTCGGTCGGATCCGGGGAGAAGAGAGAGGCGTAGAAGGGGCGAGCCCTCTCGCGCATCTCCACCGGATCCGTGAGGGGGGTGCCGTCCTCCGCCAGAAGGCAGAGGACGTGTTTTTTGGCCCCCCTCTTTTTCTCCAGGGCGTAGAAGAAGCGGGAGCCTCGATCCATCTCCCGAAGGAGACGGATGCGAGAACGAACAAAGGCACCCCGGGCTCGAAGGTCCTCGAGGGCCCGGAGCTCCTCCCGCTTCTCCCGGTACGCTCCGCAGAGGGGCGGATCCTCGGGGCCGGTGGCCAGCCGCTTCTCTAGCTCTAAAACCTCCCGTTCCAACTGCTCTATCGCCGCATCCCTCCGCCGGCTGGCCCCCCGGGCGTAGTCACGGCAGAAGAGCCGCGTGCGCACCTTCCCCACATCCCACCACCGCCGCGCCGAGGGAAAGGCGCACCGCCGCCCGCGCCAGGCCAGCCAGAACTCCCGGAAGGACGCTACGAAGCCCACGTCCTCCAGCAGGCTGTTATTGAAATGCCAATAGGCCGGCCCCGGCCTCTCCGAGGAAAGAGAAGCCCGTACGGCCACCAAGTGGTGGTCCGAGAAAGGGGCCGGCCGAATGCCGGAGGAGTGGGCCCGGAAGAGATGATGACGAGACACATAAATGCGGTCCAACCGGGAGTGGAAAGACCGACGACCCGCCACCTGGACGTAGGTAAACACCGTTTCCTCGCCCAGGTGGAGGTCTCGCCAGACGTCCACCAGGGAGTGATGGTCTATTATCTCCCTGAGGACGTCCGCGGCGGCCGGGCACTGCTCGAGCCCCGTACGGTCCCGCTCCTCGAGGGTGCAGTTGAAGTCTCCGCCCAGGACCAGGCACTCGCGAGGATCCAAAGTGCCGAGGAAGGCCGACGCCTGCCGAAAGAAGCGGAGCCTCTCCGGGACGGACGTCGGGGCGTAGATGTTGACGAGATTTAGTGTCAGCCCTTCCGTCCGAACCCGGAGATGCAGCAGGCGACCCTGCACGACCTCGGCGGTCCCCAGCACCTCGGGCTGCAGGTTCGGGGAGAACAGGGTAGCCACCCCGGCTTGACGGGCCGACAGGTGGCTAAAATAAACCCTGTCCCCCCACTCCAGCCGCCAGCTAGCCTCGGCGGCCGGAGCTGTGTGGGTCTCCTGGAGGAATATGACGGAGTACCTGCCCCTCCGGAGGAAGGAGAGGACCTGACACCTACGGAGGCCCGACCCACAGCCCCGGGTGTTCAGAGTGGCAAAGATGAGCGGCGGCATCGAGAGGGCTGGGGAAGATCCTGATTGGCAGGAGTGCCGACGGCCCCCATCGGGCCCCGCAGCAAACCGCGACCGTTCCCAAAAGTGAGCAGGGCGTCACGGAAGCTGCGGACCCGCCGGTAAGCCGCGGCCCCCCGCCGCCCGGTCCCTTTACCCTCCCGCAAGAGGGCTCTGACTATTTGCAAAATGAGATGAAAATCTCCCCAGCGCTGAAGGGCGAGAGCGACCTTGTTCTTGGAGCCACGGATGTCTTCCAAGAAAACACGCATCTCGCCCTTCAGCGCGTCTGGCGTCGGGGCCTCGGGCCCTCGAACGCCTTGGGGCCAGACCCCTCCGTGAGCCCCGCGACCCATCGGCACGGGGACGCAGGGCGTTTGAGGTCCCTGCTGAGAGGACAGTGGCGGAGAGAGATCAGCCCCAGATGTGCTGGGAGCAGAAGAAACGAAAACCGCCTCCCGGGGGCCAACGTCTGGACTAAACGTGGCAACCCCGGGGCGGCAGTAACAGAGTAAGGGGAGGAAAAGAGTTCAGGGAGGGGATCGGGAAAAGGAGGGAGACGAGGAAGGAGAGTAGGGGGAGGAAGAGGTGAGGGATTAGGGAAGAGACAAGAATGGCGGGGAGGAGGAAGAGGGTGGGAAACTCGATTGAGAGGGCGTTTGAATAGGGAGCAGGAGAAGGAGCAGGGCGAGATGCCTCAGCAGAGGAGGCGCCGGGGTGCGGTGCCTCCTCGCAGCGCAGAGAATCGATGGCAGTGGTAGGGTAGTAATAGTCTCCCCAGCGCTGGCTCCAGTGCCACAGAGAGTGCAGCACCGGAGGCCTCAGCGCCGGGGGTGACAGATATTAACGGGATCTCCCGCCCGCTGAGAGCCTCAAGGGTTCCGCGGCCGCGGCCGAGGTGTTGTCGATGGCCGGGCAGACGGTCGCACCCCGGGGCAACTCAGAGGCAGGGAGAAGGGATAGCAGCGGGTCGGAAGGGGAAGGAGAGGTCGGTTGTTGTCCCTCCAGGACCTGATGATCCCCCTCGAGGCAGCCGGGGTCAGCCCCAAAGCCTCCACCTCCTGAGAGAGGAAGGCGAGCCCGCCGCCCGCCACCAGGTGCTGATCTCTGTCGGTGGCAAGGTCAGCGGCCGCCCCCTCAGTGGAGGCGGGAACAGTGGGAGCATCCTCCATGGACACCCCCTCTTGCAGGGACCCCGGGAGGGAGGTGTTCACCTCTCCCGCGTCCGCCGCAGTCACCTCGACCGCTTCGTGGTGCTGTGAATCGCTTGCGGGCTCAGAGGGTGGAATGGCCCCAGCGTCCACCCCCATGGGTACAGGGAGGTTGTCCTCCCCCTCAGAGGGCGGGGTGGAACGCCGAGCACGCTTTCGGCGCTTCCCCATTGCGAGCTCCCATCCCTCGGAGGAAGAGGGCTGGGCCTGAATGGAGGAAGAGCCAGGGGACAAGGGCAGCGTCGGGGGGGCAAGGGTAGATGGGGGCTGGGCAGCAGGGGAAAAGGATACCTCCCCCCGAGGTAGGTCCTGCCCGAGTCCCGTCACTGACCCCGCCGCCCTCTCCTCCGCGGGCCCAGCCTTGCCGCTTTTGGCGGTGGCAGCATCAGCACCCGCACGCTCGTCTGGGCCCTGCGGAACCCGAGCGGGATTGACGACGGTCACGGTTGGAGGAGGGGCGACCCCAGGGTCCGGACCGTCAGGGCCACCGGCGATGGTAGGGCCGGTGCCCTCCCGGGCATCGGGGGTCCCGGGTGCCTCTCCAAACCGGGCCAGGGGGCAGTCCCTTCGGACGTGCCCCGTCGCCCGACAGAGAAAACACCGGGCCTCCCCCATGGTGTAGTACACCCGGTACCGGGCCCCTTGATGGGGCACCAGAAATGACCCTTCCAGGGCTTCTCCGCCACGTCCCGCCGGCAGTAGTAGGATTTGTACCTGCCGGCGAAAGGAAAGGACGTGGCGGAGGGTCGGGTCTTTACAGCCCAGAGGAAGGGGACTCAGGACTGACAGAGGCCTCCCCAGGGTGGAGAGGAAAGGCAGTAGGGCGGCATTGGGGAGGAAGGGAGGAACAGAGGACAAAACCACCCGTACGCCCAGGTCCTCCAAAGGCTCGAGGGGAACGTGGACTCCCCCCACCGCCAAACCCCTTTCCACCGCCTTCTGGGCGGCGGCCTCGGACGCCAGGAAGAAGACCACCTTCCCGAACATCTTAGAGGCCGCCACCACGGCCGCGGGCCCCACCACGCGTGCCAACGCCCGCACGTAGGTCTCCACGTGGGGCGAGGCCGCCACCAGGAGACAACGGACCCCGTGCCTCCTGGTCAGGGTGGGAAAGGGGCCGCGGCCACCGGGGATGGTATTCCGAGAGGCGGCTTGGGAGGCGACAGGCGGGGGGGTGGCGACCACCTGGGCGTACACCCTGGGGCCCGGGACACCGTTGCCCCCAGAGCTGGTGGAAGGAACAGGGGAGCGGGAAGGAGGGGGAGCCGCGGCCAACATGTGGGTCGCGGCCGGGGAGTGAGCCCTCGCCTCAGGAGGTTTTGCCTTCCGGGCGGGGCTCTTGCCCTTTTTGGTCCCCAGGCCCTTCCTACCCTTCAGGGGGGCATTCTTGATGGTAGCCGGAGGTGCCGCGGCAGAAGCGGTCGAGGCCCCGGGGTCCTCGTCCATGTCCGCCCCCTCTTACCGTAGTGACGGGGGGCCCGGCAGCCTCAGAGGAGTTGTTGTTTTTAGGGAGGGGTGGGGAAGGTTCTGCAGGGGTGTCATCCGACAACCCCTTCGTTGTGGTCATGGGTAGGGAGGAAAGGACAAAACAAACAATTAGGGGAGAACCAAAAAAACACCAGGGAAGGGAACAGGGAGGGAAAGAGAGGGGAGGAAGGAGATTTACCACTCCCCCCACTAGGCTGGAAGTGGGGTGGGAGGGTGATAATTCAGAAGAAAGGGAAGGGGAAAAAGGTGTAAGGAATACAGCTCCCAGCACAGAATGGAAAGAGTGGCTCCTCCGGCTGCACTGGGGAGATGAGGGGTAAATAATCATTAAAAGGACATGGGGACAAGTGAAGCTGTGTGTGTGGGAAGAGTAACTAAAAGGAGGGGGAAGCTCAAGCGCCTAACAAAAGAAAGCGGGGGGGGGGGGAAGCACTGGCACCCAAAGGGGTGGATGGGACAAGCAGTGGAGTGGGAAGGCAGGCAGTTAAAAGATGCCTGTTCAAGGGCGGGAAGAGGGAGGAGACACTGCTGAGGGAAAGGGAAACAGTGTACCCACAGGCACCTGAGCAGCAGGCCCACAGTACCTGCTGCAAGGCCCAGAAGAGCAGAGAAGGGCAAGGAGACAAGCAGTGGGGCCGAGAATGGAAAGGCCCCTACAGCAACCGGGGCTTGGAGAGGGAGCAGCAGGAGAAGTGTGAGGGCCGATGAACTAGGGGGAGGTAAACCACCCCCTGCCCTCAGCACCCCAAAGGAGCTGCATCGCCCCCCCACCCAGGAGCCCTGATGGAAAGGGCCCCTAATCTCCCCTCCCCAGCACCAGGCAGGCTGTGGGGAGAGGGAAACCCCAGGGGCTGCTTTAAAGCAGCCCCCTTACCGTCTCTTCTTTGGGGAGAGCAGCAGCAGCAGGAAAGATGAAGGTCCGGCCTGCCAAGGTGGAGAAAAAGGGGGGGGGGTCAAAATAGACCCCCAAGAAAATGGGAGGGGGGGGCTCCCCCGCCCCACCCAAAGGTAGGGCAGCAGAAATCCCCCCACCCCCGTGCACCCAGCACCCTCAGCAAATAGCTGAGGTGAAGGGGGGAAAAGCTGCCTGCAAAAAGGCAGGTGGAAAAAGGGGGCCTGGCCCAGAATGTAGGGGTAGCCAGGGCCCAGTTGCTACAACAGCAGCAGCCCCCCTCCACAGGCACCCCCTCCCAAAAAGGAAGAAGAGAGGAGAGGTGCAGGAGAAAGTGCAGCTCCCCAAGAGCAGAGGGCTGCAGAAACCATGTGGACAGCAGGTATACAGGGCACTATTTGGTGTCCGGGAGGTGGGCGGGCGTTAGCCCGCCCACATCAAAAGGACCTCCCCCCAGCCTGCGGGGAGGACCACAGAACCCAGGAGAACCAACTAATTACTGGGGACAAATAATGAAAAAAACAGGGACGGGTGTGAGGGTCAAAGGGCTAAAACGAGGGAGCCGGATGGGGATACCGAGCAGAGAACCCCGGACAGCGCCCACTGCTCCCCGAAGGTCTCGAGAGAGCCAGCGGACGCTGCCCATTGGAACTCTGCCCGGATACGTGAGCGGATACAGCAACGGAAATAGGCCCCACAGTCGCAGGCCCCTCCCCCGGCCAACCTCTTTTCCCTGGTTTTATAGATTGCCGATTTGGCAATTGCCAGGAGGAGGTTGACCAGGAGGTCCCGCGACTTTGTGGGGCCACGGATGGGGTGTGCGTAAATTAACAAGTGGGGGGAAAAATGCAGCCAGAACCTCAACAGGAGGTTCTGGAGGAGCCGAAAGAGGGGCTGTAACCTGGCGCACTCGAGGTAGATGTGCGCCAGGGTCTCCCTCACGCCACAGAAGAGGCACGTTTCGGGGGTGGGGGTGAACCGCGCCAAGTACACGCCCGTGCTCACCGCGCCGTGCAGGACTCTCCAACAGATGTCCCCGGTGGGTCGTGGAACCAAGTCGAATAGAGGCTGGCCCACCGGGGCTCCCCACCCTCTATTGATGGTAGGAGGTCCCGCCACTTGGTGTCTGGGCGGGACACGAGGGTGGGGAAGTGGAGCGTGTGAAGCACGAGCGTGTACAGGTGACTCTTTGGCGCGGTTCGGAAGGGGACTGGCTGCAGCGAGTGCAGCCGGCTCAGGTGACGAAGGGGAGGAGGTCGGGAAGGTACGCGGGGCTGGGGGCCGATGGAGAGATCGGGAGGGCCGGGGGTAAGGGGTGGGCGGGGTGCACCCTCTCGCAGGACTTTGTTTAGGTACACCCGAGCAGTGGGCGGCAAAGCGTCCTTCACCTCCTGAAGTACGCGCCGGGGAGTACGTAGGGTGGAGAGCCCCATGCGCTGGGCGAGCGCCTGAGGATCCACCCAGTCTCCCCGGTCGTAGTCCAGGAGGTCTCCGACTCTGGTGACTTCTGCCAGGACCAACCTCTGGCGCACCAAGGGGGACTCCGCCGCCTGCACACGTAGATGGGGATTGTGTAGCAGGGGCTCCGCGAGGAGGTCTGCCCCCACGGTGGCTCCCAAGGACCTGGTCGCTGCAAGCAGCTTCCAGGTCCGGAGGAGGTCCTGGTAGAAGGCCGGCAGCCCGGAGAGGTCTCGCGGAAGACCTCTCAGATAAAGGAGCTGCCGGTCGTATCGGAGCCCTCGGAGGCGGCGAAGGAAAGCGTGCGCAAGCGTGCTCCATGCCGGACTACCTGCATCAAATAGGAGTCTCTGCAGGGCCCGGAGGCGGAGGACGTGAACCCGCGTGCGCAAACACGTCAGGCCCTGCCCTCCCTCCTCCGGGGGGAGATGGAGAACCCCTGCAGAGACCCAATGCAGTCCTGGCCAGATGAACCGCAGCATGAGCTGCTGGATACGGACCAGGAGGCCCGGGGGCGGGACCAGGGTGCCGAGGCGGTGCCAGAGCATGGACAGGACCAATTGGTTGAGTACCAGTACCCTCCCACGCAGGGAGAGGCACCGGAGCAGTCCCGTCCATCTCTGCAACCGCTCGACCACCCTGGCCTCTAAACCTTGCCAGTTCTCCGGCGGGGAGGGATGCGTGGCAGAAAGAAAAACGCCGAGATAGAGCAGCGGACCCGCGCTCCACCTGATGGCCTGAAGCGCGGGTGGGAGGGAGCCCGCCTGCCACCCGGCCCCTACCACCAGGCCAGAGCTCTTGACCCAGTTGACCCGGGCGGAGGAGGCCGCCGAGTAGACGGCTTGGCAAGCCTCCACCCGCGCCAGGTCTCCCGGGTCCTGGACCACGAGGAGCACGTCGTCGGCATACGCCGACAGGACCAGCCTCGTCTCCGGCTCACGGAGCGCCAACCCCGTCAACCTCTTGCGAAGGAGACGGAGGAAGGGCTCTATGGCCAGAGCGTACAGCTGGCCCGACAGCGGACAGCCTTGACGTACTCCCCGCCCGAAGCTGACCGGTGCGGTCAGGGTCCAGTTGAGCTTGACCAAGCACTCTGCGGAGGCGTACAGCACCTGGAGAAACCCCACAAAATGGGGCCCGAAGCCGAAGGCCCGCAGGGTGCCCAGGAGGTACCCGTGGTCCATCCGGTCGAACGCCTTCTCCTGATCCAAGGACAGGAGGGCGAACGACAGACCGTCCCTACACCCGAGCTCTAGAGATCCCGGACCAGAAAGAGGTTGTCGAAGATGGTTCGGCCCGGGACGGTGTAGGTCTGGTCTGGATGGACCACGTCCGCCAGCACGGACTTCAACCTCAGGGAGATGGCTTTGGCGACAATTTTATAGTCCGTGCTGAGGAGCGAGACGGGACGCCAATTCCTCAGATCGCGGAGGTCCCCCTTCTTGGGCAGCAAGGCGATCACGGCTCGCCTGCACGATACAGGGAGGACCCCGCTCTCCAAGGACTCGGCCCAGACGCTAGCAAGGTCCGGGCCGAGGACGTCCCAGAACACGCGGTAGAACTCCACGGTCAGCCCGTCCATGCCCGGGGATTTATTGGTGGGCATGAGACGGAGGGCTTCCGAGAACTCGGCCAGAGAGAGAGGCAGCTCTAGCCGGTCCCGGTCGCCCGCGCTGACCGTCGGGAGTTCGTTCCAGAGAACCCTGCAGGCGTCGGCGTCGGTCGGATCCGGGGAGAAGAGAGAGGCGTAGAAGGCGCGAGCCCTCTCGCGCATCTCCACCGGATCCGTGAGGGGGGTGCCGTCCTCCGCCAAAAGGCAGAGGACGTGTTTTTTGGCCCCCCTCTTTTTCTCCAGGGCGTAGAAGAAGCGGGAGCCTCGATCCATCTCCCGAAGGAGACGGATGCGAGAACGAACAAAGGCACCCCGGGCTCGAAGGTCCTCGAGGGCCCGGAGCTCCTCCCGCTTCTCCCGGTACGCTCCGCAGAGGGGCGGATCCTCGGGGCCGGTGGCCAGCCGCTTCTCTAGCTCTAAAACCTCCCGTTCCAACTGCTCTATCGCCGCATCCCTCCGCCGGCTGGCCCCCCGGGCATAGTCACGGCAGAAGAGCCGCGTGCGCACCTTCCCCACATCCCACCACCGCCGCGCCGAGGGAAAGGCGCACCGCCGCCCGCGCCAGGCCAGCCAGAACTCCCGGAAGGACGCTACGAAGCCCACGTCCTCCAGCAGGCTGTTATTGAAATGCCAATAGGCCGGCCCCGGCCTCTCCGAGGAAAGAGAAGCCCGTACGGCCACCAAGTGGTGGTCCGAGAAAGGGGCCGGCCGAATGCCGGAGGAGTGGGCCCGGAAGAGATGATGACGAGACACATAAATGCGGTCCAACCGGGAGTGGAAAGACCGACGACCCGCCACCTGGACGTAGGTAAACACCGTTTCCTCGCCCAGGTGGAGGTCTCGCCAGACGTCCACCAGGGAGTGATGGTCTATTATCTCCCTGAGGACGTCCGCGGCGGCCGGGCACTGCTCGAGCCCCATACGGTCCCGCTCCTCGAGGGTGCAGTTGAAGTCTCCGCCCAGGACCAGGCACTCGCGAGGATCCAAAGTGCCGAGGAAGGCCGACGCCTGCCGAAAGAAGCGGAGCCTCTCCGGGACGGACGTCGGGGCGTAGATGTTGACGAGATTTAGTGTCAGCCCTTCCGTCCGAACCCGGAGATGCAGCAGGCGACCCTGCACGACCTCGGCGGCCCCCAGCACCTCGGGCTGCAGGTTCGGGGAGAACAGGGTAGCCACCCCGGCTTGACGGGCCGACAGGTGGCTAAAATAAACCCTGTCCCCCCACTCCAGCCGCCAGCTAGCCTCGGCGGCCGGAGCTGTGTGGGTCTCCTGGAGGAATATGACGGAGTACCTGCCCCTCCGGAGGAAGGAGAGGACCTGACACGTACGGAGGCCCGACCCGCAGCCCCGGGTGTTTAGAGTGGCAAAGATGAGCGGCGGCATCGAGAGGGCTGGGGAAGATCCTGATTGGCAGGAGTGCCGACGGCCCCCATCGGGCCCCGCAGCAAACCGTGACCGTTCCCAAAAGTGAGCAGGGCGTCACGGAAGCTGCGGAGCCGCTGGTAAGCCGCGGCCCCCCGCCGCCCGGTCCCTTTACCCTCCCGCAAGAGGGCTCTGACTATTTGCAAAATGAGATGAAAATCTCCCCAGCGCTGAAGGGCGAGAGCGACCTTGTTCTTGGAGCCACGGATGTCTTCCAAGAAAACACGCATCTCGCCCTTCAGCGCGTCTGGCGTCGGGGCCTCGGGCCCTCGAACGCCTTGGGGCCAGACCCCTCCGTGAGCCCCGCGACCCATCGGCACGGGGACGCAGGGCGTTTGAGGTCCCTGCTGAGAGGACAGTGGCGGAGAGAGATCAGCCCCAGATGTGCTGGGAGCAGAAGAAACGAAAACCGCCTCCCGGGGGCCAACGTCTGGAGTAAACGTGGCAACCCCAGGGGCGGCAGTAACAGAGTAAGGGGAGGAAAAGAGTTCAGGGAGGGGATCGGGAAAAGGAGGGAGACGAGGAAGGAGAGTAGGGGGAGGAAGAGGTGAGGGATTAGGGAAGAGACAAGAATGGCGGGGAGGAGGAAGAGGGGTGGGAAACTCGATTGAGAGGGCGTTTGAATAGGGAGCAGGAGAAGGAGCAGGGCGAGATGCCTCAGCAGAGGAGGCACCGGGGTGCGGTGCCTCCTCGCAGCGCAGAGAATCGATGGCAGTGGTAGGGGTAGTAATAGTCTCCCCAGCGCTGAGCTCCAGTGCCACAGAGAGTGCAGCACCGGAGGCCTCAGCGCCGGGGGTGACAGATATTAACGGGATCTCCCGCCCGCTGAGAGCCTCAAGGGTTGCCGCGGCCGCGGCCGAGGTGTTGTCGATGGCCGGGCAGACGGTCGCACCCCGGGGCAACTCAGAGGCAGGGAGAAGGGATAGCAGCGGGTCGGAAGGGGAAGGAGAGGTCGGTTGTTGTCCCTCCAGGACCTGATGATCCCCCTCCGAGGCAGCCGGGGTCAGCCCCAAAGCCTCCACCTCCTGAGAGAGGAAGGCGAGCCCGCCGCCCGCCACCAGGTGCTGATCTCTGTCGGTGGCAAGGTCAGCGGCCGCCCCCTCAGTGGAGGCGGGAACAGTGGGAGCATCCTCCATGGACACCCCCTCTTGCAGGGACCCCGGGAGGGAGGTGTTCACCTCTCCCGCGTCCGCCGCAGTCACCTCGACCGCTTCGTGGTGCTGTGAATCGCTTGCGGGCTCAGAGGGTGGAATGGCCCCAGCGTCCACCCCCATGGGTACAGGGAGGTTGTCCTCCCCCTCAGAGGGCGGGGTGGAACGCCGAGCACGCTTTCGGCGCTTCCCCATTGCGAGCTCCCATCCCTCGGAGGAAGAGGGCTGGGCCTGAATGGAGGAAGAGCCAGGGGACAAGGGCAGCGTCGGGGGGGCAAGGGTAGATGGGGGCTGGGCAGCAGGGGAAAAGGATACCTCCCCCCGAGGTAGGTCCTGCCCGAGTCCCGTCACTGACCCCGCCGCCCTCTCCTCCGCGGGCCCAGCCTTGCCGCTTTTGGCGGTGGCAGCATCAGCACCCGCACGCTCGTCTGGGCCCTGCGGAACCCGAGCGGGATTGACGACGGTCACGGTTGGAGGAGGGGCGACCCCAGGGTCCGGACCGTCAGGGCCACCGGCGATGGTAGGGCCGGTGCCCTCCCGGGCATCGGGGGTCCCGGGTGCCTCTCCAAACCGGGCCAGGGGGCAGTCCCTTCGGACGTGCCCCGTCGCCCGACAGAGAAAACACCGGGCCTCCCCCATGGTGTAGTACACCCGGTACCGGGCCCCTTGATGGGGCACCAGAAATGACCCTTCCAGGGCTTCTCCGCCACGTCCCGCCGGCAGTAGTAGGATTTGTACCTGCCGGCGAAAGGAAAGGACGTGGCGGAGGGTCGGGTCTTTACAGCCCAGAGGAAGGGGACTCAGGACTGACAAAGGCCTCCCCAGGGTGGAGAGGAAAGGCAGTAGGGCGGCATTGGGGAGGAAGGGAGGAACAGAGGACAAAACCACCCGTACGCCCAGGTCCTCCAAAGGCTCGAGGGGAACGTGGACTCCCCCCACCGCCAAACCCCTTTCCACCGCCTTCTGGGCGGCGGCCTCGGACGCCAGGAAGAAGACCACCTTCCCGAACATCTTAGAGGCCGCCACCACGGCCGCGGGCCCCACCACGCGTGCCAACGCCCGCACGTAGGTCTCCACGTGGGGCGAGGCCGCCACCAGGAGACAACGGACCCCGTGCCTCCTGGTCAGGGTGGGAAAGGGGCCGCGGCCACCGGGGATGGTATTCCGGGAGGCGGCTTGGGAGGCGACAGGCGGGGGGGTGGCGGCCACCTGGGCGTACACCCTGGGGCCCGGGACACCGTTGCCCCCAGAGCTGGTGGAAGGAACAGGGGAGCGGGAAGGAGGGGGAGCCGTGGCCGACATGTGGGTCGCGGCCGGGGAGTGAGCCCTCGCCTCAGGAGGTTTTGCCTTCCGGGCGGGGCTCTTGCCCTTTTTGGTCCCCAGGCCCTTCCTACCCTTCAGGGGGGCATTCTTGATGGTAGCCGGAGGTGCCGCGGCAGAAGCGGTCGAGGCCCCGGGGTCCTCGTCCATGTCCGCCCCCTCTACCGTAGTGACGGGGGGCCCGGCAGCCTCAGAGGAGTTGTTGTTTTTAGGGAGGGGTGGGGAAGGTTCTGCAGGGGTGTCATCGGACAACCCCTTCATTGTGGTCATGGGTAGGGAAGAAAGGACAAAACAAACAATTAGGGGAGAACCAAAAAAACACCAGGGAAGGGAACAGGGAGGGAAAGAGAGGGGAGGAAGGAGATTTACCACTCCCCCCCACTAGGCTGGAAGTGGGGTGGGAGGGTGATAATTCAGAAGAAAGGGGAAGGGGAAAAAGGTGTAAGGAATACAGCTCCCAGCACAGAATGGAAAGAGTGGCTCCTCCGGCTGCACTGGGGAGATGAGGGGTAAATAATCATTAAAAGGACATGGGGACAAGTGAAGCTGTGTGTGTGGGAAGAGTAACTAAAAGGAGGGGGAAGCTCAAGCACCTAACAAAAGAAAGCGGGGGGGGGGGAAGCACTGGCACCCAAAGGGGTGGATGGGACAAGCAGTGGAGTGGGAAGGCAGGCAGTTAAAAGATGCCTGTTCAAGGGCGGGAAGAGGGAGGAGACACTGCTGAGGGAAAGGGAAACAGTGTACCCACAGGCACCTGAGCAGCAGGCCCACAGAACCTGCTGCAAGGCCCAGAAGAGCAGAGAAGGGCAAGGAGACAAGCAGTGGGGCCGAGCATGGAAAGGCCCCTACAGCAACCGGGGCTTGGAGAGGGAGCAGCAGGAGAAGTGTGAGGGCCGATGAACTATGGGGAGGTAAACCACCCCCTGCCCTCAGCACCCCAAAGGAGCTGCACCGGCCCCCCCACCCAGGAGCCCTGATGGAAAGGGCCCCTAATCTCCCCTCCCCAGCACCAGGCAGGCTGTGGGGAGAGGGAAACCCCAGGGGCTGCTTTAAAGCAGCCCCCTTACCGTCTCTTCTTTGGGGAGAGCAGCAGCAGCAGGAAAGATGAAGGTCCGGCCTGCCAAGGTGGACAAAAAGGGGGGGGGTCAAAATAGACCCCCAAGAAAATGGGAGGGGGGGCTCCCCCGCCCCACCCAAAGGTAGGGCAGCAGAAATCCCCCCACCCCCGTGCACCCAGCACCCTCAGCAAATAGCTGAGGTGAAGGGGGGAAAAGCTGCCTGCAAAAAGGCAGGTGGAAAAAGGGGGCCTGGCCCAGAATGTAGGGGTAGCCAGGGCCCAGTTGCTACAACAGCAGCAGCCCCCCTCCACAGGCACCCCCTCCCAAAAAGGAAGAAGAGAGGAGAGGTGCAGGAGAAAGTGCAGCTCCCCAAGAGCAGAGGGCTGCAGAAACCATGTGGACAGCAGGTATACAGGGCACTATTTGGTGTCCGGGAGGTGGGCGGGCGTTAGCCCGCCCACATCAAAAGGACCTCCCCCCAGCCTGCGGGGAGGACCACAGAACCCAGGAGAACCAACTAATTACTGGGGACAAATAATGAAAAAAACAGGGACGGGTGTGAGGGTCAAAGGGCTAAAACGAGGGAGCCGGATGGGGATACCGAGCAGAGAATCCCGGACAGCGCCCACTGCTCCCCGAAGGTCTCGAGAGAGCCAGCGGACGCTGCCCATTGGAACTCTGCCCGGATACGTGAGCGGATACAGCAACGGAAATAGGCCCCACAGTCGCAGGCCCCTCCCCCGGCCAACCTCTTTTCCCTGGTTTTATAGATTGCCGATTTGGCAATTGCCAGGAGGAGGTTGACCAGGAGGTCCCGCGACTTTGTGGGGCCACGGATGGGGTGTGCGTAAATTAACAAGTGGGGGGAAAAATGCAGCCAGAACCTCAACAGGAGGTTCTGGAGGAGCCGAAAGAGGGGCTGTAACCTGGCGCACTCGAGGTAGATGTGCGCCAGGGTCTCACTCACGCCGCAGAAGAGGCACGTTTCGGGGGTGGGGGTGAACCGCGCCAAGTACACGCCCGTGCTCACCGCGCCGTGCAGGATTCTCCAACAGATGTCCCCGGTGGGTCGTGGAACCAAAGTCGAATAGAGGCTGGCCCACCGGGGCTCCCCACCCTCTATTGATGGTAGGAGGTCCCGCCACTTGGTGTCTGGGCGGGACACGAGGGTGGGGAAGTGGAGCGTGTGAAGCACGAGCGTGTACAGGTGACTCTTTGGCGCGGTTCGGAAGGGGACTGGCCGCAGCGAGTGCAGCCGGCTCAGGTGACGAAGGGGAGGAGGTCGGGAAGGTACGCGGGGCTGGGGGCTGATGGAGAGATCGGGAGGGCCGGGGGTAAGGGGTGGGCGGGGTGCACCCTCTCGCAGGACTTTGTTTAGGTACACCCGAGCAGTGGGCGGCAAAGCGTCCTTCACCTCCTGAAGTACGCGCCGGGGAGTACGTAGGGTGGAGAGCCCCATGCGCTGGGCGAGCGCCTGAGGATCCACCCAGTCTCCCCGGTCGTAGTCCAGGAGGTCTCCGACTCTGGTGACTTCTGCCAGGACCAACCTCTGGCGCACCAAGGGGGACTCCGCCGCCTGCACACGTAGATGGGGATTGTGTAGCAGGGGCTCCGCGAGGAGGTCTGCCCCCACGGTGGCTCCCAAGGACCTGGTCGCTGCAAGCAGCTTCCAGGTCCGGAGGAGGTCCTGGTAGAAGGCCGGCAGCCCGGAGAGGTCTCGCGGAAGACCTCTCAGATAAAGGAGCTGCCGGTCGTATCGGAGCCCTCGGAGGCGGCGAAGGAAAGCGTGCGCAAGCGTGCTCCATGCCGGACTACCTGCATCAAATAGGAGTCTCTGCAGGGCCCGGAGGCGGAGGACGTGAACCCGCGTGCGCAAACACGTCAGGCCCTGCCCTCCCTCCTCCGGGGGAGATGGAGAACCCCTGCAGAGACCCAATGCAGTCCTGGCCAGATGAACCGCAGCATGAGCTGCTGGATACGGACCAGGAGGCCCGGGGGCGGGACCAGGGTGCCGAGGCGGTGCCAGAGCATGGACAGGACCAATTGGTTGAGTACCAGTACCCTCCCACGCAGGGAGAGGCACCGGAGCAGTCCCGTCCATCTCTGCAACCGCTCGACCACCCTGGCCTCTAAACCTTGCCAGTTCTCCGGCGGGGAGGGATGCGTGGCAGAAAGAAAAACGCCGAGATAGAGCAGCGGACCCGCGCTCCACCTGATGGCCTGAAGCGCGGGTGGGAGGGAGCCCGCCTGCCACCCGGCCCCTACCACCAGGCCAGAGCTCTTGACCCAGTTGACCCGGGCGGAGGAGGCCGCCGAGTAGACGGCTTGGCAAGCCTCCACCCGCGCCAGGTCTCCCGGGTCCTGGACCACGAGGAGCACGTCGTCGGCATACGCCGACAGGACCAGCCTCGTCTCCGCTCACGGAGCGCCAACCCCGTCAACCTCTTGCGAAGGAGACGGAGGAAGGGCTCTATGGCCAGAGCGTACAGCTGTCCCGACAGCGGACAGCCTTGACGTACTCCCCGCCCGAAGCTGACCGGTGCGGTCAGGGTCCAGTTGAGCTTGACCAAGCACTCTGCGGAGGCGTACAGCACCTGGAGAAACCCCACAAAATGGGGCCCGAAGCCGAAGGCCCGCAGGGTGCCCAGGAGGTACCCGTGGTCCATCCGGTCGAACGCCTTCTCCTGATCCAAGGACAGGAGGGCGAACGACAGACCGTCCCTACACCCGAGCTCTAGGAGATCCCGGACCAGAAAGAGGTTGTCGAAGATGGTTCGGCCCGGGACGGTGTAGGTCTGGTCTGGATGGACCACGTCCGCCAGCACGGACTTCAACCTCAGGGAGATGGCTTTGGCGACAATTTTATAGTCCGTGCTGAGGAGCGAGACGGGACGCCAATTCCTCAGATCGCGGAGGTCCCCCTTCTTGGGCAGCAAGGCGATCACGGCTCGCCTGCACGATACAGGGAGGACCCCGCTCTCCAAGGACTCGGCCCAGACGCTAGCAAGGTCCGGGCCGAGGACGTCCCAGAACACGCGGTAGAACTCCACGGTCAGCCCGTCCATGCCCGGGGATTTATTGGTGGGCATGAGACGGAGGGCTTCCGAGAACTCGGCCAGAGAGAGAGGCAGCTCTAGCCGGTCCCGGTCGCCCGCGCTGACCGTCGGGAGTTCGTTCCAGAGAACCCTGCGGGCGTCGGCGTCGGTCGGATCCGGGGAGAAGAGAGAGGCGTAGAAGGCGCGAGCCCTCTCACGCATCTCCACCGGATCCGTGAGGGGGGTGCCGTCCTCCGCCAAAAGGCAGAGGACGTGTTTTTTTTGGCCCCCCTCTTTTTCTCCAGGGCGTAGAAGAAGCGGGAGCCTCGATCCATCTCCCGAAGGAGACGGATGCGAGAACGAACAAAGGCACCCCGGGCTCGAAGGTCCTCGAGGGCCCGGAGCTCCTCCCGCTTCTCCCGGTACGCTCCGCAGAGGGGCGGATCCTCGGGGCCGGTGGCCAGCCGCTTCTCTAGCTCTAAAACCTCCCGTTCCAACTGCTCTATCGCCGTATCCCTCCGCCGGCTGGCCCCCCGGGCGTAGTCACGGCAGAAGAGCCGCGTGCGCACCTTCCCCACATCCCACCACCGCCGCGCCGAGGGAAAGGCGCACCGCCGCCCGCGCCAGGCCAGCCAGAACTCCCGGAAGGACGCTACGAAGCCCACGTCCTCCAGCAGGCTGTTATTGAAATGTCAATAGGCCGGCCCCAGCCTCTCCGAGGAAAGAGAAGCCCGTACGGCCACCAAGTGGTGGTCCGAGAAAGGGGCCGGCCGAATGCCGGAGGAGTGGGCCCGGAAGAGATGATGACGAGACACATAAATGCGGTCCAACCGGGAGTGGAAAGACCGACGACCCGCCACCTGGACGTAGGTAAACACCGTTTCCTCGCCCAGGTGGAGGTCTCGCCAGACGTCCACCAGGGAGTGATGGTCTATTATCTCCCTGAGGACGTCCGCGGCGGCCGGGCACTGCTCGAGCCCCGTACGGTCCCGCTCCTCGAGGGTGCAGTTGAAGTCTCCGCCCAGGACCAGGCACTCGCGAGGATCCAAAGTGCCGAGGAAGGCCGACGCCTGCCGAAAGAAGCGGAGCCTCTCCGGGACGGACGTCGGGGCGTAGATGTTGACGAGATTTAGTGTCAGCCCTTCCGTCCGAACCCGGAGATGCAGCAGGCGACCCTGCACGACCTCGGCGGCCCCCAGCACCTCGGGCTGCAGGTTCGGGGAGAACAGGGTAGCCACCCCGGCTTGACGGGCCGACAGGTGGCTAAAATAAACCCTGTCCCCCCACTCCAGCCGCCAGCTAGCCTCGGCGGCCGGAGCTGTGTGGGTCTCCTGGAGGAATATGACGGAGTACCTGCCCCTCCGGAGGAAGGAGAGGACCTGACACGTACGGAGGCCCGACCCGCAGCCCCGGGTGTTTAGAGTGGCAAAGATGAGCGGCGGCATCGAGAGGGCTGGGGAAGATCCTGATTGGCAGGAGTGCCGACGGCCCCCATCGGGCCCCGCAGCAAACCGTGACCGTTCCCAAAAGTGAGCAGGGCGTCACGGAAGCTGCGGACCCGCTGGTAAGCCGCGGCCCCCCGCCGCCCGGTCCCTTTACCCTCCCGCAAGAGGGCTCTGACTATTTGCAAGATGAGATGAAAATCTCCCCAGCGCTGAAGGGCGAGAGCGACCTTGTTCTTGGAGCCACGGATGTCTTCCAAGAAAACACGCATCTCGCCCTTCAGCGCGTCTGGCGTCGGGAGGGAGGGTATACAGGGCACTGGATAAGTGGTTTTCTCTTTCCAGAGTGAACTACTGAAGCCTGCTGCAATAAAATGAAGGCAGGAAAACACCTGGGGCTCATTAACTAGATTGCTCCCTCAGGCAAGTCACTCACCTGTGGCTAATTAAGGCCTGTGGTGCCACTTTAAAAGGGCTCCCCTAAGCAGGGAAGGGGGCAAGACAAAGAATAACAGACTGGAAGGAGAAAGGGAACAACAACAACAACAACAACAACAACAACAACAACCACCACCACCACCCACCACGAAGAAGAAGAAGAGGTGGTGGTGGTGGTGGTGGTGGTGTGTGAGTGGAGAGCTGGTTAATAGGTACCAGAGGGAAATATTTTGGAGGGGTTGTTTGGGGAAGAGGCCCAGGGAAAAAGCTGCCAAAAAAGCTGTTTTAGAAGGAAAAACAACCTTGACTGCTGCTGCTACTACTGCAGGGGCCCAGGACCGGAACCTGGAGTAGTGGGTGGGCCTGGGTTCCCTTCAAACCTTCCCCCACAACAACACAGAGCCTGTCCTAAGAAGGGAGACCAGAACTATTGGAGGGGTTCTCCCCAAAACCATGGACTAGCCTGTGATGAGCATGGCTCACTAAGCTGTGGACCCTGCCTCCTGTAAAGAGAAAGGGGTTGTGTATAGGACCAGAGTGAGTCTCTGAGGCTAATCTTATCCACCAGTAATGTGAGACCCACAGACATGGCCAGAACTTAGCTTATTGGGTAATGTGGCATATGCTTTTCAGGTATTCAACTAGTCAGTACCTGCTAACATCCCTATTTCTTGGTGCTTGGTTTTTTACTTAGATTCCCAAGGTTTTGCCTGATTTGTTACTCATCATGCATCTACTTACTGTAAGATACACATTGGTAGGTGAAGAGCCTTTTGCTCTTTTAAAAAAGTGGTACTAGAAAGTCATGTATTGTCTCACATATTTTAATATCTTATTTCTTCTTCCTTCAACCTCTCTCTCGACTTGAACCAGCCTTTGGCTTCTCCTGTTCCAAGGCCTCTCTCCATCCCCCTTCAACTCCTCTCCTGAAAAATCTTCCCCACACAGAACCTTCTCTAGCAAATGGTTCTACTGACCGTGTCTCCATACTGCGACTGGCCTCATTCATCTTACTTGTATGATCTTATTTGCAGACAGTACCAGATATTTACAGATACTTGGGCTCCTGAGTGCCACTGATTTCAAGACTGATAAAAATCTAGTCCTGTGCTCTGTAGGCAGCAGCTTCATCTTCTTATTTGCAGTATTGCCAACATCAAGACAGCAAACAGATGGGCCTGCTGCAAAATATCAAAAGTCGTGAGTTTTAACATCACAAATCGTGAGTGTTTAAAAACAAGCCATGCTTTTTAGTCTTACCTTTTTAGCTCCCTCTGCCTCTTTGGCAATGTGCACATAGTTTCAAGTTCACAGTTAATCTTGTGTCCTTGCCACTTCTTAACCAGCAGTTCCCATATTGCTGTCTTGGCTCCCCACCACGACCACCTGGTATTCTGACAATGCCACTGCCCCACACAATGTGCATGCGGCTCTCCCTGGTGTTCACCCACTCCCCGGGCCTTGCAACATCATCACCACCTCCTCCCCTGCCTTTTTGCCCACCTGGGGTTCTCCCCTTGCTACTTTGCAAACTCCCCTCCTCCCTGCCTTGCTGCAATCCAGAGTTGCTTCTCTGCAAATGAGATTGTGACTCATGCTAATGAGGGATTCATTTGCATATTTTTTTGCCAAGAAAACTCGTAGTGTACTCAGTCTCAGACTCTCCAACCATTGTCCCCATTTGTGCTGAAGATCCTTAATCCCCAGGAGAGGACTTTGCTAGGGCAGGCGCGAGGAAATGATGGTATGAAGGAAAAAACCTGACTCCCCTGTTCTTATTTTGAGTGAAACCCCTGCAAGGTTGATGGGTGTCAGACAAGCTGGCCTAAAGGAATAACCTGGGTCCCTTTCTGTCCCTTGCAGCAGCACTAAAGCAGCTTTGCTTAACTTATAACTTTTAAGTTGTCTGAATCACCAGTAAAAAATCCTATTGGGGGTGTTTCAGTTACTGGGTCAGGTAGCTGCAATGCACTGAACTGACCCAAGAAACTGCATAAAGATTTTTGTGTATTAAACTTTAAAATAAGAGTAACCCCTCCTCTTTCGATCTTGCATGGGATTTATCCTCACAACAGTCTGTGAGTTTAATCCAGCAATTCCCTGAAGACATGCAGGTTAGTGTCTAACTCAAACCCAAAAGCAAGAAGATTCATTTGGGATTGAGACTCCATCCTTAATTCATCCTATTGTTCTAGAGTATTGCAGGGCTGAGTCTCAGGCACAAACTGAACTATGGCACAGACAGCAACAGGCAAATTAGGATGAATGACCCTGTTTTTTTTGCTGGCAGTGGTTGGTGTATGAAACTTAACTACTACAGATGCTTAAGTGAGCTGCTGTGTACGTGGAAGACTCCAGAGCTCTGTTACAATGCAAGGCTTTTTTGACTGCCCTGCAGCACAGATAACTAATTTAAACAGCCTTGGAGATGCTGGCAGAGGATGAAATGCAGTTGGGGTTTGTAATGCTTCTAACTCATGCAGTGCCTGTTGCTTGATGGTGAATGGCATGCAAATTCACACCCTCCCCCCCCCCCCCCAGTGTGGTAATGTCATCTGCTGAGCATTTCATTACTCAATGGAAAATAATGACCCTCGTCTTCCCCTCCCCCCCCCCCCACCTTTGTTCTTCAGTCTGTGCTTTCAATGTTCAAAATTGACCCTCCTTTGGTCAGGATACCCTGTGGGAGTGGCATCCCTTAACTGGAACCAACCCAAGCTGAACAATTGGTTTTAAGGTTATACTGTATGCATGCTTTGTCCCGGGGCGGGGGTCATTTTATTGCTTCCAAAGCATGGTATGCTTGAGCCAGTGCTGCCTGTGACTCCCTAGAACAGTGGTCTCCAACCTTTTTACACCCAAGATCACTTTTTAAATGACAAATCAAGCCAAGATCTACTACCCTGCCCCTTCCTTGAAGCCCTGCCCTCTCTATTCTCCTCCTCTCCATCACTTGCTATCCCCAATCCTTGTACTGCTGCTTTTTTTTAAAAAAAATTCTTCTGTACAAAGAGGCTTTTCCAACATTTGGCCTGTCTAGACTGGACCAAATGTCAGAAAAAACCCCTTCTTTTGGAAGCCCCCTTATTCCTTGTGGAAAGAGGAATATAGGGGTGACCGAAAGAGCATGTTTGCTCTTCTACTAAAAAAAGCAGAACAACAAATGCAACCGTGGATGCAGAAGAGTTTTTCCTGGGTTACCTCCAGAATCCTGAAACTCCTGCAGTCTAGCTGGACCCTCGCTGGGTTGAGACAGGATGTGTAGTCTCTGGGGTGGGAATGAGGGATTTGGGTGTGGGAAGGGGTGAGGTGCAAGCTCTGGGAGGAAATCTGGATGCAGGAGGAGGTGGAGAAGGGGACACTGGCTCAGGGAGGGGGCTCCAGGCCTGGCAGTGTTGGGGTACTAAGCAAGCCACAGGCTTGTGGATGTGAGGGTGCAGGAATTTGGGTTGGGGTATGAGGGGCTCAGGGCAGGGAGTTCCAGTGTATGATAGGCTCAGATCTAGGGTCTGGGTAAGAGGGAATGCAGGAGTGGTTGTGGCCAGATGGGGGTTTGGCCCCAATTGGGGGTTTGTTGGCCAGGCTTCATTTTTAAATAAAATACTATGTTAAACACAAAGTTTCTGCATTGTCTTTATTTATGAGAATGGCAGGGAACCTGCCTTGAGTCACTGACCCATAGAAAAGTCATTTGGGAGCAGGGGATACAGTACTGGGGAGGGGTGCTAGTGGGTTCTGGGGCAGGGAACAGGGTGCCAGTGGGTGCAGGGGAGAGGGGGCAGGGTGCCAGAAGGACAGGTTTCTGCAGCAGGGGCCAGGGTGCTGGGGGACAGGTTTCTGCACAGGGGAGCAGGGGGACAGGTTTCTGCAGAGGGGTGGGGGGGGCAAGGGAGAGGGGACAGGAGGGTGGGGGACAGGTTTGGGGCAGGGGAAAGGGAACAAGGTTTGGGGGCAGGGAGTCCCCTACACCAGCCATGGAGGGAAGCCTCCATCCTGCGCTCCCTCCGGGCTGGCCGCTTCTCTTCGCTCCAGCTGGAGCTAGGTGCAGCCTCCCTGGGCTGAGCGCAGGGCAGCCGGCCTGGAGCGAAGAGAAGTGGCTGCCCGGTCAGCTGGCCATGGCGCTCAGCCAGGGTGCCCCACGCTCCACTTGGGCAGGCGCAAAGGAGAAGCTGCTGATCAGCTGGAGCACAGGGCAGCCTCTTTCAGCTGAAAGCCACAGCCAGCTGGCCGGGGTTTCAGCCCTCCTGACCTCCCAGCTCCCACCATTCTGCGCAGCTACTCACCTGTGTTGTTGCTCAGTGAGTAGCTGCTCCTCAAATGAGGAAATCTAATGTAAATGTGCTGTGCAGGTGCGCAGTTCAGAGAGGGCTCAAGAGCGACTCTTAGAGCCCCTGAGATCAACCGGTAGATCGCGATCTACTGGTTGGTGACCACGGCCCTAGAAAGACCAGCTAATGAAGTTGCCAGCTGCTTTCCAAAACAGGGGGAGCATGCTAGCCCCACCTGTGCAAACACAACCAGGGAGATGGCAAACAAGGTCTTTCATATTTTGATTTGAAATGTGGGATATAAAACAGGCACCTCACCTGCTCAGTGTATAATTTTGTCCTCATGCCGATTTGCAGATCCTACAGTGTCTAATTTTCTAAGACAATGCCCTTAGTGCACAATCAGCCTTAGTTCATCTGGTTTCCAGCACCCAGTAGCAGTAAACTTCCCTTCTGGCTTAGCAGTATGCAGGAAGAATTGTGATTCACAGGACTCCTACAAGTGCTTTTATTGATACACATGTACCTTAAGCTCAATTACATTTTTCAACACTTCATATGGAGCACCTCTAAGCTTGTTTCAAAACACCAATTATATTTCATTCCTTTAAGGCAGGAACCTAAGGCCCGAGGGCCAGATACAGCCCCTGGCTTGCCTGGATCCAGCCCCAGAGACTAGTGGCTCCCTGTCCCCAAAACTGGCAAACCCGCTCTGGTCTCCATCATCCTCCCATGGGGCTGGAGCACACAATATACTAGCCTGAGCCCCTTGGCTCTGGTGTGAGGGGAATGTGGGGAGTGTCTTTCTGCTTCTCAGTTGAAGGCCACATCTGTGCAGGGTTGGGTTTTTTGTTTTTCTTTTTTGCTTCTCATGTATGTGCAGCCCCCAAATGATTTTTTTTCTGTGGGTCAGCACTCCCCAACCCAAAAAAGTTCCCCACTCCTGCTTTAAGGGAAAGCTCCCTGCCAAGTCTCTCCTACCTTAGAACAAGATTCTGTCATGTAGAGTTGAGAGGACAGGATGTACCTCTACTTCCCCAGGCTGTAGATCTCTAGCTGAGTGACTGCATCCTTAACTGTGCATAGCATTATGGGCCTCCTAGGGAGGCACCTTCTGGCGGATGTTTAGTTGTGGATCTACTTACCTAAACCAACCATACTCCAAGTTTCCTGCATGATGCAGTGTCAGAAACTTCAGTGTAACAGAACTTGAAACCAGATTCTGAGATCAACTGGAAGTGGAAATATAGTTTCTCTTAGTAATTGGCTGTGCAGTGTTAGGCATGTACATAGAGATCCTTCTGCCTAGGACACAGGAATCAGATCATGGTCTTAAAAGGGTGATTTTTTTTTTTTAATTTAAAAACACCACATTTGGTGAAACACTGCTTTGTTCCTAGGTGTTACAGAACATGTGAAAAAACAGGATTAAAAACAGATAACTGATTCCCTGAGACTCACCTTGGAAAATAAGAGATTAAGGGGGTAGTTCCGTGTGCGCAGAATAGAGAAGTCCAACAGACCCGAAAATAACCTGATCGTGTCTGACTAAACAGTCCCTGTTCTACTCACATAGCTGCAGTTGGAAGACTTAGTCCTTCCCTGGGCATGGACGTCACTGGATTCGCCATACCTGGGTCCTTCCAGGGGCTCTGTTCTGGCCATGGAGGAACAAGAAGGGCTACAGCTTCCAATTCAAAAACTCATTCTCTTTTTATTGGGTCTTCTGGCCTCCTGCCAACTCACCTTCTGCTTCCCTAAGCATTCCTGCAGACTCTCTAGGGCTCACTGTCTATGGTTTTAATGGCGAGGCAATTAGGGCTAGGTCTAAGTCATCAACTACTGAAAAAAGACTTAGCTAACTGAATGACTGGAATGTCCAAAAAATGGTGTTACCCCACCGCTATCAGCACACCACACTATTGGCTATTTTGGCATGGGGTGCTCTAGTTTTCCAGAGAACACTTTGAAAGGTCTGTTTTTGCCTGATATGGATCACAAGCTTCAAAATCTTGAAAACATAAATGTGACAGAATTTCCCACCCAGTGCAACAGTTTGACTGTGGAAGCACTGTATAGGCAGGATACTGGCTTTACCTCTGTGCTATCTCCCCCTGCTCAGACTGGGTACAGACAGTGATTAAAAATTCCAGCTGCTACTTGTACTCTAGCTGTCAAGTCTGAAAAAATGTAATACAGACAAGGTCTTTGGAGCTAAATCACTCTTCTCAACTTATAGCTCCAGGGCCAAAACCATGCTGCTTCCATTATTCCACACATCACAGCTGATGATGCAGAATCTGCCACCAGTGATAGAGTATCAGTGGATGGGACTCTCTCTCTCTCTCTCTCTCAAACGCTGGGAGGGTCCGCCATTCTCCTGACCTGTAGCTATTGCCGCTCTGTAACCTTTTTTTAAAGCTCACCGATATAATTGCCAATTCCATCTGAAATGATTTTTTAAAATGTAACTGTTACTCAACCAGCAGTTCTTCCTCGTCACAATGATAAAACTTGGTCACAACATTCATTAGGTTAAAGAGGCAGTTGTTGAATAACAGGTCAGGATTCAGTAAAATGACACTCCTGCCCATTGTGTATTGATGTGCAAAACTGAAAGAGACCAGACTTCACCATCAACTCTCAGTAACTCTGCTACTGCACTTCATTTGACTGCAAAGGTGTCATATGCTATTTAATCATTAGCCATTAAACTTAACAATTTCTTCTCAGTATGCCATTCAAGTAGATTACTGCCTGAGTGAACTGCATTAATGTTTTTCTAGTTTGAAATGAATGCAGCTGTACCCCTTAGCACTTAGAAGGAGATGTGATCTACTGGGAAGAGTGTGAAAATCAGGATGAAGGTTTAAGTGATTTAATTTTAAAACCTTAACTGTTCCAGATAGAGGCTTTACTGATTTAATCATAAACATCTGCAGGGGAAACTAGTACAAGCAAGCTAAGATCATATGTAACACTCAAAAGTGTAAGCTTTCTGGCAGGTGCAGCCAGCAGCAGCCAGGGCTGGGTTCAGTGTCTAGGGGCAGGTTCCTTTTTATCCATCCAACACAGAATTCGATCAAGGCCCTACCTGAGAAATTCATACATCTCCCCTGGGTGCCAGTGAGTGGTAATACTTTCCCACTTGCACGCAGAGTCTGAGAGTAGAAAAGAAACTTGTAATAAACGGGGAGGGAAGTAACGTGGCACTAATTTGGGAACACACCGCAAACAGGGTTCATAAACATAAATCATGAGTCAAAGCCCCACCCCAAGGGGGCTGGGCAGCATCCTTTTCCTCACAGGTTCTTAAGGCCAGCAATGTAAATGTCCCCTTCCCCAACCCTTCTCTGCCCCCCCACTCACAGGGCAGGGCAGGCCCAGAGTTCAGAGGTGCAGCTGTAGAATTCACCTCCCCTCCTGGGTGGGGGAAAGTAAAGAGGCGCTTTACTCATTCTGCTGGTCACAGCTCTCTGCTGCTGCTCGGCTGGCCACTCGTCATGCCTCTCCGCCCACACCTTGCTGGTTTTCAGTCACTATCCCCTGTCATCTGCCTCCTGGCTGTGACTTCTGCCCATCAGTCTCAAGCGATTACAGCTCCCCGATTTCAACTTTTTTTTTTCTTTTCGCTTCAATAGATACGTTTAATGCGTTGTATATTAACTGTCCCACCTTCCATGCAAAGAACACTTCCATCAATCATATCCAAGGGAGCAATCAGAACAATATTTTCCAGATAGACTGGTCTCCAGAAAAGGGATTGAAAGATGGGCTTAAACATGTTAGAAAATGTGCTGAACTGGATGGGTCACTCCCACACATCCCAGGGGACTGCCAGATCATTCAAAATTTTTGCCATTTCAATTCCGAGCAGGGTAGAAGAAACAATAGCTTCTGGTGATGCTATTTAACTCTATTCTTTAAACAGCATGTGTGTGTGAGGGGGAGAGGGACAGGTCAAACCAGCCAGGCAAGGGATGGTAAATAGCCTTCTGACCAGAACAAGCTTCACTCATCCTTCTAGGACAGGTCTACACTAGGATGGAAAGGTGTAGCCAGACATGAACCCCATCTTGTTTCCCCCCCCCCCCCCAGAGAGCAAGAGAAAGGCAGTCAGCCTTTGATGCCCTGGGAACGCAGGTGTGCTGCCTGTCCCTGACACTACCATAAACAGAAACCAGACAGTAAATGGGCTAGCTTACAACCCGGGGCCTCCCGCCACCCTGATGGCTAGTACCAGTAATTGACATGCCTGCACTGTCCCAGGAGAGGAATCTTCGCCCATCACATACCAGAGGTGCCCATTGTCTGCATTTTCCCAGGTGTGAGTTATGCTTTGCACCCTTCGTGGGAAACTTGGCATTCAAAGCCATTTTTCCTAATTGGCCACTTGAGACCAGGAAGAAGCCTACGTGACCCAAGGGGTATAAAGAGGGGTTTAGTAGCCCACCCCATTTGAGCTCCAATCATCTACACCTGCTGGCGGGTATTGGTTATCTCCCGAGGTCTGTGGGATGCCCAACCTCGCCCTACTTCTTCCCGAGGGATTGAGAGAAAGACGCTGGCCACGCCAAGTCTGGAACACAGGGGTGAGAATATATACCTCCTAGGTGTCTATTTTGCATGCATTTAATAAGAGCTCAGAGAACCAAAAGGGTTTCATGGTACCTGTAAGTGACTTATTAGTGTAATTTCTGTCCTATCCTTTGTAGTGGCTGTGTTATCTGTAACACAGTAGTAGCATTTAACAGCTAAGTTTACCCTGTAACAATAAAATAGTAACTGTTTAAGCTGTGACCTGACTCCTTCAGTTGCTGTAACAGAACCAAGCACAATTTTAAAAAGAACTCCAGCCGGTCATAAGGGACAGATATAGGGAGAGCTTGAGCATTGGATCATGTCGCTTCCAGGGAACAGATCCGTTGGAGCATCTCTCAGCCTCCCCAGGCTGCCCACTGTGAAGGGATCGTGTATCCTAGCAGTCAAAATCTGAGGTGTAATAAGCTCTCCCTGTAAACTTCTTGGGGCACCCGTCAACCTCTTCCAGGTTGCCTGCTGCTAAGGGACCCCAGTCCTAGCAGTTGAAGACTCGGGTGTATAATACACACACACCACTCACTGCCCTGACCACCGGCTGACAAAAGGTTGGCTTAAGGTACGCAATCCAGCTATGTAAAAGAGGTATAGAATCATAGAGCTGGAAGAGACCTCAAGAGGTCATTGAGTCCAGCCCCCTGCCCAAGGCAGGACCAATCCCAACTAAATCAACCCAGCCAGGGCTTTGTCAAGCCGAGACTTAAACACCTCTAGGGATGGAGACTCCACTACTTCCCTAGGTAACCCATTCCAGTGCTTCACTACCCTCCTAGGGAAATAGTTTTTCCTAATATCCAACCTAGACCTCCCCACTGTAACTTGACACCATTGCTCCTTGTTCTGCCATCTGTCACTACTGTGAACCGTCTCCCGCCATCCTCTTTGGCACCTCCCTTCAGGAAGTTGAAGGCTGCTATCAAATCCCCCCTCGCTCTTCTCTTCTGTAGCTGTAGTCGGTTTACCTTAAGCCAAGCTTGGCACCATCTTCACAGAGGGATGCCAGTGGGAGCAAATGCTCCCACTGGCTTCTCTTAGGCCTCATGACTGTGAGGAATATCAGTGCCGACCACAGCCACCCTCAGCTTTTGATTTAGCAGGTCTTAATGAGAACAGCAGAAGATCGATTTCTGGTATGGCAAGTGAAGATGTGGCCTTGCTCTCCTAGAGCACTGAAACTCAAGCCCCTGCTTAGCAAGGTTCTTTCTGCTCACTGTGAACCCTTCCCTTTAGAACAGATTAAGCACAGCCCTGCTTTTCTATATTCCCATAATAAACACAGGCATTGGCAACCGTATTTTAGCTATCCCTGCATTCAATACAAACAGCTTGTGCTGGCTCACAAATTAATTGATTATAATGAACAAAATACCACTTCATCTGCTGAATTTCTAGAAAATACAAGCAAAGCAGGAGCAAGTTGCATTTATCTAGACACACCCAGGGTCTCCCTCACCCCACCCAGCCCCTTCCCGCTAGCTGTGAGGGAAGCATTCCTTTAGTAAGTTCATGCTTACACAAGCTTGTGTTTCCCAGAGCAGTATGGATGTACTGTAATGTCATGCTCTAATTCACTTACAAATGAGTTGTAAGGTGAGATTTCAGTGATAAAAAGTTGGCCAGATGCATAGAATGTGTTGAGTGCAAACAAGGTAAGCTACACTTCTTTTCAGAGATGATGAATCCCAGGAGGCTACTGCATACAATTAGACACATTAGCACATACAATTATGCTCATTGCTTTTGTAAGGATCACACCATTAAACTTGCAAAGTTAGCTGACTGAAATGGCATAGCATGGTCCTATTTTCTGTAGTTAGATCCTTTTGTGGTTCTGGTTTTCAGAGTCTTGGGTTGGCCATCACAGTGATGGTTCTGAGAGATCTAATAGGGTGACCAGACAACCCATTTTTAAAGAGGCAGTTGCATATTTAAAACCTCCTGCAGGTGTCCTGACTCTTTCTTAAAAATGGGCAAATTATCCTGTATTTTCTGTTTATTGCCACTGGCGGGTCCTGCTGCTGGCCAGATCCTTGCTCATCAGCTGCTTACCCAGCAGCACTGAGTCGGGAGGGGGGCGGTTTCCAGTGGTCAAGAATGACCGTGGATGTGCAAAGCTGGTGGCGGGGTGACAGCTGCTGGTCCGACAGCACATCTCCCACGCATGCTGGCTCTTGGTCACCAGGCCCCGGATCCCATTTCTGGATGACATTGGCTGCACCCTGGGAGAATGTTGTGGCCAGTAAGTGTGGGCAGGTGGCAAGTTGTGCCTCTGCTGACCACCCACTGACCCTTTATGTACTCCCCCTTTTTGCTGCTCCCCGTGCACCGCCCCCCAGCCCTGCAGCTCCTCCATAACTGTCCGTACCTGTCCCCCTTGGGGCACCTCCTGCTCTCAGCACTGTGTGCAGAATCAACCTCTCGTGGCACCACTCAGCTCATTAGTAGCATACGTCCTTCCTCCACTGCCTCTGGATGGACAGGATCCAGGAGGAGCTGAGCCATGTGTGCAGGGACAGATTAACTCTTCTGGGGACCAGTGCTACTAGATTTGTGGGACTCCATAAGCTCCGGGGTGGGAAATATGAGGTGTTCCAAGTGCAGGAGGGGACTGTGGTTTAGGGCAGGTGGCTGGGTTCAGGAGGGGGGTGAGTGCTCCCACTGGGGGGGGTGCGGGCTCTGGGGTGGGGCTGGGGATGAGGCATTTGGAGTGCAAGAAGGGGCTCCCCCCTGGGACAAAGGGGATTGGAGTGTGGCAGAGGTCTCAGGGCAGGAGGTGGTGGTGCAGGAGAGGGCTCGGGGCTGGGGTAGGGGTAGGGGTATGGTTATGGGGCACTTACCAGGGGCAGTGCCTCTTTAGTGGTACAGACAAGGGCGCCATTTCAGGAGGGCAGGGGAGTGGGGCAGCAGCCATGCTTCCTGGGACACTGCTTGCCTTTCTTCCTGTTCCTCTGATATCAGAGAGCGAGGGGAAAGTGCATAGATTTTGTGAATTACTCTTCTGCCCCCTCCCTTCCCCAGTCAGGGGTGAGAGACATGCACAGAAGCTGTGTACTTTCCCCTTGCTCCCTGATACAGGGGGAATGGGAAGAAAAACAAGCATCATCCCAATACGCACAGCTGGTGGCCCCCCTCCCAAAATGGTACCCTTGGGCACAGACCCCAGGAGAAGGGAAGGGAAGATGGCTCTGCACACTGCCCTGCAATCACTTGCAGGCACTGCCCCCCCCCCAGCTCTCTTTGCCCATGATTCCCAGCCAATGGGAGCTACAGAGGTGGGGTCTGCTGGCAAGGGAAATGTGCAAATGGAGCTTCTAGGCGTTCGCAGCTCCAGCCCAGTGAGGGGGCTGCAGTGCCATTCCCCCACCTACTCCCACCAGGCAGGACTGGAATGCAGAGGCTTTAGTAGCTGCACCCCCCCAGTCCAGAGCTACAGGGACCCCACAAAATTATCTGCACTTTTGGCACGCACGCACACACACACCAACCCTTTTCTGAATCTGGCCCTGCCTATGTGTACCAAAGTCCCACACAACACTGACATGGGGGAGCCTCTGCCAGGCAGCTAAGCTTGGGAGTGAGGGGAGCCATTTCCAGCCTGTTTATGGCCTGGCCCTGCAGGTTTCACAGCAGCCTCACAGGCAGGGACGTAGCACCCCCTGCATCCTCCCTGAGTCTCTCTCCCAGGGAGCACAGGGCCCTGTATCTCCTAGGCACCCGCCTTTCCTGAGCCACTTGCCTGATGAGGGTTGTTGGAGACACTTCAGGCAGGTTCCTTGGGCCCTGGGGCTGAATCCCTTCCTGACTGTGCTGTAGCCAGGGTACAGGAGGCAGCTGGGTTAAGTCAGTGGCCAGCAGTAGTTTTCAGGCACTGGCTGCCTTTCGACACTGCAGGCAGGAAGGGACTAGCTCAGTGGTCTTGAACATTTTTAACCACAAGATCATTTTTTCAGTTAAA
This sequence comes from Pelochelys cantorii, assembly GCA_032595735.1. Lineage (NCBI taxonomy): Eukaryota > Metazoa > Chordata > Testudines > Trionychidae > Pelochelys > Pelochelys cantorii. The sequence continues at coordinate 47,481,268 of CM064335.1, forward strand.
GTGCAATGTAAGATCTACCTCCAACCCAAATGCTCCCGCCCCTGCTTCACCCCTTCCCCGAGGCCTCACCTGCTCACTCCAGCTCATTCACTTTCACCGGGCTGGGGTAGGGGTTTGTGGTGTCAGCTCTGGCCTTGGGCCAAGCAATTCAGAGTGTGGGAAAGGATGCCCTGAAGGTGGGGTGGTTATGGAGTGGCCTAGGTGATAGGGCATCAATGTCTGGAACACAGGGTCATGGACTCAAGTCCCCACTCCACCCACTCAGGCAGTGGCCTGGCAATCAACACCACTTGCCTCAGGGATGTAGCTGGCCCCCACATCTGGAAAGCAGGATAAGGGACCCATTGAAGGTAGGGTGGGGGGCTGGGTTCTAGAGCAGCTTAGGGGATTCCTCAGGGGAGAGCAGGGTGGTGGGTTCAAGACCCACCCTGAGAGCAACAGGACAACCAACACAGGCTGCCCCAGGGATGGAGCTGGCTCCTGCATTTGGAAAGCTGGAAAAGGAACCTGCTGAAGGTAGGGAGGCTGAGTGGGATCTCCAGTGAACTCAGGGATAGGGCATCAGCCTTTGGAGCACAGAATGGTGGGCTCATTCTCACCCCCCCCCATCTGCCCACCCAAGCAGCCAACACTGTCTGCCCCAGGGATAGACCTGCCCTGGCCCTGCACCACTCCTGAAAGCAGCTGGCATGTCCATGGCACCATGTGCTGCCCCTCATCCACAGACACCCACCCCACAGTTCTCCATTATTGATCAATGGGAGCTGCAGGAGCCATGTCCACAGGCAAGGACAACCCCCCTGCTCTGACTTTCTCAGGGGCTGCAGGGACATGCCAGGCCCCTCCAAGAGCACAATTACCACAGGGATAATCACTCCAGACATGACAGGTTCAGCATTTTAGAACTACTACTCAAAGAATTAAATTTAAGAGTAAGAGAGAAATGAAAGTTATGAAATGCACAGACCAGTCAAAAACTAAAAATGACCCACTTTGCCAGCAGTAAAAGTAGTAACAGCTCCCCCCCACCCCATGTTCATGTTGGGTCAAGAGATGAGAGGGAAGGACAGTGTGTGTTTGTAAGAATGACAGAGACACACAGAGTGTGTGAGTGACAGATTTGCAGCCAAGCTCCCTCCATCCCCTTCTCTCTGTGTGGAGACAGGGTACAGGAGTGGGGGGAAGGTATGTCTAGACTACAGAGCTTTTCCAGGATACCTGAGGTCAAAGGAACATGTCCGCTTTTCAAAAAAAAAAAGTCAGAAAAGTGGACACGTTTTGTCGGCAGCCCTGTAAACCTCATTTCACAAGTAAGAAGGGATGTTCCAAAAGGAGGGGGTTCTGACATTTGACCCGGTGTAGATGGGCCAAATATAGGAAAAGCTTCTTTCAGAAGAAAAGCAGAAAGATATGCAAATTGTGGTTTGCACAGCAAGCAGGAGGCTCCCAGGGGAGCAACTCCAAGGCAGAGGGCAGGAGCAGCATGACAGTGGGTGAAGAGGCAGCTGGCCAAACCAGTCAGAATCACCTGTCAGAGGCTCCAAGATCAACTGGTAGATCCCGATCTACTGGTTGGGACTAGCTGGTCCCAGCCATGGCGAGGAAGGGGACTAAAGGATGAGTTCTGCAGTGACACAGGTCAGGTCACCCCTCCCCCCTCCTTCCCACAGCTCCCGTCCCTTCCCTGCTGCATGACGCCAAGAGGCTGCTGCTGGCCACATTCTGGTGTGGACCCTGGAAGAAATCTGGAAGGGGGGGGCCTGCACGCTCCCCGTGTTGCCTCAGGAAAATGGGGTGCCAGGTATCAGCAGAGGCCGGGCCATCCTAGGGGCCCAGCCAGGTATGGAGGCGGAGAGTGCCAGGCAGCTAGGGTCCCTGTGTTGTTCCCTGTGTGAGGGAGTGTGTTTGTGTCACCTCTCCACATGTGAACCCTACAAATCATAAAGATAAGAAGGTAAATAAAAAGAATCCAACTGCACAGTATTTCTTTTTAACAGGGGTTCATTTGCTACATCTTTGCCCCCCGCCAGCCTTACACACCCATCGCCACCGTCAGCCACTGGACTCCCCACTCACGGCTCGTGAGCTGCCTCTCTATGGGCAGGAAGGGACAAGATACTTCCAGCACTGGGGGGAAGGGGAGAGAAGAGATGAGTTCTGCAAAGACATGGGCCAGGTCACCCCTCCCCCAGCATAACTGAAAGTAGCTCTTTTCCCTTCCCTCCCACACTGTCTCCAAAGTTTGCTGCTGACCATGTTCTGGCCTGAACTCTGGCCAAAAACAGGGCATGTGACCCTTTGTGCCCCCTGCACACACATTGCCTTGGGAAGACTGGAGGCTAGTCTGTCCCTGTGGCTCAGCCAGGCAGGGAGGGTGAAGAGCATCGGGCAGGGAGGATTGGGTCAGTCAGCTCCTCCCACATGTTAGCGTGTGTGAGCGTGTATGTGAGCCCCCTCTCCGTGTGAACCCTGAAGCCTTAAAGATAAGAAGGTAAAATGTATCCAACTGCGCAGTATTTCTTTTTAACAGGGGCTCAGTCAACATGATGTTAATTTGAATGTTTGTACTGCACAGTTCTCATTGATTGCTGTTGAACTCAGCTGAGTACGAGTAATTTTACCAAGTGTCCCATATTCAGCATAGGGAAATATGGTCACCTTATGAACAGTTGGTTTCCTACATCCCTGGAGGATCCCTGATTTCAGTATTGCCTGGGATGTTGGACACCATGCATTTCAACTGCACTAGTGATACTGAATTCAGTCTTTCTTTATGCCATATAAGTTCCTTTGAGTAATGCAGATTCCCTAAAAATAAAGCCCACATTTGATGGAGAAAGAGGGGATTGTATAGGCTATGTCTACGCTGCACAGTTATTTCGGAATAAGCTATTCCAGAACAGTTATTCCAAAATAGCTTATTTTGAAATAGCACATCTACACTGCAGGGAAGGAGGCTTCTGTAATATAGATGTGCTATCTTGATTTAGAGCCCCAGGAAGAATAACTTAGAATGGCCCTGGTGAAGGGCTATTTTGAAATAGGTGTTATTCTTCATAGAATGAGTTTTACAGAAGTTGGAATAAGCCGTCTGTTATTTCAAAATAACGGAATTGCTGTGTAGACACTCGCATAGTGATTTCGGAATAATGGCTGTTATTCCGAAATAACTTTGCTGTGTAGACACACCCACACATTTCACAAATTTAAAACAACAAAAGTGTCCCCAGCATGTGGCATAATGATCAGCATTATCAATGTCCCAGCTATGTATGCTGAGTGCCCAGAGGACATTTAGATTTTGAAATGCTGCTCCCTAGTTTTGAGTGGCTGCTTGGCACATATGTCCTGTATAGGAGGATAAATACTCAATGTACACAACATTAATTGCTTCTGGTAAGTAAGGTTTAAAAATGGAACATTGCCTGTATTACCCTTGATTGAAATGGCTAGACTTCAAAGTATGACTTGATGGCCTCCTTTTCAAATTCTCCTAATCTGCATAATCCAGCTCAAGAAAAAGATGAGTGTCTCTAAAACCATCATCACTGATTAAAAATTCCTTTGGTCTCTAAAAACTGAGGAGCAGGTGCCTGAAACATGTGGATTCCTCTCTATAAAGTCTGTCAGATGTCTTCAGTTGTAAAAAAAAAATGCCCATTAAGCCCAAGATGTTCAAAGGGAACTAGTTATTTTGATCCTCTCTGCTTTGGGGGGCCCATTTTCAGAAAGGGCTGAGCACCTGCTCACAAAATCAGACTCTTTTAAGGCACCTCAAGTTGGGCACCATGAACTAATGCTGCCAAATCACTTTGAAAATCTTAGCCTGCTGGGCTGTCTACTGGGGAAAAGAATCAGAAGTATAGCTAGGTAGAAAAATAAACTGAAGCAATGCAAGGAGAAGATATCTGGACCACGTACAGGTTGAATCTCTCTAAACCGGGACACTCTGCTCCCGCAACATGGACCATGAATGCTCCTGGACCAGAGAGCCCTAGTGGCCAGGACTCTGGCAGCAGTGGTTCTGATAGCTGGGAGCCATGCTTGGACAGCATCAGCTTGAGCAGCCAGAAGGGTAGCTGTGGATTTACCAGTCAGAGGGGAGCCCAGCAGCTGGAGGAGAGCCTGGAGGCCAGCAGCAGTGGGGCTGGCGTTACCTGCTCTGTTACAGCAAACTCCCAGTCAGGACCTGAAAGTGCTGGACCAGGGAAGTCCAACCTGTAGTCTAAACCAGTGGTTCCCAACCAGGAAATACTCAGAAGTCTGCACGGGGTACATCAACTCAGCTAGATATTTGCCTAGCTTTACAACATGCTGCATAAAAAGCTCTAGCGAAGTCACTGCAAACTAAAATTTCACAGACAATGACTTGTTTATACTGCTCTATATACTATACACTGAAATGCAAGTACAATATTTATATTCCAATCAATTTACTTTATAGTATGGTAAAAATGAAAAAGTAAGCAATTTCTCTTTAATAGTGTACTGTGACACACTTGTATTTTTAGGTCGGATTTTTGTAAGCAAGTAATTTTTATGTGAGGGGAAACTTGGGGGTATGCAAGACATATCCTAAAGGGAGTATGGGTGCACTGCTAGATCTTTAACCTTTTTCAACACTTGCCAGTTAGGATATGTCTACTCAGCAGCATTGTTTCAGAATAACATCAGTTATTCTGAAATAACAAAGAGCGCGTCTACACTACAAGCCTTTATTTTGACATAATGTTGAGCTGGAGGTCTTCTTACTCCCACTCAGGGTAACCCGCATTTTATGAGGAGTAAGGGAAGTCAAAGGAAGAATGTTCTTCCTTCAACTTCCTGCTGTGTAGACAGTGCCTAACGCCGAAATAAGCTATTTCGGCTTAAACTACGTAGCTGAAGTTGTGTAAGTAAGTATTCTGATTTTAGCCCTGCTGAGTAGATGTACCTTACATTGGACTCTTGTGTCCTATCATCTTTGTTTTAGGATCTGCTGGCTAACTGCTTGCCACAGCTTTCTTTTTATTCTTTAGCCAACAGATTCCCTTCTGTTGAACACATGAAAAAAGCCTTATAGGTAGGTACACAGAAAAGTCAGAGTGTAGAAATATAAAGTAACTCTACACTTCTTGCTTTTTCATGTCTCTACTTCACCTAATTTCTTCTTTCCTTCATATTTCTTTGTCTTTTTTTCCAGCATGATTAACATTGCAATATTAATTGCTGCATGTTTAATTATACTTAATAGGCAGTGTATAGAGTGTTTGCAAAAACCTGAGAATGTAATTGCTGGCAGTATTTACCTAAAGCTCAAAAGAGAAAATGCAAGTAACACTTTCAGGTTTAAACTCGAATTTTCATTTGTTTGTTCATTTTTTGCATGTTATATGTTTTAATAGCTGAAAGTTTCATGGAAAAATTCAAATCATACTGTTTTAACTAAGAAAACATGTGGCTAGTACACAATTTTTTTATATTGCTTGGGCTTCTGTTCAGCAATAACCTAAATGATCTTGACCCAACTGTCATGTCCTGCCCTAGGAAATACTTCTTGCAGTTTGGTATTTGGTTCTATAAACTTCATAAAAGCGTAAACCTACCCATCTGGTGTTTTATTGTTCTAGCCAGTTGTTCTTTTTTACCATTATTTCCTTTTGGCTGTCTGGCTGTGCTGTCACTTTGATATGCAGACTAAAATAATGTGTGATCCTGCTCTACTTTAAGGTCAATGTCAAAACTCTCATTGACTTCACTGGGACCAAGGTTAGAAACAACTAAGGGCCCACTCATGCAAATACTTGTGCTCTGTTTAAATGTGCACAATCTGAATAGCTTCGTTTAAGCAAAGCATGAAGTTCAGCACATGCAGTTTTGCAGGATCAAGGCTCCATGTGTTAGTTATCTCCAGAGAGTCAGTGAATGTCTCTTTAGGAGAGGACACTGCTGCACCCTAGGCCTGACAACCTGTGTGTCCGGAGTATGGTGGCCCCGCACCCCGCCCTTCCCCAGCCCTTAGCAGTGCCTGGAGCGCACCGCACAGAGCTCCAACAGCAATTTAAAGGGCCCGGGCCTTTGGTCACCCCTGCTGTTGCTAAATTGCTGGACCCAAAGCAATTGCCCCCTTTGCCTACCCCCATCCTGCTGCAGTGTAGTGTTGCTTTGTACAACTTTTTTTTTAAGTTTATTCCACATACTGTAATTGTAATCTTGGTTCAAAAAAACTGTACATAAATATGGAAAGCTGGGATAAGTATGGCATAACCAAATGACATTCTGATTTGCTTATTTCATGGGTTCTCTCTCCACTGACAATAACTACATGTTCTTAACTATTTTAAGAAGGCTAATTTATGTGGGCAATTTGTGCTTTGTGAGCTGTGCATGCTGTTTAGAAACTAGATAGTGGCTGGCCAGTAGTGGTGGAGGTGACTGGGAGATTTGAGGCAGAGATCCAAAATAGAAAAGACCAGAGAGGTGGATTCAAAAAGAAAAAGGAAAATGTCCATTTTTTTCTATTAAGCGCTCATAAAAGCCTGAGGCAAGAGGGGTGTATTGATAGGGGCATTTTGTAGCTTTTGAGTGAACACTGTCGCACAGAAACATCAAATGGGATTAGGCGAAAGTGATCACTATGCCTGGCTGGGATGATTGAGTTGGGGTTGGTCGTGCTTTGGGCGGGGGATGGACTCAATGATTCCTGAGGTCTCTTCCAGCCCTAGGATTCTATGCTAAGGGCTTGGTTATCAAAGCAACGCTTGATAGACAAAAGTTAGCTTTTATTTCTTGGAAGAAGCAGAGAAGCGGGTTCTGGGTAATTCAAATCCATTCCCATTACATAAAAGCCCTGGCATTCATTTGCAGGGCCCCGTCCAACTCCCAGGGCAGTCAATGGGTTGTATGGGCTCGGGGGGTGCAGGATAATGATGGATGGCAGCTTGAGTTCTTGAGAGATTGTGCCAGCCCCAAAATGGAAATCCACAGACTGTGCCCTGCCAAAAGGGTCAGGTCCCACCGTGCTGCCAAGTCTGCAGCTGCTGTTGGCTCACATGTGAGCCCCACTCCACTAGGGACAGGCTGAGGGTGTGTCTAGACTACAGGGTTTTGTCGACAACACTATATCTGTGTCTACACTACCACCGAGTTCTGTAAGTTCACAGAACGCAGCAGTTTAGTCAACGGCAGTAAACCTCATTCTACGAGGAATAACGCCTTTTGTCAACAGAGTTCTGTCAACAAAAGGCGCTATTGCAACCACGCTGTGCTTTGGCGAAAGAAAGCGTCTAGACTCTGTCGAAAAAGCGGCTTGCTTTGTTGACAGAACTGGCTGCAGTCTAGACGCTCTCTTTCGACAGAGGCTGTGTCGACAAAAGCCTGTAGTCTGGACATAGCCTGGCGTGCTAGTGGGATGTTTACAACCGATGCTGCAGGGCTTCCTGGTGAGGACTGTGAGCTGTTTTGTGTCCCAGTTTGCTGTGGTGATAACCTAAGCCACCCTGGGATGGGGGGAGTCAGGATCATCTGCCCCTGCACTCTGTCTGGGCCCTATAGCAGATTCCTCTCACCTTCCAGTTATCAGGAAGCTGCCAACCACTGCTGCTTACAGCTCCCTCCACAAACGCACAGCCTAGATCAGAAGAGGGACCATTCCCCTAGGACAGGAACACCTCCCTCCCGCACACACAAGGACACAGCTGCATGCTGTTTGCGCGAGGTGGCGGGAAGAACAACCCTTATTCGGCACGTAGGCTCATGCTAGAGCCCCGAATCTAAAGGCTTGGCAGCACGCAGTGTGGCAGATCCCTGCCCTCTGGCACACAAGAGTCACATCCTGGCTCAGAATGGCCACAGACTCTTCTGAGCTGACACACAAACAAAGACAAGCATAGAAACCCTGTCATGCTGGACAAAGGGTGGGATTTTGCAAAGCTCTCTGCCTTGGCCAAATCTGGTCCCATTGAAGCTGATGGGAGATTTTAGAGCTGAGTTGGACCAATACTGTGTTCATGAAATTCTCACCACGAAGGCCAGATCCTAGCCCCTCCACTGTGGATGTGCAACATAGACAAAGGAGGATCATAATTAGACTGCAGGGAGGAAAAAGCATCAGGAAAAGATGGCTCCCACCAGGCCCTGGGGTGATAAGTTCCAGTGAAGGGTGCATGAGCTCTGCCCCCAACATGCTCACATTTGGAAAAGTGCTGATTGCACCTGCCATGCCATGTGCTCTACCCACAGTGTACAGAAGGCATCCGTCCTTGTGTGGCAATCACGCCTTCAGGTGCCCTTGCTTGGGCTGTGGATCTTCATTGCTCACACTGTCTTGTAAGAGGCATAATTGTGGCCAAAGCTACTGTCTTGATCGTTCATCTTTTCTCTAATTTTCTATCCAAAGACATTACTAGTCACCCACGGTATTACATCAGAAGGGAAGCACAGCATTGTACATCAGTCTCTCTGAGAGGCTACAGTTGTGTTTTATTAACAGGAACATAGGCGTTTCATAAATCCTTAATGAAATGGCAGCCTATAACAGAAATAGTCACTTCAAAGCTGAGCCTCGCTGTAGTCAAACCACCAAGCTGTTTCACATTAATGACTTCCATCTTCACATCACTATGACTACAGCTGACAAACTGGTTGGCAAACTATTGGAAGCAGCTCTTCCAAAGTAATGATCACGTCATTTGTAAGAGAAATTATTCCATGGCTAATGGATTTGTCCACCGATTCTATTAAAATGTTCTATAATGGAAGAGGCAGTGTAATGAGCCTATTATATAACGGTTGATGCCCGAGCCTGTATAGGCGTGACATGTTGGTAATGTTTCATTTGTACCTGTTTAATCTCATGATAGCGAGAGAGAGGTGCAAATCATGTTGCACATTTCTATTGTCATAGTGCCTAGAGGTCTCAACCATTGTTGGTCCTCACTCAGCAAGGCACTGTACGGACAGCAAGAGACAGCCCCTTACATTCAAAATACTGTGGACAATTTATACTGTGTTTTGTGCTAAAGGATCAAACAGCACACAGAAATGCCTCATACCAGTTGAGGATGGAAAGTGAAGAGCAAATATGAACTGTGCTTCATTTGTTGACCTTGTAAGCTCACACCCAAACTATTTCTGTTTCCAATTAAGTTGTTGGGAGTTTTGTCATTGGCTTCAGTGGCAGCAGGATAAATCCCTTTGTCAAGAACTCTTTCTGTTAAAAACTGTGATTGCACTATAACCAGTGCAAATACACAAAATGAAAGATTTCTGCCTCAATTTCAGCAATCCAAACAACCTCAAAGCCTAATGCATCTTGCTTGGATCTGCTAAATATCAGCTAGACTTCTGTAGTCCTTTCAAAATGCAGGACAGAACGGGAAAACAAGCTGTATATTTTCCAAACAACCACAGCCTGTGTAATTTGAAAAATGTAGCTTCTGAAGGAACATCGTATTTCTGGGGAAACAGATTAAGAGGATCTACTGAAATTCTATGCTGTTAGATCAGGGGTGGGCAATAATTTTTGATGGGGGGCCACTTCAAGAATTTGGAAAGTGGTCGAAGGCTGAACTCTTCCATGATATTAATGGCGGAGGTAATGGGATGGAGGTTGAGTGCAGATGGGAGCTTGGGGTAAGAGAAAGAGTTTGGGTGAAGGAAACAGTTGTGACCTGGGGCACTGGACTGGGGTGCAGGGGGTTGGATTGTGACCTAGGGCACAGAATTTGGGTTCAGGAGGGAATACAGAGGTTTGGGTTGTGAGCTAGGGCAGGAGGGGACTGTGATCTGGGGCAGGGGATTGGAGTGCTAGATCTGGGAGTGGGTATAGGTGCAGGAAGGGGGCAAAGGATTTGGGTGTGTGGAGTAGGGAGGCAGGAGTGGGGGGTAGAGGGTTGGGGAAGGGAGGGGTTGGCCAGGAGACTTACCAGCCAGCAGCCCATTCCTGAATCAGCCTGCCCTGCCCTGCCCTGCCCTGGCACAGGCTGCAGCCATGTACTCTGTGAATAATTACGAGCCTCTTGTGCTTTGTGGCTGTCTGTTATTGAAACAGGCAGCTCCTACTGGCCAGAAGCTGGCCAATGGGCTTGTGCTGGGGGTGGGAGCAGCTCTTAAAGCTTCCCCCCTCCCCTCCGAGCTCAGCTTTAAAGTGAAACCACCCTGCAGCCGTGTTTCTGAGTACTGTGAGGGTGGGGCGAGGCAAGCAGGGAGCCTGCCTGGGGTTTCTCGCAGCATCTGTGGGCCAGACCCGGTGGCTTGGAGGGCCAGATCCAGCCCACAGGCCGTATTTTGCCCAGGCCTGTGTTATATTCTGAGTTCTATACTGGCCTGGGAACTCCAAGTTGCTTGTACTCACTATGTCAATGTGTGTGCCTGCTTAGTTTGTTGAGGCCAGGTCTACACTCGGGGGCAATGTAGAACTAAGGTGCACAACTCCAGCTACATGAATAGTGTAGCTGGAGTCTACCTACCTTAGTTCAACTCACCACACCCCCGTATTCTTCTTGACCTGGTGGAACAGTATAGTCAACGGAAGCATGATCAGCAGTCAGTTTATCAGGTCTTTACCAAACCTGCTAAATCGACCCCCAGGAGCTCGATCCCTGCAGTGTCAATCTCCCTTGTCTATGAGGTAAGCATAGATAAGGCCTCAGATGTGGATAGAGACTGGTTGAGTTAAACATTCATTTTTTCAAGATCCTTTGGGTCTGAATGTGCTTGATTTATGGCAGGGGCAGGCAAAATACCACCCAATGGCTGACTATGGCCCACCAAACCACCAGAACCAGCCCTCAGGAGCCTTCGTTAAGCTCCCTGCCTGCTCCGCCCCCATTTTGCACTTAGAGCAGCTCTCCAAATGCTTCCCGTCCAGGGAAAGGAGGGGAAAGGCTCTGTGCAGTGCCCCTGTCCCCAGCAAAATTTTGCAGCTTCCATTGGTCGGTTTCCAGTCAATGGGAGCTGCCTGTTTGTTCCCCTCCCACTCCTGGGCTTAAAGTGTTCAGAGTCAGCCACACATGGCCTTCAGGGGAATGGAAGGCAGGGACCCTGATTGAGGAACCAGACACCCAAGTAAGTGTCTCCTGGCCAGAGCCTGCCTCTGGCGCCTCAGCTCCTTCTTCTCGCCAACCCTCTGCCCCCTCTTGTAGCCCTACTCCATGTAACCCAAACCATCTGCACCCCTGCTCCTTCATCCAAATACCCTCCCACGCTCCAATCCTTTACCCCAAGCTCCCTTCTGCACCCAACCTGCATTCCAGACCCCATACCTCCTCCATTAATATCATGGAAGAATGTGATCCTTGACCACTTTCCAAATTCTTGGAGTGCTCCCCCTTACAAATTATTGCCCATCCCTGATTTATGGTCATAGTCACTGCCTCTGATATGGGCTCCAAGCAAACGCGGGGGAAAGCTTCAGAGGGGTAGCCGAGTTAGTCTGTAACAGGGAAAACTTAAAAAACAACAAATAGTCTAGTAGCACCTTAAAGACTAACAAAACATGTAGATGGCATCATGAGCTTTCATGGGCACAATCCACTTCTTCAGATAGGAGTATTAGAAGTCCAGATCCAAGAATAAATAAGGGAAAGAGGGGGGGAGGGGGAGAAAGAAAAAAGAGGGAGGGGGAGGAGAAATAAAAGGAGGGGAAGAAGAAAAAAAGACAGTGCATAAATAGTTCAAATAGTTACAAGAGGCTGATAAGAACCATTAGTACCTCCATTGGTTGGTTAAGATAGAAAGCTGTCCAACATAAGCAAAGTAGAACTTTCTACAGAGCAGGGATATACTGGTTCAGCAATGAGCAAATTAGATGAGTTGGGTTCGAACTGAAGGAGGGAAACAGGTTTCTACTGACAGAAAGTTTTGTCTTGCTTATGGCCCACACTGTGTGTGCACAAGTGAATTAATATATTAAAGAATTCAATGAAATGCTGAACAGTACCAGTCTGGTTGCCAGAGTCACAGGGCACCTACAACTCCAGAGTAAGTTGGTGGGCTCAGTGCATTCTTACTGTGACGGAGAGCGTGCCCTAGATGGGAGCTCAGGAGGGTGCCTGAGGTCAATTAGCCCTCCTGGAGCTGAGCACAGTCTGGCCATGTCCCCAAATCCTGTCTCTCAGAGTCTAGCAAGAAATTAGTAGCCTAGTTGGATGCACAGTTTCAGCTAGGTAAACAATTAGCATTTGTTTCATTTCCGCTTTTTTATTCTCCTGTATCTGGTACTCACGGGCAGTAGCACCTTAAAGCTACTCACTGGCAGTGACCTCCAGATGCAGTGGGTCACTTGAAAGAAGCTGCTTTTGGTGCTTCTGCTGCTGGATTTCTTGTTCCTTCAATCATTCCTTTCCCATGCTATAGTGCACTGTACGGAAGGGTGCCTGGGTCAAACCACTGAAGAATCACACTGCAAAATCACTCTGAAAAAACGATAAAAATTCATTTCCCCTTCCAGACAGTTTTGCTGACTATCCACTGCCGCCACAACTTACAATGCCAAGTAAATCAGCAATCTGACAAGGTTGTTTTAAACACTGATCCCAAAAAAATGCTGAGTTAGGTGGGGGGACGGGGAGGACACAGCTGAAGACCTCAGTGTTGAAAAGCTATTTAGAAAGAAACATACGCTCCGGTAAGAACAGGTCATGTAAAGCAAAGAGCTGGACAGCCAGGAAGCTGTGGCTAATAATGCCAAAGACATTCAGCTAGGGCAGTGCTGGACCTCAACTCCAACCCTCTTACACACAGAAAAAGCTCTTGAATATATGAAACTTGTTAGAAAATGTAAAATAGCAGAACAGGAATCTCCTGAAGTAAAATGCACAGGGCTAGTTGAAGGGAAAAGTATACTCCATTAGATCACAGAATCATAGAACTGGAAGAGACCTCAGAGGTCATCAAGTCCAGCGCCCTGCCCCCAAGGCAGGAGCAATAGCAACTAAGTCAACCCAGCCGGGGCTTTGTCAAGCCGAAACTTAAAAACCTCTAGGGATGGAGATTCCACCACCTCCCTAGGGAACCCATTCCAGTGCTTCACCACCCTTCTAGGGAAATAGTTTTTCCTAATATCCAACCTAGACCTCCCCCACTGTAACGTGAGACCATTGCTCCTTGTTCTGCCACCTGTCACTACTGTGAACAGCCTTTCTCTATCCTCCTTGGAACCTCCCTTCAAGAAGTTGAAGGCTGCTATCAAATGCCCCCCTCACTCTTCTCTTCTGCAAACTAAACAAACCCAAATCCCTCAGTCTCTCCTTTTAGGTCATGCGCTCCAGCCCCCTCATCATTTTGATCACCCTCCGCTGGACCCTCTCCAATGCATCCACATCCTTTCTATAGTGGGAGGCCCAGAACTGGACACAATATTCCAAGATGTGGCCTCACCAGAGCTGAATAAAGGGGAATAATTGTTTCTCTGGATCTGCTGGCAATGCTCCTCCTAATGCACCCAAATATGCCATTAGCCTTCTTGGCTACAAGGGCACACTTGTTGACTCATATCCAGCTTCTCATACACTGTAATCCCCAGGTCCTTTTCTGCAGAACTGCTACTTAGCCATTCAGTCCCCAGCTTTTAACAATGCTTGGGATTCTTCCGTCCCACATGCAGGACTCTACACTTGTCCTTGTTGAACCTCATCAGATTTCTTTTGGCCAATCCTCTAATCTGTCCAGATCACTCTGGAGTCTATCCCTGCCCTCCAGCATATCTACCTCTCCCCCTAGCTTAGTGTCATCTGCAAACATCCAGGTCATTAATAAAGATGTTGAACAAAACCGGTCCAAGAACAGATCCTTGGGGGCACTCTGCTAGAAACCGACCACCAACCTGACATCAAGCTGTTGATCACTACCCGTTGAGTCTGACAGTCTAGCCAGTTTTCTATCCATCTTACAGTCCATTTATCCAATCCATACTCCCTTAACTTGCTGGCAAGAATATTGACCGTATCAAAAGCTTTGCTAGAGTCAAGATATATCACATCCACTGACTTTCCCATATCCACAGAGCCAGTTACCTCATCATAGAAGCTAATCAGATTGGTCAGGCATGACTTGCCATTCGTGAATCCATGTTGACTTTCCTGATCACTTTTGAAGTGCTTCAAAATGGATTCCTTGAGGAGCCCCTCTATAATTTTTCTGGGGATTGAGGTAAGGCTGACTGGTCTGTAGTTCCCTGGATTGTCCTTCTTCCTTTTTTTAAAGATGGGCACTACATTTGCCTTTTTCCAATCATCCAGGATCTCTCCCGATCTTCATGAGTTTTCAAAGATAATGGCCAAAGGCTCCGCAATGACATTTGCCAACTCCCTCAGTACCCTCGGATGCATTAAATCCGGGCCCACGGATTTGTGTATGTTTAGCTTTTCTAAATAGTTCCTAACTTGTTCTTTCCCCACCAAGGGCTGTCCACCTCCTTCCCATACTGCGTTGCCTAGTGCATTTGTCTGGGAGCTGACCTTGTCCTTGAAGACAGAGGCAAAGAAAGCATTGAGTACTTCAACTTTTCCCACATCATCTGTCACTAGGTTACCTCCCTCATCCAGTAAGGGCCCCACACCCTCTCTGATCACGCTCTTTTTGCTTACATGCCTATAGAAACCTTTCTTGTTGCCCTTCACATCCCTTGCCAGCTGCAATTCCAATTGTGCTTTTGCCTTCCTGATAACTCCCCTGCATTCTCGAGCAATATATTTATACTCCTTCCTAGTCATCTGTCCAAGTTTCCACTTCTTGTAAGCTTCCTTTTTGTGTTTAAGCTCACCAGGGATGTCCCCGGTAAGCCAATCTGGTCACCTATCATATTTGCTTTTCTTGCTGTGCATCGGGATGGTTTCTTCCTGTGCCTTTAATAAGGCTTCTTTGAAATACTGCCAGCTCTCCTGGACTCTTTTCCCCTTCATGTAAGCATCCCAGATAATCCTGACCATCAGTTCTCTGAGGGAGTCAAAGTCTGCTCTTCTGAAATCCAGGGTGTGTATTCTGCTACTCTCCTTTCTTCCTTTGGTCAGGAGCCTGAAATCTACCATCTCATGATCACTGCTTCCCAGGTTGTCACCCACCTCTACTTCCCCTACTACTTCTTCCCTGTTTGTGAGCAGCAGGTCAAGCTGTGCATGGCCCCTGGTTGGTTCCTTCAACACTTGTACCAAGAAGTTATCCCCAACATTCTCCAAAATCTTCCTGGATTGTCTGTGTACTGCTGTATTGGTCTCCCAACAGATGCCACCATGATTAAAGTCGCCCATGAAAACCAGGGCCGACGATCTGGAAGCTTCTCTCAGTTGACCAAAGAAAGTTTCATCTACCTCATCCACCTGATCCAGCGGTGTATAGCAGACACCAACCACAACATCACCCCTGTTGCTTCCACCTCTAAGTTTAACCCATAGACTCTCAACAGTCTTTTCTCCCTCTAAGTACTGAAGCTCCAAGCAATCTTACTGCTCTTACATACAGTGCAACTCCTCCTTTTCTCTCCAGTCATCTTTTGGCAGTGGTGGTCCTGGAACCCCCATCCCTAGGACTACGCTTACCATGCCTTCCGGTAGATGGTGTTCCCTTCTGATTTCTTCCCTGAGAGGTCCCTGCCAAAGCATTCTCCACCGCAGTGCCTGTGGAGAGAGCCTGAAAGCGGTTACTTACCTCTACAGCAATGTGGAATACCTGAGTTGGCCTTCTTCTCCTTCTAGAGGTTACATGCTGCCAGTTTTCTTCCTTGTCCTGTACTGCCCTGACTGGCTCTTCAGCCTGCTGTGCCTGAAGGATTAAATGCTGCCTTCTATCGAGGAAGTCTTCATCCTCTCTGATAGAACGTAGAGTCGATACTTGGGCCTCCAGTCCTCTAATTTTTTCTTCCAAAATGGTGACCAGCTTGCACTTAGTGCAGATGAAATCCCTTCTTTCTTCTGGGAGGAAGACAAACATGGCACATGCTGTGCAGGTAACAACAGCAGACCTATCACCATCCATACCTGCCTTCCTTCTGAGAGATTCCTCAGTTGTATCAAACATGCTTCAAATGACCTGGGAATAAGAACACAGAAGAGAGGATAGTTTGTCTGAAACTAGCATAAATTGATGATTCATTTTATTAATCACATGTATGCATTGATAGTGTATTCCTTCCTAAATCCTTCCCAGGAAAGGTGATTGAGTGAAATGTCTCAATGGAGCAGTGTTAAATGTATCAAATTACACACAGTAGACAGGATCATGTTCACATTATTAGCGTTCTTATGAAAATCTTTATGTATTCCATCTCTGCCCTGTCCTGACTAGTTCAGTATACCAAGTAACATGTAGCACTGTGTGTTAACCCTGTGAGAAAAGACCATGCTGTAGTCAACTTACTGCTTGGATTACAGCTCCTTCGTTTCTGCTTTCTAAATGCTTTTTTCCCCCCCTTGATCTTTTTTGGTTTTGCTGGAGTTTTAAGCATTTCTTAAAGCTAGGGGCTATAGATAATGACTATTCGTGTTCTGTTGCTTAAAGCGTTCTTAAAACTGCAATACTCAACTGGAGAAGTGACGGAACAGGTTGATAAAGCCAGGCCGATACCAGAAGTCACTTACTGCAGGACAAACCCAACAAAGAAAGCAGCAGAACACCATTTGCCATTACCTATACCTGCCAGCTAAAACCTCTCCTATCCACCATCAGGGATCTACAGCCTATCATAGATGATGACCCCTCACTCTCACAGACCTTGGGAGGCAGGCCAGTCCTCGCTTACAGAAAGCCCCCCAACCCAAGACAAATATTCATTACCAACTTCATACCACGCAACAGAAACACTAATCCAGAAACCTATTCCTGCAACAAACCCCACTTCCAACTCTGTTCAACATCTACCCTCGTGACAGCATCACACGACCTAACCACTTCAGCTATGTCATCAAATCTACTAATGTCTTATATGCCATCATGTACTAATAATGCCCCTCTGCCATGCACATTGGACAAATCGGACTGACTCTATGCAAAAGAATCAATGGACACAAATCATTAAGAATGGCAACATCCCAAAGCCAGTGGGGGAGCACTTTCATCTCCCTGGACACACAGTTTCAGACTTGCAAGTTGCCATTCTCAGGCAAAACTTCAAAAACAAACTGCAAGGAGAAAATGCTGAGCTGGAATTCATATGCAAATTTGATACCCTGAATCAAGGTCTAAATAGGCGTATGAAGTGGTTACAATAGGTCATTTCCCATACAAGTACTCTCACAGGTTCACCGTTGTTGGAAATGAGCTACATCCACTCTGCTTTAATTAGGACTGATGTCTCTTCCTTCCTTCCTTTTCAGCATCTGAGGAAATGAATTGTAGCTCACGAAAGCTTATGCCCTAATACCCTAATAAATTGGTCAATCTTTAAAGTGCCACCAAACTCCTTGTTGTTTCTGCTGTAATAGGCTATCATGGCTAGCTCTCTGTAACTTAATACAGACTGTTTCACTTGTTCCTCCCTCACTCTCTTAAACCCTTATGAGGTTGTCATTCACTAGATTTCCATACATTAGTCTCCTAGGGTAAGAGAACTTAATTTTTAATGTGTAAACTCACAAAGTATTTTTTTTTTTTTAATCTCAGGTGCTCTTTCATTAGCAAAGATGCAAAACGCTACAAGCTCAGTTTTTTTCTATTTGAAGGTCACCTTTAATTTTGTATTCCAAGAGATGTTTGAATTCTTTAGATGGACCACAAGGAGAACCTGGACTATACTCTTTACAAAGATTACAAGAAGTCCTGTGGCACTTAAAAACTAACAGATTTATTTGGGCATAAGCTTTTGTGGGTAAAAAACCACTTTGTTGGATGCACAACATGGCTACCCTTCTGAGACTTTACAAAGATTATAATACAATTTATGGACTCAAAACCCCCACATTGCTTTGACTAGTAGGGATGTAATAGGTAGTTGATTAACCAATAAGCAAAAGTTTATAGGTTAATGCTATAGACTACACACATTCACCCTCCCCCCCACCAATAAATTTTTTAACAGGCTGGCTAGCAGCCCGGCTCAGTCCTGGCTTGTGACGGGTCTGGGACTTACCCCTGCTGCGGCTCTGCATTTAAAGTGTATTAGGAGCCGGGTGGGTAGGCAGCTCAGCTCAGTTCCAGTTCACACTAGGTCCTGTGAGGCGAGCTGTTTTTTAAACAGGCTGCCCTTGCAGACCAGCTCCTGCTTGGCACTCCATGCTGCTGCCTCTGATACAGGGGACTATAGAATAGTTCACTAACCGATAAGAATTTGTGAGGTTACTCAACTATTCAATTAACCGATATTTAACATCCCTATTGACTAGCTCCAGCAAAGTCAGTGGCACACCAGCCATTTACACACAAGTTAATGATCTGCCAGCTAGTTCCAAGAACCTAGAGTTCTATCTGTGTAGTTCTTTAGTTGCAGCCCAAAATGATTGGGTTAAAAGCCATTCAAATCAAGCTCTGAAGTGCAGAAATGTACTGCCATGGGACTATTCATGCTTTCCTGGATCTGGGAAAGCACATCTTGATGATTTCAAAATCATTTAAAAATAAACACTATGAGCTTCCTGGGCCATCCTTGAGTTGGTGAATTCTTACAGCTGTTGCAGTAGAAGTGGGCCTACGTTACAGACTTACAGAGGCATAAAATACATGTGTGAAGCTTAAAAAAGAAAGATCAATATTGTAGAAGTGTTGGAAAGAAGCAACGGCTTCACTTCAATGTTTACTGCCTGTTACTAGTCAATATTATCACTGAGCTGTGCGCATTTTAATGGCTAAATACTGGAGGACATAAATCACTGACTTTTAATTCTTGGAAATGCAGAGTAAAGGGATGTTTCCATGTAAAGTGCAGACTGATTGAATGTAGTAATCCATGTAAGAGGTACTTGTAAACTAAAGTGCCCTTTGCTTTAAATCTTGCTTGCACTTCAGTTCTTAGGGACAAAGACTAAACCCCAGATCACAGCATTAGACTAAGAACCAGGCTTTTGATCTACTCCTACCTCAAACACAGGATTAGTGAGTGAGCTTGGACAGGAGACATTGCTTCCCCGTGTCCTAGCTGCACAATGGTACTGCTACTGACCTCCTTTGCAGAGTGCTCTGAGGTGTATGGGTGAGAGCACTCTAAGGACTAGCTTTCATTATTAAAGGATCCCTCCTAAGTGCTGAGTTTAAGAGGCTTTTCTGCAAGGAAAAGCTGCTTCCTATCTTTGCTGTAAAGTTGTCGCGTTGCCACTGCTGTTTTCTTCTTTGCTGGTTTGTCAGGAACAATCTCCTTCTGTGCACTTCACTACCTCAGGTGAGACAAACACCCTTGGGGCTAGAGAGGGGGAGATGTGGCGTCTATGCTTCCTTCTGCGTTGCTTGTATTAATTATGAAGGAACATTTGGGGGTTTATTCGGCCAAGGGCGATTTTATTATCCTTACCACATTCCCCAAATTTTTTTCACAATAAACAGGGAGCAGAATATTGTCAGTAATAATAGCCAGCCACAATGCAGCAAGGTTGTTATAAGTGACCCTAATGGACCTTGTCATGGCTGTTCCCACTATGGCACTCTGAGTGCAGAAGGTGGGGGCCTGCAAGAGACTTTAAGAATACTCTGTCACTATGGCTTTTGTTTAAAAACTCTCTAAGGTCACAGATTCTGTGGCCTTGGATTGGTGTTACTGCTGCCACCCAAATGCAGAAACCCCTCTGAAAAACCAGGAAGACATATTTGGGAATTCCTTCGTCTGGGGTACCTTTCAGCTCTTTAACCATCCCACTGGAGAAAGCCTGAAAAACTAATTTCTATTAGTAGTACAGCCTGCAGTCTTAGGCACTTGTACACAGAACCTCCTACCCTTTGGGACAATGGTTCATGATCTTAAGAGATGATATTTATTAACAAAACAAAGAAAGAAAACATACTTTGTGAAACATTACTTGGTTGCTGGATGTTACAAAACAACTAAAAAAAAGGATTAAAACACAGATGCTGAGTCTAGACTGGCGCGATCTTGAAAATAATCAGCATAACGGCTTTGCGCAAGAGGGTTTTTCTTGTGCAAGACGGGGCAGTGTAGACAGCTCCGTCTTGCGCAAGAGCCTCTTCCACAAAAATGGCGGCTCATTAGTTATGCAAATGAGGCTCGGCGATATTCCACGCTGAGCCTCATTTGCATAGCTCTGGCGCAAGATCGTGCCAGTCTAGACACAGCCGGAGAATTGCTTCCCTGGGATTTAGTCTGGAAGATTACTGTGTAAGTGGAGTTACATGTGCTCAGCACAGAGAAGTCCAACAAACCCAAAAATAAAGACATCCCCTGTACTACTCACACCTCTGTAGTTTCAAGATTTAGTCCTTCCCTAAGCATGGATATTGCTAGATTCTCCATGCCTATGTTCCTGGCTTAAGTCATGTCTGTCCAGCTCTGCTCTGGTCACACAAAGACTGGGAACAGTAAGGTCACTGCTCCCAAATCAAAAGCCCAAGCTCTGTTAACATTGGCTCTCCTGGCCTCCTGCCAACTGACTTCCTACTTCCCTAGCGTTCCTGGAGACTCGCTAGGACCCACTGTCTTGGTTTTAACCCTTACAGGCAAGACAATCGGGTTAGGTTTCAAGAATTAACTACCATGAAAAGACTTTAGCTAAGTGAATGGCTGGAATGGCCAGATAAGAGTATTACCCCTCCCATTCATCACAGACCTAAATAGGTTCCTTCATAAAATCATGATAAACAGCACATTCAAAAGAATTCAGACATAGAAGTTATAATATGCTTTTTGAGGATTGTGTGTCAGGCTGGCTAGTCCTGTTAGGGGAGTTGGGCTCAACAGTTGTGTCACAGGTCAGGCTATCTGCCAGTGATCCTGATTGGGTGGCTTAATTGCCATGAATTGGTCACAGCTAGGAAAGGTCTAGGATAAGGACCCAGGACAAAGACCCAGTGGGGAAATTGGTAGAGATCTCATTCTGGAAAGGAGCCAGGGGCAGCTGCAGGAAAGGAAATGCCCAATGGTAGGCCCTTTAACAGGGGCAAGGCTTCAGTAGTGTGACCATATTTCCTTATGCTGAATAGGGGACTCCTGGTAAAATTTCTCGTATCCAAGTGAGTTCAATGGTAATCAGTCACAACTGTGCAGTACAAACATTCAAATTACCATCAAATTGACTGAGCCCCTGTTAAAAAGAAACACTGCGTACCTGGACTCTTTTCATTTACCTTCTCTTTCAGATTTGCATGGGGAGAGGTGACACACACACACCTTCCTGTGCCCCGCTCTCACATGAGGATGGGGGTGACCAATGCACCTGACCCAACTCTCCCTACTCAGTGCTTTCTGCCCTCCATGACTAGCTGGGTCCCCAGGATAAACCAGCCTCTTCTGGTAGCTGGTGTGGTGTCTTCTCCAGGCAACATGTGGGGAGATGCAGGGTCACAGGCACTCCTCCCCAGATTTCTCTGAGGACGCACACCATAACAAGGCCAGCAGCAGCCTTTCAGCTCTGTGCAGGAACAAAGGGAAAGGAGCTGCTCCCAGCCACAGAGGGTAAGGGTGGGCAGTAGGGATGGCTTGGCCCGTGTCTTTGTAGAGATAATCTCTTCCCTCCACCTCCAGCTCCCTGCTCCCCTGTGGCTAGAAGCAGCTTGTCCCTTCCTGCCTATAGAAAGGCAGCTAACACCTCCAAGCTGCTGCTGACCACTGACATAACCCAGCCACCTCCTGTCCCCTGGCTACAGCATGGGCAAGAAGAGATTAATCCCTAAGGATACCTTGTGTACCACAACCCGCAAGCTTCAGCAAACCCAGTCAGAGGTGGCTCAGCAAGGGAGGGTTCACAGGGGACAGAGCAGCCCTGCACTGCCTTGGGGACAGGACACAGGGCAGGGGCAGCCTGTGCAGAGGATGCTAAGCCCCTGCCTGGGAAGTTGCTGTGAGCCTGCAGGGTCAGGACACAAACTTGTTGTAAATAGCTTTCTCCCTCTACTCCAGAGCTTAGCTGCGGGACAGAGGGGCTAACGCTGTGTGGGGCTTTGCAGGGCTGGCCTGAAGGAAAAAAGTGCCCTGGGCAAACTTGTGTGTTGGCACCCCTCCCCCTCTACTGTGGTTAGGGTGCCCCCATTTCCCTTGGCTGCCCTACCCTGTACCCCCATCCAATGCTCCCTTTGCCATTAACTCCTGCCTCTCCTGCCCCTACCTCCTACACTGTGTCCCTACCCCAATATTTTGTCATCTTCACTCCAAACCCTGCACTTCCCTCCCACCTGCACCCCCAGCTCCAGCCCTGCATTGCCAGTGTGCCTACCACACGGACTCCCTGACTGGTGTCACCCAACCTCTTATGCCCAGGAACCCCCAAGGGCACCAGAGTGCTCCCCAGGTGCCCTTAGCCCATTAACTTCTAGCTCACTGAGCCAGGCAATGCCCCCCCTTCCCTTGCCAGCCCCTCTCCCGTGGCAGTCATCCCCAGTGTGGTCCCCTCCCCCCCACACACACACTGTTCCCTGCAGGCCCCTGCCTGACTCTGCTCCCTGAGCTCCGTTCCCCATCAACTCCGTCAACCCAGCCTTGCCCAGCCCCCACCTGCTCACTCACATGCTGCAGACTTTTGTGCCTGTCAGAGTGTGACACTGTCGCAACTGGGGCTGGGTGGAACTGGGGCCCCCAGCTGGCCAGAGGGGCGGGGTGGAAGAAGGGACTGGAGGGAGGGGGCTGGATGGGAGGGGCAGAGAAAAGCCTGCTGGCTAGCAAAGAAACGGAAGCTGAGGGGAGGAGGAGGAGAAAAGCCGGCCGGCAGGAAAAAAAGAGTTGGGGGGGATGGGGTCAGACCCCTTTGTGGTGCCCCCTGGCTGCAGCGCCCTGGGCCTGGGCCCAGATTGCCCAGCCCTAAGGCCGGCCTGGGGCTTTAGCACACGCAGGGCTTGGCTCCAGGCCAGCATCCTGGGCCGGAGGGTCTTGAGCTTTCCCTGGGTGCCAGCCCATCCAGAGACAGTGGGGGAGGAGCAAGCCTGTCAGCAGGCTGTTGGGGAGCTGAGTGATCTGACATGGGGCTGTTTTCCACACAGTGCTGGGATCAGGATGCACCCTGCTGTGGGGACAGGGAGCAGTATGGCTGAGGGGGTGAAGGGGCACAGCAGGGAGGGGACTGGGCTGGTGGGTGGGCAACAGAGATGACACATAACCAGAAACTGCAGGGGCTGCACTGATGGACCAACAGGGGAATGGCTGGCCTCCCACATTGTAGCTTTGCCTGACCACCAGCCTTGGACACCCGCCCCCACTGCCAACTGCCCCCCCCCACACCACTTACTGCTGGAGAAGGGGCAGCTGGCAAGCAAGGATCCAGCTAGCAGAGGGACCTACCAGTACTGATGGCAGGGGAGAGACAAAAATATGGGATAATTTGCCCTTTTTTAAGTAGAAGTAGGGTCACCTACAGAAGGATTTAAATACAGGACTGCCCCTTTAAAAACAGGACATCTGGTCACCCCAGGCTTCATGAAAGCAGCCCTGTGCTGAGAGAATTGCTGTTCTGGAGCAGGAAGCTGGGGAGGGACTACAGGCTTGAGCTAAGACAGGCAGAAGGTTGGTCTGTTTTTTGTTTTTTTTCCTGGGGGTTTTCTGCATGCTGAGGGGTGAACCTTGGAAGAGAAGAGTGAGAATGCTGCTGAAGAACCCACGATGGTGGAATATGCTGTTTTGATCATCAGAGTTGTGTGGCACATGGACACCTTGAAAAGGTGAAACTTAAAAATAAGTGGACTGGAGGGCTACACCATGAGAAGCAGCAGACTAGTCTATGGCCAGAGTGACTGTTGACAGGGGCCAGGTTAAAAGGCTGCTAGGGCATGCCCCACCATTAGGGAGTACATTGGCTGGTGAGTTGCTCGTCTATAATAAGAAATGTAGTAATCTCCGAAGACCTAATTGTCCTGGTAACTCACCAGTGCTACTGGAAAACTGTCTCCTGGAAAGTCATTAACAATATGACTTCTGCATATGGTGTTTTTATTTCATGTTTCACCATTAGCTTTTACCAAGGTATGTTACAATTAACTTTTTTCTGCCTCCCGTTAGGGATAGTTCTTAGAGACATGTTAACCAAGAGGGTACTAGTTCATTATAGATAGTTTTTCTCATCTTCTTACTTGGGGGTGGGGGTGGGGAATATATTTAGGGTCTATGGTCTATGCAGCAATCACAAAAATCCCTCCCTTCACAACAGCAAGTTTCAATTGATTCTGGCTTGCAGGGCTCATCTCACGAGGCTAAAAATGGCAGCGTGGATGTTTGGGCTCCAGCAAGCAGGAGGAGCTTGAAAGCTGGGCTCCTGTCAGAGCATCTACACAGCTATTTTTAGTCCTGCAGCATGAGCTCTCTGAACCCAAGTCAGTAGGGCTGGGCTTCTGCAGGGTTTTCTGCAGTACAGATGTGCCAAAACAGATCCATGGAATAGAGTTACCCACAGGGCAAACTGGGTGCACAGGAGTGCAGATGTGTGTCTGTTAGAGGGGTCCTGAATGGATATTCTCAGGGCTGTTAGGGGACAAGTCTACACTGCATTTGGGAGCCAACCTCCTAGCTCTGGTCCAAAGACTTGTACTGGTGGGGCGCAGGCGAATGCTCTAAAGTAGCTCTGCAGACTTAGCAGCTCAGGATGGAATGTGGGCTCTGAAGTCTTGGGAGGTGGCAGGTGGGCTTCAGTGACTGACCCACAACATCAAAGCCCCATCCATGGCTATTTTTAGAATGCAGCTCAAGCCCTGCTAACCACAAGTCTGTGGCCCCCAGAGTGGGGCGCTAGCTCCTGGATGCAGTGCTGACTGCGGAGTAGTTTGCAATAGTCCTAAATTCCATAACCAGGTCTCTAGTGGTACAAGTTGCATCTTGAAAAGGTTTGAAGTTTGTCAAACTAAATCATTACGTACAAACAATAGGCATGACCTCAGGAAACCTGCTTGTTAAACAAACCAAATGCACAGCAAAGTCTTTAGTCAAACCCCAGCATTAAATACAAAAGTGAGACAAAGACAACCACCCATTGATTTTAAGATGGAAAACATAAAATATACTGTATATTAAGAGCTTTTGTTCAAGAAATAATGCCCTTGCATTGAACTATCTGCACCTGAAAAAAGTTTCATTGTTGTGCTCAATTCTTCAGAGGGTTCTCAGAGTACAGAAAAATTTCAAAGCTTTTGTTTCATTTCATTTTTCTCTGCTCCATACTGTGAATGACTTAAGTGAAACACACCCCCTCCAGCTTTGTGATAAATTATAAGACGCCTCTTACGGGTGGGCAGGATGGTTTGAAACTGTACACATAAAAGTCTGGTGCTTTGAGCCTGGCATATAATTGTGAACAAATAGAAGAAGGCAGGAAGCCTGTGGACACATCACTATGCCGAAAAATGTGCAATGATTGGTAGTCTCTCTGTGAAGAAGGAGAAAAGAGCCACATGCCACCCAGGGAGAAATTGTTGTGGTTTTAATGACTTAAACGAGAGCAATGCATGTTTCCCTTAATAGCTAGCATCCTTAGTGAAAAAAGCCATTTTCTTATCTGCAGACTAGTAAACAGCAATTGAAGACAGGTGTTGCACTCTTCAGTAATGGAATTCATTTCCCTTTGCTTTCACTTTCCCTGTCCCTGACACATGCATGTAGATTTTCTTGAAACAGGCTAGGAGAATGATCTTTGCAGCAGCATTCTGGCAAATATGATCAAGACTACATTTTCTCTGGCCTTGACATGTACAAAGATATTGCAGTAATAGAGATGTGAGATGATGAAAGCCTGGCTGAAAATTTTAGCTCTGGATATTGATAGAAAAAGTCATCTTTTAGAGAGATGAGACAGGATGGAAAGGTGAGATTTGGACACTACCTGGAAATCACAAGGACCTAGTGAGAGGTCCCAGTCAAAGATGACAGCCAAGTTACAGAGTCTGGTCACCAACAGGATGGTGGCAGTAGTTCTCAATGCATTTACCCCTGTGAATGCATATGTGGCTGTGTGTGTGTGTGTGTGTGTGATGCAGGCTGAATCCACACACACACACACCTGTATAGCACGGTCCAATCACCCAAGTCCTGAATGGTGGCTCAGGCAGAAGAGGGTCCTTGAATCTCAGTGGCTGTGAAAACAGATGAAAGCTGCGGCAAGTTAGAGATGTACAGTCATCTGGGACTTTCCCTGCCACTGGCCCCAGACCTTCATCGAGTGGTAACTGTAGGCACGGTAGTGTCCCCATTTAAAAACAAATCACGCACAAGCGTCTACCAAAGGAAACAACACATTTCCAACCTTCCAAGCCAATTGGCAATGGAATAGTGATGACAGGGATAGGGTTAGTGAATCTGGCAGTCTCTGGCCATGAATCTACACATAGGTGGAAACAGTGAGATGATCATCTGTCCCTGGAATGAGGCAGGAGTGCAATTCAGCAGCTTCTATCATAACTGAGCAGTCCTTTTTAGCATCCCCTTTGTTCACCCCACATGGGGAAAAGGCTAAAAAAGGTGCTTTAAATCTAGGCTGTCTCAAAGAATGATAGGTTTGGAAGAAACCTCAGTCCCCTGCTAAAAGCTGGACCATTCCCAATGAAATCAGCCCAGCCAGGGCTTTGTCAAGCCAGGACTTAAAAACCTCTAGGGATGGAGATTCCACCCCCTCCCTAGGTAACCTATTCTGGTGCTTCACCGCTTTCCTAGTGAAACAGCTTTTCCTAATAACCAACCTAGGCCTCCCCCACAGTAACTTGAGACCTTTGCTCCTTGTTCTGCCATCCGTCACTACTGTGAACAGCCTTTCTCCATCCTCTTTGGAACCTCCCTTCAGGAAGTTGAAGGCTGCTATCAAATCCCCCCCTCACTCTTCTCTTCTGCAGACTAAACAAACCCAAATCCCTCAGCCTCTCCTCATAGGTCATGCACTCCAGCTCCCTCATCATTTTTGTTGCCCACTGCTGGATTTTCTGCAATGCATCCACATCCTGGGGGGCCCAGAACTGGACACAATACTCCAGATGTGGCCTCACCAGAGCCAAATAAAGGGGAATAATCACATCTCTGGATCTGCTGGCAATGCTCCTCCTAATGCACCCTAATATGCCATTAGCCTTGTTGGCTACAAGGACACACTGTTGACTCATATCCAGCTTCTCATCCACTGTAACCCCCAGGTCCTTTTCTGCTGAACTGCTGCTTAGCCAGTCAGTCCCCAGCCTGTAACTATGCTTGGGATTCTTCTGTCCCAAGTGCAGGACCCTGCACTTGTCCTTGCTGAACCTCATCAGATTTCTTTTGGCCTAATCCTCCAATTTGTCTAGGTAACTCTGGACCCCATCCCTCATATACTCTCATACACTCTTGATTAGAGTACTGCATCCAGTAGGATCACCCTGCCTGTGGTCAAAGCTGTAAAAAGACAGTGACTTGCTACATGGAATTTTCATACTCTGATGGCTAACAATGACAATGTACAGCTGGAAAGATGAATTGCCCAGGATCTTGGGCAATACAACATTGCTATCGCTCTTCTTAATGAGACAAGGTACCCAGATGAAGGTCAACTGAGACAACTCCTTTGGAAAGGAAAACCTGCAGAGGCACTTATAGTGTTGGTTTTGCAATCGGGAATACTGTGTCAGGTTACAGAATTTCCTATAGAAATCAATGGATGTCTTATGACTCTTCATCGAGTAACTACCAGTCTGCTGCTGTCATCGCTGCCTAGCCCCCAGCACTTGATTCTGTTGAAGATATTAAGGAAGAGTTCTGTACAGATCCTGTCAGAGTCTTGATCAGCATTCCCAAGGAGGACAAGATCATTCTCCTCAGAAATGTTAAGGCTCAAGTAGGGCAGGAGCCAAATCTCTGGAATGGAGTGTGAAAGGCTAACTCCGGCAGCATCCTCTACCTGAGCAAATGCACAGAACTTGACCTGGTCATCACAAATACTCTTTTTAGACAAAGTTAGAAGTATAAGACCAGCTGGAAACACCCTCACTCTAGGCATTGACACCTTCTTGGCTATATTATTGTTAGGTCTTGAGATCAGAAGGATGTCCACATCTTGAGGGCCATGCATGGAACCGATGTCTATTGGACACAGCATCACTTGATAAATCAATAGTGAATTCACAGATTGCCTCAAGGCATCACAAGCAGGCAAACTCAGTACAAAAGAAATTCAGCATCAACTCCCTTGAAGATACAGTGACTCAGCCTCAGCAATGTCTCCAAGAGAAGTTTGCCTGCAACTGATGATGATGATCTCTGGAAGGGACTAAAACCTGCCATTCTTTCAGTATGTGCTGAGTCAATTGGCTGTGTCACCTCCCATCACCAAGATTGGTTTGAGGAGAATGTTGCTGAGATTCACTGTCTGCTCAACCAGGAAAAAAAAGTTCATTGCCTGTGGCAAAACAACATATCATGTCAGCAGAAGAAAGATTCATACAAGCAACTCAAGGCTGAAGCCCAAAGGAAAATCCATTATATGAAAAAAAAGTGGTGGCAAGAAAAGGCCAAGGAGATTGAGCTTTATGCTGATAAACATGACATGAGGAGTTTTCTTCAGAAAATAAGGTCCATGGTCCCTTGGACCAACACACTTTTAGCCAAGATGGGTATTTTAAGGACAATAAAGTAGATGGAAGGAGAATGCTGAACTGTGAATCAACTCTCTCTGATGCCACTATCTAATCTATACCTCAAAGACATGAAAGAGAATCTCTTGCTGGCTCCCCCACCCTTGAGGAAGTAACATAAGGCATTATGCAAACCAAAAACAATAAGGTGGAAAGACCATGGACCTTGTAACAAGGGAGCAGAGGGAGGAGGGTGCTGGCAGCAGATGGTGGTGGCAGCAGATATCTGAGACTGGGGTCAAGGAGAACCTGGATCATGACAAGATGATTTGGTGTGTTTGGAGGGTAGGGAGGCCAGTGACAAGTTGCTCTTTTTATATGTCTCTGGGGCTACATCTAAACGACAATTCTTTTGCAGAAGAGGAAATGCAAATGGAGTGCTCATTTGCATATGTTACGCTTTCATTTGCATTTCCTCTTCCTTCCCCTTTTGTGCAAAAACCCCCCTTTTGTGCAAGAGCCATTCTTCCTCAAAAAGTGAGGAAGAATGGCTCTTGCACAAAAGGGGTTTTTTGCGCAAAAAGGCACCATCTACACAGCACTTTTTTGAGCAAAAACCTTTTGTGCAAAAGGGAAAGGAAGAGGAAATGCAAATGAGAATATGACCTATGCAAATGAGCACTCCATTTGCATTTCCTCTTCGAGTTCTTTATACTCTAAACTTCCCCCTTTGTTTGAGTCCCCCAGGTCTTGCTTCCTACCTCCCTTCTATAACCTATGTTATATGACCTAGTCAACCCACATGGGTCCAAAGAGCAACTCTGTGCTGTTGATTCAGATAGGCTTTTCCATTCATGACCCATCTCGTGCAATTCAATTTGCCATTGTCTCTCTCAGCTTGGGTGGCTTGCCCTCAGTGGAAGTGACAGCTGCCATCCTGGCTGACTCCACAGATTGAGTGGGGGCCTTTCAGTGCTAAAAGCATGTGTCTCTACAGCTTGAGCTAGAGTTGTGGATCAGGTAGAGAAGGGGATGTACAATGTTTTTCCTCCCAAACCCTCTCCATTTTTCACAACAGTTGATAGCGCCACCTTTCTTTCAACCTCTGTCTATATTTTAAGGGTTACTCATTGGTTGTCAATTGTAAATGTTACCAGGCAAGCTGCAGCTACTACTACTACAAGTGGGAAAAATAAAGAATATTCAATGAAAAAAATGTAATTAAATAATTTTATTGGTAACTATAAAAATTTTAATAAGCTTAATTTTATTGTTTGGGGGGTTGTTTTGTGGTTAGCTGTAAAAATTGGATCACTTTCCAACTAGGAATAATAAGATTTTCAGAGAATGGAGTTTGTAATATCATATTTGCTAATGGAAGATACCTTTTGTTGAAATCAGTTGCTAAATGCGCTTTTACTGAAGACCAATGAGTGTCTTTTGTTGAAGGAAAATTGAATCAGATGTTATATCTTGAAAGGCATAGTGCAATGGCAAAAGTTCACCCTTTCCTCATGTGTACGATTAAATAAAAGGCAGTATTGTCTAGTGGTTTAAACAAGCAGCTGCAAGAAAGGAAATGTTAAGTCCCACTGTCAGTTTTGCTACTACCAGCTGTACTGCTCTGAAAATCCAACTCTCCAATCTGAACTTTTAGAAGTCACTTGTGATGCCTCTCCTCCCATGCCTTATGAGAATTGACTTATGAATATGAATATGCAGAACTCGAAGATACTTTAGACACAATCCCTCATGTAAGTTAGAAATATTAAGTGTGGCTCTATAGTTCTAAGTGTGCTAATGAGGGCCATTATTGGTGCTTCCTGGAAACTTATTGATGTGGTGATCAAATCAACAAGCTGTGAATAGTTTGTCCTGTAAGTTGAAAGGGTGGTTGGTTCTATAAAAGCATGTGACCAGTGGAATTCATTTTGAACCTGGTATTTTTCTATTGGAATGGGTGATGCCAAAGAAAGGGTTCCGCCCTGCGGAAAAGTCTATTTAAGCAATGGGAAGCAATCAGCTTTTGTCTTCAGCTGGCTTTTGAAACCGCCTGGACCACCCTAAGAGGATACAAATGAACTTTAAAGAACCTGTAGACCCAAATCAGAGTAAAAGATCAACACAGATTTAGAACTTTTGCCTGAAATAAAAACAGCTGTTTAGGGTAAGAATTTGCATGTAACATGTTTCTTAGTAGATTAAAACTAGCTGTGCGATTAGTAACTCATCTGAAGAAGTGGGTTTTGCCCACGAAAGCTCATAATACCATCTACATGTTATGTTAGTCTTCAAGGTGCTACTAGACTATTTGTTGTTTTTTAAGTTTTTACTTTGATCTGACTGTTGACTTCCTGTCACTGAAATCATACTTTTGTACCTAGTAAAAATATTTTATTTATTATCAAGCTGAGTGTAAATACTTGTTACTTGGTGGGTAAGCAACCATTGTGCATAAAGGGGGCTGACCTTATAAGCTTTCTCTGTGTAAAAACTTTACACTGAGTAAGATGGATTTATTTGGGGTTTTAGTCCCATTTAAGGGTTGGTTTTCTGGGTGCTGAGTCCTTAGAACTGTCCTCTCCCAGAGCTGCACTGGTTCAGGGTCTGTGCTGCACTGCAGAGGGCGGTAACACCAACTCTGTGCCTTGGCTAAGGGAGACCAGAGGATCTGTCCCAGCAAGACAGGGTCATGGGGAGCCCAGAGAGCAGGAAGGTGGGTATCAGTGGCACGTTCAGCAAACCTGGGGACAACCCT
Source organism: Pelochelys cantorii (assembly GCA_032595735.1). Lineage (NCBI taxonomy): Eukaryota > Metazoa > Chordata > Testudines > Trionychidae > Pelochelys > Pelochelys cantorii. The sequence goes on from CM064335.1 coordinate 47,512,595, forward strand.
TATGTGAATTACTCCTCAGTAGGGAATGAGAGGAATGAACTTAAGCTGTGTACTTTCCTCCTCTTCCCCATGAGTCACGGGGATGGGAAGAAGAGCAAGTATAGTCACGGTACACAAACAGGTGCACACCCCACCCCACCCCCACTGAAGTGGCACCCTTGCCTTCAATCTCCTCCTCTTGCCTTTACCGTCTCATTTAGCTCATCCTCTCCTAACAACATTTCTTCCACATTGTTCACCTGGTGCCTGTTTTTGAGGACTTATCCTGAAACACCTTAAAAGGGCCTAATTTTCAGAAAGTGCGAAGCATCCATGCTCAGAATCTCAGGCCCCTACAAGGCATTACGTTGAGCTCCAAAAAACTGGGGCACTCAAAATCTCTAGTTGTGTCTGGGGTTAGGGAAGCCTCTGTGCCTCAGTTTCCCCATCTGTAAAATGCTTATAGAGAGAGGGATATTTAGTTAACATTTTTAGAGAGCTAAGTGATAAATATTACCAGCATGTTTTTCAGTCTACAATCTGAGTGTTCTCTTCTCAGACTCTGGAAACTTGACTATTTTCTAATATTACAGGAAACATCACTGACTTTGTTTTTAATACGGTTTTATTTTTACTCAGATAAGCAACTATCATTGTTATTACTTTAACATTTCCATCCAACATCTTCCAACCTGCAGTCCTCAAGAAGGTGATAATGAAAATGTTAAGTGATTTAGTGATTACATTAGCAGGTTGAATTATCGTAGATAAATATTAGATGGTAATATATGATCATTTATTTCTTTTTAATTTCTTAGAACCACATTCACTGCAATCAGATTCTTTAAAAATTTACCAAGCATTTAGATGTCATGTACCTGATATGATTATTCTCAAGTGATTTTTTTGCTAGCACTGTAATAAGTTCCCTCTGTTTGTGTTTACCAAAGCTGTGCAAAATACTTCTGTCAAACCACACATCCACTCAAACCAAGCTTTACCTATGATGTTTGAAGTATTCACAAACTTCATCCCGTGCTCTCAGAAATTTGGAAATTAATGGTTGAAGTTACTTGCACTGATAGGCAACCAAGACTAGCAAGTGGGCCGCATGAGTGTTCCTCCTTCATTTTAGTGCACCACAAGATTGTTTCTCGTGGGATAGGGTCATTTTCTAACTGCTTTTGCATATCTAGAATTTGCGAGGTGTGACGATTGAACCATAGTAATGCCTTGATTAGATGCAGAGGGAGCGCATGTCTCTCACAGTTAATGTTGTGTGCAATCAGTATGCACCTCACTTCATATGCTCTTGCTTTATGTGTGTGTTACTCTATAGGAAAAATACCTATAGATGGCAATCTGCAGAATCTGGCAACTGTGGGCAATGGTAAACAATGTGACCCACACATAGGACCCCAAAGGACCATAGGTTGGCCACCACTGCAACAGACTGTCCTCCATTACCACTACCTTCCTTGTTCCTGTCTGAATTTTCCAGGATCTTTCCAAAGGGGTGGGGGTGAATGAAGGTATTGGGGAAACAGTGGCTAGATAGAGAGGAGGAAACAGTCTTCCACAGAGGGAGGGTAACATGAGAGCTATTGACAGGACAAATGTGGGAGGCATCTGATCAGAATTTTGGTTCAGCTTCTCTGTTCTGGACGCCAGTGTTTCACTGCATTTGTACTGCTTTCTGTGAGCACAGGGGGAAACAAGGGCACACACCCAACAAACCATTACACATTCACATTGTAGGGTATGTCAGTGCAGTTAATGTCTCTCTAAAAAAGAAATTAATTGTTGACTTCTGTGAAAAGTCACATTTTCTCAAATGGTTCAGTCAGTTACAAAACTTATGTCAAAATGCTACACAATTCTATGAACTTTCTAATTACCAGGAAACCCATATAAATCAGTGTCTGGCTTGTATAACCTTCAAACACACTGCCACTAGAAACTGTTTAAAAATGCCAAATAGGGTCATTTGGTTATCGTGCAGTTCTGCATTTCTTAGCATTTGACCAGCAGTGGCCAAAATATTGATGACTAAATTGTAGATTTGAGGGCGTGTTATCCAAAAAATTCCAAACCAAAGAAGTGGTAACTTAACTGTTTCACTCCAGGTGGAATCAGGAAGAAATCAATGGCAATGCAGAGCTTCCAGCAGATGAAAGATTGATACAAGTAAGTGTGCTCTTGTCTTCAGCCACTATTTATTAAAGTGTAAACAGGGTCTGAATCAATGCTTCCAATGCAGCCAGTTGGAAGGGGAAAGGAATCCTGGGTGTGGTTATGCTCAATCAGTTGTTTAGCCCTGTAAGGTGTTCAACTGCTGTTAGGTAAATACAGTTCATGCTGGAATGGGAAAGAAATCCACGGTGTGGTTATGTAAATACAGTCCAGTCAGGGCTATAGGCCTGATATTTGATTGCTAGAATGGTATTTTGCCTATTGTAAATAATTTGGCTGTTGTGGGGTCACAAACCATGTTAACCCTAACTGTAGGAATTGTAATATACGACCACCAATGCTTGCAGAAGAGACACTGTCATTCTAAAGAATCTCGGATGGACAAGGCTTTCTCTTCCAGACTCGGTGAAGTCAATTGGAGGGAAGAGCAGAACTCTGAACTAGTTGGCTACATGCCCTCCAGGCATGAGCTGTAAGACTGGTTCAACCTGTTTCTCTTCCCGCCCCCGCCCCCTTTTAATGATAGAACTAAAACAGCCTATGAGTCTCTTTATTATTTTAAATGTTATTCCAGTGGATGCTGAAATCTTTTTGCTGGTCTGCACTGTGGGCCAAGAGCTAAAATCACTGAGAAGCTGGAATCACAGAGAGCTCAAATCACTAGGTTTGGCCAGATCCAAATCCATCACAAGGCCAGTGGCAACAGGCGGCTGGCAGGAGCAGTGGCTAGTGGGAGTTGACTGAAGCAGCCAGCAGACAACTGACAGGAGCGGCAGGTGGGGTGGCCATCAGGAGCCGTAGCAAGTGGCCAGCAGGCAGCCCATGGGAGTGGCCAGCAGGCGGCCAGCAAAGTGGCTCGAGAGAGCAGTGAGCAGGTGGATGGCAAGTGACCAGTGGAGTGGGTGAGACCCCCCACCCCAGGACGGGAGATGAGCTCTGCAAATCACCTCTGAGCTCTGGTCTGCTCTGACCAAGGGCAGCAACTGTGAGTGGGGTGCAGAGAAGGATTGGGCATGTGAATGGGACACTTACATTGCTGGACCTGTGAGCCTGAGAGGCAAAGGACATGGCCCAACTGAGCTGGGACAGTACTCGTGGTTTGGTTATGAACTCTGTGTGTGGGGTTTTCCAAGTTAATGCCACGTTTCTTCTCTCCCTCTCATTAAAAGTTTCTTTCCTACACTCAGACTCTTGCTGCGAGTGGGGAAGCATCGCCTCCCAGAGGCACCCAGGGGTGTGTGTGAATTTCCCAGGTTACTGGGTGGGGGCTCGAGCCAGTTCCGGATGGAGAGGAATGCCCAGATATTGAACCCAGCCCTGGCTGCTGACGGCGCTACCTGGCAGAAGGATTACACAGGACATAGGTTTAGAAAATCCCAAATAATTATCAGCTGTAATGGTATCAGGTAACTAGCAGCAGGCCAGTGATAGCCAATCACTTCCCTGACGGGGACTCTGGTATCCAGAAAAGTCTCTCGGGATAGCTTCAGAGAACTGCTCCAATGTGCACTCTGTTGTGTGCTCTTTTTATAACTTACTTTTTACAAAATAGCTCATAGTAACCCTTACTGGGCCATCGCTTCTCTTAACTCCAATTACTTACCAATAAAACATCCCTAACAATCATAGCCATAATAAGTTACTAATTAAAGGTGCCCAAACTCTCTAGCCACTTATTTTCTTTGTTTATAAATGTGTTGACTCTTTTTTTTCCTCTCCCCTCCCCTGGGGCATGTCTACGCTACGCGGAAGATCAGCACCACTGTGGTCGACCTTTCTGCTAAATCAAACTCAGAGGGCACCCCTGTCAGCACTGGTACTCCTGCCCCTCACAAGGAGTGAGGGAAACCTACAAGCACATTTTGCTCCCATCAGTCTCCCGCTGTGTGGTCGGCACAGAAATGTGATTTAAGATACGTTAACTCCAGCTACGCAAATTTACATAGCTGGAGTTGCATATCTTACTTCAACCTTCTGCTGCAGTGTAAACCTGATTAACTGCAGGCTTGTACTTTCTGCTGATATTTGACATTACCTCCAAAAGCCATGTTTGTCCGCATTAACCCTTTTCCATCTGGTGGTCTATTTTACTAATTCATGGTAGCTGAATACAATTATGGCTGCAGTTAGCTGAATCAAATGCTAGATAAGGCACCCCTCAATTCCAGGATAACAAGGGGGTTATGTTCTTGACTTCACTAGGAGCTACAGGATCACGTCAGTACTGTGAACAGAACTAAAGTCAAAGGAATTACTTGACAGCATTTGAATTTGAAGACCCAGACTGTCCATGTCACTCAATTCCCATAAGTGTCAGCTGCTTGTGAAGAGCTGTTTTCAAAATATAGCCATATTTATTTAGGTACCTTTGGGAACAGAGCTCTTTTAAAATTATGGACCCAATTGTAGCTGCTGAGCTATTGAAAAATTGACTTGAATGAAATAAACATTGAAAGTATAGGACCTGTGACAGGAGAGTTTGGCTGTGATTCTGTGGTCTGTGATGTCCAGGTCAGACTACATAATCACGATGGTCTCTTCTCTACTTTTTTACAGCTCATTTCAATATCGAGAATTTCTAAGTATACAGATACAGAAAAGCATCACTTTTATCAACAGCTGAACTAAGACTAGTGAAAAAACACTTTAAAAAAAGCTTTCAAAATATGCTGTAGACGCTAATGTCCCCAACCAGCATTCTCTCTGTTCTTCTTCACACAGAGGGGAGAAAAACAATTTTCTTTCATTTATGTGTTGAGTATCGGGTTAGTTGACTTAGTAGACGATGCAGAAAAATTCTAGCTTTAGATTCATCATGCACCAGTGCGCGTTACAATACATCCCAAAATGTATTTCTTGATATAGAAATTGTGAAATGCCAGACACCATAGATGAAAAGAGAAGGCAAAGATGTACTTAAGGATCCTACTAATGAGGAAGATGACTAGAGAGTAGTGATGGAGACCAAGCCATAAAATTCAGAAGATATTGATATTAGCAACACAGTGAATAAATCCAGAAAGACAGGAGTTAAGGCAATAAAATGTTCAGACAACTGAGTGGACAAAGGAAGAAATGCCAAAAACTGAAGACGACAAACCATTTTTACAGGTCCATCCTATACAGCTGCAATATGGGCAATTTGAAAATCTATATCAGTAGTGTAACAGCATTGTCTTGACATGGCCACTCATACTCTACCAAACAATTTATGACAATTATGACAATTTATGCTTTGTACCATATGACTGATTGTTAAGATTGGAAGGGTAGGACGACATGCTCTATAATTGCTGCTACAAAACTCATTCTGTATTTTTTCCACAAGATGCTCAGGAGTTCTAACCAAAAAAAAAAAAAAAGTCTGTTCAGAGTCTTTGGGTTAAGTTTAGAGGTGGGAGAAACAAGGGTGATGCCTTGGATGAGGTAGACAAGGCTTTCTTCAGACAACTGACGCAAGCTTCCAGACCACAGATTGTGATTCTCCTCGGGGACTTCAATCACCCTGACATCTGATGGGAGATCAAGACAGCAGTACACAGTCAATCCAGGAAGTTTTTGGTGAATGTTGGGGACAACTTTCTGGTACAAGTGCTGAAGGAACCAAGTAGGGGCCATGCTCAGGGTGCTTTTTGCTGCTTGCAAAAGGGAGGAATTAGTAGGGGAAGCAAATGTGGATGGTAACCTGGGCAGCAGTGATCATGAGATGGTCAAGTTCAAAATCCTGACCAAAGGAAGAAAGGAGAGCAGCAAAACACACACCCTGGACTTCAGAAAAGCAGACTGTGACTCCCTCAGAGAACTGATGGGCAAGATCCCCTGGGAGGCTAACATGAGGAGGAAGGAATTCAGAAGAGCTGGCTTTATATTAAAGAAGCCTTATTGAGGGTGCATGAATCATTATGAAGCCTTATTGAGGGTGCATCCCAATGTTCAGTAAGAAAATCAAATATGGTAGGTGACCAGCTTGGCTTAACAGTGCAATATCTGGTGAGTTTAAACACAAAAAGGAAACTTACAAGAAGTGGAAACTTGGACAGACGATGAGGGAAAAGTATAAATATATTGCTGGAGCATGCTGGGGTGTAATCAGGAAGGCCAAAGTGCAATTGGAATTGCAGCTAGCAAGGGATGTGAAGGGTAACAAGAAAGGTTTCTACAGGCATGTTAGTAATAAGAAGGTGGTCAGGGAAGGTCTGGGGCCCTAACTGAATGAGGGAGGTAATATAGTGACAGCTGATGTGGGAAAAGCTGAAGTACTCCATGCTTTTCTTGCCTCTGTCATCACAGACAAGGTCAGCTCCCAAACTGCTGCACCAGGCAGCACAGTATGGGAAGAAGGTGGGCAGGCCTCAGTGCAGAAAGAACAGGTTAAGAACTATTTAGAAAATCTGAACATACACAAATCCATGAGGCCAGATCTAATGCATCTGAGGGAGCTGGCTGATGTGACTGCACGGCTATTGGCCATTATCTTTGAAAACTCGTGGCACTCAGAGGAGGTCCTGAACAATTGGAAAAAGGCAAATGTAGTGCCCATCTTTTAAAAAGGGAGGAAGGAGAATTCAGGGAACTACAGATTGGTCAGCCTCACCTTAGTCCCCGGAAATATCATGGAGGGGATCCTCCAACAAGGAATCCATTTTGAAGCACTTGGAAGAGAGGAAAGAGGGGAACAGTCAACATGGATTCACCAAAGGGAAAGTCATGCCTGACCAACCTGATTGCCTTCTATGACGAGGAAACTGGCTGAGTATGGGGAAGGAGGTGGACGTGATATACCTTGACTTTAGCAAAGCTTTTGATACAGTCTCCCACAGTATTCTTGCCAGCAAAAAAGGAAGTATGGATTGGATAAATAAACTGTAAGGTGTATAGAAAGCTGGCTAGATCATTGGGTGCTACGCAGTGTTCCCTCTAAGTTGCATGGCAGCACAGGGTCATAGGTGATCAGTCAGCTACGTGCACGAAGGGCAACAAAAATTATTAGGGGATTGGAGTACATGACTTATGAAGAAATTCTGAGGGATTTGGTCCACAGAAGAGAAGAGTGAAGGGGGATTTGATAGCAGCCTTCAACTATCTAAAGGGGGGTTCCAAAGAGGATGGAGAGAAGCTGTTCTTAGTGGTGACAGATGATAGAACAAGATGCAGTGGGGGAGGTCTAGGTCATCCTCAGTAGGAGGATGGGGAAGCACTGGAATGGATTACTCAGGGAGGTGGTGGAATCTCCATCCCTAGAGTTTTTAAGGCCCCACTTGACGAAGCCCCAGCTGGGATGATTTAGTTGGGATTACTCCTACTTTTAGCAGGGGGTTGATTTGATGATCTCCAGAAATCTCTTCCAACCCTATGATTCTATGGTGTTATGATTCTATAATTCTGCTAGTGATTATCTTAAACTTGCAGATGAGTGGGAAATGTTTATTTTTGGCCTTGTTTGCCATACATATTATGAGGCTAAATGGATATAAAACTTGCATGTTTTCTATACTCAAGTTGGGCTTGGTCCTGCTTTTAGCAAAGGGTTGGACTCGGTGACCCCCTGAGGTCACTTGCAATCTTATGATTCTATGATTCTACAGTTCTGTGATTCTAAATAAGACCAGAAAGTGATCAGGTTAGTCACTACAGATGTGTGGAAGATTAGCAAAATTTGCTTGGGAAAATGCCAAGATTTGTTGAACATCTTGCTATTATATCTACTACTCCCCCAATGCTCAGTACTGAAAAATGTGCAACACATTATTATGAAGGAAGTAAACATTCTGCAATCTGCTATTCTCAGCCCTAAAGCAATAACATCATATCAAAGGGCCATTTCTTAGTCCTAGATAACGGCCTTAAGCCCATGGGCATTGTTTATGTCTTAGCATTATAATTATTATTTATTTATGTTTATAGCCCTTCTTGAGAGCATTGAGGTTCTTTATATAATTGCAAAACTATATAAACCTACCAGTCACTCCTTCGCCCACTAAAACAAAGCCATGGCTGGAATGGGATGTAGCAGTTCTTTTATAAAGGTGCCATCAATACTTCACAACAGTTTCTAGGGCAGGAAGGAAGGTGAAATACTTTATCCAGTTAAAATATGAGAATTTCAGCAGGCACGATGGATTCACACGTTAATCTAGCTTTGTACCTCCGTAATAAATGCATTGAAAATATATTCAGGAATGACACATTCAACCAGTGCCCTGACTGAGGTATTGCATAAAACTAATTTAGAGCTAACCTATTTTTGTAGGTATTTCAAATTCATCCTACATCGAAGTATAGAAGTTCCAACTGCATGTAAAGCCAAACTGTATGGTACGGATGGATTGTTGGTCAGCAGCATGATGCTCACGCAAGGACCTGCTCTCTCTGCCCTACTTGTTGGGGTTTGTTTAGCCCTAATGTAACCAGGGAAAATAATAATTTTATTAAATGCACGTGTTCTCCAAGGGAAAGACTAAAGCCAGATCTAGGAAAACTTATGATAAAAAGAGCTGATACTGATGACATGAGCTATATTTTGCCCTTCTTAGTATACAGTATATCCAACCCTAAGCATGCCAAAATGAGTCAAACCCCTACAAAACAAATTTTAAAGAGAATTTATTTTGAGTTCTTTTTATTTGTCTTCCCATTTCAGAGCCATTGGTGTGCAATGGGGTCACATTTCCCAGTTTTTGTCATTACCACTAGGCCTAGAAATGTATTTAATTTTTAATTGAAGCTCAGATTCTTGCAACTCTGAGAGCAGAAGCTTAAAAGACCCAACTATTGGATCTTGTGATAAAATCATGAATTGGCAACATTGAATACTTTTTAAATGACAGATGTGTGTCTGGTTTTTCAAAAATGTATCCCTGTTCAAAGGAAAAGACTGTGGACTGTGTTTTCAAACACAGCTGACTACATTGTAGAAACAAATCCTGTTTCCCCATTTACTACAGGATCTGAGACTCCCAGTTACCTGTACTAGTAGGACTCCTGCTTATTTCCACTTGCAGGAGCCAAATTCTTAATTTTGGAGGTCAGTTAATATGAACTCAGGCCCTAGACTTTAGCTTTAGTTCCAGCTATAGCTTTTAATGCTGCAAAGGCCAGAGGCATTTGGACCTGGGTACAGTGACCTGACATGTAGCGGTCACTCTTACAATTGGGCCCTTCATGTTACTACAAGTAAGACCCCACTATTCAAATTTCATCTCTCTCTTCAGTGTCCAAAATTAATATTGGAAAACAAATTAATTTACTGTAAACTCTAGCCAATGGTCTCCACTATCTTTCCCAAGAAGGAACAGCATCCACGTTTATCTGTACTGACAAGAACAAGCTCGATGTGTAGTGAAATGAGAGGAACTGAAAATGTGCCCTAGAAAAAAGAGGAAGCATGTATTTTTCTCAGTCTACATTGAATTTATTCCAGACTAGGGAGAATAACAGACAAAATGTTTCTGTGTAGGGTGACCATATTGTGGGATACCTACTTACATTTCTCAAGCAAGTTCAATGGAAATCATTCAGCGCTGTTAGTACAAACATTCAAATTAACATGAAGTTGACTGAGCCCCCGTTAAAGAAATACTGCAGAGCTGGAGTCTTTTTATTTACCTTCTTATCTTCAAGGTTTGCATGGGGAGAGGTGACACCCACACATTCCTATGCTTGCCTCACATGGAGATGGGGTGACTGATCCATGTGACCCAGCACTCGCTACCCAGTTCCCTCCATCCTCCATGCCTGGCTCAGTCCCTGGATCAGACCCACCTCTCCTGGTATCTGGCACCACATCTTCTCGAGGCAACATATAGGAGATAGGCAGGTTCACAGCCCCTCCCCCCATATTTCTGTCAGGGTTCACACCAGAACATGGCAAGCGGCAGCCTTTTGGCACTGTGTGGGAGGGAAGACTTGGGAGCTGCTTCCAGCTGCAGGCGGGTGGGGTTGAGGGAAGGAGGAGGGACAACAAGCCTGTGTCATCTGTTCCCTCCCTCACAATGCTGAAAGGCAGCTAACACCTCCAAGCTGCTGCCGACCAGTGACATAACCCAGCTGCCTCTTGGTCTCTGGCTACAGCATGGGGAGGAAGGGGTTAAGCCCCAAGGATCCAATGAGGCCCAGGGAACCTGACTGAACTCAGCCAGAGAGGTGGCTCAGCAGGGAGGGTGCCTGGGGGCAGGACCTATGGCAGAGGGCATCATATGAAGAGGGTGCTAAGACCTGCAGGGTCGTGGTGCAAACAGGCTGGAAATAGCTTCCTCCCTGCCACTCCAGAGCTGAGCTGAGGGGCAGAGAAGCTTCCCCAGGCCAGTACTGTGTGGGACTTTGGCACATGCAGGGCTTGGCTCCCCCTGACCAGCACCCTGGGCCGTAGGGTCTTGAGCTTTCTCTGGTGCCGGCCCAGCCAGAGGCAGTGGGGGAAGGAAGGAGCTTGTCAGCCAGGGTGTTGGTGAGCTGAATGATCCCACCAGGGGCTGGTTCTCTGCCCAGCATCAGGAGTGGGACGCACCCCTCCAGGTGGGATATGGAGGAGTGGTGGGATGGGAGCGGTGAAAGGGCACAGAAGGGAAAGGACAATGAGAGGGGAAGCATGTTAAGAGACAATGGGTGGGCAGCAGAGGTGACATGTAACCAGCCACCGCCTGCCTGCACTCACTGGCCACCTCAGCAAGCAGTGGAAATGGAGGGAGAGAGGAGCCTGCTGACCAAGAGCTGGCATGCAGCAGGGGCTGCACATACGGACCAACAGGGGGAGCAGCCAGCCCCACATGTTGCAGCTTTGCCCAACCACCAGCCTTGCACACTCACCCTCATCATCAGCCACTGGACCCCCTCACTCACTGCTGGTGGGTGGGCATCTGGCAAGCAAGGATCTGGACAGCAGTAGGAGCCATCAGTAGTGATGGCAGTGGAAAGACAGAAAACACAGGACAATTTGCCTATTTTTAAAAAAACAGTAGGGATGCCTGCAGGAGGTCTTTAATAACAGGACATCTGGACACTCTCTTTCTGTATGAAAATATTGAGCACACGGATTCCCTCTGTAACATACTGGATCTCAACTGAAGCACACCATGGCAGAGAAACTTCTACATTCACAAGGTGAACTATGTAGAAAATGGAATGATGACATCTTTGCTGGAAGCATTATCAAAAATTGGCTCCCTTAATTGGATGCCTAAATGCAGGAGCCTCTGTTAAGGTACCCACTTCTGAAAATGTTAGCTTTGTCTTTTAGCTACAAAACTTGCCCTTAATGGGAATTTATCATGGGAGCTGATAAGGATGCTAAAAATCAGCTACACAACAGAGATATCAGGCTTAAAAGGACAGCATGGCCATATTAGCCTGTATACCACTTCTTTTCAAAATGTGTTGGCACATGAAATTCCTTGAACGTTTGGTTTCCTAAATACTCAGTAAAAACCAGCAATAAAAAATTGGCTGCATCTGTATTATGTCCAATATTCCAGGCCATGTCAGACATGGAGAAATTATATTCTGGGGACTTAAACGGTGCTCCAGGCTTGTGGAAGATGGACAGAAGTTCTTAGGTTTAGCAAGAGCTTAACACATTTATTAGAAAGATGCACAATTTGTTGTAACCTTTTCAGGAAAAGAACCCCTGAAGGCTGACTTTTAATTCATGTGCAGTTTCTTGTACTAATCTAATTAAGACATCAGATGCAATTCTGGTCTAATACTTTTTTGGGGGAAATCACAGTGTAACTGTTGTTTTCTTTCTAAATTAATATGACAGTCTTAATAAAGGATATCTTTATTAGGGTTTGCTTATCTGTGAGAGAACAGATAAATCAAGATTCTGGATGAATAAAGCTATGATGTATACTCTACATTGCCACTCAATTTTCAGATAACACAGCTGGGGTATTACAAGCTTCCTAAAATAATTCTCTAGAGCCATATTGTGCTAGATTGACTTCTGTGGCGTCACCCCGGATTTACAGCATTGTAAATGAGGGCTGAATTTGATCCTTGCTTTATTGAGCCTCTGCTAAAACATGTACTGCAGAAATATTTAGAATATGATTAGCATTTTGTGTAAAAAATAATCTGTGATTAGAGCAGTTTTCAACCTAGATATTTTACATGCCTTTACCACACATAATACAGAGTGTATAGTATAATATTTACAACATGCATCTCTACTACAGTATTTTCATTTAGAAAGGAGAGGGTCATAGTTTAGCCAAAGCAGTAATATTGTTTCATTTAATCTGTCTACAAATTCACTGATTCCCATGTGTTTTAATGAAGGCTAGAAGCATATCTCTATTGCTCTGTAAATTGCCCAATTTACTGCTTTCAGATAATGCCCATTCAACAGCTTGAGATTGATTAAGACACCATAATCAATTAACCCTTCTCTGTAAAAGTGATGGCACTTAACATATGGTCCAGCCTCAATGTGGTAAGATTCGATGTATTTTGTAGGGCTACTCCTGAAGTTTATAGCTGTCCTGGCATGAATTAAAGATTCCAGTCTTCTTTCAAAAAATTGACTGAATTTTGAAAAGTCAAGATTACTGTTTTTTCACATATCTGCTCTGTAGAGTCTAGTGAAAAAACCCAACTCCACAGTGTATAATTGAGGCTCCAATTTCAAGCTCTGTAAGAAAGGCTTAATATTGTATTTATGATTTTTCTGCATGACCCAAGGTTTTTCTTTCACTTGCAGATTTGCATGGAATTCCATGCTTCATATATGCAGACCTCCCTACTCACTGATTGGAGATGAAGCAGAGTTTGGTTTTAGCTCATAAGTAGAACTTCAGGGATGGGATTCTCAAAGTCTAAGGGTATGTTTACACTGTGGGATAAGGTCGAATTAAGATACGCAACTTCAGCTACATTAATTGCATAGCTGAAGTCAAACTACCTTAACTTGACTTTTGGTGCTGTCCACGCTGCAGGAAGTCAAAGGGAGAACACTCTTCCTTTGACTTCCCTTACTTCTCGTGGAAGCAGGACTACCAGCATCGACTGGAGTGCCCCTCTCACTTCAAATTAGATGTCTTCACTAGACATGCTAATTCAAACCCGGGAACATCAACAGCGGCAGCTTCAATCTTCTCTGTAGTGTAGATGTACCCTAAGTGATTTAGATTACCCTATTCACAATAAAAGGAATGGCAGTTGGGTATCCAGAGCCCTTAGTCAGCTTTGAAAATCCCACTTTTAATGTTCTGACAGAATTAATATCAGTACCATTCCATGAACTATGTCAGACCTCCTGAGGTGTTTATCAATATGTTCACAGGCTTAACTCATGGGGCTGCCCACCAGTTAAAGGTCTGTGTTTATAGAGCTGAAGATCAGAAGTTGTATACCCCAATTGCATTGTGTATGTTCCTGACTCATGATGTCTATATGTGCTCTGTATAGCCATGAATCACTACAAAGGCAGCTGTGAAAATGTTATGGTGTCTCGCCTTTAGGATTAAGACTAAACCTTTATATGATCCTTCAAGTCAATATTAGGCAAAGATCTGAAATGCCAAAGGTCCTTCTTTCATGACCACAGTGTGAACAGCTGGGTTGGGATCCAAATCCACTATAGAAGTAGAGTCTTAAATTTGGAAATCTGCTATTATTAGAACAGAAAATTACTGGCTAAACATAAAAACCGTAAAAAGAACGTGCCTTTTAATATACTTGTCTTAGGATATATTTTTTCTGCTGCATGAATGACCATAGTCTCTCTTAACTCACTGGGCAGCATAGTTGAGATAAAGGCAATGTAAATTATTCAGCTATATCTCGCTGTACATTTTTAATGAAGAATTTCTGTAGCAAAATAAAAAAATCTAAACACATGGCTTTGTCCTCCTGCATCAACCTTCCCCAAACCAATCTTTATACAGTTCATTTTATTAAAACAAGGGAAACAGTTAAACTAATGTCTCATTTGATTAGATACTGTATATATCACATAGGAAGCATCCAGGATCAAAATTACCATTATGTCAGATAATTCTAAGAACTGGAAATTGGAGCTCCTTTTTACTAAGCACAGGGGACTTTTAAGAAATAGAAAAAAATCCATTTGAAGTGCAGTAGATACTACTGGGGTAGGGAATAATTTTCCACCTCCCCTACCTCCAACCAAAGACTATACTCTCTTCAAACTTAAAGGAAAAAATGTAAAGGATTCAGAACCTAAAATCACAAACAAAAATATAATTTGCTTTCACATGCATTAAAAACCTTAGGAGGAAAACTAGAGGGATTTTGCTTTTGTTTTTCAGTGCAAATGTTCAGTTAGGAGGTAATTAAGACCCTGTTTTTAGAGCAAGCCAATGAATATAAATACTTAAAAGATAAAAAGTATTGAAAGTTTTAAAAAATTAATGTTTAATGGTTATATTTTATGAAATGTTTAAAATCATTTATTATTCAACACTACTGGTTAAATTATTTAAAATACAAAAAAAAAATTGTTGGCTTGCCAGCCCTCTAGTACTGTGCTTGAGAGCTCCATATACAAGCTGATCTCTTCCTGTTGAACCTTTAAATGCAAATTATGTAGTTATTCATACTGTGTATGGAGGTTCCATGTCTGGGACAATCGGTTCTGACTATGCCACTGTCTTGCTGTTGAACTTTGAACAAGTCAATTGATTTCTCTAACTCAGTATTCCCATGGACATAATTAATATGTAATCAATTTTTGTAAGGCACTTTGAAATTCTGTGGATGAAACATACTATCTGAACACTAAGAAAGACTATTCAGGAACCTAACTTTTGCAGCACCAATGGCTGTACTGGCAATAGCTAAAGAGCCCAAGATATGTACTGTATGTGTTTATAATTGTTCACAAGATTGTAATCAGAAAGAAACTCGGCCATTGTTACTTTTTCTGCAAGTATACATTCTTCTTACAAGACACATGCAAAAATTTGTTCAGAAACAAAAGCACTCCCAAAAAGTCTTGCACTCATAGCCCACTTATTAACTCTGAATAATTAATTCAGCAGCATTTATGGCAATTCAAGATGTTTTCTTGTTAAAACTCCATCCAAAACAAAACAGAACATTATAGCGTCATGGAACTGCCCTGAGCTTCTCAGGATTCCTGAAACGGGTTCTGCAGCAGTTATAATGTGCAAAACGGGGAGGCTAACCGGAGACGTGTAGGCCCAGGTTTTAGGCACCTAAATAAAGTAGCCTGGTTTTCAAAAGTGCTGAACCAAAATAAGGCTTCCCACTGCTGGGAGCTGCCAGGTATTTTACAATTTCAAAAATCAGACCATCTTTTCAAGCACCTAAATATGGGCTGTATCTGCACTGGTGCGATCTTGTGCAAAAGCGGCCGCTCTTGCACAAAAGCTTGCTGCCTGTCTACACTGGCTGCGTGTTCTTGCGCAAGTAAACCGACATTCTAATGTTTGAAATCAGGGCTTCTTGCGCCAGAACTCTGATGCTCCTGCTCAGGAATAAGCCCTTTTGCACAACTGTTCTTGCGCAAGAGGCCAGTATAGACAGGTAACATGAATTTCTTGCGCAAGAAAGCCCTATGGTTAAAATGGCCATCAGAGCTTTCTTGCGCCATCAGAGCTTTCTTGCGCAAGAGAGCGTCTACACTGGCATGGATGCTCTTGTGCAAAAGCACATCTCTTGCGCAAAAACACATGCCAGTGCAGACGCTCTCTTCTGGAAGAGTTTTTGCAGAAGAACTCTTCCGCAAAAGAGCTTTTGCGCAAGATCATGCCAGTATAGATGTAGCTATGGTGTTTAGGTCTCCAGTTTTAAAGTTTCTAAACTGTTTTCCCTCGAATGTCAAAGATTCAGTTGATCAAGCCCAAGTGTCAAACTCAGGTTTCTGGAGCATTTGCTGCCAAAGCAGAAAGCAGGAAAGAACACTCATAAAACAGCCTGGGAATAGTTTGCGATTCCAAGCAAACACCAGGGCTTCCTCCCATTCCACCATTAGCGGAGTACATCCCCCACTCATCCACCTAATAGCAGGGAAAAGGACACAACTTCCATTGTAAGCCTCACTCACCTGACAGCTGCAAACAAGTGACTACACTCCTTGACCCCACAGGCAGCTGCTTCCTTCCAGAGTTTAATATTTTAATCATCTGAAAACATTTTTCTGCTTTTTTGGAGGTCGGTTAAGACTTCAGATTTACAGAGAGTGGTAAGCTTCACCAACCTATGCGCAGTTAGCCTCCTTCCAAAAGCTTCCCTATTAAAAGTCCTGAATCTGCTCATCCTACCACACACACACACACACAGCACCCCTCTGCTCACCTCCCCCTTCCCACCGCGGGGGCTCTTCTCCTCCACAGATCCATTCAAGCCGCCACTCACCTCGGACACTTCAGACCTCAATATTTTCCCATCTTTTAATTTTCAGTCAAATTAGTAGATAGAAACGTTAGCTGGATGCTTCTTGTTAAAATGATCAACTGCTGGCGTGGAGCAAGATGAGAGTGACACCTGGAATAACTTTGACCCATGCAACGTCAGTGCAGTGGCACTAGCACGGAAGTAGTCAGAGTGAGGCAGCAATTGGATGCTGAAAGCTTTTCTGGTCAGGTGGGCCCTTAAAACAGTTTGCTTTGGGAGAAGCCCCCTGTGGCTAGTGAGAAGATGAACACCTGCTAACCTTTAAGCACAGGAGTAGCCCTGCTGAAATCAATGGGCTGGCCTCAAAGCTCACTGGAGTCAATGGGAGTCTGTACAGTGAGACGTGCCTAAATACTTTGCTGGCTCAGGACCTGCTGGCTCCAAGGCAGAGATCAGAGAGACGAGAGGCAAGAGAATGGTCATGGCTGGCTGACTGAGGCGAAGCCGATACGATTGTGAATCTCACTGAAGTGAGGGCAACTTTTCTTCATAGTGAGAGAGTATGCAGAATGCTGACAGACCCGCTAGCCCCCTTTAAGATGCTACCACTGAGCCTGCCTTTTCAGTCAGTGCAAGCCTCCTTTAACCTGCCTTCCTGAGCCAGGCTCTTAAGCAGGCAAATACGGCCCATGAGCTAGATCCAGCCCACCCAACACTTCTCTCCCGCCCGCCAGGCTGATTAGCAGGTGCAGACTCACAGCCGGCAGCGTGTGTTCAGCTGCCCCTCCCCATACCTTGCTCCATCCTGCAGCCGAGGTGCTCCCGGGACCCTCCCGCTAGCTGTGCAGAGCCGGGGCAGGGCGCAAGAGGAGTGCTGAGCTCAGGGAGTCCCCATGCCTCTGTACCTCATCTCTGCAGGGCAGGGTCACTCAGCGGAGCTGCTCCGGTCTGAAGTGTAAATGGTGTCTGAGACGCAGGCCCGTTTTAAAAAGGCAAACGTGTTTCTAACATTTCTCCGGGAGCCAGCCAGCTCTCCCTCTTTCTCACCCACACTCCCCCCCCCCCACACACACACACCCTCTCTGCAGAGTAGGGAAGAGGAGACTGGGCAGGCGAGCTTTCCCTGTCTGGAGGAGACAGTGCACGGCGTCTCTCAGTAACTTACCCAGCAACAGCCAGCGCACACACTCTCTGTCACAACCCCCACATCAGTCTGTGTCGCACACACACACACACACAGAGGTGTGGGAAATAAGGGTGTGGAGGGTTCTGCAGTACCCCCAGGATCTGGACATCTTGGCCACATGCCCCTGCTGCCCAGGGTCCCAGCCACTGACCCCTGTTGCCCAGGATCCTGACCACCACCCCCCACATGCAGGGGCCTGGCTGCCGACTGCTGCTCTAAAGGGTGGTGAGGGGTGTGGACAGAGGTATGGGGGAGTTCAGCTGAGCAACCCCTCCTCCAAAAACTGTCCCTGCACCACTGCACACACACGGAATCGCTCTCACTCACTCGCACTGCCTGTCTGTCTCTCTCTCACCGCCTTCAACCTGAGACCCTCCCAGCTGACCTGTGATGAGTTACCAAAATTTGTGGAGTGGCCCCCGTGTGAAAATAACTGCCCACTCCTGGTACACATACTATTATGTGTGGATGCCAGATCTGCGCAGCTCTCAGTTTTACCCTGGCATCAGCTCAAGATTTCATAATAGCGCTCAGGAGAGAGCAAATTAACAGTGGCTGGTGTTAACATTGCCCGGGTTTGACCCCAGTCAGAATTTCTGAAGCTCCTTAGCCTTGCGTTGTAAGGAAACCTTCATAGTTGAAAGCGCAATAAGGTTATAATTATGGTGACATTCATGTCAAAAAAGGTCCGTGCCTACTGAATTTCTGCCTTCTGTAAACCAGGTCTTGCACTATCATACAGACCCAGAGACAGAAGAATTCATGGCAGGAAATGCGATCAGCTTGCTCTGGAAACCTTTCAGAAAGCTAATGGAGCCAGAGAAAGAATGAAGAAGGTGAATAGCTTCTCTATTCATTATTATTCCTTAAGCTCATTCAAGACTTTGCAAGTGACTAGCCAAGCTTAATGACATTAACTGACATTCTGACAACAGGGAATACTCCACAGATGCCTATGGGTATGTCTACACTACAAAGCTAATTCGAACTAACAGACGTTAGTTCGAATTAACTTTCGTAGGCGCTACACACGCAAACCGCTAGTTCGAACTTAATTCGAACTAGCGGAGCGCTTAATTCGAACTAGGTAAACCTCATTCTATGAGGACTAACGCCTAGTTCGAATTAAGTAGTTCGAATTAGGGCTGTGTAGCCACTTAATTCGAACTAGTTGGAGGCTAGCCCTTCCCAGCTTGCCCTGGTGGCCACTCTTGGCCAAGCCAGGGAAGCTCTTCTGCCCCCCTCCCAGCCCCGGAGCCCTTAAAGGGCCACGGTCTGGCTACGGTGCCCGTGCCAGGTGCAAGCCTGCCAGCACCTAGCCAGCAGACCCTGCACCGGGCACGGCATGAGCTAGCCACCCGCTGCCACCCAGCCCTCCCCCTCTTCCCAGGACCAGGCTGGCAGCTCCCAGGAGCCTGCCCGGGGCCGCAAGAGGCAGGCATCCACCTGGTCTAGTGCGGAGATCGTGGACCTCATCGAGGTTTTGGGGGAGGCCTCCAACGTCCACAATCTCCGCACTAGGCACAGGAATGAGGCCGTCTAGGGCAGGATAGCTGCCAGCCTGGCCACCAAAGGCCACATGCGAACCCAGGAGCAGGTTTGCATGAAAATCAAGTTGGTCCAGTGAGACCCCCGACTCTGAGCTTAGAACATAAGAACATAAGAACGGCCGTACTGGGTCAGACCAAAGGTCCATCTAGCCCAGTAGCCTGTCTGCCGACAGCGGCCAACACCAGGTACCCCGGAAGGGACGGACCGAAGACAATGACCAAGCCATTTGTCTCATGCCATCCATCTCCAGCCTTCCACAAACAGAGGCCAGGGACACCATTCCTACCCCCTGGCAAATAGCACTCCATGGACCCAACCTCCATGACTTTATCTAACTTCTCTTTAAACTCTGTTCTAGTTCTAGGCTTCACAGCCTCCTGTGGCAAGGAGTTCCACAGGTTGACTATTTGCTTTGTGAAGAAGAACTTTCTTTTATTAGTTTGAAGCCTGCTACCCAGTCATTTCATTTGGTGTCCTCTAGTCCTTCTATTATGGGAACTAATGAAGAACTTTTCTTTATGCACTCTCTCCACATCACTCATGATTTTATAGACCTCTATCATATCCCCCCTCAGTCTCCTTTTTTCTAAGCTGAAAAGTCCCAGTCTCTTTAGCCTCTCTTCATATGGGACCTGTTCCAAACCCCTAATCATTTTAGTTGCCCTTTTCTGAACCCTTTCCAAGGCCAAAATATCTTTTTTGAGGTGAGGAGACCACATCTCTACACAATACTGAAGATATGGTGTACCATAGTTTTATACTTCCCCTCCTCCTTCTTCCCCTGGCTTCCCCCTTCCAGCTCCCTCCTCCCAGGTTTCCCCTCCCCTCTCCCACCCTCTCTCTTCCCCTCTCCCACCTCCTTTTTCCAGTCTCCCCAGAGGTTAATCCCCCCACCCCCAGTTTTGTTAAATAAAGAGAGTTTCTATTTTTGAACACGTGTCCTTTTTTTTTTACATCAGGAAGGGGGGCTAGGGAAGGGTAACTGGAAGGAGGTGAGGGAGGAATGGGGCACGAGCCCCTGATGGGGAGGACTGGGGTGGCTCTGCGGGCTCCTCGGGGTGGAAGCTCCCCTGCAGGGCCTCCTGGATCCTGACAGCCCCCCGAATGACCCCCCCTGGATGGCAGCCTGCGGCAAGTGCAGCCGGGCTGATGGCCGAGTGCTGTGATGTGCCGAGTGTGGGCACTCAGGGCACTCCAAGTCAGGACTGCTTTGCTGTCCCTCATCGAGGTAGACAAGCAAGCGGGGAACCCTGAGAACTGTCTGTCCAGGGTGGGGGTAGGGTCCCTTTAAGCACAGCCCTCGGCTAGCCTGAGGCAGCAGCTCCACGCTCTAAGCCCTAACCTGATGCCCTGCCGGCACTGGTTCCGGCCAGCCTTAACTTTGGTTCAGGGTCCACTCAATGTGGACATGCTAGTTAGAATTAGCAAAATGCTAATTCGAACTAGTTTTTAAGTCTAGATGCGTTAATTCGAATTAGCTTAGTTCGAATTAAGTAATTCGATCTAAGTTAGTTCGAATTAGTGCTGTAGTGTAGACATACCCTCAGAGACTTAAAGACAGGCTAGGTTAACTGAAGTGTTTGGTAGTAAATAAACCACTGCAGATAGCTTGTCATTCCTTCCTTCCTTCTACCTTTGGGTCTCGATAATCCTGACACATGCAACTCTCATCAGCCAACGGGGTGTGTGAGAGTGACTATCGGGATGGTCGGGCCCCTGTATACTTATATAAAATAGACGAAATACCATAACCTTAGAGTCTGACATGCCACCGATATTTTTCATATAACTTATGTCATGGCTTATCAATTTTACTGCTGAACACTGAGGTGAGATAATTTAACAGGATGTGGACTGGCAACAACGCTATCAATGGTAGAAAGATACATTGAAAGAGCGAGGTGAGTGATCCATAACAGACAGGGACTTTGTCACAGGGGAGCCAGGCTGCCTGTGCCTATCGTTATAATGAGCCACTAAACTCCTCTATCTGACAATGTTCCTTCACCACCTTTGGATTTCCTGTCAGGACTTGCCATTTCCCAAAGTCCCATGTCCCACCACTGTCTGCTTTCTCTTTGCCTCTCTTGTGACTGCTTCGTTTTGCCAGCCTTTGACAGTGACCTGCCTGAGAAGGTAGCAAGGCTACATGTGACCACATATCAAGCTTGTGTGATCTCTCCTGCCATCGAATTTTCTTCCTTTCCTTTCAAAGAGAAGCTTTTTAGAAATAAGACACTGGATAATCCTCTCCTCAGGAATCAGTCCTGCCTCTTCCCTGTCAAGAATGCCCCCTCTTCTATACAGCCTTCTGAATCTCCTTCTGATGCTTCCACCCTGCTCCACTCTGGCCAGCAGGTTGGTGCCTGAGGCTTAGAAAAGCAACAGCAGCTGTGGACAGAGCAGGATGGGCAGGGGGGTAAGTTGTAGCTTCATGTGTAGACACAAGCCAGCAGGGTAGGCCAGAGCTGGGAGGCCAGAAGCTTTCTGCATGGTCGGATGGCCCTTTTCGGTGTTTCTGAAGGAATCAGAGAAGGTCCATATGCGAAGGGGCTGGGAGGGACCTTCTGGAAGAGTGAAGGGGATGAGTTTGTTTTCAAATAGGCAGAGAGGAGACTGAGATAGGAGCTTTTACAGCCCCCATTCTACATGTTTGAATCCTGAAGATGCACAGAAATGTACTGCTTAGGATTCTAAGCGTTAACCCCAATTACGTAATCGTTTATTTTTAACAGCAGCAAATATCATCTCTAAGGAGTAATTGCTATCTGCTGCTTTGTGGACAATGTAATTCATTGTCAGGTACTACTTCCGGGGCAGGCCTTTCACTCAGCCAGTGACCTAGAACTGAATGCATTGCAGATGGTCTGTCTGAAAGGAGGGGACGCATCACGTCATTCGGAACCAAGGAGCAAGGTGGTGTGTCCCAAAAGGAAGCCAGCCCAAGCCTCCAGCAATAAGCAGTATCCTGGGCATAGGGTTGGGTGCAGCTCTTTCTGGGGCTTAAAGAACAATTTTGGCAGCTAGGATGAGGTGAAGAGTTTCCCATGTTGCAGGACTTTGGCAGCTTGTTAGAAATCAGATGGGAGTGTGGAAAGCTTAAGAGATTTAATTCCCAGAGGTGAGAGTTTTAGAGACCCAGGTCTTGTCTTGAAAGTGTAGCAGGACTTGGGGTCATCTGTGGTACGCAGGAGAGAACTTGGCAGCCTGGAAGGGGGTGTATGGTCATGTGTTCTCATTACCATAGAAGAAAGGGGCATACCAATTCCCCCACCTAACATTTCTGACTACTTCATCCCATTGTGTTTTCTCTTCCAGCCTCTCCATTGCTACATACAATGCTAGGAATAGAATAGTAGTACAATGTACCTAGAAGTTTTTTTATTGTACAGATATCTACCCAACATCAGGATTAGTCTCAAGAGACCTATTAGAATACCAACCCATAATATGCTCTACCTCACTCCAAAAGTAATTTTTCTCACTCTGGGTACGGCTACACTACAGAGTTTTGTCAGAAAAATGGCTGTTTTTCTGACAAAACTTGAGGAACGTCCACACTGCAATCGCATTTTTTCTATAGTAAATCAAAAGAACAGAGGGCTTTTTCCGATAGCGGTAATCCTCATTCTATGAGGAAGAAGCCTTTTTTCCAAAAGAGCTCCTTTGGAAAAAGGCGTGTGTGGATGGGGAGAAGGGGTTTTTTTTCGAAAGAAGAGGACTCCAGGAAATAACACAGGTGCCCTGGTGGCCACTCCATACAAAGTAATCACAACTCTATAGTTCCTGTCTCCTGGCCCCTCTTAAAGCTGCAGACACCCTGGACAAGCCTTCAGAGCAGCACCCTGACCACGTGGCTCTCCCTGCCACAGGCATTCAGACCCATGGCACAGCCTTTAGCCCCCCCACAGCCCCTCTGGCCCTTGCTGGGAGCAGCCCCAGGGGTCCCAGGACCCACCCAGGAGGACCAAGAGGCATGACCCATCCTGATCTGGTCCAGAGATCCAGTCCCTCCTCGAACTGTGGGATGAGGAGGAAACATTACAGGATCCCCAGCCAAGTGCCACAATGCGGACATTTATGGCCAGATGGCCGAGTCCCTGGCGGAGTGTGGACACCCACCACGGATCTTGGAACAGGTCCAGAGTAAGGTGAAGGAGCTCCACCAGGGATATGTCCGGGCCACAGAGCGCAGCTCTGGCACTTGGCACCCTTGGGACATAGGACGGATAAGGGGGGCCCAGATTGTAGGGAGGCTGGGGGGCTCCTTCAGTAGCCCAGTGGATAAGGGGGGTGGGGAAACATCTTCCCCACCCATCCTCATTGACTCCAGCCTCAAGACCCCCATGATCACCCAGCCAGAGGTCTGTGCAGAGCAGGAGGGCCAGAGCCAGCCAATGGCGGCGGAGGAGGAGAAGGAGATAGCACCATGACCCTCTCCCTGGAGCCCATGCCTGTGAGTCAGGACGTCTCCCAGGCCTCCTTGGATGCCCAGGAGGGACCTTCAGGTGAGTGTTCTCACCTTGTCACACACACAGGGCGGGGGAGGCAAGCACACAGGGGGCAGGGGGTGAGTGTCACTCGGGCTGGACATCATGCTGCAGTCAGTGCATGTGCAACCACGTGGTGCATTACTGTGTGGCACATGGACGCAGCAGACAGCCCCTGCTCCCAGGCTCAGGGGAGGTCACCACGGCTGGACACAGGCTAGCCAAAAGGGCAGAGGCACAACCCCACACAGACCGAGGAATGCCACACCTGCACATGCGAGGCAGCAGCCACTCCCACAGACAGCCCAGGCTGCTCCCGGCTCCTCTGCCACCCATGAGGGGAATCCACTGTGGCACTTCCCTTGGCTGCTTGTCTGTGAGCCAGGGGCAGGGGAGAGAAGCCGGCAGCACAGTCCTCGGGGCACGTCGGGGCCCCTGGGAGACAGGGCCTGCTGTGCAGTCCACAAATGGCCTTGCACCCGGGACATCCCCCTCCTCTGGGCCGCAGACTGTTGGTCGCTGCTCACAGAGGAGGGCACGGCCTCAGGGACAGTGTCTGCAAGGATGAATGACCGCCTCTCCCTCTCTGTGTTCTCCACAGATAGACAGGCCAGGACTGAGAGGTGAGCCACACCGCCGCAGCCACCTGCCAGAGTCCGGGGAACCCAAAGGCGTGCCAGGGTCCACGAAGACCTGATGCTCCAGCACATCAGTGTTCTTCGCAACATCCACCAGACCCTGGCGCACAAGGTCCGCACCAACCTGGAGTGGCAGGACTGCACCTGGGACCAGTTGATGCAGCGGTGTGACAACATGTGTACTGTCATGTCCCACAAGACAGCACACCCACCTGATGCTGCTGCTCCTGGCTTCCACACTCCTGCCCCCATGCCATGTCCATTGCCCATCCGCCTGCCCCCCCCGCTATGCCTCTGCTCCCTTCCCATGCCATGCCGCTGCTCCCTTCCCAAGTGATGCCCATGCCCCCTCCCCTAGCAATGCCCATGCCCCCACCCCAACTGATACCTAGGGCCCCTTCCCCTGGCCCCCTGCCAACCCTGACCCCACTCCAGCCCCCCCTCCACTCCACCCTCCTGTGCTCCCTGGACCCACCCAACCCCGACAAGGTCCCTGCACTCGAGGTGGCACATCGAGCCACCCCTCTCCCTCTCCCAGGGTATGTCTAGACTGCATCCCTCTGTCAGTAGAGGGATGCAGGTTAGGAAGGTTGACATTACAAATGAGGCAGGGATTTAAATATCCCATGCCTAATTTGCATTAAAATGGCCACTGCGTTTTGCCGACTCAGCACTTTGTCCGCAAAAAGTGGCAGTCTAGAGGGGGATCTGTCGAGAAAGAAAGCCTTTTTCGACAGATCCCTAATGCCTCCTGCAAGGAGGTTTACAGGATTTGTCGAAAAAGGCTTTCTTTCTCGACAGATCCCCCTCTAGGCTGCCACTTTTTGCTGACAAAGTGCTGAGTCGGCAAAACGCAGTGGCCATTTTAATGCAAATTAGGCACGGGATATTTAAATCCCTGCCTCATTTGCAATGTCAACCTTCCTAATCTGCATCCCTCTGCTGACAGAGGGATGCAGTCTAGACATACCCCCAATTATGAGCCCCCCTCCTCCTGCCCACCTATTCAGAATGCTTCATTAATACAGACTGCATTTTTTTGAAAACCAAACAGGTGTTTTTATTGAAAGGTCATGGAAAGGGTGAAGGGAGGGGCTGTGGCGGGGAAGAGATAGGGCTGCAAGCCAGAGGCCCCTAGGGAGGAGGCCCTGGGGAGAGTTATTGGGGTCCTTGAGAGAACCTTTCCCTCAGGGCCTCCCGGATGCTCACCCCGGCCTGATGGGCCTGGTGGATGGCAGCTGTCTATGGCTGCTGGAAGGCTCACCCCTCATGGCCAGCAACTGCCCCCCACCCCAGGAGGAAGGCCTCCCCCTTCCTTTCCACATCAAGGCAGGTCAGCAGGCACCAGAAATGTATCCTGAGGTGGCTGAAGGTGCACTCCACCTGGAGCTGGGCCCAGTTCAAGTGAGCATTAAATTGGTTCCTGCTGGGATCCAGGTGGCTGGTGTATGGCTTCATCAGCCATGGCATCAGAGGGTAGTCCATGTCCCCCATGATGCACAGTGGCATCTGCACATCCCCAATGGCAAATTCACGGCGGGAGAAATATGTGCCCGCCTACAGCTTGCAGTGCAGGCTAGCATTCCTGAAGACTTGGGCATCGTGTGCCCTGCCTGACCACCCAACAGAAATGTCTGTAAAGTGTCCCCCGTGGCTGACCAGGGCCGGCAGCAGCACCATTGAAAAGTAGCCCTTTTGATGCTCCGATGCGTGGCTCGGGATGTGGGTCCCATCAATGGCTCCCCCGCAGTTCAGGAACCCCAGGGCAGCAAATCTGACCACGATCGCATCCAGGTCTCCCAGACGGATGACCCGCCACATCAGGATCGAGTTGATGGCCTTCACCACCTGCAGAAGGAGACAAAGAAACACACAAAACAGGGAATGAGAGAGGGAGTACCTGAGCCCCTGGGAGGTAGCCGCCCTGCTCCTCTCCTCTATCCCCTTCCTCCAAACACCCCAGGAGACACCTCCTATGAGGCCGCTCCCCCAGCAGCAGGGCTGTGTGGGGGCGGGACAGCACAAACCCTCAGGGACAGGGTTTCCATCCACCTCCACTCCACCCCCTGCAGCCCCCCTTTCCCGAGGGTCCCCCTTATGCAACACTGTCCCCACCCCCTGCAGGGACTGCAGCCCGAGAGTTCCTTACCTCCATGAGGAGGGCCCCGACGGTGGACTTCCACACACGGAACTGGTTGCCCACCAACCGGTAGCTGTCGGGGGTGGCGAGCTTCCAGAGGGCTATTGAGACCCGCTTCTCCAGGGGGATGGCGGGTCGCAGGTGGGTGTCGCGTCTCCGGAGGGCGGGGGCGAGCCAGGCACGGAGTTCTAGAAAGGTGGCCTTCCGCATGTGGAAGTTGTTGAGCCACTGCTGGTCGTCCCAAGCCTCCAAAAACGCCTCTCCACTGTGGGGTGCAGTTGCCAGAGTGGAGCAGCCACAGCCATGGAGAGGATCCCCAGAATGAACTCAGGGTCCAGGTAGTGCAGGACCAGGAAGGCAGCTGGCACAAAGTGCTGCAGAAACTGCAGCATGGCCGTGTGGGGCCATCGCATGCCCAGGGGCAGCTCCGGCTCCATGGCACAAAGAACAAAGCTGTGGCATCCGAAAAAGCAGGCAGGCACTGATAAAACTTTGCTGTCCCTCGAAGAGGTAGAGCAGGCAGCAGAAGCAAAGAAACGGCTGGCCACGGGGGTCCCTTTAAGTGTGTCTCTGCAAGGCTCCGGCATCAGCACTCGGAAGCAACTGGTGACCTAAAGTCCTGGCTGAAGTGGTTCTGGGTGGCCTTTTATGCAAGCGAGTGTCCAATCAGTCTGGATGCTCTCTTTCGCAAAAGCACATCTCTTTTTCAATGCGCTTTTGTGTGCAGCTTCTCTCTCTCGGAAGAAGTTTTTTCGGACGATCTCTTCAAAAAAAACGCTTCTTGCGCAAGAAGACTGCAGTCTAGACGTGGCCTCTGTGACCAAGTCTCCTAGAAACAGTAATAGAATTCTATCCGCGTGACTGATTTATTGGTTGCAGGACCAAAAGCATAAATATGGGTACAAATAAATGGAAGTAACACAAGTTCAGGAATTGCCAGTGAAGTATAGAAACCTAACACTGTAAACGCATCATGTATTCAAACACTTACCACTTTTTCTATGGCAAGGACTACACACCAAGGTTCCATTGCCCATAGCAGTGTGCAACAGCAGAACAAAGAAACAGTCCCTGCCCCAAAGATCTTGCATTCTAATGTTTTGTTATAGTCTCTGGTTCATAACTGTGCCCTTTATGCTCTATAATTGCCGATGTTATTGCTGCTTGCACTGTAAGCGCTGTGAAGCATCATTTTGTTCTGTGTTGTTCAGCCATTGTCTGTGACAGGGGTAATCCTGAGCAAATAATGAATACCAGAATGGCACTGAGAGGGCCAGATCATGGATCCAGGCATTCCATTTACAGGCAAAGCCAGTCTCTGCCCAGAGCATCTTGCTATCTATATAGATGAGGCAAACAAACAGAAATAGATCAATGGAAAGCAATAGCCAAGCAATATCTTGCTGACTTGGCACAACTTGATTGCACCAGGGTAGACCTGTGCTGTAAGTAGTACCATCGACAATAAAACTAAGGCCCTTCTAGTGCATTAAGCAAGCATCGTAGTCTATGAAACTTTCCCATCATATAACTTTGTTAGGTAACAGCATAATTGCAACAATGCAGGCTGCTCACACATCTCTCACCCTATGGCTTCCACCTTTTCTTCAATCCTAAAAGCAGAAACAGATGCTGAGTATGGAAAAAGAGATTAAGCTGTTGCTTTACCTTTCGCTTTTCTGCCTTTCCCCACAGTGCTTTTTCCTCTTTCCACCGCTGTCACCATGTCAGATATAGTCTTAATATGTTGAGCTCTTCCTCAGCGCAGGATAAAGATGACACTGCTGAGCAGAAAGAGTATTAGGCATTAATGAGTTACTAAAGCTTGTGTATTAATGGTTATAATTTAGCATATTCCAGAACAGAGTTCAGGCACATAGGCTGGCAAGAGTGGACTTGCCTAGTGTTCTTTTGCCCATACTGTGTGCATCCTGTGGATAATACTTCTGGTCTGCGGTGCTATCAATCCAGCACCTTTCATGAGCACTAATTCCTTTACATTTTTAAATTGAAAAGGGTCACATGATGTATTACTACAGCTTTGCAGGCTGGGTTCTGCCACCCAGTGATATGCATGCCATTCTGTAATCTGGTTTGTGTGAGCCCTCTGCTATAGAAATACTCGGGGGGGGGGGGGAGCATTTTCTGTTGTAACTAAACTCTGCAAATTAACCACTTCCCTGGGATTGGGAACAGAGTCTAGAATGAGGGGGAAAGAGGATAAACATAAACCAACAGCTTTTTCCCCTGCCCACTTCCTTCACACACAGGATCAGATTCTGTTTACATGTGTAGGCTGTCT
Source organism: Pelochelys cantorii (assembly GCA_032595735.1). Classification (NCBI taxonomy): domain Eukaryota; kingdom Metazoa; phylum Chordata; order Testudines; family Trionychidae; genus Pelochelys; species Pelochelys cantorii. The sequence goes on from CM064335.1 coordinate 47,541,387, forward strand.
TTACTAAGGCTACGGCTACACTATTGCCTTCGTCTGGAAAAGCTTATGCAAATGAAGCGTGGCATGGAATATTGCCGCTTATGCAAATGAAGCGTGGCATGGAATATTGCCGCACTTCATTTGCATAATTAAAAAAAAGTGAGGAAGAACAGCTCTTGCGCAAGAGGGTTTTTTTTGCGCAAAAAGGAGCCCTCTACACAGCTCCTTTTTGCGCAAAAGCCTCTTGAGCAAAAGCGGCTGCTAATTAATTATGCAAATGAAGCACAGCGATATTTCATGCCATGCTTCATTTGCATAAGCTTTTCTGGAAGAAGGCGACAGTGTAGCTGTAGCCTAAAGGAGCCTCTGACTTTTACTGGGAGGATCCTTTGTTCTGCATCCTAGCCCTAGAGACTATAACTCCCATGAGCCCTTGGGAAAAAGAGAGGGAAACTGTTGGTGTCTTCCAGGCAGTGCAGGGAGAGGGTTGGTGGGCTCCAATTTGGAGAGAGGAGCCAGATTGCTGGTGTGGAGCCTTTTTTCTAGTCCAGGAGCTGCTGCAGCTGGAAACTAGAGCCTGCTGGGGCTTGGATCTAGCAGGCTACTTCAGGGGCTGTTGGTGATTGTCCCTGAAGGAGAGAGACTCTGGCTGTGCCTATGGCTGAGAAGAGCCTGCATAGAAGGTACTGTGAGTAAGTGTGGCTGTTTGGGAAAGCACTACCTGGGACAGAGCACAGAAGGCTGACTGACTCTAAAGAGAAGCAAAGTGATCTGCCCAGTGAACCAGAGCTGCTGGACTGCCTTGCCTGGACTGACACCTGCACAACCTGCACAGGCTGTCTCCACTCCAGCCTCAGATCTTCAAGCTCAGCCAAGCAAGCATCTGGGACTCTGAGATCCACAGGAGTGTGCACTCAGGGGTGGGATAAATGGTGGCAGCGTACATGCCAGTTAGATAAGTTTCCTTTATTTCTGTGTACTTTGTTAATTGATTGTATTCACTTTTAATCTGTTAAACCCTGTTTCTTTAAGCTAAGTAAAGCTGTGTTAATTCTAATTTAATCAATTAGATACACACTATTTATAATTGTTGTTTTGGAGTTAGACTCAGTTTATTACTGGAATAAGTTTATTCCTGGAGACTCCCAAGCCACACCGTTAAGTGTGTACAGAGGCCAGCCACGTGGAAGCACCACCATTGTATATTTGTTTAGAGGCAAAGGACAGCAGCAAAGGAGTGGATAGGGGATTCCCAACTATCCAACATCACCACTGGGGTACTCAGGATCTCCTTTTATGTTAAAAACATCAGATGCCCAGGCTCACAGGTGAGCGTGGCCTGCTCCTGAGTATCCCAGGGAGGAAAAAGGGGGTTACATTACACAAGGTAAGTGCATGAGCTCATTTTCCCCTTGTGTGTCTGCAGTGAGGGCTGCCAGAATTCCAGGCCTTGTGCTCCTTGGTCTCTCGCATGCCTGCTGGTGCTACACATGCCTGAGGGCCTATGGGAAGTAATAGAGATGAGCAGTCTATCCACAGACTCTGAACAAATAGGGTATGGCCTGAGTCCACTAGTCCAGTGTCCACTCCTCTGGTAGTAGACAGGGTCCTGCCCTTTCAAGAGAACTGATGCAGTACCTTCAAAGAAGCATGGCAAGAGACATTCCTCAGTATGCTATCCTAAGAACCTCTGCAAGCATTTTGCTTGCTTCTGTCTTACCCAACTAGTATGCCCCTTACCTATTCAACTGGTCTAACAGGCTTCCACAGTCTGCCCACCCTCAGCCTCAGTCCTTAGGTTTCAGTTCATGGTGAACACACAAGCAACTAAGTGTAGAATTTGATCTGTATGCTCTGCCACATCCAAAGCATAGTGAAAAAGTTTGTAAATCATGGGCTACTTCTGCAGTTGCTGTTTTTTCTGGAATTAAAGCATCAGTGTCAAAGGCAATAAACTCTAAGGCAAAGCACGCTATTTTCTTTATTCTTGTCAGTAAAGCTTTGGGTTTTTTTAATGTTGTTACTTGGGGCCTGGTCTAGACTGGAGCAGACGGTCGACCTCAACTACGCAACTTCAGCAATGTTAACTGCGTAGCTGGAGTCAACATATCTTAAATCACCGTCCACACAGTGGGAGGTCGATAGCAGCAAATGCTCTCGTTGGCTTCCCTTGCTCCTCATGAGGAGCAGGAGTACTGGTGCTGAAGGGGGTACCCTCTGAGTTCGATTTAGTGTGTCTTTACTATACCCACTAAGTGGAACCCAGGAAGGTCGACCTCAGGAGCATCAATGTTCCCCGTATTGTAGACGTGCCCTAAGTTGCATGTTTTGATTTTGACTTCCCTATCCAAGTCCACCCAGCATTGGTAAGTATTTTAGAATTGGAATATTTTTCTTGACTCTCCTTTGTTCTGTTTGGGATTTTAAAATGGTGATATTTGTATCTATCAGAGTTCCAACAAAGCAAATTCAGCCACACAGATTCCCACACAGGGCCAGATTCTCAGCTTCCCTTGACTTCAGTGTAACTGCACTGATGTACTTCCACGAAGAATCTGAGCCAGTATCCCCAAGAAAACAATGTGTAAAGTGCCTGATATTTTCTCTTTAACTATAATTAGCTGCTTGGTGCTTATAGAACATTCAGACACATCATTTTGCAAATGACCTCAAATTAAGGATGGTAAGTGCTTCTCTAGCCATCTGTATGTGGCCCATATTGATTTAAATAATGATGTTTCAATGAACTCTTTTGTATTTCTCTAGCAATAAAATGCAAAAAAGCAATAGTAGTATTAGAGTCTCCAAACCATCATGGTGAAAATCAGTCAGTTTGTAGTAATGTCCCCCCCTCACAAACCTGTGTGACCACATCAGAATACATTTGATCAGAGACACCAGTCTTTCCAGGCTATTACTCTTGCAGGTCCTGTATTCTTTCTATTAATTTGCTCACTGATAGTATTGAATGGCTCATTTATATATTTGCCATCTGAAGAAGTGGGTTGTGCTCACTAAAGCTCATGATACTATTTATATATTTTTGTTAGTCTCTAAGGGTACGTCTACACTGCAGTGTTTTTATGGAATAACAGCCATTATTCTGGAAAAACAACACTAAACATCCACACTACAATTGCGTTATTTTGACAGAAAGTCAAAATAACGGAGGGCTTTTTCCAACAGTGGTAACCCTCATTCTACGAGGAATAAGCCTTTTTCTGAAAAAAGCGTGTGTGGGCGCGGAAGAGGGAATTATTTAAAAAAAAGAGGCCTCCGGGAAATAACACGGGTGCCCTGCTGGCCACCCCATCCACACTCATCACAACTCTAGAGTTCCAATCTCCCAGCAGCTCTTAAAGATGCAGACACCGGGGACAGGGCTTATGGAGGAAGCTGGCCCACAGAGCTGCAACACACTGCGCGGCTGCCAGTGCCACATATCTGGGCAGGGCTGGATTAAGGTATGGGTGAGCCGGGCAGCTGCCCAGGGCGCCAACCAATGGGGGGCGCCTGATAGAGCTGTAAGGGGTGCACGGCATCCCTTATAGCTGCCATCAGGCGCCGCGCACCCGGCTCCCGCAGCAACAGCCCACCCCCATCCCTGCAGCACCGGCCAACAGCGCCCTCCCCCCCACGGCCGCGGGGCCCTGCACGGCCTGGCGTGCACGCCAGCAGCAACAGCCAGGCCAGACTGGGCCACGCTTGCGCCGTGCGCCCCGAGGGCGGGCCTGCGCACCCTAGGGGGGCGGGCCTGCTCCCCACAGGCGGGCCTGCGCATTCGCCATGCGCCCGGGGACAGCGCCGTGTGCCCGTGCCTGGGGTACTAAAATGCTTTGGGCCGGCCCTGTATCTGGGCACCAATGTCCCAGACACAAGCCCCCCAAGAGCCTACTGGCCCTCCCAGGGAGCATGCCCAGAGCTCCCAGGAGCCTGCCAGGGACTGGAAAAGGTGTGCACTGTCCTGGTCTGGGGTGGAGATCCTGGTCCTCCTGGAGGTATGGGACAATGAAGAGAACCTCCTGGATCTCCACTCCAGATGCAGGAATGCGGACATATTTGGCCAGATGGCCGAGACCTTGGCCATGAGGGGCCACCACAGGAACCTTGAGCAGGTCTGCAGCAAGGTGAAGGAGTGCAGCAGGCCTACACCAGGGCGAGGGAGCGCAGCTCACGCTTTGGGGCAGAACCCCACGCCTGCCCCTATTATGAAGAACTCCACAGCATCCTGGGGGGTGCAGAAGCCCCTTCCCCACCCCTCGTGGTGGACTCGGAGCTGGAGATGCCTGTCGTTGCCTGCCCAGGGGTCCCAGCCCAGGAGGAGGAGACGGTCAGCACGATCACCCTGGAGCCAGTACCCCAGGGCCTGGATGTCTCCCAGGCATCCTCTGAGGCCTCTTCCAGAAAATCTTATTCTGAAAGAAGCTTGCAGTATAGACACACCCTCAGGTGCTACAGGACCATCATTGTTTTTTACATTTTTTTTTAATTGCAGACTAATACGGCTACCCCTCTGAGACATTTATAAGGTGTACATCAAAGGCATCTAAGCAACGCACAGAACAGGCAATGCAAACCATTAAAAACTGTAACAGAAAAGCCAGACTCACATCCAATACACTACATCAAGACAATCTGACACCAACAAAACCATCAGGGAAGCCACCTTGCTAGTAGAGGTTGGCTTGGGATATTTGGGAAGCACTGTTCCAAGAACCTGCACATTCACATTCTTATCACGTTTCATGGCAGCTATAGCTAGAGATTATTTGATTTTAAAAGTGTTTCTGGTATTTATCAGTGGGTCATTAACCTTAACAACATCAACATGTCAATTGTCAGCAAGATAAAAAAGGCCATTATAGCAAAACGAGCACATTTGTACATACAGAAATGGATTCCTGCTGAGTTATTAGCTCTGTACAAGCACAGCCATCAGTGTGGTGAGGAATTAGGAAGGAATTAATGGCTGTATTACGTATAATGATGAAGAGCTAGATGCAAACTAAATTAGATGGTTAAGCACATGCAGAGACCTAGAGGTTTGGTTCATAAGAAGTATAATGCAGATCACCTTTTATTTTCTATGACTTGTGCCCACCCACGCTGAATGGGAAGAGGGAGCCTTGGTCAATGCAAGGAATGACAAACTTGTGTCATGCAAGTCGGGGTGGGATCTTATCTATTGAACTATGGGCTAAGGGAGGGAATCCTTTCTTCACTAGATGAAACACATCTGGAATTCTGTGTGTAGAATGAGTAGATGAGAGGAACTAAAGAGTCCACGTGTCCTCTGTCAGCTCCCTTGCAGGTGGTTCCAAGGACAAGCATGCAAAATAGCAACAGAGCCTCTGAATTTTGGCAATGAAATGGAGTGGGAAGTGCAGAAATGAGAGTTTATACAGCAGACATATTGTAACCTAGCAATAAATTCTGTGTATGACGTGAGTGTGGCATCTGCTCTACCAGGAGTAATAATGACACAAATCATGACAGGGCAGGAGACTGCCAGGCTGCTCCTGCTCTCAAAGTACAGAGGGAGCCAGTGGCATAAGGGACAGCTGTGTCCAGAGTGTGTATGCTGGGCAGCATTGTAGGAGGAGGGAGAAGCTTGGAAGATACAGCATGCTGAAATCTCTGAGGCATCAGGTAGAAAGAGGGAGCATCAGACTGCCTGCATGTCCTAGTGTAAAACGCCTAAGTGGCAGCAACATAAGGATGAGGAGAGAGCCGCTCTTCCAGTATCTTGGCCTCTGCTAGTGGAAGTCCTGCTCCTTAACACTTTGCTAAACATAAATATTTGAAATAGAATCAGAGTATTAAAGTAGCTTTGTGTAGCTCTCCTCTTCTCTGAGCTGGTTATGTCTCGAGCATGCCGGTACCGCCAGCAGATTCATTTATTCCTGTCAAATGACTTTCATTACTCTAGTACAATCCTGCAGTCCAGAGGGTTTTATGAACAGTGTTTCTGGATTCTGAATCACCTTGCTTTCGCCGATGTTCATTTCTGACCCGTAACACACTTCAGGTGGGTGGGAGGCTCGTCTATCATTTGTGCGTGTTTCAAAACAAGGGAATTCAAAAAGCCTGGCAATTCCCATTTGGTAAATCTAATTTCAAGCCTTAGCGAGATGATGGAGAGTTTGGTTCCTCAGCCCATGGAGCAGAACAAGCAGCAGGCTTTTGCTACTTTCAACTACAACATCAGTTCAAATAAGCAAGTTGGGGAGTGGTGTTCTGCCCACAGTCAACAGGAAGGAGAAGGAACTGATCTGTTGAGCCAGGTTGAGATAGGAACTGCCAGGTGTGGGGTTGGGAGTGGGATGAAAACAGGGAGGAAATGGCTTAGTGGGAGTGAGATGCAGCTGGTGGAATGAAGCCCCCTTCCAAACTCTCTCCCATTCTGCCAACAAAGATTGTAACCTCTAATTCAACAGAACATAAGAACATTAGAATGGCCACACTGGGTCAGACCAAAGGTCCATCAAGCCCAGTATCCTGTCTGCTGACAGTGATCAATGCCAGATGCCCCAGAGGGAGTGAACAGAACAGGGAATCATCAAGCAATCCTGTCATCCATTTCCAGCCTTTGACAAACAGAGATTAGGGACACCATTCCTACCCATCCTGGCTAATAGCCATTGATGGATCTCACCTCCATGAATTTATCTAGTTCTTTTTTGAACCTTGTTAAAGTCCTGGTCTTCACAACATCCTCTGGCAAGGAGTTCCACAGATTGACTGTGTGCTACATGAAGAAAAACTTCCTATTATTTGTTTTAAATCTGCTATCTATTAATTTAATTTAGTTCTTATGTTGTGGGAACAAGAGAATTACTTTTCCTTATTCACTTTCTCCATACCTGTCATGATTTTTAAACCTCTATCATATTCCCTTTTTGTCCCCTCTTTTTTAATCTGAAAAGTCCCACTCTTTTTAATCTCTCTTCATATGGCACCCATTCCAAACTCCTAATCATTTTTGTTGCCCTTTTTTGAACCTTTTCCAATGCCAATATATCTTTTTTGAGATGAGGCGACCACATCTGTATTCAGTATTGAAGCTGCAGGCATACCATGGATTTATAACAGGAGATAAGAGTAGACCATGTGGCCCTTTGGATTGCTACCAATTGCCCTACTCTGCCTCCTTGAAAAGTGGGAACAAATAACTTCTCTGATAAGGCAGTAGTTCTCAACCAGGAGTCTGGGGTCCCTGGAGATCTGCCAGCAGGTTTCAGGGGCTTTGCCAAGGGGGAAGCTCAGAAAGAAAAAGGTTGAGAATCTCTGGCTTAGAGAAAGGAAGATCAAAATAAGTTACTAAGATAAAATAAAACACGCTGGCTAAGCCTAACACACTACAAGAAGTTGTTACAAATCATAATTTATCACCCTAGTTCTTATTTTGCAAATAGTGCCACTTCCCCCATCATCATGATTAAATCATGACCTAGTCTGTCTCCAGAACAGACTGACATGCTTTTTAGATGTGTTGAAAACATTCAGTGTCCTCCATGATGTTTAGGTAACTACGGTTGGATTCAAATGTGTTTTGCCCTTACGTCTCCGGCAGATAAGTCAGAACTCTCATAATAAGAACTCTCATAAGTCAGAGTCATAATGAAGCTGCTTTGGCGTAATGACTGCTCGATCTGCTTGTGGAGATAACTGAGTGGATTTGAGATGCACAGATTCAAACACTGTAATGGTTTTCTGAAGCAAAAACTGCCTTAAGGAACAGATTTCACCAGACAAGGACTTGGGAGAAGAGTCTAATTCTCATCTTTTTTCTTGCTATCTTTAACTGACTGGAAACAAAGAGAAGGGCAAAATACCAGAACAAAGATAACTGGAGGTGTGAATGAGTCGCGCTGTTACTGTGTGCTATTTGATACCACTTCTGAATGACTGGGTCTTTGTTTTGAGGATTCAAACAGCAGATGTTTGGCACTACCTGATATCTACTTTGGCAACATGTTTCATGTCCCTCCTTCATTTTACATGGCACCGAATGCATGTTTTACATTTCATTGAGGTTCCTTGAGGAATATGGACTTGACCCAAGACCCACAGGAGGTGATGGAAAGACGCATATTGATTTCAATGGACTTTGGATCAGGCTTTGTCATTGAAACAAGACCAGCTCCAGGGCTAGAGAGCAGATACTGATGGCCGCACTTCTGAAAGGAACAAATGCTTGCTCAGTTGGCTTGTCAGAGCTAGACAGATAATGGTGCTTCTAATCTTTATCGTCCCTAGCTATAATTACCAATGTTCTGTATTTAGAGTAAAGTGTTTCAGAAATGCTGAACTGCATGATCGTCAATTTATATCATTTTAAAAAACATATTGAGAAATATGAGTGCGATCACAGCAATGATCCTTACTTTCTTTGGCCAGCTTTTGCACAGAAAGGCACCCCATCAGGGATCAGGCCTGGCTGTGCTGGGTATTGTACATGCATAATGAAAAGAAGACCCTGGCCATACATAGCTCTTACCATGATTATGCTAGTACCCACAAAGTGTTATTGATATTGAGATATGGCAGTTTCTATTCAGGGAAACTTAAAATCTAGGAATATCTTCCTGTTATCCAAAGGAACCTGAGCCAAAGTGTTCTCATTCTTTATGGACTCCTTTTGTTTTTCATTCTTTTTTGGGGGTGGGGGAGGGAAGGGTATTGAAATGCACCAAAGGCCAGTTTCAAAGCACTCTCTTGTATCAGCCGAGAAGCTGGAGCGGTATCAGTTCCCATCCATCGAGAACTTGGCCATCCTACTTCTAGAGACTTACCATTCCCCTATATGCCGCACTGTATTGAAGTAGCTATGCTAACATGAGGATGGCAATGGAAGCACTCACTATGGTAGCAGCTCTTCCCTGATGCTTCTTAGTCTTCTTAGGACCTCCCCAGGCTATGTCAGCGTGAGTTTGCTGAAAAGGGAAGCTCTGGCAGTAAATGAGGCAGTCACTTGCTGCTTTTCTCTCCTGACCTTGAAAAGTCCTAGAGCTACATTAGCCATGAAAAATAACTCTTGCTTAGTGCTGAGCATGTGTATTTCTGCACAGACAAATAACAATGTGAACACATGCCCTGATCATTTATCCTCCTCAGAGGCCCATAAACCATGGGCAAATGTAACAAAAGCAGAAGATTAACTGTCGTCATATAAAGCTTTATATTTTTCATAATGTTTTCTCTACACAGAGAATTAGTAAATGTCACTAATTGCAAAACATTCTTTAAGCAATGGGGATTAGGAGAGGCAAATCTGCCCTTGATGTCAGTGGAAGAAGGAGCAGCCTGTTTGGAAATGATTCTCTAACATACCCATCACTCAGGTGAAGGCTGCATACACGGCAGAGAAAACTCATGCAGTCCCAAATAGTATTCTTGGTGCAAGAGCAGCATGCTCAGGAGTCCCATAGGCAGTTATCCGTCCTCCAGGAGAAATGGGGGAAAAAACCTGCTATCCCCAAAGAGAGACACAAGCCAACAGCTACGTTTAATACATCCTTAGCTGAACACCTAGACTTGAATAATAATGCTGCGGTGTGCGGTTGATCTCCTTTTATATCTCCTCCTGGGTTTGTGGCTTGCAGCACAGGCTCACTGCTGGCACTCGTGTACACAATGATACAGCGCCAGAAATTGGGCAGAAGACCCACAGACCCAGCAGCCTGTCCAAGGAGAACTGAATGCATGGAAATACTCTCTGAGTGGCTTCAACAAGCTCTGTTTTCCCACAAGTTGTGTCATCCTAGGGAAAAGGAATCATGTGAATTTTTAAATAGAAATGGTATAAGAAGGGAGAGGAGCAGACTGACCCATGTTAAATCAGAAAAGGCTACACAAGCCACCCTGAACTTTCCGCTCCCTTTCTTCTTCACGTTCTTGGTTTTGTTCACTTCATCCTCCTTCCCCCGCCCCCACAAACACACACTCCTACCTAAAAACTCTTCTGGAGGAAGCGGGGAGAGCCGTTTGCTTCCTCGGGGAGCCCTGCTTGGCTGCTCTTTTCCAGGAGGTGGAAAAGGGAGAGAGTCACCCTATCAATGAGGTAGGCCTGCAAACAGCATAAGGACTGGAGCTCCCCCATCACTACCAGATGACCTGCAGCAGTGGCCAAGAGTGGCCATATTGTACAAGAACTAGGAATGCTGTGCATAGAGCACTAGACTGGGACTCAAGGCAGGTGGATTCTATTCCTGGCTCTTTTACTGATCAGTGCTGAGATCTAGGGCAAGTTTCTTCCTCTTTTAGTGTCTCTTTCCCCTCTGTTGTGATTTCAAGTTTTCTTTGTATAAATCCTTCAGCACAGAAAGGGTCCTTTCTCAGATCTGGTCACATTAATACAAACACAACTGTTTCTAGTGCAATCTAATGGAACCCAGCCCACATGAGAGAGAAGAACACCTGTAGGCAGGTCTGGAGACAAAAACAAAATAGAGGCTTTATCCTTCTGACCCACAGCTCATCCATTGTCTGAAGATAGGGAGGTGGTGAGTGGAACAGGGGATAAGGCATTTGTGTATGGAGTGCAGAGTTGGGGCCTTGATTCCCACCCAACCTGGGAGCAGCCGGACAGCCAACGCAAGCTGCCCCAGGGGTGACACTAGCTAGCTTCCCGATTAGGAAGGCAAGATAAAGCATGGGTTGAAGATAAGGAGATGGAGTGAAGTTTCCAAAGTGGTGAGTTCAAGTCCCATTCCCCTGCCCATCTGGCTCCTGCATTTGGAAAGCAGGATAAGGGAGCCACTGTAAAGGTGAGATGAAGCACAGGGTGGTGAGTTCAAGATCTGCCTGTGCTGGGAGCAGCCAGACAGCTACCAGGGGCTGAGCTGGCTCCCACGTTAGGAAAGCAAGGTTAAGAACCTTCTGGAGGGGGGAGGGTGCATTCTGCAGCAGCTTAGGGTGGCGTTTGTCAAACTGTGGGTCCCAATCCCCCAGGGGGGTTGTGAGTGACTTAGAGGGGGTCACAGTATCACAAACTTTGAGAACCCCTGGCCTGGGGATATGGCATTTGTGTGGGGAGTACAGGGTTGGGGGCTTGAGTCCTGCCCACCCTGGGACTGACATACCTCATGTCAGCATACATGACAATCCAGGAGGCTTTTGGAGAATGCTGGGAACAGCTCCCTGGTACAAGTGCTGAAGGAACTGACCAGGGGCCATGCACAGCTTGACCTGTTGCTCACAAACAGGGAGGAATTAGTAGGGGAAGCAGATGTGGGTGGCAAACTGGGCAGCAGAGATCATGAGATGGTTGAGTTCAAAATCCTGACCAAAGGAAGAAAGGAGAGCACCAAATTACAAACCCTGGATTCAGAAAAGCAGACTCTGACTCCCTCAGGGAACTGATGGGCAGGATTCCCTGGGATGCTAACATGAGGAGGTAAGGAATCCAGGAGAGCGGGCTGTATTTTAAAGAGGTCTTAGTGAAGGCACAGGAACAAACCATCCCGATGTTCAGTAAGAAAAGCAAATATGGTAAGTGACCAGCTTGGCTTAACAGCAAAATTTCCTGTGAGCTTAAACACAAAAATAAAGCTTACAAGAAATAGAAACTTGGACAGATGACTAGGGAGAAATATAAATACATTGCTTGAGAATGCAGGGGTGTAATCAGGAAGGCCAAAGCTCATTTGGAATTGTAGCTAGCAGGGCGTTGTGAAAGGTAATAAGAAAGGTTTCGATAGGCATGTTAGAAGGTGGTCAGGGAAGGTGTGGAACTCTTACTGAATGAGGGAGGTAACCTAGTGACAGCTGATGTGGGGAAAGCTGAAGTACTCAATGCTTTTTCGGCCTCTGCCTTCACAGAGGCACTAGACAGTATGGGAAGAAGGTGGGCAAGCCTCAGTGCAGAAAGAGCAGGTTAATAACTATTTAGAAAAGCTAGACATACACAAATCCATGGGGCCAAGTCTAATAGGCACTGAGAGAGTTAGCAAAAGTGATTGCAGAGCCATTGGTCATTATCTTTGAAAACTCATGGCGATCGGGGGAGGTCCCAGACGATTGGAATAAGGCAAATGTAGTGCTCCTCTTTAAAAAAGGGAAGAAAGAGAATCCAGAGAACTACAGACTGGTCAGCCCCATCTCAATCCCTGGAAAAATCATGTAGGGGATCTTCAAGGAATCCATTCTGAAGCACTTGGAAGAAAGGCCTGTGATCAGGAACAGTCAACATGGATTCACCAAGGCCAAGTCATGCCTGACTAACCTGATTAGCTTCTGTGATGAGTTAATTGACTCTGTGGACATGGGGAAGGTGGTGGACGTGATATACCTTGACTTTAGCAAAGCTTTTGATATGGTCTCCCACAATATTCTTGCCAACAAGTTAAGGAAGTATGTATTGGATAAATGAACCGTAAGGTGGATAGAAATCTGGCTAGAATGTCAGGCTCAACATGTAGTGATTAAAGGCTCAATGTCAGGTTGGCGGTTGGTATCAAGCAGGTGCCTCAATGGTCACTTCTAGGGCCAGCTTTCTTCAAGGTCTTTATTAATGACCTGGATGAGAGGATGGATTGCATCCTCAGCAAGTTCACAGATGACACTAAGCTAGGGGGGAAGAGATAGATAGGTTGGAGGGCAGAGATAGGGTCCAGAGTGACCTGGACAAGTCAGAGGATTGGGCCAAAAGAAATCTGATGAGGTTCAACAAGGACAAGTGCAGAGTCCTGCACTTGGGACGGAAGGATCCCAAGCATTGTTACAGACTGAGGACTGACTGGCTAAACAGCAGTTCAGCAGAAAAGGATCTAGAGATCACAGTGGATGAGAAGGTGGATATGAGTCAACAGTGTGTCCTTGTAGCCAAGAAGGCTAATGGCATATTAGGGTGCATTAGGAGGAGCATTGCCAGCAGATCTAGAGAAGTGATTATTCCCCTTTATTTGGCTCTGGTGAGGCCACATCTGGAGTATTGTGTCCAGTTCTGGGCCCCCCATTACAGAAAGGATGTGGATGAATTGGAGAAAGTCCAGTGGAGCGCAATCAATATAATTAGGGAGCTGGAGCACATGACCTATGAGGAGAGGCTGAGGGATTTGGTCTTATTTAGTCTACAGAAGAGAAGAGTGAGGAGGATTTGATAGCAGCCTTTAACTACCTGAAAAGAGGTTCCAAAGAGGCTGGAGAGAGGCTGTTCTCAGTGTTGACGGATGGCAGAATGAGGAGCAATGGTCTCATGTTACAGTGGGGGAGGTCTAGGTTGGATATTAGGAAAAACTATTTCCCTAGGAGGATGGTGAAGTACTGGAATGGGTTACCTAGGGAGGGGGTGGAATCTCCATCCCTAGAGGTTTTTAAGTCTCAGCTTGACAAAGCCCTGGCTGGGATGATTTAGTTGGGGTTGGTCCTGCTTTTAGCAGGGGGTTGGACTTGATGACCTCCTGACGTCTCTTCCAGCTCTATGATTCTATGATTCTATAATTCTGCTAGTGATTATCTTAAACATGCAGATGAGTGGGAAATGTTTATTTTTGGCCTTGTCTGCCATACATATTATGAGGCTAAATGGATATAAAACTTGTAATATAAATATGTATAAATAGCACATTTGGGAGTCAGTCATCTGATGCTGCTGAGAAAGAGCTGCTCTGACATGGACATCCACACATACGTTATTCTTGAATGCCAGGTCTGGAGCAAGAGAGTTTGAGCCCATTTCTACAACAACAAACCCTCAGTCCACACATCTGATTTTCCAAATCATGCAAAGCTTCATGCTCATCCATGGACTATAACAGGCCCATCTCAGATAGGTGAGGATTATTCAAGGGAATAAATCTTTGAAGAATCAGACACTGAAATAGGAATGTGATTTTTACTCGTGTACTTAACTTAAGCTTCCATCCAACTTTATTCAGTCTTTATTATATTTTTTTAAATGTTTTCTGGTTTGCTGGCAAAGCTACACAGTATTTCATGGTAGGACTTGCTGAGAATCAAAGGGATGTTATGGAGGCACAGCTATGGCTGATTTGCCTAATCCGTATAAAATTCCTTGATATGAGGTTCAGATAACCGTAAGCTTAGTTCTGCCTCCAAATGCGCTAGGTTGGTTTTTGAATATTAAAAACAGCAGTAGTTTCACATAGCTTTCAGGGCTTTGATTTTTGACAGATTTGGTCATTGAAATTGCTCTGTTTTGCACATGCCCACTGAGGTTTTGGAATGGACCCCTGTTGGAGACATGGTACTGGACAAGACGGACCATGGGCTGACCCAGAATAGCAGCACCTGTGTTTTTAAACTTCTGCTTAGATGGAATTTTTAAAAGTGTCTGTGCCCCCACTGAAAATTCATCAGATTTATACCCTTTAGTATCTGAGGTGCTTTTGAAAATGTTACACTTCTGCAATCCCAAAACAATTAAGGTTCAAAAACACACAAGGAAGATCGGGCCTATCTCCCACAGTCTTTCAGTGGGAGATGGGATTTCTAATTCTACTAAGTCTTTTTTGAAAATCCAACCCTAAAACATTAGTCTTGAAACTAATGATGAAATTAAATGAGCAAAAAAAGTACCAGGCAAGGTTCAGCCCAGCAGATCATGTGATAAAATACAGCAAGGCTTTACAAAGGTAAGGTTGTGCCAAACCAGCCTGATTTGTTACTTTGAGAAGATAACAGAACGTAAGATCGGTCATACAGGATCAGAGCAAAGGTCTATCTAGCCCATTCTTCTGGCAGTGGCGCATGCCAGGTGCCGGAGAGGGAATGAACAGAACAGGCAATCATGAAGTGATCCCTCCCTTATCACCCATTCCCAGCTTCTGACAAACAGAAGTTAGGGACACCATCCCTATCCAACCTGGCCCATAGCCATTGGTGGACCTAACCTCCTTGAACTCATCTAGTTATTTTTTGAACAATAACCAATTTTCTGGACAAAGGAAATGCAATAGATCTAATCCACCTGGACCAATTTCAGCTGGTGAGAGAATTGTCAAGCCACACAGAGCTCTTCTTCAGCTCTGGAAAAGGTGTTCTAAGATGCTAAATACAAGGTGGAACAGATTGGCATAAGCAGCTAGAGCACATTCGAAGGGACCATGTGAGGCAGAGTGGCCCCTTTTTAATGACTCTGCAGTCATAGGACAAAAACAGGCGGTTAATGGGTTACAGATTGTTGTAACCAGCCATAAATCCAGTGTCTCCATTCAGTCCATGATGTTTAGTATCCAGCAGAGTTATGAATTTAAACTCCCAGACTAATCTTTTTGAAAGTGTTGTGCAGATTTCCTTTGAGGATGAAGACAGACAGGCCAGATACAGAGTGATTGCTTTGTGAAAAACGTTCATAAATGGAGGATAGTGCATTTTTTATCTTTTATCTTTTTTCTGTGTGAATTCATAGTAATTGCCCAGTGGCACCAATAAAGCTGTTACTAAGACATGCAGTGGGATTGGGGTGGGGGATCTAGGAGGGAGTTTGGGTGAAGTAATGGATCGTGGACTGAGGTGAGGAGGGGGTGCAGGGTCTGGGAGGGGAGTGTGACCTGGGGTAGGGGTTCATGGTTTTGGATTGTGACCTGGGACAGGGACCTTAGGTGCAGAGTCTGGGTGCAGGAGAGGATTCTGGCCTAGGAGAGGGGTGTAGGAGGAGGGAGTGCGGACTCTGGGAGGGGGTTGTAATCTGGAGCAGGAGTGCAGGAGTGGATGCAGGGATTTGGGCTGTGGCCAGGGATAGCAGATTGGGTGCAAGTCTGGGAGGGATGTATGACCTGGGGAGGGGCGTAGGAGGGGATCCAGTGTCTAGGAAGGTGCACAGAGGCTGGAGCAGGGGTGCAGAAGATTTACGTGGGAATAGGGGGTTAGATGGGGTAAGGGGCAGAAAGGGGGCAGAGGGTTGGGGGAGGGAGGGGTTGGGGTGCCAGCAGCCCAGCATGTTCCTCAGCCTGGTCCCCTGACTTCCAGTCCCTGTACGTGCCCAGGGGAGTGGCAGGAGCCATGTTTACTCTCTGAACTGAATGTGGAAAGCCGGGAGATGAGGGAGGAGGGGCACTTCACACGCTGCCTGTCCTGCAAACAGGCAGCTGCTATTGGCTGAAACCAGCCAATGGGAGCTACTTGGGGTGGGGGCACCATGAGAAGCCTGTCTCCCCTCCCTCCAGGCTCAGAGTTCTGAAACACACACGTGGCCCTACCGCCAGCTTTCCTTCGTACCGAGCAGGGGTGTGACAGGCAGGGAGCCGGCTGAGGCTCTTGTGGGCCGGATCCGGTGGCTTGGCAGGTCGAATTCGGCCCACGGATCATCTTTTGCCCAGCCCTGATCTAGTCTGACTTGCACGTTGAAGACCACAGAGCCTCACTCACCCACCCACTGCTATAATAGACCCATAACCTCAGGGAGTTACTGAAATCCTCAAAACTTGGTTTAAAGACGTCAAGTTACAGAAAATCTACTTCAACATTTACTCTAGTTCAAACCAGCAGGTGACCTTGCTGCAGAGGTAGATAAAAACCTCTCAGGGTCTTTGCCAGTTTGGCCTGGGGAAGATTCCTTCCTGCTCCTGCATATGAGGATCATTTAGACCCTGAGCATGTGGGCAAGACCCACTGGCCAGACATCTGGGTAAGAATTCTCTGTAGTAACTCAGACCCTCCTTATCTCATGTTCCATCTCTAGCCATCTGCGATATTTGCTAACAGCAGTTGCAGACTGCCTGTATGACACTGTAGGCAATCTCATCATACCATCCCCTCCATAAACATAGTAAGCTCAGTCATGAAACATGCTAGGTTTTATGCCCCCTACTATTTGCCTTGGAAGACTTCTCCAGAGCTTCTCTCTTCTCATGGCTAGAAACCTTTGTCTAATTTCAAGCCTAAACTTAGTGCTGTTCAATTTGTGCTTGTGCCAGGACTGGCCCTTAGCATAAATAGTTCCTCTTGCTCATTGCTGTTTAGCTCTCTGATATATTTATAGAGAACAGTCATGTCTCCCCTCGGCCTCTCTTTGTTTAGGATAAATGAGCCAAGTCCTTGAGTTTTCTTTTGTAAGGTAGATTATCCATTCCTCTGATCAGCTTAGTAGCCCTTCTCTGCACCCAGTCCAGTTTGAATTCATCTTTCTTAAACATGGGAGAGTCGATTTGCACACTATTGCAGATGTCTCATCAGTACCTTGTATCATGATAATATCACATCCCTTTCTCCACTGAGAGTAATTTGCCTGGTGCATCCTAGGACTACATATCGGTGCCTTGGAGTCGTCCTGTGATCAACCAATATATCCAGGTCTTTCTCATCCTCTGTCACTTCCAGGTGTAGAAACCAGATTTCTTGGTATTAAACTCCCTCATAGATTTTCACCATCACTTCAACAGCCACAATAAATCCATTAAATGTATACTGGAGGGATGTTAAATCTCGGTTAATTGAATAGTCGATTAACCTCATGAATCCTTATTGGTTATTCAACTATTCTATAGTCTCCAGGGTGGGGCCAGCAGCCAGTACGCTCCAGCCCCACTCCCGAGGAGCCCCCAGCCATTCCGCGTTGCTGCCTCTGTATCAGAGACAGTAGTGTGGGGTACCAGGTGGGAGCTGGTCCACGAGGGGAGCCAGTTTAAAAATCAGCTCTCCTCATGGACCAGCTGCCTGTTGCCCTGTGCTGCCCCTTCTGATACAGGGGCAGCAGCGCAGGGTGGCAGCTGCCCCTCTCTGTGTGGGGGGGCTAAGCTCTTCGACCCGGTGCAAGCCAAAACTGAGCCGGCTGTCTGCCCACCTGCCCGCCTGGCTCCTAATTCACTTTAAATGCAGAGCTGCAACGGGGGTAGGTCTTGGATCTGGCATGAGCCAGGACTGAGCTGGGCTGCTGGCCAGCCTGCTAAAAAAATTACTGGTGGGGGGGAGGAGGGGAAGGAGGGAAATGCATGTAGTCTATAGCATTAACCTATAAACTTTCACTTATTGGTTAATCAACTACACTATTACATGCAATGCTCTACTATCAACTACACTATTACAGCCCCAGTTTCCCACCTTCTGATTGTACTGTAGGTTGTGCCCCAACCTGCCAACTTTGGCTTTCATGTAATCTGCTCATGATAGTGACAGTCTCTTACTGTGTATGTACAGTACTGAGCACAACGGGACCCTTTCCTGGTACTTGCACCATCTACCATAAGATTAGGAATCACTGTACTGTCCCTAAGTGCCAATTTGTCGGGGTGGTTGTGTACTAATTACTGACCCTCAGCCAGCCGGTCTAGAATTTCTTTACACTGCATACACAATCTGTTAGTCTGGGGCTTTGTCTACACTGCTGGCTTTGCTGGAAGTGCCTATGCAATTGAAGCGCGGATTAGCATTTTGCCGTGCTTCAATTGCATAATTTATTCAAGCCGTTTTTGCACAAGGGATTTTTGCGCAAAAACAAGCAGTGTGGCCTTTTTTTGCGCAAAAACCCCATTTTGCACAAGATCCTTATGCCTCTGAGGCTACGTCTACACAACTTCCCTCTTCCACAAAAGCCTATGTAAATGAAGCGCAGATTAGCATATTGCTATGCTTCATTTGCTAAATTAATTAGTAGCCGTTTTTGCACAAGTGTAGACGTAGCCTCAGTGACTACACTTGTCTGATGATATGAACAAGTAAATGGAAGGTTTCAATGGCCATAAATAATTCTAAGAAAAAGACAAGTCTGTATATGTGGAAGAAAATTGACCAGTAACGGAATCAACACTTGAGCCTGTGATGATATAAATAGTTAATTGTTTCCCCCCTGGCTCCCTCACTTTTAGCCTGTGTACACGTGGGGAAAATATTAATGGCCCAAGATATTACTTGGCTAACTCCTTCTCGAATCCCATTTCTAAGTCCTTCAGACCTCACTGGGATGGCTTTAGATCATATTCAATCATTCAGGCTATAACCCCTTCCGCCAGAGCCTCCTCTGCGGTGGTGGCAACCCCACAAAGGAGATAGGAAAAGAAAATAGAACAAGGACAGCTCAATGACTTCACATGGGTTTCATTACCAGCAAACATCAGGACAGTTGGGAAGAATGCGGCTCTGCTTCAGACTGTATTCAAAACACATCACCAGTGTCTGCCCAACTGCAAGATGGCCACAGCAATATTGATCAAGATGTGATTTGTTTTGCCATCACAGCAGTGCTTTTGTATGCTTCCCTTAACATTTTTTTTCTTTACAAAAATCACGGAGTGACTCCATCTAAACCAGTCTGGAATTAAAACTCTCAACTGTCCTAGGTTCCTCCCAGCAGACATGGCTAAAAATGAAGAATTAACCAGGGCTCTTCCAACAGCTTTTCGGAGGCAATAACTTTTACATTGCTTACTTCTAGCATAATATATGTTCGTTTCAGTGGAGGGAGGAGGTGATGGAGCTATACAAAGAGGGATCCTGTGCAAAGCTAAAATCTCATCTGGTAATAGCATCTTGATTTTTGGTTTCATCAAAGCACATTTATGCAGCAATGCTAGGTCTGGACACTGTTTTGAGACTCACTAGGTTCCTATCCTAACATAGCTCAGTGCAAAAGAAATAATGTGGAACACACCTTTCGGGCTCATAAAAAACAGATAATCAAATGAAAGAAGTATGGGAAAAACAGCAAGACAATATGCCGTCTCTTCAACTGCTTAAATAAATTGAGCTGCTGAAACTCATGGAAGCTGTTTTATCTCTTGTTCTGTTTATTCTTTTATCAAAAACTGGCACTGCATTGTCACAGGTAACATGTTATATACCAATGGTGATGGCAGCATTGCACTGTATGTTAAATTATTCTTATATATGCAGAGATAAGAACTGTTAGTGTAGTCAGTGTGCATTGAGACTTTCTGTAACATCTGGAAGCAACTTCGACTTAGGGTGGCATGGTTTGCCTGCAGGGCTTTCAGTAACATTAAGTCAGTTGAAAAATATTTATCAGCTGTAAAATGAACTACTATTCATAATTTGAGTGAAAAAGACCCTGTCTAATTAATATATATTAAATGTTACTCCCTTTGTTATTAATTAAAGTTTTGTTAACTGGAAATCTTATGTAAAAGGGATTTTACTTTGTACTCATATTATGCCTTTTCTCAGGAGAGCTCAACAGTGGGGAAATAAAATAATCCTTATTTTACAGATCGGAAAGCTGAGTCAGAAAGATTTGGAACCAAATCTGCAAATGTATTTAGGCAGCGATTGAGTATTTACAAATGTGTCTAAACAGTTTGGGTACCTACTTCCCATTGATGCAAATGGGACTTACATTCCTAAGTGATTAGATCATTTTTGAAACTGGGGTTTAGGAGCTGAAGTCACTTAGGATAGGATTTTCAGAAAACTCCTATGTGCCCAGTTACTCAATGTCATACAGGGAGCCAATGGCAGTCATGGGAGTAGCATGCAAGGCCCTTGATTCCCAAATACCTACACTGTCTGGGAGACCATACAGCTTCTTAATTTATCTTTTACACACCCACACACACATACACACACACACTATAGTGTAAAGACTGATGCTTTCATTACGCCGAAGTTGGAATAGTAGAGCCTTAGCTCTACCGCCTGTTTCCTGTTTCCCAACTTTCAGTTAGTATTCATTGTACAATGGTAGAAGGTCACATGCACAAGGGGCCAGAGTAAGATCATAGAAGGAGCTTGATCTCTTGAATTTGCTGGCCTTGATGTTAGTCAGATCTTAGCCTCCAGGTGGTGTAATCTATTTGTTTATATTTAATGCATTTACATTTTAATGAAGTTAAAAGAGAAACTTAAACTTTACGGTAAAAAAACAGGGCCAGATTCACACACCCCCAATGCAGGGAGTTATAAATTGCATTCTGCTTGAGCCAGAGATGCCCACTGCTTTCAAGGGGGTTTATAAAAGGAGCTCTCCGCTGTCCCCCTCAAAAATTGTTGAGGTGCAACTTTAGTTTCTGCTGGGGGCTCCAAAAATGCTCAAGTGGGGGAGACACCTCAACAAGGACATCACACCTGCCGACTGCCTTGGCCACACCCCATGGCCTGCCACAGGGCTCAGACTGGCCAACGTCACACGAGGTTGATGATTCAGTTCTTCATGTTTGAGTCTCTCGGGAACCTGAGCTTGAGTTTAGCTATGAGGTTTGTGAAGATAAACTTGAAAACATGAACCAAGTGCAATCTAGTGTCTGGCCTCGTGCTCCGGGTGGGTGCAAGCGTGCACCCGCACAGAGCAACTTGTGCAGGTGGCGTTTACATTTACACATGAATGCACACAGATGTATGCCCCCAGTAATGCTCTCATGGTGAAGCTCCCATTGGTTTCAATCGGGAGAAGGTTTGTGCTTTTTGTATTTTATAGGTTTGTTTGGATTTCTGCAGCACCTAGAGAGAGCCCTGGATAAAACGATAAAACCAAAATGATTTGCATCTTGCACCACACCTGAAAGCCTGCAGAGCTGAATGTTATATGAACTCCCCTCCCGCTGCTGCTGTAACCCACATCAAGCCCCACTGTTCACACGCATGTGCCAAGTGTGGGTGTTCACTGTGTATCTGAAAGCATCTTGCAGGTGCTTTCATATTACACGTTCATATTGTAAACTACTTGCTACTCCTTTGCAGCACTTCATTTGCTCTTTAACCTGCTTACAATAGCCACAGATGATTTATGGAAAGTACAAAACTATGCTGAGGAGTAGTGTTCAATCACTTTTTATTTCTACAAAAAGCAGACATTTCCGAATGCTCTTGAAATGGGCATTCATTGCTGCTGGCTCCTCCCACATTCTATATCCATTTCGAGCACAAGTAACACGTCTCCCATGCCGATCAGATATCAACATAAACTGTACATTTATAATAATATTAGTGAGGGTCCACATTTTCATTCAAGCCTTGTTTGGACAAAGCCTTCTCCTCTGTTCACTCTTCTTCCCTCCCCAACATTTTTCATGGAAACTTTTTTTTAACTTTTCCATTTTTTCGACACGATACGCAAATCTTTCCTTTTTCAGTTTTCCCCGCAGTTGTACTCCCTGCTTTTTTTTTTCTTTCTCCATTTTGCCACTGAAAAAAGAGAAGTCTCTGAAAACCCAACATTTTTCAAGTTTGCCAAAGTATTTCAAAAACACTTTTCCAAAAAAAATATCTGGCTACATTCAGCTAAGTATTCCTTCTGTGATTTCGCTACAGTCCCCTTTCTTGTCATCTGTTTCAGACTTTTAGACACAATAAAAGAATCCTTAATCTTACTGAAGCTTTTTGTATTTTTAAACAAATAAAATATTAGACTATTCCTTATTGATAACCAGCTGATTTATTGATACCATCAATACTCAACTAGACTTAAGGCTCACTCCCCTCAAAATCACCAAGGGGATTTATTTATTCCTCCTCCTCCAAGACTGCCACATAGATGAGTTGTATAGCATGACCTGAAGATCCAAAGACTTGTTAGGTTCTTTGCTGGCATAAATTGCCATAGCTCTGTTAAAATCAGCAGAGTTACACAATTTACACCAGCCATCCTCTGGGTTCTGCTGGTTCAAGGAAGAAGCAAATCAAAGATTTTGGGTCATGGCATTGTATGTGTGGGCATACTAAACCACATATTCTTGCTTGGGGAGGAAGTGTTTCAATCTTTTCTTTCAGGGGAAGTGCTTCCATGCAGCAAATCATGGCAAACATCTCAGCATCTGGTACTTTAGCAGCAAGTACAACAAAAAAGACTGAAATCAACAGACATCTGGAAAGTCAAAAATAGCCTCCCAATAGCTGTTTGTTCATATGTGACAAATGCATTATGCTTGGTTAACTTGAGCACATGAGCCCCTGGATTTTGTAATATGCAGAGAATTTTCTGGTTAAAACAAACATATGGTTCCACACATCTGGGCTGTCCTAGCCACCCACTCCATGTTTATGAGTTTGTTGTAATCAATGGCAGACTTTTGTGTCTTTTGATCTCCACAGAGAACCATGGTGGTGGGAAGAAAGTAGTGCATCTTTTCTAGATCAAACTCAATGTAGACAGTTTCCTAGGAACCAAATCCAAATAAGCCAGAGTTTGTGGGCTACCAGAGGGCCGTGCATGCTGTAGTGAAGGGTATGGATATCCTCAGGGTGAAGATGCACCATTCAGCCTCTTCCTAAAGAGTTCATTTCTGAACTGACTGCCTACCACTGCTGCTCCCTCAGGGGCATCTTCTCCAGTCAACATCTTTGTGGGACACCTCTTCATCTCCTATGGCTCTTCCCACCCCATTTTGCCAGTTGTCATGTCTTCCCAAGGCATCTTCTGCCCTAGTGCCCCCTCTCTCCTTCCCCACTTCCCTGAAGGGAGAACAAACAGCTTCTACTGCAAAGGGATATAGATGAGCAAAGCAACTTCCTCCTTCCCCTTCAGTGAAATTGGGGAGGGGGCATCAAACACCACAAGGGAGCACCATGAGTGGCCACCAATAGCCACAGGCCAGGTTCTACTAATTAGTCCAAGATAAGAACTCTGAATAAAGTAGGTGTTCAATTTAGATTAACTAATCGAATAGTCGATGGGATTTCCATTGATGATTCGATTGGTCTATAAGGACTCCTGCTACAGTTTAAAAGCAGAGAGAGAGGTAGCCAGGACTCAGACACTGAGATTAGTAGGTGCTGAAGATCCATCTGGGAGTTTTCAGTTGAAAGAAGTTGTCAGGTGTCTTAGCAGCAGAATGAAAAGGCTTATTATGGCATGTTAGGACCATATCGGAGAGGAGGTAGAAACTAGTGGCTACAAGCACCCGAAAAAGTCACAAAAAGTAGCAAACTGCCTCCCTAGTCCAGGTTTGCAATGTCTGCTTTTTGCAACCAGACCATTGGCCTTTTTGTGGTCTGCACTCCAGCACTAGCAGCTCCCGGTGCATGTAAAACATTGGTCTTCCCTGACTTCTACTTTTTTCCAGCTAATTCTTCTGAACAGCCTTTTCCTCATATGTTCAATGCCCAGGCTGCCATGTCAAAGTAAACAGGGGGCTAACTGAAGAATCCCCTCTGGAACAATATCCTGCAGACTGAGTAAGTGGCAACTCTGCTGAACTGGAGATGATGGGAATAATTTCATTGGCATTTAGACATAGAAGAAACAAGTGTGAAGGGGAAAGAGGGAAAGAGACTCCTTTCCATTCCACCAGTGGTCACCAACCAGTACATAGGGATCTACTGGTAGATCCTGGAGCCTCTGACAGGGGATCTTGACTGGGTTGGCTCGGAGGCTATCAAGTGCCAGTTCTTCGCTGCCCCTCCCTGAACTGCCCTGCTGAGTATGCCCAGCGCCTCAGCTCTGCCCCCTCAGAGCTTGTTGTGCAGGGTGGGGGAGACAGAGGCAGGGGGTGCTGATATCACTCTGTCCCCTTCTCCTGTATCCCATCTTCACAGAGTGAGGGGGTGGGGCCTCAACGAAGGGGCAGGGCAGGGGCAAGGCCTTGGAGAAGGGGCGGGGGTAGGGGTATTTGGGTTTGAGGTAGATCCTGGACTGATTTAAATTCAAAAAGTGATCTTGTGCTTAAAAAGGTTGGAGACCAGTGCATTATACTAAGCAGTCTATATGTAAGGTACACTTGGGAGAACACTTTTAGAGCATTTGGTATAATATTGTATTGGATTTGTTTCATGCCCCTGTAGTGTATAAAAATAACTCTACATTTAAGGATATAGGAAACTGATTAGCAGTGTAGCTATCTACTAAAATAGCCATAACTATAAGATAGTTAAATCCCATGCAAATTGCAAAGAGCTACAAAAGGATCTCTCAAACAAATCTCTCAACAAAATGAAATGTAATGTTGATAAATGAAAAGTGATGCCCATTGGAAAACATAATCCCAACTGTATATGTATATACAAAATGATGGGGACTCGTTTAGCTATAACCACTCAAGAGAGAGATCTTGAAGTCATTGTGAATAGTTTGCTGAAAACATCCACTCAGTGTGCAGCGGCAGTTTGTCAGAAGATGGGAATGGGTGACAGGGGTGGATCACTTGGTGGCTGATTGCCAGTTCTGTTCATCCCCTCTGGGGTACCTGGCTTGACCACTGTCAGAAGACAGAATACTGGGCTAGATGGACCTTTGGTCTCACCCAGGATGGCTGTTCTTGTGTTCTTATATTATGTTTTTATCTTCCAGACATGCAGACTTGTGGAAATATTATAGATACAGGATAAAAAGCTAGCCTAACTCACCAAGAAAGGTGTAAATAATCAACACTCACCATACCAGGGCTGAAATCCTACCACAGTGATTATGTACATGACTGTAGCATGTAGGATTCCTAATCCTGGACCACCTAGTGCTAGGTGCTGCACAAACACAGACCTAGCCCAAGTTTTCCACTAGAAGGGAATTAAATGCAAATGCTGGTATTTTGTTGGAGTAAAATAGTAAATCTAGCCTGTGTCTTCCCTTGTGTTCTGATTTAGCCTCCTAATCACCACCAGTGATGCAGCCCTGTGCCCTGCGGTTGTAGGCACAGTCGGGGAATTCTGGATCACAAAATCATTGTCTGAACTCAACCCATTCAGCAGCTCTGCAGCACTCAGCCATCTGGAAACTTCCTATAAAATCTATAGCCCTAATCTAATGCTGATAGATTTATACTGTGTGCTGAACGCCTACATCCTGTGCTTAACTACCTTGTAACCCTTCACCAAGAAATGCTCCATACATAAGTGTATACCTTACATTTTATTTTATGATAGAGGTATAATATTAGATTAAGATACCAAGCAAAATAACAGCTTTAGGGTGTTTTTATTTAATTTTAATTTGCATGTACGCATATGCATATTCATAGAGCTCTACATTCCAACTGAAAACCTTCACAAATATTTTATTTATAAGCATATAAATAACATATTTATAAAATATCTATAGTCTGTATGTAAATGGGTGTGTGCTCATTATGAATGTATTATAAAACTGAAATTACAACAGAATAATGCAGATGTTTTCTTCTATATTATAGGTAGGGTTTTAAGTAAGAAAACAACAAAAAAGAATTAAGGTATAAATTATCTAACATATGCAGCGGTTTTTAATTTGGATTTGAAAGTACCCTATCTAGAGCCTTTAGGTGCCTCAGCTACGAACAGCAACCTCATATGAATACCAAAGAGCCAGACAGCACACCAAAAAATCAAAATCTCCATATTCTTTTAAATTATAAGTTCATTTGGCTCTATACATAAATATGCTTATCTAAATCCAGTCCTAAAACTCTAAGTAACCATTAGGTGAAATGACCCCATTTTTGTGTCAGGTTTGTTCTGAATGAAGGCAGGTAATAAAAGAATATTTATCTAAATTATTTGAAATCAATATGCTTTTTCCTCTGATAGCCCACGATGCCTTCAGCCAGCAAACTGACACATTCTCCTGTGCGAGGCTTGTCACAGAGGGCAAATGGAGATTGCTCGGCTTTCATGCAAAATAACCCCAGCTTGACTCATGCTGCTCCTCAGGCTGAAAGCTTGTCAAGCAAAGGAGACCCTCCTACCCCCTATTAATCATTCATGCTGTCCATACTGGGGAGGCCACACAATAAAAATGACCTCAATCTAAAAAGCTGACCAAGTGGATCCACACTAATGAATGTAACAGGACTGACAGGGTTTTTGTACAAGAGCTGAGATGGCCAGAAATGGACTGTTTCGGGGGGGGGGGCGGGGTAGAAAGAGAGAGAGAGAGAAATTATTTTTCTTTTTTAAAAAAACATTTAAGAAATCAAAACCTTTCAGAAGAAATGTAATGTTCGGTCTTTGACACCCTGTTGTCCTTTTGCTCTGGTATAATATTTTGACCAGCTCTGATCATGGGCATGGGAATTCAAATATTTCCTTGTCTATATCTCCAGATGGGCTAAATTCACTAAAGTCAGGTAACGCTGGAAGAAAATAACCAATAATTCTCTCTCAAAGATAAACTCAACCCACGAGTTGCATTGGTAAACAGCATGTGATAACTGGCTCCAGTGTTCAAGCAGCATTTAAGTTTGTTGTAACCAGTTCTTATTTTATATGAGATCCACAATTTAGCCATTGGGAAATAAATAAAGATATGGCCTCAGATTTGGTTAGTATAGCTCTGCATTACATTAGGGGACATATTTTGCATATGTTCATTTTTGCTGTAATTAGCAGTGCAACATAAGTATAAGCAAGTTTGTTCTGCATGGGAAAGAACAGAGGCTTTGTTGAGTTGTCAAAAAATCTCTGGATAATTCAGGGGGGTGCAAATATTTTTGCTGGGGGGCCACTCCAAGCATTTGGTAAGTGATCAAGGGCCGCACTTTTCTATGGAGAAGATGTGGGGTCAGGGACAGACGTTGGGTGCAGAAGGAAACTCAGCATAGGGAATTGGGGTACAGTAGAGGGTGTGAGGATCTGAGAGGGAGTCTGGGTGAAGGGGGTTGTGACATGGGGAGGGAATTGGGGTGCAGGATCTGGGAGGGGGTATGGGTAAAGGAGAGGATTCTGACCTGGGGGAGAGGTGTAGAAAAGGGGGCAGGGTCTGGGAAGGAGTTGTGACCTGGGGAGGGCGGATTTACAGTGTTTGGGTGGTGACCTGGGGCAGGAGGGGGTGGTGACTTGGTGGTGGGGAGATGCCAGATGCAGGCTCTGGCTGGGAGGCGTTTACCTAGGCGGCTTCCAGCCAGCAGCACCCTCAGGCAGGCTCTCTGCTTGCCACAGCACCAGCTGCTCAGCGGGGCTGGCCACTCCCTCCATGTTCCTCTCTGTGTCGCACATCCAGGGGGGAGACTTTCTGAGCTACCCCCCCCCAGCCCACCTCCAACACAATCATCGCAGCTCCCATTGGCCAGTTTTTGACCAATGAGAGCTGTGAGGATCATACAGGACAGAGGCACCATGGAAAGTCTCTCCCGTTTCCCCCTCGCAAGGGACATACGGTGCCTAGGGGCACATGGCCCAAGCAGCTGGCCTTTTTCAGCAGCCTGGGACTGTGGCAGGCAGGGAGTCTGCCTGATGGTCCCAGCAGGCTGCAGGATAGTTCCAAAGGTGTAGCAGGCTAAATCCAGCCCATGGGCTGTCTTTTGTTGGCCCCTGGAATAATTCTTACTACCTTGCATGAATGTCTGAGAACTGGGACAAATAGGTACTTAGCTGAGCATTAGGAGGAACTAAGAGAAAATCAACACCCTTTAACCAGAAGTGTAAAAAGCAGACAGACAGGGACAGAGACTGAGAGGAAACAATAAAAGAACAAACAGACAGGAAGATTAACTAGATCCAATGTCTGGCTAAAGACCACATGTATGAAGTGGCAGAGCAGCTTCTAAGCACCAACATAGGAAAGACTTACTGCTATTAGTTTTAGAAAGAGAGATGAGGAAAGTCAAACTAACAAAGGACTGAAACGGCTCACTGGAGGAAAGAGAGCATCATACAAGTGTTTTATTCTGCTTAAATTATGCAGGGGAGGTACTGAAATAAGTCAGAGGGAGGGAGGGGAGAAGTTCAGTTTGGATAAGCCCCTAAATGCCAGTTCTTACCAAACTATTTCACCCTCATAGGTCCAGAAAACTGGGCTGGTGATCTCTTGAAAATCAAGTTTGTTGAAGACTTTTATCCTGCTTCTAACTGGACTGCCAGTGTCCTGAGACCTGCCTTTCGCCAAGTGTCCTACTTTGGCACGTCTGTTTCCTGCCCTGAGTGGGACAATTAATTCAATGGACTAAATCCCTAGACTTGTTGAATATCTCAGCCTGTATCTTTTGTTGGAGACCATGGGTACCTGAAAGTGCTCTGCATTTGCATTCCTCCCAGAGGCACAGCCCATAAACAGGTGAATTACATTTGCTACCTGTCCTGAAATGGAAATGGTGGGCTTGAAATCATCCCTCTGTGGAGCAGGGATGTGCAATTTGCACCCTTCTTATGCCCAGATAAGGAACTGTGCTGAGGAAGAGCAGCTGTCTTCCAGTACCGGAGCAGTTTTAAGCTCCAGCCTGGCCTCCATTACACAGGAAAGGGTCCCTGCCAGCTCCAGAAACCCATGAACAGCATCAGTAGAGGGGCGGGGTTAGATTTTTTAAGGGTTGTCGCCTATCCTGTTCTGTACTTTTAAATGTTTGAGCTTCTGGTATATGAAGCTTAACTCTAAATTTCTTGGACCTTTTCACTTCACTTCTATAACCTTCTTTACTCTTAAGTTACTGGCACTTATCTTCAGTGTTAACAGTCTGCATCTAAACAATTAATTGGCTGCCAGCATTGTATCTAATATGATGCCCTTCCTTGGATTCATATGGGGAAATGTAATACAAGTACTGCACAAATGTTTGCAGTACTAGAATTGCTGTTCAGTTTGGATAGTCCTGAGTTATTTTTAGATCTAGGCAAATACAGAACCTCAGAAATGTTTCTATAAATAATCGCTTGGATAAAGAATGTTCGAATATATGGAAGAATATTTTAATGTGATATTTAGGATTAGCTTATACTCTTAACAGGGTCGTTTCTATTTACCATGTTTTCTTGGGCCTTCTCACTATTAAGATAGCTCAATAACATCCAGTTTTTCTCTACATTTCAGTCACTCGTTGCTTAATCACATACATCAGGAGACACACAATCCAAGAACTACTACAATTCTGCTATTCCCAACAACCTAATTAAAGGTTTATATGAATACTTAAAGTCCTAAGTATACTTACATAGTCCTAAGTAGATAATCAATTAATTATGCCTTATAGTTTTGCTGTGTAAAGCGTAGTGTGATGCAAAAACACAATCCCAGCATTTCCACACACACAAGTAATTTCTACATTACTGTCCTTACATAGAGGAAAAATAGATGAGCTGGTCTTGAGAACAGCCTTAGCTATTTATAGTGGAGAATGCAACAAGGATCTGAATGATCTAGTGGGCAAGCAAAGACTGACAACATTTGAGTAACAAAGCTCTCTACTGGAAGCTTGATTAACAACCATAACTGCACACACAATGGGTCTGATCCTGTAAAGCATATTCTGGCCATCAGAGTTTTGCCTGCAGTGGTAGATCCATTGTGTATAATGCTCATCTCCAAACTGCTCCCATAGCAATATATTATCAGTGCCCTAACTAAGTCTGACTAAGAATTATGGTCTTGACCCACAAAGGCTGTGCATTGAGAAATAATGTTGCACACAGATTTGCACCACCACTATGAGTGGAAGTCAGTCTCAAGTTCCTGGCATTTCCATGCCCTTAATCTCAAGGAAATAGAGAGGTGTGGATGGAGAATAGACATCAGAAGACATGGGCTTCAGTGTGATCCTCAGTATCTTAGTGCAATGCTTAGCTATATGGTTTTGTGTTTGACCTGCTCAATGACAACCAGTGCTGCAGGTCAGCATTCCCAGTACACAGCATCACCACTCTTTACCTTGCACTTATGTGCACAGCAGTTCACCTCCAAATTGTGCGGAAAAAAAGCCATTAGGGCATAGGCTGGAGTCCTCCACGGGGAGGACCTCCAGTGGCGTTCCCACCCTGGTTTTGTGGTTTTACACCTTCATCAAGGTAGGGCAATGTAATGGTCCAAGACTTTGAAAGAAGAGGTTTTCTCTCTCATTCATATTGTTTTCCAGATCTGGGAACATTTTTAGAAATGTCAATGCATTGGATTGATGGATATAAATAGCCTTGGCAAACTGACAGGACCAAAGCCTGTAATGAGCCATTGGTTCTCATCCTGAAGTCAGTTAACAAGATGTGCTTTCTTCCAGCATGTTGTAATGAAATCCAAGCCTCCTTCCAAAAATAATATCCTCCTGGTATATAAGTGTGGCCGGGGACTGATGTCTCCTTAATAACTGTTTGCATTGGGGTGAATGTCTCTATAATTCATTTCCATAGTGAATAACTTAGTGGTGGAAGAACTGATGGGGTTATCTAGTCTGTGAACATACCACAATCATTATCCTGCTCTTCACTTTTTACTTCACTTTTTACTGCACACTTATGCATGCAACATTTCATACCTTTCCGAGGCAGAGTCAACCCCATTCATCATGGCATCTGATTTAACTGGCATTATACTAGCTCCATCCCAGGTGGGACATAGCAGTACATGTTGGAAACACATTTGTTTTCACTGTGGACATTCAAAACTAGACTTTTAGTTTTGCCATTCACATAACGTCTGTTCCAATTCCCACCACAGTCGATGTTTGTGTGCAGTGGAACTATTTTACAGACTCGTGCTTATCTGCTCTGCTTCTGCAGATGCAAAAATGTGGTCTGGAGCAGTGTGATAAGTAACGGTGTATTTTTTTAAAACACAATCACAATTTTGGACTAACTTGATTTGATAATTTCCCATTACATTATAAGTAACAAATTATTTACAGTACAATGTACACATGTGAATCCGATAAGAATGAAACTCTCTTCAAAATTTCCCTGTTGGTCATATAGTCAGAAACAAAACTTCCCTGTTTGTTTGTGGCCCGTGGTGCAGTTTGGGTTTACGTGGGGCTCCACACATGGCCCACGGGTGGGATCCTTTGAACATGGCCTCCCCTGGGAACACATTCCACAACGGCGAGGTATCTCCCAGGTGGGGTGAGCACTGAAAGACACAAACGGACAGGCTGGCTGGAACAGACAGGTACAGGGAGTTTCTAGCCCCCAGGGAGGAGGTGCAGGGGATGCCAGGGCATGGTGAGAAAGAAGCTATTTGCATTTATTTGCATATATATGCAAGCACACTTAAGTTGCGGCCCTCGGCATGGGCTGAGAGTATCATTGTGGCCCCTGGGGCTTCCAAAGTTGCGTAGCCCTGGACTATAGTATCTTCATTATCATCTCAGGTGGCTCAGGAGGAGACAATGGAATTTGTGATACTCCATTGATATGTTCAGGTACTGCAGGAGGTGTTCAGATTCTCGGGCAATGGCTATCTAGACAGACAGACCTTAGGTTTCATTGGCAAAGTATAGCCCAGTATTTCAAATATGGGGAACATATTTGCTAGGGAAATGATTGTGGGACGTTTTTTGCAGAAGCTCAGCTGCAAGATGCTAAAGAAGTACAATCAAAGGAGGGCAAATTATAACTCGAAAATAACTGCTATTACTCTAAGAGCACGGACTGCAGCCACTGCTGTGCGCTTTCTCTCAGCCTAGAGAGGGGCAGGAAGCTTTACAATTAAACTCCACAGTGCAAGTTGTTTTACTAACAATGGCACAGTTTGTATTGCTCTGGTCGAGCATGGCAGCTTTATCTTTGACTATGAATTCCTCTTCAGAGGGTTAATGTGTACCTCAGTCAGAAAGGTTTGCCCCAGGCTTGTGCTGAGCCTAGAAGCATGTTCGTTTCCCTTGTTTTACACATGTTGAACCAAAAATACTGGCCTGGCTAAATTTTTCTGTAAAGTGCATTAGAACAAAAATTACCCATCTAAATAAATCTCAGCACAATTTTAGGATTCTGGATTTTATAATTACATTTTAATGAAATGTTGCAGGTTGTTAGTCTAGTAATCTCTAGCCTCATCTTCTCTCACTGCCTCTAGGTCAGGGGTTCTCTAAATGGGGGTCAGGACCCCTCGGGGGTTGTGAGGTTACTACATGGAGGGTCAAGAGCTGTCAAACTCCATCCCAAATCACATTTTGCCTCCAGCATTTGTAATGGTGTTAAATACATTACAAATGGGTTATGTATGAGGGGGATGGCACTCAGAGGCTTGCTGTATGAAAGGGGACACACACCAGTATAAACGTTTCAGAACCACAACTTTAGGTCTTTATACAGCAGGTACCACCAGCCTCAGTTCTGCTATAAGTTCCACGCAGGCAAACTCCAGCAACCATATGGAGCCCAGCTGAAGTCAATGGAAGTAGTGGAGTTACAGCCACATAGACCTCATTCCTGGCCTGGATCCTTAAGGATGTCATTGAATTTAGCCACATTCAAAGGAGGATTGGGCATGAGTATGAATATCAATATCCAGAGTTATAAAAAGTTAGTGCTAACAAATTTTGGAAGGGATATAAATCCTCGTGGTAGTGAGCCATGTAAGTACCTCAGATTATCCCACATCTGCCTGCTGTGGGTTTTTCTGCACTGTCTGCTAAAGTATCTGGTGCAGGCCCCTGTTGGTGGCAAGATATTGGGCTAGTTGGACCAGCGGTCTGATCCACTATGGTAGCTCCTATGTTCTAAAGTGCTCTGTAGCGTACAAGCAGTCAGAGCACATCTCCATACAGCTCTACACGTAATGCAGGTTCCTGACTTTGAATGCAACTTGAGTTCTTGTTCCTACTCCAGGTTCAGTACTAATGTGTTGTTACTAAGCACAACTAAGAAGAGGAACTAACAGGTGTGTCTTACAATGACTGCTTTTTAGGGAAGATACAGCTTTGTGAAATATGGAAATCACATTATTGAAGCTCATAGCATCAGTGGCAATGAGTAAATCTGACTTCAGCCTCCAGTGTTCAATCTAGCACTAAATTCACTATCAAGCCTTTTCAAGAGATGTTTAAGTTACATGGTCAATAAGACTGAGAAGCTTGTACCTTAGCTTTGGCCTGCACTCTACCCGTCTTTACTGTGTGGAGCTCTTAATTCCTTTCAAACTTCATTTCTAGAAAACACGTGAACAACACATGGATGGCAACTTGAACAAACAAAACAAGCCATTTATTAAGCATACCAAACAAAGAATCACCAGTGACTTCAGGGGCTGTTGAATCAGGCCTATAGTGCTGGGGGATGTGACAGATGTTCATGAAAGGGACAAACAAGGACATAGAAGTGACAGCACAGGGAAAACACAAATACAGCGTGATGATGAAATGTGAGTGCCTAACGTGGCCATGTTCTGGGAAACAAGTTAGAGGAAGGAGAAGGATTTAATCACATTCAAACAAACTCAGTTTCAAATATTTTGATTGACTTACCTCCTGTATTTCATGGAAAGTTGCAAGGCACATCTTTGTCCTGCTTGCTTTGTCCTAAAGTGATTTTAAGTGATTTTTTTTTTTTTACTTAAACTCTAAACTGAATCTTCAGAGGTGTGGCTGAGTTAGTCTGTAAAAGGAAAAACTTTAAAAACAACTAATAGTCTAGCAGCATCTTAAAGACTAACAAAACATGTAGCTTTCGTGGGCACAACCCATTTCTTCAGATGACCACTTCCAACACTTCCACGAAAACTCATGATACCACGAAAGCTCATGTTAGTCTTTAAGGTGCTACTAGACTACTTGTTGTTTTTTAAGTTTTTCCTAAACTGAATGTTTACCTCAATGGGCTTAAGCCCAAATCATCGCTTTCCACAGGAAGGCTTCATAGAATCATAGCATACTAGAACTGTAAGGGACCTCGAGAGATCAAGTCCAGTCCCCTGCCCTCATGACAGGACCAAGCACCGTCTAGATCATCCCTGACAGGTGTCTGTCTAACCTGCTCTTAAATATCCCCAGAAATGGAGATTCTACAACCTCCCTAGGCAATTTATTCCAGTGTTTAACCACCCTGACGGAAGTTTTTCCTAATGTCCAACCTAAACCTCCCTTGCTGCAGTTTAAGCCCACTGCTTCTTGTCCTATCATCAGAGGTCAAGGAGAACAATTCCCCCCTCCCCACTCCGTGACACCATTTTAGATACCTGAAAACTGCTGCCATGTCCCCTCTCAGTCTTCTCTTTTCCAAACTAAACAAACCCAATTTGCTCTAAATGCCAAAGCACTGCACAGTTGCACTCGTGTTGCCCGTGTCACCACTGGTGAAGTGCTATTTTAGGAACTACAGATTGTGCATCCCTGCTCCAGCACCCTTGACATCTGACTGGTCCCAAACCAGGGAATTTGCCAGTGGAGGTCAGTGCCAGCCCTTCTACTGCCACAGGCTGTAGGGCTCTGCTCCAGCAGTGGCTAAGCGTGGACTGGAGAGGTGCTCAGGGGAAGAGGAAACGTGGCCAGGAGCACCATCCCATAAGAGTGTACAGAGCCCCATGGCCACTGGGCAGCGCTTCTGGCCTCTGCAGCCAGCTACTGGTCTGCGCTCCTGGCTCCCAGCCACAGGACTCCACAGCCAACCTGCCTCTTCCCCCAAGTATCCTCCCATCCGTGCTTCTCCCTCTTTCTCCCTGAGCTTGAACACCACATGAGCTATCTGTAGCACTTCTGGGAGGGTGGAGGAGGAGTGGCTGAGTGCAGGGCCCGGCTTTTCCCCATGAGTGCTCCACACTGTAGATGTCCAACCTGTTGTCCAAACCATTCCGGAGTTGAAATAGGCTTGGCTGCAAGTGGCTGAATGAAAGGAGTGTGCAAAAGAATGAGAATGCCTGCAAGCCCACATGCTGGAAGACCACAAAGACATTACAAAGAGGTACTGCTTTTGTTTCAGACCTGGAAAGGAAGACTCAAAATACGAAGGGAAAGGACATTCCACTGCCTACATGAATAATGAAAGCAAATCCCTGGACCAGCATGATATGAAACTCTTACTGCACTCGGGGGTTTCAATCACACTGTATTAATATTTGGGTTTTCTCGGACAGTTAAAAATCTTTGGTACACGATGATGAATTTTTCATTTTCACAAGCACTAGACAATCAGCCTTAGGCTCCAAGATCAGTAAATCACTCAACTCTGGTGGGATGCTCCCTCCTTTAGGGCAAATCAAACTCTTCTCTCAAGTGCTTACTGCATATTGGGCCAAATTCATCCGCCACCAATTTCCTGGAGCGACACCAAGAATGAATCAGCTCAGTGTGTGCATCACTGCTAGCGCCATGTGATCCATCACCATTTAGTGTTATTTCCTTTGCAGGCAGGGGGAGAAGCCTGAATAGCATTGTGATATGCTGAATGCAGGTTCTGCAATAAGCTAGACTAAGGCCTCTCTCCAACCTGAAACTCCTCGATAGCTTGCTAGCAAGTCACATTGGGGGCTTGATCCAAAATCCACTGGAATCAATAAAAAGACTCTTTCTGCAGCTTGGGAACAGGCACTAGCATTGGTTTGAACAACAAAACATGGATTTGGATGTTCTGGTGAAGATTATGTAGCCAGCCCTTTTTGCAAACCCTGCAAATGTACTGGGTTGGACAGATTGCATTGTAGGCTGTTTTCAGCACTTAATTGTGGCATACCCTGGGAAGTGCCCAGCTACATATGAGTCAACAGTGTGACACTGTTGCAAAAAAAGCAAACATGATTCAGGGATGCTTTAACGGGAGTGTTGTGAGCAAGACACGAGAAGTGATTCTTCCACTCTATTCTGCGCTGATTAGGCCTCGGTTGGAGTGAACAACTAGCCATTGAGTCATAACCCGAGTTCGTCACTATGTTGTTTTCTTGCATAATCAGAATAGCATTTAGCCAGTTCTCCTTTTAAAAATTAATTCTAACGTATTATTTAATTCAAGCACAAGACTGTATTGCCTAAATTGCAGCTTTGCTACAAACCCTGTGTGCAGGACAGATTTCTCAGAGGAGTTTGCCCAAGTAAATTCCTGGGGTATCTGACCATAAGGAATGAACTCTTCTGCTGGTGAAGGAGAGGCTGAGTTTTCCATTTCTAGCTTGTGCCCAGCACAGAAAAACAACTCCAGAGATTTTTCAACAAGATTCATTGATTTGATTTTGTTCTTGTAATATCAGCTGGCTGTGATTGGTCATAGGCTGTAACTTCAGTAATAATTTCCATCTACCAGGAGATTTTGGAGCCTCTGACAGGGGATCCTGACTGGTTTGGGCAAGAAGCTCTCAAATGCTGGCACTTCAGTTGCCCCTCCACCCACTGTCATGCTGCTCCTGCTCTCTGCCTTGGAGCTGCCCCCTGGGAGCCTCCTGCTTGCTGTGCAGGGTGTGGGAAGGAGGGGGGGGGGCTTCTGTACCCCTTCTCCACACAGAGAGAAGGGGATGGAGCGAGCTTGGCAATGCAAATCTCTGTCATTCTCACACACACACACACACACACTGTCCTTCGTTCTTATCTCCCAACCCAACACGTACATGGGGGGGCTGTTACTACTTTTACTGCTGGCAAAGTGGGTCATTTTTAGTTTGTGACTGGTCTGTGCATTTCATAACTTTCGTTTCTCTCTTACATTTACATTTAATTCTTTGAGTAGTGACTTCTAAAATGCTGAACCTGTTGTGTCTGGAGTAATTATTCCTGTGGTAATTGTGCTCCTGGAAGTGGCTGGCATGTCCCTGCAGCCCCTGAGAAAGTCAGAGCAGGGGGCCTCCACATGCTGTCCTTGCTAGTGGACACCACTCCTGCAGCTCCCATTGATCAGTAATGGAGAACCATGGCCAGTGGAGGCTGAGGCTGTGGGGTTGGTGTCTGTGGGTGAGGAGCAGCACTTGGAGGTGCGTGGCAGCTGCTTTCAGGAATGGTGCAGGGCCAGGGCAGGAGTAAGCCTGCCTTGACTCCACTGCTGTCTGGCTGCTCCCAGAGTGGGTGTAATGACTGAAGCCCACAACCCTGCCCTCCCCAGACAGTGCCCTATCCCCTAGGCCACTCAAAGACCCAGCCCACCCTCCCGCAGGTCCCTTATTGTGCTTTCCAAATGCAGGAGCCAGCTCCATCCCTGGGGCAGCCTGTGTTGGCTGCCCAACTGCTCCCAGCGTGGGCAGGACTTGAGCCCATCACCCCTGCACTCCCCAGACAAATGACCTAGCCCCTAGTCCACTCCAAGACCCAGCCCTTCTGTGGGCCTCTTATGCTGCTTTGGCTGTCTGGTCACTCCCTGGGTGGGCAGAGGACTCAAACTGGCCACTCTGTGCTCCCCAGGTAAGTGCCCTAGCCCACCTCCCTGCCTTCAGTGTGTCCCTTATCCTGCCTTCCCAATGAGGGAGCCAGCTCCATCACTGAGGCAACTGGTGTTGGCTACCAGGCCACTGCCTGAGTGTATGGAGTGGGATTTGAGTCCATCATCCTGTGCTCCAGATACTGATGCCCTATCCCCTAGGTCACTCCATAACCCAGCCCACCTCCCTCCTTTGAGCAGGTCCCTTATCCTGCTTTCCTAATGCAGGAGCCAGCTCCATCCCCGGGGCAGCCTGTGTTGGCTGTCCAGCCACTCCCAGGGTGGGTGGAGGGACTAGAGCCCCCAACCCTGCACTTCCCAGGCAAATGCCCTCTCCGCTAGGCCACTCCAGAACCCACCCCAGCTCCCTACCTTCAGGGTGTCCTCTCCCACACTCCGAACCCCTTAGCCCAAGACCAAACCCTGCACCCCAACCCCCCTACCCTAGCCTGGTGAAAGTGAATGAGATTCGGGGAGGAAGGGGGTGGAGTGAGCAGGGTGAGGCCTCGGAGAAGGGATGGAGCAGGGGTGGGGCCTCAGAGAAGGGGGGAAGGAAGCCAGGCAAGGGTATTTGGGTTGGAGGTAGATCTTACATTGCACTTCAATTGAAAAAGTGATCTTGTGGTTAAAAAGGTTGGAGATGGCTGCAATGCAATATTCCTTTCCTTGCTCTGTGTTACCGTGTATTGCTTGTGTTCTGAAGTCTTTACATTCTGCACTGAGACTCGGAGTGATGGCTCTTGGTTTCTAAAAGGTAAAAAGACTAGATATTAAGTCAACACATTTAATTGCAAATCAGAAAGAATTTGGTTATATTAGGAAGGTCCCGTTTTCCTTTCTGCTTCACAACCATTCTTCCGCTTTGTGCTTTTACAAGTCCTCCACTTCTTTCTTTACCATTCTTCTCTTTTTCTGCTTCTTCCTCCTCACCCCATTGTCTTTCGCCTCTGTTTTAACAGTGCTTCACTTTCTCCTTTTCCCTTGGCCTCATTCATCTCAGTTATGTTTCTTCCCAAGGTATCTACTACCTTGAAGTTGGTCCCTTCTGAGGGGTGAACCCACATACAGACTCTTAAAAAACAATGAGCCCATCTCTTATTGGCTAGTATCTTACTTGTTGAGCGGTACATGTAGTGCATGTTTACACTAGGAAATAACCATCTTAAAATAGTGTGTTCACACTATAGGGAAGCCTCGAAATTAGGCCAACGCAGGCTCTGTTAATGTGGACACAGTACCTCGACTTACAGCCCTAGGAAGCTCTGAGGAGTGGTTACTCTGAACGACTCTGAGGAGCAGTTATTCTGAAATAGCAGCAGTGGAGCATCCACACGACTGCGATTTCAAAATCATTCTTTTGAAATAAGCATTATTCCTCAAGGAAAGCAGGAGTTATTATTTCAAAATAACCAGCCTCTTATTTTGAAATAACGGGCTTGGTAGCGTGGATGCTCCACTTCTTATTTCGAAATAACTTCCTAGTGTAGACCAGGGCCCATTGACTTCAATCCTCTTGTGTCTGTGGTAGACACCCAATCCCAGCAAACCTGGGATTTCTTTTTATATTAGTACTTTACTCCTGGAGTAGCCCATTGCATTCAATAGGATTAGTCCAGAAATAAGGCACTACTCAAAGTGAACAAAGGTATTAGAATTGTGGACATATAACATTTTGTAAAGGGAAATACAATAAACCCTGCCCAATGAGTTGTCTGGCTGGCCCTTCACAATAAGGTACCAGACATTAGGATATATATTTTGTGCCTTCCCTTTTTCCCAAGCTTTTCCGGAGCTTTTCCACAGAGTCATATGTTTTATGTTAAGATGTCTATAGATTCACAGAATAAGCGATCTTACTATCTTGGTACAAATTACTAAGGGTTATGGTGGATTCTCCATCACTGACAATTTTTAAGATTGGATTTTTTTTTTCTAGAAGATCTGCTCTAGGATTTATTTTGGGGAAATTCTGTGGACACATGAAGTTAGACTAGATGGTCACTGAGGCCCCTTCTGGTCATGGATTTTATGAGTCTCTATCTCCATGAATTGTACAAAGTCACTTGTCATTGGCCCTACCTCGCTCCTACTAAAATTTCCATTGATGTCAGTGGGAGCAGAGGTCAATGCTGAATGCTTTTGAAAATCCTGCTCTGAGTGCTCGAGGGTTATCAGCTCCTGGCACAGCTTGCTGAGAGGTTTGCATTCCCCTTGAGTCTGGAAATCATTATTTATAAAGATGCAAAAGCGCTACTTCAACAATCACTTTCCATTTCTTTCTCTTCCCGTGGTGATGGTTATTGCTAGTGTCCAAAGTCATGGCTGGAGAATGAGCATTACAAAGGACACATGCTAAATAATTTACCTCTGCAAGCTCTTGGGTACAACTTAATATGAAAATATCTTCTGAGGTCTAAGTATCATGGGTGTTAATGATACCACTCCATTACTGAGCCATGGGAAATATCAATAACGTGAACACTTGGACTGTGTGTGTAGGTAAATGTAAGTCCTAACCCTCCACTCCTTAGTCAGCTAAAAACGTTTGACATCAGTGGATCTTTTCTTGCTGAGGATGCTGGCTCTTAAAACATATGGGCTGAGATCAGCAGCTGGTGCAAATCAGTATGGCTCCATTGAAATCAGTATAGAGTCCCCAGTTTACACCAGCTGAAAACTTGACTCATGCCATTTAGAAACAGAACTTAAGTAGCTCTGTTAAATGGACACACCTTATAAATACAATTCTAGTTTGGATGCAACATAGAAAAGTCAGAACACTACATACACCGGAGTCTTTAAGTTAAAGAGCCACATAGCATTGCTCTCCTCACTACCAAAAAAATCCACGTACTTTACAAACCCAAAAGCAGAAAACACAATGGGTGCGTCTAGACTGGCAAGATTTTGTGCAAAAACTTGTCGCCTGTCTACACTGGCCGCAAGAATTTGCGCAAGAACACTGACTTTGTAATGTACAAAATCAGTGCTTCTTG
Source organism: Pelochelys cantorii (assembly GCA_032595735.1). Taxonomy (NCBI): domain Eukaryota; kingdom Metazoa; phylum Chordata; order Testudines; family Trionychidae; genus Pelochelys; species Pelochelys cantorii. Next base: position 47,582,144 of record CM064335.1, read on the forward strand.
CGCAAATACTTTGATGCTCCGCTCAGGCATAAGCCCTCTTGCGCAAGAATACTTGCGCAAGAGGGCCAGCGTAGACAGGAACGTTAATTTCTTGCGCAAGAAAGCCCGATGGCTAAAATGGCCATCGGAGCTTTCTTGAGCAAGAGAGCGTCTATGCTGGGCATGGATGCTTTTGCACAAAAGCAAATCTTTTGCGCAAAGGCACATGCCAGTATAGACGCTCTCTTGAACAAATACTTTTAATGGAAAAACTTTTCACTGTTTGTAGGTTGCATTGAAGTGCTGGAGTCAGTCTCCTTCCTGATATAACTTGTACATGAGTAGATGAGTTTGATTTTTACACAGTGCTGCGGGAAGGGTACAGTATATTGACTAATAGAAGTGTTCAATTCTCATTGCCTTGGAGCACTGTGAAACTTACTACTTGTGTTTGATTAATTTCTTTAAGAGAGCAAGTCCCTGAGGCCTAATCTATTCAGGTTCAAAGATAGAGCAATGTACATTTTTGCCAAAGGTCCCCTATGTGCGGTGACAATACACAGTTCTGTTTGTAAAACCCACAGTCATTGCCTTTCATTTTCTTTTGTATCTCAGAGATCGGTGTCTAGAGACATTAGAGACAAACCCATTTTGTGCCACGTGTATTTCAATCAAAGGTCATATTGACGGGGATGTCATTTGCACACCCTTTCTGGATGGATTTGCCTCCCCAGAGTTGTCAGTATCTATTTTGAATAGAATTTAGGGTCTGATGTAAAGCCCAATTAGAGCAATGGAAAGACTGCAAATTACTTCAGAGGGCTTTGGCCAAACTCTCAGTGTTCACATGGGACAGGAAAACATTGTGCCGGAAATGGCATTTTCCATCACCTGTCCACTAGCCAGTGCTCTCACCTATTTCCCATATGGTTCTCATTAGATTTTTTTATTCTTGCCAATTCTAGTTTATTTCAGCAGTTTTAAGAAACTTGCCCACAATTGCTCTAAGAAGTTGAGATACAAAAACGGTAAAAAGAAGCAGCCAGCCAGCCTTTTCTAAGCCTCAATGGGGGCAGCTGCAAATCATGAGATGACTAGGACCTGAGAAAAAGCATTATTGACCCAATTGAGCAAAGTAATGAAGGGAAGATTCAAAATTAACAAAATTAATATATATTATCATGGCAGGACCTGATGCTTCGCCCTCCTATAGGTCTTATAAATTAATGAAGATTTATAGGGTGTTGACGTTGACAATGTACAGTCCAATTTAGCCCTGGAATAACTGGGCGCAACTTACATTGATGTCAATGGGAATTGTATCTATTTCTGTCAGGACAGACTTAGATGCATAATCATTTTAGCGTATTATGCAGGTGTACAGACTAGGGCTGCCAAGTGATTAAAAAAATTAATCGTGATTAATTGTGCAATTGAAAAATTTAATCGCGATTAATTGCAAAATGAATTGCATGCACTGCCCCTTTCAAACGCTGCGGCGGCATTTCAAAGGGGCAGGGCTGCGGAAGCCTGGGATCAGCTGGAGTCCCCAGCTGACCCCGGTTCGGTGCAGAGCTGCCCCTTGGAAAGGCCGCCCCGGCACTTCCAAGGGGCAGCACCACAGGAGCCCGGGTCAGCTGGAGGGGCTCTGTGTCTCACTGCCCCTTTGAAGCGCTAGACCGGTGCTTCAAAGGGGCAGCATAAGGCTGAGGCCAGCATCAGCTGGACACTCCAGCTGATCCTCAGCTCCTAATGCACTGCCCGTTTGAAGCTCTGGACAGGCACTTCAAAGGGGCAGCATAACATGGAGCCAGGGATCAGCTGGGCACTCCAGCTGATCCCTGGCTCCTAATGCACTGTCCCTTTGAGGCACCGGAGGGGCGCTTCAAAAGGGTAGCACAACGTGGAGCTGGGGATCAGCTGGAATGCCCAGCTGATCCCCGTTTCCACATTGCACTGCCCCTTTGAATCGCCAGTCCGGCACTTCAAAGGGGCAGCGCTGCGTGGAGCCCAGGGTCAGCTGGGGACTCCAGCTGATCCCAGGCTCCTAATGGCTGCCCCTTTGAAGTGACAGAGCACCGCTTCAAAGGGGCAGCGCGGCATTAACGCCTGCGATTAACACGTTAAAAAAATTAACATGTTAATCCTACCCTGTGTTAATCGCAGGTGTTAACACACATCATTTGACAGACCTACTACAGACATAATTCATAATGGAAGATTGCTATAGAATGTACAGTACAATTATGTGCAAATATCCAGGCTACAGAATTTCTCCTGTACAGAACACATTTCTCTAGAGTGGTCAAAGAAATATGAAAGCTGTAAAGGAGACATACAGCTGTTAGAGCAATAATCGCTATAACATCCACCTTCAACTGGTGATAGATATGTTCAAATTGCTAAATAGTCGTAAGACATGGGAAAGCACCTTTGCCTCCAACGAGCAAATATAGAAAAAAACACAAAGGGTTCAAACACAGAGAAACTGAATCAAGGGTCTGGAAAATAAACCTAGATGATGAGCATCACAATATGCTTGACAATCCTTTTCAGAAGGCACTGGGGATGGGATAGATTTGGGGGGGGGGGCGTTCTTCTGCAATGTAGTGCAGGGATACATGGGATGACAACAAAAATACATAAATATAATGGAAAGACTAATTAATAAGAGCATATTAGCTATTTTAGCATTTTATACTCCTGTTGGAGAAAGAACAGGTTAAGAACTATTTAGAAAAGCTGGACATACACAAATCCATGGGGCCGGATTTAATGCATCTGAGGGTGCTAAGGGAGTTGGCAAATGTCATTGCAGAGCCATTGTCCGTTATCTTTGAAAACTCGCAGTGATCAGATGAGGTCCCAGATGATTGGAAAAAGGCAAATGGAGTGCCCATCATTAAAAAAGGGAAGAAGGACAATCCAGGGAACTGCAGACTGGTCAGCCCCACCTCAGTCTCCAGAAAAATCATGGAGGGGATCCTCAAGGAATCTATTTTGGAGAACTTGGAAGAGAGGAGAGTGATCAGGAACAGTCAACTTGGATTCACCAAGGGCAAGTCATGCCTGGCCAACCTGATTGCCTTCTACAACTGGGTAACTAGCTCTATGGACATGGGGAAGGTGGTGGATACACAGTATTCTTGTCCACAAGCTAAGGACGTATGGATTGGATAAATGGACTGTAAGGTGGATAGAAAGCTGGCTAGATTGTAGGGCTCAATGGGTAGTGATCAATGGCTCAATGTCTGGTTGGCGATCAGTGTCAAGCGGAGTGCCCGGTCGGTTCTCAGGCCAGTTTTGTTAAACATCTTTATTAATGACCTGGATGAGGGGGTGGATTGCACCCTCAGCAAGTTTGCAGATGACACTAAGCTAGGGGGGAAGAGATAAATAGGTTGGAGGGTAGGGCCAGGGTCCAGAGTGACCTGGACAAATTGGAGGATTGGGCCAAAAGAAATCTGATGAGGTTCAATAAAGATAAGTGCTTATTCCTGTACTTGGGACAGAAGAATCCCAAGCATTGTTGCAGGCTGGGGACTGACTGGCTAAGCAGCAGTTTGCAGAAAAGGACCCGGGGATCACAGTGGATGAGAAGACGGATATGAGTCAACAGTGTGCCCTTGTAGCCAAGAAGGCTAATGGCATATTAGGCTGCATTAGAAAGAGCATTTCCATCAGATCTAGAGAAGTGATTATTCCCCTTTATTCAACACTGTTGAGGCCACATCTGGACTATTGTGTCCAATTCTGGGCCCCCATTACAGAAAGGATGTGGACGCATTGCAGAAAATCCAGTGGTGGACAACAAAAATGATGAGGGGGCTGGAGCGCATGACCTACGAGAAGAGGCGGAGGGATTTGGGCTTGTTTAGTCTACAGAAGAGAAGAGTGAGGGGGGGATTTGATAGCAGCCTTCAACTACCTAAAGGGGGGTTCCAAAGAGGATGGAGAGAGGCTGTTCTTAGTGGTGACAGATGAAACGAGGAGCAATGGTCTCAAATTACAGAGGGGGCGATCTAGGTTGTATATTAGGAAAAACTATTTCACTAGGATGGTGGTGAAGCACTGGAATGGGTTACCTAGGGGGTGGAATCTCCATCCCTAGAGATTTTTAAGTCCTGGCTTGGGATGATTTAGTTGGGGTTGGTCCTGATGAACTCCTGCAGTCTCTTCCAACCCTATGATACTATGAAGGCAGACCTGTAACCTGCAAATCCCAAGAGATGAGCTAAGTGAAGGCAGAATTTCTCCAAAAACAGCCGCAGAAAGGCCCCTCCCTGCAGGAAAGGGAGGGGCCTGCTGCAGAGGCACACTGAGGGGAAAGCATTACCCTCTCCTATGAGCTCTGGACTGGATTGTTCGCCTTTATTTTCATTTGTACTATCCCAGCAGGGGAAAACCTTGGACTCAGCTGCCCCAAGAGGTCAACTGGGACAACTGCAGGGAGGTGATAAGAAGTGGTCTAGGGAAGGCTGTCTAAAGCCTCTCCAGCTGTCAGAGCACTCATGGCCCATAAAGGACCTGATATAGAGCCTTGCAGCTAGGCTCCTTGCACATCTCCAGCCTAAGCTCTAACCATTAGGAAGTGCTTCCTTACCCACCCTGAGTGAGAGCCATCAGAATGTTACATACAAGGGGTCTGATTCTCAACTGATGCAAACTGGCCTAGCTGCATTTCATGTGGTGGCGGTAAGTCAAGTTACCTTACCTGAGCATCTGGCCCATATATATTTTAATGAAAACATTGGTAAACAAAGCAGTGTGCAAGAACACACTTTGAAGAGCTGTTGGGAAGATGAATGGTGATGTGCACTAGAATCATTTGAAGAATAGATCTGGCTTTTAAAAAAACTCCAAATCAGAGCTGAAATAACAGGCAAAGCCATCACAGCGACAGTGAAGAGTAGACTAGAAATTGTATTCATTAATCCTTAAGGAAGCCATCCCTTCGGCAACCAGCCCTTCCATCTGAAGAGCAGTGCGGGCCCCTAGAAATGAGTTTTGCTGAGTTCATGTGTGTGCTGAATTGGATACAGAGAGTACACACCAAATGGGTCTTGTAAAAGGTAACAAGCACAAGTTACAATGAGATTTTAGTACATGTTAAAAGCTCATAGATGTTCATGATAAAACAATGAATCTTCTCCTATACGTTAGACTGGGGTGGGTTACCTAAGGCCCACAGGCCAGATGCAGCCCCCGGCTTGCCTGGATCCATCTCCTGAGGCTCAGAGCTCCCTCCCCCCCCCAGCACTGTGGAGCCTGTGTTGACACTCCAGCCCCCCCAACTAACCACCATGGGGCTGAAGCATACACAGTCTACTAGCCTGCCCTCCTAGGATCTGATGTGCAAGGGGAATGCGGGGGAGTGTCTTTTTCCTTCTCAGTTGGGGGCCACGTCAGTGCGGGTTTTTCTCACTTGCATGCGGGCCCCTGACTGATTTTTCTGTGGGTCAGCAGCTCCTGACCCAAAAAAGGTTTCCCACCCCGCATTTGACTTTCAACACAAAATCCTATCAACTGTACAATACACAGGACCATACACAAACATTATTAAAATATGCACAAACATATGAAATAGCATGCATTCATGATGTGCAATGACACAAAATAAATTAACAGTTCAGAGTTTTGAAACGTCATTGATTTCTGTATCGTACTATGTCAATGGACACCAGCTTTATTTTTTTCTACCCAATATGATGTACAGTTCAATCTGACGTAACCAAAAGTCCATCCGCAAGGAATTCAGAGAGGTTAGGCATGACCAAAGTGCTGTTTTCCTTCTTTCCTTGTCCGTGCCCTCAGTGGAAATATATTGGAAATGCAGTAAGAAAAGAATGTTTTCAAAGCCATGTTTTCAATTCCTTATGCTGGGAAGCTGTGAGATTTCTTACACCTTTTAATATATCAGACCAGCGTAAGAGGTACCAGACAACACCTGCTGAAAGAAATTACAGTCGTACATTCACTGGTCTATAATACTTGAGCTGTATAGGATTATTGCAGAAATCTTCATCTAATATAATTTGGCAAGGCTCCATTAGCACTACAACACTTTACACCTGTTGAATATCTGGCCCTGTGTCTTAAATTGGCCAATTTATTTACAATCGGAACGTTATTTTAAAACATAGATGAAAGTGATCTAAGTAAATACCTTACCTTCCTTCCATTTTGTGATATGCAGAAGATGATTCAGGCTTCTCCTAAAAGAAGAATAATCAAGTCAGCATTTCTGGTTTGCTGTTGTCATTCTGTTGAAAGTAATTGCAGTTTTCATGAGAGAATGTTGTATGGACCAATATAGTACCGTATTAAATCTCTATTATAGTTTCATGCCTTGCAACACTCTAGTTAAGGATCTGCCAGATTTCCATTAAAAACAACGACCTATTTTCAAGAGTTTATAACATAGTCTTAAAAGCAAGCTATGTATTGAAACTTAGTGTGCAAAAGATCCAAGACAGTGTTTCTTTAGAGGAGGTGAAGGGTATCTGTATATAATGGATTATAAATGTCTCCCCTCAAAATCTGATAATACCCAAGAGAAACTACAAAGAACTTACTCAAGAATCCACTTAGCGGATATGCCAAATACCCTCAATAACTAAGCTTAAAGGATCATGCAGAAACAAGTAAAAATGTCCTTTTTGGAGGGGGTTGGGACAGCAATCACAGCTAGAAGAAAACCCTGCCATTTCAGACCATTTTTAAAAACAGCATTTTTAAGAACAACGAGAAGTCCTGTGGCACCTTATAGACTGACAGATTTATTGGAGCATAAGCTCTCGTGGGCAAAGACCCACTTCATCAGATGCAGTGGGTCTTTGCCCATGAAAGCTTATGCTCCAATAAATCTGTTAAGTCTATAAGGTGCCACAGGACTTCTCGTTGTTCTTGCAGATTCAGGCTAACATGGCTACCCCTCTAATACTTGTCACCGAGCATTTTTAAGGTTTATTTTATTATTAGTATAATGCTATACTGCAAGGGATGAACATTCCCATCATTTTGCATACATGAATTTTCTTTCTCTGTATTTGTTGTGTGCTAGCTGGTAGTCAGGTACCACAGACATAGGCACCATATAGCAGAGACCATTTGGTGGCAGGATTCAATTCACAACGTGTGAAGGTGACATGAATTAGGTCCATGCTCCGTAAGAGTGATGTCCATGACAATTTCAGTAAACATCTGTTCTGTATTCAGAGAGAAGCGGGATGATATATTCATCTCACATGAGGAGGATTAGCAACTCTCTAGTCTATTAGTAACCAAGGAGGATATTTGAAAACATCTTCTAAGAGGTAAACATTTTTAAATCAGCAGATCTGGATAACACACACCCAAGCATATTTAAAGAGTTGATTGAGGAGATTTCTGGCCCACTGATATTTATTTTTAATAAATTTTGGAGTGGTATGAAAAATGCAGACCTCTGAAAGAAACTGCTAATGTGCTGCCATTCAAAGAGGAGAAGTGGGATGACCTGGTAGCCTGAGATCAAGCCAAGGCTAAATAATGGAAAAGCAGATACAGGACTCAGTTAATAAAGAATGGAAATGTGATTAACGCGAGTCAGAGTAGTTTAGGGGAAAAAATAGTCTGTTCAAACAAACTTGATTTCATTTTATGATCCCATTACAAGTTTAGTTGACAAAAGTAGCTTTGTAGATGTACTGTATAGATAGATAGATTTTCATAAGGTCTTAATACCACATCTTCATTAAAACAAAATAGTCTTATTCAATACCAGTAAAGCACACATTCAATGAACTGAGAACTAGTTCAAAATAGTTCTCAGTGGGAATCATGATTGAATATGAATGTTTCTGATGGGCTTCTGCTAGGCCTGATACTAATTCAACATTTTCATCAACGATCTGGCAGCAAATATGAAGTTACCTCCAATTAAAATCTGTGGCTATGGTAAATACTGCTGACGACAGGGTAGTCGTGCATAGTGATCTGGATCATGGCAAGCTTAGATTCATTCAAACAGAATGTATTTTAATACAGCCAAATACTAAGTCATACTTCTAAGAAAAACAAATGTGATGGGGAGGAGGCTGTAGCACTTTTTCAGGCCCAGTACAAACTTGTAATACACATAGCACAACCCCTCCTCCCATACACACAGTCACGTGAACCATGACAAACATTTGCTTTAATTCTGAAAGTATTGTTACATCTTCTACATTTCTGAAAAATGTTAAACAAATAGAGCCAAAGGGAGCATAACATCCAGACTGAGGGTGTTCCAAGTTTGCTGACTATTTTGTGAGGTTTTGGCCATTATAAAGGTATTATATCCTGTCAATGTCTTGATTTTTTTATTCTAATGGAACAATGTGACTGCAAGCATTTTATAATTAGGTCAATTAACTTTCAGCTTTATTTTTCTGACCTTTTTCATTGCAAAAATCATGCATCAACCATCACCCCCCAGTCAATTTCTCTTACACATCTACCCTCAGTCAGGGCCAGATTAAGAAAAGGGCTTTAGAGGCTCAGCCCAGGGCCCCAGGGCTGAGAGGGGAAGCAGCTGCAGCCACTAGAGCCCCTGCATGGTGTGCTCTGGGCCAGCCGGGACTGGCAGGGGGTGGCTCTGCACACTGCTGATCCTCCTTCTCCCCACCCCACCACCCAGAGACAATGAGCACCACACTGGGAAGGTCTGTCCCGGCGCTGCCCTTGCCTGCAGACTCCGACCCCAATGGGTGCTGCAGGGGGAGGGCGATACCTACAAGCAAGCATGGGGCACCCAGAGCCACCTGTTTCCCCCACACACACTAAACAGGAACTGCCCCAGGTAAGCACCCACACCACAGCCCCCACCCGTACCCTAACTCCCGCCCAGACCCCACACTCCCACCCCAACCGCCTGCCCTGAGCCTCCTCCTACACTCCAAATCCCTTAACTGGAGCCCTCTGCACCCCAAATACCCAGCCCCACCCAGGAGCCCACATCCCCAGTCAGAGCCCTTACCCCTTCACACCCATCCTCCTGCCTCAACCCACAGCACCCCCCTACACACTGATCCCCTAATTTTCGGCCCTACCCTAGAGCCTATGAGCCCCCACAAAATCCAGTAGCCCGAAGCCCTCAGAAGAGTTAATCAAGCCCTGCACTCAGACAAGATAGCGAGGTGACTTAGCCATTCTTGCCCCATTGTAAAAAACCCTGCAGCTTTTGATGAGTGCTGGCTGACTAGACTTCTTTGGGCTTCTGCAACAGTCCCTGGCAGTGGGCAAAACATCCAGAGGGCTTCACTGAAAATTAGTTGCAGTTGTTTTTTGTAAATCTCATGTAATAAGATAAGTGGGGGGTCTTTCATAGTCTTTTCCAAAAGTAGACTTGAAGATTTTTTTTTCAGGTGCAACATTTCACAAGGAAAAAATCGCGGCAAGATCTGTAGAATTCTTGGGAAGTAGACATTTAGAAGCTTCTTCCAGCTCCCCAGGCTCTCATGTCACATGTTAGGAATGAACGGAATGCAAAACCAAAGTTATTGGTTGCTTTCAGTCTGTGCTCTAATTCTCAGATGGCATTGTCCAAAGTCGCATCAAAAACATTCCTTCGGAACAAAGACTCTGCTTCATTTTCAGGCTCAGATGTCTCATCATGAAATCTGTTCCATTTCATTCCTTTCTCTGGCAGTTGTGCCAAAAATTCCCATGCCTTCTGCTACAAGACATGCTTCTTATAGAATATGGGACCACTGGTCTCTAAACTATTTTGTTTCCTCTATAATATCAGAAATGAGAGCTACCTCTGATTCAAGTTCAGTTTTGGACATAATGCAGGCCTGGACAGCATTTATTTTCCCTGACATATCAGAGCCATTATCAAATCTTCAACCTCTACAGTCACCTAGAGGAATGGCATGACTCTGCAAGGTGCCCATTAGCATTTCAGCTATCTATTCTCCTTTTTTTAAAGTTGATAAACTCAAGAAACCTGTCTACAATGGTCAGAGACAGTGGTATGTTTTTGTGAACTACAAATCACAATAGCAACACATGTTGCTCATGGTGAGAGGCATCAGAAGGAACATCACATGATAGAATAAAAGGCCTTTTCTCTCTCTGTAAGTATGACCCTCCTGCACACTCTTACCACTTAATTCAGAAGTCTCATTCTGAAAGTCCCACAAGACATAACGAGCCTGTCCTTGCATTGTTCGGCCCTCTGTTTGCTTCGGTTTGGCTTCAGCCAGGTGGTCAGGAGAGGCGCTGTCACAATGAGTTACAATCTCCAGAGTTCCAAGGAAAGTTCCCATTGTGGGGTCACCTATCAGATTGTTATCTCCTTGGAATGCTAATCCTTGGAAAGCAAGAAAGAAGGGAACATCCTCCAATCTTTCCATCTTGCAGCTTCTGTTAAAATCTGCTTTTTAATCTCACTGTCCACTCCATGTCTACCTGGCAGTGACTTGCTGTAATTGTTTCCACTGGCAGTAGCAAGTTTTATATTCTATATTCTTTTAATGTCCAGGAAGTTTAGTATTTCATTTCCACCATTTCTTACGATTGGTGAATTTTTCACAATTTTTCACCCCTTCCATTTTTTGCTAGCACACTGCATTGTGTATACCTCCCTCCAGTAAATAGCAGACATGGAAAACAAGACTGTGGTTGGTTGGTAGCACTCAAAAAAAGCCAGTATTTTTTTCTCTCTTTTTAGAAGTCTTATATTTGAGAAGAAGTTCAGGAAAATTATGCCCATGAACATCTTTTGGCATTGACTTTGCTAGTTTCTGCATTTCTTCAAAAGTCAGGACGCCAGGTAGAACACATCTGATGGATAGAATTGTTATGTTTTTATCCCTGAAAAGACAAGAAATAGTGTAGCACCACTCTCTCCTGCTTCTTGTAAACCTTCTGATTGTGGGGTACTAATGGCAATAGTACTTGACAACCTTCAAGCATTAGATGGGAGTCACATGATGCATTTTCTGGCAGCTTTTCTTTGTCCTCAATTGCCAGTGCCACAGACTATATTGCTATAGTGCTATATTGAAATCATTGTCATCTTGATTTTGTTCATCTGCTTCCCTACTTAGTATTCTACTTGACTACAGAAAGGCCTTGTCTGATCTGAAAGACTGGAGGATAGACTGGTTTTGATTGGAGTCATTTAGTTCTCTTTCTTTTAACGCCTTACATTTCTGACTACCTGATTTGTATTTATAGCCACCGCCAGACATGGTAACATGGTGGAAGGTGGAGGGGGACTATGGCTGTGAGGGTATGTCTACACTATAGAGTTTTGTCGGAAAAATGGTCGTTTTTCTGACAAAACCTGAGGAACAGCCACACTACAATGACGTTCTTTCGAAAGTACATCAAAAGAACAGAGGGGTTTTTCCAGCATTGGTAATCCTCTTTCTATGAGAAGAAGCCTTTTTCTGAAAGAGCTCTTTCGGAAAAAGGTGTGTGTATGAACAGGGAAGAGGGAGTTCTTTCGCAAGAAGATGAAAGAGGAAAAAGCACAGATGCCCTGGTGGCCACTCCACCCATAGTAATCACAGCTTACATGCGAGATAGTATCCATTCAGTGGGGATGCTATCAGTCAAAAAAGCAGATCGCCTTTTTGATGCGCTTTTGCAGTGTGGATGCTCTCCCAGGGAACCCAGAGGCAGGGTTAGAATGGCTTGCCTAAGGTCACACAAAAGTCTGTAGCAGAACTAGGATTGAAGGCAGAATCTTCTTAGGCCAAGCCTTGGTGAGTTAATGAATGTCAAGGATATATTTCCATATCCTTTATGTTCAGATGTGCTTTATTTTAACCTAGGCTCCAAGCCCTTAACAATGGCAGAAAGCATCTCCAGCCAGGCTATGTCTAGACTGCAGGCTTCTTTCGGAAGAAGCTTTTACGGAAGAGATCTTCCGAAAAAACTTCTTCTGAAAGAGAGCGTCCACACTGCCAAAGAGCATTGAAAAAGCTATCAGCTTTTTCAAAAGATAGCGTCCACACTGAATGGACGCTATCTTGCATATAAGCTGTGATTACTATGGATGGAGTGGCCATCAAGGCACCTGTGCTTTTTCCTCTTTCCTCTTCTTTTGAAAGAACGCCTTCTTTCCTGTCCACACACTCCTTTTTCCGAAAGAGCTCTCTCAGAAAAAGACTTCTCCCTCGTAGAAAGAGGTTTACCAATGTCAGAAAAAACCCTCTGTTCTTTCGATTTTTTTTCAAAAGAACGTGATTGCAGTATGGACATAAGTGATGTTTTTTCAGAAAAACGGCCTTATTTCCGAAAAAACTCTGCAGTATAGACATAGCTCCAAAAAGCTTTTTCCTCTCTGAGGTGTGATCAGAGACAACACCCCAATTACCAAACAATACAAAGGAATTACTGTATGACCAAATCCATTGCTAAATTTTATCTGTGTGGAATCTTTCCTTATTAATACTGAGTTGTTAATGGTATTAAATCAGGCTGACAGCATTTATTTTATTAAAACTATTCACTTAATTACCACACTTTTCACACAGTCTATCTGTGGTGCTGTTAATCAACCAAACACCAAAATTGCAAATAGCATCACTTGTTCTTAGTGTAACAATATTCTACTTGCTTTTGGATCACAAATAAGCCTGTACCCCAAGTCAGAAAAAGTAAAATACAGTGGAAATAAGTTACTGATTGATTTTGCCATTTGTACCTTACTTTTGGTAATGAAAGTGTTCCCTAGTACAGAACAGGTAACAGGTCCCAGCTGTGGTTGTATAAAAGCTGGTGTATACAAAGGGGGTGTATAAAAGCTGTACCAGCACAGAAGAGGTTAACAGGAGCACTTTGGGCTTGAGTGACCCCACCTTTAATGCCAGGAACGAAGGCATTAAAAAGAGGGGGGCAACCCTGAGAAGAGCATGCACTGGCAGCCAACACAGCTTCTGCCCTAGCAGAGGGAGGATGAAGATCCCCTGGGCTAAGCGGGGAGAGACAGCATTGTACTGGAGATCCAACAGACTCTGGGGCAGACGGTGACACTGCCATGGCCCTCTGCAGTGAGAGAGGCCGGTATTCTCATGGAAGCTGCCAGCACATTTCCTTTATGAACCTTGTCTGCTGGCTGGGGCTGTTATGTTGGAACACCCTGGAGGGCCTAGGACTAGCCCTGCCAGCCTGATACACCCAACAGTGCAGGCAACTCAACCTGCACATGTGCTCCCCTTGTACATAAGAACATAAGAACGGCCATACTGGGTCAGACCAAAGGTCCATCCAGCCCAGTACCCTGTCTGCCGACAGTGGCCAATACCAGGTGCCCCAGAGGGAGTGAACTGAACAGGTAATGATCAAGCGATCTCTCTCCTGCCATCCATCTCCACCCTCTGACAAACAGAGGCTAGGGACACCATTCCTTACGCATACTGGCTAATAGCCATTAATGGACTTAACCTCCACGAATTTATCTAGTTCTCTTTTAAACCCTGTTATAGTCCTAGCCTCCTCAGGCAAGGTGTTCCACAGGTTGACTATGCGCTGTGTGAAGAACTTCCTTTTATTTGTTTTAAACTTGCTGCCCATTAATTTCATTTGGAGCATGAGGGTGACACATTGGCATGTGCTGTGCCATGAAAAAGGCTGTAGCAAAATACTTTCATTCTGCTTGCCAGAGCTTCCTCTTCCAGTCTCTGGAGGGGCTCTCGCCTGTATTTGAGGCAGGGCTGTAGCAGTCTATGAGGGCCTGGGCTGAAGCGAGCAAGGCGGCAAACAGGACTACAGCTGAGTGAGCACCAAAGCTGTTTAGCACTAAAGCAGGCCTCTTGGCCTAAGGAGCAGAAGGACTGCCACCACTGGGTGGGGTGGCAGAGGGCAGAGGTACATGGGCCTCCCTGACTCCACCAGGTCCCCCAGCACAGGGCCCTAACAGTGAGTGGTCCACCCGTGGGTCAGCAGGGATCTGCCTGCCACATGCTGACTCCCACTCCAGCAGGAGAACCCTGGGCTACATCCTACCACAGTTGCGGTGTACGGTCCAAAGAGCCCCACCTCCTCAGGGTATTTGGCTACTGAGTGCTCCAGCAGCTCCGCAGGGTCCTCATCTTGCTCCCCGGAGGTAAGGTGTTGGTCCACCCCTGGGCTGGGCTCCCACAGAGGTGTCTGCTCCTTCGAAGAGACATCTCTTCTCTGCTATGGCTCAGCATTGGCAGGGCTCTGCTTTTCTACTCCCCGTCTTGCCCTGGTACTTCCAGTGAGGGGGGCAGGGCAGATTGGGCTCCACCCACCCAGGGCAGTGTAGTGATCCCTCATGCTGCAGTTCAAAGGGAGTCCACTCCACCTCACCATGCAGAGCTGGCAATAGACTGCCAGGCCCTGAACAATGCGGGGGGCAGCTATAGGACCCCTGGAAGGGAGGGGGTTTGGGATAGAAGGTGTGGGGCTCAGGGCAGCCAGCCCTCAGCACTACCTGGGACTCATGGAGATTTAAAGGGTCCAAGACTGACCACCACTGCTGCTGCAGTAGTGGTGGCCCAGAGTCCTAAGCTCTTTAAATCGCTGGGACTTGGGGCTACTGCCCCATTTGCCCCCCTCCCATTGCCCTGTCACCACATGCCCCTCTGTATTGGGTGAATTTTACACCTTGGCCCCAAACCTACCAACCAGTTCCCGAGGGAAGTAGCCTACACAATTATGAAATCCCACTGAGTTTCATAAGGAGCTGATGTAGATCAGAATGCAGGACTGGGGATTTATTAAGCAGGATATTGAAGAGGAAAATGTATTAATCTCTCAGCAAGCTAAAGGTGTAACAGAAATTCCCTTCTAGTGGAACTAATGGTCTGGTGTTATCTTTGTATGTGACAACATGGATTATCCAGGTGTCATGGGGAATATGAGATAAATTCAGATCATCTGTTTAAAACGACTGATGGAATTTCTAGCATAATTTCCAGATTCCATAGACCTGACTGTTTCTATCCAGATAGTCACAGAAGTTAGTGCTGAATATTCAAAATCCTCCTATTAAAATGGAAGAGAAACTTGTGTAGGGGTTCTTAATTGTATTTCACTAATACCACAGGGCTATCTGGAGTTAAGCCAGTAGATATTCCTTTAGAACATTTAAACTGAAAAATATTGGTCTATTTGACTTTGCCTTACTTGAAGGATAAGAAAATTTTCTAGGCACAACCCTGCGTCGAGATGTTGATTTTAGATTTAAATCAAATTTCAAAAATTACATCTCCCTCATTTACTCTAGCCCCCTTCTATGACAATTAGTCTCTAATTTCCATTTGTTTTATAGACAGCTAGATTGGCTGTTAACTTTATGTAAAGTGGATGTTAATTAATGCTAAATTGTAGTTCTTAAAGTGCTTCATATTTCATCCCCTTGAATGCTATCTATGAACCACCGATCATCTGATTGCAAAGAATAAGGAAAAAATATAGGAAGGTCAATTTACCATCAGCTGTGAAGTCCTAGCTATTTACTGTAACTGAAGTTATTGGGTTTTAAAATTTGGTTTCTAATTTTTCAATAGATGTATAATTTCACTTTGTAAAGCTTATTTAGTGGTATGACCTCAAATCCTCAGGGAATTAATTAATATGGAATGACATCGCACTTTGAGGCTAAAGTTTAGTGTGAAGGGAAATGTGTTTAGCTCATGGTTTCTCTGAAATGAGTGTGACAGAATAAATCTCTCTGAAAAGGGCTATGTCTACACTACATGTTTTTGCGGCAGAAAATATGCTGAGGGGCTCACTAGCATAAGTTGCGACATCATTCACATATTTTCTGCCATTTCTTTTTGAGCAAGAGGTTTTTGCACAAAAAGAAGCAGTGTAGCCGGGACAGGCATAAGGATCTTGTGCAAAACGCGGGTTTTGCGCAAAACAGAAACAGCTACCCTGCTTCTTGTTGCGCAAAACCCCCTTGCACAAAAAGAAATGGCAGAAAATATGCTAATGATGTCCTGACTTATGCTAATGAGTCCCTCATTAGCATATTGTCTGCCGCAAAAATGTGTAGTGTAGACATAACCTAGTGCGTGAATTCTGCTGTTCTCTGAAAGTTACTTTTCTGGATCAATGTATACAAAATACGCTGCTTGCCTTGGGTAATGGAACCTCCTGGCAATAGTTTTTTGGATTTCATTAGTGCCTGCTGACTCCAACAAACATTAGGTCCTGATTGTGCTAGGTACTGTACAAATGCATAGGAAGAGGACAATTCCTGTCCCAAAAAGCCCACAATCCAGCGGGCTGGTCTAAAGTGCACTGGAGGCAATGGAAAGACTCCTACTGATTTCCCTGGGCTTTGAATCATGCCTGAAGTACATTTTGCATGCTCTTTTTAAAAATAAGATTTTAACTTCGGTATTGTACAGCCTGGTAGAGCCATCTAGATGTTAATAATTTAAATTCCCCACTGACTTCTTCATACATTTCCTTCTCTCCCCTCTGTCTTCTGTTTGCTGTAAGAAAAATACAATACCTTCCACTATCCAAACTAAAACGATGGAAGAAGTCTTCTTTTGGCTTTATGGAGTCACTATTTTTAGGCTAATACTGGACTAGGCCCTCCACCTCAAAAAATCTTAACTGTTCACAACAACAAGATCTCTTTGGAACAATCCCACACAATTGTACAGAATAGGTAACTCCTGGATCTAGCACTTCTGTTTCTCCAGGCATGGCATGAGCATTTATGCCTAGTTCCAACATACTGCGCCACAGTCAGCACCTTGATTAAGCCCCTGGAACAATGGTGGCAACCTGGGGCTCTATACGTGGGATTCTACACTTGGCCCATGAGACATTTTGTTTGCCATTGTCCACGTGCAGGGTTGCCAGATTCCATTTGCTTTTAACCGCATAGGGGTTTTTTTCTACCAGTATTACTAAAGTGACAGGCACATAAAGAAAGGGCACGTGAAGTGTGGTGTGTACTGATAGCACACAACGTTGACTGTCAGAGCTGTGAGCTCCCTCTGCATCCAATCAAAGCATTGCTATGGTTCAGCTGGTACATCTTGCAAATTCTAGGTACACAAACGCAGTTAGCAAAGCTACCCTATCCTAGGAGACCGTCTTGGTTACAACAATCTTACAACCCAATGAGATGAGGGAGGGCCACTCTTGCGGCCCACTCATTAGCCTAGGTTGTCCATCACTGCCTTGCAATGTGGTTTCTCTGCCATTCTTAAAAATAAATGTAATCCTGGCATTTGTAAGTTACACATTACTGGGGAAAAAAATCAATGGATATTTCTCAGTAAAGACAGTTTAGCTCTACCATGTGACCTTTTTATATGATGTTTGTTTTTTCATAAATCCTGTTTAATTCCTAGTACCTATTGTGAAATATATTTGCAGTTTCCTTAATTTTTGCAGGATAAAGAATATAGTTAGAGGCTAAACAATTATCAATTTCATAGCTGGGCAGAAGACCTTATGGTGAGCAAAATAGGCCGGCTGTCCAGTTTTAATAGGGTTTATACAGTATTTTATGCTGAGAAAGGTGGAATGAAGGTTTCTGTACAGTTTCAAACAAATCACTAAAACATCTATCTTTTTTCTTCTTGCATAAGTTCTGTTCTCATTCTGGTACTAGAGCAGTGTTTCATAAACTTTTTAAGACCGAGGAACACCAAACAATAATTTTTGTTTATGAGGAACACCAAAGATTTTTTGTTGAGCAAAAAAAAAAAAGAGGGAGAGGCGAGGAAAAGTTATTGACCAAAAAAAAGGGTTGGGGAATTATTCAGAAAAAAGAGGGGGGGAGTCAGGGAAAAGTTATTGACCCCCCCAAAAAAAGTGGGGAGGAAGTGATTAAGCAAAAAAAAAAAAAAGTCACCTGCCCCTTTAAGGGCGGCCATTTTGAACTGTTTTGTTCTCTGCGTCACACCTCCGATTGCCTCGCGGCACACTGGTGTGCCGTGGAACACAGTTTAAGAAACACTGTACTAGAGGATGCCCAGAGCTCCAAAGAGGGACTGACCTCTATTAAAAATACGGGTGGACTGCATAGCTAAACAAGTTCAATAAACACTACTAGCAATTAATATAGTCAAAATATTTGTGAATATTTTATAAGTGGACTGAAACATCTTAGGCTTCCTCAATACAAAATCTCTTCTGTAGATAGAGGATACTGCATAGATAACACTTTAGAAACTGGCCATTCTATGAACTTATGCTTTTAAAATGTTTACCATAAACTACTTGTAATGTACATTTCTGCATTTATATTTGTGCAGGGCACAAGAGCAAATGATCTCACTGCCTGCAAAAAAATAGGAAGGATGGCAGGAGACCGCTCTGGTTTATCCAGGAGATCTTCAATGAAATGAAACTCAAACAAAAATTTCTACAAAATGTGGGGAGAACCCAAGAATGTAGGGACAAAATTAGAAAGGCCAAGCCACCAATGAGATTAAACTAGGGAAATATAGCCTTGATGGGACTATTGTAAGGTGGGTGTGTAACTGATTGGAAACCGTTTCCAGAGAGTAGTTATCAATGGTTCAAAGGCAAACTAGAAGCCCATACTGAGTGGGGTCCCACAGGGATCTGGCCTAGGCCTGATTCTGTTCAATATCTTCGTGATTTAGATAATGGAATAGAAACTATACTCATAAAATTTGCAGATGATACCAAACTGGGTCGGGTGGTGTGACAGGGTGTTTGCCCCCCACTGGCCCTATAAGGGTTAAAACTAGGGCTGTCAATTAATGTGTGTTAACACCTGCGATTAATGCAGGGCAGAATTAACGTGTTAAAAAAATTAACGCACGTTAATCTAGGGTTACCATACATCTGCTTTTTCCTGAACATGTCCTCATTTTCACTTGTTAAATCTCCGGCCAGATGGCTTTTTTAAATGGCAAAAAATGTCCAGGATTTTGCTCTGCAAAGGGGATCGGCAAGGGACGGCGGCATGTGTCTGTCAAATGGAACGTTTGGCGCCACGCACCCGGACTGTTCATGGCTGCTCTGCGCACGCACCCCAGCGCCTGGAGAGAAAAGCGTGTGGCCACTGCAGCTCCGGTGAGACCCAGTGAAGGTCCGATGTGGGGGGCTTGGCTCCTCCCACGGAGTCACCATCTTACCCTCCTCCCCGCTAGGTTGTGTCCCCGGTTCTGCGGGAGGGGTGGGGTATTGGGTTAGAGCAGAGGGGCTGGGGGTGCCTGGCTCTGTGGGAGGGGTGAGGGCATTGGGTTGGAGTGGAGGGCGGGACTGTATTCTTATTATTCTTATCATTGTTTAACAGCACAATTAATCGCGCAATTAATTTTTTTAATCGCTTGACAGCCCTAGTTAAAACCCAGGCTTGGGAGAGGGCTGAGATGATGGAGTCCACAGCTGAAGCAGATACAGCCAGTTAGGGCCCAGGTGGGGCTGTATAAATAAGGGCATTTGGAGTGAAGGAAAACTCATTCTTGCTCCAGCCATGGAGCAGGAGGGACTTGGCTGCCAGGGAAGCAAGAGGCTTCCTGAGACAGAGCTGGAGAGCTCTGGTCTGACCTCACTTCAAGCTGCAGGGCCTGAGGCAAGGCCTGAGGGATACTAGGGCTGCAAGGATACAGGGATACAGCCAGAGCAGGAGAAAGCAGCAGGTCTACATGAGTGGCCATGTCAGATGGCAGTTTGCCTCTGAGGCAGGGACTAGATGACTACTGGCAGTGGGTCATTGAGGCAAGGCTGGTATAGAGGGTTGGGGGTTTCCGGAGGGGGAGGGCCCCAGAGCATGGAGGCACCGTAGCAGGGCAATACCCAGAGAGGAGGGTGTTGTGGTCTGGGAGGGATGCAGTCCCTAATGGAAGGTGGCACAACCATTAACACCTAAGCAGACACTGGCCGGCAGGGGGCGCTCAAGGGCTGAATTGAGCCAATTCCCTGAGTGACCAGCAGTGGCGCGGGCAGTGGGTGTGACAGGTGAGGCTGGAATTAGAATTCAAAATAATCTGGGCAGTCTGAAGAGAATAGGATGAAATTCAATAAAAACTAATGCAATTTACTCCCCTTAGGAAGGAGCAATCCATTGTACACATATGACATGGGAAAGAACCGCCTAGGAAGGAATACAGGTTGGACCTCCCTGAGCAAGTGAGTTTGCCAGACGAGGGGTGGTCAAGGTACTCCCAAGAGAGGCCGGCAGCCTTCCCTCTGGGCTCCCCTTCCGGCTGCCAGTCCCACTGCCAGGCCTGGCTGCTGGGCTCTTGGCCCCCAGCGCTGCTGACCAGGCTCCACTCCCCATCCACTGACTGGGCTCCCTGCCACCAGGGCTGCTGCACTGCCTGACCAGCTGTGCATCAGTCCCGCCAGCCAGCCAGGCTCCCAGCCACTGGCACCCCCAGGCTGCCGCACCAGCTCTGCTCCCAGCCAGCCAGCCAGGCTCCCAGCCACCAATCCCTCTGTCAGATTCCCAGCCACCAGTGCTCTCCGGTCCAGCCGTACACATGCAGCACACATTCCTATACATCTGTGTAATTGCTATGCAAAAAACCTTCCCTACTTCCTGACTGGCTGCCTGCTCCACTTGCCCGCTTGGTGGGGAAGAACTAGCAACCAGAGCAGCTGTGGACAGCTTATCCCATCTTCACATTGCTGAGGCTGGATGGATGACTTGAGGGGCAGCTGGGGAGTGAAGGGGACTGGATTGCCAGGGAGGATGAGCTCAGGTGGGAGCAGAAATGATGTGTGTGTTGGGGGAGAATGGATGTGAGGAAGAGGATGGGGCAGATAGGTTAATGACTCAGCAAGTGCAGGGAGATGAAGGGGGTGAGAGCGCTTGCATCTGTAGCCAGAGTCACTTTAATAAGTCAGGGAGAGTGGGCAACACTAGCTGTCAGACCCACATGCTGGGATTGGGCAGGGTCTCTGTGCAGAGCTAATCAGGACAGTGTCAGAAGACAGAATTAGCTGACAGGTCTGGATGGTTCCATCAGCTGGTCTTGGTAAAACTTGGTTTATTCTGAATAACAAGCTCAGGGGGACTTCACTCTGGCATATTATCAGGATGTGTGTGAGTTTTCTGTGATTCTTTAATTCAAGACACCCAAGGAAATCTGAGAAAACAGGGCAACCTTTTCAAAAAGAAAGTGTTAAAATTTTGCAAAGGAGACTTGGCAAATATTTTGTTGAAAATACATTTAAAAATTAATTGTCCTACTTATGATCCCAAAATTGGATATTAAACTATGAAATGAAATTATGGAACAGCAGTGGTTAGTCTAAACCTCAATGCACCCTTAGCTCTGGAGTCACCACTCACCTTCCATAATATATATCACAAAAGAGGAAAACCGAAATGCCTGCTTGTTCAGACACCGTCTCACAGAACATTAAATGTGAAATGAGATCTCAGGGTTAAAACCTGGTCACTGCCACTTGTTCCACTGCCACTTGTCAATTTCATACCACTCATGCATGATCTCTGTGCCTCTTCATGTCACTTTTACTGTGCTCCTTGTCAATTTCATGCCCAGGAGTGGGAGGAAATTGGCAGCCAGTACACAGAAATCAGAAGCAGAATAAATTGACAAGGAGTGGCAGAAACCTGAGAGTTCCTCTGAGCTCAAGAACACTGAAAACCTGGAGAGATGTGGAAACATCAAGACGGTTAAACTGACATAAGACTGAGAGATCAGGAGTGGTACTAAACTACAGAGAGAGTTGAAATGATCAGGAATAATGTCCAACAACAAGAAGAGACCTGACATGGGGCTAAATCACAGCAAAAGAGGAAGTAAAAGGAGCTCAAAATTGAGAGAGGCAAAAATTACTTTATTAAAGTTAAGAAGCAATTAGATTAAAGCTTTAAATCAGCCACACTGACTCTCACTTGAATATGTGCTGTGTGAAGGTGTGAGGTTTAAAAGTACTACTCCTGTAACCTAATAGTAGCACTGCCATGCAGAGACAAAGATTTTCCAAAATGACTGTTGGTACCATTAAAAGGATGAGCACCACTGAAAGGATCTGATTTTAAGCAGCACCTTATATCCATTCCCAGATCCATTCCTGGATCTTTGGTCAGCTGCTGATATGAAAGCACCCCCATGGGCAAGAGAAGTTTGTCATGATTTAGTAATGATTTCTCTGATTAATCAATGAGTTGAGCTTCAAAGAATCCCATCCAGTCCTTATCCCAAACAGTGATGGCTGTGATACAGGGTAATGAGTCCTCTTAGAGAATTTCTCTCTCCATGTAGGTTCTTATAGACAGTGACCAAAACAATCTCTTAATCTTCTCTTCGATACACACTTCTCAGAAGTGGGTGCTTCATACATTAAACAAGCAGCATTTTATGTAAAGTAGATATCAAGATGTGATCAAAGTGGTTTTTGTTCCCTGTCCCATAGGACTCCTGGAGAAAGAGTTTTCCTGCTTAATAAAAAAAAAATCCACATTTTCCAACAAGAGGCAAAAAGCAAAAATGAACTGCCAGTGAGCTGGTCTTCTTGGCTGAAGAAGCCATTTCTATTGTCTTAACCACATTGGTAGCGTACTGAATCTGAGACAACTTTCATGAATACGATTTTCCTTTTTCTTCATGTAAAAATATGCACCATCCATTTCATTAAGATAATTATCTAAAAATCTGGGCTATTCTTCCATTTTCCACAGAGATGATCTGATCTGATTGTCTGGCTAGAATCACAACTACAGTAAGGCTCCATACAGTACAGCATTTTAATGACTCTTGGTGGACTGCACTGTCCATAGAAATAAGCAAGCAGAATGTTTTAGAAAGTGAAATGCTTCATTTTGTAAAACATGGTTTCCCTTCACTACACGTACAGTACAATGTGCTACTCTTGAAACCCTCACTCACGCCAGTTGTTCCTTTATGTGCAGTTGTATTATTCATGTAAGAGCTACCGAATTGGGTGCCATGCTTGAACTAGCATCTGGTGATCACATTTTGAGCATCTAAACAAGTGTTACAGAGAAAAACAAAATGAAGGTTATTTACGTATAACTGAGTTCTTCGTCCTCATAGGATGCAGACAGCTGGCACAGCTGAAATGGTGGAACTCTAATTAGCAATAAGTATAAGACCACCCCTGACCTTTATGAAAGTTCACAGATAGGGGGATCAGACATTAAAGACTGTAACTTGTTAACTCTTCTTGTTGATATAATAATTGCAAGAAAAAACTGAGGTGAACCAGTGAACATTCAACCAGTTGTTAAAATGGTGGCAACACGATTTTCAAAAGAACCAAGTTAGATTCCAGGTATATGCAGAGGTATAGATACATATAAATTATATAATCCTTTGAGAAACTTTATAACCCAGAATAATGCACAATGATTTACCATTAACCCATTTTTTTTAGGGTTGCCATTCTTTTTAGATGATAAATCTGAGGAACTACTAGCTGTTGTTCGTAACTTAGCCTTTAAATCAGCTTCTGTACTAAATGACTGGTACAGAAGCTGCTAGCAGCCTTTAAGTACCTGAAGGGGGGCTCCAAATAATATGGAGAGAGGCTGTTCTCAATGGTGACAGATGACAGAACGAGGAGCAGCGGTCTCAAGTTGCAGTGCGGGAGGTCTAGGTTGGATATTAGAAAAACTATTAGAGTGGGGAAGAGGGGATGCACTGGAATAGGTTCCCTAGGGGGACAGTGAAGCACTGGAACGGGTTACCTAAGGAGGTGGTGGAATCTCCATCCCTAGAGGTTTCTAAGTCCCGGCTGACAAAGCCCTGGCTGGGTTGATTTAGTTGGGATTGGTCCTGCTTTGGGCAGGGGGCTGGACTTGATGACCTCCTGAGGTCTCTTCCAGCCCTATGATTCTATAATTCTATTCCGAAATAACTATGCGAGTGTCTACACAGCAATTCCGTTATTTTGAAATAATTTCAAAATAATAGACGGCTTATTCCAACTTCTGTAAACCTCATTCTATGAATAATAACACCTATTCTGAAATAGCTATTTCGAAATAAGGCGTGTGTAGACGCTCCACTTTTGCTATTTTGAAATAGCCCCATTCTAAGTTATTCCTCCTGGGGTTTTAAAGCGAGATAGCATGTCTACATTAGGGAAGCCGGCCTCAGACTAATTTTGAGGCTTCCCTGCAGTGTAGATGTTCTATTTCAAAATAAACTATTTTGGAATAACTATTCTGGAATAGCTTATTCTGAAATAACTGTACTGTGCAGACGTAGCCTAGGAGATAACTATTTTAGTTTAGATCATATGACTTGTTCTTGACAAATGCATTGTGTTTGGTCATACAAAACATGTTATACCCATGTACCACATGCCAGCTCCCTCTCTGGAGCACTAATGTTCTTAGAAATGTACCCTAGTGATCAGTGAAAAATGTATTGAACTTAATATTGGTGGCACAGGAAAGCCATTTGTCTTGCCCTACCGCTGAAAGCCTATGCTAGCAATATGGGCTACAAGTGGAGAGCATTTTATTATTTATCATATTTAAGCATGTTCTTCTCAGTAGAAGTGCTGCTTTTAATGATGGATTTTTGGTGATGTGAATATAAAGTACATCACAACTCCACTATGTTTTAATTTTATGGATGGCACAGCTTAAAATCAGGAACATCAAATAAAGTAACTGCTGCTGAGAGTGAATAAAAGTTGGCAGGTCCAGCAGTTAAAATAACCCTATTTTCACCCTAAATATAGGCTTGTTTAATTGAAATCTAATGGTAAATTTGAGACAACTGCTATATCAAAAGCCAGTGACAGCCATCTGAGGTTAAAAGAATACAGGCTATCTCTATCTCTGCCCAGTTCAAATGGCATCTAGATCAACAAAAGTGAGTTTTTATAACAGTAATAAGCAAAACCCTCTTGTAGTTTTATCCCTGGGATGTTTGTCTTTGTCATAGTAAAACATGCTTCTGCCTTAATCAAACAGTGTAATGTAAAAATGTACAGTGCTGTGGAGGGACTGTTTTTTCTTTAGCCTGTGTACCCTCAGTTGGCTGATATCATATGCATGCATCCCAGCTGGGAACAAAGTCACAGATACTGTAAAAAGGACAAGAATGTCCAAGTAAGTCAGCTGTCACCATGGAGATTGTACCAACACAAGCGATACAGTAAAACAGCAGTACATTGCCCCATCCATGCCTCCTTCCCTCCATCACCTGCTCTCCCTTACCCTCACTCACTTTCTCTGGGGTGGGGCAGCGGGTGCAGGCCCTGGGCCAGAGCTGAGGATTCAGGTGCAGGAGGGGGTGAGGGATGCAAGGCTGAAAGGGAGTTTGAGTGCAGGAGGGGACTCCAGGCTGGGGTAGGGTTAGGGTTCAGGAGGGGGTGGGAGGAGTGGGGTACTGGCTCTGGGAAGGCAGGGGCAGGGGAGGAGGAGGGCATATGGAGTGTTGGCTCTGGGAGTGGCCTGCAGGCTAGGGCAAAATGTTGGGGTGCAGGAGGGAGTATGGAGTTCTGGCTCTCAGAGGGGGCTCCTGGCTGGGGCAGAGTTTTGGGATGCAGGAGAGGGTGGAAAAGAGGGCACTGGCTCTGGGAGGGGGCTCCAGGCTGGGGAGCAGTTTTGGGGTGGAGGTGGAGCTGTGGCATGCTGGCTCTGGGAGTGGGGTCAGGGCTGAGACAGGGGTGTAGGAGAGGTGCAAGGTGCGGTAGGGCTCAGACAGGCTGCTTGCCTGCCATGGCCCCATGCTGATCCCAGAAGCAGACAACTGCAGGTTTGTCTCTGTGCTCCCCTGGGTGGAGCTCCACATACTGCTCACTGCTCTCCACATACTGCTCACTGCCTCCAGCATTGTCCTTACAGCTCCCATTGGCCAGGAGCCAGCCAATGGGAGCTGCAGGCACAGACAGCTGTCCTTTTTCCCCCAATGGGAGCAACAGATGAGCCTGCAGGCAGGAGGCAGCTTGACGATAGCAACCCAGAGATCGTGATCGACAGGCTGAGACTCCAGGACTGATCAGTCGATCGCGATCAATGGTGACTCCTGCAGTAAAAGATTCCACACAACCTTGGTTTTCAGCCATTGCCATACCAAGCCCTTCCTCCTATTTAGCAATATGGGAAGGGCAAGGCAACTGCAACTCCACGAGGCCTGTTCATAACTTCCAGAACCTGGGATGCATTTGCAGAACCCTGGTGCACGTACAAATGTACAATATGAGATAATCCGGCACTGGCAGAAAATGGATGGAATTACCAAAATGGGTCTTTTCCATAATGGCTGGTCGACCCTTGTCTTGCAAGATGGTAACAACCTACAATAGCAAAGGAGCAGACATTGACTCCAGCAGGAGATTTACTGTCACAGGTGTGAAGCTTGATGTCAGGCACTTCTCAATATGTTGCTGCCTACCATGGGCAGTGGAGGCCAGCTTCTAAGCCTGTGGCCCCACCACCATTCTGCCTAATACCCGCCCCGGCCCTGTTCCCTCCCTACTGTCTCCCTCTTCCCTTCCCTTTCCCTTGTTACTCACCCTTTACTGCAGGGCTACTCAACTTCAGAAGCCCCAGGGACCACAATGATACTCACAGCACATGCCGAAGGCCGCAACTTAAGTGTGGTTGCATATACATGCAAATATATGCAAATACCTTCTTTCACACTGATGGTCATGAATACAAAGATTAAAGCAAGACTTCACAACATACAGGTCCCATTTAAGTCAGTTCTGCTGATATTAATAAAATGCAATATTTACCTGATTTCCACCCATATGTCAGCACTTTTAATGAGCAATGTCAGTCTAGGAATTTAACTCCTAAAACATGTATCAACAGAAGACCATCATATTGACTACTTTTTTGTTTTGGCTCCCACCCGCAGGTCGCATGTTGAGCCCAGCATAAATCCAAATCGCACCGCAGGCCGCAAACAAATGGGCCCCGGGCCGTATGCGGCCCATGGGCTACATGTTGAGTAGCCCTGCTATACAGCCAAATCATGGAACCCAAATGTCACATATGACATTTAAAAAAACGCTCTTCTATAATTTCTTCCTAAAGAAAATGTAGCATGTTTTCTACTTTCTGCATGTCACATTGTGAAGACTGGACCTGCAGAAGGTACCTAATTTAAAAGCACTAAATTGGGGAATAAAATTATCAATCACAGATATTTTGATATACCTCAAAGTTTGTCAGAGATGTATTTGCAAAAACTTTGTAGTAAGGGCAAGTCAGCTGTCCTGCTGAATACAACACTACATCTCATGGAATACATGTTGTGCAGCTCTTCTCTATTTTACATTTTCTTCATCAGTATTTCTAAGATGATTTTATATTGTAAATGTACTCTTAAGCCTTCATTAAATAATCATTCCAGATTACTACATATTTAATGCACTGAAACAAAGACATTATTTTAAATTAATCAGTCAGAGCACTTTAGTGTATTCATAACAAAGTACGTTGCTTTTATAAAAAGGGAACACTAATTTATTTTGTGTGATCTTCATAAAAACAGCCATGTTTATGAAATTTCCCTATATGTTTATATTAAAAATACATTTCCAAAGTTTTTAGGCATAACAAAGGATTTTACATCTTGGTAAGGTACTGATTTTGGTGGAGGGTTCTCCTAAAACTAGTTCAACAGATAGTCAGAAGTAAAAAAAGGGAAACCCATTTGTCCAGCTCTCTGGCAGAAAAGAAATGTCTTTTTAAGGGAGGAGGTGAAAGGAAAATAGGGATAGATAGAAAGGACAGGAAGATTTTGGGAGCAAGTTTTTGTACTATAGTTATTAACAGGGCTTGACAAGCAGCTGCGAGCCCCGCTCGCCAGCCGCACGGTTTGGCACGTTGCGCATGCGCAGACCGCGCTGCACATGCGCTGATCACGCTGCAGCACCATGCCGGGCTAAAATCTACTCGCCACGGGCGAGTAGATTGCCCTAATTGTTGAGCCCTGGTTATTAAAATTAAATTGTGTATTTTACATAAGGGTGATCTTTTGAAGAATTTATTTTAAAAAACATGTCTGAACATCCAAGCATTAAAGCTGAATACTCAGATTGTGCACCTAAAAATGTATGCAAGGATTTTTTAGAGATGTGATTTAATAATCTTCTGCAACAAACTAATGAAATATTTAAAGCAACATTTAAACTAAGGTCCTGTAGACATAGCAATGTACAACTTTTTTGTCAGTAAATTTCAGAGTTGGCACATGCCTGTAAATGGCTTCATGTGCCACTTTCACATGCTCAGTGTGATGCTAATGTTTGGCAAGCTGGAAGGCTTCTCACTTTTAAGTTAATAGATCCACTTCAGGGGAAGACTCACCAGCCTGCAATAGCCTGCTGCAAGGGCCTTCAGGAACTCTCAGAGCAGGGCGAGGAAGAGCAGAGCAGTTGAGCACTAAGATGCAGGGAAGGCATTGCCTTTCCTTGCCTCTTACAGTTGCCGCCCCTGCTGCCTTCAATATTCTCCAATGAATCATGGAGTCATGGGACTGGAAGGGATCTTGGACGGTCCTCTAACCCAGCCCCCTGCACTCAAGACAGAACTAAGTACTATCTAGATCAGGGGTCTCAAACTCATGGCTCACAGGCTATCTACAGGCCAGAGCATATTCACAACCCAGCGCGAGAGACCCGGCGGCCTGGGGAGTGTGTGCCCAATCCCAAAGCCCCGCCCCTTCCCGCCACCGCCCGCCTTCCCCTGTGGGGACCTGGAACAAATGCATGTACCAAGTACGTGCTGCTTCCCTGTGACTCCCACTGCCACAGGGAGGGCAGAGGAGCCCGACCGCTGCTGCAGTCCTGCACCACAGCATCCCAGTATTTCCCAAAGCTGCATCCCTTGGGGGATGGCGTGCGATGGTGGGGAGAAGGCAAGCAGGAAGGGGTGTGGTTTGGGGGCAGGGACAGGCACACTCCCCACGGGCTTCCAGGTCTCCGGGGCTGGAATGTGAATATGCTCTGACCCGCAGATGGCCCACAAGCAGTGAGTTTGAGACCCCCTGATCTGGACCATCTCTGACAGGTGCTGTCTTAATTTCCATGCCTTCTGACTTATCTTGTTTCAGTCTCATGCAATCTTTAAACTAAAGCTTTCCAACTTATTCTCCATGACTGCTATTATGGCCCGAGCTGCTGCTTTCTTTTCAATTAATATTTCCAGAATTCCTATTAAGTACATCGTTTCTGATCATATGAAGCTAAAAGCAGGCAGGCTTACTGCCCACAAGTGAAGAGATGCTAGTAATCTGACTTTATTTTCTTTTGCTTTTCTGGCATAGTTCCAGGAACCGCTATCTGGGTTCAATCTAGCCTGTGACTACAGAGTACCTTGAGTACAGGTATTCAAAATGGGAAGGCAAATTAAGGGCCTCACTGAGATTTTCTTGTATCAGCTCTGGCTATTGTTGTACAGAAATAAAAGCCCCTCCACAGATAACCCTGAGGGGCTACACTGCAAAATGAATATAAAACAGGTTAACTCAAAGGTCATCTGTCACAGTGCTCTTCATTGTCCTTCAGAAACACCAAGTTCAGTTCCTTTAGTCCATCTGGACTGCAGGGTCTGCAGGCACACGAGGGAGGCAAAGCATTCTGCCCTCAAAGGAAAAGGAGTGTCTTGCGGCTGATGAAAGAGCATTGCTGACAGGCTGTGAAAGCAGTTGCATTCATGGGGCATGTGAGCTGAGGAGGGTAAAGCAACAAGAAAAACGGATGTTTCTCAGTGCTCTGGCAGAGATGTTTATAGGCAGAGCGGTGGGGGGGGGGGCGCTTAGGCTATGTCTACACTGCAAGGTTATTGCGCAAAAACAGCTGTTTTTGTGCAAAAACCCATGGAGCGTCCACATCTCAGATGCACTTTTGCGCAAGTAAATCAGCAGTAAAACAGCAGAAGAGAGGGCTTTTCCCAGCATAGGCAAACCTCCTTCTACGAGGCATAACTCCTTTTTGTGCTACAGCTGTTGTGCAAATAGGCAAGTATGGACGCTCCAGGGGGGTTTCTTCCGCAAGAAACTCCTCTGCGAAAAAGCACAGGTGCTCTGATGGCCATTCTGTGAATGGCCATCAGAGCTTTCTTGTGCAAGAGCATCAATGCAGTGTGGACGCTCTCTTGCACAAAAGCACATTGCTTTTGCAATGTGCTTTGAGGTGTGGATGTGTTCTTGTGCAAGAAGCCTACAGTGTAGACGTAGCTTTAGTGTATTCACCTGACCTCCTTTGGTATTTCTGACTTTAGACTATTTAATAGTATCCTGAAAGGCCTATAATATGTAGCACGAGGGACAGTTTTGGGAAGGTTCCACTTCAATAGCATTAAGAGGTCTCTTTCCTTGTGTGTCACTCTCTCTTGCAGGGCCTGCATACCCTCTCCTCCCACCTACTCCTGCAGCAGTTGACAAGGTGCTAAGACTGCTTTGAGGAGCTGTGAGCCTGTTACTGCACAGTGCAGAGCACCTGAATACCCCCCTCCTGCCGAATGGTCCAGGTGCTCAGCATCTCTGCAATCAAGGCACAGCGGCATTAGAACATTTTTTACAATGGGGGTGCTGAAAGTCAGGGGTCCTCACCCTCCCTTGGTCCTGCCCATGCTTCCCCACCCTACCCCCCCAAGCTGGAGCCAGGAGTAGGGCTGTGGCTCTGGATGGATGGGTGGGATATGCAGGCAGGGTTAAGGAGGCTAAGGCTGGGACCCACATGCAGAGCCAGGAGCTGAACTCCTAGTGAGGGGCCAGGAGCAGTGGGGACCCTGTGTGTGGACTCCAGGTGCAGGGCTGTGAACAGAGCCCTGGACATGAAGCCAGTGGCTGCCAGGAGCAGAGGCCTGGGCACAGGGCTGGCAGCAGCCAGGGCAGGGTTCTGCAGCAGCCAGGACCCCACAGTCCGTGTGTGGGGCTGAGAGCAGACCCCTGAGCATGAGTCCTGTAGCCAGAACTGCAGGTGCAAAGCCAGGAATGGAGCCCTGGGCACTGGGAAGGCAGTTCCAGCACCCTGGGCATGGGGTGGCAGGTGGCATATGGCACCCACACAATAACTGGGGGTGCTGCAGCACTCCCCATCCCTTAGTTCCATGCTTATGCTGAGGCATTTCAATGTGGAGTTAGGTACCCCGCTGTGGGCTCCTGGGTTGGAAAATATTCATCCAATTATTTATGGCTAACCTTAAAGGGTTTAAGGTGAGCAGGTTTATAACCGTACTCTTTGTAAAGTTTAGGGGCACAGTCCTGTACTTACCCAGGCAAAATTCCCATTTGGGGAGTTTTGCCCAAGGCTAGTCTGTACTTGCAGAGTTGTTGCATTGTCTGTTTACCTGGCATCAGAGCAGCAGAGGTGCTGGCCAAGTGGTCATTAAGGCACTATGGGATATCTTCCAGAGGCTAAACATTTTGTAAACAGGAAGAAAGTGTCTTCACTTGCACATCACTCCAGAGCTGCATGCCTTCTGAGTTTCACTGCAAAAAGTCATTGGCAAATGTAGATGCTCCCACTGGGTTTGTGCTAAAAAGGGACTTTTCCCACTTTATATGGCAAATGCAGACATGCCCTCAGAAGAGAGTTTGCAACCAGACTCCATTCACAGAATCATAGCATCATAGAGCTGGAAGAGATCTCAGGAGGTTATCAAGTCCAGCCCCCTGCCCTAGGCAGGACCAATCCCAACTAAATCAACCCAGCCAGGGCTTGGTCAAGCTGAGACTTAAAAACCTCTAGGGATAGAGATTCCACCACCTCCCTAGGGAACCCATTCCAGTGCTTCACCACCCTCCTAGGGAAATAGTTTTTCCTAATATCCAACCTAGACCTCCCCCACTGCAACTTGACACCATTGCTCTTTGTTCTGCCATCCATCACTACTGAGAACAGCCTTTCTCCAGCCTCTTTGGCACCTCCCTTCAGGAAGATGAAGGCTGCTATCAAATCCATTCTCACTCTTCTCTTCTGCAGACTAAACAAACCCAAATCCCTCAGTCTCTCCTCATAGGTCATGTGTTCTAGCCCCCTAATCATTTTGGTCGCCCTCCACTGGACCCTGTCCAGTGTGTCCACCTCCTTTCTATCGTGGTGGGCCCAGAACTGGACACAATACTCCAGATGTGGCCTCACCAGAGCTGAATAAAGGGAAATAATCACTTCTCTGGATCTGCTGGCAATGCTCCTCCTAATGTACCCTAATATGCCATTAGCCCTCTGGGCTACAAGGACACACTGTTGACTCATATACAGCTTCTCATCCACTGTAATCCCTAGGTCCTTTTCTGTAGAACTGCTGCTTGGCCATTCGGTCCCCAACCTGTAACAATACTTGGGATTCTTCCGTCCCAAGTGCAGGACTCTACATTTGTCCTTGTTGAACCTCAACAGATTTCTTTTGGCCCAATCCTCTAATCTGTCCAGGTCTCTCTGGACCCTATCCATTGTCTGTGACCAGAACAGAGAACAATTTTTGTCCACTTTGTCTCTGAATCTGGCCACTTCTCATTCTTCTTTCCTTGTATAAAAGCAACAGAATGAAAAAGAAAAAGAAAGTTGCCAAGTCCATGTGAGTAGAATGCATAATGGATATCCTCAGAATCTAGGCATTAAGAAGCAGAACCCAAGTTATTATGGGCTACCCTATGCATCCCATGAGGAGTCAGCTGTGCATGTAGCACTTCTGGAGAATGAGGAGGAGGACTTCCAGTTCTTTCTCAAATGGACAGCACTGAATAGTTCATTTCACAAAACATTACTAAATGGAGATTTGGGGAAAATTCCATTTTTCCATTTAAAAAATGAGTTATGGGCGCTGAAGTTCATAGGCTCTTTCTTCTTGTTTAGGTGAAACAGACATTTGTGAGAGGCAGAAAATGAGGGGAAAATTGCCTTAAGCATGTGTAAAGAGATTAGTGAGCATGTCGGCATAATTTATTAATACGTATAGGAATTTGGTATTCTTGATATCAGTATCTCAAAGGTACAGTGTTAAAGCATTGTGCAATTTAGCTAGAAGACTTTTAGATTATGTTACTGCCTATGCTGGCAAAATTTATGTCACTCAGGAGTGTGAATATTTCACCCCCTGAGCAACATACATTACACTGACATAAGCACTAGTGTGCTAGTGCTATGTTGGCATAGGGAAGCTCTCCCGCTGCCATATCATATGCTGCTTATGGGGCTTATGCTGCTCTTCTACCTCTTTGAGGATCTAGGAGTGGCAACCTCAGCAAAAGCAAAGGCCAATACTTTCTCTTCTAAGATAATTCAAGCAGTGTTGTCAACAATGTAGTTGTTCAGTTAGGGCTTCACTCAGAAAAAAAAGAACAGATCTGCCCCAGCGTCAGAAGCCCTCTCCCAGTGCTATGTTACCCTCATGCAGTGTAGAATGGATGCATAGGTTTCTACACAGATTTCTCAAGCCTGGCAGAAAAGTCACAGCTCAGGCATGGCATGGGAGTCTCTGGTTAGCAAGACTGATAGCATTTATGTGGATTTGAAGGCTTTCTGCAATTATAATGTCCAGTAATTTTCTGGATCAGGTGCCAAAAATCCTAAGAAGAGGAAATAAGGATCAGACTTAGGATAGATAGATGGTGGGTGCTGGTAGTTGATTCTCTCTCACCTTTTTCTCTAATATACAGACTCTTCATGTGTGTGATTAACTGAAGTAATCTAGAAACGCACAGGAAAACAGGGAGCTCACTGGGGAGAAAGGAGTGTTTAAATATCCCTGCACTCTCAGGGCATGTCTACACGAGGAAATTATTTTGAAATAACTGAAATCAACATCATAACACCCAATATAATAAAATCAGACTAGTATGTCCACACTATGGGAAAGCATCAAGATGAGTTAGACCTATTCTGAAATAGCGCGTCCCCACTGACTGGAGCCTGCTTTGGACTTGACCCCCTGGAAGCACTCTGGGGAGGGCACCAGGAGGGCAGATACTTCCTGTGGCTGCTTGGTCTGGCAAACTGTGATACATGCTCTCACAGGGGCTCCTCTCTACGGCCGTGTACCACAAGCCACCACTCCTCTGCTTCCTCCTCACAGGACAGAAAAGGGACGCAGCGGGCACGTGCTTTCTCGTGCTCTGGTTGCCCTTGCGGATGGCACTGCACTCACAGCATGGAGCCAGATCTGCTGTAAAGCGGTGCCAGGCTCATGGCCCTCGTGCTGTGCCTCATGGGGCACTACTTCCACACTGCCTGCACGCTGCTCCAGCAGGACAACGACCCCTACCTGCAGGACGAACCCCAGCGTGGACCTCAGGCCCTGCACACCCAGGTCCTGGCGCTCCTGCTGCTGCACATGCCCCCCCAATCCCCTGGACATGGTGGAACACCGCTTCTAGCGTCAGGAGACGAGCTCTGACCGGTGGGACCTCATCATGGCTCCCTCAGCCCCACATGGCCCGTACTGGCCGGCGCCGGGGAATTTAAAGTGTGGGGCTGCGGCGCCCTGTCACAATCCCCCTCCTCCTCCAGCAGCCGCCAGCCTGCCCTTCGGCGGACAGCCCACCAGGAAATTCCTGGCATCCCGCCAGTCCAGTCCGCCCCTGGCACTAGCGCGGGGCCTATTGAAGCGCGGGGCCCGGAGCAGCCGCCCCACTCACCCTGTCCTATATCCGCCGCTGTCCCTGATAGATGTCTATCCAACGTGCTCTTAAATATCTCCAGTGATGGAAATTCTACAACCTCCCAAGGCAATTTATTCCAGTGTTTAACCACCCTGGCAGGTAGGAAGTTTTTCCTAATGTCAAATCTAAACCTCCCTTAATCCAGTTTAAGCCCATTGCTTCTTTATCCTCAGAGGCCAAGCAGAACAATTTTTTCTCCCTCCTCCTTGTAACACCCTTTTAGGGTATGTCTACACTACAGCGTTATTTCGAATTCACTTATTTCAAATTAGTTAATTCGAAATAACGCATCTAGACCCAAAAACTAATTCAAATTAGCGTTTTGCTAATTTCGAATTAGTGCGTCCACAGTGATTGGATGCTGGGTCGCATTTAAGGCCAGCTGAAACCGGTTCCAGCAGGGCATCAGGTCAGTAGTTGCTTTGTGTGGCTGCTGTCTGAGGCTATCTGAGGCTCGTGCTTAAAGGGACCCCCCTGGACACCTGTTCTCAGCTTTTCTGCTTACTTGCCTACCTCGCCGAGGGATAGCAAAGCGTTTTCCTCTCTGCCTGCCTGTTTCGGTCGTTCTCATTGGGGACACCGCAGCAGTTGGCACCAAGGAGCCAGAGCTGCCCCTGGGCATTCTGGTGCAGTTTTTGGATTTGTTGCTGCAAGCCTGGCAGCAATGGCTGGAGGCTGCCTGACACCATCTGGTGCACGTCAGCCCCTTGCCCCTCCCCCTGGCCTCCCTGGGGGCCGTGGAGGAGCCGCAGCAGCGCCTGGACACCAGCATGCCCCGCCGCATCTGGCATCTGGACACCAGCAGCGACTGGTGGGACCGCATCGTCCTGGAGCACTGGGGAGACAGACAGTGGACCCAGAACTTCAGGATGAAGAAGGACACCTTCCTGGAGCTCCGCGAGTGGCTCGCCCCTGCTCTGAGGCAACGGGACACTCGCATGAGGCCCGCCATTCCCCTCCACAAGCAGGTGGCCATCGCCCTATGGAAGCTCTCCACGCCGGACAGCTACCGATCCGTCAGGACCAGTTCGGCGTGGGGAAATCCACCGTCGGAGCAGTGCTCATGGAGGTACGGCACTCACCGGCCACTGGGCCGGGGAGGGAGGGGGGCTGCAAGGAAGGGATGGGCTGCCCCAGGGAAAACAGGGGGGAGGAGGCGAAAGTGCCCTGCACGGGAGGGTTTGGTCTGTCCCAGCCGTAATACACACCGCCCATGGTGGCCAGGATTGCAGCGGGGGTTGCTTCTGGGAGTGGGGTGCAGGGCAGTGCCAGGGAACGAACACTCCCAGCCACCCGGGCACCCCAGTGATTCTCGGTTTTGTGTGTCTCTCTGCAGGTGGTCAAGGCCATCAACAGGGTGCTGCTCTGCAGAGTTGTCCGCCTCACCGACCTGGATGCAGTCATCCAGGGGTTTGGCGCCCTCGGCTTCCCCAACTGCGGGGGGGGCGATTGACGGGACGCACATCCCCATCCGTACCCCGGAACACCAGGCCTCCCTGTATATCAACAGGAAGGGCTACTTCTCCTTCCTCCTGCAGGCCGTGTCTGACCACCAGGGCCAGTTCACGGACATCAATGTGGGCTGGTCCTGCAAGGCACACGACACATGGGTGTTCCGCAACTCCTCCATGTGCCAGAGGCTGCACGCCGGGACCTTCTTCCCCGACCACCACATCAGGGTCGGGGACGTGGACATGCCCATCTGCCTGGTGGGGGATGCAGCCTACCCCCTACAGACCTGGCTGATGAAGTCGTACATGGGGCACCTCAACCCCTCCCAGCACGCCTTCAATGCCAGGCTCACCAGGGCCCGCACTGTGGTGGAGGGGGCCTTCGGATGCCTGAAAGCCCGCTTCAGATGCCTCCTCACCCGCCTCGACCTCACCAAGCACAATATTCCTCCCGTGGTGGCAACATGTTGTGTGCTCCACAATTTGTGTGAGAGGAAGGGGGAGGCTTTTCTGCCAGCCTGGATGGCTGAGGCGGAACACTTGGCTGGCCAGTATGCGCAGCCCTGCACCGACGCCGTCTGGCAAGCCCAGCGGGGGGCTGTCCGGATCCAGGAAGCCCCGCGGGAGAGCTTCCAGGTGGAGGAGGACTGAACTCTCCCTGGCATGCCCCACTGGGGCCTTCTTCCACCCTCCCCTCCTTCCCCTTTCCCCTCCCTAACCCCCCTTCCTAATGTAAAATAAAAACACCTGTTTTGCCAACAAATATGTCTGTTTATTTCACAGAACTGAGGTGGGGGGAGGGGGGAATGAGGGTGGGAGAGGGGCGGGGGAAACCTGGGAGGAGGGAGCTGGAAGGGGGAGGCAAGGGGAGGAAGGGAAGGGAAAGCTCAGGGTTTGGGGTCTTGCTGGCGCTCCCGTCTCGCAGCACTGCAGGTGCAGGGGTGTCGGGGGGGGGGGGGTGGAAGATGGGGCAGGAGGGATGGGGGGGGCAGAGGAAGCGGGAGTGGGAGCAGGGGTGGGAGGAGGAGCGAGAGCTGGGGCGGCCGCAGGGGCTGGAGCAGGAGGAGGCAGGAACCTGTCCACCAGGGTCTGGAGGTGGCCTCGGAGGGCACAGACCTGCTCCTCCAGCTCCTGCAAGCTCTGCTGCCGCAGCCGCAGGTCCTCATGGACCCAGTGCTCCTGGTTGCGGAGCTGCTGCCCCAGTAGCCACAGGTGCCGCCGCTGGTACTCCTCCTGGTTCCGGGTGCGCCTGCTGGCCCGGGTGTGGGTGGCTGGTCCAGGCGGGGTGGTGCGCCCTGCTCTCGCAGGTGCTGCGGATGTGGTGGAACAAGAGCAGTGGTCAGTTCTCCCTGGGGACACAGTGGGTGAAACCCAGCCCCCCTCTGCAAGGCGAGGTCGGTGTGTGGGGAACGGGCCAGGGCCCCTGCATGACACCCAGCTGCTGCTCCATGGTGGGCAAGGCCCAGGCACACGGTCCCTGGGCTCCCCCTCCCCCTTCCCCTCCCACAAAAGGGGAGCATGATGGCACTCACATGTGGAGCCCTCCCCGGCCTCAGATGACACAGCTGATGGGCTCTGTGGGATGACTCGGGGGTCCTGGGTGCTGGGCAGGCTCCCTGCAGGCTCCTGCGGCTCCTGGCTGTCATCCTCCTCGTCTTCCTTCTCTTCCCCTGTTTCAGGGCCTGGGCCCTCTGCCCCGGGGTTGATCGCCACCCAGGGGGCACGGACTATGTGAGCCCCCAGAATGCGGTCCAGGGCCTCATAATGAGGGCAGGTGTCTGGGTCAGCCACTGGTTGGGAGCCCCTGGCGTAGGCCTGCCGCAGGTCTTTAATTTTGCAGCGCACCTGCTCCTGGCTGCGCAGGTGGCCTCTGGTGACCGGGCTGGCAGCCATGCGGCTGTAGACGGTTGCATTCCTGTGCCTACTGCGGAGATCGTGGACATTGGAGGCCTCCCCCCAAACCTCAATGAGGTCCGCGATCTCCGCACTAGACCAGGCGGGCACCCGTCTTTTTCGGCCCCTGGCAGGCTCCTGAGAGTCACCAGCCTGGTCCTGGGAAGAGGTGGAGGGCTGGGTGGCAGCGGGTGGCTGTCTCATGGTGCGCCAAGTGCAGGGTCTGCTGGCTGGATGCTGGCTGGCTGGATGCTGGCACAGGCACTGTAGCCAGACCGTGCCCCTTTAAGGGCTCTGGGGCTGGGAGAGGGGCAGAAGAGTTTTCCTGGTTTGGCCCAGAGTGGCCACCAGGGGAACCTGGGAAGGGCTAGCCTCCAGCTAGTTCGAATTAAGTGGCTACACAGCACTTAATTCGAACTACTTAATTCGAATTAGGCGTTACTCCTCATAGAAGGAGGTTTCCAAGTTCTAATTAAGAGCTCCGCTAGTTCAATTTAAATTCAAACTAGTGGTTTGTATGTATAGCCGCTATTAAAGTTAATTCGAACTAACGGCTGTTAGTTCGAATTAACTTTGTAGTGTAGACATACCCTTAGATACTTGAAAACTGCTATGATGTCCCCCCACCCCAGTCTTCTCTTTTCTAAACTAAACAAACGCAGTTCTTTCAGTCTTCCCTCATAGGTCATGTTTTCATGTTGCTCTTCTGTAGACCTTCTCCATTTTTTCTACATCTTTCTTGGAATGTGGTGCCAGAGCAGAAGAATGACTTCTTGTGTCACTCCTGTTAATGCATCTGAGAATCATGTTTGATTTTTTTGTAACAGTATGACACTGTTGACTCATATTTAGCTTGTGGTCCACTATGACCCCTAAATCCCTTTCTGCAGTACTCCTACCTAGAAAGTTGCTTCATTCTCCATGTGTGAAACAGATTGTTCCTTCCTAAGCAGAGTACTTTGCATTTGTCTTATTTAAACTTCATCCTATTTCACTCAGACCATTTCTCCAGTTTGTCCAGATCATTTTGAATTTTGACCCTATCCTCCAAAGCAGTTGCAACTCATCCGACCTTGATATCATCTATAAATTTAATTATCTTAGTTTCTTTGCCATAATCTAAATCTTTGATGAAGATATTGAATAAAACCAGTCCCAAAACAGACCTCAGCAAAACCCCACTTGTTATGCTTTTCCTGAATGATTGTGAACTGTTAATAACTACTCTCCGAGAATGGTGATACAGCTGGTTATGCACCCATCTTATAGAAGTCCCATCTTGTATTTGCCTAGTTTATTGATAAGAAGGTCATGTGAGACCGTGTCAAATACCTTAGTGAGGTCTAGGTATACCACATCCACAGCTTCCCCCTTATCCACAAAACACGTTATCCTATCAAAGAAAGCTATCAGATTGCTTTGGCATGATTTGTTCTTTACAAATCCATGCTGGCTGTCATCTATCATCTTATTATATTCCAGATGTCTGTGGATGAATTCCTTAATTACTTGCTTCATTATCTTCTCTGGCACAGAATTTAGATGGACTGATCTGTAGTTTCCTGGGTTGTTTTTATTTCCCTTTTTATAGATGGGCACTATATTTGCCCTTTTTCAGTCTTCCATGATTTTTCAAAGATGATAGCTAAAGGCTCAGATACCTCCTCTATCAGCTTCTTGAGTATTCTAGGATGCATTTCATCAGGCCCTGATGACTTAAAGACATCTAACACTTCTATGTAATTTTTAACTTCTTTTTTTATTTTAACTTCTAAACCTACCCCATTTCCATTAGCATTCACTATGTTAAACATCCCGTCACCATCAAACTTCTTGGTGAAAACCAAAACAAAGAAGTCATTCAGCACCTCTGCCATTTCCAAATTTTCTGTTATTGTTTCTCCCTCTTCACTGAGCAATGGGCCTACCCTGTCCTTGGTCTTCCTCTTGCTTCTAATATATTTGTAGAAGCTCTTCTTGTTACCCTTTATGTCTCTAGCTAGATTTAGCTTGTTTTGTGCCTTTGCCTCTCTAATCTTGTCCCTGCATACCTGTGGTGTTTGCTTATATTCATCCTTTGCAATTTAACCTATTTTCACTTTTATATGACTCCTTTTTTATTTTTAGATTATATAAGATCTCCTGGTTGATCCAAGATGGTCTCCTGCCACACTTTCTATCTTTCCTATGCAGTGGAATAGTTTGCTTTGGGCCCTTAATAATGTCCCTTTAAAAAACTGCCAACTCCATTCAATAGTCTTACTTCCCATGGGACCTTACCTACCAGCTCTCTGAGTTTACTGAAATCCTCCTTCTTGAAATCCATTGTCTCTATTTTGTTGTTCTCCCTTCTACCATTCCTTAGAATCATGAACACTATGATTTCATGATCATTTTCACCCAAGCTGCCTTCCACTTTCAAATTTTCAACCAGTTCCTCCCTATTTGTTAAAATCAAATCTAGAACAGCTTCCCCCCAGTAGCTTTCTCAAACTTCTGAAATGAAAAATTGTCTCCAATGCAGTCCAGGAACTTATTGGATAATCTGGGCCCTGTTGTGTTAGTTTCCCAACATATGTCTGGATAGTCAAAATCCCCCATCTCCTCCAAATCCTGCGCTTTGGATGATTTTGCTAGTTGTTTAAAAAAAGCCTCATCCACCTCTTCTGCCTGGGTCTGTAGTAGACCCCGAGCATGACATCATCCTTGTTTTTATCCCTTTTAACCTAACCCAGAGACTCTCAACAAGTCTGTCTCCTATATCCATCTCCACCTCAGTCCAAGAGTATTTTTAATATATAAGGCAACACCTCCTCCCTTTTTTCCCTGACTATACTTCCTGAGCAAGCTGTACCCTTTTATAAGAATATTCCAATTCTGTGTGTTATCCCACCAAATCTCCTTGATACCAACTATTTCATAGTTGTGTTTATTTATTAGCACTTCAAGTTTTTCCTGTTTATTCCCCATACTTCTTGCATTTGCATATAGGCATCTAAGAGTGCATCTACACAGCAGGGCTTAACTCAAAATAAGCTAAGCAAATTGAGCTACATCAATTGCGTAGCTTATTTCAAAATAGCTTATTTCGAAATTGGGAGTGTCTACACAGCACTTAGTTCAAAATAGAGCACTCTTCCTTCGACTGCCCTTATTCCTCATACAATGAAGGTTATGGGAGTCAAAGTAACAAGTTCTCCAGCTTGACCATCTTTCAACATTGTTTCAAAATAACTGCCTGCTGTGTAGATGCAGACTAAGTTATTTCGAAATAATGTTGCCATGCAGATGTACTCTAAAATACTGATTTGATTTTGAAGCATTTGGAAGACAGGAAAGTGATCAGGAACAGTGAACATGGATTCATCAAGGGCAAATCATGCCTGACCAACCTGATTGCTTTCTATGACTAGGTAAAGGGCTCTGTGGACATGGGAAAGGTGGTAGATATGATACACCTTGACTTTAGCAAGGGTTTTGATACCGTCTCCCACAGTATTCTTGCCAGCAAGTTAAAGAAGTATGGATTGGAGAAATGGACTGTAAGGTAGATAGAAAGCTGGATAGATATTTAGGCTCAATATGTAGTGATCATGGCTTGATGTCTGGTTGGCAGGCAGTATCGAGAAGAGCACCCGAAGGGCCAGCTCTGGTGCTGTTTTTTTTCTTTTCACCATCTTTCTTAGTAACCTGGATGAGGGAATGGATTGCACCCTCAGCAAGTTCGTGGATGACACTAAGCTAGGGGGAGAGGTAGATACTTTGGAGGCAGGGCCAGCTCTAGGCACCAGCAAATCAAGCACGTGCTTGGGGCAGCACATTTCCATGGGCAGCATTTCCAGGTAAGCAGCCGCCCCCGACAATGCTTGGCCCTGCCCCACCCCACCAATTTTAAAGGGCCGCAGGAGGCGCCACTACCCACTGCACAGCGCTGGCACCATGCGCGCCCGGAGCCTGCTGGCTGCCCTCTGCCTCCTGCTGCTGCCCGGCTCCGCCACCTACTTCAGGTCAGCCATGCCCACGGGGGGCTGGGGTGGGTTCACGGGGGGATGGCCCCGTTGCAGGAAGCGCAGTCTCCCCTCCAGCCAGGGCCATGGCGGCTGCAGGGGGGCCGGGCACCCACCAGGGCCCTTGTGCCCTGGGCACGGCCACATGGACCACGCTGGACAAGGCCCTGCAGGTGCTGGAGAAGCTGCAGGTACTGGTGGAGCACCCAGGCCTGGAGCTGAGGAACAGCCCCCCCGCCCCCCCCCCCGCCTGCCCCAGCTCCTGCCCCAGACACGCCAGCACCTGCTGCTGATCCAGGGTCAGCCTGAGCCCAGCCTCTGGGAGGCCGGCTACTTCCCCGTCTTCATCACCAACCTCCAGCTCAAGGCCAAGCAGGCCACCAAGCTCTTCAAGGGAGACTCCGAGGGAATTTGTCAGGAAGGGTCGGCCTCCAGGTACCGGCCCCCGGGCAGCGGGGGTGGGTTGAGGCGGGGATGCCCAGGGCTGTGGGTCAGGAGTAAGAGGCACCAGCAGGTGGAGGGGGGGCAAAGCTGGGCTGGCTGTGGGGGCTGTGGGTCGGGATTGAGGGGTGCTTAGGGAAGACACTAATGTTTTTCATTACAGTGTATAGTTGAACCGAAATTGTTTGTAATTGTGATTTTGTTAAAATTAAATGAGTACACTACTAGGAAATTGTTTTATTTCACTAACTACAAATTCTCTGTTTTAATTTCTTTTTTAAATGTTAAAGTAAAAAAAAACAAAACAAAAAAATCATTGCAAAATGCAAACATGCAAAAACCAACAAAAGAAGGGGCGACAGCCAAAAAATTTTTTGCTTGGGGCGGCAAAAAACCGAGAGCCAGCCCTGTTTGGAGGGTAGGGATAGGGTCCAGAGTGACCTAGACAAGTTGGAGGATTGGGACAAAAGAAATCTGATGAGGTTCAACAAGGACAAGTGCAGAGTCCTGCACTTGGGACAGAAGAATCCCAAGCGCTGCTACAGGCTGGGGACCGACTGGCTAAGCGTGCAGTTCAGCAGAAAAGATCTGGAGATTAGAGTTGATGAGAAGCTGGATATGAATCAACAGTATGCCCTTGTAGCCAAGAAGGCTAATGGCATATTACACTGCATTAGGAGGAGCATTGCCAGCAGATCTAGGGAAGGGATTATTCCCCTTTATTTGGCACTGGTGAGGCCAGATCTGGACTACTGCATCCAGGTCTGGGCCCCCCATTACAGAGAGGATGTGGACACTTTGGAGAGGGTCCATCAGAGGGCAACCAAAATGATTAGGGGGCTGGAGCACATGACCTACAAGGAGAGACTGAGGGACTTGGGCTTATTTAGTCTACAGAAGAGAAGAATAAGGGGGGATTTGATAGCAGCCTTCAACTCAGTTAAGGGTGGTTCCAAAGAGGATGGAGAGAAGCTATTCTCAGTGGTGACAGATGACAGAACAAGGAGCAATGGTCTGAAGTTGCAGAGGAGGGAGGTCTAGGTTGGATATTAGGAAAAACTATTTCATTAGGAGGGTGGTGAAGCACTGGAATGGGTTACCTAGGGAGGTGGTAGAATCTCCATCCCTAAAGGTTTTAAAACCCTGGCTTGACAAAGTCCTGACTGGGCTGAGTTAGTTGGGGTTGGTCCTGCTCTTAGGGGGTTGGACTTGATGAAGTCCTGAGGTCTACTCCAGCCCTAGGATTCTATGATTCTATGATTGTATTCAGTGCCTTGCTCTACAGGAAGGCAGTAACCACAACTCTGTGCCTTGTCTGTGGGAGACCCGGAGAGCAAGAAAGCAGGCATCAGTGTCAAGATTAGCACAGCTAGGAACAATCGCAAGGAGACTTCTGTGATTGCTCCCTGTCACAGTACTTAATGGAATTGTCACAGGAAAAAAGGAAATAATGTAAGGAACAACCCAAGCTATTATCAGGAAAGTACCATATGGAGTTCTTGATTGAGTTCAGTAACTACTTAAGTCAATTAGGCCTAGATCCTGAAAGGTATGTAGTCTGCTTACTTCAGTGTAGGATCTAGACCATTAAATGCCTGCTCTGAAGTTGGAGCAGTAGCCTGCAAAGGAAACATGGTCAGTGGCTGAGGTTCTAGCTATTGGGAGGTGGTATTACCTCCTGTCTCTTTAAGGATAAGGTGGCCATCTTGTTGCATGCGCGCTCCCCATGCAACTCCTGTGTTGCATGGGGAGCGCGGGGCCCAAACGGCTGCTTGCGCCACTTGCTCCCCCGCAGCGGCCCGGCTGAGCAGCGCAGAAGTCAGCTGAGCACCACAGCGGGAGGCGAAGGGGGGCGGGGCAGTGATGTGCAGCGTGACAGAGGCTCCAGGCCCCGCCCCCTGGCCGGGAGGAAGGCGGGGGAACGAGGGGGAGGGGAAGGTGGAGGACAACTGGGAGGCTGCAGGATCAGTGCTGGGGTGAAGGGAAATAGTGCAGGTGGGCAGCTGGAGCTCATAGGCAGCTGCTCAGCCAGGCTGCCGCATGGGAGCAAGCGGCGCAAACAACCATTTGGGCTCCGCGCTCCCCATGCAGGAGAAGGAGGAGAAAAAGAGAGAGTGAGATGCAGGAGGAGGAGGAGAAGAGAAAGAGAGATG
Organism: Pelochelys cantorii; assembly: GCA_032595735.1. NCBI lineage: Eukaryota > Metazoa > Chordata > Testudines > Trionychidae > Pelochelys > Pelochelys cantorii. The sequence goes on from CM064335.1 coordinate 47,626,594, forward strand.
TAGAGAGAGGCAGGAGGCAGAGGAGAGCTGAGAGAGAGAGAGGGGGAGGCAGCAGGAGGAGGGGAGAGCGAGAGAGAGACAGAGCGAGAGACCGGAGGCTCAGGAGAGAAGACCGAGATAGAAAGGGAATAGGACATGGAGGAGAGACCCGAAAATCCCGTTTTATGACAGGCTAATTGGCTAGTATGGAAATACTGAGCTGGAGAGGTATAGAATCATAGAATCATAGAGCTGGAAGAGACCTCAGGAGGTTATGAAGTCCAGCCCCCTGCCCAAGGCGGGACCAATCCCAACTAAATCAACCCAGCCAGGGCTTTGTCAAGCCGAGACTTAAAAACCTCAAGGGATGGAGATTCCACCACCTCCCTAGATAACCCATTCCAGTGCTTCACCACCCTCCTAGGGAAATAGTTTTTCCTAATATCCGACCTAGACCTCTCCCACCGCAACTTGAGACCATTGCTCCTCTTTCTGCCATCCATCACTACTGTGAACAGCCTTTCTCCAGCCTCTTTGGACCCTCCCTTCAGGAAGTTGAAGGCTGCTATCAAATCCCTCCTCACTCTTCTCTTCTGCAGATTAAACAAACCCAAATCCCTCAGTCTTTCCTAATAGGTCATGCGCTCCAGCCCCCTCATCATTTTAGTAGCCCTCCACTGGACCCTCTCCAATGCGTCCACATCCTTTCTATAGTGGGGGGCCCAGAACTAGACAAAATACTCCAGATGTGGCCTTATCAGAGCCGACGAAAGGGGAATAATCACTTCTCTAGATCTGCTGGCAATGTTCCTTCTAATGCAACCTAATATGCCATTAGCCTTCTTGGCTACAAGGGCACACTGTTGACTCATATCCAGTTTCTCATCCATTGCAATCCTCAGGTCCTTTTCTGCAGAACTGCTACTTAGCCAGTCCTTCCCCTGACTGTAACAATGCTTGGGATTCTTCCCAAGGTACACTGTATGACTATGTCTTTAGATTTTAGATTTTCTTCTTTTTATTTCCTTGCACTCAGAGAAGATGAACCTTGAAAATTTAATTTCTTCCCTTGTTTGTTCCATATTCCACTGGGAAACCATTTGTTTTTTCTAGTTTAAGTGGAGTTGCAATTAAGGTGTCTGTTTGCCTAATAACTTGTTTTATATAACACTTTCTTGCGCCAATGCAACTTGGTTTAAGTATATTGCATCAGCAAATAATATTTGTCAGTTAACTGCTATTGCAGAGAAAACTGGAGAGCATAGCACATCAGTTCTATGGTACTTTTGGAGCACATATTAAAATCTGCTTTACTTAGAATCTGAAGGATGTTCTTCATCAGATTATAACTATTTTAGACAAAATGAATATAGGTATAAACAATGTTAGTGTCCTCTTAAAAATTAGAATGCAAAATCTAATTGGAATACTAATCTAATTAGATGGGATCAGCCCATCTAATACCATACAAATACATGTATTTTATTATAGACTGTTGGTTTTTTTCCCCTTCTCTTTTTCTCCACCAGAAGAAAATCCAGGAGACTGAGAAAGAAGTAGAAACATGGAAAGATGGAGCAGACTGCAACAGCCACAAATAGTAAAAGATTTCATTATTTAATTTCACACTCACTAGGCTGTAGAGGCATTGCAGACTGTGGGGAGAATAAGTTAAGAAGGGTACTGGTCAGACAATGGCAATATTGGTGTGTAAAGAAGTCTGACAGCTTTCAAGAAATGAATGGAAGATTTCTTCTCCTTTCCTTTCATTCAGTATAGATTAAAGTGGCCTCTAGAAGTAAATTCTTTAGACACTCCTTCCCCCCATCAGTGGCTTTTGCAGTGAAGTTTATATTTGTACACTACAGTGTAGAAGAGTTCAGATTCAATTTCTGGCCTTTTTTATTTTATTTTATTTTATTTTATTCCTAGGATTGTACTTCTTTCATGGCCCCATGATCTCTGAGTTCTCTGGTTGGCCTATGACCTTTCAGCCTTGCACTACATGTTTCTTTTCTAAATTGGCCAGGGTTGAGACATCACTGGGGGAATATCAATGTTATAAAAGACAGCATTCTCTCCAAAAATGTCAGATTGAGTGAGTCACTGCACCTGACTGCTTAGCTTTTGTCAAACAGCAAGGAAGGTTTGAAAGCAAGGTTCATCTTTTTCCAGAGCTAACTTCTGTCTAAAGTATTTTTAAAAGACATTTTCCTGGCATCCTTTGCAACAGAGGCAGTGGAGCTAAATTTTGCTGTGCTCGGAAGCAACATTGTAAACTTAAAGACAAAATGTAAAGGTGTGCTTTGTAATAGGAGTTTGACCTGTTATTACTCCTGGTTTTCTCCGCTTTTCTCTTCCTGTTCATGCTCTCTGTTCATTAGCTCAGCTGGAAGAGAATCAGATTAAGAGCTCTGTTATAATCTCAAGAACATGGGTGTGCGTCATCTTGCATCATGAAAAATCCAACATTATGAGTGTGTGTTGGTCCTGGCAGAAGATTTTTTTTCAAGATACATGGCAGCACATGTTAGATTAGAATGAAATCCTTGTTGCAATAAAGCAGTATAGTTCCACTGTGACACCAGTTTGCGCCTCTGGGGATCAGGCCCAGGAATAACACTTTAACCTGTTATGTAGCCATAATGAATTTTCTCTCTCCCTTCATATGATGTGTTTGTCTCACAAAAATTGAAAAATGAAAAATATATTGGATACATTCCTTCCCAGATGCAATCCCATTGACTTCAGAGGTGCTCTGCCGGATGAATTTGGGCCATTTTTTAAAAGTGCCATTTAGTAGCTTATACCTTGTATTATTGCATAGAGACATCCTATGTGACAAGTCATTTCCAGAAAAAAGGTGTATTCAAAACAAGGTTATATCCTATGTTTGTCATGGCTATACTTGTAGTGAAATTATGTTTGGCTACAGTTTACCTGCACTTCATGTTGATGCCTGCTGTTAGCAACAGGTAACTGTCCTAGTGTTGCCCAGGCACCTATGCAATTACTTAGTCTGCTTATGCCTAGCGCCGGCTCTGGTCAACGTTGGTAAATTGGATGGTTGCTTTCCAAGGGTAGAGTAGGATTACCTTTGAATGGTATGATCGTACATTTTTTCATAATCTCATTCTACAGAATACTACCACAGACAATGGGATTTAACATTGCCTTTAAAAGAAGGTGGATCTATTGGAAATGGTAAAATGGCAATTTGGTCGCATCCTGCTATAGACTCATAGACTTTAAGGCTAGAAGGGACCATCATATTCATCTGTTTTGACCTCCTGCACATCGCAGGCCATAGAAGTCCACCCACCCACTCCTCCAGAAGACCCCAACCTCCCATTGAGCCACTGATGTCTTCAGATCATGATTCACAGGCTTCAAGTTATGGAGAATCCACCATTTACACGAGTTTAAACCGTCAGTTGACCTTTGCCACAGGCTGCACTGAAATCTGGAAAGAAAAACAAACAAACATGGGGTCTCTGCCCATTTGACCTAAAGGAAAATTCCTTCCTGACCTCAAATATGGTGATCATTTGAGCGTGTGGACAAGATTTACCAGCCAGACATTTGGGAAAGTAAATCAGAACCCTCCACATCTAGGGTCCCAGCACTGGCTGTTGGGGCATGTCTACACAGCAGGACTTAACTCAAAACGAGCTACACAAATTGAGCTACGTCAATTGCATAGCTTATTTTGAAATTAGGAGCATCTACACAGCACTTATTTCGAAATAGAGCACTCTTCCTCCGACTTCCCTTACTCCTCTTACAATGAGGGTTACAGGAGTCGGAGTAAGACGTCCTCCAGCTTGACAGGATTTTGACATTATTTTAAAAGAACTGCCTGCTGTGTAGACGCAGACTACGTTATTTTGAAATAATGTTGCTGTGTAGACATACCTTTGGAGATATTTACTGTTGGCAGTTGTAGATCAGCTACATGCCATTGTAGGCAGCCTCATCACACTATCCACTCCATAAATTTATCAAGTTCAGTCTTGAAGTCCATTAGGGTTTTTGCTCTCACTACTCCTCTTGGAAGGCTTTCCCAGAACTTACTCCTCTGACAGCTAGAAACTATCTGATTTCAAGCCTAAACTTGTTGATGGACAGTTTATATCCATTTATTCATGTGTCCGTATTGGTGCTTAATTTAAATAACTCTTCTTCCTCCCTGGTATTTATTCCTCTGATGTATTTATAGAGAGCAATCATATCTCCCCTCAATCTTCTTTTGGTTAGGCTAAACAAGCCAAGCTCTTTGAGTCTCCCCTCATAAAATAGGTATTCTAGTCCTCTGATCATCCTAGTAGTCCTTTTCTGCACCTGTCCCAGTTTGAATGCATCTTTCTTAGACATGGAAGACCAGAATAGCGCACATATGTTATATTGCACTCAATGTTACATTGTGTATCTTATGTTCTATCCTGCTGTGTATTCCATCTTTGAGAGCCACTGCCTCCTTGATTCTTTAGCAGAAGCAAGAATTATTGGTTTTCCTATATCTGGGGCTGGATTTTGAACCACCGAAGTCCATGAGAGCTTTGCCATTGATTTAGAAGAGGAGCAGGGTCAGACCCCTGAGAACAATCTTCAGCTCTTGATGTCATATAGAACAATACCCTTGATTAATTAACACGGACACACAAATCCTCAAGTCTTAGCATTTAAGATGGACAAATGGCTTTCTTACTTAGTTGTGTGAGATCAAGCTGGAATCGTGAGCTGGACATAGATCCTCTGACAATTTAAGGAGACTGTTTGATCTTATAACATCTATCAACAAAATAACTGAGCACACTATTCTTGTGCATGCCAATAAGGTTTAGGTTGAGTGGAATACCTCATGATTTTCTAATAAGAAAGATTTTGTTCAGAAATAAGCAGCACCAGAAAGCAGGGTGAAATCTAATAAATCTGCTAGCTCTGGTCTATACTAAGGAGTTATATTGGAAAAAAATATTTTGAAATAATAAGCTGAGTGTCCACACTACCAACCCTGTTATTTTGAAATAACAGGCTGGTCATTTTGAAATCTGTTCTCCTGCTTTCCTTGGGAAATAGGCTTATATCGAAATAGTTATTTCTGGAATTATTATTTTGAATTTAGTTATTTTGAAATAATTTCCTAGTGTAGACATGCCCCTAGATAAGTGAATTAGACCTGAATCAGCAAGACATGTGTTCAGCTCCTGCTGAGCACAAGTCAACTTGGGTGTAGGAGGTGGTTTTCATGGTTTAGTATCAAACTTGGGTATAGCCTTGGAGAAGAGAAACTGGAAAAAAAGATACTAAGGAAGCTCCTACTTTAACTCTGTTTTAAACCAAAATTGCCTGACTATCTGCACAACAACCATAAATCAGAATGGTGGTGCATTACATTCTTTTTATATTGTTACAAACGGTCATACCTTATTAGGGCAACAGCGAATCAGACTCAACATGGAACAAGATCATCTGATTTTCTTCTTGCATGGCATTTATACTTTTGTAGGTCAGATACTTGACTGCTATAACTCAGCATTGCTACATTTTTGTACCAATTGAGGATCTGGTCCAGGTAATTCCACTGTGTGATTGTTCCTGATTTGCATCAGCTGGAGAGAAGAATCAAGCGTGCTGCAAAGTGTATTACCATGTAAACTTTTGAAAATTAGATGATGCTTCCAAACATATCATACCAACCTTACTCTCTTTTCCTTTCCAACTCCCCCTCCCATTTTTTTATTTTTACCTCGTGCCAGATGAATTGACCTTTCTATATCACACCTGTCACTTCTCAGTGCCTGAGTCTACTTTTCTAGATGCAGCACTTTGTCTGTGACTGACAAGAGGCTTTCTATCTGTGGCAGGATGGATTTTTTGCTTCCCTTTCCCTAAGTTGCTGGCATTTTGTGTTCTTTTCTCTGCATTCTATCTACACCTTTTATGTTTTCCTGCAGTCTTTTTCTTTGCTCCGCTGTTTCTGTTTCCCCTCTTCTAAATCACTGTTTTCCTTAAATAACTGAAGGTTTCTAGAATCTACAAATGGGGGGTCTTCTGTTTTCCGTTTTCATATTAACTCACTTTCTACTTTGTTTAATTCAAAATGTCGAAAAAAAGTCAGAGTTCACAACGCGAATCTGACCCTCAAATGTCCACAGGCAAGAGTTTAATTTTCTACATATTTTGTAAAATGCAGTAAAGTATATTTTCATGTTTTGATAACATATTTGAAATTGCTTAAAATTCTTGGTGTATATTCAAACTTTCTCAGTAAAAACCACACAATCCTTTAATATTGATACGCATTTGCATTTGTTTTCTCAGTTTTGAACAGTATGTCAAGTTAGAAGGCTCTTGTCTTGAATCAAAAATGAATCTATTTGGCTCTCGTCACCATAGTATCTGAGCACATAATATATTTATGTATATATTTAAATATTCTCACCATGGCAGTAGTCCCCCAGCCCCAGCCCCTCTGCTGAGGCCCCGCCCCCACACAGGGAGGGGAGGAGGCAGGGCAGCATGCTGAGCATGCATACGCCCACAAGGAGGGGAAGAGATGCTAGGGGGTGCATGGGTGCACCCCAACCTTCCCGGATTCTGGAGCACTGGGGAGGGAAGAGGTTGCGTCGCGTCTCGTGGCTCCCATCTCCCCAGCTCTTGGAGCACCAGGGGAGGAAGGAGGCTGCGCGTTGCAGCTCTCGGAGCACGGTGGGAGGGAGGAGGCTGCATGGTGGAGCACTGGGGGAGAGAGGAGGCTGCACGGTTCCAGGCTCCCTGGCCAGGAGCACAGGGAGGGTGGGCGCTGGGGGCAGCAACACTCCACCTCAGAACATTTACAGCTGGTGCTCTAGGGGCAGAGTGTGTGTGAGGCCATGCCTGGCGGTCTGGGAAGGCAAAGCCTTCCCCCACCTAGGCTACCGGATGCCTATGAAGCTATGGCTCAGATTTGGGGGATATAAAACTGCAGGGAAGAGGTGGGGCAACGGTGTTTGGTTTTGTTGGATTAGAAAATGGGCAACCTTACCTCTAACTGCCACCAATCTACAAATAACTAAGGCCAGTTTTATTCTCATATGTGGGAATGAACAGAACAAAGCTGGTTCCATTTTCACACACAGTTTCAAATACAGATTTGCCAGGGCAATAACTTGCAGTCCAGATATGATTTTTTATCGAATGGTACATATTCGAACCTTGTGATAGCTTGTGTCTTGTATTAGTGGGCCGGTCTTTGGCATTCCTTATTAACGTCAAAAGAGTGAGTATCCCTTAGATATCTGATTGTGAAAGAAAATCTTTAGGGACCAACACTAGGGATGTTAAATATCGGTTAATTGAGTAGTTGATGACCCTCATGAATTCTTACTGATTACGCGACTATATTATTGTCCCCGGGGGTAGGGCTGGCAGCCAGTGCACTCTGGCTCCACTCCTGAGGAACCCCCTGCCACTCCATGCTGTTGCCTCTGTATTAGAGGCAGCAGTGTGGGGTGCCAGGCGGGAGTTGGTTTAAAAACCAGCTTCCCTGGCAGACAGGCTGCCTGTAGCCCTGTGCTGCCCCCTCTGACACAGAGGCAGCAGCCCCTGCCCTAGGGAGGGGGTGGGGAGGGGCTAAGCTCCTGGACCTGGCCCCTAATACCCCCCACTATGGTTCTGCATTTAAAGTGTAAGTCCCTGATCTGCTAAAAGGTATACTGGCAAGAAGTGGGAGGGAAATGCCTTTAGTCTATAGCATATGAGATTTGCTTATGGTTATTTGACTACACTATTACATCCCTAACCAGGACTGGAAGAATTCTAGTGCTCAGTCAGTGCCAGTGTTTTTCAAGCAGCTTGAGAGTGGGATCAAGCAGAATGAGATGAATTTATGCAGAAACTCCCCCGTTAATCAGCTGCAGCAGCTCGGGGTGTAGGTGCTGCTGACACACGAGGTGTTCCTTGCTCCATGACAGCCCCTCCTAAGGATGCTACAGTTCCTGCCATTCCTTAGCAGGCTTGTCTTTTCGGACAAAGCCCGGACAACGCTCCACCTGCCCGGCGCGCTGATGCAGCCCCTGGGCCGCACGCCGCGGAGCGATGGAGCATGGAGCGGAGCTCAGGCGGGCGCCCTGCGTGGCGCCCGCGGCACGGGCTGGTCCGGGGCCCCGGGAGATGCACAGGGGGCGGGGGCGGCCCCGCAGGCTGACCTATCGCCAGCGAGCAGGTGGCGGCGACTGTCAGCACGCGGAGAGCCGGCCGGCGGCGCAGGCCCCAGCCCCCCACCGAGCGCACAGGAGCGACCCCGGCGAGGCGCGGGGAGGAGCCTGGGGGCAAGGCAGGGGGAGGGCCGCTCCCCGCCCTTGATTGGCGCAGGGGCTGCATGATGCCACGTCCGGCGGGGGAAGCCCTGCCTTGCCGCGGAGCCTCCCCGCCCTCGCCCTCTTTGCAGGTGGTGCGCGGCTGCAGCCGGCCGGGCTCACTGCTCCTGCCGGGGAGACGCGCGCTTGCCCCGGGCGCTGCAGCCCCCGCCAGCCGCTAGCGCGCCCCTTGGCTGCCGGCCTTCAACTTTGCCCATCCCGCCGGGGCTGGCCGGTCGTTGGCAGCGCCCCCCGCGGCGCGTGTTCCCGCCAGCGGGGCTGGCCCGGCTTCCCCGGGGTGGCAGCTGCCCCGGCCCCGCGAGCTCAGCCCAGCAGAGCCGGGACGGGCCCCTTCGCCTCGCTGCTGGCAGTCGCAGCCGCTCCCGGGAGCTCGCCCTGCCCTGCCCAGTCCCGCGGGCTGGTGCCTGTGGGGTGGGGATTGCGCCCCCGCCCCCGCCGCCTGCTTTCCCCCGAGCGGGGCTTGGTCTCGTGAGCAGCGGCCGGGATGCGAGGGGGCCGGCGGGACTGAGCTGCCACCCGCAAGCGAGCGAGCGCCGGGCGCAGGCAGAGCCGCCGGGGCAGCGGGACCTTGGGCTCGTCCTTCGCGCAGCGGGCTCGGGGGCTCGGCGGGGCAGGAGGATGCATTTCTTCCCGTGGGGATTGTGGCTGCTGTGCGTCGCCGCCGCCTCGGCGCGGGCGGACAGCGGCAGCAAGGCGAGGAGCTGCGCCGAGGTCCGGCACTTCTACGTGGCCAAAGGGTTCAGCCAGACCGGGGTCCCCCAGGCAGAGATCTCAGGTGAGCCTCCCTCCGCGCCTCGCCCCTGCCCCCGGACACCAGGCAGCGCGCTGCAGAGCCGCTCCCGCAGGGGGCAACCTCTGCCCGGAGCCGCTTCGCCGCCGCGCTGCCACGATACAAAGAGGCTCCGCTTTGTCAGCCCGCAGCTGCTGGAAGCTGGGACTCAGGCAGGACAGTGCTCTGTGGAGGATGCAAACCGGGGTGGGGGGCGTTGGGCAGCGGCTCCGGAGGCATTGGGGGGGCGGCTCCAAAATCAAGGCGATCCCCTTTCTGTACAGCGTCCCCGCGTGTCTTCGTCTGTTCCCGTCCGATTTCTAGTAAAGGAGCCCACCAATTGCACAGTGATCCATCCAAACAATGGGGTGATTTTCCTAGTCTCGCCTTCCCACCGGACCAGTGCAATAGGTTCCCCGGCGATAAATATCGACTTCAGTCTGTTCTGGAGTCTTGTGGAGAAAAACTATTTCTTGTAGGCTTGTGATTTTTGTTAAGGCGTCAGTGAGTTAGAAGTAAGGGAGTGGTGAAGTCAGACCTTAGATGTCTTCAGGAGGAGGGCATCCCCAGATGTGGCACACCAGCCCTTCTTAGCACTTGCAAAGTCTTCTGATATACGAGGTCTTCTTACTTGATTTTCTGTGGTGCAAACATGTTTAAAGGCAATGAGATATTAGGTTATTGCTGTCCGTTTTTTTCATTATTGTACAATTACAATGAACTGGAGGATTTGGGTCAGAACTCAGGATCGTCAAAATCCTATAGATTTGATTTCAAAGCTAGAAAGTGCCCCATAGTTACAAAAGAGAATAGCTGATTTTGTTTATAATCTTCTGTTGGATGAAAAACAGATTAATGGCATTTGTCAGTTAAAAATTTAAGTGTCAAATGATTTTTATCAGGTGTTTGAAACAACCCCAGTCATCTACATCAGAATTGATTTCTGCTACATTAATATTGCATGTGAAATACAAACTAGATGGGGGGGAGGGTCGTGTCTGTTTTTTGGCAAATACAGAGGAGTTTTCAGAAAATCTCTGAAACAAGGAATATTTCAAGGTTTGGCTTATGTTTTTGAAAAACCTGCATTTATTTTTGTTTGTTTTTAAAGCTTTGCTGAAGTTCTGATTCACAGACTTGTGACTGTTATCTAAGAGCTTTCTTGCTCACTTGTGGGTGCTACTTGGTTCAGACAAAGCATTAAGACATGCACGTGTATGTGCCAGAGCCAACCTTCAGGGACATCTCAGTTAGATTGCAGTTTGTAGTTCATTCCTAAGCTGCAGAATTTCTTATGAATACTTCATAATGTAGTTTTATGGGGACATTATTATCATCAGCTGACATACAAATGGAGAAGGCTGAACTTGTTGCCATACAAATCTGAACTTTTTTTTGTTGAAAGGTGGATATTAAAGTAAAATGGAAGGTTTCAGAGAGTGAAATAGCGGAGAATTTAAAAACTATTTAAATTAAGGGCTTTGGGGGAAAAATGGGGGGGGGGATGCAATTAATCTAGCTAAGCAAAAAAAGACCCTTTCCCCTTGACTACAGATATCTGGAAGGGATTGTTTAAATATCTCATGCTGCTTATAAAGTCTTCAAGGGAGTAAACATTTTAAGAAACAATGTAATGAGGAGGAGTACATGAAACCCTAAATGAAATGAGCTTCAGCACTGGTCATATTTTAGAATTGTGTGATATGCATTGCATAAGATATAAATATCTTGTACCCTCAGGGTCACTGTGTTCAAAACTTCTTGTATCTAGAAAGGCTGAGGTTGGTAAAGAAATAAGAGGAGACAGATTTCTAGGAACAAGGTTTATTATTTCTAAAGAATTACCAGTATTCACGTTTGCAATCTTAAGCAATAATGATTGAACTATAGGAAGACATGGTTTACCTCTGACAGTGAAACTGTACAGATAAATATTGTAAAAATTGGTGGAATGATCTGAGACAAATGGGGGAATACTGTCTTCACATGTGAATGCTCTGCTGATAGTGCAGCCAATTGTGTACTTAAAATACAAAATGAGAATGCTTCATGTTCATTGTTGGTGATTGTCACGTATACTTCTAAGTTAAATGTTTAGAAGTTTGAAGCTGTCATCTGTACTTTCTTAATATCAATGTAGTAAAACATGTAGATAAAACATTTTACTGTAAAAATGTCAATTTTGAGTTGGCACAGATTGTGTATGGTTCTGGATTGTTGACTATTTTATATACGGAATGCACATACTGTTTACTTTTTCAGAATAAGGGTGTCTCAAATAGTTGTCACTAAAAAACCTATGTAAGAGACCATCCATGACAAGTAACATCTTGTCTTAAGGACCACTTTCATATCCCCAAAGGTACGGGGTAGAATATAGCTCTACCTTAATTAGCAAATGACTTACGTTAAGCAACCAAATTCTGTTGTCTCTTTGAGTGGTCACTTAAATATAGTGAAACCTGTCTTAGTTTGGTTAGCTGACCAGAACTGCATCACACGACTTGTTACCCACTGTGATCCGTATGACAGAAATCATGTCAAGATTCTACTATAGTCTCATCTGTAAATGTCTACACAACAAACACTATGGGAAATTTCAATTTAATAAGAAGAGCTGATTGGGATGGTTTAACTATCAACAGCCTGGCTCTGCTTTCACTGAAATCCCTGTGTGAGTGAGAGAGGTTTCCCAGTGCCCAACTTGTGGTTTGTTGGACAAGGACAAGGGTCACCGTACAAGCAGAGGTAAAAGTAAGTGGGTGCACCCTGGTGTGCAGCTCTGGTAAGAGCTGGGTAAGCTGCAGCAAAAGCCAGCAGGGAGCTATTTACAGAGCTGACAGGGCCCCGGGTTGTAATAGGACAGTACCTGCAAGAAATTCTGAGTTACTGTTACCACTGCCTATGAGTCATCTGTTTTTCACTCTTTGGAGAGGAAGAGGATAAATAGTAACTGGCTCCGAGTGACTCCTCATGTTTCTCCTCTTCCTTCCATAGTCTTCCTCTTAATAAATGAAGAAACTGCTTTATTTCCATCACTCCCAGCCCCATGGCTGTGGCTGCCTTGCTCCTGGATCACTGGGACTGTCTCAGGAGTCTGGTGTCATCATTATTCATGCACCCCTAAACTCCTCTTGACTTCAGAAGAAGTTGAGGGTGTAGCAGTCATGCAAACTATGACTTAGAAAGAGTTAGTTACATTTATATTGGCTTTAGCACACTTCACGTGTTTTAATCTACAATTTTTAATGATTTAAGAGGATTATGACTAATAGAACTCCTTGGCTCAGCAGATGATAGTATGAGTGTACAAATCAGCTGGAAAGGTGGCTACACTGTTGTTGTTGTTGTTAGCTCCATAACACATACAGCGCTGATTAAGGGAAGAGTCCAGACCCCTGGATTTCTTATGAAACACCGAGGGCAGGGTTTCTAACTTTACGTTAATGGTGGCACAATGCATTGCACATGTCTAAGCAAGCACTCTGCATGTGTCAGGTACTAGTATTAGTGATGTTTTAGGAAGAGACAAGGTGTTAAATCTCATGGCTTTGAAGTCAATGGCAAAACTCCCAAACATGAAGAAGTCTACTCATATAAGTAATCTCCACATCCCAACCTCAAACCCCTGATTCTCCTGTAAATATCCATGGTAGTGAACATCCCTAAACTAAGGAGCGATATTCCCTCTTCTTGCACATGATGCAATTGGCAAAATTTGCTGGACCCACATCTACTCAGTTGGTAACTGGCTGGGCACAGGTTTCCTTCCATTTGGAGAGTATTCCCTGTGCAGGACTCATTTGCCTGTAGACTGTCCTTTAAGGGCATTTAAAACCACAAACTGTGTGAAAGAGCCAGGCCATTAGCAAGGTAGGGATGTCCGTGGACCATTCCCCCCACAGACCATTGTCTGGGGTGCTATGAGTAGGGAATGTAACATTTCAGTTAACCCTAAGGTTTAACTGGTTAACTGATTAAGTGGGATCCCATGTGGGGCTGGCAGCAGGAGCCAGAAGTGGGCTACAGGTGGGGGCTGCTCCCCACTGGTACCTGGTTAAACAGTTACTCGGTTACCCATTCACACTGGATATGTCTACGCTGCAGAGTTTTTTTCGGAAAAACGGCCATTTTTCCGGGAAAAACTTCACTTACGTCCACACTGCAATTGCATTCTTTAGGAAAAAGATCAAAAGAACAGAGGGGTTTTTCCAACATTGGTAAATCTCTTTCTACGAGGAAGAAGGCTTTTTCTGAAAGAGCTCTTTTGGAAAAAGGCGTGTGTGGACGTGGAAGAGGGAGTTCTTTCGAAAGAAGAGGAAAGAGGAAAAAGCACAGGTTCCCTGGTGGCCACTCTGTCCATAGTATTCACAGTTGAAATGCAAGAGAGCATCCACGCTAAATGGACACTATCTTTAGAAAAAGCAGATCACTTTTTTGATGCGCTTTTGCTGTGTATACGCTCACTTTCGGAAGAAGTTTTTTCAGAATATCTCTTCCAGAAAAGTGTCTTCCGAAAGAAGCCTGCAGTTTAGACATAGCCATAGCCATAGCTCTGAGTTAAGCTGGGACCTTTTACTCAGATTCTTAAACAGATTATGTATTTAAATGTGGCTGCTGTGAGGCAGTATGTTGTTTGAATTTGTTTACGCCAAGATATCACTTCTCAAAACATGCTTCCATCTCATGCTGTAGCCAGGCTATGTCTACACTACAGGGATCTATCGGGAAAAGGTACGCAAATTGTGCTCTTTTTTTCAGAAGAGGTTTTTCCGAAATTTGGCCCGTTTTGCACTAGGCCAAATTTCGGAAAAGCCTCCTCTTTCAGAAAAGCCCTTCTTCCTCGTGGGGGGAGGAAGACAGGGCTTCTGAAAGAGCTCGTCTGCTCTTCTGCAGCAAAAAGTGGAAGAGCAGACGTGTCCCATGGACATGGCGGAGTTTTTCCAGGATACTTCTGGTATCCCAGAAAACCCCTGTAGTGTAGACATAGCCCCAGAGAGCGTCTAAGATAGGGGTTGCATGGGCAAATGGTAAGCAAAGTGCAGAATTTATTTTCTGGGACTTCTGAGCTAGTTTGGTTACCCGCTTTTCCAGGCAATTCTGCTACTCCCCAAAGTTAAGTGTCATTTAACTGTGTGTAGTACTGGCTCTTTTTAGTTCGCCTAAGTGAGAACCACTTGCTTTCATCGCTCAGATCTTCTAGCCTCCCACAAACTGCTCCTGTGACTCCATTATGGTCTGAGAGATTGTCAAGCATATGTATGAAAGTCATTGTGGGGACATTAGCTACATTAAGAATTCAGGAGTACTGCCCTTTTCCTCTTTGTGCAGGACTAATTTGATGGGGACTTCAGAGTGTTACTGAGTTAATATTAAATACTGGAATTGTATTTGAGGTTTTTCTGGAAAACTGTAATAATAAAAGTAAAGGCACAGTGATTGGCAAAGCTACAGATGAAGTGGGACTTTCTGTTCTCCAAACACAGGTCTCTGCTACTTGAACTAAAGATGATTCTCCATTGGCTCCCGGTAATAGTAGCAGGGTTATTCTATCATCTTTGTGTTGTAGCCACAGATGGATGACAGGATCGCATATACTTAGCTGGTGTATTATAGTGCTGATGAGCTTGTTATGAATAGATTAGATTATTTGAAAGGTAGAAAAATTCTCCTGGCCCAGCATACTTGGTGGTAGTATGTCTGAAGAAGCAACACACACTACTAGATTATGTCCTGTTTTTACTAAAATTGACAATGATCTTGGTATGAATGTTAGAAAAGGTTTTGGTTGAATTTAATCCTTTTCACACTGATGTCACTTAAAAATGTGATATGTTTACATATTTTCTGCTTGGTGATTGTGTTCCCAATACAATATGTGCACATACATACTTGTCAAAATCACACTTATGGAACAAAACAAGTTCCCTCTGGTGGCTAATTAGTAGGGCTCTACCAAATTCACGGCCATGAAAAAGATGTGTTGGACCATGAAATCTGGTCTCCTCCCTTGAAATCTGGTCTTTTGTGGGCTTTTACCCTATGCTATTCCGATTTCACAGGGAGAGAGAGACAGCATTTTCTCAAATTAGGGATCCTGACCCAAAAGGGAGTTGCAGGGGGTTTGCAAGATTATTTTGGGCAGGTTTCAGTATTGCCACCCTTATTTTTGCGCTTCCTTCATACAGGCAGCCAGAGAGCAGCAGCATTTGGTTGGGTGCCCAGCTCGGAAGGCAGTGCCCCAACAACAGCAGTGCAGAAATAAGGATGGCAGTACCATATCATGCCATCCTTACTTCTGTGCTGCTGTTGGCGGCAGCTCTGCCTTCAGAGTTGGGTCTCAGCTAGCAGCTGCTGCTGTTGTCAGCTGCCCAGCTCGCAAGGCTGTGTCACTGCCATTTGTATCACTGAAGTAAGCCTAGCAGTACCTTATCACCCCTTACAATAACCTTGCCCACCCCCATTTCTTTTTTGGGTCAGGACACCTACAGTTACAGTACTATGAAATATCATGATTTTAGCTACTTAAATCTGAAAATTATTATTTTTTTTAAAGTCCTATAACCAAAATGGACTATGAATTTGGTAGGGGCTCTACTAAGTAGATGCCTAGTCCCTTAGGTTTAAACAAAGTTTCGGTACCATAATGGACTGAGGCCCAGATATGGAAAGGTATTTAGGTGTTTCTGTGCTCAGGTAACCAACTTTGGAGCCTAAATCTCATTTAGGAACCTAACATCAATTGAAATCAGTGGCTCCTAAGTGGATAAGTCTCTCAGAAATGAGACCTAGGCCTCTGAGGGTATTTTTGAGTAGTAGCTGGGAGTATGCTATCCAGCACAGGTAGACTTGAACCAGCACCCTAAACCTAACAGAGGAGCTGCAAGCAGCACAAGTAACAGCCTGGGCTAGCCAACCAAATACTCTCCTGCCTGACTCACTGGGTATGTACTTGGTTGGATAGCCTACCATACATGCTGCCATGGCCATGCTGCTGTTGGCTCAAGCAGAGCTACTGTGAGTAGATCTACCAGAGGTAGGAATAACACCTCCCAGCTGCTGTATAGACATACCCAGAAACACTTAATGTTGCAGTGCTGATCAGAGCAATTCCAAAATATATCTAAACTAGCCAATTAGCCCGTCATAGGATGGGATTTTCAGGTCTCTCCTCCACGATGATCTTCTGTCCTGAGCCTCCGGTCTCTCACTCCATCTCTCTCTCTCTCCCTCCTCCTCTTCCTCCTACTGCTTCCCCCTCTCTCAGCTCTCCTCTGCCTCCTGCCTCTCTCTCTCTGTCTCTCTCTTTCTCTACTCCTCCCCCTCCTGCCTTTCACTCCTGCCTCTCTCTGCGTGGGGAGCACGGAGCCCAAATGGTTGCTTGCACCACTTGCTCCCATGCGGAGGCTTGGCTCAGCGGCACAGAAGTCAGCCGAGCGCCACTGTGGGAGACGACGGGGGGCGGGGCCTGGAGCCTCTGTCACGCCGCACGTCACCGCCCTGCCCCCCTTCGCCTCCCACTGTGGCGCTCGGCTGACTTCTGCGCTGCTCAGCCGGGCCGCTGCGAGGGAGCAAGCGGCCATTTGAGCGCCGCGCTCCCCATGCAGCACAGGTCAGCCGGGCGCCACGGCGGGAGGCAACAGCGCCGCCCAGAGGGAACAGCCAGTGTTTCAGTGTTAGTCACAGACATTGGGCTACCATATATATGATATCAGGCCCCAAGTGCCTGCCTCGTACATATTTAAAATCTAAAAAGCTGTGTATTAAAATGTTCATTTTAAAGGATTTTCCTTATTCAGTGTGAGATGGATGACTAAGTTCTCAGTACATAATTATCATTATCAACTGCATCTGACAAAAATATTTCAACAGCTCCTTTTGTTGGAAAAGCAAAACATGATTAAAGTCTTCCCCCGCCCTCACCCCCCTGGAAAATTTGAATTAATGTATAGCTTGAATTCCTTTTGTTTGAAAATCCATAGCCTCTTTCCCTTGTTTCTCATTCCTCTGATTTTGTCACGTGGCTGTTCAGTTCTCCTGTTTTTATTTAGAGAGGCTGATAATATCAGTAAAATCTCAAGACATGCAGATATGTTTCATAAGATCAGAGATGGGCACCTCTGATGTTACCAGTTGTATTCAGGGGACCATATAGACTCATTCTTATGGTTCATTTAAGTGACTAGTTGTGCTTGTACTTTAAAAAAATATAGGTTGCTGTCTTTACTATGAAAAGATTGAGTTCAGAGCCAGAGATTATATTTTCTTATCCAAGTAGTAATTTATTTAAAATAGAGGGCCTGGAAAAATCTGCTCACTAAAAAAATCTGGAAACCTTTCTCTGATGGGCCATGGGGGGCTAGTCTAACTCCCAGTTGCTGCTGGAGTCAATGGATTATTACTTGTATTGCTAAAGCACCTCAGCTTTCCAGTTATGGGCCAGGGCCCCATTGTATAAAACAGAACACAAATATTGTCCCTTTCCCAAAAGGCCATAAAGTCTGAGTAGCCATACTGAGCCTGTCATGTGACAGGGTGCTAGTGTCATCTGGCTTGAGCCACAGGATGAAGTGTTGTCTCTTGTGTCTGTCATTATTGTGCTGACAGCTTCCTTGGAATTCTAGCTTGCTTCAGAGCTGGCAGGTGAGATTATGAAACTGTGGCTGGGGGAGGTGATGGTCACTGGGAGTGGGAAGCCAAATGAGATCTAATTGTGTAATTAAACTTAAAATTTAGGCTACCAAAGGAGCCTATATGCCACTGAAATCCTATGGCAGGAAGGTATTGTAGTTCCTTAGTCTGCTTTGAAAACCCAGCCTTTATTTGCCATTTTCTAGCCTGGCTCCTATTTTAGATAGGCTTTTTTTTCTTCTTTCCAGCATAACAGTTTTAATACAGAGTTATAGATCTTGTCCTGAAACATGGAAATGCAAGTAGAAAAAAGGAGTAGAAACAGCAAGGAAGTATCATTATTTATGAGGCAGGTAGAAAGGGGACATTCTGTCCTGTGGCATGGTTAGACACTACTAACTACATACTTGGGATGTAAAAGGTTAACCGGTAAAGCCTCACCCTTAATAGATAATACCGGTTCCGGTTAACCAGGAGGGGCTGGAGCCACTCCCCACCTGCCCTGCGCAGGGGGGTTCTCCAGCCCTGCGGGGCTCACCAGAGCAGCCCTACCTCTCCCCTCCCACTGCAGGTTACATGCTGGCTCCCTGAGAGTGGGGCCAGCAGGGGCTGCCTGCCCTGCTCCCAGGGAGCCGACTGTAGAGCCCATAGTGAAGCCACCCCGGGAGTGGACAGGTAGCCCCTCCCCAGCTGGCCCTGCTTCTGGGGAGGCTTTGCTGTGGACTCTGCAGTATAAAGCTTGTTTTAAGCTTTATACTGGGGAGCCTGCAGCATGTGTAACTCTGTAACTGCTAGGATTTTTAGCAGTTGCACGGTTACATTTTTAACTGCATTTTTACAGCCCCACTGCATATACCATAATGATTAAACAGAGCACGGTTTCCGGGAAAAAGGATGTATCTGTCTTACAGTGATGTGTACATGAATTACACCTGCTCAGAGGAGCAATGGCAAAGTATCTTTTGTATGGGAAACACAGCCACTCCATGTGGTGTACATCTGTTTGCTTGTAACATCTTGGTTTAATTCTGTTTTTGATTAGACAAACCCTTAGTATTCCTTTGAATCTGTCACATTGTAATATGTATTTAGCAAATTGCACAAAATGCACTATTCTTGTAATAGATACAAAATAATTTCTCTCTGGTAAGTTTTATGGTTCTCCTTAGGAAAAAATTAATTTAACTAAATATTAATTCCTGTAGAGTGATATTAAAAGTTGGGAGGTGGTTATAATATATATTTATTTTTCATCCACTTCTCCTAAACTTTGTACATAGACTGAATATTTCCAGAAAATTCTGTTTTATTTTCATTTGCTTTTATGTTAATTTGCTTTTAAAATGTAAGCAAATGAATTTCAGGTTAATATGGTTAGGGCTGATTTTTTTTCCTCTAAGACTTGACAACAACCCTATCTCCTTGGATCAGACATTCCCAGGCCTGGTTATGTCACCACCTGTTCCACCCTGTAGGGTTTCCCTAAGAAGTGCTCACCCCATTTGTTTCTTTGTGTAGGCTAGCTAAGAGGGCACCTTTTAAGCACCAAAACACCTTTCACTTTCTGAAGACAGAACTAAACCTTTTAAATCTTTCTGCTACCCTGTACTGAAACCCTGGATGAATGAGGGATGCTGTTTTTAGGGGCATCAGCCCTGCCTGTTCTGTCCTAGAGTGAGTGTCTGCTGGTGTAACTCCACTGCCTGCACTGGAGCCTCTCTGGCTTCCCACCAGAGTAAATAAGATCAGAATCATGCCCATCACTTTCATCCCTTACGGAGGTCCATCTTGGAGGCTTAGGCACTTACTATTTGTATAGTAATGAGAAGGGAAGGATGATTTGGTGGGTAGGGTGCTAACTGAGACATAAAGAGACCCAGGTGCAATTCCCTGACCTGGCACAAGTCTGTTAGGCCCAGTCTACACTATCACGGGCCGTTGATCTAATAGTGTAGCAGATCTATTTACTGCAGTATCTTCCCTACAGTAAGTTGATAGCTGATGCATTCCTGTCAACACCCTTTACTCTTTTTGTTCTGGTGGAGTACCAGAGTCAGTAGGAGAGTGCTTGGTGGTCGATTCATCACATCTATACTACGTGCGATAAATCAACCACCGCTAGATCAATCGCTCCCTGCCAATCCAGGGCACGGTGAGACGTGCCCTTAGTCTCTGCATCTTTACCATGCGACGCATACCTCTTAAAAAAAATCTGCACATCTGTGCCTCTATGCCCCATCTGTTCTCTGAGGATAAAAGCAGTTACCTCTCACAGGTGTTGTGCGGATAAAAACACTGAAAGATTGTGAGGTGCTCCCTTATTCTGGTAACAGGGACTATATAAATTACCTTAGCTAGATAGTCCCTAGTATTGTGAGTGGTTCCATTTAAATCACTTAAGAACGGCTATATTGGGTCACACCCAAAGTCCATTTAGCCCAGTATCCTGTCTTCCGACAGTGGCCAATGCCAGGTGCCCCAGACGGAATGGACTGAACAGTGATCCATCCCCTGTTGCCCATTCTCAGCCTCTGACAGACAAGCTAGGTACACTACCAATGCCCATCCTGGCTAATAGTCATTGATGAATCTATCCTCCATGAATTTGTCTAGTGCTTTTTTGAACCCTGTTGCAGACCTGGCCTTCACAACATCCTTTGGGAAGGAATTCCACAGGTTGACTCTGCATTGTATGGGAAAAAATACACTTTGAACCTCTATGGTCTGAGACTCTCTTGTCCGGCAATCTCCCCTGGTCCAGCAAACTCCCTTCTTTGCGTCTGGTCAAGTCCTGAGGGTGCCAGACCAGGGAGGTCCAACCTGTACTTCCTTTTGTTTGTGTTACTTCTATCTATTAATTTCATTTGGTGATCCCTAGCTCTTTTGATATGAGAGCAAGTAATTAACTTTTCCTCATTTACTTTCTCCATATCGGCCATGATTTTATAGACCTCTATTGTATTCACCCTTAGTCTCCTTTTTTCTAAGGTGAGAAATCCAATCTTTTTAATCTCTCTTCATATGGCAGCTCTTCCATACCCCTAATCATTTTTGTTGCCCTTTTCTAAATTTTTTCAGTGCCAAGGTATCTCTTTTGAAATGAGGTGATCACATCTGCGCGCACTATTCAAAATGTGGGTGTACCATGCATTTATATAGAGACAAGATATTCTCTATCCTTCTTTTAATGATTCCTAATATTCTGTTTGCTTTTTTTGACTGTTGCTGCACACTGAGTGGATGTTTTCAGAGAACTATCAACAATGACTCCAAGAGCTCTCTCTTCAGTGGTAACAGCTAATTCAGTCCCCATCATTTTCGACGTACAGTTGGGATTATGTTTCCCAATGTGCATTACTTTGCATTTATCAACATTAAAATTTGCCTGCCATTTTATTTGCGGTCACCTAGTTTTGTGAGATCCTTCTGAAGCTCTTCACAGTCTGATTTGACTTAACTATTTTGAGCAGTTCGTCACTTCACTGCTTGCCCCTTCCTCCAGATCATTTATGAATATGTAGAAAAGGATTGGTCCCAGTTCAGACCTCTGCGGGACACCATAGTTACTTCTCTGCCTTCTGAATACTGATCATTTATTCCTACTCTTTGTTTCCTGTCTTCTAACCAGTTATCAATCCGAGAGAGGATATGACAACTCATGGTGGTTAATACTGTTTGGGGTTAATGTTTCCAGGAGCAGCTGCTTGATTACTGTTGTGTTAGGGTCTCTCTTCTGGTAGTTAACTTCCTTCCTCCATCTCAAACTCCGATTAAAGCAAAGATTTCTTTTTTCAAAAATGATGTTCAACTCCCTTATCGTGTGTGTGTGTGTGTGTGTGTGTGTGTGTGTATCCAGCTCCTCAGAATATGTTTGTGCCTCTGACAATTTAAAATGCACCTTTATGTAATATTTGATTCCCAGCCCAGGGGATTAGATTACCTCCATTGACAGTCTGAGTTCTGTGAAAAATAATGAAGCTTTAGACTGACACTTAAAACGTTTGTCTTTACAGGACGGAATTGCAAGTTGGTTCAGTGACGGCTGCCCAATAATGAATTTCCATTTTAATTCCAATTTTCCAGACATAAAATCACCTTTTTTCCTGGTGACTCAAATATGCTGTGTGATGGTTGTCCAGAACACACTAGTTCTGTATCTTTTCTAAAAAAGAAAAAATACAGTAATCACAAATGTGTGGCCTTTATTGACATTGTAAAAGTAATTCTTTTTCTTTCATATGCAACAGTCTGAGTAGAATAGTATAGAATTACCCACCTCTTGTAAACTTCTATAATTGGCAACTTAAACTATTTTTAGATTACCATGCATTCTGCTAAAGCACTCTTAAAAATATTTAATATGGTTTCAATGAGAAACATGATAGTTAGTGCTGTGCAACATTCAGAACTTTTGATTTAAAATACAGATACTGTTTGACAAATAGTTTTGACTTGCAAAATGGTATTTTATAGCTTTGTATTGTACTATATAATTTTGTCAAAATATTTCAAGCTTTTTTAAACGAGCTTCTTGTTTTCTGACTGGTGTGGGGGAGTGGACAAGGGAGAAACTGAAAAGCTATTACTTTTATCTTTCAGTCTATTTCTGGATGGGAAAATAGTACAATAAAGGGTGTGTTTGGAAATTAAGTTTAACTCTTCAGTTGGTAAAAAACAGAAAGTAACTTATATATCTATCTCTTCTTATATTCCTGAATGGTGACAATATTGAAAAGAAACAAACACAAATTCAGTTTAACTTGACTACTCAGTAAAATCTCTGGGGTTGCACTGGCATAGCAGGGGGCTGAATTCGGCTTCAAGAATTCATTGCAATCTTGAAGGGATATTAACTGTCAGAATTTCTCTAACTCTAGCTGTCTCAATAAATGAGTTAAATTGTGGAAGGAAGATCTTGTGGTTACTTGGCTGGGAAGTGGGAGGAAGGGGATCTGTGCCCTTAGGCCTCAGTTTTCATGGGAATGATGAAAGTCACTTCACTTCTCTCCTCTCTGTGACTGTTTCCCCATTTGTAAATGTTAAATGGAGATGTTATTTGTTAATTACCTCATGGGAAGTGGGTGGGTTGTGGGGCTTAATTTGCTGGATTTTAGAGCTTTGAGATGCGTAGAAGGAAGACATTATAGAGGAGCAAAGTATTCCTCTTTCTGGCATAGCTGCCTGGCTTAACCCAGCTGCATGAGTTTAAAACAGTTGTATAACCATTTCCCAATTTATAAACATCTGTTTGGCTTTGCTGCAGAATTCCAAATAATCCCAGCTAAAACTCTCCTCCTTTGTGGGAGGTCTCACTTAGGCTTCCACATTGTGGGAATAGAGTCTCTTTATTGAATTGGATCAGTATGGCCTGCTTGGGATTTTAAACCCATTGGGAGTTTGAGGAGGCTCTGCACTGTAATGGGTGGACTTCCCACCAACTCATTCAGCATTTTCTTGGGACTGAGCCCATGCTGAAGCGGGAGCTCTGCCCATTGGTGCTGGTTCAGCCCTACTGGCCACTGCAGCAGAGTGTGGGAGTGAGGCTAATGGCTTTACCCTGAGATGAATGCTCCAGAGATTGATCTCCCAGGGTTTGATTTAGTGGGTCAAGTAGGGAGCCGCTAAATCGACTGATGATGGTGCCCGTTGGCCCCGCTACTCCACCAGGTCAGGAGGTAGGGTTGCCAGATGGTCTCCCAAAAAATACTGAACACAAGGGCTAAAAATTTGTCCAGCCAAAAAAACCAAAAACACACTACCACGAACACACATGCTATGTGTTTAATACTTAACTTTATTATAAACAGTCTTCATCCTACACCATCTCTGTGTAAAGAGGCTTAAAAGTAATTGTGCAAATGTGCCTGCTGTTTTCATTGTTTTCTATTCCTCTAAAGCTAAAGCTATAGAAGAATTTAGAAGAACTCCTTTTTATCCTGCAGCTGAAATGATTGTAGAGAACTCCTAGCGCCAATCGCGCCTTGCCTCCCAGCTGCTCCCCCCGCCCCCACTAGGCTTCTGGGCTTCTGACACGCTCAGAGTGGCGATCGCGGCCCCGCCTCCCATCTGGAACTCCCAGGCTGGGAGGCGGGGCCACGATCGGCACTGGGAGCCTGTGATTGCGCAGAAGCCTAGCGGGGGCGGAGGGGATGGGGGTGGCTGGCAGTTCCAGCTACTCCCCCCGCCAGGCTTCTGTGCAATCACAGGCTCCTAGCGCCAATCATGGCCCCACCTTCCAGCCGCTCCCCCGCCCACGCCAGTCTGGTGCGCAGCTGGAAAAATCAGAAAATACCAGACATTGCATGTGTCCGATATTTTCTGATTTTTTTTTTTTTTTTACTGGACAGAGCACAAATACCGGACTGTCCGGTAGAATACCGGACACCTGGCAACCGTATCAGGAGGAGTAAGGGAAGAAACTCTCCTGTCAACCTCCCGCAGTGGAGTCAGCGCAGAAATTCGATTTAAGGTATGTTGGTTCCAGCTATGCTTTTCTTATAGCTGGAGTTGCGTATTTTAGGTCGACTTTCTCTGTAATGTAGACCTGGTCTTAGTGTATGTTCAGCTTCTAAGTTACATTAAAGTTTAATATTAGTGTTAAGCACATGCACATGTCTTTGCAGGATTGGAGCCTATAGAATGGTGGCCCCCAAACTGTGGGGCATACCTCACTGGGGGGGGGGGGTGGTATGGAGGAGCATTCAGTGACACATGATGGGGTCTGTGTTAGCCCTGTGGAGAGCAGGGAGGCAGCCACATTCCTGTCTTCAGCTCAAACTCCTCTGCTGAGCCAACTGTACAGTAATGGAGGGGGAGTGCAGACAGATTTGATTACTAAAAAGGGTGGGATGGGGCTGGTAGGAAAAGTTTGGGTACCACTACTATAGAATATGGGGGTGATGGTGGAGTTCATGCAAGGGGGTGGAAAGACTGGGGAAGGCTCCTTGAATCCTTATCCTGTACTTTTTTGCAGCTGATCTGTAACCCTGTACAGATCAGCTGCAAAAAAGTACGGGATAAGGATTCAAGGAGCCTTCCCCAGTCTTTCCACCCCCTTGCATGAACTCCACCATCACCCCCATATTCATATCTGTGCTGTCCTGCAAATATATTCCTGGGCTCTCTTGTTCTCTCTCTTTTGTTCTTTGTGTGGGCCCCCTTTACTATAGGAGCCTCTTACTTTTACTGGGAAAGATCCTTTGTGCTGCAATCTCGCCTTAGAGACTGCAACTCCCATGATGCCTTGGGAACAGGAGGGAAACAGCTTCTTGTCCAGACAGTGCAGAGAGAGCAGGTGGTGGGCTCTATTTTGGAGAGAGGAGCCAGATTACTGGTGTGGAACTCGGTCCAGACCAGCAGCTGCTGCTGGAAGCGAGAGCCTGCTAGGGCTTTGATCAGCCAGGGACCCTCAGAGGCTATCAGGGGTTGTCCCTGAAGGGGGGAGACTTTTGTTGTGCCTGGAGAGGACTGAGAAGGGCCTGCAAGGCAGGAACCGAGAGTCACTGGTACTGTTTGGGAAATGCTTGCCAGGGAAGGAGCACAGCAGTGGGATTGAGTGTGAGGAGAGGCAGAGTGATCTGCCTAGTGAACGAGGGACCTAAAGCTGCTGGCATTTGGAGGGGCCAGCTCAAGTCTTGATAGGGGTTGTGCAGCTTTCTGCCTTGCTGAACTGACACACACAACATTCACAGTGCTGTGTCCACTACAGCTGCAGATCTTCAAGTGCCCTCACTCAAGCAGAAGTCTGGGACTCTGAAATCCAGAGGAGTGCACATTTTGGGTGGGGTGAGTAGGGGCAGTGTGTAACTGTTTAAATGGTTAACCCATAAGCATCAGCTTATTGATTTCCGTTACCCGCCAGATCCTGGCCCTGCTCCTGAGGAACTGGCTGCTACCGTGCGCTGCAGACCCTGCAGCATAAGCTTTATACTGCAGAGCCTGCAGCATGTCTAACTGCTAGGATTTTTAGTGATTACATGGTTGCAATTTTAACCATTTTTTTACATCCCTAGTCTAAGTGCAAATTAGAGAAGATTCATTTATTACTGTATACTTCAATTGATTTAATTCAACTGCACATTCTGGATTTAATTTAGGAGTGGCATTTAATCTTAGTATGTTAAATCTTTTTTCTTTACATTAAATTGGAATTAATACACTTTTACTTAAGTAACTTAGATGTATATTATTTATATTTATTCCGGGAGAGGAGTGGTTAGAGGATCCCCACCTATCCAACATCACCAATGGGATACTCAGGATCTCCTTTAATATCAAGAGCATGAGGCACTCAGACACAGAGGCTACATCTACACTCGCGGCTTCTTGCGCAAGTACGGCCGTTCTTGCGCAAGAATCCGCAGAGTGTCCACACTGCCCGCCTGCTCTTGCGCAAGGAAATTTACAGTACGGCGTGGTAAGAGAGGGCTTCTTGCGCAAGAGCTACGCTCTTTTTTAACAGGTGTAAGCCCTCTTGTGCAGGAGCTCTTGTGCAAGAGGGCAGTGTGAACGCTCAGCAGGGATTTCTTGCGCAAGAAAGCCCTATGGCTAAAATGGCCATCAGAGCTTTCTTGCGCAAGAGGGCGTCCACACTGCCATGGGTGCTCTTGTGCAAAAGCACAGCTTGCACATGGCAATATGGACGTTTTCTTGCGCAAGAAGCCGCCAGTGTAGACGTAGCCATAGTGAGTGCTGCCTGCCCCCGAGTAACCCAGGGAGGAAAGCAGGAGGGGTTACATTTGCATTAAGATTTTTACAGCAGCTGCACTTGGATCCAGGCTGTGGCATGCAAGTTTATTTGATCAGGTAACAAGCAGTTTCACGTCCTTTAATTATAATATTAATAATCAGTGACCAGATGACAAGTAAAGACAAATCTATTGGTAAATCTTTCCTTCTGCGCTTAATTGCTGCCAGCATGTAGCAATTTGGAAGTGTTAACTTTTAATTAATTTGGGTAGTTTTAATTTGTATTACATGATGATGCATGGTAGTTGCTTGTTAAATATACAAATCCAGGCTGAACAAATTGGCAGTGCAGGTCATACTGCCATTAAGCTGCTGAATTTTTAGTAGGTGTCCTTAAATGGTTGTAGGTTTCTGAAGTTGGAGGTGAAAAGATGGTACTGTAAAGAAAACCAATTTAAATATGTGATCTGTTATGGATTATTATAGGAGTGAACTGCCCAAAATTACTGTTTGATAGCCCGCTTTATGCTTTAAAGACTCATTCTCTTCTGTGAATATATACAGTTTTTTAAAGAGAACTTAGAGCAGTTTTTAAAAATGATTATGCTATACATTTTTTTTACCTGAGTCCCACTGGTATCAACAGCAATTCTGTTCCCAAAATGGAGCATATGGAGAATATGGCTGCTTGAAGGACTTCATATTTCTGTTGGATAAAATAATCCCAAAATAGTGGGTATAGTTTTTATTGGTAGCTCTTGGGCAGTATATAGGCACATGACATTACAGCGGGGGAGGGGGGGGATTTAAGTGGTCAAGGGCTGCACTTTTCTGTGATTTTTAATGAATAGTGTGCGAGGTCTGGGATGGAGGTTGGTCTGGGAGGGGTTTTGAGTGCAGGAGTGGATTCTGACCTGAGGAGTGCAGAGTCTTAGAGGGAGTTGTGACCAGGAGAGGGTGCACAGGGCTTGGGGGTTGTGACCTGGTGTAGGAGTGGGTGGGGTGCCAGGGGTAGGCTTTGGCTGGGAGGCACTTACTCTAGACAGCTCCCAGCCAGCGGCCCAGCAGGACCCTAAGGCAGGCTGCCTGCCTGCCACAGCCACACACGATACTCAAATCGGCTGGCTGTTTGGGCCAGCATGTGTGTCCCTGCACAGTGCGCACCATGGGGAGAGAGGGGCCGTGCATGCCTGCAAGCACAGCCCAGGCAACTGCCATTGGTCTCTTCCATGATTCTGTGATTGGCTGATTTCTGGCCAATGGGAGCTGCAAGGATTGTTCTGGGGGCACAGTGAAGTTTCCTTCCCCCTAAGGAGCATGCACTGCTCAGAGATGCACACATTGACCCAGCAGCCAGTTAGTTTGAACAGCATGTGGGATCACAGCAGGGGGGGAGCCTGCTCAAGTCCCACTGGGCTTTGGGACCTTGGCGGGTCGCATCTGGCCTGTGGGCTGTATTTTGCCCACTCCTGTTTAAGATTCATGACTGGGAGGGAATTACAAAGACCAGTTTTTGTACTCAAGACTCTGCAGAGGTTGTCCCAGAGAATTTCCAGAATGAGGAAAGGGATACGATCTACATATTTTAGCGTTTGCTTTTTCCCCTCTCTCTACCTTCTGATGCTGAGATTAATCACGCTCATGACAGCTATACAGAGGGTGCAGGAGAGGGGGGAGGAGAATGATCACCCACTCCTCCGCTGGCTGTTAACATTGCAGCTTTATTGTTCTCCTGTCTTTGTGAAAAGTATTCAAGGTTTGAATTTGGTACCTATTGTCTCTTCAGGAAAAGAGTTCTGCATTAATTAGCTGTGCTGCAAGAAGAAGGTGAGGAATTACATAAAAAGCAGAACCATGTTCAGCCTGCTGTGTAACCAGATATCACAGTCTGGGCGATAGGTTAGAGGACACCTTGTTTTTCTTTTGTCTGTACTTGCTGTCCTTTTTGGTCCATTTAAAGCCTCCGATTTTTCCATGATGCAAAAGTAATTTTGCTATGGAAATCACTGTCCATTGCTCATTCTGCTGGTTTTACAGCTCTTGGGTTTTCCTGGAAAACAGAAACCTACAAACAAATGTTGGGACCATGAGTACTTTTTTCCCCAGTTTCTCCCCGCCCCCCCGCAGTACAGTTTTAATGAAATCTGTTTAGGTGCTCGCATGTAAATGAGGAATGACTACAGTGCGATTTTGCTCTTATTAAATAGAGTGAATGCTTTCAGACTCGGGGCACATTTCTGTATTAAACGGAGAGAGAACGAGAAAGCAATACTGTATTGTTTGCTACAGTATTCTGGGTCAGCTGTCTGGGGGTTTGAGCTGTGTCCTTATAAGTAACATTTCACTTTGTATTGCAGGGAAGCAATCTCCTATCAGTCATATATTTTTCCCTGTTAGTGGTACATTAAATAGCAGTACTTAGGCCTGAAATCCTAAATATATCTTCAGTTTGTTTGGTGTATGTATATCCTGTATAAAAGTGATACCCTGTATTTTCATGCCATCACTATTAGATTTTTATCATGTTACATTACTGAGTATTCACTGTCCTTTTGTTAGTGAGGGGAATGGACTTCTGAAATTACTGTGCTTATGTAGTTTGTGTGTACTGCACTGTTGTTTTCTCAATACTTTTTTTTGTGTGTCATGGGAATGATGGTGTTTGTTTTAATAGTGGGGAACCTAAGGCTTGCATGGATCCAGCCACTGAGGCTCGGGGCTTCTCCTCAGAATTGTAGAGCCTGTGCTGGCGCTCCAGTCCCCCCCATCTCCCTCTCCATGGGGCTGTTCTCCCCAGGGGGCTGGAACACACAAAATCTAGTAGCCTGGGCCCGACTTGATTTTTCTGTGGGTGAGCAACCCCTGATCCAAAAAAGGTTCCCCACTCCTAGTTTAAAAAATCCAGTGACACTACATATATGAGGGGAACCCCAAAAAGCAGTGACAGCTTTTTATTTGAGAGAGTTTGTGTGTCTGTCTGCCAATCTGTTTGTTCAAGAATTGCTCATCAACAGTAAGAGCTAGGACTACCAAATTTGGTATGCAGCTTCCTCTTATAAATATAAAGCATGGTAAGGATTTGGTTGTACCAGGAAAATGGGATATACTTGAAATGGGATTGCTTCTCATAATACCAAACAGTTACAGTCCTTACAATTGATATAGTTGAGCGAATCATAGAACCATAGAGCTGGAAGAGACCTCAGGAGGTCATCAAGTCCAGCCCCCTGCCCGAGGCAGGACCAATCCCAACTAAATCAACCCAGCCAGGGCTTTGTCAAGCCGAGACTTAAAAATCTCTAGGGATGGAGACTCCACTACTTCCCTTGGTAACCCATTCCAGTGCTTCACCACTCTTCTAGTGAAACAGTTTTTCCTGATATCCAACCTGGACTCTCCCACCGCAACTTGAGACCATTGTTCCTTGTTCTGCCATCCATCGCTACTGAGAACAGCCTTTCTCCAGCCTCTTTGGAACCTCCCTTCAGGAAGTTGAAGGCTGCTATCAAATCCCCCCTCCCTCTTCGCTTCTGCAGACTAAACAGACCCAACTCCCTCAGCCTCTCCTCATAGGTCATATGCTCCAGCCCCCTAATCATTTTGGTTGCCCTCCGCTGGACCCTCTCCAATGTGTCCACATCCTTTTTGTAGTGGGGGCCCCAGAACTGGACACAGTGCTCCAGATGTGGCCTTATAAGAGCCGAATAAAGAATAATCACATCTCTGGATCTGCTGGCAATGCTTCTCCTAGTGCAACCTAATATGCCATTAGCCTTCTTGGCTACAAGGGCACACTGTTGACTCATATCCAGCTTCTCTTCCACTGTAATCCCCAGGTCCTTTTCTGCAGAACTACTACTTAGCTGGTTGGTCCCCAGCCTGTAATAATGCTTGGGATTCTTCCATCCCAAGTGCAGGACTCTGCACTTGTCCTTGTTGAACCTCATCAGATTTCTTGTGGCCCAATCCTCCAATTTGTCTAAGTCACGCTGGACTCTATCGCTGCCCTCCAGCGCATCTATCTCTCCCCCTAGCTTAGCTTAGCTTAGTATCATCTGCAAACTTGCTGAGGGTGCAATCCATCCCCTCATCCAGGTCATTAATAAAGATATTGAACAAAACCGGTCCTAGAACCGAACCTTGGAGCACTCTGCTAGAAACCGACCGCCATCCTGACATCGAGCCTTTGATCGGTACCTGCTGGGCCCGACCTTCTAGCCAGCTTTCTATCCATCTTACCATCCATTTATCCAATCCACATTCCCTTAACTTGCTGGCAAGAATATTGTGGGAGACCGTATCAAAAGCCTTGCTAAAGTCAAGGTATATCACATCCACTGGCTTTCCCATGTCTACAGAGCCAGTTACCTCATCATAGAAGCTAATGTTAAAAGAGACTGAACCAAGATGAGCCAGAAAAATAGGATGAATCTGGAATAGGATTGCTTCTCAACAAACCTTACAGAAAAGAGATAAAACTGAGAAATTTGGAGTTGGGCTCTATTTTGGCATAGCTAAATCAATGCTTAAGGTTTGAAAACTAGAAGATAATGCTATTGGAAACCAAATTGACTATAGTCCTTTTTTGTTAAAATATAGCAAATGGTGAGTTTTTAAGGATGAAGAAAAACATACACTTGATGGAATTCTGATTTAAAAAAACTTACTAATATTAACATAATAAATACTGTATTTTTCAAAAAATGCAATAATTTCAATAAAGCATGTATATTTTCCTTTTATTTAAAAAAATTGAGTTAAGGACCCAAGCAACACCAAGTAAAACTGTCAGTAACTCAAAGTGCCCAGAACAAAACCCAAATTAAGTATCTGGCAGAAGATGACAGTTGTTAAAATTTTGTAAATAAAATACAGAAACCCTGCAGAACAACCTAACAATATTGTATGTTAGAATAAAATTCAGAATAAGACACAGAATTTGGGACATTGATGGCTAAGAGCACATTCTTAATGAAGGTCTTCAGGGAGTTGAAAGAAAGTCTATCCTGTCATCATTAGTATACAGCATTTTTAGTTAGCAAAATTTAAAATAAAATCCTCTTCTAATTTG
This sequence comes from Pelochelys cantorii, assembly GCA_032595735.1. NCBI lineage: Eukaryota > Metazoa > Chordata > Testudines > Trionychidae > Pelochelys > Pelochelys cantorii. The sequence goes on from CM064335.1 coordinate 47,658,092, forward strand.
ATCTTTTTTTCTGATGTGCCTGAAATATATCATCATATGAGAACACATAAATGGTTTTATGGTTACGACACAGACTGGCTGGAACTCAAGTTTGGAGTTCAGTTTTCTGTTCTCATACAGATGCAAATTGGTCAAAATGCTTAATTTCTTGGTGCCTCAGTTCCCCATCTGTGTATGGAGGTAATAAAACTTCCTTTGTCTTTTCTATTTATATTATCAGCTCTTTGAGGCAGGATCTGTCCCTTATTGTGTGAATACATATTCCCTCACAAAGTGAGAACATGATCTCCTTTGGGACCTTAAGGTCATATTGTAAGTAAAAATAACAACAGTGCTTAGCACCAGATTTTGCTAACCTTACTTATAACAACTGGAGTCCATGGTGCCATTTACTTGTGAAATAGAATTCCATACTACTCGACGTGAGTAAGCACTCTGACACTTCTTGAACAGATTTTGTGGGCACGTTGTTGGGTTGTGTGTTTTTTGTTTTCTTTTATCATTACTCGTTTCTTTCAGGTATCCAAACAATTTACTTAGTAAATGAGAAAAAAACTCTTTTTTATTTCACTCTAATTATCTCTAATTCTTTAATCTACATTTTATTCAGTGGGTGGTGAACTGTATTCATTGGGAGGTGGAAAGGAACCGTGAGAGCAGAAATCATACTTGGAGGAAAAAATAAAACTGGAATCCATGCATCTCCAGACACTCTGGTCTAAGTCAGGAGCCAATATTCTAGAGTCCTTGAATACTTAATTAGAGAATGGAGAGTCAAGTTTAGCAGATTTTAATGTAGATTAACAATTACTTTAGTTGGTTGCATGCCTGGAGTTGCATTACATTTGTTGTGTTATTTTTAGCGAGTTTTGAAGCCATCAAGTAGTATGTAGTCTATTATTTTTATCTTGATATAGCTGTGTCTAATTGAATCTTAATGATTACAGACAGCTTTTCTATATGAAACTATGGTAACATTTAGTGTGGCAAAATACTTCTCACAATTAAGTTAAACAGTTTGTTCTTAAGCAGAGCCAGGGGAATAAATAATTCACTCAGTGGCATTGGCACCATGGTCTCTTGACTCCATGCTAATATGCCACATTATAATAACAACATTATGTGTTTGTCATCACTTTTTTAATATTGTTTCCTTTAATTTTTATTTTACTTTCATCATGGAGCATATAGTCAACCACATGTGACAGATGTGAGTCTTGTTTCTTAATGCATTACTGGCAGGTGCTCAAATAGTTTTGATGTGCATGTTACTTGCATGTGTATATATGAGAGAGAAAATGTAGACTGTATACAGATGCCTGGTAGCTGTAGTAATTTTTGTTTTCAAGGCATTAATTCCACTCATCCCTCCTGGCCAAAGTATATGGGGTACTATGTATGTAATAAAAACTAAAATACAGTAATAATTTTTTTTCAAACACCCTACTAATTAACATAACACAGCCATCCTCCTTTGACTACAAAACAAAATTAGAAGACATCTAATATAGATGGCTAGAGAACAATAAATGTGGAATCAGAAAGGATTATTCTAAAAATTAATATCCCCATATTCACCCTTTGCTCTCTGCTATTGTATTTATACATGCTTGTTCATAGGTGAATGTGAACCAGCATGTATAAACTTACTCATATACTACTCTGCAGCTTTTCACACATGTATGAAGGAGAATGATTCCTTGACTTCCCCTTATCAGTTTTTGTCAGGGTTAAGATTTGAAAGCAGACCTTGAGGGCTTGCAAATACACTGACTGTTGGCAGAAATATAATTTCCTATCAGTGTATTTATTGATCAACTTTTTCAGCTAGACTACAGCAAAAAGGATGGAGACATTTCAATGGAAAAACAAAGAGCACTGCTTCTGAACTGGCAACATTTCACAAAAAGGTTGGGACTTGTGCGTTTGTCAAAGACTTGCATGAAAAGTTTCTTATTGGCTGCTACTGCATCATGCCCACAGCCATCAAAGGAAGATAGTTGAAGGAAGGCACTTCAGTGTCTGCCCACTCTCAGCTTCAAGTTCATATTACACTATCCTAGAAACAGCAATGCCAGCACTAGAATGCTAATCTGCCTTAGAGTTTATACTCTAGTCTAGACATTCTTTCTTTTACTTCCAGAGAGGGGGTATTCTTATCCACACGCAGCTCCACTTATTAATGTATTAATGGCTCCAGCCTGCATTTGAATAAAGAGGAGACTGTAACACTTTCAAATTTGCAAATCACAGTTGCATTTCTGTCACTTTGGCAGTTACAGAGTTTCTGGTAACTCTCATGGAGACAATCTGGTTTGAATTTAAAACCCTCCCTGAAGAAAGGAAAAGCTGGCAGCTGAGAGGTTCAGCAGAATGTTCTTATGTGAAGCTTCTGTCTTTCCTTTTTGTCTATGATTTGTGTTAGCAGAAGGGAAAACAGTTTTTTTAAAAATATCTCTAAATTGGCCAAGTATTCAGAGACATATTTTTGCTATTACCACCTATACCAACCGGTTCTGTGGTAAATCAGCAATTTTCATTTGAGCAGTTCTAAAAATTAAGCTAATAAAGACTGCTAGCCTTCCCTTGTGCTTAATGTGACCCATAGGGAGATACTCCTACTCTCTCTATGGGTTTCTTAAAGGGATGGGTTGTGGTGTCTGGGTCATTGTTGCTAGGCAGATTTAGCACTCCACATCCAGAAGCTTCTGGAACTGGGTATGGTAGTTGTTGGATTTGCTCCAGTAGGTTCTCCTGTTGCTGCTGCTTTCTTCTAGGCCATGTATTCTGTGCAAGCTGGGAGAAGCTGAGCTCAGGAGCAGGAAGCAGACTGTTGTCCCTCATTCAGAAACATTTTGTAGCAGGGTTTTCTTTAAATCAGTGGTAGGGAACCTGCAGCCCATTGGGGTTCTATGTGTGGTCCATGCCAGTGGTTCCCAACCTTTTTTATATTGTGGATCGGCAAAGCCATTCACAAACTAATTTTATTTGTATATTTGCATATTAATTAGGCAAATGATGAATATGCAAATACAACATTACCTGTTGTGACAAAGCTCCTACGAAAACTCAGTGGGTCCTACACTTCCTCAGAGGCTCACAGCAGCCCACAATTTTAGGCTCTATACCCAGGGCTTTAATTTGCTGTTTGTTGAGTGCTTCATCATTGGCTAGCATATGGTAAAACAGAGAATAAACTCCAGAGTCTTTCTCCGTGAATGGAAATGGGGAGCTGGGTGTTAGGGGGAACCCGGGCCCACCCTCTACTCTGGGTGCCAGCCCAGGGCCCTGTGATAGTAGTTGCTCGTGTGAATCTCCAACACCTGCTAGAATACAACTCCAAGACCCCTGGGCTACTTCCTCAGGACCTTCCTTCTCTCCAGTTCAGCCTCCTAGTTGTGATCTCCTTCCTCCCAGCTGTAAGCACCCTACCACTGCAGGCCACTTCTTTTAGAGCCAGTCTGAACTGGTTTTCTTCATTACCCCCAGGTGTCCTAATTGGCCTAAGCTGGCCTGACCCTGCAGGCCTGGTCAAATTATCCTCAGGTGTTTAGGGTTGCCGGGTGTTCAGTTTTGAGCCGGACAGTCCAGTATTTGAGCTTTTTGTTTGGGAAACAAATTGAGAAAATATAAATGTCCGGTATTTTCTAAATAAGATGTAAAGTAGATATAATGTAGTGTCAAGTGTGTCTGGTATTTTTATTGAAACCATCTGGCAACCCTACGAGGTTCCACTGCCCCGACTGCCTCTGCTGGTTCCAAACCAGCCCCTCCCTGTTACTCTGGGGGCAGGGATTTCCTCAGTCTGAGGCTTATAGACTACTTTTTATAGGCTTTGACCCTCACCCCTATGCCCTGTGCCCTTTGACCCTTTAATCTCTGACCCCTACAGCCCATGCCTACCCCCTCTTGTCCTGTGACCCCACCACACCCTCACCAACACCCCTTTGCCCCCCTCCACCTCCGCACTCCCCAGAGCAAGGCTGCCCCCTTTAGGGAGCGTGAGAGAAGGAGGAGGGAGTGTGAGCCACCAACGGCAGCTGCTCCCCCTGCTCGCACAGCTGATTTTGCCGCCATTAGCGCAGGAGAAGGTGGAGCAGGAGGCACCTTTCTTCCTCCTCCTCCTGCCACTGCCTCAGCCCCACGGCTGCCAGAGCTGAGCCACTGTGAACAGCCGGCTTCAGCTCCGTCAGCCGCTTTCGCGGGCCACAGTTGGGAACCACTGGTTCACGAGACATTCTGTTTACCATTGCCCACATGCAGGGTTGCCAGATTCTGCTGGTTTTCTTCCATGTTGTTGTTTTTCCTACCGGTATTACTAAAGTGATTCACGCTTAAAGTAAGCGCACATGAAGTGAGGAGTGAGCTGATTGCATACAACATTATCTGTGAGAGCCATGGGCTTCCTCTGCAGCCAGTCAGTGTTGCTATGGTTCAGTTGGTGATCTGTTAGCCTGGTGAGTAGTGATTTCAGTAGAGGAAGAGTATGCATGAGTTCCAACTAAGGATGTTAAATTGTGATTATCTGGCTTACAGAGCAGTCTTGGCTCACGCTGGCTCCAGGAGCAACCCGCGCTGCGGCTCTGCGCTTTAAATGTAGTAGGAGCTGCTGGGTTCTTGCTACATTTAAAATGAAGAGGCGCAGTGTCCTGGGCCAGCGCAAGCCAGCGCTGCTTGGTCCCGGCTCGTGCTGAGTCCAGCAGCCTTCATTCGCGGTGGCCAGGGCACCTCCCCTATCCTCTGATTGCTGCCTCTGCTTTTAAGCTGGCTCCCCTCAGCACCACCTCTTGCCCCCCTTACTGCCTCTGAGAGTAGTTGATACTCCAGTGACTACTTGATAAGCTTATGCTTATTGGGTAGGTGACTAGTTGGTTACCCACTAACATCCCTAGTTCCAACTGAAGATTTCTTCAAGCAAATGAAGGGAAGATGCTGTTTTACACTCACCAAATTGTACAGATTTTGTGATCAAATACTCTATCTAATCAAGAGTCTCCAAAACTCATGGCCCGCTGGCCATCTACAGTTGGAGCATTTTAACAATCCAGTGGGGAGCCCCTGCTGCTGCCCCAAATCAGGCTCCTCTCTCAGTAATTCCCGAGGCCACATCCTGTGGGGGAAGGGTTGCAATGAGGGGCAGAGGGCAGTACTTTGGGGATAGGTATGGACACATTTCCCCACCTCTGGGCTGCAGGGACTCCCAAGCCAAATTACAAAAATGCTCCAGCCTTGTGGGCAGTGAATTTTGAGACCCCTGCTCTCAGTGAGACTTAGGTGAACTAAACCTAAGCTGTTGGGAGTTTCCTCTCCCTGTTTCTGTGGGAACTGAACTGTTCACATTTTAATTTATGTATAATGAAGATAATATTGGTGGGTCATAAAATAGCATGTTATGCTTTGAAAATGAGATTATTGTTCATCATAACTTTATAAAATATTAATTACATTAATTTCTTTAGCTCCTTTTGGGATTTCAAGGTGGGGAGGCTGATCCTGTGCAGTCCTTGCTGAAAATCCTTAGAGCCTGAACGCTGGGTCTCCAGGTGCTTTCTATGGGAGCTGAGTTTATTTTCGGCGCTGGAGAAGGGCAATGAAGCGAACTCGAGCCCACCCAAGGTTACACTTAACACAGTTTCTCTGCTGCTTTTCATCTGATTTGAGATAAGCAGAGGTCGTGGGGTCATGTGCAGATAGCTTTATTTATTCAGCAAGGCAAAGGGCATGGATCTGGGGCTGCACCTTCAGCCCTGCTTGCAACGTTGAAATCATGGGGGCAGAGCTGGGCCTGTCTGTCACTGACTGCAGCATGTTTTGCTCCCCCTGGAGAGCCTCATTCTCTCTGCCTGCACAGCAGTAGTAAGGTGAGAAGAAGGCTTCACACTGTACAGTTTAGGTTTCTCTTTGGTCTTAGATGCTGTTCAACTTGACCTGCCTAAAATGAATATATTGGGTCTTCCCTGGGCTCTTCAGGGCTGGTAGCCCTGAATTTGGCAAAGGAGTCTTTCTCTTAAAATAATGCAGCAGTTCATCTCCACTCACAGCCTCAGGGCTTGTCTCCCCTGCAAGAGTTTAGCTCAGGTTTGTACACTTCACCTAGCATCACTGTTCCCTCTAATTTTTCCCATGCGTGTGGGGAATTAATTTTGTTATATGCACCAATATGGAGGAAATGTGTGGTGAAGATGAAGACATTCACACACACCCCACACCCACCTTCACGTCAAACCCCTCATCTCTGCAGCTCCACCCTGGAGCCTGCAATCTAGTCAGAATATATAATTATGCATCAATAATTTTCTTCAACTGGGTTATGAGGAAAATAAATGTGAAAACCACTGGCTTAAAGAAAACTTTAGGCTAGCGTAACTCACGCGCTGTGGTTCACTGACCAATGTTATGGCACTTGTTCTTGGCTGTTGCTGTAAGTGGTCTAAGAAACCTCTACAGCCTAGGCTGAGAGGCTTTGTAGCTCAAGCTGTAGAGGTGCCTCTGCTAAGATCCAGAGGTCCTAGGTTTGAATCTGTCCAGTGGTGATTACACTAGCATTACTCAAGTGATAGTAATAGCAATAGTGTGATCAGATGGCAAGTGTGAAAAATCTGGACGGGGTTGGGAGTAAGAGGCATCTATATAAGACTGAGCTTCAAATATCAGCACTGTCCCTATAAAACCAGGACATCTGGTCACCCTAGATCAGTGTTTCTTAAACTGTGTTCCCTGGCACACCAGTTGGAGGTGTGCTATGGAGAACAGAGTTCAAAATGGCCACCCTTAAAGGGGCAGGCAATCTTTTTTTTCTCAATAACTCCCCCCCCCCCGCCCTTTTTCCCCCCAAGCCTCCTCCGCCCTTTTTTTCTCAACAAAAAAATCCTTGGTGTTCCTCATTTAAAAAAAAAATTGTTTGGTGTTCCTTGGTCTTAAAAAGTTTAAGAAACACTGCCCTAGATAGTGCAAAAGATTGCTGTCTGTAAAGAAAGTGTGGTAGTAGCTGCTGTATAGTTTTCTGGGAAACCTCTAGAATCCAGATGCATCCGCCGTAGATGCGTATAACCAGAAAACAGTGAAAGCCGGCTATATCTAGGGATGTGAATGACTAGTTGGCACAAATGCTTACCTACACATTAGTTGCTCCCCCCCCTGTCCCCGCCTTGGTGCCTCTATCAGAAAGAGGCAGCAAGTAGGGGGTGGGCGCTTCAAAGCGGCAGCTCTGTGTGGAGCCCGGGGCCAGGGTTCCATGTGGCACTGCTGCTTTGAAATGCCGAGTGCAGCCCTGGGCCAGCTGAGTCCCCAGCTGGCCCCGTGCTCCCCACGGCATTTCAAAGCGGCAGTGCTGCAGAGAGCCCAGAATCCCCAGCTGACCCCGGGATCCCTGTGCGCTGCTGCTTTGAAATGCTGCATGGGTCCAGTGGAGGACTGTTTGAGTTCCCCCCGGCCCTGTGCTCTCCCCGCCGCGTTTTTGCCTTTGACGTGTAGCAACAGCTCTGGGGCTGTTGCTACACTTTAAAGGTGGAGACACCCTTATCGACTAATCGAATAGTCAATGAAAATTACATCAACTATTCAATTAGCCAATTAATCAAAATTTTACATCCCTAACTGTATCCAGCACATTTATTAAGAGAGCTTTATTAAACACAAATATTAAAACACTGTTTTTGTGGGGGTTTTAAACTGAATTTGAATTTCCATCTGAATAGATATTGACACAACTCGTGAGTTAAATAATCATCTAGGAAATTAATCATCATCTATAAATAAAAATGTATAATATACCATTTTCTAACAAGTGCAAAATTTAAGATTTAATAAATGTAAGCTAAGCTACATAATTGCTGAAGTAAATGTGTATAGACTTAGCATTATCTTCTTTCTAGCAAAAATAAGCACTAAATTTAGTATAAAAGAAACTAATTGCAAATTAACATGTTTTAAAGGTAGATTTTTATTGGTTGACAACTGTTCTTCAAGACTATAACTGAAGTACAAATGATTTAAATCTGTAACTTAAGTAAAGGTTTCCTGCCTAGTGATTTGAATCACTCCCCCTGGAAGAAGCTAGCAAAGAATTACTATCTCCAGATGGAATTCTCAGGTGATGTAAAGCCAGTTTTGCTGTCTCTCTGCTACCACTTCCAGGTTGCAAGGTAAGAGAGTATTCCCATGGAAGATAAGGCATTCTTGGGCTCCATTGGAGCTTCTGATAGCAAACTTCTTCAAGCTACCTGGGGGATGGGGATGGCCTCTGGGCTGAACAGCCACCCAGATGCTGCCAGGCCACCTGTCTATGCTCCTGCAGTTGAATATAGCTTGGATCAACTGGATGACTAGTGGTCTGTCTCTCCCTGGTGGGTTGGGAAGAACTATAATGCAAGAGTCTGTGTTGGCCTAGAAAACTACAAGGAAAGAAAATGACCACTTAGGAAATTCTCCCCATTCCCCCAATGCTGTGTATGTTTTGTTGGGTTGTAAAGCAAGGGCCTGGTACTGTGAAGTACTGAACCCGATCAGTTTCTGAGGTCCTCAGTACTTCACAGGATAAGACCTAGAAATGCCTCCTGATTTGAGTATCTCTGCTGTCAAAGAGATGCAAATTGGGTACTTTGTGGAACAGAAGACTGTCTCAAGCACCTCTGTACTTCTCAGTGGTTCCTCTAGGGCAGTGGTTTTCAAACTTTTTAGGCTGCATACTCTCATCTGAGATCACACATACCTATGATTAGATTATCAAGTCTCACTGAATAAAGTATGGTGTCTGTCATTACAGGACTTCTTATCTGTAGCCCCTGATGAAAGTGTGTGTGTCCCACTTTGAAAACCACTGATCTATGGAGCTGCTTTAACCTTGGCATCAATAAATGGTTTATCTGTCTCTTAGGGTCAAAACTAGGAGTGGTGTGATGGCAGTTGGAGAGCTGGGGATTAGGGTTGTAAGAGTGTAGCCATTTAGGTGGGTAACCAATAAGCTCATGTTACCCAAATTGCTACACGTGGCTCCCAAACCTGCTCTCCAGGAGTGAGGTGGCAGGCAGGAGCTGATACTCACTGGGAGCCAAGTACCAGAGGCAGCAGCACCGGGCAACAGGCAGGAGCTGGTGCGTGCAGGGAACTGGCTAAAAAGCCAGCTCCCAGCATGCACCAGCTCTCGGGGAGCTGACTGCCACCCCATGCTGCGGATGCATGTAACCACTGAAAAGTTCAGCAGTTACACACCCCTGCAGTGTGAGGTGGCAGTCGGCTTGCTAGGAGCTGGATTTTTAGCAGTTACATGGCTTTTTTCAGCAGTTACACGGTTAGCCAATTATCCACATTTTAATATCCCTAGTGGGGATAAGGAAGAATATTTTAAAATAGCAGCTGCATGAAAGAAATCCACTTCAGCACAGGCTATGAAGATTCAGTGTAGGTGTATTGGTGAACCAACCTGAGGTTGATGACTTGAGTATACATAATTGTGCAGAAAGTCAGCAATAAGCAGTAAAAAACCCTATAATTGTCCTTTCTTGCTAAAGAAAACAAGTCTTTGATCATTGTTTTTGTCTACCTCTCAACAGATGTTGGCTCTGTTGAAATGTTTGTTTTTCAACTAACATTCTTCCTAACTAGTTAATTTGCTTTCAGACATTTTTATTTTTTATTTGTTTGAAAACAATTTGGCTGCTGGAGAAGTCCTACTCGTTTTACAGTCTCTTTCATTGATACTCAGGCTTTGTTTTGAAGTTAGCTCATATTTGTGGATCTGCTTTTTATGACTTATTCTCTTCTGTTTAAAATCGGTTGACAATAGTGCCCAACCATTAAACACTCATGCAGGCTAACCTTCAGTTTGACAGATCTTACCCTCATATTCAGGATCATTTTTATATATATTAGAGGGCTTGCCCGGGTCTGGCCTGGGGCAGGGGTGGAGCTATGCACCCAAGCTGCTGGCTTCTCCCTGGTTTGGCTGCGAGCTTTGCCCCTCAGGGCCAGGGTACACATGCCTCCCCCCAGCACTTCCACAGAGTTGGTCGGAGGGAAAGCTGTTCCCCCATCTGCCGACCAGTGGTTTCCTGCTGGTGTGCTTGCTGCCCCCACAGTTATATTCCTCCATATAACTCCCTCCTACCAGACTCCTCCCTTTCCATTTTAAGAGAAACTAGCTGGAGTTACCCGGCGTTGCCTGGGAAAGTTGATATAACTGAGGTGAGGAGCCTGAGGGGAGGGAGGGGGAAGGGAGCCGCGCGCCTGCCGCCGGTGCCCGAGCCCGCCCTCCGCTTCCTTTTCTCTCTGCCGGCCTTAGTGAGTGACTCCCCGCCGCTTCCCCCGGGAAGCTGCTTCTCCCTGCACTGCCAAGCTCCATGCAACCCCGGGGAGAGGCTTCGGTCTCTCATTTCTTCCCTCCCACAGTATCTTAAAACCTTCTCCTGGATGAAAGGTTATCCCATGCAAAGTTTGGTTGCGGTAGCTCTTATAGTGTCCAAGTTATTAAAGCACAAACATACAAACATTCTCCTTCATATATTATAGATAATCGAATTCCAAGCACAACCCATTGTCCTGGCACAACCAAACCCTGACCTTGCTTTGAGTTACAATAAGAGGAAACTGCCTACCAAATTTGGTGGTCCTAGCTCTTACTGTTTATGAGGAGAGCAAACAGACATTTCTAAAATATATATATGACAAGGTTTTAATTTTAAAAAAAGGAAGATTGAGAAGGAACTATGACTAGAACTGATCAGAAAGTTGGCTCAAACATTCTTGCACGGAGGCGGGGAGGGATGGCAAAACAGCAAGAGGCACTGGAGAGCTGTCCTCGCTGAATCTGGGTGGGAAAGAGTGGTCTAGTGCAGCAGCTCTCAAATTGTGAGGCAGACCTCTCAAGGGAGACATGGGAATGGTATCAAGGGAGGCAGGAGCTATGTTGTGGGTTTTTTGGAAGAGCTCTGTCTGCCAGCCCTGGTGGCTAGGCCTCATGTAGAAGACCTGTGTACACCCAGGAGGTAGGGGTAAAGGAACAGCTGGAGCATTGCCATTGGGGCTTGGGCTCTCTTCCCTCCCCTGCCCCTAATCCCAGCCCCTTACCAAGAGGTAGCCTTGTAAGAGAAAGGAGACTTCAAAGAGATCCACCTAACCTCTTATTTGGTTCTCACCCCTTTCACCCATCTATCAGGGCACCAAATGAGGAGTCCACACACAAAGTTATAAAGAAACTATACTTTATTATCTATAGGATAGGGAAGGTAAAAAGGACTAGGGGAAGATGGAATAACTGGGTCTGGAAACTGAGGGACTCACACACAAACAGCCAAACATGCACGACAGGGAAGGGAAAGTGAAGGTTAGGCCTTCTGTCTTACCCCGCTTCAGGGACTGTCGACTTCCAGTTTTCTGTCAGATAACAGAGATTGGGAATGACTAAGCAGCCATGGGAGCGTAGGCTAGATCCTAACTCAGAACCCACCTGAACCCTTCTCGTGTGCATTACCGTGTCTAGTCCAGGCGAGCCGTGTGCTCCCCAAGGATTAAACACCCCTTCAGATGTTACCCCACTTTACTGGCAACTGTCACTCCAAGCCAGTGATCAGTCTGTCGAGGAGTCCTGTTGCTCAGAGAGGCAGCGCTCACTGCACCGTGTCGGCGAGCAGGCTTGAGGAAGAGAGCCCAGAGCTCTCCGAGCGCCCTCTATTTATGCACTCCCGTTGCCTAGCAACATTTCCCGCTCTTGCCCTGTTTTCCCACCTTTTTCCTAAGCAAGGAAGAAGGCTATTCAGAATGGAGGCTCACCTGTTATTTGAACAAAACAAAATGGCAAACCCGCAAATAAACAACTTAAACATCTCAGCTGAATTGCTGATTACAAAAGAGCTAACATTAACAGATAAAGAAGCGCCCATTAACAGCATCCCCCTCTGCTCTCCATCCCCATCCAGCACTTGATATAGTTGGGGTCTGACTGTCATCCCTGAGGTGGTGGCAGCAGCTCAAAAGTAAAGGTGGCAATGGGGCACTAAGACTACTATGAAATGTGATATTTGTCACATCACTTTTCACGTTACCACCCTTATGTCTGTGCTGCTGCTGGCATGATCCTGCCTTCCCAGTTGGGCACCCAGCCAGCAGCTGCTGCTCTCTGCTCTGCCTTGAGAGCTGGGTGGTGGTATATATACGTTGGTGGGGGGAAGTATAAACAGAAAGGGTGCTTGATTGAGTAAGTTTGAGAACCACTGGCTTAGTGCATAGGGCATTGAACTGGGACTCAAAAGACCTGTGTTCAAATTCTGGCTCAGGCTTAGACTCCCAATGTAACCTTGAAGTAGCTTAATCTGCTCATACCTACCTGTTGTTTTTAAAAGACAAATCTGTGAAGAGGCTAATACTTCCCTTCCTCACAGAGGTGTCAAGGATGAAATCTACTCATAACTGTGGGATACTCCGTTGATAGTAATGAGGACTACAGATGTACCATAGAAAGACAGATGCTCCTTTGGAAAGATGAATCCTGTGTTTATAAGGACAAAAATTTTGGGGGAAACTCACCGGTACAAATTCTGTTCCATTGTCTTTTCCAGTGGTTCCCAACCTTTTTTACATGGGGAACCGGCAAACCCATTCACAAACATTCGGCAGACCGGCAACATTGTATTTGCATATTTATTGTGAGAATATAGAATATGCACATAAAATGTTATCTGTCTGCCTAGCCCCAACCCAGCCCCTTGCTCCCCAGTGCCTAAAACCCTTTGATCCCCACCCTTACGCCCCGTGCCTTTTGACCTTTTAATCTCACCCAACACCCCTTTGTCCCAACTTCGCCCCTCTAGGGAGTGTGGTCTGCTGTCACTGTGGGCAGGGGAAATGGCCATTGGTGGCGTATCCCCTCCCTCCCCAAGCATGCCCTCATCTTAGCTGTGTAGGATGGAGGGAGGGGCCTCCTGCTCTGCCTCCTCCTGCCGCTGCTGGCAAAATCGGCCATGTGAGCAGTGGAAACGGCCGTTGGTGGTGCGCGCACTCTCTCCTCTTGTCCCCACCGTGCGACTCTTCCGGCTGCAGCAGCCCCCTGCCATCAGCTGCCTGCCCTCCCTCCCCACTGCATGGCTCTTCTGGCCCAGGGCCGCTGTGGCCCGGCAGCTGGGAACCGCTCATCTATTCTGTGAAGCCAGGACTTGAGGGGGGACCCTGTGTGGAGGAAATAGGCAGCCTTGGCTATAGCAGTCAAACTGAAAGTTAACTTAGGCTCTTGGAGTCTCCAAACTTCAGTGAAAATTCTGGTACCTTGCTGCTACCACTGATTCTGGTCTGGTTGGTACTGCGAGAATAGTAGCCATATCTTTTAAATCCTGAGTCTATATAATTAATAAAAAGGGGGTAGAAAAACCTCTTCGTTCAGGACTGGCATGACACCACTGAAAGGAATTCAATTATAAAAAAAATGCTAGCTGATTGTGTGTCGTGGTGGGGGAAGAATGAGGAGGGAGGGTTAATAAATCTCTTGTCTCTTCTTTGGTCAGCTGTTACACAGCAGGGCAAATGACTGGCAAGAAATAATAAGGAAGCCATAAATAATAACATATGTCTTAAGTGATTACAGCCTCAGGATGGTAACAATTGAAACTGAGTTAGAACTAGGATTTCTTTTAAAAATTGATCGAACAGAATGTAGTGTAATTTTTGAAGCTATGTTGTCCAGATAGTAGAGAACTTTCCCTGTATTCATAAGATGTAGTTGACATGCCATTAAAGCTTTGTTTCTCCAGGAACTTGTCATTATTGGCAACACTAACAGAGCTGTGAACAGCAGCAGCTGGGCACAGCATGGAGAGTCTGCGGATTTGACAAGGTAGCTGAGTGTCTTTTAACTCTCAAAGTGTCCAAGCATCCAGACTTGCAATGGCGTGTGCAGCTTTATCTTCAGAAAACCTGCCAAGCCGTTTCATTCCTGCTTCTTTGGTCTCATTTAGCCACTGTCTTATGGGAGATCTCCTATTCACTCTCCACAGCTGTCTGACAGGCCTGCATGGACATCTACAGGAGCCAGTGTGTTTGTAGGCTGTGATGTAAATATTTTGGGTTATTATCAAATCCCACTGGGTCCCTTTTCATGCTTGGAAGAAAGGGTGCTTTTTAACAATATCCACATCATCCATGACTCCACATCTTCCACTTCTGACCTTATATTTTGTGGAGATTTCCACATAGTCCCTCCTTTTATCTCACTTCTTTTAAAAACATTATGCTCAGATTTTCAAAAGTGCTCAGCAGCTCACACATGGGGAGCAGGACAATACAGTGGTTGAATCATAGCCATAGTGAAGCATCATGAGCAGCGCAGCTTGGCAGATCTGAAAATAAAAGCCCCTGCTTGCTGAAGGTTTGGATGATAGTACATATTTCCCTCTTAACTGTCATTGTCAGCTGTTTGTTAACAGTAGGAGCTTGCTGTGCTCTGAGACTCTTCTAAATCTGGGTACTTCATTTAGGGGGCTAGATAGCAACCAAACTCTTTGAAGATCTAGCCAGGTATCTGGGTGTCTTACGTGGGAACAGTGGGTGCTGAACTTCTTTTGAATGTCTGGCCCTTAGTCTCTAAAATCACAACAGATTGATGGGTGGAACATCCTTGCATGTCTTGCTGAGTAACAGGGTATTTGTCATTTGCTACAGTAGAAGGCTTATCTGTAGTGCATGAATGAATGCTTTCTGTCTTGCCCACCATTAGTTAACTGCACCTTTTAAAAGGTGCATCCAAGGCGCAACCTGATCCTCAGTCCTAGCGCCTGTTTAATCTTTCTAGGCTGTCTGTCACCACTGTGAACACTGTAATAGCTTTGTTTACATAAACATCAGCAGTGAAGGTAGAAGTCTAGACAGATTACAGCCACCTCCTGTATGTTCAGAGCTTTTTTTATGTGAAGTGAGCCTTTTACTTCCCGGTGCAGTTTCACTTTTAGTGACTTGGTATGGTCTTAAAACATGTTCCAAGTGTCTGAGTGCCCCGCAAGAGATGCCTGAGATTGCTAGGGCAATCTAATGGTATGCAGTCTGGGTTGACAGGACCAAAATGAAACTTGCCACACATCGTAGTTTGGGTTGTTTCTTTTTTTAAAGTGAACTTAGTGATGTTGAAAGGTGTCGGAGTGACAAACTTGGAACCTGAAGTCTTCTGTTTATCCAAAGAAAAGGCACAACATGGGCCAGGTGGCAGCAATACAGATTCCCAGCTAACTCTGTTCTTAGAGTAGCATCTTCAGGCATGAGAGGGTGGTTCTTCTTCCCTTTCTTATATCTGACTGCTGCAGAAGCTGCCAACAATCACAGGCATGTACTGAGGCTGGGTGGTTCAGTGATGTGAACAGGTAGCAAATAGGCTGAAGCTATCAACTCTTCAGATTGGCCAGCCAAGCAGTTTTTAGGAGGTAAAAGACTTTAAGTGGAGATTCTCGAAAGCACCATGTTGTCCTAAGTCTGCTTCCATTGATGTCAATAATAAATCTCTCATTGATCTCAGTGGGAGTAGCTAAGCCAATGCTGAGTGCCTTTGAAAGTTTCAGAGGTGATCTAGAGGTTAAGACCTCCTATCTGTTCCGGCTCCGACTTCTTGAGTCATCCAGCTACCCAAATGTCTGTCTCTTACTTCCACCATCCTTTTTTTTTTCCCTTGAAAAATGGTCTGTCCCTAAAAATAAGCTTATGACGTACAACTGTTAAAATGGAAATCCGTACGTTGGGCAACCTATATATATCATAAATCCAAATAATTGAGCTTCTCCACAGTCCCAAGTGTGTGTAGATTGTCACTGTGTGCATGTGTGTGCTTACAAACCCAAACAAATTTTGTCTGTTGGACGCTAATTGGGGACCATACTGGGAATCAGCACGATTCTTCGTTAGTCTGTAGGAGCAAATGAATCTTAACAAGAAGATAGCCTGGTCTCTGCCTATGAAAGAAACCCTGATGTCCTGTAGGAGCTCTCCCCTTCTGCTTTTCCACAAACCTGTTTATCCTTCCCCTTGGGACCTGGGGAAAGGAGCGATATTACCCTTTGGGATACTAAGACCCAGAGAGTAGCTGTCAGTCTCCCCTTAAGCCTAAATTTACCAGTTTGGACAGCATCGTATTAAATGTGGGTTCCTGTAGTAGTCACCAAAAGAATCAAAATCAAATAGCTTACCGACTGACTAGGATGTTATCATTCAGCATCATTCACGCTACTGTGAATAAACCGAACCAGGGCACCTCACCTTGAGTTTTACAGTGGGAGAAGATTGGCTTTAATACTTTGTAGAATTGAGATATAAAGCGTTTATTTTTCAAACAACCCTGACTGCATGAGCCTCGGTTCTGTTTCTTGGGGTCAGTTAAGGCACCATCAGCAAGGAAAGCCAATCAGCGGCGAGTGTTCTGTTTTTTGTTTGTAATGATCTGATTACTAGTCAGCCTATGAGAACTGCACCTTGGGTCAGAAGAAATATGCTGTGTGTCTGTGGGAGGCGAGGGAAGGATGTTAAAGGAACAGGGCTGAGAAATGTGGCCTGCATGCTTCCAGGAATGGAATGGCTGGCTGTTGTTAGGAATGAACTCTTGTGGGTGGGTACATCTGTGCATCCTGCATCTTGTTCATCAGTGACAGAACAAAAAGGCTGTCTCCTTTCAGTACTCATTGCCACTGTTAAGGCCCTTCGTTAGATGAGGCATATGTGGTCTGCAATTCTTGGCAATGACTTGGCTGTTTCTTTCATAGAAATTACTCAGGCAGCTTCCTTGAGTTATTCGTGCTCTGGAGTCTGGAGAAGGTAGCCAGTAGGGCTGTAAGAGTTTAACCATTTAACCAGTTGACCAGTAATCACCAGTTTCCATTATGGTTATACGCCTGCAGCGCAGCTGGCTCCCTGGGAACTGGTGCATGCCAGCAGCAGGCTTACAAGCTGGCTCCTGGCGTGCACTGGCTCTTGGCTGCCATCCCTGCTACTGGGCTCCCGGCAGCTGCCCCACATTGTGGCCTCTGCAGTATAAACCTTAAACTGCAGAGCCCGCAGTACGGGGCATCCGGCTTCCTGCTGGCAGTGGGGCCAGCACCTCGGGAGAGGGGATGGCTGAGCGTTGTGGGCTCTGCCAGCCCCACTCCTCTGGTTGTTGGCCCCACTTCTGGGAAGCCAGCTGTCCCTCCCTGCTGTGGTCTCTGCAGTGCGGGGCAGCAGCCAGCTTCCCAGGAGCCACAGGTGCACCCCTCACCATCCTTCCCTCCCTAGTTCCACCCAGCCGTAGATCCCCAAAAACGGTTAACAGTGTAACCTCCAGGATTTTGTTGTTGTTACATGGTTGCTGTTTTAAAACTTTTTTTTACAATCCCTAGTAGCTGGAGCTGTTTGGTTCAGTGCTAGTTATTTCCTTGCTGTGCTGCGCAGTTCAGCTCCACTTTAAGGACTGGCTGTGACTATGAAAGTGTTATGGAAACCGTGGGACTCGGTACCATCTGGGAAGTGTTCATACAGGGCCTAGAATGGACTTTGTGGCTGGAAAAGGAAGCTAGGATAGCATGTGAGAAATTTCCCCACTCAAGCTGTAGTTTGCAATTGCTTTGGTTAGTACTTCTTTTGCTGTATATCAGTGGCTCTCAGAGTGTGGTCCACATACCACTGGTGGTAGTGACAGTCTTGCAGGTGGGCCATGGGCTCAGAGTTTACCCCCCACCCTGCAGTGGGGAGCCTGCACTAGCACTCCAGTCCACGTGCCCCCGGCAAGGTTGGAGCACCAGTGCCAGCCACCTGCTGCAGGGAGAGGTGAGCCTCGTGGGCTTACAGTGGAAAGAAGGGGCTCCGCAGGCTGCCAATCCCTCTCTCCCTGGCTCAGGGAACAATAGTGCAGGAAACCACTTGCCTGGAGGCTTTCTCCGCTGTTTCCCTTGGTCAGAATCACTGCCAATGGGAGCAGCGGGGGACGGTGCCTGGGAGCAACGGGAGGCACGGAGCCAGGTAAGCACCCAATCCCTTCATGCACCCCCTCTCCAACTGAGACCCCTTAACCCACCGTGCTCCTGTATCCTCCCTCCCAGCGCGCGCCCCCCCCCACCACAGCCCACTCCTGCATCCAACTTCCTGGCCCATCCCTCATTCCACTCCTTCGACCAGCTTCCCACCCAGACCCGCCCACCTTCACTCCTGTACCCTACTTCTTGGCCAGACCCTGCCCCCCAACTCCTTGTGTACCCATTTTGTCATCCTGGGTGGCTGGCTGTGGAAAGGTCTGCCTTGAGCGAGGTGGGTCGTGGGCCAAAAAGTTTCAGAACCACTGCTGCGTATATATAACTTTCCAGTTCCTTTCCCCCACAAAACAATGATGCTCTAAAATGTGAGATTTCACTATGTAGAATTGGGGCTAGGGAGTCTGAATGTTGCACTCCAGTTTAAGGTGTCCTTGAATTTCCTCCTTGCTAGAAGATAAATTGGTCACTGAAAAGCACAATGTAACTGTTTCTCTGCAGCACATCCTGGGATGTGGATCTGTCCCCTTCTTAACTGGGCAAAAGCAATACAGTTAAATATGACAAAAAGCTTATTCTGGGCTGTTGTAGAGAATCTATGAGCATGATTTCAGGGGACCAGATGATGTTTGTTTGAGTTTAAATGGAAAGCTTGAAGTCATCTGCCACCCACAAGGGATTTGTTGGGATTTGTCCTGCTTTTAGCGGGGTATTGGACTTGATGACCTTCTGTGGTCTCTTTCAGTCCTATGATCTATGAAATAGTAGTCGTTTCAGGGCAACTTTACTGTTTGCTGACTACTTGACTTCATCACAATTTGCGTTTCCTTTATAAAGTAAACTGCCTGTCTGATACAATGTCGTCTTGCCCTACTGCCTGTGATTATGATTGTGTTATTCCCTTTTTGCAATTGAGACTGCAGTTTGTTGGCATTTTTACCCTTTGAGTGACTTTCATTGCTAATTTATTTTTAAGTGTTCCCTGGACAGTCACTGCTACAAACAGTCAGGCTGATTGTCAGGGCTATCCCTGTAGAAGGTGCTTAGTAATTGCTTGGTTTCATTCCTTTTAAAAAGCACCCTGTTTTTCATGTTAACATTTTAAATTAATGTAATAGAATTATTTTTTGCTTGTTAATTTCTGTTTGTAGTGCTGACCTGGTGCTTAGAATTAATATGCCAGTGCTCTCCAGAGATGGTGTTTTCAATAGCGCTTCAGTGACCTAGGAGCACAATTCCCACTAGAAATCAGAAAGAAGTGTGCGCCTAAATCACGGCAGATGGGACTTTTAAAAGCACCTAAGGCAAATGTGCTGTCAGTTTATCCATTCTCTTTGAATAGTGTGTGACCACTAGAAGAGTGTTTTGAATAAGTACTTCTGCACATGTACGTTTTTGAATGTCCAAGATGCAATGGAAAACTTTTTTTCTGTTATCCAGAAAATCTTTTTTAGATTCTGGTTCTTACATTTTCTCTAGTGATAGTATTTCTACCTTTTGCCCCTCCTCAGCCTCTAAAACAGAGGTGGGGAACCTCAGGCTCGGGGGACGGATGCGTCCCTTGGCTTGCCTGGATTCAGCCAACCACCAAAGCTCAGGACACCCCCCAGCATTGGGGTAGCTTGTGCTGGTGCTCCTGCTCCCCTTGGGGCTGGAGTGCACAAAATCTACTAGGCTGAGGCCCCCAAGCTCTGCTGTGTGAGGGGAATGCGGGGAGTGTCTTTCTCCTTCTTGGTCGGGAGCCATAGTGAGGGATTTTTTTCCGCTTCTCACTTGCGTGCAGCCCCCGACTAATTTTTCTGTGAATCAGTGGCCCCTGACCCAAAAAAGGTTCCCCACCCCTGCCCTAAAGCCTTCCCTTGTTTTTGAGCTTCCTACAAAAGTCCTGGCCTCCTGTCTCCCAGAAGTAATGGAAGTAGGAAAAGTTCTTCTAGAAAAGAAATTCAGAATCAACCGCTTAAGAAATGTGCGTGGTCTGGAGCAAACACTTTTATCTGCAGACATTTGTTCCAGGGGTTGCAGACTTACTTGTCCGTGCATTGTTTTTCAGGATACTATTTGGAAGACTGCTTTTAGAAAATGTTCTCCTGCTCCCCTTGAACACATCTTAACAATGCTGAGATGGCACATAGGAACAATGCTGAAGGAAACTAGGATTTTATTCTATCTGCCCTTGAATTTAGAACAGAAGTAGAAATGAAACTTCCTTGAAAATCTGCATGTGTTTAGTGTTTTTTTTACTTTTGGTTTCCATGAGCCAAAATGCATTGAGCAGGAGTGGGCAAAAGCCACTCAGTGGGCTGGATCCGGCCCACCTACGGCTTTGATCCAGGCCCCGCCCCCTAGTGCGTTGACTGGGAGCTGGAGCCGCACAAGCCCTTTTAACTGCTTCTATTTAAAGGGCTCGCGCCTTCTCCACACCTGTCAGGCCTCGCGTTGCCTGGCGGCCACCTGTCAGGTGCAAGCCCTTTAAATAGAAGCACTTGAAAGAGTTTGCGTGTTCCTGGCTCCCAGGCAACACACTCGCAGCGAGGCCAGGAGCAGCGAGGCCTTTAAATAGCAGGAACTGAAAGGTCTTGCAGCTCCCATCCCCTACTAACGTGATACCTGGGAGCCACAGGGGAGGCGTGAGCCCTTCCAACTCCTGCTATTTAAAGGCCTCACTGCTTCTGGGGCAGCCCGCGACCACTTCAAAGGTTTTTTAAATGGCCCATGCTCAAAAATGATTGCCCACCCCGTCATAGAGCCTAGCATGGATATAAAATTTGTATCCACAAAAATGAGCCACGGATATCCTTACCCATAGCCATTGGTATCCGTGGATTAGCAAGGGCTTTAGAAAGGCAGTGGGAAATGTTCCTCTTGCACAAGTATTGGATACCTCTTGAGAGAACTAGTCCTTGTAAGATTTCCATCCAAATATTGTACACACGTGAATCAAGGCTTATTTGAATTACCATCCTGGCTTTTGGATGCTCCTTCAGACAGGGGTGAAGTTTGCTTATCGGGAACATAGTCTAGGGCTTTCGAATGACTAACCAATGATCAAGACATTTGGATTTCAAACCAGATCTGCTCTACCTACCCAAACGCTTTCTGAAGTCATTATATTACAACTTCCTAAAGAGACAGGCATGTTTTTAAATAGTAGAGAAGCAGAGTTGGAGAGAGTTCTGTTTGAACACATGGTTGAAAGCAAAGATTGTTTCATCTGTATTCTGTGGAGAGTAATTTAGTACATTGTCATTTTGTTTCAATTAGAATGTGTGGAGAAGCATGGCTGATTATTTTTTTCCCCTTTCTGTTTGAAACACTGAAATGGTCCTATAGGCCCTACAACTTGACAGTTATTTAAAATTACAAAATTAAGTGCAGATTTCAGTCAGCTTGACTGAGTTTTAAAATTAAAATTTTTCTGTGCAAAGTACAGTGAGAAATCTCATTTCCCCTTCCTTATCCCTATGTCTCCTGCATCAACACTAGATTTAGTTTTGCTTTAGGGAGGAAGCATAATTTCAATCTGGCTGTGTCCCTTTGTATCAGTGGTTCTCAAGCTTTTTGGCTTGCGTCCTACCCTGCGCAAGGCATACTTTTTCGCAGACCACCAGCCAACCACCCATGATGACAAAACGGGCGCAGGAGCGGGTGGAGGTCTGGCCCGGAAGTTGGTTGCAGGTGTGGGCTGAGGGTGGGGGGTCTGGGAGGAAGAGTGCAGGAGGTGGGATAGGGGTGTTGGGTCTCAGCGGGAAGGGGGGGTGCAACATCTGGGCATGAGAAGGATGGGGGTACTTACCTCGCTCCATGCCTCCTGCCGTTCCCAGACACTGCTCCCCACTGCTTCCATTGGCAGTGAATCCAGCCAGTGGGAGCAGCGGGAAAAGCCTCCAGGCAAACAGTTTACCTTGCTGTTGTTTCACCAGCTGGGGGGAGAGGGAGTGGCAGTGTGCAGTCACTTCCTCCCCATGCGAGCCTGGTCCAGCCCATGAAGTTCACCCTCCCCCATACAGTGGAAAGCTGGCTCTGGTGCTCCATATTCACCTGGGTGGAGGGAGGGTGGGGCTGGAGTGCCAGTGCAGGCTCCCTGCTGCAGGGGAGGTGAGCCCTGAACCAACGGCCCACCTGCAAGATGGTCATGGACCACGCTTTGAGAACAGCTGCTTCTCCATTCTTCAAGAGGAGAAGAATGTTTACTTGGGTACGTCTACACTGCAGTCACAGGTCTGGCTGCAACACTTGTAGATGTCCCCAAGCTAGTTCTGATCTAGCTAGCGTGCATAGGAATAGCAGTAAAAATGTAAAAAGTAATTGAAAAATAACTGTGTAACTGCTAAAAATCCTACTGGTTACACACGCTGTGGGCGCTGAAGTATAAAGCTTAAACAAGTGTAAACTTTATACTGCACAATCCGCAGGGAAGCCCGCTCCCCGGGGGCAAGGCAAATGGGCTGCTGGCCCTGCTCCCAGGGAGCCAGCATGTAACCATAATGGAAACTCATGAGCTGATGCTTAGTAGTTAACCATTTAAACGGTTACACATTTACTTCCTTAATTAGCAGTTTCGCTGCAGCAGCACATGTTGTACAAGTCCATCTGTGACCCTGCATATAGAACTTGCGCAGTTAGTCCAGGCCACCATAGCTTTACTGTAATAGTCACTTGCTAATGACGTGAAAGCTTGCTTGGGTAGGTCTACACTTGCTGCCATCACGTATGCGGTGAAGACATACCCATAGTCTGGTGATTCCAAAAATACTGACTAGATCAGTTAAGCCAAAATTTCCACTGATACTTCTTGAAACCCAGCAAGACAGAAACTAAATTATAAATGACCATAACATGACAGCTGAATAATTGGCATTATACAGTCATGATACCACAAAGTAATATGAAGTGAGCAGCCTTTGGCATTACACGAGTTGTAGCATAACGTGACTTATATTAATGCCCATGGTACATGCCATGAATGGCTTCTGTGTTTCTACTCGGACAACAGCCTGTGAATCCTGAGGGTCCATGCCAGTGGCTAGGAGCCCCCCTGGATTAGGAAGGAACTGTAGATTCTAATGCCATGGAGCATTTTGTGGCTGTGATGCATTTTTCATTATGGCAAAAGGTGCTTCCTCAGAAACCAGCAATCCAGTTCTGTATCTTCATCACACTGGTTTGGGGGCAAGTGCTGTGGCTCTTGTGAGGGATGTAAATGGTTAACCAGTGGGGGCTGGAGCAGCTCCCTGCCTGCCCTGTGCAGGGGCCTGTTCCAGCCCTGTAGGGTCCACTGGAGCAGCCCCTGTCCGTGGCAGGCCTGGCTGCCCCCCGTCATAGGTTACACATCTCCTCTCTGGGAGCAGGGGCAGGGAGACTTGACTGTGGGCTCTGCAGTGCTCTAAAATTGCAATGTAGATGTCTAGACTTGACCTGGAATCTGGGCTCTGGGGCTGAGAGTCCAGGGATTTCCCTATGCCCCTCCTCCGAATTTCCCCAACACGCTGCTGATGGTCAACCAGTTACATGCAATGTCATCAGTTAAGTCAGTTGGAAATTGAAACGGAAACATTAATACGCCACAGATGCTAAAACACTTGTCCCAGAGAAAGCATAATGGGTTTGAAAACTGTGAACGAAGACTAGCTCATCCAGGTGCCAGTTATGACAATGTCAGTGCATTTGTTTTGGCCGTTTTGGCCAACCTAATAATTTCAAATTGTGATTTGTAAGTGTAGTCCCCTTACTAAAGGTGCCTCTGCTTATTTTCTGGAAAGACCCTGTGTGTTGCATACCAGCCTCACAGACTACAATTCCCATGAGCCCTTGGGAAAAACAGGAAGGAAGTGACTGTTGTGTGGATATCTGGGGGTCTCTCCATGTGCATGAGAGGAGAGGCCTAGCAGTCTGGGACTCTGCCCTTGGATTTTGGAACAGAAGGGGAACCAGGCTGCTGTGGAGGAGTTTGATCCAGTCCAGGGGCTGTTGGAGTGCAGCTACAGACTGGGACTAAATGCCTTTGGAACTGGGATCTAGCAGGCTGCTTCCGATAGGCACAGCATGAGGATGTAAGTAATTGGGCCTTTTTGGGAAAGTGCTGCCTGGAACAGAGCTGCTGCCTAGCTTGGACCCTCTTACGCACTGCCTACAGAGAACCTCCACTACAGCTGCAGTTCTTCAAGTGCGCCCACGCAAGCAAGAGTCTGGGACTCTGAGTCCAGGGGTGTGCACACTCTGGGGTGGGATCAATATTGGCAGTGCAAATGCTAGATATATAAGTTCAAATTATTGTTGTGCACTTTGTTAATGCTATTCATTGTTAATCTGTTAAACCCTGTTTATTTAAGTAAAGATTGTTTATTTTAATGTAATCTATTAGATGTATATGATTTGTAGTTGTTGTTCTGGAATTAGATCCAGATTATAGCTGGAATGAGTATATTCCTGGAGGGTCTCAAGGCACACCAGTAAGTGTGTACAAGGCCAGCCAGGTGGAGGCACCGCCATTGTACATTCTTTATAAGCAAGGGACTGCAGCAAGGGGGTGAATAGTTTTCCCCAACCAAACAACATTATCACTGGGGTACTCAGGATCTCCTTTTATGTCAAGACCATCAGGCGCCCCGGCACACCTGTGAGTGTGACCTGCTCCTGAGTAACCCGGGGAGGAAAAAGGGGGTTACATAAGCAAGGTCTGAGTGGACTCTCCCCTGACAGCTAGTGATGAGTCGGCATGGGTGGAAAGGCTTTCAGGACCAGGCTGTGTTTACTACTTTGCCAAGGTATCCAGCAGCTATGTTGCCCAGGTGATGAATTTTGGCTGGTGTTTGGTTACAGATCATTCAGTACTGAATGTGGGGGTCATGAAATGCTGGTATCCTTATTTATGGGAAAAGGGCAACAGAGCTGTGTGCTTAACCTCCTAAATTGGGGTAGGGTCTCCCTCAGTCATAGAATCCTAGGGCTGGAAGAGACCTCACGAGGTCATTGTGTCCAGCACCCTGCCCAAAGCAGGACCAACCCCAACTCAATCATCCCTCCCAGGGCTTTGTCAAGCCGGAACTTGAAAACCTCTAGGGATGGAGATTCCACCACCTCCCTAGGTAACCCATTCCAGTGCTTCACCATCCTCCTAGTGAAATTGTTTTTCCTAATATCCAACCTAGACCTCCCCCGCTGCAATTTGAGACCACTGCATCTGGATCTATCATCTGTCACCACTGAGAACAGTCTCTCTCCATCCTCTTTGGAGCCTCCCTTTAGGCAATTGAAGGCTGCTATCAAATCCTCCCTCACTCTTCTCTTCTGCAGACTAAATAAGCCCAAATCCTTCAGCCTTTCCTTGTAAGTCAGTGCTTAGCTTGTGACAGGGCTAAGCCTTGGCAACACTAGACTTGGCAGTTTGTAGCTCTGGGACCTGTGGCCTTGCTTGCTCAGTTAGAAAAGTAGCAAGCCGTGGTGTGATGGGTTGGATCTCAGAAATCCCCTTGGGGTTGGCCCCAATATGCCAATCAAGCCCCTGATGCCCTTCTTCCTGCCCTCGAGGGTTCCCCTCCACCCTATCCTTCTAGGCCAGAAGCTCTGGTCTCCTCCAGTGAAGGTACAGAGTTGGGATTACCACCCCCCAGCACAGCAACACAAACGCTGAAGGAAACCAATCCCCAAAAGGGACCAAAACCCCAAATAAATCCATCTTACCCTGTATAAAAGTTTTACACAGAAACAGCTAATAAAGATGTCCGTCCCCTTTGACAGTGAAAGAGCAATATGCACATTCGCTGCTCCTCCTCCCCCCAGGTAACTGTTATTTACACTGGGCTTTGTAGTAGGTCAGGGTAATGATATAGTAAATTCAGAATTCGCTGCTATGGCATTCTGAGAGGTCTCCTGCTTCGTTAGTGATGATAAATGTTCGGCGTGTGCATTTTTGTACACTTCCTCACTATATCATGCCAGCTCTGCGCAGATAGCTAGCATAATAGATTTCATGAGAGCTCCCAAAGACCACAGACTAAGATAAGATTCGAAGGCACCCAAGCCAGGTTTATTGTCGAACGAAGTACAGTAATAGCTGTCGGTAGTCAGATGGCCTCTGAGCCCCTATGCATTTGTACCCGTGAGAATGGACGTGGCTCAAACAATAGTGAACAAAACAGAGAAAGGTATAAACAAAAGTATTTTTATAAAGTATAAAAAGTAGGAGTTAAGTAGTTGCAATAGAAAACAGATCAAAGTAAGTTACTAAGTTAAATTAAACCAAAGAGGCCAGCTAATTCTAATACATTAAGAAACTTGTTACATGCAAATTCTTGCCCTAAACAGTTCTTATCTCAGGCTAGAGCTGATCTTTCTTTTTCAGCCAGTACTAACCAGCTACATGAAAAGGCTGCAAAACACTGTGTCTCTGGACAGAAAGCCTTATAAGCCAATCACTGTCCAAGCCAATTTTAGAAGTGTTTAATGAGGCTGATAAACTGTGTTGTGTCTCTAGCATTCTCATGTGAACTAATATGGCTGTTGCATCATACTTTCTATTTAAGCAAGAGGTATCTCACATTACAAACTCTAGGCCAGTGTTAAATACATGGTTACTTTTTACTTCTGAAGTTGGACACTGGTTCTGAATAAGACTGGCAAATGCTCACTGTCTTTCTGAAGGAAAAAAAAGTCCAACTGACTGGTTAGGAGCATGTGGTAAAAAAGTGAATAACTCCCTCACCACATTAAAAAACATGCAAAGGTAGACTAGTCAGGTATAGTAGTTCAGGACAGAGATGTGGTAAATTCAGGATTCACTGGTGTGACGTCCTGACAGGTCTCCTGTTCCATGAGTGATGATAGCCGTTAGGCTGCTTTCATTTTTGAATGCTCCCTCAATATATCATACCAGCTCTGCGCAGGCTCAGATAAGATACGAAGGCACCCGAGTTGAGTTTATTGTCGAACAAAGTACAGTAATAGTTGTCGGTAGCCAGACAGCCCCCAAGCCTTTATGCATTTGTACCCGTGACAATGGACTTGGCTCAGTCAATAGTATGGATTCACTACTTCCCCCTAGGCTGGACAAAGAGTTAAGTTGAGGTACTCCAACATTTATAGACAGAGACAAACAATCTATGATACACACCTTTCGTATCATCTTATGCATTATTGACACGTTTGGTACCTCCCCTTGTACTTTCCTCCAGTGCATTTCTGTTCGCCACCCATTGTTATGTTATGTTTTCACTGTTGTTTTCAGACACAATATCACTATTCAAACTATTTTTTCATGTTCTATGTTGGGGTGTCCTTGTACTGTCCTGGTGGACTGTATTTACATGTGCTTTTAGCAGCGCTAGCAGTTCTTGTGTCGAGTTCATGTCCCGGACACTGACTTGCAAGCAAACATCTGCTTTTGACAAGGCCTGCCTGTTATTCATAGTATAACTCTTGCTTAATTTGGTTCAGGTCTCAGGCCTTACACCAGGCCCGTGCTTCAGGCTCTTTCTTTCTTCTATATTCAGGTCATAGAAGCTGCATCTGTAACATCTTAGAGTTAAATGCTTGTAAATTGAACCCAAACAAATGGCTGCTTTTGCATTTCATAGAGTTGTAAACTTCTCTGTACAAGTTTTTCTTCGAGAAAAGTGGTTCAACTCTTCTCATCCTATACACATTAGAGGCTGTCTGCTCCAACTAGCACTAATGTGAGCTGCAGAATCTTCAAAAGACATTAAAAGCCATACACTTAGGGTGTGTCTAGACTACAGGGTTTTGTCGACAAAACTATACTTGCCTCTACACTACCACCGCGTTCTGTTGACAGAACGCAGCAGTTTTGTCGACAGCAGTAAACCTCAATTTGCGAGGAATAACGCCTTTTTTTCGAAAGTACTCTTTTAAAAAAAAAAGTGCTATTGCGTGCAAACTGTGCTTTTTTGAAAGAGAGTGTCCAGAATCTTTCGAAAAAGCAGCTTGCTTTGTTGACAATACTGATCGTAGTCTAGACACTCTTTTTCGACAGAGGCTTTGTCAACAGTATCTGTCCACAAAGCCTCTGTCGAAAAAGGCGTGCAGTCTAGACGTAGCCTTAATGGCTCTTGTGATGAGTGTTGTCACAGAAGACCCCTTAGGGGGGCTTCCTGGAGTTCTGACAAAGCCACTGACACTCGCCTCTTTGCTCTCTGCGGCTTTTCATCACCCTGTCCTGCTGAGCCAGCTCACCTGATCTCTCCCAGGCAAGGCACAGACCTGAGATCACCGCTCCTACCTAAGGAGCAATATAGACACTGAACCTCTTCAGGTCTGAGGAAAATGTAGATTTTTGGCTCTAGCTTCCAGGGAAACCACTTGCCAAATGGGATCAGAACCCCAAATGTAATTGTTCCGGTAAGCCCCCTTTAACAATGGAAGGAAGATGTGCACACTGATTGCTCCCCCAGGTGACAATTATTTACACTGGGCTTGATAGTACATAAAAGTGATTTTTATTAAGTACAAGCAGTAGGATTTGTTGTTGCAAGTGAAAACAGGCAGAGCAAAGTAGTTTACAAATTTAAAATAACAGAAAACACATAGCTAGTTCTAATGCTTAAAAACTCAGTACAAACTGACTGTAAAACTGTTCTTATTTCAGCTAAACCTCCAAGCCAGGGAAGATCCCTCTCCCTGGGGTCTCTGGTTCATTCTCTTGGGAGTGCCATGCCAGCCAAAGGCAGAGTTTTCAGCCTCTTTGTATCTTAAATAGCCTTATTTTTAGGTGGGAATTCTCCACATTCCACCCTTCATGGAAAATTACCTGGTCAGACCCATGCCAGTTGGGGTGGTCACATGACTTCCTAAGACCAACCATTGCTTAGATTTAAAGGAAAAGGAGGCTGTTTACAGTTGATCATCCAGACATTGAGGGTAACACCTTTGATGACTTTCATTTGCACATTTAAAACGATAAAGCATGCCATACGCCAAACATCTAATTTTACACACATGAGCGATACATATACCAAAATAAGAAATACAGATCCAGCAGACTGTGACATTAAGATTGATAGGTTACATGAGGCATTTTGTCCAACACATCTTTGAATCATACATATTTGTGTCCATAAATCAATTTCATAAAGCCCGGGGGGGCAGGGCTGGCCCACAGTATTTTGGCACCTGAGGTGGGGAGCTCAAATGATTCCCCCATGTTCTCTCGCTTGGGCCAAAACTTTGAAAGGTCTCATTTCTGCCTTCTCCTGTTCTTCTCCTCTCATGGTACTGCTCTGCTACCTACCCCAATAAAGGAGAACTAACAACTTTAAAATGCCTTGTTCAAGAAATGTGAACTAGTGGCGCCCCCCCCCCCCCCCCACACACAGTCTGGCACCCAAGTCAGTCGCCTTAGTTCGCCTCATGGTAAGGCCAGCCCTGGGGGGTGTCAAACCGTCACAGTTCTGTTATACTGTTTAAGTCCGAAAGGACTGAATGCCCTAAAAAAAAAAAAAAAAAAAAAAAAAAAAAAAAGATACACTGGGACTGATATTCAGATTAGTCCAAACTGAAAAAAACGTGTTGACTTTCATGTTTTGTAAAATTGTCTTTGAGGGAATAATTGAATGTTGCAAACAAGTGACTCAGAACAAATTGTGCCTTTGAGAGAATAGCCTTCAGATAGGTCTTTGTTTATACTTGGGAGGTTCTTCCCCCTCCCCCCCGAGTGTCTTTTGTTATGGTCTGAGTGGGCTTACATCCACCAGATTGCTCTTTGAGGCATGGGGCAGGATGAAAATCCAACACGATGTGACGTGGTAAAACATGGGGCTTTCACCAGAATTAACCAGCAAAACTGGATCAATATGCAGATTTTGCATCTTTAAGGAAAGAGTAAATTTTTAGGTTTCAGGTTTTGTTGTGAGCATTAACACACATTATGCGTTATGCCTTACTAGAAGATTTGCCCGGCGTTGCTCAGGTCCTTTACTCAATTTCTTTCATTTTCCAAAAAACAAAAATTAATTAAAATGCAAGTGTTCATACCTCATTTGAATCGTTGCTCTGGGGTGAGGCTGGGGATGAGGGGTTCAGTATATAGGCTGTCCTGGGGAGAGCGGACTACCCCAGATCCTTCATCACGGCAGCTTGGGGCCAAGTGACAATGTTCTCACTAAATACAAGATAGAACCATTTAAGATGTTGAGTTAACAAATGTTGCAAGAGACCATTCAGTATGAACTAGACAGTAAACATCTTTTCAGTCCCAGGGCAAAGGAGGGTTAATGGGTTACGTATAAATTGTTGAAGTGAGCCATAAATTCATAGTCATGGACTCAAAGACAGTTTCTTTCAGGTCTGTTTCTTTGCTAGCTGCAATTCCAGTTGTGCTTTGGCCTTCCTGATTACACCCCTGCATGCTAGAGCAATATGGTCTTCTCCAGTCATCTGTCCAAGCTTCCACTGCTTGTAAGCTTCTTTTTTGTGTTTAGGCTCACCAAAGATTTCACTGTCCCAGAGGGGTAGCTGTGTTAGTCTGTAACTTTAAAACAAGTAGTCCTGTGGCACTTTAGAGATTAACAGAAAAAATAGATATATAGTACCATGAGCTTTCGTGGACAAAATCGACTTCCTCAGATGAGCTTCAGTGATTTCACTGTTAAGCCAAGCTGGTTGCTTACCATATTTGCTTTTCTTACTGCACATCAGGATGGTTTGTTCCTGCACCTTCAATAAGGCTCCTTTAAAATATAGCCAACTTTCCCTCCTCATGTTAGCATCCCATGGGGATCCTTCCCATCAATTCCCTGAGGGAGTCAGTCTGCTTTTCTGAAGTCTAGGGTCTGTATTTTGCTGCTCTCCTTCCTTCCTTTGGTCAGGATCCTGAACTCAACTGTCTCATGATCACTGCTGCCCAGATTGCCACCCACATCTGCTTCCCCTACTAATTCCTCCCTGTTTATGAGCAGCAGGTCAAGCTGTGCATGACCCCTGATTGGTTCCTTCAGCACTTGTACCAGGTCCCCTATATTCTCCAAAAACTTCCTGGATTGTTTGTGTACTGCTGTCTTGGTCTCCCACCAGATGTCAGGGTGATTGAAGTCCCGTATGAGAACCAGGGGCTGTGGTCTGGAAGCTTCTGTTAGTTGTCTGAAGAAAGCTTCATCTACCTCATCCATCTGACCTATTGGTCTATAGCAAACACCCACTTCAACATCACCCTTGTTGCTACTGCTTCTTAACTTAACCCAAAGATTCTCAACAGGCTTTTCTCCCATTTTATACTGGAACTCTGAGTAATCATACTGTTCTCTTACATTCAGTGCAACTCCTCCACTTTTTCTCCTTGCCTGTTCTTTCTGAACAGTTTATACTCTTCCATGACAAAAGCATATATTGAAGCGTAAAGCAGAAATATGGGAGGCTCCCGAATCTGTCCTAATCCCACAGGTTACAATAAATTTGTGGTGGACACAGACTGCAATATTATGGTGTTATGCACAGTTGATCAGCTCTGTCCTTCAAATGCTATTAACTTCAGACTGGTTAATCCATATTTGTGAACGCAGAACACAAAGTCATGCCGGCAAAAGGCTTAGGAGAGAATTAAGTATTTGTTCCCTAATCCTGAATGTTTATAAATCAGTATTAATTACTATAGAAGGAAGCATTCATACTTGAGTGCTTTTAAAGAGTTGGCAATCCAGCTGGCTAATAAATATAGCTCAGCGCAAAAGAAGAAATAAAAATCTGTTCCAGTGCAGCATGAGCATGCTGCTCTTTTACTTAATGGGGAATAATTGCAGCCATTACAGTGTGTTATAAATTAAAAACAATGGAGGGTCTAGCCACATCCTACAGAGCTGTTGGTAAATATGCTTGGAGGCTTGGCTCAGATTTGGGGGGCCCAGAATGGCTTTTTGATTCTAGGAGTGAATATATGTTGTGTGTTCAGCCTGTTCAGTGTAGTGCACAAGCTTATAATACTCAAGGATGTAATTATTTCAGTCACATAGCCAACAAGATTTAGAGAAGTCCATGGCAGATAAACACCATGGAAATACCGTAGTTTGTCATAAGCCATTATGTTGCTGTGCAGCAGTGCAAATAAAGAGGTGGGGGTGGAAAATGGAGAATTGAAAGTCTTATCTCTTTAGTCTTTTTTTTTTTTTTTCTTTTTTTTAAACATAGGGCCATTTCCCTAACAGCAAGGAAGTTGTCCTCAAAGCAAAGAGAACATGAGCTGGCTGGAGTTAGCAAATCTTGGACTAAACATTTCCAGGGCTATTGATTGCCCCAGATTAAGCATTTAATCCTTTTTTTAATCACACGTCAATCTTACTGTTTACATGAAGTTTTTAAAAAACTTTTTATCCTTGTTCTTTACTGGTTTAGTACAAATGTGTGTTCTGTGTGGCACATTTGGAGTGTTGCAGACCCTGAGCAAATGTATTACCTCTCTGCATTGCTCCATGAGAAAGAAAAGGTTACTGTGGACATTTTGGTCCATAATACTTTGCCCAGTGTGTGTGTGTTGTCACCTTCTAATATTCCTCCTTCATCTGTTTTAGATTAAGCAAGACAAATAAACACTTTTCAGTTGTTTCTGCACATCCAGTATCAGGACTGAAACCAGCTACAAGTTGGACCTCCTTGGTGTGGCACCCTCGGGACCTGACCTGTCCCGATCAAGAGGATTTGCTGGGCCTGTGGAGGCCCCTCCCCTCCTGGCCTATGCCTGGGTGCTCTCTTTTGAAAAAGCAGCTTGCTTTTTGGAAAGTACTGGTTGTAGTCTAGACGCTCTTTTTCGAAAGAGGCTTGCAGTCTAGACGTAGCCGATGACTTCAGGTTAGCCAGTCAGAAACCTAGGTATCAGTCATTGAAAACCATTCCACATACATGATACTTGTTTTTAACTTTTATTCTCTTGGAAATAGTCAATCAGTAGGTAATATGCAGGTTTTGCTTTTCTTAGAGGAGATGCAGTCAGCTGAAAATCATGCATTTTTGTTAATTTTTTGTATTTATTTTAGCCAGATGCTGATCTGGTCAGTTTCACTCTCTGGGTTGCATGAACCGAGGTTGGTTGTAGACTGTAGCAAGAAGTCAATAGCATTTCCAATGATAAAAATGCTCCTATTCTTTAGTAAGCTTGGTACAAACGTCTCACCTTTTGGGAAAGACTGAACATAAGAATGGCCATACTGGGTCAGACCAAAGGTCCATCCAGACCAGTACCCTGTCTGCCAACAGTGGCCAATGCCAGGTGCCCCAGAGGGAGTGAATTGAACAGGTACTGATCAAGCGATCTCTCTCCTGCCATCCATCTCCACCCTCTGACAAACAGAGGCTAGGGACACCATTCCTTACCCATACTGGCTAATAGCCATTAATGGACTTAAACCTCCATCTAGTTCTCTTTTAAACCCTGTTATAGTCCTAGCCTTCACAACCTCCTCAGGTAAGGAGTTCCACAGATTGACTACGCCCTGTGTGAAGAAGAACTTCCTTTTATTTGTTTTAAAGCTGCTGCCCATTAGTTTCATGTGGTGGCCCCTAGTTCTTATATTATGGGAACAAGTAAATAACTTTTTCCTTATTCACTTTCTCCACACCACTCATGATTTTATATACATCTATCATATCCCCCCTTAGTCTCCTCTTTTCCAAGCTGAAAAGTCCCAGTCTCTTTAATCTCTCCTCATATGGGACCCGTTGCAAACCCCTAATCATTTTAGTTGCCCTTCTCTGAACCTTTTCTAATGCCAGTATATCTTTTTTGAGATGAGGAGACCACATCTGTATGCAGTATTCCAGATGTGGGCGTACCATGGATTTATAGAAGGGCAATAAGATATTCTCCATCTTATTCTCTATCCATTTTTTAATGATTCCTAACATCCCGTATGCTTTTTTGACTGCCACTGCACACTGCGTGGACGTCTTCAGAGAACTATCCACGATGACTCCAAGATCTCTTTCCTGATTAGTTGTAGCCAAATTAGCCCCCATCATATTATATGTATAGTTGGGGTTATTTTTCCCAATGTGTATTACTTTACATATATCCACATTAAATTTAATTTGCCATTTTGTTGCCCAGACACTTAGTTTGGTGAGATCTTTTTGAAGTTCTTCAGTCTGCTTTGGTCTTAACTACCTTGAGCAGTTTAGTATCATCTGCAAACTTTGCCACCTCACTGTTTACCCCTTTCTCCAGATTATTTATGAATATATTGAATAGGATTGGTCCTAGGACTGACCCTTGGGGAACATCACTAGTTACCCCTCTCCATTCTGAAAATTGACCGCTTATTCCTACCCTTTGTTTCCTGATTTTTAACCAGTTCTCAGTCCATGAAAGGATCTTCCCTCTTATCCCATGACAACTTAATTTGTGTAAGAGCCTTTGGTGAGGGACCTTGTCAAAGGCTTTCTGGAAATCTAAGCTTTCTGGAAATCTATATCTACTGGATCCCCCTAGTCCACATGTTTGTTGACCCCTTCAAAGAACTCTAATAGATTAGTAAGACATTATTTCCCTTTACAGAAACCATGTTGACTTTTGCCCAACAAATTATGTTCTTCTATGTGTCTGACAATTTTATTCTTTACTATTGTTTCAATTAATTTGCCCGGTACTGACGTTAGACTTACCGGTTTGTAATTGCCGGGATCGCCTCTAGAGCCCTTTTTAAATATTGGTGTTACATTAGCTATCTTTCAGTAATTGGGTACAGAAGCTGATTTAAAGGACAGGTTACAAACCATAGTTAATAGTTCCGCAATTTCACATTTGAGTTCTTTCAGAACTCTTGGGTGAATGCCATCTGGTCCCGGTGACTTGTTACTGTTAAGTTTATCAATTCATTCCAAAACCTCCTCTAATGACACTTCAATCTGTGACAAGTCCTCAGATTTGTCACCTACAAAGGACAGGTCAGGTTTGGGAATCTCCCTAACATCCTCAGCCTTGAAGACTAAAACAAAGAATTCATTTAGTCTCTCCGCAATGACTTTATCGTCTTTAAGTGCTCCTTTTGTATCTCGATCATCCAGGGGCCCCACTGGTTGTTTAGCAGGCTTCCTGCTTCTGATGTACCTAAAAAACGTTTTGTTATTACCTTTTGAGTTTTGGCTAGCTGTTCTTCAAACTCCTTTTTGGCTTTTCTTATTACATTTTTACACTTAATTTGGCAGTGTTTATGCTCCTTTCTATTTACCTCACTAGGATTTGACTTCCACTTTTTAAAAGATGTCTTTTTATCTCTCACTGCTTCTTTTACATGGTTGTTAAGCCACGGTGGCTCTTTTTTAGTTCTTCTTCTATGTTTTTTTAATTTGGGGTATACATTTAAGTTGGACCTTTATTATAGTGTCTTTGAAAAGTGTCCATGCAGCTTGCAGGGATTTTACTTTAGTCACTGTACCTTTTGATTTCTGTTTAACTAACCTCCTCATTTTTGCATAGTTGCAGTAACATTAATCCTGATGAATCCAACTGGTTTTAATGGAGATGTCATAAGTATTTACACAGGCTTTCAGCTGTAACTTAGCATCAATTAACTAAACTGTTATTTTAAAATGTTGTCTTTAATTTTAATACATTACATTTCCCAGGGTCCTTGAGCAGTTATTATAACTACTCTTAGTTCCTGTTGCTACTGTCTTCATTTTTCATTTTCCCTATCTTTCCTACTTTTCTTTGCTAACTCTGTTTTGATGGTGCAATGAAACGCTTCGAAAATGGCTGACCGAAATCAGCCTGATTCCAGGTGCTACTTCCTGAATGATGCTAGAGACCTCATCCTAGAAAACAAGTTGTTTTTTGCAATCAGCCTTTTTCTGACCTAAGGAAAAAAAGGGTGCCCTTGCTGTTAGGCTCTGGACTTGGACACAGGACATCTGGAGTTAAATCCTTGGCTCCATCACAACTTCCTTTGTGACTTGGGGAGATGCACTTTGTTTCTCTGGGCCTCCATTTCCCGTTTGTAAAACACTGAATAATAACAATTATTCCTTCCTGGTATGTTCTCTCCCCTGTCTGGTGACTCTTGGAGATCTACAGAGGAGGGTGGACAGAATACATTCTGAAGGAGGAGAAGGACCTGCAATCACACGTGTTAGCAATTAGCTCCATTTGCAGAAGACTCCAAGAATGTCTTTAGAAGTCTGGTGTATGAGCTGCAGCTGCCCTGGCAGTTTCTATTCATAGAGCCATGTTTCAGTTCACTTGCAATGTGTTAAGACAAATCAAATAGCCATTTGTTGAAGCGGCACATAACAAGTACTTCTTTAACCTCTCTCTCCAGCTCTCTGCTTCCCGTCCCTGAGAAAAAATATATGTACCTGTTGCCTGTTTGGAATGTGTATAGGGTCTGAGCCAAAGCCCACCAAAGTCAAATAAAAGACTCTCCGTGGTCTCAGTGAGCTATCAGACCCTTAAAGGGGCCATTCTCTCTTGGTTCATTTGTGGGGTATATTTCTCCCTGCCAGGAGAGAGAGTGTGAGCATTTGGGGCTTTCAGCTATGTCATTCTGTCTATACTGCCCAACATCCCTGATACTGGACTGCATTCCAGTTATTGCTTCTCTTACTGTTTGGACAAGCTGTATTTCCTACCGTTTTAGCAGCATTATAGGGTTTGTCAGAATTAGGGATGTAAAAGCTTATTTTTTAGCAGGCTGGCTAGCGGCCCAGCTCAATCCCGGCTCGTGCCGGGTCCGGGAGCTACCCCGCGGTGGCTCTGCATTTGAAGTGTATTAGGAGGTGGGTGGGCAGGCACCCTGATTCAGTTCCAGCTTGTGCAGGGTCCGGGAGCTCAGACCTGCCCTAGACAGGGTCTACTGCCACCCTGTGGTGCTTCCTCTTTATCAGAGGCAGCAGCACAGGGTGATAGGCAGCTGGTCAGCGAGGGGAGCTGGTTTTTAAACTGGCTCCCCTCACAGACCAGCTCCCACCTGGTATCCTGTGCTTCTGCCTCTGATACAGAGACAGTAGCGCGGAGTGGCTGGGGGCTCCTCAGGAGTGAGGCCAGAGCACACTGGCTGCTGGCCCCACCCCCAGGGACTATAGAATAGTCGACTAACCAATAAGAATTCATGAGGTTACTCGACTATTCAATTAACCGATATTTAAAATCCCTAGTCAGAATTTCTTAGGGCAGTTTGTGTTTCCTAAAGATTTTGGGTTTCTTGGTTCATTGTTTTCCTCCATTAATATTTTAGATGCAGAGATTGCTGAAGTTGTGCTGTCCTAGAGCCTTTCTGACGTCAACCTGATTCGTTATGTGTGTTCTAGCATTTGGCCTATATTAGTTTCTGGTTAGGCTGCGCAACAAAGTGCAAGGAATGGTATGATTCCTTTGAAGTGGTATGTATCCCTTAGGGCTGCTTTGCACAGAGAAGCAAGTCCATATTTGAGTAATTAAATCCCATTAAAAATGCTCCAGTTTTTCTATAAAGCTTCTCTTCAGCATTTGTCCAAGCTGATAAAAGCAAGGGACTTTGAACAACAGCTGCTACTTTGACTTTAACCCTAACCAGAATGGAGTGACTTTTTTAGCAGTGCATGTCAGATACTGTGGGCCAAATGCTGTCTTGGGTTGCTTACACAAGAAGTTCTGATCAAACAAATTATGCCTCTGTAGGGACTGCAGTACTGAAGGCATCACTGGTGAGTTAAGGGACAAACCAGGCTTTCTTGTTTTTATTGCTGTAAGCCAGAACTTTCATGTTATTATAAAGCTGATATGTGTGGCCCCTGCCCTTCTCCCTTCAATCGGTTAAATGGTTAAACTATATTATTTTAATCATTTTAAATGCTTAACTTGTAAAATAATAATGACATCCCTAAAGATTATTTTTAATAATGTTTTTATGTAATAATTTGCTTTTTATTTAATGAACTACAGATCAAGCCATTAATTTTAGTAATGTCTGTCTTGTCTCTAGACGTAGAGGGTGTGTCTAAACTATGTGGCTCCGTCGACAGAGCCATGTAGATGAGTTTACTAGACATAGCAAAATGAAGCGGTGATTTAAATAAATGCTGCTTCATTTACATCAAAATGGCCGCCACGCTGTGCCGATCAGCTGATTGTCGGCACAGCGCGGTAGTCTAGATGGGGATCAGCCGACCCCAGCACCCTTTGTTGTCAGATCCTTTATGCCTCTGATGACAAAGGGGGATCAGCCGACCCCAGCACCATCTAGACTACCGCGCTGTGCCGACAATCAGCTGATCGGCACAATGCAGCGGCCATTTTGATGTAAATGAAGCGGCGATTATTTAAATCGCCGCTTCATTTTGTTATGTCTAGTAAACTCATCTACATGGCTCCATCAACAGAGCCATGTAGTCTAGACACACCCTAAATGTTAACATTTTTACTGCCTGATGAGAGGTGCTTTCATTTATGTTGGGAGCAGGTTGTGGGTGCAGAACAATTCTCCAGTTCAAGTCCTACCCTGTGTTTTGACCCACACTGGCCATTTGCAGATATGCTCGCATTACGTAGTATTCATGATGTAAAACTCAGTTATATTGTGAGAACTTGTTGCTGTGGTCCAGTGGGATGAAAGGATCTGTGAGCTCTCACCTTTAAAAACTTGGTAGGGTGGCAATTTTATTAACCAAACTTAATGGAATTGTGCTCATTTGCATATTGTAAATAGCACTGTAGCATGGATCTCAATTGTGGGTTTGAAATCATTATGGAAAGCACTTTATGGGCTTACCATATTTCACAGTTAACTTGTCTGCTCATGTTTTCTTATATACGAGGCAATAGACCAGCTCCCAAAGTTCTATTATTAAAATGAACTATTTCCATTTAAAAGCTCATCCCAAACCCAGCAGACACTGTTTTCACTCAGCCTCCTCCAACGAAAATTTGAGAGATTAGAGAGGCATTTTAAGTGCTTACAAGAGTAATGCATGGATGAGGCCAACAAGAACCAATATCTCCATGACAGTTTGACTCTTCACCAGTATTAAATAGGAAGATTGTGGTACAATCACTCATAGGTTCTAATTAAGTTTCAGTATAAAAATGCTCATAAACAGACATAAATATATAGGGATGAGTCCTCAGCTGGGGTACATAAGCATGGCCCTGATTTCAGTGGAGCCATATTTGCTTAAGGCATCTGAAAATCTAACCCACAAGTATGTACGTTGGCCTTCTGCCACCGCCCACCCTTGAACTAAGGATGTTAAATATCGGGTAATTGACTAATCGAATAGTTGATGCTTTTTTGCATTGACTAGTCGATAGGGCACCTCCACCTTTGAAGTGTAGCAACAATCCTAGGGCTGTTGCTACACTTCAAAGGCGAAAGCGCTGAAGCCCAGAGTCAGCTGGAGACTCCCCTGCTGACCCCAGTCTCCATGTGGTGCTGCTGCTTTGAAACACCATGGTGGCATTTCAATGCGGCAGTGCTGCACGGAGCCCAGGGTCAGGTAGGGAGTCCCCAGCTGATCTCGGGCTCCACTCAGTGCTGCCATGTTGAAATGCCACGGGGAGCCCAGGCTTCTTGCCAGCTGATCCTGGGCTCCCTGTGGCATTCAAAGCTGCAGCGCTGCATGGAGCAGCTGTCCGGGCTCTGTGCAGCGCTGACGCTTTGAAGTAAAACCCCCTTCTTCTCCTCTATCTCATAGAGGCAGCAAGGGTGGGGGGGGAGGTGAGGAAGAGACTAGTCCACTCGTACTTCACATCCCGCCCTTGAACATAGTATTAAAAAAGGACAGACCCGAGGTGATTGGACTGTTACTTGTCCATAGTTATTTTTATGTGAATTGGAATAAAATGATGATGATGGTATGGGGTAAATTTTAAGTTCAGGGCTAACCATTTGGCTTTTTGCCCTGATATGGACCCCATCTCCCTACCAGCCAACCTGCTTTTTGTTCTCTGGCCACCTGATTTTTTTTGTTTTAATATTGCCATTTTGTCCAGCGGCCACAAGAAAGGTCACATCCCCATTGTGTACTAGCACATATGAAGAGATGGTTTCTGTCCCACAGGTCCTACAATTTAAAGATCCTCCCCTCTCAAAAATACCCATGTGCTTAACTATATGCGCATAACTGACTCCATTGGGAGTATTCATGTATGCAGTAAAACAAGTTTGTAAATATTTGCAGGACTTGAGCCTAAGAAGACAAGTGACATACTTTGTACAAGCAAAGACTTTTATATTATATAAACGTGTGCAATGGCCCAATATTATTTACTTAATAAAGAATGTACCAGTTACTCCCACCTGCCCTTTAGCGCAGCCATTGTGAGTTGGCCGCCTCTTGTAGGAAAAGCTGCAGAAGTGGATCTGCAGAATGGCTGTGAAGGAGGAGAAGGCTGTAGCAGTACAGACCCATTCTGGGACAGCATTCCATGCTTTAGGAGTACAAGGGAGGGAAATTCAGACATGTTTATATGAGACGTTGGCACATGGGCAGAGGCTGTTGGAATCATCGGCAGAGTGGAGAAGGAAGGCAACATGAGGAAAAACACGAACAGAGCAGTAAAGAAGGGCAGTGTTGTGAGGAGCCTTGAAGATGGGGGCTGTAACCTTGAACATGATGAGGGAGAGATTCCATTCTGTCGTCTTTTAATGGAATGTCACAAGCATTTTATCTAGCCTGCGTGGCCGTGTAAACAGATGGCAGTTTTTCTCTTGAGGTGGCTGTTAAGGGTTGCCCCCCCGAGATACCACTGAGCCCGCCACTTCTCTCAGCCTGGGCACCCTTTTACCCTGTCCTGTGGAGTGAGGCTGCTAAGCCTGTTCTAGTGCACACACAGATAGGGCCGTACCCAGCTGCAGAATGATCCAGACGCTGAGATGTCTACCTCCCTTCGAGTGCAAACCCCAGATATATGAAATATACCTCCTCCCTCATGGTGGAAAAAGACACACACAACTTCTCCCCTCCCCGTGGCGAGCAGATTTCAGCCGGTCACCGGCGGTGCGCGCATGCGCAGTGTGGGTCTGGCACATGCGCGGTGCGGGGCTGGCAAGTGGATTTCTCCGCGGTTTGTCGAGCCCTGATTATAAACACATAGTAAGTGTGAAAATATAACAAAGCACATTATTGAGCAAATATAAATAATATACAAACTCAGCTTAATATACTCAAACAGGTAATGAAATATAATTTCTTACTCTAAATGTTATTTTAGGCATGTTGCAAAGTTTCTGTACCTTAGAGTTCCAGTTCTGTCTCTTTTCAGACTGGACCCCTGCCTCTGTCTAAACTTCTCCCTTGCTTTCCTTTCAGCAGTCTTTCTTCTTGGCTGGGCAGGCAGGCAATAGAGCAGCATCATTTGCTATCCTGCCTCCTCTTAAGTAAGACTTACGCAAGACAGGAATTTTATGTTTCCCAAACTTGACACACACCCCCCTTTACTTTTAGTGGAAGATCACAAATCTAAGATAGTGTTTAGTACAAGGTGACAGGACCACCTGACCCAGTAGTTTCTCAACCGAATCCCAGGACTCCTCTCAGGAAGGAGAGATATTTAATACCTTCATAGTCTTGTTGTTTTGGCTAATGGGCCATCAGCCTTGTCTGGCTTTTTCATTGTTATACCTGAAAGACTAATTGTGGGTGACACCCAAAGTAGCCCATTTGAAATATAGATACATGATTAATATTTTAAACTTCAGATACAGAAATGATACAGGTGCACGAATTGGTTAATCCCATTCAGTAAATCAAATCCTTTCCAATGATATCTTATATGAGCCATCTTTCATAACTGAGATGCGCTTCATGTTATCCATCTTGTAAGCATATTTTCATAAAGAATATGGAGTGTAAAGTCACAGCAGCTTTATTCAGTGTGAGTTTACTGCTTACTACATGAAGGACCCCAAGAGCAGCCGATAATGCTCTGAATTTAAATCCACTGGCATGAATGTGGCAAAGTGGGTGGGCACAGAATGTGAAGGTTCTGAACAAACCGGCTCGATTGGAAGCAATGACATATTGTGGTGTTTCACAAAACAAAGATTTAGATTTACTTTTAAATACAGAATTTCGGGGTGCTGATTGGATTTCTGTGTGCCTAGGTATGTATTTGGTCCCCACTGCTGCAGTATCTTAATGCCTCACAACCTCCAGTGTATTTATCCTTCCAATACCCTATGAGGTACAGCAGTGCTCTTCTCTCCACTTTATGGATGGAGAGCTTAGGCACACAAAGACTAATTAGGAGCAGATTTTTCAAAGGCATAAATGGCTGTTTAGCACCTAACTCCCCTTGAAAATCCATGGAAGTTAGTCACTACACTGCCGTTTGTGCTTTTGAAAATCTTTCCCCAGGTGACTTGCCTGCAGTCATGTAGGGAGTCTGAGGCAGAGCAGGAAACGAAAGTCACATACCCTAAATTCAAGGCCAGTTCCTTAAACACTTGAATCCTAATTGTTTGGTGGCCATCACTGGAAAAAGAAGGAATTATGCATTTCATGTACATGAGCAGGTTTCTTCTCTCCCCATCATCATCTCTCTTTTTAGAATAATAGGAATTAATGTGGGAATTTCCCATTAGTTCATCTAGGCTCTGCACCCCAA
This sequence comes from Pelochelys cantorii, assembly GCA_032595735.1. NCBI lineage: Eukaryota > Metazoa > Chordata > Testudines > Trionychidae > Pelochelys > Pelochelys cantorii. Next base: position 47,700,566 of record CM064335.1, read on the forward strand.
TGCAGGACTGTTTGCTTTGGTATGGTCTTGAATGGCTTAGTGAAAGGAAGACTACTGATATGTTATGGCATGAGAGGCCACTGAAATGTCTGTTGACCTTTGCTTGTGACTTCTATAGAGGTAAAGACCCATGTGTCCACATCAAGACTTGTTCAAAATCATCTTGTCAATTTGAAGAATTCATCCGACTTCAACAAGATGAAATACAGTAAAGATGAGTCCAAAGTACTTCACTTAAGAAGGAGAAATCAAATGGGCTATTACAGCATGGGGACTAACGGGCTAGACAACAGTACTGCTGAAAATAATTTGGGAGTTATAGTGGATCACAAATTGACTGAGTCAACAATTTGATGCAGTTGAGAAAAAGGCTATTACATCCCAGAATTATATTAAGTAGGAATGCTAACATTTCAGCAGTTATGCAGTTACAAGCGGGGCAGCAGCCAGCTCCCTGGGAGCCGGTGCATGCTGGGAGCTGGCTTTTAAGTGTGCACCGGCTGCCACCTCAGACTGCTGCCTCTGTATCAGAGGCAGCAGCTGTCTCCCTGGGAGCTGATGTGTACTGAGAGCCAGCTTAAAAGCTGGTTCCTGGTGTGTACTGGCTCCCGTCTTCCACCCGACTCCTGGGAAACTGGCTGCTGTCCTGTGCTGCTGCCTCTGTATCTTTTAAGCCAGCTCCCTGCGCGTACCAGTTCCCAACTGCCACCCTGTGCTGCTGCTTTTAATACAAAGGCAGCAGTGTGGGGTGATAGGCAGCCCCTGGGAGCCACATGTAATCATTTGGGTAACCGATAGGCTCATACTTATCGGTTACCCATTTAAATGGCTATAGTTGTACATCGCTAGTATTAACAGAAATGTTGTTTGTAAGAAACAGGAGGTAATTGTGTTGCTTTGCTTGGCATGGTGAGGCCTCGGCCGCAGTAGTGTGTCCATATCTGGGTGCCACCCTTTGGGAAAGATATGGACAAATTGGAGAGAGTCAGAGGAGAGCTGCAAAAATGATAAAAGGTTTAGAAAATCTTCCCTATGAAGAAAAGACTGTGATCAGTTGTTCTGCCTGTCCACTGAAGATAAGACAAGAAGCAAGGGACTTAATCTGCAGCAAGGAGATATAGGTTAGTTATTAAGAAAAACTCAATCTATAAAGTCTCAGTAGGGTAGCCGTGTTAATCTGTAACTTTAAAAACCGTGAACAGTCCTGTGGCAACTTAAGGACTTACACATATATTATATCACTAGCCAATTAGCCCGTCATAAGACGGGATTTTCAGGTCTCTCCTCCACGTTGGTCTTCTCTCCTGAGCCTCCGGTCTCTCACTCCGTCTCTCTCTCTCTCAGCTCTACTCCGCCTTCTGCCTCTCTCACCTTCTGCCTCTCTCTCAGTCTTTCTTTCTCTTCTCTCCCTCCTGCCTCTCACTCTCCCTTTCTCTTCTCCTCCTCCTCCTGCCTCTCTCCCCGCACCCCAGCCCCTCCTGCCATGGCGCTCGTCTGAGTGCTGCGCCACTCAGCCGGGCCACCGCGGGGGAGCAAACGGTGCAAGTGGCCGTTTGGGCTCCCCTGCAGTGGCCCAGCTGAGCGCGCGGCACTCAGCCAAGCACCACAGCGGGAGGGGAAAGGGTGGGGTGGTGACGTACACGGCCAGGGGGCGGGGCCATGTATGTCACCGCCCCGCCCCCTTCCCCTCCCGCCGTGGCGCTCGGCTGAGTGCTGCGCACTCGGCCGGGCCGCTGCGGGGGAGGGGGGTGGGGTGGTGACGTACATGGCCAGGGGGGTGGGGCCATGTACATCACCACCCCGCCCCCTTCCCCTCCTGCCGTGGCGCTTGGCTGAGTGCTGCGCGCTCAGCCAGGCCGCCGCTGGGGAGCCCAAACGGCTGCTTGCTCAGCCGGGCCGCCGCGGGGGAGCAAGCGGTGGCAAGCATCCGTTTGGGGTCCGCGGTCCCCATGCAGCACCTCCGTGCTGCATGGGGAGCGCGAACCGCAAACGGCCACTTGCCGCCGCTTGCTCCCCCGCCGCAGCCCAGCTGAGTGGCGCAGAACTCAGCCGAGAGCCATGGTGGGAGGCAAGAGCACCCCCCAGAGGCAAGTCTGTAACGGTACAGCGTTACAGACTCGCAGACATTGGGCTACTATATATATGATGAGCTGTTGTAGGTAAAACACACTTCATCAGATGAGCTGGAGTGGAAATTACAGAATCCAGAGTATACATAACAGTAAAAGCAATTGTATGAGCAGTGTTAATGACACTAATTGGGTCAGGCCGAATGTGTCACATTCATAGTTTTTGATGTGTAAATGCAAATATCAATGGCAGGGGAAATTGCCTTTGTAGTGCATTTACCAGATATAATCTTTAAACCCAAATTGATAGTGTTGAATTTGTAAATGAATTCTAGTTCAGCAGTCTCCCTCTGCAGTTGGGTGATAAAATTCCTTTGTAGAAGAACTGCTACTTTTAAATTCATTATTGAATGTCTAGGGAGGTTAAAATGTTCCTCTACTGGTTTATGTGTGTTACCATTCCTGATGTCTGATTTGTCCATTTATCCTTTGTCACAGAGACTGTCCGGTTTGGCCAATATACATGGCTGAGGGGCATTGATGGGACTTGATGGCATATATCACATTAGAGGATGTACAGTTGTGTGGGTCCCTGATGTTGTGATTTATGTGGCTAAGTCCTGTGATGGTGCCGCTTGTATAGATATGTGGACAGAGTTGGCAGCGGGGTTTGTTGCAGGGTTAGGTTCCTGGGTGAGTTTATCTGTGATGTGGTGTGTGACTCCTAGTAAGTATTTGCTTCATGTTGGGGGGCTGTCTGTAGGCAAGGATTGGCCTGTCTTTCAAGGTCTATGAGAGTGAGGGGTTGTTTGCCAATTATGTGCTAAAGGGGGTTTAAGTGGGGGTTGTAGGTGATGACGAGTGGTGTTCTGTTATTTTCTTTGTTGGGTCTGTCTTGAAATAGTTGACTTCTGGGTACTTGTCTGGTTTCATTCATCTATTTCCTCAGGAAAGTATAAGTTTTAAGAATGCCTGATAAAGATCTTGTAGGTGTTTGTCTCTGTCTGTGGGATTGGAACAGTGGTTGAATCTTAGGGCTTGGATGTGGACGATGGATCGTGTGATGTGTCCTGGATGGAAGCTAGAGGCATGTAAGTAAGAATAGCCGTCAGTTGGTTTCCAGTATAGGGTGGTGTTTATGTGACCATTATTAATTTGTACTGTAGCGTCAAGGAAGTGGATCTCTTGTGTGGACTTATCAAAGCTGAGGTTGATGGTTGGGGTGGAAAACGTTGAAATCCCTGTAGAATTCTTCAATGGTCTCCTTCCCATGGGTCCACCTGATGATATCATCTATGTAGTATAAGTAGAGGAGATATGCCAGAGGAAACATTGTAATTAAACTCTGGAATAGGCATCTAAGACTGTGGGTACGTCTACACAACAGTGTTATTTTGGAATAACTGACATTATTCCAAAAAAACTTTGTCCGTGTCTATATACTACAAGCAGTTATTTCAACATAATGTGAAAATAATGTCGAGTTGGAGGACTTCTTACTCCGACTCCTGTAACCCTCATTTCACAAGGAGTAAGGGAAGTCGGAGGAAGAGTGCTCTACCTTGGACTTCTTGCTGTGCAGACATCACCAAAAGACAAAATAAGCTATTTCGACTTAAGCTACGCAGTTGACATAGCTCAAGTTGTGTAGCTTATTTCGGCTTTAGACCTGCTGTGTAGATGTGCCCTGTGTGTGGAATTCCCCCTTAGATGTTTTTAAGAACAAGTGGTAAAGAATCATGTCAGGAATAACAAGGATTACTTGCTCCTGCCTGAATTCAGGGGGCTGAAGGTGATGACCTTTCAGAATCCTTTCCACTTGTACAGTTCTATGATTGTTGTTATTCCTTTATTTCATATAAACTGAGGTTTGCCTACATTTGCAGACCTGTTGTTCATTGTCATAGCAACACAAGGCTCCACAGCAGAAATAATAGGCCATCATAGGTTCTGAGAGATACACACATCATTTAGAATGGTAAATTAGGGACTGCTTCAGATTCCTCTTTCACCAAGAACTCTGTCTTCTGTAAGAATTGTGTCTTAAGTCAAGAACTCAGGCTCAGACCTTAATTTTACTATGGAAGGGCTCTGATCCTACAAATGCGCAGTGGGCCTGGTTTCCTGCTGGTGGTTTTAGTGGCATGGAATTGGTGTAAATCAGGACCACTCTGTACAATTCCCATAAATTTCAGAGAGATTGTTGTGAATTGCCAGTATTCACTGCAATTTAGAAAATCTCCCTGTTATTTTTGTATATAAAAGCAACTTTTACATCAAGTACACTTACTAATAAATTGTTGTTCTTGTTTTGGAGCTATTTGCGTTGTTTTATGAATAATTGGTTTTTAGGGTTGCCAGGTGTCCGGTTTTCTACCCGACAGTCCGGTTTTTGCACCTTCTGTCCGGTAGAAAAATTCAGAAAATACCGGACATGTGCAGTGTCCGGTATTTTCTGAATTTCCGGCTGGGCGCCGGACGGAAGCCTGGTGGGGGTGGGGGAGCGACTGGGAGGCGGGGCACGATTGGCGCTGGGAGCCCTGTGGTCGCATGCAAAAGCTGGGCAGGGCGGAGTGGGGGGAGTGGCTGGGACTCCCAGCCACTCCCCCTGCCCGGCTTCTGCACGCAACCAGAGGCTCCCAGCGCCAATCGCAGCCCCGCCTCCCAGCTGGGAGCCTCTGGTTGCGTGCAGAAGCTGGGTGGGGAGAGCGGCTCCCAGCCACTCCCCCCGCCCCTGCCCGGCTTCTACTAGCAACTAGAGGGAGTGCCTGCTGGGGGCGCGGCCTGTGGGACTCTGGCTGCGGCCCCCCCCCCCCGCCAGCTCTGCTTCCCGCCCCCCCTCCTCCTATCCAGCCCCCCCCGGCCCCCGATCTCTCCCCCCCCAGCTCTGCTTCCTGCCCCCCCTTCCTCCTGGCCAGCCCCACGGCTCCCGACCCAGCCCCGCCTCCCACCCCCCTTCCTCCCGGCCAGCCCCATGGCCCCCTCCCCCCCTCCCCCGCCAGCCTCGCGGACCCGACCCCCTTCCTCCCGGCCAGCCCCGTGGCCCCCTCCCGGCCAGTCCCCGCCCCCCCCCCCACCCATGATCAAGTGTATCCAGTATTTGGGGGGGGGGGTCTACCTGGTAACCCTAGTTAAAATAACAAAAAGTAAAACCCATAGAGAAAATGAGTAGTGTGGCTGCTATGGATGTTTTCTTCATGAGCATGAATTATTTTAATGGGTTTTTTTTTCTTGTATTGATTTGAGTCCTTTTGTCCCGATGCTATCAAAAGAGGACAGATTTCAAAAAATTCACGTGACGCATGTTTTTGGTCCTCATGCTATCTCCTACAGTATCCTAAATTGGAACTTCTGTTGAAGGCAGAATAAACATTGCAAGAGCCTTTTGGGCCTGCTTGTCAGAAAGCAAGGGACAGTTATTAAGGGTATTTGCTTTTCATGTAAAGAAATGCCCTTGATGCCCTTGCAGATGATGGTGCCATCAAGAATTACGTATATGCTTAACTTTTTGCACTGCAAATAGCTCTGTTGATGTTTTGGCAGAATCGGAGCCCTAATGGAACATTTTAGGTGTAATTATGCAGTGAGCTCTTGAAGGGTGGACCCTAGTATTGTCAACTCTTCAGATTTTATCGTAACTCTTTTGGCAGTTGGTGGTTAGTCTTAAAGTCTCGGGTCTGGGAATTACATGAAGATTGTGAGAATCTTGGCTTTAATGAAAAACAAAATCCCCAAACTTCACGGAGAAAAGCTTGAAAATGTGACCCAGGTGAGCCTGAAGTCTCCAATGCTGCAAGGCAAAGAAAAGAATTTAAATCTCACTATTTTTAAGACAAACTGGTCACCCCCATATGTTTTAAACTGATCTCGTGATTTTTTTTTGAGGTGTCTGACTTCTGCTTTTTGTATTCTTGGATTGGCAGTACAGTGGCATCTGCAGTCATGTTGAACTCACAGAAGTCGTTTGGACTGCCTTCATAAAGCTCATGGCGGGACCAGGGGATGAGAACTCTACTTAATACTGTAACTGAAACGGAAGTCTTGTTGGTGTTCTGGGATCTCAGTAGCAGTATTGGGTTTTTTCTGCATGAGAAAGATGCGGGGAAAATCTACCTATTCTAAGCAGATTAACCATCGAGAAACAAATAATAAAAGCCTGAGGCACCATTTTTGATTAGTAGAATTAGACTTGATCCAGAAGTTCTCACCCTCTACCTTCAGGTTTGTTGTACAGCACTAGCAATAGACTGTGAAATTGAGACTGTTATGTTTATATTACACTGCATCAGAGGTGAGAGTAATGGAAGGAAGCACATGGCACCTTGAAGTCCTTGCATGTAACGAGTGATTCAGCTGTGAAGATGTGTGGCTTGTCATCTTGCCATAGTGGAAAAACTTCCTTTTGGCTGGAAGAATAATGCTAAATGGTGTGAACTTGTGTGGGCGTCCCACTTGATCTTCTTTGTATGGTTTTGTGGATGTATATTTTGACTAAAAAAATAAAGCATCTATTTGAAAAGCCAACTGAAAACCTTTCCCCTGGCAGATCTTCATGGTTGTCCATATTTGCTGAATTGGAGAATTCTCTTTATATTCCTTTTTTTGATTGCTGTAGTCAGGTGTCAGTAAATTAAAAAAGACCATACCTCTCATTACACATTGCTAAACAAAGAATGAAAGATATTACCAGGTGGAAATGATTATGCAATGGAAGAAAGATGTCAAAAATGAGCCATGGCATAGGAATTATGTACATTCTGGGGCTGTTATCATTAAAAAGATAAAGCTGTAAAGAAAAATAATCTTCATATAAGGATATAAGACAATCAAGAATTTCACATAAAATCCTGTAAAGAAGTAGACTGGGACTGACTCCCAGATAAGTACTTAGTTTTTTGCATTCTTCTTCCACACAATAGGATTTTATTTATGAATTCAGGCACCAGTCTTAGAATGAATACCATGCTAGTGCAGGAATCTGCTGTAGCCCAGAGATCTGGCTTAGGATTCTAAACAGCAGTAATGCGAGGAAGTTACTTAGTGTCCTCTAAGATCCTAGCTGAAGCGGTTAGCATGTAAGGCTTTGAGGCCTATGAACTTTAGCAGAAATAATAGGTCCTACAGTGATCCTGAGTTTTGAGACCTAAGAACATTGTGCTTAGGTTGGAGATTCTATACAAAGTGATACCTGTAACCAGGAACATTGAACTGATACTAGGCTTGGCTATTTTTGGATGGAAATGTTGGCAGATGTTTAACCATGAGATTGCCTTGGCAGTGAATTGATATCCGTGAATATTGGTCAAGATTATTAATATACTAACCTGTAGAATAGGGAAACCACAATGTTATTAGAACGAGGAGGTTAGATATGGACAATGGAGACTGGGCATTTGTCTGAATATTCATGACAGTCCCTATGCTTCCTAATAAGCCATGTAAAGAAAGATCTGGACCACTGGACTTGTTTAGCATGTCAGGCACAGATTCCTAAGAGAGGCTGGTCATGTATGGGAAGAATGATTGAAGGGCTAAAGAGTTTGGCAACACTGCCAATACAAAGCCTGTTACTTTCTCAGGTGCTAAGACAGTGTTGGTATCCTTGCGTTTTCATAGCTGAATGTGGGAAAATAATTTCCTTTCCCTTTGGATCTTTGTAAACTCATTCATAATTGGTTCTTCTGTGTGTAAAATCCTGTCTAATATAATGAGGACTTGTCTAAAATGAATTTTTACTGTAAAATAACAAAGAGGCTGGTGGCACTTTAAAGACTAACTGTATTTTGGTGTAAGCTTTCATGAGTTGCTATTCACTTTGTCAGATGCATGAAGAGAAAGAAACGCTTAGTGGGGATCCAGAGATGGGAGTGTTACACCAGAGCTAATTCAGTCAGGGTGGATGTGGATAAGAAAGTGAGTAGACCTAAATAGGAAAATTACATATTGTAATGAAAGAGCCATTCCCGGTCTTATTCAGGCCCATTCAAATAGTGTCACATTTGCATATGAATTCCAGCTCAGCAGTTTCTCGTTGCAGTCTGGTTTTATTGTTTTTTATTCTTCTGCTTGAGGGTGGCAACTTTCAAGTCTGTAACTGTGTCCAGGGAGGATAAAACGTTCTCCTCCTGTTTTTTGTATACTACCATTCTTGATGTCTGCTTGTGTCCTAACCACATCATCAAGAGCTCGTTCACCCACCTGCACATCTACTAATATGCCATCATGTGTAGATTGGCCCTCCCTGGTCCAACACCTTCAGGACCTAAGTAATCCCAAAGGAGGGAGTTTGCTGTAAGGGGATGGGGGAGGGGGGTTCAGGCCTCGGGCTCTCCTGGGGCTCCCCTCCTGGCCATTGGCTGGGGCACAGATGTTGCTGGACTAAAGAGCCCTGGACCACGGAGGTTCAACCTGTACCAGCAATGCCCGTCTGCTACATACATTGGACAAACCAGACTGTCCCTATGCAACAGAATAAACGAACACAAATCAGACTTCAAGAATGGTGTAAATTAGTGCAGCTGAGCGGAGCATTGAGTGTTAGTCCTTAGTAAGCTATTGGTTAATTGAATAGTCAACTAAACGCATGAATTCTCAGTGGTTAGTCGGGATTGGTCCTGCCTAGGGCAGGGGGCTGGACTTGATGACCTTCTAAGGTGTCTTCCAGCTCTATGGTTCTATGATTCAATTATTCTATTCTGTAATCCCTGGGGAGAGGGCTGGTAGCCAGTGCACTCCAGCCCCACTCCAGGGGAGCTCCTTGCCTCCGTGCACTGCTGCCGTGTGCTGCTGCCTCTCTGCTGCTGCTGCCTCTCTATCAGAGGCAGCAGCGTGGGATCAGGGCTGGACTAAGGGGTGGGCGAGCCAGGCAGCTGCCCAGGGCGCCAACCTATGGGGGGCGCCTGATGGCAGCTGTAAGGGGCACACAGCGTCTCTTATAGGTGCCATCAGGCGCCGCGTGCCCGGCTCCCGCAGCGCCAGCCCCCCTATCCCCATGGCGCCGGCCAGCAGCGCCTTTCCCCCCCCCACGGCCGTGGGGCCCTGCAAGGCCAGGCGCAGCCCGCCCCAGGCTGTGCGCCAGCAACAGTGGCCAGGCCGGGCTGAGCAGCACATGTGTCCCGGGGTGCACGCCAGTGGCCGTGGCCGGGCCGGGCAGCGCATGCGCTGTGTGCCTGGGGGCAGCGCCGCGTACCCGGGCCCGGGGCGCCAAAATGGCTCAGGCTGGCCCTGCGTGGGATGCCAGGTGGGAGCCAGTTTAAAAACCAGTTTGCTACAGAGGGAGCTATGTGGGGTGGCAGCCGTCTCTGTCTGTGGGGGGTCCGAGCTTCTGGGGAAGCAGCAGGCTCACTATGGACAGAGGCTGCTCCATGGGATGTGAAGCAGCCTCTGCCCCAAGCCTGAGCGGCTTTGCGGCAGCCTTCCCTACCCCACCCCCATGCCTCTGTATCAAACTGGTTAACCAACTTATTGGTTATTCAATTAGTCGACTACTCGTTCACATCCCTAATTTGGCAGCAACTTTATGACAAAAATTTAGGCCTCGTGATGGTCTGTTTAAAGACTTGCTCAAAAGGGTCAAAATAGAATCCGTGGACCTAATCTAATTTTCTACCATTTATAAATGATTGGCCAGACTTGGCAGCTTTGGAATACTGCATGTTCACTATGATTATGGTTTCTGAATTGTAGACATGGTTGTGTTTGAGTTGTTTTCCTTCCTGTCTCAGACCTCTGCAAGACAAGCTATTCTGCTGTCAATTTATCTCAGCTTAAGTCCTGCTCACTTCTAGTTTGTTCCTTCTCTGCCAGGTTTGATCTCTCTGTCCCTCCCCTTCTTCCCACGTTACTGTCTAAAACTCTGCTTTGTAGCATAGGTTTTGTTTATATAAAAGGTTTCAGTTCTTGTTTGGTGTGGGGGGAGAGAGAGGATTTTGTGCTGCTTTGCTGGATCTACGGATGCAAACCACGCAAGCAATCATTTCTGTATCTTATTGCTCATACAGTTCCGGGGTACTTAATAAGAGCTGAACTGTAGAATACTCTTGCTTTGTTCTCTGTCATACAAAACACTGAAGTTTGGCACTTCACTTTGTAGGAGCCAACTTGTTCCACTAGTTTTGTTCCACCTGATGTTCCCCTAGACTTCAAGGGTGCTGAATTACAGATGGTTGCAAACTAGAAGGAAGAAATATTTTGAAAAATTTGCTATGAAATTGCTGTTGGGTTAAAAAAACGAATGGGAACCTCTCTAGCACTGAGTTTATTCAAATAGCGAAGGCTTAGCTTGCTGCTGAGAGTTGTCTTTTCTGAATGGCCTTCTCATCCTGGATCCTGAATTATGCAAATCTGATTCTTACCATCTTCAAAACAGCGACATGGCACTTTTAGAAAGAAATTATCAGCTGTCTGAACTGTAAAGTAAAAATAAGCAAAACTTGGGCCTGTAACTACTTTTTCCATATACATCAAAGATGAAAGTCGTGTCAGCCCAGCTGAAAATTGCATTGTGATCATAATTAGTTTGTGCAGCAATTTAAATTCCTAACAAAGTGATGTGATAGAAGCAGTTTCTCTGTACAAATGATAGAGAAAAATAAAAGAGGATGAGAGTTTTTATTAAGAAGAGATACTGTAGGGTAACAACTCCTCATAAACAGGGGACTTCTCTTTTTCCAGGCTTTTTTCCACATTGAAAAACTGTTTTCAGGGTTTTCACAGAAAGCTTTGATTAGAGAAGAAACAGACACAGATTCAAATAATAAAATGAAGTACCTGTGTGACCAGTGTGAGTATTATCATGATTTAAAGAAAGTTACATATTTCCTACCCTATCCACATAATCGGTGAGTTACAAATTGAATTCCAAGGTGGAGAAACAGCATCAAAGGTTCAAAGCCACTTTTGCTAATACTAGTCTGAAATTTAATGAATGGCTTTCACTCCGGGGTGGTTCTTATTTCTCTGTACTTGAAAGTCTTTGCTGCAATAACTTCAGACTATAATTAGATTGACTGGAAAACTGAATTATCTGCAAAGAGTTACTCAGATCACAAATGAGGGACGTGAACTTTGTTCATCTCATGCATATGTCACCTTCAACAAGCAGCAAAATAATTTCAGTATTTAATACAATAAAAGGAGGGGATATCTGAAGTTTGTTGGATATAGATCCAGTGACATGAATTATTCTGTCCAGAGAGAATCCTGGCTTCTTTTGATTGACAGGTTTACTGGGAACATACCTGACTTAGTACTTTTGAATGTGGTACTGAACCACGTTAACTTGCAGTGCTGTGGGAGTGGATTGATATTTACCAGATGAAGTTACCTTCTACGGAAGTTAACTGAGCAATGATGAATCCTCTGAAGTTGTGGGTCTTAAGAAAAACATTTTACCATTTTTAATGCAAATTGTACTTATTAAAAATAAACCATATTTATCTAGGCTTTAGTTTTGTTAAGGTAATACTTCCATAGTTGAGGATGATACATAATTCAGGGTGGATGACAATGTTAAATTATTATTTAGTACTGTTTGCATAGGACCTGAGTATTACTCTGCTTGATTTCCTCCAGATTTGATGATGCTCAGAATATCAAACCCAGGCCTATAATTCTAGCCATGTGATAGACACTTTACAGGCAGGTATTCAGACAAGAACATCTGTTGCCTCCAGTAGAAGGATCAAGCCCATGGTACGTGCTTCCAGTAACTTGCAGTCCAAGCAATTGATCTTGCAAAGTTACTTGTTTAGATATTCATCTCATTGAGGACTAAGTTCGCTGATTTCAGTGGGATTGCATGGTTGGATTCGAAATCCTCCTATTAAAGGGCATGGTTCTGGGATATTCTTTTTTCAACGTTTTAGTTTACAACTAGGTAGGACCCATAATGTTACAGCGTAGTGTGCTGCCTTGGAGCCAGGTCACCCTAATGACAGTGACCTTATGCCTGGATATCCCGCTGGCTGTGCTGTGCATTGCATCAGTGCTGCAAAGCTGACTGACACAGCTTCATTTTTCCATGAGATCTGACAAAGAAGGGCAGGAATTTTATGAAGGCTGAAAAAAATGTCTGTAAATGTAAGAACATAAGAATGGCCGTACTGGGTCAGACCAAAGGTCCATCTAGCCCAGTAGCCTGTCTGCCGACAGTGGCCAGCACCAGGTGCCCCAAAGAGGGTGGACCGAAGACAATGATCAAGCGATTTGTCTCCTGCCATCCCTGGGCTTGCATTTTGAATTACAATGGAATGAATTACTCTCTTTAAAAGATGCATCTCACTGATGACATGGTCTCTTGTGTTTTACAAGGGGATACCAAGAAAATGCTAAGCATGCTTTACTGTATTTCACATTTTGTGACCTAATCCTATATTCTCAAAGTCTCTCTGTCTCTAGAAGAAGCTTTCCCCTATGAGATCTACCCTTTTGTGTAAGCGCATAGGAGTTGGCAGCCTCCTTATGGAAGTCTGAAAAAATGCATTAGTAGTAGAGATGTTTATTGGGGCATCTGAAGACAATCGTCTATGAAACTGAGCTTCACTGGCTTTTTCTCTTGAGACCCACCTGCTTACTGTAGATTTAGAGATGTCACTCTTAGCAGAAACCCTTTGAAAAGTTTATTTTGCCTGTTCAAATAGGGTGCCTGTAGGAGAAGGAATTAACTTGATAGCTGGAAGCCGTGGAGTAGCAGTGATACATCGAGGAGTAGTGGTTGTGGTTGTGGTTGTGACTGAGGGTTGAGTGTGTATGCAATTTTTTTAACTTTTGCCTTTGCACTCCATTATTCCTAGCTGCTGCCATCCCTTAGATGTAATTGGAGTAAGCTGGCCCAAAGGGGAGAGGGGCTGCACATACTCTTCCCAACTGAAGACCGCATTGGCAGAATGCCGTAAACCTCAGGCCTGTGGCTAATTTACATAGACTAGAGGCAGACTGCAGCATCCTGACCTTCAGTATAAAGGTACAAGCTGGTACTCTGCTTTTCTGACCTAGATGGCATGTTGAATGCTGTGAATGGTCGCCATAATGGATTTCTGGATTAGAGGGTGGTCATGAGCTGCCTATAGGTACTAGCAGCGATAGGAAATGGAGTGCATTATACAGGTATACTTTAGAGGGACCATAGCCCATTGCCTTCCTGCAGAACACAGTGACGAATGGTTCTATTCAGTCTTGGCCTTTCTGGTACAGCAAGATTATAGGAAATGCTGGTACTACAAGTTCAAATATCAGAGGCTGCCATGAGTTCAAGTTCCTGTTTTACTGCACAGTGCTATCTGGCTATTGGAAAGTAATAAATACTGGGAATTGCGGGGAAGCTATTTAGTCACTGGCACTTGGCCTTTTTAATATATGGTTTTCCTCAAGGAGCCATCAATTTGTTTCCTGCAAAATACTACCATTTTGAGTATCCCTTTCAATGGCTGTGGGGGTTGATCTGTTTCAGCACTGCTTCTGTAAGGGCGTGACTACGTTCAGAGGACCATAGCATCTGCTTTCAGTGAAGATGCTGCCTTTCTCATATGCTCTACAAATCTTCAGCTTGGGTGTTGTGTTGCGATTTCTGATACCATGTAGAAAGCTGGAGTCAATATGCAAAAAAAAAAAAATGCTGTATATTAGATTTCAACATCTTTAGAGCAAGGTACCATCTCTTTGTTCTGTGTTTGTATAGTTGCTGGCACAACGGGCCATAACCGCACTACTGCATCACAAATAATTGATAGTACAGGTTGAACCTTTCTAGACTGGCACACTCTGGTCTGGCAACATCCATGATCTGGCCTGATTTCAGTTAGCTGGATGCCTCTTATCGTGGGTGTGGCCACGTTTCTTCCAATCCCATAAAATCTGTTTACAGCCACCGTGTTCTGTGCTGTTATTTAGCTCTAATTTACCTCTAAATGTCTTCGAAGAGCCCAGCAAAGAGTGGAACTGTTGGTAATGCTGCTAGACAATATTGACCTCCCGTGGGTCGACACCAGTCAGGTCCCAAGGACAACAGACTAGAGAGGTTCAACCTGTACCAAATTGTTGTTGGTTGGTTGGTTGGTTTGTTCATTAATTATCATAAAATGGCCTATCATTAAAGGGATAGAATTAGTATAAAATTCAAATAATCAGAAGGGGTCTGAGGATGGGAGAAAAAATAGAAGTAACAAGCTAATGACAAGGACTCCAAAGGGAGTTTATTAATTGGGTGTGCAGAGAAGGAAAACTAACTGGAGAAAATGAGAATGACAAAAGAATGCGTAAGTGGAAGAAAAGGTAGGAAAAGGTGAGAGAACTGGTAAGAGAATGTAAATGAAGAAATTAGTGAAAACATTTCAACAAAAGAAAAAATTGTACACTCTTTAGGGTACAGATCTAGGTTTCTGGTATGCCAGTGACATGCCATGCACACAGATATACATTTTTACCAAAAAAAAAAAAAATCCTTTTCTTTAAGCTCAGGTTGCTAGAGTGATTTTTAAAGTGTACATCAATTAGGATGACAGCTTCGTAAGCTGTCTCTTTCCTCTACTGCAAGGCAAGTGGTATTGATCTGATGAGTGTTTGATTTCTCACCTAACGCATTACCTGTTTAGAATGGAGAGGAAGATTTTAGGATCTTGCATATGTAGAGTCATCCTGATGTAGGGTGCTTGAACTACTGCAGTTATACCAAGCAATTAAAGCTGAGACCCAGGAGTCAGTTGATTCTTTGTGCTCCCTACAGAAGGAACTAGTATGCGGGCCACAGAAGTCTTGCAGGGAAGACTTTTGGAATTGCCAAGGTACAGGATAAATGTGGATGATAGTGTGGTGGTGATTCTGTGGACACGTGTATGCTCACTTCCTGCTGTAGTGGCAGAGTGGCCAGATTCAGTCATGGGAAGCTGAATTAGTTGCTAAAATGTCTGTTTAAAATTAGTATGGAATATAGGGGGCAGTTGAAATCAGTGTGAATTTTGCCACTGACATGCTACAATTCTCTTTTTTTTTTTTTTTTTTTTTTAAGGAGAATTGAGGCATGAAGAGGTGAGGGGTATATCTATACAACGGTGAGCCTCAGTCGACTTGGGCTTGCAGGGCTCACGATGTGGCACTGAAAATTGCAATCTAGACATTCCTCTTTCTTGGGCCCTGAAGGCTGGGGAAGGAGGCAGGCTTTGGAGCTTCGGGGAACTATCTACACAGCTGTTTTGAGTGCTGTAGTACTAGCCTGAGTCTGTAGACCTGAGCTCTGGGCCACATTACTGTGTAGACACACCTTGAGTGGTCTGTCCAGGTTCACAAAGGAAATTTGTGGTGGAACAGAGAATATTGTTCTAACTACTGGACCATCCTTCCCTGTTTAGTCTTGAACTATGCTACAAGTTTCCAGCTGTTCTAAATTATGGGAAGCAGCTTGCTAAATATAGCAGCAGCTCTTCTCCCAATTGCATACTGCCTTTTGGTCCTTGGTTTGTTGTTGTTTGGCACTGGAAAGGAGAGGAGGAAAAAACAAAGGATGACCAAGGGCAGTGTGGAATTGTCTTCTAGCTCTAATAAATAAGAGATCAGCTTGCTTTCTTCTGTTTAAAGTTCTTAACTAGTTTGTCCCTGTTTTGATGTCTGAGCTTTCACTATTGGCTGCTGTGTGGGCTGAACCAAACAACTAAACCAGTCCCATTTCCTGCAACATTTGAGGGCTAAATTCTGGTGTTCCCTGCCAGCAGGGAGTTAGTGAAGAAGGGAGTGGAGCTGGAACCATTTTTCTGAGATGGAAAAATACAGGCAGAGAGGTGCCTGGGGGCAGTGTGCTCAGCTGTGTTCCATATACTTGCTTTTTTCAAGAAAAGGGCAGTGTTCCCTCCACAGAACCCATTCCTATATGCTACTAGATGTCCAAGGACTGCAAGGACCTATTGCTTTGACCGTGCCTCTAGTAGCATTGTCAGATTCAAGGCACAGCCCTACAACTTGGTTCTTAAAGCTGTGCTACACCTGCATGATGTCCAGCGCTGCGCTTCTGCACTAGGGATAAAAGCCTGCCTGCTTCCTCTGTCTCCTTTGATGTGCATGGGCATGGGCATGGGCAGCTAGAATTTGTGCGTCAAAGGAGGCAGATGCGGATAAACTCTCTCCAAGGGTGAATCTCTATATGTTTTAAAAGAAAAGAGACTTCAACTTGTGAGGAATGCGACTGTGATGGGAAAGGTGAAGTCAGTTTGAACATGGCAGATGCTACTTAACACATACATTGCAGTAGCACATAGATACCACTGCCAGGTATGACGTGTCAAAATGTGAATGGAACAGAGCGGGCTGTAACATCTCTGCACTTTGTGATGAAGCAGCAAAGTGCTTGTGTGACGTGCACTGCAAATCACTCCAGAATCCAGTCCCCCTGCCTTTCCTTGCACATGGGGCATGTCTCATGAAGGAATTTAAAACAAAATCTAAAATCTGAACACAATGGAACAATCATTTGTCATTTTCAGTCTTTCTAGCAGTACTTGTGGTGAAATGCCAGAATCCAGGATAGCCAGAATCTTCCATGTCTAATGGTTTCTCTCTTTACCAGGACTTAAAAAGAAATGGATTTAAGTTAAAAACACCCCAACGTAGACCATGACATTTCCTGTTAACAGGAAGTACAGATTTTCTTCTTATCCTAGGTGGGTTTCTTTTAATTTTAGTTGAGACAAAATGAACTGATATGCAGCAGTGTTCCCCTTTGGTTGAGATTTCTGTATTAGAAAATGTTCACTGGTTGAACTACATGGATTTTAAATCCTCCTAGTTTAAACGGGTGCAAACCCTTGAATAGCCATATTAAAACTCATTTAACCCTTGTGTCATGGGGCCGGACTTACGGTCGCAGCACCACCTGCTGGCAGTTCCATGGTCCTGCTCCGGACCTGTGTTGCTCCCGGACCATTGCGTCCTCTTAGGACACTGCCCGCTCCAAAGATCTTTCGCCCCCTTCTGGGAGTTTATCTGCAGTCCTGTGTTTCTACTGCCTCTGTAGCCAACAGTGGCCTCCAAACCTAGTCCCTCTGTCTCGGGGGCAAGGCACAGTCAGTATTGGGCACAGCTTGGTGGCAAGGTATTGTTCAAGGGGGGGGGGGAGGGAGGACTCAGGACCTCCCACTACCCTGGGTTGTGCCCCAGGAACCCTCTAGAGGCAGTATTTTCCTGCCATCCTCCACTCCCCTTCACTGTCTCTACTTCCCTGGGCCACTTCTCCTGTGACCCTTTGCATCCTCCTGGCCCTTGTAGCAAGGCCTAAGGCGGCAGGTATCAGGCTGGAGCCTCCCTGTCTAGCCCCCCTGAGGCTGCCCAGCACAAAGGTGCTTCTCTGGGAATCAGGTTCTGCACCTTCCCTGGTCAGAGCCTAACTGGTTCTCGCTGCTGGGCAGCTCCTTATAAACAGGGCTGCCCCATCAAGCTGCCATCTGACTGGCTCCTTCCAAGCCCTTTCCCAACTGGCCAGGGCTCTGAGCAGGGCCCCCCCGTCCCTCCCCCCCGCCTGCTTTAACCCCTTCCAGACAGTGTGGGACAGCTGCCCCACCACACCTTGCTTAAACCCATTTTGCATGCATCAAACTACTGAACAGCGTTCCCTCTAATTTTTTCCATCCACATGCTGAATAAATGTTATGTGCACCGAGGTATGTGAGGATGTGCACCACTAATAGGAACACAGGCTGTCGGCATTGTGAGCGCTCTGATAATCAGCCAGGTGGCATTTGAATCTCCGCCTACCTCAACTTACAGGGAACACTGCTACTGGATGTAGTTTAAGTAATTTAAGCACGAGTTAATCTTGTATAAATTTGTATAGCTTAAAAGTTTGCACTGACTTCAAGTCGATTCATTTTGTTGAAGTGGTTTGACTTTTCTACTACAGACCAGGTTTCCAGCATTACTCCAGCTGGGACACTTCAGGTGAGGAAAACATCTAAAGGAACATCAGTGCAAGTTGGGGATCTATTTCATATTTCCTTTCAGAATGTTGTTTGCATAACTGTGTGCTAAGAAAGGTCCATTTTCATTTGGACTGTGAGCGTCTCTGAATAATCCCTATATTTGCATTTTGTAATATTCATACTAAATAGAAATGGAAACTAAATCCTAAAGACAAATGTCCCCGCTTAGTGCCTTCTCCAGTGCTCTGATTCTGAAGTTGCATGTTCCTAGCCAAAGAGTGGCGGAAAATGAAAATGCTAAACCCAATATCATGTAGAGCCCTGAAGTAAAAAAACCGAGGCCCCTGTGAGTCTGTGTTCAGAACTGCAGATTTTTAGCATGAAAGTGGGAGGTCTGCAAAAAGTCTCCAAACATGGTGGTAACACGACACAGCAGTGTGTGCATGTGCAAAGAGTACAGCCTCGACCTCACGCTGAAACCAGCTGAAGACAGGCCACCTTTGGTAAGAAGGCAGTAGGGTGGGTCACACAGAGGACTGGGATCCGGCCAGTCAGTTTGTGATTAGAGATCCGGTGGCCACAGATCACCATGCATGTGGTGAGCAGTGCAGCTGGTCTTAATATATTTTTATAGAAAGTTCAAGGCTTTCCTGGTGGCCACCTGTTTCCTCTAATCCCATCCTTACCCTCCCTGTGTACTAGGAGGCTGTCATTAGTTGGACCCTCCTGCCCATAAAACCTCTCGTGTTCTCCCTGCTTCCCTATTTATCTGGTTTTATTGTCCGTGATCCCTGCCCCAGAGCTTCGGTTACTGTGGGCTCAGGCTGTGAACAAGAAGAGCCACATGTGGCTGCATCATTTCTGTTTCCCTAGGATCTGATTGCGTGGTGAAGTTCGGCCTTAACTCTAGTGACGCAGCACAACATAAGCAAAGTAAAATGTTTTTAAAAAACTCAGTAAATGTGATTGAGTGGAGGGTACTTATGAGGATGACAAAATAATACGGTAGCCAGAAAGGGGAGGGGGGAGTACAAACTCCCTGTTAGCCAGCATCTAATCATAGTCCTTGAAGCTCACTGTCATTTTATGGTGCACTGTGTTTTGCATCTGCAGTCGAAGAATCATTACCTGCTTCCCTGCCATTCCTGGGCTTGGTTATTCTTTTCTGGAAGATTATTTCAAGTCAGGTCACACGGTGCTATCTCATTTCATTTTGATGTACCTGAATAAATCGCTTCCAGATAGTGGTATTTAATGGCTGCACCCAGCTCACTTATCACTGCCCGACTAGTTCTGTAATTGTTTGGGGCAATGGGTCTCCAGCAAATAGCAGTTGTTTGTTTGTTTGTTTGCTTCTTATGCTCCCTGTTCGTATACATATGATATTTTATCTAATATATAAAGGAGAATGTTTGTAAGTTTGTGCGCTAATAACTTGGACACTATAAGAGCTACCGCAACCAAACTTTGCATGGGATAAAACCTTCTCCTGGATGCAAGGTTAAGGTACTTTTGGACCCGATCGGGGTCCTGCTCTGCCCCCCCGCAGCACCTGCAGCCCTGGGCGCGAACTGGGGCGCCCCTCCTGTGTGTAGCCTCCCGGGACTTGCCCCCTCCCGCCTACAAGGTTACATAACCGACCCTCTTCCCCCCCCATCCCCGCCGGCATGCAGTAACCCACCCCATGCGCACAATGGCGCGGGCACCCCTCCTGCCCCC
Source organism: Pelochelys cantorii (assembly GCA_032595735.1). Classification (NCBI taxonomy): domain Eukaryota; kingdom Metazoa; phylum Chordata; order Testudines; family Trionychidae; genus Pelochelys; species Pelochelys cantorii. The sequence continues at coordinate 47,720,253 of CM064335.1, forward strand.
CGCGGCACCTGCACCCCCAGGCGCGAGCTCGGGCACCCCTCCCATGTGTAACCTCCCCTCTACCTGGGGATGCTCCACACCTGCCCCCCAGCCCCCCCGGAAACCAGAACCAAAGCCAGCCAGCCTTTCTGCTCAGCTCACTGGGCTTATCCGAGCAGAAGGAATCCGTGTGCCTGTTGCAGCGCAGGGCGGAGGAGCCGGGTTAAACCCTCGATGCGTTACACTGCTGTGAAGGCAGCCGGCTGCTGTTCATACTGTGAGTGAGGCTCTGCTGTGTCTGGTTCCAGCCATCGGGGTGAGATGTGAGCTCTGAGCTTTTGCTTGCCAAGGCTGGGCAGGTGGATCCCTGAGCCAACCTTGCAAAGAGAAGTCCCCTTGCTACTGGCCTCATAACTGTGTACTGTTCTCCTGGGGGCTGGCTGCTCGGTCCTGGGGGGAGGAGGGTCTTGCTGCTCTCGGAGAGTCAGGTGTGGCCAGGAGCCATCAGCCCCCAGGGTCTGTGGCTCAGGGGGTCCCCTGGCTCAGGTTCCCCTCCTTTCCTAAATTTCCTAAATTTTGTTCCTCCCGTTTCCCGAGCAACTCCGGGTAAGTCCCACTAGTATAAAATAAGAGAAATCTTTTGAAATTTCACCACCGACCTTCCTCTTAAATTTCATGTCCCGTTTTCTCCCACAGCGCCTTCCTCCCAAATCTGCTAATTGTTTCCTTTACAGAGTACTGTCTAAAGATGTTTAATTAAAACAGGGTGTTAACAGGCCTTTGTACATTTTGGGCCAGATCTGGGAGGCCTGACTGATCTGCACAAGTCGGGGTGTGTTTGTGTGCATATATGCAAAGGGTGTCTAGCCCTTTGCACTCCTCTGACGCTGGTGCAGATTCTATGTAGGGTTGGGTGCCAGGCACTTACAAGAAGTGATGTGTTACACAGCACGGAATTTGTCTTTTGAAGGGGTATCCTGGCCCCTTTCCCACAGCCACATCATTTCCCCCTGCCGTACCAGCAGCAGCAGGGAGGGCACACGATGTACAAGCTGTCCCTTTATATAACCTGACCCTGGGAAAATCTTCCCTGGGCTGGGGAGGCCAGTTTTATAGCCACATTGTGCCACTGGTGCACTGCATCAGAGACCGTGATCTGCCTTGCCTCCGGTTACTGGGGCTTATAGGGCATGTCTTTAAGCTCCTGCTAGATGGCAGTACAGAGAGAAATGCCCACTTAGATTTTTCTCAATAAGCTGCTGTCTCCTTTGTCCATGTTACAGTAAATAAATATCCCAACACACACACATCTGTCCTGATTGATGGTTTCTTATCCCATTGAATTGATGATAATGTAACTGTAGAACATAGTCCTGCCAGTGCTTGTAACTGCTCCCCACCCCCTTTGACATCCGCGTAAAGTGAGGGCATCGCAGGAAATGTTCAGGGTTACAGCAGATGAGGAAAGGGACACGAGACCAGGCTGCTCACTACATGATCTGTGCACAACGTGGAAGAGGGCTTCCTATCAAACCTCTCCAGGCAGTTCTCATGTGGCTATTATTGGCGCTGTAGTTTCACGTGCTGACGGTGCTGATGTGAGAACATGTCCTAGCTCTCCATCTTGCAGTCGACTCTGCCTGGGTAGATTTTAGATGAGACTCTCTGTAGCGTTCAAGTGCAGTGTCTAGCACAGTGGGGGTCAGATTATGAATGGGTGCCACTATATTGTGTGTGTGTGTGTGTGTGTGTGTGTGTGTGTGTGTGTGTGTGTTACCGTGTTTAAATATATGTCTGTCTGTCTCTCTGTATTATACAGAGGCCTGTATGTACAACTAAAGCATTCCAAAATAACATTCCCCTCACACCTTTTTCCCCTTAGGGAAGGGATGAGAATAAAGATGTTAATCACAGTGCTTAATGCACTACTAGAAGATGCTGAGGTACTATGGTTGGGGTGGGGACCCTATGGATCAATGTCATTTGGCCCACAGGCCACACAAGTTAAACCTACCCACCCAGGGAGTTGCCAAAACTCAGAGTCCCTCCCGCCTCCCTCGCGGGGTGAGCTCATGCTCATGGCTCCAACCCTATAGGTATGGGGGAGCCCCAAGCCTGGGCACTCCTGGGGGGCTGGAGCTTCAAGTGCCATTTTCAGTGTCCCTCCTCCCCTGTGGGGCTGGAGCCGTGAGTACCAGCTCATCCTGCCACAGGGGCAAAGCTTTGAGTCCCAGGCCTATGACTCAAAAAAGGTGATGAGTGCAGTACAAGAGCCTGCTGAGAATAGACTATTTATATTCCGTACATCCCGTGAACATTATCTGCACAAGTCATCAGTAAATATGCAGCCAGTATTCCTAAGTCTGCCAATCACAAAGAGGAGAAATAATTGAATTCATATAAATATGGAAAACGTCTGCTCAGGGTGATTGGACGTGGGTTACAACTTTTCTGATGTAAATCACTAGTGCTGATGTACATCACTGGTTCAAACTTGCTCATAATGACAGCTGTTGCTGTGAAATGAGTTGGAGGGTGTAGGGCCATGCCTAATGGAGAGGTGAAAAACGCCAGCAAAAATTCCGACACAACTGGCACTCATTAACACTAGTAGTTACTGCCTCTACCATCATAGATTTTTACAGATTGAAACAACCCGTTAAGTTCCGCAGACTAGGGATGTTAATGGAGAACCGGTTACCTGGTAAGCATCACTCTTAATGGGTGATGCTTACCAGGTAATGATTAACCAGTACCCATGGAGCAGTCACAGGTGGAGGGCAGCAGTGGGACCGCTGGGCGCCTGCATGGGGCTGCCGGCTATCAGCCCAGGTGGGTTGGGAGCCGGCAGCGCTGTATGAGGCCGGAAGCAGCCTGGCTGGAACAGACTCTGCCCACGGCGGGGAGGGGGCTGCTCTAACCCACCCAAATCTGTTTAATCGGCTAACTGGTTAAATTTAACGTTTAACCGGATGACTGATTAAATGGGATTTTATATCCCTACCTTAGACCACACTCAGTCTGGAGCAGGAAAGTACCATCAAGGGTATCTTTTTAGTTTTTTACCATATTATTCCTATGGAATTACTGTTACCCAGACTGAACTGCTCTGGTCTGTGTAGCAAATGCTGTAGTAAAATACTCACTACAGCAGTATCGTTTTCCTGCCTTTTGCCATTTGATAGTATACCACAATGATTGTGTGGAATACAGAGTTAGGTCCCTAAGAAAAGGCTCTTCCCTATCAGGTTCTAGGTTTCGATGACTTTACTATCCTTTAATGTGACTACAATCCATATTTAAGAAGAAATATTTTTTTAAATGGTGACTAACATTTCAAGTCTTTTTTCCCAAAAAATTCTTTTTCTAATATCACTGATCTCCTTTGTGCTTTTTCCATTCTAGAGCTCTTTCCTGCCTGCCCAATAATCTGACTCAAGTTCTCAGGTCTAGAGCCTTCCTATAGGGCATCCGATGTTGAGGGAGACTATGTTGTTGTATTCTATGTTTGGCTGGACGTTAATGGATGGGCAGCAATCTTGTGAAAGTCAGCTAATTAAAAACAGCCTGTTGAAGCTAACTTTATTTTATTGGTCTTTTGGTAGGGTAGTACTCTAGTAGTTACATGTGTTGTGTATTGACTTTTTCTTTCTCTTATTGAAAAGCTTTTAAGTTGCAAAAGCTAATCTTGTGTCCTCTTATTCCACACAGACATAACCCATCTAGAACTTCATATAGTGACTATTAAGGCCTAACAGGAATTGTAATTAATTGACCACTTGTAAAGTCCTTGAAAGTTAAATGGGCCCAATATTACATTTAAGATTTGGGACCTCACTCTGTTCTGATAAGAATTCAAGATTTTATATCAATGAAGAGATGCAATGAACTGTGAAATAAAAGGGTAGGGACTTCTAGCATTCTGCAGTCATCTCCAGACAGGATTTTAACAGGCATAGGAGAACTGTATGCTTTGAAAGTCTGTGGATATGAGCCAAAAATCTTTGAAGTCAGGATTCCATGAAAACAAATTTTAATTTTGATAAGAGTTTTGCATATGGGCTCAGATACAAACTTTAGTTAACACTGAGATTTGGATATTTGGTATTCAGAAAAATCAGGATTAACCGGTACAGGCAGTAGTTTCTCTCTAGGGGTACATCTAGACTACACTTCTCTGTTGACAGAGATATGTAGATTAGGCATGTCAAAATTGCTAATGAAGCAGGGATTTAAATATCCAGCGCTTCATTAGCATAAACATGGCTGCCGCTTTTTTGACACGGAGCTTTTTCGAAAAATGGCAGTCTAGACGGGGATTTGTTGAAAAATAAACCCGTTTTCGACAGATCCTGTATTCCTCAAAAAATGAGGTTTACAGGATCTGTCAAACAGATTTATTTTTTGATCCCTGTCTAGACTGCCATTTTTTTTTTTCGAAAAAGCTTCGTGTCAAAAAAAGTGGCCGCCATGTTTATGCTAATGAAGTGTGGGATATTTAAATCCCTGCTTCATTAGCAATTTCGACATGCCTCTCTATCTGTCAACAGAGAGGTATAGTCTAGATATAGCCTGGGGTTATGATCTCCCAATGTGTTAGAGTCTATATGTGTGTGTGTGTCACCCCTTCCCTGCCTCCCACACCCTTTCCATTGAGATAACAGCAAAGAGATTTGGACATTCTGTCTTCTGCTTCTCTTGGGCTGCCCCTCCATAGTGCGGAGAAAACAAAAAGCAGCAGAGATCCTTGGAATCTGTGGTTTTACTTGAGTGTGACTGAAAGCAAAATGTGGCCTGGGATTCATTATGTTCCATGTATGCTTGTGGTGTGGAAAAAGAGGGAGCACCGCTTTGTCTTAAAGGGAGGGAGCCTAGGCTATGGCAAAGCAGAGTGGGATACGGTTGGAGATGAGAAGGAGGCAGAAGGTGGCAGACCTTTCTCAGAAGAGCCCTGCTTACTCCCGGTTATCCATTTTATATCCATGGGTATCCACACCCACCGATATCTGTGGCTCATTTTTTCAGAAGCGGATACCATATTTGTATCTGCGCAGGCCTAAGCTCTCAGCACAAGCTAGCCGTGCCTCAGGGCACATCTAATTTGTGTTGGCTTATACTGGCCCTCTAGAAGCATTAGGCTGGCAAGGATCACCCTAGTGCACCACGCTCCAACCCTAACCCTTCTCATGCCTACATCATTTCTGTCTGTTTCAAGTTCATTTTGCACCGCTCCTACATGTGAGCAGGATCCGGCCCAAAATGCTTCAGTTTAATTGAGTCAGTCAGGGAGAAGGAAGCAAACAGAAAGAAAGAAAAGTTATTTTTAACATATTTTACTGTTTGAGCTCAGCATGTTTCCCCTGAATATAGGAGATACACTGAGAGGAAAACCACAGTATGGTACCATCACTCACTCACAAGCCCTAGTGTAGACACAGTTATAATTGGCAAAAGAGTGTTTTTACCAGCAGATCAGATTGTGTTTGGGGAAAGGAGCGCGAGCGATAGCAGTAAAAGCATTCCCTTGATGCTCTAGGCTGCCTTGCGTCAGGAGGGTTGCTGGCATGACTATACTGCAAACCTTTTCTAGTGTGGACCAGGCCGAAGTTGGAGGATTGGGCCACAAGAAATCTGATGAGGTTCAACAAGGACAAGTGCAGAGTCCTGCACTTGGGACGGAAGAATCCCAAGCATTGTTACAGGCTGGGGACCAACCAGCTAAGTAGTAGTTCTGCAGAAAAGAACCTGGGGGTTACAGTGGATGAGAAGCTGGATATGAGTCAACAGTGTGCCCTTGTAGCCAAGAAGGCTAATGGCATATTAGGGTGCATTAAGAGGAGCATTGCCAGCAGATCCAGAGATGTCATTATTCCCCTTTATTTGGCTCTGGTGAGGCCACATCTGGAGTATTGTGTCCAGTTCTGGGCCCCCTGCTACAAAAAGGATGTGGACACATTGGAGAGGGTCCAGCGGAGGGCAACCAAAATGATGAGGGGGCTGGAGCATACGACCTATGAGGAGAGGCTGAGGGAGTTGGGTCTGTTTAGTCTGCAGAAGCGAAGAGTGAGGGGGGATTTGATAGCAGCCTTCAACTTCCTGAAGGGAGGTTCCAAAGAGGATGGAGAAAGGCTGTTCTCAGTAGTGATGGATGGCAGAACAAGGAGTAATGGTCTTAAATTGTGGTGGGAGAGGTCTAGGTTGGATATTAGGAAAAAGTATTTCACTAGGAGGGTGGTGAAACACTGGAATGGGTTACCTAGGGAAGTAGTGGAGTCTCCATCCCTAGAGGTATTTAAGTCTCGGCTTGACAAAGCCCTGACTGGGTTGATCTAATTGGGATTGGTCCTGCCTAGAGCAGGGGGCTGGACTTGATGACCTCCTGAGGTCTCTTTCAGCTCTACGGTTCTATGATTCTGTAAGTCACAGGGGATCTGACTGTTCTTTTCTCACATTCTCATTTGCTGGGAGTTTTGGAGCTGTGCATTAGGGTTGCCAATTTTGGCTGGACATATTCCTGGAGATTTCATCATATGAAGTGGCCTTTAATTAAAGATTAATCTTAATTCCCATAGGCTCCATTGCTATCTTGGAGGGTTGGCAGCCCTACTGTGAATCAGGGTCCAATTTTTGGGTGGCCCAGTACAGACTTGTAACATAGGCCCCCTCCCACACACACCATAATTTGCAGCCTGGGCCAAGCCCTCTGGGCCCTGGCAAAGTGTATCCTTCCCCCATTGCCCTATGTGGGGGTCTTGCAGTGAATAATGCAGTGCATGCATATGTATAGAAGTAGACCAAAGTACACTCTGGCCTTTCACATTATTACTGAACGTGACCACTAGCATTTTACAGTGAGTCTTTTTTTCCTCTCCAGACATTCTTATTACACATTTTATTTTAAGAATGGGATTCAGTTCTCTGAAATCCATGGGCTGTGATGTGTGCAAAGAGCAACATGTAGTGCTTTTCCATTTGGCTGTTCTGGTTGCTCCAGCATGGGTCTAGTAGTTTAGAAGCTGTGAAATTGTCTGGCTGTGCTGCAGTTATTTTGTCAGTTCCCTGAAAAGTGTAAAGGGGAAAAAATTGCAAGAAAGAACATAGCTGGCACTGCATTTTTTCTTTGCTGAGCTTAATGTCTGATTCTACAGCTTTGTCATGTAAGACTTTTTATTGTAAGCAGCAACTGCTAGAGAAATAAGCAGTAACTTCTATCCTAGAAAAATATAAAGCAGCAGTCTTGTGTTCTGCTGTAGGAGCTCACTTGATTTGTTATGTCTCCTAATTTACGTGATGTTCCATGTCAGCAAAACAAAATATCTGTTTCTGGGAAAGTTACATCTTAGCAGGGATGCATTTATTTATATACTAAGACAACCCTGCTGTGTAGCTGTTCTTCTCACCCACTGTGTAGATCAAGGAACCATCCACCAAAGTGACTGAGTAGATGGAGAGAGGTGGATTCTCAGGAGGTAGACAATAAAGTGCTTTTTGGGTCAATACCAGCATCCTGAATTGTTCCAGGAAACCACTAGGAAGCCAGTTTGCTCTAAGAAACATATGAATAGGTACAGCTGCTCATCCATGCCCTATGTAGATGGGCAGTTTGTGTTTTGCAATAGCTGAAGTTGGAGGGAACGCCAATATAACACTTTGTAGAAGGATCATTGACGTTGGCATGGGTAGGGATGACTGGTAAGTTTTGAGAGAAATAGCGACAACAAGTACAGATTGAAAAAGGTCACGGCTGCTGTCTAGATATCCAGCGACTTCTGAGGGTCCTAGCTAGGTTCAATAATTTGAAAAAAAAAATAGTAACAAAGGACGGACATACTCCTTCAATCAAAGGGGCAAAAATAATTTCTCCTATTTCCTCTGGATGCTTGCCTGAGCTAGCCACTGTCACTTCTGTTTTATAGTTTTAGCATGCCAGCTCTAGTCAGTTAGCTGTCTCCAAGTCCTGGTCCCAGAGAGATCTTGGAAGAATCTACCAGCCATGCTGATAAAGATGTAGAGGTCATATATCTCTATTGTGGATCTGCTTTGCACAAGTGTAAACAGCTACATCAAGAACAAAGGAGGGAGAATCAAGCTTTTTTTTGTCCATTGCAAAGAGGTGTTTGTTCAATAGAACCACTTACAATTTTTTGACCTTCAAACTTTTGAAATTTGAGGGGGAAATCAGGACAGTGGTTGACTAAAACTCCCACCTCTCCCCCTCCTTTTTTTAACAAACCGGGAAGATGATAAATATTGTACATCATTTAAAAAAAAAAGTGTGAAGAAGATTAGGAAACAAAGTACAGACTTTCACTTATTAACAAGACCACTGCAGTCTGCTCTGACAACACACCACTGTAAGTTCGAGGGAGCTCCTTTGGAGGTGAGTGACTGAAGTTACAAAAATACAAAGCCTAGTTTAAGTGAGTGGACAAGTATGCCCTTTGTACTGTGCCCAAACTTGCAACCAGCCTGAAGACATTGAAGGTACTTCCACAATTCCTTTGCTTGTCGCAACTTTCTTGAAAATATCATCTCCAGAAACAAGGTTTGAGACTTGATGATAATGAGCAAGATGGTTGGCATGAGAAGATAGTTTATAGAATATAAACCTACCAAATCTCTTGAGATACTGACATGTTCCTTAATCAGAGGGAAGGGTGGACTCTCTAAGGCAGGAGTGGCCAACCCATTCCGGGCAAAGAGCCAAGATATCAGTGGATCCAGTGCGAAGAGCTGGGGCAGTTGTTGGGGGGCGGGGGGGGAAGGACTGCCCGTTTAAGAAAACATGTTTAGAGGCTTTTTGGCCACATCAGGCTCCTGCCGGCTGATACCATCTTTAATACGCCATCTTGAATGGCTGCACCAGATGGCTCCCCTGCCCTGGTGAGCACAGGGAGCCGGGAGGAGAAGGCTGTTTTCAGGGACGTGGGGGTGGCTTTACAAGTCATGGGGGAGTGCAGTAGGGGGGGAGGCTTTGCAAGCTGCACCCGGGGGGGGGGGAGCCGCGGGTTGGCCACAACTGCTCTAAGGCTAGTAAACCCGTGTCTCCCCTCAAGATTTTACCTACTAAGAAGAACACTGGCCTTGAGACTGCCCACCATGTACCTAGAGAGAAAACATTGTATCGTCCCCTCCCCCAATGGGGTGTATCCTGGGGTTAAGAATGAGGTATGGGTATAGGTATGGGTTTGGCTTGCCTAATCTGACTAGAAGGTTCTAGGTTTATCCTCCCAGAGGCTGAGAGATATAAAGCTCTATCTCTGGAGGCAGATCTTGGGAACTGCCTCAGTCACACTGACACTGAAGATGGTACCAAAATAAAACGATATTTATTACAATTGGTATTAAGATTGCAGACAATACAAAACACATGGCAATGATTGCACAAATGGATCCGATAACCCCGGATGGTAACATTAATGAAGCCTGAGCATACAACTATAATTATCTAAGTATACAGTTACAATTACCTAGTATAGTACCATACCCACATACACCCTCTGGAGAACCTGGATGTGGAGGATCAGCGTGCCCCCCCCCCCCCCCCGCCCCCGTCCAACAGTGGAATGAGGCTCTCAGTGAAAGGGTGAAGTATGATAGCAGAATAAGATAGCAGAGAAAACTTAGAAAAGTAAAGTAAAGAGTTTGAGGAAGGCAATCCTCAAGCAGAATATTGTGACGAAGAGAAATTCCTACTACACAATCCCTGTTACAAGCTTTTATAGGCCTTTTTACGGTATCTTGAGCCACACCCTCAGGCCAAAACAGATTTCTGCACCCTGAGGCTTTTGTGGGTACACATATTTAATTGGATGATTCAATTGGAGCATCCTTTTGAATATGCATGTAAAGGTCACCTGATGCCCTTTTGGACAAGTTCCCCAAAGTGGGAACTTGCGGTTAGGTACCAGTGCCTTCTGTTTTTTTGATCAGGATGTCAGTTTGGCTGGGTCATTGCATTTTGGACTAGGGATGTAAGCAGCTAGTCGACTACCTAATAAGCATATGCTTATCAGGTAGTCAAGTAGTGACAAGACTAGTCACTTCCCCCTCTTCCCTTGCTGCCTTTATCAGAGAGAGGCAGCAAGTGGCGGGGGGGGGGGAGCAGGAGCCTGTGCTGGGGGAAGTGGGGGGCAGGGGAGGCAGAGGTGTAGTGGGGGGGACTGGGCGTGAGTTGGGAATCAGCTGATTCCTGGTTCATGCCCGGTCCCAGATGCTGTGCCTCCACTTTTTAAAATGTATTAAGAGCCTCTCTTAATATACATTTAAAAAGCAGAGGTGGAGCGTCTGAGGCCACGTGCATGCCAGGACAGCTGATACCTGGCTCGCGTTCGGTCCCCCCCACTGCAGCTCTGCAGTTTCCCCCCTTACGGAGTAGTTGATGGAAATTCCATATGTATATACACCCTTACTTAGAACACTGCTGCTAAAGTCAACTTCTTACAGGGTAGAATCCCTGTAGGCTCTTGCATTACTGCTAGAATATAACGAGAAGGTAAAGTATATAGCACAGTATATAGGTGTACAGGTTCACAGCCTACAGTGGATTAATTAACTTTTGTATTGCAATACTACCTGGAGCCCCTACGCCAAGGTCAGGGCCCCGTTGTGCTGATCCTTGTGCAGACCCGTGGTCAGATACTGTTCTAATCCAAATAGTTGATTGTCTAATAGAGAAGATGGACAAAGGGTGGGAAGGTAAAGAGATGCAAAGACGTGCCCTGGGTCACGCAAGTCACTGAGTAAGCTGGGAATACAACCTAGATCTCCTGACTCCTGAGTTCAGTGCTCTGGTCACTAGATTACAGGGCCAGTTAGATCCATTAACATAAAGGCTTCCAGTCTGCTTTGGAATCTCAACTGTGGAGTTGTCTAAATAGCCACTGGACACTGGAAATGCAAAATTCCCTGTGTTGTTGCAACAACATCCTATGTTCCCTGGAGAACAATGAGGGTACTAACACCTTTCACAAACACCCTTTGGAAAGTAACTACCAACTGGACCAGAGCCAAAAAAGAGTGATGCATAGATTAAATCTTTCATAGCCCTTTACCCATTCTCTCTGAGACGTCTGCACCTCTGTGCTCATATACAGAAGCTCTATCACTGCTATTAAGGATCTTAAAGATTTCTGGAGCCGTCCATGTTAGGAAGGCAAGAGAAGATAAACTGTCCCTTCCTTCAGAATTTGACAATGTATAAAATGATGCTCTACTAAAATATGCTTTAGAAAACCCCAATCCCTGATTCCGTATCAAGTTTCAGGCCTGGGCACACTGTGACTGATATTGGTTTATAATGCAAAATCAACAGACTCTTCCCCATAATGTAGTATTAGTGCTAGTAAAGATAGTTCACATTAAATGAGAGATTACAACACTACTTGTTTTTCATCCTTTTTTAAAATTAAAATTGATGTAAAGAGCCTGATCTCGCTTCCTGTGAATTCAGTGGGAGTTTTGCTGCTGACATCCAGGGGAAGAGGATCTGACCCATAATTTGAAAGAGAAAGGGGAAAAGTATGTGAAGGGAGTGTTTGTTTTTGAAAGAGAGAATGTATGGTGGAAGGTTAGAGGGCAATTTCTTTCGCTTCTCCAGGGGAGTTAAGATTGGCTGCAAATCAGCAAGCAAAGACTCCCAGAAATACCATTTAAATAAAGAATTTGGTGGTCAGCCAGGAAAAGGCACTTGAGTTTTGGCACTGGTGCTTCGTATTAAACACTGACAGATAGTGTATTGTACGGTAGTTATTACAATGACAGTAGGAAGCTAATCGATGTGCTAGGTGAAGAGGTTTAAAGGAAGGATTAGAAGGAGACTGTTTTCCTTGCAGTCTTCCAGGATGGAACATAAACATCAGTTTCTTTTTGTAAAACGCTATCTTGGGAGTTCAAATTCTCAGAACCAACAAAATGGATTTGCAGTGTTCCTACATGCAGTTACTGGCAATTGTTTAATTCAGCTCTTGAATATAAGCTTTTGTTATGGCACTGGGCTGAGTATTGCTATGCAGTGTGTCTCCTGTGATTGATCAGAAGAGCTGCTAAATAATTTATCACTGAATTATTATTCTAGAGTCAGTTTTCCAGACATGAATTTCACTGTAGTGTCCCGATCCTGTCAGAGCCTATCCTGTCCTCTGTATTTCCCTGGCTAACATGTTTGGGAATATTGCTTAGCTACCAACTGACCAAGGAGGGTTTTATAGTTAATGACTGATACTAATTTTACTTCAGAAGCTTGTTTTTCTGTTTTGTACTACTATTTAATCTTATAAGGACAGGTTGATTCCAGTCAGCACCAATAAGCATCAGTTCTGATGGTAATCTTTGTGAGAGAGAACTTTTGATATACAGTACTGTTTTTTTCTTTACAGGACATTTTTAAAAGTAGGCTTCATCCTTCTAGAATTCATTTTTCTATTGCTTTTTTGTTGTTGTTGAAACTGAAATTTGTTGACGTCCTTATTTTTGATTGCTCAGTTTCACAGCTTGCACAGAGTTGCTTAGTTATTGTAGGATTCCACAGGAGGGTTGAGTTGTTGTCATAAGCAAGTTGTGTTTTTATTTTTAAGAGGGGATGCTCTCCCTCAAGTGTTTACTTTTCATGAAAAAGAAATATAAATAAATATTTAGCTTTTGAAACTGGCTTTAAGAAAAAGCAAATGTGGTAAAATTCTAGGCCTTTCCAACTTATGCTTTAGGGAAATAATTCTACAGATCATATTTCTGGTGTTGCAAGACTTTCAGTATTAGGGTTTTTTTCTTATATCTCCAGCTCCTGGAATCATCTTACTACATAATATGCACCTCTTATACAGCACTTTTCATCAATAAATCTCACAAGATTTTAATTCCTGGTTCTGAATATTCATTTTTTTAAAAAGCTTCCAACCCTTATGGCTGAAGAGAAAAAGCTTGCAATTGTGCATTCTAATAACTCAAACAGAAGAGAACCTAGCATTTACTATTTAATTTGTATGATTCTTAAACCAGTCTCATGTTTTTTAAACACATGGAGTTCCTAATACTGCATTTCTTTCTTTGGTGGAGGAGAAACAGAGCCTGACAAAAATTATATCTATTTAGGGCAATGAAGAAACCTACCAGTAAAGGTGAAAGAAAAAGGCATCACAATAGCGCAGGGTATGTCTACACTTGCAGCCTAATTCGAAATAGGACTGCAACTGTAGGCATTTGAAATTGCAAATCAAACCCGGGATTAAATATCCTGCGCTTGATTTGCATCTTCCCGGCCGGGCACCATTTTTGAAATTGACAAGCCCGGAATAACTGCCCGCTGTCGTACTTCAGTGTTCTGTACCTGAGTACCTTCTGTGGTCTGAACTGTCAGTGTCAGCGTCGTCTGGTCCGGATCGTCCTGGCGCGCTCCTGACAGGACCTCTACTCCGTCGGTGATGATAAACTTTCGGCTGCGTGTGTAACAATTGATACTCCCTTTATCTAGAGTGTTAGACCCCGTGCACTTGGGTCAACACAGGAGACCTCTGAGAGGCCCCGGAAACGACAGATGCAGACAAGGTTTGAAATCAGTCGAGCAGGTTTATTGTCAAATGCGAAGCTCTACCAGTTGGTAACAGAGATCAGTACAATGTTACACCACTGGGTACTATGGCCTGCGTTGACAAGGTACCAACACCGGGCAGGCCTATTGCCATAGAACAGATATTAACAGCAGTTAGTCAGAGTTAAGCTACTGTGCATTCTGTAAGTTCAGGCAATGACACCTGCCGTTCAGGCGCCTAGTGCACCTCTCTTTCCCCCCCCCCCCCCCAAGGTTGGCTGGAGAGCACCTTTTGTGGTGTCCTTTTATAGACAGGTACAAACAACTTACATCGTTTCTTTACGTACCAGGTTGCCACCCTCTGTTGCCTAGTTACCCCCCCTCACCTTACGGAAGGGGGGCTTACTTACTATCCTTCATGCTGTCAATTCCGACCTGGTCCTGAACCTAGGTCGGTATGTGCGTTAGTTTTTAGGGAGTCTTTGTACCAAGACGTTTCTTATTAAGATGTTCCGTTACTCCCCTTTGGCTTACAGTTTGTACCCAGTGCCTCCCTGTGTCCTTCCATGCTTGACCTAACTTACACAGTTATCAGTAGGGCCTCTTTCTTGGCTCCTGTGTTACCGAACCAAAGTCTTGCTCGCTAGATTGCACGCCTGTTGCTGCTTTCATGTTACAGGCCTCTATTTAGGCCTGCTGACTCCATATTACTGACCCTCAACTTACTACACCCACGTCTACACGCAGCAGTGAAACAGGTGTTCGAAATAAAGCCCTATTTTGAAATATCTGTTATTCCTCCTGCAATGAGGTTTAACAGGTATTTCCAAATAGGGCTTTATTTTGAACACCCGTTTCACTGCCGCGTGTAGACGCGGGCAGTTATTCTGGGCTTGTCAATTTCAAAAAAAAAAAAAAAAAAAAAATGGCGCCCGGCCGGGAAGATGCAAATCAAGCCTGGGATATTTAAATCCCGGGCTTGATTTGCAATTTCGAATGCCTACATTTGCAGCCCTATTTTGAAGTAGGCTGCAAGTGTAGACACACCCACAGCGTGTATCCAACCCCAAAGACAATTGATGTAAATGGAAAGTTGTCCTCTGTAAGAACTTCTGGCCTACACCCTGAATGAGGATTTTGAGTATCGCGCACCAACTTTTGTTGACTTTTTATGAGATTCTCTTTCTCACAGAATAACTCGGGTTCCAAAATGTGACTGTTTCTTAAGCAGGAGGGCCTCAGCTCTGCCCTCTGTACATGGACAAGTTAGGGTTTTCCCCTTCCTCTTTTCAACAGGAAGTAGTTTCTTTGTTTCCTCTTCATGGAGATGTTGTGTAATTAATTCTGGTAGATGAGAAAGCCCTGCCTTTCCCTGTAGTTTGGCCAGTATTTAAGTTGTCAGAAGCTGCTGTAGAAGTGATCATATTAAATACCCTGTTGGTAAAAATAAGTAATGAACTTATCCTATTGTACACAGGGGCCTTTGAATTTGAGCAGGTGATAGCATGCTTTAGGTGTCTATTGTGAGCACTGTACATAAAGGGAAGATCTTTGAATCTGTTTGGCACATCCTCCCCTTTGTCTTGTTCATCTCATGGGGTTTCTATCAGCTTATGGGAAGCTGATGTTGGCAATGTGACCTTCATCACTTGTTCCTCTGTTATGAATCATGGGGAGCTGGACTGCCATGGTCATAAACATTTCAGTATTGTCCTCCTTTCTGCATGAAGACCACCATCTCATTTTCAACCTGGGAATGATTCCTGAATGTCTCAGCTGGAGCAGTAATTCAGTATCTGACAAGCAGACTTCCTCTTCCTTCCCAATTCACCCCATTTGGATTGATATAGCCTGAGACTTTTTGCCCCAGTTGTGTGGGATGCCGATTTATAGCCTCTTGTTAGACGCTGCAGCTTTGCTTTGTAGACCGGGAAGGCACTTGCTACTGCAGGCTGAGCAAGGCTGAATAGAATCTCGGGTTTACTTTGTTTTCAGGGGCATCCTCATCATCTTTGTCACTGTACTCATGATCCTCGTCTCTCTCTCTTTTTTTCTATTCAACTCCAGCATATGGGTTGAGGGCATTGCAATATTAGTGCTGCCTTTCTGTGCGCTAAGTGATGCTAATTCATTTTTCCACTTCACAGTCTTTCTCAAGCACTCGCTGGTAGATGCGAAGGCTAAATTGCATGACAAAGAATTGATTTTTCATATGCTTGTCTTTAGAGGCATTCTGATCATGTGGCTGAGTAGTCTTATGCGCGCCTCTCCAAGCAAGCACACCTTAATCAAGCACTCACTTGAATGTAAGAAGTGCCTTCATTAAGAGGCCTGGCGTTGCAAAGTTGCCCTGTGTTTAATTCCAGTTGTCTGCTTAATTAGACATTTGAGAGTCCTGTTAATTGATTGATGAACAATTAAAACAGCTCCAGCATCTCTCCTGACTAAGATGCATTCAGCAGCTAAGCCCTATTGTATGCCTCTTTGGGAATTTGCTCTGCAATTAGTTGTTACCAATGCCTGTTTTGGTCTGTAGCCTTAGAAACCCACAACACAGGCATATGAGAAGTATCTCTAAATAAAAGTATGTTAACGTGCTGTGCTTGTGTTGCAGTCAGAGGAACAGATACACACAGGGATAATAGGATCATAGAATGAAAAAACAGAATTTGCATACAGCATCCTCCCCCCACCTCACTTTTACATTTTGGTCTTTATCAAATATTTTATAATTAGATTGAGGTCACTGTAGGGAGCAGTTATACAATGCTTACAAATTATCTTTAAAAAATCAGGCAATTATTCATTAATCAAGTTTGTGTCAGACTGTTGATGACCATCAATATAGCAACCGGTTATGTGCTGGTTTAATAATACTCCTTTTGAAGTAATAGCTGGAATTCCCAGAGGTAACCTTAATAACACTGGCAGTTTCGACACACTCACTGATAAAGAGAGGGCATTAAGTAGCAGGTCTCAGCTTGGGGTTCTTGTGTGCTGTTTATCGAGTGTGAACCATCTGGGGCCAAATTCTGGCTGCCCCTGTGTGTGTGAGGAAGCTAAGCTGGCTGTCTACTGAAGAGTTTAGGGAAAAAAGCAGGTGGCATTTTGGAGCTGGCGGGCTATCCGTTCACATGCAAAGCCATGGAATGGCTTTGTGTAGTCCCCACTTTTCATATAAGCTGTCAGTATGAGAATGTGAGGCCTACTCCCCATCACAGTATTTGAGGGAGAGGAGACCCTCAACAATAAGGAAGGGAAAGAAAATTATTTTTCACTATACATTGGGGGCTGGGCAGTGTTGGTGAGGAGGGGGAGGTGAGAAAGGTGGTGGGCATAAGTCTGTCCCACCAGCCCCAGCCTCTCAGCTGAGGACAAAGTTTCTAGGGGATTTTGAGGGCAGCCCAGAAATTTTGCCAGATCCTGTCTGATATAGTCCACTTCTTGCTCACAGGGTAGCTGAACATGCTCACTCCCAAGACGTTACGTTTTCTTGTGGAAAGACAAATGCAGTGGGGCCTTGTCCTTAGAAAGAATGATTTTTTTAAAATGAGAATGGAGGAAAATATGCTGGGACAAGTGATAGGCAGTTTCCACATCAGTGTGCTTAATAGTGTGTGTAAGGAACTAGCAAGCACTGGCAAGAGCAAAAAGTTTGCCTAGCACTGGTGGGGTCAGTGGGTTTCCCCTCATTATGTATGTATCTTTAACTTAGGTATAGGGGTGTGTCACTGGAAGATTGTTTGCAGAGGTTTCCCTGAGGACTAGTTTCTGCGGCACTTTGTTTCCCTTTCCTTCAGCTCCCCAGGGCTTAGTTGGCTCAGTTCCTAGAAGTCTCTCCGTGTCTGACAGCAGCGTTATACTAAGTGAACTATTTGTTCTTTTTCCAGCAGTGAAAACACAGTCAACTGCTGTTTGTGTCTGCTGCTTTTATCTCCGTCTTTTCGGAGACGTGCTGTGCTCCCCTGCTACAAGACCTTCCCCATGAAGCTGTTGTTTGGTGGAGAAGTGCTGATGTTGTGTGATCACTGGTTGAGAGACAGCTCCTCGGTGGCTGTAAATCGGCAAACATTCAGGGGCGCAACACCCATGGACGCCATTTGAGGAGCCAGCCTAGAATTTTTAGGTTTCCTTTTTTTTTTTTTTTTTTTTTTTTTTAATTGCCACAGCGTTAACGGTAATTTCAGCAAGGGGCTCGTTTGCCTCAGGTTTTCACTTTTTGCACACTGTACTCCACAGAAAATGTATGTTGTTAATTGAACACACACGAGGTTTTGAAGTAAGATAACAAATGTAGGTGGAACATGTAACTATTTTACAAGTAAGTCTCAATTTTAATACATTTCCTTGTTCCGGTTCTTGCAATTTATGTAGCTTTTGTATGTTAAAAACTCTCGCTTAAAAATCTCTCAAGTGGCCTATTGTTCCTAATGAAAACAGCGAGTCAACTTGATGTGATAGATCACAGGTTGTGATGCTGTCAGCTGATCCTGATCATTTTGATCACAAAACAAGATAGTCACACAGAGAAGGCTTAATTGAAAAGAAGAGCAGAAGATACAAATGAAGCTTTTTCTCTCCTGGGTTTCAGTTGCTGGGAACTCATAGGCACAAAACGTGGCATGAGTCAATCCTGTAGCTCAGCTATCGACAACATTTGTATAGATTGCTTTGATCTTCCTTTTAGCAGTCTGTAAGAGGCAGAACTTTTGCTGCATCCATGCTAGTGCAGCCTATGATATTTGTTCTGATTAACCTAGCTAGACTGTTGTTGGTAAAGAAAAGGCAACAAGATAGAGAGAGGTGGGAGGAATATGATTGGGGTAGAAATTGACACCTGAGGGAGGGAAGGAGGGACATAATGTCACATTGGATGAATTTCTCAAGGGTAGAGTGGCTTGAAATGTTTCCGAATTTCAGGTTTTTTACATTAAAAAAGGTGTATTAAGGATGTTAAATTTAGATTAATCAACTAATCGAATAGTTGATGGAATTTGCATCAACTATTTGATTAGTCAATAACAGCACCTCCGCCTTTGAAATGTAACAACTGATGGCTCTTGCTACATATCAAAGGCAGAAGCACTGGGGGGAGCATGGGGGAGGGGGGGAGGGGGGGACTCAATCCTGCTTTTGAAATGTACAAGAGTCTCCCCCCACCCCGGGTCTTGAATCTCCCGCTCGCCCCCTACTCCCACAGTGCTTCTGCTTTTGAAATGTAGCACCTGCTCTTGCTACATTTCAAAGGCAGAAGCACCACCAGTTCCCCACTGCGCCCTTCCCCCGTTCTCACCCCACCCCACCCCACCCCACCTGAGATGGTGCTGGGGGGAACTGGCTTTTAAGCTGGCTCCCCCCAGCACTGCTCCTGCTCTATGCTACCCCCCCCCCCCGCTGCCTCTTTCTGATAGAGGCAGTAAGAGGTGGGGGGAGGGGGAGGAAGCAAGTAGTTGCTTACATCTCTAAAAGGTATACATCTTTTGATGACAGTTACACAGTCATCAAGATAGAGATTTCTGGTTTCCTCTCTTTGGAGTCAGAACATCATCCAGAATCAAGAGAATGATGGTAAATCCTGGCATTTGGTGGCAGTAGCACTGAGTAGGATGTTGATGCTGATGAGTGTCAAAAGGATGAAAATTCTGTCTCTGACAAGTAATCACTAGAAGGGGTGGAGATTGGCCTGTCATTACAAACGTCTAAGCAGAAAATGTCTCTGATAGACAAGTTGCTAGCCTAAGAAATTCTGGTCTGTTGCTGTAGTGGTTTTGTTATGTCACTAGAAGCCTTGAAAAACCCAAACCTTTCCTCTGGATGGGGCTTTTGGAAAGCACTCAAAGGTGGCCTGACTGTTTTCTTTGACTTCAATGGCAGTGGAAATCAGCAAACTTTTGGGTGTGGTAGAAAATCCCATTCTAGCTCAGTTCCCACCATTTCTTTGGCTTTGAACAGTACTAGCTTTCCTTACTATTTTATAGAATGACTTTATCTGTACGGATTTTCAAAAATAGGAGTGTCATGGAGTCACTGAGCCAGGGAGCATCTCATGGAAGGAACTCGTCAAACCATATGGAAATCAAATTAATATTCAACTCAGGATAATCCACTTGTACCGTACATTTCACAAAGTAAAACAAATTAAAAAGGTGCTCTCAGATTTAAGCCCCAACTAGGCCAGACTTCTTGGGTTAAGACAGGGAAGAGCCTTCTTTTGTGGTCCTAGAGTCACCCAGAACTGGCAACTGGAGGATGCAGTTAGCCCCTTTTATCCTGCCAGCAAGACCCTGGTTGGTGCCTATTCCCTGTCCTCCTAGTTACCAGAGGACTGATACTATTGGTTCCACCTGCAGTTGATCCTGGGTGGCTTTTCTAGGCAGTGCCTGAAGAACTGTGGTGGTCCTTTTCCCTCCAAAGGGTATTTTCTTCTGGTGAGGTGACACAAAGTGGCAGGCCTCCAGCAGGGGGGCGCAAACACCTAATATACCCTGTCAAGGAGCCTAAAGTGACACTGGAGGTATCCCGAAATAGCTATTCCACGTCTTTTGAGCACACCTGTTATTTTGAAATAGAATGGGCTTGCTATTCCGATGTCCCTGTAAACCTCATTCCATGAGGAGTAAGACCGCGCCAAATTTCGAAATAAGCTATTTTGAAATTAACTCAAAATAAGCTACGCAATTTGCACAGCTCAAATTGTGTAGCTTATTTCGAGCTCCGGGTGCAGTGTAGACACACCTGTAGGCCCTAAATATACATTGAAAAGCTTAACTGTAGGCTCCTGTGATTTGAAATTTGTAAAATGAACTATCTTGAAAGGAGCTCTCGAGAACTGCATTTGAGAAGCTAAATCTAAGTTAATAGCATAAACCTTATTTGCTTATTTACAAACTTTAAACTACAGCACATGGCCCTTCAAAAGACATGACGATGGTCATGTTCATCTTTGGCTAGTGGCCCTAGGCATAACCCTTTCTAATTAGGTCTACCGTGCCTGGAAAAATCCAACTGAATTGTGTTCAGAAAAGATGAACAAGGATAAGGGTGCAGTTCACAAGTAAATTGACTTACAGGTTTAAAATTAGTTTGAATGTTTGTTGCATGAATGATTGTGGGCCAGTGTGGGAATTATACCAGTGCTAGCTAAACTGAACCCAACTCCTTCTCGTGACAGGCTGTCACAAGAGATTGTAGTTACAAATTGCATGTTTATGCGAAACCCCCACCGGACAATTTTACCGAGTAATGAAATGAGTTAAGCACTGATGAGCAAGCGTCAGATAGTTTAACACACTAATGGGTAGAGTACATTTATCTGTTGCAGTTCCTGTACCAATTATCAGATCTGTAAGAGTTGGTGCATAGACTTCAGTATTGTAACCTGAAGGAAGTGTTGGTCTGAGCTCCATGATCATTCCCTGTAATGGGATCTTTATTGCTTATATGGAGAGACCTTACAGAGGCATGCAGTATCAGTTTAAGCCTGTGTCACTGTTCTGCATCCTGTAGGAAGTGCAAGTGGTGATGTAGTATGGACTGGAACTCCTAGCTTTCTTGTTTAGCACAGTGTGTGCTTGTAACCAAGCTAAAGGAGCGTTAGAATGTCTGTGCCATAAGTGAAGAGAAATGTGATGGTCTTAGTGTTCTGGTAATACTGGTGTCTGACAACTTTGGGAGGGAGTTTTATTTATTTGGGTTCTTAAACAGTACAGATCAATAATTCCTTTGGCTCACATACAGAAATTAGGAACAGTAGATGCATGACAACTGTAATTGGCTCAATCCCAGAAAAGATCTGTTTCCCCCAAACGTCAGCTCCAAAACCCTTCTCAAACACTGAACAGGAAGTCTGGGAAAAGCAGGCAGAACTGGCAGTGTGAGCTAATGGACATTAATTGCTGGCCACAGGAAAAGCTAGTTCCAGGGCTGGTGAGCCTCTTCTAACTTAAGTCGGCGTGAGCTGTTAGCTGGAGCATCTCCACTCCTGCGGAATCAAGTACAGGATAGGGTTGGTTTAAGGCAGACACGAATTTGCATGAAAAATCTAGTTAATATTGGTGCCTATAGTTCAGGAAGTTTGAAAACCACAAACCCAAGCCAACTAGAGCCAGAGGGCCTTATTCTGGTGGCACATTGACTTCAGTGGAGATACTTTTGAAATTAAAGTAGTATGGTTACGTCCAGTATAGGTGAGTCAGCTGCACTTGCTCCCTTGAATTGTTGTACTCTTATGCCTTTTCTTTGAGTGGTATGACAGGTTGTATTCTGGAGGCACAAGTCACGTCTCCAGAGTTATGGCTAAATGGAGCTCTAAGCATGGATTCAACCTCTTCGTTATATATGGATACGCTGACCATATGTCCTGATTTTTCTGGGACTGTCCGAATTTAAATACTTTGCCCCAGTGCCCCATCAAGTAGTGAAATGTCCTGGAAAGTCCCACTGAAGATTTCACTATTTGATCGGGATACTGGGGTGGTGCAGCAGTCTCCTCTCCCTCCCCTCCAGCAGGATGCGTAGGGCAGCCAGGTCAGCTTCCAGTGGCGCACAGTCCCTCCCACTCCCTCTCCTTCCCTTCCTCCCCCCCATGGGACTGCCTCTGCTGCATGGGGTCCTGGTCTGGCAGCACCGCCTCCTCCTCTGCGGGCCACCTTGGAGCCCAGCTGGGGTGCTGTGGGGGGTGCTCGGGATCAGCAGGTGCCGGGACTGGAGTGGAGGCTGCCCATGGTGCTATTTTTAGTTCTGTGGTCCGGGTCCCAGCCAGGGCAGCTTCACCGGAACAGGCCTCATGTGGCTGCCACTTGAGTCCAGTTGGAGCTGGGCACCCTGTAATGACTGAGACTGCCATACTAAAAATAGCACCATGGGTAGCCTCTTCTGCAGCCCCGGCATGCGGTTCTGCCCTGGGAGCAGCTGAGGCCAGGGCTGCAATAATAAAAATAACGTCGCAGCCTGGCTCCAGCCCCACAAACTGCTTTCCACATGGAAGGCAGAAGGTGAGGGAAGTGGCAGGGGGAGAACTAAGGGGAAAGGGGTTGAGGAGAGGAAGGGGCTTGTAGTGAGGGGAGAGGAGGGAGTAGGTCAGCAGAAGAAAGGGGAAGGCACCAAGGGGCAGGGTGAAGAAGAGACAAATGCCAGGGGCCCAGGAGGAGACAATGAGGGAGAGGAGAGAGGACAGAGTGATGCTGGGAGAGGAAAGGGGAGGGACAATGGAGGCAAGAGGAAGGAAGAGGAGAGGGGAGGAGTAGGTGCTGGGGGAAGAGGGGTTGAAAGAAGGGGTGGGCATGAGGAAGACAGGGGTTGGAGCAAGCCATGTGTGAGGGCACAGAGGGGCGTGAGGAGAACTGGGGCAGAGGGTGGTGAGGGGGTGGGCACCAGGGAGAGAGAGGGCAAGGAGGTCAGGGGCTGTGAGGAAAGGAGGAGGCACCAGGAGGGTGCAGGGGTAAGGGAAGGTGCAGGTGCCAGGGGATTGTGGGGGTGAAGCAGGGCAGACATGTGGAGGGGACGGATGGGCACAAGAGGACAGAGGAAAGAGGCAGGGCAGGTGGGTAGAGGGAGGTGTTAGGAGAGGGGATGGGCAGGGGTAGCTACAGATCAGAATGGGGCTAGAGGAGGAGTGGACACAGGGTGAAGAGAAGGGCTCGTGCAGGGTAGGGGGGCAGGTCCCCAGAGGGCTGAGGGGAGTGAGAAGGTCAGGAGCCAGGATAGCAGAGGACAGTGAGGGGTGGGGGGGAAACAGCAAGCATCAGGGGAGCAGATGGGGCGAGGGGAGGCAGCAGAGGGAAAAGGGAGAGGTTTATAAGATACTTATTTATAACTTGGGTGCCACAGTGGCATACATCCCAACAAGCGCACATGAACTGGTGCACAAGACAAAATTCACTCCGTTCACGGGAGGAAAATCTTAGAGGGAACACTTCGCCCTGAGGTAATGCAATGCAAATTGTGTTAATGCAATTGCAGGATAGTTGCATGGCGGGTCCTGTGGGGCCAAGCCCATCCCTATTGGTAGGACGGTGGGAGGAGTTCTTAGAGGGGTCACACAACACCCTTTACTTCTAGTCATGTGTCTATCATAACCCCAGGAGCACTATTGCCAGGGGTGGGACTTCGTGTGGCTAACATGTCCCTAATTTTGGTTCAGAAAATACGGTCACCATATGTATGGAGCATAAAGTGAATCCTTCAGAAATTCCATACACTCTTTAAGGTACTGAATGAATTTTCTGAGCATTCACAAGTAAATCTAGTAATTGGTTTGACTTAGAAGGAATATAAAATATATACACATGCAAATCAGTGCAGATATGGATGTACCACCTGACCACTTCTATTGTAGAGAATGGGTGTTCCCTTCTATATTGAAATTTTCTAGCTTTCATGGGTTTTTTACTCCAACTTCTAGATTCTGTACAGTTTTGAAAATGGCAAATGGATCAAGATGGTTCCTTCCCCATAGTTTCTAGCTTTTAATTGTAGTTCCATGAGCTCATGTTAGTGAAACTCTAGTTACAACATGTTCTTTAATTAATATTAAGCCACTATAACTATTGCAAATCCAGTAGCACAAAGCTACTCTTTGAGTCCTGAAGCTGGGTGTAATTGTAGGGCCTGGAATTGAGTTCAGTGTTCTCTTTATTATATACATGAGAGAATTTTCTTCATTTCATCCTCCAAATAACCCGCAGCTTTATAAATGAAATATCAAACTGGTTTTACAATGGACATTTCCTCCAGTCTCCAATAAACTTTATCTTTCTGTTTTATTGGTGTCAAACAGGGTTTATTTTTATTAGAAAGGAATAAGTGTAGCTGGACAATCTATTTGTCAATCTAATAAAGGATAGAAGTAGTTAAAAGATAAAGCTAATTGATTACATAGCACAGACTCTCTCATCACCTATTCTGAGTGAACCATAGCAGGCAGCATGCCAGGCATCACTGATCTGGAGGCAGGAATAGATCCTAGCCTGGCCAGAAGGAATGCACTGCTGTAACTCATGCTAACACAGTCTGGGCATTTGTCTCCCTCCAGTGGGTTGAAGATTTATAGACATTCCTAAGTGCAAATTCCTGTTCTGTAGACACTGAAGGCTCCTACTTTAAAATCTGGAGGTCTCAGGTTCTTTCCAATGCAGATGGCCCATCCAAAGGGCCCATCCTCTGAGAGCCTGTGGTTAGGTGGTAGACGCGTGATTGCACTGGCAGGAACACCAGTATTTCTGCTCTCCCTAGGCGTGCCTATCATATTCATCACCATAGTGTCTGATACTGTGCTTTTCCTTCACAGTGTTACTTTGCTGTCTTGTGGCATTCCCCCCGTCTCTAGACCAGCCTAATTTATACTGGACCTGGTTCTATTTGAACCCAATGACAGAACTCCTACTAACTTCAAAAGCAGTCGTATTGTGCCCATTAGTCCAAAATAACTATTAATCTGTGGGATAAGAAAGCAAAGTCAAGTCCTTTTCTCCCCTAGTTTGTCTGACCCTGTCAGGGTTAGAAGCAATAGTCCACTTGGCTGTAGCCGAGTAAAAATACATTTTCAAGATGAAGGTTTTAACTGAAGAGAAGCATAAATAGTTTTTCTACCTTTCCCCGGTCCCAGCACATGCTAAGGTAAGCAGTTAGCGTGTGACAGCTCCTCTGGCTGGATCAGCATGCCACATCCCTTGCCCTTTGCTAGACAAGAGTATGCATCTTGCAGACTTTCCTCTTTTGGGGGGCTGAGGAGTGGGAGGGAATCCGAATTGTTGCCTAGTGTGGATAGACAGACCCCCCCATCTACTTCGGCAATCAGCAGGTAAAACTGTTTCCCACTATAGCCTCTGGTTTTAATCTAGGAAAAAAACCATTTCCATGTTCTGCCTCCAGGCTGAGTTGTTACCGATGGTGTCTCTGTAGAATTCCACAAGTGTGGGTGAGAGTGTCCTGTCGGGAATGCAAGGAGCACAGGTGGCAGCAGCAAATGCAAGTTCTCATTGCCCCTGCAATGGTTCTCAGGCTGTTTATAGCTCTGTCAGAGAAGGTGAGGTGGGGCAGCAGCCTCCAGTGTTGTTTCTTGCTGGGATGGTTATTTATTGATGTATTCTAGTCCAGAATGACAAACTTCTGAACTAGAGCAAGGCTCTGCAGTGTTTGTACTTGGTGCCTGAGTACAGTTATGCCATATCCAGAAATATCCCTCTTGAGTCCTATTTTCAGACTTGGATACAGACAGCAAACAGGCTTGAACACATCTACCAGTTCTGTGCGTCAAAAGAGCCATGCGTTAATGCAGTTGGAGTCGCTGTACTCTGCTTTCTGCCCTGCCCCCGAGTCCCAAATTAGTGGTGATTGATTTCCAAGAGCTGTGCAAATCTCTAGTTTCTGGGGTGCTTGCAAAACTTGCCTTCATGCCAAACAATGCACCTGGAGTGGCTGAATGCCTCAGCATGATCCATTTCATGTCACTTTATTTCTGAATTGAACAATTTAATTAAGATATAAATTACAATAAATGTCACTGTTTAGTCATTATTATAAGTGCTCCTTGTTGAGTGAACTTTTCAACTGCTAGGATTAGCAAAACATGCAAGCTTTTCTTTAACAACAATCAAATAAAACGTGGTGGATTCTTATTTGAAAAATTTGGCCATTAGATTATTCTCCCTCAGTTCATCAGTTCTGCTCACTGGATATGGAGGGACACTGTAAGTCGTTCTCTGTGGAATATTTTTTAATTTTGCACTTTGGGCCACAGAGCAGCACAAGTAACTTCTTACCATTTATACCTAGAATAATGAGCTGTTGGAAATAATTTGTTTGGAGAAAGTTTAAACACAACAGGTTCACTGAAGAAAACCCTCTAGTGTCTCAATGTTGTTAAGGCTTAAGCAGCTTAAACAAAATTTCAGATCTATATTTGACCTTTGCTTTGCCTCTGCAAAGCTGAGCTAAATTAGCATTGTGTATCTAAAAAGATTTTGATTTCCCGACAGCTTCTGTCTGAGCTGCAATGTGTGTGTCCAATTTTGCAAGCCCCATTGTAGAAATCAGAAATGTTTTTTACAGTCACCAAAGCATCCTGTTTGTGGAGTAAATGTTAATGACACGTTTTTCCCCCTTTATATAGGCTTTTCCTTGCAAGTACTACTACTACTTTTCCTTGCAAATACCGCACTCCATTATTGTGCTCTGTCTGCATGTAAGCTAGGATTTATAACTGCATTTAACTTCTAAAAATGATTGTGGGCCCAGAAGTGACTGCTGCCTTATGCGATGATACAGGCACAGAACATTGTCTTGGTTTATTACTACTAGAAAGTCTGATGTGAGTTTAACATAATTCTTCAGGAAGAAAATAATTCATAGCTCTAACCAGGAAAAATGGCTTTACTGTGCATCATTTACATGACTGGTCTTAGTCCTTCAAGTGTCCTAATAAAGCCTCTGCCATATAATGTCCATGGACAATGAGAGGAACTTACCATAGTGATACTACACACTATAGACTGTTATGCCCAGTGGCTAATATGTTTTAGAGGTCGCTACATTTCTGTGTTGCTGGAGGGATTACAATCTATGCAGTGTGAACTGCATTAGGATGAATAATAAACGGATATGGGATACAGTTCTCTTACACCATGCACAAAACTAGTATTAATACAATTCAATATGGGTCAAACTGTCTTCCCTAGCGGCGCAGCTCCTGAAGTTAATAGGGCAGGAGTACTCTCCTCTGAACCTCCTATGGCACAGCAGTAAGAGGCTTTCCCTGCAGATCTCCTAAGGTGCCTGTGGCAAGGCGTTCCAGAGCCAAATAGTTCCAGGTTACAGAATCTGCATGCCTCTTGCTGGGTTTTGCAAGCCAAGAGAGCTGCGATGGGGGGAGAGTGAAACTTCTGATATTTTTTTCTCCACATCTTTGTTCATGCAAGGACAAGAAAATAGTTCATTATCGGTAGTTTTCAAACTTTTTTCACGTGCAGATGCTTAAAATATTTCAAACGCAAGTGTGGACCCTTTTTGAAGTTCACCCAGTGGCCTGCAGCCCCCTACCTCGGACATATTAGGTACTGAACAACAGCTCCACGGAATTTAATTATAAATGTTGCAAGTGTTCAGCGTGGCATTTGATGCAACAGGAGCAAGTGTGCTAAACTGTGGGCTTCTATGGGAACAACAGCACTCCTGGGTTTTGATGTGCAGGTGGGGATATTCACATACTTTTGATTGGTCAGGAAAATGGAATATCTTTTCCAGGATCTGAAACTTTATTTTCATAATCACCTTTCATGGACTTCTTAGACATAATCTGTGGAATCATTGGGGTTAACACACCACCGACTGAAAACCACTCGTTATATTTAAGCAGTACAGGGCGCCCCCGCTATAAGTTGCCCTGGCATACATCCGTTCCACACTAAAGTTGTTGACGCTTGTAAGAACTGATGCATCATAAGTCCTACCATTCCCCACTCTTAAGTTGTGGAACCCCCCTCCCCTCCGCCCTAGTTTGTGGAAATGGAAGTGAGCTGCGGGGGGAAAAAATCCCCACTTTAAGTTGTTTTGCTGTAAGTCCAAGTTTTTTGGAACGTATCTTGGACTTACAGCGAGGACGGCCTGTAGCTTGTGATCCCATGATCAGTGTATTATAAAGCATAAACTAACCTTAAAAAAATCTAACACGATGCTACAGCTTCTACCTATGGATCTTATGTCCACCCTTCACTTTCTCCAGTCCTTTGTTCTAATCTCTTCTTCCTCTTTCTTTTCTCATCTTGCCCACCTGTCAGTTCTCTTTGGGTTTCATAGGATTATAGAATCATAGAGCTGGAAGAGACCTTAGAAGGCCATCAAGTCCAGCCCCCTGCCGAAGGCAGGACCAATCCCACTTTGGCCCAGAGCTCTTGGAAGTTGGTGGAAAGACTTTCATTGACTTCAGTTTACATTAGACCAGGCCCTGAATGTCTTTATATAAACTCCACAGTTGGGATTTTCAAAGCTGAGTGAGGCATTTGAACTTCCAGTTCTCATTAATATAATTCGGAATTGCATGGTCTGAATCCTCCTTGATGGCTTTGAAAAAGTACAGCTCACATGTACAAGCCTAATAGGACTCTTACATTAAAATTAACAATTTTGGTTTGAGTCATGTTTTACTTTTTATTTGCTTGGATAATAAAACAAATGTGTGGTGACTTGGCATCTCAGACTAAATTTGATCTAGAATCAATTTAGGAGATGTAACTATGGAATTCCATGATACCATCTTCAGGGCAACTTTCCAGAGGATGGATAGTGATCAACAGCTCAATGTTTGGTTGGTGGTTGGTTTCAAGTGGAGTGCCCCAAGAGTCAGTTCTGGGGCGGGTTTTGTTCAACATCTTTATTAATGACCTGGATGAAAGGATAAATTGCACGCTCAGCAAGTTCGCAGATGACACTAAAGGTAGGGGGAGAAGTAAATATGCTGTAGGTACGGGACAGCATCCAGAGTGATCTAGACAAATTGAAGGATTGGGCCAAAAGAAATATGATGAGGTTCAACAAGGACAAGTGCAGAGTCCTGTACTTGGGACAGAAGAATCCCAAGCATTGCTACAGGCTGGGGACCAACTGGCTGCATAGCAGTTCTGCAGAAAAGAGCTGGGGATTACAATGGATGAGAAGCAAGATATGAGTCAACAGAGTGCCCTTGTAGCCAGGACGGCTAATGGCATATTGGGACGCATTAGGAGGACTATTGCCAGCAGATCTAGGGAGGTGATTATTCCCCTTTATTTGGGACTTGTGAGACTGCATCTGGAGTATTGCGTCCAATTCTTGGGCCCCCATTACAAAAAGGATGTGGACACGTAGGAGAGAGTCCAGCGAAGGGCAACAAAAATGCTTAGGAGGCTGCAGCACATGAATAGTGGCCAAGGGATTTGGGCTTGTTTAGTCTACAGAAGAGAAGAGTGAGGGGCATATGCACTCTCGTCCCATGGGAAGCAGGTACCAAGGGGTGTGGGTGCTGCCTGTTCGGCTGTCAGTTGATAGGTGATGTACCACAGTCTGTCGCCCTGAAGTGGTGTGGCCTTTCGGCCCAAGTCTCTAACTCAGCCCCAGGGTTCAGGGCCATACAGCCTAATGTCTAGAGTCTCAGGGGTTCGAGGCAGTAGCCTCATAGGGGGGCCTGGGCCCACACTACTCCACCGGGCCCCAACTCAGAGTGGGGGAGTGATCCACCAGTCTCTCAGCAGGGAATCCACCACAATGAGTCAGTGTCAGATGCAGGGACGAGGGGCTCTTATAGAAAATGCCAAACTGTGGATATTTCATGAAAGAAACACTGGCCATGAAAAGACTGAGATCAGGGGCACATTAGAAAAGAGGCAGATACTTCGCTGCCTTGTAATGTATGAAGCAGGCCCAGGCTTTGCTTGTTTGTTTATTGTTTTTAATTTATTTTATCCTGCTTATACTTTCCTCCCAGGTATCAGAAATAGGAGGGCGCATTTCTTTCATCAAACATCAGTTCCTGGGCTCAGGTCAGGGGTTACTGGGTAGAAGTCTCAGGCATGTGAGATACAAGGGATTAGATTAGTTGATCTAGTGCAGGGGTCTCAAACTCCAGTGCACCCTGGCCCTCTTGTGACAAAAATCATGACATGAGCCTAAGAAGGGGGACCAAAGTCTGAACCTCCCCGAGTCCCCCTATCCCACATGTGGGGAGGGGCAAAGCCCTTCAGCCCTGGTAGGGGACCTGTAACCTGAGCCCCAACACCCAGGGCTGAAGCCCGTTGGCTTCAGCTTTGACCCGCGTTCTGAGGGGCTTTGGCTTTTGGCTCCAGGTCCCATCTAGTCTTAGCTAGTCCTGGTGACATCATGAAAATGGGATTGTGACCCACTTTGGGGCCCCAACGCACAGTTTGAGAACTGCTGGGCTTGCTGTCCCTTCTGGCCTTACAATTGATAGGTCCTCCCCTTTAATCTTTGATTGAGAAATATGTGTTGAGAGCTTTCTTGGACATAGGGGAACAGAGTTGCTGAAACCAGCACTGAGTTTTTACCCAAGCGCATTAGTTAGGGGCTAAAAAAACCCAACCCTCCCCCCCCCCCCCGAAGTGTTAAACAATATGGAGAAAAGACTTCTCTCAGTTAATGGGGTTTCGCTTCCTTGGTATCCATGATGCCTTGCTCTTACCTGTTCTCCCAGGCTCAGTGGAGCCTTCTTGTCTTGCTAAGATGTGCATTTGCAATGCAAAACAAACCACTCCCCCAAGCAGAACTCTGCTCACTCCATATTTTCTTCTTCTGAAACAATCAACTTGCCGACCCACTTTGTACATTATTTAAAAAACAGCATGTGGCGATTAATTTCCCTTTGCAGGTCACTGCTTTAGGTTTTTCCTTGAAAGTGCACTATTGAAACACTTAGCTGTTAAAATGATAATCCTTTCTGGGGGTTTTTTTAAACCAGAGAAACCCATGTAAGCTACTGTTTTGCCACTAGGATAATGCTAGATTATTTTACAGACCTGAGTACAGTAGAAGAGTTAGGAACCTTGATTAGAGGATTCTTATTTGAAGTAAACTGGCTCATCCCTAAATTGCTAGGCACTTTGCCAGTATCTTTCATTTATTGCATTGACTTGCTCTGTAATTTAATACTGGGGATGAGTCTGTTAGTGTAACATCAGGGTTCTGATGTGAACCTCGGAGATCAGGAAACCATTCTGTACGTTCTCTGCCCCTCAACATCCGTCTGCTTCACAACACATGCCTGGGGTGCTGGCTGAGCTCACCCACCTTTTGGAGAACTCTGGAATGCAACCGGGTGTTACCTGTCCAGGAGGAGCTGGGAGAGAGTTATGATGGAGCAGCCTGAATTATTGCCTCTTGTTTCCATTGTCTTCTGGGGAACTTTCCAGGCAAAGGAGGAAGAGTTGAAAGGTTGCGAAATCTAAAAGGATGGCAGCTCCATCCCAGAGGTAGGGTTCAGAAAAAAGTAATGCCACTCTTGTGCTGTCCCCAAGAAACTCCACGGCCCTGCACTGGTTTATAGTGGCATCAAAGTATGAGCTTACCAAAATCTATTTGTGTGTTTAAAATGCCTGCGGTTCTGTTCACCAACTTGCGTGAATTCACAGAAAGCTGTGTGCGGTTCTAGCCACAGAACTCCCGTCACCCTCTCTGGAATTCTGGGTCTGATTCACTGCCCTCAGGCTTAAATTGTCTATCCTTTCGGCAAGTGCTTCTAGTCAGCCTTCCTCCTCTGAGTCAGTGGCTCAAATGTGACAAATTCGGAGCAAGCTGATGTTCTCAGTCCACTTCCCAGTGGGCAGGTGTCCACGTTCTGGAAGCCACAGTCACACGTGGCTTGCTGGCACCTCCCGCAAAGATTACAAGGACTTGAGGGCCTGATCCAAAGCCCATGAAGGTCGGTAGGAAGACTCCCATTGGCTGTGGATCAGGTAAGCAGGGCATAGAGACTGAGCCACCTTCTCACGTTTCACAGGAGCCACTTTGCTCAGGGTTTGTACCCCTCAGAATGGGCAGCAGTGCCCTGAGGAGCCTACACACGGGAGCTGCTCCTGTTCTGTGAGAAACAGAGCACTCCGGTTTATGGCGACACCTTTTCCAAGCAGTGAAATTGCTGTAGACGTTTAAAAGTGAACTGAATGTTTGAGCTACTCTTTGGGAACGTTCACGTGTGTGCTCATCATGGGGTGCATGGGCAGTTTATGGCTAGCGGGCGGGGCGAAAGGCAGAACGAAAGCAACATTCAGGGCAAAAGTAGCTGAGGTTCTGTAACACCCAGTAGGATTTTAAAAAACCATTCTGAAATCTCAGGTGGTTGCTGAGCAAAGCAGTTGGTTTAGAAATCATCCTGGCCACAGACTTTATTACAGCAGTACTTACACCCCAGTACAGTGAGGACTGATCAGCAATAGTCTTCCTTATCTCTGAGCTGAGACACTTTGGCCCCATGTGGCTCAGCCAGATTTCCCTGGTTTTCTTCTATGGTTCCTTCTGCACATGCTGTATTTAGCTCCCAGGCTGGGGAACGAAATGTAACTCTCTGTTCTTATTACATCATTGTTTCATTGCAAACTGAAAGGATACTTCTGAAAGGGTGATCCAAGTTCTCCGCTGCTGTAAAGTGGCATGGCTCCATTGAATCAGCCAGTTTACAATGATCGAGAGTTCTCAGGATAGGTTGCCCTTGGGCTTCCCTTGGTTCTGAAAGGACATAAATGGTATTTTCACTTTGATTAGAAGAGAGATCTCAAAACAAAATGTTGTTTTCTACCAGCTGATAAATGCGATAGCTGCAGTCCAAGGCCTGGGTCCAGTTAGAACCTGTTGGTGGGTTGATCTGGTGAGATTTTTCTGATGGTGGGGACTGATTGCAGGTGTTTGCATCTGGATTGCTGTTTCTGCTGTAACAGGTGCCTTGTCATATTCAGTACAGGGGCTTTAGCTCAGCTTGTTGCTGTGGAGGGCTGCTCACCCCCTGTGTTGATAATCTCTCTTCTCGTGGACAACATGGGCTCAGAAGCAACCCTATAAAACCCTTTGCTGGTGTGGGGTCAGTTCCTATTTGGTGATGCTTTGTCGAAGTGTTTACTTTTTAAATACAAGCAGTAGTGCACTGATGAGAGAAGGAGCAGATTTTTTTCAGGAAGTTTTTGGATATTTGGAAGCAAGAGGGGAGCGCTACGCAATTGTTTGATGTGCTGATCAAAAGATGACACTATAATCATCTTAAATCTCCAGGGTTTATACAGCCTGCTTATGTTTAATGCAAACACTCCAAAACCAAAAGAAATGAAACAACATTGCTTTTTGACAGAAAGGGTGTGAGCAGTGAGTGTTGGGCTTTTTATTAGACTGTTTAAGACATTACTTTATAGTAGGGATGTTATATAGAGTTTAATTTATTAATTGTG
This sequence comes from Pelochelys cantorii, assembly GCA_032595735.1. Taxonomy (NCBI): domain Eukaryota; kingdom Metazoa; phylum Chordata; order Testudines; family Trionychidae; genus Pelochelys; species Pelochelys cantorii. The sequence continues at coordinate 47,753,673 of CM064335.1, forward strand.
TAACTGCACCAATTCTTAGCCACCCCATACTGCTGCCTCTGATACAGAGGTAGCAGTGCAGGGCAGCAGCAGCCACTATCTACGGGGGGCCTGTGCTCCCATCAGACGGGGGCTGCTCTGGCATCCCGCTTGCCCGCCCGCCCCGCTGCTGGAGGTGGCTCCACATAGCCAGTGCTTGTGGGGAACTGGATTTCAAGCCAGCTCCTTATGCTCGTATCTGCTCCTGCCTGCCCCTCTCCCCTCCATTTGTTGCCTCTGATGGAGAGGCAACAGCATGGGGCGCAGGCAGCTCTGTGGGAGCCGATATGTGCAGGGAGCCAGTTTGAAAGCCAGTTCCTTGCATGTACCAGCTCCTGCCTGCCCCCCCCCCTCACCCTCCACACTGCTGCCTCTCTATCAGGGCCGGGGGGAGGCAGGCAGCTCCTCGGGATCAGGTTCTTGTGGGGAGCCAACATAACAGCCAGCTCTCTACAAGCACAAGCTCCTGCCTCCCCCTCCTTGCTGCCTCAGATACAGAGACAGCAAGGGGCAGTGTTTCTTAAACTGTGTTCCGCGGCACACTGGTGTGCCATGAGGCAGTCGAAGGTATGCCATGGAGAACTGAGTTCAAAATGGCCACCCTTAAAGGGGCAGGCGATCTTTTATTTTTTTTTTGCTCAATAACTTTTCCCCAGGCCTCCCCCCCCCTTTTTTTTCCTCGACAAAAAAATCCTTGGTGTTCCTCATTTTAAAAAAATGTTTGGTGTTCCTCGGTCTTACAAAGTTTAAGAAACACTGGCAAGGGGGATGTGCATATAGTCATTTAGGTTAACCGATAAGGCCAGGCTCATCGGTTAATAGTTTAAACGACTATACCCTAACATCCCTACTTTATAGTCTCGCCTTACCTGTTCTACAATGTGTATGGAATCTGTTCTTGCTGTTTATTGTACTGCTTGGAGTTGGGGACCTAGAGTCAGATCCTTAGTTAATTTTAAACTGATGTAATGCCAGAGCAATGCTGATTTACAGCCGCTGAAGATTTAGCCCACTCCGTTCCTTGAGCACCCGTTATGTTTCTATGTGATGTGACACAGTGCTTAGAAATACAGTCCACCCCTTCATAAGACTGCTCTTTGATATAAAGTTATATTTGAGTTGGGGTTTAATCTACATGTTGTGTATAACTTTCTCCTAGTTACTGACGGTTTCAAATGAATTATCTGAATCGCTGTCCTGTTACCGGTCTCATGATCTATCCACTCCCCTATGCAACTTGTTTTTGCAATAGAAAAGGTTACTTCAGCAGTTGGCATAGTCTGCTGTCTGGTTAAGTCTTGTTTGTTCTTGAGTTAGGAGTTTGGCTCTGGAATTGGAACACATAAATACTCTAACTTGTACCACGTGAGCCACGCAGAACTTACAAAGACGGTTTTTGTCTCAAAAGCTGAACTTTTAGAGATGCTTTTCTTTTCATGTTTCCAAATAGTGGGAATCAGTGTTTTCCTTGGACAATGGACAATGTCAGTCGCTCACTGCTTTCAAATTTCTTCTCATTCTTTATCTTATCATAAAATGTGGCAAGATAGTTTTATGAATTTGGCCATTGCACTAAATTCTGTGATCATGTTCCTTGTTATGCTGTATTTCTGGACATTTGTCCAGGCTACTAAAATACTAGAGACATTGATGATAGGTTGAATCTGCAGCATGGCAGAGAATTTTTATGTGGATTAGGTTTCTTCAGACACTTCCTCGTGCCATGTCTTATTGCACCCATGTTATATTTTAAGGTGATGCCATCTAACATGCTGAGAAGTGCATAGAATCATTGTTTATTCCACACGATACTGTGACTAGGCAAATACTTGGTAGACTTGTTCTGCTAATGGAGAGCTGCTGCTCTGATCTGATATTTCAGGGAAATCAGAAGAATTTACCCATGGTAAGTGTGGTATGAACGGTAGGTCCATGACAGGCTTAATAAGGATGTAAGGTTAAAAACCAAATACAATCTGGTTTTTAATATGATACAGGAGGGATGTAAGTGACTAGTCTTCTACCCGATAAGTATATGCTTATCGGTATCGGGTAATTGAATAGTGACTCGACTAGTTGCTTCCCTTCCCCCCCCCCCCCAGCAAGGGGGGAGCACGAGCTGGTGATGGGGGGAGCTGACTTAAAAGCTGATTCCCAGCTGGTTCCTGGTCCCAGATGCTGCGCCTTTGCTTTTTAAATGTATTAAGAGCTGCCAGGTTTAGAACTTGGGGGACTGAGCAAACGTGTTTCTCTCTCTACTTACGATCTGTACTGATCTATATTCAAGGCCTGGTTCATTCCCAATATTCCTTGTAGGCATGACAGTTCTGTCTGATAACTTCATATTGCTTCCTTCAGCTCTCAACTTAGAACTCTCATAAAGAGGAAGGGCAGTAGCATTTAAATTTCAGCACTGTATCCCATTGCTTCTTCTGACCCCTGCCAACACCCTTAGCTACCTGAGTTGAACCCTTTAGTCACCGAGTGCTGGCCAGCACTCCTGCCCATCACAGTCCTTTGCCATAATTATTCAATAAGTGTTGTGTTGGACAGTACCTAGAGTGGTGGGAGTCTAGTCTAGGATGGGCCTCGAGGCCCTGCTGGAATAAGATAATGGTACTAAAACTAGAGAATTTTCCCTCTGTCTTCTTTCCTTTCCAGATGCCTCCTATTCTAGTTCTACATGGCTCAAGTAAGGGAAGAAATACTTTCCCCGACCAGGCTGCTACCTGTCAGCCAAGACCAACTTCTCCTGAAGTTGTTACAAGCTCATCTTATTACATGGCCTCTCTTGCTAATGCATTGAGAAACTTTGTTTGGGAATAGCTCTTGTTTTGAGAGAGAAATTTAATAAGAGCTATGTGCTCTGCATTTTTATTTTGTTTTGTTTTTCCCTGTTAGGGTTGTTTAGATGGCTCACAGGAAGAAGTGAGTCCTAATAATCTAGGGCCAGTTCTTCAGCTGGTATAAATCAGTGTAGTTCCTGTGAAGCCATCTACGGATACCAACAGAAGATCTAGCCCACTGTCTGTAGTGTTGTGATTAAGGCCTAGTTTTAAACCCCAATGGAAAACTTGTGAATACTGTTTTTACTTGAAAAATGATTGCTCTTGGGTTCCTTAAAATCTACCTATTCCTTGGAACAAAGATGGCAGTGAAATTAAAAGAGTTAAATTCTGGCTGGGCCAGGCTCCAATAGAAAATGAAAGGGTTCCAAATGTGTTTCTGATCCCAGATGCACACATCACGTCCGTGAGGTCAACCTGCTCATTCTCCGGAACAGACAGGTTGTTGAACTGTACGAGAATACTGCTCTTGTATATTTCAATAATATGTCAGTTCACAAAAATAAAGCAGACAGACATCTAGGACAGGGAAAGCATGATGTGAACCGGAGATTGTCAGTGATGAATAAATGGAAGCGAGGGGAGGGAGATGTATCAGCTCCCTCAACAAAAGATGAGGTTTTTGGAGAAAATAATTTCTAGCTTTAGTATATGTGTTACACCAGCTGGGGGTCGGCCCTGTGACTAGACTCCCACCACCCAGGGTATTTACCCGGAGCATACAAACTTAAGAGCTCTTGTTTGGAAATCAAAGCTAGTTTGAAGAACTGTGAATATTGCAAGTGTCTTAGGGCAGCATTTCTCAACCAATAGTACAAGTACCCTTAAGGGTACTTGAGAGAAGTCTGGTGGGTACGTCAAAACAACTGAAATTTGGAGAAAACTGAATTTTTGTTTTAAGTTTTATAGTACTTTGTTATTTTTGTACTTTTTACACCCAAAAATTTCATTGCCCGCCCGGCTACAATTCAGTTGTTTAAACAAATGTTTTGCAACGGTAGAAAAAAAATGTTGTGTCTGAAAACTGTTGGTACTGGGGGTACTTATAATTTTGTTGTGGTTGTTGAAAAAGGGGTACTTTTTTAAAAAAAAGGTTGAGAAACACTGTCTGAGGGCATGTCTACACAGCAGGGCTAAAGCTGAAATAAGCTATGCAACTTCAGCTATGTCAATTGCGTAGCCTAAGTCGAAATAGCTTATTTTGGCTTTTGGTGCTGTCTACACAGCAGGAAGTCCAAGCATTCTTCCTCTGACTTCCCTTACTTCTCGTGAAATGAGGATTACAGGAGTCGGCATAAGAAGTCCTCCAGCTCTCTATTATTTCGACATTATTTGAAATAACAGCTTGTAGTATAGACGTGGACAATGTTTTATTAGTTATTCTGAAATAACACTCTTGTGTAGACATACTCTTAAGATGCTTGAGGCCTTGAGGTGGGAAGGTGCCATAAGTTTTCTCCAATCCTCCAATATTATCTCTCAGTTCATTTTTATACACGCAGTGGTGAGATTTTATTTAGTTTTCTAACTATGCAATATCAGAATCCCTTTTTCAAATCTTATTTTTCCAAACAGACAACCACGAGTAATTCAGTGGTATCTGACTAAGTATTTAGTGGTTGGACGCTTGCACGCTATGTAGCTTCTGAGTGCAGATGCAGTTTTATCTCAGCTTTTTAAAAAAATACAAATGTAAATTCAGATGAGAAGCATGATTGCTAAGAGTTTAGCAATTGGTGATGTTTTGGAATGTTATTGTCTGTCTTGAAAAGAAGAATGATAGATGTAACATTGGAAAACAGAACAAGCATTAACCACAGTGTTTAGTGTCTCAAGTAGGGATGCTACATTTCAAGTAATTGACTAATCGAATAGTCAATGCAATTTGCATTGACTATTCGATTAGTTGATAGGGCACCTCCGCCTTTGAAGTGTAGCAACAGCTCTAGGGCTGTTGCTACACTTCAAAGGCAAAAAGCACTGTGGGGAGCATGGGGCCAGTGGGGCAGTCCTCCACTGGCCCCGTGCTCTCCATGGCATTTCAAAGCAGCAGCACCGCATGGAGTCCGGGGTCAGCTGGGGACCCCGGGCTCCATGCAATGCTGCTGCTTTGAAACACCACGGGGAACCCAGCGTCAGGCTCTGTGGCATTTCAAAGCAGCAGTGCTGCACAGAGCCCAGGGTCAGCAGGGGAGTCCCCAGCTGATCCAGGCTCCACGCGGCACTGCCGCTTTGAAACACCGCGTGCAGCCTGGGGACACCCCGGGGTCTGGCCCCACTTTCCATGAGGTGCTGCCGCTTTGAAGTATCCCTCCCATCCCCCCCCTTGCTGCCTCTTTCTGATAGATGCAGCAAGTGGGGGGAGGAGGGGCGGAGGAGGAAGCAACTAGTTGACTAGTCATTCACATCCCTAGTCTCAAGCCTGATGTCTAGTCTACAGCGGAGTTGCCATGATTGTGGGTTGAGTGGAGCTTGCCAAGCCAGCTTGCTACAGCTGTACCAGTCAGGTGTGGAGCCATCCGATCACTATGAAATCTGGTAACAAGCCCATTATCAGTGATGCATATCAATGTCTATCTTTGGCCACAGCCATGTTTGGGATCCTCTCCTTGGCCCCAAGTGTCAAGGTTGGCTGCACGTTGACCTTAGGCCAGGAGTGGGCAAAAAGTCAGAGGCGGTTTGCCAAGGTTAGCTCCCGGTGGGCCGCCAGTACTTTGTTTACCTGCACATCCACAGGTACAGCCCCTTGCAGCTCCTGTTGGCTGTGGATTGCAGGCCAGGACACCACTTCCCATAGCTCCCATTGGCCAGGAATGGAGATCTGCGGCCACTGGGAGTTGCAAACAGCTGTACCTGCAGACGTGAAGGTAAATAAAGAGCTGGCAGCCTGCCAGGGGCTAACCCTAGTGAACCACATCCGGCCTGCAGGCCACTTGTTCCCCACCCCTGCCCTAGCCTGTTGGATGTTGCATCAGAGGGGCTTATGAGTGGTGTGGCAAATCAAAGCTGGATGACATGCATGCTCAGGTCAGTTACATGCATGTCCAGACTGGTTCTGATGTCAGCTGCACACCATTCTTCACATCTTGCAGAGAAATCTGGGCAGGGAAAGTGGGCCCGTAATGGGTGCTTTGATGACACGCATGCTCTTGGGCGATCAAATCGGTCTGTGTGTTGTGGCAAACTTAGGTTTCCCCTGATCTTCTTAACCATTGTTGCTGCTGCCTCTTCACAACAGATGTGTGGAGTAGGGATGTAATCGTGTAACTGATTAACCGATAAGCAAAAGCTTATAGGTTAATGATATAGACTACATGCATTCCTCATCCCCCAAGTAAATTTTTTAGCAGGCTGGCCAGCAACCTGGCTCAGTCCTGCCCTGTGACAGGTCTGGGACCTGTCCCTGCTGCATCTGTATTAGGAGCTATGCTGGCAGGCAGCCCGACTCAGTTCTGGCTCATGCTGGGTCTGGGAGCACAGACCCCTTCCCCTGGGCAGGGACTGCTGGCACCCCGTATCAGAGGCTGTTGACTCTGTATCAGAGGTAGCAGCATGGGGTGACAAGCAGCCGATCCGTGAGCGGAACTGGTTTTTAAACTGGCTCCCCTCGTAGACCAGCTCCCACCTGGCACCCCACACTGCTGCCTGCAAGGAGTGGCAGGGGGCTACTCACAAGTGGGGCCAAAGCACACTGGCTGCTGGCCCTGCCTCCGGGTAGTATAGAGTAGTCGACTAGCCCAGTGTTTCTCAACCAGTGGTACAAGTACCCTCGGGGTGCTTGACAGAAGTCTGGGTGGGTATGTCAACACAACTGAAATTCGGAGAAAATTGAATTTTTGTTTTAAGTTTTACAGTGTTTTATTATTTTTGTACTTTTTACACCCAAAAATCTCATCGCCAGCCTGGCTATGATTAAGTTGTTTAAATGAATGTGTTGCAATGGTAGAAAAAAATTGTTGTGTCTGAAAACTATAGGTACTGGGGATACATACAATTTTTTTTTAAAGGGGGTACTTTATAACAAAAGGCTGAGAAACACTGAACTAACCGATAAGAATTCATGAGGTTACTCGACTATCCATTTAACCGATATTTAACATCCCTAGTGTGGAGAAGTGGCATGGCGTAACATAGGTACCACCAGTACTCGTGTGTGGTTGCATCTTCCCAGTTATGATGTATGTAGTGGCATGTAACTTTGTGTCAATTAACTTGACATGAGATGAATTGAACCAGACCAGACCACAGTATTTTGCTGCAGAATAACAGAGGGCTGTACCAGATGATTGGAGAGTTTGAGCATTTGCTCCCCAGGAAGTGTTGACCAGCCTGTTTAGAAGGTTTTTACGGGTCCTCGCCATTCCACAGGATACGTGAGAGACCTATCTGGAGTAGACTACGTGGGATTCATGTTGGGAAACTAACACAGCGGGGCACAGACTATCCAATAAGTTCTTGGACTGCATTGCAGATAACTTTTTATTTCAGAAGGTTGAAAAAGCTACTGGGGGGAAGCTGTTCTAGATTTGATTTTAACAAATAGGGAGGAACTGGTTGAGAATTTGAAAGTGGAAGGCAGCTTGGGTGAAAGTGATCATGAAATCATAGAGTTTGTGATTCTAAGGTATGGCAGAAGGGAGAATAGCAGAATTGAGATAATGGATTTCAGGAAGGAAGATTTTGGTAAGCTCAGAGAGCTGGTAGGTAAGGTCCTATGGGAGGCAAGATTGAGGGGGAAAACAACTGAAGAGAGTTGGCAGTTTTTCAAAGGGACATTATTAAGGGCCCAAAAGCAAGCTATTCCGCTGTGTAGGAAAGATAGAAAATATGGCAAAATACCACCTTGGCTTAACCAGGAGATCTTGCATGATCTAAAAATAAAAAAGGAGTCATTAAAAAAAACTAGGACAAATTACAAAGGATGAATGTAGGCAAACAATACAGGAATGCAGGGGCATGATTAGAAAGGCAAAGGCACAAAACGAGCTCAAACTAGCTACAGGCATAAAGGGAAACAAGAAGACATTCTGTAAATATATTAGAAGCAAGAGGAAGACCAAGGACAGGGTGGGCCCATTGCTCAGTGAGGAGGGAGAAACAGTAACATGAAACTTGGAAATGGCAGAGATGCTTAATGACTTCTTTGTTTCGGTCTTCACTGAGAAGTCTGATGAAGGAATGCCTAACATAGTGAATGCTAGTGGGAAGGGGGTAGGTTTAAAAGATAAAATAAAAAAAGAACAAGTTAAAAATCACTTACAAAAGTTAGATGTCTGCAAGTCACCAGGGCCTGATGAAATGCATCCTAGAATACTCAAGGAGCTGATAGAGGAGGTATCTGAGCCTTTAGCTATCATCTTTGGAAAATCATGGAAGACCGGAGAGATTCCAGAAGACTGGGAAAGGGCAAATATAGTGCCCATCTATAAAAAGGGAATAAGAACAAGCCAGGAAACTACAGACCAGTCAGTTTAACTTCTGTGCCAGGAAAGATAATGGAGCAGGTAATTAAGGAAATAATCTGCAAACACTTGGAAGATAATAAGATGATAGGGAACATCCAGCATGGATTTGTAAAGAACAAATCATGTCAAACCAATCTGATAGCTTTCTTTGATAGGATAACGAGTCTTGTGGATAGGGGAGAGGCAGTGGATTTTAGTAAGGCATTTGATACGGTCTCACATGATACTCTTATCAATAAACTAGGCAAATACAACTTAGGTGGAGCTACTATAAGGTGGGTGCATAACTGGCTGGATACCTGTTCTCAGAGAGTAGTTATTAACGGTTCACAGTCCTGCTGGAAAGGTCTAACAAGTGGGGTTCTAGAGGGGTCTGTTTTGGGACGGGTTCTGTTCAATATCTTCATCAACGATTTAGATATTGGCATAGAGAGTACTCTTATTAAGTTTGCTGATGATACCAAGCTGGGAGGGGTTGCAACTGCTTTGGAGGATAGGGTCATAATTCAAAATGATCTGGACAGATTGGAGAAATGGTCTGAGGTAAACAGGATGAAGTTTAATAAGGACAAATGCAGAGTGCTCCACTTAGGAAGGAACAATCAGTTTCACACATACAGAATGGGAAGCGACTGTCTATGAAGGAGTACGGCAGCAAAGGATCTAGGGGTTATAGTGGACCACAAGCTAAATATGAGTCAACAGTGTGATGCTGTTGCAAAAAAAAAAACCTGATTCTAGGATGCATTTTTTTTATAAGCAGATACACCATCTCATCATAGGCGTGTGCAGCACATTTCATTAGGGTGTGCACCCAGGGAATTTTATTTTTAATTTTTTTTAAAGGCGAACATTTATTGAATACTCAATCATAAAGGACGTGCTGCGAGCGAACGTGGGCTTTCTATACATTTCTACATTCGGCGCTTATTACATAATACAACAATCCATACTTTAAAACTAAAAGAACATATCGTGATTAAATTAAAATGCAAAGCCACTTTTTTTTTTTGAGACATTAGGGTGTGTCTGGGCACACCCCCTGCATCTCACAGAGCTGGAAGGGACCTTGAGAGGTCATTGAGTCCAGTCCCCTGCCTTCATAGTAGGTCCAAGTACCATCCCTGACAGATCCCTAAATGGCCCCCTCAAGGATTGAGCTCATAACCCTGGGTTTAGCAGGCCAATGCTCAAACCACTGAGCTATACCTCCCCCTGCATTAACAGGTGTGTTGTGAGCAAGACACGAGAAGTCATTCTTCCGCTCTACTTTGCGCTAATTAAGCCTCAGTTGGAGTATTGTGTCCAGTTCTGGGCACCACATTTCAAGAAAGATGTGGAGAAATTGGAGAAGGTCCAGAGAAGAGCAACAAGAATGATTAAAGGTCTAGAGAACATGACCTATGAAAGAAGACTGAAACAATTGGGCTTGTTTAGCTTGGAAAAGAGACGATTAAGAGGGGACATGATAGCGGTTTTCAGATATCTAAAGGGTGTCACAAGGAGGAGGGAGAAAAATTGTTCTTCCTGGCCTCTGAGGATAGAACAAGCAATGGGCTTAAACTGCAGCAAGGGAGGTTTAGGTTGGACATTAGGAAAAAGTTCCTAACTGTCAGGGTGGTTAGACACTGGAATAAATTGCCTAGGGAGGTTGTGGAATCTCCATCCCTGGAGATATTTAAGAGTAGGTTGGATAAATGTCTATCAGGGATGGTCTAGACAGTACTGGTCCTGCCATGAGGGCAGGGGACTGGTCTCGATGACCTCTCGAGGTCCTTTCCAGTCCTGGTATTCTGTGATTTTATGTTTCAAGAAATGTCCACTGAGAAAGACGCTCAGTTCTTGATCTCTGGCCTTGTAAGGATGGAATACCTTTGAAACTGTGTTTGGCACATTACAATATTCAGCCATCTTAATCAAGTCAGCGTTTAGGTCATCTTCTGGTTCTGGAAATGACCAGACTTGCATGCCTAAGCAAGTGTCATGTGACTATGTGAACTTACAAGCCTGGGTGAACAGAAGTTTGTGTACACGTACAAAAATGCTGGGCCAGGACAGAGTCTTGGAGTAGGATGTTTGTTTGTCTTTCCCTCTTGCTGACAATCACTCCCATGTGCACTCAATAACACATGCTGTGGCGGGGAAGATAAACAACATCGACCAGCTATGCTCTAGACAGTTTGGAATGGCACAGGCAAGAGAGAGAGGTCAGTCCATAGCTGGCAACGTTCTGTAAGTCTTTTCCCAATTTCAGGAGAGCAATGACTTTTGACATTCACTGAGTCTTTTGAAGTTGCTCTTCATTGACCACTCACATGAAAAGCGGTACAAGCAGCTGGTATGTAGTGTCATTTCACTCAGTCACAAAAGGCATTTAGCAAACACAGGGACTGGGTCTTTGTGTGAGTGAGAAGTGTATTCTAGAAGTAGGGCATTCAATAAATACTTGCTGTAGTTTAGGCTTGATAGAAAACTTGGATGTATTACAAAGTGCTTAATTGTAAATTACAATGGTTAATAAATTGCACTTTAGTGATAATGTCAAGCTTTGGATGTGGAGCTCTAGTCTGAAAAGAGACTGTGAAAGACTGTGTAAAAAAGGAACATTCTTACTCAGATGCATCTATATTTGGAACCAGAGCTGCTGGCTTTAGATACAAAAAGAGCTTATCTTGCTACTTACACCAATTCGCTGTTGAGCCAACAAACTTATGAAAAAGTGGATTGGTTTCTGTTCTTTCTTGTATATCAGCAGATGGATTGCTTACCAAGCTCCAGTTAATTATACCTGTCCTTGAAGATTAGAGACAGTGGTGTTGGAGTAATTGAGAGTTGGATTTGGCCTGCAGAATCTTTAGCATAAAATGATGTTTGAGAATAAACAATGCAGCTTAACTCTCTAAACAAGGGCTAGCCCCTAGTGGGCTGCTGCCTCTATATTTACTGCACTACTGCACATATGGGCAATCACTGCTCCCATTGGCTGCGGATCGCTGTTCCCAGCCAGTGGGAGCTGCGGGAAGCAGTTCAGCCCTGGACACTGCTTCTCTCAGCTCCCATTGTCCAAGAACGGCAATCTCTGGCCAGTGGGAGCTGCAGTTGCCTGTATCTGCAGAGGCACAGGCAAATATAGCAGTAGCCTGCCAGGTACTAACTCTGGCGAATCAGACATGGCCCGAAGGCTAATATTTGCCCAACTCTGTTTTAAACCCAGGCTGAGTTCGCAAGGCTGGATGTAAGGGAAAGAAGTTGTCTGGTTTTGATATAACTTGTATCTGTGTAAATTAGAAGTCACTTCCTTAAAGGCAATGGATTTAAAATGTGGTAAAAACTGGAGGTAGGAAGAAGAATTGGGCTCAACACCTAGTTAGTTATAACCTGAGAATATCTGAGACATAATAAATCAGAGACTTAATAAATATAGAGATAAACAAAGCAATTTGTAGAGTATTGCTTTTCTGAGTAAAACAAGTGATGAGAAAGGTGACCGTGAAAGAGAGACTCATAAGGTGACTGAAAATTATACTCTCAAAAGTATTGTGTGTGGGGAGAGCTTGTGAGATCTCGGAATTCCATTGGAATGCGAGCAATCGAATGACTTGAATGAAATATGAAGACTCCATGGCATGCCTTGTTGTCTGAATGTGGAATCTAAGATTACTCTGGTGGTGGTCAATAGGGAAGATGAAAAGAAGTCAGATGAAGGGTGGCTAAAAGAGGGAGATCAAGAGCATGGCTCTTGGCGCAAAAAAAAAAAAAGTTCATTACAGTAAGTTAAAATGGTATTTTTAAAGGTCCCTACTATGTATGAACAGATATTCCTAGGCACCATTGCACATGGTGATAGAAGTGAACTGCCAAGCCATCTATGGGGCCATTCAGTCCCATGAAAGGCTGAGGGAAAAGCAGGGTGGATTGATTTAAATCACCACCAAAAAATTGATTTAAATCAAGTTACCAAAAAAGCTAAGACTGATTGTGCTTAGAGTGCCCTTGATTTTGGAATAAGCCCCATTGAACTCACTGGCACTTCTGTTTTTTGAGAAAACAAGTATAGAATGGGGTTCTCTTGGAAAAGCCGAGTTATGCTGAAGTAAAATAGGGAACAGACTTATGCGACCATGGTGTTCCAAAATAAGGGGCATGTATTATGTAGTATAAAATAAGAAAATGACACAGTGGCAACTGGCAACTCTAGTTTTCTCTTACTGCAGCATTCTGTTCTGCATACTTGAGTGATTGATAGATTCTAAACCTAATTAACTAATTAAACATGACATAAGGATTAGCTAAGCTAAACTTACCTAGCAACATCCAACTCAGGAAAAAAAGCTTGGGAATTTACTTATCAAATCACACTTCTACTAAAAGACATAGAGTCTTGGAGAATGATGCGTTGCAAAGTGAATTATTTAAGTTACTAACCAGTTGATCCACTCAGCCGTATCCACATCTTCATCCACATAATTTTCTCCCAATAAGCAGTTTTCCATATGCTGTTTCATTCTTGCAAGTAGGCCCGGCTTCATGTTCTTGCACTGTTTGCACTTGGCACTAGGGATACAAAATCCTGTTTAATCAGTTAACCAGTGACATCCCTACTTGACACATTTTCCTTTTTAACCCAGTGTGAACAAATTTCTTCACACTGTTCCTAGATAGGGTCTGTCTTATGCCCAGAAGCCATGACAGTTTTTCTTTGGCAAAAGTGTAGGGGAATATAGAAAGCTCTGTGTGTGCGCTGAATAATGTGTTCCCTTTTTCTTTCCAGTGCACTCTACTGTTCCTTTCTATGCTGCCTCTGTCCTTTCCTATATATTGTCTTTCTGTCTTCAAGACAATGTCTTAACTAACTCTTCTGACAAGCTTGGCCAAAGTCCACCACCTCATAAGCACAGAACAAAAATCGGTCCTGTCCAGCTTGTGTCTTTCTTTGTATATGTTTCTTTTCAGTCTTCTGAGACACAGAAATTGAAAGCCCAGAGCTTTCAAAAAGCAAGAGCTGGTAGTTAGGCTGGACAGGCTAGAGGCATTAATTCATTTGTATGAGACTATATGTATAGGTGTAGCATGTTTGCGATGAGATTTATCTGTAACTTATTTTTAAATGAGAAATTTAGTATTATATTGATTTTAAAAAAATCTGCCTTTTTTTTTTTTTTTTTTTTTTTTACATTTTTAAATGGATTTTTATCCACTCTGGTGAAAAGGGATATTAGCAAAAATAAATAACTTTGGAAATGAATAATCTGTTTGGTTTTTCATCCTTCAAGCTCCTTCTGCTTATAAACCCTCAAGACCAATTGAGGTGGCGGCTAAAGGTTCAACAGATGTCAGTGGGCAAGTAATTTGCCCGGTGTTGTGGACCCAATACCAAGGATTATGTAGGCCATCAAAATTTGCTTTGTGTTATGTGAACAGAAGTACCTGGGAGAACTTCTATTTTGCAATAGGCACGGGGATTTGCTTACAAAAAAGGCTAGGAAATATTTCAGTAGTCCATGATGTGATAGTTTAGTTAAGGAAATTTGGGAATCAGAACAGTAATGTTGCCTGTATATGTCTCTGTATATGTAACAGAGACAATAGATGGCTAGCTCTTCTGTTGGTTATGTGACAACAGTGAAGCTACACTGCTTTACTCTAATGAAGGATTGACCCTAGAGTCTTTTCAGATGCCTTTTTTCTGTAGCTTTGAGGTTGTTGAGGCTGCAAAAGTATCAAAGCAACTGTTAGGACTCAGGCACTCTCTGCATTGACTTCATTGTTGCTTTAATATAAACCTCAGAAAAGGATTCTAAGGCTTTTTAGACACCTGCTTTGGGGATGGTATGCACAAGTCAGCGCCTCCACTGTATAGACTTTCCCACAGCCATTCCTGCAGATGAGCCTAAATAGTGAAAAACAAATTACTCATTCTGTTTCCTATCTTGCATTACCCTGACTGGAATCTGACTTGATGGCTTTTAGGGGCTAGCTGCTGCTGCATAATATCTGAATGCCGCCCTCACGCTCTTCTCAGAAACCAGTACTTAGTATTGGGATACTCTTGGGACTATGTAACTTCCCCAGCCCTCCTCCCCCCATACATACAGGAGCTGCTGAGTGTATGTATGGCTCATGTACTGCCAACTAATCTTAATAATTTTTTAATATTTATTTTAGTTCATTAAATCGATCAGTTGCTCTTATGCACAAACTATACAAAATCAAATGTTAACCAGTCGCACAGTCCATAACTAGTCTACTCAAACCTCTCCCTCTCCAGCCCTCCTTATTTTACTCATCCCCACCCAACAAGCCTGTGGAAATGGGTAGTCTTGCAGCCTGTCCTGCACATCAGCAAATGGTGGCTCTGTTTGACCAGTGCAGAAGGGGAACGGATTCCAAAATCGAGTGCATTTTCCAGGGAAAACTAACTCCATCCCAATCCTGTTTAAATGGCACAAGCATGCTAACAAATCTCAGCTGCCATGTATTGTGGATGGAGACTTGGTCTCTATTACCTTAGAGATCCAAATCATGTAGGGCTTTGTACATCCTAAGAGAGGGCATTGACTTGCTCCTGAAGATGAGCTGGAAATGGGCAGCTACATTTTGCACCAGATGAAGTTGCTGATTATCTCTCCGTGGTAGCAATACTGTCACATTGGGCTATGCCAAGCAGACAGGCTGCTTATGTTCCATTTGCTCTCGTGTACTGCACACAATGGAAAGTTACTACCAGTTCTCCAGACACTTAAGTTGTTGCCTTAGCTGGACCAGACTGCTTTCCGTGCTTCTCTCTTCTCTCTCATTCGCACATCGGTAAGAGCCTGGCAGACAAAGACAAAACTGTCACCACTAGTTGCCAGGAGGAGATCAAATGCAGCGTTGTTTTTGGAACATGGCATTCTGTGATTCACAGAGCCTCGCTTGTTCGCTCATCTCCCACGCTATGTCAGCAGAGGAGCAGATAAGAGGATAGCAGGATGCCCTGCAGAGACCTGGCAGTTCTTTGAAGAAAGTTTAAAGCATCTTCCAAATGCCACTGAAATGCCACTGAGGGATCCAGTGAGCATGGAGGGGAAAACAGAGAAGGGAAAAGATAGCTCTTTCATCTGGCTAGATTGCATATTGGTGGTGGGTGAGGTTTCCCTTTGATCCTGCAGTTTACTGTGCTGAATATTCCTTACCCCAGAGCAAACATAGCTGTTCGGCTCAGCGCAAACAATGTGAGGCAGTCACAGCAGTATTATTTACAAATGTACAGCCACAGCCGGTCTTTAAAACATCTTCAAAAAGCCAAGAGTTTCAAAAGTGACAGCTTGGTTTAGCTGCCTTTATTTGGTGTGCTCAATTTGATACAGTTTAAGAGTTCTGATTTTCTAGCATGGTTATGCATCACTTTCTGAAAATCAGACCCCTTCCAGATGTCTAAAGATGGCCACCCCCACAACTGGCACTCTTGCAGACTTTGAGTTGACTTGCCTGCTGATACATCTGGAAGGTCAAGAGGCTGCACTGCATTGAACTAAGGGGGCAAGTGAATTCCAGAGCTAAGGGCCTTCTGTTTAGACACACTTGTTCTGGCCCCCCAGACACACATGAGTAGGGACTGTAGGCTCAACTGATCTCAGCTGATGGGTTATTGAACAAAGGGATTGTTTCTACAGTTCCCATTATTTGAACTGTAAAAGCTGTTATGGATCCAAACCACACTTTGAATTTCATCTAGAAGTGAAATGGAAGCTGGAATATGTTATGGACTAGTAGGGTTGCCAGGTGTCCGGTATTGGCCTGGACAGTCCGGTATTTTCGCCTTCTGTCCAGTAAAAAATTCAGAAAATACCAGACACCTAAAATGTCTGGTATTTTCTGTTTTTTGGGGGGGTTTTTTTCCCCTGCCAGGAAGCGAAAATACCAGACACCTGGCAACCCTAAGACACACTCGGCAACTAGGCTCATCCCCGGACCACCCTCCCCCCCCCCCGGACTCCTGGCCCTGGACCCTCTGCTTACCTGTAGGGTTGCCAGGTGTCCGGTATTCTACCGGAGAGTCTGGTTTTTGCGCCCTCTGTCCAGTAAAAAAAATCAGAAAAAACCAGACATGTGCAATGTCCAGTATTTTCTGTTTTTCTGGCTGGGTGCCGGACGGAAGCCTGGCGGGGGCGGGGGGAGTGGTTGGGAGGCGGGGCCGCAATCGGCGCTGGGAGCCTGTGGTAGCATGCAAAAGCCTGGCGGGGGCGGGGGGAGTGGCTGGGAGGCGGGGCACAATCGGCGCTGGGAGCCCTCAGCTGATTGCGTCTGAGGAGCGACCCCTGGGGAGGAGGAGAAGCCCTGCCCCTGCTCCTGAACGCTGTTCAAGTGTGTTGTGGCGCCGTAGTCCAGGAGAGAAGCCCGCAGGTGCTTTGTAGTAGTGTTTAGGCGCCTTTCATGGGCTCTTAGCCAAACTGACTGGGGTAGAATTTCTGCTTCTTCCCACTGGGACACCCAAAGAGCTAGCTATGGGGGAGTCACCTTCCTACCCATGGTTGCCCCGCCCTCCCTGCCATTGAGTTGCCCCGGGGTCTGCCTCTCTCTTTGCTTTGGATAGCAGGTGATTGCTTTGCCTCCCCCTTTCTTCCCAGCTTGGTGGCTCTTGGTAGTTCGGTGTGGGTGGGGGTTTTTTTCCCTCAACGAATTTTTAGCCCGTGTGTTCGGTATTTTTTGGGAGACCATCTGGTAACACAACTTACCTGGGGGGGGGGGAGCCCTCGATCAAGAAAACAAGATGGGCGCCGGCCAAAAGACCTGAAGCAAGGGGAAGCAGTGCCTTCCCTGGGTCTTAGTGCTCAACCTCTCCCCCCCTCGGACTTAAAGGGGCCATGCTGTTTTAATGCTGTTTTATTTATTTATTTATTTTTTTGCTTAACTTTCGGGGTCCTTTTTTTTTTTTTCCCCTCAACAACTTTGGTCTTCCCCCTTCTCCTCCTTCCCCCCCCCGGTGTTTTTTTTTTGGGGGGGGGGGGTTTGGTATTTTTGGTTAAACCATCTGGTAACCCTATGGACTAGCTGGTATTGGATGTTAATGTTAAATTGGCTCTATTGCAATTTTTTTTAAAAAACTGGTCACTCGCCACCCCATCTCTCTCCCAAGGAGATGCAAGCAAATCCAGGGAAAATGGAAAAAAGACAAAGTAACTCATGTTTTCCTGATTAATCCCTTTCACTTTAGCCCTACATTGGCTGAACCAAGTTGTCTGTTGCATACACACGGATCAGTAGATGCTACTGTGTTCTTACTGATTCATTCCTAAGTTGAAACAGGCCAGCAAAAGTTCACAGAAGAAAACTTTCAGAGGGGTAGCCATGTTAGTCTGTGTCAGTAAAAACAAAGAAAAAAGAAAAGAAAAAAGGAAGAGATACAGAGAAGTGAGTGTGACATCAGTGCTAATCACACTCACTTCTCTGTATCTCTTCCTTTTTTTTTTCTTTTATCTTCAGGCATCTGAGAAAGTGAGATGTAGCTCACAAAAGCTTGTGCCCTAATACTCTAATTTTTTTTTGTTTGTTTTTAAAGAAAAAAACATGTTCCTCATGCCCTCTTGGCCCCAAAAGGCTTGCTCCCTCCATCCTCCTCTTGAAATAGTTCCATTATGCCTGAGGCTAGATTATTGTAAATCCACAGGGGTTCAGCACCATAGTTTTGTGTGCATGGCATAGTGTCTCACTTGTCCCCAGCCAGAGCTAATACTGTCGGAGGCATGATTCCGCCGCACCACCTGGCTGCCTCTTTCTGATCGTGGCTGGTGCCCTTGTGGAAATGCCAGAGAATGGGGTGAGGGAGGGAAATTTGTCTAGAGGCCCTTTGGTCATTATAATGTGAATGTAACAGAGTGGTCAGTGCATAGTCCTGAGATCAAATCCCAGATGAGCCACTTCCTTAGCCACCAGTGGAGACTGAACCAGGAATCTCCAGGACTAACAGCCTGAGTTTCTAGATCTTGAGCTAAATAGCCAAGCCGCTTGCTTACTTCATGAACTTCATTTATCTTCAGTAATTCACCTAGATTAGACCTGATCTACATTTAAGAGTTTTAGCTCCTGCCATAGCTATGTCAGTTGGGGTTCAACTCCCCGTGTCCCCGCAGGCTTTGGGGAAGTCACTTAGTCTCTTTAGGTATGTGCATGCTTCAGTAACACACCTATGACTGAAACCAAGAGCTCTCTACCAAGGATTTAACATTTTTCTGTCCCAGCAAAGTCTCTCTTCCCTTCACCTCCCTTTCCATGAGACCATTCTGCTCACGCTCTTTTCGCACCCTCGGTACATCCTCCACCCCTTTTCCTTCTGCCTCAGAAATTCGCAGTGTGAGTCTGACCAGTGTCAGAGCAACTCAGGCCAGCAGAGGCTGTCAGCCCCTGGGCCTACTTTTATTACCTGATTGCAACAACAGAGGGCACTTGTCCACTAGGTGGCTGTAATGAGGAGTATGGTATGTGCATTTCTGTATGTATTTTTATAAGAAGATTCATGGTATCTCTGAATGAATATTTATCAGGGTGGCCTTGCCATAACCCTACATGCTGAACTGAAGACAAGGTGGGGGGAAGAATGGTGACTGTAGCACCCATAAAATCCCACTTGTCCTGTTACTGAATCTCCCTCAGGGATTCAGTAACCCTCATTATACAAGTAGTTTAAAGAGAGAAAGACAGACAGACAGACATAGAAACATAGAATCCTAGGTCTGGAAGAGACCTCAGGAGGTCATCAAGTCCAGCCCCCTGCCCAACCCCAACTAAATCAACCCAGCCAGGGCTTTGTCAAACCAGAACTTAAAAACCTCTAGGGATAGAGATTCTGCCCCCTCCCTAGGTAACCCATTCCAGTGCTTCACCACCCTCCTAGTGAAATAGTTTTTCCTAATATCTAACCTAGACCTCCCCCACTGTAACTTGAGACCATTGCTCCTTGTTCTGCCATCCATCACTACTGAGAACAGCCTCTCCATCCTCTTTGGAACCCCCTTCAGGAAGATGAAAGCTGCTGTCAAATCCCCCCTCACTCTTCTCTTCTGCAGACTAAATAAGTCCAAATCCCTCAGCCTCTCCTGGTAGGTCATGTGCTCCAGTCCCCTCATCATTTTGGTTGCCCTCTGCTGGACCCTCTTCAATGCATCCACATCCTTTCTATAGTGGGGGGTCCAGAACTGGACACAATAGTCACCAATATTGTTCTTATTTCACCTGCTCTTGCATTTACACCCCACTATCTATCTACGGTATGTACTTGGACTCCGTTACTGTGGTCTCTGAGCATCCTGCAATCAATGTGTTTTTCTTCACAAATCCTACTGTGATGGGAAGGTTTTTCCATCAGGTTACTCAATCACCCTCTCTGAGAGCTGATTATGTCAGCTGGGAGTTAAGTCAACTTACATATGCACTTGGGGTGTGAATTTTTCATATTCTTAAATAATGCATGTAGGCGTATCTACCTTTAAGTGTAGACCACCCCTAGGGCAGAAAGAGTGTATCTACACTGCAATAAAACCCACACATGCTGGCTCTGATTCGCAGGGCTCAGCCTCCAAGACTATATAATTGTAGAATTCATCATGGGTCTCAGGTTGGAACTGGGGCTCCAGGACCTCATGAGGGCAGAGAGTCCCAAAGCTTAAGTTCCAGCCTGAATGTCTACACTGCAATTTTAAAGCCCGGCAGCCCAAGACTTGCGAGTCTGTCATGGGACATAGGCCAGTCCTAGGTGTGTTATTGAACATGCATAGACCTGGTCAGACTAAGTGACTTCTGCAAAGTCTGTGGTGGCACGGGGAATTGACCCTGCAATGGCACTTTAACCACTGGGCAATCCTCCTCTCCAATTAAATAAACCATGTGTGGACTTTACTGGAGAAGGGTAGTTTTGAAAAACAATGTGTGTCTGGATGCAGAACTCCAAGAGGCAAGGATGAGGAGAAACACATCAAGCCATCTTGAAATATCTCAGAAGGAACTGTCCCCATCCCCTCCCTTCCTCCTCCCCCCCCTCCCCCTTCTGCATAACACAGTTGACAGACTCCCAGGAATTAATTCCTGGTTGACATAGAACTTGTCTTTTATGTCTCTTGTAGCAGCCATTTTGCCCTTCCCATGATGCTAAGTGGGAAGGAGGGAGATGGAAAAGAATGAAACAGACTCCTACAAAGAAGCTGGAGCATTCGGCATTTCCTAACATGCTGGTCACCTGGCTGCTTACAACGGACACTCTTGTTTCTACTAGTCTTAAGAAATATGCACGCGGATTAGTGAATTTTCTTTCTGCTGTTTTTTTTCTCATTTAGTGTTTCATTTTCATCATTTTAACATTAAAAGCACAGTAGTTTCCAGTGTCGAGGATTGCATTTTACACACCCATCGCCAACACTGCCCTAAGAATCTGCTTTGTCTGCAGGCATGGTTTAGTCATTCCTTTTTCTTTTAAATGACATCACCGTCTGTTTGCATCAGCACTCTTACTGACACTATTGCGTGACAATAAGAACAACACTTAGCACAGGTGTGATGCAAACTATGTATGCGTTTGTCTAGAAACTAGTTTGAGGGAACAGAGCAGGGCGGGGGGCATTCCCACAGACAGGTTTTGAAAGTGAGAGAGGAAGCAAGCCTGAGCTCAGTGGTGAGTTGGAGACATGACATGAACAATGTCCTACTCGCATACAGTCTTTGACTTATTTCCTTTCTAAGTGTGGTGTGCTGGGTGCTTCCTGACTCGAGCGTAGTTGCTGAATCAGTGTTTTTTGAATGCTCTGTGTATCAGTTCTTGTCTGCCATAAAAATCAGATTAGTATGTGTGGGGTAAAGAGTATTTTCTACAGTCACATTTTAAATACATAATAACTTTTGAAAAGATAGTGGCTCTATTGAAATTGGGAAATTGTACCATACAATGAATAGGAGAAGCGAATAATAATTTTCCAGAAGTACAATACCTTTGCTCCTACTGCATTGCAGGCTGGCTGTCCTCTTGTAACCTCTTTGGATACTTGCTGGCAATGAATGCTGAATTTACGGGTATTACACATTGAAAATTGTCCATGCGATGGAACAGAAAGGACTTGAGACCACTTTCTGTTCTTAAACTACTTGACAGCTTTCAATTTATTAGTTCCTTTAAGAGCCACAAACTGAAGTTTTCTCATGAGCTTAGCATTTTTTTCCTTGACCACCGAATCACTTACTGTGTTGTCATGTTGAATACTGAAACTGAGATCAGCTTCTAGGTAGAAGCTCCGAGCATTTAACAAGCAAAGAATAGACAAGGATACACAGTTATCACAACTTAAGATGGAAGCGTATCTCTGTTAATTATGTTTCAGTTATAGCTGGAAACCTGTTGGCCACACATATTTCCAGCATGCCTGACTAAAGTGGAACTGTTCTAACCGCGGATGTCACCTCAAATTTCTGTACAATGTTTGTGGTAAAGTAAGTTAGTTCTCTCTTCCCTGTTCAGAAAAGGTTAACAATGGATCCTTTCCCAATGTGGCTACATGGCTGTTAAATGTTAAATGCGGCCAGATTAAAAAATAGTTGAAAACCCCAGAGAGCAAATCTTTTTCCCTTTGAAGTCAGTGGGAATTTAGCCATTGACTTTCAGTACGAGTAGGTTCTGGCCTCAGGTGAGCAACCACCTGAAGTTAAAACCAATGCTTCATAGCATGTAGAAAATAAGCAGAATTTTACAAAGCGTCTCCTCTGTGAGGAGATCTGACATATTCCCATTTGCTCCTCTGTCAGATGCCTCTTCAGTTCAGTGTCTCTATCTGCTTAAAACAACCACAGATCAAAGTACAATTTTTGTTATTTGTGCAATCTAATAAATATCTTATCAAGACAAAGGTAGGACTCCTTAAGGAGGGACAAAATGATTTGCTAGGTGGAACTAATCCTGAACATGAAAGCAGTGAAGTTTCATCACCTGCAGTTAGAGTCCATGGAAGTAGAATGAAATTCAGTGGGAAGAGACATTGTCAGTGGGTTCACTGGGAAAACAGAGCCTGGTCCAACAGGTGCTGCTGGGATTTGCACTGCTACCTGGATCTGCTTGTACCCAACTGCTGAAGGAAGCAATAGGAGAGAGTTGAGTGAAAGGGCAACATGCAAGAGAAGAAAGGGAGAGGAAGCGTACAGAGGCCAATAGATTGGTTCAAGTGAAAATAAAGAAATGGTGTGAAAGAGAAAAGGATGAGAAAATTGTCAAGCTACCAGCATAGCGTACAAACTTACTTCTGTACAGTATAAACTTAAAAAACAACAAACAGTTTGGTAGCACTTTAAAGACTAACAAAACATGTAGATGGCATCGTGAGCTTTCTGTGGCTCACGAAACCATCTATATGTTCTGTTAGTCTTTAAAGTGCTACCAAACTATTTGTTGTTTTTTTAAGTTTATCCTGTACAGACTGACTTGGCTACCCCCTGAAGCTTCTGTATAGTAGTACGAGTATCCTTTGCAGCTGATAAGCCTTGTGGGACATGTACAAATTGTAGGTTATGGTATATCGCTTACGGGTAAATAGCCCATACAGAGTGACTGTAGATGTAGGGCTGAGATTTTTTTAAATGTATAAAGGCTACATTTCAGTAATGCTGACTGAAACACAGCTTAGGGGTGGGGGTTGATTGTTTCATTGGAGGAGGGATTCATTTGCCATAGGCAAAAGAGAAGATTGGTCTTGAGGTGAGATCTGAAGAAGCCTGGGGAGCCAGTCACATGCAGAAAGGCAGGTGTTCCACATAATGGGAGATGGATCTTCCCTACTCCAAAGGGACAGGGAGTGGAATGTGACAGTTCTTGTATACAAAGATCCTCTTGAGACTATCACCCACCGTACTGATCATACCACTGAGCCCACCTACCTGCTCTCTCTGCGGCTCCCCACCACTTGCCTTGCTGGGGTACAAGCTCTCATCTCCCCCAACAAAGGCACAGGGTTGGGGTAGCAGCCCCCCAGCGGAGTTACACAGATGCTGATAACAGCTCTGGGAGGGCTCAGTTACAGGGACTTGACAGCTCCCTGGAGCACAGCCCCCAAAAGGAACCAAAACCCCTAATAAATCCATCTTATTCTGCATAAAGTTTCGCACACACAAAGCTCACAGAGTTAGCTCTCTTTCTCAGGGAAAGAGAGCGATGTGCAGCTCTTGCACTACGTTTGGTAATAAATACAAGTGTTTCATTAAGTATAAAAAGTAGGATTTAAGCGATTGCAAATGAAAACAGAGAGATCAAAGCAAATTAGTAATCTAAAATAAACAAAAAATGCCAGCTAAGCCTAATACACTAAGAGAAGTTGTTAGAAATCTTATTTCCCACCCTCATTCTTCTCTCAGATGCAGTTCTTCACAAGCCAAAGCTGTGTTTTTTTTCTCTTATTTGGGCCCAGCAATGCCTTCCACTCCTTTCATTGCAATTCTTTTCTTTTCCAGGTGTTCTTTTGTATCCCCTTAGGGTGGGGCAGCAGTTTCAGAAGCCAGATGAGGAGGATCAGTCTTTGTTTCCCATCCCTTATATAGAATTTTTCCGGGGCTTTGTTCAATTCTCTCCCTTCTCTTTTGGAAAAATACAATATTCAAGATGGATTCCAGCACCAGGTGGCATGGTGATATGTCTTTGGAGGACCAACCACAGTTTTGGCTTATAGGAAAAACAAAATCATTGAAAATCATTGTCTTGGGCACCGGGCCCTTAAGTTCCTTAAGTATCACTAATGATGTTCACTAGAAGACCAAGAATTAATAAAACAGGTCTCCACTTACTATTTATAACTTCACATATAAGAATGATACGTGCACACAGATAGAATATACACATTCAGGAGATTACAGGCTCTTGAAGGATAGGTTACTTGCCTTGTTTTGCATAAAGTATATTTGAATTCTGCATATTGATATTCAAAAACATTTTTCTGTAAAAATATGAGGGTTAGGCATCACAGGAACCATTAAGAATGTTTTGTGTAAAATGAATGATTCCAAAACATTGGACAGAATTTGAAATGGGTCAGAATGAACCTTATTTGAGGTCAAATCAATAAAATGCCATACTTGGAGTCTTACTGGCATAAGGAGTGAGGATACAGTGAGATGTGCAGTGCTTCCTGTATTCCTTTTTTTTCTTGAAGGTACTCATGTAAAATGTGCTAGATTGACAGCCCAGCCCAAGAGACGGAAGCAGGGGCAGACTGGCCCAGTGTGATACTGGGAATTTCCTGGTGGGCCATCGTCTGGTGGGCTGTCGTGTCCACACGCCGTTGCCACTCACTCCGAGTGGCTCCGCGTCTGCGCTGTATGCAACACGCAGAGCCTGACCCGCTGCCTGCGCTGCGTGCTGGACATGACACGGGGGGCGGGGCTCAGGGGCACGCAGGGGTGACGTCATGGGGAGGGCCGTTCTCAACCCATTTCCTGGGCCTATTTTGATTGCCAGTACGCTCCTGGACAGAAGTGTGGCTCTTATCCACAGAAGAGATGTGTGATCCACAGACTGTAATCTCAGATATTCCTTCCTCAGCAAGGAAGTATTGGAAATCTCCTAACATCCTAAAAATCAGGGAAGGGCAAAGTCCTCTCAGGTAGTCCAGCCTCTCTACCTACAGATACAGAATTATTCCCTTTTGTATATTTTATAGCTTCTTGTCCAGTCTTGTTTTAAAAGTCCCAAGTGATGGGGCTGGCTCTCATGAGATTGCCACTTGATTTTTGCCAACAAGTCTATTGAGGTTTATTAGTGATTAGTATTAAAGCCATGCATGCAAGTGTGCTGGAGAACAGGGCAAGATGAAGTGAGAGATGGAGTACCATGGAAAATCTTGAAATGTATGATGTCCCTTTGTTGTAACTAATATAAAACAAAAGAACTATTCAGGAGTAGTTTGATAGATGCTTAGGTGAGCAACTTCTTTCTGAATTGCTAGCAAACTGCCTCCATCCTTCAACACTCTATCCAGATCATTAAGTTGTGTAGTTAGCTGGACTAGGGATAAACAGTCTGTGAGCTGGATTCACTTCTCTGCTAAGATTAGGTAGGAAACTTTGCCTGGGATTCTGAAATGGACCGGAAACCAGAGATTTCTGTGGATGTGGGTCATGTATTCACATCCTAATGATTTCAGTATAGAACGCACCCATAGACAAACAAGGTCTTTAATTTCTTGGTGACCAGCACATTTTGATTTTGCCCATTAACTTGGGGTGTGGAATAGGGAGAGGTCAGGTGACTAAGCTATGAAGCCTTCCTTTCTCTGTTGATGCCCAAACCTTTATCAGCCCAGACATAGAGGCTGAGCAGTAGGTATATGTTGGCACTAGTACAAGTCAGAAAATGGGAAATGTTTTTATGTAAACACGTCATCTTTTTTTGTTGATATTTTGAAGAAAATTGTGACCAGCTCTTCAAGATACTAGGTGCTTCTCTGCTTCTTCCGCTTGTCCCTTCTGTCCCCATCACCAGCCCCAAGCCTCTCTTAATACCAAGAGCTATGGAGTGTGACCCATAGCAAGTGGGGGAGGGGAGAGGAATCTGAATCCCATGAGCTTTAAGTTCTCTCCTCTCAGAATCCCTGGAAAATTTCAATTCAAAGAACAAAAAATTAAAAGCAAGCAGTAAAGCTCCAACCCACGAAGTGTAATAGCACTTTTGGCACCAAGGGTCTGGGCAGGATTGGTCCCTTAATTCATGCGTATGAGTTAATACCATATACAGCAAGGTATAGAAATATGCATGAGGGAATTGAGCTATGCAGAGTGGGGACCATAACTCTGAATTTTCTAATTTTTCTGCACTGAAAGCGTCAGTTCCATTTACGTGTTTTGGCTCCATTAACTACACACATGTGCACCCAGCAAACTGAACACCAAAAGGCACCCAAACTGGTTTCTGTTTGCCCTTTTTTTACAGCTTCAAAAAGAGGGCAAGGCATTTTAAACACTTTATTAAAGCAACACAGAATCCATCCTGAACTGAAACTTCTACTGCCAAGTGCCATCCCAGACTAATTCTTTACAGCTGAGCTGGAAGCCCTTCTGAAAACAGGGATTTAAAGTGGAAACACTGACTAGCTATAACTATACAGTACCTTAAATGGAGACACTATAATTACTCCTGACATGATTCACCAAGACCTGATTTTTATACAGTTGGTGAACATTTGCTGTTTGATGGTTTTGGGAGCAGTTTCTATATGTGGTCTGCTCCCTTTTGTTCATACTTGGTTGACACATGTTTTTCTATAAACATCTCTTCTGAAGGGTACTGACAGACAACTGTGTTTAACTATGAAATGATTGGGTGAGCTGTTTGTCCAAGCTATAAATAGGATACCACACAAACCCAGCACTAATCTTCCTAAAAGATAGATATTGGCAATATTTCTTGGTCAGATGGGGATGATGCTGAGGGAAGAGCAACTATATCCTTTTATGTTTTAAGACTCAGCACATTTTCATTAAGTATTCAAGCAGCTATTGCTTAAAATAAGTTTCCTTAGTAAGATTTTATTCTTCACGTGTAAATGCTTTGGCTCAAATATAGACCTGATGCAGGGCAATAGAATTTCACTCATTTCTATCTAAAGCTGGTTCTTTATGTTTGAGTGGTGGTGAAAAGTGATGAATTGATGGTCTCGAAGACAGAAATCCTCTCTCCACATAACAGCTGCAGCATGGCCAGACTCCCCCACTCTGCCTGGTCAGCGTGCCTCAGCACACAATGGCATGGACCAGCCTTGCGGGTGAAAGAGTAGCTTGCTCTTTACCCTTTACTTTGTGTAACTATTTTCCATAAATAGATGGTTCTGTAATCTGCAGAGAGAGATATTACAAATGAGCAGAGTGAAATGTAAAAAAGAAAATCAGTGACACAGATTTCATCTGTGTTCTTTTACGCCAGTGTTCATCTGGACATTCAGAAATGTAAGGTGAATATCAAATCTCCTTGTACCATGAGTTGTCCTGAAAAGATGGCACTCAGCTAGGGGGAGAGCTAGATAGGCTGGAGGGCAGGGATAAGGTCCAGAGCGACCTAGACAAATCGGAGGATTGGGCCAAAAGAAATCTTATGAAGTTCAACAAGGACAAGGGCAGAGTCCTGCACTTGGGACGGAAGAATCCCAAGCATTGTTACACGCTGGGGATCCACTGGCTAAGAAGCAGTTTGGCAGAAAAGGACCTGTGGATTACAGTGGATGAGAAGCTGGATATGTAGCCAAGAAGGCTAACGGTACATTAGGAGGAGCATTGCCAGCAGATCTAGAGAAGTGATTATTCGGCATTGGTGAGCCCACATCTGTTGTATTGTGTCCAGTGCTCAGCCCCTCCGGAACAGAAAGGATGTGGATGCATTGGAGAGGATCCAGCGGAGGGTAATGAAAATGATTAGGGGGCTGGAGTACATGACCTGTGAAGAGAGACTGAGGGATTTGGGCTGCAGAAGAGAAGAGTAAGGGAGGATTTGATAGCAGCCTCCAATAACCTGAAGGGAGGTTCCAAAGAGGCTGGAGAGAGGCTGTTCACAGTAGTGATGGATGGCAGAACAAGGAGCAATGGTCTCAAGTTACAGTGGGGGAGGCCTAGGTTGGATATTAAGAAAAACTATTTCACTAGGAGGGTAGGGAAGCACTGGAATGGGTTCCCTAGGGAGGAGTGGAATCTCCATCCCTAGAGGTTTTTAAGTCGCGGCTTGACAAAGCCCTGGCTGGGATGATTTAGTTGGGGTTGGTCCTGCTTTGTGTTCGATGACCTCCTGAGGTCTCTCTCAGCCCTATAATTCTGTGATTCTAAGATTGCTGTACACTAGCGATGGGTTAATCTCCAAAAGCCCCAAGGTTGGTTTTGATGATCATTCAGGCAGTGAGATGCTTATTTCAATTTTTATGTGAAGTTTGCATGGCAAATTCTGGACATTCACATAAGATTTCTGGTACTTCTCCTATTTGGAATGGAAATAAAGGATTACATTTATTACGGTTACATCGGTATCTCACAGCGTTTTAGTTCTTTCACTTCTGATCAAAAAACAGGGAAGGGTGAATGTGCATGAGACAAAAATAAAGGGAAAATTGGACATATTTATATGGATGATAATAAACATTCAGAGTTCCAAAGTTTAAAAAAAGCAGCAACCAACCAATCCACATTCAACCCCCAAGAATTGTGGAAGGGATACAAATGCTCCTGCCTCATGGCATAAACCAACATCTAAATTCAAGGAGTCCTTTAACCTTAAGATGCATCTGTAGGAATCTCATTGTTTTGTAATCCCTCAGTTTACTCTAGTGGTTCTTTACGGGAATAGGCTTCCATCAGATAGCAAATTGCCAATGCAAGCGATGGAAAACTTGATGTAGTAATAATTAATACCATAACTTCAAATAACTAGAATGCTCAGTATTAATCTAAGAAGAAATGGAGAAAGAGCCTGCTTAATGAATCGCTTTTCTTCTTCCATAAAGATGTTACACACTTAATGAAGACCAGCACATATGTAATGGAATTGAATAATTTATGTGTACTGTCTAGAAAATTTTGATTAATCTTCTTGTAATAAGATAGGAAGCAGTTTACTGTAATGGTAATAAGATCTAACTGTGGATAAAAGTCACTGTTTAAAAAAATGCAAGCCAAAATATCGGCTGCTATATTCAGGGCAACTCTGAAAGTGGTCAATAACAGTGGATTGTAGAACAAAGCATCAATATTTCCTTAGAAATCTTGTGTAAAAAAAGCAAGCCAATTCTTGCCTTGTTTAACATGCCTTATAGGGCCGCCTGCCTTCTTCAGAGAAGTTAATAGAAAACAGCGTAATACTAAACTGCCTCTGTCTCTCTTCTGTAACCAGACACACACTATTTTCAAAGGGGGGTTCTAGTATGATTTGGATTTTTTTCCTAAGGCTCTTAAGGTGCTAATTGAAGACCCACCCTCAGTTCCGTCACAGGGGTTTATGTAACATATCCTCCCTCCCACCCCAATGGAGCAAGTTGCTCAGGAGCCATTTTAGACTCCATGTATCTGAGGTGAGTAGAATCAGTGCTGTGAAGAGAGATGCCAAGGAGCAATGCTCTTTGGTACACGGGGCTACCTGTGTCCGTTCTGTTAGATTTGGGGCTTTCATTGCCTGCAGAATATGTAAATTTGTTGCTTACATCATTCTGTCATCACTTTCGCATCTTCCTGAAAAAGATATTTGCTGTGAATCATAAAGCAGCTCCTATCTCACCCTAAAGCACAGACTTCAACCACTCATTAGGTCCTGTTTTGCCCTCAGATGCATGCAAGCAGCACCCATTCTAGTCAGTGGTGTTGTCAGGCCCCGGGGAACTGAGTTCAGAATTGAGGTTTACATAGAGAACTAAGTGTGATTGTCATGTGCAGGATCTGGAAAAGAGTATGAACGGAGAGGCTAACATTAAGCAGGTAAATTTCTTTAACATGAATTATTTTAGCAGAAGTCAAGAATGTGGTCACAATATGTGGCATTTTCTGCCATCTGTTCCTTCAGGGTTTTGCCATTGAAATGCACACACACAACCTTACAAGTTGCAAGAGTATCAGCACATTTTAAGTCTCTGTCTTATCCACTCTATATTTAGTATTCTTCCAGGGCATGGCGGTGGCCTTTACCCTTGTCTTTATTAATTATTTTTTCTTTTCCATGTTAACATTCCCCTTAATTGTCTCCCTCTGCGAAGGCTTGGATGAAGCAAATCAGTGCCACACTTCCAGTGCTTCTGAATGGGGCTGGATTGACAGTCCCTGGAGTCTGATGTCAAACCTAAGAACATCAGAATGGCCATACTGGGTCAGACCAAAGGTCCATCTAGCCTTAATATCCTGTCTTCCGACAGTGGCCAATGCCAGATGCCCCAGAGGGCATGAACAGAACAGGTAATCATCATTTGATTTCTCTCCTGTCATCCATTTCCAGCCTCTGACAAACAGAAGCCAAAGATACCATTCCTACCCATCCTGGCCAAAAGCCATTGATGGATCTAACCTCCATAAATTTATCTAGTTCTTTTTTGAACCCTGTTAAACTCCTAGTCTTCACAATATCCTCTGGCCAGGAGTTCTACAGGTTGATTGTGGACTGCATGAAGAAAAACTTCCTTTTGTTTATTTTAAACCTGCTATCTATTAATTTCATTTGGTGACCCCTAGTTATCAAATGTCTTGAATGAATGACAGGAAAAGTAGAGAAGAAACAGTAAAAGTTTGCAAATGCTGCCCTACCAGTTTGCAGAAATTTAGACCCCCTAGCCCATATGGGCCCAATCTGTGGCTGGCAAAGTAGTTCAGATGCCTTGATATCCATTAAAGATTTTTTGTGCTCATGGGGCCAATTGCAATTTTAAACCTCCCTTCCCCACTTTGTAATCATTAGGTGACATTTTCACTGTGAGGCAGTTACCAGATGATGCTAACAGAGTACAGTTCTAACTATGCAGTGAGGTTGCCTTATTTAGCCAACATGATTTGATGCCTTAGTAAGTCTTTCAGCAGGAAGTGTAAAAAGGTAGGATTTGGGAGGAGGTCGTCATATGGATTTTCTATAACCTCTCTTGGTCAAAAGTGTGTGTGTGTGCGTGCGTGCGTGCGTGCGTGCGCGCGCGCGCGCGCTGCTCACAAGTATCCTGATATTGTGTATGCGTAGATTGCGTAAACATATTCAGGACTTCATTTTTAACTTGTTTTTATTTAGCATTGATGTTTAAAGGCACAAAGCACAGTGCTTGTTTTTTGGCTATTTGAGCAACCATTAAAAGGGAAAGAGATAAAAATGCCACTGAGGTGGGACAAATTAAGACCAGGGGTGTACAGCTGGAAAAGACCTGTATTTTCATCAGTCCCCTGAGACCTGCAATCACTTCCTTTCGGGAGCCACAGAAATTGTATTTGATTTTCAGTAGAACACAATTTAGAGTCAAATCCTGATAACCGTGTTCACCCCTGTAAGAACCATTGAAGTCTTGCTAAGGTGGCTCTGGTTGGCTCATGCTCTTTCCAAAAGTTCCCAGACACTTAACACCAACACTGAAGTGTGATCGGGTTTGGCTTGAGAAGGGAATATCCAGTATCTGCAGTTCTGTTTTGTGTAGGGAGTTTGACAGATGTGTGGATGGTACTGTAGAACCTCAGAGTTATGAACACCTTGCAGATGGCAGTTGTTCATAACTGAACAAAACGTTATGGTTGTTCTTTCAAAGGTTTACAACTGGACATTGATTCTATACTACTTTGAAACTTTGCTATGCAGAAGAAAAATGCTGCTGTCCCTTAGTTTGTTTGGGGTTTTTTGGTAGTTTACATTGAACACAGTATTGTACTGTATTTGCTTTTTTGGCGGTCTCTTTGTTGATGCCTGATGGTATACTTCCAAGACCAAGTAGGATCTGACCAGCCAACCACACTAACTTTGAGGTTCTACTGCATGTGGAATGTATCAGAGGGGTAGCCGTGTTAGTCTGAATCTGCCTCTGGAATTTCCACTACATGCATCTGACGAAGCGGGTCTTTGCCCACGAAAGCTTATGCTCCAGTAAATCTGTTAGTCTATAAGGTGCCACAGGACTCCTCGTCGCTTTTGTATGTGGAATGAATCCCATCTTATTAAAAATTACTCAGTTATGCAAATACCAGCATACTTCCACTATTTCCTGTACAGGATCATATCCCTACACTGAGATATCTCAAAAACAGTTAGGGCTGAGCCACAATACTTGGATCTGGATCCAGATCTGAACTGTTCTGCTCTGGGGTTTTGTCCCTAAAATCATTAAAGGATCATATTCTCCTGGGGCAATGCGGGAAGGGGGGCATGAAGGGTAATGTGTCCTTCCAGTGCCATGGGGGGAGGAGCAAGAGACCAGAAGCTGGCAGAGCCATCCTATCTGGGGCAGTTGCCCTGGATGGAGTGCTCTGGGGGCCCAGGGCAGCCTGGGGCACTAGGACCCAGGGGATCATAGCAGGCTGGGGCTGGGCCCAGACCCCCTGCTAGTCCTCTGAGCCTCGTCACTCAGGGGAGGGAGTGGAGGCAAGCTGAGGGCGGACCAGTAGCAGGAGGAGGCGAGTAGGGGGTGGGGCATTGGGGTATAGGGAGGAGTGGGGGTGGTCCTGTGGCTGTTGCTCACCTTGTGTCCCTCCCTAACAGTCACCACTGTATTCTCCTCTTTGTGGAAGGAATTTCAGCTTCCTTGCCCATATTCTCTGCTTGGATAACTCCATTTAATGTGAGTGACAAAAGCTGGTTTTCTGAGTAGCGTCCGTCTGGTACTCCACTTCAGGTGCACATGTGCCTCTCAAGCTCTTAATCAATCAGAGATTTTCCATTAGCAGGCTCTCTTCTACCTGTGCATGTGCCAGATGCCTCCTTGGGCTGGCCATTAAAGCTATATAGGGCTGCAAACTGCCCTCCGTTCCTTCTCAGACCCCTCAGCCTGAGCATCCGTCCCCCTGAATGTGCCTTGGCTTTTCAGTTTTCCCATTGTTGTTCAGGTTAGTTAGTTAGATCATTGTACCAACTAATTAAAATAATGAGGAGTTTGGGTTTTTTCCTCCTCTCTCTTCCCTCCAGAAGACTTGTTTTCCCAGCAGGACACGCTTGGCTTGCCAGGCTTCAAACATCTTCAGCCTATGAGCAGCAGCCTCTGTAAGCATGCCCTTTGCGTAGGGGAGTCCCACCTCTCCCTGAAGGACAACTTCTGTCTAGTCCTCCAATCCAAGGCCAAGAAAAACAGGGAGACTAAATTCAGGTTGTTAACTAGCTCCCCTCACAGGCCGGCTGCCTGCTGCTCCATGCTGGCGCCTCTGATACAGAAGCAGCAGCACAGTGTGGCAGCAGCCCCTGTCCATGGTGCGGGGGAAGGGGGGGTGTTCCGGGCTGAACTGGCTACTGCGAAGCAGGCTTTTTCCGTGCCAGGCCCTCCTCCCACATTGCCCAGGGGCCTGGCAAAGCTCTCAGCTTCCCTGACTGCATCTCTCTGCTTTACTCCTAGTACTTCTGTATCTCACTGATCTCTATAGATATTTGCGGGCAATCTGTTCCAAATGCATAGAGAGAGATTTATGACACATTTTCAGCAAAAGAAGAAATGACATAATAAAGGCAAATTAGCAAACGAGTGTGCAATAAAATATGAACCCCGAAATAAATAATGACAGTAAACATTGCAAACACAGATCAAATTAGAAACCAAAGCACAGGTTTTTCGCAGGGTTTCAAAACTCTTCCTCTCTTTTGTGCAATGCATTTGAATTGCAAAGAGGAATGTTAGAAACGTCATTCTCCCACTGACATAAATTATTGTAGTATTGAAGATAAATAGTTTTTAGAAAGAATTAAATTTGCTTTAGAAAGTGCTTAAAGTAGATTTTTTTGGGGGTTTGAGCTGCAAAGGTGGAAAAAAATTTTTTTGCGTAGGGGTTTTTCTTTTCAGTCTTTGTGTGTCTATCTTCCATTCCTTTTCTCTGAAAAGGATTGGCTGGAAGCTGGTTGATGCTCTGTTAACAGAAAAAGATTTTGGAATAATGCCATTTTCTCAAATGTACCCCATGCTTGGATGGTCAAGGGGAGATTTGTCTGGTCATGTCATGTTTTAATTAGCGTGTCTCAAACTTTTGCTGTTCCTCTCTGTGTGTCATGGAACTTGAGCATTGTGCTGGGTTCTGTTTCCTTGTGCTGCTTCCTCTCCTGTGGACTGGAAAGCCTTGAGTTTTGTTCCTTCCTTTCTTTTGTTTCTAAAATCCCAAAGCATAGGAACCTGCTTGACCTGTACGTTTGAATGTACAGTTGTCTCCTCGGCAGAGACGTGAAGCAACTTGGCAGTCTCATGTTTGAAAGGGGGTTGTTCTTTTGTAGCCATCCTGCAACATGAAGCCTTTTTGTTACATTGGAACCAGGGCTGGCCTGAGCCATTCTTGCGCCCCTGGCAGCAGGCGCATGGCGCATGCGTGGCCCTGCTTGGGGCGCGCGGCACCTGATAGATGTGTACGGGGCGCTGCGCCCCCAGGTGCGCAGCGCATGTGCAGCCCCACCCCCGGCGGCAACCTATGGGGGGGTGCCTGATGCGGCGCCCCTTACCACTTCAATCAGGTGCCCCCCATAGGTTGGTGCCCCGGGCAGCTGCCCGGCTAGACCCACTCTTAATCCGGCCCTGATTGGAATGAAGAGGTTTGAAATAGGTGCCAGGCCATAGGATATTGCCTGGGATGGCAGGGAGACGGTGGTTTACTGGCAGTCCCTAATGACTCTTCTGATCTGTACCTACAACCTACCTTAAGTTTTTTACACACAGGAAGAATGGGGCTACTCTTGTGTAAAGTTACTCGCGTTATTAAGTGTATGTGGGATGGTCTTAATTCAGCTTTGAAAGGTGGCTCTGCCTCCAAAGTTGTCCTGACTCAAGGCTGAGCGTAGATAAAGGCAACCATCTGAGGGAGTTTGGAGACCCTTACTCCAGTAGGGCAAGTGTAAATAAAACCAAGTCTCTTGTTGCACGCCCTGTGAGGCAGGAGTGTATGTCAGTGACTGAAAAATCTGGGCAAGAAGCACGTTTTTAGTTTTCCATGGCAATGTCTTAGTGAGAAACTCTAGCTGTTCCTGTTCCCCTCTACCTCCCTGTACGGCTGTAATCCTTACACTGGCTTTTCCATATGAATGTAGTTGTATAGGGGTGGGGTTGGGGGTATGACCTGTAAGAAGCCAGTTAATGAGAGGGAAAGTTGGGGCAAGAAACACTTTTGACAAGAAAGACGGCTGAAAGTTAATTTGGTGGGGACACAAGGCTACACAGTGTTTGTGTGTGACTCTTCTGAAATGGGCCCTATCTGTTCCTGCTTGTTTACTTTCCTGGTCCAATAGGTTTCTCTTGTGCCTTTTTCCTTGGAGGAAGGAGAGAGAAAGAAGTTCTCTTTGGAGTGAGGAGACCTGGCAGGAAATCTTGTCTTCCCTAGGGGGAAGGGTGGAGGTAGCGAAGGTCAGAGTTGGAAATGCAGGCGTCACAGTTTAATTTAATCTTGTCTTATGCAAAACAGGGATGCAGAAGCAGAGGGAAAGAGCCTCAGAAAGAACTAGGGCTCACAATAATAGCAGTAGTCACACTTGGGGAACATGACATGTTAAGCAGAAGTTCAGATAGAACATTACTGGAGTTGTCCTGTTCCTGCCAAACCTAATGAAAAGACACCCATTAATTTCAGTAATATGGGCTCAGGTCCTGAACTTGCTGTGCAAGCGTGCACTGTGTTGTCTGGCTACTCAGGGAAAAATCCTGCCCTTTACCCTTGCAAAGACAGCAGCACAACCAGTATGTTGCTGCCCTGTATGGCAGGGTACATGGAGCCTACATGAGCTTATGCCAATACTGGATGATATCTATCAAAAAAAGCAAGCATCATGAACAAAAATATTTTCTGTATGCCACAAATTAACGTGGTGCTTAACCAAGTAAGATGCATTATTTCTTCTCAAGAACTTATAACCTGTAAGCTTTATGCAGCAGGAGCTCTCATTGATTTAATAGACCATTCTCCATTTGGAGGACTTGCAGGATCAGGCTGTAATAGACAAAAGGGAAGTGCAAGACGAGATGTGGTTTTAAGTGTGTTTTGGCTTGGTTATGACATAAAGGCAGCAGTCCTCTAAAATTGCTTGCGAAATTGTTGGCAGTCACAATCAAATTACATTAAACATGTTGACTTCAATGTAATTGGATTATCTCAGTGCATGATTTTTTTTAAAAAAAATGTCTGATTACATTCAAATGCAATTGGGAGCTGGCTGGGGGAAAATCCAGGGAGTGTTCGCAGGTGGATGGCTTCTTGTCAAAAATCCTAAAAAATCAGGTAATTGTTAAATGATGCTACCAACTGTGGCTATGCAAATGCTTGTTTTGCCCCAACAGAGTTTGCAAGAGGTATTAGAGGGACATGCATACTGTAGAATTTTGTTGAAGAATGTATCTCATTTTAAAATATGAATTCTGATTTCTCTCTTTGATATTGCGGCCAATTATCAAAAAGAATTGTGTTTAAAATAGGATTTTCACTTGCGGAGTTCATCTTCTCTCCCTCTTGGGAAGTGATGCTATCAAATTTTGGGGCAGCAGAGTTTTCCCCTATTGAAACACTCTGTCAAACATAAGCTGCCTCTGGTAGAACCAAGAGCTAGCATATAAACAAGGACCATATTGAGCAAGAATGTGCCATACAGGTGTGCTTCTGCTCATCCTGTCAGCCTCAGCAAATTATCAACTTTCATTTAAAAAAGAGTAAGAAGGAGGTTTTAAAAGACATAAAGGGGAATTTGGCACCCAAATGCCATTGACTTTCAAACTCCCCCTGTTAAGTCATAGTTGTGGGAACTTGCTCCAGAATGGAAAGAAAGGTCACACTGTGTTATTGTTCTGGTGAGGCGTCTCAAACAACTGCTCTAAGAAAAGTGTGAGCTGTGCCATTTATTTGAGCATGTTAACTCTGCAACCTAATGACAACAATTACAATATCATATCATTTAATCAGAGATATCTATTTCTGGGGTTCTGGGCAGAACTTGAATAAATGTAATATTCTTCTCCCTCCGCCCCATCACACACTGGGTATGAGGTGAGAAAAATTCTATTCAAACACAAAACATGTGTAACTGTAAAATGGAGTAGCTTACATTATTGATTATACAGATTGTCCTAATTCTTCCCTCAGTTACATAAGTAAATGAGGGTGGACTTGGATTTGCTATTTGTAGCATGGATAGTTTGATACAAAGGTCATCTTGGATGAAACCTCTTTTAAAGACTTTCTTAATACATTTTTCCTCCCTTTAGGGGAACACCTGAGAATATGCCCGCAGGGCTACACCTGCTGCACCAGCGAAATGGAGGAGAACTTTGCAAAAAAAAGCCAAAGTGAATTTGAAGACACAATTACGGAAGCCAGCCGCTCTGCACAGGTGACCCTAACATCTCAGTACAAAAACTTTGATGGTAAGTAAAAAATATACAGCTTACCCCAGTTTACTTGTTGGACATACTTTTTTTGCCAGCTGACTCTATTTTGTGTATTGTGTTCTGTGGCTATTATTGTACCAGGACTTTCCATATGAGTTCTAGCACATGTTGCATTTTCACTAGAGAATTACTTAGAAAAACCAGTTTTATTAAGTACTTTTCAGGAGTCTTGCATTCATAGATACCTAGACTCATAGAAAATTAAGGTTGGAAGAGACCTTAGGAAGTCATCGAGTCCAATCCCCTGCTCAAAGCAGGACCAACCCAACTAAAGCAGGACTAACCCAACTAACCAACCCAACTAAATCATTCCAGGCAGATCTTTATCAAACCGGGCCTTATGAACCTCTGAAAAGGGAGATTTCACCACCTCCCTAGGCAGCCCTTTCCAGTGCTTCACCACCCTCCTACTGAAGTAGTTTTTCCTAATAGCCAACCTAAAACACCCCCACTGCAACTTGAGACCATTGCTCCTCGTTCTGTCACCTGTCACTACTGAGAATAGCTTGGCTCCATCCTCCTTGGAATATCCCCCTTCCAGTTGTTGAAGCCTGCTATCAAGTCCTTCCCCCACTCCCTTACTGTTCTGCAGACTAAATAAGGCCAGTTCCCTCAAGTCACATGCCCAGGTCTCTTCATCATTTTTGTTGCCATTTGCTGGACTCTTAGCTACCACATATCGCTAAGACCTGCATATACAGGCACAGAATTGGCTTTTACAGACAACCCTAACAACACTGAGCATTACCACAGCAGCATAACATCTGAGGTAATGACAAGAAGGTTGGCAGTATTCCTTGCGCTGGAGGTGAAAAGCATGGTGCTTGGGAAGACTCTGAGTCTATAGTTTCCTGAATGAAAAATAGCAAGTGTCATTTGCCAACAGATGCTCCTGGCAAACGGGCAGTAATTTAATGTAGCACTCACCCTTACCTGTGGGGAAGCCTGATGTCAGGGATACAGCATCGCTTTCAAAGCTCTAAACAAAGAATCTGGCAGGCAGTTGCTGCTGTTACCAGTGCAATCTGTTTTGCAGCACAAGCTGCGAGCTTTGAGGTCTTAAGGCCAGTGGAAATAAGTGGTTTATTGGCAAAATAGAGCTAACCTATGATTCTGTAACCATGTCTACTATCGGCAGTACCTTATTTGAAAAAGGCCAGGCATTTAGAATCACAGCCCTCATACCTTTATCAATGATTGTCATATGGAGCTATGGTTAAAAGAACTGTGTGTGGGAGAGGAGGTAATGAATAGAAGGGTAAATCGAAGATTTCAGGAAACACACAGATATACAGAAATTGGCCTGACCTTCAGAAGCAGATAGCCAAGATTAAGGTCTTTTTCACTGAATAGGACAAAATTCCAAGGCAGTGCATCTCTGCACGGTGCATTTCAACTCCGTAGTTGAAGTTGACCATAGCAAAGGCTTTCTTTAAAGCTTAGCATTCATTTGTAATTTTACCCTGTGAAAAAAATTAAGACCATGATTGTTTACCTAGTTTTGCACTGTAAAAGGGCATGATTTTCAGGAAAAGTTGAGCATACTTGCTGCCCTCTGACAATCAGACCCCATTATAAAAGCTTCAGGTGGGTAGCCGAGTTAGTCTGTAACTGGAAAAACTTCATCTGAAGAAGTGGATTGTGCCCACGAAAACTATATGTTTTGTTAGTCTCTAAGATGCTACTAGACTATTAGTTGTTTTTTAAGACCCCGTTACAGTGCCTCAAGCTGTTTGCCCAGGTATTATCCTGGCCCATACACTTACTCTTACCCTCCCATCCAGGGCCGATCACATGGAACTGAACACAATGTAACATCCTCAAGGTAATTGACAATAGAATGTGGCATGTTGAGGATTACATGAACAGAGATTGCTCTGCACGCAAACACTTTAATAAACCTAATTTTGCTTTGTTGTTGGGTTTAAAAAATCAAAACCTGAATCCTTCTCTTTCTAAATTTCTGATTGGAGCCACCCAGATATTCTTTATGGTGGTTGTTGAGGGGTTTTTTTGTTTTGTTTTTAAACACTGCTACTGCTTTGGGCCTAAGAAAAAAATGTTAAATGTACATCTTAGAGTGTACGTTTACACTTAAATGTACAACAATCAAGACATTTTTCTCAAGGAGTATTTTTCTCAAACACTGAAAATATAAGAAAAATAAGGAAAGTTTTTTTCAAACACTGGAAAGCAAAGTATTATTTTATCAAATCAAATCATTGCTGTTTTGTAGCAAGTATAACCTTAGTTGAGCCCTCAGGCCCACAAAGATGTTTCCTGCTCCTATTGCATCTTTTTTAGTTTGCTTAACTACTGCTGCAATCAACATTGTTTTTATGATTTATGCAGAACGTGTGATGCAAAAGAGTAGTTATCATTTCAGGTTTCAATTTCAAGTGCTAATTTGCCTTTGAGCCGAATTTGGCTTTACAGCTCCACTGGAAATTTGAGATTGAAGGAGTTGAAACTGCAGTGGGATGAGGGGAGATGGATCAGTTGCAGAAATGATGTGGAAACAAATACAACTTAACTATTGGGATTGCCAGTTGGTTTACAGTTAACATGTTTTGCACTCAAGGAGTGGTGGTGTTAAATAGCTTGAAATAAAGGAGTTTCTCTTGGTTCAGATAGGAAGTTTATGCTGAACACAAGTAGAAGTGTTCTCACAGGAGCAGTTTCCTTTGGTGCTTGGCTTTGATGAATTACCTGTTATGCAATGGAAAGGCCCTTCCTTGGCTTTGTCCCTTGCTTCAAAAGAGAGTGATCCCAACGTAAGGTAGTAAGTGCTTTCTCCCCCTCCTCCAGAGGTCTGCAAGATTTCATCTTTTCATCCCTCTTCTTTGATGTGCATGTTTGGCCTGTAGCGAAGAGAGATTGCCATGTTCTGGCTTGCAGGATTATCAGTATATGGATAACCCTGAGCACCTCATCTCCTGTATTATAGGAGGGAAGTATTTAAGGGATAGAATAGTGAGTGGGATTTCCATTGGAAGGGGTATATTACCTTTGCAATCTTATTTACAGCCCGGAGGTCCAGTTGTTCATGGACTCTCTGGTACCAGGGATGGCATGTTGAGCTTTTTTGGCCTGGAGGCTTCTACTTTCCCTTTCCATTGCAGATTGCCCCACAGCAGATCAGGTCTTTGCAGTCTCAGTGCTGAGCACTGTAATTGCATTTATTTGTGGAGGACCCAGAAACTTCATCTAGAAAATGCCCATATCATTAGTACTTACAATCCACTGTGTCACACTGTCTGCTCTGGGGCAAATTCTCCATTGCCACTGGCAGAGAACTCCGCTAGTCAAATGTGTTTCTAGGGCAACCATTCATATAGTATTCAGGCATGAAATTCAAATTAAAAAAACTTATGGAATTGAATTCTGCTCTTGCCATCCTCAAACTTGATTGTTCTCCGTATATTATTTATTATCTGAATTCCAGATTCCCAGGCAAATTAACATGATACGAGCTATAGAGATGTATAGGGCCTGCTCAGATTGTGCTTTAAGTTATGGCCCGAGCTTTTTTCCTTGTAGCTCATTTACCTGCAAAGTGGGCAAGTCCTGCCCCGTTTCTGTATTTCAGATGGTTGAAAGAGAAATTTGAAGAGAACCGTGACTGACTGTTGTTGTGGGGGGAGTTTGTGGAGATTTGTTTTCGAAGTAGGCGTTTTTCTCACTTGAAAAGGACAAAGATTTTAATCTGAGATTTGTCCGATGTTAAAATTGATGTGATGGGAAGGGGTTAGGGGAATGGGGAATGTAGACTCAGATTTAAAAAAAAAATCCCCCTGTGGGGTTCAAAAAATTGCACAAAATGTGTGGTGTCCCCTCTGCTGGCTGGAAAGCAGTAGTTAGCTAGCAAACTCCTCGAGTTATGCCAATGGCAGGCAATAGCCATTCTATTTGAAAAAGCCTCTTTGGAAAAATTCAGTGTTCTTTGTTGCTCCTGCATTGTAGCGACATGCGCCTGTGTGCACACATGGAGTATTTTTCAGAGTTTGAGTTACGTTATCAAGGTTTCAGTTTTTTTTTTTTTAAATCTGCTATTGATTAAAGCCAATGCCTGGTAAATCTCTGATCCACCTGAAGAAGGCAAATAAAAAGATCTGGTAGCATTATGCTATGTGTTGGTGGTTACATCTTATCTAGAATACATCTTATCTAATTCACACGTCCTTTTTTAATTATAGTTGGTGCTAGCAACTGTCGTTCTGTAACTGCCTGTAAAATAGCTACTCCACCCCGCCATCTAAAGCTGTGTTCCTGGGACTCTCATGGCATGTAATTATATTCTGAACACTGCTGGCATAGATGTATAAATACAAAGAATAAGAGCAAGTGTCAATAGGAAGTGACAGCGAGGGGCTGCAAACCGAAAGGAACAAAGCTGTTTTTATGGTATTAATCAAAGCTTAATTGTTACAACCCTAATCTATCTTCCTCTCTCCCTTATTTTAAATGACTTTTAAATAAGAGTGAAATATTGTGCCCGTCTCCTCTTCTCAAACACTTTAGTGCACTTAGCAGCACTGCTTGTGTGGCTGTTGACCTTTAGTTGTGAGCCAGAAAATTTGTCGTCTTATAATTATTTATTCCTTTTAAGGGAATGTCAGAATATGAAATTGATAATCTACATTTCTTCCCACATTGGACAGTGCACTAATATGTACTTGCAACTGACAAAAAGTCCAGCGTTTTTAAGATTCGCTGCCGATAGGCAATTTTATGTCAAGTAAACTATTTGAATAGTTTGTATTTTTTTAAATCAAAAGGGAAAATAAGATCAGCACTGAAACAAAATGATTTACTAATTTGATTCACTACATTTTTGAAAAAGAAAAATAGTTTTGGGGTCTGATTGACAGAGAAGCAAAGTCTGTCCTCAGTCCTGGGCAGGCTCAGTACTGCTGAGAGCAGGGGGTGGCTCAGGGCATGAACATGCTTGCAAAAGGGAGCATCAGATGCAATTCCCTGGATTCATGATAATTTCCTCTGCTGAGGAAGCTTGTGCAAAACAGCTTGTACCTCACAAGAAAAGGGAGCTGTCCTAAGAGTAGCAAAACTGGACATATGGGAAAAGAAACAATAAAATATGCAGGAAAAGATATCTCTCTCTCTCTCTTTCCTTTTTATTTATTTTTTTTTTATTTTCCTTTCACAAGTGAGGTGAAAGGAGCTCTTCAGTGCTGTTTGTTTCTGATGGAGCACCTTAGGAAAACACCTACAACTGGGAATGGTTTATGGTGGTTCTGCTACTGCTTTCTGCAAAAATCCAGCTCAGCCAAAGAGATTTCTTTCATGTACGATATTAGCGTCTCACTTGGTATTTATAATTCTGCTGGAATGGGGTGGGGTGACTATCAAAACTGCATGCCAGAACTTGGGCAGATTAATCTTGACAGGTAGCTGCCTCGGGGAAGTGAAAGCTTATGTTCCCATATAACAATTTTTTAGCACCTGGAGTTTTTTTTTCCTCCTTCTGGCCTGTTCTCTTCACATAGAAGCTGCAAATCTCCATTGTATGCTGCAGGGCATGTTTTACTGGGCGTGCAGCAGTTTACATTAAAGAATGACATGAGCCCAATATTCTTTCCTACAAAAAAAGAGGGGGTAGGCGGGAAGTGATGACTGGGTGAGAAAGCACAGCTTTCGGGTGCCTTGTACAAGGATTAATAGATACAAAAGAGATTGTGTTATGAGTGGCTTGTTCATGCTTATGATGCAAAGATTTATGTAGGACAGGTATGTGTGAAGTCTGTTACACATAGTCAATAAAACAACACGTTACCATACTTTGTCAACCCCCCTCCACCCCACCCCCCCAAAAAAATAAACCCCTGTGCTCAAACAATGGTGAAATGCACATCTGTTGTGGGACAGTACAGAAATCACCTGCTTTTCTGATAGCACAGAATAACGTCCCAAAAAGTTAGTGATGCCCTGACAGTCATTGTAGAAGACAGTGTGGCTGGATTTTATTTTTAATGTTTAGGGACTCATGCGTGCATCTTTCTGAAACCCTCCAATTTCACAGACTATACAATCAGCCTAGCATTTATTATAAATGCTGGATGTCGCCATTGGTGATGGAAGAACCATTATGCTGAGTGCAGTTGTATTCAGATGGCTGGATTGAGGACCGAACAATGAAATGAGAGATGAATAGATGAAATTTTTCTGTATGGCTTTTCAGAGGCGCCTATTATCTGAACCAATGTACAATGAGCCAGTGAAAGTTAACTACTTTTCATTTGGAACAGCTCCCATCCTTCAGCCTTCTCGCTCTGTGCTTTTCTCAGAAAAGTGAAGAACTGGAATGAATTTGGCCAGTTCTCTTGTGATGGTGTTTATTCTGTCTGAGCCCAATCCTGGGAAGGCATGTGTACCTACAGCTTAGTCCTCTTCTGCATTCCCCCTTCTGTTTCTGATCAGCTGAAGATCAAACGTAGCTGGATTCAGGATTCCGAACACTGGGCATGTGAGCTGCTGTGCCACTTTGATTCCTGGCACATTTAGTAAACTTAAATGTGGCGAGTACCTGCATCGCAGGTTACATCTGATTTTTTGTGGGGCCTCTTTTAGTGTATTTTGTCTCATTCCAGGTGGTACAGGCTCTTTGTTCTGTCCACAAAATATACGCTTATTACAAGCAGTTGTTTTGTTATTACTGTTGTTATAGAGCATATAGGTGCCTTGACCAAGACCGGGCTCCACTGTTCACGTGGATACTGAGAGCAGTGCAGGGCTGTTTCATTGCTGTGCAGACTTGCAGGCTGGGGCTGGAACCCAGACTCTAGGACCCTGTGGGGTGGGAGGATTGGGGGCTCCAGTCTGAGCCTGCAAGTCTTCACAGCAATGAAACAGCCCTGTTGCCTGAGTCCTGTGAACCCAAGTCAACTGGCACCAGCCAGCTGCAGGTTTGTCTCTGCTGTGTAGATATGCCCTAAAGGGACACACCAGACATGGGGCAGAAAGTGAAGGAGAGATGAAATTGCTCCTCTGATGTCACACGCTAA
Organism: Pelochelys cantorii; assembly: GCA_032595735.1. Taxonomy (NCBI): domain Eukaryota; kingdom Metazoa; phylum Chordata; order Testudines; family Trionychidae; genus Pelochelys; species Pelochelys cantorii. Next base: position 47,798,051 of record CM064335.1, read on the forward strand.
GTTAGTGGCAGAGCTGTAAATGGAAGGCAGGTGCCAGTCTGGTGCTCTATCCACCATGCCACATGCCCTTATTGTCTAATACTTGTAATGAGCCTGTGGACGAGGTATGTCCCTTTGAGAGTACAGGAGCTAGACATCATGCCATTCATTACTGGCTTTGCTCATTCAGACTTGCATACCAAAGAGGAATAGATAGTCCCAGTCTCTAAGGGTGAGGAAATACGCCATTGGTGCCCCTTTTGTGTAAGGCATTCTGGAGAGAGAATGGCTGAAGTCTGTAAACCCGTTGCGCAAACTGAAGGAAGAATAAAACAGCCTTTCCTTACAAGCGGTGGCTGTACCATGTCTTTCTGTCATGCTGCGCAGCACAAAGCCCAGCAAAGTCCGTGAGCGCGACAGATGCGCAGTCCCTCTGGGGAGCAGGCTGATGGCTGAGGTGCCTGCTGCACTAGGAGCTTTGGTAATGCTTTGTCATTTTTTGGTAGAAAGAGGCTTTTATGTTACCACAGTTCATTACAGATGCTTTACTTCCCGCCGCTGCCTCCTCATCCTCCTCCTCTTTTCCATATTAGATTAACTTGGCTCAAAAACACAGTTGGTGCAATATATTCTGTCTGAGTCTTTGCTGAAACTGGACTGCTGCTGTCATGGGCTATTTGAGTACCTATTTTTTGGTTCTTTTTCTTGTATTTGCTGAAAAGGACCCGGGATAGTAACAAATTCCGTTTATCTGGAGGCTCGTAACTGTTTGAAAAAGTGCTCATTAGCTGTTTTCAGACATTCCATTGATAATCATTTGAAATGTATAATAGTTCATGTTATCTAAACAAATACAGAGTATTGAGAGAGGATACAGGGTTTCCATGTTAAAATGTAACCACTTTGAGATGCCATATATTTTTATTGAATAAAATGTTATTGGATCCACCGATCCATTTTTGCTAGTGACCCAGCTAAACCCTTCCCTCTACTCTAATCGCTTTGGAACGGTTAGAGTGGGGTGACATATGCACCTAACATGATCATTTCAAAAAAAGAAACAAAATGGTGAAAAGTGACTGCTCCGTTTATAAGCCGACTCCAGAGAGCAGTCACAGCTTGACAGCTTTAGCACAGGCTGAGGAACATGCAGGCTGCAGGCGTGGAGCTTCTCAGCTCCCATTGGCGACTGTTCAGATTCTGCAAGCAAACAAATGTCCCAGTGGCATCCGCAGCACTTCCCAGCCCAGCAGGACAAACCGCTGGTGTACTGGGACATTTTATCCACATGGAGCCTCTGCAGGCTTGGAGCCTGTCAGCTCCCAGTCCCTGTCTTTTGCCGTTCCAGGTCAAGGGGAGTGGCAGCCAGCACATCCCTTGACCTGTGTTACTTCCTCAGCTCCCACCCCCTCCGTCTGCTGCCCATGCACATGTAACCGTTACCAAACTGATTCAAACCTGGGAGCTCTGGAGCTTAGTATAGGAGCCACCACGGTTTGAGCTATAAAGCCAGCTGGCTTTCAACGTAGGCTGTAGAGCTCCCTTGTTCTTATCTCTGGCTGTAAGTGGTCTAAGTGCCACTACATGGGACAGTGAAGCACATTAGGTCTGTGGGTTACACACAAAGGTTACGGCGAGGGGGCTCTCGTGGCCAAAGGCAGCTCCTGCCCCAGCACTTTGCCCTTGGCTGGGCTCTGTGCCCTGGGGGAGAAAAAAAAAGAAAACAGAAAAGTAAGGATCAGGCCCACCATGGAAATGGGAGGAGGGAGAGGGCTGGAGCTTAAATGGCAGTGCAGCTGGCGGCAGGAGGACGAATGGTTATGAACGGCAAGTCCTGGGCGAGAATCACCTGGTGGAAGGTCCCAGTCTCATGATGGGCCTGATCGTTACTCCTAAACTTTCCACAGATCCCCTATAAACACCCTATAATACCATCATGGACCATCAGGGGTCTGTAGACCACAGGTTGGGAACCGCTGGACTATAGAGAACAGAACTGCCCTTGCAGGACATGATTCAACAAAGTATATAAGCATGTGCTTAAACTCACGATTGCATGCTTTCCTGAGTTGGAGCCATAGAAAGAATATGCAAAAATATGTTAGGGATATCTAAAAAATAAAATATAGCTCAGCATTCAGCTCAGTACTTAGCACAAGTTAATCCAGCTCCATTAGCTTTATTTCAGAGGCTACAAACTTCACATAGGCTACGTCTATACTGCAGGCTTCTTTCAGAAGAAGCTTTTCTGGAAGAGATCTCGGAAAAAATTTCTTCCGAAAGAGAGCGTCCACACTGACAAAGCGCATTGAAAAAGCAATCTGCTTTTTCGAAAGATAGCGACCACACTGAATGGATGCTATCTTGCATTTAAGCTGTGATTACTATGGACGGAGTGGCCACTAGGGCACCTGTGCTTTTTCCTCTTTCCTCTTCTTGTGAAAGAACACCCTCTTCCCCGCCCACACACGCCTTTTTCCCAAAAGAGCTCTTTTGGAAAAAGGCTTCTTCCTCAGAGAGAGAGGTTTACCAATGTTGGAAAAACCCCTCTGTTCTTTCAATTTTTTTTTCGAAAGAATGCGATTGCAGTGTGGATGTAAGTAAAGTTTTTTTGGAAAAACAGTTGTTTTTCTGAAAAAATTCTGTAGTGTAGACATAGCCATAGTGGTAAAGGCATCGGACTCATAATCTACTGGTAGGCTTCAAGATCTGCCCTTAAGAGAAAGAGGACTCTTTATTGCCTAACAGTAATCAACAAGAGTATCAGTACACAGTATCATCCAGACCTTGTTGGGAAGGATGGGGCCTTTGTAGCAGGGAGAGAGAGAAGCTCTGTTAAGGATATGGAAGATCCCACTCTTTACTAGGAAAAAGAAATAAGGATTTTTTTATTGGTCCTCTGAAGGTAGTGTAATGGTTTATGAAGCGTTAGTTTAAGGTGCATTGTTTTGCATTTACTATAACCATTTTTCCAAACCTAATGCATACGTTTCAGCATTGATTACTTCTCCTGCTGCTTAAAACACTAGATAAAATCTCCTTCTGTGGCTCGGTGTATGATTGCTGCTAAAGGCTAATTTGAAAGGAAATTAGACAAAACAGGAAAAATGATCATACAACAAGCTCTGAAAATTGTTCACGTACTGTTTTGGCTAAGAATTAAGACTGTGATGTTTTAAGATACCCGATGAATTAGGTTCCCAGCTTCATTGAAATTCATAGGGTTTGAGAACTATATTTCCTGAGGCTCAGTTGAAGATTGTAACCAAAAATAGTGTGTACCTTAAACCTGATGTTAGAAGTCTGGTAAGAGGAGAATGAACCCACTACTTTGGCTTCGGAAGAGCATGATAATCCAAGGATATGTGATGAGTTAAGGTGTGTTTTGTAGCTCTTTTGAAACTTAAGTGAAGATTTATCATTTTAACCCTGAAACAATAAGGAAACAATTTCCTTGTGACTATTTTGGGCCTTTAAACTTTGGTTTTAATTTCCATTAGTGTCTTGAAAGTAATTCATCATCAAGCAACTTTCAGTAATGTCTGTCTCTGCTCAATTGTATTGCAAGCTATCAGTAATTAAAAAAAAAAAAAAAAGGCAGGATAGCTGCAAACCAGGGGTCATGTCACCAATTTACCAAGGTGCTGAGAAATAATGTGTGTTACCGTGTAACGTTAGTATCCAGTTTAGAGCCATTTATAATGCTGGAGATAATGCTATAGAGAATTGCTGCTGCTGCTGCTATTGTCACAGTTCTCATCTCTGGCTAGACATATGGCTCTGAAGCCCGAACTACGATATTTGTGGCCATCAAGGTGCCATCATCTGCAAAAAGTGCCTTGACAAGAAGTCTCTCCAGCATCATGGTTTTAGCATTGAGTCTTCATAGATCAAAGAAGGAGAGACATCCCCTGATACAAGTCCCTTGTGGCATGATGGAGGACAAGGGCAAAGGACAAGCGAAATAGCATTGGAGCAAGTACACAGACTTGCTTTACTCCGTAGGAGATTTTTGATGGGTCAGAAAAGTCTCGACTGGTGAGCCCTTGTACTGTCATGTAGTCTTGGGACAGACAGTTGATTTGTATGAACCTTCTTGGGCAGCCCAGTTTATACAAGAAGCCCATAATCCTTTCTGTTAACAGGATCAAAAGCTTTGGTCAAATGATGAAAACCGTATACAGATCCATATTGTGCTCTTAGCGTTTTTCCTGGATCTGCCTTATGACAAAGTGTCTCGGTGGTCACTCGAAAACGAGTAGGACGTGTTCCTGCTACCCTCCTATTTGTGAATCCATAGATGGCTGACCAGCCCAATTCTGAAGCCCTAGGTCTTATTGCAGAAGGGGCAGATGTTGCTGGCTATTGGAGCAATGCAGGGCAGTTTTTGCCACTCTTTTCTCCTTCTCTTTCTCTCCTTGTCTGCGCTCCAGCGGGACCTCTCAAATTGCATCACCCTCTCATGGATTACCGCTCTTCACTGGGGACAGTCCTGGGCAAGGTTCTCCCAACGCTGATGCCCTACTTTTTCATGTTTGCCTTCAACATGTTCTTAAATCGTTTCCTGCTATGGCCCCAATGCTTCTCCGTCCTTCCATTAACTTGGAAAACAGAATCTGTTTTGGGAGGCGCGCGCTGATCAGGCATCTGGACCATGTGACCAGTCCAGCGAAGTTGTTGGTAGATGATGATCGCTTCAATGCTGGTCATGTTCGACTCTTTCAGGACGCTAATGTTCGTGCACCTGTCCTCCCAAGGGATATTTAGGATTCTCTTGAGGCAGTGTTGTTAATATTGTTCAAATGCCTTCGCGTGATGCTTATATGTTGTCCAGGTTTCACATGCGTACAGAAGTGTTGGAACAACTTCTGTGCGGTACATGAGGAGGTTTGTCTTTGCACTGACATCCCGGTTCTCAAAGACCCTTTGTCTCAGGTGGGCAAAAGCAGAGCTTGCGCAGCTCAGACGATGCTGGATTTCTGCGTCAATGTCAACTTTGACGGAGAGATGACTTCTAAGGTACGGGAAATGCTCCACATTTTCCAGCAACTCTCCATTGACTTTAATAGATGGTACATGAGATTGTCCCGTCGGCGAGGGTTGATGGAGTACCTTGGTCTTTTTGATGTTCAGTGTGAGGCCGAGATTCTCGTACGCTTCAGCAAAGGCACTTAAGATGGTCTGAAGATCTGCGGGGGAAAGAGCAACGACCATATTGTCATCTGCGTACTGAAGCTCCATGATTGAAGTCATGGGGGTCTGGCTTTTGGCCTTCAGTCTCCTGAGATTGAAAAGCTTCCCATTTGTTCTGTAGACAATCTTCATGCTATCTGGAAGGTTCCCGTCAATGAGACGGAGGATCATGGCGATGAAGATGCAGAACAGTGCTGGGGCAATGACACAGCCTTGTTTGACTCCCGTTTTGACCTCAAAGGGGTTGCTTCAGGATTCGTTGTTACTCAGCATGTTGTCATGAGGCAGCCTCAGGATACTGATGAATTTTTGGGGGCAACCAATCTTTGAGAGGGTGGTCCACAGGGCACTACAATTGATTGAATCAAACGCCTTAGTCAGCTCGATGAAACTCATGTATAGGTCTTGATTTTGTTCACAACATTTTTCTTGCAATTGTTGAGCGGTGGAGATCATGAGCACTGTTCCTTGGAATGGTCGGAAGCCACACTAGACTCTGGAAGAATTTCTTCTGAGACTGGCAGGAGTTGATTGGCAGAGATTCGAGCTAAGATTTTCCCTGCTGTTGCCAGGAGGGAACTGCCGCAATAGTTTCCACAGTCCAGTTTGTCACCCTTCTTGAAGAGACCGAGGCTATGTCTAGACTACATTCCTCTTTCGAAAGAGGAATGTAAATGAAGCAAATCAAAGTGCAAGTAAAGCGTGGATTTAAATATCCTGAGCTATATTTGCGTCAAAGCGCTTTTTCGAAAAAGGGTTTTTTGAAAGTGAAAGCACAGTCTAGACGGGGTTCTTTCAGAAAAAAATCCTTTTTTGAAAGAACCTGTACTCCTGAAAAAATGAGCAATTGACTACCCTCACCCTCACAAGTTGAATTGATAACTTTTATAGGGTTTCTGTCTGGTGTTTAACAGCAGTGGGTAAAAGAGGTAAGGCAAGGCATTGCCTCCCCTGGGTCTTAGTGCCCAACCTCTTTTTTCTATCCTTATTCTGGCCATTCTTCAGGCTCCCACAGCAGGCTTTTGCAGCCTGGTGAGTCTCCTGGGGAACAGGAAGGGAGGCACTAGGACCTTAAAGTTGAAAAGCTTTCCAGCTTGCCAGGCCTATTAACATGACATTGAACCTGTAAAAGAGCCATTAAGTGGTAATGAAGCCATTTAAAAGGCATGTGCGAGCCCGGAGGTATGTATACTGTCAGTTTCTGAATTTACTGACAAAAACAGTTGTGCATTAATGGAATAAGTCTACAGGTCCTTGGTTTAAAATTTGCTTTAAATATTTCATTAGTTTGTTGCTGAAGATTTAAAAAATCATATCTTTGAGAAATCCTGGCATAGGTTTTTAGATGCACAGTCTGAGTATTCAACTTTAGACAGAGATTTTATTCTTCAAAAGACGACGCTGAACTAAAATGAACGTGTATTTTAGATACTATCGTACAAATAACGTGTTTCCAAGGTGGTCTTGTCCTTTCTGTCTGTCCCTGCAATAATCCTTCTCCCTTCATCTCCCTGTGGAAGAGAGCCCTTAAAGTAGGGATGGGCATTTTAGCTGTGGGAGGGTGGGGAAGGAGCAGGGATGGAGAGCAGATCGGGCAATTTGCGTGCTCTCAAAGTGCAGGAAGGGAGGGGGAGAAGTAGGAAGTGCGGGGCTGCAGTGCTCCCGTGTTATAGAAGCATGTGGCGGAGTAGGGCAGCCAGTGGACCACATGCGGCCCACGGGCCACAAGTTACCCACCACTGCCTTAAAGGGTAGGTAACTTCTTTCAGATAGCTCCTCTTCTTTCAGATAGCTGGACAATGAGTTTCCCTTTGGAAAGCCATCCACCAAAATCAGTAGTTTAGGAAGATGTAAAATCCTTTGTTATGCCCCAAAGCTTTGGAAACATTGTTTAACATAAACACATGGCAACATTTCATAAACATGTCTCTTGTTATGGAGCTCACACAAAATAAATTGTTTCCTTTTTCTAAAAGCTATGACCTTTGTTATGAACACACTAAGCCGCTCAGACTGATTCATTTAAAAAAATGTCTCTGCTTCAATGTGTTAAATATGTAGTAATCTGGAATGTTGTATTCAGCAGGACAGCTGACTTGCCCTTACTGCAAAGGTTTTGCAAGTAAATCTCTGACAAACTGTGTGTGTGTGTGTGTGTGTGTGTGTGTGTGTGTGTGTGTGTGTGTCACTTACACACACGCACTGTGACTGACATTTTTTATTCCCAAATTAAGTCACTTAATTTGGGAATAAAAAATGTCACATTTGTCCAGTACAACTCGTGCATTTTCCACTCCAACTCATCAGAAGTGGGTTTGCCCACAAAAGCTCACGATACTATATGTATATATATTTTTGTTAGTCTCTGAGGGTACATCTAGACTGCCTTGCTCTTTCGCAGTACTGGAACTATCCTGAAATAGCAACACTGCATCTTTAAAAGTGCCCGCTATTTCCCGAAATAGCAAGCGCACTATTCCGGTGTCCCTGTAACCCTCGTTCCATGAGGGTTAAGGCATTTGTCACAACAGCACCTTATTTTGAAATTTGGCACTGTGTAGACAGCTCCAGATTTCAAAAAAAAGCTCTTTCGATTTAGTCACGGAATAAGGGTGCTGTCTAAATGAACCCTAAGGTGCTACAGGACTACTCGTTTTTACAGTTCAACTAGGTTCACATGTGGAATGTAAATCAGGGCACTGTCTCCACTGTTGCTCCAGAATCTAGAATTCCAGCTCGCTCATGAGTAATGGAGAGCTTGCACAATTTGAACTAGAGCCAGGGAGTTGGTTTTACTGGTTGAAAGTTTTTTCCTCTCCCTTTCATTGACTGAGGGCTGCCAAAATGAAAACTACAAGAAGCCAGATTTATTTTTACCCTAGCTCAAGAAGATTGTGGCTCTTTTAAAAATCTGAAATTAATTCAGTAACATTTATGAGACTCTGTTTGAAAGGTGTTTTGTTTTCTGTGGAGCTGTCCTTTCCCTCTCTGTTTATAAGCACCACTTAACTGGCTGGACAGAGTACTGTTAAGCTTTTACTCCCATTTCTCCCTTAGCTACGAGTCTCTGAAGCTCATTCTGAAGGCATCTTTCCCATGCTATTGCAGAACATTACCCCCAGGTCACTAAGCTTTATTCTTCTCTAAACAATAAGTATTATTACATACAAAAACTGACATGAAAACAAACTTGTTTGAAAACTCAGGCCCTCAAAAGTTAGGAAATGCCAGAAATCAGATTGCCTGAGCAACCTTAATTTGGCCCTTTTGTTCATATACATTCCAGTCTTTAATTAAATCATCACATTTCTTTTTTTCCAGAGGACCCCTGTAACTTTAATTCGGGGATTCCTTAAGTTTTGAGTCTGAACATTGCTACTTTAATAATGGTCTTTTAACAAAGTTTTTTTGGTACATTTTTGGTACAAACAGGAAAAAAATGAAATTCTGTTTTCTTGGCATGACGTAGACATCCAAGTGGTTAATCACGAGGGGTGGACTTTTAAATATACTCTGAAGACCCTGCCACCTGAGCTAACAGAGTAACTGATAGCCATAGGTTGTGTGGACCAGCACTAGAAGGAGATGAGAAATTCATTTTGCCAGGGCGTGTCTACACTTGCGAGAAGATCAACCCTTTGGAGGTCGATCTTTTAGCGTTCGATTTAGCAGGTCCAACATAGACCTGTAAATCAAACGCTGAGGGCAGCCCCTACCCAACATCCAGTACCCCTCGAGGGGTAAAGGAAGCCCCTCCAGGTTGTGATCCTGCCATGGCTTGGCTTAAGGTAAGCCGACTCCAGCTATGCATTTTGTGTAGCTGGAGTTGTGTATCGTAAGCTGACCTGCCTGCTCTAGTATAGACCAGGCCCCAGTGTGTATTACAGATAATTCCTCTTAACAGATTGGTGAGACTCGGGAAACTTCCAGGCTATAGAGGGAAGTGTGCTGTAGTGGTCACAGACTCTTCTGCCTATCTTTCCCCAAAGCTTGATCCTGTCTGCCCCATCCCCTCCAACCTGTCACAGTCCTATCCCTTCATCATCCTGATCCCGTTCTCCTGGCCTTCCCAGGGTTAGTTTCTGCTCCTCAGGTAGAATCATCCCAGTCTCTTTTTCTAGCCAATCCTCGTTCTCCTTACACATCAGACTGGATCTGTCTCCCTCCCCCCTCCAATATTCCCCTCCAACCGATTGGTTCCCTGTCCTGTCTACTTATCCAGCTACTTCCAGTCTTCCTACCTCCCCAAAGCCACATACCTAATCTGTGTTTCCCTTCCACTTGCCAGTTGGCTCCTCCACAGTTATCATTCCTCTAGACTTCTTGTCCAGCCAGTCCCAATCTGTCTTCCACTCTGGGGTTACCCCACCCCCACACACACACACCTCTCTCCCAGTTTTTCTCTTCCCATCCACCCCTGCAGTCCCAGTCTCCCCAAATTCCTTGTCCCAATCTATTCCTTTCCCAGCTCCTGGTCCAGCTCTTGTGAACTCTGCATTGAAGTCAAGCAGACTCCTCTTCCATGCTGCCTGGGCACCAGCATGGGGGTTATCGAGGGTACGTCTACACTGCAATGTAAGCCCAAGATTAGTAGAGCTTACGATAGCAGGTCTGGGGTTTAACATAGGGCTTGAGCAGCTACACTCAGTTGTGATCCCAGGTTAGGAATTTTTTAATCCTGGGTTCCATCCTGAGGCTCCAGCATCTATCCTGCATATGTGGGCCAAAGTCTGTACCCAAATCTCCAACTTCCTAGAGCTCCTCCAGAATGTGGCTGCTCTAGCCCTCTGTTCATGGTGCTCTGTGGGGAAAGCTTGACTGTCCAGAAGATAAAGAAATTTGGCTAGTGCAATTGTGGGGTATTTTTGGCAGATGCCTGGATTTTCAGAGGAAAAGCAGAAGGTACAGCCACTTCTCTGTCAAATTTCTGGTCCCTGGTCCAAAACATCAGAACTCTAGAGCTTCTTAAAGAAAAGGTCGCCAGAATTTTTGAAGATTGCAAAATGTAATATTCTCAGAAGCAGTTGAACTGTTTTGATGGAAACTTCCAGAAAATTCACCCTCAGGAAAATTTCTGCCCAAATGGTCGATGCATTTTTTCAGGTGTTTTTGACTTTGCCTGCCATTTCCTATTACCACAATCTCACTACTAGGTGGTGCTGCCAGCCCTGCCCATAATAGAATTACGGAAGCAGAATGCTCACTAAGCTCTCTGGTTTACTGCTCAGTAACTTGCATTAAGATCCATTGGTTAGAATGGAAGTTTCAGAAATCTTGAAATTTGATCTATTGTGGAATGAACTTTTTTCCTGTCTAGAAATGGGGAAATGACATATAATTATACTGTACATGTTTTACGGCAGGGTTGTTATGAGCTTGTCTACACTTGAAAAAAATCCAGAATGAAGATTTAGAAATGGTTATTCCAGAATAATTTCCCATGTAGATAAGCCCTCTGGATATGTCTACATTGTGGGACAAAGTCGAGTTAAGATAAGCAACTTCAGCTATGTTAAATGCGTAGCTGAAGTGCAAGTACCTTAACTCGACTTTTGGTGCTGTCTACGCTGCAGGAAGTCAAAGGAAGGACACTCTTCCTTCGACTTCCCTTACTCCTTGTGTAAGCAGAGTTATCAGCATCGACCGGAGTGCCCCTCTCAGTTTGAATTAGCTGTCTTCACTAGACCACTAATTCAAACCCTGGAAGATCGACAGCGGCAGCTTTGATCTTCTCTGCAATGTAGACACACACCTTATATGTTTGTTCAGTGTTGTACCAAAATGTGATAGTGACTTGTGGGTTCTGTAATACAAAAATATTTCTTCTTCCAATATATATTTTATCTGTTTTTATTTTTTCCATTAATGATAAATTTCAGTGGGATTGGTTTTAGATCACACTGCAATCAAAAATTTACTTTTCCTGTAATTCCTCTTCAAGTTTTATAGGCATTTGTCCTCCACAGAAATGCATAATTTCCTTTACGTATTCTGAAAATTAATATGCAGCATCTTCAATTGATTATCAGAGGTCCCATATAGGCTGGCTATTTCATTACTGAAAGCTTAAGTGCGCTATAAATATGTTTTATGTCCCTTTACAAGTTCAGAGAGCCATGAAATATAATTAAAAGATTCTGGGTACTGCAATCATAGGAACAACACAGGATATAAATGTTTGACCTTTCTTACCTTTGGTCACTGTGAGCAACTGCTCTGTAATTTTTCTGCATATATTACTGTTCTGGCTTTACTACAAAAAGAAAATGCCAATTAAAAACACTGACTGAACATTTATCCTTCAAAATTCCATACCTCTTTCATCTTGAATTATTCAAGTAGTATCCTTTAGAAGTCACAGTGGAAAAAACAAAGATTATTAAGAACCCAGCAATTACCTTTAATTATGTGGGACAATGTAGTCATGAACAAGAAAGCTATAGATGGACTGTGTTTGTTATTTTCCTTTTGTTTCTAAAAACAAAAGTGCAAATCAAGAAAATTTATATAGCAGAAATATAGTTTGTTTGAAACAATTGCAGTTTGTTCTGCCCCCAAAAAATGACCCCTGTAAAATATGGGAGGGAGGAATAGCTCAGTGCTTTGAGCATTGGCTTGCTAAACCCAGGATTATGAGTTCAATCCTTGAGGGGGCCTTTTAGGGATCTGGGGCAAATCATTCAGGGATAGTACTTGGTCCTGCCAAGAGAGCAGTGGACTAGACTTGATGACCTCTCAAGATGCCTTCCAGTTCTATGAGATAGGTATATCTCCATATATTTATTTTATATAAAGAGTGCAGTGACATGAGAGGTGAGTAGTCATTCTTTAAGTAACATTGCTCTTGGTGTCTGTCAGCCAGCCACTGGGTTAACATTTATAGCTGTTTTATGAAATTATGCTAAATTCTGACATTGATTTCCATTGATGTGAGACAGTTTTACTGATTAATTTTCATATGTGCACACTATTATAGAATATGACACAGTATAACTCTGAGAAAAATAGACAGACCACATCAGAATGTAAAATTGCCGTTCCCATGACATAAGAAACTGAAACAAACCATGTCTATCATGTAAAACAGGAGAGAAGCTAGTGGCCAACTAAGCTAAAGCAAAGTAGTTCACAGAGATAGCTCCATTGCTTGGTAGGTGATTAGTTCTTAACCCTAACCCTAAATTTAGTAGGGCTTGCAGTTCTCTGTGCATTTATTCAGATGTTACATATGTTATACATCTTCACTTGTTGGGTGTTTTCTGTTCCACTGTGACTATTAATCTGACAGTTCATCTAACCAAACTCCAGACTTGGTATGGTAAGTGCCATATGCTCATTGCTCCTAAAAGGTCTGAAACTGTAAAATTCAGTGGTAGTCAGACATTTAGGCTTGGAAGCATAGAAAGTTATCATCACACATGGAAGTTTACAAGTGCATGGCCTTCTGTAATTCCAAAGGGTAAAAGAAAAATCCAGCCAGGCAAGCATCGATCATTGAAATCCTTGCTTTAGGTGAACATAATGGCATCTAACTGGTAGCACTTCTAGCGTACAAATAAATCTAGAACAGAATACTAGTTACTTGTACAATCCATCTCACAGACGCGACATCTACACTGCGCTATTTTGGGATACCGCGTCTTTTGAGCGTGCCCCTTATTTGAAAATATAACAGGCTCGCTATTCCGATGTCCCTGTAAACCTCATTCCATGAGGAGTAAGGGACGTTTCAGAATAGTGATTTATTTCGAAATAAGTCCTGTGTGGACAGCGCCAAATTTTGAAATAAGCTATTTTGAAATAACATCGAAATAAGGTACATAATTTTCATAGCTCAAATTGCATAGCTTATTTCGACCTACGGTGCAGTGTAGACGCACCCAGAGTGAATGGCATTAGAAGTACTGTTCTGACAAAGATGTGGAAGACACTGCTTTGCTATACCAGAAGTTAATAATGTGGCTAGACATATAAAATCACCAAAACTTTCTAAGACTGTATTGGTAACCAGTTCTCTGCTGTAGATTGCAAGACGGCAGTATGCAATTGTCTGGAAGCAATTTACCCTATGTATACAGAATTGCATAGCTGGCCAGGTGTATTTTGCTTTTCATTCTTCCCTGATGTATAAGGATTAGGCTACTGCAGGAGAGAGAGTGAGTACTAAAGCAGAGTGATCCTGAGTCTGATCCTGCAGAGCAACTCCTGTATTTTTAACTTTTCTGCTCTTTTGTATGAACAGAGAGATACATCCCTCATTTTACTTGTCCTTTTTATATAGCATTAAATATTCATTTTGCTTATGTGAATATGAAAATGTATTTGTAAGGGCCTGATACAAAGCCCATTAAAGTCAGTGGAAGTACTTTTATCCATTTCAATGGCTGTTGTAATTGTGCCCTGAATGAATAGCTGAAAACCAGCTTTGACTTATACTTTCTGGTTTGTCCATCCTCCCCATCAGCACACCTAGTTTGCAGATCTGAAAGAAGCTCAGTGAAAGGTGACTCTCCTTTGTACTGAGAGGTCAGGTAATCCCCCAAAAATATATGTGTAATCACCCATCTGACACTGCACTCTGCGCACACACACACACATCTGTAAATAATTCAGATTCTTTGGGAATGTACTGCTAAGTACACACAAGGAACTGGCAGACACCAAACACAAAGAAGCTGCCTCATCAGCAGTGGTAGGGTAAGGACATCTATGAAATAGATTGGGATTTGTAGCCAGAGATGGTTGAAGAATGCTCGTGAACAGGAATAGCACATTTAAAGGAGTGAGTGGCAGCAGCATGTTAGTGGGCAGTTTTTCCTTTAAGGAAGGATATGACGATTAACTTTCCTTAAAAGTACTGAAAAGATTGGAATCTGCACTGTCATAAAAACTGCCATCCTCCTGTTGTGCAATGTATTTTACAAGGACAAGCATCTGAGATAACGGCCGCTATCTGTGCAAGCCACAAACTGCGATGTTGAGAAAATGTTTTCCTACCAGAGCAGAATGATGGGCTACAGCATGTTGATTGGGCACTTTCATCATTGTAATTGGACTGTTTGATATTTCTTGTGCTGTGTGCCAAAAGCTTCCCAAACAAGCCGTGAACACTGCAGCTTCCAATAGCAAATTTACATCATTTCAAATCCCTCCCATACATTTCTTTTCTTACAGCCAAATCAACACAATAAATCTTATTCGTTATCTGTACTGTCGGCTTCTCTGCATGTAAACATCAAGCCTTTATGTGCAGAGGTAACACAGAATTAGGGTATTTCATAGCAAGGTTCATCTGGAAATAGCCCACTCTCCTTCCATGTTGCCAGAGATTCAAAATGAGCTGAAATATCTCAGCTTCTCACAAACATGCATTGAGCGTTGTTTTTCTTCTGACAAGAGAAATTCATTCTTGCCAAACCTAAGTTAATGTAACTCTAATATTACAGATTGCTGGATCCAGTTAGTTCAGACATCAAGTAGCTCATCAAGTCCTGTTTGCAATGAATTATTCTAAAACATCCTATCAAATAAATGAATCTAATATCCAAGGAACAACTTGTAATTGCTTCTTTACAGATAGGAATGAATTAATGTATGCAAATCGAGTGCACCTTGTATGACTAATGTAGTTAATCTACTAGTGTGTAAGTCTATCATAAACAGAATCAAAGTTTTTCTCCTCCGTTGTAAGCAAGAGAAATCTGTAAAGCACATTCTGTCCATCTAAGGATGAATTCTTGTGCTCTTATTTCCTTAACAGGCTCCCAGAATTATGATCGCCATGTGTATGAACCTAGTACAAATACCCTGGTGTTTGTTTCCTAGACTATGTCTACCCCGGGAAAGTTTGGTGATGAAAGTACTGTCCGCATGCGAGAGTCACCAAACTGGTTTTTCTGCCTCCCACTGTCTACATTTCATGGCCACGTTACTAGCACCCTGTCGACAGAGCAAAGCACTGTGGGTAAGCATCCTACAGTGCAGTGTTGTGGGAAGGCAGAGCCGATCCCTGCGCTTCTTGGGATTCACTCTGAGTTCTCCCACAGGATTCTCAGCTGCTAGGAGCAGCATCATGAGTGGCTCTGTGAGCTCTCCACGCTGCGGGATGTCAAAGCAGCACAGCAGTCTCTCCAGCCTTCCCCCTACAGCAGCAGTCTGCCTACTGCTGTGTTTCTAGCAGGCAAAAGAGAAGCATTCCAGTGATTTGCTCTTTGTTCCCCAAATGGAGCAGCTCACTCAGTTATCAGATGCTTCCTGGAGCTTTGACAGGGAAGGGGCACATGCCTATAGAGCAGCAGAGATCACAAAACACTGAGCACAGCCATCGGGGCAGGCATTGTGGGATACTGGCAGATGCCAATTCTCTCAACGAAACAGAGTCCACATTGGCTCTTTGTCGACAGTAAAGGGAAGGGGGAAAAACAAAAGTCGCTAGCAGGGCTGGAAGATTTTTGTCGCCAAAACTGGGTATTTTTCCCAACAAAAATGTCATTGTAGTATAAACACTCACTGTTTTGTCCCTAAAAGGCAGTTTTTAACAACAAAAAATGCCAGTGTAGGCAAGGCCCTAAGAGTACATATAGCTGATTCAAAAGCTCATGAAATCAGTTGCCAGGTATCAATTAATTCTGTATATACAGAATTATTTAATTTTCTTTCAAAACCCTGAAATAATGTCATGCTTTTTTTCCCACAATGCCACACAAACCGCTGCTGATGGAAAGCTTCTAGAGGATAGCCCAGTAGCTAGAGTACCTGCTGATCTTGGGCGATTATCTCTGGAATTGGGAGATGGTTAGGGGTGACAGGATGATTGGAGATGGGGGCTGGCAGTTGCGTGGGGGATGTGTTGTTCTTGGGACTGTTGTAAAGGAAACCATGATGGAGTCACACCAGAGGATTTATTTATGTTCCTTAGTAATACTCCTGGTGGAGGCTCCCTCTCTGACCATTTTTAAATCTAGATCTAGAAGAGCTGAAGGGGGGAGGCCTCCCAACTGGAGAGCCAAGGGGGCAGTTGCCCCGGAGCCTGGTGATTTAAAAGGGCGTGGGGATCCTTGCCACTGTTGCTGCAGGAGTGGTGGTGGCCAGCACCCTGGCCCTTTGAATCGCTCCAAGTGGGGGTGCCAGCATGGCCTGCTGCAGGCATCACCGTGGGTTGGCTGCCCCAGCTTTGCTCCTTCCGCCCACAGCTCCACCTTCCGGGAGCACGGAGCAGGGTCCCCCACTTTGCCCTGGGGCCCAGCAAGTCTGTCGGCCTCCCTGGTGGTAGGAATTATTTTGGGGAAGAATGGCCGCATTTGGCCTTGTAATCTGACTGAGAATGTAATTAATGCCCCAAAAGAACATCAGCTGGTGCATGAGTTACATGTCAAGAGAGACAGGCCTTGGGGGATTATCGTGAGAATTTTCATACATCTACAGCTGTGGGTTTACGAAGCCCATGAGCACACTGAAGGGAAATTTAATCATTATTTAGGTCATTGGTTAACGTTGGGACCCACCCTCTCCCATATATTAGTTCTCTTTTTCAGCCAGACTTTTAATTGGATTTTCCTTCAAGTGCTGGGTAGGAAATTGGCTGGAACACAATGTTACAATGAATTTGGCTCAGGGAGATTAAATGACTTGCTTAAGGAAACCCAATGAATCAGTGTCACAGAGGCTATGTCTAGTTTGCAAGCTTCTTTTGGAAGAGATTTTCCGGAAAAACTTTTTTTGAAAGAGAGCGTCTATGCAGCAAAAGCGCAACGAAAAAGCGATCTGCTTTTTCGAAAGATAGTGTCCACATTGATTGGATGCTATCTTGCATTTTAGTTGTGATTACTGTGGACAGAGTGGCCATTGGGGCACTGGTGCTTTTTCCTGGAGGCCGCTTCTTTCGAAAAAACACTCTCTTCCGCGTCCATACACGTCTTTTTCTGAAAAAGCTTTTTTGGCAAAAGGCTGCTTCCTTGTAGAAAGAGGTTTACTGGTGTCGGAAAAACCCCTCTGTTCTTTTGACTTTCTGTCAAAAGAACGCAATAGCAGTGTGGACATAAATGTAGTTTTTCCGGGAAAACGGCTGTTTATCCGGAAAAACTTTGCAGTGTAGACATAAGAGGGAGATAGACTCTAGTGTGCTGCTCTAACCTTTAGGCAACCTTATATTAAGTGTTCCCTAAATTTCGGCATAAAGGGCCATATTTTTAAAGGAACCTCAGTTTAGTCTCCTTTTCAGATTGTTGTGTATGCAAATGATTATGTGTGCAGAAGTATGTGCTACAGTACTGGGGTTCTTATAGTAGGATTTAGGAATGGGTCTAATAGCTTGACTGCTTTCAGTGTATTTATTATGTCTTGGAAGTTCATACTGATTTCTGAGAAGTGTTTGCACACAGAGATGACGGATGGTCCTGGGGATACAGCAGTAGAGGCTCTGTTGTCAGTTCTCGTAGAATCATAGAGCTGGAAGAGACCTCAGGAGGTCATCAAGTCCAGCCCCCTGCCCAAGGCAGGACCAATCCCAACTAAGTCAACCCAGCCAGAGCTTTGTCAAGCCAAGACTCAAACACCTCTAGGGATGGAGATTCCACCATCTCCCTAGGGAACGCATTCCAGTGCTTCACCACCCTCCTAAGGAAATAGTTTTTCCTAATATACAACCTAGGCCTCTCCCACTGTAACTTGAGACAATTGCTCCCTGTTCTGCCATCCGTCACTAGTGTGAACAGCCTTTCTCCTTCCTCTTTGGAACCTCCCTTCAGGAAGCTGAAGGCTACTATCAGATTCCCCCCTCATTCTTCTCTTCTGCAGACTAAACAAACCCAAATCTCTCAGTCTCTCCTCATAGGCCCTAATCATTTTGGTCACCGTCCGCTGGACCCTCTCCAATGCGTCCACATCCTTTCTGTAGTGGGGGGCCTAGAACTGGACACAATATTCCAGATGTGGCCTCACCAGAGCTGAATAAAAGGGAATAATCACTTTTCTGGATCTGCTGGCAATGTTCCTCCTAATGCACCCTAATATGCCATTAGCCTTCTTGGCTACAAGGGCACACTGTTGACTCATATGCAGCTTCTCATCCACTGTAATCCCCAAGTCCCTTTCTGCAGAACTGCTACTTAGCCATTCAGTCCCCAGCCTGTAACAATGCTTGGGATTCTTCTGTCCCAAGTGCAGGACTCTACACTTGTCCCTGTTGAACCTCATCAGATTTCTTTTGGCCCAATCCTCTAATCTGTCCAGGTCACTCTGGACCCTATCCCTGCCCTCCAGTGTACCTACCTCTCCCCCTAGCTTAGTGTCATCTGCGAACTTGCTGAGGGTGCAATTCATCATCTCATCCAGGTCATTAATAAAGATGTTGAACAAAACCAGTCCAAAAACAGATCCTTGGAGCACTCCGCTAGAAACCGACCGCCAACCTGACATCGAGCCATTGATCACTACCCGTTGGGCCTGACAGTCTAGCCAGCTTTCTATCCATCTTATAGTCCACTTATCCAATCCATACTCCCTTAACTTGCTGGCAAGAAAATTGTGGGAGACCGTATCAAAAGCTTTGCTAAAGTCAAGGTATTTCACATCCACTGACTTTCCCATATCCACAGAGCCAG
Organism: Pelochelys cantorii; assembly: GCA_032595735.1. NCBI lineage: Eukaryota > Metazoa > Chordata > Testudines > Trionychidae > Pelochelys > Pelochelys cantorii. The sequence continues at coordinate 47,816,824 of CM064335.1, forward strand.
TTACCTCATCATAGAAGCTAATCAGATTGGTCAGGCATGACTTGCCCTTTGTGAATCCATGCTGACTATTCCTGATCACTTTCCCCTCTTCCAAGTGCTTCAAAATAGATTCCTTGAGGATCCCCTCCATGATTTTTCCGGGGACTGAGGTAAGGCTGATTGGTCTGTAGTTCCCTGGATTGTCCTTCTTCCCTTTTTTAAAGATGGGCACTACATTTCTCTTTTTCCAATCATCTGGGATCTCTCCCGATCTCCATGAGTTTTCAAAGATAATGGCCAAAGGCTCCGCAATGACATTTGCCAACTCCCTCACAACTGTTGGATGCATTAAATCTCGACCCATGAATTTGTGTATGTCTAGCTTTTCTAAATAGTTGCTAACTTGTTCTTTCCCCACCAAGGGCTGTCCACCTCCTTCCTATACTGTGTTGCTTAGTGCATTTGCTGGGGAGCTGACCTAGACTTTTCTCGGCCCTAGACTTCATGCCCCCCACCGCCAGAGTGTGCAGTGGGGGCAGTGTAGGGCTGCCTGTGATTGCACAATGCAGTCAGTGCCCCGGGTAGGTTCTGATTTGGGGAAGGGGGACAGAATGACACTTTGGGTGAATCACTTAATCTCTCTGGGCCTCAAATTTCCTATCTGTAAAATGGGGATATCTGTCCTTCCCTTGGCTTGTCTGTTCAAATTGTTGTCTGTAGGGCAGGGAGCTGTCTCTTTTTCCGTAAGTGTGTATAGTACCCTGCATAATAAGACCCTGATCTCATTTGGGACCCAAAGGGTGCTACTGTAATAAAAATGCATAAATAATAATAGCTGGAACGGTTCCCCACTGGGACCTGAGTTATGGCATTTGCATGCTTATGTATTTTCCTCTTCTAGTGTTTTGACCAGTTGTGGGGAAATACCTCTCAAATAATAATAATAAAACTGATCTCAGCTGGTTACTAGGGCAGGTGGCCTCTGTCCTGGGGAAGGAAGCGGGGAGAGAGGAGAATTCTTCAATGCTGAGACACTGCCCTGCAGGTTCGAGACACAGAGCCTTCAGGTAGTGACACAGTTATGGAAGTGCAGTTTGTTCTGCCTTATCCTCCCATAGGAAACTCCTTTGGTGATACAGTGGGGTAGGGGTAGGGGCTGGGTGAGTCTGAAACAGCTCTGGAGCTTGCCCCAGTCCCATGTAGATGGGAAAGGCAGCTGGAAGGATTCTCATGGGAAAAGCTGAAAGTTTAGACCTCTGAGATTTGTAAATGTGTTTTAGAGAAAATGATCCACGGAAATACAGACAGTAGGTGACTGGAAAGAAATGAAGGTTCCCCTGGGCCGAACTGTAGGGGTTACTGTGCCCATCCTTTCTAGGGGCCCATTGATGTTCTGCCCTGGGGCCTAGAATTGATGTCATCAGGCCTAGTCCACGTGATCGAAATCTTACAGCGGAGACATGTTTGTTCCGCTCCTTCTAATATCAGAGCAGAATAATAGAAGTAATGTGCTTAGTCCTGCCTGATTGTTATTTACAATCTGCATTTCTACTGAAGTCAATGGGAGTTTTGAGTGAGTCTCAAGAATAGAAACAGGCTGGGACAGGCACAGTGATTATTACAATTAAGATATTTTTGAATTGTACTTGTACATGGACTGTGCTGAAAGGAGTCTATAAAGGAAACAAAGCATAGTATAACTTTCATCTTGTTATCAATAGTAGATATTTTGGGTAGGAAGACTGCAAGCATATGTACTAGAAAGAAAACATATGTATTGAGGTCTCTTCAGACAACCACACACCATAGTGCTGTTTAGATACATTTTTGTGAGTTGCTTTCATATATAGGATAAGAAACATAGTACCCGTAAAATAAAGAATTCTGGAACACAGAACTCAGAGTGTTTTAATATTTTCTTTTCCTTCCTGTCAGATTTTATATTCACTGTTAGGTGTTTTTATCCAAGTAGCCTGAAGTACATACAGATTATATGTAAAAGTTTGCAAAGCTGCTTCTGCGCTAGTTGTGTAGACCTTTTTATTTTTATAGATGCAGAAATCAAGCACCAGTGAATGTGTCAAAAGTAGTTCTTGAAATAGTCCCTTTTCCATCTCTGAAAGTAGTAGAATTTCTACTGTTGCTGAATCCACAATTCACAGATATTTTTGTTATTAATGAGCGTTGTATTTTTATTTTTCCCAGTTCTATTTCCTTCCTGCCATGCTGACTACTGAACTATAATTCTCCCACTACTGGTTGAATTGAAAGCTAGGAGAGGCTAGATTGGCAGAGGTGCAGAAAGGTAGCAAGATGCTTTTAGATGTTAAGTACTAGATATCTCTCTTTGCTACATAAGTCTACACTGCAGCGCTATTTCAGGATACCAAAGGTAATCTGTGTCTTTTGAGCGTGACCGTTATTTTGAAATATAACAGGCTCGCTATTCCGACGTCCCTGTAAACCTCATTCCACGAGGAGTAAGGGACATTTCAGAATAGCAATTTATTTTGAAATAAGTGCTGTGTAGACAGCACCAAATTTCAAAATAGGCTATTTCAAAATGAACTCAAAATGAGCTACGCAAATTGCGTAGCTCAGATTGCATAGTTTATTCTGAGCTCTGGGTACAGTGTAGATGCACCTTAAGACAGTTAGCAATACTGCTTTTGCCATTTGTTAGAGGTTACGTATTTTGCTCTCCTTGCTCTTGCAAATAATTCATTGAAGACAGCAGTGATTACCTGCATATTTAAGGCAAACACGCTGTGTAGTAGCAGCAACAGGATCCTAAACTGACAAATGCACATTTATTGCTTAGTGTAGCTGTGGCCAACCCGCAGCTCGCAAGCCGCATACGGCTCTTGCCTCCCAAAAGTGCGGCTCGCAAAGCCGCTCCTGCGCCCACCCCAAACAGCCCCCGCCTCCTGCCGGCTCCCCCTTGGCCTCCGGCTTCCCTGTGCTAACTGGGTTGGAGCTGCGGGGTTTTAAAAATGGTGCCCAAGATGGTGTCTGTCTTAAAGGGGCAGCCTCCTTTTTAAAAAAAAAAATATTTTTGAAAAAAATTTTTTGGTTTTGCTTGACGATTCTGTTCTGAGGGGCTTTTTTTGTTTTGTTTTGTTTTGCTTGACAATTCTGGTGTGGCTCTTCACATTTTTTCTGCCGCTGTTTTGGCTGTCTTTGTTAAATGGGTTGGCCACCCTTGGCTTAGTGGTTCTACATGCCAGGAAGTAACTACAGCAACGAGAGTTGCTTACAAATCAGTAGTTTCTTGCTGCAATAATCTTACTGTATTTTTTTCATGTATATGGAAGAGGCATCATTTAGCATAAATGATCAGTGTCAATACAAGCTGAAAAAAAGGAAATTGCTGATAAATTGCCAGATTATCTGGATAATAAAATGTGAAATAGTCTGGTTCATTAGGGGAGGTGAAGACACAGCACTTAAATCAGGCCTCACTTTGACTTTGTACTAGTGCAGTTCTGTTGTTTTCAGTGGGAGGCAGAACAGGTATAACTTTTGGTTTGCACAGCTGTATCAGTCAGGGGTTTGAAGAGGTGTGATTGCTGACCTGTGTAGTTGTGCTGCCTTTAGTGCAGACAAAGCTGTGCTATTACTACTATAGCATGTTTTGCTTGTGGGAGGTGGTTTTACTATATCAATACAAAGCACCTCCAGGCAAAGCATCCGTCAGGAACGCAGCATCACTGTCTTCCACAGCCTAGCAGTGAGTTTGACCCTCAAGCTAGTAGTACAGTTCTCAATACCTGTAATGCTCCCTTGTTAGTTCTTAGCTGCAAAAGAAAGCATTCTGATGGAAAGAAACTGCATGTGCTTTTCAGTTAGAACTTTTCCCCCCTCTTTCACCCAGCGCAGAAGTAACTTCAGGCCATCTAGGAAAATCAGTTCCCGCACTTAGCCAAGACAGCCTACTTTCCATCTTCAAAAGGGGATAGTGGCAGCTGAGCTCCTTGAATGGACAAGTGACCTTTTGGCACAGCTGGCATAATTTGGATTTCAGGAGGACACACAACTTTTCATCACAGCCTCCACTAAGTGATCTTGGCCGGAAACCCATGACCAGATGGCATTAGAACGGTTTTGTCTGTACTATTACAAAGTGCCACTGTTCACAAGCTCAGCAGCTGAGAGATTATAAATTACTTGTGCAGCCAGGAAGTGTCCTTGCAGCCTGTCGATTTGTTGTGAGGATACCTTCAACGTACACATAGTCCAAGAGCTTGTCTGATCTCTCCGTGCCAAACTTCTTTGTCCCCTGCTCCTTTATTTCCCCATATGCTCTCCACTTAATGTGGTCCTTTTATTGTTCTTCACTCTGCTGTACTGACTGTAGCATGTACAACTCACCTATGAACTTGTAAGTGTACTTAGACCTTCATTAGCTGTGAAGAAAGTTGTGGCAGTGTTGTACAGGACATGCTGAGACACATAAATAGGATTACATTCTAAGATGTTGACAGGCAGAGGGCAGTAAGGGTTCTCTCTATTCTGGTCCTGACTAGGGTGTGCATCAGAGATGAAGGATTAGGATGCTCTGCAGTGATCACCAGAAAGTAAATGATGCATACAAAAAACTTCTTGATCAGCTAAGGAAGAGATGTTCTCTGCTACTAAGGGCAGGTTAGGGGAGCTAAACAAGATTTATGGGAACAATCTGTACCTAGGAAGGACACCACATATCCGTGTATTTTGAGCTTTCACTGACAGATGCCCTGGCATTTCAAATGACCAGTGCTACTTTCCATGGAGGCAAAACGGTTAGCATCTCTTACAGGTCTAATGGCAGCAACGTGTGCTGCAAGTTAATGTTTGAAAATCTCTGCCTTTGCTGGAATCCTTGGAAATGTAAATGTAAAGAATTCTATTTCCAGACCCACTAGCCCTGCTTACGTAGCAACCACATTAATATTACATGAACAGAAATAGATTTCTTACTTACCAGACATTTTCTAAGAAGATACAAAAAGGCATTTCTCTCCCCTCCCTCCCTCCCTCTCACGCACATATACACATACACATGTTTGCTTACTGCTAATAATTTTCAAAGCTGTGTATATTATTATGTATGTTATTATTATTATTATTGTGTATATTATTATGTATGTTAGCTCTCTTTAATATGCATTGATTCAAAGTAACCTGACAAAATAAACACTGTAATAGGTCTGTAGTGCCATGAATAATAGTCAGTGAGAGCTCATTGATGCTAGTTTATCTACAGCATGAGTGTCTGTAAAAGTTAGCAGACTACAGTAAACCTCAGTTCAGAAATCTTTCAAGGCCTGTTTCTCTTTCTCAGGTGCAATTTGTAGTCATTTTTCTGAGTACACTAAGTGGTAGCATTTGGTTTTGCTAACTAACTTTCGCTTATCTTGACTTAACACTTCTACATTTTCAATATGAGTCCATTTGTACCATTATTGGTTTGTCCAAAAGGATATGGGTTCATCTAATGCTGTAGTGCTTTTATATTGAAGCATGCTTTATCAATAGCTTCATTAGAGGTAATTTCACACAGCTTATAGGCCCCCATTCATTGAAGCATGCCTAATCATGCTAGAGCACTCAAGTACATGCTTAAATATTTTCCTGAATCAGGGCCAGATGCTGATCGTTACTTCATAGACACCATTTACTGTATATTTGCGCCTGTTAAAAATAAACAAACAGCTGTCCTTTTATGGTGATTTGTGCTTTTTTAAAAGACTTTTTTATCAAAGTAATTGGTAAAATTATTTAAAAATATTTCATTATGACAGGTATTTATCATTTAATGTTATTTTGCACATATATTTTTAAAGCAGAAAAAATGTTTAGCTTTTCAGTCTCTTAAAAGCTTCCAGAGAGCTCTGTTAAGTTGACCTGACCATTTAAAAATATTACTTAAATACAATCAAGAGTCTTGAAATCAAGATTTGTCATAATATTTGTATTATTGCTTCTTATATCCTTGCCTGTTCCTTTTTCAGACAGAACTGATAATCTCTAATAAGCCCTGAAGGGTGCTTAGTTCTTATCGTTTGACTTAATATGCTCTAAAACTGGCTAGCAATAAATCCATTCCTTTCCATATAAAAGAAATACAGGATTGGAATGATGGGCCTTTTATGCTTCACTCAAGTGATGAGATAACAAATTCAATATATTTGTACTGCTTTAAAATACAGATGTTAATTGTTGTGAGGACAGACATTAAAAAATACTGCTCTGTTTTCTGAAGAAGTGTATCTCACTAATGGGAGCCACTTGTTTGGTTATACTGCTGAGAATGGGAGAGAGAGAGGGAAATGGGAGTTGAGATGATTCTCCACATCAGGAGATAAAGAATTATACATTGGTTGCAGGGTTATTGTAGCCATGTTGGTCCCAGGATATGAGACAGAGTTGGTGAGGTAATATCTTTTACTGGACCAACTTTGGTAATGAAAGAGACAAGTTTTTGAGTTACGTAGAGCTCTTTTTCTGTTCTGGAAAAGAGAGCCTAGAGAGGCAACAGGATCACAGGGCCCTGGCAATGTGGGGGAGGATCCGCTCTATTCTCCTGGAAAGGCCATGGCCTTGTGGGGAAGGAGTGGGGCTGGGTCAGCCACCCTCAGCACCACCCTTCACAGTGCCCCCCGGCCCCCTTCACTTGCTGGCAGAGCTGGTCGGAGTCCATGGTGCCCCAGCGGTGGCAGCCGGGAGCCCTTTTAGGCTTGCCAGATGCTTTCAACAAAAATCCCAAACATGGCAAACTTGGTTGGGGAGGAAAGGGGGGGGGGGAGACCAAAGTTGTTGAGCCTTTAAATGGCCTCACTCCCCCGCCAGACGTGGCAGGGGAAAACTGTCCCCACCAGGCTTCCGTCTGAGGGAAACAGGAAATACCGGACATTTCACATGTCCAGTATTTTCCGGGTTTTTTACCAGACGGGGGACCTGAATACTGAACTGGCCAGGAGAAAGCCGGACACCTGGCAACCCTAAGCCCTTTGCCCTTTAGAATTGCCAGGCCCTGGGGCAATCCCCTCCTTCCCTTTCTCCCCTCCCTCCTCTCCCCCAGTCAGCAGTCCTCAGGGGAACACAGCTGGTAGGAGAGAAAAGGGAGTAAAAAGAATCCAAGTAAGTAAAATGCACAGGAGGGGAAATGTGAGCTATACAAACAAAGGCTAGGGATGTGAGAAGAATATAGGAAACAAGAAAGAAGCGGAGAGTACACAGCAGAAGAAATGAATCCTCTGGCACTCTCCTGTTCCTCAAATGTTCCTACTACCTGTGCATAGTCTTGCTTTTTCCATCAGCCTGGGAGCAGTCTGGAACATATTTATTGAAATTCAGTGAACATCAAACTGTGGAAGAGGAGATGTGGATGCTTCAGAGGTGTGGAGGTGGGTGGGACAGTTTGGCAGGGAATAGAAGCAGTGGTCTGTGCTGTAATGGGTAGGTAGCTCATTTTAATCTAGGGGTGAGTCTAGACTACAGAGTTTTTTCAAAAAAAGTAGCCTTTATTCAAAAAAACTTCACCTGCATCTAGACTGCAGCTGTGTTCTTTCGAAAGTAAGTTGAAAGAATGTGGCAGTTTTTTCGATCGCGGTAAACCTCAGTTTACGAGGAATAATGCCTTTTTTCGAAAGTACTCTTTCGAAAAAAGGCGCTATTGAATGCAAACTGCTTTTTCAAAAGAGAGCGTCTAGACACTCTTTCAAAAAAGCAGTTTGCTTTTTCGAAAAATCTGCTTGTAGTCTAGACGCTCTTTCAAAAGAAGCTTTTTTTCGAAAGAAGATTCTTTCGAAAAAGCCTCTTTCGAAAGAGGCTTGTAGTCTAGACGTAGCCTAGGTGAGAGAGTCACTAGAAACTGAACATTACTGAAGACTAAAATTCTATGTCCCCAGTTCCACAGATGCTTCCCTTTAGTGCAGCTATTTTATTCTGCTCACATGATGAGCTCACATTCTCAGGATAGAGGCCATTGCCATTATTATTGATGCTAATAAGAAACTGCTTAAAAAGATAAGTAGTAAACTTCACACTATCCATTTCGTAAGATTGACTAGCGAGGATGCCTTTCTCAGGCCTTACATACCTTTAGATCAGTGGTCTCCAACCTTTGTAACCACAAGATCACTTTTTCTAGTTAAGTGCAATGTAAGATCTACCTCAAACCCAAATAACTTTGCCCAGTTTCCTTTCCTCCCCTTCTCTGAGGCCCTGCCCCTGCTTCACCCCTTCTGTGAGGCCTCACCCTACTTACTCCATCCCCCTTCCTCCCCAAATCTCATTCACTTTCACCAAGCTGGGGTAAGGGGTTGGCGTGCAGATTCTGGTCTTGGGCCAAGGGGTTTGGAGTGTGGGAGGGGAGGACCTGAAGGAAGGAAGGGAGGTGGGGTGAGTTCTGGAGTGGCCATGGGGATTTGCCTGGGGAGAATAGGGTTGGAGGCTCGAGTCCTGCCCCTGCCCAACCTGGGAGCAGCCATACAGCCAACACAGGCTGCCCTGGGGCTGGAGCTAGCTTCCCCCATTAGGAATGCAAGATAAAGGGGCCAGCTGAAGGTAGGGAGGTGGAGTAGCCTAGGGAATAAGGCATTTGCTTGGAGAGCACAGGGTGGTGGGTTCAAGTCTGGCTGGCTGGCTCCCACATTGGTGCATGGTTGGGGGCTTCAGTCCTGCAGACAGACAGCCAACATGGAATAAGGTGCCCTTGGATGGGAGGTGGGGTGGGGGATCGGGCATCCCCTTGGGGAGCACACAGTGCTGGGTTCAAGACCTGTAGCATAGCCAACACCAGCTGCCCAGGGATGGAGCTGGCTCCTGCATTTGAAAAGCATGATATGGGACCTGCTGAACACAGGGAGGTGGAGTAGGCTATCTGTTGAATGTGGGGATAGGGCAGTGGGTTAAAGTCCTGTACCGAGAGGCAGCTCAAGTCCCCTCTCTGGCAGTGACTAGACACTCAACACAGGATAAGGAACCCTCTGAAGGTGGGGTGGGTTCTGGGGTGGCTAAGGGTGAAATAGGCCATTTGCTGGGGAGCACAGGGTTGGGGGCCTGAGTCCTGCCTGCCTGTCCACCCCAGGGAGTGGCAGGACAGCCAACACAGACTGCCCTAAAGATGGACCTGGCTCCAGCATTAGGAAGGATAAGGGGCAACTTCTGAAGGCATGGAGGTGGATGAACCAAAGAGAGTCCAAAGAACAAAAAAAAGGTGGGTGGGAGCCTCTGGAGCCAATCTCACCCTGGGAGTAGCCAAACATCTGCCCCAGAGATGGTGCTGTAGCATCAAGGCAGGCTTACTCCTGCCCTGGCCCTGCACCACTCCTGAAGGCAGTTGGCATGTACAGCAGTGGCTCCATGTGCTGCCCCTGCCCCTCATCCAGGCACCAACCCCACAGTTCCTACTGGCTATGGTTCTCCATTATTGATCAATGGGAGCTGCAGGAGTGGTGTCCGCAGGCAAGGGCAGCATGTAGAGACCCCCTGCTCTGACTTTCTTAGCAGCTGCACAGACATGCCAGCCAGCCAGCCAGCCACTTCCAGGAGCACAATTACCACAGGGATAATCACTCCAGACATGACAGGTTCAGCATTTTAGAACTCACCACTCAAAGAATTAAATTTAAGAGTAAGAGAGAAATGAAAGTTATGAAATACACAGACCAATCAAACACTGAAAAGAACCCACTTTGCCAGCAGTACAAGAAGCAACAACAACCCCCCATCTACATGTTGGGTCGGGAGATGAGAGGGAAGGACAGTGTGTGTGTGAGAGAATGACAGACACACACAGGGTGTGAGAGTGACAGAGATTTGCAGCCAAGCTCCCTCCATCCCCTTTTCTCTGTGTGGAGACAGGGTGCAGGAGTAGGGGGAGGAGGGACACCCTGACATCAGCGCACCCCCTCTTCTCCCTCCCACACCCTGCACAGCACGCAAGAGGCTCCCAAGGGGCAGCTCCAAGGCAGAGGGCAGGAGCAGCATGACAGTGGGGGGAGGGGCAACTGAAGTGCCAGCGCACGATAGCTTTCTGGCCAAACCAGTCAGAATCACCTTTTAGAGGCTCTGAGATCTAGTGGTAGATCCCGATCTACTGGTTGGTGAGCACTAATTTAGGTATTTTAACACTAACTTTGACATTTATTCTGTCAGAGTTTTTCGGTTCCAGAGCACCCATATCTTATGCTGATGGACTGCATCATGTACTGTGTGTGACGCTCTTGGAAACCTTCTCCAAAAGGCAAAGTCACCCAGCCAGTCCTCACGCATGACAGAAGAGGAAGGCTGCACGTACTGTACTGAATGATGTCCACTCCAGCAGGACATAAGGGAGGTGTATGTTACATTCCACAGTGAATGCTAAACATTGAACAACATTTTACTGTTCTCCGAGTGTTGGAAGTAAAGATGAGTTCAAACCAAGCCTCCAAGATTGAATGCCCATAGAACAGTCTCTGTATAAATTTAGACTTTGTGACGCTCGGGTTTGGCTGTACTAAAAGAAAAGGTAGACTACAGTATGTGAGTGCGTGTAGCCCTGCTATTAGCTTATGCAGGATTTTGCGTTTAAGCAGTCAACAGACCATTGAAACAAGATTATGAGAAAAGTTTGTTACTGTATTTGAAAAGATTTGTCATATGGTTTTTAAAAATAATTTCTTGCATCACACAAAAATGTGCTAGGGACCTCACAACAAATGATACTGCACTGAAGAGCTTACAAACGAGGAAAGGACATGCTGTAACTCTACCAAAAGGTGGAGAGAGAGAGAGAACTAGGAAATGTCACACAGATAATTTGGTAGCTCACCATGGGCTAGTATGCAAGATAGAAGGTATGTTTAAAGAAAGAAAATACATAGAAGGATGTTGCATATGTAACTAGGTGGCAGCAGTCAGGGCTGGGTTCAATATCTAGAGGTTCCTCTCCATCCATCCAACAAAGAACTGGCTCAAGCCCCCACCCAATAATCTGGGAAATTCACACAACACCCCTGGGTGCCTTTGGGAGGCAATGCTTCCCTGCTCGCAAGCACAAAGTCTGAGTATAGAAAAGAAACCTTTAATAAAAGGGGAAAGAAGTAACATGGCATTAATTTGGGAAAACATCACTGACAGAATCCATAGGAAAACCCCACACACAGAGTTCATAACCAAAACCATGAGTAAACGTCCCAGCTCAAGTAGGTTGGGCAGTGTCCTTTTCCTCTCTGCCTCTCATGTCCAGCAATGTAAATGTCCCCTTCACATGTCCAACTCTTTTCTTCACCCCACTCACAGTCACTGCCCTTGGTCAGGGCAGACCAGAGTTCAGAGGTGATCTGCAGAGTTCCCCCCCATCTCAAGAGGAGAGGTGGAGGTAGAAGGCATCTCATGCACTCTGCTGGTCATTCGTCACCCACCTACTTGCTGCTCTCTGGCTCCACTCTGCTGACCATTCACCACCTCTCGCTGCCACTGCTGTGCTGGCTATTCATGTTTCTCCATCAGTCGCCCCTCGCAGCCACCACTCTGCTTACCGCTCCTCACGCCTCCCCATCACACGTTCTCTCCTTCTAACTTGAGGTAAAAACAGTCTGACTTTTTTGCATTGTGCATTCCCACAATAACTGCCAGCATTGGTGGTCATATCTTACAATTCCTGCATTTACTGTTAACACAGTTTGTGACCCCCGCAATAGCCAAATTGGTTACAATGGGCAAAACACCATTCTAACAATTGAATATCTCACAGGCCTAAGTAACCTGAGTGAAGGGTATTTACATAACCACACCCAGGCTTTCTTTCCCATACTAGCTGGCTGTAATGGAAGCATTGATTCAGACCCTCTTTACACATATGTATGGGGCAAGTGGGAGAAGAAACTGCCAAGACAATTACAGGCAAAACAGACAAGCTGCAGTGCAGTTATTATGCAGTGCTTTAGTGGGGTTCTCCCAAGTTGCCTACAGTTAGTCCCAGGGATATTTAAGAGATACATGGATATAAGAACAGCTGCTGATGCTTTTCATCATCATCATCATCTTTTTCTATATGGAAAGCAAGCATTGTTCCGTAACCTTGCTGTGGTACAAACAGACTTGCTGCCCTGTGGGCTGCTTCTCTGACCGAGGAAAATTTTTTTAGACATTTAGAAGTTGCTCGTTTCAGATGGCATGGCATTCTTTGGAGTCTTTAGCGCTGCTACTTGATCTACTGTGTGTCCTTGTCCAGCATGTGTCCTTGGGTCCCATAGATCTCAGGGATTAGAGAGAAGCCATTTTTCTCTTCTGCCTTTTCATCTGACAAACCCATCTTTTCTGATAGGCTGAAGTGACTTAAGATTTTGAGGAAAAACTTTATTTAAACATCCGCATGAATATCCCTCTGAGTGCATGGACGTGTGAGTTTTAAGTTTTTCATCCGTGACGGGTAATTTTTTCAGCTCTTTGTTTTTGTAGATTCCTTTCTTGATCTGGGATCCTGCCACAGATTAATATCCAGAAAAGATATAGATATTTTCATTCCTTATTTGGGTCTGAAGCTTTTGTAGCTTTTTGTATCATCCTCTTGCAGTGGTGTTAGCGTTATCTGTCAAAGGGCATATGGACAGGGACTGACCATAAAGTTATTACACTGCTGTATCTTTTCTTCAGTAGATTAGCGTTGCAATGGGAAGGTGCCAACAAGCATGAGCTACACAGAAAAAGTTTGTATTCAGTACCACTGCTATTAGCTTTGTAAGACCTTCTATAGCCTTGGACCAAAATATCCTGTTCCTGCTCACTGAATTCCTCAGCCAAAGAGTAGCCTATTAAAGGCAAGGTTAAGGTGTGACATGATCATTGTTTATAACTACTTATGTGGGGAACAGATATTTGACCACAGATGGTTCTTCAGTCTAGCAAAGGTATAACAGACTCAATAGCTGGAAGTAGAAGGTGGACATTCATATTAGGTATAAGATGCAAATTATTAACACCAAGAGTAATTAGTCATGAAACAATTTACTGGGGGCTGAAATGGAGCCTTGGTCACTGGAAATTTTTAAATCAAGATAGGATGCATGAGGAAACTGAACTACAGTTCCCAGGAAGAATTGGGGCAGAATATCCAAACTGAAATATTTCAACTTTTGGTCATTTGGCTGCGTGGTGGAAAAATTGAAGTTTTCTGTGGAAAGTAGACATTTTTTTGTGTGAAAATTTTTATTAAGTCAAACATTCAATTTTCTAGTTAAAAATAACTGTTTCAATGGATATTTTTCATCCAACCCTACTCAGTTAAAACAATTAAGAATGTTTAGTAATTCGTTCTAGTTATTTTATTAGAGGGGTATGGAAATGTTAACTAATCCATCGAGAAGGAATTTCAAAATGCCCAGCAAATGTCCTTAAAAGCTGGATAGGTTGGACCTCCCTGGTCCAGCACCCTTGGGACCTGAGCTGTCCCAAACCAGGGAGTTTGCCAGATCAGGAGAGGTCAGTGCTCCCCTGCTGGCTGCCCGCTTCTGGGGTCCTCTCCCTAGGGCTCCCTGCCCTGCCCTAGCCCCTCTAATGCTGGCCCAGCAGGGGCTCCTTACACTGCTCCCAGCCGGGACCGCCTGGCTGCTGTGGCCCCGCTGCCTCAGTGTGTTCCCCAGGGTTCCCCAGAAGGGGCTGCCCAGCTACCCCGCCCCTCTGCTAGAGCCAGCCCCACTGTGGCCAGCGATTCCCTGGGGTTCCCCAGCAGGGTTGCCTGCCTCCGCCAGCCCTGCTTCAGCCAGGGCATTCTCGGCTGGTGCTGCCCAATCACCCTGGCCCTGCTTTCCCAGGGTTCTGGCAGGGGCCACCTGGCTGCGACCAGTCCTGTTGCTGCCAGAGGTTCCCTGGCCGGGGCTCTCACCACTGCCATGCCCTCTGCGGCTGGGGGTTCGTTGGCTGGAGCAGAGGCTCCCCAGCCATGCCTGGTCCCTTTGACATCGGAGGTTCCCCAGCCAGGTCAGCGGCTCCCCAGCTGCTGTCTGATACAGCCACTGTTGGTCCAGCCTGAGCTCCCCAGCTCCCACATTGTCTCCCACTGCCACCTCCCATGCTCTTTGGGCAAGCAACAAGTTGCCATACCAGAGAGTCCTGGATTTGGGAGGTTCAACTTGTACTTAGTTGTGTTCTGTTAATTAGAAAATAAATAACTCTCCTTCATTGTAAGAACTACTCATTTAGATTATTACTATGTACTAGTGTGAAGAATCAAGATGAAATCATTATGAAATACAATGCTATAAATAAGAATCAGTAACTCTTCAAAAATGTATAGGTCCAAAGGCATTATTGGATGGTTCCCATGTTCTCACAGGGTGAAAAAAGAAATCGTATTAAATTCCTTTTGAAAACTTGAAAATTTAAATTGCTTTCAGTGTCACTAATAAATTCAAATTGTCTCTGTGAGTTTGTCTTGATATAAATCTTGTTGATGAGTTCAAACAGCCGAACTTGCAATTCCCCAGTGAACTTTTCAGTGAATATTAGCAGTGTGTTGATTTCATTTTTCTGTGATTGGCTCTGAATATCAATAAAAAGTTAATCAGCTCACACATGTTCCTTCATTGCCCACCCATATTCTGGAGCAGGGATGGGCAAGATAACTCTCACAGACCCACCGAGCCACCAGATCCAGCCCACGGACTCCCCCCCTCCCTCCCCGCCAGGACCCTCAGGCACGCAGCAGCCACTGTCTTAAGCACAAGGATGCTCTATGTGCCTTTGTGATCTGGTGGGAGTGGGGTCGCTTCATGTTATCTCCCCAGCCTAATCCTCAGCTCCTATTGGCCGGTTGTCTCTGACTAGAAACAACTGGCCAATAGGAACGGACCCCAGCCAATCTCTCAGCTCCTATTGGCCGGAAACAGCCAGCCAATAGGAGCTGAGGGGTTGGCCTAGGAGATGGGAGCAGTGCAAGCCTCTCTCCCCTCCCAGAGTTGAGACCCAAGTGGAGGGAGCAGGCTGCAGTTTTAAGCCATCTGTGGCTGTAGCAGGCAGGGAGACCAGTCTGCCTTGGTGGTGCAGCAGGGCTGCTGGCCGGGAGATGCTTAGCTAAGTGCCTCCCAGCCAGAGCCTGTCTCTGGTACCCCTGCCTCTCCCATACCCCAACTCCCTCCCCCAAATCCAAATCCTCTGCACCTGCTGCCCCAGGTCACAACTCCTTCCTAGACCCTGTACTCCCTCATATGCCCCTCCCCCAGGCCAGAATCCTCTCCTGCACCCAGGCCCCCTCCCTGACCCTCCACCTCAATCCCCTGCCCCAGGTCACAATCCCTCCTTCACCCAGACTCCCTCCCAGACCTCACACCATCTCCTGCACCCCAGTCCCTTACTTCATGGGCCCTTCTGCACCCAACCTCCATCCTAGACCACACATCCCCTCCACAGAAAAGTGCGGCCCTTTACCACTTTCCAAAATCTTGAAGTGCCCCCCCCCCATCAAAAATTATTGCCCACCCCTGTTCTGGAGGGGATTCTGTTCTGTACTTTTTCAGGTGCTTGCTCACATGCATTCCAATCTGTGTGTACGCACACCATGTGCATTGTCGTTGGAAGATTTTCCCTAGTGAGTGGTACCTGTCTTGGGAGTCCCCTACAGTGTTATATAGATGCTGTCTATTCTCCCCTGCTGACCCAGTGCCTAGTCAGTTCCTTCCTTCTGCCAGTGACAGTCACTGGCACTTCTGACCTCTTGCTTTACAAGTCATCAGTCTTGTGTATATAGTTGTTCTTCCCTAGCACAGTTGTTATTCTTCCTGCAGTTGTAGTACTATAGTTAGAAGTCAACCCTCTTTTTTTTGTGCTCCTGCTCCTTGGCTCTATTTGTGGCACACATCATTCCACCCCCAGCTGCTCCGGCACCAGGACAAGTGCAGCTCAGTGCCACGGCAAACCAGCCCCAATGAGCCATCGCAGCCATTCCCCTCCCCCCATACCAATACCTTCCTGTTCTGCCTCCTGTGATCTGGCTCAGTGTACACTTCTGATTTGGACACCGATTCTTTTGTCTCTCACAACTTGTAGTGCTGGTCCCAATCTCAGTACTGCCAGGATGACAGTTCCTGCTCAAGGTAGAGTCATCCTTTCGTGTCAGTCAGGACATTTTTCTGCCCATCTTCTTCCTGAAGCCCCATGGGAGTGACTGCAACAATCTTCAGAAGTAAGGCGTGCCCTGGCTTTTTACATCAAGTGCGCCAAGACGTTTCGCAAATCACTACAGCTCTTTGTAGCTCTAGCTGAGAGAGTGAAGGGACTCCTGGTTTACAGCCCACCATCTCTCATCCTGGATCACATTAGGTATTAAAACCTGCTATAATCTGGCCAAACTCCCAGCCCCGCTTCTGATGGCTCACTCAACCAGAGTGCAGGCATCCCTGGTGGCATTCTTGGCACAGGTCGTTCACAAAGCAGGAACGTAGTCCTTCTTTACTGCAACTATGCTATCACGCAGCAGGCCTGGGACAATGCTGCCTTCGGTAGGGTAGTTCTGCAATCAGCAAGCCATTGAAGTCCAGCCCCCGCTTCATACAAACTGCTGGTAAGTCACATATTGAAATGCACATGAGCAAGTATTTGAAGAAAAACTGATAACCTGCCTTTTGTAAGTTGTTCTTTGAGACATGTTCCTCGTGTCCATTCCAAACCCTCCCACTTGCCCTCTGTTGGAATGTTCCAGCCAGAAAGAACCAGGCGGTCATGAGGTCGGCAGGGAACTACATACAGCTCCATGGGGGTGCCACTCTAGGAGCTCAACAGCCGACCCAACAGGTACCGCTAAGGAAAATCTTCCAACCATGAGGTGCGCACACATATTGGAGTGGACATAAGCAACACATCTTAAAGAACAATGGTTATGAATGGTAGGTAACCCATTTTTCTAACAGGAAAGTAAATATATGATAGTACATGTTTCATGCAACCAGTTGCTCTAGTTGTAACATTAATGATTCACAGTTGTGAATGGGTAGATGGGAAACTGTCTACGTAAACATGAATTGGAAACGAGAAGATTCTCAATAGCATTGGCCCATGCCATGAGAAAGTTTGAGAACCCATGCTATAGGCAGGTAGGTGTCTTTTTTATAGAATGAATTACGCTTTTTGTTTTGCACTATTAATAATGATGATAATAATAATAATAATAAGCTTCGATCAATATTTTTTCTTTGGGGTGGGAAAGAGGCTCTTGAACTGTTATTTTGCTATTCCTGAGTTTGTTGTATTGCTGTGATGCTGAAATGCAAAACAGCAGAAGCTGTCTCCAGAATACCAGCATTCTAGAGCATTGACCCATCAAAGTGCTGTATATTGGACATGAGAAATGCCATAGAAGGTCTGGTGAGTTTTCATATGTTTGCTTTAGATAAGCTCTGTTTGTCTTCAGGGTCTGAAAGGGGTTTCTTCTGAATCTTGTAAAATATTTAAATTATTTTCTCTGTTTGATCCTGACTCAACAGCAAGAATTTCATTCTTTCTTCTAATCCTCACCCTAGACAATTCACTGGTTTGCATCAGTGCAAAAATCTTTATTTAATTTTAGAAATCCTGATGGGCGGACAGTGCTACACCTTGTATTTCATGAAATCAAACAGCTGCGTATTTGCCTAAGATACATGCTTCAAACAACTACGCTTCAATAACATTGCAATGGTTTTGTTTTGGTTTCATTTTTACCCTGGAGGAAGAGGTATAAATTTCTGCCATATAAGAATATTAATTATATCTGTCATCTTGAATAATTTTGGAGGGAGAGTGTTTGCAGGGAGAGATTTAGGAATACTCTGCCGAAATGTACTAATAAAATAGTTTGTGTAGGGAAAAGGAGTATTGGAAATGTAAATGTTGTTTTTCTAGGTCACCTTAGTACAGTGTGGTGATTTTTATTTTATTTTTTTTAAATCAGGCCTAACCCCTTTTCCTGTTACTGTTCTGCTCTCTTCATAACTTTATATTGGTTGTCTTCTGCCATGATTTTTAATGGCAATAACATAAATTTATTTTAATGTGAATACAGGCTAATTAAGAAAACTTTGTGATGGTCATGCTAGGAGGTAATTTATCACCAATTAGGTATCCTTCATCAGTGACTTACAAGATATATTCCGTTATAAACCCCATACAAGCCAATTCGGTCATCATAAATAAATGGAGCAATTTTTCACATAGGGCAGCTCAACACAACTGAGTGGCCCTCCCTCCCTGGGCCTGCTTGGATCAGTTAACAAAGAAGTGACTGGCAAGCTGTTCTCCATCAAAGGGCCCTTGCCATGGATGGAATGGAGAGAGAAGCTGCCTCTGTCATCTGTCTCTTCGGAAGGGAGAGAAAGAAGCTGCAGATTCGAAAGTAGCCTTTTCCCAAACTGTTACAAAAGCTGACCTTCTAAAAGCTCCCTAGAAATTTGGGCGGAAACTTTTAATCTTATTCGGTAGTGTCTATGGCATAGTGTTTATCTGAGCTGGGCAAATGAAGTAAAAAGATTTCTGTTAGTACACATTCCGATTTTTAAAGTGAATTTAGCTGAGCCACGTTAACACCTCTTCTCTGTTTCCTTTGCACAAGCGATCAAGAAATTATTTTATATTCAAAAGGACTTGTGGAAAATTAATTTTAAGCTTCTCCATTTGAGTATTCACATTGGCAGTAGCATTTTCCTTTGTATGCAAGGGGACACTGCTTGACAAAACAGGGGAACAGAGTTTCCCCAACCAGAGTCCTGGCACAGTGGCAATTCCAACACATTGGAATGTGACCACACCCTTTTCTGCTAGCCCCACACATGCAGTTATTTTGTGCCAGTGTGGTGGTGATGGGAAAATTATACTCATCTAAGTGCAATGTACTGTTCTGTTTTATACGGGATGGGATGCTTCTTAAAAGCAGGGTTCCAAAATCCTCTTTCAGCGAGGACCACATGTGCACAAGCTATTATCTGCTGTGAATATTATTCAAAAAACGGAAATGTTAAGACTGCACACAGACAACAAATCTTCAAGAAGCCTAATTTTTCTAGGAATGATGCTTCAGTCAGGGCCTCTGGTCCAGAAAGGAAAAAAGTTCAGAACTTCTACTTACCTGTTACCTCTCTCTGAATAATTAAATCTCTGTGGCCATGTCTACACTAGGAGATTATTGCGAATTTACTAAGTTTACTTCTGGGCACCGATTTTACAAATTCGAAGTTCCATGCCCTCAATACGGGGAAGAATCTAATGTAGTCCAAAGCAGGCGCTGTTAATGTGGACTATCTCAGACTCAGGGCCCCAGGAAGCACTCCAGGAAGCTGTGAGAGGACTACCAGAGACCAATTAGTTAGAATTAGCATCCACACTAACATTATTTTGGATTTACAAGTTCAGGAATAGCGTTATTCCTCCTGAAAAGCAGGACTACAGAGTTTAAATTCCACAGCCCCTTATTCCAGAATAATGGGTTTGGTAGTGTGGATGCAATGCTTACAAAATCAACCTTGGGGGGCTGACTTCAGACTATGGTCCTAGTGAAGACCAGATCTGGGTAAATTCAAATACTAAATTCAAAGAAGTTGCAGTCCACTAAACTTGTTGAATAAGAAATTCTCTGAATTATTTAATTATATTTAATATTTTAATATTTCAGGATTTATTTCAGGATCTACCTTAAATTATTGGTCTGAATAAGATTTTGTAATCAAATATAAGGTAACATTATTTAATTGTTCCAATTGCTTTTGATCTTTGAAAGTTTCACTTTTAAGTAGCAGATTCCTTTTGGTATAAGCTTTTGTAGGTTTGCTTAGTTTTAAAAGGCACTACTATTTCCTATTCAAGCAGTGTGTTAACTAAACTGTGTTCTAGGGTTTCCGTGTTGTGACAGAGAAATGCCATAATCTCTTCTTGCTCCAAACAATATGGGCAGGTCTGGCAGCTGACAAGAACTGGATTATAAAAAGGATTCTTGAGAATTTTCTAACACAGCTGTATTGACAAGAAATCCAATTCTGCTTGAACAACACTGTTTTGTTTTCCAGGGACGAAATACAGTCACCAGTGCAATAACAGAATGATATCATGTTGTCCATTGAAATCCCTTAGCAACTGATTCAATATTTACAGAAAAAAGGCCATCAGATGGAACTGCAGACTGTCACTAGCAACTGTAGCTCTCTTGGTTCTTACTACATATTAGACTGTGGCCTTTTTTTTAGATGGGTCACTGTTAAGATTTTTACACATGATGATTCAGTTTTGCTTGTGAATTACAAACTTATTTTCTCATTTTTCTTTTCTATCAGCAACCGTTTTTAGCTCTGGAAGTTAATTTGGCAAGCAGATTGCACTTCTAGCATCTGGGAAGATCCTAGAGCTCCGATTTTTAAAGATATAGAATGGGCGAGACTGTTCCCTAGAAAGTGTACTGTACCTTCAGAGGCTCTAGTTTGGCAGAATGATCTTTCCATTATCAAAGAAATACTATTCAACAGCATTAGCCCAGAACACCATAATAATGCAACTGTAGTGTTCTAGATCCATCGCTAAAGTATTTTTCAAAACCGGGAGTTATGTCACTGCCCTCGTGGTGTTTATCATTATGGCATTCTGAACAATTGTGTGCATTTTTCTGTGCATCTCCAGCTCAGTGGACGTCCCTATATATAGTGTGTTTCATGCTAAAGGGCCGATTCTGCACCGGACTGCGTGCTCTCTGCTACTATGGACTAATAGTTGAGGGTACTCAGCATGTTCATAACTTTAACCATGCAGCTAAGAGGATGCATCAGGGATAGTCTTATTGTTTTAGCGTATGACAGCATTGTGCATAAGTTAATGGCCATGTGTGACCGTCCATTAGGCCAGGCGGTTCGTTATCCCTGTCTCCACGCAGTGTCTATGTTCCCTCCACCCCAGCCTGAGTCCTTTTCGTCAGTTTCGGAACGCGGCAGGCTTGAGTCAGAGCCGGCGCTGTGGCTGATGTGACGGCTAGCAGTTTAGTCTCAAGCCGACTCTCTGGTCGAATGCAGGGAGAGGGGGGTCCGGACCCTCCCCCTCTCATGGCCCCAGCCCAGGGCCCTAAGGACGTGGACCTGGCTGCGGTCCTATCTAGCTGGCGGGGCTTTCTGCTGTAACACGCCAGCCCTAGGCTTTATCCTCTGCCCTCCCTGGACCACTTCCTCTCCCCGCTTCCAGCCTGCTAGCGGGACCCCAGCTCGGGTCCCCCTCACTTTCGGGCTCAGGAATGGCCCCGTCCGCACAGCTTCTCGGGCCTTAAATCTCCCCACCGGGCCCCAGCGTCTACACCGGGGCTCCGACCCTTGTTAGCATGCCGACGGCAGTGACATCAACCCATGCCCAACCGCCGTTTGCTCCTCTCCCTGGCGGCCGCAGCCCCCGGGCGGCTGATGGCGGTGAGCGCGCTCGGCGGCTGCTGAACAGCTGGCGCACTGCCAATATCCCACCCCCCGGGTCGCCACACAGGCGGCGATCAGCGGATCTACAGTACGGGGCAGTTCCGCCCCGTCACACCATGTTTATATTAGCGTATACTAACGATGATGTTTTCATGCTTTTTACACACCATGTATGAAAAGCAAGATGGCAGCAGTTTACCCACTGTAAGAAACAGATATGGAGGGAGGGAGAAATGAGCCTGAAGAACAGAGAGCTCCATAGGAATCCAGAAATCAGTGGTACTGATTCTTCCTTGCTCAGTTTCCCCCTCAAGAGAGTGGCAGGAGTTTAGGAATCTCAGTCTCAGCTCTCCCTACCTCTGGGAAACATGAAGTCTCCTGCACAGCATGCCCAGGAATTGGCCTGTACATGTGGAGCTGACTGGCTGGTTCAGTCCTGTGATGTTTGATGGTTCCCTCCGATGGCTGTTTGACCTTGACTGCCACAGTCAGAGGATTCCTCTGCAGGGTCTGTGACTTCCTAGCCACTCTCAGAAGTGAAGAATCTTGTGAGTATCCAGCCTTTGCCTTTGGAGGTGCTGCTCTTCTGACATTGTTACTCTTGCTCTCAGGGTAAAGGCCTGTTCTCTCCTTTGCTTCATTCCTCTCCATCATCTCCTAGAACAGAGAGTCAGTATTTGTGTCCTCGTTCTCTTCCTTTCTCCTCCCCATCCCTGATTCCTTTGGCTTCTCCCTCCTAAACTCTTGGATCCATTAATCAATTTCTCTCTCCTTTAAATCCAAGTACAGTATGTGTCCCAGCTTCAGCTGATGCCTCTTTCCCACAGATGTGGCTAATCAGGCATCTTATAGAGAGCAAACAATGGGGCAGCTCCACCTAGAGATGCCTCCCCCTAGGTGTGCAAAAATAGGCTTAGATTTGTATTGCTACATTTGATGCTGTCCAATAATCTGTCCAACCCTTAGGCTTCACTTACTTTGCACTTGCCTATCTGAAAGAGTGAGCATCTCTTTTTGTTACGTACTTGCTTGCATGGGTGCAAGTCTGGTCTATACATGCAAGCATTAAAGTATTATTATTTAAGAGCAGAAACAGGACTAAAAATAATAGATGTTGCAACATGGCTGAGTTTCAAGAGTAACTTCAAAGTCTGACATTTTCAGGCTTTTGAAAGCTTCATTTCTTCACCTTAATATTTTAGTGACATTAGTTTTTCAATTTTAGTTTCCCTGATTTTTCTTTTAAAAAAAAAAAAAAGAAAGAAAAGCTGTTTGACTTGCAAAGCACAGAAGATGTCCTGATTTTAGGAGCAATCAGAAAACCAAAATTGGTAATAGTCTGAGAGAAGTAGCCGTGTTAGTCTGTAACTTTGAAAACAATGAGTAGTAATGGGCTTTCAGGGGCAAAATCCACTTCTTCATCTCATCTGAACAAGTGGGTTTTGCCCACAAAAGCTCATGATACTATCTACATATATATATATTTGTTAGTCTCTAAGGTGCCACAAGGCTACTTGTTGTTTTCCAAGTTGGTAATGTTTATTGTTTTGTTTTGTTTTGTTTATTAACCACACACTCCTGTGTAGGTCAGGGGTAAGAATGCAGTCCTTTATGGTCTAGGTACCCTGGGCCTACTTGTCTTTTGGCTATAAGGCTCTCTCCACTCATATGGCCTTCATGGAGGTGTGCAGGAACCCAAGAGAAAAATTAATTGCTTCTTTTAATGCAAATAGAGGAAAATGCCAACTCAAAACTTTAATATTTTTAAAACTCCTGAACTTTACACTGGGCTTGTTTTACTCTGCCATGTCATGGAGCACTGTCAAACAAGCCAAGTCTGGAGTTGCTGGACCAGCTCACCACCTGGTGTAAGTCAGCATAGCAGCTCTGTTGATGTTAGTGGAATGATGCTTATTGACGCCAGAGGAGGATCTGGCCTGCTAGTTACCTTTCCGTTGTACAGTTGCAGTCTGCTTCAAGCATACAGGGAAAGTGCACCTGTTTTGTGCTCCCTCAATAGAAAATCAACTTTCCAGAAGCAAAGGTGATCAGTTAATGGAGCAAAACCAAAGCTTAGCAATGGGCAACAAGGCTGGTCAACATAAGGGTGTCCTCACAAGCATAGGCCAATCAAAGTAAGCCAGAAGAGTTAAACAAACATCCCCCCAGATGGGGTGGGGAGCAGTATTCTCCCCTTTCTCTCTCTCCAGCAGCCTTTAGGCAGCTCTTTCAGGAGAACTGCAAGAGTGGCTGGAATTAATCCCTTGTGCCCTTTGGGCTCAGGTGTTGCACTTGCTCCCATCACAGAGAGGCTGAGAACAAGCATGTCCCACCACCAAGAGCTCGATCACATCTTTCTGACTGGCAGACTCCAAAATGGGGGTAGGGAGAGTCTGAGGAAAGGAAGCCACCTCCTCAAGGCTGCGCTCACAGAAATTTCCTTGTGCCATTCTATCAGATAGAGCTGAAGGGTCAGGGTACCAGCGAGGGATGTGAAAGGGCAACCTGGGCTCATTGGTTATCCTTCATGATTATACCCAGGCTCCCAGTCCCTGCAAATGTCTGCTCCTGGGGAACCACCTATCCTTCCTCCGCACTGCTGCCTCCCCCCTTGTTCCCCCACGTGTAACCACATAACTGCCAAAATGTTCAGCAGTTATGTTTACTTAATTAAATGCATTGTTACCTCTCTAGTTCCCTCACCACCCTTGTGCCCATCCCCAAGCCCTGGAACTCCAGAGGTTCAGTGGGAAAACAGGCCCATCCACCTGGATACCTCTTGCCACTTCAGCAACTCAGCAGCCCGGGCACATACCCTACACCTGACCAGGCCCCCGTGCCCTGTGTCTTGGTTTCCTTGGAGTTCTATTACAAGTGACACCCTCTTGCTTCAGCAGCCCTTCAGAGACTCCTTAAAGGGGCGCTTCCACAGCCTGAGGGGTGCACAGGAGATGATATGACTGGGAGCTATGTGTAAGCTCCATAGGGATAATCTGTTCCTCTTCCTTGCCCCTTCAGCTCAGTGGGTCTGGTCCTGCATGACTCCATGAGCCCACAGAGGGCTATCTGCAGAGCACTTGGGAGAGGAAAAATAGGCCGCTGAAGGCACCAGAGCTCACACACACATGCACGTGCACACACACACCTCTGGATCTGGGGGCACACGTGTGTGTGTGTGTGTGTGTGTGTATGCATTTTCCAGAGGTATTTGGGAAACTTGTGAATGTCCGGCAACCATATTTCAGGCTTAAATATCAAGGTCTTGAGAAGTTCAAGGGCTGCTTCTGCCAGACCTCACGTACTCTGTGGAAAAACTCCGCTGCCCCCTGCTGGTGCCCTTTGTCAGTGAGAACAGAGTAGGGCTTCTGGGGAACCGTGAACTTTTCATGTATGTTTACACAGCAACAGGAGGTGTGCGACTGGCCCGTGCTAGCCAACTTTGCCTTTGGGGCTGCTTCACGGCTGTGTGAACTTCCCAGCTTGAGTTGGAACCTGGACCCTAGAACCCAGAGTGTTGGGCGAGGCCTACAGCTTTAGCTGCTAAGCACATCAGGACAGTTTAAGCCCTGCCTCGCTTACTGACAGAGTCCTGCTGCTGAAGCAACACCTCTGGTTGTGCAGAGCGTGGAAGCATGTCAAACGGCTGCTGCTTTGCCTGAGAGGGAAGTTTTAATAAAATGCATGTAACAAGCAGATGGGGGGGGGTGTTTATAAGGGTGAAAACAGCTACGTCTATAAAATAACAATTTGCAAGAGTTTGCATTACGCTCTGGCAATAGTTCTTCCCGTGGAAGGAGATTTATATTGCAAAGGCAGCATTTCCATCACAGAATGGGAAATTTGCGATGATTGCTATGGTAGCCTAAGTTACAATTTTTGGACTGGATTCTCCCTGCTCCCTGTTGGAGTCTGTGCACTTGAGTTGAAATTAGCTCTCCACCATAGCCTACTCCTCTGCAGCTAATATAAACACGGCCATTAACTTATGCACAATTTTAAAAATAAAATTAGGTGGGGGGAGGGGATTTATTGGGGAGTTGGATGTTTAGCACTGATCTGAAAAAATTGCACAGTACCTTTTGTAAAATGAATTGTGTCCCTTTTAGGAATGGGAGTCTTTAGCGCTGCTTATCTTGTGTAAGGCAGAATAATTTCAATGCAAGCAATACAACTCAATGGTCACATTTTTACATGGGGCACTGTAACTTACCCTCACTGTGCATGTACTTTGCTGTGGTTGCTGGGATGTTAGTTAAGACAGCTGCTATTTTGGAGCCCCTCCCTGGAACATGCAGAGTATATGTGTTCTATAGGCTGGGACATGGAGTTAGCTGCTTTCCGTGGACTCTTCACCCAGAAGGACCGTTGTTCTATTGAGAACTGCAAAGGGGCACAGTATTGTGCTCAGTTATCATGCTTTCTTTCTCTGCTGTTTTCATTCTTCTGACTGGGGAGAGGCCCAAGAGTCCCACTGGTAGAGCCATCCCTGGTTCAAATGTGAATTACTTGAAATGTTTCATGTTTTCTGATCACTGCATTTCTATATTAACTTGTGATTCAGTTAATCATTTGCTAACTTGCTTATTCTGTGTCATAAGAGGCTTGGGGGGAGCAAGAATCAAAACTATCTTCCAAACTGTGGATCTTATTCAATTGATGTTGCAACATAATGTATGTCCCATAGTTAAGTGTGTCTGCCCTTCAAAACCTAGGTAACAAAAACCGACTGGTGTGTTCAGCATAACACCACTGAGAAATTCTACACAAATGTTTTGGATGCTACTGCTTGCTTCCAGGTCCTACTACTAATTGTTTCATTGCTATCCAATATCAACATCTACCTTGTTTCAGTGTGGTTATATCATTTTGGCTACGTCTAGACTGCAAGTCTCTTTCGAAAAAGAGCGCCTAGACTACAACCAGTACTTTGAAAAAGCAAGCCACTTTTTGAAAAGAGAGTACCCAGGCAGTCTGGATGCTCTCTTTCAAAAAAGCACAGTTTTCATTACATAGCGCCTTTTTTCGAAAGAGCACTTTAGAAAAAAGGCGTTCTTCCTTGTAAAACGAGGTGTTCTGCGGTCAAAAAAACTGCTGCGTTCTTTCGATTTACTTTTGAAAGAGCGCGGCAGCAGTCTAGACGCAGGGGAAGTTTTTTTCAAAAAAAGGCCACTTTTTTCGAAAAAAACCCTGGAGTCTAGACACACCCTATGTGATCTTATCCACCTATCCTTTTCTTTGTGGCAAAGCATACAGTGGTGACATACATCTTCCATATGCATTTCAACCAATTTGATCATTATAGATGCTGCGTATGGCAAATGCTATTGACAGTAACACGCTGCTTCTCTTTTAACATCCTTGTCACATCCTTTTAAAGTTCTCAAAAGTTCTAATTTCTTTAAGTTTTAACGCAGGGTGCTAGTTTTTAAATTTCGAGTAAAATTGATTGAGCCATTTTAGGATTCTCAAAGGGTGAAAAATGTACATTTTCCACTATGTTATTTAATATGTATAATTTACCCTGTGTAACTTAGAATGTCTGAATTTTCAGTGTTCCATATCACCCTCTAAGGCCACTGGCAACTAAAATTTGCTCCTAGGGAACTTCAGAGAGCAGATACAGCTCAAAATTCCACCTTTTCAGCTCTGAATCTGTGGGATGGTTTTATTGAAATCCAAATCACAGTATTAGAGGTGAGGGGGCATGACACACTTGTGTTGGTCACATCCATATTAAAGATGAAAAGCCTTAGAAACAGACAACTTTTGCAGCATACAAAACTCTTGGCAGCCAGAGCTATGGCAGTGGGATTGCATGAATGTTACTGAGACAGTAATCTGCTCAGTATAAAGACTTAATTTTGCAACCTTCTCTTCCAAGTGATCTTTACTCATGCATGTCATCTCATAATAATCTGTAGGACTCCCAGTTGCATGTGTCAGGACATGTTAGGAGATCGGGCCTTTAATTACTAATTGGCACACACAGCTTTGTGAATGTGATGCTTTTTCTTTGATTACACTTCATTTGCTTGTCTCTTTTCCTAGTATCATTTTCTACTTGATTTTGCTCCATTTAAAATACTCCACGTCCTGGAAAATTTTGCCTTTCCAGATGTAACCTCGATCTCCCACCCAGTTTGGCTCCTACCTAAACCAAACCAGATTGTGATTTTTGCTTTTCAAATTTTCCCCTACCTTTTTGTCTTCTATTATATCCTCTGCTTGATTAACTATTCATTGTCTAGTCTTGTCCCCTCTGTCCGTGGTTACAAACGTAGTAAATGCACTTCAAATCCATGCAATGTTGAAAGAGTTTCCTTTGCTCTATTTTGGGATACCCATGTCAAGTGAATTTTGTCTAGTTGTTCATTATGGTAACAGATTCTTTTTAGGACATCTTGAGTCTCCTTCAGTCATCCATCATCCTAGGATGGAATCTCCATCACCGGAGGCTATGGAATCTCCATCACTGGAGATATTTAAGAGCAGGTTAGACAGACACCTGTCAGGGACAGGGCCGGCTTTAGGCTGATTCGGCCGATTCCCCGGAATGGGGCCCCACGCCTAAGGGGGCCCCGCTCCCGGGCGCGCGGCGCATGCACAGGCCCCCAGGTGCACCACGCATGTGGGGCTCCGCCCCCGGGATCGGGCCCCGCGCTTCTTAAAGCCGGCCCTGGTCAGGGATGATCTAGACTGTGCTTGGTCCTGCCGTGAGGGCAGGGGACTGGACTTGATGATCTCTTGAGGTCCCTTCCAGTTCTAGTATTCTATGATTCTGTGATCTAAATGAGGCTAAACATCTTGAATATATAATTGGTATTGGCATAAGGAATAAAGGGCCAAGTCCTCATCTGATGTAAATCAGCATCACTACATTGAATTCAGTATCTAGCTATACCAATTTACAACAGTGAAGATCTGGCTCAAAGACAATAATTTCACTGCCATATCCAGATAGTGTATATGTTGATATGAGCACAGATGGTGCAAGAAGCTCAAAATTTCCCTTTACTAAAGTCATTTGATGAACAGGACCGCTTTCCCCCACCTGTCTAGTGATATTTATGTATTCTGCACATGTGAGCTGTTCCAAACTTTCATCTCCAAAGTAGTAGGAACAGAATGAGTGGCATTGCCAGCCAAAGAAAATTAGAGTAAATCCCCAAAGAAATTATTTATAAAATGTAAATCACTTACAATAATGAATGTAATCCTGCCGAACAAGTTCTTAATTACAGTAACCTAACAATCATCTGTTGATTTTTATAGAATACCACAAACACAGCCTCAGCATTTTTATAATGCATCTATTCTCTCTCAAAGGATTATGATGTTGAGAAATGTATGGACAGAATTAGTCTCTCGTTCACTGAATAGTACATTCTTTTACATACAGTGATAAACTGCAGTTCATTACTTTCAATTTCAATTATTAAATAGTAATGGTGTGTGCATTTGGCATGTGTTTGTGTGTGTTAAGTGAACCAATTCTGCAGAGTTTCTGCACAACTTTTCTCTTGCTTTCAGTTGCACTTGATCATTGTGCTTGCAATGAGATTATATAGGTGAAAATGGAATAATTCAGAGCTCTGAGAGTACAGGAAACCCCCGCATTACGACGGCCCGAATTGCAACCCCTCCTCACTTATGACCATTTTTGTAAGTGCGGAAGGGGCTGAAAACCCCTGACTTATGTCCTCGGCCCGCATTTACAACGGCGCATGGCACCTATCGTAAATGTGGATTCGAGTTACGACGCCCCCGACTTGTGACACTTCCCCAGGAACCAATCGCATCGCAAGTTGGGGACTGCCTGTAATCATTTTCTTCAAGCAATTCTGAACAATTATTTTTGGAGAGGAGGGAAGTCTGCACGCGAGTGCACACATGATAACATTATAACACTAAAGCCGGGAGCCACAATTAGATGTTAAATATTGATTTTGCAGACTTGACTGTGATGTGTTAATCTCTTTCTGGGCACAGAAGAATATTTTTTTCTGTGCCGATATTTAACTTTGATGTTGTATAATAACATCTGCTGGTGACCACAAACCATACTATAATTCTAACACATCAGTTGCAGCTAGACTTCACTGAAACTTTATTAGAAACTCTGGTCTCTTTCATATAGGCTCAGTATTGTGGCAGTGCTCTGGTTCAGATCAGTTCCCTTCTGTCCCCAAACCTCAGCATCTAAAAATGTAACATTCAAATTCTAAATGAATCTCTCTCTCTCCCACCTCCCATATTATATTTTAGTTCTGTTGTGAGTGTTTAATTATCTAAGTTGTTTAAACACAATTTACAAGCTCCAGAGCATGCGTGTAATGACAAGATTGCAACTAGGGATGGGCAAACTGGTTTGAATAAAAGAGCCACTCAAACTGAATGGAACTCAAACTAGCTTTGAGAATTAAAAGTTGGTGTGTCCTCCTGCCTTCATCTATAAGTACCAGAAAAAGCCTGTCCTCTCAGTTTATTTTGGCCATATCAGATTTTGCCCAAATTTCTTTGGTTTAAATGAATAATAATCAACCAGAACTTTGGATGCTTGTCTAAAACCAGTTTGCTAAATAGAAACAGGCCAGAGCCAAGTAGACTGTGTTTAGATTTCAGCATCCCCGCAGTATAAGAGTGTATGGAACCTGGGGGGGGGGGGGCTTGGTTCAATCCTATCTCTATTTCTGAGGTTTGTTCAACACCACCAATTTAAATCCTCCTATCTTGGTAACTTATGCACTATTTTAAACTTGGATTTTCTCTCTAGCAGCTCACACCCTAAGCAGTAAATCTTGTTAAGTGAATTTTCCCTTTCTTGTATTATTTCCAGTGAGTGCAGTAGCTTCTCACTCAATATTTTAATTATGTTCCTGAAAATTGCTTCTCTAAGCAAAATAATGTTACATGCATTTCCCCATGAAAAATAACGATGACAGGTCTCAGAGGAGTAGTCATGTTAGTCTGTATCTGCGAGACACCAAGGAGTCCTGTGGCACCTTAAAGACTAACAGATCTATTTGGGCATGAGCTTTCATGCATAAAACCCACTTTGTCTCCCACAAAAGCCTATGCCCAAATAAATCTGTTAGTCTTTAAGGTGCCATGGGACTCCTCGTGTTTTTATAAGAGCTAATGTAAATGGGGGAGGGGTTAGGTCCCAAGGAAGGTATTTTTTGCAAGACAAAAGACGTCTTATATATATATATATATAAATTAACACATACAGTGTAAAATAGTAATAGAGATGTAGCCATGTTAGTCTGGTCTAGCTGAAACAAGACAGGACTATGCAGCACTTTAAAGACTAACAAATAATAAACCATCTTGTTAGTCTTTAAAGTGCTGCATAGTCCTGTCTTTTGTTACATACAGTGTACGTTTTAAATAAAGAATTAATACTATATTCACCAGTGATGACTGTGACTCTAGGTTGAGGCAGGGATGTAGCAGGGTCACAGTGCAGGTGCCACTTAGCCACTCCGGCCAGCTAGCGTTCCTGCCAGGGAGCAGCATCTGGGCATGGGGCTTACGTCACTCTGCCTGGCTGGAGTGCCATGTGTGTAGAGTGGGGCAAGCCAAATAACCTTATAACGGAACATTGCACAATTTTACATCAGTCTGTTCTCTAATAAATGAGCAACCTAATAATGAAGCAGTGTTAACTGGGATGACTTTAAGTGAGGAATTACTGTATTTGCATTGTTATAATAAAGACAGTATTAAAAACTCACAGTCCTACATTTAAATACTCCCTAAGCCTTTTACTTTTCTTTTCCTTGTTTTTCAGTGTGTTCCCGTTTGTTGAACTGTAAAATGGTGGGATTTTGTTAATTATTTTAATGCATTCAAATTGGTATTATGGGGGCTTACAGTACCATGAGTGCACAGGGACTGACTCAAAGTCTACTGAACTGAATGAAAAGACTCCCATTAATATCAGTGAGCTTTACATTAGGGTCTTAGCTCTTACTAAATATTCTCTGCATGTCCAGAATAAAAATTATAAATAGCTGATGAAAACAAAATTGCAGTCAGCACATTGCACTCTTTCTCAGTGGCATGTCTTTCTTTCCTTGACCTCTATTGAGAATCTTCATCTACCAATACTTACTGCTATGTAACACTGTGATTATTCAAATATGATTTAAATATATTCTGCAGACTTGAACAACTCATCAGCTTTTAGCTATAGCTGCGACTTGGTTCAATTCTTAGTCCAGGTAGAACATTTTCTTTACTTCTCTCTGGGCAGCAGTTATCCATCAGATTTCTCAGTAAAAACAGGCATCTCTTGAGTATGGGGGGTGTTCTAGGGAAACATCTCTAATCCAATATTTATTTAAGTGGGTTGTGCCATGAATACAGGATTTATTCTTCTAAATTGATACATAACAAATTGATTCTTCTTAACAGACTGAGTTCTACAGGAAGTCACCCTTCAAATGGCTCTATTGCAAGTCGTCATTCAAGTGGTTTCCAGTGTGGCACCACTTGAGTTTAATTATGAAAAATGGTTTGAACATTTGAGAATGGAAAGTGTAGGTTCAAGTGTGAGTTCAAATCTCAGAGCATTACAGAGGCAGGGGGAGGGGAGAGTGTCTATGTTGACATGGGAACACAAGCATGAACAGAAGTATTCCTAAGGTTACATAATCTTTCTATTCATCTGTTCCATTTCCCAGAAGTCCTTTTCTATTTTTCAATATAATTAATTTTCTCAAGTAGGTAAAAGTTTGGAGGTGGGGAAGATTAGTGCTTAGAATGCATTAAGCTGAGTTTAACAACTATACATAGTAAGTGGTTTAATGAAAACAGGAATGGCATGTTATTCTGAATTGTAGACCTCATTGCTTTTTGGCTTCCAGTGTGGACAGTGTTAATTTGGCAAGGGAACAAATTCCAGATTTCCTGCTGACAGAAGAAAAAATAATGCATCATGTCTCCACACATGACTTCTTAAGAAACACATTCTTGTAGTCTGAATTCTGAGTCACCTTTTTTTCTTGTAAGAATCTTGTGGGGGTATAGTGAGTGAGAGGACTGGGTTTAAGTTTTCCAGTGCCTTGGTACATTTAGAGTGAGCTTTGTTTGTTTGTTTGTAGTCTGCTGCTTGGCTGTGTCTTGATTCATTCACTCTAAGGGAATTTGGTAAATCCTCTCCAACATGTGTTGTACTTTAATACTAGACAGAAGCATGATGAGAGATGTGTGGTTCCCACTTTGATCTTCTCAGCAGCCTTCTGTACCACTTGATATTGCAGCGTAGGCTAGAGGATCATTTTGAGGCGACAGTAGCTTTAAAATTATTCTACTACATGTAATATATGTGGATAATGGGCCCAAACCAAACCCTCTAGATCATTAAATCCCTAAATCTTTATGGATCCTTCCCTCTTCACATCTGTCTGTATCTATTTATATAAACCTTTGTGGTAGGATGTATAAAAATAAATACACACACATCACATTACTTTTAAGTTGTTCTTCAGATCAGAACAGTATTTTATGTGTGTGTGTATGTGATTAGTGCTCAACTTTAGTTTCATTTAATGAGAACTCAACATTAGTTTTACTTTATTCCCATTTAAGTCAACCTTTGACTTAAATAGGTGTAAAGCCAATGCTGAACACTTTCGAAAAATCCACTCACATAATAAAGATACAATAGAGGTACATATCTCATAAACGTGCATACAAGTACATATATTTGAAAGTTTGTTGTAAACTCAAGAGGACCTTGTATGTTTATAATTATAAGTAGAGCCACACATATAGCTAAAATTGCACAGGGTTTAAGAATATAAGAATGGCCAGACTGGGTCAGACAAATGGTCCATCTAGCCCAGTAGCCTGTCTTCCAGCAGTGGCTAATGGCAGGTGCCCCAGAAGGAATGGACAGAACAGGGAATCAATTGATACAGCCCCTGTCACCCATTCCCTGCCAAATAGAGGCCGAGGACGCTATCCCTGCCCATCATGGTTAATAGCCATTCGTGAACCCATCCTCCATGAATTTGCCTAGCTCTTTTTTTGAACCCTGTTAAAGTCCCGGCCTTCACAGCATCCTCTTGCTCAGGGGTGAGCAACCTTTTCAAACCAAAGAGCTAAGCTACATCAACATTCAGAACAAGTGGTCAACAAAGAGCTGTCTAAGAATGTCCATTTGCATGGCTGAAAATATACAACTTAATATTATTGATAATTGACATGATAATTAATAATGGCATAAATGAAACACTGTAGTCACAGACTGTATTTAATGGGACCTCTGCTGCTTCTGGGGGTGCAGTTTGTGGATGTGGGGGTGCAGGAGTCAGGGTTGGGTGTATGAGGGGCTCAGGGCAGGGGCTTGGGGTATGTGGAAGGTGCAGGTGGCAGGGTACTAGGGGTGGGAAGTAGAGTGTGTGGAGGGACCCTGGGGCCGGATTACCTTACCTGACTGGGACTGGGCTGCTGGATGTGGGGCTGGGGCTGGATTGCCACAGTCAGATCGTGGCTTCCCCTCCTACCCATGCTGCAGCAAGAAGGGGGCCAGCACCAGCCCTTCCTGAGGCCAGATGGGGGCTGGACCATGGGGCCTGGCCCAGATTTGGGGCTGGGGACAGGACTCTGCAGTCAGATGGGAGCTGGGCCCCAACTGGGGCCTTTTGGGCTCCAGCTGCAGCAGCCTGGCCAACGTCAGGCCACCATGGCCAGGCTCTTGCAGCAGTCCTGGGGGCTGGAGCCAGGCTGCTGTGGCCAGATGGAGGCATCTGCTGCCACTAGCCCCTCTCACAAGCCCAGACGGGAGTGCGCATGCCTGCAGCCGGCCCTTTAAACAAACAGAGTGCCCCAGCTAGCTCTCACCATAGCACATCGGTTCTTACAGGGTGCCCCGCCTCACTTTCACCTCTGGTTACAGGTGAAATAGACAAAAACGAGCATCTCGACGTGGGTAATGATGCGTTTTTTAAATTTCGAATACATTTTTCATTTTAATTTAAAAAGTTGTGTATATTTTGGGAATGACAAAAGAGCCACATTTGGTTCTGTTCTGTTCAAGAGCCATAGGTTGCTGACCCCTGCTCTGGTGGATTGTGCGTGGAGGGAAGAAATACTTCCTTTTGTTTGTTTTAAACCTGCTGCCTATGCTGGAGAATCATTTTAATTGCTTATAACAGTTGTCAGTCATTTGCCCTTCTGGATGAAATTTGGCAGGATTGTTCTCGGTGCAGGAGTGAATGTTTCTGAAAGGTTTGAACCAAAATGGTCCAGCCATTTTTTAAGAATGGAGGCAGGAATGGGAGAAAATACTTTTCCAGTTCTAGAAGAAGCTTGTCTGTCCATCAATGTATTTGATGGTGTTTCTGCTTTCATGTGATCAGTGTTAAGCTTAACCCCAAGAAAGCATTCCACAGTGATTTGGTAACTGCTCTCCTTCTGATGAAGACCATTGGTAGTGGTATCTGCTAAAAGGACGAATCCTTTTCTGATGTGTCTGCCAGTTACACTGTATTGGTATGGTGTTAGTTGGCAGATCTTAACCACTGTTGCATGTAAAACTTGAACTTGTTAAAATTTAATAAATATATTTTGAAAAGTAGGATTAAAGTATTTAAGACTTTCTAATGCATTTGTCCAAAACTTTAACGCTTATCTTACTCTGGATTTACATGTCCCTTGACAGTAACTAATAAAAATATTATTTTGCTGTTTGAATACAATCCTAATTACTGACAAAGCATTTTAGAGATTTGTCCAATTTTCTCTTGAAAAGGAGGGGGAAAGAAGGTTCTGATTTTTATTTAGTAGATTAAGTGATGTCACTTTATTTTAGGTTTACTACACAGCATATTAGAGTTTTAAATTGGCTAAAATTCTTCAGTCTGTTGAACTAGTACAGATTTTATTTAAAAGCACACCATTCGCATTAAATGTAACCTGAAAAATTACTGGTTGACAACATCCATGCAATAATAAATTTGCACTTATAAAACACCTGTGTTTTTTAGTTCAAAGCACTTTATGAATATTAATAAAGTAATATTTCCAACACCCTTTTATTTATGGAGACACTGGGGCACAGACAGCTTAAGAAACTTGCCTCTGTTCATATTTGTAGATTGTATGTGGCTGAGCTGGGAAGAGCGTTAAATCAGTTAAAACAAATTAATCTAGATGGCTGGTGCTGTTTCTGGCCCGTTAAGGTAAGGCACAGAGCGAGAAGCATTAGCTTCCCTGTTTGCCAGCTAACAAAGCGGCATTGAGAATACAGTAACCTCTAAGACAACCACATGGTTGGGGAGAGTGGGGCTGGGAGTGAGATCAGCAGCTGCAAATAGATTGACAGGGTTTAGGAAGGTTATTAAAAAGTAGAAAGCCCAGATTGAAAGTAATGGCAGATTTAGCAGGAAGGGGACGTGCACACATGCATAGCAGAGCATCATCCTAGTGAGTGCTCTACTCATTTTTCCAGCGCGGAGTGGGTTTGTTTTCCACGCTTAGAATCTATAAAGCTAGAAGAGACCTCAGGAGTCATCGAGTCCAGCCCCTGCCCAAAGCAGGACCAACCCCAACTAAATCATCCCAAGCTGGGACTTAAAAACCTCTAGGGATGGAGATTCCACCACCTCCCTAGGGAACCCATTCCAGTGCTTCACCACCCTCCTAGGGAAATAGTTTTTCCTAATTTCCAACCTAGACCTTCCCCACTGCAACTTGAGATCATTGCTCTATTGTTCTATCATCTATCACCACTGAGAACAGGCTGTGGATGCTATATAATAAAACTGCACCTGATTTGTTGGAGGGGTTTAGTTTTGGTTTGTGAATCTACCTTTACTTTTCCTGGCTGAATCTCTGCTATTCAACCAGCAGTTGGGGGTGGTTATGGCTGAAAGCTTGTACACGTCTGTGTAGAAGTGTACAGTCTAGTGCCCAGAGACGGCTTGAAACTGCGGCATTATTGTGGCTGCCTTGCCCCAAGCCATCACTGCTGGCTATGGAGTGTCTGAAAAGCATAGAGTTACTTCTGTGGTCTCTCCGCTCCAGAAGAATTTGAAAAAACACTTTTCAGTTTGACACCCGGAGCATTGCATCAGCTAGAAAGTATGTTTCGTCCAAACCTCCTCCACAAACCAGCTGACTTAATCATGGTTATATATCTGATTGCACTTAGATTATAGAGCTGTCATCAGTTTTGGCAGGATGTGTGCATAATGAATATTTTGTAATGTCCACGGGCACTCTTGCTTTTAGCCTGGAGACTTTGTTCTGGAAGGGTCAGGAGGCATTCAGCCTCTGGCAGGGTGGAGAAACTCATTTCTGCCCTTCCTAAGTGCGCACTTAAGAAGGGTAGAACTGGGGAACGTATGTTGTAGGGAAAATATATTCATACACAGTGGAGCAGGAGAGTGATTGTGTGTGCTCTGCTGCTCTGAGACCTTCCCAGTGTCACAGGATTAAAAGATGAGCTTTTTTGTTGTTTATTATTATTTTATTACTTACTTATGTTGTGGTATTGTCCAGAGGTCCGAGGCCCAGTGTTTGAGGCATGGTGCAAACATGTAACCGAGACAGTACCTGCCCCAGCATGCTTATAGTCTAAGCATAAGACAAGAGGCAAAGAAGGTAAGAACAACTGCACTGGGTCAGACCAGCGGTCCATCCAGCCCAGTATCCTGTCTTTCAGCAGTGGCCAATGCCAGATGCCCCAGAGGGAAAGAACAGAACACTCCCAACAATGCTCATTGAGTGACTGAATTGAAATTTTGGGCAGTTATACAAATAAATGACTAAGTTGGTCTCTCAGTGCCCTTGACCAGTAAGGGCTGGGATTATTGTTTAGGCAGCAATTCTTACAAGCAGGGTCTTGTCTCTCATCACTCAGCAGCAGCTCTGTATAGTTTAGATTTTCTGTAGTTCTCAGTTTCTCAAATAAGTTAGATCTTTAGGTAAGTTCCCCACTTGATTTGTGAAGTCTTCTGCTCATCTCTTTCCATTGGTTTTAGGAAGTTCTGCTTTGGGCGTGTGTAACTTTTAAAAAAATGATTCTGATAACGTTAGGAAATTCATATCAGGGCTTGTCTGCCTGAGTGTACACCAGCAGGGTTTAAATTCTGGTGCTCCCACTGCCTTGTGCTCTAGCTGTCTGAGTTGACCCTCCTGGCCTGTTCTTAGGGTTCTCTCATGCATGTTCTTGTAGCACTCGTGAGGAGAGGAGCAGGACACATGATGATAAATGGAGCATGGGGAAGAGGGGAGATATCTCAGGTGGAAAGGGAAGTCAGTGACTTGGCTAATTTCTGAAGCATTTCTTCTTTCTGGCTCAGTCGGCCTTGCCTTGGTCCAGTGCAAGTCAGCTTTTCTTGATCCAAGTTCTCCTCTCTGGAAGGGCTTGTGATGGCATTGACATCATCAGTGGAAAATGAAATATATAGCCTTGGCATATTGTTGGCAGCAGAGGCCACAGTGCTTGCCATTGCTCAGCTGCTGTCCTCTAGATAGGGAAGAGGGGGAGGGGCAGTATAGCACCCTGTGGGACTCCCCAGGGCTGAAGTAAGAATGTCCCAGAGGTCTCTGGAAGCCACAGATTCTACGATTTCCATTACCTCAATGATAGAATCTTGGCCTTTACCATGAACCTTTGTATGTATTTGTTAATGGGAAGTTGTCTCTAGCTAGTGTCTCGTGCCCATTTTAAAATTAATAAAGTAAGGCCTCCAGTGCAGAATTGGGTCTGTGTCTCCTGTTTTCAGCATTTTTTAGTAAAACCTCAACGTGTTCAAAGCTGGCTACTGAGAGGCCAAATAGATTGTTCCGTAAGAATAGAGATGGTACGTACAATCTCTAACTTGTTCACACTCTTCAGACGTCAAACCTTCAAGCTTGTTTCATCAGGGTTAAGTTACTTGAAATGTTCTCATCTTGCCTACAGAGTTCCCCTAGGGCAAGTGCTTATTTCACAGTATGTGGGAATTAATGTGATCTGTCTTTATGTGATGTTTTGTTAGTTCCATTGTTTGTATGCATTGGATTGCCTAGGAAACCATAATAATCTTGTTAAAATAAAGATTTAATCTCTCTGCGGTGTTGGGACTAGTTCAAAAAGCCAGACTCATATTCACTGGTAGTCACAGTTGGAATACATTAATTCTGAAATGCTTACTTTAGTGTGGGTGGGTCAGTGCCAGTGACTTGTAGACATTCTGCATGGGGTTTGATAGCAGGTTATTGCCAAGAGAAGTCTTGACAGTTGCAGAGTATGAGCACCAGGAGGGACCAGCTGTGTTGGGCAGCTGTGGCTGGTATGCAGGCGCTCAGGGCTGTGATATGAACAGATGGAAAGAGCCTTGAAGAGCTCTGGGTTATATCTTTCTTGCAGAACTTATACAATAATTTGTGAGAAGATATGTACCAAGAAATAGGGCCAGCTGTAACAATCCAACGGATAGTTGTCTACTCCCCAAAGAAGAGCACAGGTTGCATTTCTCTACATTCGCTGGATTATGGCCAAGTTGTTAGATATTCTGCAATGCAAGGCATAGCTACCATTTTAAAAAATCCGTCCTTCTTAGCTTTTGCACAAATGCACACAAAGTGTTACTCATTTCAGCAGAATGTGGAAGTAACCTCTCCCTCGGTATTATTTTACTTCCCATTGACATCTGCTTCACAATAAGCAATTTGCTTCACCCTTCCCTACAAGACTAGTCCCAGCGGCTGTTTTAAATGTGATCAGATTTCTAATGCATCACCCCCAGTTGCTTAGCATGCCAAACCATTATAAAGGTCTATTAATCTTGCCCCAGTCACATCTTTGAGTTTCCTGCTGTATTAGCTACATATGTGCAAGTGACCTGAGAAATAAAAAAGTATTCTCAATGATCTCTGTTGATATACAGAAGTTCCTTCAAACAACTCTGTCCTTTGGTCTCTCCATTTAGCTATTTGCACTTTAAATAAGAGACTTGCATTTGGAAGTCACAAATCAGTGATATAATAAAACCTGTCAACGGTTTAAAGATAATTGACAGTTTGACCATGGAACAGTTTCTAAGATATCAGCAAGATCAAAGCTGAGTCAGAAGTAGACAATGGCACATTAAACTCTAATAATTTCATCTATTACCAGTTTCTAAGAAGCTTGGTTTATTGCTGCTGCAAATGAGCTAGGCTGTTAAATACACAGCTGATTGGAAAATGTGCCATACTTATGGGGAAACGTGTACATATTTTTTCAACAGTATAAGATGGGACGGGGAGTTGGATCTGTTCCGGGTCTTCCACAGTCCCATCGCTTCAGCTTAGCCCTTGCTAAGATGGATCTCATCCCCTTTCCCTCCCTCTTCTTCCATCCCACTTCCTTCCTTTCTTTCAAAGTCCCCATCTCCCTTCTTTGTCTCTTCACTTGGCGAATGTTCTTTTAACCTGCCCCCACCAAACCAGCCGACCAGAACAGCAACAAACAATAAATAAATAAATAAATTGTGGAGCTATCACAGTGCTTGGAAATCACTGCCCTATGCACTCTGCTTGTGCGTTCTATCCCCTCCCACCATCCCCTTTGTCTGTTTTATCTCCTTAGATTGTACGCCCTGCAGGGCCACGCCAATCTCGCACGCTAGGTTTGTACAGA
Organism: Pelochelys cantorii; assembly: GCA_032595735.1. Lineage (NCBI taxonomy): Eukaryota > Metazoa > Chordata > Testudines > Trionychidae > Pelochelys > Pelochelys cantorii. Next base: position 47,856,799 of record CM064335.1, read on the forward strand.
GCTTAATGCAATTGGGCTGCAATCTCTGTTGAGGCCTATTGGTGCTGCTGTAACACAAATAATAATTAATAATATTGTGGGGTTTGGGGATGAGTGTGACAAGCTTTGTTATAATGAGGCCCAATCTATGGAAAAGGCTTGAGAATCTTTGATCTGTTAAGCAACACGGAGGGCAGAGTGTTAATTCCAACTGAACGTGCTGGAATGACTGCAGTTCTCCAGTACAATAAGATCTGGACACTTTGGGGTCCTGGTTACAGGGCACGGGAAGAGCAAATGTACCATGGAGAAAACCATGGTCAAAATCCATTGGATAAAGACTAATCTGGCCAGCCACCAGAATAGTGCAAATGTAGTTCACCTCTACACCTTCCCAGAAGAAGAAAGATGGATTCCAAGAAAACACAAATGACCAAAAACTCCCTGGACATGGATTCCTTAGAGGGGAGGGAGCAAGTTAAACTGGTGTTTGACCTGGGTATTTCTCATACTGGGGGATATTTTAAAGCACTCTGTTGTGGAGTGTTTGTTTTTAAATGGTTTGTTTCTTTTCATTTTGATGAACTAATATAAAATCAGCCCTCTCATGTTCTGAGTCTTTCAAGTGTATTTTCTATATTTACTCGACCCAAATTAATCCAACATGTTTCTGAGCCAAGAGGGACAGTTGAGCTCCACCAGAAGTCAACAGCAGATTTGGTATATTTTTTCCCTCCAGTAATAAAAACACATTTGGGATCAGAAGAGGCCCCCCTGGGGAAAATTTCATCTCATTTCTCCGGGAGGGAGGCTTGGAAGAATTTCAAACCTTGGGGCAAAGAGCCTAGAAGAAACAATGAGATCCTGTCTCCCACTAGTATCTTGAGAGCTGTAGTTGAAATACTTTCCCTTCCTCCGTTGCAGGTTCCTTACTGTGCCTTGGCTCCACGCAGGAATGTTTGGGAGGAGGCATGCTTATTTCAATGGTATTTTGACCCTCACCCTCTGTTTCTTATAATCCATTCAGGTCTTTCCCAAACCTTGCAACCTAATCAGACACTCCTCCAATGAATGCACTTCAGAGGAGCCACTTCGTTATTCTAATAGCAAAAAAAGGTGATGATGACTTGACATTTTAGTTGTCTCAATTGAACTGTTTGGATGCTGAGGAACAGCTCCTATCACATTGACGCTTTTAGGGGAGGAGATGTTTTGCATCTGACTAAACTCGAGTTGAGAATTTTTTCCTCTTTGGATGTGCTGCAAGAAGACCAAAAAAGGAGCATGACAACCTTTCATGCAGTGTCTTGCATAATGGATGGTTTCAGAGAGGTAAACTAACTCAGCTACCTTTCATGCAGTGATGTGTCAACCAGGGAATCCTTCACTTCTGACTTACATATATACCCCAACTGTCCCCATTAATGGGTCTTGCTGGCATGAATTTCGAGGGGATAACAAGCCCCTGCAAAATTATGAGAATCAGCGGGGTAAGTTCTAATTGTGACTTTCGTTCCTCCTCCCAGAAATGTCTGATTGAAAGAAGGCAGAACTGGACAAGGTTATTTCACACAGAGAAATCAGTCAGCATTCTCCTTAGTGGAAAAGTGATAAATTGAGAATTAAGCTCTCTCTTCTTCTCCCTGCCCCTGTTTAGGAAAGCATCCCTATTCTGAATGAGGCCCCTCGAGTGCTGCCATTGGCCATGTTTTCTTGTACCAGACAAGTAAGATCAGAGTGACAGAAGTTTTTGTATTTAATCAAGTCACCAGTGGTAGCAGCAGGGGTTGTGTTTTGTAAAATAGCATGCACAAGCCCTTAGAATCTGGTGGTTTGCCCATCCACGAACACACATGAAGACCACAGTATCATAGATTTTTGAAAACACTGAGGGAACAATGACCAAATCTTGCAAAACAAGTGATAACATTGAAAGCATGCATTCAAAGAATTTCACAATATGAAGAATAAATAATTAACCATAATGGATGATCACCACAGAAATTCCACAGCCCTGTGGCTACATGTCAAGCAGATGAACTCTGCTTCTAAGGAGATACAAATTGCTAATTACCTAAACAGTTGAGTTACTCTGAAATATAAACCACTCAGGGCATAAAGGCTGGTGTCTGTGTCCCAGTATATCAGAGTCATGAGAACATGTATGCACAGACCAGCAGGGCTGACAGCCACCCCTGGCCCCAGGGCAAGGTGTGGAGGGGCGGCTCTATGCCCCTGTCAAGGGCGGGGCTGTGGGTAGAAGGGGCGGGGCCAAGGGCAATCAGCCCTTAGCGGCTGCCCAGAGCAGTCTTCCAGCTGCAATTCGAAGGGTCCCAGGACTCCTGCCAATGCCACAGTAGTGGCTGCCAGGAGCTCTGGGCCCTGAGGCAATTACCCCCTTTGCTCTCTTTTCCCTCCACCTCCTGTTGGTGGGGCTGGAACAGATCCATCATCAGCCTATGTAGTGTTTAGTTTTCCTTATCTTGAGAATGATCAATAAAGCGGGGCTGGAAATACCAAACGGATGTATTACTCACATTAATATAGCAAAGCATGTCACAGTTTCTATGTAAGGATTCACTTTACTTCTCAACACTGAAGGGCAGTCATCTATGGGGCAGAGTACAGCAATTCTTTGCACACTACTGGGATTAGGGGAAAAAACCATAATCAGCTGAAATTGCAGAGGTGATATGTATAGGCAGCAAGTAAGTTACTCCGCTTAGGCTGACATGGCTTTTGGCCTACCTTTCCTTACTATTTTTAATATACTCTACTTATAACTGTTAATTAATGTGGTATGTAAACATTGCTGCAATATGTTAGATACATTGTGGACATAACATTATGGATGAAGCATGAGGGGAAAGAAACTGGAAGAGAAGGCAGAAACTATTTTAAACTCTGCTGATCCTAAGAGAAACTTTACAAGGGTGCTCTGGTAGATTTTATTTTCCTTTGCCAAGAAGCAAACACCCTGGAATCACTAGGGAGGGAATTCTTCTCTTGCTTGCTGTTGAAAAGTCTTCCCCCATGTTGCCAATATTTGGCAAAACAAAGGGCCATTTTAAAATGGCAGGTTTTTATAGTGTTTACATTTGCGTGCAGAGCCGAGCCATGTACTCGTGGGGCTTTTGAGCACACACATGGTGTTGCTACATGTGGCAGCCAGGAGATGGACGCTACAAGCACATGACTTTTGTTTGGGTTTCTTGTGGTGTATTTCCCTCATACATTTTCAAAAGTTCTAGATTGTCCAGAGAGGGGTAGACTCAAATCAGTTCACTTTTCCATTAGTAAAATATATGTAGTGAAGTTCAGAGGAGAAAGAGTAATAATTAATACCTAGCTCTTTACATAGCACATTCTATCACTAGGTCTCAGTGCTCTCCATAAGAGGACAGTATCATTATCCCCATTTTCCAGACAGGGAAACTGAGGCACAGAGCAGGGAAGTAACGTGCCCAAGGTTACTCAGTAGAAGCCAGGCCTCAGTCCTGAGTTGTAGTCTAGCCCGGTCCATGGCCCTGTCACTGGCATCTTGTTGCCTTGCAAAGAGGTATGAGTTTGATTAGAAATCTTGCCCCCCCGAGCAGCAGAAACTACAAGTCCTTTGGCAGCACCATCAGGGAGGAAGAGTTCTCCCATGCCCTCCTCTTCTCCCCTGGGCTTGACACGTGCCTGATTACCGCAATGGGGCTTGTGAGCATAGATGTGACACCCTGTGGCATGGCCCTTTTCTCTCTTAGTGCTTCCTTGCTCTGTGGCAGCTGCTGATTGTGTTTTAAACCCATGTGGACCAAAAGGGAAACAAATCCCCGCAACACAGGCAGGCTGAAATAGGCAGCTCTGTGCTGCTCTTCTGCGCAGCCTCGATGTTGGGATGGGGCTGGATCAGAGAGGCAACAAGAAGGGGAGTGACCAGAAAGTTCTGTTTCTAATTTTTCTTGGCCGTCCTGCAGCCCCTCGGCAGCCACACGCTCAAGAGCACTGGCTGGTTTGGAGTTTGTTTTTGTTTTTTATTTAAATCTTTGAGGCTTTGTAAAACTTGCCTGAAAATTTGTCTTCCTCCAACGTTAGAGTAAAATTTTTAAATAATTTTGAACACTGTTTTATGTTTTGGTTTTGGTTTAACGCCACTAGTGGTAGGATCTTTTATTTGACTTTTTCAAAACTATTGTAGACAGAGCGATATATTGCAAATTAAGACCCATACCTGTTTAAAAAATTAAACAAAAGTGCAATTTTACTCCCATAAATTGTCCCATTGACTTCACTGGGACCACCGGTGTGTGTAAAGTTAGCATATGCATAATAGTTTGCAGATAAAATTGCATTGTTTCTAGGACCTTTTCTGATCACGTATAAAATGTCACTTCAAAGCAATGTTGTGTTAACAAAGCAATGTCTATGTTAACAATGAAAAGTTATTTAGACTTTACATTAATACATGTACATCAATACATTTTTTTAAATACACTCAGACCTAAGTTAGATGCCTGTATCCATAACTAGGCCATCTTCAGATGGGATTTGCAAGAGCCCCTAAGTGACATAGGGACACAAGTCTCACTAACTTCAGATGGCAAACACTGACAGAGGAGTACAGCTTGGCTGGAGCATTCCGGTTTTCCTGACTTGTAGAAGTTCGGTAGACCAGAAGATGGTGTTGGTTGCAAATACAGTATGAGTTATTTATATCATTTTGGTGCTTTATTCTCACAGGAAGGCTGTTAATGAGGCCCTGGACTAGTCTTTTTCAACATAGCTGAACCTTATCAGTGTGAAACTTCTTAGTAGAAAAAACTGTATGTGGAATATAAAATTCTAACAATTAGGCAACTTATTAGAGAACCAAGTAGAAAACATCTACTCTAGCAATTTGACTGACTATAAAATGAGAAGCAGGTAAAGAGCCTGTAACTTACAAATAAAATTTTCTGATTTAGAGTTTTTTTAAAAAATTAATGTATTTATTTAAAATCATCATTTTCATCCACCCAGGTTGTAAGCTAAGGGAACCCGAGTCTCCTCCAACTTCTGCCTCCTCCAACTTCTGCTGGGAACTGTGCTGGCCCTAGGGTTGCCAGGTGTCCAGTTTTGAACCGGACAGTCCAGTATTTGAGCTTTCTGTTCGGGAAACATATTGAGAAAACATAAATGAGAAAATATAAATGTCCGGTATTTTCTAAATAAGATGCAATGTAGATTGTGCTGTAATGTCAAGTGTGTCTGGTATTTTTGCTGAAACCATCTGGCAACCTTAGCTGGCCCCTTGAGCCATCCAGAATTTGGAAGACATAATGGAGATACAAAGCAGTATTTGAACTCCCTCTGTCTGTGTTCTGACTGCTTGTTGTGCCCCTTGTTGAGGTGTTGTGCATTTACAAGCACGCTTGAGGCCATACATCTTGCAAAGAGAAATCTGCAGGTTCAAACAGAGTTCCTCCCATGGTTTTTTTTTTTTTCCTGCAGATAGAACTATGTACTGATTACAAGGGGCTGCATTTCAAAAGTTTATTTCATCTTGAAAGATTCTAATGCCTTGAGCAATATTCCTGAAGCCAGGACTCTAAAAATGGAGTGAACGTTAAGTGAAATCCCTGTAGTCCTTGAGACGTCAGTGGGAGCAGTACAAGATTTAGCACTTCAACTGTGTTTCTCTACCAGACTGCTGTGGATTTCTAGTGGCTGATAACTTAACAAAAGAAAAACCCTATAAAAGCACAGAAACACTTACTCCATAGGACATAGATGTTTGTCTGTTTGTTTTAAATCAGTTGCTTGCTAGCTGTATAAAAAAGCATGATGAAGTCATCAAAAAATTCAGTGCTGAAGAGGTTTTGTAAAACAGTATTTTTCATATCAAAAGATGCTGAAAATTCTAAAGGTGGGTTGGACTAAAACGAAGAAGCCAATATATCTGGGACCTACAGAATTTTTTTCATTCACTTTTGTGTTCAGAAATCTAGTCTTGTACAATTTTCCTGATACTCATGCCGTTTCAGCTTGCTGAAACAAACCCTTTCAGAACTTCTTCTGTTTCCACTGGGGCAATCCCAGGCTGAAACCCTAAAAAATATTTTCACAGTAAGAGTAATTAATGTTTTGCTTTGTTTACAGAAGAGATCTCCAGCAGCGTGAGGGTATGTCTAGACTACATGGCTCTGTCGCCAGAGCCATGTAGATTAGTTTACTTGACATACCCAAATGAAGCCGCGATTTAAATAATCGCGGCTTCATTTACATGAAAATGGCTGCCGCGCTGTGCTGGGGATCAGCTGTCCCGGCACAGCGGGGCAGTCTAGACGTACCGCGGTTGACAGGGAAGCCTCTGTCGACCGCTCCGTTATGCCTCGTGAAACGTGAAACGAGGCATAACGGAGCAGTCGACAGAGGCTTCCCTGTCGACCGCGGCGCGTCTAGACTGCCCCGCTGTGCCGGGACAGCTGATCCCCAGCACAGCGCGGCAGCCATTTTCATGTAAATGAAGCCGCGATTATTTAAATCGCGGCTTCATTTGGGTATGTCAAGTAAACTAATCTACATGGCTCTGGCGACAGAGCCATGTAGTCTAGACATACCCTGAGTGTCCCTACATTATGGATAAGTGTTCCTTTACACAGTGGGAATATTGGGGAGAGAAATATTAAATCCTCTGGGGAGAGTAGGACCCGCAATTCCCCTAAGCACTCTGAATCAAGAGGTCCTAATACATGTTCTTCCTTCCCATTGACCCTCCCAGCATTTTGTCAACTTACACAGCTGATTGGAAAGAGTAAGATGCAGCTGATAGTGAGCTATCATTTTTCCTACAGTTGCAGGAGATGATTTTTCTTATGGTATTTTATTCCTTTGTTGTTAGTGGATTGTAAGCTTTTTGGGGCAAGGCCTGCAGCTTTGCCAGCACAAAGAGGACCTTATCGTGAATAGGGTCTTTGGTTGTAACACAATATGAATAATAGTGGCAAGTCAATGGATGTGCGCCACTGTTCCCAGCTTCCTGTATATAGAAGGCCAGTTGGTAGCAGCCTGTAGGGTTGTGTGGTTCTACGGTGCCAGTCTCCAAATCATAAAAAAGCAAATTCATGCGTTTTATAGGCCCTATGAAGCGAAACAATCTGTTGGTTTGTGCAGACTTACTGGTGCAATGAATACAGGGTGATGGTATTTGCAGTAACAGGTGGTTATTTAAAGGCCTCAGAACCACTACAGAAAGTACACATGTTGAAAAGAAATGTGCAAATGCAAAATAGATCTACATACTAGTTTAGCAACAGGATATGGTTCTAAAGAGGAAATCCAGCATAGTCAATGGGCTCACACTCCAATAAGGATTTTATTTTTAGCTTTACAATTATGGATTTTTACAGTGTCGCGTCACCATAAAGGGCTTTTCTTCAGAACAAGAATAGAAGAGAGGAAGTCCAAGTATATGGAGTCCAATATGCTTCATGGAGGCGGCAAACGTTCTCAGATACTGGAAAAGTTCAAATATAAACTAACTGTGCTCTCCCTGGGGAGGGTTTGAGAATACAGTAGCTTTATTATATTTGAGAAGACAGCTGGTTGCAGACCAGAGTTGATATAATTATTCCCAAAGTCTACCACCACTCAGACACTTTGGAAACCCGTTCAAGCCCCTATGGTACATACAGACTCAGACAAATAAACCCCCTCAGGAACCGCAAGAACATACAGTTTTAAAAACCTCATCTTCTGGCACACATTTAGTTCTGGACAGAAAAAGCCCTTCTAACCAGTTCAGAGCCCCTGGAGTCACAAGAAGAGTTGCAAGGGTGAAAATGTCATTGTTTTAATCCTTAACATTTAACGATTTCAAATGGCTTTAATTGTTCAAAGTCAAAATCAAAAGAGATAGCAGAAAAGAAGTTCCTCTTCAAACTCATATTGTTCGGAGAGTGTTCTAGGTAGGGTGATCAAATGTCCTTATTTTATCAGGACTGTCCCAATATTAGGAGTTTTGGCATCTGTAGGACACTGTTATCCTACCTCCACTCATCCTCCCATCTCAGTTTTTCATCCTTGTCATCTGGTCCCCAACTCTAGAATCTGTCCAGATTTCTCATCAAATCCTTGTGACTCTGGCCATTCCATTCTTACCCTGATGCATCAGCAGTGGAATAACAAATATCCAGCATTTCATCAGATCAGTATAAACTGCCTGGCCTGTTATACGCTCAGTGGTGTTGGCTTTGGGCTTCAAACACTCTTGATTGCCTGCAAATGGCATTCTGCTACTGAATAGCAAACAGGTCTGCCTATAATAGACCAACCTTAATTAACATGTGTCTAACTCAGGGGTCAGCAACCTCTGGCTCCTGAGCCAAATACGGCTCTTTTGCAGCTCAGGCTCAGCCCTCCCGCAACAGGGAGCCCACTTTGGTGCTCCAGCCTCACAGTCCCCTGCAGAATTGGAGCCCCAAGCACTAGCTTCCTGTGGGGGATGGGGGAAGCTCAAAGGCTCCCTGCTGGATCTGGCTTGCAGGGAAGAAACGGAGCTAGAAGCAGCTCCGTACGCTGCCACTTCCCTTCCCCCTCCCCTCGCTGGGGGACAGCCACACATGGACGCACTTCCTGGAGGCTTTCCCAGCTGCTCCCATTGGCCACAATCCTGCCAATGGGAGCAGCAGGAGGCTGTGTTTTCGACGCGGTGCTGGCAGCAGCGCGAAAGCAAGTACGTGCCCCCCGCCTCCTCCAAGCTGAGACTGAACTTCCCAACCCCCTCACCGCCCTTCTGAGACACTGCACCCCCAGCCCACTCACACACACCCTCCACTGAGACCCCTGCACCCTTCCCCCAGCCTGACACCTATCCCCACTCTGCTCCTTGCTCCTGCACTTCCCTCCTGGCCAAGACACCCTGCCCCCTTCTCTTCCTGCACCCTTCCCCTTGGCAACACACCCTACTCCCAGCTTGCTCCTGCACTCTCCCTCACATCCTCACCCCACCTCCTTCCCAGATTCTGCACCCCCATCCCTATCCCACTCACTGGCAGCCCTGTCCCGCACACTGGACTCCTCATTTTTGGCCCCACCCAGAGCTTAGGGGGCTCACAAAATCCACTAACCCTGGAACCCCAGAAGAGTTAATCTGGCCTGAGACCTTGAACATCAGACCTCCCTGCCTCCTCTCCCCCTTCCCCCACAATGGGGCTAGAACACCAGGGGAGTGAGATGTTTCAGTTAGGGGACCACATCAGTGAGGGTTTGGGGGGGGGGTTTGGCAGGTGTTGCCCCTCTGAAGCGTCTGATAATAGTAATTGACCTGTTTTATCTATGATTTTTCAGGCAGGATGGGCTAGTTGCTCTTTATTTACCATTATTTTTAATGGCAAACCCATGCCAGCTATCTCTTATGGAATTTAAACCACAACCGTATCCATTTGTGTGGTTGAAGGCTACATTTATAAAACTTAGAACACATACCAACTCTGAAGCATAATGGAGAGCACAGACAGTGCTCCATGTGTAAGGAAATCACATTATCAGTCATTTAAATGGGCCGCAGATGCTTCAGCTACTTAATAAAATGCAACCACTTTTTGAAAAAAACCACCAAGAATGCAGTTTGCATGAAAACTTAAAGTGCAGGAAAGTTGATCTTTAAATTGTCCATTAATTGAATTTGCTGAAGGAAAAAGTAATGGGATTAATTAGTCCTAGCAGTGAGCATGGTGTAAGCAGTTGAAAACGACCTATATAAATGTAAATAAGTTTGTTAGGTGCATGCTTAAAATCACTAACCTTAGGTTATGTCGCAGGTCAGTGGGAGAGGTGGGACTAGAACCCAAATCACTTGGCTCCCATCCCCCATAGGAGCCATTTGCAGAATTCAGAGCTGAGTTAGGATTTTGAGCTCCCTCCAAGTTTGGTGGTAGTTGAAAGAAAAAAAAAAAAAAAAAAGACCCGCAGTAGTGAGTGGCAGTGGCCAGGTCCACTGACGTGGGCTCACAGAGCTCTCTTGCTACCAGGTTAAAAATAGCAGTGTAAATGTTCCCACTAGGGCTGGAGTCTGGGCTTTGAAACACAGCAGTGGTGGAAAGTTTCTGAACCTGAGCTCCCACCCAAGCAGGAACGTCTACACTGCTCTTTCTAATCCCATAGCTCAAGCCCTGTGTCAATTAGGGATGTGAAGGACTAGTCGACAGGCTAGTCGACTAGTCGCGCTCCCCTCCCCCCCCCCGCTTTCTGCCTCTATCCAAAACAAGCAGCAAGGCAGGGGAGGGAAAGAGGAGGGGTACTTCAAAACTAGACCTTGGGCTCCACACGGTGCTGCTGCTTTGAAATATTGCATGCAGCCCAGGGCTAGCTGGGGTGTCCCCAGACTGCACGCATTTCAAAGCGGCAGCGCCGCATGGAGCCCGGGATCAGCTGGGGACTCCCACGCTGACCCCAGACTCCGCGGGGTACTGCCGCTTTGACATGCCGCAAGGAGCCTGACACTGGGCTCCCCGCAGCGTTTCAAAGCAGCAGCGCCGCATAGAGCCGAGGATCAGTCCCCCGCTGACCCTGGGTTCCACATGGCGCTTTCATCTTTGAAGTGTAGCAACAGCCCTAGGGCTGTTGCTAAACTTCAGAGTCAGAGGTGCCCTATCCACTAATCAAATAGTCAATGTAAAATGCATCGATTATTCAATTAGTCAGTTACTCACAATTTAACATCCCTAGTGTCAATGGACCCACACTTGCTGATGTGTGTTTTCTTTTGCAGTGCAAATATATCCAGAGTCCCTTTAAATCGCATTAAGAATTTGAAGCCTGATTTGCCCAGACAAAAGAAATGTTTGTGGAATTCCCAGCGCTTGACTACAAACATTTTTTATGAACATACCAAAGTTTTTATTTAATCTTCTTATAGTCTACAAGTTAAAAGCATACCTGAACTGAACATGAGAGCTAAACAGGCTATTAATCTGAACCCAAGTATAGCATCCTGAGGGCATAACAAGCAAATGTTTGTGTACTGACAAATTAAAGTCCCAGCATTGGTGAAAACAGACTGTATCTCCTCCAATTGGACAAAACAGATATCCAGTTCTAACAAGGATTTCAGCTACATTAATACTGCCAGATCTTACCAGTTACAGTCTTGCTGAGTTTGTACAGCTAAGTGCATGTATTTATCTACTGGGCTCACAAAACCTATCACCTATGCTGATAGGAGACAACATACACAAAGTCAGAACTTATAAGGCTCATCAGGTTCATTGGAGCAGTGCACTTCAGGGGGAAAATATCTGATTTACCAGAAATTTAAAAAAAAAAAAAAAAGAGAGAGAGAGAGAGATTTAAGGCTTTTAGAGTTTGAAAAAGTGTCGGTTCCTCCCGCCAGTAAAGGCTGCAGAAATCTTAGCTGAGGCAGAAGGAAAGTGCCAGCTCGAGCATCTTTGAGTTTGTTTTTATTTCATCAAACTACCTGGCATAGCTCGGGTCCTTCAGGGAAGGAGACTGGGCATGTGAGGGGGTGCAGGAGTCAGGCTGGGGCTCATGGCAGTGGAGGGACTCAGGATGGAGTGAAGGTGCAGGAGTCAGGGCAGGGGGGGTGGGTGGCTCAGGAGAGGAGCTGGGCACAGAAGGCAGGAAAGAGGGTGGGGGTTTTGGGTAGGGGGCCACAGAAAATGAGAAGGATGGTGAGGACTCAGGAGAGCAGGTAGAGGTGCAGAAGGCAGGACAGGGGATGAGAGGGGCTCAGGTAGGGTGTTGGGGGCATGGGAGTTCAGGGCTCAGGGCAGGGGGTAGGGACAGCTGGCAGCAGCCGGGGCACTGGGGGCCACATTGCCCAGCTGCCGGCTGTTGCCCAGGGACAGGCTGGGTGGCAGGGGCCGTGCTGTCTGGCCAGTAGCTGTTCCACAGCTCCCCAGGGCTGTCAGGGCAGACTTAGGAGCTCTGGGGTGATGTTCAGCCCCACCGAAGCCAGTATCTATAGGGGCTGTTCCTGTCTTTGCCACTGACCATTTGTGTGGCCTTGAGCAAGTCACTTTGCATGTCAGTGCCTCTGCTTGCCCTCACGTCCCTTGTCTGGTTTATCAAGAGCCTAAGCTGTCTGAGGAGGCCATTGTCTCACAGTATGTGTGTAAGAGCACTTAGCTCAATGAGTACCCCTGGCATTACTGCAGTACAAATAAATAAATAACACGGACAACAGCACTAGTCAATGGTAGTTGGTATGGCTAGCTATGGTAGTAGGGAATATGGCAGTGGCAGTAAGGAAGATGAACGAATAGCATGTTAATGAGCCTAGTAATTAATAAGCAGTTAGGGGTTTTCTCCTACCTCTGCAGCATGGGGGCACAGGTCACTTTTAGGTTTAAACCAATGTAAATGGCAGCTTCTCTGTAACTTGAAGTGTTTAAACCATGGTTATGAGGACTCCAGTAACTTGGAGGTTAGGAGAGTATTAGGGGAGAGGGTAAGTGAGGTTATGAGGCCTGCAACATACAAGAGATCAGACTAGAAGACCCTTATGGTCCCTTCTGGCCTTAAAGTCTATGAGTCTTTGCCATTTCATAGTCCCCTTCACACTGACCATCTTAAACATACCAAAAAACACTTCAGCCAAAGTGGCTTCAAAACTACATGGAAGACTGCTTCCAGGAATGTGATTTTATGCTGTATAGATGGGGCTTCCTAGTCTGCACTGACAATGGTACTAAGTGATGAAATGGATAGATCTTGGGATTTCTAAATTAAATTATACGGCTGTTTGGGGAATCAAATAGTTCTAAAGTTCGTCTGTTCTTAAGGGAAACTTACTTGCCAGCCCTAAGGAAAGAGCAGCTTCCTTTTTTCAAATGAAGAAAGTGGCAGTGTCTATGCTTGGCCCCACATTTATCACACACAGAACAAGTGGCTAATCATACGTCTTGTAAGGAGCCTGAAAAGCTAGCTAGACTGCTGACTGTAAATATTGGTTGTTTTTATAGGTTTATTGGTTGTATTTTTTCTCACAAAAGTTTCTCACCATCCACAGCCATAGAGTAAGAAGTCTTTAACGTGAAAGTAAAATAACATCTACAGCAGTCGGATAATTTCATCTACACACGCATTTCTGAAACAAATAGCTTTTTGATCAACATTTTCTATGTTTGGGCTCAGCCATGATGTGATTTTTAAATGGTTTGTGTATGACTACTAAATCTCTCTAGTAATTTGTGTACAAATGTACATTTTCAGTCTAGCAAAATGTGAACATTTAACAAACAAACAATCTTCTCTGTTGCTTATAAATTCATCCAGTTTATTATTAAGGTTCTCTACAAAAAAATGTGTTCAGACATGTTTCTTTAAACATTACTTATGCTATCAGTCTCAGTGAAATGTAATATAATCCAGTCAACTTTAAAGAAAATTAGTTCATTGTTATGAAAGTATGTGTAAAGCTTAGATGGCCATGAGTTTGTGGTGATACAATGTTTGGAGTCATTTTAGCTTTGAAAAACCTTTATCTTTTAAAAACCCCAGAAAATGAAAAACCTTTCAACTTCAAGATCAGTTTAAGGTTTAGAAGACTGAGCCATCAGGTGCTTATGAGTATTTCATGGCAAAGGTAAGATTTTCTGATATGGGTGCCTAAAGTTAAGTTTCTAATTCCCTTGTCAAGCACTTGTCAAAATGGCCTGAATTACAAAGTTAGTGGAGAGCTGGTAGATCCTGAGCAGTGTTGAAAATCAGGCCAAGCAGGGTGGAATCATAGAACTGGAAGGAACCTTGGGAGGTCCCCAGAACCTGGGTCAGCTGATTCAGGCTCCTGGGCTTACACTGAAGGGCTATATGGAGCAGCATAGTTGTTCCTGCTTAGGCTGGAGCTTGTCTCTGAAACCAGACAAACAGGGAGGGTCTCAGAGTCTGGGCTGCAGCCTGAGCACAAATGTCTATGCTGCTATTTTAAGCCTGGTACCAAAGTCCCGATGAGCCTGAGTCAGCTTATTAACCCATTATTCATAATCGGTTATTAAATCAGTTGACCAAGGTGCTGAGACTTGCTGCCACTGGTTGTGTGGGGGGGGGGGGAGGCGGGTGTTTCAGCAGTCTTTCCTTATTTAGGTTCCAAAAATGAAACGAGGCTAACATTAGGGCACTTTTTTTTTAATCTTGTCTGAAAATGTTAGTTTCTAGGACTACAAGGTGGTTAAGAATACAGTAGTTCATATTCTGACCAAACAGGAACAGAATGGAAGGAAAATCAGAATATTGTGTTAGGGTTCTAAATTTCAGTGAACAGGTAAAGCAATATCAGTTTCTTTAGAAAAAGATTCAGACCTTTTTAATTATCCATACTTAAGGAGACCATAGTATTTTTTTCAGTTAAGGGAACGCCTGGACTGCACCTATCCCCCAATTAACACTGGCAATGTAAATAGGCATTAATGGGAGAGGATAGCCTTTCCATTTTCCTCTTTTGATAAAAGGAACAAGCTTTTGACCTTCACAGAGCTCAACCTGAAGAAGAACCTGCAGAGCTGACCAACAGAAATTGGTCCAATAAAAGATATTAGTTCATCAAATGTATTATTAAGTTTGTCTGACACTTTCCATTATAAGACCCTTTTTTCTGTGTTTATAACTTTGGCAAACCTCAACCATTTGGGCTGAAATTTTCCTTGCTGCATGTCTGCCTCATCCTGGCATTTTTGGAATTTTTCAGCCAGAGCAATAGTTCAGTTGGTCATGGCTACGAAAAAATATGTTACTTAGCCCATTTTTTTAAGTCACTTTTCCTGAGACAAACTCTGGTGCTCCCATGCTGTGGAACAAGGTTGAGTAACAATAACTGTATTGTGTAGTTTTACCTCTTCATGAATATATTAATTTAATAAGGGGATTTCAGACAGCTAGTTTTTTTAAAATGACAAGTGGAATACTTTTTGAGGAGGAAGGGAAGCTTCAAATCAAATTGTTTATAGATTTAACTAAGCAAATATGGAAGTAATGTGATAAAGAGAAGGTAGTTCACGTAGAAATGTTATTCCAATGGTTGGTGTCTTAGATATTGTTTGTAGCAAAAATGTAGTGACAAGCAGGTTTTTTTTCTTTAACCCAGCAATGAACAATTTGTTGTGAGGGCACCTTGAGCACTGGGCAATACTAATTAAAAACCAGTAGTCAGTTCTGACTTAGTACCATAGTATGAACCTACTAATTTATTAAACACACATGAATCTGTTGATCTGAGGGTTTCAAAAATTGAGTGCAAAAGTCTCTCTTCTAAAGGGACAAAGATTAATAGACATGGAGGGTAGGAGGCTGTTTTGTTTTTGTTATTTTTTTGCAGAGTCCCTGTACATATTTGTGTCTGCTTTTTTGAAAAAAACTAATAATTGGTGGATCTGTGTGTGTGTGTGTGTGTGTGTGTGTGTTTTGTTTTTTTGTTTTTGTTTTTTTTTAAAGAACAGCAAAGATCAGTGTGAAGAGTCCTGGTTTTAATGGTCATCCCTATGATAAAATAAATTCTCCTATTGTGCACTTGTTTAGGAAATGAAGCTGAATTTAGGAGGCGTGATCTAAGAGGCCATTATAAACACAGAATAGTTGTCAAGCTCTTATTATGTTTAATTTTTTAAGTTTAATTTAGTGTTGGGGGTAGGGTGGGAAGAGATCTGGAGCAAACGATTTCTCCAGCAGGTTGATTTTTAGAAATGGCAGCTGTCTGGAACTTCTGAAAAGTTTGGAATGTTACACTAAGTCCCAGGGAGATTGATTAGCAAGCAAGTAATTTGGTTAGAAGCATGTGATAAACTGCACGGACATCTAATAAGTGTATCAGTTGCCTCTCCACTTTGTCATGTGGAAAGACTATGCAGTAATTGTTTGTTCGTATGTACTTACAACAGTTACCTTGACCCTGTCCTTTCAATATATAATCATGTGAACTTGTTTTAATGTTTTTTGTAGATAGCTGATTTTCTGTTTCAACCGTAGAAAACAGTCACTTTTATTCTGAATAAAAAATAAGACCGCGAAGTTGTAAATACTTGTGGTGCATTTATGTTGTGGTGTACATCATGGAAAATTGCCAACAATTCACAATACTTTAGCTTGCTCTTGAGCTTGTTTTGCAGTTATGTGGTTCTTCACAGAAATGTGGTTCTTTAGAGAAATGTGATTCTTTAGAGGTGTGTCCACATGTCCTCTGACTATGGCCAGGGTCTGCTTCACTTCTTAGGACACACAGCAGCATGCACGTATGTCATCTGCCACACCACAGTGGTTGGCATCAGTTTACTCCCAGTCCAGGTCATGCTCCCCTTGCAAGTACTTACAGCCTTGCAGTGGTGGACCATGGCAGAGAATGTCCTTGAGAGAGTCTCATTCTCCATCTCAGCCCCGCCCCCTCACCCCTCCCCCCGCGAGCTCATGTCATACTTCTCAGACCTGGGCTGGGGTACGCACCTTGGCACCCACCAGACCCAGGGATTGTAGATTCCGGAGGATTCTCAACTGCATATCAACGTGAAGGAGCTCAGAGTGGGGCATCTGGCTTGTGGGGTTTTCCTTCGTTAGATGTTGGGCAAAGTGCTAATGGCCCTCATGGACTTCATGGCTTCAGTGTTCCTTATAAACAGACAAAGGAGAGCATACTGCACCATGTTCTGTCAGGAGGCGCTCCTCCTTTGGGAATTTTATCAGCATTGATATCCACCTGAAGGCGGCTCACCTTCTGGGGGTCAGAAACGCCCTAGCAGATCACCCCAGCAGTGACTTCTCTTCTCACCATGAGTAGTCGCTTCTCCTGGAAGTGGCCTCCACGGTCTTCCAAAGGTGGGAGACTCCACAAATGGACCTCTTTGCCACCAGGCTGAACAGGACCACTTTCCTCCTCTCATGGGCTCTGCTGTATCCCTCTCATCAGTAGGGGCCTCATCCAGCTCAAGCAGGACAAGGCCCATGTCATACTGATAGCCCTGGTCTGGCCTTGCCAGCACTGGTTCAAAATGTTTCCGGACCTGGCAGTTTGCTCCCCTCCTCCCCCTGTCCGTCTGGACCTACTGTCTCAGGACCGAGGTTGTCTCCTCCATCCAGACCTTGCATCTCTGCCTCACCTGGCTCCATGGCTGGGTGAAATGGAGCACACCTGTTCAAAGGAAGTCCAGCAGGTTTTGCTCGGAAGTAGTCTCATGGAAGGTTTCCTAACTTACCAAGTGGTGAGCAACGTTCTCCCACTAGGCAACGGAGTAGAGTATCTCTCCAGAACACGCTCCAGGACAGTTGGTTGTTGATTACCTGCTACAACTCCAGTGCCAAGGCCTGGTGCACTCCTCCATTAAGGGGCATCTTGAAGCCATCTCCGCCTTCCATGGACCAGGCAAGGGCAGACAGTATGTCACCACATGACATGATGGTTTAGTTTTTGCGGGACCTCAAGTGCCTCTGTCCGCAGATGCGGGACCCAGTGGGATCTAAGCTTAGTCCTCTCCCAGTTCATGAAGCCTCCATTTGAGCCTCTGGCTGCCTGCGCTCTCTCTCTCTCTCTCCTTTTTGTCCTGGAAGGTGGGTTTTTGGTCACGGTAACATTTGAGAGGCAGGTTTTGGAAATCTGAGCTATAACTTCGGAACTTCTGTTTACTGTTTTCTTCAAGGACAAGGTCCGCTTAGGTCCCTTCCAAAGATGGTGTCCTTTCACATGAACCAGGATATCTTACCTGTGTTCTGCCCCAAATGCATAGGATAGAGGAGAGATGGCTGCTTGCTCTGGACGTTAGGCAGCCTTTGGCATTTTACCTTGAGCTCACTAAGCCATTCTGTAAGTCTTCTCACCTTTTTGTGGCTACAGCTGGCAGGATGAATGGCATGCTGGTGGTCACTCAGCGCCTGGCCAACTGGATTACCTTGTGTATCCAGACCTGTTATGACCTTACCTGGGTTCCCCTCCACAGATTGCACAGGCACATTCAACCAGGGCCCAGGCGTCATCAGCGGCCTTCCTTGCCTATGTGCCTATCCAGGATATCTGTAGAGCCGTGACATGGTCATCAGTCCACATGTTCACAGCCCACTGTGCCCTCACTCAACAAGCTAGAGATGACTCTGGGATTGGCAGGGCTGTATTGCAATCTAGAAGACCACGCGCTCCTGTCCACCTTTTTCTGCTTGGAGTCATCCAATATGGAATGAACATGAGCAATCACTTGAAGAAGAAAAGACCATTACTTTTTGGTAACTGGAGTTCTTGCAGATGCTTTGCTCATGTCCATTCCACAAGTTGCCCTCCTTTCCCACTGTCAGAGTTTCTACTGAGAAGGAACTGCCAAGGGCAGGGGGAGCACACGTGTCCCTTATGCTGTTCCCCAAAGGCACTCCCCTACAAATGCAGCTACAGGAAAAACTTCCGGCACTGGTGTATGTGGCAAGCACACCCACCTAATGTGTAATGGACACGAGCAACACATTTTGAAGAACACCCATTACAAAACCAATAACTCTCTTTTCTTCTTTGAGGGCTTGCTCATGTGCATTATCACAGAATCATCACACTGAAAGGGACCTCGAGTGGTCATCCTGCCCCGTCCCCTGCCTATCAGTGGCCTCCTGTGTGGAGCTGTTTGACAATTACATTCTTCTAGTTCAGAGTGGGCAATAAAACAGTCCCTGGCAGGCCACTACCACTATATTTACCTGCGCCTCCACAGGTACCAGTGATTGGAACTCCCATTGGCCAGGAATGGTGATCCGTGGCCAAAAGGAGCTACAATCACGCATATCTATGGAGGCACAGGTAAATACAGTGGTGGCAGCCAGACCAGATCTGGCCCCTGGGCCGGAATTTGCCCACCCCAGTTCTAGCTAGTTCCCTGCTCCTCAGAAGTACTCTGAGATCACAGCCTCCTTATTGACATGTTAGTAGTGTGTTTGTCTTCACTGTGAGACAGTTCTCTCAGTTTTTCATATTTTGATGGCTAATTTCTAAAATGATGTATGTGCTTTAAAGAAAGCCAGAGCTTCTTTCTGCCCAAGTGAGAGCTATTTGACTTCCCCTGCAGCACTATGTTAATTGCGGTAAGCACAGTGACATCCCTGTGTAGAATTATCAGATGGCATCAAAAAGACAGAAGAAAGTACTTATCCCTGGAGGGTTTTTCAAATCGTAGTCTTTACAGAGAGAAACGGCCAGTGCCTGCCTCGCTATTCAAAGCTTTCCAATTTGAACGTAGAATTGTGAAAATGCGGATGCTGTGAAAATATGAACTGTGAACATTGGGAAGTTGTGAGATGGAGAATCAGGTAGAGATTTGCAATCTTGTTCAGATGCAGAGTTACAAATTGTGATTAAAAGATTTATCCTGTAATAAGTATCTTTTCCTCTCGTTATGACACCAGGAGTAGCTTCATCGCTGCTAGTCAAGGCTGCATACTGGCTTCCAATGTACCACACTAGTTTTCTTTTGTTTGTAATTTTGTGAACATTTATATTTCAGTCAGCTTTCCAGACTTGCTTGTCTATAAAAGTGAATTTCATTTGAGCAAAAATGGTGGTGGGATTTTGGAGCATTAGAATGGGGGAGGGGAGAATCCCCCTTGCATTTTTTGCTTCCTTTTTTTTTAATGGTTTACAGGGAGATTTTCGAAGATGAAATTTGGGACACAGTTAGCAATCACTGAAGAGCATTGTTCTAGAGGAAATTAGGTTTCA
Source organism: Pelochelys cantorii (assembly GCA_032595735.1). Classification (NCBI taxonomy): domain Eukaryota; kingdom Metazoa; phylum Chordata; order Testudines; family Trionychidae; genus Pelochelys; species Pelochelys cantorii. The sequence goes on from CM064335.1 coordinate 47,876,429, forward strand.
TTTGTCTAAATTATTAGTTTAGAACACGCCTGGGCAAAATACGGCCCGTGGGCTGGATCCAGCCCGCCAAGCCACTGTGTCCGGCCCGCGGAGGCAGTGAGGAGCACCAGGGCAGGCTGCCCTGCTTGCCCAGCAGCCCCGCCCACTGCTCAGAAGTGCGGCTATGGGGTGCTTTCTCTTTGAGTCCGGAGGGGAGGAGGGAAGATTCAGATGCTGCTCCCACCCCCAGCATAATCCCATTAGCCGGTTTCTGGAGAGACACTGGCCAATGGGAGCTGCCTGTTTGAATAACAGGCAGCCACAAAGCATAACCCTCCTGTTCACTCACTCAAGCACATGGCTGAGCAGGCAGAAACATTTTAAGCTCTGCAAGTCGTTAGCTCTGCAGGCAGGCAAGCAGGCTGGTAAGTCTCCTGGCGAGAACCTGCCTTTGGCACCTCAGCCCCTCCCTTCCCCAACCCTCTTCCCCACACTCCTGCTCCACTACTCCACATGCACCCATACCCCCCCTCCCAGATCTGGCACCCCAATCTCCTGCCTGAGATCACAATCCCCTCCTACCCTAGGTCACATCCCAAAACTCTGCACCCCAGTTCCCTGCCCTAGGTCACAACTGCCTCTTTCGCCCAACTCTCTTCCAGACCCCACTCTCCCTTCTGCACCCCAATCCTTTACCCCAAGCTGCCTTCTGCACCCAAAAAGCAAACAGGATGTTAAGAATCATTAAAAAAGGGATAGAGAATAAGATGGAGAATATCTTATTGCCCTTCTATAAATCCATGATGCGCCCACATCTGGAATACTGCGTACAGATGTGGTCTCCTCATCTCAAAAAAGATATACTGGCATTAGAAAAGGTTCAGAGAAGGGCAACTAAAATGATTAGGAGTTTGGAACGGGTCCCATATGAGGCGAGATTAAAGAGACTAGGACTTTTCAGCTTGGAAAAGAGGAGACTAAGGGGGGATAAGATAGAGGTCTATAAAATCATGAGTGGTGTGGAGAAAGTGAATAAGGAAAAGTTATTTACTTGTTCCCATAATATAAGAACTAGGGGCCACCAAATGAAACTAATGGGCAGCAGGTTTAAAACAAATAAAAGGAAGTTCTTCTTCACACAGCACATAGTCAATCTGTGGAACTCCTTGCCTGAGGAGGTTGTGAAGGCTAGGACTATAACAGGGTTTAAAAGAGAACTAGATAAGCTCATAGAGGTTAAGTCCATTAATGGCTATGGGTAAGGAATGGTGTCCCTAGCTTCTGTTTGTCAGAGGGTGGAGATGGATGGCAGGAGAGAGATCGCTGGATCATTACCTGTTCAGTTCACTCCCTCTGGGACACCTGGCATTGGCCACTGTCGGCAGAAAGGGTACTGGGCTGGATGGACCTTTGGTCTGACCCAGTATGGCCGTTCTTATGTTCTTAACCTCCATCCCAGATGCCGCTCCTCCTCTGTTAATACCATGGAAGAGTGTGGCCCTTGACCACTTTCCACCTTGCATGATTTAGCTATATTGTTACATCTCTACATGATGCAGGGGCTGAGCCTGAGGTTTTTGGGATGTGATTGAGGTAGGGTTTCTGCATACTTGGTGAGGAGCCCATGCCTCATTGTTTGTAGGCCTCCTAAAACTTGAAGTGGTTAGAGAGATTCGCAAGAGAGAACCCTGCTTAGATATGCCTTGTGAGTAAAGTACCTTCCTACCACTGAGCTCTGACAATTTTCATGAGAGGAACTTTCTGAATACCAAGGAGCGTGTCTTGCTGATGGAGACCTTCGAAAATGTGGCTTGTGTTGCCAGCTCTTGTGATTTCATCATGAATCTTGTGATATTTGGTGTTTTTTCTTCATGTGCCAAGTTTGGGAGTCATCTTAGGGTACGTCTACACTGCACACTTATTTCAAAATAAGCTACTCTGGAACAGTTATTTTGAAATAGCATGTCTACACTGCAGGGAAGCCTCAAAATCGGTCTGAGGCAGGCTTCCCTAATGTAGATGTGCTATCTCGATTTAGAGCCCCAGGGGCACTGGGGAGGAATACCTTAGAATGTCCCTGGTGAGGGGCTGTTTCTAAATAGCAGCAGTGGAGTGTCTACACATGCCTTATTTCAAAATAGCTATTTTGGAATAGGCGTTATTCCTCGTAGAATGAGGTTTACAGATTTCAGAATGGCTGTGGAGACTCTGATTGTTATTTCAAAATAATGCTAGTTATCTCGAAATAACGGTGCAGTGTAGACACACCCTTAGTGTCTAGGTCACTTACTTGTGGATAACAGTTTTAATATGCAGACCCTAAAAGCTCAAGAAACCTGAAGGGGAATGTTTCTTGAAGTTGGCAATACTACGTATCACCTGGAGTCCATTCTGTGAACTCTTTGGCTGGGAAAGGCACTGGGTTCAATTACCTTATTTCCCTCCCCATCTTTTACTAGTGAGTCAGGTAGCCAGACCTTTTGTAGGAAATCATTTTAGTGAGCTTTGTTGCTTTCTAAATAGCACTACTATCAATTAGTGTGCCTACCTGAAATTAGTAAGTATCCATGTCTCTAGGCCCTGATTTAGCAAGATGGTTAAACATATTTTAACGCTGTCATTAACATCATTGGGACTGTGTACATCCTTAAATACCTTGTTGAATCAGGGCCCTAGGTAGAAGTATTGACAGGGGTATGGTAATGAGAAGATGCAATGCTACTGTGACAGTACCTGTGTTACTCTACAAGCAATGCGCAATAGATACTGGGTGATTCAGGGTATCTAGGCTGATTACAGAGGTAAATAATACAAGCTGCAGCACCATGTCTCCTGGCAAATCTGAAGCCTGAGTATCTACTACATGCTACAAAATGGATATTTAAATTCTGTGCCAGATTGGCTATTTGTCAGCTGCACATTTGGGCCTAATTACTCATTAATTTTCCTTAGCTAATGTAGATATTTTTTTCTCAGTCTGTAAAATCTGGAAGAACTTAACCCTTCTGCAAATGAGCTTATTGTTATTTGAGTTCTCTCACTTAGTTGAGCAGTAATTCAGGCCATCCTCGTTATAAGTCACCCCAGTATACATCGGTTCCACATTAACATAGTTGATGAATTTAGGTACTGTTTTGTTCTAAGTTCTCCCATTCCCTGATTTTATGTCACTCAAAAAAAAAATGAAAAATTCAGTCAAACAAGTCAGCCGCATGAATGCAAATCAAAGAAAGTGGCCAACTTGTGTGCTGCACAGACGCGGAGGAATACTGTGAACTGTACTGTAGCAACCCACGCCAAGCATTGATGCTCTCTGTCTTCATTATGTGCAGTCATGTTGTGCAAAGATACCGCATGCCCCCGTGTCATCCTTAACAGTGCAGTATTATGTTACGTTGTGCCTAAAGGAAGTGCAAGTGATGTTAAAAGTAAAGTTGGTGCGTTCAAGAGGCATCAGAGAAGTGTTAGGATGTGAAGTTGGGCGTATTAGATCATAATGGGAAGAGTGACCACTCTGCCGATATTACTCACCTTCTTGGAATGTCTCCAATTACCGTATGCACAAATATTAAGAATTGTGAGAAAATTTTGGAGACAGCAAAACTTGTGCCACAGCATGCTTCTGTGAAGCTTTATATGACAAAGAAGTGACAGGATGGAGAAAATGGAATATTTGTTGTCTATATGGCTGCATGATCTGTACAAGCAGAATATGCCCATCAGCCCAGACTTCATTCAGGAGAAGGCCATGAGCTTGTATAAAGACATTGAAATAGAAGGAGATACTGGCAAACCTGGACCTTTTAATGCCAGCCATGGATAGTTTCACAGGTTCCAGAAAAGATATGGCTTCAAGAATGTGCAAGTGCAGGAAGAGGTTGTCAGTGCAGACAAGGATGCAGCTGAAGCATTTCCCGAAATGCTGAAGACCATCATTGAAGAAGGCAGCTACGACCCACGGCAAGTTTTCAGTGTTGACGAAATGGGCTTGTATTGGAAATGCATGCCGTCTAGGACCTATATTTCTGTGAACAAGAGGTCTGCTCCTGGATTTAAGACCGTGAAGGATCGACTTTACTCTATTATTAGGGAGCAATGCCAGTGCAGACATGAAGCTGAAGCCCTTGCTCATGTATCATAGTGACAGTCCACGTGCTATGAAAAACTATGTGAAATCTCAGCTTCCTGTCATTTCGAAATCCCACAGAAAGGCCTGAAAGACTAGGCAGCTTTTCTGTGAATGGTTTGTGGATTATTTTGTTCCAGAAATGAAAAAGTATTGCAAGGAGAATAATCTTACATTCAAGACTCTCCTCATCCTGAATAATGCTAGTGCCCACATCCTGGATTTCCAATCTCACTGTCCTAACATCAAGGCCCTTATGCACAAGGAGATTGTCCAACTAGCAAAGGAAGCTGGCCTTCTGGAAGTTGAAGAGGACAATGTGAAAGAATTGTTGGAGTCTCATTCTTTGCTTCTCAGTAATGAGGACTTAGTGGAGTTGGATTAACAGCACCATGAAGAAGATAGTGTCGATGAAGATGAGGATAAAGATGCTGATGCCGGCCTTAGATGCCAAACTGAAGCGCACCAAGCAAACAACACTGGCTGTTTTCTTTTCTAAAAAAGTAAAAAAGGATCCCAGACCATTCACAGAGGAGCTTCAACCAGGGCCTTCTGGCATTAAAAAGGAGAAAAAACCCGTGCAGCAGCCGTTGAAGAGCCTCCAGAAGTTGTGACGTTGTTTGTTATTGACATTGACACAGCAGGTGTTGCTGAATCACGAGTCGCTGAGGTGTTTGTGTTGTTGAGATGGCTGTTGATGATCCTCCACCTGCTTCCCCATCCTCATCCTCCAGCTAATTCTCCATCAACACCAATAAACAAAAACATCACCTTCTCAAGGTCAGATTATTTTATTAAAAACTACAGTAAGATGTTATAAAATCATGTTTATGTGTTGATAAAATCAGAGGTGTGGCGTTTCCTAAGTTCTGGAACCTAACTTCTCCTTGATTCATTGATTCTTACGGAGTAAAATTCCCGCCTTGAGTCTTTAAGGTGACGTAAAGACTGTTCCGGAACACCTCCCCCCTATTTACATTAATTCTTATGGGGAAAAACTCCCCACTTTACTTTGTTTTGCTATAAGTCCACTTTTTTGGAACTTATCTTGGTTATATGGAGAGGATGGTCTGTAGTTCGACTCCATAGGCACAGAAAGTAGGTGTGCAGATCTTGAGTCCTGTGCCAGGGTCCTGGCCACCAGCCTGTACCTGGGAGCCTTGTTACTGCTCTCGGTCCCGGCCGCCAGCCCCTCTACCGCAGAGGTTCCAGCCCCTAGCCCTGTGGGCTTTGCTGGTGGGGGCTGCGCTGACTCCTGGGGTCCTGGCAGCTCTGCTGCCGGCCCTGGGGCCCCAACCATCAGCCCTGCACCGAGGACTCTGCAGCCACTCCTGGCTGTGGCCCCGACCTGGGATGGTGACAGGGTGCAGACAGGATAAGGCAAGGGGGTGCAGCTCAGTACCTCCATCCTAAAAATTGCTCTAGTGCCACTGATTGGCTCTTAATTAGGTTGGATTTTTTCAGGGAGCAGTTTCCAGGTTTTCGACCAAAGGATATACATCTGGTTTCTCTTGTAGGGCACAGAAAGGGCACCTTACCTTGAATTGACAAATAGGTCTGCATTTGTGGTGGTTTTCCTCACGCTGATGAATGGCAAGTTGCCATGCAATGCTGGTATCACTTATCAACTTGTGCAGCACACATCAGTTGCCTCGAAAAGAATGCTGATTATACAAGAAAGAGAGCTTAAAGTTACGAAGCATCTTCTAGTTTCCAGTGGTTTTACAAGCATCAGTTGAACTCCATAGTCTCTCTGTGGGCAAAACATAGATATTCGCCCATCCATTTTACAGATGGCAAAACTAAGGGAACCCAAAACTTAGAAAAGTTGCCAAAGACCGTACTGAGTTAGTTGCAAAGCCAAGAACAGAAACCATAACACCTTACTCTCAGTACCATGCCATAGCAACTAGACCACATTCCCTCCCTACAGTCTCTTCTACCTACAGTTAAGAGAATCTCCAAGAATTAAGGATTAATCTTGAATCAAAGATTATGTTATGTGATGAAACCTCCGGGAATATGTCCATCCAAAACTGGCACCCCTGCTTCTACCCTGGAGCATTTCTTCATGCTAAATAACCTCAGTTGTCCCTAACATACTAAGCCTCTATGCAGACATTTGTTGCAAACATTGTCAAGGTGTGCAGTTTAGACCACTTGTTAGGTCTGCTGCAAACAGGGGTGGCAGGTTTCCAGACATTTTGGTGGTGCCTGGAAAGCCCAGAGCCACACCCCTCCCCCACCCAAAACTCCCTCCTCTCCGGCTTGCCTAAGGCTCTGAGAGGAGTTTGGGTGCTGGGTGCAGGCTCTGGGCTGGGGCAGGGATTGGGGTGCAGGCACTGCAGGGAGCAGGAGGGGTGAGGGGTCTGGCTCTGGGAGGGAATGTGGGGGGCAATCTGGGATGGAGTCTGGGTGCAGGCTTTGGGCTGGGCCATGGGAGAGGGGTGCAGGTCCTGGGAGGGATTGTGGGGGATGGAGATGGTTTGGGGATGGAAGAGGGAGTTTGGGGGGGGGGAGGGATGTGTGTAGCTGCAAGCTCTGGGAGGGGGTGGGGGTCTCCATGCACTGCTGCTGGGCCGCAGGTGTGCTTGGGATGGTGGCAGCACGTGGAGGGCCAGAGGGATGTGCTGGCAGTCTCATAGAACAAGTGGCAGGAAGCTGCTCTAGCCCTGCTGTGCTGCCTGTGGGGGTGGCAGCAGGGACCCCTGGGCTATTTAAAATTGCCTGCAGGTGGCAGGTGGAGCCAGGGGACACACCGGGAAGAGGAGGGAGCGCATGGGGACAGCAGGTGGGGCTTGGAGAGAGACCTGGTCCTGAACTTTGCTGGAGCTGGGCCCCAGGCCAGGGTTATTCCTGGTGCCCTGGCACCACAAGCCATAGAACTCGCCGCCACGGGTCACAGAACTCACACGCTAAATAATGATTGACTTGTTCACTTGGGTGAAGGCAGACGAGACGTACCGGCATGTTGTCAGTAACCCCCTTAGCACTGCCCCACGTGGCACCAGCCTATCGCTGAAATCTCCCAGAAACCACTGCACAGAGCTGTTGCGCCAGAGCTGCTGTTCTGGGTTACTGGGAGCAATGCACTTGGCTGCTGCGTGTGTAGACGTAGCAGTGTGGGTAAATGGAAGTGGAGTGGAATTGCTAGCGTGGGAGCTCAGGATCGGCCAGTGCACAACGGGAATGTTACAGGTCATTATGAAAGGGTAAAAATAGAATGTACAGGTTCCAGAGAATCACCAGGCCTGAGGTAGCAGCAGGTCCAGGCCTGCCTGGCATTTGCCTACCCTCGGGAGCAGTAGCCTCCTTCTACCCACCTCCCTTGTGAGAAGGACAAACAAAGGAGAAATTAGGATCTTTCAGTGGGAGCATGTCACAAGGAGAAGGAAGTAGCTGAATTGCTATTCATCTTGATAAGCAATTCAAGGTGAGTGCATTTGATAAACTATGTGTTAGGACAACCAGCCCTTAAGGCACTTTCACTATTCATTAAAATGAGATCTTCAGCTAAGCACTTGCTAATGGGATCAGCATCTGATTTTTCTCCATGTCAAGGACCCTTCATTACAAGGCACTTTTACAGATGCCTTGGATGTCTTGCAAGGGCTCTTAAGCAGCATGTCAACTGCACACATGCATGGAGAGGATAGCTTTCAAGAGAGGAATAGATTTTAATCTAGTAAGATGAACCAGGGTATAAAATTAATTTTTTTAAAAACGAGGCCTCTAGGTGCTACTACAGTTTAAATATTAAGTGAAAATAAATAGCCTGGGTTTATTTCACCTTCCTCTGCAGCCCAGGGCATGGGTCACTTGCAGGTTTAAACAAATACAAATGGTGGATTCCCTGAAACTGAAAGACTTTAAGTCGTGATTGACAACGTTGGTAACTCAGCCAGAGGTTGGGGTGTGTTCTACGAGCGGATGAATGAGGTTCCATGGGCTTCAATGTGCAGGAGGTCAGACTAGATGATCATGATGGTTCCTTCCGGTCTTAGTCTATGAGTCTCAATGTCTCTACAGAAATTTAGATCATATAAACTAGGCTGGACATGTAAAGTAGCAGCCACTGATTTGGGAGTGATTCCATTCTGGGTGCCCAGCTTGAGCTATGAGGCTTGTTTTTCACTGGTGCTGAGTTCCCTAGTGGGAGCTGGGCATGCTTATAGTGCTTCTGGATAAAGTCAGGCTTTGAGTGACTCGCATGGTGCCCTCAGACACCGAAGTCACTCAGTCAGTAGCCAGGTTTGAAAAATGTGGCTGCTAATAAATATTTGAACATGACAGACAGACTCTGCTGAGGCAAAGCCAAACATTAGAGTGGCCAGATAGCTTAATTCCCTGGGAATGTCCCAGGTTTGCATGAGTGTCAGGGCCAATTCCATTGAAATGGTGCTACTTTCCAGTTTCAATCTAGCTGGCTGGCTAGCAACTGCCCCTTTCCAGTCCTCAGGCGCATCTGTGTCTGATTGCAGCCTTGGCACAGCACTGCCCCCATTGGACTGTGGTACGACTCATCCTGCAAAGGAGCCTGGGACTCCTCGCAGCCCCATGTCTGGTGCGTTTGTGAGTGCATGCTTGTTATCACCACACACTCCCTGTGCCCTGTATTTCTTCTACAAGTAGTTATTTCTAGCCTGTGCTAAGGTGCCCATTAGTCAACTGCGCTTTGGAGGCCTAATTACCAGAGCTCCTGAGTTCTCTGGACTTGGCAATATTTCTCTTTGTCAAAGCTGTTGCACACAGAACACTAACCAATACAGGATGGCCTGTAACCTGTGTGTGTACCGGGGGGGAGGGGGGGGGGTGGATTGCTTTGTTAAGCCACAGTTCTGCAGTTGTAGATCCCTCCTTATAAATGGCTTGTGCCACATAGGTACTCCATTTGCACATTCTTTAGAGAGAGAAATCTCCAACCGCAATTCTCTGTTGCCCATCCAGCCCCAGGGGTCACAGAATACAGAAGGCACTCATCAAACGATGTGACCTGAATCTCAACAGGGACACTCATTAGGTAGATGGTAGAAGCAAAAAAAAAACAGAGAGAAAGGAATTCAGCCTGATCACACAAGCACCAAAGAGACGTTCCATTAAAGTCACACAGAGAGGAGCACTTTTGTGTAGCGAGAGGAGGCGGCGAGATATCCCCAGCTGGTTAAGGACAAGTGCTACCCTGAACAATTGCACTCTCTGGCAAGTAAGGGCTCCATCCCGTTCAGGGACATTGGTATATGTCACCATGCTATGTGACTTGAACATGCTACACTGCACAGTGATCTTGTTAGGTCTCCCAAGGTGAGCAGTGTCCAGCCTGGACTGTAGCTGGAGACTTCTCAGGGGAAAAAAGGTGGGGGTGATATTTCGGGAGGTGGGAATTTTCCCTCCAGTAACCACTCAATCTCTTCTGGCATGTTGCTAGGAGGAGATGGTTGGTGCAGGAGGTTCAATCTTTTGAATGAAATGGAAAATTGAGGCATAGAAATGGGAAGGCTGGTATCTTAGGTGCCCCACTTGTATTCCCAGAAGAGTAATTGCAGGATTACCCACACTTTTCCTGCTTGACCTCATTATCTCTGGCCTTCCTCTTGATTGGTACGCCTTTCTTTTCATGTGCCTTTATATTTATACCTGCCTCTGGAATTTCCACTACGTGCATCTGACGAAGTGGGTCTTTGCCCACGAAAGCTTATGCTCCAATAAATCTGTTAGTCTATAAGGTGCCACAGGACTTCTCGCTGTTTATCCACAATTTTCTGTTGCCTGAGCTGGAGATAGGCTTCATCTTCTGTTTCTGGAGCGCTCGGGTGCCATTTAATGGCATTTAAAGACCCCTGCGCTGAGACAGGACCAAGTAAACCTGGAGCACGTCTGTTTGTCTAGCCTGTCAGTACAAACCTCCAGTGAAGGGGATTTGACAACCTCCCTTGGAAGCCTATTCCAGAGCTCAACCGTCCTTACATAAGTTAGAAAGTTTTTCTAAATATCTAACCTAATTAATATCAGTAACTTTGAAAAAGAAAACTTCTTTTTTTAATCATTAACATTGTATTGATTTTTTCCCTTAATGGGATCCATTACCAAATATTCCTTGATTCATGCATTTATAGAGTGCCCTACTTCTAGTGTTTACCTGACAACTGTGTGGCTATCTAGCAGCCTCAGTCATTTAGCTTGAATGTGCAAACCTGCTTTCTGTGCATTACTAAACAAATATTTGTTAAATCTTCTGGAAGCGAATGAGAGTTTCTGCAGTAGTTTACTTCTTGAGGGTCAAATGCTGGTGGCTTTACTCACTCCGTTAGTCGCACTAAAGTCAGCACTAAAATTACTACTCATGTCAGTACTTGCTTCAATGATTTGCAAACGAGGAAGAGATTACACATCTGCTTTAAGTTCAGTCCTTGCTTAAATATCTTGCTGTTTGGTGCCTCAATATTTAAGAATCCTACAAATTCTTTGAAAGAAAACACTACTTCAGCTTTAACTGCACAAGCACTGTGGCAATAGGGTTTTTAAAAACATAAAATTAGCTGTCATTTGTTGTTTGTGTCATCAAGGATAATAGAGTAATTTAATTCCTGCTTTGTGTCTTTTCTCAAATACAAATGTTTTAACCACTTGTCAACTCTAAGGGCTCAGCAGCCAGGAAACCAACTCTCAAATAGGACCAGAATCCCAAATAAATCTGTTTTATTTTGTATAAATGTTTTGCACAGAGAAAGCTTATAAAGCTCTTCCACTTTATCAGTGAAAGTGATATATGGCCAGTGGTTTATGAATATGCATAACTCAAAGATGCTTTATAAAAACAGATCATGTAAAATACCATTCTTAATGTTACAATCTGCTGAATGTATATATACTCTTTTTGTGCATGTATCATTCTTGTATGTGAAGTTATAAATACCAAGTGTGAATCTGTTTGTAGGGTATCCTTCATTATTTACACAGGGCTTGATAATAAACAACGTCATTTAAGTACAAATGTTGGATTTAAGTAGTTGCAAGTGAAAACAGTCAGATCAAAGTAAGTTACTAAATTAAAATGAACAAAAACACTTAGCTAATTCTAATCCACTAAGGAACTTCTTACATGCAAATTCTTATCCTGAACAACTGTTCTTATCTTAGGTAAACAGCTTCAAGTTAGAGTTGATCTTTACTCTGACCTGGGTCTGTACCTTTTCTGTTCTTTGCCTGGCCCATGCTAAGAGATTTTTAACAGCAATTTCAAAGGCTAGTTGAAGACAAAAGTTGATTGCTTCCAATTGCTTAAATAAACTTTTCCCCAGGATGGGAATTCTTTGTTCAGCACCTCCGATCCCCAAGGAAAAATACCAGGCTCAAGATGGAGTCTAGTACCAAGTGGCATGGCCACATGTCTTTCTAAGACCAAACACTGTTTGGGCTTACAGGACAAACATAACCATCCTCAGGTTTGAGTACTGAGTCATTATGTTTCTGGAGCAGGGGTAATGGCTCTTATTAGCACATTTAGCACTACAGACGGATTCACACTTTGTATTTATAACTTCACATATAAGAATGATACATGCACAAAAATAGGATATATACATTCAGCAGATTGTAACATTAAAAATGATGTTACGTGATCTGTTTTTAATAAAGCATCTTTGAGTTATGCATATTCATAAGCCAGTGCTCATAAGGCATGGGGAGAAGCCTATGATCTTTAGTTTCTGATTGAAGAGCTTGCACTTGATGTTGTTTTTAGATGTTGATGGAGCAGTCATGAGATAAGAGGGAAGGTCCTTTCATGGATTGGTAACTGGTTAAAAGACAGGAAACAAAGGGGAGGAATAAATGGTCAGTTTTCAAAATGGAGAGAGGTAACTATGGTGTCTTGCAGAGGTCCAAACAGGGACCAATCCTATTCAACATATTCATCAATGATCTGAGGAAAGGGGTAAATAGTGAGGTGGCAAATTTTGCAGATGATACTAAACTGCTCAAGATAGTTACATCCAAAGCAGACTGTGAAGAACTCCAAAACAATCTCACAAAACTAGGTGACTGGGCAACAAAATGGCAAATGAATGTTAATGTTGATAAATGCAAAGTAATGCACATTGGAAAAAATAATCCCAACTATACATACAAAATGATGGGAACTGAATTGGCTGTTACCACTCAAGGAAGAGATCTTGGAGTCATTGTGGATAGTTCTCTAAAAACATCCACTCAATGTGCAGTAGCAGTCAAAAAAGCAAACAATGATGGGAAACATTTAAAAAGGGATAGAGAAATAAGACAGAGAATAACTTATTACCTCTATATAAATCCACGGTACACTCACATCTTGAAAAATGCCTTCAGATGTGATCGCTTCATCTCAAAAAAGATATCTTGGCACTGGAAAAGTTTCAGAAAAGGACAACAAAATTATAAAGGATATGGAACAGCTGTGATATGAGGAGAGATTAATAAAACTGGAAATTTCCACCTCAGAAAAGAGGACAATAAGGGGGAATATGATAGAGATCTATAAAATCATGTCTGGTGTGAAGAAAGTTAAATAATGAAGAGTTATTTACTCCTTCCCATAACACAAGACTAGGGGTCACCAAATGAAATTAATAGATAGTAGCTTTAAAACAAACAAAAGGAAGTATTTCTTCATGCAATGCACAGTCAACCCATGGAACTCCTTGCCAGAGGATGTTGTGAATGCCAGGTCTTTAACAAGATTCAAAAAAGCAATAGATACATTCATGGAGGATACACCTATCATTAGCTATTAGCCAGGATGGGCAGGAATGGTGTCCCTAGCCTCTGTCTGTTAGGGGCTGGGAATGGGCAACAGGGGATGGATCACTTGATGATTACCTGTTCTGTTCATTCCTACTGGGATACCTGGCATTGGCCACTGTTGGAAGAGAGGACCTTTCCTCTGACCTAGTATGGCTGTTCTTATGGAAGGAGCAAGTTGGCAGCAGACCATTCTTATGTGCTGGTTGTGAAGTGTACTAGCTTCTACCCCTTTATCGACAGTTCAAGACCTAAAATTGTGGGGGTGAGAGGTGGTCAGTCAGAAGATAAGAAGAAAGGTTGTCCGTGGGTCCTTTTTCTCAGCCTACTGAGTGGTGTCTTTAGATTAGCCTATTAGAGATATTTAGTTCTCCTGCTGATCTATCACCCTCTGCTTTCCCTCTCTCTGCAGGTTATTTCCAGGACTTGTTGAATAAGTCAGAGAAGGCCCTTTATGATACTTTTCCTGGTATGTATGGAGAGCTGTACAATCAGAACATCAAGCTCTTCAAGGACTTGTACAGCGAGCTGAGACGCTATTACCGGGGGTCCAACATCAACCTAGAAGAGGCCCTCAACGAGTTCTGGACACGCCTGCTGGAGCGCCTCTTCAAGCTGATGAATCCGCAGTACCACATCACAGACGAGTACCTGGACTGCATGGGGAAACACTCCGAGCAGCACAAGCCATTTGGAGAAGTCCCGAGGGACCTGAAGCTGAAAGCGACCAGAGCCTTCATCGCAGTGCGCTCCTATGTCCAGGGTCTTAGCGTGGGCAGTGAGGTCATCAAAAAGGTCTCTCAGGTAGGTCATGAGATCAGTCTCCTCTATATCCACCTTCCTCTCCCTCACATTTCTAGGACCCTATTTCTTGCTGAGAAGCATTGGTTTGTTACACTGTTCTTCTTAAACTTTCATCATTAGGCTGAGAGGATTGTTGGTAATGACCATCTTTCGCTTGTATAAACAATTGCCTGATAGCAAATTGGGGGCTGTATGAACACCGACAGAGAAGGTGAATGGAGGTGCAACTCACCACAAATGTAACTTTGCATCCATTTAACCTATGTGGCATGATGCCGAGGAAGCGTTAGTAATCTAGATTCTATAGTCATTTAGTTGCTTGTATATATTCCCACGACTTTTCTACCAAGGTTATTGCCATGCCTTTAAATCACATCATATTACGGTATAAGGGGGGGGGGGCAAAATATGGCCCGGGGGTAGAGCCAGCCACCACGCTGCCAGATCTAGCCCACTGGAGCCTCCACCAGGCTCCCTGCCGCCCCACCCTCTCTCTGCACGCAAAGCATCTCTGTGAACACTGCAAGCCCGGGAGAAGTTTTGCCCCTGCCCCCAGCAAAATTTTCAGCTCCCTTTGGCCAGTTTTTACCCAATGGGAGCTGCCTGGCAGTGCACGAAGTACCCTCCCCCTCCGGGCTCCCAGCATTCAGAGTCAGCCACACATGACCCCTGAAACCAGAGGAACCAGCTGGGCTGCTGTCTAGCAGCTGCCCAAGTAAGTTTCTCCTGTCCGGAGCCTGCCTCTGGCACTCCAGCACCTCCCTTCCCCCAATGCTCTTCCCCACCTCTCCCATGTAACCCAAACACTCTGCACCCCTGCTTCTGCACCCATAACGCCTCCCAGACCTTGCAACCCCAATCCCCTAGTCACCCCCTCCTGCACTCCTGCCTCAAGTCACAACCCCCTCCCAGACCCTGAACCCCCTCCTACACCTCAGTGCCCTGCTCCAACTCACAACCCCCTCCTGCACCCAAACTCTCTCCCAGATCCCACACCCCCTCCACCCCAAGTTCCTTTCTGCACCCAACCTCCATCCCAAACTCCACCCCTCCTCATAAATCTCATGGAAAAGTGAAGCCCTCGACCACTTACCAAATTCTTGGAGTGATCCCCCCATCAAAAATAATTGCCCACCCCTGATGTCAGGCATGGAAAACTGACTTGGAAAGAACGTGCTGGGAATGCATGCAAGAGGTGCATTTCAGTGGCGGATGTTTGTTTGTTGCTGTGGGAGTATTTACTTATACAGTGTGTGTGGTTACAGAGGAGGTGAGTCTATAAAGTTCATTGGTGTCTTCGGGGATGAAGGGTGCTCTCTATACATATAAATTAATGCTATTGAATGTGATGTTTTTATAAGATAAAATCATGTGCATCCTCTGGTACAAGAGGAACCTTCCAGAGGAGAAGGAAAGCTATCACACGCAGACGAGGGAGTCAGGCTTTTTGCAAAGGAAATGTGATGTACTTGTTCTGTGGTCTACTGACGAAAACTAGAAAATCGATTTTATAAAATTACTTGCATACTTCATGTGAAGATGGCAATTGGCAGGGGTAAAGATTGGGGTATGACTAAACTACAAATGCAAAAATTGAAATACCAATTAATTTTCTGGACAGAAAATGCTTGGTAGAGGGCAGTATTATTTGATATAGTGAGTCCAGACTTAGAGCTCAGAGAGACATGTTAATGCATTACTAATGACAAATGCTTTCATTTACGTGGTACTATAAAACTATTCCACTACACAAAAGCTGTTGCACATATTACTACGGTCATATTTTTCTGCCTCTTACAACAGATAAAAGAGGGAAAAGATATACATCATTAAAAGAGACCAAAGTAAAATATTTGAAACTATCTTTGAACTGCTGAGTGTTTCAGATTTTTGCATCTGAAACTAACTTTAGCCCTGGGTAGGTGGGTTTGAGGGGGTAAGGTGAGTAGCTGACAAGTTTTCTTTTTTCCTTTTCCTTCTCTGTAGTTTCCACATTCTCTTTTCCTTGCATAAATGCAGTCATAGCAGTTCATAAATAGATTCACTTTCAGCCCCAGTAGCTTTTGAAATGAAATACCATTTTGTTATATTGACATTTATCGATTTTTCTTCAAGCGCTTGCTCATGCTCACTCCAACAGGTGTATGTGCACGCCACATACGTGACCGTCGGAAGGTTTTTCACCTAGCTGTACCAGTCATGTCACCTGTGGAGTCTCTTGGAGTGACACCTTTATGGCAACGTATGTAGGGGCCTGCCGACCTGCCACCCATCTAGTTACTTCTTACCACCAATGACTGTCATTGAAGTGTTCCATCTCTTGCTTCACAAGACATCCCTAGCTGTTCCAGTTGTACATAGTTCAATGTCACAGTAGTTTAGCATACACTTAGCCTTTAGTACTGATAGTAGGTTTCCTGTGGGGGCCCAACCTCTTTCTCTTGTTCTCAGTTCTCTTCGTGGCTGGCGAGCGGTTGCTTTGTTCCTCTTGTGTGGTACTGGAGTTTGCGACTTATTGCAGCCAAGAAGGTCAGCAAGTATCCCAGTGTGGTGGGTCCCTCTTCAGAACACCACAAGGAGGGTACAGATGTCCCGGCGTCGTCCACCCCAGCCCCAAAGGCAGGGCTGCCAAGTCCCATCTCAATGGACTCTCCTGTTCACAGGAGAGATCTAGACCTTCCCTCTATGCATGACACTTATGTAGCGGCTCGGTACTTAATTGCCGTGAGGGCTCACCCTCCCGCGGCCTATCCTGAGCATTGAGCCAGTCTGCTGTGGCATGCCCGAATTGGCACCGACCGCCGACCATGGTGCAATAAGCGGTGCCATCCCTGGCACTATTGTGAGTTCTCCCTGCAGCACCACCGGGGACACAGCCTGCCTCTTCAGCAGCATCGCAGCAAACCCACCACGAGGAAGCACTGCCCACCATCGCCCCGAGGGTGGACTCCCTCTCCATCTTCCATAGGTCACCCCCACATGGACGTGTTTGCTACAAGGTGGAATAGGAAGTGCCACCGGTTCTGCTCCTTCCAGAACCACAGCTGAGGTTCCATGGCAGACACATTCCACTTCTTGTGATCCAGTCACCTACTGTACACATTCCCACCCTTCCCTCTAGCACCCATGGTCCTCCTCAAGTTTTGACAGGATGTGGCACTCATCCTCAGCGTGCCCACGTGACCTCGGCAGGATTGGTTCACCACGCTGCTGAGCCTTTGGGTAGACAGGCCAAGAGCCTCCCAAGACCATGGTCAGGTGCAGCGACCCAACTTGGAGTCTCTCCAGCTCATAACTAGAAACTCCCTGGTTACACTAACTAGAGCTACAGTATTTGTACCCCATTGGAAAGGTTCTGTTGGGCAGCAGGAAACTCTCCATTCGGGCAGCATAGCCAGCAAAATGGAAGCAGTTCTCCATTTGTGACCCAAGTCACAACCCACAGGAAATCACCATCCCATTGATGGTGCTTGATTACCTTTTATACCATAAGCACCAGGGACTGGCGCTATTGTCCATTAAGGTCCACTTAGTGGTCCTAGCTGCATACCACCCTGGAGTGGGAGACAGATCTCTGTTTGCCAACCCTCAGGGGTTTGTAATCACCAGGTCAGAAAGAAGAACCTTAACATGGTCCTCTCTAGACTCATGGGTCCACCCTTCAAGCCTCTAGTGACTTGCCCCCATCCCACGTGTCTTCGAAGGTGATCTTCCTAGTAGCTATAAGCTTGGCCAGACTGGTCTCTGAGCTCTGGGCCCTTATATCCGATGCCCCATATAATGTCTTTTACAAAGATAAGGTACAACTCTGCCCACATCAGGCATTCCTAGCCAGGGCGGTCTCTCACTTTCTTGTAAGGCAGGATATTTTCCCACTGGTTTTCTCTCCCAAGCCCCATGCCAGCACTAAAGAGTGGGTGCTCCATTCACTAGGGGTGTGTCTAGACTACAGTGTGGGTTTTTTTTCCTAAAAAACTTCCCCTGCGTCTAGACTGCTGCAGCATTCTTTCATAAGTAAATCGAAAGAACGCAGCAGTTTTTTCGACCGCGGAAAACCTCGTTTTACGAGGAAGAACGCCTTTTTTCTAAAGTGCTCTTTCAAAAAAAGGCGCTATATAATGCAAACTGTGCTTTTTCGAAAGAGAGCATCCAGACTGCCTGGGTGCTCTCTTTCAAAAAAGCGGCTTGCTTTATCAAAAATACTGGATGTAGTCTAGACACTCTTTTTCGAAAGAGGCTTGCAGTCTAGACGTAGCCTGGATGTCAAGCATGACCCAGCCTTCGCAGATCATGTCCTGCATCAGGACCTACTATGACCTGGCCAAAGTCCCAGCTCTGGCACTGACAGCTCACTCCACCAGAGCACAGGCGTCCTCAGCAGCATTCCTCACGCAAATCCCCATTCAGGACATTTGCAGGGCTGTGACGTGGTTGTCCGTTCACACCTTCGCGTCACACTCTGCCCTCAGCCAACAGGCAGAGGATGACATGGCGTTTGGCAGAGCAGTTCTTCAGGCAGCAGCTCAGTGACTTCTGATGCCTCCTCCTGGTAAACTGCTTGGGAATCACCTATTGGAATGCACATTTGAATAAGAAAAAATGGTTACCTGCCTCTCGTAGCTGTTCTTTTGAGATGTGCTGTACGTGTCCATTCCGAATCTCAATCACCTTCCCTCTGTTGGAACAGACCAACAAGAAGGAACAGGATGGTCATCAGGGCCCTGTATAAATCGCCATGAGGGCTCAAAAGCCAATCCGATGAGTGCTGCAAGGGGGGGAACCTTCCAGTGATCTTGCACACGCTGCGCGCACGCCTGTTGGAAAGGATGTGCACAACACATCTTGAAGAACAACAGTTTGGAAAGGCAGGTAACCGGTTTGTATCCACTCTCCTATGGACAATGTGGATTTTAAACTCTTAGACCAGTGGTGGCCAACCCGCGGCTCGCAAGCCGCACGCGGCTCTTTGATAAAAAAAAATTGCGGCTCCCTATTAAATTGTTTTTATTAAAAAATTATCGTCAGGCTGGCCGCTCCGCACAAGGTTGCTCACGGCCGGGCCACTCTGAGCCACATTCCAGTGAGTGCTTGCGGCCGCCGCACTGCTCACGCTCACGTCCCCCCTCCTCCCGCCCCTCATGCTCGGCATCCCAGCCAGCGCATGCTAAAGGCCAGTCACTCAGCGCACGTGCCCCGCGCCTGCAGGGAGAGGTGCATGGTGGTAGCGGTGGCAGCAGTGGTGGCAGTTCCAGGACCTGGGTTAGAGTGTGGGGGGGTGCCTGGCTCTGGGGAAGGGGAGAGGGACTGGGTTAGAGCGGGGGGAGGGCTGGCTCTGGGGGAGAGGAGGGGATGGGGATTGGGTTAGAGTCGGTGGGGGGGGGAGAGTAGGAATCCCGGTATTGCATGCCAGCTCCAGCTTCTCAGGAAGCACACAGCTGTCATGGGGAGCAGAGGAAGAGCACACGCTTCCTGAGAAGTTGGAGCTGGCATGCAGTCCCGGGACTCCTACACACACACACACACACCCTGCACAGGCAGCCAGCGGGGGGGAGGAAGTCCCCGGCCCAGCAACAGACCCAGTGTTTCAGGAAGCACGCCAGCTATTTATGGGAGGAGAAGGGAGGGGAAGACCAGCCCATGCGCTTCTTTAGACTCGGGATCCCCAGGTACCAGCCGAGCTGTCTCTGTCCCCTCCCCGTGGCCAAATCCCCCACCACCAGCACCCTGCCACCTGCCCCAGCACCTTGCCCCAGCACTCTGTCCCCTGCCCTCACCAGCACAGTTGGGGCCAAATTAGTGAGGCTTGGGGGGTATTTTGGAGGGGTTGTTTTTTGCATCTCTCTTGTGTGGCCCCGACTGGCTTTTCTGTGGGTCAGTGACCCCTGACTTAAAAGAGGTTCCCCGCCCCTCTCATAAATAAAGACAATGCTGAAACCTTTTGTGTTTGACATAATATTTTATTTAAAAATGAAGCCTGGCCAACAAGCCCCCAATTGGGGCCAAGCCCCCTCTGGCCGCAGCATCATAACACTCCTGCACCACCACCCCTGGACCCCAAACCTGAGCCTATCATACACTGGAACCCCCTGTCCTGAGCCTCTCTCATCCCCAAACTCCTGTACCCCCACATCCTTAGTCTTCTGCCACAACATTCCTGCACCATCCACACACTGCAAATCTGTGTCCTGAGCCCCTCCAACTCCTAGCCTCCCTGCCCTGAGCCCCTCATGCACCCCAGCCCAAACTCCCGCACCCCAACCCTCCACCTGACCCCAACACTCTCCAGCCTGGAGCCCCCTCCCTGAGCCAGCATCCTATTCTCTACTTCCTCCTGCACCCAAATTCCCTCCCAGAACTTGCCCCTCTCACCCCTTCCCCGTTTTTTGTGATGCTATGCCCTGGGACCTGTTTTCCCTCAGCGCAGCCTTTTTTTCCCCCCCCTCAAAAACACGCACGCGCACACACACCACGCCCTGCCCCGGGTCCATGGCTCTTCTCACTCTATCCACCACTATTTTGGCCTTTGTCTCTAATGGGTTGGCCACCCCTGTCTTAGACTATTTGGTTCCACTGCCATGTTTCTGTGTTCTCTAAATCATTTCAGCAGTACTTGGTCAAACACAGTGCAGATAAACTGTGAGAGAAAATGACCATCTAGATGGAACAAATCTGATCAGCTGATAAACGAATGAAAAGTAGCACTGCCTTCCCTCTCCATTCCTTCTCCAGATCCAGATTCCTTCTGCTTGCATCATTTGTCCTTCAAAACAAAACTCATCAAACCCACTATTATTAAAATATGATGGAATAAACACCATGCATATAAATCTTATGAAACTGGTCCGGTTTGCTGAGCAGCTCAGAAACCTCAGCAAACCCAGCTCCAGTGTTCAGTTTGTAATTAAATCCACAGATTGGCTGGTTTCATCTCTTTCTTCAGGAACTTTCATCAGCAGGGGCTGGATTCGTCCACCAAACCACTGGATACGGCCCACAACTGTCCTGCAGCCCAGCAGGAGCTTCGGGTAGGCTTCCTGGCTGCCATGCCCCCGCACACCACTCAAAGCAGCTGACTGGGGCGGGGGGGAAATGGGACATGTGCGTGTCTGCAAGCCGTGCACCCTTTGAGTGGGAAGGGGCTCTGTTGGGCTGCTGGTCAGGAACCGCCTAAGGCCAGAGCCTGTACCTGGCATTCTACCCCTTCCCTCCCACCAACTCTCTGCCCCAGGTCACAATCCAAACTCTCTACAAACCCTGATCCTGCACCCATACCCCCTCCTTGAACCTGTACCCCAATCCTCTGGTCCAGGTTACAGTCTAAACTCCTGTACCCCTTCCCCACGTCACAGTCCCCTCCCAGACCCTGCACCATCTCCTACACCCCTCCTCCAGGTCAGAATTTTCTCCTGCACTAAACCCTCCTCCCAGACCCTTCACCACTCCAGTGCCCCAGGTCATAACCCCCTCCTTCACCCAAACTGCCTTTCAGACCTCACACCCCCTCATACATCCCAGTTCCCTACCCCAAGCTCCCTGCTTCATCCAACCTCCATCCCAGACCCCGAACCTCCTCCATTAACATGGAAGAGTGCAGCACTTGACCACTTACCAAATTCTTGGAGGGCCCCCCCATCCCTGGTCTACATAGTTCTAGTGATGCCACTGAATGGAACAGGCAGGTGGAGATTGCACTGCTGAAGTGTAAGTTTTGCTTCAAACGTGCGTTGGTAGTCAGTGGTCATGTACACAACACAGAGCCTGGTTTGCCACCACCTTTCCTAGATGTTCAGTGACTCTAAAATGCAGTCACTGAGATTTTGGTAGTGGTTTGCACTCTCTTTGTGCAGGAGTAAATGGCTGAATAAGGGATAAAACACTGGAGAATCTGGCCCATAAAACTGCATATTCATCAATTCTTTTTGTCAGAGCATAGCTGTGGGTTTTTTTAATAACTGGCTCACGGGTGCAAGTTTAACCCAAAAACCACTTGATTTTTCACTGTATTTCCAATTCCAAGTGATCTGTTGGATTCCACTATTAAACAAATGGAAAGAACAGTCCAAGTTATTGGCCGTTAGAGTATCTTATTTAATTGGAACAAACATTTCAACTAACATTTTGATTTGACAAATGTTTTATGTTGCTTTGTTTTTATGTTTATAGGGATTTTACTAGGAATAAAGGTTGAGACAAAAGCTTTTTCAATCAGGGACTTTCTTTACGAATAAGTTCTGAACTGAAATGTCATGCCTGGTCTCAAAACCAGGGGTGGATGTTTTGCTCAACGTCTACAGAAAGCCCACTGAACTGGTTTGAGGTAGGCAAGTATAAACTAGTCTTTTTTTGTACTTTTAAGAAATTGTTTTGACTTATTTTGCACTCAGACAACAAAAGCTGCTGATTTTTGTTAAATAGTAGCTAGTTCTTACTGCATCATTGTTGTTTAAGTTTGAAAAATAATTCTTAAAGAGCTGTGGCATTATAAGGGACAATACGTGCATTGTAAGTGTGCATGGTGCATAATTTTCCTCAGTCAGGAGAACATCTAATGAGGTGATCAGTAGCAGTACAATGAATAGTATTATTTGTATGCATTCTGTGAGCTGGCAGTTTCTTCTGGCCTCTCACCTTGCAACCTGCTGCACACAAGTGGACTTGGCCCCACCTGAAACGTGTTGCAGGATTGAGCCCTAAGAATGAGACTGCACTGTGCCCTTCTCCTTGGTGTTCTCATTTTGCCTTTGTATCCTTCACTCTCCTTACAGCTGTTACGAGGCCTTCCCAAAATGCAATGCAAACAAGGCTGGGGAAAGTGTAGTGCTTTTTGGATTGGACTTGCTGAGGAACTTCATAATGGGGAGGATTGAGAGAGAGACACTTGGATTGCACGACAGGCAGGATTCTGTCATTTCTAATGACTGCTGCCTGCCCACTTTCCAAAGATACATGTCTTCCCTTGCCACCAGCTGCCAGACTTTGTACCCACCCACCACGTCAGTTCGTTCCTGTGTTGTTTGTATGCAGCCCTCTAGCTGTCATTGATAGGTACATGGGCAGGCTCAACTGGGATGCCAGCAGAAGAGAAGTTTCCTGCTTGGAGCAGGAACTGCACATGCCAGGGGAAATAGCAAGTCTGGGAACCAGTCAGAAAAGGGCATATTCATAACCAGCATTTCTCCTTACAGTCACTGTAAATCACCCTTGCCTTTAAGGAATAGTCAGAGAGAAATGCTTCAAAATGTGATTTGGAGCTTTTCATTCCTGGTTATTGGTACAAACATTGGTATTACCACCTTGTTAGTGATAGAAAACTTACCAGCTCTTCTGGGAAATGATTTTGGAGGCCTCAGTCCATTGGCTAGTGGACCAGGATTCTCTGCATCTTGGGGTCCTTAAACCATTTGAGGACTTCGATATCTGAGATATAGGTGAGAGGATTATTCTAGGAGAGGGTGGCTGAGATTCTGTGGCCTGCATTGTACAGGGGGTCAGACTAGATGATCATAATGGTCCCTTCTGACCTTAAAGTCTATGAGTCTATGAGGTGTGCATGCAACATGGATATGCTTCTTAGCAGCATCAGCAGATAGACGGCGGGCTTAAGAGAAGTGAAGACTGCAGTCCTGTTTCCTAGCTAGTGCATTCTGATGTGCAGTGTGGAGAAGCTTTACGCTCCAGCTTTATATTCAGTCTGTGGACAGAGAATTTGATTCTGCATGACTGTCAGCTAAGCACCCTGCAGACACCCTTCCTCCTTTATAGGGCTTGTACAATATGAGAACGGTCCCACTTACCACTATTAAGGCATTACAAGTATTTGAAATCTGGGTGGTAGGCATGAATTGCCTCTCTGTATATGAATATACGATATATACTTCTATGTCAGCTCTTAGCACAAACAATGTTTGTTCAGTTAGAAACATTATGCGCAAGATTGCGCCATTGTTTCATTGTGTATCTGAAATAGTAGATACCATAATGATCAATAAATAATCCTTCCAGGGACATCTCTAGCTGGTGATGCATTCTTTCAGTAGCATGCCAGTACACGTGAGTAGAAATATCTCACTGCTAGCTAAAATTCTTTTCTTTCATGATG
The DNA here is from genome assembly GCA_032595735.1 of Pelochelys cantorii. NCBI lineage: Eukaryota > Metazoa > Chordata > Testudines > Trionychidae > Pelochelys > Pelochelys cantorii. The sequence continues at coordinate 47,900,212 of CM064335.1, forward strand.
GGGTTGGCACCTGTCCCAAAATAGCATTTGCTGTGACTCAGAGAGAGCTTTATTCGAACAGGTGAAAGTCATTGGCAGAGGCTGCCAGTTGCTACTTGGAGACACACTTGTTCCTCGTGCTTGCCATTCCTGGCCTGATGATGCAGGGGAATGGGGAAATGAATTAAAAACAAATCACAGTATAGAAAAATGTAGATAATTTGGGCTGCATCTAGACAGCGGCGCTATTTCGGGATACCTCCAGTATCCCGAAATAAGTATCATGTGTGCCCATTATTTTGAAATATAACGGGCTTACTATTCCAACATCCCTGTAAACTTTGTTCCAGGAGGGGTAAGGGACATTTTGGAATAGCGGGTCATTTCAAAATTTGGCACTGTGTAGACAGCGCCAAATTACGAAAAAAGCTATTTTGAAATTGACTCAAAATAAGCTGCGTAGGTCAAACTGCGTAGCTTATTTTGAGTTCAGGATGCAGTGTAGATGCACCTTTGGGGAAAAAGAAGCGAAATTAGGATGTCAGATTTAAACAAGTAAAAGATAAACAGTCATACGGAAAAATGTAGAAGCTAACAGCAGAGATACACAATGTGAGGAACAGGAATATCCCAGTGAGAGGCGATGTTTATTATTTGTGTTTTGGGAGTGCCTGGGAACTTCAGTTAAAGATCAGAGGCCACTGGGCTGGGTGCTTTGCAGAAAGGTAATAGAGAAGACAGTCTTTCCCACAGAGGGCTTGCAGTCTGCATGTTGGACATGGTGCAGCATGCCTATGGATGAAGCAGGATTGGAGTGTAGTGCTGGGAGTCCTGAGTGGAGTTTTTGAGGGATTTTCGCATGCTGCCAAAGAGTGAACAATAAGAGAGATTCTTTTCACCAAGTTCACCATTGGTCATCTCCCCACAAATCTGAGTTTCCCTGTAAAGACCATAAAGGAAAGCTCACCTCAGTAGCTCTCATCAATAACTCACCTAGCTTGCATGTTGCCTGTAACCATAAAAGTTAGCAATAAAGGTAACTTCACTGAGCATTGGGTGGCGTTGTTTTCACATCCAAGAAAAGTCTTTTTTTTTTTTTTTTTTTTTTTGCATTGCCTGTTCTTCTCTTTTGATGTCAGAGTCATTATAACCTCACTTTTGAGCAAGGTAGAAATATCATCATTTCTTGTTTGCACTGAGATAGCAATTAGAGGCCAGACCCCCATTATTCCAGGTCAGGGGTGGGCAATAATTTTTGACGGGGGGGCCACTCCAAGATTTTGGGAAGTGGTCGAGGGCCACACTCTTCCATGATATTAATGGAGGAGGTGCAGGGTCTGGGATGGAGCTTCAGTGCTTGGGGTAAGGGATTGGGGTGCAGGAGGGAGAATCGGAACTGGGGTGCAGGTTTTTGGGATGTGATCTCGGGCAGGAGATTGGGGTGCCAAATCTGGGCGGGATGTGGAGTAGCAGGGCAGTAGTGGGGGGCAGAGGATTGGGGAAGGGAGGGACTGGGGTGCCAGAGGCAGGTTCTGGCCAGGAGACTTACCAGCCAGCAGCCAAACCAGCCTGCTTGCCTGCCTGCAGAGCTAACGGCTTGCAAAGCTTAAAATGTTTCTGCCTGCTCGGCCATGTGGTTGAGTGAGTATCTGAGCACGAGGGCTGTGCTTCGTAGCTGCCTGTTATTCAAACAGGCAGCTCCCATTGGCCAGTTTCTGTCCAGAAACTGGTCAATGGGATTGTACTGGGGGGAAAATAGCATCTGAATCTTCCCCCTTCCCCTCCGACCTCATAAAGAGAGAGCACCCCACAGCCGTGTTTCTGAGCAGCCTGCGGAGCAAGCAGAGGAGCCTGCATGGGGCTCCCCACTACCTCCGCAGGCCAGATTCAGTGGTGTGGCGGGCTGGATGCGGCCCGGGGGCCGTATTTTGCCCAGGCCTGTGGTAGGTGTTGTGTGGACATATAACAAAGAACCATAAGAAGCAGAACAAATTCTCTCCGTACAGAATCTCTTCTCTGTAACCAGCAGCATACACAAGTGATCTGAGCATTGTGTCGCAGCTTTGATTTGACCTTTGTGTAGGCTCCTCCTCACTGAGGTAGGTTTCCCTCCAGAGAAGTCTATTTTCACTTTAAAGCCATCATTGTGCAATTTGTATCTCTTATTACACTGCTGTGAAACACTGTTTAAGAAATAAACCCTTGCCGCCAGTTTACATCTGCAAACTCAGAGTTTTTGTGTACCCTCTCCCAGTGCGTCAGCTTCCTCAAATGAGCCAGCTGTTTCCTGGAGCTGTGCTGGCAAAACCAAATGTGATGGCTGGCTGGCTGACTCGGTCACTGACCAGACTGCTGTGCAGCTGCTTGCTGCTTTAAATAACTTATTTTTAGCAGCTTCTGTAGCCATAAAGGCACATCTGTGATTATGTTCAAAATTATCTGTTACCACTCAGGACAGAGATCTTGTAGTTGTCAAGGATGATTCTCTGAAAACTTTGGCTCACTTCACAGCAGTGGCCAAAAAGACTTAAAGGTGTATTAGGAATTATTAGAAAAAGATAAAAGACAGGAAATATTATAATTCCATTATGTAAATCCATGAGATGCCCAGACCTTGAATACTGTGCTCCATTCTGGTCTCCCTGTCTCAAAAAAGGGACATAGTGGGACTAGAAAAGGTTCAGAGAAGGGTGGCAAAGCTGGTCATGAATATAGAACAGCTTCCATATAGGGAGAAACTATGAAGATTAGAGTTCTTAAACTTAGAAAAGAGTTGGCTAAGAGTGGACCTGGCAGGGGTTTATAAAGTCATGAATGATGTGAAAAAAATTGAGAGAAGTCTTATTTATGCTTTCCCACAACACAGAAATCAGGGGTCATCTGATTAAATGAATAGGCAGCTGGTTTAATACAAACAAGAGGAAGTACTTTTACGCAATCCACAATTAACCTGTGGAACTCACTGCTAGGAGATGTTGTGAAGGCAAAAAGTGGATTTAAAAACATGGATTCAAAAAAAGAACTAGGTAAGCTCATGGAAGATATACCCATCAATGGCTATTAGTCAGAACAGTCAGGGAGGCAACAGGGATGTGAAAGGTTAACCCATGAGCCAGTTAACCAGTGAGCATCACCCTTAATGGGAGATGTTTACCAGTTCTGATTAACCATTAAGCGGTGGGGCCTGGAGCAGCAGTTGTCCACAGTGGGCCCACGTGCCCCACAGGCTTAGGCTGCTCCTGTCATCTGTGGCGGGGGGCCACTCCAGCCCGGCCTTGGCAGGTGGGAGGGGCTGCTCCAGCCAGGGCCAGCTCTAGGTTTTTTGCCGCCCCAAGCAAAAATTGTTGCCCCCCCGGCCTGCTGCTGCAGGACAGGCACTGAGGAGGAAAGCGCCCCTTTCACCTTGCTGCTCCTTGACTCCCACCACGCCCTCTGGCCAAATCCAGCCTACGTCCTGTCTCCCCTCCACACACATTCCCCCCCCCCACTCACCGAACCCAGTTTCCACCTTCTCTCCCTTCCCAGGCAAACCCGACCAGACCCAGTCCGCCCCCCTTCTCTCCCCCACCTAATTCACCCTGCGCCCTCTCTTCCCTCCCAGCCAAGCCCGATTTCCCCCTCCCCCCCACCAGATCCCCCACCTCCCGCCACTGACCAAACTCCGTCTCCCTTCCCTCTCCCCGCCAAACCCTCGTGTCCCCTCCCCACAGCACGCGCGGAAATGTGGGAGCGCCCTGGGGGAGGGGTGAAAGTGTGGGGGGGTCCCCCTCCTTCCCTTGCTCTGCAGCTGTAAACACCGTTCCCCGGTGTGAAGGGGGGCACCGCGGGCTCCCCTCCCCTGCACGAGGAGAGAGGAGCCGCCAGGCCAGGGCTCGCCTGCAGCCGCTGCGAGGGACTCTGTGACCAGCGGCTCCCGGGGGTGCTGCGGAAGTGCTGAGGGGCCAGCGCGGTAGCGCAGCTGGCTGGCTGGCCGCCCTGGGCAAACACCTGGGAGCAGGAGAGAGGCAGGGCACTGGGTGGGGCGCTGGCTGCGCGCCAGGGTCCAAGCTCCTCACGGAGTAGGGGGAGGGTCTCCCCACAGACGATCCCTGGGAGCTGCCTTCACTTGACCCCCCCACACACACACCTTTCCCTTCCCGACAGCTGGCAAAAACCAAACCCACATGCAGCTGCTCTTCTGCCGCTGCCACCCAAGTTCCCAGCGGCGGGCACGCCCCGGCTCTGCCTTCCCAGCCCGACCCCCAGTCAGGGGGAGGGGTAGGGGAGAGCTGCTGCTTCACCCCTTGGCGCGGTTCCCAGTAGCCACAGGCTTTGCGTGCCCCACTGGACATGCTATCCCAGCCCCCGCGCTTCTCCGTGTCCACAGTGCGGCAAACCTGCACAGGGCACTTGTCAGGAGCAGCCCTCCCAACCCCCCCCCCCCCCCAGCAATAGGCCGGGCCCCGCTAACCTCTGAGCTCTCTGCGGGCCGGGGGGCGGGTCACTCGCCGATTCCCAAAGTGCAGCTGCTCTTGGGCTTGACATCTCAGCAGGAGAGGGGCCGAGCAGGGCTTTGGGCCGGGTGCATTGCGGGTGGTGGGGAGCCAGCGGGGCACTGCGTTGGAGGGGAGAGAACTGGAGCGGGGGCGGGGAGGTCTGGCCAGTTCGGGGCACGGGGCCAAGGCTGCTTCTGTAGTCGGAGGGGGAACTAGGGGTTCCCTCCGCGCCCCGCACAGAGGCGCGGACCCTTCCCAGGCGGACGACGTGGGGCAGCAAGAGCATGCGCTCCCCCAGCAGGCCGCCGGCTCCGCCACCCAGCCCATTGCCCTGGGCGGCCATAGGCAGGCCCACGTTGGGCGGTGAGGCTGGCCGGAAGGCCGCCCTTGGCCACGTGCCGCCCCAAGCACCTGCTTGGTTTGCTGGTGCCTAGAGCCGGCCCTGGCTCCAGCCCACTGGGGCTGTAGCGCCCACCTATCCCTGCCTGTGCCCCCTTTAATCAGTTAACTAGTTAACCAGTTAAATGGGATTTTACATCCCTAAGAGACAAACCCATTCTCAGAGCAGCCCTAACCCTCTGATTGCTAGAAGCCGGAAAGGGAAGCCAAGTGTGGCTCATTCTACCTGCCCTGGTTCTGAATGCTCTCCTAGTGCTCTGATATTGGCCACTCTCACACAGAGGACAATGGGCTAGATGGACCATCAGTCTGATCCCATCTGTCTGTTCTTCTGAGCATAAGACTTGAGTACAGGCTGTACCGCTGTTCTGTCCCAAGGCAGCATATTACGTAAAGTTTCCAGCACAATTAGAGGCCTTTTGTAATCTCTAACGTCAAGAAGCCTCACTGCCCTTTTTACAATCTGGTGTTTCACTTTCAAGAACAACTGAAGTGAAATTTTTCAAAAGTATTTGGGCAGGTACCATCTCTGTGTAACATGGCAGCAAGTGCCATTCCATTTCTCTGTGGACTCTTGTTTATCCCAGCACATAGCACCCTGGCTGCTCTGATATATTTATCTGTTGATAGTTAAAGGCAGGGCGTGAACAGTTTGTGTGTCCTGGTGAATTATTAGCTCTCAAGGATCTGAACCACCTCTATGAAATCATCTCTATTCCAGGCCCTTGAAGATGGCCCTTGGGGGTCTGGGTTCTTAGGATAGGCGGGGGAGGAGGGGGGAGGTGACTGGTGAGATATACAAGGTGCTTGATTTCTTGTCAGCAACAGGAACACTGTGCAAAAAGTAAATGCCAAGTGTTATTATTTCATATTCCATGACTTCTCTGTGCTATGGAAGCTCTGTGCCTTGTAAGTGTTTGACAAAGCTAAACCAAGACTGCATTGCAAGGCAATAATACGTCTGCCATGCTACACAGGATTATCCTTGGAGAATGGATGGTGGCGGCAGGCCAACCACGTTGGAAAAGGGCTAGCTGCTTTATCCCCACACTTTGGAAATGAGCTGCAGGATTCTACTGGTGCTTTGCCAACCACTTCCCAACATGGGTGGTGTTCTCTTGCCACACGCGTGCCAGGAATTTGCTCTGCTGTAGAGTTTGTAGATTTAACAAATTCAAACAGGATTGGTTGTGATGGGCTTACATTTCCACATATCTCGCACCATTTTTATTCCACCTCACCTCAGCCTGAACCAGTTCACACGAGAACTACTTCCTTGACGCTACAGTACAATTACATGATGGCCACATTTCCACCACCTTATACCGGAAACCTACCATTACACTTACCTTTATGCCTCTAGCTTCCATCCCAGACACATTTCTCAGGCCCTCAGATACAACCGGATTTCCTCCAGTCCCACAGACAGATACAAACACCTATAGGATCTCTATCAGGCATTCTTAAAACTTAAATACCCACCTGAGGAAATGAAAAAACAGATTGACAGAGCCAGACGAGTTCACAGACATCAGCTTTTTCGAGAGAGGCCCTACAAAGAAAAAAACAGAACACCACTAGTCATCACAGCCTGCAACTTAAACCCCTCCAATGCATTATCAACCATCTACAATCTATCCTGGAAAATGACCCCTCACTTTCACAGGCCTTGGGGGACAGGCCAGTCATAGAATCATAGAGCTGGAAGAGACCTCAGGAGGTCATCCAGTCCAACCCCCTGCCTAAGGCAGGACCAATCCCAACTAAATCATCCCAGCCAGGGCTTTGTCAAGCCGAGACTTAAAAACCTCTAGGGATGGAGATTCCACCACCTCCCTAGGTAACCCATTCCAGTGCTTCACCACCCTCCTAGTAAAATAGTTTTTCCTAATATCCAATCTAGACCGCCCCCACTGTAACTTGAGACCATTGGTCCTTGTTCTGCCATCAGTCACCACTGAGAACAGCCTTTCTCCATCCTCTTTGAAACCCCCTTCAGGAAGTTGTAGGCTGCTATCAAATCCCCCCTCACTCTTCTCTTCTGCAGACTAACCAAACCCAAATCCCTCAGTCTCTCCTCATAGGTCATATGCTCCAGCCCCCTAATCATTTTGGTTGCCCTCTGCTGGACCCTCTCAAATGCATCCACATCCTTTCTATAGTAGGGGGCCCAGAACTGGACACAATATTCCAGATGTGGCCTCACCAGAGCCGAATAAAGGGGAATAATCACTTCTTTAGATCTGCTGGCAATGCTTCTCCTAATGCAACCTAATATGCCATTAGCCTTCTTGGCTACAAGGGCACACTGTTGACTCATATCCAGCTTCTCACCCTGTAATCCCCAGATCCTTTTCTGCAGAACTGCTACGTAGCCAGTCAGTCCCCAGCCTGTAACAATGCTTGGATTCTTCTGTCCCAGGTGCAGGACTCTACACTTGTCCTTGTTGAACCTCATTAGATTTCTTTTGGCCCAATCCTCTAATCTGTCTAGGTCACTCTGTACCCTATCCCTGCCTCTCCCCTCTAGCTTAGTGTCATCTGCAAACTTACTGAGGGTGCAATCCATCCAGGTCATTAATAAAGATGTTGAACAAAACCGGTTCTAGAACTGATCCTTGGAGCACTCCGCTAGAAACCGACCGCCAACCTGACATCGAGCCGTTGATCACTATCCGTTGGGCCCGACAGTCTAGCCAGCTTACAGTCCATTTATCCAATCCATACTCCCTTAATTTGCTGGCAAGAATATTGTGGGAGAGCGTATCAAAAGCTTTGCTAAAGTCAAGGTATATCACATCCACTGACTTTCCCATATCCACAGAACCAGTTACCTCATCATAGAAGCTAATCAAATTGGTCAGGCATGACTTGCCCTTGGTGAATCCATGTTGACTATTCCTGATCACTTCCCCTCTTCTAAGTGCTTCAAAGTGAATTCCTTGACGATCTCCTCCATGATTTTTCTGGGGACCGAGGTAAGGCTGACCTGTCTGTAGTTCCCTGGATTGTCCTTCTTCCCTTTTTTAAAGATGGGCACTATATTTGCCTTTTTCCAGTCATCCGGGATCTTTCCCGATCTCCATGAGTTTTCAAAGATAATGGCCAAAGGCTCCGCAATGACATTTGCCAACTCCCTCAGTACCCTCGGATGCATTAAATCCTCGCCTACAGACAACCCCCTAACAGGGCCGGCTTTAGCAAGCGTGGGACCCGATTCGCGGGGGTGGAGCCGCGCATGTGACCGGGGCAACACTGTGCATGCACCACGCGCCTGGGCCCTGCACATGCGCCGCGCGCCAGGGGGCTGTGCATGCACCGCACACCCAGGGCGGCACTGCACATGCACCACGCGCCCGGGAGCAGGGCCCTCTTAGGCGCGGGGCCCCCCTCTTGGGCGCAGGGCCCGATTCCGGGGGATCGGCCGAATCGGCCTAAAACCGGCTCTGCCCCCTAACCTCAAACAAATTCTTTCCAGTACCCATGCAGCACACCTCTATCATACTCACCCAGGAACCCACCCGTGCAATCAACCCCGGTGCCAACTCTGTCCACACGTTTGTACAAGCGACATCATCACAGGACCTAACCACGTAAACCACCATATCAGAGGCTCATATAACTGCACATCCACTGATGTTATCTGTGTCAGCAATGCCCCTCTTCCATGTGTATTGGCCAAACTGGACAGTCTCCACGACAAAGGATTAATGGACACAATTCAGATATTTGAAAAGGTAACACATAGAAACCTGTTGGGGAACATTTTAACTTGCCCATCATTAATGGATCTCAAAGTGTCCATATTATTACAAGCAATTTAAAAAACCAGGTTGAAAGGGAAACTGGGAGAGCTTTATTTCATTTACAAGTTTAATACCTACAATAGAGATTTAAACAAAGACCTTCACTGGATCAAGGGCTACATTCCACATCCTAATGACATAAAAGGCCAAACACCAGGTACTTAAGAGCACTTAGAACCCTCTCTATTAGCTTCATTTAGCATGGAAACTCTAATAGACTATTCTTTTCCCATTTTTTTCTCTTTTCCTTTCCTTTCCCTCCCCATCCCCTCTCTTTCTCTGATATTTATTTGGAACTTGGACCCCTTAAACTCCATTCATCTGAAGAAGTGGGTTGTGCCCACAAAACCTCATGATACTATCTACATTTTTGTAAGTCTCGAAGGTGCTATAGGACTATTCATTGTTTTTTAAGGGTTTTTCTTCATTTTTATTCTATTTTTCTCATGTCTCTTTTTCACATATTAAAACCATAGGACTGGAAGGGACCTTGCGAGATCATCTAGTCTAGTTCCCCTGCCCCCATGGCAAGACTAAATAATATGTAGACTATTCCTGACAGATGTTCGTCTAATCTGCTCTCAGTGATGGAGATTGCACAACCTCTGTAGGCAATTTATTCCTGTGCTTAACCACTCTGACTGTTAGGAAGCTTTTCCTAATTTTCAACCTAAACCTCCCTTGCTGCATTTTAAGCCCATTGCTTCTTGGCTTATCCTCAGAAATTAAGAAGAACATTTTTTCTCTGTACTGCTAGTAACAACCTTTTATATACTTGAAAATTGTTATGTCCTCTCTGTTTTCTCTTTTCCAGACTAAACAAACCCAGTTTTTTCAATCTTACCTCATAAGTCATGTTTTCTAGAGCTTTGACCATTTCTGTTGCTCTTCTCTGGACTTTCTCCAATTTGTCCACATCTTTCCTGAAGTGTGGTGCCCGGAACTGGACACATTACTCCAACGGAGGCCTAATCAGTGCAGAGTATAGTGGAAAAATTACTTTCATGACTTGCTTATAATATTCCTATTAATGCATCCCAGAATGATGTTCACTTATTATTGCAACCGTGTTACACTATTGACTCATATTTAGTTTGTGCTCCACCATGACCTCTAGGTCCCTTTCCACAATACTCCTTGCTAGGCAGGCATTTTCCATTTCATGTGAGCAACTCACTCGTCCTTCCTAAGTGGAGTATTTTGCATTTGTCCTTGTTGAATTTAATCCTGTTCACTTCAGACCATTTCTCCAGTGGGTCCAGACCATTTAATTCTATCCCCCAAACCACTTTCAACCCCGCCCAACTTGGTATCATCTACAAATTTATAAGTTTACTCTCTAGCCATTATCATTCATGAAGATATTGAACAGAACCAAACTCAGAACTGATCGCTGTAGCACCCCACTCATTCTGCCGTTTCAGCATGACTATGAACCACTGGTAGCTACTCTCTGGAAAATTACTTATGGTAATGAGTGAGCCATTCCCAATCCCTATTCAGAACCATTCTGATGGTGTCACATTTGTATGTGTCAAATTTGTATACTATTAGCCTTTCAGAGTATGGCTGATGTGGTTAGGGCCTATGATGGTGTCACTAGAGTAGATGTGTGGACAGAGTTGGCAGTGGAGTTTGTTGCAGGAAGAGGGTTCCTGGGTTAATGTGTCTGTTTTGGGATGTGTGGTTGGTGGTAAGTATGTGTTTTAGGTTGGGGGCTGTCTGTAAGTGAGGATTGGTCTGCCTCCCAAGGTCTGTGAGAGCAAGATCATCATCTAGGATAGGTTGTCAATCCTTGATGGTGTGTTGGAGAGTTGTTAGCTGGGGATATTCTGGTGCTTTCTTTGTTGGGTCTGTCCTTAGAGTGTCCTGGTCCACACGACTGCCTGCAGCTCCCATTGGCCGGGAACGGGGATCCACAGCCCTGAGTGAGCAGCTATACCTGTGAATGCACAGGTAAATAAAGCATCTGGAGGGCCGCCGGGGCAAATGTTGGTGAACAGTATGGGGCCTGCTGGCCATTTATTGCCTGCCCCTCTTCTAGATGTTTTCAAGTGGATTGCTTAAATTACTTGCTCCATCATCTTTCCAAGTACAGAAGTTAAGCTGACTGGTCTGTAATTCCCTTGGTTATCATTATTTCCCTTTTCATAGATTTACTCTTTTCCAGTCTTCTGGAATCTTTCCCATGTTCCATGTCTTTTCGAAAATAATCGCTCATGGGTCAGATATCTCCTTAGTCAGCAACTTGAGCTTTCTAGGATGCATTTTATGAGGCCTTAGTGACTTGACATTTAACTTGTCTAATTAATTTTTAACTTGTTCTTTTCCTATTGTATCACCTGATCCTACCTCATTTTTCACTGGAACCCACTATATTAGATGTCCATTATATTATTTTTATAGTAAATACCAAAGGACAAGAAACTGACATTTTTTTAAAAGGCAAAAAGCCGTACACACCAGTGGCACTTGATAAACAATACAAATATTGCAGACTAACATGAATGTGTGTCTCACACCTTGGTAGGAAATTACTGAGTCTCTTTTTCAAAAGATCTGAAATTGCACAGCTGGAGCTGACTGCATCAGATTCATAGGCCATCATAGAGAAATGCAAATGTTACATTGCTAAGTAGGAAGAGATGGAATCAACAGAGCTATGCTCTTAAACGTGAAAAGGTGGAAGAAGCTGATTGGCTGTAGTGATGAGGAGATGGAGCTAGTAGTGTCCTGGTGTTAGGAAATTTGGTTCAGATTGAAACTCGTTACAGACCTTTTCAAAGCGATGATCTTCATTCCTGAGTAACTGTTGTTTTTGGGAGCTGAACTTGTGATTCATTCTGGTCTATTTTAATGGTGCTCAGAATAAAACCTAGTTGCTTTGTGACACTGAACAGTCTGTGTTCTTCTCCTGAGCCAACATGAGTCTTCACACTACAGCGTGATACACCTAATAATAATTCACCCTTTTTAACTTTTACCAGGTGTCTTTGGGTTTTGTTTTGGTTTTTTTAAGTTCTGGTGCAAGGAATAATCTTGACAGCAGTAGATACCAAAGTCTTGTCTCTGTCCACAAAACAGGTATTGCGTGGACTGCGGAAATGCAGGAAATATTTCCTAAAATACTGATGAAAGTCAATGGCATGATTGCCTGGAACATTGCTGAGGTGTTCTGCTTAGTTTCTGGTCTTCAGAAGATGTTTTGAAAACACAGTTCATGCCTTTTCAGCCTCTTACCTGAAGTGCTGAATAATGCTTACAGCTCACTCGCAATTACCACCTGTTTGTGTGAAGAAGATGCAAAATGATGACTCAAATGACTACAGAGAGCAGCTGCGTCATCGTTAAAAGGATCTTGTTTGTGTAAGGTTGGCGGCTGCTGCTTCTAGAGTTTTTATGTGAAAGGGTGGACGCTTTAGCTCATTTGACGCACACCAAGAGGCTAATTACTGAATGGCATGTCCGGCATAGACACGTACACAGGGACGGTTGACAACGTGCCTTTATGAGCTAGCCACGTATTCACTGTGTGAGCTTGGACTTGTTGCTTTACAGCCTCGTTTTCAGAAGAGGAGAATACCCACCATTCCTGCTCAGTTTCATGGGCGATTGGGTGCTCGTTATCTTTGGGCAGAGAGAAGTAGCCTGACGTTCAGTAAAAGCTTTACACTGATACACAGCCCCTTTTGGGGTGCTTTGAGATCCTGACCTGAAATGCACTTGGTAAATACTAAATGGCGCTATGATAATGAAGCTGCCACAGTGGTCACTGCCATGTTTCAGAATCCCCAGACAAGCAGCTGGTCACCTGCCTGGTGGAAGGATGAACATGTCTTTGCTCTCCCCTAGTTTATAGTAGAAGGTGTCAAGGAAGTGAGACTGTCTCACTTGTAGCAAAGTCCACACTTCAGCCGCTCTCCCCAGGGACTGGTTTTGCAGTTGCTGTTCCTGGCCTTAAGAGCTTTGTTCTGGCTGTAGAGTTCAGACACATGGGCTGTGTCTAGACTGGCCAGTTTTTCCGGAAAATCAGCCGCTTTCCCGGAAAAACTGCCAGCTGTCTACACTGGCCGCTTGAATTTCCGCAAGAGCACTGACGATCTCATGTATGATCGTCAGTGTTCTTGCGGAAATACTATGCTGCTCCCGTTCGGGCAAAAGCCCTCTTGCGCAAATGCTTTTGTGCAAGAGGGCCAGTGTAGACAACCCAGAATTGTTTTGCGCAAAAAATGGCGATCGGGGCTTTCTTGCGCAAAAGCGTGTCTAGATTGGCCAGGGACGCTTTTCCGCAAAAAAGTGCTTTTGCGGAAAAGTGTCCGTGCCAATCTAGACGCTCTGTTCCGAAAATGCTTTTAATGGAAAACTTTTCTGTTAAAAGCATTTCCGGAAAATCATGCCAATCTAGAGACAGCCATGGAGTGTGGGTAATCAGAGTGGGTCTTTCTGAATGCCAGCCTGTGTTCTTCACCATATCCTGACTCACCAATTTGGGCTAACTGATTGAAAAGCTCACCCCTTTTCTCTGACACATTGTCCCTATATGTGCTTTCCATGACTCCACACCCCCCTCTCTCACACAGACACAGACACAGACACCCACCTTAATGCGGTGTAACCACTTGTACCAGCTGCTGTAGCACAGAGCTGAGTAGGGATGGACTCGGCGTCAGTAAGAGGTACTGTATGTTGCACAGCTGTGCCAGTCTCCTTGTATACAGAAGCCAACTGACCTTTGCTTGGTGCACCTTGGTCTCTTCTATTCTCTGACTGTGACACACAACAGTTAAGTCTTGCAATGCCTGTAACATTTCAGTCAGATTTGGTTGTTGGCTTGGTGTGAAGGTTGTCCTCAGAGTTGTCTGTGATATACAGACTCTCAGATTAGATGAGCTGGTCCCTTCTGGCCTTAACAATGACTTTGTCAGATCTCAGGTGTCCTCTTGACAAAAAGGTGTTACTTTAAAGTGGGGGGGGGGCTTTTACTAGAGGGGTTGCTGATGCTCAGGCACCAGCCCCTTATTTGGACTTGATGGCCTTCTAGAAAATAAAAGACCCAAATCTCTCCAAAATATTGTGCCACACAGGAGTAATGGCAAAACCTCACGTTCCAGTGCAGACTCCCAGGTACTGATGCCAATAGACTTCTCTAGCCCCCTCTAAAATATGATCACATTAGTAATCTAGAATTCAAGCATGCATATGATCTAGAAAGCATGCCTCAAAGCCCCTAGCTCCCCATCAGTAGCCCATAGCTCAAAGCCCTTAGCTCCCCATCTTGCAAAGCAGGGCTTTGTTTTCAAATCTAAGCATTAATCCAGCAGTTAGTTAGGCTGTGCTGGTGCTGGGGAATTGGCCTTTCATAGGTAGGTAGCTCTTCCTGGCAAAAGTGGAGGGTAAAGGAAAATTCAAGTAGCATGTATCTTAAAAATATTATTTACAATTGCTACACGTATTCATGTTTTATATTCATGCCACTCTTGTGGAGATAAGGGCAGCAGAACAATTAGTTATGGATGTCTCCGTGTGTGTGTTTCTGCACCTTAGATCTATGTTGTTCCTCTGAGGACAGTGCTGGCAAAGTAACCTGAGAGCTGTAGGTATCTGGCACATATGCAATGAGGCTGATCTTACTGCAAGAATGTGATAAAGCTTTTAGAATGCTAGTCATGGTGCTGCTCAGTGCAAATCTCTCCCTTTCGACCCTCTTTCATCATCTTTGGAGGGGACAGATGCTGACGAAAGACTCGGAGGGGTAGCCATGTTAGTCTGTCTGCAAAAACAACAAGAAGACCTGTGGCACCTTAGACACCAATAGTTTCTTCCCCCTCTCCTGCCCTTTTCTTCTCCTACTCATATTGAACTCAGTAGAGATAGAAGAGTGAACCCGTCACAGCCATCAGACATGGCCACTCTTTGAATTGTGGATTCTTGCTCACATGCGGGTGTCTCCGGAGAATCAAGTTCCTCTCCTCAGTCACCGTTTCAGTGAGATATTAAAAGCCAGCTCTGCTTCTGCTCCGCATTTCTTCCCCACTTTGGGCCTGATCCTGCTCCCCTTGAAGTCATTGGGAAAACTCCAGGGTCGTTCAGAGGGAGCAGGTTTGACGCCTTGCCATGAAGAGACTACTTTGCACTCTGCCTGAGGGACAGGATGAGAAGCCAGAGAGAAAAAACAGCTCAGTGCTACTCACTGCTTCAGGTAGCAAAGCGATGCTGGCCCAGCCCCGTCTATGTAAATTAGTGCTGTCAATCCGCAGAGGATGATGTTTGCTATGGAGTTTAGCTGCTGTCAATAGTGTAGCTCGATTGGGTCTCAAGGAGACTGTGGATCATACATACAGTGAAGTGAGGTAAGGGTGGAGGAAGTCAGGAGTCCATTCAAAAAAGCAAAATACGGACCTTTTAAAGTCAGATCCCATGAAAAGTGTGTTTTATCTCAGCAGCGGACCAGTAAGAGCAGCCATATGAAATAGTGAAGGGCCAGAAGGCATCTGCCTGTGGAAGCTTGCTCTGGCCAGAAGTCGCTGGAGCTATATACCAGTTCAAAACCTGGCTCTGTACCTATAGCCCAGCTGACATCTGCCGTCAGCCAAATGAATTGTCCTCACAAGAAGCCGCTCTGGTAGTTTGATCACAGTTGTCAGCCACACCGGACTGATGTTACCTTGTATATTTATCAGCTGGCCTCATGAGCCAGCCATAACTCTCTCCAGTCTATTCCTCCATGTTTGGACGGAGCCAGCTCTGGCTTCTGTCTCAAACCAGTCTGATGAGTGTGCTGGGGGGTGGGGAAGGAAGACTGGGAGAAATGCCTGAGAGATTTGTGCTTGCTTTACTGCTATTAAATGCCTTTAACATGTACATTAAAGCTGCTGGACCCTGAGGAGCCTCAGCCTACCACAGTCAAAGTGCGGATTGCCGTTTTCTTCCAGCCAGACCTCCAAAGGAAGAGGGTTTCTTTTTTCTATTCAGAATCAGCGTTTCAGAAGGGCACATTTGTAACGTGGCTATAGGTCCTAAGGCCAAGGGACCAGATCCTTCTTCTGGTGAAGTCAATGAGAGTGTTGCCATTGACTTCAACAGGAGCCAGTTCGGGCTGTTGTGTGTCACTGGCAATGATGAGAGTGTGACCTGACTGACATCTGGCGGCCGCTGGCCACGCCTGTCTCTAGCTGCCACTACTTTGTGTATGACAGCAGGTGATGGGAGAGTGACAGGAAAGCCTAAAGGCAATGTGAGATGCTAATCCAGTGCTCACAGCTTTCTGAAAATTCATCTTTTTCCATGTCAAGGCTCTTCCTGAAATTATAAGCAGTGAGCCAGTTGCTACCAAAGTAGTTATTCTGTTTTTTACCTATGGAGACTCCAGTAATGTCTTCGCATGTAGATATGGAGCTGTGTACAGCTGCAAGGTGGTGCAGGACTGTGCATGGCTCAGGAGCAGTATCCCCTTAGGTTCCCAAGGTGGCGGATATGGCAACCCTTGTTCTCTAGTGTCTCTGATCTCCTTCACAACAAAGTGTTGTTTTTGATAAGAGATGCTGTAAGTCTGACTTCTCTTTTTGAAGTTTCCTTTATATCCATGAGCTCAAATTTTCTGTGCTGTTAATGACTGTTCTGTACTGGAAACGCCTGTATCTAAAGCTGACAGCTTCCACCCCAAAAAGACTCAACTTTTTATTCTAGGACCTGATCCGGTAACAAGGATATCAATCAGGATTTTTGCCATTGACATCAGTGGGAGCAAAGCGGCTATCTAGTAGAGGCAGATTTTGGTAGGGTCCCACTTTGAAGTGTAGGGCCAACATCCTATCTTTTTGAACAGCTTTCATGGTCCTTTCAGTCTTCTGCTACCATTTCAGAGGGGCAAGATAGCGCTGTGGTGCTGTACTGCTGCCCTGACCCCTGTAACTTGGAAAGTCTGAGCCATGTGTCTTTTTCCTGGCTTGTCCTTGGCCCTTATTTGGAGGAGGAAGATGGTTTGCTTTGTGCAGTACAGGTTGGACCTCCCTGAGCCGGCACCCTCGGGACCTGACCTGTCTCGGACCAGGGAGTTTGTCAGACCAGGGAAGGTCAGTGCTCCCCTGCTGGCTGCTCACTCCTGGGCTCCTCTCCCTGAGCTCCCTGCCATGCCGCTGGCCCCCCCTAACACTGGCCCAGCACAGCTTCCCACCCTGCTGCCTGTCCACTGCCCCAGGGTCTCCCGGGGTTCCAGGCAGGGACTGCTTGGCCACTGCCCGTCCCACTGCTGCAGGGTGTTCCCCAGGCTTCCCACCCAGTGTCGCCAGCCCTGCTGCTGCCGGGCATTCCCCAGCCGGGGCGCCCAGCCATCCTGCCCCACTGTGAGGGCCGGCCCCACTGCCACCAGGCATTCCTCAGCCAGGGCACCCAGCCATCCTGCCCCACTGCGAGGGCCAGCCCCACTGCCACCAGGCATTCCTCAGCCAGGGCACCCAGCCATCCTGCCCCACTGCGAGGGCCAGCCCCACTGCCACCAGGTATTCCTCAGCCAGGGCGCCCAGCCATCCTGCCCCACTGCAAGGGCCGGCCCCACTGCCACCAGGCATTCCTCAGCCAGGGCGCCCAGCCATCCTGCCCCAATGGAGGGCCGGCCCCACTGCTGCCGGGCATTCCCCAGCCCGGGTGCCCAACCCCACTGCGAGGGCCGGCCCCACTGCCGCTGGGCATTCCCCAGCCGGGGCGCCCAGCCATCCCACCCCATTGTGAGGGCTGGCACCACTGCTGCTGGGCATTCCCCAGCCAGGGTGCCCAGCCATCCCACCCCATTGCGAGGGCTGGCCCCGCTGCTGCTGGGGATTCTCGCTGCCTGCCTCTGCCAGCCCTGCCTTAGCCGGTGGGTTCCCCAGCAGAGGCTGCCTGATCACCTCGGCTCTGCTGCCTCCGGGGGTTTGCTGGGATTCCTGGCCAGGGCCGCCCAGCCTCAGGCAGCCCTGCTGCAGCCAGGGGTTCCCCAGCGGGGGCCGGGACTCCCTGGTCACCTGTCCCCGCTAACACCGGAGGGTTCCCCAGCAGGAGCGGGAGCTCCCCAGCTCCTGACTGGCCCTGCTGATGCCGGGGATTCCCTGTCTAGGGCTGGGGTTCCCCAAATGCCACCTGGCCCAGAAGGGGCTCCATGGCCAGACCACGGATGTTGTCGAATCAGAGAGTCTCGGATTTGGGAGGTTCAACCTGTATTTGGCTTTGTTACTCCAGCTGGAGCTGCCTCCTCTCTCTCGGTCCCTGTTATTTGCAGCTGGCTCTGACTAATGTTCCCTTTAATCTTTTCTATCCATGTGCAGATTTTTTCCATCCATGTGTGGAATAAATTTTTTCTGTGCTAATCAACTGGGTGGCATTTGAATTTCTCCAGAGTGGCCACAGGGAACACTGTCTCTGTCTGCCCTTGAGGCCTTGTTGTTTTAAACGGCAGCTGGTTGACTGTCCCTGGGTTTGGAACATTCTAATACAGGGTGGCCAACCTGTAGCTCTAGAGCCACGTGCAGCCCTTCAGAAGTTAATATGCAGCTCTTTGCACAGGTACCAAATCCAGGGCTGGAGCTACAGGTGCCAACGTTCCACTGGGCCAGAGGGTGCTCACTGTTCAACCCCCAGCTCTGCCCTAGGTGCTGTTACTTACACACACACGCGCACGCACGCATTCCCCCTAGGATCCTGCCACTTCCTACCATCTCTGCTGAGCCTGCCACACCCCTGCTTCCCCCCTCTCAGTGTCTCCCACTGAGAGAGAACTGATCCCAGTGGGCGGGAGGAAAAGGAGAAGGAGGCACCAACCGGTGGGGCTGCCAGTGGGTGGGATGTGCTGAGAGTGGTGATGGGAAGATGATCAGGGCTGGTGACCTACAACTGTTGCTCTTGGGCAATGTACATTGGTAAATTCTGGCTCCTTCTCAGGGTTAGGTTGGCCACCCCTGGTCTAATAAAACCTGGATAGGAGGTTTATTGTAAAGAGGCCAAGTGAGATGATCAGGGATGTAAGAGAAAGTACCCCATGGATCGCACCGGTTAAATGGATGCTGCCCAAGCTGCACCTGTAAATCCTACATTGGGGGCACAAATGGGTGATATGTGCTTTTTGCACCAAGTGGAAGCAAAACTTGGCTCTCCCTCCCATGTTCTACAAATATCTAAACTTCCTTTTGGCAGTGAAATGAGGACTAGCTGGCCATGCTGGCCTCAGTAATTAATTGTGTGTACCGTGTCTGGTCAGTGCTCATCTTTTATCGATTTATACCTGCATTAAAGCATGCAATAAATGAAGTATCAAGGAACTCTTTTTGTCAGGATTCTTCCAAACTGATTCCTTTCTAAATTTCATGAGAGTTCAAAAATATTGGATGAGGCCTCCCTCCCCACTGACAATTGTTCACAAAACCATTAATTTTACAGTAATTGACTTAGACGCTGCTCAGGAGGGGAGGGAAATGAGAAAACAAATGCCACTTTGAATGCAGAGAACGATGATGTGTTGTCGGTTTTCTGACATGTTCTCTCCAAGCGCACCTCTCCTCCCCGACGGATCTGCTGACTGTTTTGCAAATGCTGGTAATGAACAGTCAGACAGGGAGTCTCGGTACATTAGTCACTTAGTGCGGCTGTATCGTGAGCTTTGCAAAATTATAAATTCTATTTCCATACTAGAGGTGACACAGGGTTTTTTTAAATGATTGTTGTCCGGGAGAGGAGTTCGCGGTGGAGGAGTGAGATGGTTTTCTCATCAAAGAATGGAGTCATCCCAGAAAGGGAAGTAGCCACAGAGGAGCTCAGAGTTCCTCTCTTGATATAAACCACAGTTGCAGGATAATACCAGATGACAGCCCTCTTGAAATGTCAATGCTTATGGTAGAACAATGCATTGCACAGGGGGAGTTGCTGTTCCATTGCATTAGCTCATTGCCACTAAAATCAATCGCCGTGTACCCAGCTGGAAGGTAGCTTTAATTAAAACGACATACCACGCAACACTATTTTGTATGCTAAGCAATTTTGCCATTTTTAGCCTGGGCTTATGAATAGGGCGGAGATGCAGGGGCTACTCCTATTGAAGATAATAGCAGAACTCCCATTTGCATAATGAAAGTGGGGGCAAGATTGGGCATGTGATTTTTACTTAATAGTAATTAAAAGAATTATTTTAAAATTGTTCTTGGTTGTGTTTTGTATACTTATTTCTGCATCCTACAAATGACTGAATCATAACTGATTCCAAGTTAAAATCTGTATTTTTCAATAACTATTTTTACTATTGGCTTGGATTTAACTGAGATACATTCAAATTCTTGGTGGATAGGTCTCACAACCTATTGTGAAGCTATTCTTGACGTCTTGGCATAGTTTCTAGGTCATAGTACTAAGAAAAGACTCCAGTAGATACCAATGGGGAAGACGACCCACGAAGGGAGGGAGATAGGGAGCTGTTGAAGTAATTCACATGTCTGGAAATTATATCTGTGTTGGATGATCTCTAATATTAGAATATCTGCAGTTAAACAAGTAGCTCTTGAAAGAGAAATTCCCAGGGTTCAATCCTGGTCTGACTGAAGTCAATGGCAAAAACCTTAGGGCATGTCTATACTGGGAAATTATTTTGAAATAACTCCCAAAATAACTACTCTGAAATAGTATGCCCACACTACAGGGAAGCCTAAAAATTAGTCTAAGGCGGGCTCCCTTAATGTGGACACGCTACCTTGACTTAGAGCCCCAGGAAGCACTGGAGAGGAATTACTTTGAGTGACTCTGGGGAGCAGTTATTTCAAAATAACAGCAGTGGCGCATCCACACTACCACTATTTCAAAATAACTATTTCAAAATAAACATTATTCCTAATGGAAAGCAGGAGTTATTATTTCAAAATAACCAGTCCCTTATTTCGAAGTAATGGGCTTGAGGATGTGGACGCTCCGCTTGTTATTTCAAAATAAGGGGAGTTAGTTTGAAATAACTCCTTAGTGTAGACCAGGGTTTAGAGACTTCAGTTGGGTCAGGATGTGGCTCCATCAGAGGAGAACAGATATGAACACAGAAGAAGAGCATAACAAAGTCACAACAAGAATATTTTGGAATTATTTTGGGAAAAAAGTAATTTATAAACAATCCATTGTTTTACATTTGGATTGATCTTTATTTTATATGAATTTACTCCATACCAATCTCTATCTCTATCTGTATATATTTCTATCTCTGTATCTAAGTATATCTGTATCTGTATCCAGCTATATATATTTAGAGATTCTCCACCCATAAAATTTGAACAATTTGAACAGCTTAAGTCACCTTCCCAGTGTGACGCCTGGAAAATGTCCCTTTGATTCTCCTCCATTAAAATGTAAAGACAAATATCAAATGTCTGCCAGCATGTTACTCCACACCTGCTTTCTGAGAACATGTACCAACATATTTTAATGAGAGAGGTGTCAGAGCACAGACTCTAACCCCTGCAGCAACTCTGGCCTCTAATCATGTGGGAGGGGCGAGGTGAGAGAACGCAAGGGTGAGAGGGAGAAGAAACGTTAAAGATTATTGTTTGCATAAAGGCCGCATTGTTTCTTTTGACTGAGTTGTAGACTGACATTAGAAGAGACTTCAGAACCCTGATGACTTGTTCTCTCATGAAGTGATTTTAATGAAATTCTCATTGTAATAAAAATGGCATCGACAGGGGTGCAGCCAGGTATTTCAACAGCTGGTACTTTAGCAAAGACTGGGATAGCTTAATAGTGCTCCGATAAATCAGTAATTGTCATCTGCTGTCTTCATGCAGTGCTAGATTATTTAAAGATGAGCAAATGATGTTTTACTTAATTTTCAGGATTGTGTATGCTTCTGATTTTTGGCCACCTGTGATTAATACCTGGCTTTGCCTACCGACCGTTATTACAAATCTTAGTTGGAAACCTAGTGTTTTTCATCAATTTATAATTGACACCAGATGTTTGATCAATCAGAGGTTGAATGGAAAGTGAGGTGTAATTTTTGAGTGGTCAGGGATGGGGATGAGTGAAAGAACAAGGACATTAGAGACTACTTGGTTTGGGATCTTTCATCTTGCCTTTGTGAGTAAAGTAATTTTTCACTCGATGGAAACTAGTGAAATTACAGCTATCAGGACGGAGACTTTTTTAAAAAAGTTAATTCTTGTGATAATTCACAAGCAGGTTTCTCCTTAGTATATCAAGACCTATGAGTACTGATCTACGAGGACTGTACCTTTTTTACATTTTATTTGAGAGAGGGAGAGTGTGTGTGTATGGGAGTGAAGTTAGTTATCATGAGGAACAAGACAGAACTATGTAGCACTTTAAAGACTAACAAGATGGTTTATTAGGTGATGAGCTTTCGTGGGCCAGACCCACTTCCTCAGATCAATATGTGGAAGAAAATCAGCACAACCATATATACCAAAGTGATACAATCAAAAAAATGAACACATGTGAAATTGACAAATCAAATTTTAGAACAGAGTGGGGGTGAGGGAGGGAAGGTTAGTGTCTGTGAGGTAATGACAAGGGGGTTTATTATCAAGAGGGTTATCAAACATAACAGGTATGGCCCAAGCATCTTCAGAGTAAGAGTTTTCACCGACATACTTAAAACTGGACCTAAAAGAAATGGCCCTTAGCGAGTGAGGGGAGTTCAGTCAACCCTGTTCCATCTTTGGTGTGTCTGTTGAGATTGCACACTTCTGGTTTAAGGGTGTGGCTGACTGGCCAGTTTGTAACTCAGGTGTTCGTAATTCAGAGGTTCTACTGTCATTAGCTCACATGTTGGCAATCAGGCAGCTGCAGAGATCCCAAAAAGAAGCAAATGAGGTACTGTTTTATACAGGGAAAGATTTGACAAGATTTTTAAAAAGATTTGATAAGATAACTGTGCTTGTTTCATGTGAATTAAGATGGTTAAAAGCATAATAGATAGTTAAAGCTAAAAGCTTTTAAAAGATTGTTAAAAAGCTGTATTGAGTCAGTTTTTTTTTATTATACTCCTTTAAAACAAGAACCATGGTATTTTATTCAGCATTATAAACATTTCAGAGTTACGAACAACATCCATTCCAAAGATGTTTGTTACTCTGAGGTTTTACTGTAGTGCCAATTCAGGTAGCTTCTCTGGTGTAATTACTCTCCATGTGGATCTGGACTGAGAACATCAGTCCATTTCATTTAGGAAAATAAGCAGTCATCAGATCAATCAGAACTGGCTGGGGCTCCACCAGCAGCTTACAGATGTACCTGATTCAAAGGTCTCTGAAATCAGTGATCGTCTTCCCTTTGACTTCAGAGGGATTTGCATCAGGCCTCCTCTGTTCTGTTCTTAGGGACAATACAGATATTGCCCAGGTGCTGCAGAATTTTTCTCCTTATTCTTTAGACATTTTTTTAAAAAAAAATCAAGTTGACTTTTGTAAAACAAAAGGCAAACACTAATGTTACTCGACTCAGAAGTTCTAAACTGTCTGGGTATGTCTACACTTGCACCCTCTTTCAAGAGAGGGATGCAAATGAAGACATTCGAAATTGCAAATGAAGCCGGGATTTAAATATCCCGCGCTTCAGTTGCATAATTGCGTTATGGAGCTATTTTAAAATAACAGACTCTGTTAAGATGTGGTTATTTCGAGAAAAAACCCTTCTCCTGAAATAACCCTTATTCCTCATAGAATGAGGTTTACCAGTTATTTTGAGAGACGGGTTTTCTCTCAAAATAATTGTGTCTTAACGGTGTCTGTTATTTCAAAATAGCGCCATAATGTGATTATGCAAATGAAGTATGAGATATTTAAATCCGGCTTCATTTGCAATTTCAAATGTCTTCATTTGCATCCCTCTCTCGAAAGAGGGTGCAACTGTAGACATATCCTCTGATATTAAAGTCATGTTTGCTCAGTTATGAAGAACAGACATGGGTTTTTTTTCTACTCTCACAAGCTTGACTCACAACTCCAGGCTGTGTTCTTTGTGCCTAGTACATCATTTGAGATGGCTCTCCAAAGGCAGATGTTAACAGTAAGCTAGCATTTCCTTTTTCAAGATGCTGCTGCATCACGTGTGATCATTAGCCTGTCTAGCCAAGCCATGGCCCCCCGACAGCTGTAGAGTGGCCTATAGGAAGCCTGTTGCAGACAGAGGATCGGTGTCCACCACATCACAGGAAAGCACAATACTTGCACCCTGTTGAGCAATCTTTGTGGTAAGGACATGAAGAGGCCGGTGTGGAGGATTAACTAGCCTCTCACGCACAGATGGTCTTATCAAATCTGTGTAGCGGTAGAGCTTGCTGGAGCTTGTACAAGTGTTGCCCTGCTGGGACTGTCCTGGAGATAAGGGGATTTGTCAGTCTCCATTGGCTTCATGAGCATTAAATTCACTCTGAAAAGAAAAATGTCCTTACGCTTGGGAGATACGTGCTCAGACAGATAAATAAGGGTGGTGAGGTAATGGTTCTGCTGTACTTCAGTTAGTGAAAGGGACATGCTTTCGAGCTCCACAGAGCTCTTCTGCAGATCTAGAAAAACAGTCAGCAAAGGTCTCCCCAGGAATTTCTTGTGAGCGTTCCTGAGCTTGAATTCTTATTGACTTTGTCTACACTGCAGGGTTTTTGTGCAAGAAGCTTTTTGCGGAAGAGATCTTCTGCAAAAACTTCTTGCGCAAAAGCACGTCCACACTTCAAAAGCGCATCACGAAAGCAATGTGCTTTTGCGCAAGAGAGCGTCCACACTGCATGGACACCCTTGCGCAAGACAGTTCTGATGGCCATTCACAGAACGGCCATCAGAGCACCTGTGCTTTTTGTGCTAGGCTCTTTTTGTGCAAGAAACCCCTGTGGAGCATCCACACACACCTTTTTGTGCAAGAACTCTTGCACAAAAAGGAGTTATGCCTCGTAGAAGGAGGTTTACCTACACCGGAACAAGCCCTCTGTTCTGTCGATCGACTGTAGATTTTCTTGCGCAAAAACGCGCTTGAGGTGTGGACACTCCGTGGGTTTTTGTGCAAAAACCTTGTAGTGTAGACATAGCCATACTGGACTGTCACAGTGCCCTTCTGGTACGTGAAGAGTCATTAAAAGGAAAAGTAGCAATTCCGTCCAGACTGAATTTCCAGTATTTCAAGTCAAATAGCCTGCCTCTGGCGGGTGTTAGCCTATTTATAGCAGGCATTTATATTTAATCTGCTCTTAACTGTTGTTCCCTCCTTTACTGTTCTACTCGTTAATCTACTCCTAACTGTTGTCCCCTCATGTTATTCAAGCCCTGTCATTTAGAAGAAGAGCTTTA
This sequence comes from Pelochelys cantorii, assembly GCA_032595735.1. Taxonomy (NCBI): domain Eukaryota; kingdom Metazoa; phylum Chordata; order Testudines; family Trionychidae; genus Pelochelys; species Pelochelys cantorii. Next base: position 47,925,166 of record CM064335.1, read on the forward strand.
CATTTTAAAAGAATATTTTCATTGTACTTTGTGGTTGTCTTAGGTTAATAAGTGGTGGATGGAGGTTTGTTTTCTTTCACAGACTTTTGAAGTTATGTATCTTGTCTGCTGCTTCAGCAGAGCAAAAGCTTCACCTGCTGGTACGAAGGGAGTATTACACTATTAACTAGATTTAATCCCAGGCATTTAACATGTCCATTTAGTACCTTGTAGTAGAGATGTGAAGAATGAGTGCGCTAATTTTACCCCTTTGGTTCTGTTTGTCTGTGTTTGGATTGGTAACAAAAAAAAGAGTCTCTTTAAAAAGACAGAGGAGAGTATTCGAACTTTAGCCATTTTCTTCAAGGTTGATGTCTGAGTATTTCTGTGGAAGGTTAGCATGCACTTTATCTGCGCAGTTAAAGCATTGGAACCTAGATCTGCAAAAGGACTTAGGAACCTAAAACTCAGATTTACATAACACTGCCATCACAGGGTTCCTGAAGGTGCTAAAACTCATTTGGTGCCTACATTTTCACTGTAAAACGTCCCTAAGGCACCTATGTTCCTGCCACTAGGCATGTGCTCTGCTGTCTCAGGCAGGTGCCTAGACAGCCACCTGAACTCCAGAGTGATCCTGAAACCAGGAGAAGACAGGCATTGCCTTGCCTCTGTCACCTGCAGGGCCCGATCTGTTCGGTATGCTCTGAGCACAAAACACTGGGGGTGGAGGTAAAAGGAAATCACCTTCACCATCTTTGGGCCAATTCTTAGGGAACTCACCCACTCTGTGAGAACCCACTCCAGTTAGCCCCTCTGCCTGAGGAGGAGAAGGGATTTGAACTGGGCTTCTCCTACCTCTCAAGTGAGGGCCCTGACCATTGATAGGGTTGCCAGATGGTTTCAACAAAAATACTGGACACACTTGACATTACATCACAATCTACATTACATCTTATTTAGAAAATACCGGACATTTATATTTTCTCATTTATATTTTCTCAATTTGTTTCCTGAACAAAAAGCTCAAATATTGGACTGTCCGGTTCAAAACCAGACACCTGGCAACCCTAACCATTGATCAAGAGGATCAATAGTCTGGTGTGATCAATAGTCTGAACCCATTCCTGGGTGAGAATGATGCTGTAGTCACTAGCAGGGGGATGGGGGAACTGAACCTGCCTCTGAGGTGAGTTCCCTGACCACGGGGCTAGAGGTTGTAAGAGAGGCTGCCTCGTCCCTCCAGTCATTCTGTGTAGCTAGTGCTGCTGTTCTACCAAGATACCACTCTAGGCACCTGACTCGAGATGAGAATTCCTGGCTGTGGATGCCAAGCAATAGAGGAGACTTCCTCCAGCATGGACTAAGCCCCTCACTCCATGGTGGTGGCTGGGTGAAGGACTCAGACCTCTTATCATGATCTCCCATTGGCTGTCGTAGGTGGCTCTCTGCCTAGCAAGTTAGCTTTTGTGGATCCCATTCTTGGGCAACTCTCTGTCCCCCTGGGTACGTCTAGACTACATGGCTCCATCGACGGAGCCATGTAAACTAGTTTACCTGACATCGTCAATGAAGCGGGGATTTAAACCTCATTTCACGAAGCATAAGGGAGCGGTCAACAGAGGCTTCCCATGTCAACCGATCCGCATCTAGACTGCCACGCTGTGCCGGATCAGCTGATTGTTGGCACAGCGCAGCGGCCATTTTTATTTTAATGAAGCGGGGATTATTTAAATCCCCGCTTCATTGACGATGTCGGGTAAACTAGTTTACATGGCTCCGTCGATGGAGCCATGTAGTCTAGACATACCCCATGTGCTGTAGAGGGAGCCGAAGGGCCTCACCCTGGGCTTGCTGATTCCACCGGGGCACAGGAATAAAAAATCCCACAACCGGCCTTGGTCAACTGACTTGGGCTCATGGAGTTTGGGTTTCATAGCTAAAAAATCACTGTGTAGATGTTCATGGGTTGGAGCTAAACCCCAGGATACTTCAAGGGCAATGGGATTTTTATCCCTGCATAAATGTACCTAAAGTGATTAGGCACCCACAAGTTAGGTACAATGATCAGGTCTTTAGTGGATTTGAGCTCAGGTCTTTCTGTTTATATTTATCATGTACAGACAGAGGGTTTTTTTCTACTTTATTCCATCGATTTTCTGTGAGGTTTAGAAACTTCATTTTATAGAAACCAAAGAAATTGAAACCTCCTACTTCTAACTTTTAACATGGGGAATAGCTCTGGCACTGTCTGTATGCTATGTGAGCCTCAGGAAGTCTTCTCATGTGGTCATTTAATTAATTCCTGCAGAGCTGGAGAGATCCTTTTCAAGGGGTACTAAAAATAAAGGGCTACAGAGAAGAGTTTTTGGGGAAGACAAACCTTAGGGATTTTATCTCTTGACCTCTAACAGTGGGCTCAGCATGCTTCCACTGTTCCAGGGCTGCCTCAGTATTGCTTATTCTTGGACCACAGCAAGCTTAAGAGGACATTGCTTGACATATATGTCATAATATATGGGAGAAAAAAGTCTTAATGTTGAAACTGAATCCTGCAACTTGGATCTCTTTCCAGACAGAACATTTCCCTTGTCTATCACACTTACATACCAGTTTGGTATTGCATTATTTCTTATGAGTGCTAAGCTACTGGCCTTGATTGATTGATGGATGGATTCATTGAAAAGGGAACATTAAGCCATTCTATTAAATCACCTATAAATACTAACGGGGAAATGTCAAGTGGATGTTAGCCAAAAAAATTGGTGTAATAGTTAATATTACAGACTGGCCAAGTTTGACTGGGTCTCTTTAAAGATTAAGCTGATGGTTGCAGCCCCATTCCGAGGCTGTTCTTTGCAGGTGAGTGTTCTTTGGGAAGCTCTCAGGAGCATCTTAATCTGGTTCTGCACCAAATTATAGATGGAGGGTTTCCCTTCCTTTAACGTTGATCAGCCCCTTCTCCTGGGAAACACTAATCCCTGAGACTCACACAAACACATTAAAGTGCAGTTTCTTTAACCCTTTGGAGTACCCCAAATTGCAGGTGTTTTGAAAATGGTTCAGTCTGACCTTTTGTCTCAACCCTTCAATCTGTCACCCTACTTTCCTTTCCTAGTATGACTCCAGCAGAATATCTGTAATGTTTGGGCTCCCCTACGGGGTCAGTTTTGCATGAGAGGCAGTATGCATTTCAGGAGCAAACTGCCAGTGCAGTCAATATAAGTTCCTGGGGGAGGAGATGCTTGTGGCCATCCAAATCCACCTGGTGGTTAAAACAGAACAGTTACTTAACCAAAAAGCTGCTGTGCTGATGCTTATAAAAGACTCTTCTGGTGCAGGAGTGACCACATGGCAGTGTCACAGAATTATAGTTTATAGAGGGGTGGGCAATAATTTTTGATGGAGGAGCCACTCCAAGAATTTGGAAAGTGGTCAAAAGCTGCACTCTTCCATGCTATTAATGGAGGAGATGCAGGGTCTGAGATGGAGGTTGGGTGCAGAAGGGAGCTTGGGGTAAGGGCTTGGGGTACAGGAGGGAGAGTGGGGTCTGGGAGGGAGTTTGGGTGAAGGAGGCAGTTGTGACCTGGGGCACTGGACTGGGGTGGTGGGGTTTGGGTTGTGACCTAGGGCAGGAGGGGGTTGTGATCTGGGTCAGGGGTAGTGTTGAATTTTGGGCAGGTTGAATTTTCTTTTGGGCAAATTGAAATTTCTTATGTGCAACACCAATATCAAGGTAGAGTGTGAATGTGCACCCACCCGTACAAACAAAAACCATAGATATAAATAAATATTTTAAATAGTCCATAGGTGTGGAAGAAAATATGTTCAAACAAGGTGTAATTAACAAGGAGCAATGCTTATGAGTCTAAGGTGCTACAGGACCATGGTTGTCTACGTTTTTTTAGTTACAGACTAACACGGCTATCCCCTCTGAGATCTGGGATACAGGATTTTAAAAAGTCATAAGATCAGAGTTTTAGATATCTGCAACACTCCAAAAAATTCTCAGGGGAGCTGCCAGAGTCATGTTTATTGTTCTGAACTGAATGCTGTAAGCCTGGGGGATGAGGGAGGAGGGGCAAACAGGCAGCTGCTCTTGGTCAAAACCAGCCAATGGGCACTACTGAGGGCGGGGCAGCATGAGAAGCCTGTCTCTCCTAGCACTACTGAGGGTGGGGCAGCATGAGAAGCCTGTCTCTCCTCCCTCCAGGCACTCAGAGTTTAGAAACACACACGTGGCCCTGCACCCAGCTTTCTGGAGTGCTGAGCGGGTGCAGGGCAGGCAGGGACTCAGCTGAGGCTTTCACAGCCAGATCTGGGCCTCAGATCATCTTTTGCCCAGCCCTTCTCCCTGTATAGCGGGCAGCAGCTGCTGCTGATTCTGCTGCTACGAGAGGGCAAGTGCCCCGCCCCTCCCACTTTCCCAGCTGATCAGCTGAGCTCCCTACTTACATAAGGAGCTCTGAACCTCTATGTGGGGCTCAGAACAGGGCTGCACGCCTGCGTGGGCACACAGCTTACAGGGAACCTTGGTCAAGGGATTGTGGTGCAGGTTCTGGGAGGCGATTTCGATGCAGGAAAGGGGCAGAGGGTTTGGGCATGTGGAGTGGGGGGGCAGAGGGTTGGGGAAGAGAGGGGCTGGGGTGCCAGAGGCAGGCTCTGGCCAGAAGACTTACCTGGGTGACTCCTGGCCAGCAGCCCAGCATGTTTCTGAGACAGCCTGCCTGCCTGTCCCACCTCTACGCAGGCTCCATGGTCATGTGTATGTGTGAATAACTACGAGCCAGAGGAGGAGGGGGCGTGGTGCTTTGTGTGCTGCCTGTTATTCAAACAGGCAGCTCCGATTGGCCGATTTCTGGCCAGAAACTGTCCAATGGGATTGTGCTGGGACCGGGGGCAGCACCTGAAGCCTTCCCCTCCCTCCCCTCTGGATTCACTGTTGTGAAAAAGAAATGGCCTGGCAGCCGCTTTTCTGAGCTGCGTGCGAGTGGGGCAAGGCAAGCAGGAGCCTGCCGGGGGCCGGATCCAGTGGTTTATAGTCTTGACATAGGGTCAGTGAATACAGAAAAGACAGAGAGAACAAAGTTAGAAAAACTGGACATCACTGTTTGTGAGCAAAGCCAACCAAAAGGATCCACCCTGCAGATATTCAAGGAAGGAGTAGGAATGTAATATCACTACTGATGCGCTGTAACATTTACACATTTAGGCTGCGTCTAGACTGGCAAGATTTTGCACAAAAGCGGCCACTTTTGCGCAAAAGCTTGCCAGCTGTCTACACTGGCCGCTTGAATTTGTGCAAGAACACTGACGATCTAATGTAAGATTGTCAGTGTTCTTGCGCAAGAACTCTGATGCTCCCGCTCCCTCAGTGTAGACAGGGAAGGAATTTTTTGCGTAAGAAGGCCCCGATGGCGAAAATGGCCGCTGGAGCTTTCTTGCACAAAATCGCGTCTATACTGGCCACGGATGCTTTTGCGCAAAAGCACTTTTTGCGCAAAAGCATCCGTGCCAATCTAGACGCTCTTTTGCAGAAATACTTTTAACGGAAAAACTTTTCCATTAAAAGTATTTCCGCAAAATCATGCCAGTCTAGATGCAGCCTTAGTGTGAATTTTTCTAAGCAAGTCATAATGCAGTCATAATAATTTGATTATTTAGTATGCTCTCTGGTATATTTTTGTATTTCAGTCCATTAGCTAATATTGTCATTTCTATATATTTCTCTTCTTTTGCTGCTTTGGTTTTACTATCCATACCTGCATTACGGTAAGTGTAGGGCCTCGTTTTGCTAGGTACTGCAGGAATATACAGTAGGTAGGTTTGTGCTGTAAACACAGGCTGTGATTAAGACGTACACAGTGAGAGACAGTCTAAAAACCAGACTGGAAGCACTTACAGCCTAACTAGATAAGACGGATGAAGTGTGGGAGGGGAAATAGAGGTACTGATGAACACAGTCATTTGCCCAAGGACACACAACAGACCAGTGGCACCACTCGAAATAGAATCCTGTCTCACGGGTCCAGAGTTCTGCCCACTGGACCACAGAACATTTTCGATGTTTTAGTTACCTGGGGCATGGATATGGCTCAGTATAATTTATTCTGTCTGACTAGGGCTTTAAAGTAATGCACCCTATATTTCCCTATTTAATGAGAGACTTGCATTTGTTTCCATACTTAATAATTGCCCTTCCCCCTCTCCTAGGTGTCTCTTAGCCATGAGTGCACTCGTGCCATAATGAAGCTGGTGTACTGTCCGTATTGCCGGGGCATGTCTAGCGTGAAGCCGTGCAACAACTACTGCCACAATGTCATGAAGGGCTGCCTGGCCAACCAAGCAGACCTGGACACGGAATGGAGAAACCTGATTGGTAAGAAGACCCCGTTATGTGCCAGTAAAACTGTTGAGTTTATGACATGTTCCCCCCACGCCCAAAGCTCACATTCTGTCTTTGTGAGACCAGGGCTGGAGAATGAACTAAGTGCCATTAGAACAGCTAAACGGGCATGAGACCCTTTTATACTAAAATTCCTCCGTCTCGGAGCTGGATTGTAAAAGGACTTGAAAGGCATTTTACCCTGTCTGAGTAATGAGCTCAGTCAAATCGCTACACAGAATGTGCTACACTGGTTAACAAGACCCTTGATCCTGTCGCTTTGGACTGCCTCGTCTGCACTGGGATGACAGGAGCCCTACGCTCTTTTCAATTAAACCAATTAAAACAGCTCAATTAATTCTTATGCTCTTTCCACCTCTTGAGGCTTAGGGCCAGATTTTATCACCTTTATTCTGGCTGAGTGGTACCGTCCTTCACGAGTGCCAAGGGTAAACTAAATTAAGTTGGGAAGCACTTTTAGGTCATTCAGTGGAAGGTGTTGTAGAAATAAGGAGTCAAACCTGCTTCAAAACAAACAGGGTGGGGTAGTGGAAGGAATAAGACTGATCTATAAATGAAAATTAAGCTCATTTGCTTTATATTTAAATAAAAATTCAGTGGTTTGGGGGGAGAGGTCATGTTCAGGAACCAAGCAAAAAATCAACAGGAGGAGAAAACTAGAATAAATCCAGTAAAGGAATGAACAATTATTATTATACTTATAAGATTCAGTGTTGGGTGCAGCATGCACTTGTCACAGATAACAGGTTCTTTTCCTAGGCAGCTACTTAAAGGTAATTGACAAGATGGAATTTGGTGAAATGTACACAGAAATTATTTATTACAGACAACTGTAATTGGCATTGTGGGAAAGGATCAATATCTGTAACTATATGACTAAGATACGTGTGGTTAAGTGGTTTCCTGTATCGTTTATACTTACAATCTTGCATTGTGTGTATTTACAATTTATGGAGACCCCTAGAAACAAAGACGGAAGGATAACTGAATGTAACCCATCAGAAGGGAGATTCTGATTCTGTTTACACTGTCTTAGGGACCTGATGAACCCACAGAAATGAGAACCGGGTGTGGTATTTTATACCCTTCCTTATTACGGTAATTCAGATATACACCATATTTCATCCTTTATCCTGATTATAAGAAGCTCATTAACAACCCCTATCCATATGAAGCCTTTAGGACGTCCATAATTAAACATTAACACTCATAATGTACATCACTTATATCTTAGTAATTTCTATATCTAAATGTGGTTTAGCTGCTTGATACTGCATAGCAAGATAATAGCCAAAGCCCTCTAAAGCTCCCTTTTTGTAGAATCCTGTGGTGTGCTGTACCTGTTTGTAGTCACTCGTTTGTCTCTCAGAAGGCGAGAACAAAATATCTGACCTGAGGTTATTTTTTGAGGCCTACACTATTTAGCTAAATCTCAGCTGTTAGCATGAGTACTCCCACAAGGCCTCGGATTCAGACAAAAGGCTTGTAATCATAGCAAGCCTGATCATTTAGTTATTTGTTCTCCAGGCTGTAACTGCTTTCGTAACTTGCATAGGAAGGCTTAGCAAGCAATCCCATAGTAGCCAAAACTATCAGCCTTTCACGGTCAGGTCAGCAGTCAACAGGCAGATTCTGCATCTGTCACTTGTGAAGGTGACAAGTCGTGTTGCGGTGAAGGAGACTGTATGTCTGTCTGTGGGCATGATTCCCTGATTTGAAGGCCAGAGAGAACCATTATGATCAAGACTGACCTCCTGCATAACGCAGGCTAAAAAAGCCTTACCCAGTGATTCCTGCCTTTGGACCACGACTGCTCGCTGAGCTAAGCATCTCCTTTGGAAAGCTACCCAAGGCATGTCATTAAGCTGAATGTTCAGAAAGCCTGGGATAAAAAGCTACTGCTTTAAATGTAAACTAGAGGGATTCAGGGCCCTGCCAGAGTGTGTGGGGCGGGGTGGGGAGGAGGGGGCTGTATTGCTTGCGACTGGAAGCAATGGAGCTCTGTGGAGAGTCAGAGGACCCCTTGCTGTTTCTAATTGTCCTTCACAAATAGGCCCAAGGACAGCATCTGCAGATAAACGAACTGATTACATGTAAGTGGGGCTGAGTGGCGAGCAAGCACGCTGCAAGCAGCAAGTACATCCAGGAGATTTGTATTTTCAGCATAACTGGTTTAACACTAGGGAAATGGAACAGAAGGGTGATAAATACAAGGTAATCTGCAATATGACCATAATAATGAACCCTCACAAATTGGGATTCAGGCCTTTTTTTTTCTTTCTTAATACACCATTAGCTGAAAGTTTTATGTTTTAAAATACATTTTCATTTCCTTTCAGAAGTGTTTCAGTTCTGCCACCCTGCCCCAATATTGCTGTCAATGGAATGATCTTGTGTCCTCGGTTGTGTCAGCTCCAGCACAGATTATGGCTGAGAGCTACTCACAAACATGTCCTTGTTCAGAATGCCGCCGGCAGCTGCTTAGTGCATGACGATCCTGGCAGGGAAGGCATTGGCCCTGTGCTCTGTAGCCAGTGCTGGCTGCCAGGTTATTTGTGGGGGTCCAAGCCAAGATTTTGTTTTTGACCTAAACACCCAACCTGATTTGGGTCCTGGCTATGAGAGAGGTGGCCCTCTCCTTACGTGGCCTCGTGGTAACTGGACACAACTGAAGCACTCAAATTAGAAGCCCGTCAGTTTAAAAGGGAAGAAGTTGGCAGCAGGGCTGATGGGATCATGGGCTGTGGAAGTCATTTCTCTAGAGCCCTTGTTTGTTGCCTTCGAGGCACAGAGCAAGGCGTCAGGGCCTGCTGTTGAGAAGCTGGTCCTGTATGCTTTCAGCCACACATCTCTTCCTCTCAGGGCACTGTCTCCTTACTCTGTCTCACAACTCTGCTTCCCTAAAGGGCAAGCACTGCACTTCTGGGCCTTGTGCTGCCAGCACATCATGCTGAAAACCCTTAGCACTTCAGAATTTTTAACCCGCTGAGGTACTCGTAGGCCAGCCCAAGCGTCAAAAATCCACCTTATACAGCAACCTTCCAAGGCCCTTGACTTTTCCAGCCAGCTCCTTTCGAGATCAGGAAGCTCTAAAAACCCTTTAAAAACACTCTAGAGGATAACATTTTAAAATCCTCCCCTTTTTTTTCTTCAGCTCCATGCAGTAGGCCCAGTCGTTCCAGAGAGGTTCTCAATGTAGGCTATTTCCATGGAGAGCAGAGGTGTCATGCCAGAGCACACTGCATAGGGTGACAGTGCCTCCAAAGTCACCTGCTTTGACCATTAGCTGTGCCCTTTCTTTAGCGCGAGGTCTAGAAAGGGAGAGCTGGTTCCCCAGGGAGAAGAAAGCAGCACCTTTCCAAGTGGGGTTCAGTGACTCTATCTCCTATTAACAAATCTTCACAGACTGAACCCTGTGATGGTTTGAGAGCTAAGGGTGTCTCGTGACTTGACTAAGCTCACACACATGAGCCAATGATTCAGGCAGGGGTTAGGACCTTCCTTTTCCTAGTCATTCACTCTTGCCACTAGACCACACTGCCTCACTTGTGTACTTCTGACTAAGCTACTTTACACCTCACCAGCAGGACACCTGGGTCACTTTGGCTCAGTTGTTCTGTAAGTCTTCTCTCCTTCGGCTAATTTCACCATAACAGTATTGCTCAGCACCATCAATTGTGACAACTGTCTACATTCCAGACAGCGCAGAGGCCAAAACCACTTTCAGGTTTCCCTTTCGGTGAGAACAGAGCCAAAATACTTGTTGTGCTTCACATAGATCCGCCGTACCATGTGAGTGTGCCTTAATTCCTGGCACTAGTAACGTTAGACAAATGTCTCTGTGTCAGCTGGTCAAGGGCTCTTAGCAGTTTAATGCTTATGCAAACAAATTGCAGTCACTGCTACTAGCTCTGCTGTTGGTGCTGCAAGGTCAGCGTGGAAAACCTGGGGAGCATCCATGAGACTGTCAGAAGCTGTAGGAGCCTTATTTAATGGCCCTCTACCATAATGGCTTTAACCTTTTCTCCTTTGTGAAAGTTTACGTTTTCTCCTGGGAGCATAATGGCACTAAAAGAAATGTGTTCAAAATAGCATGACTGGTCCTGCCAAGATCCACAGGAGACTGGCGACTGAGTGTTGAATTCTATGCTTATTTCAGCTTGCTGTGCTCAAGCACTGCAGCGCTGCTGGTGTCTGCTGCCTTCTGTGTGGGCTCTTCTAACATAGAGAGAGCCTTGTGGCTCCTCCGGCTCTGACGCTGCAGCGAATGCTGCCAGGCCAGACTTCTGTGCAGCGTTCCATTGTCCTGAGACGGGGAGCCATCCACATCCCGCACCGTGCTGGATTGGGATCTGTGTGAGCCTGCAGATTTGGAGCAGAATAAGGCAGTCCTTAGGGAGAAAAGTACCGTGGTGGCCCATTGTCATAGCACAGGGACGGGGTTTCAACAATCTATTCAACTGGATTTTTCACCCTTCTCCCTTCTTTTCATGCACTCACCGAACCGTTTTTCTTGTCCGACTCTTCAGCGTCTCTCTTGTTCTCACAGTTCAGCAGCCTTGTATGGCTCTATATTGCTCCTTGTGACTGTTAAAACACCAGCCCCTCCCATGTCTCCTCTTCCTTTCAGTGACATACTGCAAAGTAACAGCTGAATCTAGGCTCTTGCTGTGTATGATGCAAGCTTTTATCCATTTTAGTTTTTCTAATTAGCTTTCCTTTCTAATGACCCAGATGGCAGGTTACCACAACTAATTGGCGGTGAATCCAGTGAGAATGGCTAGTGAGTCCAGTTAAAAGGCGTGGGGGACAGCAGATAACATCTGCTCCAGGGGTTAAACCTGGCGTTCGTGCATTGCCTTTCTGGCAAGGACAAGCCAATTGTTAGCTGTCATTGCTCTCCATCTCGCTCCAGCAGAAAGACTGGCTGCCATTCCTGAAAGGTCAATCTGCAAGTCTAATTGATTGATTAGGTGGCATGGCTGTGTGCTTTCTGCACTTGTTCCAGGTTCTTTTTGCCCAAGAGACTGTTTTTGACAGTAGCTGACCATTAGGAGTAAATCAGATCAGTATTCCGATTACACTTGCCCTCTGTAATGATGTTAAAGGTCATAACTCACACAAGTCACATAGGCAAGATGTTTAACAGAGGGAGGAAATCCACTGCCATTCGGCATGTTTCACTCTTACCCCATTCTTTGAAGGTGAGATTGTAATGACAAATATGTCACTACTATATTGTATGGGCAGATTAGGGCAGGTGAAGTTAGAGGAAATGTTTCACCATGAGTGATATATTGAATTTTATCAACAACTTTGGGGATTTCCGTTCATCTGTCAGCATTTGTCCTCAGAATTAATACAACCACAAGCTAAAATTATTCAGAAAAGTTGTCTTGAAAAATGTTTCTACTCTTAAATAGGAGCAGGAGCATAAAGTGCCGATCTTTGGCTGGGGCAGAATGTTCAAAAAATACCAAAAAGCAATAATACCATGTTTAACTTTCTACAGCAAAGTCACTGTTGGCTTTTACTAAAGAAAAGCATTTTAATGGAGATACTACAGCAATTTTTTCAGTTCTTGTTTATACTTAAAAGCAGCTAAAATACTTCTAAGTTGATAACAAAATGCTTCCAAACTAGAGATGTTATATTTTGATTAATCAGCAAATCGAGTAGTCGATGGAATTTTTGTCAACTAGTTGATTAGTTGATAATGGGGGTGGGGTACTTGCTATCTCCACTGTGCCTCTACCTTTTAAATGTAGTAAGAGCTTTCTTTCTCGACAGATCCCCCTCTAGACTGCTGCTTTTTGCTGACAAAATGCTGAGTCGGCAAAAATGACAGCCATTTTTATGCAAATTAAGCGCAGGATATTTAAATCCCTGTTTCATTTGCAATGTCGACCTGCCTAATCTGCATCCCTCTGCCGACAGAGGGATGCAGTCTAGACATACCCCTAATGACAGATGATGTGGGAAAAGCTGAAGTACTCAGTGCTTTCTTTGCCTCTGTCTTCACAGACAAGGTCAGCTCCCAGACAAATGCATTAGGCAACGCAGTATGGGAAGGAGGTGGACAGCCCTTGGTGGGGAAAGAACAAGTTAGGAACTATTTAGGAAAGCTAAACATACACAAATCCATGGGCCCAGATTTAATGCATCCGAGGGTACTGAGGGAGTTGGCAAATGTTATTGCGGAGCCTTTGCCCATTATCTTTGAAAATTCATGGAGATCGGGAAAGATCCCGGGTGATTGGAAAAAGGCAAATGTAGTGCCCATCTTTAAAAAAGGGAAGAAAGACAATCCAGGGAACTACAGACCGGTCAGCCTTACCTCAGTCCCTGGAAAAATCATGGAGGAGATCCTCAAGGAATCCATTTTGAAGCACTTGGAAGAGGGGAAAGTGATCAGGAATGGTCAACAGGGATTCACAAAGAGCAAGTCATGCCTGACCAATCTGATTAGCTTCTATGATGAGGTAACTGGTTCTGTGAATATGGGAGAGTCAGTGGATGTGATATACCTTGACTTTAGCAAAGCTTTTGATACGGTCTCCCACAATATTCTCGCCAGCAAGTTAAGGGAGTATGGATTGGATAAACAGACTGTAAGATGGATAGAAAGCTGGCTAGACTGTCGGGCCCAACAAGTAGTGATCAACAGCTCGATGTCAGGTTGGCAGTCGGTTTCCAGCGGAGTGCTCCAAGGATCAGTTCTAGGACAGGTTTTGTTCAACATCTTTATTAATGACCTGGATGAGGGGATGGATTGCACCCTCAGCAAGTTTGCAGATTACACTAAGCTAGGGGGAGAGGTAGATACGCTGGAGGGCAGGGATAGGGTCCAGAGTGACCTGGACAGATTAGAGTATTGGGCCAAAAGAAATCTGATGAGGTTCAGCAAGGACAAGTGCAGAGTCCTGCCCTTGGGGCGGAAGAATCCCAAGCATTGTTACAGGCTGGGGACTGAATGGCTAAGCGTGCAGTTCAGCAGAAAAGGACCTGGGGATTACAGTGGATGAGAAGCTGGATATGAGTCTACAGTATGCCCTTGTAGCCAAGAAGGCTAATGGCATATTAGGATGCATTAGGAGGAACATTGCCAGCAGATCCAGAGAAGCGATTATTCCCCTTTATTCGGCTCTGGTGAGACCACATCTGGAATATTGTGTCCAGTTCTGGGCCCCCCACTATAGAAAGGATGTGGATGCATTGGAGAGGGTCCAGCGGAGGGCGACAAAAATGATTAGGGGGCTGGAGCGCATGACCTATGAGGAGAGACTGAGGGATTTGGGTTTGTTTAGTCTGCAGAAGAGAAGAGGGAGGGGGGATTTGATAGTAGCCTTCAACTTCCTGAAGGGAGGTTCCAAAGAGGATGGAGAAAGGCTGTTCACAGTAGTGACGGATGGCAGAACAAGGAGCAGTGGTCTCAAGTGACAGTGGGGGAGGTCTAGGTTGGATATTAGGAAAAACTATTTCCCTAGGAGGGTGGTGAAGCACTGGAATGGGTTGCCTAGGGAGCTGGTGGAATCTCCATCCCTAGAGGTTTTTAAGTCTCGGCTTGACAAAGCCCTGGCTGGGTTGCTTTAGTTGGGATTGGTCCTGCCTTAGGAAGGGGCCTGGACTTGATGACCTCTTGAGGTGTCTTCCAACTCTATGATTCTATGACTATGCAGCTGCCAAATCTCACACTATAGACGTGCGCAAGTAGCAGAAATTTTTTCCTTGTGGCAAATAGCAGGGACTTCAAGCATTTTGTCTGCTACTTTGTCCTTGTTCCTGGTTGGAACAGGGAACTGAGCACAAGATCTGAGCACAAACTCTTATTTTTGTTAACTTCTGCTCTAGTCTGCTTGTTTATCTCAGCACCGCGTTCTGTCAGCTGAGTTGTGTGTGTTATTAAACCCATTGTCTCAAGGCCTTTATTATGCAAGTTACCACATATGCTGTGTGAGCCTCATCCCAAGCCCTTTGAAGCCAGTGGGGGTTTTTCCATTGATTACGTGAGGTTTGGATTAGGCCCAGATTGATTTCTATAAAAGCATTATTTGTTCTTTCTTTGAGCCCTTGACAGTTGGACTCTTGGTCCTGGTACAGTGGAGTCTGGCTTTGCCGATTAAAGACACACAAAGCAGTATTAATGGAAATAAATGTAAGTTCTGTACAACAATATCACCATGAAGTGTGACGGGTACAGAGTGCACGAGGGTGCGGCGTGAATGATGCTGGCAATGCATACTTGTGCTGAGTAATCATTTGTACCACACTGCACCACTCCCTGGGAACAGTCTAATACCAAGCTGATGGGTAGAGCAGAAAAACTTAGAATAGAACTTGTTCAGTCTCTTCTAAGTCAATGGTTGCTCTTAAATTAAGGACCTCCGGATACGACCCTCCATATATTGGCAAGAAAAAAATAGCTTAGAAGAGACAGATATGTTTTCCTTGTGGCAAATAACAGGGACTCCAAGCATTTTGTTCTCTCTACAGTCTGATTTTATGCAATGCGATGGTCTAGTTTCATTGAAATCAGTACAGGTGCCAGTATACATGGTAATGAGAGATGTTTGTGTCCAATGATGTGGTCAAAAACGAAAGCAATGCTGATTGGCATTGCTTCTGAGTCTGTCTGTATTATGATGGTCTCACTGCCCAGGGTTCATAAGAAACCTCAGGACTCTTCATTTACACCTTTATATCTTTTCCTGTGTACTGGGTGTGTAATATTCAGTGCTGGAGACATCCCGTTTGCTGTTTTGGAACGTGCAAACAGGGAAAATAGCAAAGAGCGCAGGGGTTGCAGTTCAGGATTTAGATGCAATGGCAGAACTGGATGTGCAGTGGGCTTGCTTTAGAAAGCCCCGGGATATAGTAGAACAGGGTTGAGATGCATTGGCATAGCATGTCCAGGGGTAGAAAAAGAGAGTGTGTGTGCACAGCTTATATGTACCTGTGCTTATGTCAAGCCATGCGGTACTAGCAGTCCACTCACTCTTCAGCCTGCTGTATTTCAGTCACTGATCTATAAAATGAAATAAACGTAGAACATAAGAACATAAGAATGGCCATACTGGGTCAGACCAAAGGTCCATCGAGCCCAGCATCCCATCTGCCGACGGTGGCCAATGCCAGGTGCCCCAGAGAAGGAGAACAGAAGACAATGATTTATCTCCTGCCATCCATCTCCTGCCCTTGTTATGAAGGCTAGGGCACCATACTTTATCCCTGGCTAACAGCCATTTATGGACCTAACCTGCAAAAATTTATCAAGCTCTTTTTTAAACCCTAATAGAGTCCTGGCCTTCACAGCCTCCTCGGGCAAGGAGTTCCACAGGTTGACTGTGCGCTGTGTGAAGAAAAATTTCCTTTTATTAGTTTTGAACCTACTACCCATCAATTTCATTTGGTGTCCCCTAGTTCTTGTATTATGGGAAAAGGTAAATAATTTTTCTATAATCACTTTCTCCACACCATTCATGATTTTATATACCTCTATCATATCGCCCCTCAATCGCCTTTTTTCCAAACTGAAAAGTCCCAGTCTCTCTAGCCTCTCCCCATATGGGACCCTTTCCAAGCCCCTGATCATCTTAGTCGCCCTTTTCTGAACCTTTTCTAATGCCAATATATCTTTTTTGAGGTGAGGAGACCACATCTGCACGCAGTACTCGAGATGTGGGCGTACCATAGTTTTATATAGGGGAAGTATGATATCTTTTGTCTTATTATCTATCCCTTTTTTAATAATTCCTAACATCCTATTTGCCTTACTAACTGCCGCTGCACACTGCGTGGATGTCTTCATAGAACTATCCACTATAACTCCAAGATCCCTTTCCTGATCTGTCGTAGCTAAATTTGACCCCATCATGTAGTACGTGTAATTTGGGTTATTTTTTCCAACATGCATTACCTTACACTTACCCACATTAAATTTCATTTGCCATTTTGCTGCCCAATCACTCAGTTTGCTGAGATCTTTTTGTAGTTCTTCACAATCCCTTTTGCTTTTGACTGTCCTGAACAACTTTGTGTCATCTGCAAACTTGGCCACCTCACTGCTTACCTCATTTTCTAGATCATTGATGAACAAGTTGAACAGGATTGGTCCCAGTACTGACCCCTGGGGAACACCACTAGTTACCCTCCTCCATTGTGAAAATTTACCATTTATTCCCACCCTTTGTTTTCTGTCTTTTAACCAATTCTTGATCCATGAAAGGACCTTTCCTCCTATCCCATGACCACCTAATTTACGTAAAAGCCTTTGGTGTGGGACCGTGTCAAAGGCTTTCTGGAAATCTAGGTATATTATATCCACTGGGTGCCCCTTGTCCGCATGTTTATTAACCCCTTCAAAGAATTCTAACAGATTAGTTAGACACGACTTCCCTCTGCAGAAACCATGCTGACTTTTGCCCAACAATTCGTGCTCTTCTATGTGCCTTGCAATTTTACTCTTTACTAGTGTTTCTACTAATTTGCCTGGTACTGATGTTAAACTTATCGGTCTATAATTGCCAGGATCTCCTCTAGAGAGCAATACAATGTTTATAAAGCAGGAGCCGCATTTCTAGGAAGCTGAAAGGCTTCTCTTAATAAAGACAAAAACATCAAGAGAAGACTTTGCACGGCAATTCTCAAAAGAAGAATCTGAACTGGATGGCAATTTTCAGTCATTCTGTACCTCCAGCTGGTGGTGTACAAACAGTCCTTTTTTTAACCCATTCCTTTAACGTGTAAGGTCTTGATTGGCTCTGCTCCCTGAATATTCAGGGTATCAGCTTTTCTGTGCACTGTGTTCTTTTGATTTCCAACACTGGATGTATGTGTAAAACTTGCTTCTGCTTTAGCTTGTGTTGTCAGCACAATCCAGCAAGGCACAAATCCAGTTAGTAGCTTGTAGTGCTGCTCAGATCTATTGTCATTTCAGCCCCTGACCTTGTGAGGTGCCCAAATCAATAGCAACTGAGAGCCCCTGGCACCTTTCACCCACCCCTAACCTACCTCTCCTCCCCTCTGGCCTGTTTAGCTGTATGTGTTCTGCTCTATTGCACCACTTGTGAGGCAGCCGTTTTCCCTTGTTAGCCATGCTGTATCCTGCCAGAGCACCCACATCCACAGTGCTGCTTGGGAAGTACTCACTGAGAGCAAGATTTATTTTTCCCCCCTCTCTCCTTCCTGGGCCTGCCAGCCACACACATGTGCTATTACCCATAAACCCCTTCTCTGGTCACTTCGTGTAAACACCATCTCCAAAGTTCCATTCATTGCGGCGCTTGGTTGAAAGTTGAATGAGTCAGTAAGGAAGGGTTCAATCAAGATCCTTGCTTTACATTTCTGTACAAATTCCTCTCTCCAATGGTCAGTGCTCTCTGGTCATTTTGTAAGGTCGTGGCAGTCTGCAAAGAGAGGTTGTAATTGCCGTTTCTTTCCTACGGCGTTCGTCTAGCACGAGGGGTGCCCTTTCTAATGCACTTGGGTATCGGCCTTCTTTGAATGCTGCAAATTCAGAGAGCAAAACTGCTGAAAATGTACCCACCAGTACCTGAAGTCATTGAAGAATTTCTTTCACCTGCGGAGGGGCAAGTGCTTGATTCCTCTCCATATAAATGTATGTACGTTGAAGTTGCACTATAAATTGATATACTTAACACGTGTGTCCATATCTCTTGCTTTACTAGACTCAATGATGCTGGTAGCTGACCGGTTTGATGGACCATCCAATGTAGACACTGTGATTGGTACCATTCACACCAGGATTGCTGAGGCCATTTCTAACATGCAGGAAAACAAAGACTCTATCACAGCCAAGGTAAGGAGCTGATACCTCTGCCTGAAGTTGATATTAAATCAGTTGAGAGTGCTCTGGCTACAGCCTTGGGCATATTCTTCCAATACCATTCAGTTGTTTAACATACAGGAGGCAGTTTCTTTTAAGAAACCAGTCACTCCCCACGGGCAAACCTCAAACGCTTCTGACTCAGACTCCTCCCCATCTCTGCCTCCAGCAAACCAACTTGATACGTACAGGCTGAGTACAGCATGGTGTTGAATTCTGAATCCCTGGGGAACATGGGTGACAAAGTATTGTGGAGCATCAACCTCTGTAGCCAAGGGGGGTTCTGAATTCTCCCTGAGCTAGGTACAGCAAGTTGGTGGGCTGCCTTACACTTGACACAATGGACAAGCCCTCTTGACCACTACAGGAACAGTGGAAAATGGAAACATTTGGCTGAATGGGTTGTATTCATGGGATAGGGTTGTTCTTCTTCAAGTGATTGCTCATGTGCATTCCAATTAGGTGTGTGCGCACAGCGCGCATGGGTCATTGGAAGTTTTTCCCTCAGCAGTATCCTTAGGGCCAGCGGGAATCTCCCTGGAGTGGCACCGGTATATGGGCCCATATATACCCCTGCTGGCCCCCTCACTCTCAGTTCCTTGTTACCGCCGTGATGGTCGTTGGAACAACCCTCAGCTCTTTTAGCGATAGTTGTCTTCAGTATTGTTCTCTGATTCTTCAGTTAGCTTAAGTACCTGTAGTTAAGTTAAAGACTCTTTTGTTGTTCTTTGTTGTTTTCGTTGCTGTTCCCCGCCACAGCGCGCCGTGCGCCCGCAGCACGGCATGCCCAGCCCGCAAGGCTTTAAGTCCTGCAAAAAGTGCCACAAGCCTATGCCCCAAGGCGACCCTCATTCCTCGTGTTTAAAGTGCTTGGGAGAGACACACCTCATTGAAGCCTGCAAAATCTGCAAGGCGTTCAAGTCGCGAATGAAACGCGAGAGACAGTCGCGTCTTAAGATCATCCTTACAGAGGCGACTCTTCGGGCGGTACCGGTGCCGGAGTCGGCGCCAGGTCCTCAAA
Organism: Pelochelys cantorii; assembly: GCA_032595735.1. Lineage (NCBI taxonomy): Eukaryota > Metazoa > Chordata > Testudines > Trionychidae > Pelochelys > Pelochelys cantorii. The sequence goes on from CM064335.1 coordinate 47,944,417, forward strand.
GCACCCCAGCATCGGTGCAGGACTCCCCCCTGCACCGTGCCTCACCGGCACTGCAGAAACCTCGACACCGGTTTCAGTCTCCGGCACCGCAGAAGAGGAGGCGGCCTAACGGGACGGTCCCCTGCTAGGCACGTGCCCTCAAGTCCGGAGCCTGGACCTTCCAGGTCAGGCGGACCGTCCTCCTAGCATAGGGAGCCGAGCCCCTTGGAGGACTTTCCCGAACCCTCCACACCGGAGGCCTTAGAAGCGGCAAGGGTGCTCATAGAGTCTTCCCTCTTGCCGCCCCCTACTCCAACGCCTTCCAGGCAACACGGGACATCCCAGCATCGGGTATCGAAACAACCCGAGACCATGGCACCAGAGGCCTCGGCCCACCGCCCACCCCTCCTCTCTCCTCCCCTCCCCGCTCCACCGGCCCCACCCGCGGCACCAACCAGCAGCGCATCCCTACCCACGGTGCCCCCATCAGGACGTGGCACCGGATACACTGCGGTACCATACACCATACACCACTGGCTCACACTGTTCCAGCACCTACCTCTGCACCGGATGCCCGCACCACTATGCCACCACTGCTGCCTCGACACCGTGGGAAGCCGGAGGCTATAGCCAGGCACGTAGCTGCTCCGCAGGTGTTGGTGTAGGCTCCTCCCTGGTCCACCTCGGACTACACGTCTGACTCCGAGGCAGAATCCACCTGGTCTTCTAGGGGCTCCCAGTCCCTGTCGCGGCACCGTTCACATTCGCGGCACTGCTCCCGGCACCATAGTCTGCCTCGTCCATACCAGCAGCAATGGACACAACCAGTCCTGGTACCGGTGCTTCAGCAATCGTGGCCTTCTCAACCTCCGGCCCAGTGGCCATTTTGGACTCCTTGGGCGTATCACCAAGCCCAGGGAAACCCCCCTTTCAGGTCGGCTTCAGTCGCATTGGGTCCTTGGGCCCCTCCTGCGGCGACCCCACTGGTCAGATCGCCAACCTCTGGCCAGTCATTGTCCCCTAGCCAGCAGTCTCCTCGTCCTTCGGGGAGTGCACCTCCGGTGAGCCAACCTTCCCCACTCTCGTCCACTGGCACACAGCAGGATCCAGCACTTTCGGGGGTATCCGTCGGGGAAGTCCAAAAGGGATCATCATCCTTCTCCCCTGACGAGGCTCTGGGAGACCCTGAACCATCCATGGCCTCGATGGACACCAGGGCCCACGAGGACCTCCTCCGATGTCTGGCCCAAAGTTTGGGAGTCCAGACGGATAGGGTGTCCGATGACTCCGATCCCACGGTGGACATCCTTCACGCAGATGTCCCCTCTAGAGTGGCCCTCCACTCTAGAGCTCCAGAACACCATACAAGACCTCCCTTTTGAAGGCCCCTCGCTCTTTTCTGAGCAAACTGATCAGAGGCTCCATGGCCTGAAAGACACCCGTGCTACCCTAAAATCATTGGGCATGCACGCCCCGGCTACCCTGAGGCACCCCTTCCCCATTAGGAATGTTCCTAGAACACCTCCCCAGGGTCCGCGTACCGACTTCTCCTGCCGTAGGAGCAGAAGAGGTAATGGCAGGAACAACAGGCATCGCCCTTGCCCGACCCCTGATCATAACCAGGGGCCCCCCAACAAACCCTCCGGTCCCCATCAGGGGTTTTGATGGGACCTACGAGGGCAGCCTTCCAGTCTCCCCATTTCTCTTCCGGAACCGTTTATCCCATTTTACCCCAGCCTGGCAGTTGGTCACTTCGGACCACTGGGTGCTCGAGATAGTGGAAAGGGGTTATGTAATCCCTTTCCACTCTCCTCCCCCTTCCCAACTCCCTACCCTGTCCCTTTTCAGGGACCCATCTCACGAGCCTCTGTTCAAGAGGAGGTCCAACATCTCCTTACGATAGGGGCGGTAGAACGCGTTCCCCCCCGAGTTTCAGGGGAGGGGGTTCTATTCAGGGGAGGGGGTTCTGATCCCGAAAGCCAAAGGGGGCCTGCATCCCATCCTGGACCTAAGAGCCCTCAACTCCTTCATCACCAAAGCAAAATTCAAAATGGTAACATTGGCGTCCATAATTCCCTCACTAGCCCCCAGAGACTGGTACGCTGCCCTCGATTTAAAAGACGCTTACTTTCACATTTCCATTGCCCCCCACCATCGCAAATTCCTTGGATTTACTGTGGGCCCGGACCACTACCAATTCACGGCCCTCCCATTTGGTATTTCCACAGCCCACCGGGTTTTCACCAAGTGTATGGCAGTGGTAGCCGCTGCAGTCAGAAAAAGGGGTATCCAGGTGTTCCCCTGTCTAGACAACTGGCTCCTGAGGGGAGCTCGGAGTCGCAGGTGTGAACGACATCACTGTAGTCCACGCATTCTTCGACGATCTAGGTCTTTTGTTAAATCTGGACAAGTCATCCCTAACGCCCACTCCGATAATAGAGTTCGTGGGAGCCACCCTGGACTCTACCTTGGCGAGAGCCTCCCTACCCAAGTCCCGGTTTATCGTGATACAGGCGGCGGTAAAAGAGCTCCAGAACTTTCCAGTGACCACCGCCCAGACTTGCATGTGGCCTCCTGGGTCTCATGGCCGCCTGCACTTATGTAGTGCAACACGCCAGGCTGCACATGGCCCCACTACAGATGTGGCTATCGCGAGCCCACAATCCGGTTGTCCATTCATAGGACAGGGTGGTGACGGTCCCCGCTTCTGTCCTCGCGCTGAAGGTCTCCATGGAGGTACCATTTTCCAGGCCGGTACCGTCCACCCGACTTGTCACGGATGCGTCGGACACCGGCTAGGGAGCCCACCTGGGAGACCTTCACACGCAAGGTATGTGGTCTGCGGACGAGATCTCCCTGCATATCAACATCAGGGAGCTCCGACTGGTTTGTGCGGTTTTCCTTCCCCACCTCAGGGGCAAGTCTGTCCTCATCCTGTTGGACAACACAACAGCGGAGGCGTACATAAACAAGCAAGGCGGGGCCCATTCCCCTCACCTGTGCTTGGAGGCGATTCACCGGGGTGGATATCTACCCGACGGCCTTGTACCGCCCAGATTCCCAAAACGTCCTGGCGGACAAACTGAGCAGGTCCTTTGCAGGACACGAATGGTCTCTGAGGTGGGATGTAGCCCAATCTGTCTTCCGTGCATGGGGGTCTCCCCATCTGGACCTCTTCGCCACAGGGAAGAACAGGAAGTTCCACCGATTCTGCTCCCTCATGGGACAGGGACAGGGCTCACTGGGAGATGCTCTCCTTCTCCCCTGGCTGCAGGGCCTACTATAAGCCTTCCGACCATTCCCGCTAATCCGCAAGGTCTTACTCAGGGTACGGAAGTTCAGGGTGTCCCTGATTTTAATCGCCCCGGCCTGGCCCAGGCAGAACTGGTTCTCAACCCTCCTCAACCTGTCATGTGAGAGACCCAGGACCCTCCCGCTGCTCCTGGAGCTGATTACTTAGGACTCAGGCAGGCTCCGCCACCCGAACCTGCACTCGCTGCATTTGACAGCGTGGAAGCTCCGTGGCTAACGGCCGAGGAATTTCAGTGCTCAGAGCAGATCCAGGAAGTCCTACTGGGTAGCAGGAAGCCCTCCACTAGGACCACGTACCTGGCTAAGTGGAAACAGTTCTGTATCTGGGCTGCCCAGAAGGAGGTACACCCAAGGCGAACTGCGATCCCCTTGATCCTTGATTACCTGTTAGACCTCAGCCTCCAGGACCTCTCTTCCTCCTCCATCAAGGTTCACTTGGCGGCCATTTCGGCCTTCCACCCGGGGGAAGGGGGGAAAATTCTGTTTGCTAACCCAGTGGTCAACAGGTTTCTGAAAGGGTTGGACAGGCTCTACCCACATGTCCGCCAGCCCGTTCCCCAGTGGGACCTAAACCTGGTCCTTTCCAAACTTATGGGACTCCCGTTTGAACCTTTAGCGATGTGTTCCCTTCTGTACCTGTCTTATAAGCTGTCACGCCTGGTGGCACTCACGTCTGCCAGGCGGGTATCCGAACGCAGGGCGCTTACCTTGGATCCCTTCTACACAGTGTTTTTCAAAGACAAGGTTAGGCTCCGCTCCCACCCAGCTTTTCTGCCCGAGGTGGTGTCCTCTTTCCACACCTCCCAGGATATGTTCCTGCAGGTCTTTTACCTCAAGCCGCACATGTCTGGAAAAGAACAGGCTTTACGCTTTCTAGATGTGTGCAGGGCGTTAGCCTTTTATTTAGACAGGACAAAACCATTCAGGAAGTCACTGTAACTCTTTGTGGCCATTGCCGAACGGGCGAGGGGCTGACCCGTGTCCTCTCAGTGGATCTCCTCCTAGATAACCGCTCGTATCAAGGAGTGCTATGCCCTAGCAGGGGTATTGGTTCCACCCTTTAGAGCACACTCCATGAGAGCTGTGACAGCCTCCACCACTTTCATGGCACACGTCCCCATCCTGGACATCTGCAGAGCTGCAACATGGTCCTCTGTCCATATCTTCACCAATCACTATGCGCTAACGCATCAAGCCAGGGAAGATGCTGCCCTGGGCAGGGCGGTCCTCCACTCCTCTATAGCTTCAACATCCAGCCCTCCTCCATAGGTTCTGCTTTGGAGTCACCTAACTGGAATGCACATGAGCAATCACTCGAAGAAGAAAGAAGGGTTACTTACCTCGTAACTGTGATTCTTCGAGATGTGTTGCTCATGTCCATTCCAAATCCCCGCCCTCTCTCCAGAGTATTCCGGTTAGAAGGAACTGAGTGGGGGAGGGGACCAGCAGGGGCATATATGGGCCGGTATACCGGCGCCGCTCCAGGGGGCTCCCCGCTAGCCCTAAGGGTACTGCTGAGGGAAAAACTTCCGACGATGTGTGCACGCTACACGCACGCACCTAATTGGAATGCACATGAGCAACACATCTTGAAGAATCACAGTTACGAGGTAAGTAACCGTTCTTTATGTGGGGGTAGAGTTGTTACACAACTGCCCTGTGACGCAGGTTGTGCTGGGGCTCAGAGCCTCACAAGAATCGTATTTCCAAGGCCTGTTTTATTAATCTCCACTTTCAGCCCATGTAACTCACTAATCAAAAGCCCGTGCCATGGCTGCAGGTAAAGCAAACACCCTTCCCAGGTTCCTGTTTTCACACCAACAAACCACCAAGCCACCTACCTTGCCATTGTTATTCAGATTGCACCATTGAAAGCGTTTTATTATCTGGGGAAATAGAAAATCATCTGAACTGCTATGTGCACTGAGGGCCCCTGTAGTGCATGCAGGCACTCATAGCGGGTGGATACTTCTGTTCCAGCCTGTACTTGACTGGAGCAGCAGAGTGCATTTGACAAGCTTCTGAATTGGATCTTCATTGTACCAAAGAGCACTTGCCTGTCTTGGCGTGTGGAGCCAAGCAGCAGAAGTTGGGCACTGACAAACTGCTGAGAGGATGAGTATGACAAACAGGGAAGGGTGGCGAGTGAGGGAAGTGCGGTTTAAGAGCCGCACTGCTTCCCTTTTCACTTCGGTCTCTGAGCGCCATTTGAAATCACCGAAAGGAATCGGCTCACATCTGGTTCATTTCTACACATGGCGTTTTGCAAAACATGTCGCGATGCCTTTGAACGATCAGCAGTTGATCATCTGTATCAAAGGCTTTATTTAAACTTTTGAAAGGAAGCAGCTGGGATTTTTATTTTCTTATCCAGGGAAAGAAGGAAACACACAGAAGATGTGCCCAAGGGTTAGCCATCTTTCCAGGCAAAAAGCAGAAATGTGCGCACCATGAAGTCACATATGGGCCATTCTGTGTCTCTGGTTTGGAGGGGTGACACCCTGCGGTGCTCAGCTCGCCCAAGACAACCTTGGTTTGGCCAAAGGCTGTTGACATAGTGCAAAGCTAAAAGACTAAAGTGTGCTCAGCACAGGCCCAATCCCGCTGCCCTTAATGTCAAGGGGGAAGTTTACCATTGACTTAAATAGGAACAGAGTTAAGGCAGCACTGAGCATTTTTGAAAATCATGACTTTATGGGCACAGTCTCTCATTCCCAGTGGCCTTTGGATCCTGCAAAACCTGCCACCTGGGTTCTGAATGATTTGGGGGAATGAGAAACGTAAGAGAGACTCTCAGTTTCCATTTAAACTAAATGTATTTTAGCACCTCTTGAAAGTGTGAATTGATCGGTAGGAAGTGGGATGAAGGGACTTCAGCGTCTCTCGTGTGCAAAGCGGGTCAGTTCATTTTGGACTGTATCCCAACCAGTACTCTTGGCTGATGCCCCCCACTCTTCAGGCTGGGTCTGTGCATACAAGTGCCATCCTGGTGGCCAGCAGTTGGTTACGCTTGTGGTAGAGGTTTGGCTAATAACGTTTTGGACAAGCCTGCTCACAAACTGGTTACCTGAGGATCAGGTGATGCCCCTCAATACCACTCTTGCTATCCTCATACCTTGGTGGTAGAAACAGAGACCTTTTAATATCTGGTCCACAGAACAAGGTCCTTTGGAGATGTAGTGGATTTTATCGCCTTCTCAAGTTTGTTTCAATGTTTTAGATTGTGGGGGGAAAACTCTCCCCTAATCTGATCTGATCCACCCAGGCCAGGAATAAAACTGCACGGAGAATAAACAGCATAACAAACAGTGAAACCCCACAGCACAGCTACTCCCATATTCTGGCCTGCTGTGCAGTAAGGCGACATCTCTGTTGCTGTCCTAACCAAAAGAAATGTGCATGTTGCCCGTAGCCGCAGAATTTCCCAGAGCCAAAATCTGACTCATCATTTGTTTGTTTCATTGTCCCTTATCATAAAATCATTGAATCATAGAGCACTAGAACTGGAAGGGAGTTTGAGAAATCATCAATCCAGTCCCCTGCCCTCACGGCAGGACCATGCACTGTCTAGATCATCCCTGGTAGATGTTTATCCAACCTGCTCTTAAATATCTCCAGTGATGGAGATTCCACAACTTCCTGGACAACTTCTTTCAATGTTTAACCACCCTGACAGTTAGGAAGTTTTTCCTAATGTCCAACCTAAACCTTACTAGCTGCAATTTAAGCCCATTGCTTCTTGTCCTATCCTCAGAGGCCAAGAACAATTTTTCTCCCTCCTCCTCGAAACACCTTTTTAGATACTTGAACACTGCTATCATGTCCCCTCTCAGTCTTCTCTTTTCTAAACTAAACGAGCCCAGTTCTTTCAGTCTTCCCTCATAGCTCATGTTTTCTAGACCTTTAATCATCTTTGTTGCTCTTCTCTGGACCCTCTCCAATTTCTCCACATCTTTCTTGAAATGTGGTGCCCAGAATTGGACACAATACTCCAGTTGAGGTCTAATCAGCATAGAGCAGAGCGGAAGAACGACTTTTCATGTCTTGCTCACAACACTCCTATTAATGCATCCCAGAATCATGTTTACTTTTTTTGCAACAGCATCACACTGTTGACTCATATTTAGCTTGTGATCCTCTATGACCCCTAGATCCAGTTCAGCAGTACTCCATTCTAGAGAGTCACTTCCCATTCTGTAGGTGTGAAATGGCTTGTTCCTGCCTGAGTGGAGTATTTTGCATTTGTCCTTATTAAACTTCATCCTGTTTACCTAAGAGCATTTCCCTGGTTTGTCCAGATCATTTTGAATTATGACCCTATCCTCCAGAGCAGTCGCAACCCCTCCCAGCTTGGTATCATCAGTAAACTTAATAAGTGTACTCTCTATGCCAATATCTAAATCAGTGTTTCCTAAACTGTGTTCCGTGGCACACCAGTGTGCCGCGAGGCAGTCAGAGGTGTGCCGCGGAGAAAACAGAAACAATTCTGCTCCGCCGCCCCCTGCAGAGCCAGTAGACGGCGGTCGTCCCACCTACACCCCAGCCCGCAGGATGGCCCCTGTCCCTCGGGGCCTCCACCGCTGTGCAGTTGCCTCCTCCTCGACGTGTGCAGGTGGCCGCTTTTACAGCGGCCACTGCTGCTGGGAGGGGGAGGGGTGGCCAGAGCTGAGGAGCTGCTCCCGTACTTCGGCGTTTTAAAACTGCCACCTGCGGGGAACCGAGCTCAGGCTCTGATTCCCCCTCCTGCCTCCCTCCCCCCCCCCCCTGCCTGGGGCACGCTCGGGCTCTGCTGCCCCCCACCCTCAAGGCACACTTGGGCTCTACTGCCCCCCATGCGCTGCTGCTCTCTTTCCCCTGTGCCCTTCCCCAGCCTGCTGGGGAAGTGGCAAAGTTTAATCTGGTGGGGACAGTCGGCGTTTCTACCCAAACCCCCCTCACTCCCTTCCCCCTGCCAAGACCCCGCACTCCCAGCTTGCTCTGACACTCTGCCCCAAGTCCCCTCTTCTGCCCTCCCTCCTGGCCAGACACCCAGCCCTGGTGGGTTTTTTTGTTTTGCTTGACAAAATTTCCCTGGGAGCCGTTTTTTTGTTGTTTTTTGTTTTGGTTTTGGGTTTTTTTGGCTTGACAAAAAAATCCTTGGCATTCCCCATAAAAAAAATTGTTTGGTGTTCCTCAGTCTTAAAAAGTTTAAGAAACACTGATCTAAATCGTTGATGAAGATATTGAACAGAGCCAGTCCCAAAACAGACCCCTGCCGAACCCCACTTGTTATGCCCTTCCAGCATGACTGTGAACCATTAATAACTACTCTCTGAGAACGGTTATCCAGCCAGTTATGCACCCACCTTATAGTAGCCTCATCTAGTTTGTACAGGTTGCACCTCTAAAATCCAGGATTCTCTGGCCTGGCAACATCTGTGGTCCGGCATGACCACGGATGTTCCAGGATCAGAGTCCCCCAGTGCACTGCAGGTTGGTGGGGGCCCGGGAGCCTGTGCATGGCCCAGTTGGGCTTTGAAAGGGGCCAGAGCCACATGGAGGAGAGGGCAGGGAGCCGGTGCACGGCTCAGCTGTGCTGTAGGGGATGCCAGGAGCCAGCGTGCAGCTCAGCTGTGCTGGGGAGGAGGCATGAGCTAGGGCACAGCTCAGCTGGGCTGCAGGGGGAGCCAGGAAGCCAGAGCGTGGGGGGCTGAAATGAACTCCCCTGGCCCAGAAAAATCCCTTATCTGGGACCAATCAGGTCCCAAGGGTGCCGGACCAAGGAGGTCCAACCTGTGTTTCCCTAGTTTATCAGTAAGAAGGTCATGCAAGACCATATCAAATGCTTTAGTGATTAGGGGAATGAGAAATGTTATCAGTGCTCACCTTTTGAAACAAAACCCAGCACCACCACAACCAGCCCCATTCCTCCCTCCCCCCCCCCCCCCACGCCTCTTACGCTTATTGGGTAGTCACTTACATCCCTACTCCTGACAGCTAAATCCTGGATTTCAAACTGCATAAACTATAAAAGACTGCAGATTGCTGCTTGCATCAAGAGAGATTGTGGCTTCATCTGATAGGTTCCCCAACCCTGATTTATACTTTTTTGGGTCAGGGGCCACTGACCCACAGAAAAATCAGTCAGGGGCTGCACACAAGTGAGAAACAAAAAAACACCTCTCACCAGCATGGACTCCCCAATGCTGGGGGGAGCCCCGAGCCTCAGGGGCCAGATCCAGGCAAGCCAGGGGGTGCATCTGGCCCTTGGGCCTTAGGTTCCCCACCCCTGTCTAAGTGGATGGTAGCTTTCATTAGCATGATCAGGATTACTCAGATAAATCATCTGGCTCAATAAGAGAACAGACTCTGCAATGTAGCATAAAGCACTGGAAATACAGTAGGCTGGAGATTTCTTTTTGGCATAATGAGTGAGTGTTACTTCATCTCCTATCCACTAAAATGGCTACATTTTTACACTTCTGCACATGTTACAGAAGTCTGTGTACATCCAAATATTTAGGTTCTTCACTTCCATAATAGGAAGCTGCAAGAATTAGTATCTGAAAAATGCACATTCAGGTTTGGGATTCTACATCTGCCCTAGAAGGGTTCAACCAAGGGTCACCCACTTTGCTTGCCCACATCTGATCTGCCGTTCTCTTGGGTGCTCGGGTAGTAGTGGCACTAAAAGTTAGTTCTGTTGCTCTCTGCTTGTGGGAAGTGTGATTTCACATCCCTGGGGACACACTGTAGGAAAGAAAAGTTTCTAAACTGTTTTTAGATTATTTGTATGTAAGCACTGTCAGGTGTGTCCATCATTTTGTGGGGGAAATAGTTACAGTGTGTGGAAAGTTAGCACAAGCCGTCATATACAGGTAATTTTTCCAGAAAAGTGAGATGTTCTATTTGGCAGGAGAGGGGAGTTCCCCTTTCTTAGATGCTATCCGTGATCAGGTACAAGTTTTAAACCAGTCTTATCTGTACAGGAAGTGTATACGTAAAATAGTCTCCTCCCCATCATAGCAACTGGCACTCATTGTCTTGCCCATAAAGGTTTGCCCAGCTATTACTCAGAGCAGAATTTGTCACATTAGCTGCATATATATGGAAAGAATTCACTTCTAGCTGCGTCTTTTCTCTACCGTTGTTGCTCAATAACCCACTGCGGCTGATGTTAACGGCAGAATAATTTGTATTCGTGAACCTCAGCTGCCTTTCCCATGACTCTGAAGTGCTGTAACCAACAGATTCTTATGGAAAATGAATCTGAAGCTAGCTGGCAAATAGATAAGTCAATGAAAGACCGAGCACGGAGATGGATAGAAATACCAATGCAGCACAAAACACAATGATAATATAACACAGGAATAGAGTAATCAATTATAAGAAGAAAGAAAATAGAGGAATGAAATGGATCTATAAAAGGCATGAAATGTTTTTCTTTATTTTTCTATGTTTTTATCTCCATGAAAGAATGGTTCATACCAACCACAGTAACAGGACTATAAACAGTAAACTACCACAATGAATTTCTATACAACATTTTAAATGCTTTACATACAATTTTTAAAGATCTTGCACCAGAAGAAGTAGACAGATTGCCACAGAACTGCCATTACATTGCATGGCTCAATATGCATGTTCTGTCCACATCTGTTTAAGAGGATAATATATCTAAAACAAAAAGATTCCAGACATAGGGCAGGAGACGTGGATGCGTCCCAGGAATGCAAACAGGCTGGCGTCTCTCTCTCTCTCCTCTCCAGGTCATTTGTTAAAATCGGGTCTTTGTCAAGATTTCACAGAATCATAGAAAAGTAAGGCTGGAAGGGGCCCCTGGGAGGTCAAGTCCAGTGCTCTCCACAGAGGCAAGGCCGAGTACATTACTGAGTAAACCATCCCGGACAGATGTCTCTCCAGCCTGTTCTTAAAAACCTCTAGTGAGGAGGATTCCATAACCTCCCTTGGAAGCTTATTCCAAAACATAACTATCCCTACGGTTAGGAAGTTTCCCCTAATATCTAACCTAAATATCCTTGCTACAGTTTAAGCTTGTTACAAGTTGTCAGCAACAAAAAGCATTCAGCGGCAGGAATGAAGTGAGTTGGCAAGGCTTGCTGACATTCCAGTGCTGGATCTCTGTACAGTAAGGAACTGTCTGCTAATATGCGATTATCTTAAGATCTATTCATGGCTTCTGCTTGCAAATTTAAATGGTTAAATTAGCAACTAGCCTGAGACACCCTAAGAGCAAGTGTCTTATTTTGAAAATGATGCTTCTTGGATGAAAATGACAAGAAACGCCTCCTTCCCACACACACTCACACAAACCCATCAAAAACCATGTGAATTCTTCTATTGAATTCACCATCATATTTATCAACTTACAATTTTGCAGGTCCAAATGAAAGCATCTGGTTCCTCATTTGGCCACTCAAATCTCCAGACATCTGTTCTGGTGGTCTGAGGGAGCCTGAATTTGCTGATCATCCAAGAATGTTACAGAAACCATTGATTTGACAAAGGCAGGATGGTTCTGAGAAGGAGAGGCAACCACAGAGCCCATGTGTATTGATTTAGCTATTTGGTTGGTTTTAATAACAGTGAAATGGAGTCCTACAAAAAGCTCTGAGCATGCTCTTAGTTACTAGGTATGCCATAACAATGAGATCCAGCCACAGCATTAAATACTGAAACGCAAGTAAAGGAACTCAGACAGACAATAATCTAGATGCAGGCAGTGGCTTACCTCACACAAGCAGGTCTCAGAAAGGGAACATTCTGGGGGGTGGAGGGTTATCACGGGAAATGAGGATCCCAAAGAGGCAGCTCTCCGTTCACAGACAGGAATACAGAGACACATCAGGTTGCCCATCTAACAATTCTGTAAAAGTTTCTTCTGCTCCAGGGCAAAATATACTGAATGCTTAGTACTCTTCATCAGCAGTGGTCTTTGTCAACACTAATTAATCTTCACAACATGCCCATGAGTCAGATAATTAAGTAGGATCATTCCCAAGTTTACAGATGAAGAGACTGAGGCAGAAGTGGCCCGTGGCTGCAGTAGAAGTTAATGGCAAAACTGTACAGTATTGAGATTCTGTTTTAAGATTCTGGATTAAAGAGTCTCCTTAAATTCTGGCAGGAACACTTTGGCCGATGGATAATCTTACTCGCAGGGTGGCTGCAGAGTCCCTCTGTGCATATTTAAATGGCTCTTATAACCTTTCTTAACCTATTCAGAACATGGACTGTTCCAGTTACAATGATGTCACTAATCGGGAAGCTCCTCTCCTAGGTGAAGGAAACAATGACCAGATATTCAGAGACATCACTTTCTGCTTTCCTGTAGGTTGAGTCCTGTTTTTCTTATTAAGCTGCACTCACTAGTGTTATCCTTCCGGAGAGTGCAGTTCACTTTGGGAGGGACCTTTTTTTTACTGCCTTGTGATACTTTTACAATAATTTTCTTTTTATACTTCAAGCTGCTGGGCTTTGTTGTTTGCAGTACTCTCTCACCCAGGGTACATCTACACTGCAACACTATTTTGAAATAACTTAGTCCGTGTCTACACAGCAGGCAGTTATTTTGAAATAGTGTCAAGCTGGAGGACTTCTTATTCCGACTCCTTTAACCCTCATTGTACGAGGAGTAAGGGAAGTTGGAGGAAGAGTGCCCTATAAGTGCTGTGTGGATGCTCCCAATTTCGAAATAAACTATTTTGAAATAAGATGCACAATTGACGTAGCTCTCGAGTTAAGCCCTGCAGTGTAGACACCCCACCCCCCAGAATGCATGACCATGCCACACACTCTGCTCAAATGCTTCCTTAAAACTCATTTCTTGTGCAAAATACCAACTTGCTGCTGCCGCCAACTCATAAAGCTCGTAGAACAAGATGGCTAAAGTTGTTCAAGGCCCTGTATTTTAAAGCATATCTGCTGCCAAGACCACACCCTCCTCTGGCCCCTCCAGCTGTGTGTCTCAATCTGCATTGTAATTGCCTTGGTGCGAGGATCAGGGCTTCCTTTGTGTCCAGTGCTGAGTACAGAGTCACGGCTTACCCAATATGAGCTGCAAGGAGTCGGCAGCACCTCCGTCACTGTGCATAAGGTGGTGCTCACAGGCGAAATAAGAGGGATGTGGGAATTTGGATAAGGACCCAGTGAATTTGGATGAAGCACCTAGTGAATGCAGAACGACTTGGGTGATTTTCGACCTCAGTGTCTGAGGCAGGAAACTAGACAAGCACAGAAAGGCTGCTCTTGTCGTGAAGCATTTCCTTCTTGGACTGATCCAGAAGCCATAGGCAGATGCTTGGAAATCTCACAGATTCATAGAGTTTAAGGCCAGAAATGTCCATTTGATCACCTAGTCTGACCTCCTGTGTGCCACAGGACAGAGAATTCCACCCACTTAGCCCTATGTTGTACAGGACTAAAAGCTTCTTCCAGAAAGGCAGCCAGTCTGGATCTGAAGACATCAACAGATGGAGACTTCACCACTTCCCTTGGGAGTATGTTCCAGGGGTTCCTCACCCACACTGTGAACATTTTGTGCCTCATTTGTAATTCAAACTTGTCTGGCTCTAACATCCAGCCACAAGTAGGGATGTGATAGTCAAAATGTGTACACAGTTAACCAATGAGCCTGGGTGATTAACCTTCGCAGTTACATGCAGGCGCCCCCTCCCCTCCCCCTGCCTCTATATCCAAAGCAGCAGCACAGGGTGGGGGGCAGGCAGGAGCAGGTGTGCTTGGGGAGCCAGCTTTTAAGCAGGCTGGCACCTGCTCCCTTGGAGCCACCCAGCCCCCCATGCTGTTGCCTCTGTATCCCCACGGGAGCCGCCTCCCCTTCTCCTCCCCTCCCCCCCCCCGGTGTATTCGTTCACATTTATGTTCTGTGTTTGGAAAGAAGCATCCTCGTGCATCTTTCCAAACACAGAACATAAATATTTATTGAATGCATCTTCCTTCAAAAGCAGAACTGTTCTAGTTGGGTTTGCATATCAGATAGATTTAGGACATTTGTCCCAGTGCTCAGAATTTTTGGCCTCAGGGATTTTAAATTAAACAACAGGTGGTCCTGAAATATAACCCTATACTATGGTCTAATAGTATCGGACATATGGGATAAAAAATGGCCTGGTGTTTTTTCAAGCTGGTGATTAAGTAAAGCGATCTGTTTCTTTCCCCAGTTTATTGCTTCATAAACCATAGCAGAGAATAAACCATTAATATCCGTTCGTTGGTGTCAGTGAGAGCAAACGTGAATTGTTAGTGATTTTAATATTAATGTTTGACTGTAAAACTTCACAGGTTAATATTAAAAAGCGCAGTCTGTAGAATAGCTGCGGGTGAGAGAGGGAGAGCTCAGCATTAGACTCTACCTTTGGCACTGCGATGATGAATCAGCTGCCGTGTACTTCTTGCCAAAGTCCAATATGGTACATTAGAAACAAGTGTCTCACAAATCGTCTGGTGTAATTATGAACAGAAAGTAATTCTCTCATCCAGCTTTCCCATCTAATTAGGTAACCGTCCTTGCAGACAGTGGTGCTACCTGCAAGAACCTCTGGATGGATTAATGATGATCTGTGTTACTATACATAGATTGGCAGTGTTGGCCTAATTGTGGGACTTCTGGCGTGCTTGGCCAGCACACTGGGATGTCTTGTAGGGAAAGGTGGCGGGTTGCCTGGCTTTTGCTTCTAGCCCTGGTGAGTTTTTAGAAAAATGCAAAATTGCTAGAGATATTTTTCTTTTTTTAATATAAGCTATGGTGACAGGTCCAAAAGCAAGGTCATAATCGAAAAGGTCAGGTGAGTGGGAGTAAATGAGGAATTAACGAATGCATGGCACAAGCTAATGGGTGAAGCTATTGAAACATAATATAAAGGAATTTTTTATTTGGGTTTTTCCAGGTTTTCCAAGGTTGTGGAAATCCCAAAATGAGCACAAAAACATCCAGTGGAGAGGCTAAGAAAAGACGGGGGAAAGCTGTCACTGATGATAAATCCTCAGGGCTTGGACTGGAGAAGCTAGTAAGTGTGTGTCTGACTTTTTGGAATATATTTATAAAGCATTTCCCCTGTTGGAATATATGAAACTGCGCGTTGTGTCTGTCCTTGTCATGTGTTGGGATCCTCGCTGACCCAACGGCAAGGCAACGCCAAGAGCTGTGGGCATCAACCCTGTTTGGGGTCAGGTGGTATCTTCTACCGCAAGGCCAGAGCAGGGACTCCACTCTATCGCCAGTTAGGCAGGATCGTCCCAATGAGGTCCTGACAGGTCCTCGACTCCCATACATGATGGTAAACTTTCGACTGCGTGCATGTGCTTCCCCTGTCTAGCGCCTGAACACAACAGACTCTGAGAGACCACAAATCAGACAAGGATCAAAAGCACCTGAGTAGCTTTATTGCCAGGCGAGGTACACTAATAGTTGTCAGCGAACAGACTCACCGCTGCGCCTCTACCCCTGTGTGCACTGTGACAGTGGACTAACGCCCAACTAAAAACTCTGGATTCTAGCGTCCCCCCACGATCAGTTGATGAGCACTGTTATACACAGCTACAAACAAGTTACACATCGCTCCTGATGTATCAGGTTGCCACTCTCTGTTAGCTAGTTACCGCCCCTTCCCTCACACTAGGGGGGTTTCCATTACTATCCATCACGCTGTCAATTTAGACCCGGTCCTGAACCTATGTCGGTATGTCTGTTATTTGTGGGGTGTGTGCTGGTACCAAGATGTTTCTTAACAAGGTGTTCTGTTACGAACCCTCTGGAGTGTGTTTTACGGTCTGTGCCTGGCACCTTTTGGCGTTCTTTATGCTTGACCCTGCTTGTACCATTTCTCTTTAGCCAAGCCTCTTTCCTGTTTGTAGCTTCACAGAGCCAAAGTCTTGCTCACTAGATTTCAGGCCTGCTGATTTTATGTTGCAGACCCTCAACTTACTACATGCTCTAGTCTTTGCTAGCTAACCAATAAACACTCCCACATGCCTATTAAACAGAAAAAGCTGCTGACCTGTAGCCGTCACACTGAAGGCTCAACTAAGACAGGATTCTGGCTGCTGATTTCAGCTCCCCAGCACCAGACTGGTGGAACGACCTAAGCATGTCGAGATGTTTGGTCCCCAAGGGCATTGGTAGTAGAATGGAGCACAAGCCAGGCAGTCTTTTCCTCCAGCATGGGCAGCTGTGCATCGCCCTGCTGAGCTTTGCCTTAGTTGCTTCTCTCCTTGGGCTGAGGGCTGTTATTGAAGGTAATGTCAGTGTTGTCTTCCTGAGTGTGAAACAGCAGCAGTGCTCTGTCTCGTACAGTAAATGAGCTGGAACTGTAGCCGGACGACCCCGCCTCTAAGGTTTCTTAGAAGTTTCCTTGGGCCCAGATTCTCCCTCCATCTTACAGGTTTCCGATGCCAAAGGGAAGCTGAGAGAGATCAAGGATTACTGGGTTGTCCTTCCGAGCACACTGTGCAATGAGAAAATAACCTCTGGCTCGATGAACGAGGACAAGTGCTGGAACGGAATGGCGAAGGGGAGGTAAGGAAGGGGAGTAGAGAAGAGACACAAAACATGTCCATGCTAGAATTTAGCTGTTGTCAGAGAGAAGATAAAGGTACTTGCAGAGAGAAACTAATTCCTTCCACATCCCTGTGCATGAAGCTTTACAGCCTGCAAACAAACTCCATTTCAGAGGGTGTTTCGCTAAAATACAGTTGCCCCTCAAGACCAGTTCCCCCAGTTGCTTCAACCCTAATCCTGTGTCCACTCCTCATAGGAGTTGTTAAGGCCACGGAGCCAGCATGGGGCAGATTCTCAGCCTTGCATGTACATGACCTAAGCACTGGGGCAGTGGAACATCCTACTTTCTAGAAGCTGAGGCACTCCCAACAGTTACTCTAGTTATTTAGAGACCCAGAGGGACGGATGCTGTTTGATGCCGCTGAATTCGCTGTCAGCAGCACGGGGACTAGGGATGTGAACAACTCGTCAACTATCTGATACACAAATTCTTATTGGATAGTTGACAGAGTAGTCAACAAGTTGCTTCCCCCCCTTGCTGCCTCTATCAGAAAGAGGCAGCAAGTGGGGAGGGGGGGAAGAAGGGGTGCTTCAAAGCAGCAGCACCACATGGAGCCCGGGGCCAGGCTCAGAGTCCCCAGTTGACCCCGGGATCCATGCAGGCTGTTACACTTCAAAGGTGAAAGTGAGGGCGCCCTCATTGACAAATTGCATCGACTATTCGATTAGCCCATTAATCTAAACATCCCTAACGGGGATAGAGTCTGTGACCTCTGGCTTGAAAAGCATGAGGTTGTGCTGCCTCTGCTGAAATCCCCAAACCCGGGAGTGCATAGCCAGTAGCCATAAGCAGTCCAATCACGAGAGGGAGACAGAGGCATCCTGTAAGCTGCAGGTTGCACATACAGTGGCAAATCTGCTGGCCACTTCCCTGCCCGTTCCCTCCCTTTGCCCTGCCAACCATGGACTCCCCCCAGCAGCATTGTGCCCAGTGCCTTGCATGGGCCCCCTGAATCAGCCCTCTTCATTCCACTGCGAGGGAAATCACTGTCGTCAAAGAATTGGGAGTTGAGATTGCACCTTATGCTAATGCAGAAATATGGGCAGAAAGATAAATGAACCAAAAATTGGAGGCTGTAATTGGAACACAAGTAAATATGCTAGTGATATTACCAAGCCGCAAAGCACTCCTTCTCATGGGCGGTAGATTATCAGTTGTAATGGTATCTGTAAATACCAAGAGGAGAATTCACTGTGTGGGGAAAGCCCATATGAACAAAGTGATTTCCTGTGTAGGTATTTACCAGAGGTGATGGGAGATGGTCTGGCCAATCAGATTAATAATCCAGAGGTGGAGGTGGACATCACCAAGCCAGATATGACCATTCGTCAGCAAATCATGCAGCTGAAGATCATGACAAACCGGCTGCGCAATGCTTACAATGGGAACGACGTGGACTTCCAGGATGCTAGTGAGTACAACAGAAATCTTTCATGAGTAATGGGACACACCGTGAATGCCAACTGATTTCTGCATGATGTCTGGAAAAGTTCTGTCAATCCCAATTCCAGGCTGTGCACGATAAAACGCAAGAGGAGACTAAAAGCCCACGATTCCTGCGATGGTATTTTTATTTAGACTGCACCAAAAATGAGTTAATGTTTTCCACCCGCTGATGAGGTGCTGCCCTAGAGGGAGTACAGGGCCACCCATAACAACTTCTGGCCATTGTCATTGAAGAGAATGGAGTGTGGGGTTGCATCTGGCCTGCGGTACTCCTGCAGCCAAAAGGGCGTTGGAGAGTAACAAAATGAGGTGCCCTGGGGTAGTATTGTACTGACGCTGGATAACACAGCCACCCTCTCTGTTCTGCAACCGCCTCCTGAGACAAGAGCCTGTTGGTCACAAAACAGGATGTTATCCCTCCCCCCCAAGAAAGACAATGTGATCTTTAGCTGTCCCCTGAACAGCTGTTAGGGAACGGGGACAGCCTTTGATTTCACATCTCAGCTAGTGAGCATCACCTCCCCAGCTGTGCAGTCATGCATGGTCATGCTAGGCACAGTATTACCTTCAATCCTGCTGCTAGTCTGTGCACCAAAGGCATGTAGTCCACGTAAGATCACAGCGAGTGTTGTCCATGCTTGCATTTAGTACTAGGGTGGCAAAACAAAGTGGGGTGTTTGCTATAGTTGTAGGAAGAGACCTCAGGGTTGGACAAGACCTCAGGAAGTCATCAAGTCCAACTCCCTGCCCAAAGCAGGACCAATCCCAACTCAAAGGCTTCCCTTGTCGACCGTGCCGCGTCTAGACTGCCGCGCTGTGCCGGAACAGCTGATCGTCAGCACAGCGCGGTGGCCATTTTTATTTTAATGAAGTGGGGATTATTTAAATCCCTGCTTCTCTGACTATGCTGAGTAAACTATTTTACATGGTTCCGTTGACGGAGCCAATGTAGTCTAGACGTATCCCTAGAGGCAGTGACTGTCCTGTGCTAAGCACCAAGTTCCATTTGTCAATCTCACCCTGAGTTTCTCTCTGTGTGCAGGTGATGACATCAGTGGCTCTGGGAGCGGCGATAGCTGCCCTGATGAAGTCTGCAGTGAAAGACTTTCCAAGAACCCCAGCACCAGGCAACCAGAAATACATGCTATTCCGAACCAGTCTGGACGTGGTGTAAAGGGGGCCAGCAGCAAATGTTTGCCTTCCTCCTTCCTAATCTTCCTTTCGGTAGCTGTTATTGCAACACAGTACTTGTGGCGATAACTTACTTGCACAGCCATGAAAGAGACTGTGGCTGAGGTCTTAACTTTGCCAAAACAAAAAAAGACAATATAATTCATCTTGGCAAAAAAGAGGGAGAAAAAAGGTCTCAATTGTTTGTGATATCTGGCAGTGCTAGAGCTGTCTCATCCTTGTTTGGTCTTTTGGAATGCTGGGCCCTTCTTTCCGTACCTCATTTTTATTTCATTATTTTGCCACAAGGAGGCTCTTTATGGCCTCAGATGAGCCTTTGCAGATAGGGAAAAGAAACAAGTATCTTGAGAGGGTCACCATTTGATTGACTGCAGTGGAATATGCAGTTGACCTAATAAGTTACACAACTGTAGCCAAAAATGCCACTTCCCCATTAACATCTAAAGCATGACAGAGATTTTAGAACAGTGCAAAATTAGGATGGCCAACAGCAGAGTTAAGTTAAGGAGCTATTTCACGGTTTTCTATTATATTGCTTAAGCAGGCAGAGAGATGCTTATCAGTCATTTGCTTTGATAAGCATAAGGAATTAGTTGAAAAAGCCTCCATCAAACTCAGTTAGCAATGGGATTTCTTATCCAAGTGTTTGCAATCAAAATGTAATGGTCCTTTCACTTACATGTACATGAGTAGTTTTGCTTCCTAAAATTAGCAATCAGCGGAAATTAACAGTCCTCCTACTTTGAAGGGAATGGGAGTAAGTTTTAGATTTTGCATGATATTTGGAAAACATTGAAGTTTGCTGTTAATTGATGGTCTAATCTAAAATTCCAATACAGTATCACAATATGCAACATTGAGAGAAAAATACATATGGCGAGATTGGTCATTTGAGAGATTTGTTTCCAACAGTAGACTGAAGCTTTTTGTTAATGACAAAGACAAGAATAACCTTCTACAACAGGAAGTGCTATTTTGTGAAATCTCACAGACTTATGACACCTAAAGTAATTTAGGTTACAGTATTGGGAGTCAGTGGGTTATTATTTACTTCCCTGGGCAGGAGTGTGTGTGTGTGTGTGTGTGTGTGTTTGTTTTTTGCCTAGGAATTGACTCAGATGTATAATCTGGGTTTTGGAGATTTTTTAAGTGAATGAATGCCTGCTTTTCTTCCAACTCCCCCTCCAACTTCTTCACTGCATTGACTTAAGAAAAAAACTGTCGTGTCTGCTCTATAGTTACACACAGAATCAATAGATCATCTGGAACTAAAACCCAGGATGCGTCTAGAATTTCCAGTCCTTTGTTCTAAGCAATGGACGCATAGCCTCCAAATTTTAGCCAGTTATTTTTTGTAGCTTATTACATGACTGCTGGGCTTGGATTGAACTAAAGGCTTCATTTTTGTCAACAAACGATATATATCAGTATACACACATACATCTGTTAGGGATGTCTCTGTCTACAGAGCTGTTCACTTTGGTTCCCTATCTGGCTTATGTGATACCCAGATACAGTTACCATCATTTAGAAAAGTATCTTTAGAGTAACAATATAGTCCTATTGACTGTTTTTGGCAATAGGGAACTGTGAGTTTGGGCTCTGCTGTTGTTATTTTTGTCTCATATTGTGATTTTGATTTTTAGGGAGAAAGCATGTCTTATGCTTAAAAAGTTTATTGGATTATCAGTCTTTTAAACACTCTTGGATCTTTCATTAAGGGGGGCAATGTATTTTTGTGCATAACAAAATATTTGGCAGAAGCAGAATTTTATTTGTGCTGTCACTGTTTATGGAATGTGCAATTTAAGGTAAGACTCTTAGGATTAGAGAGTTAGAGGATGTTGACAGATGTTGCAAAAAAGCAAGTGTTCTGAAATCAGCATTCTCCGTGTTGATTTAAAATTCCTAATTTATTGGGCAACTACTGCTGTTTCCTGGCCTAGCCACTTAATAGAGGCTGACATTTCTACCACCATATCAAAACTCGGACTGTGTTTAGGCCAGTTAGAGAGATGCAGTGTCCCACATTACACCTTGCTTTGGCACAGACTATTTTAGATCGGGGGTGGGGGGGGGGCAGGTTGTATTCCCCTTATAGCAGTAGTTCTTAAAGCTAAGCTTGTATCAAAGGCACGTTGCCATTAGCCTTAAATTATCTGGCTCTGGATGCAAATTAAAGAAAAATGATACTACTGGTCCTATAATCAGCTGTGGTGTGGTTTCATGCAGGTTTGCTTTTATGGGTCTAGTGTGGGGATTTTAATCCATGTTGCTGTTGTACGTATAAAATAAGACTGCTTTTATGCAGCACCTAACCCAGTTGCTGAGGGAGAATGGAAAACAAATGTGAAAAGGGCATTAGAGTAGATTTTTTTAAAAAATAATATTAAAATATGAGCACTACAGTAAATAGTTTATAACTACTTAGGCACCCATTGCTGTATGCAATGGAAGAGGGGAAAAAAATCTCTTTAGCATGTATTTGCCAGCCTAGTGAAAACACTGACACACTGTTCCCAGCCCTGGGGGAGTCCTTTCATTAAGGGCCATACTATATCCCATACAAGGGAGTATGATTTACTTTGGATTTGCTGCTTTGGGAAGGGAAGAGGAAATAGGACCATTCACTTCTGTATTAGCAAGATGGTGATTCTCAGTGTTCCGATAAGGAAAAAATACTTGGGGTTTGTTCATTTTCATGTTCTTATCTGAATAATTAAACACTCACATCCCTGCAAAGTAGAGAACCAGAAAAATGGAGTAGTGGTTTTACAGTCATCTCTGTCTTCAAACTTGTTCTTTTGTGCCATAATTTGTATGTTTTAACTAAGAGTGGGATCGTTAGAGGCTTTGAGACCACAGATATTTATCATTTTACAAATGACAAACAACCTATTGTTTTCTGGTGGGCTTGGTAGGGGAGATAAGGTATAACAAATATCCTACATACAACTTTGCTTTAAAAATGCATTTCTATCTGCAGGATTAAGACTTATTTCACTTATTGGCATAGTTGGCCAATTATATATTTCTTTGTTACCAAGGTACTTGTAACTATCTTGCACTGTTTATCTAAAGTTGAAATATGTTCTTTGAATCCTTGTATAAATAAAAAGGCTGGAGACTTACATCTATATTTGTCCTACTGTTACAAATCAGTTTTGTGTTGTCTACATTTTATCTGACTAGCTCCAGAATCAGTCCTTAGTTTATCCATTACCACGATATAGCATAGCCACTGTGAGTTCACATGCTTAAAAATATATGATGTAGAGCAGTCAACTCTAGGTATGGGAGATGCATAAAAACAAGATGAAATGTCTTTGATGACATTTTATAAAGTTAATAAACTAAAGATTGTTAGTGTGAAAGCCAGAGAGAGAGAGACCAGGGAAGGTATAATAAAGGAGAAAAATCTTTTTAAAAAAATTAAATATCTGTAACCATAAAGCATCATGTTAATTATTTACTTTTGCACTCAAGATACTACTTCTTGAAAAGTTAACAAAAAAAGTATTCTCGTCCCAATGAAGAGCTTTTCTGAATTAAATAACCCACCACCATGCTCCCTTTGAATGAAATGATGTTGACCCAGGTTTTGTTTTTCTATATACACAGTTCTCAGAGGTTGTTTAACTTGATAATACTACCAAGGGGGTGATCCCCCACACTTCTGGTAGTTAGGTATGGACAAAAGTTGTGTACATCACTGGAAGTAAATGGCACCTTAAGAATTCCAGACCCCCTTCCTACTTTTTCCCAAAGAAAATAAACAACGTCTTGTCTCTAGAAAACTTACCAGTTTACTTACTAAATACCAAAATCTGTTGTTTATAGGAGTTTAGATTCTACTTTATAGACACAGCACTAAACAGCTGAAATCTACATTCTATAAAACTAATACATATGTATGCATGGGTTCTCTACAAAGGCCAGTATTTATAAAAACTGTAATTCAGTCATCTCAGAATATATCACCTGTAAATCCTCTTTGTAGTGCTTTATTATTTAAAATAACTACCCCAGCAAAGAAATGGGAAAATGAAAAAACATTTCTATAGCTAATTTTGTAACTTACGAACACGCCCTTTCTCTCCTCCCTCCCCAGCCCCCCAGCCCCCCTCCCTTTGCAAATGGGCTACTGGTAGGCCAGATATTGGGAAATCAACATCCTTAAACTATCCACAGTCCTAGGCTCAGCTCCTGCTCTCCGTTACATCCCTATGCCAGTCACAGGTGTGAGGAATGGCATTCTGGTCCTTTATGTACGCTGGCAATGGGTGTCTAAAGGCAGGCACATAAATACGGGCCTTTGGGAGGTGCTGAAGCCCTATAGTTATTTATGGGCCTTTGGGAGGTGCTGAGGACCTACATTTACTTCCCCCAACTGGATCCAATTTGAGTTGCAGTTACTCAGCACTTCTAAAAGCTGGGTACCTAAACCAAAACCTTGCCTTCTTTTCCAAGTGGTGACTTCTGCCTGCCACATGAACACATACCCCCCCAACTCCTCCATCTCCTGACCTGAACAGGAGTGGGGTTTTCTCCACCTCTGATCATCATCCTAGGAGTGGTTGAACATGCTCAATTGCCAGTACAATGGAATTGTGGGAGGACTGGAAGGTGAGAGCCAGATCAGACAAAGTTCTCCTCACTCAACACACTAAGCTTTTAGTTTGTGTGTGTCCAACCCTTCAGGGCTTTTAATTTAAAAACAAAATGCTACATGCTTTTTGGAGCGTAATCTGCTTTCAGAAGGTTTGGTCAGTTGGTTAACTAAGTAACAGCCAAGTTGCCCTGCACCGATCACAGTGTGATTAAGTGGAAATTAAAGCTAAAGGAACATGAACTTTGCATGGAGTTGATGAGTGATGCAATAAATTCAAATTCCAGATGCTATTTCAGTGGCATAAATAGTTCCTAAAAAGTCTTACCCTTCACAGTAGTCATTTTACCATCCAGCTCTCTAAGTTACATGTCTAACTGTAGATACTAATCAGTATTTGAAATAAAAGCAAAGATCCCTAGAAAATGACTGAGGATGTCCAAGCTGTCATCACTAGTATGCTAGTGTTTCTTGTTTGAAAAGCTCTTATTAGACCAAGGCAAGTGATGCCAGGTCAGCTTACTCAGCATGCTCATATTTTTGTATTGTAGGATTAATTGTAACTATAATTCCCAGTGTAAGGAAGATTTGGACGTGTGTCCGCGGTGGTTGCCTGTACTTTGCCTTTCTTGTCATCTTTCCTGAAGGCTTCTTTTCTGCCGCTTCCATCTCTTTCCTTTCTGCCATTGGGACTCTGCTGACCTCTTGAAATGCCTGATTTCATCTTAAGTTGACGCTTTCCTGTAAAAATGAAAACACGCTGATTGGTCTCTGAAGGAACACTGGTTTCCTTCGACCACAACACTGGATACAACTGCAAGCTTTCAAACTTACTGAACCTTGAATCAGTTTAATAAGCAAGATAGAAGCACCAGATCTCTCCTGCATGGCAGAAACTGCCTACCTATTGGCCTTTAGAGAGATAGTGTGTGGCACTAATGTTTGTACTTTTTTCCGATCAGTTATTACTTCTGAGTCTCTTAATATGAAAAGCTAGTTTCAAATGATCAGCATTAACATAAGCTTTCTGTAATTCCTAGGTAGCTACCACAAAATTCAATTAACAACATCACCACATCAGAACCATCACAGTGTTTAATACACAAAGTAAAACAAAGAATCCTGAAATAATACTGAAATTCCCTCCTAAACACACAGTTTAGGTTACTGCAGATACCTTAAAATTAATCTGTAAACCCTACAGGTTGAGATTTTCAAAGTAATCCAAGGAATTTATTTAGCCATTGGTTCATTTTAAATGGAAGAGGTCTCTAAATCCGCTAGATACCATGGGAAAAGCTCAGTCATCAACTGCAGCACCTTACCCACTGATGAGATTCCACAGCGTAGGCGATCATTTATCTTAAATTTAGAAGCTGCCTTTTGCTAGCAAGACAAATGAAGAAAAATATGTTTGAATACTTGGCAACGAATCACGAATGAGGGGGAAAGAGAAAGCTTGTTGATGTATAAATTACCTCATTGCCATCCTTGAAATATATATATAAAAATAAATAAATCAGATATAGCAAAAACATATCTGAAGGGAAGCATGTCTTGTTTGTGGGTACAATAACTCAGAACACTCTTGTGTGTGTGAATCTGTCATAAGGGCACTCTAAGAATAGCAAAACTGCAAGTGGTATGTCTACAGGACAGGATAAGGTCGAATTAAGATGCTCAACTTCAGCTACATTAACTGCGTAGCTGAAGACGAAGTACGGTAACTCGACTTTTGGTGCTGTCCACGCTGCAGGAAGTTGAAGAGAGCACACTTCCAACATCAACCAGAGTGCCCCTCTCACTTTGAATTAGCGGTCTTCATTAGACCCTGGAAGATCGACAGCAGCAGCTTCGAGCGTCTCAGTAATGTAGACAAACCCCAATAGTAATGCCCCTTTGCCCTTACTCCAATTTTTTAGATGGCAATGGCAAAGATAGCCCAAAAGCACCTTAATACACTGCTCAAGGTGAGATAATAGAACTATGCTTGTATTGGTGCCAGCACAAAAGTGGCATAAATAGGAAACTAAAGCCATTCTGTTTTTTCAAGCTTCTTGCTGCTTAGCATCACCTCAACAGCTTCTAACTTTTCTAGCTGGCCCAAAAGCACACCATTCAGTTTTTCTCATGGTGACAACAGAAGCAGGCAGAGACAGTATCCAAGCACCTGGCCTGGCTTTCATAGATAATTTCAAAAAAAATCTGTGACATGAGCCAGACCTGTAACTTGAAGTCAGCTGTCCCAGCTCCTATGTTATTGGCTAAGTAAACCTGTACGTCACAGGCAGGGAACAAAATCCATTTCTTCTGTCGTGCTAGCTCAGTAAGGGAGTAGTTCCCTGTGCAAAAGCGAGCATCAAATTATAAAGCCACATGAGCACTTAAAGTAAAAACGGGCTGACAGAGTACCATGACCACTCGCTCTTTCTTGGAGTTCATAAAGCTTTCTGCCCCACTGGCTATGTATGCTTACATGCTGGGACACTTCTCTGTCAGCTGCATTCCCCTCCCACACACAGTTCCCAGAGAGCATACTCTACTCATCAGTCATATCACTGTTTAGAAGGTGGCACTGAGTCTTCTGGTGGTTTCCATTTCAAACCATCAGTGTAGCCAGCTACAAATTCCTCTTTTATACCAGCCTTTGTTATAATTTTTTCTTACTACATGTAAATTAAAAATGACCAAGATGTGCTATGCACTCTATGGAAATTAGAACTGAAAGTCTTTGGAATGGTCAGGCTGGTTTATTGCTCTCCTGGCAGCTGTGGAAATAGTTTTTGCCGTACCATTCACAAGCAGTATCATGGAAACCAGTCATTTATTATTCAGTCATGCAGAAAAGGGAGGAGTTGGGCAGTGCTGAGAGGGACTTGACATCACATGCGTCTCTTCACTTTTCTTTAAAAGCAGCTATAGCAACTCTTGCCTCACTGCAGCCATTGCTTGCCCTCAACACTCCATGCACTGTAGTTACAGTTCTGCCATGAGGGCTATGCTAGGACCTGTCTCTTTAGCAAGTAAATTAATTGTCTGTACTAGGAAATGCCTTAATTATTGCTTCTATGAATGAGTGGGCTTTGCAGGCATGTGTTTGGCATTTAGTCTCCAATGTTTAAAATGAAATCCTATGAGTGCGTCTAGCTGGCAATGAGTTTAAAAGGGCCAAAAGGTGAGCGCAACTGCTTCTCGATGATGGAAAAAGATGTGAACAGTCAAAACAGACTTACCATCCACCTCAGACTGTAGGCTGTCTTGGTCAGAGTCCATTAGGGGTGAATCACCTTCGGCAGCAATAAAACAAGGTGCAAAGACATTTCAGAATAGTCATGTGTGAGGTCCTATTGTGACTACATAGAGGGACCAACTGCTTTCACTGCACTCTAAGCAGTTTTAAAAAGTTGCTAACAGCCATAAATATCAATAAAATTTATTTTATGAACAGTTGCTCACAAAAAAAAATCATTACATTTCCCACTATACAGGTAAAGTTGCACAATAACAGCTACACAAAGCTTATTTGAAACAGTAAAGATACAACTTTTTCAAATACAGCAGTAAACTGTAAACATGACACAAGGACTATGTCTTTAGAAAGCTCCCTTTGGATGAAGTTAAAAAGGAAGCATGCCAATTTTTTAGTGATCTGCTGAGCAGTGTTTGGCGTTGTCATGTCTTCACCAGAGTCCTAGTTTTTTCACTGAAGAAAAAAACAGTCACCACACAGACAAGAGGTGGAGCTAAAGATGGAGCTTCCAGTTTTCACCTCATTATTTTGCAGGAAAATCCGAGCTAAGGAGATCTTAAAGAGGCCTTACAGTCTCCATTATCTAGCATGCAGGTTTTGGTTCAGAATCAGCTAACACTAAGATTTTTTACACTTCAGCCTAGTGAACACTTCTTCCATCAAATGGAACGTCATCACAGGTATGTGAGGCTATCATAACTTCATGCCAGACTCTGTTCAGCGCCTTCAAAAACAATTCAAATGTTTCTCCTGGTGGCTCTGCTCAAAGATCTGTAGGTCACCATTTCAACTATCACTCCCATCAACAGATGGTTGTTGGCCTCTGTGACATGAATTTGTAGTCTCAATCCAGCCCATATGGAACAAGTCATCTCTTCACAAACAATGACAGCACCTTGCACAAATTGGAATCCTTTAATAACAGTATCCCAGTAGCACTCAAAGACTAACTTGCTTTCACAGCGACTATTGCTACTGTATCGCTTTTGTGAAGAAGCTGACTACACCGTTAGCATTTTTCATGGCAGAATAAAACTATTAAAAAAAACTTCTACAATAGCCAGTGCTATAGTCTGAGCAGGACCAGCAAATATATTAGAAAACCAACTGCCAAAGGCCAGCTTTGCAACATGTACGTGTCATTTCAGAGGTTAGGAAATACTAGAATTTCACAAAGCCATTCCTCCAAAGATGTGGCAAAGTCTTCAGAGATGCATAAAATATATACAGTAGCTTGTGCTGGCAGCAAATATTTTCTCTGTCCTCTGCTCTTTTCCAAGAAGCCTGTATTACTCTGGTTCTGCTTTTGAAGGCCATTGTGATACCAGTCCATCATTTTGACTTCACAGTTTGCACATTACTCCCTGTGTGGCTAATTCTTGTAGCCAATACCATTATTTATCAATACAGAGATTCCCTCTTAAGGCCCTTCAGGCCAAGCCCTCAACATTTTTTTGCTAAGCACAAAGTTCTCCATTAATTAGAATTTTTTGTCAACCTTCCATGTGTTTCGACATTTTGGTCACATAAATCAAGGTCAACTGCCAGGTCTCTAGATGGGTGTGGGTGTTCTGAGAACGTAGGGTGAACGGCCGCATATTACAATAGAGTTATCACAGTTCACCAAGGCCGTCACATGATACCTCTCAGCCAGTCTGGGGATCTTCATTTACAACAGCCAGCAAGTGTACACCTGAGCAAAATACCCTCCACAAGCCAGATCCGGCCTGTGAATCCAGCAGATCCAGCCCATGGATGCAGCAGGGAAACTCAGGCTGACTCCCTGCCTGCCCCCCGCACACTGCTGAGAAAAGTGGCCTTGCGAACTTGTGGAGCTCTGTTTGAACAGCTGTGAGCCCAGGGGAGGGAGGAGAAGCCTCAGGCATTGCTCCCGCTCCAGCACAATTCCATTGGCCACTTTCTGGCCAATAGGAGCTGCCTCTTGTCAACAGGGAGCTTGTGAAGCACCCTCTCCCCCTCCTCTCAGGCATAGCTGTTCAAAAACCACATGGCTCCTGCAGCCAGTGCAGGGGTGGGACAGGCAGGGAGTTTGCTTGAGGAGGCTGCTGACTGGGTGTCAAGGAGGTAAGTCTCCCAGCCAGAGTCTGCTTCTGGCACCCCAACCCTTTGCCTCCCCTACCCCACATGCGCCAAACCCTCTTGCCCCCATATCCCCTTCCAGATCCTGCACCCCAATACCCTGCCCCAGGTCTAAGGATGTTAAATTACAGTTACCTGGCTCGTCGATACCTGGCTAGTTACCTGTATAGTCAATACAATTTGTATCAACTACACAATTAGTCAATAAGGGCCGCTCTGCAGAGCCACAGCAGGGGCAACTCCAGGAGCCATCTCCACTGCAGCTCTGCATTGTAAATGTAGTAGGAGCCACCAGGCTGCAGAGGTGCAGAGTCCCGGACCAGCATGAGCTGGGGCTGCTCAGTCCCGGCTCGTGCTGAGTTCAGCAGCCCCTGTTCATGGCAGACAGCCCTTTTTGCCACAAACAGGGGCTGGTGCCAGAGCAGCCTCTGTTCACAGTGGCCAGGGCTGGCTGCAGAGGGGGAAGGGGGACAAGTGGCACCGCAGAGATAGTGCTGGGGGGAACTGGCTTTTAAGCTTCACCCAAACTCCCTCCCAGACCCCACTCTCCCTCCTGCACCCCAATCCCTTACTGCACCCAACCTCCTGCACCCAACCTCCATCCCAGACCCCGCACCTCCTCCATTAATATGGAAGAGTGCAGCCCTTGACCACTTTCCAAATTCTTGGAGTGACCCCCCCCAATCAAAAATTATTGTCCATCCCTGAGCAAATGAATAGGTATGCAGTACTAATATCATAAAGTATTTCTGCTGAGCGTATAATCACATGCTTCAATTTTTGTTTTCAAAATGGCAAGCAGCCATTGTTAAAAGGAGGACATTCTGGATTTGTACAAGCCATTTGGGATCTCCAGGGCCAGATTTTCGAAGGAATATGACTTAGGAGAATTTTGCCATAGCTCAGTGGCTCCCAGCCTTTTTGAGCATACGGACCCCTTTTCAATCTAGTAACATTTCACAGACCCCTCTCAATGGGGGAGAAAAAAAGAAAAAGAAAAGAAAAGAAAAGTAAGGATTGGGTCCACCACCTTATTTTTAAACTTTCCATGGACCCCCTGCAGTACTGTTGCGGACCACAAGGGATCTACGGACCACAGGTTGGGAACCACTGCTATAGCTGCATTTTAGCTCTAATGTAGTACTCCGCCACAGTAATGTCTTGAATCATGGTTGGTCTGAAGTTTCTCATCATCATCCTGAAAGTTTTAATAGCAGTCTTAGATTTTAGGCACTTTTCCCAACAGAATCCTCCAACAAAACTACATGTACCAAAGCCAACACAATGATAACTTCACCAGCGTTTACTCCTTGGATATGATTTAATCACATCTCATCAGTATTCTCAACACTTTGTTTTTCTAATCGTGCTGCAGTCATATTTCTGAAGATGTTAAACAAGATCCATGACGCTGAATATGACTTTTTTGTTGTTGCTTTTTCACCTTTATCATTAAGTCACATGGGAAGGAGTTGTCCCATCTCAGCAGAAGTCCTTCCCATTGTCCTCACTTGTTCACTATGCTGTTGCATAGGTTGGTCAGTACAATGAAGGAACCAACAAAATGACCATATTCTAGCAAGGTCAGCATCACTCTGGCCACGAATCTAGTTGTCTTGTAGTCAAGTTCTTATCGGGAAACTTTAAAATCTTTTTGTTTCATGGGTTGTATTGATTGTTCAACTCGCACCTACCACATTATTTGGCATTTTTCATTGCCATCTGGTGGTTTGGGATGTGCACTGCAGGTAGTGTTCTTTCCAGTAATTCCTCCTTCTGACATGTGCACTGAGGCAGTAGCAGTAACGATAAAGCATTTCATGGGCTTTCATAGTTTCTTTATCCACAGAGTTTCTAAAGCATCTACAAATGCCTGTTATGTACAGCACAGGCTTATACAAATAAGCACACTCTCCAAAAGAAATGCAGCTGCCATTTGCTGGATGAAATACAGAAACGCACACAGCAATGTAACACAGCTTTAAGTTTGGATATGTAGGACAACACGGTTAAACCTTGTTTGTGAAAAATCCAAGGGATCTTTAGCGGCTACCAGTGTGAATGTGCACGTTTTCCATTTTGTTCATCTCTGACAGCGCAGACCTAGCATTGTCCCAAGGCACTGGTATAGTATAGATCCAGAGAGAAGAGTCATGTACTGAGCAGTCACTGAAAAGTAGTTCAGTCATTAGAACGGCAGCCCAATTTTATATACATTTGCCTTCACATTCGCTCAAATATACAAGCATCTGACCTAGGAACAGAGTCTGCTTTTTTGTATTGTTCCATTATGCATGTCTGCTACAGCTGTGCGGAATATTTTTCGTTTATCTGTGTGTATTTTTATATGTATTTTACCAATACTGCAGATTACAAGAGGCCTGGAATTTGTGAGCTGACAGACCAAGAAGATGATTTGACACTTTTCATTTTTAAATACATAAAGGTCAACAGAAGATTATTTCTTTGCTGAAAGGCCCACATAACCTGGTTTACTGGGCTCCTGAGGCACAGAAATCTGTGCTCGCCTTAACTTTACTTTTATTTCTGCTTTGACAGTCACCTTTAAAGAGTCTCCTAGGCTGAAATCAATGATAATGCTACTTTCCCAAGCTTCTTACAGCCAAGAGTTTTAATGAGCTCACTCAAGTTCAACTAATATATCAACTTGAAACCTGTTGCTAGGAATTTGATCTTATCTTAGTGCTTAACTAAAATATGTTTTACTTTACCATTAAAAACAGGCCCTACATTTCAGCAATGTGTTTCAAGGTACATGTCATGGCCCACCTGCTTTGCTTTCCCTGCGCTCTAAGGGGTGTCATCCAGTCAAACCTACCTGTAGCTACAAAGCACTCATGCCTGTGACGCTCATTCCAGGCTTTGACTTTACAAGACTTGCTGCAAGTGAAGATCTCAAAACAGCGCGTGCAGAGAGTGAGGCGAATCCCTACCGCCCGCCCACACTGGTAGCAGTATTTAAAGAAGGGCTGCCTAGAACAGAAAGAGCATGAGAAGGGTCATCAGGTGAGTTTATATGAAATGTCTCATACTACAGGAGTAAAAATCTGCCCTTCTCCACCAGCGTAACCACGGGAAGCAAGGCGCTATGGCTGGTCACAGCGCATATGCTGCTACCTGGGGGACAAATGAAAATAAGCAGCAGCACTAATTCTAGCAAACTGAAGTGTCCCAAAAGCTTGTTCCATACCAAGGCCCCCTCGTTTGCCAATGCATTGTGCACACCAGCCAGCTCCTTGCACCGACTCCCTCTCCAGTACTAAATGTAGGAGTGAGTGTCTATTCAGCATGAAATGTGGGAGTAGGTCACAAATACACAGATCAGATATGGAGAAGGTTTGTAAAAGCCTCGTTAGCACTGAGGACCTCCCCAAAGTGCTTGCACCGCAGCAACGCTACAGCAGCTGAGGACAAGAAGTGAAGAATGTTCTATCCCACTGGTGCTGCAGGAGATATGTAAATAGGCAGAATGTACTTCCCCCAGCTGCAATGCAGCCTAGGCACTAGACATAAAAACCCCTGTACCTTTGAAAACCACTAATGGTCAGGACCTCCGTTCATCTCATCCCAAAGATACCATCTCACCCGCACTCACCACCTAACCTTACCTCCACCTAACCTTACCTCAGCATAGAGGGCTAATCACCATTCTGGATTATTGGCTCCACATGGGCCCAGACAAAAAGCACTGCCCACTGACCCCTCTCCCCTCTTTACAGCACTGATTTCCTTGACAATATCTGGATGGGAGAACTCTGTGTTTCACTCTGCTTAGCTTGTGCGATTTGACAGTCTCACAGCACAAAGTATGGCTTACAGGTGAGGTAGTGCAAGTATTCAAACTGTCCGTGGTAAAGCACCACAAGGACTAATGTAATTTTTAAATATTTCAGTGCCTCTTAGCTTTTCATTAACTGTCTCTAAAGGCAACACTTGATGCAATGGGATCATCCCGCATCTTTGGCATTGAGGGCTTTGATTTTTATAGCATTTCTGGCAGCATATCATGGACTCTATTAGTGTCTTGCTGCAGTCTCTTCAGTGTCAGCATCATTAATACAATCAATACTGTTAACAAAATGGCACAAGTGGAGGGAAAAAAGATGTAAGCAAGCCCCTGAAACATTAATATGAATATTACCAGCCAGCATCAATGCTGTAATCTTGGGTCTCAAGAGCAACTTGGAAACATAACACAGTAATATATTCTGAATAAGCAAAGAATAATTTTGGTTTCCAACTAATTCTTCTCATTCTCTTCTAACAAACTTATTTTCATTTCTTATTTCCTGAGAAGCGTGCAGGTTTATCTCCATTGTTAACACCACGGGACCTACCGTTTTTCTGCAAGAGTTAGGTAACAGCCCAACCCCCTAAGTCAGAACTGTCAGGTAAGGGAAATGCTGAATCCTTTACTGATCACAAGCTTGGATTATATCTATTAATGTGTTTAATGACCCTGAAATAAAAATATTAAAAATTATAAATGCTGGTAGATTTGTATTTGTAAATTCCTTAACTATTTCCATTGCCGTCTCTCTCATTAGGGACTACAATTCCTAAATAATTAGGGGTTCAGTAATTAAGGGTCCATATTTGTCATATGAATTATGTATATAACTAGTTTGAAAATGTAGCCCCGTATCTTCACTTCATTTTGGAAGGATGGGACAGGGCATCGGAGATTAGGGTTAGGACTTCAGAATAGTATGCATTTCGCTTTACCAGTATGCAGAGTAAGAACATGTGCAGCCAAGTAAACAGCCTATACTACCGTACACACACACACACAAAATGACCACTATCAACAAGTAATCTATTATAAGACAGTGCTATCTGGAATAGTTCAATATTTTCCCAAGACCAATCTATGATAACTGGTGGCACTGTATTTTTTAACCACTGTACATAATGTTGCACACATCATATGGAACTGAAGTAGTGACTTCCTTCCTAAGGCCCTGATCCTGCACTATGAAAACTTAGGGGAAACCCCTATACACAGGAAATCCTTAATGAGGCTCTTAATAGGCAGAAGGATCTGCTCATGGAGCTCTGCTTGCAAGGCAGGGTGGGGATCTATGTTTGTAAGAGATTCCACTCCATTTGAAGTTTGGTTTTGACTCCACCCTAGACTTTGAAAAAAAGATCTTTGCAGATGGCAGCATCATATGGTTTGTACTGAGCCATGGGAGGGTTTGTCTGGAAAGCCTCAGGTTAGACTAGCTTCTTTTGAACTACTAGGCTCTGTATACAAATGACCAATTTGTTAACAACCAGAAAATTGTAACATCTTTGTCCATTCATAGCAGCCACCTTAGCTAACCTCAACCTAATTCTAAACACTGATTACTAAAAAGTCATAGTTTTGTTTTGTTGTTTTTAAGATCAGAAGGAACCAATGTGATTGTCCAATCTGATCTCCTGTATAGCACAACCATGGGACTTTCCTGTATGATTTCTTACTTCAAAGTCAAATGGCTGTGGTGGAACTAGAGTATTTCTTTTGCAATAAAAACTCCACCGCAACCCTAAATTGTTCCAATAGTTAATTACCCTCGTGATTAGAAATGTGAACCTCATTTCTAGTATGAATTTATCCAGCTCCAACATCATCAAGGTATTAAGACCCTATACAAAATACGTGGAGAAAGAAATTCAATGATTATTCCAATTTCATATATTCTTTTATGGATATGGTAATCTCTGCACTTACTACTTACTGCCATGGAGTTTACAACGTCTGCACTTACGAAGTTTCCCATGTGCATTTGTAAGCTCTCTTAGGCTGTGTGGTATGAAGCAGCTTAAGCCTTATGGGCACATCCAGTCAGGATGAACAGTCTGACCTTTATGCAGAGACAACAGGGTGTTAGCAAAGGGACTGGGGGTGGGGAAGGACTGATACCATGAGAGCAGGCGGGGAAGGTAATTTTAGCTGCTGAAAAGTAGATCGATTGAAGAGGCAAGGGGAAAGTCGGCGCGGCCAGAGAAGGGATGTTGGTAATGGTGGCCCAGGGGAGGGAGAGCCATGAAGTGATATATCTGGTTAAGACCTATAAGTGTTTGCATTCAGCATCTTTGTCGTACCTCACTTCCTCCTTGTCTAGTGTTACTGCAACACGCTTCTCCACACGTTTCCTTCTAGCTGAGGGAGCACGAGAACTTGCATCTACTGTACCAACATATAAAACAGAAAATCAGGCCTCACGAATACCATCTGGCTGCGTCTAGACTGGCATGATTTCGCGCGAATACTTTTTAACGGAAAAGTTTTTCCTTAAAAGTACTTGCGCAAGAGAGCGTCTGCACTGGCATGTGCCTTTGCGCAAAAGTTTTACTTTTGCGCAAAAGCATCCGTGCCCAGTATAGACGCTCTCTTGCGCAAGAAATTAACGTTCCTGTCTACACTGGCCCTCTTGCGCAAGAGGGCTTATGCCTGAGCGGGAGCATCAAAGTATTTGCGCAAGAAGCCCTGATTTTGTACATTACAAAGTCAGTGTTCTTGTGCAAATTCTCGCAGCCAGTGTAGACAGGCGGCAAGCTTTTGCGCAAAATCTTGCCAGTCTAGATGCACCCTTTGTGAATAAGCATGCTGGTCACTAGTGCCACTTCCATTAAAACTGCATTCAGCCTGCTGGTGTGGTTATGTCACAACAATACCCATTTATCAACAACTCACTCCCTGGCCCATGTTGGCTATTAGAAAGGCCAGAACAGTTTCTTCTTGAAATTGAAGTTACAGGAAGATACAAGTTACACTGTGTCACATAATTTTAAAAAAATCCTAAATAATGCTCAGCGTCCAACTTCATATTTTTATAGCCCTCATTGTGAGCCCGTGAAACATCTTAGTGTCACCTGCTGGGACTCAGTGAGATGTGAACTGTGAGTACATGTGACACGCACAGACAAATATATTGTATTTTCACTGCCCCCTAAGTACAAGAGAGGCGCTTGTCTCAGATTTTTTAAATTAAAATATTTTAACATAAGAACTTCAAAGGTTGGCAATATATCTCCAATCTAGATAAGGGGAAATTGAGGTAGAGAGAAAATATCAGATTTGTAAGGCCAGAAAGGACCATTATGATTACTATGACATCCTGCCTAACACAAGCCAGAGAATTTCAGGTTATGTGAACTGCAGTGGGTAACCATACCTACAACTTGATAAGTGAATTTTAGTGTGGGAATCTCTAGAGGCAGGATTATTTTGTGCTTGAAACACAAGTATCGGGGAAAAATGTAGGTTCTACACCTGGTACTGCCACAGATTTGAGCAGGACCTTGAGCAAATCACTTAACCCCAGAGTACTGAGGCATGTCCCTAGCTATAAAAGGAGAATGGCACACACTTACTCTATAAGGTTAATGGCATCCTATAAAGCACTGGGATCCATGGATTAAAGATGTTACAGAGGAACAAATTCAACATTAGGAGCTATAGTTTAATCCTACTGCACAAGGAACCCACAACTGTAAACCCCCGTGCACCGTTACACAGCATTTACACAGACTGCAGGCTTGGCTTGAACTCACATTTCCTGGATTTCCGAAGTTCTTCTCTATTCCATTCTCTCTCTTTCAGGGCAACACGCTCACGAAGCCGGTCACTAATATAATCTAGCAGCTCCCTGCGCGCATTGAAAATCTCCCGCTCTGGTGGCAATAGTGCATGGTATGGGGTATGGGCTATCTTCTTATCCTGCCACACACAATTGATATACAGTAAGGTGTAGGGAACAGACAGCTAACATGGCAAACATGTGCTTCCATATTTTTCTTAGCAGGAAGTAAACCTGACCCGATGCAGAGATGCCCAACATGGACAGCACTGTATCATCCCGGCTAAATGCGAACAATTGCAAGCTATACCAAGGGACAGGATCCCCTTACCCAGTGCTTTTTTTGTAAGAAAAAAGGTGCAGGTACTCCGGGGGGAAAGCTGTTGAGAAAAGAAGAAGAAGAAAAAAAAAAAGCCACACCATAGGGGGGCCAAAATGCTGTCGCGGCCCCTTTAAGAGCTGCGTCTCCCGAGCGGGCTTCCATTGGGAGCCCAGCCGTCCCAGGAAAAGAGGTGCCAGTACGCCCGAGGGGAATGCAATTCATTTAAGTTATGCAGGGAAAATAGGTGCCGGTACGCTATCCTGGGGCATACCGTCTCAGAAAAAGCACTGCCCTTACCTCTCCAAACACCTGCCACTTTTACACAACACAGGGGAGCAAGCTGGAACACAGCGTTTAGAAACAATCACATGTAATATTTTGACCAATATTTTTAGTTGCTGCTCTTGACTGGACAGGGCTCCCTCAGAGGAAGGAGAAGCAGCCTAGTGCTGCGAGGTGGCACAGAGACTTCTCTGTCTGGCTACTGTGTCTTGTTCACCAGATTTGCTGTCAGGAAGCAATTCCTCTCCCACCCTCCCCCCACCGGGTTGTTTGTTGTGGTTTCTCGCCTTCCCTTGCAGCATGGGGCACGTGCTGTAAACTTGGATCCTGAGGACATGGGCCACCTCAACAATTCCCTGCACTTTGGTGGCACCTCCCTCTGTCTTGACCACTAAAAATCTTTAGTTGAAGTGAAGTCATCAGGCTCACCATAGGTGGAATGAAACACCTTGTGATATGCAGGAAGACAGGATCCGATAGTCCCTCCTGGTCTTAACCTCTGTGAAACTATGGCGCACCGGGCCAGAATTGTTTCCAAACAGAATGAGTCTCAAAGATTTCCAGGGAGCAGCAGCAGCTCCCATGCAGGGACCGCGGGGTGCCCCGGGAAGGGAACACAAGCAGGTTTTAGTGGGGCCAACAAGCTGAGCCATTGTTAGACTTGCTAGGGCCCAGGGCAGAAAGCTGATTCCCCAGTGGTCCAGCCCCACCACTCCAAACTGAAGCTGAAGCCTCTGCAATTTAGCTTCCTGGAGCTCCCTGAGGTGCGTCACACCAGGCAGTTGCCCTGCTTGCCATCTCCTAACATTGGCCTTGGCCTGGCTCATGGGTTAATCATACTGGTTACACACACCTTCTGTGTCAGAGGCTGCAAGGCGGGGGGAAGGCAGGAGCCAGCGCCTGTGCGGAGCCGCCTGTGCCGATGGACACAAACAGACACTACCTCATACCCATTACATCTGCTACATTATGTTGGTGATTAGCTTATGGTTAAACACAAGCTTAAAAAGGAAAGTGCCTTGGATCCAAAATTGTAGGGTTAACAGCTTTTATATGCAGAAAAGCAGTTGTTGTGGCAGGATGGTTCATAGAGGTTTTACAGCATGTTTTGAGGGGGGGGAGGTTAAGGGGGCACCTCCAAAAGAAAAAGGTTGAGAACTATTTTAAATCAAGTTCAGAGAAAGCAGAATTTCTGGATCTGGGAAACTGTCAGTCACACTTTATGTTCAACTTCTTTTCATAAAGCGTTAATAAATGATTAATATATGTTAGATTCTTGTAAAGTTCAATCAGTCAGTAAGTTGCCTACAGTCATAAATTTTAACCATCTATAACACCTTTGACTGATGTGCTTCTCACCATCAATACTATATACTACTCGGGTCTGTAACATGCTTATAACATCTATCAATCATTCATTAACTCCTTATAAACCATTTATAAATGGAATCTTAATATAAAATGTGACCAAATCATTTCTCTCCCATGGCAGAGCTACTAGGGCTTTTTAGACATCTAGCATCCTTCGATGGGTGATAGTTTAGTGGAAAACGGAACGAGTCCCAAGACAACTGGACAAAAGAGAGCCCGCTGGTGCTTTAGCATGATCTACCCCTGCCAAAGTGACAAGTGCAGAACTAGAAAATCTGGCTGTATATATATGTGTATCTGAAGAACATGATCAATATTAACATTAAATTTTAAGTTGTAGTGGTCAAAGAGATACCTGAAAGTATTTATAATATGCATAGTCTACTACAGTTCCCACGGCAGTTCTCCTTCCCTGGCTAAGTGTAATTGGCATCAACATATCTGCACCAGCCTCAATTAGCTTATCAACCTGGAGAAAGAAAACAAAAACACAGAACAAAACTGAACATCCTGTTTTTTATAGTTTCCAACCAAACTGTAATTTCCTGTTATAATTAAACTGAAAGGATTGATCACCAGATCCTGGTATATATTTGTGCACATATAATGGAGAGCGTGCTTTCTTCACATAAACACCTGTGTAAGCAAGTGAAAGACTCTATTGATGAGTTTTCACATGACACAATGGGTTTTGCATGTGAAAAATTCCAACACCCATTTAGGCAAACATAGCCCTGATTCCCAGGGATATCAATCTTATCTGATCCTACTTCTGTTCTATGGAAACCCTTCTTCATTCTAATTGTTTATCTGGAACCCTGAAAGTTACAATACAGTAAAACATATACATGTCTAGACATGCAGATCAGGGCTATACCAAGAATGTGGCTTGCATTTGCCTCATATGAAATGCAAGGGAATCAGGAAATCCCACAATTCATCTGTTCCTGCATTTCTATTGCTCACCAGACATCAATCCTGCTTGTGATATGACAACTGGCTGCTGTAAAAATGATTATGATGTCAAACAATGACTGCAAGACAGGCAGACCTTAGAAAGGTGGAATTCCTGCTAGAGAGCAAGAGATGAGAAATACAGTCAATGGTACACAGAATTCTACGAATGTAGTTGCAGATTTATGCTGAGTTTCACAAGTGTCAGTGAGGAACAGTCATTTCCCAAGTACTTCTTTTATTAGGTTAGCTTCCTCTTGTTTCCCCCTCTTCCTTAGGAAGCATAAAAACCAATGTTCAAAGGACAAAACTAACCTTCTCTAAAAAACAACAAATAGTCTGGTAGGACTTTAAAGACTAACAAAACGTAGATAATATCATGAGCTTTCATGGGCACAAGCCCACTTCTTCAGATGACTGGAGTGTTGGAAGTCCAGAACCAAGAATAAATAAGGGAAAGGGGGGAATTGAAGGGTGGGGGGGAAGAAAGAGGACATTGGGTAGGTAAGTTTCAAAGGGATAGCCGAGCCAGTCTGAAACAGGAAAAACTTAAAAAACAACAAATAGCACCTGAGTTACTACAGAAAAAATCTGCATCACTGAAGGCTGAGGAGAGAGAACTGACTCACGAAGAAGAACTAGCATTCCACACACCTGCTAGGAACATAAGCAGGGCTCGCCAAGCGGTGGTAAGCTCCACTCACCAGCCACGCGGTTCTGCGGTCTGCGCCAGCTTTGCGGCTTGTAATCTACTCACCACGGGCGAGTAGATTACATAATTTGTCGAGCCCTGAACATAAGAATGGCCATACTGGGTCAGACCAACGGTCCATCCAGCTCAGTATCCTGTCTGCCGACAGTGGCCAATGCCCCAGAGGGAGGGATCACAACAGGTAATCCTCACGTGATCCCTCCCCTGTCACCTACCTCCAGAGAAACAGAAGCTAGGGACACCATTCCTACCCAGCCTGGCTAATAGCCATGGATGGACCTAACCTCCATGAATCTATCTAGCTCTTTCTTGAACCCTGTTGAAGTCGTAGCCTTCACCACATCCTCTGGCAAGGAGTTTCAGAGGTTGACTGTGCGCTGAATGAAAAAAAATTTACTTTTGTTTATTTTAAATCTGCTGCCTATTAATTTCATTTGGTGACCCCAAGTTCTTCTAATGTGGGAATAATTAAATAACTTTTCCTTATTCACTTTTTCCACACCCGTCATGATTTTATAGACCTCTATCATATCCCCCTTTAGTCTCCTCTTTTCTAAGCTGAAAAGTCCAAGTCTTTTTAATCTCTCTCCCGTTCCAAATCACTAATAATTTTTGTTGCCCTTTTCTGAACCTTTTCTGAAAAGTTAATTGGAAAAGTAAAGTTGAAAACAACATATGTTTTCTTACCAATAAAATCCTGTTTGCTGTGGTCCTCTTCTGTTCATATGTAGTACTGACAGCAGCACAAAGGGCACTACCTAAGCCTTTGCTTAATGGAAGATTGGGGTCAGCGCCAAATGCCAAGAGCTCCGTCACCACCTGCAAACGGGCACAGTAAATATGAAAAATAAATGAATGATGTCATCCTAGACAGTATTACAGCAGGACTGTGAGATCCAAAATGTACAACTATAGCTGTGTCAACACTTTACAGTGTTTAAAATAATCTCTCTGGAACGCACATGAGTATTTTACAGTAACTTAAAGGCAGAAAATCACAGCTAATATTGGTCTATGAGAATAGTTTTGTGCTTGCTTTGTGTTGCATTTTTAGTGTGATAAAAACCATAGCTCCATACTGAACAGCCATGTGTCAAGTGCTTCACAGCTTGACACGTGTCAAGTGTTAAAAAAGCCATCTGTTGTTCTGCTTTTCTAACTACAAAGCCTGGGTTCTACCAGAAAAACAGGACTGTCCAGGCAGTACATGTATGGCCGACTGGGCCATTACTGCACCAGACAGACAGATTCATAAAACTCCATGACTTAGATTTCAGACGTTTCAAACATGAGACTGAATTCTGTTCTTTTAACCCAAACAGCTGCTATTAGCCCAGAACAGAAGCTCTTTCTAAGCCAGAGGAATCTTAATAGGCCCCTTTTATTCAATTATTTTCCCTTTAGTAACCAGTGTAAGACTTCCACAAGCCCACTGTCTGATGATCAAAGGTGTCTTGAGAAAAGCCTGGGTCAGACTTTCTATTCATGGGCTTTGGACACTGCATGGACTCTGGGAGACCATGGACGCTATAACTGGCCTCTTACAACTCAAGGTACTCAGGCATGATTTTTCTGATTTCATGTTATCTCTTGCTTAGCACTCCCGCTTTGTCATCTGTGTCGGGGTGGGCAATAATTTTTGATGGGGGGGGGCCACTCCAAAAATGTGGTAAGTGGTCAGGGGCTGCATTTTTCTACAATATTAATGGAGGAGAGTGCAGGGTCTGGAATCAAGGTTAGGTACAGGAGGGAGCTCCGGGCAGGAGATTGGGGTGCAGGGTCTGGACAAGCGTTTAGGTTCAGGAGGGGGTGGTGCAGGAGGTGGACAGTAGTGGGGGACAGTTTGGATACAAGGTACAGAGGGGTTTGGTGCAAGAGGGGGTTGTGACCTGTGGCAGGGGATGGAGTAGGGGAGGAGCTGCCAGGAGGCACTTACCATTGGCAGCTCCTGGCCAGTGGCCCAGCAGGACCCTCAGGTAGACTCCCTGACTGCCACGCTGCCCCGGAAGATGGCTGCTGGGCCTGTGTGTGTGTCTCTGCATGGTGTGCCCTTGGAAACCAGCCAATGGGAGCTGTAAGGGCAGTGCAGCACGTGGAGACCCACTGCTACCCTCCTCACAAGGGGCACGCACAAAAGCTGATGCCCAAATAAATCTGTTAGTCTTTAAGGAGCCACCAGACACCTCATTCTTTTTGCTGATATTCTCTTGCTTCTGAAATCAGCCATG
Source organism: Pelochelys cantorii (assembly GCA_032595735.1). NCBI lineage: Eukaryota > Metazoa > Chordata > Testudines > Trionychidae > Pelochelys > Pelochelys cantorii. The sequence goes on from CM064335.1 coordinate 47,987,339, forward strand.
TTTTTCCCTTTCTTAGTAAGCTATAGCTATAATAAGGGTGCTAACAAAGTAGCTTCCTTTGCATTTCTTTGTACATTTAATTTTAAAAAATTCAAATCCAGCCAAGGAATCTCCCTCAGATAAAAACTTCCTGTGCTCTGCTTCAGGACTAACTTAAGTCCTTTTTATATAAAGAAAATCAAGAGATCTCTATAATTCAGTAACGCCCGAATTCATTCCTTTCATAGAGTAATTCAAAACTTTATATTAAAATCTAGAAACCTTCCCTTTTCATTTTACTGCAACTAACAGTCTCTTTAATTAACAAAGAAAATCATGAGAAACGAGCCCATCCACGTATACCTCCTGGATCAACTGTGGGATTTTTTTAAAAGTATTGTCCTATTGTCTTTACTAAATGCAAAATTAATATATGTGCACTTTAAGGACAGCAGATTTTAGTAGCACTCGCGCTTTAATTACAACATCACATTCAGATCTCCAGAGAGTCTGCTAGACTGTATTCTAGAGGCACAGACGTCCCCCAGCATGGGCAATTATAACTGAATATATTCTAACTATCCCAGGTTCAAACACACGCTAATGGGAGAAGATGAGGAGCTGGGAGGATCCAGATCACGAAGAATCATCATTTCAGTGACTGAAATGTTCACTCTCAACTGCTTATTAAAATTGCTTATTTCCAAAGTTTTAATGCCTGGAGAGTGAAGCTATATGGAAATTGTATAAAGGGCACACTCAGTACAGCCCTTTCAGATGTTAGTAGTTTTGATCATCTCAAAACTAACTGTCTGAAATAGAAACTGCATTATTTGATCAGACCAGTGAGCCAACTATTCCCCGATGTCAAGCCTCTCCGAGCAGCCAGCATTATCTAATGTCAGAAGATACAAGTAGTAACTCAGTGGACAGTTACAGAACAACCTATTCACAGAGGAAGATTCTTCCTAATCCCATCAATTAGTGGTTGATTTAAGATGCAGAAGTATGGCGGTTTATGTTCTTTAACATTTCCAGGGTATTCTATAGTGTAACTGAATGTTCTCATGAGCCATAACAGATGGATATTTCTTTCTGAATCCTGCCAAGCTCATAGCCACTAATCCACGAAGAGAACTCCTCATTCGATACAGGGGAAACTCAGGTTCTGTACATAGATTTGAAAGAAAAGTAAATTTAGATACTTTTATTGGAAAAAAAAATCTGGGTCACTCCAAGATGTAAGCCATCTTGGCTCTGATTGGGGAAGGAATTAAAGCAAAAACTAACCAAGTAAAAAGGAATTAGACGATGCTCACCAAGTCGTTCCCACTGGCAATTGCCAGAGAAAGTGGTGAATGGCCACTCCACAAGGTGTTAGGATTTGCCTTATGAGTTAAGAGGAGGCGGACAACATCTCTGACATGCTGAGCAGGAGGGAAAATGGTAGAATTAGACCACAAAAAAGAAAATCAACACATGAAATTTATGAAAAACAAGCGCATTAAACCCTTGCTATAAACACATATAAGGACTACATTAAAAAAAATTAAGAAAGATCATTCAGGTTATATCCTTAACCCACAAAAGCTGGGAACTATGAAAACTAATTAATTAATACCCCTTCTGCATAGACATTAAAATTCAATCTTTATTTACATGATCACATACTATTCTTTCCATAGGGACCCAGTCTCATTCAGGGCCCCAGCCTGACTCAGTGCCATGATGGACATGAACCTGAATGCTGCCCTAGAGAACCAGATTCTATTCCTGCCTATGCCACAAGGTTCCTATGTGATACAGAGCAAGTGGCATAAGCCAAACTCGTCAAGAGGGAAGCCCTACATGAGTATTAATGTTCCAGGTGCCTGACTTGAGAACTTGGGGTCTACTTGCAGAAGTGCTCTGCACTCAAAGCTGCAACTGAAGTCAATGGAATCTGTGCTTGCCACATATGGAGTAGGAGTAGGATCCTAGGTGCTCTGAGAACTCAGGTCCCAGTCATCTTAAATTGGGCACCCACGATTAGTCAATATTTTTTACTTTAAGCTCTCTTTGCCTCAGTTCTCCATCTGTAAAACGGGAATAACACCCTTCATCTAACTCCATTCATATTTGAGAAGCACTCCAATATAAAAGTGATAATTGCCACAGAAAATCCCATGGGGATATTAATACTTCATTCATCACAGCAGGGTTTGCAGGCCCTAGACCCAATGAGGAGAAAAAGTAATGAACAACAACTTCCTAAGTACATATTGTCCATTTGGTACACGCAGAGAAGCAGGGGTCCTGTGGAAAAACCAGACAGCGACTGTGTAAGTAAGGCTGCACAGGCCACCTTACTTCTGGCATTGCCTAACTGTTGAGAGTTTGAGAATGCAACAATAATAGTGGTCTTTTAATAACTCTGTGCGTGTGTGAGATAGTGAGATTCCCTGGCTTAATAAAGCACAGTGTCAACAGAAATTCCAACATGTGGCTGCACTGGAAACACAGCCCTTCCTCCCCCCTCCGCATGCCTCATCAGCAGGGTTGGTACCATTATATCAATTGCACAGACTGCTGCCATTTGAGCTAATGGAATAACTATTGATAGCAGCAGGAGACTGTAATCCCCTATGTCAGCGGTTCCCAACCTTTTCCAGTTGGGGACCCATTTTGACAATTCAGGAAGACTCGGTGACCCAAGGCAATTCAAAAACAGGGGGAGGAAAAGGGGCAGAGTCACCTGGGGAGACACTTGGTGACCCTTTTGAAATGTAATGGCAACCCATATGTGGGTCCTGACCCATAAGTTGGGAAACCCTGCCCTATGTGGACCAGCACGATGTCAGTGTAGGACACTTGTCAAGCAGGTTTCCTACTTACCTGCTGGCCACAGAGAAGTGGTGCGGCTCAGGGATTTTTATTCTGGAGGACAGTGTGCTCTCTGGTGAGGACAGACTCTTCTGCCCATTCCTCCAGGCCTGATCCAGTCTGCCCCATCCCGTCCAATCTGTCCCCTGTCCTGTCTCTTTGCCTCAGTATTCTCAACCCGTCCCAGACTCCTTACCCAACAAATCTTAGTCTAATTGTTTTGCTCTCCCAGTCTTCCCTTCATTCCTTGCACAATATTCCCAGTTTTCCCCTCAATCCCCAAGCATTTCATCTCACCTGTCCCTCTCCATTCCCCCAGCCTCCAGACATTCCCAGTAAAATTTCTAAGCACAGGACTGCAAGAGCTTTTCAAAGAAAGACATCACCAGAATATTTTAACATGGGCAAAAAAATCACTTATTTTTTCCATAGTCTCGTTTTGTGAAATACATGAATCATTTGGGCTGAATAGTTCACAAAAGAAATCAGCCTGAAAGACACTCGGCATGGAAAATGTCAGCATAAATAGAAGTACGACAAAGTTATGAATGTCTTAAAACAGGGTCTTCTAATGGAAAACATTAGGCAACCTTAATAACAGGCAGTGCTACCCGCCCCACCAGGAAAACAAATACACATGAAAAAAAACACAACAACCCCCAATTTCAATCACATTTTCAATCAGAACAGATCCCTGTTTAGCCAAGAATTTATAATTTATACCAAGGAATTTTAGGCTATGATATAAATCTCTGAATACAGGAACTGACCATGTAAAAAAAACAAAAGGGAACTCAATAATACAGGTTGGTTATACAAAAATGGTAATTTCTAAATACTCAATAGCTTCAAAACAACTTTAGAAGAAAAATGGACTGAACAAAGCCATCAGCAATCAGCTCCTGAAAGGACACAATATATGCAACGTAATGCATCCTGGCATAGTAAATGGGACTTTTTCACATTTGCTAAATTGCATAGGGCCAGTTATCAAAAGTAATTAAGAAGGTTTCCATTGCTAAATTGGAAACCTTTACATCATTTCTATTTAAAATTTGCTTTAAGGCAATACATTAAAAAAAGTCAAAAGTCAAAATATGGAGCTATGTGACAGAATCCCAATATGTAGAACCAAAAGATCAAAGCAGAACAGAATATCAGAGAAAGAAAATGAAATATAGTAAGTGACAATGTATAATGGAAATCAATTAGTTATGGCTTGTCTTTTGGGAAAGGCAGTATGGAGGGGGATTTTAATTACTGTACTGGAGTTCTGATAATTTTAGTGCTAGACAGATCAAATAAACAAACACACACACATACGCACACAAACAGAGTTTAAAAGACCCTGATTCAATCTACCAAACTAAACATTGCCACTGATTCAGGTCATGCCTACAAGCACCTCCAAGTCTTCATAATGCAGGATTTGGCCATGATAGAAGGGTAGGGTTGCCAGATGGTTTAACCAAAAATACCCCCCTCCCCAAAAAAAAACCCAAATGCCGGGAAAAAAAATTCTGTTGAGAAAAAAAAAAGGGGGGGAGACCAAAGTTGTTGAGGAAAAACAAGAAAAAAAAAGGACCCCAACAGCAGTTATTAAACAAAAATTAAAAAATAAAAAATTAGCATGGCCCCTTTAAGAAGCGGGTTTTTTTTGACAGCGGTCATTTTGTTTTTCTTTCCAGCCACAAGACAAGCCCCTGCGGAACCAGGTAAGCGTGAGGGTGGGTGGGCATCCTGGGGGCCCGGCGGGGAGCCTCGGGGGGGTGCGGAGGGCGGTTGCTGAGTGTATCGTAGAGTTACCAGACATTTTAGGTGTCCGATATTTTCTGAATTTTTTTTACTGGACAGGAGGCGAAAATATCGGACTGTCTAAGTCAATATCAGACACCTGGCAACCCTACAAAAGGGAGGAAGAGAACAAACACAAAGGAGCTGGTTCAGGAAGGACAGTCCTATTAACATGGTGCAGTAGCTAGAATTGCCAGGTGTCCAGTATTCACCCACACAGTCCGGTATTTTCGCCTCCAGTCCGGTAAAAAAATTCAGAAAATACCGGACACCTGAGATGTCCGGTATTTTCTTAATTTTTCCCCGGCCAGGAGGCAAAAATGCCGAGCACCTGGCAACCCTACAAACACTCAACGCCCGGCTTCCCCCACTCACCCCCCGAGTTCCCCCTGGCCCCCAACACCCCCAGCCCCCCGACCCCATGCTTACCTGGTTCCCAAGGCTGCCAGCACAAAATGGCTGCTGGCCAAAAGACCTAGGGGAAGTAATGCTTCCCCTAGGTCTTAGTGATCAACCACTCACCTGTTCCTATACCTACACTCACTCTTAAAGGGAACATGCTGTTTTAATGCTGTTTTAATTTTTTTTTTTTTTTTGGCTTAATAAGTCCTTGGAGTCCTTTTGTTGGTCTCCCCCCCCCCCCTTTTTTTTTCCCTTCAACAGAATTTTTTCCTGGTGTTTTTTTGGGGGGGCGGGGGGGGCGGTTTGGTATTTTTGTTTCAACCATCTGGCAACCCTAGCAGTAGCTTAGTTAGAATATGCATATGTCATAACAGGTTTTTAGTGTTTTAGTTTTTCCAAGAGGGGAGTTTGGGTAAGGGTGATGTGTTCATAGACCAGCTAACCTCCATATGCCTGTTTTCTTGAAAGAGTCAGCAAGATGCTGTGAGAGAGGGGCAAGGATAGGCTTACGGGAGGAGTCTAGCAAAGGTAACTCACAGCCCTGGTCTACACTAGGCCCTTATTTCAAAATCACACACACACACACACACACACACACACACACACACACACACACACCCCCACACCCGCCCAAGGCTGAATTTATGAGCAGTGTTATTTCAAAATCACGGCCCACAGAATTCGAACTCCGTACTCCTGCTTTTCATCAAAAATAACGCTAATTCCAAAACTGTTGATTTGAAATAATGGCAGTGTGGATGCTCCAGTGCCACTAATTTGAACTAATTGGCCTTCAGAGGCCTCCCGCAGTTGTCAGCTCTGACTTCTCTGGCCACACCTGGTGTCTCCACTGCTCTCCTCCTCTTGTGGAGCTGTAAAAGTCCCGGGAACAGGAGAAGGGCCTGTCCCACGTGCCAGCTTCACAAACCCTGTGCGAGCGACCAGGACACAGAGAGACATGAGCACCCCCAATGCCAGTGTATACATGGCCATCCATGAGGCCCCCAATGCTCCCTCAGGCCCTCTGATGGCTGCCAGCACTTCTGCTGCTCCCATGGCCTCCACTGCCATACTTCCTTAACTTGCTGGCAAGAATACTATGGGAGACCGTATCAAAAGCTTTGCTAAAGTCAAGGTATATCACGTCCACTGACTTCCTCATGACGACAGAGCCAGTTATCTTATCACAGAAGGCAATGAGGTTGGTCAGGCCCTTGGTGAATCCATGTAGACTATTCCTGATCACTTTCCTCTCTTACAAGTGCTTCAAAATGGATTTCTTGAGGATCCCCTCCATGATTTTTCCAGGGACTGAGGTAAGGCTGACTGCTCTGCAGTTCCCTGGATTGTCCTTCTTCCTTTTTTAAAAGATGGGCAATACATTTCCCCTTTATCAATTGTCCAGGACTGCCCCGATCACCACAAGTTTTCAAAGACAATGGCTCTGCAATCACATCAGCCAACTCCCTTCGTACCCTCGAATGCATTAGATTCGGCCCCATGGATTTGTGTATGTCCAACCTTTCTAAATAGTTCTTAACCTTTCTCCACCAAGAGCTGCCCACCACCTTCCCATACTGTGCTTCCTAGTGCAGAAGTCTGGGAGCTGACCTTGTCTGTGACAACAAAGGCAAAAAAAAGCATTGAGTACTTCAGCTTCTCACACATCATCTGTCACTAGGTTACCTCCCTCATCCAGTAAGGGTCCCACACCTTCCTTGACTACCTTCTTATTGCTAACATGCCCACAGAAACCTATCTTGTTACCCTTCACATCCCTTGCTAGCTGCAATTCCAACTGCGCTTTGGCCTTCCTGATGCAAGGGTGTACCCTTGCATGCTTGAGCAATATATTTATACTCCTGTGCCTTCAATAAGGCTTCTTTAATATAAAGCCATCTCTCCTGGATTCCTTTCCCCTTCATCCCAGGGGACCTGCCCATCATTTCCCTGAGGGAGTCAAAGTCTGCTTTTCTGAAGTCCAGGGTTTGTATTTTGCTGCTCTCCTTTCTTCCTTTGATCAGAATTTTGAACACAACCATCTCTGCTGCCCGGGCTGCCACCCACATCTGCTTCCCCTACTAGTTCTTCCCTGTTTGTGAGCAGCAGGTCAAGCTGAGTATGGCCCCTGGTTGGTTCCTTCAGCACTTGTACCAAGAAGTTATCCCCAACATTCTCCAAAAACTTCCTGGATTGTCTGTATACCGCTGTATTGATCTCCCAACAGATGTCAGGGTGACTGAAGTCCCCCATGAGAACCAAAGCCTGTCATCTGGAAGCTTCTGTTAATGTCTGGAGAAAGCCTCATCTACCGCATCCACCTGACCTGGTGGTCTATAGCAGACACCCACCACGACATCATCCCTGTTGCTCCAACTAGTACTAGACCCGGTGCGTGTGGGACACAGAAGGAAACCAAGCTGCCCCGTCCCTCCCTCCCACTCACAGGCTCCTGACCTGGCCGGCACCGTCCCATGCCTGTTTGTCCCCAGGCCATTGGTGTAGTGATGCTCCCCGGGACATCTGTACACCTGTTGGAAAGTGCCCGCTTTCTAGGCAACATATGGCTTTGCTCAAAGCACATCACTATCATCTGAACTGAGACCTTCAGTGTCGGCTCAGAGATCAGGGCTAGGCTTCATGCACAGTGTCTCCTGTGATGACTTCCCTTTTAACTTTTCTTCACAGCTGAGACAGCTGCGAGCTGGGTGCGTCCATGACCTCCCACTCCATCTATCTGACTGAGCGGGACACGCAGGCGGAAATGCACCAGGGAGGAGCTCCTGAGGGAGCAGATGGTCTGCGAGCAGTCCCTCGCCTACGGGCTCGAGGCAGAGTGCCAGGAGCGGGCTGCCAACTGGGAGGAGTGCCAGGCTGCCCAGGAGAAGAGGAAGGCCGCCTGGGAAGAGTTGTCATGACAGCATGACGCCATGTTCTCTACCCTCACCTCGGTGAGGGAGTGCATGGTGTTGTGCACCGAGCGGGCCACCAGCCACCTCCCCCGCCCACCCGTTGGCTTCCCCTACAAAGATTCCTAGGGGCCGTCAGAGCCCCAGAACACAGGGCAGTGGGACATCTAGGGCAGCTGGAGCCTCTGGGCCATCTGGAGGCAGGGGCCACTCCCCACCCCATCCCTCCCTGAGCCCCCATTCCAAGTTCTTTACCTAGCTCCTCCTCTATTGTATGTTCCCCCAGTAAAGAGTCCTATTTTTTCAACAACAATGTCCTTACTGTTTGCTCCGCTGGGGAGGGGGGAAAAGGTGGGAAGGGAGGGCAGGGGAAGGGAGAGGTGGGGTATGGAAGGCACACATTGAGAATGCAGGGACCCCTTGTGGAGAGGCATGGGAAAGAGCCTCAGAACTGGCTTTGCTTGAAACTCTCCTTCAAGGTCTCTCTGATGAGCACAGCCCTTTGATGTGCTCTCCGAATGGCACTAGCGTCTGGCTGCTCAAATTCCCTGGCCAACCATTCAGCCTCAGCCCCCAACCCTGGCAGAAAAGTCTCCCTCTTGCTCTCACACAGATTGTGGCGAACACAGCAGGTTGCCACCGCAAAGGGGATGTTGAGCTCGCTGAGGTCCAGACAGGTGAGTAGACTCCTGCACCTCCCCTTGAAATGGCCAAATGCACATTCCACCACCATGAAGCACCCACTCAGCCTGGCATTGAAGTGCTCCTGGGTGGAGTTCAGGCTGCCCGTGTAAGGCTTCATGAGCCAGGGGAGCAAGAGGTAGACTGCGTCACCCAAGTTCACAATGGGCATGTTCACCTCCCCAACTCTGATGGTGCGGTAGGGGAAAAAAGTGCTGGCGTGCATTTTTTGGACGAGGCAGGCGTTCCGGAAGATGCAGGCATCATGCACCTTTCCCGACCATCCAACACTGATATTGGTGAAGCATCCCTTGGGATCCACAAGGGCCTGAAGCACCATGGAGAAATACCCCTTTCTGCTGATGAATTCCAAGGCCCGGTGGTCAGGGACCAAGATGAGAACGTGTGTGCCATTTATGGCCTCCCGCAGTTGGGGAAGCCCACGGCAGCTAAACCGTCAACAATGGTGTCCACATTCCCCAAAGTGATGACCCTCTGTAGCAGCAAGTGGTTGATGGCCTTGGCTACCTGCACAAGCGCGTCTGCACAGGGATGGCGGGTCTCAGGCAGGTGTCCTGTCGCCTGAGGGCAGGGTGAACCACTCGCAGAGCTCCAGGAAAGTGGCCTTCCCATAGCTGCAGGACAATGCAGTCCCACCAGCGGCCTTCCCATAGCTGCATGACAATCTCCCTCTGCCAGAATCATAGAATCATACAATACTAGAACTGGAAGGGACCTCGAGAGGTCATCGAGTCCAGTCCCCTGCCCTCATGGCAGGACCAAATACTGTCTAGACCATCCCTGATAGACATTTATCTAACCTACTCTTAAATATCTCCAGAGATGGAGATTCCACAACCTCCCTGGGCAATTTATTCCAGTGTTTAACCACCCTGACAGTTAGATACTTTTTCCTGTTGTCCAACCTAAACCTCCCTTGCTGCAGTTTAAGCCCATTGCTTCTTGTTCTATCCTCAGAGGCCAAGATGAACAAGTTTTCTCCCTCCTCCTTCTGACACCCTTTTAGATACCTGAAAACTGCTATCATGTCCCCCCCTCAATCTTCTCTTTTCCAAACTAAACAAACCCAATTCTTTCAGCCTTCCTTTATAGCTCATGTTCTCTAGACCTTTAATCATTTTTGTTGCTCTTCTCTGGACCCTCTCCAATTTCTCCACATCCTTCTTGAAATGCGGTGCCCAGAACTGGACACAATACTCCAATTGAGGCCTAACTAGCGCAGAGTAGAGCAGAAGAATGACTTCTCGTGTCTTGCGCACAACACACCTGTTAATGCATCCCAGAATCATGTTTGCTTTTTTTGCAACAGCATCGCACTGCTGACTCATATTCAGCTTGTGGTCCACTATAACCCCTAGATCCCTTTCTGCCGTACTCCTTCCTAGACAGTCGCTTCCCATTCTGTATGTGTGAAGCGGATTGTTCCTTCCTAAGTGGAGCACTTTGCATTTGTCTTTATTAAACTTCATCCTGTTTACCTCAGACCATTTCTCCAATTTGTCCAAATCATTTTGAATTATGACCCAATGCTCCAGAGCAGTCGCAACCCCTCCCAGCTTGGTATCATCTGCAGACTTAATAAGTGTACTTTCTATGCCAATATCTAAATCATTGATGAAGATATTGAACAGAGCCAGTCCCAAAACAGACCCCTGCGGAACCCCACTTGTTATACCTTTCCAGCAGGATTGTGAACCATTAATAACTACTCTCTGAGTACAGTTATCCAGCCAGTTATGCACCCACCTTATAGTAGCCCCATCTAAGTTGTATTTGCCTAGTTTATTGATAAGAATATCATGTGAGACCGTATCAAACGCCTTACTACAGTCTAGGTATACCACATCCACCGCTTCTCCCTTAGCCACAAGACTCGTTATCCTATCAAAGAAAGCTATCAGATTGGTTTGACATGATTTGTTCTTTACAAATCCATGCTGGCTGATCCCTATCACCTTGCCACCTTCCAAGTGTTTACAGATTATTTCCTTAATTACCTGCTCCATTATCTTCCCTGGCACAGAAGTTAAACTAACTGGTCTGTAGTTTCCTGGGTTGTTCTTATTTCCCTTTTTATAAATGGGCACTATATTTGCCCTTTTCCAGTCTTCTGGAATCTCTTCTGTCTCCCATGATTTCCCAAAGATGATAGCTAGAGGCTCAGATACCTCCTCTATCAGCTCCTTGAGTATTCTAGGATGCATTTCATCAGGCCCTGGTGACTTGCAGGCATCTAACTTTTCTAGGTGATTTTTAACTTGTTCTTTTTTTATTTTATATTCTAAACCTACCCCCTTCCCACTAGCATTCACTATGTTAGGTATTCCTTCAGACTTCTCGGTGAAAACTGAAACAAAGAAGTCATTGAGCATCTCTGCCATTTCCAAGTTTCCTGTTACTGTTTCTCCCTCCTCACTGACCAGTGGGCCTACTCTGTCCTTGGTCTTCCTCTTGCTTCTAATGTATTTATAAAAAGTCTTCTTGCTTCCCTTTATTCCCGTAGCTAGTTTGAGCTCATTTTGTGCCTTTGCCTTTCTAATCTTGCCCCTGCATTCCTGTGTTGTTTGCCTATATTCATCCTTTGTAATTTGCCCTACTTTCCATTTTTTATATGACTTCTTTTTTATTTTTAGATCATGCAAGATCTTGTGGTTAAGCCAAGGCGGTCTTTTGCCATATTTTCTATCTTTTTGACACAGCGGAATAGCTTGCTTTTGGGCCCTTAAAAATGTCCCTTTGAAAAACTGCCAACTCTCCTCAGTTGTTTTTCCCCTCAGTCTTGATTCCCATGGGACCTTACCTATCAGCTCTCTGAGCTTACCAAAATCCGCCTCCCTGAAATCCATTGTCTCTATTTTGCTGTTCTCCCTTCTACCCTTCCTTAGAATTATGAACTCTATGATTTCATGATCACTTTCACCCAAGCTGCCTTCCACTTTCAAATTCTCAACCAGTTCCTCCCTAATTGTTAGGATCAAATCTAGAACAGCTTCACCCTTGGTAGCTTTTTCAACCTTCTGAAATAAAAAGTTGTCTCCAATGCAGTCCAAGAACTTATTGAATAGTCTGTGCCCTGCTGTGTTATTTTCCCAACATATATCTGGATAGTTGAAGTCCCCCATCACCACTAAATCTTGGGCTTTTGATGATATTGTTAGTTGTTTAAAAAAAGCCTCATCCACTTCTTCCACCTGGGTAGGTGGCCTGTAGTAGACTCCTAGCATGACATCACCCTTGTTTTTAATCCCTTTTAGCCTAACCCAGAGACTCTCAACACTTCCGTCTCCTATGTCCATCTCCACCTCACTCCAAGTGTGTTCATTTTTAATATATAAGGAAACACCTCCTCCCATTTTTCCCTGTCTATCCTTCCTGAGCAAGCTGTACCCTTCCATATAAACATTCCAATCATGTGTATTATCCCACCAAGTTTCTGTGATGCCAACAATGTCATAATTGTACTTATTTATTAGCACTTCCAGTTCCACTGTGTCCAGAGGATTGAAGCGTGTGCATGGCAGCAGGAGCACCAGGACCTGGGTGAGCAGGGCCTGTGAGCCACACTGGGGTTCATCCCCTTTTTCCTCATCCTGGTCCTGCTGGAGCATCGTGCGGGCAGTCTGGAAGTACTGCCCCATGAGGTGCAGCATGAGGACCGTGAGCCTGGCAATGCTTTCAGCAGCTCTGGTTCCATTTTGGCAGTGCTGTGGTATCCATGCAGGCAACCCAGGCACGAGAAGGCATGTGCCCACTGCGTCCCTTTTCTGTCTTGTGATGCGGGAGGTACTAGAGGAGTGGCTTGTGAGACACGGCCATAGAGAGGAGAAAGCACACGTTGCAGCTTGCTGGACCAAGTGGCCACAGGAAGTATCTACCCTCCTGGCTCCTTCCCAGGAGAGCTTCCAGGGGCTCTAAGTCCAAGGCAGGCTCCCTTCAATGTGGATGCACTATTTTGGACTAATTTCAAGGCTTCCCCATAACGAGGACACGCCAGTTCAGATCTGCTGAATTGGGAGTTCTTAAGTTGAATTTAATAATTTCAGAATAGCTTCCTAGTGTAGACATGGCCACAGAAACCTGCATCATTGGGAGAGAAAAACTTTCCCTTAGTCCCTTATTCCTTGACTTTAGCAAAGCTTTTGACACAGTCTCCCACTGTATTCTTGCCAGCAAGTTAAAGAAGTATGGCTTAGATTAATAGACTATAATATGGATAGAAAGCTGGCTAGATCATCAGGCTCAATGGGTAGTGATCAACGGTTCAATGTCTAGTTGGCTGCTGGTATCACGTGAAATGCCCCAGGAGTTGTTCCTAAGTCCAGTTTCATTCACATCTTCATTTATGACCTGGATCAGCACGTTTGCAGATGACACCAAGCTGGGAGGAGAGATAGATACGTTGGAAGGGAGGGACAGGGTGGAGTGACCTAGACAAATTGGAGGTTTGGGCCCAAAGAAATATGATGAGGTTCAACAAGGAGAAGTGCAAAAGTGCACTTAGAGCTGAAGACTTCCAATCATTGCTACAGGCTGGGGACCGACTACTAAGCAGTAGTTCTGCAGAATGGGACCTGGGGATTAGAGGGGACAAGAAGCTGGATGTGACTGAACAGTGTGCCCTTCTAGCCAAGATGGCTAACAGTATATTGGGGCGCATTAGGAGGAGCATTGCCAGCAGATCCAGAGAAGTGATTATTCCCCTTTCTTCAGCACTAGTGAGGCCACACCTAAAGTATTACATCCAGTTCTGGGCCCCCACTACAGAAAGGATGTGGACACGCTGGAGAGGGTCCAGCATAGGGCAACCAAAATGATTAGGGGGCTGGAGCACATGACTGATGAGGAGAGGCTGAGGATTTGGGCTTATTTAGTCTATAGAAGAGAAGAGTGAGGGTGGATTTGATAGCAGCCTTCAACTACCTGAAGGGGGGTTCCAAAGAGGATGGAGAGAGGCTGTTCTCAGTGGTGGCAGATGGCAGAACAAGGAGAAATATCTCAAGCTGCAGTGGGGGAGATGTAGGTTGGATATTAGGAAAATCTGTTTCACTAGGTGGGTGGGGTAGCACTGGAATGGGTTATCCAGAGAGGTGGTGGCATCTCCATCCTTACCGGTATTTTAAATTCCAGCTTGACAAAGCTCCATCTGGGATGATTTATTTGGGGTTGATTTGAGTAGGGGATTGGACTAGATGACCTCCTGTGATCTCTTCCAACCGTCATCTTCTATGAGAATCATTCCATCCAATGCAGATTTAATTTACACATCTGACTTGGAGACACTTTGAAATTAGGTCTTGAATTAAATCAATCCTTCGACTGAGCGAGAGATGCTGTTCTGCTCGCTCTTCTCCCACTTGTAACTAGGAATGTAATTCATTAACCAGCCTGTGATGGGGGGAGGGCTGTTCCAGCCTGGCCAGGCCTCCAGTTAACCAGTACAGTACATGGTAAGCATCACCCAGTAAAGTTAACTGGTGACATTCCAACTTGTAACCTCCCCTATGTGAATCGTAGAATAGCGCTCTCAGTATGACAAAAACCCACCAATGCAGAGGACAGGTGTTTGGACCGGGGTCTGCTGCCCTCGTGTATCAATGAAGCCAACAGAAGACACGGGCCTAGTCTGCATGGGGGATCTGCCCTCGCCATTCTAGAGCAAACCCCTTACCTAAATACACAAAGGCAACATAAGCCCCAGTTTCACAAAGCAGCCTGCCTCTACTTCCAACCAGGGTTAAGCTGCAACAGTGCAAACTGTAGCTGTACCTGTCTACATGAGACGGTCATACCAGAGTAGCTATACAGGTGACTGGCCACCCACAGCCAAAATCCCCAGAGCAGCCAAGGTCACACAGACTAAAGGATCAGATCCTTCCCATAACGGAGTTGAGAGTTTTATTCTTTCTACAGAAGCCCCGTGAAATCAGATTCTACTGAGGAATCTCCAGCAGGGTAAGATTTGTCACTTGAGGACTGTGAGTTGCGTGTTCGACAGGAGCAAAACCACAACCTAAAGAAGGGACATTCCGACAGCTCCACTGTGCTCCTACCTTGGGGTTGTCCTCTCTCTCGCAGGCAATATGCAAAGGAGTCCTCCCACCTTCCTCTGGGATGAGACAAGAAGATGAGTAGTATTCTGTAGGCGGTCCAGTTTCATTATTAAGTTTCATGGCAATAATAACTGGTGATTCAGCAGGCTCATCCTGAATTTAAAAAAAAAAAGACAGACACAGATTATCTCTAAGCAATACTGAAAATGTCTAACAGAAAACAAATCTGTGCAGGAATCCCTGGGTCCGTTCTGGATTTGCTCATTACACCACAGTAGACACAGCATAAGAAGTCCCCACCCTTCCCACTTCTTTCATTAGATTCCAGTTCCACCTGCTGGACGGCTTGCACTACTGCATCCTCAAAACCCTTAACATAAAGCCACTGTAGGTCACCAGCATTTCGATAGCTTTTATTCTGACATCTACACCCCCCATACACAGAGAGGGGGTTCCCCATCCCCATTCCTTTATTTTCCACTGTAAGGGCAGAAGTTGAGAGGCACAAAGGGAGGGAAACCAATTCTCTAATGTGCTCTTCTTTGTTTTAGCACTGGAATGCTCCTGCCCAAGGGAGATTGTTCAGGGTTCTCCTTGGGCTTACGGGTTTCTAACTAACGTACACTGTGTTGGTCTCTGTCCTGCAAAAGTTGAAAAAAATACTTCCCAACTCCAAATGAACAAAATGGCCAGCTGGTATTGTGAACTCACAAACCATAGCTGCTGCATTGCTCTGCGAAGGGCTACCGGTAAGCCCACTGAGGTGTCAGGGAAATCTGGTGACTGCAAAGCACACAAAGGAAGGGTGGGGGGAATTCAGGCTTTGCATGCAGGTTGGATGGTTTGCTGGCAGAACAGGATAGGCTACTCTTGTGTACTGCGGAGAGAAGCCAGTGGAAGACATGACAGGATGGCAGGCTGGGGTAGCCTGCACTGACACACCCGCATGGTGGCAGTTTGTCCACTGACACAGATATGAGCAAGTTCACTTGCTGCATTGCTGAGAACCAGAGCAAGGTGTGCTGGCATAGCAGGCTGTGGTAGGCCAGTGAGACGCGAATTCTGGAGGAGTTAAAGGGATGGATAATCAGCACACAGGGTTTTCTCAGACTGACCTAACAGAAAGATTCCCAAATAGTGGAACTTAAAATAAATTTAACGTCTCAACAGTTTGAGAATGAAACCCACACACACATAAGCGAAAGCACTCTGCTATGGACAGCTGCACATCCTAGGCCTTGTCTGCACTAGAAAAGCTTTGCCAGTAAGCTTTCCAAGTGGTTATGTAGCTCATACCAGCAAAAGAGTGCTGCTGCTGGCTTAGTTTAGAATGGCACTCCAGCTCCGCCCTCCCTCCCCCCACGGGGCCAGACCCACGGGGCCAGAGCACACAAAATTTACTAGCCTGGGCCTCCCAGGCTATGGTGTGGGAGGGGGACGTAGGGAGTGTCTTTCTCCTTGTCAGTCAGGGGTTGTGGTGTTTGGGGGTGGGGGGTTGTTTCTCACTTGTGTGTGGCCCCTGACTGATTTTTCTGTGGGACAGCAGCCCCTGACCCAAAAAAGGTTTCCCACTCCTGGATTATAGGCTCAATACTGCAGTTATACTTCACCAACATCTATTCAGTTGTGCGTAGCAGGCTGCTAGCTTGTGTCTAATATGCATCAGGATGCTGCAAACATGTCAGGTACCTCAAATCATAAATAAGTGTTGTGTATGTCAGTGATATGCCAGGTTTTTTCAGAGGCAGTGCAATTATTCCAACAGTGCACAGAAATGTTACTTTGAATCCAACAGGCAGGCAGCCAATTCCCTGCTCATGTCTTCCACAGCCCACACCTAAACAGTTGGAAGAGGATGGAGTAATGATGCAGCGTACCCAGTCTGGTGCATACACAGCATCTTCATCTTCTGCCTTTGCATCAGGCTCTGCAGCTGAATGAAGAAGTAACTCTGTTATCTTGACTCCTTCTTCACCAGGAATGGCTACAGCAATATGAAGAGGCATTAAACCTCCCAGCTGAAAAATAAATGTGGCATTAAGACTCTTTGGTTTATCATAAGTAACGTCTAAAAACTAAACCCTCAGGCTCTATTTTCAGAAATAAAGAACCGTGTTTATGATCAGTTTAAATGCAATTTCGCTTACTCCCCGCTGTCCATTTCATCCTAAACCTACTGGGATTGGAATATTCCTGGTGTGACAGACAGCTGCACAGGCATAGCCAAAACAAAATATGAGTACCAACTAGTGAGGGAAATTGGTACTAAATTTTGAAGCTTAATTTTACTTTGTTTGGCTTCTGAATTCTGAGACAGTCTGTTGGGCTGCTGCTTCTCCAGACCCGTGGGGTGCAAAAGGAATAGAGGAAAGACAGCTTTCACTGGAACCATGGCAGAGAGGTAACCAAGCCCTGAGCTGTAGCTAAAGCAGAGGCAGGTTTCAACACTGGATATGATGATACTGACCTCCTATGTAAAGCACTTTGAAACCTACCAACAGAGCCCTGCATAAAAGAGTTAGCTATTAATACTACATTATCATCCACAGCCACCAAACCAAGTAAAATTAAGCTTTAAAACTGACAGCTAAAGTACTAGAAGGCAAACCAGGATACTCTGCAGTAAAATGTATATTTGATATGAAGTGAGATGATGATGCCCAGATGTAGCCCTTCAAGCTAACAAGCCAAAATCAACGGTAGCTAGCAAGCTACAGTCAGAAAGTACCAGGGAGCAGCCATATTTCAGTGCAGAAGCTAGCATGAGATGCCATATGCTGAAACAGCTGGTATGTAACTTTGATCCTGGGGAGTTCCCACCATGCTCATATGAGGGCATGTTCACCAAGTGCCGAGATTTAGCACAACAGACTACAACCGTAAAGAGAAAATAAAACTAAAGCCAGAATAATAAATTTTGGAAAATAAAACTGACTTTTGAAATATTCTGAGCTTTAGTATCATGAATAAGCATCATGTCAGCAGGGAAATACACACATAGAATTAGACCTCTGCTAGAGTAAGTTTTTTTTAAAAAGCTAAATTATTTTTAAATAGGAAAGATTCTTTAAATTACTCCTTTGGGGTTGCAAAGCTGAATCAGTCAGATTGTCATAAGAATTGAGGCTTCACACGTAGACATGAAATTGTATTACTGATCACCCTAGAATATGCATTTGGTTGTTATTAGTAATTATTATCCGTTACCCGCAATGGAAGTCGTATGTCAGTCCTTGCTCCTGCTGATAATAGTAGTTTCACTGCTCCTACATCTGCAGCTTTAACAGCAAAGAAGAGGACATGCAGAGGGATCTGGCAAACATTGGGGTCTGCACCTCGGCGAAGAAGGAGTTTGACCGTGGTCCATCTCTTTTGGTATCTAAATCAATATGGCAAATAACAGAATAAGCTGTCAATAACTCAGAAAAAAGCACTAAGGGACATATTTCTAAACACAGGTTCTTAAGGTGAGTCGGGCTAATGGGCTGTGTAATTGTGGTGTAGACATTTAGGCTTGTGATGATGCCTGGGCATTAGGACCCTGCGAAGCAGGTGTGCAAACTGGCATGTGGATCCAGGGAAAGTCTGCTGAGCATGAAGAGGCTGCGGTGGGGTCATCAGCCTCTTTCAGCACCACTGAATCGCTGGGAGCATTAGCAGGGAGCAGGAGAGCCCACAGACAACACATGACAGTAATACTCAGTATGGCACAGACTAGTTTTGCATAATACAGAAATGTTTTTATGAAGTTAACAGGGAATTACTATTCCTAATGTACAATACAGGATTTTAAAAATAAGTCTGGTTAGCACACACATGGGCACACACACATGCGTTGAGTGCACATAGAGAGTATACATGTAATGCGGGGTCACAAAAAAAGGGCAGAATAGTTGGCCACCTTAATAAAAAGTTGTTAATGAGTGAAATTCAGGCCTTCTCCCCGTCAGGTAAGGGTCCTTGCAATACCCCTTAACAGGCACACCCTATCCCAGGCAAATGGAGGGTTGTTCTTCCCCACAAACATGCAAAACCACATTTGTTACTCTCTCTGTGCAGTCGGTTCAGCAGAGCTTGTCTAACCTTTCCAGAACATTGAGCCAAGGTTTTTTTTCTTACTAACACTTACTCGGATATTGATAACGCCATTTTTCTCATGGTGCCTTCAGTTCCGTCAGGCCCATTGAGATGGGAGTAGGAGGACACTTTCAGGAAACACTGGCTAAAGGCTTCTGCACTCTGCTGCAAAGCTTTTAGAGAAACCTTGATTCCATAGTTGTAAACAGAATTGTTCGACTCAAAGCTGGTTTCAGAACTGCAGACAGTCGTCTGACCAAAACTTGCATAGTCCACTTCATCCAATGTGTTTCTGTCATCGAAAACAGACTCTGCCTTTTCCCCAGACTTAGAAGCGCTCAGAACTGACTGATGAACGGTGTCTGTTACACATGTCTCTTCGGTTGGTTGAAGTGGTGGAGATACATCTTCCGACTGCTCATCCTGATTTAAAGTTTTAATAATATTAAAATGACAATAATGAGGAAAATATGGAAAATCCTTTCTTCAACAAGGATCATCATACCAATGTCAGTGTTTGGGAATTTGGTATATTACAGCGGAGTTAATGTAGAAAGTAATTTTACTCAGTCCATCATTCACGGGAAACATTTTGAGTTCTGTGTATGTGCATTTGGGTTTTGGCCTCCACTGTCAATAAAACCCTCTTTGGTGCCTTTGAATCTCAACTAGTACTCCCCGCACTTCATAAAAACTCTGAAACAGAAGGGGACATTTCTTGATTTTCAACGTGCACATTAGCACACAAACTAATGGATGCCTGAACTGAATGCTATTGCTAAAATCTAAAAAAGTTACCTGAAAGTTTTCTGGGTTTGTATTGAGCTCTGAGGGAGGATAGAGGAATGTACATTTTTTCCTCTTTCTTGCATCAGCCAAGAGACTTTTGAAGTTAATGGGAGTCAGGTGCTTACTCTGTCTAAGCACTTTTATAAATTATTTATTATTTGTATTGCCATCAGGCCTTGGACTCCCACCAATGGGCTACGACCCCCTTGTGCTAAGCGCTGTACAGAATACAGAATAAAAGACTATCGCTGGCCCAATGATCTTACAGTCTAAATACCAGTCTCTCTGTATCTTAAGGCACCTAAATACCTTGAAAAATCTGGTCCAAAATCTCTGGTACCAATGTGACACATTAACTGACTACAGAGTTGCCCTACTTCCATACTGACGCTTGATCCTGTGCAGTGGGAGCTATCAATGGAAGTCAAGGGCATTCAGCAACTCAGGAGAGGTAAGCAGTATGGCTTTCTCCAACTGCTGGAGCACACACAGCAAAGTACAGAAGAGTCTCGATTATCCAACCTTCGCTTATACGACATTGTTTTATCCGACGTGCTGTCCACCGACGTGACGAATAAGAACGCAGCCTGCACAACAGCCAATCACAGTCAGCGCCGCACACCCACACCATACATACCTAGTGTGCTTTTGTTAGCAACTGTGATTATATAAGTGCAGTCGTGCTTTTGTTTGATGACGCCAGTACTGTATTCTTATAAAGACGATATTATTGAACTAGAGAAAGTGGATAGATTGAGTCAGAATGAGGGAGTGAAGACTCTATACGTAGCACTAATTTACACTGAGCAACAGAGGGAAGCGACAGCTACAGACTTACTACTGTTCAGACGCTGGCATGATCTTGCTGCGAAGAAAAGTAAGGACGCCCAAAATCAACTCCTGATCACTCATTTCTTTAAAAACTAAACTTTTTTATATTCACAAAAGTGTTGTAAATTCTATTTTTGTTTGTTGAAATATTCTATTTTATTTTTTCATTAGAATTAGTAATAAACTGAGTTTATACATATTTGTACCTATGTTTTTTATTAGTATTCCGTATTATCCGACATTTCTACTATCCGACCATCCTCCGGTCCCATTTAGGTCAGATAATCGAGACTCTAGTGCAATCTTAAAAAGCAGTTCTGTGGCTCATGTGAGGACACAGGGAATTCTGATTTCACAGTTATAGATTAATAATGTACTGACCTCATCTTTTTTAAAGTTCCTCTCAGCAACATTGGCCTTAAATGACTCTATTGGGTAATAAAGAATGATGCACATGGATAGAGCTGATAATCCTTCATCACTGCATTTGTTCACATCAGCTCCATTATCAAGAAGAAGATTAATGATGTCGTCATGGTAATTCACCTGTAGAGTAAAAACATGTGCACTACATGAGCATATGTGTACATATACAATTTTAGTTTTCCAGGTGGGATTAACTGAAACCACAGAAAACAAAATAATAACCAAGACACTCACTGAAGATAAGACTCAAATCACTATTACTAACTTCACCTATTTTGCAATTTCCCTTTCTTTTCTTTTTATCCCAGCACTGAATTTGGCTCATAAATTAACAGTGATCTCAAAATGTTTCTACTGCTTTCAGGTTTGTCTTATGGGTAAGGCTGGCAGAATAAAAAACCTTCCAGAAAAGGTAAAACTATTTTAGATGCGCCAATGTAAGGCGGGTTTAGAATTGCATTTCTTCTGGAATATGGCCTTTAATGGCACAAGCAATGAATTAGATGTTGGGTCAGTGATGTGGTCGCTATCAGAGCAGCAACATGCAGAGATGTCAACTGCATGTATTTACCTTCAAGAGGATAAAGAGGGCAGTCCATAACTGGATGGCATGTGGTTTGTTTTTGAGGTCCACAGGAGACCTCAACAAAGCACCAACGATAAAAACAAAAGGGAAACCGCCCTGATCACAACACATGGAAACAGTGACAAATGACCAGGGAGGGGTTTAAATGTATAGCTCAAGAATGCCGGGGGGTTATCTGGAAGGCGAAAGCGCAAATGGAATTGCGACTGGCTAAGGATGTGAAGGATAACAAGAAAGGTTTCTACAGGCATGTTAACAAGAAGAAGGTGATCAGAGAGGGTGTGTGGCCCCTACTGGATGAAGGAGGTAACCTAGTGACACATGATGTGGGGAAAGCTGAAGTACTCAATGCTTTCTTTGCCTCTGTATACACGGACAAGGTGGGCTCCCGGACTAATGCGCTAAGTGACACAAGATGGGATGAAGATGGACAGCCCTTAGTGGGTAAAGAACAGGTAAGGAACCATTTAGAAAAGCTAAATGTACACAAATCCATGGGTCCGGACTTAATGCATCCGAGGGTACTGAGGGAGTTGGCAAATGTCATTGAGGAGCCTTTGGCCATTATCTTTGAAAAGTCGTGGAGATTGGGAGAGATCCCAGATGATTGGAAAAAGGCAAATGTAGTGCCCATCTTCAAAAAAGGGAAGAAGGACGATCCAGGGAACTACAGGCCGGTCAGCCTTACCTCAGTTCCTGGAAAAATCATGGAAGGGATCCTTAAGGAATCCATTTTGAGGCACTTGGAGGAGAGGAAAGTGATTAGGAATAGTCAGCATAGATTCACAAAGGGCAAGTCGTGCCTGACCAATCTGATTAGCTTCTATGATAAGGTAACTGGCTCTGTGGACATGGGAAAGTCAGTGGATGTGATATACCTTGACTTTAGCAAGGCTTTTGATACGGTCTCCCACAATATTCTTGCCAGCAAGTTAAGGTAATGTGGATTGGATAAATGGATGGTAAGATGGATAGAAAGCTGGCTAGAAGGCCGGGCCCAGTGGGTAGTGATCAACGGCTCGATGTCAGGATGGCGGTCGGTTCCTAGCAGAGTGCCCCAAGGTTCGGTTCTGGGACCGGTTTTGTTCAATATCTTTATTAATGACCTGGATGAGGGGATGGATTGCACCCTCAGCAAGTTTGAGGATGACACTAAGCTAGGGGGAGAGGTAGATACGCTGGAGGGCAGGGATAGAGTCCAGAGTGACTTAGACAAATTGGAGGATAGGGCCACAAGAAATCTGATGAGGTTCAACAAGGACAAGTGCAGAGTCCTGCACTTGGGACGGAAGAATCCCAAGCATTGTTACAGGTTGGGGAGCAACCAGCTAAGTAGTAGTTCTGCAGAAAAGAACCTGGGGGTTACAGTGGATGAGAAGCTGGATATGAGTCAACAGTGTGCCCTTGTAGCCAAGAAGGCTAATGACATATTAGGTTGCATTAAGAGGAGCATTGCCAGCAGATCCAGAGATGTGATTATTCCCCTTTATTCGGCTCTGGTGAGGCCACATCTGGAGTATTGTGTCCAGTTCTGGGCCCCCCACTACAAAAAGGATGTGGACGCATTGGAGAGGGTCCAGCGGAGGGCAACCAAAATGATTAGGGGGCTGGAGCATATGACCTATGAGGAGAGGCTGAGGGAGTTGGGTCTGTTTAGTTTGCAGAAGCAAAGAGTGAGGGGGGATTTGATAGTAGCCTTCAACTTCCTGAAGGG
The DNA here is from genome assembly GCA_032595735.1 of Pelochelys cantorii. Lineage (NCBI taxonomy): Eukaryota > Metazoa > Chordata > Testudines > Trionychidae > Pelochelys > Pelochelys cantorii. The sequence continues at coordinate 48,010,460 of CM064335.1, forward strand.
AGGTTCCAAAGAGGATGGAGAAAGGCTGTTCTCAGTTGTGATGGATGGCAGAACAAGGAGCAATGGTCTCAAGTTGTGGTGGGAGAGGTCCAGGTTGGATATTAGGAAAAACTATTTCACTAGGAGAGTGGTGAAACACTGGAATGGGTTACCTAGGGAAGTAGTGGAGTCTCTATCTCTAGAGGTATTTAAGTCTCGGCTTGACAAAGCCCTGACTGGGTTGATCTAGTTGGGATTGGTCCTGGTTGTCTAGCTGGTGAGTCTTGCCCACATGCTCAGGGTTCAGCTGATCGCCGTATTTGGGGTCGGGAAGGAATTTTCCTCCAGGGTAGACTGGCAGAGGCCCTGGAGGTTTTTCGCCTTCCTCTGTAGTATGGGGCACGGATCACTTGCTGGAGGATTCTCTGCATCTTGGGGTCCTTAAACCATTTGAGGACTTCAATATCTGAGATATAGGTGAGAAGATTATTCTAGGAGAGGGTGGGTGAGATTCTATGGCCTGCAGTGTGCAGGGGGTCAGACTAGATGATCATAATGGTCCCTTCTGACCTTAAAGTCTATGAGTTTATCCTTTGTAACAAAGAAGGATCTTTCAGCTCATGGGTTTGTTCTGTGGAGCATCTATCTGCCGAGAAATTCACCATTGATCCAAAACTCTAGTCCTACACCACTTGTTACTCCTAGTCATTAGAAACCGTGTCTGATGTACTGTCAGTAATTACACTGAAGTGAATGGAGTTTCATCCACTTACATTGACTACATCTGACCTCTCAAACTGGAGTGGATGCTAGCGGTAGACATTTCAACACTTCTTACATTAGTGAGCTACCTGCAAAGCACACTTCATGTAAATAAAATATTCTTCCATTCGACTTTTAATGTTTCCAGAAAAGACTTAACTGCGGTGAAGCATATTATAATGGAACTCAGGAATCAAACACAGCAACACATTGCATTAATACAACAGTTTGGCAGTGAGAATTTCAAAAATCAAAGTTGTCAGGAAATTCAAAGTTATTGTTGCTAAAGCAACTAGGACTCTGCCACATTGCAAACACAGTAAAGAGCAATACTTTATGTGCATTAAATTACATTATATCTCCAGATACATGCTCAGTTTTGGCCTTCTGTGTTACACTGGACAAGTCACTTAATTACTGGGCCTTCAGTACCCTCCCCCCAAAATGTACTGTACTGTCACAGGAATGCTGGGTCTCAGAGGGGTAACCATGTTAGTCTGCATTTGCAAAAAACAATGAGGAGTCCTGTGACACCTTAGGGTACGTCTACACAGCAACATTATTTCGAAATAACTAGCGTTATTTCAAAATAACTTAGTCAGCATCTCACAGCAGGCAGTTATTTCGAAATAACATCAAAATACTGTCAAACTGGAGGACTTCTTACTCTGACTCCTGTAACCCTCATTGTACAAGGAATAAGAGACGTCAGAGGAAGAGTGTTCTATTTAGAAATAAATGCTGTGTAAACACTCCCAATTTCGAAATACACTATGCAATTGACGTAGCTCAATTTGGGTATCTTATTTCAAGTTAAGCCCTGCCATGTAGACGCACCCTTAGAGACTAACAGATTTATTAGGGCATAAGCTTTCGTGGGTAAATCCCACTTCATCAGATGAACTGTATTTGTACTTTCATATATATACCCCTGCTTCTGTAATTTCCATGAGGTTGCAGGGGACTCCCCGGGAGTGGGGCCAGGAGCCGGGAGTGCAATGGCTGCTGGCCCCCCTTCAGGGAGTATTTTAGTCACTGTGTAACCGATAACATTTATTTTAGTAACTGTGTAGCTGCAAAAATTATCTGACATCCCTAACCATAACAAAAACAAACTAAAACCAAAACCAGATCCTTTCTGGGTTGGAAAACAACTTGAAACAAGAAAGGGCAAAAAAATTTCAGATCCAGGGATTTAAATCCAGACCAGTGCAACACTGACACTGGAAGGATTTGGAATTTTAGGCTTAGAGTCATTTTTAACACTATGCGGGGAAACATTTTGCAGATATTGTTTAGCCTTGTTGCTCAGCAAGCTCTTTCCTTAACTATGTTTGCTATTAAGTCTCACATTTATTGTATAACAAAGAGACACAGATGCAGTAGCAACAAAAAATGATCATTCACAGAGGGAAGGGTCATATATGGAGCCTTACAGCAGCGGCTGCAAGTGCAGTGTATCCATGTGTGTCCGCTACATCTGGGTGAGCTAAGTTGTCCCTCAGAATCTCATAGACACTATTGAAGTTTCCCGCTGCTGCCTTCTGAATCAGCTGCTCTGAAGCAAGCTCTTTGGGGCCTTTGGGGCCAAAGGTATCTCGACTTCCATTCAGAATGGCGTTGATATCCCAACTGATCTCTGTTTGACAATGCCTCGAGCAGAGGAAAGTGAAAAAATATTAAACAGCTGGAGAGTTACATTTAACTTAAACAGTTGTGACACAAACACCTGTTATACCATAGAGCTTAAAGCCCACTGATAATACAGATCATTGCCAGGTAACATAGGAGAAGATGGGGCAACCATTCATAAAAACCATTTCAGACAATTCAGTTTTGCTCCCACCATGGAGCATAAAGGAGTTAAAATTGTGGTATGAGGGACATTAATTACATTCAGGGGAGAGGTTAAAAACATCCAACCCCAAGATCAGGGCTGGGCAAAATACAGCCTGGGGGCCACATCCAGCCCACTAAGCCACGTGATCCAGCCCGCGAACTATCCTGCTGGGACCCTCAGGCAGTTTACAGCATAGTCCATGCAGCTCTCTGCTCCGCAGGGTGGGGGAAGCTTCGTGCAATCTCCCCACCCCCAGCCCAATCCTCCTCAGCTCCTATTGACCAGAAACAACTGGCCAATAGGAACTGACCCCAGACAATCTCTCAGCTCCTATTAGCTGGAAACAATCAGCCAACAGGAGCTGAGAGAGTGGCCTGGGGGATGGGAGCAGTGCAAATCTCTTTTTCTCTCGAAGCTGAGAGCCACATGGAGGGAGCCACCTGCAGTTTCAAGCGAGGCTGCAGCAGGCAGAGAGCCCAGCCTGCCTTGGGGGTGCTGCAGGTTTAACCAATAATATTGAACACCTCTTTCCCCCCAAAAAAACACCAAGGGAAAAAAATTCTGTTGAGGGAAAAAAAGTTGTTGAGCATTGAGTTGTTGAGTCTGGTATTTTTGCCTCCTGGCGGAGGGGGGGGGGGGGGGGGGGGGAAGAGAAAAAAAAATCAGAAAATTTTAGGTGTCCGGTATTTTCTGAATTTTACCGGATAGGGGGCAAAAATACCGGACTTCTCAGGGTCGATACGGGACACTTAAAAATCTGCAGCCTCAACTGAAACAGTGCAGTTTGGAAATAAAGTCCATAATGCAGATGAGTGCCTTGTGTGCACCCCTCCTGCACCCCAACTCCCTGCCACAGATCACACCCAAGCTCTCTGCACCTCCCCCCCCCCCCAGGTCACAACTCCCTCCCAGACCCTGCACCCCCTCCCCCAGGCCAGAATCCTCTCCTGCACCCAGACACCCTCCCGGACTCTGCACCTCAATCCCCTGCCCCAAGTCACCACCCACACCCTCTGCAGTCTGCACCCTCTTTTCCCCCTTCTCCCAGATCACAGTTACCTTCCAGACTTTGCACCCCCCCCCCCCCAGGTCAGAATCCTCTCCTGCACCCAGACCCCCTCCCTGACCCTACAACCCAATCTCGACCCAGGTCACAACCCCCTCCTTTGCCCAAACTCCCTCTCAGACCTCACACCATCTCCTTCGCCCCAGTCCCTTACCCCATACACCCTTCTGCACCTAACCTCCATCCTAGACCCCGCACCCACTCCACGGAAGAGTGTGACCCTTGACCACTTTCCAAAATCTTGGAGTGGCCCCTCCCCAAAAATTATTGCCCATCCCTGCCCAAGATATTGGATGTTTGAAAATACCAAATTTTTGGAAATTAAATACCAAACTCTCCAACACTGAAAAAGGCCATCTGGTGTGCTTAGATTAAAGAAAGTCCACAAGGCACTCATCTGCATTATGGACTTTATTTCCAAACTGCACTGTTTCAGTTGAGGCTGCAAAATATGTACACGCCGGACTACTTCTGCAAACATACACAGAGTATTTGTGTGTGTAAGAGGATATTTGCAAATACAAATACCTGTCTGTATATATTGCTAATGGCTGCTGTACGTGCACTAGCAGTTGAAGACATTTTGGAGCATGATTTTGCATAATAACTCTGTCACTTTGCTATACAACCCCATAGCATAATGGATCTCGCAATCTAGAATGGGACTTCTAGGCACTGTCTAATGCAAGTTAATAATGATGATGATGTTTTTAAAGGCACATACTGGGATCTGAGTGGATCTGGGATATTTCAAGGAAAGGGGTGTGTTTCCTTTAGATTAAAGTAGTGAGAGAGGACAACCTCCCAAAACCTCATTTGTAGTTTGTCAAATGAATTTCTACATGGAGTCATGAACAACATATTTCTCTGTGAAGCATGACTTCTGTACCACAACTTATGTTAAAGAGGAGCTTTGCAGTCATCAAAAAAGAAAATCCCATATATCTCCTAACAGACACAAATCATACATAAAAAGCAATAGCTACCTGTATTTATACATGTGCTTCTGCATTCTAACCATTAGAGGGCTTCTGTTTTTAACAGACCATGGTTCCTCATCATACAGCTGTTTGTTTTTCTGAAAATATTGAGAATCAAATTCTTTACGGAAGGTGCAAGTCAGGGGAAGGTGATCCGTATCAGTGGAGTATATGTACATTTTTTCAGGCAATGTATAACTGTCATCTAAAAGGAGACATTTGAAGTTGTAGAAAAAAGGGTCCTTTTCCTCATTCAGATCCCAAAATGGAATTTCCTCATCAGAAAGATATTCTTTCTGGGAAACAGCATCAAAATAGCTGGAGTGTTCTGGATAATCCAAGAAAGAAAAATGGCCAGGTATTTCAGTACACAGTTTAATTATGTGATTCCTCAGCCACAAGCCAACATCTTGACAGCCATCTGGATAGCTCTGAACTCCTGGTCCAAACCGCTCATCTGCCTTGTATAGTCCCTAAGGAGAGCAAGAGGTTTACTAGGATTAGAGAAGACATAGAAGTCATAGACACTACACAGTTGACAGCCTGGCTTCCTTTTAAAAGGTACAAAACCAAATTTCCTTGGTTTGACCTTACTGCTCCAGTGTCAACTGCCTAGTAACACACAGAACAATCCCAGCACCTGACAAGCTGCTCAACTAGTCTATCATCACTTTGATTGGTCACGCTGGAGCTGCACTAATAGCAATGCATGAAACCCAGTGGCTGAAGTGTAAGGTAGGTTCACTCCAGGTTTGACTAGAACCATTCAGACTCTCATTCACTGTTCAGCAACATTATACAGCTCAAGCTTTGTTCTTACAAGAGTCTGCAGAAAGCTAATTTCAATCTATTGCACCTTGGTTTCTTTAATCGGGAAACAGAGTTTGTGTCATGAACAAGTGAAATTAGTTTGCAAAAGAAGCAGATTGTGAAAGGGAGGTCATTCAAAAAAATACTTTCTCATCTGCCACAGTGTTCAAGTACCAAGCCCTCCCCATACACTACTTGCCATGAGCAGTGTGGACAGTTAGCTCAAACATATTCATAGGAAACTATTCATTTTTGAATTAAAAACGTTTGTACAAATTAAGATCGGTTTGTGATAGGGGATATGAGAGTGTAACCGTGTAACACGGTTAACCAATGAGCCCACGGTTAAGCTTCGCAGTTACATGCAGGCTCCTGGTAAACATGGACAGCTGGCTTAGGGGAGCCACCTCCCCTTCCCCCACCCCATGTGTAAGTATGTAATTGCTGACATTTTCAGTGGTTACACAGTTAAAGGCATTTTAACATCCCTAGTTTGTGGGCAATCCGGATAGAAGGGATCAATTATTTGACTGCATTGTTTACAGTAAGTAGTTCAACCACCTCTAGCAGAGTGAACCAGGCTTGAAAAATTTCAGTTATTTGAAACTTTGCTCCCCCCAAGTCTATTCAGAACATTGTTGCTAACATCAGCTTCCTGGCTTATCACCCAGACCAAATCAACCCCCTCTCTGAGCCCCTCCATTAGCTCCCTTTTGAACTCCAAACTCTTGCTTCTTAGGTCAGATCCTTAACTGATGTAAAATGAACATAACTTCATTGATTTCAGTGGAGCTTCACTGATTGACAGCAATTTGGGATCGGGCCCTTGTCTTTCACTATAAGATCCTTCACAACACAGCCTTACATTAGCTGAGCTAACTTATCGTGCCACTGATCCCTGACTTCCCTCCACCAGCATTCCCAGACTTCACTGTTCATGAGTGTCTTCTGTAAAACAACTCTATGCTTCCTCTCTCCCGCTGCGCCTTATTCACAAGGGGAAACTCTGAATACATCTGCAGGGACACTGCCTCATCCTCCTTGTGACTCCCCTCTGCTGTGATGCCTCGAAGCCCAGCTTGCTGATCATGACTACACAGCTGACAAGCTCTGACTGTCTCTCCTTCCCTCCTTTCACTCTCCCAGGGCAAGGGTGGGCAATAATACTTGATGGGAGGACCACTCCAAGATTTTGGTAAGTGGTTGAGGGCTTCACTCTTCTATGGAGAAGGTGTGGGATCTGGGACTGAGGTTGGGTGCAGAATTGAGCTCAGGGTAGAGAACTGGGGGTGCAGGAGGGGCTGTGGGGTCTGACAGGGAGTTTGGGTGAAGGAAGGGATTGGGATGAAGGGTCCTGGAGGGTGTCTGGGTTCAGGAAAGGATTCTGACATGGGGAAGGGATGTAGGAGGGAGTACAGGGTCTCAGAAAAAGTTGTGACCTTGGGGGGGGGGGGGATGTGCAGAGAGTTTGGGTGGTGATCTGCAGCAGGAGGGGGTAGGGTTCCAGATGCAGGCTCTGGCCACGAGGTGCTTACCCAGCCAACAGCCCAGTGGGATCCTCAGGCAGGCTCCCTACCTACCTCACCCCCACACATTGCTCATAGTGACTGGCTGCTCCATGTGCTTCTCTGCACTGTGTGCACGAGTGGGAAAGAGACTTTATGCACTGCCCTCACCCCCCAGCACAATCACCATGGCTTGAGCTGCAACAATTGTGCTGGGGGAGGGGGCAGCATACAAAGTCTCTCCCTCCCCTGGCATGCGGTGCAGAGACACATGGAACAGCCCACCGCCTTGAGCATCCTGGGGCTACGGCAGGCAGGGAGCCTGCCTGAGGGTCCTGGCAGGGTGGGCTATAGATTGCATTTTGCCCGCCCCTGTCCTAGGCCCTTCCAAGCGTGGTGAATTCTTCTCTGGATTCAATTGCCTGTATGTTGTATCCCCTGCCCTTTGATCTGTTTGTGCCTTGAGGGCAAGTCTTCTCTCTCTCAGCAGGAGCCCCGATCTCGACTAGGTCTCTTTGGGCACTAACCCAATACAAATATTTACTAATAAAAGATGACCAGGCATTTGTTAAGCTGACTAGTAGAGATGAAAAATACTAGTGCGCGCTCTCTCTCTCTCTCTCACACACACGTGCCCACATACACCTCCTACATTTTAAAGGCTTGTCCACTGTGTAAGACTGACAGTTGATTTTCTAGTTTATAAACTTCAGCTGGCGCCTGTGTTTTTGGGACACCTTCTTTCCCTGGTTGGCTTCACTCCCCTTTTGTTCCTTCTGTGCATCTTGCTGCACTGTTTTCACTCTTCTTTCCTTCCTTCCCATCCTTCTTATATACCTTCCCCTTTCCTTCCCAACACTGGGTTCAGTCCTCTGCCCCTTTACATCTGTTTTGTTTCACCTTCCTCAAATATTTCTTTGCTCTGTCAATCACCCATTTGCCCATTCTGCCCCCACCTCCTGCCTCTCCACTGGCTTCTCGCTTCCAACCCCCACCCCTGGCCACCTGTTGCCCAGCTCGCTCCCAGCAGCCTGAAAAAGAACAGCCACAACCTGCTCTCCTTCTGCTCCAGCCACTCTCAACATGAAAACAAAAACAATCCAGGCAACTCCCCCTCATCGCTCTTCTTCTCACTTTCTCCCATCAGCCCTTTGCTGCCTGGTCACTGGAGCATAACACCTGGGCCACTCTGCTTCCAAGCTTATTACTACCTTCAGGGCATGTCTACACTAGGAAATTATTTCAAAATAACTTATTTCAAAGGAAAAACTCCTGAAATAACTATTTCAAAATAGTGTGTCCACACTATAGGGAAGCCTCTAGATTAGCCTGAGGCAGGTTCCCTTAATGTAGATGCACTACCTTGACTGAAAGCCCCAAGAAGAACTGGGGAGTAATTACTCTGAATGACTCTGGGGAGCAGTTATTTTGAAATAGCAGCAGGGGAGCGTCCACATTCATGCTATTTCAAAATAACTATTTTGAAATAAGTGTTATTCCTCATGACAAGCTGTGACAGGGCGAAGAACCCCTGTCACTGGGTCGGAGCCGTGGCCGAGTGGGCCGGCCTGCCCCCGCGCCGATGCGGCACATGCTCAAGCCGGGTGCCAGGTGTTTTAAATGCCGGCAGCAGGGAGAGCAGGGGGGAGGAAGGAGGAGTCGGGCCGCCAGCGGGAGAAACACTGGCTTCCCCGATAGAAGGGGGGAACGTTCCCCACCACCACCACCACCACCACCGTCCGTGGATGAGCAGGTCGGGAGTGGCCCAGAAGGGGCCGAGCCCAGGAGGGCAATGGGGGGGCAAGTACCTGCCCCCGGCGACAGCCAAACTGCCCAGGCACTAGAAGGACTCCAGAGCCGTACCAGGGGTGCCAGACCGGAGGAAAGACAGCTCTGGGAAGGTGCCACAAATGGTGAGTCCAGGTGTGGGTAGGAAGAGGCCCAGGGCAGGCCAAGACCCCAAGTGGTTGGCAGGTTTCGGGGTCTTCCCCCGCAAGTCAGGTAGCGGCAGTTGTCCCTACCCGGGACCCGGAGGAGTGGGAGGGCCCGGGTCCCCCTACCCCCACCCGTCGAGCTGAGAGGCCGTGCCTGTGCAGACAGGCAAGTTAGCCAGCCACCAGGCAAGGTATGGTGTAAGCCAGGTGTATCGGGCTGAACTGAGGACCCAGGGGTGGCCAAAGGTGGCCAGGGGATTAGGACTACAGAACATAAGGAAGGAAAGACCATGGAATGGGGCCAGGGACCGCCCGTAACCTTGGAGCGAACCCTATTAAGACAGGAGGTCGCCCAGGGACAGGGGATTGCGGGTAGAAGGGCATTGGCCCCACAGTCCCGATTCTCTCACCCCAGGGCTAGAGAAAAGTGGGAATCGGCTCACACCGGGTCACCCCGGATGGGGTGAGCCCCCGGGGCGATTCCCCACACAAGCAGAAGTTATTATTTCGAAATAACCAGCCTGTTATTTCGAAATAGCGGGCATTGTAGTGTGGGCGTTCTGCTTGTTATTTCAAAATAACTCCCTAGTGTAGACCAGGACTCAGACCTGCAGCTCCAGCTGTCCTGTTCCCTGACCACTGACACTCCAAAATGATATCTGCCTCGGGCACATGGTTTTGGGAGGCCTGGATCAACTGACACTCCCTTCTTTGGTCACTTCTGTATGAGGCATGAATTCAAACAACTGCTTTAGAAGCATAAAGCTTTTTTATTTTCTTGTTTGTATTTTATTACCAGAAGGCAAGTTGTAGCCAGTCATGATCTGCACCTGCTCCAGAAACCATCCAGCTTCACACCCATGCTTCATGGGAAAGGTACAGGGACCATTATGGCAGCACTAACTCAGATTCGGTTAGTGCTATCAATCATTAGAATACATTCAACTGCATCCTGTTACCTGATAGTTTCTGCCATCCTTGAATTCCATGGTCCCATATCCTTCCTTATGGCTAAGATAAAATGATCCAGTAAATTTGGAGCTGTCCGGCCAAAAGTACACCCCTTTGCCATGACGATGGTCCTTGTAAAACTGCCCCACATACTTCTGTAACACACACACACACACACACACAAAAAGAAGAGGACAGTTATACAGCTGAGGGAACAGAAATAAGTGGCTTGTAACTACTCTTCACTACAATAGAGCAATACTAGTAAAAAGATATCCACACAAGATCTTGGTATATACATAGTATCAACCCCTCATGCAGATTTGGAAATCTGGCCAAAATCCTGGCCCCAGTAAAACGAATGAAAAAACTCCCCTCAAGTTCCACTAGGCCAGGATTTCACCTGTTATTTTTCCAGTGACATAGAGCAGGGCCTGTAATTCATAACGCTTTAGGGTATAAGTCCAAATACACTTACATCCAAGCACCCCAAGTCATAACGAGACACAGCATGAGCCAGCAGCGATTTAAGCACTGAGCAGCTCACACACAGCCCTGGGTACATATGCAATAGGGAAACTGCAGTAATAGTGAGGTCCAGGGTATCCACAGAAACATCTGTCTGGCTCACAGTCAGGTGCCCACGGTATAAATGAATGCCTGGCTGCAGACCAGAAATGGGTCTGCTTGAGCAGCTGTCTCCCATTTATCTCCTCTAAACAGAAGAAGCCCTGAATGGAAAGGGACATCGCCCCACGTCCCTCGGGATCCACGGCCAATGGGAACTGTGGGGAGGCTGCCTGCAGATGGGGCAGCACACAGAGCAACATGGCCCCACCTCCATATGGGAGCTGGAGGAGGATGGACTACTGCTTTCAGGAGCTGCATGCCTGACCTCCCCCGGTGTTTCAAATTCATTCCCCAACCCTGACCTCCCTCCCCCCTGCAAACCCTTTGATCCCAGTCCTGCACACCCTCCTGCACCCCACACCCTTCCTCCTTTTGTGGCCCCACCCCAGAGTCTACACCCCCAGCTGAAGCCTTCACCCCAACCCACAACCCCAATCCCCCCACCCCGGCTGAGAGCCCCCTTCCACCCTCTGAACCCCTTGGTCCCGGCCTGGAGTCCTCTCCCACATCCTGAACTCCTTATTTCTGGCCTTCTCCCAGAGCCCTCACCTCCTCCTGCACCCCAATGCCCAATTTTGTGAGCATTCATGGCCCTCTGTACAATTTCCATACCAAGATGTGGCCCAACTCTGATCTAGACTATCTCGAATGGGTGTGTATCCAATGATGGAGAATCCACAACCTTCACAGGTAATCTATTCCAGTGCTTAGCTACCTTACAATTAGCAAGTTTTGCCTAATATCTAACCTAAATCTTCCTTGCTGCAATTTAATCTGACTACTTCCTGTCCTGCCCTCAGTGGATAAGGAAAACAATTTCTCTCTCTCCTCTTTTTAACAACCTTTTGAGAACAGTCATCATGTCCCCATTCCCAGTCTTCTCTTCTTCAGTCTAAACAAACCCATTTTTTCCCCACTCACTTCTTGTAGATCATATTTTCTATACCTTTCTAGGGATGTAAAATTTCAATTGGTCGATAAGGGCCCCTCCGCTTTTGAAATGTAGCAACAGCCCCAGCGCTTTCAGCAAAACTGCTGTGGAGAGCACAGGGCCAGCGAGGGGACTCAATTCGAAGAGGAAAACCTAAGATTTTTGTCCCATTTTAAGAACTCGAGAATTATTCTTATTGACCCTTCCAGGACACAAGAATCAGATCGCACCCTTAAAAAAAGGTGAACACAGAAAATTGCTTCCCTAGGATTCAGCTGTAGTTACAGTGTTTGGGGTGGGGGAGGCACATGGACTTGGCACAGAGGAGTTTAACCAAACAACAAAACAAATAAAATAACTTAATCACATCCACTAAAAACATTCCCTATCTACTCACATATCTGTACTTTCAAGGTCCAGTCCATTTTTAGCAAGTATATTCCTGTTTGGTTCAATTCATTCTTCTCCCAGCTCCTAGTTTGAACTGACACAAAACAACTGCAGCAGGCAGATTCCCTTTCAGTTCAAATCTCAACTTTTTCTTCCCATTGGTTCTCCTGGTTCCCTGTCAATAGTTTCTGGCTACTGTGGGTTTAACCCTTTAGATACTGAATGTTGGGATGTTTAGAAAAGGGCAGTACTCCTCCCATCCATCACAGATGCTGATTCCTTTTCTAAACGTTCTAAAAGTCTTCATTCATCTAATAAGAAAACATGTATAGTTGGGAAACATTTTAAGAAGTTGTTAGTACAGGTTGAATCACTCTTTTTCTAACACTCTCAGGTCCGGGAACTTCCATGGTACAGCATGATTTTAGTTAGCTGGATGTCTGCTTATCACAAATGTGGCCAAGTTTCCTGCAGTCCCATAAAGTTTGTTTACAGCCACCTGTCCTGGCGCTCAGTGATCTGTGCTGCTATTTAGCTCTAATTTACCCCTAAATGTCTTCTAAGAGCTCAGAAAGCAGTGGAAGTGTTGGCAATGCTGCTAGTCAATATTGACCTCCTGTGGTTTGGCAAATTCTCTGGTTCAGCATCAGTCAGGTCCCAAGGGTGCCAGACAAGAGAGATTCAACCTGTACTCAACTGATGTTCAGTGAAACATAAAAAACTTTTGTTCAGTCTTTACATGCCTAAAATGTATCAGAGATAGTAGTGCAGGGCAGCAGATGGCTCCCTAGGAGCGGGACTGCAGGTGACAGCCAGTATGATCCAGGAGCCAGTTCCAAAGCTAGGGAGCCCACAGTGTGTAATGATGTGCTCTCTAAGATTTTCAGCAGCTACATGGGTACATAATTAACCACTTATTAACATCCCTATTATCAACCTAACTATTTTAATTAGTATACAGCAAAATGGGAAAACACTCATTTATCAAATATTTCAATCTCCAAGAAAACTAGTCCAACTAATCTCACATTTCCTAGACAAGGTCATATCTTTTATTGGACAAACTTCTGTTGATGAGAGAGAGACAAACTTTCAAGTTTATACAGAGCGCTTCTTCAGTTCTGGGGATTTCTAACAATTTCTAAATTAGTTCTCATCGGACAGGCAGCCATAGATGAGAAATTTCTCAAAAAGTCTTTCACATCTAATATAATATGGACTTTGACCCTGTTAAAAGGAATAACAAGTTATGGCTAAGTGCATAGACACTCTGACAACTCCATGATAATGTTCAGTATATGCACAGAGAAAAGGAGAAAAATGTTAATTTTAATGTCTTCACAGGGTATGAACAAACCACCTTTATAATAAAAGGCAAATAAACACATCCTCCACTAGGCTACATCCATGTGAAATAATAGTGATTAAATTAGCAAGAGAACAGCTCATCTAATCAATGAGTGCAATAGAAACATTGATAATTACTAAAATAAATAAAAATTCGACACAAGAAATAATGTTCAAACAAGGCAAGTTCCCTTCTCCAATCCAGGATCTATCTGCTTAGCAAATTAATTAAAATTAGATTTATTACTGTTATTAGTTCTATTGCAATCAAAAATGGTGGTTCCACAAGGTGCCCAGCACGTCTTTGGACTAGTAAAAATTAAAAAACCTAAAGATTAAATGTACTCATAAAAAAATGTAGTGATCTATCAAATAAAGGGATATAAACAGAATACACTCCACTAGATTTTAAGTCACTACCTTTGAAATAATCAGTAAGCTACACAGTCTTTAACTGGCATCCATAGAAATTTTACATATTATTTTGCAGGAAATATGTTGCAAATTGCAAGGAAAAATAAAACTAATGGGTTACAGAGCTCAGGAGATTCCCAAGTTCATAGCAAGAGCTACATGCTTCCGTGTATTACCTGATTTATGGGACAGGTTGTCCCTCCAGTTGTTAGAAGACTAGACAATATGTCTGCTCTCACGTTTATCTATAAGGTTTCCCTTTACAGGAAAGTGACTAGCAGGCCTATAGAGCTGGGTGGCCAACCCACGGCTCTCGAGCCACATGTGCCTCTTTGCTTAAATAAATGTGGCTCTTGGTAGTTCTGAGCCATACACCTGGACTGCTCATAGCTGACCACTCTGCGCACACGCCCCAGAGCCTAGAGGGAGAAGCACATGGCGGCAGCAGTGGCTCCAGGACCCAGACATTGGGTCAGAGCGGGGGAGAGACCGGGGGTGCCGGGCTCTGGGGGAGGGGAGAGAACTGGAGGTGCTGGGCTCTGGGGGAGGGGAGAGGGCACTGGGTTAGAGCAGGGAGGTTGGGAGTGCCTGGCTCTGGGGGAAGGGTGTGTGCATTGGGTTCGAGGGGAGGGGGGCTGGGAGTGCCTGGCTCTGGGGGAGAGGAAGGGGATTGGGTTGGGGGGGGGGGGTGAAGCACCTTAAACTCAAAGTCTTCATGGATGCAGAATAAGGCAGTCAATACAGCTGTCATATTTAAATTCCAGGCCAAAAAAGAATCAGGATGTTTACATTGTGTTTCTTTAAAAAAAGAAAAATTCAAAGGCTATTGTTTGCCAGGCTGAAGCAATTATTCTGAGATGAGTCCCTCCCTTCTTGTTTTTGAACCTGTCATATTTGCAGTCTGGGACAGACCTGAATTTTTAGAACTATAAAAAAGCCATAATCTCCATAAGTTTAAAAAAGAGGAAACCATACCAGAGATCAATAAGCTAGAGTGAAACAGACACTTCAAATTGTGCTAATTTACTTCTCAGTTCAGTTCAATTTTAAAAAACTCACAGGACACAATAGAGCAGTAGTGTTAAATTTAAAATACATGGTGGGGATGGTTTTTTGTTTTTTTTTTTAGTGTGAGAATATTACTGTATTTTTAAAGGGTGGTTGTTTTTTTTAATGTGATGTTTGTTCCATGTCAAGTTCTCTGAAGATCTATGGACTGGCTGTGAATTTTTTAAGTGACTAGAGACTTTATTGTTTGTCTGCAATGTTCTGTAATGTTATTTTTAATCACTACATTTTGTGTACTATATCTATCTATCTATCGATATATAAAAATAAATATATAATACGTGGCTCTTCACACTCTATCCACAGCTATTTTGGCTCTTTGTCTCTAACTGGTTGGCCACCCCTGCTATAGAGCCACAGGGGAAAAGCCTCTTAAACGTGCAGACTGTGAAGGCCCATGCAGAAAGAACTCCCTACCTGCGCTCTGCAGATCCAGGAGCCATATACATGATGGCTGTCTGTTCCTTGCCTAACCCCACCTGCAACCCTGGACCATTCTGCTACCAGCTGCACGGATTTCGCCAATGTCTCAATCTTTAGTAACATTAGGCTCTTAATACATATTCTCATGGTTATTTGTAGCACTTGGCTACTGAATGCTTCTCCATGTGTTCAGTCATTTCTCACAGCATCCCCATGAGCTAAGCAAGTATTACATTCCTTTTCAAAGCATAAACAGACACCTTCGGATACATTCTCACACTATTTGTTTGCATCACTAGAATGCTACCATACCTCTTTACAGGCAGTGAAACCAACAGAGACAGTCTGATCCTGTGCCACTGCATACTCAGAACAGCCAACAAAGCTGCTGGGGACTGGGGCCTAAGTGATGTGCTCAGAGCTGCACAGCACAGCGCATCAATTGCAGAAGCAGGAATAGGTCACCAAGCTCCTAGTTCCCAGTCTTAGCCAAGTAGAAAATACTGTTTTATTAAACTCTTCTTACGTCAGCTAACCCTCCAAGCCAGGGAAGATCTTTTCCCCTGGGGTCTCTGGTTCATTCTCTTGGGAGTGCCATGCCAGACAAAGACAAAGGGAAAGCTGCCTTCCCATTGTTTTATAGATTTCAATTTGGGCAGGAACTTGGAGTCCCCCACACCCACCTTCTGTGGAAAATTACCTGGTCAGACCCTACCAGTTGGGATTGTCACATGTATTCTTAAAGCCAACCACTGCTTAGACTCAAAGGACAAAAGAAGCTATTTACAGCTGATCACCCAAACACTGAGGGAAACACCCTTGATGGCTTTCATTTGCACATATAAAGCCATGAAACATTCCATACTCCATATTTCTAATTTTACATACAAGAATGATACATACACCAACTGAAGAAGTGGGCTGTGCCCACAAAAGTTATGATACCATCTTCATGTTTTGTTAGTCTATAAAGTGCTACCAGACCATTTGTTGTTTTTTTCTGTAACAGACTAACTCGGCTATCCCCTGAAGCTCCAAATACAGATCCAGCAGATTATGTCATTAAAATTGGCAGGTTACAGGAGGTATTTTGCCCAAAGCATCTTCAAGTTATGCATATTTGTGTCCATAACTCAATTTCATAAAGCATGGGGAGGGAGCAACAGTCACAGAACCTTTAGCACCTGTTGCACCTCTTCCTGCTTATTTTTAAAAAAGCAAGATCTATCTAGCTTGGTGTAAGCAAGAGCTAGCAGAAAGATGCAAGTGTAACAAAACATTTGTATTTGTGGCATGTTTCCTTACACTCAGTGGTGCTAGAACTATTTTTAGGATGGGGGTGCTGAGTGGCAACCCCCCATCTATTCGTGCCCTTCGCCACCCCAAGCGAGGCTCACACATAAGGTTGCCAGCTCTCCTGGATTGGATGCCATTGGCACCTCTGGTCCAGGAGATGTGTGATACTACATAGAAATAAGAAAATATTGAATAAATGCCAAGTAAACAAAATGCCAGACTTATGTTTGCATTAACGAAATGACGACTGAATGTCAGATATAAACTAATTTCCATCCTGCCTTAAAACTGAATTAATGTTTAAATATTTAAGTTCTTCATCCAATATTAAAATCAAAAGCACTAATGCAAATGCAAACTAGTTCACAATTTCTGATATTTGGATCCTACATCATTAATATTTCATACTGTAACTATCTGACAACACAGTGGCTGCCAATAGGCTATATGGACATACCTATTTTGTGTTAATAACTTTAACAGAACTCCAGTTTATGCATGAAGAGCAGTGCTAGCTGAACTTTTAGCATCATATGTTGTGTGATGCATGTCAGGCAGATTTATTACACTTTTGTATATTGAAAAGTGAGACACTTACCCATGTTTCTGACAGCATTGTATACAAATCAAACATGCTATCAGAGAGACATGTACTTAATGTAAATGTTAAATAGACTAAACCAGTTTACCTCACCATTGATCCATGAGAATTCTCCAAAACCAAGCTTTAGATCAAACCCAAATTCTCCTTTGTAACTGGAACCATCTGGCCACTCCTGTATGCCATTTGTGAGTATGATCCCATTACTACTCAGCTCATCTGCAGTCAGTTTCACTAATGGTTCACCATCTTCTTCATTCTCTGATGCTTCCTCTTCCCCAAAGAGACTGGAATCTTGTTCAACATCATCTTCTCTTTTTTCTTCTGAGATCAGACTAGAATCCTGTTCATAGTCACCTTCTGTATTTTCTCCGATCAGTGTGAAACTGCACACACAGGGGACACCAAATTCAGATCAGAGTCCCAGACTAACACCATATGAAGCTGCAACTACTTTGCTTCACAAAGGATAAAAAAAAACCCTCACTCCAATATAACCATTCCAAACATTATCTGTGTCTACTGCACAATACCGAGCACAAGTTGTACCTGACCTGTCCCGAACCAGGGAATCTGCCAGACCAGGGAAGGTCAATGATGGTCCTTCTACTGCCATCATCTGTGGGGCTCTGCTCCAGCAGCAGTAGAGGGACCAGCACTGACCGAGCGGAAACTGATGGGGGCTGCTCAGTAGGGTTGTTACTGGTTAGCCAGTTAAATGGTAAGTCTCTCTTAAAGGGTGAGACTTACCGGTTATGGTTAACTGGTGGGAGCTGGAGCAGCCAGGTACGTCATGGGCAGGGGGACTCCAGCCCACCCGGAGCAGCACTCGACCATGGCGTGAGAGGCGCTCCAGATTGGATGCAGCGGGCAGGCCACTCCAGCCCAGCCAGTCTGGCACAACAATCCACTGCCCTGCTGTCCCCAGGCAAATATCCTTGCTCATCCCCCTCTCTCCCTGAGCTGGAGCTATTTGAGGAGCTCCAGAAGCTCTGGGACAGGGGCAATGCATGGGGGGTGCACATGGGGCCACATGCAACCCCAAAGTAGGAGGAGCCGGGGCCAGCAGCAGGAGCCTGCGTGATGCAGCTTCTCCCCACCACCACCACTCACCAGCAGCGGTGGCAGGGAAAGTGCAGGCTGGGAGGTTCAGTTACAACCACTCTTGACAGTGGTGGGAAAAGGCGGGGCAGGGTGAGATGGAGTAAGAGAGCAGGGAGAGGTAGGGCTGGTGCCCCCCCGCTTCTCCTTTCACCAGTCACCACTGCTCTAGGAATGCAAGGGAGGAGTTGCTGAGCGCCCACAGGGATGCAGGACCACGAATGTTTCCAGACTATGGAAGTCCAAACTATAGAGGTGGAACTTGTACTGGTGGTGTTTTGTTTTGTTTTTTTTTTTTTAAATCAGGACCCATACTGAGGGGAAAGAAAAAATATAGGAACAAAGTTATTCCAGAAGTCCAGACTAAATAGGCTTCACCTCTGTAATGGGCCAGCTGACAGAATGGATTTCTTTGTATTATATAGAATGACAGGCAGGTGAGCGAAGTAAAGGCAACACAGAGATCCAAAGTACACACTTCTCACAAACTGCACTGCAACTATGAAGACTGGCCCCCACCTCAAACATACAGTCAAACATGCTTCTGAGACTATAGCAATGTGCAGCTTGCTTTCACAATGCACCCTTAGAACACATTCATCATTAACACCTGCCACCAACACCCCGGAATTCTATGTGTATCTTCTCTTCCCCAATACACACATAGGTTCAAACTCTCCCATGCATCTTAATAAAGCCAACACCCTCACATGTCTAATCCCTCTTTCACATCACACTCCAACATACATTCCTATTTGCATGCTTACACACCACCGAACACACATGCATTTTACACACCCCATGCCTGCAACAAGGCACAGGCATGTGCACAAACACACCCAGCTCCTGCACACAGTCTCTGTTGGAAACATACAAACTTTCCAATCCTAGCATACACACGTCACATCCCATGTGCATATACACACACCATTGTAATCCCTGAACACACCTAAATGCCCTCGGAGCTCATGCACAAACGTGTATGTAGGCAAACATGCTGAGATCTTTCACCCATGTGCCACAAATGTCTGCACAAACATCCCAACTCTGGCATACACATGCACACATCACATGCCTAACACGTACTTTGAACCCCTTGCACAACTGTGCTTGCCCACAGGGGCGGCCCGTGAACCTAGGCAAACTAGGCAGTGGCCTAAGGCGCCACCGGCCTGGGCGCCCTATGATGATGATTAACGGCCGTGCAGGCAGGAGCGCCAATCGCGCCTTCCGCCTAGGGCGCCAGCTGCCGCAGCCAGCCTCAGCCCACTCCTGCTTGCCCATATACACATAGGCAGTGTTCCCTGTAAGTTGTGCACTTGTGCAGCTGCTCAGGAGAAAAGTCAGATGCTGACCATTGGATTAGCAGAGCGCCCACAGCTAGGTTTTTGTTTCTCCTGTAGTGCCCCTGTGCACATAACACATTTATTCCGCACATGGGATGGAAGAGATTAGCGGGAACTTTGCACACATGAAGACTCCGAGCCCTGGCACACACAGGTACTGTGCAGTGCTGCACACATGCACATACCCCTGCGTGTGCAAACACATGCCCCCCCCCCACACGTGCACACTGGTACGTGCCTCCGCCCCGCACACTGCGCCGTGACCGGCCTGCGCACAAGACGCCTCGAGCTCCCCGACACCCACCCGGCAGCGGCAGGTGGCTCCATAGGCCCGTCCAGCGCAGCCCCAAGAGCCCGCGGGCCCTACCACTGTCGGAGCGGGGGCGCTGGGGCGGGCAGCGCAGCGGAGAGCCCCGCACGAGTCCCAGCGCCGAGGGGCCACCGACCCGGTCCCGGCTACTCGGCCGCCGCAGGCTCCAGCCCAGGGCGCGTCGCCTGCTCCCTCCTCCACGCGCCCACATGGGCTGCGCCAGAGTCCGGGTTTCCATGGAGACCCAGGTGTGTGTTTGTGAAACTGGCCTCGCCCTCGCTCGCCATTGGCCCCTCGCGCCGCGGGGCGGCCCCGCAACGCCCGTCCGGCCCCCGCCCTGTGCGCGCGGCAGCCCCCCCGCCCCGGGCTCATCTCCTGCCCCCTGGGACTGGCCCCCTCCTGGGCCCTCCCTGTCACTCCCCCTGCTGGGCCCCTTTCCTAAGCTTCCCCCCCATTCCCCTTTCCGACCCCCCGTCATGCCCTCTACCTAGCCCCCCCAGCCATTCCCCTCTCTTCCTGCACGTGCTGACTGCCCCCCTTGCAGTGTGCCCTGGCTCCTTTTACCCCATCACTGGCTGGGGCAGTGGCCACAGAGGTCACAGTCCCCTCAGAGCTTTCCCTTTCAACGCACGTGGCCTAACACAACCCCATTCCAACAGCGGGCTCTATGCAAACCTGCCCTATGGCACAGCTGGGTAAAGCACCAGGCCCCCATCCCCCTAGGCAGCAAATTTATGTTTCTATGGAGACTGAAAACTCTGGGGCTTGACCCATCTGCTTGGTACAGAACCTTCGTTCTGACTGCTAGAAGCTGGGACTGGGCAACAGTGGGACGATCACTCCATAAACAGACCTGTTCTGTCATTCCCTCTGAAACTTCAGTCATGGCCATAATCAGAAGACCAGGTACTCTGGGGAGGGGGCTTTGAGGTAGGAGTGCAGTGGGGATGGGAGGAGGCAGGAAGAGCTCCCCCCTTGGGAGGCCCTGGCAACTGCTCTCCCTCAGCATTAGAAAGTGCAGGAAATACTGCACTTGGAACAGAAGTTCATTTACCACACTTGTAATGAGATGAACAAAATTATGGCACAAAACTACTAACTGAAGAAATATTCAAGAGCTATTTATTATTTTTAACTTCACACATCTTCCCCAATAAAGTTTTCTATTATCCCTGCATATTCCCAAAATTCCTTTCACTCTGGTCATCTGTAGAATACTTATTGCCCTCTTTTTAACTCTTTCTTCCACATACAACTTCCTAAGTTCTCAGAAACCAGGAAACCACTCACCCCATGCTCCATCTCCGGGGAGGGTATTAAGGGGCATTCCAGACATAGCCATTGCTTCTCTTGGGAGCAGAGCCTAGGGCATGAAAAAATGAAAAGTGCAACACCTGCTCCTTTGTGTAATGAAGGGCAGATAGAGAAAAACCTGTATCTCCTGCTGCTTTAGCCTCTCTGTTGAACCCCTTGGACAACAGTGCCGCCTCACAGATTCTTTTGCAGCTGCACACTAAAAAGTAAGGCCTCAAATTCTTAGGTTGCTAGGAAACCATAGATGACTCCTTAGTAGGGCAAAGAGGTCAGTTACTCAGCATGCATGTAATCTAGCCTTACTGTGATATCATTATTTGGTTAATATGGAATATTTTTAAAGAAAACACAGCATTAGAATGTCAACTAGTAATAAACAATCCCACCAATTAATTTAGGTTAAATCCTGCTGAAATTATAACAGTAGGTCCACTCAAGATGGGGGGAGTTCTTGGAAGAATAAGACACGTAAATTGTGTTCTTCAGTCTTAATTGTGTAAAAGAGCTTACGGGAGGAAAAGATTTTTTAAAACAGGATCTGGGAGCCAGTTCAAATGTAAGAAATATAAAATTGTTCCAAGTTGGTGAACTGCTTTTTGAACATCAAACCTCTGCTCATACCGGGAAAATGACTGAGACTTTGATCTCTCCGAATGTGATTAAGGACTGGCAGAGGAGCACTACCACTACTGAACATATACTGGACCAATGGTGCCTCCTGTCCTGGAATTGAAGCAAGATGCTGAACCATGCCCAGAAACAGAAGCAGGGCCTGACAATAGACTGACAAATCGTGAAAATCATACTGTGTATAACAATGTACAGTACCAAATGATACCTGTATAACCAATTTTATATTACCCCAGCAGCTCTGTAATGAAAATGTTATGCACTTTTAAATGCAAGTGATAGCAAAAGGGGTGTAAAATTTCAGACAATGACTGGGAAATTAGAGGAAATTTGATGGCCTTAGAAGAAAAGAGTCAGAGAAGAAAGATAAAAGATATAAGAACAGTATTAGGAGTTGGGGCATTAAGAATTTCAGCAATGAATCATATGGGTATCACAAAATGAGAGTTAAATTACAATACCTGGTAACAAAATAAAACAAACAGCATGTGGATATACTGGAGGATTAAAGGATGTTCAGGATGCTAGGATAACAGGACAGCTGCTTAGAAAAGTGGAAGCACTAGCAGCAATAATTGTTATGGGGAAAATCATCAACCATCCTAATGTATCAATTAGCAGCATCCTCATACAGGACCTATAGACAGGATTAAAGGAAATTCAGGTGGGGAAGTGCCTAGGTTCATAACAAGTAAGATGGCAAAACAATGAACAAAAATAAAAGCAGTAAATCTATGCAGAGTTACTAGGCACTACTAAAGGATCTATTATGCTGAGAGAAGACGCAAGCTTGATGAAACATGGATCCTTCCTATGGTACTAGCAGTACTAATGGCCACAGGTCTCAGTCCGTTGGTATGATAGAACCTATCATGGGAGGTTACATCATAAAGGAATAAATGTGTCTCATCCTCAGATTCTAGTAGGGAAGGATGATGGAGTCTGGAAGGTCCCAGATAACTCATGTTGTTCCAAGAGGCATGGTACCTGATTGTGTCATTGTGATGTACTGAAAAATGCATTGCCAGCACTGGGTTCCTCTAGGATGAAGAAACCTGAAATAGCACAGTAAAGCTGAGGCCAAGGTCAAGCCAAGGTTTCAAGGGTGGAGAAGGAAAATAGCGTGTAACCTTTGGGTCAGACACTTCCAGTGTGGGATACAAACATGTTATGACTGGCCAATGTTCTGCTTTGTTCCAAGAAACATTACCTGGCTAGAGGCAAAGGTAATCTTTTTTCCAGTTCACCAGCGTCAGATCCACAGTGTATCAGCTGATGCCCCTCTGACTGGCACTGCCCTAGATTCTGTGGTGCAGGTAAGCCAAGTCATACCACCCGTTGCAATATAAGCAGCCACCCCCATCCCATATGGGCTTGGCTAGGTGGGTGCAGAAACCCCCTTGGTTAACTCTATAGAGCAGCTTCCAAGCCTCACAACCCCCTCAGTCCAAGGCCTAGGATGAAGGAACTTGCCCCAATGCTTCAGGGCAGTGTGGCCCAGTAGCCATCATCAGTGTAGTTATCCCTCACTAGGGCCCAGTAGCCAATATCAATGCAGCAGCCCTTCACTACAGGGCAGTGTGGTCTAATAGCCAGAGTCAGTAAGGGTCTCCCCACTGACCCAGCAAGGGGGGCTCTGATCCATGTCCATGGCAGTGACAGGGCAGACCACCACTGGCTCAGAAGGGATTCCCACCAAAACATACTGAGCTCACCTGAATGGGAGGTACCATTCACTCACCTACCCTGGGTTGCCTCCTACCCTACTTGGTGGTGCATCAGTTCAAGAAGTCTCAGACTCTCTAGGTTCCTCAGTGCAGGCCGCTCCCTTGTGTTCCATTGGCTGTGGATGCTTAATCTGAGCTTCTGGGTTCTCAGCTCCTGCAAGGCAGGTCTATGGCTGATTCTCAACAGGAGCTTCCACCACACACCCTTCCTCTCCAGCATTCCTCCCAGACTGAGCTGAACTGCTTCCTTTTACATGACCCAGCACTTTGAGCATGCTCAGTAGGGCCAGAGAGGTGGGACTTTCTCCGCTCACAGTGTGGTGACAACCCCTTCCAGCCTAGTGTGGGGTAGGCTCATTACATCACACCTAGGGTTGCCAGGTGCCTGGTATGGACCCGGACAGTCCGGTATTTTCACCTCCTGTCCGGTAAAAAAATCAGAAAATACCGGACACCTAAAATGTCTGGTATTTTCTGTTTTTTTTTTTCCCTGCTAGGAGGCGAAAATACCAGACACCTGGCAACCCTACCACACTCAGCAACCGGGCCCAGCCCCTTCCCCGACCCAATCCCCGGGCCCCTCCCAGCCCCCCTGCTCAGCCCCCCGCCCCTGAGCTTCCCCCCTCCCCACTTACCTGGTTCCACAGGGGAGCTCTCTTCCCACACAGAGTAAGAAAACAAGATGGCCGCTGGCAAAAAAAACAAACCCAAAGACCTTAAAGGAGCCATGCTGGTTTTTTTGTATTTTTGTATTTTTTGTTTGTTTGTTTGTTTTTTTGGTTTTTTTTGCTTAATAACTGTCGGGGTCCTTGGTCTACCCCCCTTTTTTTTCTCAACAGTGGGTTTTTTTGGGGGGGGGCTGTTCGGTATTTTTGGTTAAACCATCTGGCAACCCTAATCACACCACCATTATGTTAAAATGTGCAGGCCTTAACAAGCAGATGTCAAAAACATTTCTTGATAGGGGAGTCAAAGTATTCAAAGTGGGAAATGCCACATTGTGGGAGATAGTGTAGACCATCTGTGGTATCAATGGGCTTTGATATTGTCCAAACCATACTAGTAGTGGTTTGATGTGGAAGGTTAGGACATTGGTCAGACAGTTGCGAAAAAAGAGATGTATCTGAAATACAGGCTTTGAAGAAGACTTAGAAAGGATTCCACAGCTTCAAGGTGGGGAGTGTTGGGAGCGAAGACAAATTTAGGCCTGACAGAAGCATGTTGCAAATTTTAAGTCTGTTCTGATAACATTTAACAGCATGAGCATATGCAAAACTGTGTACATATAAGCAATTGCAGAATGTCCTGTACGTGTGAGAAACTGCAGAATAATTATGTTTGTGTGAACAACAACAAAAAAAGATAAAGTATCTAAAATCTCAACTAGACCAGTTTGAATTAACACTAAACTTGAACTGATGTGACAGCAGAGTTAACATGGAAATAAGAGACTAATGCATAAGTATAAGGAAAAATGACAAACTTGTTTGTGTAACAAAAGAAAACTGAAGCTTTATTGTCCGGTGCCAGCAGTAACCCTGAGTCCTGACGAGCACTTCTGAATAATTTATCTATTCTAATGAGTTTTGTCTTAATATAGCCCTATCTGCTAAGTGAGGGTACGGCTAGACTGCGGGGGATTTCTGTGTCCAGAGAAGGCGTTTGCTCTTCCGCTTTTTTTTGCAGAAGAGCAAAGGCACTCTTTCAGAAGCCCCTGTATTCCTCATTCCATGAGGAAGAAGGGGGCTTTCAAAAGAGGGTTTTTTTTCTGAAATTTGGCTCAGTCTAGATGGGATAGGAACTTCGGAATGGATGTGTCATTTTCTATTAACATTTTGGAAAATGCTCCAAGCTCCTAAAAACAATCCACCGCTCCAGACTTGGTGCAATCTATGATATATTTTGAAGAGTCTGTTTGTGGATTTGTTTGTGCAAAATAAGTCTTACTTCAAGATTATCTGCAAATATCAAATTTTGCATAAACAATCCTGCCACTTAAATTAGCTGAATGCACTACTTTTTATACTGGAATATGCTGGGTGAAAGATTTAAATAATTATTTTTGTTCTTCATTATGATTAGAGTTCATAAAAATATTTGCTAACAAAATTAAAATTGAGTCACCTATTCAACTGTCATTTTAGTGCAGAGAAAATTGTTACTGTTGCAAATCACAAAATAATTCAAAGTAGTTACGGAAAGAGTAACGGACGCTTTACAAGTTTCTGTTTCAAATTTATATGGTAAATATTCAATAAAATGAATAATGTTTGAAGTTGAAATCCTACAAATTTAAAGCTGTTCTTTTACTTCCCTTTTGCAAGCATATTAATAACAAATTCTATTACATATATTTAATTTGTTGAACTTTCCTATAGGTGTAATCTATGCAAAATGACTTTTGCCTGGTCAATGACAGGCTTCACCTGCTAGCATATTCTATTTGCTTTTAATTCATTCTATTCCTACTTGATCAATATGTCAGGTGTTACAGTAATATTGCTTTCCAAATAAGCAGTAATGATGGAGCAGATTCATTAATTTTTGTGTTGAAAAGTACAAAATTGTTGCAGATACAAGTGCTATTCAAATTTCTAATCTGTTCTATGATTGCTCTGTGGGCTCTGACTTGTGTTTTACATTCTCAGATGTTTCTATCACACCATAGAGGGGGCACTAGGACCCGAAGGAATCCTTTAGTTCTGGTACAGTACATGTAGAATATATATAGCACAGCACAGACAGCTCAGGAACAGAACAGCAGAAACAAGCAAAGTGCTGCTGGAAACAAACTGCACTTTCACGTAACCAAGATTTAAGTATCATTTTGTGTTCTGCCACAGTCCTTAATGCTTCTCATGGAAAGTAGCTTGTAAAAGCATCCAAGGACCGGTGACACCCTTTGTTGCCAATGTTACAGCTCTGTAAGGTCACTGACTCTTTGCTGATTAGTAATTCTAAGTCAGCCTGCAACAAGGAACTCCTCACTCAAGAGGGAGTTACATTCTGTATTAATGTCTCCAGGCAGCAGCCATTCCCGGGCCTTCACCAAGTCCGAAGCCTGCGGATTCCTGTTTTCGATGACCCAGTGGAGAACTTGTATAAGTATTTTGAACAGTGCAGCAACGCCATCGAGGACACAGTACGGAGTGGTGGAAAATGCTTAGTTTACTGTAAAAATGGTCGCAGCAGATCTGCAGCGATCTGCACAGCCTATCTGATGAGACACCAAAATCTCACTCTCAAGGATGCCTTTGAGGTACTGTACTCATGCTCGAAAGTTATACTTATACCTCTCATATTTAATAAGGAATTCATTTCAAACCATTTTATGAATAATGACCCAATACCTAAGACCACAAGAAACAGACAATATAGGTGACAGCATTCCTTTTTTTTTTTTTTTTTTTAAAGCATCTGGAGGTAAAAAGTATTTAAATTCTTTTGCAGACCTTAGAAAAATATTATTGTAACTACTGATAATAATGACAAAATCTGATGTCGTTTTATAGTTTCATTTTAGTGTCCTTAGTCCATTTTATTAACTTTTCCAGTTTTGTTCACAAATTGTCTGAACATTTTCAAATGTATTCATTTTGAAAGTCTGAGAACATTAGTGGTCTGTGGCTTGTAAGCAGTTTAAGAATTTTCAGCATTCCAAGTTTGAGCTGTTATGATTGGACATAAACCCATGCCTACTTTCTGGTTCCTGACTGGATAAGAAAAGCTTTTAAAATTAGGTGTCTGGAACAAATACAATTACCAAGTCAAATGTTCTTTAAGAAAACACAGCAGAACAGTCACAGAAAGAAAGCTGTTTCTGTGCACATTCCTGATCGCACTTGCAAATCCAGTGCAAAGGAACATAAAATGAAGTGATGACAAAGCCACTCAGTGAAAAAAAAAATCAAGCAAATCTGTGCAGAAATTATTAGACATTGTTAACCCTGTTCTCCTTCATAGCAATGTTATCTGTGTACTAGCCAAACATTGAACAGAGACAGTATTTATTATTCCTGAAGCAGTACTTTGGACAACAATAATGCCCTACTAGTAATGCCACAGCCTTGATTTGGAGTGTCCATCAAGTTGGACTCAGTCTCTCTATGTCCTTTCACCCTTGGCCTTTCTATTAGATCTGTGACAGGGGGAGGTCACAGAAGACCCGTTGCGGGGAGGGGGCTTCTTAGAGTACTGACATGGCCACTGCCACTCACCTTCCCACTCTCTGGGGCTTCTCACCACCTTGTCCTGCTGAGCCAGCTCCTTTGTCTCCCACAGCCAAGGCCCCAAGATCAGTGGCCCCCTGAGGAGCAGTACAGACACTGAATCTCTTCAGGTCCAAGGAAAGGGGAGTTTAGGGCCCAGCTTCCCGGGATACCACTCCCCAAATAAGATCAAAACCCCCTAATGAAATACTTGGGTAAGTCCCCTTTAGTAATGAAAGGGGAAATGTACATACTGGTTGCCCCCCCAGATTACAAATAAAAAACAACAAAAAACACTACTTCTGACACTAAAATCCTCAGCGCAAACTAATTATAAACTCACCCTAAAACTCTCTCTTTTCCAGCAAAGCCTTCCAAACCAGGGCTGTCCCTCACCCTGAGGTCTTTAGTTCATCCTCCTCAGGTGTGTCAAGACAGCCCAAAGACCGAGGCTTCTACCTTCCTATTGCTTTTAAAGATTCCCTCCTTGCATGGGAAGTCACCTAGCCAGCTGGGGTGGACATGTGACTTTCCCAGACCAACCAATGCTAAGACTTAAAGGACAAAAGAGATTGTTCAATAGCTGGTCATCAAGACATTGAGGGGAACACCCTTCATACCCTTCGTTCACACATTTAAAAACTGTAACACATTCCACACACCATATGTCTAATTTTATACACAAGAACAATACACACACCTAAATAAGATGAACAGATCCAATGGATTAAGACATGAAGATTGATAGGTTACACGAAGTAATTTGCTCAAAACACCTTTGAGTTATGTACATTTGTGCCCATAAATCTATTTCATAAAGCATGGGGGGAAGGGCGAACTGTCACAAGACCTACCTAATTAAGATCATCATCCTAATGACAATGGCTTCCACTTCACTAGGAACTGGACTAAGCCTCGCTTCCCCAGATACAACCATTCATATTACTCAAAAATGATATCATGTATTCTTTGGCGTATGCAAAATACGCAAAACAAAGCCATTTCACGACAACTCCCACAGAGAAATATAAAAATCTACTTTCTCAGATGTCATGGGGTGAAAAATTATCTTGCCTGATTTCCTGCACAATTTATATCATACATGCAATGTCTGTCACTTTTTCTAGACTGTGAAGACTGCCAGACCAGGAGTAGAGCCCAACACAGGATTTTGGTCTCAGCTGCAGAGATACGAAGAACATTTACAGACGCAGCATCCATTGGTTTATTCTTCTAAAAAAAAAATTTCTTCCAAATAAATATAATTTGGACCAATGTGCTATACTATACTAACCAACGTAGTATTATTTTCCCCAATCCTGTAAACAACCCACAATGGCATCAGGTGTGAATTTTCTCATTCTCCATTCAGCTCATTTAGGTGCTAACTTTAAAGCCTAATAAAGACTCTCAGAAGTATTTTCTTGCTGATCATTTTAGAAGATGGAGTGGGGTAGGAGAGCAGCCCACAAGAGGCGGAATATGCTTCAGGGGAAAAGGAGCAGAGGGAAGCAAGGAAGAGAAATGAACAGAGAAGGGGGACAAACAGAAAGGATAGGAAAGGAAGAAACACAAAGGGAAAAAATAGTGGCCCAGTCCTAATAGTGAGCATGTTTTCCCTTTGAGTCATGCCTAATATAGCAATAAGGTACTGAACAAATAACTTTTAATTACTATGTACAGGCTATATCCTAATCTTGATCTAGGCTATATCCTAATCTTGATCTTGGTACAAAGCTCTCAATAGCACCAGTGGGTGAACTACTTACTGTGCCTAAAATAGTATATTGTTCTAACCCCCATTTATTGGCCAATGATTAAGAGTGAAATTTGACCTCTCCACAAAATAAATTTCAACAGTCTGAATACTGGCAGAGTTCTGTGTGAGAAGCTTACACGGCTTCTGCTCAATATATGCCTCTTTTAGCTGAGTTTTTCCCGACTGAAATATTCATTACAATATTAAAAAAAATACACAAGGGGGAAAAAACTGACATTATATAGTAATCTCCATGCCTTCTACAGTAGACTTCCAATAATCCGGAATCTTTGGGACCTAGACGGTGCTGGATTATCAGATATGCTGGGCTATCAGGAGGTACTATAAGCTGGTTATATATATACAGTATACAGTATATACTGTATAGAAAGTGTTTTAACCCTTTTTACTGTACATACTGTATACAGTATACTGTAATGTTTTAGTTTTTTTAACCTTTTTTACCCTTTTCCCTCAGTTCAGCTGCTGCCACTGCTGCCTTCTGACTCGTTTTTTGCCAAAGCTCACTCACTAGGCTCTTGCCATTTTGATGCCGGACTATCGGGAGTGCCGTACAATTGGATGCTGGACTATTGGAGTTTTACTGTATTACCATTTATTAAGTCAAATGAGATTTAACAGTCCCCAAACTGACTTTTTACTGAATCACACATGCAAAATGGAGATTCTACCAAAAGGCCTTGTATGATTTCATAGGAAATATCTTATTTGGGTACATTGGAGACAGAATTTACAACTAATGGTACATTTAAATGTAATTATCAGGCTCAAAAATCAGACAAAAGTAGAGGATTATTTTGTTCTACTGTTTTAATACATTTGAAATTAAAAAAATAATTATGAAAACTGCAAAATTGTCAATATGAAATTTCATTTGGCATTGCTCAGCAAACCGATTTAATTTTTAAAAAGGTTAGCTAATCTTCACGGACTAAATGCTACAACAAGAGTGTTCCCAGCAGCAGAATAACTTGAGTTGAAAGTACTAATGACCAATTTTACAAACTATAAAATTAGTGCAGAGCAGAGCCACTGTGGAATAGTTTGAATTAGACAATTCTAATAGATTTTTTTTCAGGTTTCAATTCTAGTGTACAGGGATTTTTCAAATCCATATGTAAAAAAAAGGAATAGACTATTTGGGAATAAGGCATTAGGTAGATAAAGCATCCCTTTATCAGATAGCTTTTCCACTCCTGACTGTTTTTAGTATTCCTTGTATATTATCCATTGGATGAAGATTTTAGTGTGTTGTGTTGTGTCGTGCAATTTTTTAAAAAAAGTTCCAGTACAAACCTCTCATACAAGATCAGTTGTTCTCAAACTTATTTAATTACACCCCATTCTTTGTGTCTATAGTAGTTGATTCAATGCTCTACCCCCACTTCTGCCACACAAGTACCTATACCAGTATAAGTAGTAGCAGTACTTCACTTGAATCAATTTTAGCTTTTTTGTTTTTCACTTGAGTTGGGCTTTTTTTTTTCTGTTGCATGAGAAAGCCAGCTATCCATTGTAATAAGAGCAAAAGCAAAACTCTGACTGTGTTCCATGCTTACGATTCTATGTGCACATTGCGTCACAGCAAATAGATTAATATACATGTGGCCACAACTTTCTGTAGCGCTATGCAAATTTAACAGCACCATCTGAGGACGGGTGGTACTTTAAAGATTATTTGAGCATAAATTTTCATGAACAAAAACCCCCTTTGTCAGATGCATGGAGTGGAATGATGAAGTGGGGTTTTTGCCCATGAAAGCTTACGCCCAAATAAATCTGTTAGGGTACATCTACACTAGCCCCCTAGATTGATTTAGGGAGGCTAATGAGGGCGACCGAAATTGCAAATCAAGCCCAGGATTTAAATATCCCGCACTTGATTTGCATGTTCCCGGCCGGTCGCCATTTTAGAAATTGACTAGCCCGAAGTAACTGCCCACATCTAAACGCGGCAGTGAAATGGGATTCCAATTTAAAGCCCCTAAATCGAATTAGCTGGTAAACCTCATTGCACGAGGAATACCAGCTAATTCGAGTTAGGGCTTTAAATCGGAATCTCGTTTCACTGCTGCGCGTAGATGTGGGCAGTTACTTCGGGCTAGTAAATTTCTAAAATGGCGACCAGCCGGGAACATGCAAATCAAGCGCGGGATATTTAAATCCCGGGCTTGATTTGCAATTTCGGTCGCCCTCATTAGCCTCCCTAGATTGATCTAGGGGGATAGTGTAGACGTACCCTTAGTCTTTAAGGTGCCACAAGACTCCTCATTGTTTTTGCAGATACAGACTAACACAGCTACCCCTTGGACATCTGAGGATCTAATATGTCTGGTGGAATCAGCTTTGCTAGTTATTCGTTGTGGGTAAAATGTTCACAGTAAATTTTTTTCTCTTAAAGTGTCTCACGCCCTGCTCTCCACATACATCCATGTACTCCTGAATGGTGCATCCCTCAGTTTGAGAACCTCTGTATTAGACAGAATGTGAATATCAAAAAACCATGTCTTTAAGTGCATATACAATAACAATTAGTAACACTGGCCATAACAACTTTAATTAAGAACTGCAAATCACTCAAGGGATAATGCCTAGTTCCTGTTAAAACTTAACACATTCTAAAAAAAATAAAATAAAAAGCCAAAGTATCCATAAAAAATTATAGTAAGCTTTACAACACTGTAATTTTATTAAGCTGTGATTAGTTGCAGCATGTCAGTTTCACACTTTGAGCCAGTCAAAAATAGAGTAATAGTCACTCTTTCTTTGTTGTCAAGCTATACATTATGGCTTCATTTTGCTTGGTTTGTCAGTGAACAGGAAGTCTCCATGTGGCAATATCTTTCCAGAAACGTAACTGTTTCCATTTTCAAAATGTTCCCAAAAGGAAGTAATAAGGCATATAACAACCTCAATACTGAGATAAAGTTTGCAACCTGAACTAGAACAGTCAAAAATTAGTTTATCTTTTTATTTGGATTAACAAGATGTTAACATACAAACAATTAAAAAATAAAAGAAGAGTTTACACATAATCTTTAGATGTCATGACTACATCTGAATTTTTGGTGTAAATGCGTGGCTGATGAACTGCCTGGCCAGCTGAGTAGTCATATTTGCCGTCACTGTAATTAAGAAAAATGAACTGTAAATAATTAAGTACAATACATCTCCATGCTCTTTAAAAAATACAACTAATGTAAATAAAGACTCCAGAGGCATAGCTGCTTAGATCAGTTAAACTGATTTTGTCAAACACAAAACAACAAGATAAAGAATATTGGGTCCACACTGTTCATCTCTCGTCCTTAGTGGAGAGTTTTAAATTCTGCACTAGGTTTCACTGAAGGATTTACTAAAATCATGTTGAAAATTGGTGAGTCAATGCATGATGGATCAGATCCAAAAGCCCCCATGACATCATTTGAAATTTGTCCATCAACTTCCGTGGCTTTGAACCATATTCTGTATCATGCTCAGAGTAATACTGCCCCTCAGTAGCTGTTCCCACGCAGTTTTTTTTAATGTTTAAGTAAAGCATCATCCAAAGTGTTTCTTCCCTGTGTGCATCCCCTTTTTTAAGGTTTAAATAAACATGGTTTAGAAGTACTTTGGTCCTAGTATTTCTAGGACTATTTCAAGGGTGCACAGACCTTTTCTATTTCTGACAACGGGAACCATATCCCAGACAGCTGCTGCACATATCTCAAATAACAGTTATATTTTCCAATGAAAAAGGATAAATAGGCCAGAATTCTTGATTTTTCTGAAATATTGCTGAACAAACCTTTCTAAAAGAACAGAATATGAAATAAAAACCTCTTAGAATGTCTTAAGCTGTATCAGTTACTTTGGGAAAAAAAGGATTTTATTTTCTGCAAAATAAACGGAATTAGATCTTTTTAATGGTAGTGAAACAATATTATTAGAAAATTATAGCGCTATTGCCATAATAAAAAAAATACTTAAAAGATCTGTATTGCAGCTTTACCAGTACAAAGAAAGTATAAAATTGATTTCAAATCTTAACAGGCCAGTTTCAGAGGTAAGAAGGATAGCATGAAAGGTGTGCATGTTTACATCACAAGTTTATGGCAAGACTCAATGCTGAATTGAGTCTAATTTTTGCATCTACACAATACAGAGGTGAATGATTGGAGACAAACCCGCTTTCTATGCATAAACTGGGACTGATTGAAGTGTATCATTTATTTTGACTTTTAAGCTGAAGAGCTACCTGTGCTTTCTTCTTTTTCCCCCTTTGCATGAACAAGTCAAGAAGATCCCACCAACCATAGACAGAATCGACCCAGCCCAGCCTAAGTACAGTGCATCTCCAAGTTCATACCTGGAATATAAAGGATTTTATGGAAGCATCATACAATAGGATCAAATATAGAAGATGTAAAGCTTTCTTCATTATATTATATATTTAGTATTAAGTAGTAATACATTTTACACGGTACTAGATATAAAATGTGCAAATTGTATAAAAAGCTAGCATCATTCTTGGTAAAGAACACAGAGAATTATAATGCAGACTGTTTTATTTCAGTATCTAATTACATGTTACATAATAATATTATGTGGATGGATAATAATGTGACATTTGTATCGCTAATTAACAAACCTCTTAAGCAGATGCTTAAGTGCTTTGCTGAATTGGGGCTTTAAAGACAAAAAATTAATCAGCATCATGGAGATAAAGGGGGCTAGGTAATTGCTTAGAAATATTGAAGAGTTGGTCTTAAAAGATAGATATTTACAGTGTCTGAAAACAGAACTCATATGGAGCAATAGCTTGAAAATAAAAGGGAACAAAAGGTTTTCTGCACTTATTCACTTATACCTGGAGATCACAGTGTTACTGGTACTTCCTCAGCATAACAGTTTTCTCTGATACAGAATTATCAATACAGCTCCCCACTGTAGGAGATTAGTAAACAGCTAGGAAATTCATGTGTGATCTACCACTCATACCAAGAAAATGTTTAGTTATCAGTGTAAACTGATCTGAAAATATCAACCTTAAAAATCTCAGAAACAGCAGTGTTATAGATGTATAATGTCAATACAGTCCCCTTGCTGTAATGTAAACAACTTAAGTTTCCTTCTAGCAAAGGAACTACTATCTATTCTTACCAGGTCTGAATGCAAATTCTATTGCAGTCTAGTCTTTGCTTTTCCAAGATTGGACCAAGATTGCTTCACCGTTAGACTTCCCCCTATATTCTGTCGACAGCTGGTGGACTTCCTGAAGGGGTTTAATTCTATGTAGTAAACTGGAGTTCTCTTGGGCACGTCTACACTATGTGCTTATTTCGAAATAAGCAATTTCAGAATAAAAACTCCAAAATAGCTTATTTTGAAATAGCATGTCTACACTACAAATGCCCAATCGAAGCGCTGAACTATTTCGAAATAGAGCGTCTACATTGATTCGAGCCTCAAGTACATTTAAAGCCCCTCGGAAGCACTCCGGGCAGGGCATCAGGACAGCAGTCACCTCCTGGAGCTGCTGCCTGAAGCTATCTGAGGCTCATGCTAAAAGGGACCCCCCCCCGTACAGTCGTGTCTCAGGCTCCTCACCTTTGCCTACCTCCTGGAGGGACAGCAAACTCATCTCACTGTGTGCTCTGGTTGTCCTTACGGACGCCACAGCCCTCCCAGCCATGGAGCTGGCCCTGCTGGAAATCAGTCGCCAGCTCTTAGACCTGCTGCCACACCTCCTGGTGCAGTTAGTGCAGGCTGCCCTTGTGGCTCTGCAAGAACAGGACCTGCCGCTCCCTGTGGGCCACCTCCTCTCCCCTCTCCATGTGCTGTTCATGCAGCACAGCCCCTCCCACCCTTCCCTGAACACCATGCACCACCACTTCTGTCAACGGGACACCAGTTCCGACTGGTGAGATCGGATTGTCATAGAGCAGTAGGATGACCACCAATGTCTCCAGGACTTCTGCATGTAGAAGGACACCTTCATGGAGCTGTGTGCCCGGCTCACCTCTGCCGTCATGCAATGGGACATCCACATGCGACCCATCATCCCGCTCCAGAAGCGAGTTGCCATCACCATCTGTAAGCTCGCTACGCTGGACAGCTACCGCTCCGTCAGAAACCAGTTCAGCATGGGGAGATCGACTGTTGGGGCCATGCTCAGGCAGGTACCGCGCTCTCATGCTGTTGTCCCTGGAGGGTGATGAACTGCTGGAATGAGGTTCCCCAGGGAAGGGGGGAGTGGAAGCTCTCTCTGTGATGGGTTTTTCAGTCCCACCTTCACAAAGCCTGGATGGGGTAAGTTGAGGTTGGTCCTGGGGGGGAAAGTGGCTTGGGCCCCTGGGAACTCCCGAGGGCTCTGGCAACCCTGTGATTTTCTGATTGTCTCCTTCAACATGTGGTGAGGGCCATCAACACCATCCTGCTGTGCAGGGTTGTCATCCTCCTCCTTTGCCACCATGGGCTTCCCCATGTGCGGGGCGGGCCATTGACTTCACCCACATCCCGATTCAGGGGGCAGTGGGCTACATCAACCAGAAGGGGTACTTTTCTAAGGACCACTGAGGCTGCTTCACGGACATCAGTGTGGGGTGGGCGGGGAAGGCACAGGATGTCTGCATATTCTGCAATTCCAGCCTCTTCCACAAGATGCAGGCTGGCACTTTTTCCCCTGACTGCACCATCAGGGCCCGGGAAGTGGACATGCCATCTTAAAGGGAGGTTCTGCTGTCTCCTCACCCACCTGGACCTCGACCAGTAGAACGTTCCCCACGTGATGGAGGCCTGCTGTGTCCTGCACAACCTGTACAAAAATAAGGGGGAGACATTCCTTCCAGGGTAGGGGACAGGGGCCAAGCAGTTGCCCAGGGTCTTTGAGCAGCCATTCACGGCTGCCATCCGTCAGGACCATCAGGGGGCTGTGCACATCCAGTCAGCCCTGAGGGAGTGTTTCAGACAAGAACACCTGTAACTCTCCTCCTGGCCTCTCCACAAGGGGCCTCTGTAGTGCCCCTCTGTGCCTTTGTTCCCCAACCCCTTCCTTCCCCTGCAGACACAATGAACAAGACTTTTTGTTTTTGAACAATAAACTTTTTTTAAATTGGGGTAAATATAACTGGGGAGGAACTGGGGAAAGAACCTGGGAGGAGGGAGGTGACAGGGGGAGGAGAGTGGAGAAGGGGCTCAGGGATGGGGCTGGGACTGGCGGCTGCCTCAGGTGGTCCCACCGCCTAATGTGCAGGGCCCTCAGTGGCTGGCAGGGGGCTCAGGGGAGAAGCTGGAGGGGCAAAGGCAGGATGGTAGCTGCTGGACCACTCTATGGCGACATCCTGGAAGGGGGGTACCAGCTCCAGGGACAGGCTGATCTCCTGGCTGGTGGGCATGCTGTCGCTGCTGGTCTCCCCCTCCTTCTCCACAGCCCTGTCCTCGTGGAGGCTGACGACGGGCATGTCCAGGCTGGGCATAAAAGCGGAAGGGCTGGGTTGCTGCTCCCAGTCAGGAACTTCTTTCCCTGGCCTTGGTGTAGGCCTGCCTCAGCTCTTTAATCTTCATTTTCACCTGGTCCAGAGTGCAGCTGTGCACCCTCTGTACCAGGCTGTTGGCCATAGACATTGGCATTTCACTGTCTGCTGTGGAGATCCTGGAGGTTGGATTGGAGAGGTCCAAGAGAACTTTCTCTTTTGCAAATCTTTGCCCACACGCCCAACTGGCGAGGCTATTTTTGTTGTGTTGAGCGATTTCATGAGGGAGTATAATATTGACAGGTCAAAATGTGTGGGGATCAGTACTGATGGGGCTCATGCAATAACCAGCCAGCATACCAGAGTAATCGCTTGAGTTAAAGCAGTGGCACCGTTAGCGACATTCATTCATTGCAGCATTCACAGGGAAGTGCTAGCTGTTAAAAAAAATGCCTCCTGACCTAAGGACAGTTTTGGACGAGCCGGTCAATTTAATCAAGGCCCATCCATTGAATTCAAGACTATTTGCTGTTTTGTATGGTGAGGTGGGCAGTGATCACAGACAACTTCTTCACATGGAAGTTTGCTGGCTTTCCAGAGGAAAGGTTCTTTCGCGCCTGTTTGATTGTGTGATGAAGTGAGGATTTTTTTGTTGGACCCTCATTTTGAGCTTTTTCATTACCTTGTTGAATTTCCTTGGCTAGCTAAATTGGCTTACTTAGCCATATCTTCAGCTACCTAAATGGGCTTAATCTAAGTCTACAGGGAAAAGTTGTGATCATCTTCCATGTCCATGACAAAATTGATGCTATAATCAAGAAATTGGGCCTGTGGACATCTCGACTTGATCAATCCAACTATGATTCTTTCCCAAATCTGTCCGATTTTTTTGGCCAGCTCAGAAATGCAACTCACAGATAATATAAAATGTGAAATCAGAGAGTACATGCAAAACCCCAAACTACCCCAAAGTGTCAGCACTTTCCTGTTACCAACATGAACATCTGTATCAGAAACTCATTTGTGGACCTTGCTACCAACATAAACGCAAGTTTGACACCCCAAGAATAAGACAGTCTCACTGAACTATCATGTGACAACTTGTTGAAGCTTGTCTTCAGACAAAAGCCCTCACGACTTTTGGCTGCAAGTTGTTCCTGAGTATGCAGAACTTTCTTACAAGGCTGCAAAATACTTGATGCCTTTTCCAACAACGTATGTTTGTGAGACTGGATTTTCCATGCTGGTTGCATTAAAATTGAAGTAGCGGAGTCAACTCAACGTGGAATCTCATTAATTAAGTAAAGTAATTACTCATTAATTAAGTAAAGTAATTTACTTTACTCATCAATAAAGTAAAGTAAAGTAATTACTCATTAATTAAGTAAAGTACAGGGTATTATCTCTCAGTACTACTACACTTGTTTTTAGATAACATGAACTATTATACATTTCAAATGATTAGCAAGTAATGGAATGTTTGAAAACAGCTAAATTGTTAGGGGGGGTCAGTAAAACGTTACTAGATTAAAAAGGGGTCTGTATGCTCAGAAAGGTTGGGAGCCACTGTTCTAGGATCTCTTTAACATAACAGCTTTGTTAATGAAATGAAAGAGAGAACAGAGAGCACTTTAATTAAATTCATAGATTCATCTGAATTGGAAAATGGGAACACAACACATACCTATAGCTAACCCAGGAATAAAAGAATAGAGATTACCAGACACCACACATTCTTATAGCTTCAGCTCCAGATAACCAATGCTACAAGGAGGCATTCATGCAACTTCAACAAATACTTCTTTTCCAAGAGGTTTCCAAGCTGAGAGGAGCAGCAGTGTATAGTCCATGCTTGATGGATTCCTAATGTCTAAGGAAGCAGGCACTGGCCAGCTTCCAAAGGCCCTTCCCTTTCCTTCAGATCAGTCACCAAGGGTGCATCTACACAGCCAGGCTTACCTCGAAATAAGCTATGCAAATTAAGCTATGTCAATTGCGCAGCTTATTTGGAAATAGCTTATTTTGAAATTGAGAGCATCTACACAGCACTTATTTTGAAATAGACCACTCTTCCTCCAACTTCCCTTACTCCTTGTACAGTGAGGGTTCCAGGAGGTGGAGTAAGAAGTCCTCCAGCTTGACAGTATTTCAACATTATTTCGACATTATTTCGAAATAACTGCCTGCTGTGTAGACACGGACTAAGTTATTTTGAAATAACACTAGTTATTATGAAATATTGTTGCTGTGCAGATGTACCCCAAGGCAGCTGGCTGAGACATGCATCACTGTCTGTGTACTAGGAGTTGATCAATTTAAGCCCTGCTCATTGCAAAGTGAATCCCAACAACCTGCCTTTTATCTGCTTTAATATTTTCCAGCAGGTAGTAGAGACAGTTCTGTATACATTGTAGCCTGGAAAGATGGGTATGAGTTATTGCTTTACTCAACAAGTAAATTTTTAAGCATAGAGGCTGAGGAAGAGTGGGGATATGGAGGAAATATAAGATTGGTCCTGGAATTTTTCCGATTTTTAAACTGTTAATGTTCTGAAAAGGCAATATATTACCTTTGTTTGGAATTTGTATTCTATTCAGAGAAAGGGATCCTGGAGCGGACAGAAGTCATTGTACTATGTAATGTGGTCTGTATCTTCTAGTTATCAATAAAGCCAAGTGTTTGCACCAGCTATTCTGTGTGTTATATCTTCCCTCATAAATTTCAGTGTGGCCACATAGGAGAAGCTCTGGATTATTGGGAGCATGATGGGTCAAACAAAGAAGGAACACTGAAGAAGCCCTTTTGGAGTAAGCATGCTTGTGGATCTGGAGGATTTCTTGTTGGTAAGTGCTCCAGGTCACAGACACCTGATGCAATGGAGTATCAGTGGCAAGAGATCATGGCAATAGAACAGAGGGATGTACACTCTGTGCTAATGCACTACGACTGAGAGTTTGAGGCTGGTATGCCTTGCATGCAGTGTTCCCTGTAAGCTGAACACTTGAGTGGCCACCCAAGAGAGATTCAAATGCTGCCCAGCTGATTAGCAAAGCACCCACAGCTGGCAGCATACATTTCTACTGGTGGTGCACATCTACACATACCTTGGTGCACGTAACAAAATATATTCCACACAGAGATGGACAAAAATTCAAGAGAATATTGCTTGTGTGTTCCTTGAGTCCTTGTATGTGAGGTCATTCCCCAGTCCTTCCACCCAGCAATAATTCCTCTATCCTGTGGTGGAGAATATTTCAGACTTGATTATTGGTAAACTTTTCTTAAGTAGGATGGGATAACTTATCCAGAACAGACTACGGGTCTCTGGAAAACTCTTGCATGAAATTGTCCATTGAAATTACTGATGCCATTTTAAAAATACTCAGCAATTTGGTACAACAGGTCCATTAACTTACTTAGTTCCACCATACAATGGGTCAAAAAACTGAGCTGTAATCCTTGCAGCATACCAAGAAACAGCCACCATGGAAGAGAGTCCTATGGAGGAAAATTCAAAATGCACATATTTAAAGAAATAATTCTACAGCTTTGCAGTATGAAAATGGAATTATGAAATACACATTTCACTTTGTTTGCTAATTGTGAAAGCAATGGTATTCTAATTTCAGTGTCAGTGTATAATGATGGTATCTTACCTGCTAAAATGAAGATTGCTCCCCCTGTTACAGACATCTTTACTTTTGTGTTTTCGTTACTCATCCCAACTTGTGTGCACCTTAAACCGAACAGTGACAGCACAGTTGCCAAGAGACCCAAGACAATGGAAATTATCATCAGGGCACGACATGCTTGTATATAAGCTACATTAGAAAAGAGGGACAAAAAAATCAGTTTCCACACAATAAATTTAGCAACATTCCATTTTGGAAGTAAATGTTCATCAAAAAAATGTCAAATAATTATCAGAATTAGTGATGAGGGAAGCTTATAAGGGTTAGATATTTGGTTTACAGAAGCACCTAGAAGTCAGAATGTTTATTTAAAATAAAATTAATGAGGCTGACAACTTTAATGCTGAACTAGATTGACTGGTAATGAGGAAGCTAATGGTTTCAATAACACCTGATAGAGATTTTTGCATACTTGAAAAATGACCCCTATATTAGTGAGTTGGGTACCAATCATCAGAACTGTATGAAACTATTGCTTGTTTTAAGGCCAAATATGAGGTTTTGTGTCCATTAAAATGGTGCATGAAAAAGAGTAGGTACTACTTTATAGGAGGCAATGGAAATCTAGCTCTTCATGTTTAAATTCTCTTGTAAAATCATTGGATCATAGAAGATTGGGGGTGAAAGAGACCTGAGGAGGTCATCTAGTCCAACCCCCTGTTTAAAGTAGGACCACCCCCAAATAAACCATCCCCAACCAGGGCTTTATCACATCTGGCCTTAAAAACCTACAAGGATGGAGATTCCATTCCCTCCCTAGGTAACC
The DNA here is from genome assembly GCA_032595735.1 of Pelochelys cantorii. Taxonomy (NCBI): domain Eukaryota; kingdom Metazoa; phylum Chordata; order Testudines; family Trionychidae; genus Pelochelys; species Pelochelys cantorii. The sequence continues at coordinate 48,051,715 of CM064335.1, forward strand.
CATTCCAGTGCTTCACTACCTTCCTAGTGATGTTTTTCCTAATATCCAACCTAGACCTCCCCCACTGCAACTTAAGACAATTGCTTCTTGTTCTATCATCTGCCACTGAGAACAGCCTCTTTCCAGCCTCTTTGGAACCCCCCTTCAGGTAGTTGAAGGGTCCTATCAAATCCCCCTCTCATTGTTTTGAAGACTAAATAGGCCAAGTTCCTTCAGCCTCTCCCCATAAGCAATGGGCCCCAGTTCCCTAATAATTTTTGTTGCCCTCTGCTGGAGTCTCTCCAATTTGTCCACATCCTTTCTGTAGTGGGAGGCCCATAACTGGATGCAATACTCCAGATGTGGCCTCACCAGTGCCAGAGAGGAATAATCACTTCCCTCAATCTGCTGCCAATGCTCCTACTAATGCACCCCAATATGCTATTAGCCTTCTTGGCTACAAGGGCTCACTGTTGACTCATATCCAGCTTCTCAAACACTGTAATTCCTATGTCCTTTTTTGCCCAACTGCCACTTAGCTAGTTGGTGCCCAGCCAATAGCAGTGTCCAGAATTCTTCCATCCTTAGTGCAGGACTCTGCACTGGTCTTTGTTGAACCTCATGAGATTTCTTTTGGCCCAAACCTCCAATTTGTCTAGGTCACTCTGGACCCTGTCCCTTGCCTCCAGTGTATCTACCTCTTCCCCCAGTGCAGTGTCATCCATGAACTCACTGAGGGTGCAAGCCAGCCCCTCATCCAGATCATTAATGAAGATGCATTTATCAGATGTCCATTGTCCAAGATATTTGGGCTTGAGATCTCAAACAAAAATTTTTGCAAATTGAACTTGCCTTTTTAAAAAAAAACCCTGCCAATCACCTCTAAGTTATTCACCTTAATCCAGTCCCTGACCTACTGAGCTAAAAACTCCAGAATATTATATAGAATACAAGTGTTTGGAGGGAAAATGCTTTCTGACACATCTATTTCAAGCTTTCTTGAGGAAAAAATCATGGGCAATAGAAGGGGGAAGACAACCTTTTCCATATAATGAACAGTTTTAGCCCTGATTTTCAGCTACCCTGGACACTGGAGACATATAAGAAGGTGAGTGCACAGGCTGCGCAGACACAGCTTTCTGGAAATTTTAGGGTTCCATGGCACAGTTGTGTGCGTTACCTTACGTAGGGATCCATCTACATGGACAGTGCTCAAAGAACATTAAGAGTTAGCTCCATCCAACTCATAAAGTGTTAAACAGGATTACTTGTATCGCAGCAGAGTATTTAATCCTATGTTTAAAGTAACTGATGCAAGTTTAATTATTACATAATCTTCTAACACAGGAATTTACCACTACACCCCGTACCACATCATAATAATCTCAACAACCTTACCTATGGAGCTGCTAGAGTTAATTCCATACCAGGAGGGATTACTCTCAATTTATCTTTGCTGGTATTTATTAATCTGGTTACAAACTAAACTTATTTACTAATCAATAGTAATTGAAGCACATGATTCTACATCAAAGATGGTACAGAATTAATTGGCAATGAAACAAATTAAGGTGGTGCAATATTCTATTTATATAATAGTTTCATTGTTTTTCAACTCAATTTAGATTTAGTCTCTGACCTTCTGACATCCAGTCAACATCCTAATTATTGCTTAATATTTGCTTGTCTGCAGTTTTTCCACTTCCAGCTATGAAGAAAGAAGGAACAATGTACACATAAACAGTATCTGTCAAAGACCTTGAGAAAGCTAAGTATTATTCCCATTTTATAGAGAGGAAAACTGAGGCACAGATACTCCATGACTATCTGATTCCCAGTCCCTCACTCTAACCATTACACCATGCTGACTCTTGATAAAAATGTGTTACAAAATGAACCATTCTGAGGTTCTGTTTATAGCACATAATAGTGGTTAGAATTTGTTTTCCAGTCAATCTTGTTTGGTAAATATTTCAACCTTCAAGCCAATCCTGCTTTTAAAATGTAAGACTCACAAAAAGCAGCCCAGTAAGTGAAGGCTTTTTGTTAAGGCAACCATTTCATATCATTTGTTTATTTGTATTTATTACACTTAAACATCACAAAGGGCTATTTAATTTCTCTCTTGGTTTAATGCCTGAGGTTCAGTATGGGACAAAACAGTCAATGGTGATAGCTGAATCTCAATTTATTTTTTTAACACATTAAATATAGTTTTTGTTTTAGCCCAAAGTACTTTCACATACAAGATCCCAAAAGAATGTGAATCTAAATGTCAGAAATAGATTAATTGTAGGAGGTGCTGAAGAAAGCAAGCTGGTCAGTTTCACCTTCTGGGGCATCATCATTTTGAGGTCCTAGAATTCAGATGTTAGATACCACAAAAGAAATTTCTGCATCCTTAAGCCTTTAGCTGAGCAACTCGTCTTCTTGCCATGCAATTATTGTTTGCATTTCTTTCTGAAATTCTCTCCACTAACTTATCTCTTGGACCCACCATCTTACTTTCTTGTCTTTCATCACTCTGCTCCCATTGCCCTTGTTCAATTTTCTTTTTCTAGGTCATTATTTATTCTTTACCTCCTTCAATCTCCTCCCTTGATGCTATGATGGGAGACAAACTATTTACAGTAGAATCTCAGAATTATGAACGCCATAGTTACAAACTGACCAGTAAACCATGTACCTCATTTGGAACCAGAGGTATACAATCAAACATCAGGAAAAAAAGCAAATACAGGACAGGACTCTGTTAAACATAAACTACTACAAATAAAGGGAAAACAGCAAATAGCATTTTTTTCTGCATAGTAAAGTTTCAAAACTGTATGAAGTCAATGTTCATTTGCAAACTTTTGAAAAACAACAACAGCATTTTGTTCATCGTTACAAACATTTCAGAGCTACGAACAACCTCCTCTCCTAGTGTGTTTGCAACTTGAGGTTCTACTGTATTATATACTCCATAAATACATTCCTTCTGGGGAGCCTTGATTAACCTCACTAATCTGAAGCAGAGACATTGAATCTTAACTCAATGATAATAAAACTAAAGTTTAAAGTGCCAATATAAACTGATTAAATGATTAGTGACAAAAGCTTTGTCTCCCACATGTAACACAGGTGCTAAATACATAAGCAATTTAATATAGTTGGTCTTCTATGCACTGCAGTCTGAATTAGCAGTGCATAAAATAAGATACTCAATTCAAACCCCTTATCTGTGTCAAAGGGACCTGAATATCTTTGGCTACAAGGAGCTGTATTGTAGAAATACAGATTCTGGGCATTTCCTATGAATCAACTACAGTCATATTGTAAAGTTTAGTTTGTTCTCAATACTAACCATTTCATCTACTGTCTTGTGAATTGCCCATGTACTGTCAGTTACATAAACTTTGGCTGCCATAACTTGTGGGCACCAGACTGGTTGGCATCTTATCTCCACAAACAGTTAAAAGAAATGGATCCCCAAACCTTGTATAAAACTCTTTTCATTCTAAAGTTTCATACTTTAAATATAGTCTGAACATTCAATTTACTATAAATGCTATTTCATACCTACTTATATTCAAAAGCACCCATAAATATCAAATATCAATTATTAAGACTGTGCCTGTGTGACGACGTGTCAGGGTCCCCCGACTCCTGCACCCCCGTAGTGGCACGAACAGACTCCACCAGCCAGTAGAATAGAGGGAGTTTATTGCTTCTCCAGGATACAGCACAGCATAAATGTAATCTGGTTACAGTGCCAGGGCTAGGATGCCTCAGCTCCTCTTGGGATGGGGGAGACTGGGCCCCTTAATCCCAGCGCCCCTTTGCTCAGGCTGCTTCTTCCATGATTCCAGACAGAAACTAACTCTTCCTTCCAGCCCTGCCCCCAGCCAGGGCTCCACTCCCCTTCTTCCCATTGTTCTGCTCCCTGGGGGATAACTCGTTGGACAAGTTCAGAGCCCCCTTGCATAATGACTCATCCCCTGCCCTGCTGGGCCATGCTACAGACAGCAGCCAGCGGAGGTCACCCACAGCCCACTGCCCAGCATAGCAACCAGCAAGGTACCCACACTACGTCACAGCCTGTAAAACAGGGGTGGGGAACCTTTTTTGGGTCAGGGGACGCTGACCCACAGAAAAATCATTCAGAGGCCACACATAAGTGAGAAGCAAAAAAAAAAGAAAAACAAATCCTCATTGACATGGCCACTGACTGAGGAAAAAGACACTCCCCACATTCCCCTCGCACACCAGAGCCTAGGGGTGCCCAGCCTACTAGATTTTGTGTGTGCTCCAGCCCCACAGTGAGGCAGCAGGGGAGCTGGAGTGCCAGCCTGGGCTCCCCAGTGCTGGGGCACCCCTGAGCCTCACCCAGGCAAGCCGGGAGCCACATCTGACCCCCAGGCCCGAGGTTCCCCACCCCCTGCTGTAAAATATTGCACTGAAAAAAATAAAGAAACTTTGTGAGATGCTCATGAAGGCTAGAAATGGTACAATGGCCAGTTATCGTTCCACAGGATGTCAGCAAGCATATTGCATTATGTTTTAAATGCCTATAGAAAGAATAATTGCCTGATACATTATTTTAATAGCTTTTTTTATGTGGTTTATTTGACACATTGTCAAGGCTATTCCCCACTCTGGTACTTCGAGTTCAGAAGCAGGGGGGCCTCAAGAGATACCCCACCACTAAAGGCTTCTGCTTAAAAACTCTGCAAGTTCACAGATTCCCTGACCTTGGGTGGCATGCTGCCACCACCCAAATGCAAAAAATCCCTTTGAGAATCCAAGAATATGCATTTGGGAATTTCTTCCTGTAGGGTACCTGTGACGGACCTGGCGGGGTCCGCACTGACCAGGGCCGGGGGATTACCACCACCCCCCCCCGGCAGGGAGAGGACAGGCGGACAGCCCAGACAGCCGGAATAGCCCCGGCCGGGCAGAGCGCTGACGTGGGGGAACGCACACAGCCCCGCGCCAAAGGGGGCGGGGCCAGACGTGACCGCGGCAGGCGCGCCGGGAATCCGGTGAGTGCGCCGGTTACGCTGGACCGCGCAGGACAGGGGGTGGAGCTCCCAGCCCCGGCCAATGCGTAACGGGGCGTAGGGACGCCGGGGGGGGGGCGGGGCAGGCGTCCCTGGTGTCCTGGCCCGGGCTGTTTGTAAAGGGGCCGGGGGAGACAGCAGAAGGGGGGCAGGAAGGAGCCGCCCGACGCACCCCAGGAGGACAAGCATCCCACCTCGCTGGAGGGCAAGAAGCCTGGGGCCGGAGCTCCCAGGATGCCAGCCGGACGGGGCCGATGGCTCGGGCGTGGTAAGTGGCCCGGGTGAACCATCCGGCGGGGTGGCAGGGAGCGGGGAGTGGAAGAAGCCCAGGGCAGGGCGCTTCTGGCGCCTGTGGGCAGGTGAGTTACGGGGATAGTCCCCACCTGCCGTGGAGGGGGGCCCCGGGCTGGGACCCGGTGGAGAGGGCGGGCCCGGGTCGCACACACCCCTCCCCTTTGGCCGCTGCTTCGATCCCCTCAGCAAATCCATCACGAGGTCACCCCATATCCCCGAGGGAACTGGGCAACCAAGACTCTGAACAGACTGCTGGACAACCCTTACCCCTTCCGGGGAGGACCTTGCCTCGGAATAGGCCCCCCAGAGGGCCCCCCCCTTTTTTTCCCCATGGGACCCATGGACCCCTGAAGGGGCCGGGCAGTGAGTCTGCCGAACCCCGGCGCCGCCGCAGGGCCGGGTGATCGCACTCACATCCCCCATCCCGGGGAGCAGGCTCCGGGACAAACGTAAGCTGGACTTAGACGGTGGGTCCGCTGAACCCCTCTGCCCCGCCGGAAGGGGGTGCTTGCACCTGTTAAAGCCATCATAGTACCCTCTAGCTCTTTAATCTTTTCTCTGGAGAGACCTTGAAAACAAACTGTAATTTATTAATAGCTAATCTTTCAGTCTCAGACATACACATACAGGCATCAGATCATAATCTTAAAAAGGTGATTTTATTAATAAAACAAAGAAGACATACTTGGTAAAGCATACTTGGTTGCTAGGTGTTACAGAGAAACTGAAAAAGGCAGATTAAAATGCAGAGAATTGCTTCCCTGTGATTCAATTTAAAAGCTATAATGTGGGGTAAGGATTAATACATAGGCTCAGCAAAGAAGAGTTGAACAAATCCAAAAATAAAGAAAATAACCTGATTACATCTAAGTAAACATTCCCTATTCTACTCACATCTCTGTTGTTCCAGGGTTTAGTCTTTCCCTAGTCATGCATGTTGCTGAATATCCCATGCTTTGCTTCCGAGCTTAATTCATGTTTGTAGTTCTCCTCTGGTCACACAAATACTAGGGCAGAAAGATCACTGCTTCACATTAAAAAAAACTACACTCTGTTTTCATTGGCTCTCCTGACTCCCTGCCAACACTTCCTGGAGACTGCCAAGAAATCAGTCTCTGGGTTTAACCCTTACAGATAATTTAGTTAATTGAAAAGGGTGGTACCCCTCCCACTCACCACACACATTCTGATGCTCTATAGACTTTTTTAGTGCAATAGTCTATGAAGCCTTTATTGACCAAAAAAAATCTATTTCACTTTTTGCCACAGTTCCTAGTGAGCGCCCCTGCCTGCTCACTCAGTAGGACTGATGTCAGGAGAGTTTAAGCCTTGGTGCTCTGGATCCAGCAGAATGAAGTATTAGTTCCTCCCCTGGCTTCCCTGGTACATTTACTAGGCACTGACTTCGAGTCTGTACCCTTTTTCAGAAATGGGGCCTTTAGCCACCTGCCCTAAGCCCCAGGACTGGCACTGACTCCTGAATACCCCAGTTATTTAAACACACCTCTCCCAGAACTCCACTTGTGGTTTACAGAGCATGCAACTGGTATAAAGCAGTTATACATGCACACACACAGAGCACAGTTTGACACAGGGGTGGGCAACAGAAAAGCAGCGACCCACCAGGGTTAGTCCTTGGTGGTCCTCTGGTGCTATATTTACCTGCGCCTCTGCAGGTATCAGCGATCGCAGCTCTTGTTGGCCCTTCCCATTGTCTGGGAACAGGAATCCATGGCCAACAGGAGCTGATACCTGAAGAGGTGCAGGTAAATATAGCATTGGGGGCCCACCAGGATCCGGCCTCCAGGATGGTATTTGCCCACCTTGAGTCTAACACCTTTGTTGTCTTTTATATTTAATTGTACACAGCACACAAAACAATATACGCCTAAAACTACTATGTCGATCACTTTCTAGTTCACCCTTCCCTTGTGAGTCCTGGGGGGGAACCATCTGGCTTTCAGAAGGCACGAATGGTGTCCCTGACTCATGTACACTGTTACATTCCCTCATGCACTGAAGACAATGGCCCCTAAGCAGAACAGCCTCTGTCTTTTAAAAACCTTCATTCCTTGTACCAGGGAAGTGACATCTTTTGTCATTTCCACCCCCTACCCCCAAGCACAAACCCATCACATAACTCTGTTGCCAATGTGTGTTTCCCCTGCTAACTCAGTTACCCTGGGATGGAACCACCAGGCTTTTGATTGGGTAGTTAAGAGTCAACTACCCTCTCTTATTAGTCTTTTGGAATTTGGAAACCCAACATGGAGACAAACAGACCACAGAAGAGGTGAAAGAGTTTACAGCCTTACACAGACACATAGGTATTATAATCTCACACAGAATTCATAAATTGTACAGACATAGCCCCAATTCATTTTCCATTACTACTACACATATCGAGTTAGAGTTTTCTTAAACTGAAAAATGTTCTTTCCAAAAAAATTCTTTTATTAGATAAAAAGTATTGCATGAAAATAAGACATACCAGGCAGTGCCAGCATAGACTCATACTGTCTGCAGTTGGAGACTCCAGTGCTATCTTCTGCACAGGTTTTCCACAGGTTTTCAAACAATCTAGAAGTGGTAATCACATTCCCATGTATGGTGGAGGTTTTCCAGTAACTATTTGATAAAGTGGCTCCCACAGCTAGCCATCCACATAAGCTCAGAAGAAAGCCAATGATTTCCAAAGCAGCAGACATGTTTGTGAATATTAACACACTTAACTCTGTCTGTCTTTTATCAAAATTAAACACATAAAAATATTGTTCCCTTCAGAAGACTATGTGCTGTTCTATCTCTAGTTTCACTCCAAAATGAAGCTACCTTTGCTCTTTGCTCAGCCCCCAGAGTGATAAGGCTTTTCATGCATAACAGTAATATCTGGGAGCAATTTATGGGAAAGATATTAATTGAAATAGTCTGAGAAACTTACACATTATCTTTAATATTTTTGTGATTAAAAGTTATGGAATGAGCCCATAATGCATTCAGAGTCAGAAAGTCTATCCAGTGTTCTGACTATCACCTATCCCATGAAGTTTTTGAGACTGGTAAGCTTTTATGATGTTCATAGAATCTCTATCTTATTTTTATCAATCACAGTTCACATAAGGCTACAATTACTTGGAATTTTATTGCTGCTTTGAAAGATTAGTGTTCCTGCGGTATGTGCTTTAAGACAAAATTAGATTCTAAATTCAACAGCAGGAATTTTATTTTCTACGTACGGTACTTTACATACTTATGGAACTTAATTATACATAAAAATAACTCATACCATCATAAAATATATTTTAGTTAAGATAGTTATTGTATTACTATACTGAGTATTTCAAAGGATGTTAAGTTTGTAGATAAAAGATAAACATTAATATTTTACAGACTACTGATTTCTAGTTAAAGTGATATTTCCCCATGAAACCGCATCCCACTCACACCAAAACATGAAAGTATGACATGGAATCATAGCAAAATCTCAGGTGGATTGAATCACAATTTGAAAATAGTTTTATGGCTATCAATATCAATTTATTAAAAGTTTGTCAGAGGGTTTTTTTAAGATTTCTGGTGATTAAGAGTATAATTTTATCCCAGACTAGTTCCACAGAAGAAATTTTCACTGGCACTTTATGACTTTAGTAACTTAAACTGTTTGCAAATAAAAATAGGCTAAATCACAGGTGGTAAACTGCTTCTACTTCACCTGGAGAAGAAAGCAACATTTCTATTCTACACAAACTAGATCCTTTTGTTGTGTTAAATGTATATAGATATGGAACTTGTTATTATACAGTTAACATACAGACTTCCAAAAGGACCACTCATCACAAGTGTCACAAATTCCCAATAAATTAGATTAATCAGCTCTTTTAGATATGCTCATCAAACCTCTTTGGTCATTTTGTGGCTAGGCTTTAGAAGGATAGATAGGTTCTGGTTGCAAAGGGATGTTAGAATGCTACATGCCTGCTTCAGCTACCATAAAAATCAATGGGAGTTTTGCTGTTGATTTAGACAAGAGCAGACTTTGGACTCAGAGGGTACGTCTACCCAGCAATTAAGCATCCATAGCTGGCCCGTGTCAGCTGACTCAAGCTCATGAGACTTGGGCTATGAGGCTGTAAAATTGTAAGCCGAATCAGTTGACACCAGCTAGCTGGGGGTATTTACTTGTTGTGTAGACACTGAATCATAGAATCATAGGCCTGGAAGGGACCTTGAGAGGTCATCTAGTCCAGCCCCCTTCACTCATGGCAGGACTAAGTATTAGCATTCTAGACCATTCCTGACAGACGCTTGACTAACCTGCTCTTAAAATTTTCTAATGATGATGACATACCCTGAATGCAGCTGTGCTCAGCAGTGCCTTTGCACTTGAAAGGCACTCTTATAAAGCTCTCTGATGATGACCATGAAGATTTGCTCCTCATAAGACATTAATCAAAAATCGTGGTAACAATTTAACTTATCGTGAGAATCCTACCAATCCTGCATTTCTGCCAGGGGGCGGTTCTTTGCAATTTTAAAGTGATGGAACTTTAGATCAACATATTGTGGCAGTAATTATATCTCTTTTGAAGAACTTGCTGTTTTTACAAAAACAAAAGAGGGAACATTTCAGACTCATTTATCTCAACATAGGGTTTGATCCTCACTATTGGATAGACCAGCTCTCCCCACATACCTCTAGCACAGCTGAATTCAGTTAGGCACTTTTTATATTCAGCAATGGACAGTTGCTTTTAATGAAGGGCATGGAGTCATTTTGGCTTCCTTGATGTTCAGAGTTCTTAGCCTTTAGAACACAGTGCAAGACTTATACCTTCAGACACTTGCTTGAAAGAATAGTTTTGTGTTGTATGCTTTGTTGTGTTTGGATCACCTGCCATACAAGATCTCACTCTGATACAGCACTAATTAACAAACTCCAACTTTATTTTGGCTGCTTACAACTAGCTTTCAAACGGGTTTTGCTAGGAAATATTATGCTGCCTGAAAGCATCTGCTCCATTTTTATATTATTGATACCTCTCTTCTCTTTTAAAGAAAACTGTCAAACACCCCTGCAACAACTGATAATGTAATCTAACGTGTTCCTTTCAGATGGTGCCTGTTCTTCTGGTTGCTATGTTCATTGTTCTATAAGTTTGCCTAGCTATTTACCAGCATAACTTAGAAGTTCATCACACAAACTCTCTTAGGCTATGTCTAGACTGCAGACTTCTTGTGCAAGAAGCTTTTTTTGGAAGAGATCTTCCAAAAAAACTTCTTCTGAAAGAGAGTGTCCACACACAAAAGCGCAACGAAAAAGCAATGGGCTTTTGCAAAAGAGAGTATCCAGACTCATTGGATGGTCTCTCGCATAAAAGGCCACCTGAAATCAGTTCAGGCAGGGCTTTAGTCTCCAGTTGCTTCCAAGTGCTGGTGCCGGAGCCGTGCAGAGACATGCGCTTAAAGGGACCCCCCTGGAAAGCCATTTCTCTGCTGCTGTGTGCTTGCTACCTCTCTGAGGGACAGCAAAGCTCTTGCAGTGGCTGCTGTGGTTGCCCTGTTCTTTTTTGGACACCACAGCTTTTTCCTTGGTGCCATGGAGCCAGAGCTGCCCCTGGGCATGCAATGGCCCCAAACAGCCATGCTGCAGTTTCTGCAGCACTTAGTGCCAGCTGCCTTCCTGGTCCTGCAGGACCTGGACCACGAGCTCATTCTGGGGTTCCTTTCAGTGGCTGCAGCTGCTCCACTCTGGCAACTGCACCCCACAGTGGAGAGAAGGTTCTGGAGGCTCAACACCAGTTTGGACTGGTAGGGCCAGCTGGTCATGGACGACCAGCAGTGGCTCATCAACTTCTACATGCGGAAGGCCACCTTTCTAGAACTCTGTGCCTGGCTCGCCCCCGCCCTCCAGAGACGCAACACCCACCTGCGACCCACCATCCCCCTGGAGAAGCGGGTCTCAATAGCCCTCTGGAAGCTCGCCACCCCCGACAGCCCCGATGGTGGGCAACTAATTTGGAGTGGGGAAGTCCACTGTTGGGGCCCTCCTCATGGATGTAAGGCACTGTGGGGTTGCAGTCCCTGCACGGGGAGGGAGAGTGTTGGATAAGGGGGACCCTCGGGACAGGGGGGCTGGGGACTGTGGGGGGTGGAGTGAGAGTAGGGGAATCCCCATCCCCAGGGGCTTCTGCTGTCCAGCCCTCACACAGCCCGGCTGCTGGGGAAGAGGGGAGCAGCCTCATAGGAGGTGGCTCCTGCAGTGTTTGGGGGGGGCAAGGGAGAGGAGCACGGCAGGCACCTCCCAAGGGCTCAGGCACGCCCCTCTCTCATTCTTTGTTTTGTGTGTTTCTTTGTCTCCTTCTACAGGTTGTGAGGGCCATCAACTACCTCCTTCTGAGGAGGGTCGTCCATCTGGGAGACCTGGACACGACTGTGGCTGGATTTGCTGCCCTGGGATTCCCAAACTGCGGGGGAGCGATTGATGGGACCCACATCCCCATCTTCGCACCGGACCATCGAGTGGCCCAGTACATAAATCAGAAGGGCTACATTTCCGTTGTCCTGCAGGCCCTGGTTGACCATCGGGGAAAATTTACCGACATTTTTGTTGGGTGGTCAGGCAGGGCACAAGATGCCCGTGTGTTCAGGAACTCAAGCCTGTACCATAAGCTGGAGGCGGGCACATTTTTCCCCCACCAGGACTTTGCAGTTGGGGACATGCACATGCCTCTGTGCATAGTGGGGAATGTGGCATACCCCCTCATGCCATGGCTCATGAATCCATACACCGGCCACCTGGATCCCAGCAGGGATCTGTTTAATGCCCACCTGAACCGGGCCAGGATCCAGGTGGAGTGTGCCTTCGGCCGCCTCAAAGCACATTTCCAGTGCCTCCTCACCCGCCTGGACATAGGGGAGCACAACATCCCCGAGGTGGTGGTGGCATGTTGCATCCTCCACAATATTGTGGAATGGAAGGGGGAGGCCTTTCTCCTGGGGTGGGGGGCAGATGCCAGCCGCGAAGGCCGAGCATTTGAGCATCCCTGGACAACTGCCATCTGCCACACCCATCAGTTGCAGAGGTGCATCCGGGAGGCCCTGAGGGAGAGATTCTCTCAAGCACCTCACTAACTGTCCCCAGGACTTTCCCAATAGGGGCCTCTGACTTGCTGCTCTATCCCTTCCCATCTCAACCCCTCACTTTGGCCCTTCCCTGACCTCCCAATAAACATACCTTGTAGGTTTTTTTAAAAAATACAGTCTGTATTAATGAAAGATTCGGAAAAGGTGTGCAGGGGGAGAGGGGTTCTGAACTGGGAGGGGGGGGATCAGAACTGGGAGGGGGGCTCTAAACTGGGAGGAGGTGGCTCAATGTGCCGCCTCGGGTGCGGGGACCTCATCGGGTTGGTGTGGGTGCGGGGACCACAAAGGGGTGAACGGAGTGGGGGCTGCAGTGGGGTCCGGGTTGGCAGGGGGAACAGTGAGAGGGGGCATGGGCATCACTTGGGGAGGGGGCATGGGCATTGTTAGGTAAGGGAGCAGCGGCATGGCATGGGGAGGGAGCAGAGGCATGGCAGGAGAGTCAGGCGGGTTGGTGGAAGCCAGGAGAAGCGGCATCAGGCGCATGTTCCGTCAGGCGGGACACAACAGCGCACACGTTATCGCACTGCTGCATCAGTTGGTCCCAGGCGTGCTCCCGCCATTCCAGGTCTGGTGGATGGCAGGGAGGACACTCTTTTGCAAAAAGGCTTCTTCCTCGTAGAATGAGGATTACCAATTGCGGAAAAAGCCCTCTGTTCTTTCAATTTACTTGCGAAAGAACGTGCTTGCAGTGTGGACGTAACTCAAGTTTTGTCAGAAAAACAGCCATTTTTCCGACAAAACTCTGTAGTCTAGACATACCTCAGATAAGCAGATGTTTTAACACTTTGCTGTTGCTTTGAGGATACCTCAGTGAAGATGTTTTGTGATAAAAATCTCAGTCCTTTCTGAACATCTAGAACTCTTAGAGGCCCAAAGATGCCAGGACTATGAACAGTGAAGCCAATAGGTGCCAGAGCTCAGCTCTGGCAAGTGCTTGCACAAAGTAGCCCTGACACAAATTATACATTGAGTGTCAGTCTCCATCTAGCTGTTCATCTCCCTGAATCACATCTCTATACTCTCTCAGTATCATTTCCCAGGCCCTGGTAATACCACCCAAAGTCACTCTTCTATCCGTTTTCTTTATGTTCTGGAACTGTACTTTTATCGGGTTCTTTGTCTGAGCAACCTTAATGCCCAGAAGTGATACTACTGTCTCATTATCTGTGATCATAGAATCATAGAATCATAGAGCTGGAAGAGACCTCAGGGGGTCATCAAGTCCAGACCCCTGCCCGAGGCAGGACCAATCCCAACTAAATCAACCCAGACAGGATTTTGTCAAGCTGAGACTTAAAAACCTCTAGGGATGGAGATTCCACCACCTCCCTAGGTAACCCATTCCAGTACTTTACCACCCTCCTAGTGAAACAGTTTTTCTTAATATCCAGAAAGTCCAGTCTGTATTTCTTTTTATTCCTTTGATTTTTTAATTTAGTTTTACTTTTCCCCATGGCCTTTAATATGGAGTGAAGTCTTCCCTTCCTTCATTAACTAGTTTAAACTAAAATAATAGGACCTTACTCCCATACTGAGATAGTGATTGAAGAGTTTCCTTCCAGAGCAAGTTTTCAAACCAGACAGTCTCTGATTGCGATACAGAGGAAGGTCTAAAAAATCTCACAATAAACAGATGTGGGATAATCTGCCTTCCCCTGTCCCAGATGAGTTCTAATCAGTGATCCCTGTAAGATGTGAGGTTGTGTGGATGCTCAGGAGAGATTCAAATGCTGCAAGCTGATTAGCAGAGCAGGTTTTTTGTTTCTACAGGTGGTGCACATTTGCACATGCCTTAGTGCACAGAAAGAATTATTCTGCACATGGATGGAAAATATCCGTACATGGATGGAAAAAGATTATAGAGAACATTGGTTCTAATCCTAATCTCTAATAATTAGAGGTTGGTTTAAAACCTGAAGTATTAAGCTTAATGTACCTTCAAAAATTTGCATTGCAAATCAAGGATTTTTAATCCTTGGTCTGAACCGCAAAGACTGTTGGCTACACAAGTTTTACAATAGAAGACATTTATCAGCAAATCAAGCTGTCCTTTAACATTTCTACATATCAAACAAACAGATCAAAGAAACGAAATACTGCTCACTATATTTAGACACAAATAAATAGCTCTGTATAATCATGGACAAAACAAGTTAAATACTGAGGAACTTTAATATATAAAAATGGGGTGGGATCAAGGACAATTATTAAAGGGAATTTTTAGTGACCTTTTAAGTCACACAAATATCCAATTTACTGAGCAACAACAGATTTGCATGGTGGTCACTAACATGGTAACAGAAGAAGAGCAGAAGTCACCTTTATAAGTCCCAGGGTATGTCTACACTTGCAGCCTAATTCAAACTAGGGCTGCAAAAGTAGGCATTCAGAATTTAAATATCCCATGCTTGATATGCATGTTCCCAGCCGGGCGCCATTTTTTGAAATTTACGAGCCTGGACTAACTGCCTGCGTCTACACATGGCAGGGAAACGGGCGTTCGAACTAAAGCCCTATTTCAAACTACCTGTTATTCCTCCTGCAATGAGGTTTAACAGTAGTTCGAAATAGGGCTTTACTTCGAACGCTCGTTTCCCTGCCGCGTGTAGATGCGGGCAGTTAGTCCAGGCTTGTAAATTTCAAAAAGTGGCGCCCAGCCAGGAACATGCAAATCAAGTGTGGGATATTTAAATCCCAGGCTTGATCTGCAATTCCAAATGCCTACATTTGCAGCCCTAGTTCGAATTAGGCTGCAAGTGTAGACATACCCTTACTTGTTAAACTGGAGAGGAACTGAAAATCAAACAAATGCAGGAGGAAAATGCTGAACTATTAGCTCTCATTCTAGTTACTTTCCTTTACAAGTCTCTGGTGGCCTATGCAGAATGTTGAATACTCAGAATTACTTCAAAGCAAATGCACTGAGATAATACAAAATGATCTGGACAAAATGGAGAAATGGGCTGAGGTAAATATGATGAACTTCAATAAGGACAAATGCAAAGCACTCCACTTAGGAAGGAATAATCAGTTTCACACATACAAAATGGGAAGTGTCTAGGAAGGAATACTGCAGAATGGGAGCTAGGGGTCATAGTGGACCACAAGCTACAGTGTGACACTGTTGCGGGGGAAAAAAAGCATCGTTCTGGGATGCATTAACGGGAATGTTATAAGCAAGACATGAGAAGTCATTCTTCTGCTCTACTCTGCACTGATTAGGCCTCAACTGGAGTATTGTGTCCAGCTCTGGGGTACCACATTTCAAGAAACGTGGAGAAATTGAAAAAGGTGCAGAGAAGAGCAACAAAAATGATCAGAGGTCTAGAAAACAAGAGCTATGAGGGAAGATTGAAAGAATTGGGTTTTTTAGTCTGGAAAAGAGAAGACTGAGAGGGAACATGATAACAGCTTTCAAATACCTAAAAAGGCATTACAAGGAGGAGGGAACAAAATTATTCCCCTTAACCTCTGGCAGTAGAGCAAGAAGCAATGGGTTTAAATCGCATTTAGGTGGGACATGAGGAAAGACTTCCCAACTCTCAGAGTGGTTAAACATGGGAATACATTGCCTAAGAAGGTTGTGGAATCTCCATCTCTAGAAAAAGAAAATTGAACAAGGGCAAAAGAGCAGAGTGATGAAAAACAAGGAGGTGAGATGGTGGGTCCAAGAGATAAGTTAGTGGCGAGAATTTCAGAAAGCAAATGTCAAACAATAGTTGCATGGCAAGAAGATGAGCTGCTCAGCTAAAGGCTTAAGGACGCAGAAATTTCTTTTGTGGTATCTAACATCTGGATCCTAGGACTTCAAAATGATGATGAGATTTTAAAAGAGCAGGTTAGAGAAACACCTCTCAGAGATGGTCTAGATGGTGCTTGGTCCTACTGTGTGTGGAGGGGACTGGACTTGATGACCTCTCGAGTACATTTTCAGTACTAATATTCTATTATTCTGTGAGATTTCTGAAATTTTAAGTGCAAATGTAGCTTTCTAGATGATTACCAATAATGTCACAGCCATATAAGAAATCCCAAATAAACACAAGCAATAACGTACTTTTGTATCAAACTTTCCTGCTTTCAGGTCGAATAAAACACTGGTTTGTACCTTTCAAATAAGAAGCTAATACAGTGGCTAGTGGATTCAAGAAGTAGGGAAGAGAGGGTAATTGGAATGTTGTAATACTAAAAACACAGTATCTTATCTGTGCTAACCAGTTGAAAACAGAAAAAAACTTAAAAAACAATGAATAGTCTAGTAGCACCTTAAAGACTAACAAAACTTGTAGATGGTATCATGAGCTTTCATGGGCACAGCCCACTTCATTTGAAGAAGTGGGTTGTGCCCATGAAAGCTCATGATATCATCTACATGTTTTGTTAGTCTTTAAGGTGCTACTAGACCAGGGATGGCCAATCCATTCTGGATAGGGTTGCCAGATGGTTGAAACAAAAATACCAAACACCTGCTCCCCCCCCCCCAAAAAAAAATGACACTGGGAAAAAAATTCTGTTGAAGAAAAAAAAAGGGGGGGGAGACCAAAGTTGTTGAGCAAAAAAAAAAAATTAAAATAAAACAGCATTAAAACAGCATGTCCCCTTTAAGAGTGAGTGCAGGGGTAGGAACAGGGGAGTGGTTGAGCACTAAGACCCAGGGGGGTCATTGCTTCCCCTTGGTATTTTTGCTGGCAGCCATTTTGTGTCTGCAGCCTTGTGGAACCAGGTAAGCATGGGGTCTGGGGTTGGGGGACTGGGGGTGTTGGGGGTCGAGGGGGTGGGGGAGAGGAGGCCGGGTGCTGAGTATTTGTAGGGTTGCCAGGTGCCCGGCATCTTCGCCTCCTGGCCGGTAAAAAAATCAGAAAATACCAGACATTTTAGGTGTCCAGTATTTTCTGAATTTTTTTACCAGACAGGAGGCAAAAATACCAGACTGTCCGGGTGAATACTGGACACCTGGCAACCCTAGTTCCAGACGAAGACCCAAAGTCTAGCTGGATCCAGCTCAAAGAACGGGGGCAAAAAGTTGTAGAGAAAAAAAAGATTTGGCCCTTTAAGAAAGCTTTTTGAGCCTTTTTGGCCTCAGCAGGCTCCCGTCAGCAGCCACTGCCGCCATATTGGATCTGCTATGTTGATCTGGACGGCTCCCCTACCCTGGTGAGCACAGGGGAGCCAGGAGGCGTGAGCTGTATTCAGCGGGTGTGGGGGTGGCTTTGTGAGCCTGGGGGGCAGCTTCGTGAGCCTCACTGACGGGGGGGGGGGGGGAGCCGCATGTGGCTTGTGAGCCGTGAGTTGGCCACGCCTGTACTAGACTATTTGTTGTTTTTTAAATTTTTCCTGTTACAGACTAACTTGGCTACCCCTCTGAAGAGGTTGAAAACAGCTAGATCTCCCAGAAATGCTAACCTTTCAACAGTATACAGCAATTATTTCTGTTCTTGTTCATGAGGTAAGAATTTACAAGTATGTCAGTCTTGCAGGGTTTTTTGGCACTGGCTCCAGGAAGAAATACTGAAAACCCAGAATAATTCAAAGCAGAGTATGTTTCAATCCCTAGATGAAACAATTCTTCTGTTGCTACACTTGATGCTAAATTATCAAACTACCATGTTTTGTCCTAGGAAAAGGTCAGAAGCACTAGTTGTACCCTCGGAAATATTTTTAAATTTGTTTATATTAAAACTATCACCTTTGAATAATAAAAATTTTAGAAGCACTTTACTATGTGGCACTAACAAAAAATGAAATTTCTTTCAGAGAGTCCTAGTTTCAAGTAAACAATTCTGTTTAAAGTAAAAAACAACTAGTCCTCTGGTTCCTGGGTTGAAAGTCAAGATTTTTTTCTAGATCAACTTAAATGATGAGATTACGATGTCTGTTCCTTCTTGAAAATGATGTGTATTCTGACAAAGAGAAAAAATATTTGAGCGATCTGATTGAGACACAGAGTTCTAGAGCACCAGCGAAGTTATATCCCAAGCCATCGTATGAATAAACTCCTCTAATACAACGAGATGTGATATGCTTATAATTAAGAACAAAAACTATGGAAACAATTGGAGACTGTATATTTTCCAAACCTGTAATGGGTGAAATTCAGCTCCATGCAAAGAGGTAGGATATTTATAGTGCAGGTGGACTGGATGCACAGGAGCACTACTCTGTACTGCAGGGTCTCCATGGGATCTAATGATTCCACTGAAGGTCGGAGGGGGAGGTGTTAAAGAGGTGCTGCTGCTACTCTAAATCATAGGCTACAGTAGTGACCATAAAGGGGCTGAGTTGAAGCCTTATAGCCTGTCCATAGCGAAGTCTGTCCCCTAACTCTGTACCCAAAAAGGGAGGTAAATTGCACCCAGGTATTTTATTAATTTAAACCATACACTTACTGTCCACACTCAGCAAGGAGAAAAATATCTTGCATTGAACTGAACCCAATGCAGTAGCTGCACAATTCATCCAAAGACCTTCGTAAACCCAGGTTGCAGTAATAATTGTAGTTGCCGTGCTGGAAATTTTCCATTTGTTGGACACAGTCGTAACAAGTAAAATGATGAGTCCCGCCAAAGCCAGAAGCAATGTAGAGATTTGTAAAGCTGATGATGCCATTCCTTGGTTTCCAAAGTAGCCCCCCAAAATTCAGATACCAGAAACCTATTAAAATAGTTTAAATACATGCAATAGATCAAATTACATTTACATATGTTTTATATAAATTGCAAGCTAGCAGTGAAAAATATTAGCAAAATTAATTAAAGCTTAATAATTTCTTTGGAAATGAAGCAAAAGTATTCTAAATATTCCATGACATTTTTTCCATATTGTTAGGTTTCTACATCTTTATATGCTAACCATTAAAAAAAGATACTCCGACACACTGAGTTTCCATCATGTCTCCTATTACAACATTTCCATTTCACTTGTTTACAAATTAAGTTTGTTTATTTTTTAATTAAAGCAATCAAATACAAGAATAACAATAATTTAATTGAATCAATTTACATTTTATTACATTGCATTACATAGATTCAAATTTCAAACAAAACAATGTTGACACTTACGGTTACAGATATGTTTTCTGCCTATTTCAGTTGTCCTTCAGCTAGATGGTGATGTCAGCACTTTGTGAGACGCTCAGTTTGGTCAAACACAAAGTTTGTACTGTATTAGGACTTTTCCCTCCGTACTAAAAATCAAGGCCTCACTAACAGATCATTGACTGGTGGATAAGAGTTCATAGTATTACACTACAGTCTAACTTCAATAACATGGACAAGTTAAATTAAACAAATTAAAATCAATCATAATATTAGAGAGGCTAATTGCCAGAAGTTTTCAAACTATTCTGGGGATCACTTGCTGGGGGCCTGATAACAGCTGATTGCTCACATTGTGTCAGTTTCTCCTTTGTTTCTTGTTGTTAAATTGCATTAAAAGACAGAACATATATTCACTAATAAGGTTGTCAATAAATCAGTGTTAACTCACACAAAATTTCACTAATAGGGCTGTCATTTAATCACAGTGTAGCTCACAAAAATGTAATCATGATTTAAAAATCATGATTTAAAAAATTAACTGTGAGTGCTTGCAGCATTCATTACACTACTAAACAATAGAATTCCAATTGAAATTTATTAAATATTTGGATGTTTTCTATATTTTCAAATATATTGATTTCAATTAAAACACAGGATACACAGTGTACAGTGCTCACTTTATATTATTATTTTTATTATCATTTTTACAGTGGAAATATTAGCAAACAGAAAAAACAGTATTTTTCAATTCACCTCCTACAAAGTACTGTAATGCAATCTCCTTATCAGAAAAATGCAACTTACAAATATAGGGGGTATTTTTTGTTACATAACTGCACTCAAAAAACAAAACAATGTAAAACTTTAGAGTTTACAGGTCCACTCAGTCCAACTTCTTGTTCAGCCAACTGATGAGACAAAACAAGTTTGTTTATATTTATGGGAGATAATGCTGCCAACTTATTTACAAAAAAACTTTAAAAAATAACAAATAGTGTTGCAGCACCTTAGAGACTAACAAAAAATGTAGGTGGTATCATGAACTTTCTCATGCTAGCACAATCCACTTCCTCAGATGAATGGAGTTTAAGGGGTCCAAGTTCCAAATAAATAGCAGAGAGAAGGGATGGGGAGGGAAAGAAGAGGAGAAAAAATGGGAAAAGAATAGTCAGAGTTTCCATGCTAAATGAAGCTGATAGAGAGGGTTCTAAGTGTTCTTAAGTACCTGGTGTTTGGCCTTTTATGTCATTAGGATGTGGGATGTAGTGGGTAATCCAGATATTTGCTTAAATATCTATTGTAGGTATCAAACTTCTAAAATGAAATTAAACTCTCACAGATTCCCTTTCAAGCTGGTTTTTTTAATTGGCTTGCAATAATACGGTGACTTTGAGATCCATTAATGAGTGCCCAGGCAAGTTAAAATGTTCCCCAATATGTTTCTGTGTGTTACCATTTTGGATATCTGATTGTGTCCATTAATTCTTTCTTGTAGAGACTGTCCGGTTTGGCCAATGTACATAGCAGAGGGGCATTGCTGGCACTTGATAGCATAGATCACACTGGTGGATGTGCAGTTATATGGGCCTTTGATGTGGTGGTTTACATGGTTAGCTTCTGTGATGATGTTGCTTGTATAGATGTGTGGACAGAGTTAGCACCAGAGTTGATTGCAAGGGTGGGTTCCTGGATGAGTATGATGGAGGTGTGCCGCATGGTTACAGGAAATAATTTGTTTGAGGTTGGGGGAGGGGGGTTGTCTGTAGGCAAGGATCTGTCTGTTCCCCCAGGCTTATGAAAGTGAGGGGTCATTTTCCAGGATAGGTTGTAGATTGTTGATAATGCAATGGAGGGGGTTAAGTTGGGGGCTGTAGGTGATGACAAGTGGTGTCCTGTTGTTTTCTTTGTTGGGCCTGTCTTGAAGTAGCTGATGTCTGGGTACTCATCTGGCTCTGTCAATCTGTTTTTTCACTTCTGTGGGTGGGTATTTTAGTTTTAAGAATGCTTTATATAGGTCCTGTAGGTGTTTGTCTGTGGGATTGGAAAAAATCCGGTTTGGGGAGTACGTATAAATTTAAGAACGTTTTCACCAGCATGGTATACTGATACTGCAAGTATTAATACTCCATGCTGGATGGATGCAACCCCATCATCTTCAAACAAATTTGCAGACTGAGTAAAAATTAATATTTGGTCTGAAACTGGAGGATGTATTAACATTCATATTAGCAGGTTAGATAGATGTAAGGTGGATGAAACAGATGGTGTTCTCTGAATGGCAAGGTATGTGAGGTATCAAACAAAAGATGTTTAGCTCTTTCTTCCATTACAGAGAAAAAGGAGTGGTGTGAGGATTAGAGTTATCCCAACAATGAGATGCTGATATTTGTAACTCTTAAAGAATGAGTAAGTAAGAGGCATGTTTTGTGTCCAAGCAATGTTTAGGAGCCAGAAGGTTGGTCACAGATTAATATGTAATATATGGAAGGAGATAGTGGAAGTCTTTAGCCCTTATTGGAAAAATAGAGGTCTCCTATAGGCAAGGAAACAAAGCCAGAGTTTCTGCAGAAGTTTAATGAGGTTTTAAGATAATGTCGATAATGTTTAATCCACAATAAGTATTAAATATTCTCAGTCAGTGGAAAGGCTGCAGACATTCAAATGTTGGCAACTTCAACAGATGCCACTCTAACCAATTACATTTGGAATCAAAGGCGTGTTTAACTCTCACCACTCTTGCTGTAACCTTTCTTGAAGAGTCACCTTCACATCGCCCCTTCCCTGTCATGCTAATATGATACAATGTTGCTATGAAAGCTACCTTTAAGCTTTAAAGCTTTTCTGTCTCAGAAAGACTGCCACATGTGGTGACTGATTTGTTGTTGCTCTTGTACTTTTAATTATGTTAATATGTTTGTGAAAAGTGCTTGTTTTACAGCCCAAGAATTAAGTTATGAAGACATTTACAACGGAAACATTTACAAATGCTAATAATTAAATAATTAAGCACTGTTTGCAGTGTTGTTATAGTCGCGTTGGTCCCAGGACATGAGACAAGGTGGATGAGCTAGTATCTTTTACTGGATAAATCTCAAAAGCTTGTCCCTTACAACAACAGAAGCTGATCTAACAAAAGCTATTACCTCACCCATCTTGTCTCTCTGATAATTAAACATGTTCTAGTCCAAATAAGACTTTGGCATAATGTTATAACAATAAAATCAAGGAAAGAGTCCTATCATCCAGTAAGGGCTGTTCTGCTGACCGTATCAAATTAAGACCTACAGGTTGGACTTCCCTGGTCCAGCAGAGTGGCCCCGGGTGAGGGAATTTGCTGGACCCAGGGAGGTCGCCTGCCATTGGCCCTCAGCCTAGTGCCCCTCCTTGCTGCTGGCTCCTTCAGCCATGCTACCGGCTGGGTGACATGGCTGTCCTGGCCCTGCTGCCAGAACGTCTGCCCAGCCCCACTGCTGGCAGCATGCAGCCCCGATCAAGCTGCCAGGCTACCCTGGCCTCAGCTAGGGTGCCACAACCATAGCAGGGGTCTCTGCCCCTCTGCCACCACCAGGCTGCCATGGCCCTGCTACCACCAGGTACATAAAAGAACACTGCTGATTGCATTGTTGCTCTTACTTCTAAAAATATTGCAATAAATGCTTTTACAACAGAAATATGTGGCCTGGGACCTGCTCCTTTCTTACTTCAAGCAAATTCTGAGGATGACCCAGGACTGGCAGTACAGATTAGAAAGAGAGATAAAATACAGATTTAAAACAGCATGGCCTGGGTTCTCCTGGCTGGCTCCTGCTCCTGGCCTCAGGGGCTCTTTAGTCCAGCAACATCTGTGACCCTGCCAGATCACAGATGTTGCCGGACCAGAAAGTCCCAGATTTGGGAGGTTCAACCTGTAATACTTTTATTTGGCAGGCAGGGCCGGCTCTAGGCACCAGCAAACCAAGCACGTGCTTGGGGAGGCACATTTCCAGGGGCGGCATTCCGGCCAGCCTTACCGCCTGACTAGGAAGGGGCTAGAAAAAAAGTTGATGAGTCGGAAGGAAAGGCTGCTGCAGCGTGCCCGGCCGGTGTGCTCTGCCCCTGGCCCTCTGAGTGTGAGGGATGCTGCTGCCTGGTGAATACCGGCTCCCACCCCCAGCTGCAGCTCCGGGAAGCCACTTCACAGCGCACTGTGGGGCTGGGGGGAGCCACAGCTGTGCTGGACTGGATGCATCAGCTTCCTAGAGCGCCCGGCTGCAGCATGGGGTTTGGTTGCAGCGGCAGTGCAGGGCCAGTGCGCCTCTTTCTTCCAGTGGGGCCGTGCGGCCGTTCGGGGGAGTCTCTCACCGCCCCTGGGGGATGCAGGGCTGGGCAGTGGGGACATTGGTGGCGGGTTGGGCGGGAAAGGGGCACGCTCGCAGGCAGCACGTTCCTCACTGCAAACTTCCCTCCAGCCAAAGCACGGGTTCTGAGGAAGGTTGCAGGGTGTGCTCCGCCTATTGGGCTGGCTCTGGTATGCGCACCCCCGTCAGCTGCGCTGCATCTTCTGCTCAGACACCGAGATGATTGTCTGCGCGTTGCCGTGCCACTTTCACCCCTCCCCCAGGGCGCTCTGATGTTTCCGCACGTGCTGTGGGGAGGGGACACAAGGGTTTGGTGGGGAGAGGGAAAGGAGACGGAGTTCAGTCAGTGGGGGGAGGTGAGAGAGGGCAGCGGACTAATTCTGGCTGGGAGGGGGGCGGATCGGATTTGGCTGGGAGGGAAGAGAGGGCGCAGGGTGGATTAGGTGGGGGAGGGAAGCGGGGGCGGACTGGGTCCGGTCACTGAGGGGTCGGGTTTGCCTGAGAGGGGAGAGAAGGTGGAAACTGGGTTTGGTGAGTGGGTGGGGGCAGGGGTCGGGATGTGTGTGGATGGGGCTGTGTGTGGAGGGGAGACAGGATGTAGGCTGGGTTTGGCCAGAGGGCATGGTGGGAGTCAAACAGCCGCAAGATGAAAGGAGTGCTTTCCTCCTCAGTGCCTGTCCTGCAGCAGCAGGCCGGGGCGGAGGGGGAGGCAAAAATTTTTTTGCTTGGGGCGGCAAAAAACCTAGAGCCAGCCCTGCTGGCAGGTGACCACTTGTGATTCCTATGATCAAAACACTAGTATATACAAACACTCGTCTTTACCAATACTTTGCTCATCATCCTACATTCATTTCTCTGTTAATCTATCTACTGCATTTTGTCAGTCCTACATTGTGACCTCTCTGGGGCAAGGACTGTTTTACTTGCCTGTACGCTGCCTTGGTCCCTGGTAGGACCTGTAGGTACTAAAAATTACATCTCAGATGCTGCCACATCCAATGCCGCCCAATTCTTCTTCTCCCCAAACCTGATACCACTGCTGAGTCTGTCCCTCAGCATTGCTGAAGCCAAACAAAAAAATCTTACAAGTCAGGTCTAAAAAACCATGATATCAATTTAAATGCCATGAGATTTAACATAAAGTATATTCATTTAATGATAGTTTATGTTTTTTCATTTAAGTCATGTTTTCAAAATTTTCTCCACAACAGAGTTGTCAGAAGCTGCTTTTTATTAATGAAAGACATATGTATTTAAAAACAACTAGTGTGAGCCACAGGATAGAAACTGTGAGAGTGAAACTGTGAAACCATCTCAATGCTTATCAGAATTTGATTTTTATTTATTTATAATTTTGATTTGATGAATAGCAATGTATATTTTTAACTTTTCCCCAAAAAATCTTAATCCTTTTACATTTTCATAGTGTAGGAAATTGTGTGGGAATCAAACAATAGCTATTAAATGAGAGCTGTCAAAAGTCAAAATGTTAATGTTTTGCCACAAAAACGGTCACCATCACGTCTCAACATATCCTTAAAGAAATGACAAATATGTTCCCAGGTGGCATTTCTCTGACCCTGTCTGAGCTGTACATTTTGATGGTTACTGCTAGAAATACTTCCCCTGGGATTTGCATATGCTCAGTGAAATCAATGTTTTCTGATAGAAATCCATTCTCTCCTATAAGCATAAGGATACGAAAATACTATGATCATGGTATTAGCTACACCAGCCAGGCTCTGGTGCCATGGCCTGCCCTTGCTACAGGAGCCGAATCCCATCAGATTTCAAGCCCCATAGGCCCACGAGGTCTGCGGGATGGTAGGCGCTTCCCTGGCCCCAAAGCCTCCTGCCTCCCCCAGGTCTCAGCAGAGTCCCACAGCCCTGTGCGCCTCCTGCCTGTCTCTTTGCAGAGCTTTCGCTTGGGCACCGCAGTGGGCACAGGCCACACTGCCCTGCGTGGCAGGCAAGGGGGAGGTGGCAATGACTCTCCACATGGAGGCCGAGGCTGGGCAGGGCGTAAGGCCCCCTACAGACACTGGTCTGGGCCTCAGCTTCGGGGGCTGGAGCTACTTCGCCAGATGCAAGACTCCAAGCCTCTGCCCAAGCGGTTTTACGCAAGAGAGCTCATGCCCTGTTGGCCTCCGAGCAGGGTTGCCAACCCACAGAAATTTCATTTAGGGACAAAATGGGAAAAATTTATGGACAGACACATTTTTTTACGGACATAATTTTTATACTATTTTAAGACAACATAAATGGCCAAAAGTGAAAAGTAATTGCCATTCCTACATAAGGTAGATGATAACATCGCGTGGATCACGTTACGTCACCTCAACCACCGAGCTAAACAAACAACGACGAGGTCCCATTCCCGCTGCGGGGCAGTAATCTGCTGAAGCTGCACAGGGGAAGGGTAACGGCTGGCCAGTAATGGCTGGGTTTGAAACTGTATTGCACTTTTACGCACTTTACAGACACCGACATTTTTTTACGGACTTAGGGACATGTCCAATTGCGGCTGATTTTTTACGGACTGTCCGTAAATTTACTGACGGTTGGCAGCCCTGCCTCCGAGGGGCCGCCGGCCGCGAGCTGCTTTGCAGAGAGAGGCTGCCCCTGGGGTTTCACAAGGCCGAGGTCGAGGGGAAGGCAGGCGGGCGATGACCGTCTCAACATGGCGGCTCCAGCAGGCTGCGGCCTGTGTCCTTCTCAGCATGGCGGCTGGAGAGAGCCAGCGTACCGGAAATGCCCCCTCCCGCCGCTGCGACGAGCCCCGCGGGGAGGCGGGGGGAGAGGTGCGCGCGCCCTCCGCCCCCTCAGAGCGGGGTGACCGCGACCCAGCCCTGCCCCTTGTGACGCGCTGCCCGGGCTGGATGGCGGCCGCGCGCCGCGCGCTCCGGAAGCGTTTGGGGCGGACGGGCGGGGCCGGAACATGGCGTGGAGCTGCTGGGCCCGGCTCTGCAGCCGCTGCCCGCGGGGGCACAGGTACGGGGGCGCGGCCCGCCCGGGACGGGCTCCTCGCCGAGGCCGGTGCCATGAGGGGCCCGGGGCGTGCGCCAGGCCGCGAGCCGCGTGAGGGCCTGTGCCCGCCCTGCCTCTCGGCGCCGGTGGGCCCGGGGGTTCCCAGCGCGCAGCTGGCCAGGCCAGGCTGACAGGCCCCGGCATTTCACCGAGGAGAGAAGGGCCTGCCCGGGCACAGACCCTCCCCAGGCGCCAGCCGTGCGCAGGGCCAGCGTTACAGGCAGGGCGGTCCCGCCGCTGAGACGCCTTGGGCACCGAGTAGGGATGTGAAGGGCTGACCGGTGAGCCATGAGTGTGAGCCAGCTAGCGGGTAATTCACTGAACTCTTAGCGGGTAATTGACTCTTCTGTGGGGGGGGGCAGCCAGTGTGCTCTGGCCCCACTCCTGGGGAGGGCCCTGCCACCCTGTGCTGCAGCCTCTGTCAGCAGCCCCTGTCTGGAGTGGGGCTGAGCTCTCCTCTGGGAGAGGCTACTCCGGTAGCAGCCCCCCCCGCCCCCCCCGTAGAGGCAGTAGTGGGGGGGAGGGACAGGCGGCACTGTAGTGCTGTTGCTGGGGGAACCAGCTTTTAAACTAGGTCCTGCTCCCTTCCCCCGCTGCAGCCACCTCTGATACAGAGGCAGCAAGGGGGGAAAATATGTAAGTAGTTGACTCGATTAACCAGTAAGCTTAGGCGTATCAATTAATTGTCTAGTCAACTACTCATTCACATCCCTAAGCATTACCAGTATGCTTACCAGGGTGACCCATTAAAACTGGTTAACCAGAGGGCCGGGTAGCTAGAGCAGCCCCTGCCCACAGTGGGGCCAGCCAGCAGGACACTTGACAGCAGCAGCATGGGCTGAACAGAACCCCTGGTGACAGAACCTGCTGCCCTGAAGTAGGCCCCGCCGCAGGACCCTAGCTGTAGTAGCTCCTGGTTAACCGGTTAAATAAATAAAATTAAATTGTTTAACTGGTTAACATTTTTAATGGGAATTTACATTCCTGGCACGAAGGATTACACATGAAGTAACAAACTAGCTGCCATTCCTAGGCCTGAAACAAGCTTCTGTCCAGCAGCTCCCCAACCCTGGGCAATGAACTGGTAACACAATGGTAGTATTTTCATCTTTGTGCAAGCTGTCATGGACATGAGAGAAACTGAAACACAAAATAGCTTCCTCATTTTGTGAGGGGCCAAGTAAATCTTGAAACAAGGAGATTCTGTAGCATGCAGGTGGAGAACACATCTTTATACCGTTGTGTAAAGAAGTGAGATGATTCATCTCCACAATCTGAGAATTGCTTCCTCCTCCCTTGCCACCTATGAAGTTTTGATAATGTCTAGATAATATGATGATCTGGGTTTAAATAGAGATAGCATATAGATTGAGCCAACTTTGACTTTGAATGTGGTACACGTTTCTTCTTTTCCCCAGCTTTACTTTATATACACAGCAGAGACATGGATTCAGAAAAGTACCACAAAAGACTGAAGCTCGAAAACCAGACAAAGAAACTGGCTCCAAAACATACAGAAGCAGTCTGTCTCCCCCAGTAAAGGAAACAGTCTTTTATACTTCTTCCCCTTCTCTGAAACATCTTGTGAAGCCGTTCTTTTTTACTATTGGGGTAAATGTGTCAGCATGTTACATGTATTACAAGTAGCATTGATGCGGATTTTCTTGTACAGGTGACTGCAATAGAGTTTGTGCATAAGCAAGAGTATTCCATTACAAATAATACTATATAATCACAGAAGTTTATTGCATGAGATTGTATTCTGTCACCGTGTAGGTACCTTCTAACTTTTAAAAACTTTTTTCTCAGAACATGCTTTCCTTTCTATTTTAACTCATTATCTGCTGTGGGCTTGGTGGATTTCTTCCAAGAGAAGCATAACTAAGTTATTACCCCATTAGTCCAGAAATGACTGCTTAAATAGTCCTGTATTTTTGTAATCTGCTCAGTGTCTTGCTTGCCAGTCCTAAGCTAGCTGCCTGCTCTTTCACAGGGAAAGATTATTCTTGAATATGTTTCCCACACAAATATTATGCAGCTAACTTCTTATTGATTCCTTAGTATTGCCAGTAATTCTCCCTCTCCTGAGTAAAGTTAAAAAAATTAGTCTGAAATTAAACTAGCTGCTTGCATATATTCTATACTTTCTGAATCATCCTTGAAGGTCAGAATTCCTTCCCTGTTGCAAATCAGTCAGTCTCTCATCCTCTGGTACCTGTTTCCTTTGTCAGAAAAAAGGGAATGAAGACTTCTCCTAGCAAGTGGATAGGAGCAGAGGGTATAGCACATCGATTCAATATTTTACAACATGCTAGCATGAGTCCTTGTTTTTTGCAGCACAGTATTGTCTAATCCTGCCACAAACTGGAAGTTAGGCAATAACGTGAAATTTCTGAAAAAATAACCATAAAAGAAGGCTCTTATTAAATAGCGTAACACAATTAATGTAATTCAGTGAGAACCTTCTTTTTTGAATGTTTTAATAATATTAATATGTAAGTACAGTAGGAACATATGCTATAACTTTTACCTTAAATTGTATAAGGATTTGTCTTCCATATTAGACTTTGGTTTTGAATGCATCTATTGTTGCATAGTTTACAGGCTGTGCATTTGGATCAGCTGCTATTTGGCAGTATGAATACCTAAAATCCCGAGTCCAAAACTATTTTGATGAAGCTCGAGCAGATTGGTTGGATAAGTTACGACCTCAGAAACATGGGGACTTCAGAAAGCAGGTACATAGAACATAAGTATCTTGTGCATTTAAATGTGGTCAATACTGTGACTATAGGATTCAAATCATATATATTGCATATGAATAATGTGCTTAGTGCTTTACAGAATATGATGCTTAATCTACTTAAGCAATGTAATTTTAGAAGACGGCTGTATGGTCAACCCTATATAAAACAAACACAGTCAGGCATGTATATTGCTACCCCTAGTATTGATTGAGTACAGTAATAGTTGCTTTTCTTTTATTATACAGTATCAAATTCTTGGCACTTAAAGGGACAGACCTTCCTTTATGCAGACCTCTCTCATTTTAGCCATATAACACTACTTAGAAAAGTTGTTTAAGGGACAGGGGCCTTGGAGGCAGCCAGTCTATCATGATCCATTATAAGACCCAGCTGCCCATGGGTCAGCTGATTCCTGTATTAGGGCTAGGAGAACTGCAGAAAGGAAGTTGGCTCTGGAACAGTACGGGGGAAAAATACAAGGGGAAAAGTCTCTCCTTCCTGGCCCCAAAAGGGAAGGAATACCAATAGTGTCATTTGCTTTTTATTGTACTAGAATGTGTAGTATTGTCCAACCTCCGTTTCAAAAATCCCAAGATTGGCTTAAAATAATACTTTTTTAAAAATTACAAATTTGTTTTCCAGTTTTTGAACCTTGAGTTTCATGTTCAAGCTTTTTTTGCAACTACAGGGACTAGATTCTCTTTTATAAATGACCATGTAAAATGAAAAAGGTTGTGAAGTAAACAGCTGACTCCAGAATTTGAGACTTTAAAATGGAGACCAACTACTTATGATAAAATCATCAGTTGGCGCTCTTGTTACATTTAAATTGAAAATATTATAGCAATCGGTTCTGTACATTATGTCCACTGAGAAGTTAATTCCCTGGTGTGTGGTAGACCAGAAGTGATTTCAAGTCCTGGTCTGTTCCTTCCACTACAGCTTGAACCTCTCTAGTCCAGCACTTTGATCCGACAACATCCATAGTTCAGCATGATTTTCGTTTGCCGTGTGTTCACTTATTATGGGTGTGGCCAAGTTTTCCGTAGTCCCACAAAGTTATAGAGCCATAATCTTAGGTCTCAGTGTTCTGTGCTGTTTAGCTCTAATTTACCCCTAAATGTCTTCTAAGAGCCCAATAAGCAGTGGAAGTGTTGGTAATGCTGCTAGGCAATATTGTGGTTTGGTAAATTCTCCGATTTGGCATCGGTCAGTTCTCGAGGGTACCGGACTAGAGAGGTTCAACCTGTATTAGTAGGGGTGAGTGTTCAGCTGCACAGGCTCTGCCCTGAGCAGGATGCAGACAAACTCACTGTGTCCATAATGTGAGTTGAATACATTGTTGTACCTCTGTACAAATGTATGTCTCGTCATCTGTGTATGTGAATCGCAGGTAAGATCAAAGCTGCCCTTTAAGAGTATTTATAAATAGTTTAGTTCGAAACTTGTTTACATCACAATCTGATAGATTTTAATTAGTTGTCTAAAATATAATAAGCAAAGCTATCATATTGTGATACACTGTAAAGAAATCCCCAGCCCCCATCTCTATCTGGTAATACAAGTATCCTAAATTCAGCATCCAGTGCTAGTTAGTAAAGGCATGTAGCTTTTTGTATTATTCAAAATCATGTTGTAGAGGACTTGATGGGGAACTAATATTGTTGTGAGTTTATTTAGAGCCTATGCCAGATAACTAAGCAACTGGGGAAAGATAGGGTGATGACTTTGAAATGAACAATTCATTGAAATCATATTTTGTTACTTTTTGTTTAATCTATAAAAATAATGTATGTAATAACTACAATCAAGGAAAATACTTTTTAAAAATACCTAAAAAAGGGGCCCTATTATACGGGGATGGTCGGAAAAGCACATCTAAATATGAGCTGATATGGGTCATAATAAATTTTGTTAGGGATTTCTTAGAGGTGCAGGGGAGATGGGCTGAGCTCGATACAAGGGAGAGTGAATGCCACATCTTACAAGCTGCTTCTGCAAATAGTGACCTCTGGCAGAAAGGTGGACTCCAAGGTGGGTGATGTGAGATCACAAATAGCCATCAGCAAGAGATTCAGCCTAGGAGAAGTACATGAATATTGGTATAAACTGATATTGCTCCTTGGAATTTAGTGGAGCTATGCCATTTTATACCATGTGACTAGGGATGTTAACTATCGGGTATTTGCGTGAACATGTAACTGCTTTAAAATTTTAGCGGTGACATGTTTACATGCAGGGAGCAGGGGGGGAGGGGAGTGGGAGCCAGTGCTCATGGGGAGCCAGCTTAACAGCTGGCTCCTCACACATGCTGGCTACCACCCCCACCCACCCCCACTGCCTCTGTGGGAGGCAACATGGTAGGGGCAGGTGGCTCTGAGGAACTGGCTCCTCATGCTCCTGTCCCCTCCCACTCCCCCGCCTTGCTGCTGCCTCTGAGAGGCAGCAAGAGGGGGGAATGCATGTAATCAATAGGATTAACCGATAAGCCCAGGTTTATTGGTTAATTGTGTAGTTGACTACATGTTGACATCCTTACATGTGACTATTGGATTTTTTGCTGTAACAGGATATTTCACAGAAAGGGGAAATTAAAAAACAAACACACCCATGAACAGGAAATAACTTTCCATAAAATATATTTTAAATCTTATTATAAATACTAGAAACTTATATTCCCCCCTTCCTTCTGTTAAAAAGAACTTGGGTTTTAATCATTATTTTAAGTTTAAACTTATGTGACTTTCAGATAGTTTTGAGATCATGGCTATTTTGGGAGATCTGTGAATATTACATATTCTCTTTTAGGTTAACAAGTGGTGGAATAGCCTGAGTGAGGGTCAGCGGACAGTGACAGGTTTGTGTTAGCTTACAAGTATTAGACATTCACAGGAAGAGAATTATGGCAAACAGGTACAGTATGTCACAATAGATGGCTTTCATACCATGCTTAGTGATTGTTAGAAACAAAGCAAATCTGTGTACGTAAATGCTATTTTCATTCCCCCCATCTGCCTTTGCTACTCATTTCTTCTCACAGAAAATATTTCTTGTACGTGAAATTGAAATCTCCACTCACTTGTTTGGAATATTGTGCAGATTTAGAATTTTCCTTCTGCTACATATATAGAAGTTGAGTAAAGATTGGCATGAGGACCTTTCAGAAGCAACAAATTTCTACAGTCTTGCCAGACCTTGAAAAGTAGTACTATTACAAAGTATATTACTAGTCCTTCAAGTTAACAGCTTTCTGATGAGAGAGAGAGTTTCTTTTTGCTGGAAATATTCTTTGTCATCCAAGGAATATTATGCAGTTTTATGCACCATAATCAGAAACAATGGAAATGTACAGGTTTTACCTCTCTGATCACCCTTGGAACCTGAGCAGTCCCAGACCGGGGCGTTTGCCAGACCAGCGGAGGTCAGTGCTCCCCTCTTGGCTGCTCTGCTGTTGGCTTCTCTCCCTAGGTCTTCTAAGGCTAGGGCTCCCCGCCATGCCAGTGCTGGACTGGCTGGGGCTCCCGACCCTGCTGCCCACCTACTACAGCTGGGCTTCCCTGTGGTTCTCAGCCAACACCCTGGCTGCTGCCTCTGGGGATTCCCCGGGGTTCCCCAGCTTGGGGCTGCCCAGTTACCAGACCAGAGAGTCCCAGATTTATGAGGTTCCACCTGTATTGTAATTTCTCAGTGATGGTGTTGCACCATGAACGCGGTGCTTCCTGTTAACGTGTCATGACTGCATACTCAATATTGCAAATAAAAGGTAGCTAACTTGTGTATCAGATTTTGGTGCATGATACACAGGTATTTATATTTAATTGGAGATTACATAGAGTCTGCTTAATACAGAATTATTCAAATCCCATTGATAGACAACTCACATGGCTATTCAGATTAATGAGAAAATTATGAGAAATACATTAACTCATAAATTAGGTATAACATGCTCTGTGTTATATATACTGTATGCTAAAATATTTCCTGAGTACCTGAACGGATTTCTATTAATTATATTAGAGCCTAAATATTTAGTGTTTTCGTTTATCATAAAATACATATTTATGTAGAAAAAAAATACAACTTTAAGGACAAAATATTTAAATTGGAATTAACCACTTTCTGCCTCCTTTTAAAGGATTGCTCAATAGTCCAAAAATAAATTGCACTTAAGTCTTAAATGTCTGGGGCAATCATAGCCACATTAAAGAATTCCAGCTAAAAATAATGTCCACTCAGCTGGGTATATACAATGTTCTAGATTGCTCTTGAATTGTGGGATGATTGTCAAAAATTTGTGGCTGAGCTGCAGATAAGTCATGGTAAATAGTAGAAGAGTAATACTGGATCTTATTATTTACAGTAATTAAGTCCACTGTTATTTTTCTGCGACTCTCCACTGCTGGCAGCCACCCGAAGCTTCCATTGCCAAAATTGAGATGGAAGCCTAATGCTACAGAAGTAGGGCCTTTTTATTACATAGAAATGTAACTGGTATATATTGAAACCTTTCAAACATAGTTACTTGCCATGTTGCACTAAAACAGATTTTTTTTTTTCCAAAAATTCCTTGCCAAGATCTTCTACAACCTTAGGTATTGTTGAGCACATTGAGATTTTTGGTTAATAAGAAAGCATCATAGCATAGCTCTCTCAAAGCTAAAAGCAACTCAAAGGGTGTGTCTACACTGCAGGGCTTAACTCGAATTGAGCTATGCAAATTGAGCTACGTCAATTGGGTATCTTATTTCAAAATAGGGAGTGTCTACACAGCACTTATTTCAAAATAGAGCACTCTTCCTCCGATTTCCCTTATTCCTCATACAGTGAGGGTTACAGAAGTTGGAGTAAGAAGTCCTCCAGCTTGACGGTATTTTGACACTATTTTGAAATAACTGTCTACTGTGTAGACACCGACTAAGTTATTTCGGAATAGCGCTAGTTATTTCGAAATAGTGTTGCAGTGTAGACGTACCCAAAGAAAATAGGTTATACAGATTCTAAATAGAGAATTTCAGATACAAATATCCTTGCAAAAGTATTTTCATAGTTTGAGTTCATCAAATAAGTCATGAAAATAAGGAATCTAAGCTTTTACAAGGAAATAAATGATCTCCCTTTCCCCAGTAATGCCAGATTTATCATATATACAATTCAGATCTGTAAAAACAGCTTTATGTGCTTTCCAGACAGAGACAGCTATATTTTAATTTGGTTTTAGGAGTGTGCAAAGTACTTGAAAACTTGCAAGGATGTAATCTTTCTTTGGTCTGCTCTCAGATCATTAGCATTCTTACCTAAATTAGAATGTGATCAGAATTGAAACTTAGTAAGTAAACAACAATTTAGAAATTGTAGTTAGTGCAGATTTCTTGGTAGTGACTCACTGGAAAGTATAGTTGTGTGTTTTGTGCAGCTAAAGTAACATTGGGAACATATACAAAATGTGACTTCTGTTAAGAATTTTCATTGTGTAAGATTTCTGAATTCCAGTTCATTTTTCTTAAAATCCATCAGAAAATAAAAATAGCACATTTGAAATTTGGATGCTGTTGTAAACATGATTCTGAAATTTTGCTACCATGAGCTTTTTTCTTGTATATTCATACTTCATCTGTAAATTGGATTTTTTTTCTTACTAGGCATCATAGCTGCAAATGTCTTTGTGTTTTGTTTGTGGAAAATCCCTTCTTTGCAGCGGACAATGGTTACTTATTTCACATCTAATCCAGCCTCTAGTAAGTGTACATTAATTATGTATCTGAATTTTGAGTGTGGGTGGGTCTAGAGAGAATACACACCAGTATGGTAAAGGCTTTAAAATGAAGCTGCAAGAAAATTATGCCAGCCATCCCAAATAAATCTGTCCAGTTGAATAGGTAGACTTTGGGAGGAATAAACTATACATAATACATTTATAGAAACTTACAAGTTTTCCCCAAAAATAGCTTTTCTAGAGATCATAATGTCAAGATTTTATGATCCAGTATTTTCAAGAAGCCATTTGTTGTTCAGCATGGCACAATGTTTTTGCAAAGGGGGTTTCTCATAGTGGAATGAAATCATAGTCCTGGTCTTTTGAGAGGAAACTAATGGTTTTTATTGTTCTTTTAAAAAACTGTTTTGAAGCTTTTCTTTCTTTTTGAACATTAATATTCCCAGCTTATAAGAATTAGTGGGCTGAGTGCAAAGGAGGTGGTTATCAATACAACAGGAGATTGGTGTACATTCGTTTATCACAATATAACATTAATTATATACTTACTAGTGATCATGGGGGTTCATGCAAGTCCTTATCTGCAGAGCTGGACTTTTCTCCAATGAAGGAGAATCTCAGCTTTCATGGTAAAATAGCCTTGAAAATATTAACTGATAGAAACCAATCAGTACGATCTAAAAGTGCAAGCAGTTGGGGTCCATTTCCAAACTAGAGAGAGGGATGTGGAAGACACGTGAGGGAGAAGACTCTTCTGGTACTTCCCATCCCCTCACTCCTGCTATAAAAGTAGAACCCAGATGTTTGTGCCATTAGTTTTGAAAGCCTAAGGGAAATAGGCAGTTAACTGAATTTCAGTAAATTGGACTCCCAGTTGACTTAGTCCTCTGAAGCTTTCAGAATTTGAACCTAGAGATTGGTTTCTATTTATTTACCTTTACCACTGCAATGAATAGGACTAGAAAAAAAGTAAATGAAAGCTAAGATTTTCCTTTCTATCTTAACCTAAGCAGTAATAATTGGCCCAAACCTGCATAATGAAGAAAAGTGGCTTTCTCCAAAGAACAGCTTTTGAAAAATCCATATAATTTCCCCACAAGGAAACTTTTAATGTACTTTCACATGGGTAATGGGTCACAAATCTCTAAGAAAATGGTGACTGCTGAAGCATGCAACACTCTGATACTCATTACACTCCTTGCATTTTACATATTTAAAGCTTGTAAAAATATTTAAGAAGTCCAATTACTACACTTTCTCTTACTTATGCAGTAAGTATTTATGCACACAAGTGATGATAATACTAAAATTGCCCGTATTTGTTTATTAACTACTGGTTTTCTTCTTCCTGTAGGAAATATTTGCTCTCCTATGCTGCTGTCTACATTTAGTCATTTCTCTTTCTTCCACATGGCTGCAAATATGTATGTGTTGTGGACATTTTCTTCAAGTATAGTGTCTCTTTTGGGACGTGAGCAGTTTGTAGCAGTGTATCTCTCTGCAGGTAATTTTTCGAAAAGATTAATACTTTAAAGAAATGTGTGACCATATTTTTGCAGGTAGGAAGTGAGAAAGATTAACATAACTGTTTATGGCTGCAGACACTGATTCTTTATTTTCATAGGCTGTTTTATTCAGTGCTTAATTATTTATTTGTGTTACATAATATGTAGGAGCCCTAGTCATGGACTAGGACCTCATTGTGTGAGGCACTGAACAAAAAATGAAAAGATGGTCCCTACCCTAAAGAGCCACTGCAGAACAGAACACTGATCACTTTGGAACATTTGGTTTTATGCTTTCAAAGTTCAAACCTATTGTTTAAAGTCGTGTTTCATTATTGAACCATTAATCTTTAACATTGTCTTACCACATCCCTGAGATGACAAGCAAAACTATACCTGTTTCTAGTCTCCACATCCACCTCCTCAAAAAATTACTGTGCAAGATAACTCATGCAACAGTTGACACAATGTTTTGTACCTTCTGCCTCTCACTTACATTCTCTGCATGGTTTCTAATAGTAATTTTACCTTTTTTAGGTGTTATCTCTTCTTTTGTCAGTTACGTCAGTAAAGTAACTGCTAGAAGATTTGAACCATCACTTGGAGCTGTGAGTAGCATGTGTTTTAAAATCCTTAATAATATTCTTTTGAATTGCTAAAACCAGTTTCAAAGCATTGTATTCAACAACTTGTTTAGAAATTAGCGAGATATTGGCTTGGGAAGAAGGCAGGATTTACCAGCATTAAGAAAAATCAAAAAGTAAATCCTGTGCAAGAACTGAGCCTTTCTTCTTTGGCATCAGCAGCTCAGAACTATCCTGCTAAATGCTAATGGGTGTAAATTGGTGCTTAACAGCAAGATCTCTTATCTGCTCAGTGACAAGTTGTAGAATGGAATTTGCTGTCTTATAAATGTTGTTGTATGAGGCAGTTGTGCATAATTATGCTCTAATTGAAAACTGTATGCTTTTTGAAGAACTCGTGATCAGGGACACTTGTAGAAATTAATAAGTGATACTAGTGAAGTGTCTCCTATCCACGATAGGGATGTTCAGTTTCGTTTAATCAGCTAATCGAGTAGTCAGTTGAATTTCCATTGACTACTAGATTAGTTGATATGGGGGGGAAACTGCAGAGCCATAGCAGGGTTAGCTCTGGTACTGGGAGCTAACTCTGTTGCAGCTCTGCCTTTTAAATGTTGTAACAGCCTGGCTCTTAACTACATTTAAAAGGCAGAGGTGCAGCAGGGTACTAGGCGCGATCTAGGACTGCTGATTCCTGGCTCACGCCTGGTCCCCCGCTGCGCCTGTGCCTCTCGCTGCAGAGACAGTGCTCCGGGGGAACAGGCTTTTAAGCCAGCTCCCCTTAGCACCAGCTCCTGTTCCTTCCCCCTTGCTGCCTCTGATAGAGGCAGCGGGGGGCAGAGGAAGACTAGTTGAGTAGTCACTCGACTACCCAATAAGCATATGCTTCGTCAACTACTCAACTAACCATTTACATCACTAATCCACAAAAATATAGCTCTTTTGCCTGAGCGCGCTCAATCTGTTGGCAAGAATGGTATGATTCATTTTCTCTTCTGCTTCATTTTTCTAAATGAAAATGCTTGCTATCAAAGCATGTTATGTTTTAAAGTATTCAGCTTACAGTAAGGTAAAAATGAATTTACTGCTGGATTAAATGTTATGTGTTTTGGAGATTTTATACATTTAATGATACAGCTTTTAATAAAACCCATATTTTTGTTTTTCAAATGCAGAGAGGAACTTGTAGGACAACTACAGCTACAATTGATAAGTTAAATTTCAGTTAATGTCCTCCTGTTCAAGTATTCTGCAAATTATTTGTATTTGCAACAGAGTAACTTTCTCACTGATCAGATGTTAATATTACTATGCAAACTTGCATACAGTTTAAGGTCCTGTCTGTTCATGGATTTGGAAGATCCTGTGTTAAAGCAGGGGTTTTGCTCCAGTTTTCTTTGAACTGAGCAGTTGCTTTCACTTTGTGTACAACTATATTTCAGCAGTGCTACATTTATATTTCTGAAATTCTTTGGGATGAAAGGCGCTATACTAACATTGGTTTGTTTATGATGGTTACAAGTGGCAAAGTTTCAGAAGAGGTTACAACTTGCTTACTTATTTTAGAGGTCAACCAGTGAGGGCATAGGAAGCAATTTTTTCAACTCTTTCGCTGCTTTGTGCTTTGGAATTTGTCATAGGGCGGTCTTGGGAAAGAAAGGCAGCAAGAAAAATAGGTTCACATACTGAAAAATGATTTTTCCCTTGTGTAAGATCTCAGTTCAATGTCATGTATTTTAATGTATTTTCAGTCAGGAGCTATAATGACTGTTCTTGCTGCAGTATGTACGAAGATGCCTGAAGCAAAGCTAGCCATCATATTTCTTCCAATGTTCACATTTACTGCAGGAAATGTAAGTGCCTTTGAATAGCTGAAGAAATCATATCTTCTTACTATATATTTTAGAAATGTGTGTTTGTCTTACTGTGAGTCCATTTGTTCAAGAACTCTTTCTAAACAGTCAGAGCTAAGACCACAAAATTTGGAAGGCCGCTTTCTCTTATCATAATGTAAAGCAAGGTCAGGGTTTTCTTGTGCCAGGACACTCTGATGTTCCTGCAGTTTCCATTTTATGAGAAACAATCAAAGGGAGAGATCTGGCAGGAGGGAGTTATACTGCAAAATGACCACAGAGGGGACAGCAAAAGGCCAGAGATGGGGACCAGGACAGCTGTAACTCTGTTGGGCCAGCAGGGGGAAGTGGAGAAAGGAACATCTATCTACTCTTATTTCAGAGAACTTGTCTATTTGTGTATCTGTCCCCCAGACAGGGGACATGCACCCCTCCCCTGGCTGGGCCTGCTGCAGCAGGCATGAA
Source organism: Pelochelys cantorii (assembly GCA_032595735.1). Taxonomy (NCBI): domain Eukaryota; kingdom Metazoa; phylum Chordata; order Testudines; family Trionychidae; genus Pelochelys; species Pelochelys cantorii. Next base: position 48,091,441 of record CM064335.1, read on the forward strand.
CAGGTGCTTCTCACCTGGCTCCAACCTGCTCTGGTGAGAGGGCTGGGGTTGTCCCCTCTCTCCAGTGCAGATTGGATACTGAACACTTCATCCCAACCCCACCCCCAAAAACAATGATTTAAATGAAGAAAAACCACTTACTTGCGTTAAGGACCCGAGCAATGCCGGGTAAATCTTCTAGTATTTTCAGTGTTTTTTCATTCCTTACACTCCAACAGTGTCTGAAAAGCTCCTTTTGACCAGAATACGTAAGCTAAGTCTAATTTTTTTATTTGAAGTGTTTGGGTCTGATTTGTGGTTGCTCTGAACTTTGTGTAGTCATTTACACCAGTGCAAAATGGGCTTAAAATGTCATCCTCATTTGGTAGAGTTCTGCACTGACTACTATAAATGACTAAACAAGGTGCAGAGCAGTCAAGAATCAGGCCTCTTATTTTCAGTTGCTTGTCTCTCTTTATAGTAGATCTTAACTTCTAAATTCCCTGCTGCAGATGTATTTCAAACCAAATTCTTAAATTTACAGAAAAGGGGGCAGGGGAAAGGAATCTGATGCATTAGATATAAATAATGCATAAATAAAACAAAATTGTGTAGAAGCACAGTGGGAACCTGTTGTTCAAAAGTGTACCATATAATGTGTGGCTATGATTGTTAGGGATAAAATTGAAGACCTAGTCACTTATTTCAGGCCACTTTAAATGAACTGCATGAAAAATTATTCAGGGCTGAGGTTTCCAGACTGTAGGAGTTGAGAGATTGTGCTAGGGGTGGGGGCAGTCCATGAAGCTTTCCCCTCTCCTTCGCGTGGTGCATGGAGCCACAGAGAGTAAACAGCTGCTTTGAGCATCATGTAGCTGCTTTGTGCCACGTGTGCAGACTGCGGGCTGGATTAAAAGGCTTAGTGGGCCAGATCTGGCCCGCCCGTGGCTTATACAGTAGTACTTGCCATTCTAGAATACTTGGATCTCCTATTTGTAATTAGGTCTCATATTTCATCCACCATGGGTACTAGTAGTAGATATGCACTATATGGGAATTGAGGGTGCAGTCCCACACCTTCCCTTTAGTAGAGGGAGAGGTGCATACACACATGATTGGAGGGGACAGGGTTTGGGAGCACAGACACACAAATCTAGAATGTTACTGCATAGAATGATTATGGCTTATATAGAACTGACTTGCTAATGAGATACTTGCTGCACTTCCTTAATCAGTGATCCTTTTTGTCAGTTACTTATCTCCTTTTCTGGCTTGATGTTGCAATAGAGCTGATAGGTTTTAAAAATGTAATAAATGCACATTTAGGCTAAGGATGTAAAATTCCATTTAATCAGTTAACTAGTTACACGTTATGTTTAACCAGTTAAATGCGGTGGGGGGAGGGGGGACAGTGCCTGCCTGCCATGGGCGGGGCCTGCTTCAGCCAGGCAGCCCCCTAATTCCGCTCTATAGAGTATATATTTTCTACCACATTTTTAGCCTCTCTTATTCGGTGACTTCTGGCAGAAGTAGACTTCATGTAAGTTGTCTTGTTAGAAAACAGCAGGGCTAGAAAAATGTTTATGTAGTAAGGATTATTGCATGTCATGGAGAATTCTATAATTTTAACATTTGCTTAATGGGAAATTATGAAGCATTCCGGCTGCTGGTTGTTAGACTGCTGCAGCTTCTGCTCTCACAATGCTTTGCTCATTTTTAGGCCTTAAAAGCCATTATTGCAATGGATGCTGCAGGGCTTGTTCTGGGTTGGAAATTTTTTGACCATGCAGCACATCTTGGAGGATCTCTATTTGGCATGTAAGTTTTTGTTATCTATTAACTTTGTTGATTATACACAAACAATTCTGTATTAGAAAAGGAAAATATTTAAAACCTTCCACTGCACTAGTCTAATGGAGGAATCACTGGACTAATGAAAACATCCTTTCAAGTGCATAGCTCAGTAAAATGTCTCATGTCTCTGATCATTGGGTTGGAGGGGGAAGAGGACAGCTAGTGAGCAAACGTAAGATCTGTTAGGTCAAATTCCGTTGAAAAACGACTAATTTTATTTGGCTGCATTTAGGGATATAAAGGGTTACTCAGTAAACCAGTTACCCGGTAAGCATTTGCTTTACCAGCATACTTACTGGGGTAATCAGTTAACCAGTGGTGTGGCCTGACTGGAGTAAGGATGTTAAGTGTCAGGTAATTGACTAATTGAATAGTCGATGCATTTTTGCACTTCAAAGGTGAAAGCACCGAAGCCTGGGGTCAGTTGGGGAGTCCCCAGCTGATCCTTGGCTCCACACGGTGCTGCCACTTTGAAATGCCATGAGGAGCCTGACACTAGGCTCCCCGCAGCATTCCAAGTGGCAGTGCCGCACGGAGCAGCTGACCCCAGGCTCCGTGTGGCACCTGCCACTTTGAAGTACCCCCCCGCCTCTTCCCCCCACTTGCTGCCACTATCTGATAGAGGCAGCAAGGGGGGGAAGTGACTATTGGACTATCCTATCCACTTTCCGATAAGCATTTGCTTATCGGATAGTCAACTAGTCCTTCACATCCCTAGGCTGGAGCAGATGTCTCCTCCCCACCACCTGCAGTGTGGCGGGCCCTGCCCAGCTGGAGCAGCTCTCCACCTGCATTGTACCACCAGCTGCTTCAGCCCGGCGGGCCTGCCATGCCACAGGTGGAGGACCACTCCAGCTGGAGCAGCCCCCCACCCCAGGATCCCAGTTAATCAGTTTGAATATACCCTTTAACCGGTTAAATTTTTAAACATGATTTTACATCCCTAGCTGCATTATCTACCTGTGTGAAGCCTTCAAAGTCTATCCCTAATTGGGTCGAAGTACTAGAAATGTAGGAAACAATTTGGTATTGTGATGTATTGAACTATTTACCTAATCATTTTCTCTCCTCTCTGGTCTGATTGAACTATGGTATTATCAAACTCCAGAGTTCTCAACCTTTTTCTTTCAAAGGCCCACTACCCTTGGAGTAAATGTATCATCATCCTTTCTAACAACTCAAGCTATTAAACACACCAAAACTCATATTATCCACACAAGACTCAGCTTAAAGATGCTAAACAAATTTGAGTCAACTAGCAATAGTATTTGCAAGGAGAGCATGACTAGTACAATATTTACTGACATTGGAAAGGAGAGTAAAAGGCATTTAATAAGGCTTATACGGTTTCTCTGGGGAATATTTAGGATCCGTGCTATATAAACAGATGAAAGTTCTCCTGGTTTGAAACTTTCATCTTGTGTGTCAACAGCTTAAAGACTCAGAGCGGTAGCCGTGTTAGCCTATGTAATCATGCAGATGTCCTCCTGGCATCCCCCCATGCAACGTACTTCTCTCCCACCTCCCCCCCAACACAGCCAGAGAGAGGACTGTAGCAAGTCGGGGACACCCCAAACAAACTCCCCCTCCCCCACCTTCACCTCACTGCACAGATGCCAACACCCACTCACCCCTTCTTTCCCCCACCTATCCCTGTGCAATGTGCTCTCCCCAGCCAAGCTGGGGGCTGGGATAAAATCCTGCTGCTCAAACTAGCAGGCACCAGCAGTCTTGTCCAGTCCTAACTCCCAGCTAAAGCACAGACAAATTATCCACACCTCCCTCACCCCATAGCACAAATACACTCTCCATCTCACCCCAATGCCAGCAGCCACTCACCTCCTCTGTCCCCCATCTAACCGATGCAGTCAGTTCCTTATCTCCCCCTTCCCAGGAGGCTTGAGAGTGCTGAGTTTCTGCACTCTCTCCTCACGCAGATGTGGGACTCTCCAAACTCCCCTTCCCTCAGACTCTTCCTCAGCCAGTCGTTCCCTCCTTCCTTCCTTCCCTCTTCCTCCTCCCCCCAGCCACTTATTCTCTGGGAGCTGCTCAGTTTCAAGCATGTAGCAGCTCCATTTATCTCATGCTTAGCAAGATGACGCTCCGTCCCGCCTGTCAGCTGAGCTCCCTGTGTGCACAGGAGCTTTGATCCTCTGAGCAGAGCTCAGAAAACAGCTGTGCAGTTGCTCAGCTGCGCAGCTTACAGGGAACTTAGCCTATGTCCCAGTTGGTCTAATGTTAGACCTGTTCGGCAGACCCCTCCCCTCCCCCCCCCGAAATTTGCTTGTGGTCCCCCCTATTGAGAACCACCTGTCAAACTTACACTTTTAACAGTATGAATCTTATTACACCTAAAATAAATCCCTACTTGACACGAGTGATGCTTACTGGTTCTGGTTAACCGGTAACCAGTGGGGGCTGGAGCAGCTCCCCACCTGCCACAGGCAGGGGGCTGCTCCAGCCATGCAGGGGGCCTGCCCAGACAGGGGCTGCTCTCATCCAAAGCCATTCCTGTCCACAGCAGCCCTGGGCATCTGGAGCAGCCCCTGTCCATGGTAAACCCACCCCACCTCACAGGTAGGGGCTGCTTTGTTGGGGGCTGGGGCCGAACAGAGCTAGCTCCAGCCCTAGCACGGAGGTTGGGAGCCAGCAGCCAGCCTCAGTGTGAGGCTGGGAACTGGAGCCCTGTGGGCTGGGGGCTGCTCCAGCTGGGCAGGAGTAGTCCTTCTTGCCCAGATCCTGCTTATCAGTTAACCTGGATTTTACATCCCTAATTGAGACTTAGTATAGCTGTTGAGGGGCATGAACAATTCAATGCAAATGGAAAAAGTTTGCCCAGCAGGTTATATATACACAAAATAGCTTATCGGAACATCTGAAAAGTACTATAGGAACTTCTAAATTGTCCTTCTCAGCCTTGCTCCCCTCATGCCTCTTAGCTGACTGAACTGTAAATAGAACAATTGTTCTTTTTAATCTTAAAATTGCCAGCCAGAAATTAATATAATCTAAAAGAATTAGTGAATGCTTTTATCTCGTTCTCCAAATTTAGCATAGTTTTCTCTTTCCTATTTGTCGGTCTCTTAACACAGGCATATTTTGAGAGATCGCACTCTCCTCACCACCTGTTCTCTTAAATCACCAAAGCATTTGGTGTTAGCACGTCACTTTGATTTATCTGTATCTGTGTTCATTATAATACAGCTTTTTCACACATCATTGACAGAGCTGATATTACACATGGAAGAGAGAAAATGAAGGCAATTGGAGTAAAAATTCTTAGAATCACATGTGCGCTGATCCATTCTCATTCTCCTTTGCTGTCTCTCCCCCACACAGACCCACTCATTAGACTTGCAAATAATCAGTTCAGTCTCTTCATCATTGAAAACCTAGGTTTGTATTATAATTAGGCCACAGGTGAATGAGTATTATGTGCATAATCCCTTGTAGAAAATTGTCCATATGATCTGAGGAAGTGGGTCTGGCCCACGAAAGCTCATCACCTATTAAACCATCTTGTTAGTCTTTAAAGTGCTACATAGTTTTTCCTTTTGTTTTTGCAAGATCAGACTAACATGGCTACCTCTCTATTAATATTCAATATAGTTTGGTGTAACTGACAGGCTGCTTGGCAGATGTGAGGGCTGATACAGAAGTGCTATTGCAAGTCAGGACTGAGGTGCATTAGTACAAAACTGTAGGGAGAACATTATGCCTGGCTTCATCTAGCACTGTGGGTCTCTCCCTTCCATAGTCTGTAACTTCACCATAACCTTGTGCTATAATCCCTGGTGCTGATGTTCATTTAATGTCCGTGTGTGTTATGCCAGAAAAGTTACATCCAGTCTGTTACTTCTGCACCCATCCAGCTAGAGAAGCCAGTTTGCTTCAAATTATGTGACTCTATTCTAGACTTTTTTCTGAGCTTATTTGCATAACAGGCAATACCTCTGCAGAAGTTCAGCAGGAATTCAATGACATAAGTAACAAATAATACAATCTTTTAAGTGGAGTGGTATTTGGTGAAACTTTGGCTACAGTAGACAAAAAATTTGAGGTGTTAACTACTGTTCAGCTGCATGGTGGCAGGTGGAAGTTAGAACTGTGTAAGTTAGGAGTAAATGGAATCAGAAAGCTGACCTAAAGTTTGTCAATGTTTTCTTCTGAAAGTTTATCAAACTTCTTTTCAAAACTTACTCGGGCTTCCTTTGGTTATCCGATCTGTTGTGGTGTTGAGCAGAACACTGAAGGATGGTAACTGAAATATCTATCTCGTTCTTACTGTTAGCTTTCCATGATCTAATTTCAGTTGAAGTTTTGTTTTTGTTTACAGATGGTATATAATGTATGGCCATGAACTCATATGGAAGAACAGAGAACCATTGGTGAAGGCTTGGCATGAAATGAGGTCTAGAAGCCGGGGAAAAGGAGGTGGAGAATCTCGCTGATTCTAATTTTAGAGCCGGCTTCTGCAGAAAATGGTGTGCTCCTGAAGACATGGAAGTGAATTGGTTTTGGAATTTTTTTTTGTAACTCCACAGAAAACCTCTTAGGATGTGTAGTTTCAATTGTAAACTACACTTGCAAATAAAATGTGGTTCAGTAGAGAATGAACTCAGTAGAGAATGAAGTTGAAACAATAACATTTGTATATGATTGGTTTATGAAAGTAAAGATGTACATCACATTTTTAAAAAAAAAAATTTGACAAGAAGAAACCTTTTCGATTAAGTGGCTGGAAGCTAAAACCAGGCACATTCACATAAAAATTAAGCACAGTTTTTAACGGTGGTGATTGACCATTGACGCAAACTACCAAGGGAAGAGAGATCGCTCTTGATATCTTCAAATGAAGGCGGGGTGCCTCTTAAAAATATCTTTAACCAAATAAGGTATTAGACTTTGTATAGGAATAGATGGTTGAAATGTAATGGCCTGTAATATAAAGAAAGCAAGTCAGAACAGATTTGTGGTGTCCAACACGCTAGCCACATGTGCTATTTGGCTGGTTGAGTATGGCTAGTTTGCATCAGAAGTGGTTGTACACCATGGGAGTAGATGATCTAATGGTCCCTTCTGGCCATTCATTATATGAATCTATGAGAAATACTGGTTTCATTTAAATGTTAGTTGTATAGTAGCATTGACGCCTAGCAAAATGACATTAATAATTTGAAAAGTCTGGCTCATGATCTGATGGCAGGCCCTTATTCAATGTATTCTAGCTTTCAGTTCTTTCTGCCTCCAAGATATTATCAAACCATGGATTCAGAATTTGTCATTGGAGAATTTTCTCTTTGTCCTGTTGCATGTAATTAGAAAAATGGCCCATTTCATGTTAGTTTGAGTATTTTTGCAATGAGTTATCACAGGAGACATTCCAGCATCAGCATGTCTCTCAGCAGTGAACTGCATTAAAAAAAAAATTTGTGTTCTTTCCAGGTTGGACCTCCCTGGACTGGCACCCTTGGGACATGAAGAGTCCTGAACAAGGGAATTTGCCAGACCAGGGGAGGTCAGGCATCTGGGCTGTCTTGGGGCTCCCCTCCTGGCTGCTGCCCCGGGAGAACCTGGCGGCCTGACCTGCTCTGGCCCACCTGCCTGGTTCTGCTGCCCCAGTGGTGGCAGCTGTCCCAGGATTCCCTAACCCCAGCCGCCTGGCTCCGTGCAAGGCAAGACTGTTACCCCATGGGGCTCTCTGCCCCTGTCCCCCACGGGGTGACAGTCTCTCCCAGGGCTCTCTACTTCCAGGTCATTGGTCCTGCGGGCTGCCGCTGACCAGACCAGCTGTTACTCTCAGTCTCTTTAGCCTGGGCTCTGGTCTAGCAACATCTGTGGTCCTGCTGGACCACAGAGTCCCAGAAAGAGAGGTTCAACTTTTAGTTTCATTTACTGTTATTTTGAGGATTCTAAAATAGTAGTGTCTGGCTTTGAGCTGTCCAGTAGAGGCAGAGGAATGAGAACAGGAAGCTGCAGCAGAACCTTCTGTGCTGTTTTCTCATCACAGGCAGTCTTTGACAATTGGAAATAACTGTAGGAATCAGCCATTGACATGGAGTTGGACACTAGAATCAAAATGGCTCCTATTATGTAAATACTGTGCAGCACTAAACTACTGGTCTGTGAAGGTGGGTTGTTTTGCAAATGACTAATCTGGGCTCCAATCCTGCAACAACAGCCCTTCCAGATGCATCCCTAATTTGCAGTGGGGCACAAAGGTCTGCCTGGGGAAAGTAATTTGCAGGATCAAGACCTCATAAACCAGTTGCTTACATGGGTTACACTGAAATGAAACTGACTATAAAGCATCAATAAAACATGCACATTTGTATTTTATAATGTAATAACCGCTTTTATTGGTAAACTAAAGATGAACCTAGTGAAACAAAAGCTAGAGTATGAAAACCACATCAATTCTTTACCAACATATGCTAACAGCCAATTACAATCTTTGTCACTTACTCTTATAAAACAGATGATGTTTATATTGTGATAAAAATACACCAGTGACTGATTTGAGGATTAAAAACACAAGTTACTCTTCATTCTAAACCCCTTAGAAAAGTCTAGCCTGGAACACTAGCTGGTATTTAATGAAAGTTTCTTCCACTAGTAGTATTCACTCATTTGACTTAGAGGGAGCTCACTTCTGTGCACTCTTCCTTTGCTCACCTGTTTATTTTCCTTTTTCTACTGGGGTTCTTAGTTAACTTGTATGAAATCACACACTTTTCAAGCTGCAGCTATGCCTGTTATAGCCAACAGATCAATAGTACTTCAAATGAGCTATGTTGCACCCAGCCTAGGGTTGTAAATGGTTAACTGGTTATAGTTAGCCAGTGGGTGTTGTAGCAGCCCCCCAGGGGCAAGAGGCTGCTGTGGCCCTGTAGGGTCTGCTGCAGGCTGGGGTGCTCTGGCTGGGCTGGAGCAGCCCCCGCTCATGGCAGGGGGGGGATTCCAGCCTGGCAGCGCTGGGCTGGGTGGCCACTTGGTTTTTGGGTTCTGACAGCAATTGTCACAGGGGCATTTGCTCCTTTTGATTTTCACCCTCCTGTTCTTTTGTTCATTCTTTCTTTTCTTCCTTTATCTTTCCCTCCATTTTCTTCCATGTTTCTTTACCTTCTTGGTTCTTTTTTTTTTTTTTTTTTTTTTTTTTTTTTTAGTGAGGGGTTAGGTATCCCCTCTAGGCAGCAGCCATATATTCTAGTTGGTAGCATTTGACGATTTATCCAGTGAAGACAGATGTGCAAACCTAGACTTATAGAACCATAGAACAATAGAGCTGGAAAAGACATCAGAAGGTCATCAAGTCCAGCCCTCTGCTCTAGGCAGGACCAATCCCAACTTGCACTACATTTATAGCCGCAGAAAATCAGTTTGGGGGGGGGCTTAACAGTAATGCCTAAGCTTCTACCATAAGGACTTGATCTTTTCAGAGAAACTGAGCCTCCACCACTCTCAGTGGAATTTTGAGTGCCAGCGTTTATATCAGGCCCTACGTTATTTGTAGAGAAGAGGACAGACCCTTGCTTTTTCCATGCTTTCTAACCACAAAACTTGCTGCCTCTTACGGTATTTCTATGCCCCTCCCCCCACCACAGGAAACCACAATTGTCCTGTATTCAAAAAATACTCTTAAAATTGGAGTACATAAGTCAGTACTGAATTAAGCTAAGTGGACTAATGGCCAAAGTTAGGACATCTTATGGGTGTAAGCAAACTACCATTCTGGCAAGCAAAATATCCCTCCTTCAAAATTTGGCATGTGTGTGGATATAGGTACTTGTGCATGTGTATGCGCACACACACACAAATCTTGTATGCTACATTTAAATAGCATAAAATATTTAATTCAACTACCAAAAGGGATATTTACTTTATTTCCTTTCTACAATGGTGTAACAATGGAGGATTGTATTTGATCTTTTCGCTTTGTTATATTGCATGTGATTTCTACTAGCCTGTAGTAACCCCGGGTGCTACTGCACCAATACCTAGATGGCAATGAGAATTTTGGTGTAACTGTCTCCTTCATGTACACAATGGCTGATATTTTCTGTAACCTGAGCATGGGAAGGGGGGGTATAACCAGGTGACACCTTTTGCCTGGGAAGCTGGACAAAGGCCAGAAGTGGGGCTGGCTGCAGGCCTGGGGCAGGTTTCTGAGTGTGTGGGTTAATCTCGCTAGCTTGGGGGCAGGGATGGGGAAGCAAAGCCCTTGGCTTTGAGCCCCGTGTCCCCAAGATGGATTGTACTGACTGCTTCTGTTTACTGTACTGACATGTCTGTTCTCTGCTGTGTCCGTCAACTAATAAACCTTCTTTTTTACCTGCTGGCTGACAGTCCCATCTGATTGCTGATGGGGGTACAGGGCCTGGTGCCTCCCCACGCCTCAGTGACAAATGGCTTACTGTGAATGAAAATGAAATGTAATGGTTATGGGGATGTTTAGCAGGGACACCAGATGGTGTTATACTTAAGAAAACAATGGCAAGAATGATAAAGAAAGTCATGGTTAATCATGTAGGAGCACAAACTAGTTTATGTTGAGCCTTGTTAAAGGCTTTTAGAAAATGTAAGTGAACACTCACTTTTTAAAAACAGCTGCCATGGCTATGACAGGTTTAAAGAGCACCTGGTCTGAAAACATCCTTGTATCTAATGAAATAGGTCATAAGTCATTAATACTAAAGTCATAAAAACTGTTTTATAGGATTCCCCGCCCCCCTCCAAGAATTGCTTCATAGCCTGATTTGCCTTACAGTTACTGTGTTTTGCCATCTTCCAGTGATAAGGAATTGCTTCCAAGTGCAGTCAGCTTTTAAATCCAGTCTAAACTCTTCTGGCTTCTCCTGTTCTTTGTGATACCAATTCCATCTGACAAACTCAGCACTGAGCAGCCGCTCACAGCATTAGCTGATGGTGGAGGTGCTCGCTGAGATGCGCAGTGTCAAAGCTGAGCTCAGTGCTAGGAAGCGGCTGGCACAGTGAGGCAGAGGAGGCATCGTTCTCTCTCACATTTCTCTAAGCCAGACTTAAAAATAGGGATCAGAGCATCATTTGTAGACTGCCAGTGAAAATAAGAGACAATGAAATGGATGTCCTGTTTTCCTCATTTTCATTTAAAACCCATTTCTCAGGATAAAGTGCTCTGTATTTGACCCAGATGCTATTTGTTTTTAAAGTAATCACATGCAGAATGGTATTAGGAAATTCATTAGTAATAGGCATTGTTTATATTTCAGTACATCAATAACATTTGTAATTATTCCTCCTTACCTCAGTATAGGAATAATTACAAATTTTTAGATGTGACCAGGGATTTTGGTGGATTCCATTTTTGGATACCTAATTTGAGAAGCCTGGCAGGGAAGTGATTATTTAGAGGGAAGGTACTTCCATCAGGCTTCTTTAAAGTGTTGTAAATTGGGTGACCAAAAGCTGAAGCAATCAGAAATCACTGGTCATGTCTGAAAATCTTGACTCAAATTCTTGACCCAATCGTGTGAACGATTGCCTCAGGGGTTAGGAAGGGATTCCTCTGCACATTTGCATTTTTAGGGGGAACTAGCTGGTAGAGAGAGATGGTGTTCATTTCATATTTGTATAGTGCTTAGCACAATCTAGCCCCAATTTTGACTGCTGCCCAAGATATTATTGTAATATTAAATAATTGATAAAGTTTCCATCAGATACACTAAATTTTCTATTTCTAGTGTTTTGCTACATATCTGCACAACACTGATTTGACTTCTTTGGATATCCAATTGGAACTAGATTACTGCTTCCTAAACTGAGTTTGTTAGCCTTTATGTACTGTAAAATCATATATTTAGATACCTGAATTTAGGCTTAAAAGTGTCAGAATTTTACAGCCTTGTATTTGATAGTGTGGTGAACAACAGTGATTGAGTATATCATTAAATAAAAAGTGTCTGTACCATAAATTATAGCATGGTATTATGGCCTGTGGCCACTTAGATATGATGTTAAATTCTAAAAAGACCAAATTATATCCCAGATGTAATTCAGTGGAGTTGCATCAGATCTGTAATTTACAGTCCCTAAATCATGTAAAGTATAAAACACACACTACATTTTTTAGATTAAAAAATATCAAAGTATCAAAAATATAAAGTGCAAACAAGTTATCTATTATATGAAAAATCTATTCTTGCAATATTTGTGTTAAATATTTCAATGGAACACACTGTAAATTAGAAAATGAAAGAACGCAGCCCAAAGATTAAAGAAAAAAAGGGGAATTGCTGTATTATTAATTTTACTATTCCAATGAGCTGTAGGACAGCAGTGGTTCTTTTATGGTGTAGCAGTCAGCAGAGACCTTGGGTTAACAAGAAATAGCTCTTACTGTATGCCCAGCTATTGTTTATTCTGCATCTTAGTTCATGGATATTATAGTATCAAATCGCAACCACACATGATTACAGTCAAGACACAATTGCAAGGAAGGATGGATTGAAGCATTCCTCCTTGCCCTGCTGTCTGGGATTGTCTGCACATTGAGCTGCGGGCAGAGGGATAGAAGGGGGGGACCTAGTTCTAACAATGGGGTTATTTTGCGGGGGCTGGTGGTGGTGACTGTGAGAGGGCCCCCCAAAGGCGGGCAGAGCCTGGGGCCGCAGCCCGGCAGACACAGCGGGCGGGGGGCTATCAATGGGAAGGGGGGGCTTTGCAGGGCTGAGTGGCAGCAGCGGCAAGCCGGGGATCACGTGTGCGAGCTGTCGGGGGGGGGGGGCACAGTAACCGGGGCTGCCAGGGGAGGGGCGGGCGCTACCCGGGGCCCGCTCCCCGCAGCTGTGCGCGCCGCCGGCCGGCTGGGAGCGCAGCGCAGCGCAGGGGAGCGGGCGGGCCGTGGCCGCGCCGCCCGGTGCCGTCCATGGCGTGGCCCTGCATCAGCCGCGTGTGCTGCCTGGCCCGCTTCTGGGGCCAGCTGGACAAGTCCGACCTGTCGGTGCCGCTCACCATCCACAGCTACTCCGACATCGAGGATCCCGAGGAGGGGGCGAGCCCGGCGCGGGGCGGCCCCCGGCGGGGCGCGGCGGCGGCGGCGCGGCGGCGGGGGGCCGCCTCCGGGCAAGCGGCCAGCTGCCGGCCGGCCCCCCCCCCTCGCAGGACAGCTTGCCCATCAAGCGGTCGTGGAAGGGGGGGAGCCAGAAGCGGGGCCCGGCGGCCCCCGGCAGCCCGCCCTTCGCCGCGGAGACCCAGTACCGGCAGGACTTCCGCGCCTGGCCGCTGCCCAAGCGAGACGCCTCCCCCGGGGCCGGCGCGGGCAGGAGAGACGGGCCCCCCGGGCCGGCCCGCGCCGTCTACGTCCTGCCCGCCGGGGAGCGGGAGCGGGAGCAGCCGCCCGGCGCTGCCAACACCACCTGCTACCGGTAAGCGGGGCGCCCACGGGGCCGCTGGGAGCCCGTCACACGCCGATGAGCAGGCCCGTTGCCGGCGGGGGCAGTTCGGGCAGCCGGAGTCGCTCAGGGCGGCTTTAAGTAATTTCCTCTCAGCTCGTCCTGCCAGGCTAGGCCAGCCCCAGCGGCGCTGGACCGGGGCGCAGCAGCCCCGGCTTGGAGCCGTTTCCATCCGACACAGGTCGGTTCAATGGCTCCAGCATCCCTGGCGGGCCCTGTACTAACGTGCACTGTCCTGAAGCAGCACAGGGGCTGTAGCGCTCTCCTGTGCATCGCTGCCAGGATGATACTGTGTGCGCTGCATTTTGGCTTTTGCCAGAGCGTAATAGGAGTAAAGCAAGCACTGGTGTAAACACACCTGGGATGCCCGCTACAATTGCACTAGCATAAGTGCTGTTCTGTAAAATACACTAGGGCATGCGATCATAACCAGGAGTCAGGTACAAATCAACACAATGTGTATCCTTAACTACATTAGGGTTAAGACATCAACAAATGCTGGAATCGTTTAACCCCTTGGGTGAATTTGGGGGTAACCTGCTATTGAATCTGTGAAAAAGGTCACACACACTAATATTTAAGATGTTTATCCCAGAAAAGTTCATAACTTTTAAATTGTCACAAACCACCTTTATTTACATTAAGTGGTTTTATTTTGTTTTCCTTTTGTCTTTTCTGGATTATTATACACATTGCTTACTGGAACAAGAGATGAGACTGGCTACTTCTGAGTTCTGTTCTAGTCTGGGCTTCTTCCCTGCATGTCTATTGACCCTTAAAAATAATGTAGTTATTAAGTAATGTATCAGGTTCATTAGAATAGTTGCTGTTTCATGGTCTCTAATAATCACACAAGTGGTAGTTTTAAACATGCCTTTTAGGTATATTGATAGAGCAGTTCATCTTATTGTAATGCGTAACAGGTATTTATATATTTTCATTATGTATTATTTACCCACCAAACACATAACTTTGTTACAACTGATGAGATAAATACTAAGGATGTTGATGTGTAGTCGTTTACACGATTAACCAGTAAACCTGGGTTTATTGGTTAATCCTAATGACTACATGCACACTCCCCCTCCCATGCTGTGTCAGAGGCAGAAAGGGAGGAGAGAAAGCAGGAGCTGGTGCCTGTGGGGGGCAGGTGGGAGTCAGTGCTTGGGGAGCCAGCTTATAAGTCAGCTCCCTGTGAGCACCAGCTCCTGCGGAGCTGCCTGCCCCCTGTGCTCCTGCCTCTGATAGGCTGCAGTGCCGAGGATGGCGGGGGGAAGCATGCAGGAGATGGTACACATGGGAAGCCAGCTTTCAAGCCAGCTCTCTGCACATATCCACTCCTGTGAGCTGCCTGCCCCCCTACCCTGCCCTACTGCCTCCTACAGAGGCAGCAGTGCGGGTGGGGGCAGGCAGGAGCCAGTATGCATGGGAGGCTGGTTTTTAAACCCCCTGCCTAGCTGCCCCCCCCCACTGCCTCCCACAGAGGCAGCAGTGGGGGGGGGAGAGACAAGTGGGAGTCGGTACTTAAAAGCTGGCTCCCCGCAAGCACTGGCTCCCGCTGCTCCCCCCCCCCCCGCCATACGTGTAAATGTGTAACTGCTAAAAAATCCAGCTGTTACATGTTTACACAAATAAATGTTAGTTAATGTCCCTAACAAATATACTATGACATACCATTTAAAACAAAATATTTGAATCCCTTGGAGTGATTTCAGTTCAGCATGTGCATTTAAATTGGTTACCTTATCATTCCATAGCATGGAGAGCTATCACAATATATATATGTGGATATAAAGAAATTGTCTTTAAAAACAATAACTGTGCAGCAGTTGACCTTAATCATGCAGCTTTCCTCGCTTGTTAAAAGCAGCAATAGTCTAGCACATAAAATAGAAAGACGCTGCAAAATGGCAATTGTTAATAGAGAAAGGCAATCTGAAACAAAACAAGTCCTGCTTTAAACCAGCAAACAGCATAGTCAATGTCAATCAATTAGAAACTCACCCATCTTCAATTTCTGTTTTTCAAATATCTGCCTGGTCATTCTGTCTGACCCCCAAACCAAGGGCATATTAAGCACTCATTGCAATCACAGATTGTGCACTGTGTTTTCAGTTGTCAATGCATTTGTACCTTTCAGACCATCCTTGCATCTGACTGCTTAATTCTTGTGTAGGACCCTCAAATAACATCCTCCAAAGGCAGAAAAGCTTATACATGCAGGCTGTGTCTAGACTGGCGTGATCTTGCGCCAGAGCGATACAAATGAGGCTCAGCGTGGAATATCGCTGAGCCTCATTTGCATAACTAATGAGCCACCATTTTTGCGGAAGAGGCTCTTGCGCAAGACGGAGCTGTCTACACTGCCCCGTCTTGTGCAAGAAAAACCCTCTTGCGCAAAGCCGTTATGCCTGAAAATAATCAGCATAACGGCTTTGCGCAAGAGGGCTTTTCTTGTGCAAGAGGGCTTTTCTTGCGCAAGATGGGGCAGTGTAGACAGCTCCGTCTTGCGCAAGAGCCTCTTCCACAAAAATGGTGGCTCATTAGTTATGCAAATGAGGCTTGGTGATATTCCACGCTGAGCCTCATTTGCATAGCTCTGGCGCAAGATCGCGCCAGTCTAGACACAGCCATTCAGACTAAGTAGGTAGTATGGATGTAAAATCCTATTTAATTGGTTAACCAGTTAAACAGTGTTTAACTAATTAAAGTGGGGGTGGAGGAGTGGGCTGGAGCACTCCTGTCTGTAGCATGATGTTGGGGGGAGGGGAGCTAGAACTAGTAAGTCTCACCCGTTAAGGGTGAGGCTAACCAGTTAACTAACCATTCACATCCCATTGAGGGCAGCACGGCTGGGCCTTCCTCCTCCGGAGCTTAAGCAAGCCAGATGCTTTGCCCGGCAATTGAGCTCTGGTTCTTATTCCCCTTGGCTTCCCCTTCCTGCTTCATGTGGGTGGGACTGGTTGAGTCTGGTCCTGCCCACCAAGGGGTCTTAGAGAGCCTTTCCTCTTCTGGGTCAGAGGGAGGCCATGCTGCTGACACCACATTCCTTTTTAGTTGTTTGAGGGCAGCTTGATGACCTTCCAACTGCTTTCCCTCTGTTGTCTTCAGGGGATGTCTGGCAAGCCTCATTCCCCACTCCTGGCCTTCTTTAAGATGGGCAAGGTGTCTCCTGCATTTTCTTCTTTTAGGGAGGAGAATAATATCAGGCTTACTCCGTCCCAGTCCATGGGGTTAGTTTTCACGGCAGCAGCCACACGTCCCTCACCTGCTCCTCCATGCTGCTATAATGGATCCAGCCCTCTGCTGACCACTCTTTCTTCACTGCCTGTTGTAAGCTCTGCTTAGGGAAGTCAGCCTAGATCAAATATGGGTGATCGAAACCAGTTCAGTTACACTCAGCCTCAGCATCCAGTAGATTGTGCCTTAGCACAGGGGGGTTTGATAGCAGCCTTCAACTTCCTGAAGTTAAAAGAGGATGGAGAGAGGCAAGTTACAGTGGGGGAGGCCTAGGTTGGATATTAGGAAAAACTATTTCACTAGGAGGGTGGTGAAGCTCTGGAATGGGTTACCTCGGGAGGCGGTGGAATCTCCATCCCTGGAGGTTTTTAAGTCTCGGCTTGACAAAGCCCTGGCTGGGATGATTTAGTTGGGGTTGGTCCTGTTTTGGGCAGGGGGCTGGACTTGATGACCTCCTGAGGTCTCTTCCAGCCCTAGGAGTATATGTAAACAAGGTGAATTGTGGGGAGTATTTAATGTTCAATAGAAAACATGAAAAACACACACACTGCATGTGAACATCAAGACAGGGACCTGAAAAGCATTATCGTAATGGGGGGAAATTTCAGCCTGATCCAGCAAGACACATAAGTATATGAACAGCCTCATTATATTCAGTGTTTAAAGTTAGCTTTACTTGCTTAAGTCCTCTAGTAAATGGAGCCATTAATACAGAAACACTTGTTTGCTATTAAAGATGCAAGCTTTGAGGTGCTCTGTAGCAAGGTTAGAGTTATAGACTCATAGGACTGGAAGGGATCTGGAAAGGTCACCAAGTGCTACTCATGGCAGGACCAACCATCATCTAGATCAGTGGTTTTGAAACTACGGGTTGTGATCCTACAGTCATGAGTGAACTATAAGAACCTACATGGAATAGGTAGGGCAGGGCTATTATCGAGGGATGTCAATTGTAGACGAATACACGATTAAACAATAAGCCTGGGCACTACCCCCTTGTGACTTCTGTATCAGAGGCAGCCGGGGGGGAGGGGAAGTGGGAGCCGGTGCCGCGAGGACTGGCTTAAAAGCTGGCTCTCCACGAGCATCGGCTCGGCCTGCTCCCCCCCCCCCATGCTTGAGCTGCTGCTTCTGATAGGCAGCAGCGCAGAGGGTGAGGGGGGCAGGTGGAAACCTATTTGCGTGGGAAGCCAGCTTTCAAGCAGGTTCCTTGTGCATTGCTGGCTCCATGGACTCGCCTGCTCCCCCCTTGCTGCCTCCCACAGAGGAGATGGGGAAGTAGGCAGGAGCAGGTACAGTGGGGAGCTGGCTTAAAAGCTGGTTCCCCCAGCACCAGCTCCGCAGTGCTGCCTGCCCTGCTTCCCTCATGCTGCTGCCTCTGTTAGAGGTGACAGCGCAGGGAGCAGGCAGGGAAGGCTGCCGCAAAGCAGCCTCTATCTGCAGTGGTCCGATCTCCCTGTGGACAGAGGCTGCTCCGGCATCCCATGGAGCAGCCTCTGTCTGCAGCAGGACTGGGCATTAATACTAAAATTGCTCTCCTCACAAAAAGAGGGAAAACAAAAATAGACGTCACACACAGTTTTCACAGCATCAGTCTGTAAACATTCAGGCAGTGTGTACAGTAGAGGATTAACATGCAGACATTGGGTCTTGTCTAAAAACAGATGTGTAATTATGAATATCTAACAACGCGGCGTAAGTGGGGGATTATACTTGATAAATCCAGTGATGTCCTACATTTTTGAGCAAATGTTAGAACCTTCCTGTGTATTTCACAGATAAAGCCTGTTTATTATTTCAAAAGCATATGGTGAAACCTTGCAGACTGTTTACTAAAAGCGAATTGGTCTGCAGCCGCTTCCCAGGGTGACTTTGCTGTGTCAGCTAGTGTTAAAATTTCCTTTTCATGGCCACTAAACACACTCCTTACAAAAACACAAAGGGACAATGAGCTATGCAGCAGGTATAGAAGTTGGCAGGTTCTCATCCTGGAAAATCCTTAAATGAAATGCATTCTTTGGATGCGTTAAGGAGTTTTCATTTGGCTCCATAGCTGTCCTGTCTTCCTTACTTGGTTTTCAAATCATTCTGAGTCCAACACACAACACTGTATTTCCACAGCTCCAAATCTCTGTTTGACTTATGCCCTGAGTCCTGCTACTCCTTTGCCAGCAGGCCAGGTTAACTGAAATGGGATTTGCCAGGTAAGAAAGGGGACAGCTTAGTCTTGGTGACAGCTCTCTTCCAAAACTGGCCAGGACACACTGAAACTAGCTACTGATATCACAACTTCTTTGTGGTCTACAAAGGGGCCTACTTCCTTGTATCATTAATGGCCCATCTTGTCTTTACATTCTAAAGGTGCAGCATGGAGCAGACCTGACAGCATATCCCAGGGGTGGCCAAAAAAAAATTGCAGCTCCTGACGGAACCGCTCAGGTCAGCCA
The DNA here is from genome assembly GCA_032595735.1 of Pelochelys cantorii. NCBI lineage: Eukaryota > Metazoa > Chordata > Testudines > Trionychidae > Pelochelys > Pelochelys cantorii. The sequence goes on from CM064335.1 coordinate 48,110,390, forward strand.
CTCTCACGGCCGGGCCACTGTGAGCCGCATGCGTGCTCATGGCCTGTGCTGTTCTGCTCACCGCCCCCAGCGCACTGCATCATATCCTGCACATGCAGGCCCGGTCGCACACAGCGTCCCACCCTGCACATGCTAGCAGCCGGCTGCTGAGTGCAGGCAGCGGCTCCGAGTGTGGTGGTGGCAGCTCTGGGGCCTGGGCATAATGTTAGTGGGGGAGGGGAGGTGTCTGGCTCTGGGGAAGGGGAGGGGAGAGGAGTTAAGGGGGTGGTGCGCATGGCGTGCCGGCTGCTCAGCGCATGCGCCCCAGCGCCTGGAGGGAGACGTGTGTGGCTGTAGTGGCAGCTCTGCCTCCAGGACCCAAGAATTAGGTTGTGGGGGAGGGGGATTGGAATAGAGGGGGGGCCAGTGCCTGGCTCTGGGGGGGGGGATTGGGTTCAGTGTGTGTGTGCCTGGCTCTGGGGAAGGGGAAGGGGAGGGGGATTGGGTTGGGGGAGGGTGTGTGCCTGGCTCTGGGGAAGGGGAAGGGGAGGGGGATTGGGTTGGGGGAGGATGTGTGCCTGGCTCTGGGGAAGGGGAGGGAAATTGGGTTGGTGTGTGTGTGTGCTTGGCTCTGGGGAAGGGGAGGGGGATTTTGTGTGTGTGTGTGTGTGTGTGTGTGTGTGTGTGTGTGTGTGCACGCGCGCGTGCGCCTGGCTCTGGGAAAGGGGAGGGGGATTGGGTTAGAGCAGGGGGAGTGCCTGGGGGAGGGGAGGGGAAGGGAAGGGAAGGGGAAGAGCAGCCAGCATGCTTTCTGAGATCCGGGATCCCCAGGTACTGGCCACAGCTGTCTTTGTCCCTCCCCCTGGCCAGAACCCTCCCCCCCCCCCCGAGTACTCTGCCCCAGCACCCTGCCCCAACACCCTAGCCCCTGCCCCTACCAGCACAGTTGGGGCAACATTAGTGTGGTTTAGGGGGCTTTGAAGTGGTTGTTCTTTGCATCTCACTTGTGTGGCCCCGACTGACTTTTCTGTGGGTCAGTAACCCCTGACTCAAAACAGGTTCCCCGCCCCTCTCATAAATAAAGATAATGCTGAAACATTTTGTGTTTGACATATTTTATTTAAAAAATGAAGCCTGGCCAACAAGCCCCCAACTGGGGCCAAGCCCCCATCTGGCCGCAGCATCATAACATTCCTGCACCCCCCCCCCCAGACCCCAAACCTGAGCCTATCATACATTGGAACCCCCTGTCCTGAGCCTCTCACATCCCCAAACTCCTGCATCCCCACATCCCCAGTCTTCTACCACAATACTCCTGCACCATCCACACACTGCAAATCTGTGTCCCAGCCTCCATGCCCTGAGCCCCTTATGCACCCCAGCCCAAACTCCTGCACCCTCACAGCCACAAGCCTGAGGCTTGCTCAGCACCCCAACCCTTCACCTGACCCCAACACTCTCCTGCCTGGAGCCCCCTCCCTGAGCCAGCATCCTCTTCTCTACTTCCTCCTGCACCCAAATTCCCTCCCAGAGCTTGCACCTCTCACCCCTTCCCAGTGCTTTTTTTGTGAGCCACAATAGCAGTGGAGACAGCATGAACAACCCCAAAAACAAAAACCAACCAAACAAAAAAGCCATGCCCTGGGACCTATTTTCCCCCAGCGCGGTGCTTTTTTTTGTTTTGTTTTGCTCAACAACTTTGCCCCAGCTCTTCACTACTACTGTGGCTCTTCGTCTGGAATGGGTTGGCCACCCCTGGCATATCCTGTTCTACTGGATGTGGAAGGGTTTAGACCAGATGAATGAAGGCCTAAACTAAGCCAAATGTTGAAACACTGGTGCCCGTGTTCACACATTGCTATCCTATACCACCTCCCACCAGGACTTCATGACAGGAACAGAGGGAGAAATCTAATCCCTCCTTCTCCAAAAGCACCACCCCCTTCACATGGACTACACTAGAGTGTGTCTACTAGGGGTTAGCGACATAGGGTCCAGGACTCAGGCTGTGCTTATTCTATCCAGTAGGTGGCAGTAGAATACACTACCAGTTCACTGAGACATTTCTGTTCAGATTTAAAAATAACATTCAGCCTTGTGTAACTACTGCAGTTTCTGTTTACATCATATTCTCTACTCCCTCTCCACTAGCCCATCTTAATGTCCTGTCAGTTACCACAATGAGGTTCATCTACCCCAGAACAGAAGGATTCTATTTGAGCTTTCTTTCCCAGATGTAGGCTTGTTAGCTAACGATTTAGGGGCCATCCTCTTTTTACAGCCTAACTAAAGCAGGTCAAACATTTTCAAATTATTAATAATAATAATAATAATTAATAAAAACAGGCAGGGAAGATGCTTCAAAAAGTATTTGCAAACTGTCCTCCCTTTTTTCTAACCAGCTCGAATGCTAGCCATAGAGGAGGCAACCTACTTCCCGAGAGCTGAGTATGGAATGCATGTTTCCAGTTTGACTTATTTTTTTCTATGTAACAGACTAGAGGCCGCAGAGAGTGAAATTCAACTGTAACACTGCAGTGGCTGAGCCAGTAGACTTCTGCTCTCAATCAAACTTTGCTTGTGGAAGGCCTGCTGTAGATTTACTCATTCATACCAGTTCAGGTAGTTTTACCACACGATAGCTCAGATAAATTGGACGCACCTATGGGACAAGTGCAAGCTTGGCAGAATTTTTTGTTCTTGTTTTGATGGATAATATCCATGCTTATTTTTAAACATTTTTTATTTGTATTTATTTACATTTTCACAATTGTGCAATATTATGGGTTTTAAGAATTTTTTCAGATTTTTATCCAATCTAAATGTTTACAGTAATGGCAAATTATGAAGATGTCAGTAACTATTCAATAACAGTAGATGTTGATTCAAAAATTTAAAGCTTTACAGCTTTAACTTTATGGCTTAAACTTTTTGAAGCAACATCTACAGTTGTTAAATATTTGACACCCTCATAATTACATAATGACCATTAAAATACAAACAGTCCACATTACATATCAAAATATACAAGGTAAATACCCTCAAGCACTAATAAGTTCTCAAGCAGCATTTTCTTCACTTTGCGTATCTGTAAATTTTTATCTATAGAAATATTTGATTTGGTTTATACAGTGAAACCTACATTTACTGACATTTTACCACTAAAAATCTAATCTTTCCAAGATTAGACAAGAATTACTCTTTTGTGATACAGTGAACCCAATTATTTTGCAATACAGTAGAACTAATTTATCTTTGTCACTACACAACTTCCATTTCCTGTTAGCTGGCTGGTATAACAGGTGACTGCACGGTGGGTAGACATGGATGGGGAAGAACAGATAGGCAAGCAGTGTGAATTAACTTTTATTTACTTAGCACTGAAACAAAAGATTCAGATCTAAAGAGCAGGAGTAAATGAAAACTCCTCTGCAATTCTCCTGCTATTTGTTTCACATTCATCCGCAAGCAAACCTATATATGTTGTGTTGTGTTAATTATAGACTAGACTAGAATAGACATGGTGCTTTCCTAGCACCTGTCTTGTCCTGTGCCATACCGTAGTGGAATATTTCCAGTCACTAATGGACTGCTCACATGTGTTTCACACAGCTGGGCCTGGCAGTAGGTGAGCAGTCAGAATACTGCACATGTGCATACATTGTGTGGTTTCAAACAAGGCGCTGCCCTTTTGAAATCTAACCAGATGCAAAAAATACACTATGAAGGTGCTGCACCTGTTCGTTCAACGACCTCTGCTAAGTGGTGTCTTTTCACATCCACATTTGCCTGTTTTAAAATATATATTTTTCCTTGTTCTTCTGGGGGAAAACCCATAAGTACAACCATGGAAACAAACTACACACATACACGGCTATCAATTGTACAAGTAAACCAAGAAAATATAGAAACAATGTTTGTACCTTGTCTTCAGTTCTTCTACCCAGTGCCAGAGTCGATGGTTAGTTGTGTTTTAACCTGCATTGACTGACAGGACAGTAATTGCTAGCACATGTTTACCCCTAGGCTGTACCACTAGCAACAAACCTGTGACCTGGCAGCTCAAAGGCAGACAGAATTTACTGTAAAAGACAGCCAGGGTTGTTACCAGATTTTCCCAATACTCTGGGGTATGCTCATTTATTAGGGTTACTCTTATGGGGCTGGGGGGAGGTTAACCATTCTATCCGTGTGCTGTTTGTGCTTACTTGTGCTGTCATATGGAACTGAATTCTCCTTGCTGCCAATTCCCCCTCCCACTGGAGCTCTCCTGCAGGAAATAGGTTTCTCAGGATGGGGTTCTTCCCACCTTAGCAACACACACAGACACTCACACCCACTAACAGAGCACGTCTGAGAGGACTGGGTAATCCGCACTCACAAGCTGACCCCTCATATGTCCCTGGATTCAGCCGGCTGGGTTAACAGCAATGCCACGCTGCACCCTCATGAGCCTTTGGACTCAGTGGGCTGGATTAAACAGCACTTTAAGCTGCCATTCTCATAAGCCCCCAGGTTCAGCACCCCCTATCTCCACTTTTACACCACAGTCATTCACTAGTAAACCACACGATGAGCAAACCCCACAGGATTTTGGGCACTACAGGGAGCTTGGGTACAAGAAGCGTTGTTACAGAGCGAATGGGGAAGCCAAAACAACACCCCTTGAGGAAGAGTGAGCGAAAGAGAGAGAGAGAGAGAGAGAGAGAGAGAGAGAAGCAACCAGCTTAACAATGAAAGTTATTTATTTCTGAGTAGTGAAAACAGTTACAATATTAAATCTAAATTGAAACTGATTACAAATGTTATAACAGTTACACAGGGCAGGGTCAGGAGGCTATGCTTAGAGAAGTAGTTGGGGGTGGGGGGGGGGGGGAAGAGAGAGAGAGATCTCACCACTCTGTGGAGCTTGCACTGATCGGGGTTCCCAGATGGTGATGGGAGCCGGCGGTCCAGAGGGCAGGACATGAGCAGAGCAGAGCCCCCAGCACGATCAGACAGGAGATGAAGTTGTCTCAATGGAACTGATGCAGTTTAAATCCAGGTATCAGAACAGTTTTTTGGGGGGCAAGGATAGGAGTTTTTATAGGGATAGGACAATAGTTCAAAGAGAAACAGAGGCGAGACAATAGAGACTGATCACACCTGGTTATGGGGTGATGTTCCTTGAACTGAGCTCACAATGCAACTGGGCAGTTTCAGTATTTTGGATGTCAATAGGATCGTTACTAGAATTGGTCTGATAATGACTAATTGGGGTGTGAGCAGGCCTGGGTTCATTAGCATCTGGAGCAGAGATTTCCCATCAGGCAGTGCTTCTCTGCTTTCGGTATCCCATAGTTCACTGCGGTTCCTGCCTTGGAAGAGCTGGTGTCCATTCTGTATGCTAATGAGATGTCCCTTTGTAATATCTTCAGTGCAGATTAGGCTGGGGTGTTTCCTTAATTAGTTTAGGTGCGTCTTCCCTGGCCTTTTCATTGCTTTGTCTGATTCTAGCAGAGGCCTAGGGGAAGGTGGGGGGGGGGGGGGAAATGGTTATCCATGAATGTCACTCCCTGGCTCCCCAAGAGCACAGGGCTGGTAGGTAACAGGGTGGGAGGTGTCGTATCTCGGTGTTCTGTACCTCGGTACCTTCGGTGGTCTGAACTGTCAGTGTCAGCGACATCTGGTCAGGGTCATCCTGGCGCGCTCCTGACAGGACCTCTACCCTGTTGGTGGTGATAAATTTTTGGCTGCGTGCGTAACAATTGGTACTCCCTTTATCTAGAGTGTTAGACCCCGTGCACTTGGGTCAACACAGGAGATCTCTGAGAGCTCCCGGAAACAACAGATGCAGGCAAGGTTTGAAATCAGTCGAGCAGGTTTATTGTCAAATGCGAAGCTCTACCAGTTGGTAACAGAGATCAGTACAATGTTACACCACTGGGTACTATGGCCTGCGTTGACAAGGTACCAACACCGGGCAGGCCTATTGCTATAGAACAGATATTAACAGCAGTTAGTCAGAGTTAAGCTACCGTGCATTCTGTAAGTTTAGGCAATGACACCTGCCGTTCAGGCGCCTACTGCGCGCCCCCCCCCCCCCCCCCAGTCGGCCGGAGAGCACCTTTTGCGGTGTCCTTTTATAGACATGTACAAACAACCTGGTACGTAAAGAAGTGATGTAAGTTATCACCCTCTGTTGCCTGGTTACCACCCCTCACCTGACGGAAGGGGGGGCTTACTTACTGTCCTTCATGCTGTCAATCTCGACCCGGTCCTGAACCTAGGTCGGTATGTACATTATTTTTTGGGGAGTCTTTGTACCAAGACGTTTCTTATTAAGATGTTTGGCTACTCCCCTTTGGCTTACAGTCTGTACCCAGTGCCTCCCTGTGTCCTTCCATGCTCGACTTAACTTACACAATTATCAATCGGGCCTCTTTCTTGGCTCCTGTGTTACTGAACCAAAGTCTTGCTCACTAGATTGCAGGCCTGTTGCTGTTTTCATGTTACAGGCCTCTATTTAGGCCTGCTGACTCCATGTTACTGACCCTCAACTTACTACAGGAGGGAAGGAATTTTTAGATTAGCCACTGATTGGGACTGGGTCACCTTAAAGCCAAGTGGGCCTGTAAGAATCTGATTCATTCAGATCTCATGAAGGCCTTTCCATCAATGTGAGTGAAGAACAGTCTGAAAATCCTGGCTCTCAATACAGAGGAAAATCCCTCTGGAGTCAGAGCGGTGTCACAGCAATAGAAAAGCACTGCGCATGGCATAGTTATTCTGGTTTTGCTCGCTTTTCTGACTTGATGAAGACAGAACATTGCCCAGATACGATCACATTTTTTTGCTCCTTAGACATTGGTGCCCAGACTGAGCATCATGTTATTTGGTTTCCAGCCAAACTGAGGATACTCCAAAGCCCTGCTGCTTCAAGGATGCCAAATCAGAGGATTTATTATAAAGTAATGAGACAAACTCAGTCCTGGAAAGAGGACTCTGAGATGCTTATTCAAAGCAGGGAATACCCTTTTCTCTTCCAGGAGGCAATGGCATACGGCCATCCTTAGGATGGATAGGTTAAGAATCAATGCAACTGATCCTTAAGGCAAGCCAGCGTGATGTGAAATGGTTCAAGTACTCGGATACTACTGCCCAGTGTGTCCTATGTCCTCCCCGCTGGCTGCAAAGCTGTACAGGGCTTGAATTCAGCCAACCATGCACAAATAGTTAAGATTCACGAGGGAAAGTTCTGTTTTTTGTTGCCGTAGTTGGCTAATAGCATTTGTTTGTAATACATACTTAATCCTTCTATAGGGGATCTCTTCAGAGATAGCTAAGCACCAGATACAGACGAGCAATAATCTAGCCAGAGAATCAGCCAGCCAATATACAGTCTGATATCATTGAAATAGCTGCCCCCAGGACAATCATAAAAATAAGAATGGCCATACTGGGTCAGACCAAAGGTCCGTCTAGCCCAGTATCCTGTCTGCTGACAGTGGCCAATGCCAGGTGCCCCAGAGGGAGTGAACAGAACGGGGAATCATCAAGCAATCCCTCTCCCATCACCTATTCCCAGTCTCTGACACAGGTTAGGGACACCATTCCTACCCATCCTGGCTAATAGCCATTGATGGACCTAACCGCCATGAATTTATCTAGTTCTTTCTCGAACCCTGGTAAGCCCTGGTCTTCACAACCTCCCCTGGCAAGGAGTTCCACAGGCTGACCATGCGCTGTGTGAAGAAAAACTTCCTTTTGTTTGTTTTAAACTACCTGTTAATTTCATTTGGTGACCCCTAGTTTTTATGTTATGGGAACAAGTGAATAACTTTTCTTTATTCCTTTTTTCCACACCAGTCATGATTTTATGGACTTCTGTCATATCCCCCCTTAGTCTCCTCTTTTCTAAACGGAAAAGTCCAAGTCTTTTTGATCTCTCTTCATATGGTACTCGTTCCAAACCCCTAATCATTTTTGTTGCCCTTTTCTGAACCTTTTCCAATGCCAATATATCTTTTTTGAGATGAGGCGACCACATCTGTACACAGTATTCAATATAAATCCATGGGCGTACCATGGATTTATAGAGGCAATAAGATGTTCTTGGTCTTATTCTCTATCCCCTTTTTAATGATTCCTAACATTCTATTTGCTTTTTGACTGCTGCTGCACATTGAGTGAATGTTTTCAGAGAACTGTCCTGTTAGGCAATTGGTGGGAAGGCTGTGGAAAAAGGATAGAGTGGGTAATAGGTGCTAAAATAAGCCAGTCCTCAAGACCAGAACATTTGAAAAAAATTCAAATGCAGTGTACACTAACCCCAGGCACCTGACCCTGGTTGGAGCCCAAACCCTATTTCCGTCCACACACAAATCAGTCTGACTCAAGTCAGCGTGCACTCAGTATCTGAGTGCTAGGATACTGCTAAAACAAAAGGAAAAAATATGAAGCACCTAAAGACTAACAAATAGTTTATTAGGTGATGAGCTTTCGTGGGCCAAACCCACTTCTTCAGATCATACTCTGAAAGAGAATTGGCATGACCGTATATAACAAGGAATACAATGAAGAAAGTGAACACATTATAAACTAACAAATCAGATTTTAAAACAGAAGGTGGGGCGAGGGAGAGGGAAGGAGGAAATAGCTTATTGTAAGTCAATGAGTGGCTAATCTGAAGTTACTAGGACTATCAATAGGTGGGGAAGCTGTCTTTGTAATGTGTAAGGTAATTAGCATCTTTATTAAGGCCTATTAGTAACGTGTCGAATTTAGGCGTGAATGAAAGTTCTGAAGTTTCTCTCTGTAATCTGGTGTTAAAGTCTCTTTGAAGTAAGACGCATGTTGTCAGGTCTTCAAGGAAATGCCCAGGTAGATTAAAATGTAGATTTGTGGGCACGGATTCTTTGGCAAAGTGACTGAGCAGTCTGTCCAATATACATTGCAGAGGGACCTTGCTGGCATGTGATGGCATAAATCACATTGCTGGACAAACAGGAATATGAGTCCTTGATCGTGTAACTGACATGGTTAGGTCCAGTGATGGTGTCACCAGAGTAGATATGTGGACAAAGTTGGCAACAGGGTTTGTTGCAAGGGAAAGTTCCAGGGTTAGTATTGATTGGTGTGCCCTGTGGTTGTTAGTAAGTATCTTCCTGTGGTTAGGTGGTTGTCTATAGGAGAGTATAGGTCTGTCACCGAGGGCCTCTCGGAGTGTAGTATCCTGTTCCAGTATAGGTTGTAGGTTATTGATAATGCGTTGGAGGGGTTTAAGTTGGGGGCTATAGTTGATGACAAGTGGTGTTCTATTGTTGGTTTTCTTGGGCCTATCTCTAAGTAGATGATTTCTTGGTATTCGTCTGGCCCTTTCAATTTGTTTTTTTTATTTCCCCTGGTGGGTAATAGAGTTTTATGAATGCTTGGTAGAGATCTTGAAGTTTTTGGTCTCTGTCAGTGGGATTGGAGCAGATGCAGTTGTATCTAAGAGTTTGACTATAGACGATGGATCGTATGGTGTGTCCTGGGTAGAAGCTGGAGGCATGTAGGTAAGTGCAGTCAGTGGTTTTTCTGTAGAGAGTGGTATTGATTTTGCCATCACTGATTTGTACTGTGGTATCCAGGAAATGGATCTCTCGTGTTGAATGGTCCAGGCTGAGATTGATGGTGGGGTGTAGGTTGTTAAAATCTCTGTGGAATGCGTCCAGTGTTTCTTGACCATGGGTCCAGACCATAAAGATGTCATCAATGTAGAGTAAGTAAAGGAGGGGTAATAGGGGACGGGATTTGAGGAAATGTTGTTCTAAGTCAGCCATAAAGATGTTAGCGTACTGTGGGGCCATGCGGCTACCCATGGCTGTGCTGCTGATCTGGAGGTATAAGATCCTGCTAGAGAGTGTGGGTCAGAGCTCGAGTCCCATTGTGACTTGGGTTCTAGTCCCATCCTTTTGCAGTGTGGACATAGTTCAAGCCACAGACCCAAGTCAGAAGGGCTGTGTGAAGCAGAATGAATGCATTAGCATGGCAGTGACACTGGGTCCAGCAATAGTCAGCTTAGGTTTACAAGGCAGTGTGAACACTTAAGCCTGTATTCCACAGGCCTTGGTTTGCCACCTTATACCTCAGGATCCACAGTTGAATGAGACCCACCATGGTCTGGAACAGATTTAAGAATAATTTGCCCAAATAACCACCAGGAAATGAAACATAGGACAGCAAAGCACTGAAATAACCTGCACCCTATGGCTTAGAGCATGGGGAAACTAGGAAAACAGGTTGTGTCTAGATTTAGAAGTCTAGTATAAATCAGGCAGTGTATACTGTAATCACATGCCTAGCTGATCAATATACATCTACACATTCTAAAACACCCCTGTCTGGACAAAGCTTTAGCAACTCTTTTTTTCTATCAGGATTTTAAACAGCACTTTGCAACCAATATAAAAAGGAGGAAAGTCATGTTTAAAAAAAAGAGTTGGTATGATCAAATCTAGGCTCCCTGCTAAAGGACAACCTGTTCTCCAAGCCAATATGGGTTAAGACTCTGACCTGTAGCCTTTACCACAGTAGCAGTTAGCATAGTTTTTTGCTTAAGACAGTTGTAATTGATTTTGATAGAATAAATGGGCCCAGAGAGTTACAGGTATTAACATGGCCATATCCCTGTACAACTTTAAATAGTTCAGCCTGGGTCCGGAGTTTCAGTACAGAGACCAAGGGTGCAATTTATGGAGGGCTGGGGAGCAGTAGCCCCACCTCATGAGGTTTGAACCCCTGGATTTCACAACTCAGGTCTGGTGCAAGACTATGCCCTGACTTCAGAGGCAGTTCTTTAAATGCAACAGAGTTTGAGCTGCTTGCAGCTTTGCCTTTGGGGCAGGGAGTTGGTTATAAAGAGGGAGGCAGGGTGATTAAGAATAACAAAAGGCTGGGCATTAAAATAATTGAAGGATCATTAGATCATCATGAAAACATTGCCAGGTACTCCACTTAAAAGATAGGGATAAAAAGAATAGGAGTGAGTATTGTGCTGCTAGGATTTGCATATGAACCATTGCTGTTAAATATTCTTGAAAAAGGGGTAAACAGTGACTAATCCAAAGCTGCTTGCAAAGAGTTATAAAGGGATCTCTCAAAACCAGGTGACTGGGCAACACGAGGGCAGATGGAATTAAGTGTTAAATGCAAAGCAATGCACATGAGAAAATATAATCTTAACTATAGATACAAAAATGATGAGGTCTAAAATAGCTGTTACCACTCAAGAAAGATCTTGGAATCCTTGTGGAGAGTTTCCTGAAAACATCTGTTGAATATGCAGTGGCAGTCTAAAAAGCTAACAGAATATTGAAAATCATTAGGAAAGGAATAGATAAGACAAAATACCATATTGCCTCTGTATAAAGTCATTGTAGTCCCACATCTTGAATACTGAATGCAGATATGGTCACCCCATCTAAAAAAGCTATATTGGATTTGGAAAAGGTACAGAAAGGGCACCAGAAATGATTCGGGGTAAGGAACAGCTTCCATGTGAGGAGAGATTAACAAGACTGGGACTTTTCAGGTTGGCAAAGAAATGACTAAAGGGTGGGAGGACATGCCAGAGGGCTAGAAAATCATGAATGGTGTGGAAACAGAGAATAAGGAAATGTTAGTGAAGAAATGAATAACATAACACAAGAATTTCACCCAATTAAATGTATATGCAGAAGATTTAAAACAAAACAAAATAGATGACGGGATGGATCATGATTGCCTCTTCTGTTTATTTCTTCTGAAGCATCTGGCAAGGCATTGGTCTGACTCAGTATGGCCATTCTGATGTTTTTATATAGAGCTGAAATGTATCTGCCCCCGCTGTAAACGATTAGATCCCACTCCCTTTCCAGAGCTGAGGTAGAGCCCAGGAGTCCTGACGGGGTCTGTCTCTCTCTCTCTCCACAGAGTTAGTAACAAAGTAAGAATATTAAAATTTTAAGGCTAACCCATGTCCCTTAAGTGACTTGCCACAAGATGTCAGAATATGTTAGTGTCAGAGCTGAGTGGGTCTAACATTTATTTCATTTTCTTTCTTTTAGATAGGAATTAGATACAGTGCTCCTGCCAACTAACTGCTAAGTTGTCTGCCAAAAAAAGTAGTTTCCCAGTGCCCCTGGATAGAGATGATGTATATGTGTGTGTGTGTGTGTGCGTGTGTGTGGGAGGGTTGTTCTCCCCCATTTGGTGCTTGGCTTGTACTGAGCATGCTCAGTAACATTGCTGAAGCCTCTGTCCTCAGTCTGCCCCTCCCCACACTTTCGCTCTTCCCCCTCCCCCATCACGGCATGCACAGGTCACTCTCCCCACCAAAATCTGAAATAGTGCCTCTGGTATAGACCTGCTGGCCTGCAAAGATTCTAGAAAAGCTGTGGCAAACTTTGGAAATGTATTGGCACAGGGCAAGGGGTGCTGCCCCGACAAGTCCATCACATATTTTTATTTTGCCAATCAGGCTTAATTTCTGACACACCAATTTTTGGTGCACTGATTTCCATCTTCACACTCCTTTGTTTTCCAGGCATGATCTCAGCACAGTCCGCGTGTTACATTAGTAACCCTTTTGTTTTGGGCTAGTTCAGTCTGTCTCCTTTTTCGTACCTTTTCCCATTATCTGTCATTGCTATGCAGTGTCCCAATCACCTTGTTGAGGGGTGTGCTCCCCTCGAGTGGGATCCCATGGTCAAACCCTCCCCCCCACAGGCCCACTTATCAGTGTCCATACAGCCCAATGGCCGGAGTCCAAGTCTCTGTTCCCCTTTACCAGGGTGTATTTGGCCCGACTGCCAGAGTCCCAAATAGCGGTCCGCTCTATAGGGATAAATATGGCCCTGAGGCCTAGTCCTCGTAGCACTCCCCTCTATCGGGGTAACTACGGCCCTGAGGCCTAGTCCTCGTAGCACTCCCCTCTATCGGGGTAACTATGGCCCTGAGGCCTAGTCCTTGTAGCACTCCCCTCGATCGGGGTAACTACGGCCCTGAGGCCTAGTCCTTGTAGCACTCCCCTCAATCGGGGTAACTACGGCCCTGAGGCCTAGTCCTCGTAGCACTCCCCTCGATCGGGGTAACTATGGCCCTGAGGCCTAGTCCTTGTAGCACTCCCCTCGATCGGGGTAACTACGGCCCTGAGGCCTAGTCCTTGTAGCACTCCCCTCAATCGGGGTAACTACGGCCCTGAGGCCTAGTCCTCGTAGCACTCCCCTCGATCGGGGTAACTATGGCCCTGAGGCCTAGTCCTCGTAGCACTCCCCTCGATCGGGGTAACTATGGCCCTGAGGCCTAGTCCTTGTAGCACGCCCCTCTATCGGGGTAACTACGGCCCTGAGGCCTAGTCCTTGTAGCACGCCCCTCTATCGGGGTAACTATGGCCCTGAGGCCTAGTCCTCGTAGCACTCCCCTCTATCGGGGTAACTACGGCCCTGAGGCCTAGTCCTCGTAGCACTCCCCTCTATCGGGGTAACTACGGCCCTGAGGCCTAGTCCACAGGCCTAAGGGGAACTGCCTCTGCCCAGGAGCGCTGCAGAGGGGGGCCGGGGGACCCAGGCCCTCCCACTCCCCCGGGTCGCAGCCCAGGGCCCTGTCGGCAGTGGCTCCATCCACTGCTTGCTCAGCGGGGTCTCCCCCCGTAATTCCCCACCCTGGGCTACTTCCTACTGCCCCATATGTCTCCCCGTCGCTGTACCTCCAGACGGCCCCCTTGCCCGGGGCTATCGCTGCGGCTGCGTCTGCTGCTCTGGCTCTGGAGCTCTCAGCAGGTCCTTCCCCTTCTGCAGTCCACCCCGAGTGAGCCGCCTCAGGGCCTTTTATACTCGAGCTCACCTGTGAGCATGCCCGGCAGAGCCGTGGGGGAGGGGCTCTTTCAGCCAGCGGGGCCCAGCCCGCAGTCTGTTCTATAGTGAGGGGCTGAGGTACCCTGACACACCCCTATAAACAGCTTTTCCACAGTTGGCCAGCCAGCTAGCTCCCATTACTAGAGCAGGAAACACACAGCAGACTCCCTTAATCCTACCCAAGTAAGCAAACAAGGAGACACATTTGGCTACTTCTGCAGCCTCCAGAATGGCCTAATTGGGAATCCTATTTAACCATGTGACAAAGGGGCACCATGTGGAGGGCTAAGTTACTGGATAAGCCAGACACTGTACAAGCCACTTCTGACCATGGCTGAATACTACAAGCAAGGTAGGGTGACCTCTGTGCCCATCTTACCAAACACAGCCATGCTAAAGCAGCCTCTTCTTTCCTCTCCTTCTGTCTTAATGAGCCAAGCTTTCCAACCTGTTTCAGTCACAGGAAGCATCAGCCAGCTGATAGCCCATAATGGGGCAAAGAGGAGGCCCAGCTCTGACACATCTATATGCAGAACACTGCACACTGGCAGGGGTACCTGTAGCCAAGAGAGGTAAAATTCAGATAAAGAAACGTTAAAAAAATAATTCACTAAAAGCAAGTAAAATGCCATGGAGCTGAGGTGTAGGAGCAGCACACCAGGATAGAAAAGACGACGACAATGTTTCATCTGAGAGGAAATCAGCAAGCGGCTCTCAAAGGGAGTACAGGCTGCCTCCAACTGGCAACGCGATCGGCTCCGGGGATAGCGTCGCAAGTTGGGGGCATCTTAACTCAAGCCCACATTTATGATAGGCGTCGTACGTCATTGTAAATGTGGGGCCGGGGACATAAGTTGGGGGATTCTGGCCCCTTCCACACTTACGGAAAAGGTCGTAAGTGCGGGGGGTTGTAAATCGGGCCGTTGTAAAGTGGGGACCTCCTGTATGCAAGCAACAGCAAGTAGGTGCTGGATGAAACTAGTTCTGTTAGTGCTAGTCCATCTAGGACGTTCCACACCCTTCACTGGACCATCAGTTGCCTGTGGAATACAGCATGCAGAGCTGCTTGAGAGTCTCCTTTTATTAGGTGTTGGAGCAACTGTGCTGGAAATTATAAGTAGGGTAAACATACGGCAAGTATGAGAAACCAGGACAGAGTGGAGGCCCATCTAAAACAAAGCCCTAATATGGGAACATCTGGTCACCCCAATTCTAAGCAAGCAGTTCCCAAACTTGCCTTTTGTATTTATTTGCATGCCTGCTGTCTGTACACTGCATTGATTCAGTACACTGGGTTCCTCTGTTTTTACCCACTCGTTCCAGGCAGGAGTATCGCCCATGGACTGGAGCCAAACCCTCAAAGCCCATAAAGACAAAGCAAGGCTTCATTATTCCTGAAGATCATTTTGTGCAAGAGACTAGCTACAGGGCGGATTTTAAGGTAACTCTAATTTTTTCTACAAACCCTGAAGGCCTTTTGAAGAGAACCCAAAGAAAATTCCATACCCCTTACATATTCCCAGGGTGGTGTGTTTGGAAACCTAGCCATGAATTGAGCAAATGCTCTTCCTGCCTTGCAAACGAGCCACCTCTTGTTTTCAGAAAGGCCTGGCAGAGAGTCTTCATCACTTTTAATTCAATGATAAGGTCAAGGTTTTAAACTACATGGAAGTCAGCAAGTTCAAAATTATGGTTCCCACAGAAATCTTGACTAGGACATCATCTATTCTTGGTCTGTAGTATTGTGTTACTGTGTACAGTCAATGTAATACTCTCTTTGTCTGTGCAGTGTCGTCAGATTATGCTGACGTGGATGTTACTTGTGTTATCTGCTAATATTAGGGGTTGTTGTTAGGGGAACATCTAACTTTGAATTGCCTGATTGATGCATTTGAAGTCTCCAGGCTAACATTAACTGTGTGCACATTAACTGTGTTTGGAGATAGGCAGGAGAGTGGACTCTGAGTCCACCACCGCAAATAACTGAAGAACTGGGCATCTTTGGACAGAGAGAGATGCCAGTCTCCAGCAATATCAAGAGATCAGTTCTAAGCAAGGAATGAAACTGCAGAGAATCTGAGACCCTAGAAGTGTTTGGATTCGCTGGACTCTTTCACCCTGTGGATAAGACACTGTATTGTGCAGTGTAACAAGCCTAAGCTTCCTTGCTGACAAAGCAAAACCAAAGGATGCTGAGAAACTACTCGCAAGCATTCGCTGTTGAGGACGTTCCCTAAGTCTGTCCTTACACGTGCAAGGCTCACTTGTGAGCAATACCTCACTCTGTAGCCTTCTGCAGCGCTACAGAATGTACAGACCAACTCCAAAGTCAACCGCAGGCTGCGATGTCAACCCTGAACAACAGTCGGATCTGGCCTACTGGGCAAGACAGTCTCAACACTGCTGCAGGGCAAACCCACTCGCCAGCATCCCCTCCCCTCTTGCTCCAAAGGGTGTGGGCAGGTTCCCCCCAGTCTCTGTGGTGCAGCAAAATGGGAAGGAGCTATGATGCAGATGGATTAAAATGGTGCCTTTTAAGGCTGGACTCCCTCCCATTTCACAGATGGCAGATGAAGTGATTTTTCCCCTGTTCACTGAAAAGCCCCCTCCCTCACGCCTTGAGCGGAGAGAAGCCTCACCAATTAAAACTAGAATTAAAAGCCAAGGAGCTTTGGGGGGAAAAATCCAAACTTAAAACTCTGTTCTGTGTGTTACTTCTATAGGGTGCCCAGATCCATCCATCCCCGTCGCAGTCTCATGCTACTGGTGTCAGCCCTAAACTTGAGACGCTGGCCGGCGTGTAGAGAAATCGAACCTTGCCGCAGATGTGGCCTTGCTGCAGGGCTTCTGTCTCTGCCTGCTCTTCTGCCGAGTCTACTGGCACCGTGGCATCGGAGCGCCTTAAAAACCCAGTGCAGCTGTCTGTCCCTTGCCGCCGTTTGGGAAAGGGTTGTCCGGGAAGCGGGGGGAGAAACGGCTGGTGAATCCTGCTCTGGCCATAGACTTGCTCTCCAGCCTTGAGTAAATGTGAACACGGGTGGGTTGCAAAGAAAGCTTTCCAGCTGGGAGCCCAGTGTAAGCTGCTACAGCGGGGGCTCTCGGGGGGGGGTGACTTCACCTTTTTTCTCCATGGGATGTTAACTTAGAAAGCCAAGGGGGCAATTGAAATGTCAGCACTTAACCATTTGACTGCTGGTTATTTTAAAAGGAACATGCAGCTCATGTGCTTTTCTTGTGGCAAACTGCCCTTTCCCAGCCGCATGGGCCCCCAGCTTGCCCCCGACCGCCCCGGCAGAGCAGTTCTGTGTTTGCAGTGCAAAATTCCGTAGGACACTGAAAATGACAAATGTAGGAACAGCATAAAATTGAATGTAATACCAAGTGCACACAAGGGACACTGCACCACCTGCATTATTCATTTTCATATTTAATTGAAGAGCCGCCTCCAGCCCTTTAACAGCTTACTTGAAGTTGCCGCTGAATCTCCAGTTTGTTGTGCTGGCATCTGCAGAATCATGGGCATTTCAGCAGAATTTAGGTTAAATTGGACCTGGAGTACCAGGAGCCTGGATGTCAGGATCTGACAGAACAGCAGGCAGATGGTGCCATCAGCAGCAATGTCATCACAAGGGGCTGTGCTATCAATGCCTACGATGGAGAAGAAAAGAAAGCATTGGAGCTGAGCAGCCCAGATGGGCGATGGTCCCTAGCGAGAACGAACAGTGCAGAAGCTGAGCTTTTCAAATCCACCTGGAGGAGCTGAACTTCATGTTCCCACTAATTAGCTGATTCCATATTTTGATTCTCACTGAATTAAACCACCTGGTGCTCTGCTGAGAACCAGACTGAAGCCGAAACAATTCATTAACTCCCAATACATTTAATGGGAAATTAAGCATCTGAATCCCAGAGGCAACTTGAAAATATCTCCACCTAAATGGTAAAATAAAGTTGTATCCGCTTCAGTCCTGTTCTCAGGAAAGTACTGAGTGTTTCAATACAGCAGAATGTTTTTGGAGGGGAGAAGGAATGTCTGGGACATGGCACCAGCAGCAGCACTCACAGAGATAAAACAAGTGGAAGTGGAATCCGCAAAGAACTCTCCAAACAAGGATCAGAGGAGCTTGATTTGTTTGAGCCTTTCGCAGACCGAATTAAAACTCAGGGAGTGTTTGAATATTAAACTTTGGCTTGTGTGATCCCCACCAGCTGATATTACAAGAGTTGGTGTTTGTTCTGTTGGAAAGTGAAAACAAAGGGTCATGAAGTTGCTGAACTGGAGAATTCTGGACCTTCTGGAAGAAAAGGCAAGAGATGGACAGACATAGTGGGATTGTAGAGGGGAAAAGACTTGTTAGTTGGAGTCTCCCTGCTGGCAAGCATAGCTTACAATGTTCAGACAGACAGATGTCTGGCTTAGGGATGTAAGCGACAAGTTGACTACCTGATAACCATAGGTTTATCAGGTAGTTGAGTCACTACTTAACTCATTGCGCCCCCCCTTGCTGCTCTGATACAGAACCGGCTTAAAAACCAGTTCCCCCAGCACTGTCGGGAAATGACTCAAGCAGTCCCAGCTCCCCGACTGCTCTGCCTCTGCCTTTGAAATGTAGCAGGAGTACATTTCAAAGGCAGAGGGCAGCCAAGATAGCGAGCACCCCACCTTCCCCTTAATCGAGTACTCAGTGGAAATTCGACTACTCAATTAGCTGATTAATCGAAATTTGACATCCCTAGTCTGGCTGGCGGTCGTGTCAAGCGGAGTGCCCCAAGGGTCCGTGCTGGGGCAGGTTTTGTTCAACATCTTTATTAATGACCTGGATGAGGGGATGGATTGCACCCTCAGCAAGTTTGCGGATGAAAGGTAGATACGCTTGAGGGCAGGAATAGGGTCCAGAGTGACCTAGACAAATTGGAGACTTGGGCCAAAGAAATCTGATGAGGTTCAAGAAGGACAAGTGCAGAGTCCTGCACTTGGGACGGAAGAATCCCAAGCATTGTTAGAGGCTGGGGACCAACTGGCTAAGCAGCAATTCGGCAGAAAAGAACCTGGGGATTACAGTGGCTAAGAAGCTGGATATGAGTCAACAGTGTGTCCTTGTAGCCAAGAAGGCGAATGGCATATCAGGGTGCATTAGTAGGAGCATTGCCAGCAGATCTAGAGATGTGATTATTCCCTTTATTTGGCTCTGGTGAGGCCACATCTGGCGTCCAGTTCTGGGCCCCCCACTCCAGAAAGGATGTGGATGCATTGGAGAGGGTCCAGCGGAGGGCTACTAAAATGATTAGGGGGCTGGAGCACATGACCTATGAGGAGAGACTGAGGGATTTGGGTTTGTTTGGTCTGCAGAAGAGAAGAGTGAGGGGGGATTTGATAGCAGCCTTCAACTCCCTGAAGGAAGGTTCCAAAGAGGCTGGAGAAAGGCTGTTCACAGTAGTGACGGATGGCAGAACAAGGAGCAATGGTCTCACGTTGCAGTGGGGGAGGTCTAGGTTGGATATTAGGAAAAAACTATTTAACTAGGAGGGGGGTGAAGCACTGGAATGGGTTACTTAGGGAGGTGGTGGAATCTTCATCCCTACAGGTTTTTAAGTCCTGGCTTGACAAAGTCCTGGCTGAGATGATTGAGTTGGGGTTGGTCCTGCTTTGGGCAGGGGGCTGGACTTGGTGACTCCTGAGGTCTCTTCCAAGACTGGGATTCTATCATTCTAGGCTGTCCTTATAGTTTATGGTACTGTGGGGGGGGAGGGGGAGAGAGCCAGAATGGGGGGAAGATTCTTTGTGTGGGGGCTGTGCTCAGGGCTGTGGGTACAGGAGCAGGGCAAGGAGGCACAGGCACTGGAGGGTGTTGCAACACCCCTACACTTTACATGGGTTCCCAGCTGCCTATGGTTCTGCCACTGGTCCCAGTGTCCCCACTGCTGCCAATCTTGGCTCTCAGCCCTGTCCACTCCCCTGCCCCTCCCAGCCTGCTCCTGGCTGCAGCATGGTGGAGCAGGTGAGCAACAGCTGGTTGCAGTTGGTAGGGGCTCCGGGGATGAGGATGGACCTTGGAATACACAGCACGCAGATGTCTAAGGGCCCCACTAAGTTTGAGACTCCTGGTGCTGACCAAAATGTTGCAGTGAAACAAAAGAACTTGCAGTGTTTTCACTTGACCTATGGGATGTTGGGGAAGAGACAAGTTACCGACCCAAAGCCTCCCCTTCCAGCCCTTCCTCCAGTTCTTGAACTGATGCAAAGATAAAATCCGAATCCCACATGCATAGAGAGAAACCCTCACAGGCACAGCATATGGATGCTCCCCAGGCTGAGCCAGGAACGGCTCTGCCTCTCCACGCAGCTACAGATGCTATTCTGTCTCACCCAGCAAAGGAAACAGCCTGATGGTGAGGAAAGCAGCAGGTTGGCATGAAGAGTGGAGAGACAGTTTGAAGTTACTTGTGTTCACTTGGCCATAGAAGACCTTTAAAAACCTTCAAGCCTTTTTCTTTTGCGCAGGCCCGATGTTGCAACACATTTGTGATTCAGTTAGTGGAAGAGCAGCCATAGCGAGTCAGACTGGTGGTGTGTCTACTTCAGTGAGAGGTGCCAGATGCTTCCGAAAAAACTAACGGAACAGGGCAATTATTGAGTGATTCATCCCATCCAGCCAGTCTCTGCTTCTGTCAGAGGCTTAGGGACACCCAAAAATAGGGTTGCAACTCAGTATCTTAGCTGACAGTCACTGTTCATCAACAAGCCTGTATTTGTCCTTATGTTTGTGTGAAATAAATACCAGCAAGGGTTTGTGACAGGGGCAACAGTTCACTCTGTGCACACTGGCTAGGAAACCATTGACAACCTGCCAGCAAAAATTGCTCCGACATGTTGGGCTTGCTATCGTAGACAGAGCCTCAAGTCTTAGCTACTCCATAATAGTTAATTATGTTGAAGGACCCAACTAAAATAAAGCAGCCCATGTGGCTCTGATTGAACTGTTGGGGTTTTTATGCCCCATAGTGCCCTGGAACTGTGCTATGAAAATGGCACTCTCATATGTCGGGGAACACATGGCGTAGTCCTCCGAGGTGTTTCGTTTCATGCAAAGAGTAGCTATTTGGTTCAAGAACAACTGGAACCCACGTGCTTACTGTGCCCAGAGGTAGCACTAATGCGTATTCTTTTCCCCCTCAGATCCCAGAAGCGAAGACCAAGTTTTCTCCCAACCCTTCTGCCGTTTTCCAGGCCCCCTCTCGTATCCTCAATGTTTGAACTTGGATCCGGTTCGCATCCAGGCAGCTTAAATATGGTTGAATGTAAAAATGCCATGCTATGCAACTTTGATACAGGGTGTTGAGATCAGAGAGACAGTATCATCAGAAGCAGCTGTAATGGTTAATGGTATATACATAATCTCAGTGAACACACAAAGCACGTGCTTTGGAACTGGTGAAACAGATTGCAAGGGATGACCTAGTTTTTTTTAGAAACAAGCTCATTGCTATGCCAGCTGGTATCGCATTAGGAGATTGACTTTGGGCAGCAAAGACAATATTGCAGGCAAAGCCTCTATGCTTAGCTGCATTGGTGGGAAGTCACAAATGGAAATTATAACTAAACCCCAACCCAGTGCTATTTAACAGGCATGGCTCCAGTAGGCCAGTGAAAGACCCAAGCTGACTTGTGCACTTTGTATTTTTAGTTTGAAATAAAAAAAGCAAGCACCGCACACACCCAATGAAACACTGTACCAGTCAGTGTAACGGCTGTGGCTGACACAGGTTTCAGTGTTGTTTTAGACCTTTGCTGGCATGATAGTACTCTTTAAAAAAACCAAAACATCACTGGGGCTTCATGACTGAAAATTGAATGGGTCCAAGCTGGAAAGCCACCTGGAAGGGAGATTGGATTTCTAAGAGAGTAGGAGCATGATGAGAGAATAAGAACTATCCTGACAGACAATGTCTCCACTTGGCTCTGGACTGAAAGTGCTCATTAGGTCAGCTCAGATAACTACTGTGGACCTGACGCTAAAATGTTTATGAATATAATTTATATTGGTCATGCTTAATTAATATGTATATAGATTTTTCCATTATGGAATCTATGGATTCTTTAATAAAAGGATATATTTAGACTTTTATTAAATGTTAACTCTTTGCATATGCAAGATGGAAAATATATTGCCTTGAAACTCCTAACTTATTGCCTGTACATTGGTAATGCTAGTGCTAAAAATAACAGAGATGAATGTCACATAGTCAATTTTAAAAAAAAGTAGAATGTAATTCAAACCTTCATTTTTAAAGATGGACCATTTCACATTTAATTATTCTAAAGATTACCTTTTTTTAATATGACTGGTGTGGATTCACTTAGATAAGAACTTTAAGCTTATCACAGTCTGAGTGCTAGGAAATGGTGTATAAAAACAGACTGACAGGTTTATGCAATATAAATAAGCTATTTTAAATTTAATATTTTTCTTAATGTCATATGGAAAGACGTTATAGTTTGTTGTTAGAAACATGTCTGTTAGACTGAAAGGAAATGTTAACCTCAGACAGGAACAGTAATCAGTTATTTATTCATCTATAATGAAACTGACTGATAAAATGAGAAGTTAAAGACATTTTCTCTTAACCTTTCCCCAGCTCAAGTCAAAGGCTGGTTTAATGATCCTTTGGACTACACAATCACACATGTTGCCAATCATCTCTGTAAGAGCGATTCTTGAATTGGGGGCTGGTGGACTGTATTTGAAATTTATCTAGAAGACGCATTGTATTATGTAGGGGATTTCATGGAGCTGCTTCCATTAAAGCTAGTACAATTGACCCACTAAAACTCAACTGTAAGTAAAGATAATATGCCCACTGATGTGGTTTCTTTGGGATGGGAGATAAAATCTGAAAGTTCAGGAAATTGTACATTGGGACTTACTGCTAGATGAATCTGCAGTGTCGAACATCAGTACTTGCAAAATATCTATACACACACACGGATTATTTATTTATTGGTGAGAATTTTTTCTGAAAACTGACAAATATTCTAAACTGCACTAATTGTTTGCATGTTACATGTTTCTAAAGAAAAATGTAGTGTCTGCTTGATTAATCTATAAAGTTTTTAACAGTTCAATTTCAACAGTTCACTTAATTTCACTCTTCTATTTTACTATTAGAAAAACAACAACACATACTGCCTACTCAGTTTTTCTTAACTTACTATATTTCTAAAAAACAAGTTGTAAACAAACCGGTGATATATGAAGCTTGTATTTTATCAAATGGACTGAAAGGTAATTTAATAAAATGTATTTTTGGCTACTGGTTCTTTCTCTAATCTTAATTTTGATGTAAAATATAGTATCGTGCATCTATTACCTTCAACAGAAAGGGGATAACTCTCTCTGTAGATGTATGTAGTTCCACACACTGTTCCAGAAGTCACTCACCAGGTTGTCTCCTAATCCACTCAACAAAGAGACAGGTCCAAAGCAACAGAACTGGGCTGCCTGCCTAGAACAGTGAAGATACTGTTTGGGGAGTAGAATCAGGGTGTCATCGCTGCCTTTGAATGCTGCAGTGGGAAAGATTAAAAAAAATCCTGCACACAGATTGGAACCACTCTGAAGTTGTCAAGAGAAACGAAACAATTTACTGTGATCAGTAAGGATGAAAACGTGTCTAGATTGACCAGGGACGCTTTTCCGCAAAAAGTACTTTTGCGGAAAAGCGTCCGTGCCAATCTAGACGCTCTTTTCCGCAAATGCTTTTAACAGAAAACTTTTCCGTTAAAAGCATTTGCGGAAAATCATGCCAGTCTAGACACCCATGTGTTTTGTCAGTGTTGATTACCTTGAAAATTAGCTTTGTTAATGCAAATGTTGCAGATGAAGGGTTCAGTTTCAAGTCAGAAGATGCAGAAGTTAACATCCCCTGTGGCTACATTGGCCACAGATACCATTTTATTGCAGATATTCAACACAGCTCTGAAAATAACATATGGCTATATCTACACTGCAGGCTTTTTGCGCAAGAATGGCTGTTCTTGCACAAAAATTTGCAGAGCGTCTACGCTGCACACGTGCTCTTGCGCAAGTAAATTTACAGTACAGCATTGGAAAACAGGGCTTCTTCCAGCAGTTATTCCTCTCCCGACAAGGAATAAGCCCTTTTGCGCAAGAGCGCTTCCACAAGAAGGCAGGGTAGACAGGCAACATGAATTTCTTGAGCAAGAAAGCCCTATGGCTAAAATGGCCATCAGAACTTTCTTGTGCAAGAGAGCGTCCACACTGCCATGGACGCTCTTGCACAAAAGCACATTGCAGTGTGGATGTGCTCTTGTGGAAGACCTTTTGCACAAGAACTCTTGCGCAAAACAGTTCGGCTGTGTCTAGACTGGCAAGATTTTGCGCAAAAACGGCTGCTTTTGCGCAAAAACTTGCCAGCTGTCTACACTGGCCACTTGAATTTGCGCAAGAACACTGACGTTCTAATGTATGATTGTCAGTGTTCTTGCGCAAATACTTTGACGTTCCCGTTCGGGCAAAAGTCCTTTTGCGCAAAAGCTTTTGCGCAAAAGGGCCAGTGTAGACAGCTCAGATTTGTTTTGCGCAAAAAAGGCGATCGGAGCTTTCTTGCGCAAAACTGCGTCTGGATTGGCATGGACGCTTTTCCGCAAAAAGTGCTTTTGTGGAAAAGCGTCCGTGCCAATCTAGACGGTCTTTTCCGCAAATGCTTTTAACAGAAAAACTTTTCCATTAAAGCAGTTGCGGAAAATCATGCTAGTCTAGACGTAGCCTTCTTGCACAAGAAGCCTGCAGTGTAGATGTAGCCCTCATGTATTGAGAGGGTAAGGCCAAGTTCACTTCTGCACTTATTTTAACTATGAAACCTTTTACATCTTAGTGTACCAAATTTCTGTGAAAAGGGAGAGGTGAAAGTCCCACCATACCTTATTTATTATAAGGCAGCACATTCACAGCAGCCATTTTAAGGTCCAGATTATTCCTCTGCTCAGCTGCAGATTTGGCCAGCAGGAGAGAATTCAGCCAGTGAGCAGAAGAGGGGCCCCAGAATCCATAGTCAGCGACGTACTCAAGGCCTGCAGAATGCTGGGCCCAAGTGTACATGGCTCATGCCACTAGGTGAATAACCCTACTGTAGCCTCCCTTCCCCTCGCCCAGTGGAATGGGTGGGAAAGTCTGGTGAGAGCCTGGCACATTTGCAGACACACATAGCCACAGGTAGCTGCAGCCACAGCTCAGTTTTTGCAGTTGTGGATGCCATTTTGTATCAGTACAGGTCTGGCTAGAATAGAGCCCTATGGCTTTGCTCCGCCCAACTCTCCTTGGCCTGTTTCTGCAGGGCTCAGACAGGCTAAGGGAGTTCTCAACCCACAGCCCAATTAGCATACAGCTGTGTACTTTTGCTACTCTGGTCTGGCAGCGGCAGGGCTAGCTGAGGAAAAGACCATCTCTTGCAGTCTGTGCTCATGCTCCTGCCAAGCAGGACTGGGGAATGCCACAGCAGATGGGAGAGTGGGTCTGTGAACTGGGGTTTTAGGTAGTGCTCTGCTCCTGCCCCCCCCCCCCCCACTTCTCAGATCCTGGGTGCCTGCCTGGCCCCCAACCAGGGACTCCAGCTCCTGCCTCCTGCCTGACCCCATGCCAGGGAGTCTGGCTCCCAGTCCAAACAACTGGA
This sequence comes from Pelochelys cantorii, assembly GCA_032595735.1. Lineage (NCBI taxonomy): Eukaryota > Metazoa > Chordata > Testudines > Trionychidae > Pelochelys > Pelochelys cantorii. The sequence goes on from CM064335.1 coordinate 48,135,916, forward strand.
TTTGTGGACCCATCCCCTTGTGCTGCCTGCACCCAAAACTCCACCCCTGGCAGGGGAGCTAGACACAGGTGACTGGGTGGTTTTAGGATTTAGGGCCAGGCTGGGCAGGGGGAGGGCAGGGCTGTGGCTCTCCACCTGCAACCCACTTTGAGCTGCATACGCATGAACAGAATGAGACCCAGTGCCCTCAGGAGAGTGCATGCTTAAAGCAGACACTGACAAGGGTGCCGCTCCCCACCCCCACCCCCACCCTTCACAACTGAGCACAAACAGAAGCAGCACATTCTAGCAAAGCATCTCAGGATTAGTGCAGTTCTACCCTGTGCATTCCCAGCTGATTTTCAATCAATCGTAACTGTCAACAGGCAGCCAACCATTTCTCAACCTGTGATGCACTATTTACAGTACATGGTGCGTGACTGCAGCATGTGTGTGCTGGGCAAGGCAAGTAAGAGTTGCTTTCAAAAAGGAAAAATACTGAGCTGCAGAACTCATGGCAGTTTATGGGATTTTCCTCAATCCTCAGAGTGAGCTTTTCAGAAAACATGTGCACACTAGATTATCCCGGAAAGTGGTTTGCAGCCTCAACTGCATTCCATATGACTGCAGCCTGGTATCAGCTGTTTGGAAAGACCTTCCTTGCTGGAAGGGAGGGTGATAAATAGAAAATGAGACAGGTACAAAGACGCAGTAAGTGTTTTGCATGAATGCATCTTCCACCTTCTACAACTGAGAGTTCATGTCTTGTTAATATGTTTGCAAGTATGTTGCAGGATGAAGTTTGACACCCATGTGGGGAGGCTTTAGCTAACTGACAATTTTGTCCATTTGTTGCCATCAGTCTTCCAGGGCCCAATTCTCATTTATACAAAGAAGCCTATTCTACATGAAAATTAGGACTTCAGTATTCTGAAAGATAGTACAAAGCTCTCATCTTCAGAATTACATGACGATCTGAGTATTTGTACGGTTCCTAAGGAAAATTGATTAAAAAAACCTGCTTAAAGCCTGTTTTGATTTCTTCTCTTCTCATTCAACTTTCACTCATTTCTAAAGATGAATAAGTCTGCTGTTTGCACAGACACATCAAAGGCAGTTTAAACTTTTTTGCTCTGTTCCTGGCTTCTTCCTCTTTCAAGAGAGCAAAACCATCACCACAGAAAAACTGAAAAGCAAAAACTAACTTTTGCTTTGGCCAAGTTTAAGAACAGCCAGATTTTGTGCAGAGCCAACAAAAGATAAATACCTGTTTTGGTTCAGGGACAAAGGAGTTTGTCCTTTTGCAGGAGACATCACTGCACCTCAAATCACATAAAACAGTTGTGCAAAAAGAAAATTTAGGGGAAAAAAACCAGAATTTGGGTGACAGGTGAAAGGTACAGTCTCATCACAACTAATAAAAGAATTTATTGTAAACTTATGTATATTACACAATTATACATTATGATACAGAATATGGAGAAGTTAGACACTCAACATTTCAAATATGGACAGTGTTTGTTAGGAGATCTTTGACTGACATTAAGACTTTTTAGAAAGCCACAGCGCATGTAGGGGAATATTCGGAAATATCCCAATTTTTTCCACACTTGGTTTTAGCCTGCCCCTTTGTTGCTGCATGACAACTTTCTTATATTCAATCTGATGGAACAAGTTGTCTTCTCATGAAAGCTGTCTCTCTCACCACTCTTGACAATTCAAAGATCTTCTTGCAAAAGCATCCTACATTTGGAGGACTAAACAATATTGGTGGCTGCGTTTGGTTTTAATGGATAGTTTGTCCTTAGCAAAATCCAGTGCGAGTTAGACTATTCTCCTAAATGAAACTACATTAACCTAGTTTGCTTAGAAATGGATCAAGAGACTCAATCACTGAAGCCCCTTTGCACTACTACAGAACAAACAGATGCCTTGGTTTAGGGTCCTTTTTAGAACTGAAATTCTGAACACTTCATTCTCCAGCGCTACAGAAACATGTGGCTCAAGCAGTCGGAGCAAAATTTTGACTAGCAGGTGCCCAAAGATGGGCTCCGATGACCACAGTTGCTGCTGGGTTCTCAGCACTTTTGAAAACCAGGCAACCAATTGATAATTTAGTACTAAGGGACGGATGTGCGCATGTCACTTCAGAATACCAGTGCACTGGCTACCCAAGAGAACATACCACTGTACACAGGCTCTGTAGTCCCATTCCTGGCTACATAAAATACTGTCCCTAACTTACAAATTGCCTACAAGTGCATCTAGAAGGTGTAGGAGGCTTGATCCCCTATGCCTGTGAACAAAACATCAAGGATAAGAGGCTGCCAGGCCCCCAAAGCATTTTGGGAAGCTAAGACAGGGCTTGATGTTCCTAAATTAAACCGATGGCTCTCCGCTCTCAGAGCTGGCCTAGTCACTATGCTCTAGTGAGAGTTGCTGCAGCTGAAGTACTTTAGACTCTTGTCAGTTTAAAAGCTAGACCAAGGGCTGAATGCACAGTTCTTCCTCAAGCCTGCAAGCACTCGCTCATACCTGTGATCTTGCTGGCTGACCACCAGCATGAGCAAAATTCCACAGCAGGACCCCAGAGAGTTTTAAATGCCCATTCCACTGTCATCAAGCTCTTCATCTCGGAGCCCGACTCAAATTTCATCCCACCAGCCCAGTTTTCAGGGTTCAGGGCAAAGCTGAGTAGTACTGCACTCCCAGCCTGCTGATTGCAATCTGCTGACTAAGGAGGGCACCAATGGTTGAATCTGGCCCTAGAAGGACAGTGTCAAAGGTCTATAGTTTAAATTGAATTTTATTCACTCTGGCATGTAACTGCTCTTTAAAAGCCTGAAACCACTTTTCAGCTGAACCACTCTCCATAGTTGTGTTTAGCTATAGAGCTCCTGCCATCAAATTTATTAATTTTCTAGTGAAAACACACTCTCAAGTACTAGTTTTGAAATACACTCTTATTGTGTTGGGGAGCAGAGTGTACAGCACTTCTACAATGCTTTGTGTTTTGAAAGTGCTTCACAAATATTAGTTAGGCCTCAGCACACCCCTGAACTAAGGAGGTACGGAAACAGAGGTACAGATGCAACTTCCTCCAAGCCAGGCAGCAAGTCAGTGATTTAAACAGAACCAGAATTCAGAGTCCTCTGGGTTTTAGGCCCTCATTCAACCTATCACATGGCACTGCCCCCAAAAGACAAAGACTTCGAAAGCCTGATGCAGTAATAGTCAAATGTTGGACAGCTCAACCCTGAGAGCGTGTTTGGCAATATTGTAAACACACCCAAGAAGATGGTTTATAACTCAAGGACAGACCTTCTCACATGAAGTAGCATTCACAAGGCTGCAGTTGTTCCCTTCAGATGTGGCATTCACAAGGAGAACATGGTAATATCTAAGACATGTAAGTGGCAGAACTGAAGTTTCTACCACAGCCATGGGATCATGCGCTCCCATGTCCCAAAATACCTGTGTTCTTCCCAATCCCACTGGACATCTTTCTGCTCCATAGAGCTCAAACACAAGCTTTGTTATTGTCAGTTCCTCACAATATGCACTTAATACCAGTCAATGGTCTCCAGAGGCTTAAAGAAGCGTTACAGAGTTAGTGGCTTGGCCTCCAGCTCAGTAATCATGATTCTTCTAGCTAGACCAGGCAAATCTGCAGAGATCCACTTGACAGCCACATCTGTGAACCATTTTTGCAGACTGTGAATGGATGCAGATCTAAATTTTATATCTAATGCTCTGCAAGTCCACGGATACCCACCAATCATTTTTACAGATTGGACGCAGATACAAAATTTTTTATCTGTGCAGAACTCTACTTCCAGCAGCCAAGATCAACACTTGCTATGCAAGCAAAGGATCTCAGCCAATTAATGCCCAGAAATCTAGACAGAAATCTGTGAAATGAACCACTTCCTTTCCTTTCCCCCTCACAAAGGTCACATGCTCAGTGAGTTTCTCTAAATTTGACTTTAATTATTCAACTTGGCCATACCCCCCAATCTACTATGACTGGGATGTCTGAAATTCTCATTCAGTCCCTCATAAGGGAAGGAAATCTTTGTTATGTTACAGTCGGCTGTATATGGTAGGTCCTGCTACATAAGAGGAACCATGTTGATGGTGTTCAAGTATATCTGCACAAATCACTCACCACAAGTGTCAGCCGCCAAACAAACCGACTTCCAAAACCCCCTATCACTTTGTGTGTATTCTCAATGTCTTGAGCAAATGGTCTACCATGGCTCCCGAGCTCATAGCAAAACCTGTACTGGTCTGTGGACTGCCTCAAAGGGAACTGATGTACCAAAGAATCTCACCCATTTAAAAAAATGCATCACTTCAGCAAGCTATCCAGCCATTAGTTGGATGAGGCCCATTTAACTACCACATCTTCCTCAGCTAGCAACTGAATGCAAACAGACAAAGTTTGTTTGTCCACTTGCTGAGTGAACACTGCAACCTAAACAACTTGATTTGGAACAGAGCATCATTCTGTTGCATTAAGGTGCATCTTTAATTGGAGGTAACGATCTAGTAGCCCAACATTATAAAATGTGTAACTGTGTCCTACAGAGACAGTGGAATTGTCATTGAATACTTCAGTCTTCAATCCATTGTTGCTACAGTCTTCAGGTTATTTCATTGTTCCTCATTTAATATCCTCATATGCTTGTTTGTGAGGAAATCAAGAAAGGGAATATTGCAGATGGCTTGGTGAATATTCATCACTGTGATCTCTCTTGGAATCCTGCAGAGAAAGAATCAAAGAAACTATTTATTACATAACACAAAAAGCCAAGTGGCTCTGAAATGCCCAGTATATTTACTAAGGTGGGGTGAGGGAAGAGAAGAAACACACCAAAAAGGGATGATAATGTTACAGAGAAAAGGTATTAAAAGGCCATAGCACAAAATGGAGACTATCAGAACATTTGGAGGAATACTCCTTGGGCATGAGCACATGAAAATTAAAGGGCAATGCTGAATACCAGTTTTGTGGAACAGGAAGTATATTAACTAAGCCACTTGCTTGTACATATTGAACACTAAGGCGTTTCTTTTTCAGTTTCAGGTTCTGCTAGAAGAATATGAAGTCAAGGTGACGGGCGCCTTACGTCAGCTAATCAAAAGAATAATTTTTGGATCTGGGGTTATTTGCAAGAATTACTTGATTTCCATGCTACTAAGTAGGCTATTGGGGCCTTGTCAGGTAATTGGCAGATCATTTGTAGATCAACTTATTTTGCTCAAGGGAGAAGGCTTGCAGCCCCAAACTGTGAAAGCAGAGAGACCCCTTCCCAATTTTGATCTGTAAGTGATAGGGATGTAAAAGAGTAGTTGATTAGTCACCTACCCGATAAGCCTAGGCTTATTGGGTCATCAAGTTGACTACTTGCATTCCCCCCCCATATCAGCTGCCTGGCTCTCACTACATTTAAAAGACCCCACACCGCAGACATGGTGCTGGGAGGGAACCAGCTTCTAGGAAGATAGTAATTCAATGGAGGTGGGACTCCTTACACAAGCCAGCAAGGGAATGAAGATTTTTGCTCAGGAATTCATGTAATAATAAACTGTTAAAAAATGTTTTTGCAGGGTGTAACAGACACCCTGCAAACCCCTGAGTATATGTTGTAAGACAAAGCGATGTGTAGGTCCTCTGTGAATCGAGGAAGGAGGACTAGTAAGTGATGACATCAAGAAGGATGAGGTATTCAATCCCTATTTTGCTTCAGTCTTAAAAGGCTAACAGTGACCTGTTACTCAACACAATTAACATGGGAGAAGAAATGCAAGTCAAAACAGGGAAAGAATATTCAGGTAAGTTCAATGTATTCAAGTCTGCAGGGCCTGAAGAAATTCATGCAGGGTTAGGAAACTAGCTGAAGCAATCTTGGGCCATGTTTTCACTAAACAAGTCTAGGTAAGACTCGCTAAATTAAACTCAGAGTGCGCCCCCACCAGCTGCCAGTACTCATGCTACTGAAAGGAGTAAGGGAAGCCAACGGGAGCATTTGCTCCCATTGGTCTCCCACTATGGGGACGGCAGGCAAACTCAAAAAAAGGTACATATCTTGTTTCGACATTCCCTTTTAGTGTAGACCTGGCCTTGAAGCATTAGCAATGATCTTTGAGAGCTCCTGGAGGATGGGTGAGAGCCCCAAGGACTGGAGAGGGCAAATATTGTTCCCTTTTTAAAAAGACAGGTACTAAGACGACCTAGAGAATTGTAGACCAGTCAGCTTAACTTCAACCTGGGAAAATACTGGAATAAATTCTTATACAATTTGTAAGCCCCTAGAATATAAAAACAGTTTTAAGAAACAATCATCATGGATTTATCAAGAACAAATCATACCAAACACACCTCATTTCCTTCTTTGACAGGGCTACCAGCCTAGTGGATGGGGGAAGCAGTATATGTGAAATATATTGATTTTAGTAAAGCTTTTGTCACAGTCTGACATGACATTCTCATAAGCAAACTGGGGAAATGTGAAGATGAAGTTACGGTAAGGTGTGTGCAGAACTTGTTGAAAGATTGTACTCAAAGTTATCAAAGGTCTTCTATCAAATTGGGAGCGCATGTCTAGCGGGGTCCCTCAGGGATCAGTATATGTCTCATGCTATTCAATATTTTCATGAATGATTGGCTAATCGAGTGGAGAATATGCCTATATAATTTGTGGATGACGCCAAGCTGGGGAGGGTTGACTGACTGAAGAGAGCCCAAAGGAGGGCAACAAAATTGATAAAGGTTTATAAAACCTGACTCACTCTCTCTGTGTGTGTGTGTGTGTGGGTGTGGGTGTGGGGCACAAAAAACAAGCTAATCATGTTTAGTCCTGAGAAGAAGACTGAAGGGATACGTCTAGACTACATGGCTCTGTCGACGGAGCCATGTAAACTAGTTTACCCGGCATAGGCAAAGTGGGGATTTAAATAATCCCCGCTTCATTAAAATAAACATGGCCGCCACGCTGTGCCGATGATCAGCTGATCCGGCACAGCACGGCAGTCTAGACGCGGATCTGTCGGCTGGGGAAGCCTTTGCCGACCGATCCGCGTCTAGACTGCAGCGCTGTGCCGGATCAGCTGATCGTCGGCACAGCGCGGCGGCCATGTTTATTTTAATGAAGCGGGGATTATTTAAATCCCCGCTTCTTTGCCTAAGCTGGGTAAACTAGTTTGCATGGGTCCGTCGACGGTGCCATGTAGTCTAGGCATACCCAAGGGGAGTTTGATAACAGCTTTCAAATATGTTAAGGACTGTTATACAGGAGGTTGGTGATCAACTGTTCTGCATGTCCACAAAAGGTAGGACAAGTAGTAGTAGGATTAATCTGCAGCAAGGGAGATTTAAATTAGCTATTAGGAAAGACTTCCGAAATGCCGGGGTAGCTAAGCTCTGGAATAGGCTTCCAAGAGAGGTTGTGGAATCCCCATCACTGGAAGTTTCTAAGAACAGGCTGGGCAAACACCTGTAAGGGAAGGTTGAGGCTTACTTGGTACCGTCAGTGCGGGGGGCTGGACTTAGTGACTTCTCAAGAATCCTTCCAGCCCTACCATTCTATGCACGGAGGGTTCATTGCTCACAGTTTTAGCCATGTGATGTTAACAATTGCTGAAAGCAGGTAAAGCTTGTGTGTAAATGGCATAGATGACAAGAGAGATCAGTCACTGTACCTGTTGTGAGGAGCTGTCTGGTACCCAACAGCCAGTGCCTGCCTTAGGATATCATTCACAAGTTGTTCAGTGGCCTAAGACAAAAAGCAGCATTAGGGGATGACATGTAAAAAACCTAAGCAATGGATTTTATTTGTAATTTGACTTTCACAAATAAGCAGAAGCTCAAAGGTTTAGCTTTTATTTTTTTAAATTCTAGACTCAGTTAACATTTTTAAAATGGATCAGCCAATAAACTACAAACTATACCAACAACCTGAAAAAGATTCTACTGTCCTAAGATGAGCAAAGCCTGGCTAAAATTAAAATCACTAGAACTTCTCAGTTTTTAAAGTTGCTAAAGATCTTTGGTGGTAAATAGTATATTATTTTCTTTATCTGACACTGCAAACAACAGCCACTCATACCATACACTTTTATGCAGGATTACTCATCCTTATTTCAAGTGTCCTGCAGTCTAACAGTAGAGGCAAGGCAGCCAAAAAGGGGGCAGTAATACTTTGGGAAAAAATATTTAACCCTTATCAAATACTAATTAATCAACATCATTTCTATAGGGTTGGTAGATATCGTCTTTGCAGCAATGAGCAAAGTGATTTGTTCAAGCTTACAGAATGGATTCAGTGTCAGAATAAACATCAGAGGATGAAAGTTTACATATTTCATCATAATGTTGTCTTTATCCCAACATTTCCCTAGCTCTCAGACTGAGTATTTGATTCTGTGCAAGTCTTCTGGATTGATCATTATTCCACATTACTGGGTCAAATACAATTATAGAAATGTAATCAGTCAAATAACAGCTTACCTTTAAAACCATATCTTCTATAACTGATGCATAAACATTCTTGTGCAGCTCAACAGGTTGAAAAGAAATCCCTATCTATAAAATGAGAGAGAGAAAATATTTTTTAATCTGACAAGACTGCTGCAAACAAAATAACCAATAAGGGATAACACTATTCTGAAAGAAATGACAGTGAACAATGTGTTTCAGGAGTAATCAGTTACAGTGATAACACAAACATACTGTAATGTTTTAGTACAATGTAACTTCCAGGATTAGCTTTGAAAGCATATCCAGCGCAGGCAAAACCTGAACCTACAAATGGCTGCAGGGACATATCTAAAACAGAGAAAAAGTAAATCAATTTTGATGGGTTGGGGGTTACTTCTGTGAGCAAAAGCCCCTCTGTACTTTTGTGTGTCTATTTACTTGATTAGTTTCAGGTTCTGCCCTTAGTTGTGAAGACTGGATCTGTATTAAATAGTTCTGTTTCACTCCCCAGGTCCTGCCTTTTGTACTGGCCATGACTTGCATGTGGTACACATGTGGAGCTCTGCTCAGATACTAGCAAGAAGGAAAAGTTTTACCCTCACCCCCCTTTGGCTGATGGGACTGGAAGGAGAAAAGCTCTCTTCTCCCCCAACTGCTACACAGAGGATTGCCCTTTTCTCCCCAATCTGCTACTGAGAAGAAATACATTTCTTGCTCTTCATCAGTAAGCATCACAGGATCCATCTGGGCAAAAGACACTATTATACATATAAGGGTATAATGTGAGGGTAAAACTTTTCTCCTTCCAGTCCCATCAGCCAAAGGGGGGTGAGGGTAACAATTAGTTCAGTGGTCATTCATTAGCTTGGTGCAGCAAGTTTCACTACCTCCTGTGCCATGTCTCGCACAAACTCTGAGCCAGGCAAGGAGGCCAAGTAGAACTTCATCTCCTCTTGTTTTTCTTCCTGTTCCTTCTTAATGTTTATTTTCAGTGGCTCAGTGCAGCCAAGGATATCCACTTCCTCCTCATTCTCTGGTTCTTGTTTCAGGAACTGCTGCAGCTCCTCCAGTTTTCGGCAGAGCTCTTCACCACTCGTGTAAGATGACGGGCACTCTAAAAAGACAGAATTCAGTCTTACTTAGGACGTGCTGGGAAAGGCACTTAAACATGGATACAGGCCCAAAGTCAAGAGAAAATCAAGTACGTAAATGACTCATCTTGGGACTTCATAATTCAGAACACAAGGCTGAACAGAGCAAATACCACCCAAGAGTCTTCTCTTTAATGACATCCAGTACAAGCTAACAGTGTAAAGTGGTCTCACTCATCAGTTGCTCCTAATAAAGAAGCTGCACTTCAAACACTATGGGTGTGTCTACACTACACCTGGAGCTCAAAAGAAGCTATGCAATTAGACACTGTCTACACAGCACTTTTCAAAATTAATCGCTATTCCGAAACATCCCTTACTCCTTGTGGAATGAGGTTTACAGGGACATCAGAATAGCGAGCCTGTTCTATTTCAAAATAACAGCACGCTCAAAAGACGTGGAATAGTTATTTATGGGATACCTCTGGTATCCCGAAATAGCGCTGCAGTGTAGATGTAGCCTATCAGACTCATACGGATTTACTAGAGTCTTCCAGCAGTTCTTTTGTAGAGAAGTTTGAAACTAGTAGATACTGCCCTCACCACTTTGAGAAATGGAAATGTCACGTAGCTCTGGATACTAATCATGTTGCTAAATGTAAGGATCTAATTTAAAAACAAAAACAAACAAAAAAAAAACAAACAGATTCTTAATTCGTGTAAGTGTGCATAGATTTATTTATTGTCCCTGTATGAGAATCTACCCACAGCCCAGCCAAGAGATGACAGTCATTTTTGCATCCTCTCATTACCATTCCTCTGAACTATCTGGTTTCCTCACTGCATGTATTATTCCCCCTCACAGTCAGTCATTAGGAACCGAAAAGGTTGCATCAATGTTTGACCTTTTCTTTTCTACTCATTAGGTGCTTTCCAGCCCTACATGACTGCTCACAGCTCACTACTGCTTTGATTTTTGTCTGAACAGACTGGTAGTGTCACACTGTTCCATAGCTGCCTCTTTCTATTTGGTAAAATCCATTTCTTCATTCCATTCTTTAATCCTCCTGTCCTACTTCTTAAAAGCCTGGCACTTCCAATAAGCCATCAGAAGCATCACAAACTTGTCATGATGTGAATTGCATAATAGACATTTTCTGAAAGCAAGATGTCTAAACTCCACTCAATTTATAGCTATACTGGGAACTGACAAAAAAGCCCCATCATAGGACTGTGATAAGAAAAACCCTATTTTCCAGCTCAAGCACAATGTGTTTCTTTCCATGAGCACACATTTTACAAAACATTAAGCTGCAGATGCCAAAGCTGGCTAACTGTGACTGGTTTCAGAGCAAGGAAGCTCTACAGCAGTGGTCTCCAACCTTTTTAAGCACAAGATCGCTTTCTGAATTTAAGTCAGTCCAGGATCTACCTCAAATCCAAATATTTCTGCCCCGCCCCTTATCTGAGGCCCTGCCCTCTTCACTCTGTGAAGATGGGGTACGGGAGAGGGGGACAGAGTGACCTAAGTGTCCCCTCACCTCTGTCTCCCCCATCCTGCACAACAAACAGGAGGCTCCCAGGGAGAGGCTCAGAGGCTCTGGGCAGGAGCAGCAGGGCAGTGCAGGGAGGGGGCAGCTGAAGTGCCAGCACTTGATAGCCTTCCAGCCAAACCAGTCAGGATCACCTGTCAAAGGCTCCAAGATCTACTGATAGATCCTGATCTACTGGTTGGTGACCACTGCTCTACAGGATGTCAAAGGGAGTTGTACAGAATGGTTCAATTGTGCTCCATGAATGTTACCACGGAGCAAAGCGACAGGACCTGCAGTACAAGCGTTTATACGCCTGAGATGGGCAGCAGTGGCTAAATTCTGTGACAGTCAGAGCTACTCTGTAGTAAATGATGAATACCATACGCTGACCAGGTTATTGGGACATGTACTGCAAGAACATGTTGGTTTAGCTGAAGAGCAGGCTGTAAGGAAAAACAAGCAGGAAGGGAAGGAGAATTGCTCAGGAGAAAGAGAAAAGAGAAATCCCCTCCGTAAATGCTTGAGGACTGTTACAGGCTCGAAGTCTGACTTGACTTCTTCCTGAGCCTCCCAAACTGGTTTTGACAAGTGGGACCAAACGCTGGGAGCTGACAGGTGGAAAGGATCTCTGGCTGGACTGAAAAGGATTCACTCTCAAGAGGAGAGCTGCTGTGGAGGTGATCCGGGGGACCAGACTGACACACAGGCCCTGAGGGGTGTCTAATGAAGTTAGGCCTGGACAAGCTATCATCAGGGGATAGGAAGCTGTGAGGTAAGAGAGCCACATGGAGACTCTGAATACCCTCTCTCTAATCCTTAGTCCTACCGTTAAAACAAATGGTTTTGATAAGGCTGTCTTGGACACTGTATACCATTGGTCCCAGCTGCACGTTGCCAGGCATACCTGATCCAGCACACTGCACTGGTGGGGCACAACCCAGGATCAGTCTTTTCACAGAGTAATAAAATAATTGTAAGATCAGGATGGGGCGGGGTGGAAGAGGAGGAATCTGGCTTTAGGGGAGGGATCTGAAAGTGGTACAAAGGAGCAGCACTGGAAAGAGTGGGATGAAATTCAGAAAGGAAAAATTTTGCTCAGTTGTAGGGAGAAGGTTCCGTACAGTGAGATGTGCTCAGCTCCATGGGACAGTGATGGAAGCCCCAGCACTGTCCACCCATTCGTCAGAGAAACTCCTCCAGGCAGGGACTGTCTTTCACCCTGTGTCGGTAACAGTGTCTAGTCCCAGGGAATCTTGATTTTGTTGGGGCCTCTCCATGCTACTATAATGTCAACAACTAAGCTGCACAGAGCACTTGAAAGCCATCAGTAAGGAACAGTTTGGGTTGGTAGGAGGAAAAGGGTAGATTTATTATGAAGCTGTTCTGATCTCTAATTTCTGCAATTCCAAGGGAGTGAAAATAGCTTCAAGAATGCACTGGAGAATAAAGTGGGAGAGACATGGGAGCTGTGTAACAGGCAATATCTTAAGTGCTTACCTGGCTCACTGTCTATTTGCGTCAGCACATCTTCTATTGAATCTTCCTCGTTCCTTAGAGCTTCAGGGTCGGGTGGAGTGTAGCCATGGCATCGACACCAATGTACCACATGCTTCGTTTTCAGGGGGCTGATGTTGTGAAACTTGGGGTGCTTTTCTATGATTTCTTGTAGGATTTTTCTCACAGTCATTGCTCGTTGCCACTGTGGGAAACCAAAGGGAGAGTTTTGTTTAGCTGAGGTGTTTTATATTTGAGTCCCAGGAGACCAGAACACAGACAATTTAGGATCCTAGGAACATGGAGACTGACAATACCAGGTATTTCCTCAGAATGCTGCATGACCTGGAAGAATGAGCATGGATTGGTGGTCCTGATCCCGAGTCATTCCGTAGCCTAGGACTGGTAATTTAAACTCTGCTTCTGTTCCCACTATGTTAAACTGAAAGATCCCTATCTCATGGGGACTAAGTGAACTTCAGCCTTCTGTTCTTAAAAGTAACACCAATTATCACAGTAACTGAAAGCCATTAGAGGGAAATATGTGCATCTATTTTTTGCAGCTTGTTTAATTTTGTTGAACAGGGCTGCTTCTAGTCAGCTTCATTATTTTCTATATAGATCCTTCACATAGCAACAAGGGATGAAAATTATTAAACAACAGGAATATATAAATGCAACAGCATAAAACAATTACACAAACTATTTCTCCACAATGAATTAAGAATCCAGTTCAGTAACTGCTCTGTGTTTGGGGTTAGGGATAGCTCAGTGGTTTGAGCATTGGCCAGCTAAACCCACGGTTGAGAGTTCAATCCTTGAGGGGGCTACTTAGGGATCTGGGGCAAATCTGCCAGAGATGGTACTTGGTCCTGCCGTGTGGGCAGGGGACTGGACTCAATGACCTCTGAAGGTCCCTTCCGGCTCTATGAGATATTATATGGAGATATACCTAACAATGCATGAAGCCTTCAACAAAGAGTCAACACGACACAGGGTTAATAATAGTGAAAAATATATTGGGAGGAATCAGACACACAATATTATGCCATACAATGATGGCATATAGACACAACATGTCAAACTCCAATTGTCCAGCACCAAGTGGAACCCGGAAGTGCTCCAGCCAGCCGGATAATTGGAGCTGCTGGCAGGGAACAGTGCAGCAAGGGGCAAACCCTCTGCCATTTTGCAGGAAGGCGGGGGAAGCCCCATGCCACCACAAGAGTTTCCAGGAGGGGAGCAGGTTCCCCACCCCCCAAGACTGCAGTAATTATCACTGAGCAGGGAGGTGAGTGGCAGCACTGTGGGACCAACCTGGCAGCACCCCAGATGCTCTGCTCCGCTGCTTGTTGGCCGCTCATCAGTTTCAGCAGTGGCGGACTTGGGGAAGCGGCGGAGTAGAGCAGCTGGGGTGCTGCCGGGTTGGTCCCGCAGCGCAGTGCCGCCCCTCGCCCAGCTGCTCTGCTCCGCCACTTCCCCAAGTCCCGCTGTTTTGCAGAGGTGGAGGGTCCACCCCTCGTCCCGCCGTTCCCTGCCCAGCCCCCGGATGCTGTGTGGGTCCTGGCAGACCCCTCACAGCCCCCCGCCGGAGCACCTCCTGATACTCCGGCATATCCGATAATCCGGCACCACCTAGGTCCCGGAGGTGCCGGATTATCGGAAGCCTACTGTATTATATTACTCAGCACCAACATTTAAAAACACCCCAAAAAGATTTTAAATTGAAGCAACTCAAAATAGAACTTCAAGGTTATTATGTTTTAATAACTCAATACTAGTATTTTGGGGAGTTACATGGAAAGAATCCAGTGCATGTTAAGAACAGCCATACTGGGTCAGACCAACTGTCCACTAGCCCAGTATCCAGTGGCCAATGCCCGATGACCCAGAGGGAGTGAACAGAACAGACAATCATCAAATGAGCCCTCTCTTGTCATCCATTTCCAGCCTCTGACAAACAGAGGCTAGGGACACCATTCCTACCCACCTGAATAATAGCCACTGATGGACCTAACCTCCACGAATTTATCGAATCCTTTTTTGAATCCTGTTAAAGGCCTGGTCTTTACAACATCCTCTGGCAAGGAGTTCCACAGCTTGACAGTGTGCTGTGTGAAGAAAATCTTCCTTTTGTTTGTTTTAAACCTGCCACCTATTAATGTCATTTGGTGACCCCTAGTTCTTATGTTATGGGAACAAGTAAATAATTTTTCCTTATTCACTTTTTCCACACCTATAAAATCATGACTGATCTCTATCATATCTCCCCCCCCTTTAGTCTCCTCTTTTTTTAAGCTGAAAAGTCCCAGTCTTTTTACTCTCTCTTCATATGCGACCCGTTCCAAACCCCTAATCATTTTTGTTGCCCTCTTCTAAACCTTTTCCAATGCCAATATATCTTTGAGACGAGGCAACTACATCGGTCTTATTCTCTATCCTTCTGTAATGGTTCCTAACATTGTTTGCTTTTTTGACTGCTGCTACACATTGAGTGGATGTTTTCAGAGAACTATCTACAACAATGGTCTCTACCCTTTTTACACTCAAGATCACTTTTTGAATGTCAGCACAAGCCAAGATCTACCCCACCCCTTCCGTGAGGCCCCGCCCTCTCGGTTCCCCTTCTCTCCATCACACCGCGCACTTCCGGGACCTGGAGCACAGCTGCAGAACTACCCCCCCCACACTGCAGGAAGCCCACGCTACCTCCGTTGTCCCTGGAGGTAGCGTCAGCACAGCGTTAATCTTGGGGGTGGGGGACTATGAGGGGGGGCCCCCTTGAAAGCCTCGTGATCAAATGATCGTGCCCCCAGAATCAACGAGTTGATCGCGATCGACAGGTTGGTGACCATGGATCTACAATGATTCCAAGTTCTCTCTCGAGTACTTGTAGCTAAATTATGCATTACTTTGCATTTATCAACATTAAATTTCATTTGCTATTTTGTTGCCCAATCACTTAGTTTTGTGAGATCTTCTTGAAATTCTTCACAGTCTGCTTTGGTCTTAACTATCTTGAGCAGTTTAGTATCATCTGCAAATTTTGCCACCTCATGGTTTACCCTTTCTCCAGAACATTTATAAATAGATTAAATAGGATTGGTCCCAGTACAGACCCTTGGGGACACCACTAGTTACTAGTTTCTCCACTCTGAAAACTTACTGTTTATTCCTACCCTTTGTTTCCTCTCTTTTAACCAGTTATCAATCCATGAAAGGACCTTCCCTCTTATCCTATGACAACTTATTTTACTTAAGAGCCTTTGGTGAGGGACCTTGTAAAAGGCTTTCTGGAAATCTAAGTATACTATATCCTCTGGATCTTCCTTGTCCACATACTTGTTGACCCCCCTCAAAGAACTCTAGTAGATTAGTAAAGCATGATTTTCCTTTACAGAAACCATGTTGACTTTTCCTCAACAAGTTATGTTCATCTATGTGTCTGACAATTTTACTCTTTACTGTAGTTTTAACTAATTTGCCCTGACATTAGACTTACTGGTCTGTAATTGCCAGGATCACCTCTAGAGCCCTTTTAAAATATTGGCGTCACATTAGCTATCTTCCAGTAATTAGGTACAAAAGCTGATTTAAAGGACAGGTTACAAACCACAGTTAATAGCTCCGCAATTTCACATTTGAGTTCTTTCAGAACTCTTGGGTGAATGCCATTTGGTCCCAGTGACTTGTTACTGTTAAGTCCATCAATTTATGCCAAAACCTCCTCTAATTATACCTCATTCTGGGACAATTCCTCAGATGTGTCACTTAAAAAGAATGGCTTAGGTTTGGCAACCTCCCTAACACCCTCAGCCGTGAAGACTGAAGCAAAGCAAAGCAATTCATTTAGTTTTTCTGCAATGACCTTATTGTCTTTGAGTGCTCCTTTAGCATCTCGATCATCTAGGGGCTCCACTGATTGTTTAGCAGGCTTCCTGCTACTGATGTACTTAAACATTTTGCTATTACTTTTTGTGTTTTTGGCTAGCTGTTCTTCAAACTCCTTTTTCGGCTTTCCTCTTAGATTTTTACACTTAATTTGACAGTTTATGCTCCTTTCTATTTTCCTTACTAGGATTTAACTTCCACTTTTTAAATGATGCCTTTTTAATCTCTCACTGCTTCTTTTACTTGGTTGTTTAGCCACAGTAGCACTTTTTCATTTCTCTTACTGTGTTTTTTTTAATTTGGGCCTCTGTTATGGTATCTTTGAAAAGTCTCCATGCATCTTGTATGGATTTTACCTTTGCCACTGTACCTTTTAATTTTTGTTTAACCAACATCCTCATTTTTGTGTTGTTCCCCTTTCTGAAATTAAATGCCAGTGTTGGGTTGCTGAGGTGTTTTTCCCACTGCGGGGATGTTAAATTGTATTACATTATGGTCACTATTTCTAAGCAGTTCAGTTATATTTACCTCTTGGACCAGATCCCGTGCTCCACTTAGGACTAAATCAAGAATAGCCTCTCTCCTTGTGGGTTTTAGAACCAGCTGCTCCAAGCAGCAGTCATTTAAGGTATCAAGAAATTGTGTGTCTGCATCCCATCCTGAGGTGACATGTACCCAGTCAATATGGGGATAGTTGAAATCCCACACTATTAATTGAGTGTTTTATTTTGATAGCCGCTAATTTCCCTTAGCATTTCATAGTCACTATCACTATCCTGGTCAGGTGGTCAATAATATATTCCTATCATTATAGTCTTATTATTAGAGCATGGAATTACTATCCATAGAGATTCTATGGAACATTTTGATTCATTTAAGATTTTTACTTCATTTGATTCTACATTTTTTTTCAGGTATAGTGCCACTTCCTCACCAGCACGACCTGTTCTGTCCTTCCGATATATTCGGTACCTTGGTATGACTGTGTCCCACTGATTGTCTTCATTCCACCAACTTTCTGTGATGCCTATTATATCCTTTTTTAATATATGGCACTCTACTTCACCCATCTTATTATTTGGACTTCTAACGTTTGTGTATAAGCACTTTAAAAACTTATCACGATTTATCTGTCTGCCATTTTCTGATGCATTAGACTCTTCTTCATGTGATTGTTTCTCATCTAATCTTACCCATATTTTATCATCATTCATCCTCTCCTCCTTACTAGACCATAGAGAATCTCTATTAATAGACCGTCCCCTAAGAAATGCCTGTTTGATCCATGTGCTCTTCCACACATGCTATTGTGAAACATACCTCCATATCCAATATATCAGAATGTTATGGCTCCAGGTTTCCCAATCCAGAAGTTTCCCCAGTTTTAACCACCAATGCTTATAAAACATGGAAAGAGCCAATTACCTCAGCTGCCCTCCGTTTTCCAATATTCCAGCTGTAATACTGTTCCACTGAACTGGCACGGAAAGAACTGACATCTTCACCTAAAGAGCCAAAAAACTGGAGTTTAGATTTCATAGTTGTTAAAATTTATGTACACTGCTGTTGGCTTTTCCTGAAATCCAAAAATAGGTGTTCATGGAATACATTGTGCTTGGTGGGGCGAATGGGAAAGATGGCTCCTCCATGTGCAGTCCACACAGCATAAAGAGTTCTATGCTCTTACAAAGTGTTCCCTGTACATATGTTCATAGGTGTACCACCACATACTCTCTTTTTCAAGTTTGCTGACACACATGGAGCCAGCTTTAAACTCCCCAAAGATAAAACATAACTGAGGAAGTCCAGTGGTGCTTTGCTATCAGAAATATTTTTTTTTCTGAAAGCACTTATTTGGCTAACAATTAGAAATATAAAGATAAAATGCAACAATAAAACAAAAAAACCTCTCAAGAAGTGTTTACTGCCATGAATTTAGGAGGGAATTAACACCCAAGCAGCAGATCCATTAGTGTTATATAAAGCTCCTAAAATAAGAAGGAACGAAACTTTATTGTACCACCACTTTACTGTACCGACCACCAGTACCATTTTGCTCATGCTACTGATTATGTTCAAAGTCTGTCCTTTCCAGTCTCCAGAAGCTTTGCCTCATCAAAGTGCATTTGTTATTAGGAAAACATTAGTAGTACATTTCCCAACCACATATATGGGTGGTGTGTGGGTGTGCAATTAAAAAGGACCTTTCTTGATCCATGTCAGATGAAACAGTCTGATGATTGCCTAAAAGCTGCCATCATTGGTCAGGTAAGCACCTTTATTCTATTGTGAACTACTCTGTCTCCCTCATACAGACAAGACGTTGAATATTAGGGCTTATCTATACTTACAGCTAGATTGGCACTGATGTGATTTGGCACTAATGTGACTGAGGCAGAGGTATTAATTTAGTGGGTCTGATGAAGACTCGCTAAGTCAATGGCAGAGTGTTCTTTCTTTAAAACTCCATTACTCCAGCTCCCTGAGAAGCATAAGGGAAGTCGGTGGGACAGCATCTCCCATCAACACAGCACTGTGTAAGATGACCTAAGTTATGTCGATTTAAGTTACGTAACTGAAGTAGCATAAGTTAGATCAACTTATAGCTGTAGTACAGACCAGCCCTTGGAACTACCAACAGCAGCTATTATTTTGTTGGCAGGATTTGACTGCTTTAGCTTGCTAAGCATTTTGCAAGCAACAGAACTGAACGTAAGCTTTGTGGCGCAGTGTTTTCACTTCATTCTGATGTGTAATTTTCCCAGCTGCAAAGTGCCATGCACATTTTTGGTGTTATAAGAACAAACTGATTGTTTTCATACAAATCTTACTTTTCTCAGCAATTAATGGAACTTTCTTCACTATCGCTGTTAAAAGTTGCTGGACATTCTCCAAATGTTCTATGCTGCAAAAATAAAGATCACAGTGAATAGTACCGTGTTTGAGCACATATAACCCGCGGGTTATACGAAGTTTTACAAACCCCGCGAACCTGCAGGGTATACATGTCCGTGTTTATTTTTACTTGCCTGGGCGCGAGTGCGGCTCGACCTCCCACAGGCCGGCCAGCTTGCCTGCGCTCTCTGCTCCCCCCGCCCCCCCCCCCCGGAGGAGGGTGGGTTGCCCCTGGCTGCGGCTGCGCGGAACCTGGGCATGAGTACAGCTCCCCTCCTGCAGGCTGGCCAGCTCACCTGCACTGCGCTCTCCATTCCCCCCTCCCGGAGGCTGCGGCCGGTATGTGCAATTACCAGGTACCTTAAAGTAGCGTATATAACCCGCAGGCTATACATGTGCGCGGGTTATCTAAGACTTTTTTTTTTTTTTTAAATACACACATTTAGGAAAAACTGCGGGTTATGCACAGGTACAGGTTATACATGAGTGCAGATTATACACACTAATTTACGGTAATTACTTTTTAGAAAAGAAAAATCAGATATACACAGTTCTAACATCACTGTCAATTTTAAAAAAAATCGTGAAAAAATGTGCTAATATTAACACTTGCTTTGAATAAATATTTTCATGTCAGTCCCTCATTCTACAATGCTATGCACATAGACAGCTATGTCCCACATGCAGTCATATATGCAATAAATGAATCAGGTGTATGATAACATGTTTGATAAACACTAGTATTTCTCTGAAGTTATTTATAACCAACTGGTGACACTGAAACAGCATATTGGCTGCTGATTGATTTGTAGATAGGCAAAGCGGACAGGGGTCTGCAGACAGGAGAGTTTGAAAGGGAGTTTTGACAGAGGAGTCCCAACACCTGTGCCAGCACTGTTTCTGTCTCCTCCACCTGCGCCTGTAGCCAGACAGACCACATGAGCATGGATGCCTCTACCCAGATCCTGGTGTGGTTTTGCAGGGACCGTGGCTTTCAATTCCCACTTACTGAAATCCAGGCTGGAGAGACCATCCAACGTGAAAGGGGCCTGCTGGTGGAATCTCTTAGGCAACAGGTGGAAGAGCTACAGGAGGTGGTGGCTAGGCTGAGGAGCATCTGAATCCACCAGGAATTCCTGGAGAGTATTCATGTGGAGACCACTGTGGAAGCTACCCCGTTACATAAGACTGCTGACACACCACTGGTGGAAGAGGAGATGGCTCTGTCTTGGGGATACACTGGCAGTTGTTTACTTCTAGCAGCAGGCAGTGCTCACCCCTACCTGCTCCCAACCCTCCCACCGTGGCTCTAGACAACCATTATGCTGCTCTGGATACCCCCTAAGGCAGAAGAGGAGAACCCTCATACCCTTAAGACTGGAAGGTCTGCAGTCACTACTGCAAGGAGGAAATGTAGGGTAGTGGTGGTTGGAGACTCCCTTCTGAGGGAGACGAAGTCACTCATCGGTCATCTTGACATGTCATCTAGGGAGGTATGCTGCCTGCCAAGATGTTATGGAGGCATTGTCAAGGATTATCCAGCCCTCTGACTTTTACCCCACACTACTCATTTATGCCCACATGAATGATACTGCAAGGTAGGACCTTGAGCAGCTCAAGAGTGACTACAGGGCTCAGAGTACAGGTGAAGGAGTTTGGTGTGCAGGTGGTGTTCTCTTCAGTCCTTCCTGTCAAAGGTAGGGGCCCAGGCAGAGACAAGTGTACCTGGAGGTGGATGCCTGGCTGTGAAGATGATGCTGCCAGGAGGGCTTTGGCTTCCTTGACCACGGGATGCTGTTCCAAGAAGGGCTGCTAAGCAGGGATGGGATTCATCTTTTGAGGAAGGGGAAGAGAGAGCATTTGGATTCAGACTGGCTAACCTAATGAAGGGGGCTTCAAACTAGGTTCGAAGGGGGCAGGTGACCAAAGTCCATAGGTAAGTGAAAAACATGGAGACCTGGGAGATGGCTCAGAAATGGGAGGGAGCATGGGCTATAACAGAGATACAGGAGGGACAAAATCAAATCAGTATCTTACAGCCTATATACAAATGCAAGAAGTATGGGGGAATAAGCAGGAAGAACCTGAAGTGCTAATACATAAATACAACTATGACATAGCTGGTATTGCAGACTTGGTGGGATAATACACATGACTATAATATTGGTATAGAAGGGAACAGCTTACTCAGGAAGGACAGGCAGGGAAAAAAGGGAGGAGGTATTGCCTTATATATTAAAAATGAACACATAGACTGAGGTGGAGATGGACAGAGGGACAGATTTGCTGGAGTCTCTAAGTTAGGTTAAAAGGGGTAAAAACAAGGGTGATGTCATGCTAGGGGTCTACTACAGATCACCTGCCCAGGCAGGAGAGGTGGATGAGGCTTTTTTTAAACAACCCACTAACACAGTAGGACACAGGTTATCCAATAAGTTCCTGGACTGCATTGGAGACAATTTTTTATTTCAGAAGGTTGAGAAAGCTACTGGGAGGAAGCTGTTCTTGATTTGCATTTAACAAGTTGGGAGGAACTGGTTGAAAATTGAAAGTGGAAGGCAGCTTGGAAGAAAGTGATCATGAAATCATAGAGTTCATGATTCTAAGGAATGGTAGAAGGGAGAAAAGCAAAAGAGAGACAAAGTTTCTTAGTAAAGTCTTAGCTGCTAGGTAAGGTCTGATGGGAAGCAAGACTAAGAGGAAAAACAACAGTTTTTTAAAGGGACACTATTAAGGGCCCAAAAGCAAACTATTCCACTACACAGGGAAGACAGTATGGCAGGAGACCACCTTGGATAAATCAGGAGATCTTATATGATCTAAAAATAAAAAAGTAGTAATATAAAAAGTGGAAACTAGGTCAAATTACAAAGGATGAACATAAGCAAACACCACAGGTATGCAGGGCAAGATTAGAAAGGCAAAGGCACAAAATGAGCTAAATCTAGCTAGAGGCATAAAGGGTAACAAGAAGATATTCTACAAGTATATTAGGAGCAAGAGGAAGGCCAAGGACAGGGTAGGCCCATTGCTCAGGGAAGAGAGAGAAACAGTAACAGGAAACTTGGAAATGGCAGAGGTGCTTAATGACTGTTTCGGGTTTCGTCAAGAAGATGGATGGTGACAGGATGCCTAACATAGTGAACACAAGTGGAAATGGGGTAGGTTTAGAAGTTAAAATAAAAGAACAAGTTAAAAGTTACTTAGAAAAGTTAGATGTCTGCAAGTCACCAGGACCTGATGAAATGCATCCTAGACTACTCAGGAAGCTGATAGAGGAAGTATCTGAGCCTTTAGCTATCATCTTTGAAAATGGAAGTCAGGAGAGATTCCAGAAGACTGGAAAAGAGTAAATATAGTGCCCGTATTTACAAAGGGAAATAAGAACAATCCAGGAAACTACAGACCAGTCAGTTTAACTTCTGTGCCAGGGAAGATAATGGAGCAAGTAATTAAGGAATTCATCTGGAAGATAATAAGGTGATAGGTAACAGCTAGCATGGATTTGTAAAGAACAAATCATGTCAAACCAATCTGATAGCTTTCTTTGATAGGATAACAAGCCTTGTGGATGAGAGAGAAGAGGTGGATGTGGTATACCTAGACTTTAGTAAGGCACTTGACAAGGTCTCACATAACCTTCTTATCAATAAACTAAGGAAATGCAACCTAGATGGGGCTACTATAAGGTGGATGCATAACTGGCTGGATAACCATTCTCAGGGAGTAGTTATTAACAGTTCACAATCATGCTAGAAGGCCATAAGTGGAGTTCTGCAGGGGTCAGTTTTGGGACTAGTTCTGTTCAATATCTTCATCAATGATTTAGATAATAATCATACTCTCTATGCCATCAAGTCTGCAGATGATACGAAGCTGGAAAGGGTTGCAAGTGCTCTGGGGGATAGGGTCAAAATTCAAAATGATCTGGACAAACTAGAGAAATGGTCTGAGGTAAACAGGATGAAGTTTAAATAAGGACACTTAGGAAGGAGCAATCGGTCTCTCACATATAGAATGGGAATCGACTGTCTAGGAAGGAGTATTGCTGAAAGGGCTTTAGGGGTCATAGTGGACCACAAGTTAAAAATATGAGTCAACAGTGTGAAAAGTTGGGGAAAAAAAAGCAAACATGATTCTGGGATGCATTAACAGGAGCGTTGTGAACAAGACATGAGAGGTCATTCTTCCGCTCTACTCCGTGCTGATTAGGCCTCAATTTGAGTATTGTGTCCAGTTCTGGGCACCACGTTTCAAAAAAGATGTGGAGAAATTGGAGAAGGTCCAGAGAAAAGCAACAAAAATGATTCAAGGTCTAGAAAACATGAGCTATGAGGAAGACTGAAAGAACTGGACTTGTTTCGTTTAGAAAAGAGAAGACAGAGGGGACAGGATAGTAGTCTTTAAGTATCTAAAAGGGCGTTACAAGGAGGAGGGAGAAAAATTGTTCTCCTTGTTCTCTGATGATAGGACAAGAAGCAATGGGCTAAAACAGCAGCAAGGGAGGTTTAGGTTGGACATTAGGAAAAATCTTCCTAACTGTCATGGTGGTTAAACACTGGAATAAATAGCCAAGGGGGACTGTGGAATCTCCATCACTGGAGATATTTAAGAGCAGGTTAATCCCCGTGAGGCAGGGGACTGGACCTGAGGTCCCTTCCAGTTCTCTAGTTCTATCATGAGGGAAATCTCCAGCAGAATAAGAGCATGGTATGGAATTAAAAAAAAACAACAAAAAACTGGTAACAGAAAAATGCAATGTGAGATCTCACGTTCAGAGATTTCTAGGGAAACATTTTGCTGGCCAATGTCTGGCCATGCCCCCGGTTTTAACACTATGTCAGAAATCAAATGATGTTAAGAGAGTAGGAACTAAATACAACATCCTTAGGCTCACTCCCAATTCAGAATGTGGAAAGATCTCTGGTCAATTACATCAACATATGAGTTTTAACATGAACAAACAAGCACACAGAGGGGTGAAATACATGCGCACATTCCTAATTATCCCTCCCTCAATTATTTCCCCCCGTATTTCAAGGGCCATAGCCCAGCATTGACCAGAGAATGCAATGGCAGTGGGAATTGAGTGAATGGATAATCTAAGCAGCAAATTTTTGGCAAACCCCAAAATGATTAAGCCCCATTAAACAGCTTTATTTTTAGCTGCTGACTTCAAGCCAATTCACAAATCAGTATTTTCATACTACATCCTGCAGACACAGATGTAACTGAGGTCAGAAAATGAATGTCAAGAGATTACTCAGATTATGGAATGCTACAGAAAATCAGTGGCTGTCAGATTTTAATCACTCGATTTCCCAGCCAAAGTTCTGATACTGTTGAACAATGTCCTAGGACCTGTCCAATGACTAAACCATACAGTTCTTAAGAGAGGAAAGAACAATGACCTGATAACGTAATTTCCAAGTTCTGAGCTCTCTTCTGTTTTTACTGCTCCTTGACCATCCTGAGAGACCAGAGAGTTGCAGTTCTGTCCGGCTGAATCAGGCTCCATCTTAACTTCAGAGAAAAAGAGAACAGATTTTTAAATGACAGAGTTCTTGATCGTCAGCTGGGAAACGCCCGATAAAGCTCAGAAGAACTATGCAATTGATCAGACCATTCTACTTGGGAGGAGGAGGAAGGAAGGAATGATTAAAACTAGGGATGTTAAACGTTTAACTGCTGAAATGTTCAGTGGTTACACGTTTACACATGGGGGGCAGGCAGGAGCTGGTGCACACAGGGAGCTGGTGCTGGAGTCAGCTGCAACACCCCCCCCCCCCCCCCCCCGTGGGAGGCAGCAGAAGGGAGGGGGTGCATGTAACCATGCAAGTTAACCAATGAGCTCAGGGACACATTAAGGTCCCTAATTAAAACTGCCTGCAACACCAGCATCCACATTCCAAAGAGCAGTACTAAACAAGGGGCAGCACTGAACCTGTGTGGATGAGGTTTCCCCGCACATCTAGCAATGCCACCCAAATTTGTGTGCACATTCTATCCTTTCAGCACAAGCAAACCCTACCCTGTTAGCAAGCCATCCCTTATCAAGTGGAGGGAGAGCCATTGAAACACAGTTTTACTCCACACTCAAAAACACTCAGTTGTCTTCTTATGAGAAAGTGTCATGTCAAGAACATCAGGTGCTTGTGTGTATGATGATTCAATTTCAACCAAACTGCTCGCAAGTGTTCCTTGGCTTTTTGTCAACTGCAAGGCCTGAAATGGCACAGCCACTGACATTTACTTCTGCTGGGAAGCCCCATCCAACGATTCCACCACTGAATTACCATTTGGAGGGCAGTGCTTCTGCTTTGATTAACACTCACTGCTCGCTACCGTGTAGTGCTGCATATGTTTCCACTAGGGAGGTAAAATCCTGTTTGTTTAGTTAAACAGTTCAACTTTATGTTGAACCAGGTAACCAATTTAAATGGGGGTTGGCGGGAAGGCTGCTCCAGCCCAGCTGCCCTGGCTGGAGCATCCTTGCCTGCAGTGCGCCGAGCTGAGCCCACTGCAGATGGGGACTGCTCCAGCCGGGCTGGAGGGCCCCACCCAGCTTGTGGCGGGGCCCACAGGACTGGAGCAGCCCCCACCAGTTAACTGTAACCGGTAAGCCTCACCCATTAAGGGTGAAGCTTGCTGGTTAACCATTCACATTCCTAGTTCCACAACGGCAGGTTGGCACCATGCAAATTTTACTACCTATAGAAACCTTCCAGAATATCCTCCAAGTTTTTTAATGCTCTTCTGTATGTGTCACATTCATTCATCACAATCTGTTTCTTTGAGCGTGAATTTGACAAGTGACAAATTCATTTTTTACCTTTAGTAGCTGATGCTGTGGAGGGGCTGGGTACAACCGCACTGGCTGCAGTTACAGCAGAGGTAGAAGACACTTTACTGGTGGAAAGAGACTGTATCACTAAAGGACAACAGGAGAAAAAAAACAAAACTGATTTGTTGCATACTTATAGATATTCTTTCCATCTAGCGCTTCATCCTTGTCCTAGATGGATAGTCTTATAAACCCTTGATAGCAAGTTACATTGTAGTTGCAACATGAAAGCTTGGGAACAACTGAAACCCACTACAGGCTGAAACTCTCTAGTCCAGCACCCTCAGAACTTGACTGCTGCCGAACCAGAGAATGTGCTGCATCATGGGAGGTCAATATTGTCTAGCAGCATTACCATCACTTCCACTGCTTACTGGACTCAAAGGACATGTAGGGGTAAATTAGAGCTATAGAATAGCACAGAACACAGAGCCAGGACTGGTGGCTGTAAACAAACTTTATGGGATCACAGAAAACTTGGCCACACCCATGATAAGTAGACATTTGGCTAATTAAAATCATGCCGGACTAGATGTTAGCAGGCCAGAGAGTGCCGGAATAGAGAGGTTCAACCTATACATGTTTTCTTCCTGGGTATTTGTAACCCTTGTGGTGCTGTATGGCAAGAATGGCTGAGCTCTTTGCTATGTTAAAGGGACCATCAAACACTATCTCTAGCTCTCTAGGGATGTAAAATCCCTCTGATTTGGTTACCCGGCTAAAAATATTGTTTACCTAGTTAACTGATTAAAGGGGAGAGCGGGCAGAGGCATCGTTCCAGGCCGAGCTGGAGCAGCCTCTGTTCACAGCGGGCCCCGTGTAGGGCTGGAGCAGCCCCTTGCCCGCAGTAGGTAGGGAGCTGCTCCAATCCCCACCGGTTAACCATTCACATCCCTAATGCTCTCCACTGCATTTTACCTTTGTTCACAGGCATCAATATAGTCTGAACACCTCCAGATGCTGTATTTACACTGAGCTGTTTGAGCTGGCTAGGTACCGTCAGCACAGCCTGTTGGGAACTAGATTGGTTTGAGTGGATCTTTAACAACCCTAAAAGAAGGGGGGGAGGAGAGGGAGAAGACACATTAGACAATGCTTAGTTCAGTCCAGCCCCTACTATTTCTCTCCCTTTCTGCTTGAAATATGATGGTATAAGCTAACCTTTGCTATCTTCTTAGCAAGCCAAGGCTCACACTGAATTATGAAACAAGTTTTTTGTTGAGCTCGATGGCTGCTAACACCCACAGAGACATTAAATAACTATATTGCAATGCTTTGATATTTGCGGTGAGATTTATAGATAATATAGTATCATAAACAGAAACTTGGGTCTTGCAAGTCCTTTAACAATAAGCACTTGCAAAGTAAAGCTAATAGTATACAGCATACTTAACAAGAGAGATTGATATAAATAACCATTTTAAATCATGGTTTAAGTAAGAGCAGGAAACCTTGATTTAAAATATTAATTTTAATTTTGTTTTTCATTTGAACTTTCCTAAAGAAAAGTCCATTCTCATTGGTTGGTTATAATCATTAAAACATGGTGATTTGCTTCTAAGTATTGCTGTTACGTGCTGGTATATATAAGAAAAAACTGTATCTTGAAATGTTTTGCATTTAGAACTGACATATTAAACTAAGGAACTGTTAACCGTAATTAGTGAACTGAAGTATTAGGTGGCCAGATTTTCAAAAGTCATTTAGGCCTCTAAAGAAGCAGAAAGGCACCTAATGAGCTTTTAAAAAAGTAACTAAGCAGGCAGGTACCTATCTCCCACTGAAATCATTGTTCGGGTGCACAGTGTGGAACCCAAGAGGCAAAGACAGTGAGTTTTGAAATTACAAAATGTCCATTAGCTTATTGGGTGGGAGATGCTCATTTTCCTAAAAGTGGCTATACTTTCCAAATTCTAATGCAAGATTTTAATTTTTAAAAAACTTTTAAAGTATTTATCATACAGTGTTTGCCACAATAAAAAAGGCAGTTTACCCCCCACTGTTTCTTTTAACATTCTTATAGAATTAGCAGCCCTCCCTCTGCTCCGAAAAAAAAAGGGGGGGGGGGGTAGGGGACAAATTTAAAAAAAACCTCAAACAAAACTTCTAAGCCATGGATATAAACTAGTTCTGTTACAAGCCATCTAGATTAGCACAATTCCCAACAAAGGACATGGTCCTTGGTTTGAAGAGAACAGATTACACTGATTTCATCTGTTCACTGAAGAACTGTGGTGAATGAACCAGCAAAGCTGCCTGTTTAAAACAACTGTGAGGCTAACAACAATACGAAGTAATCTGGGACACATCCAACATGTATAACATACACAGTAAAGTGAGCTTTTCCTCTCTATATAGACCTTTCCCTCACCACTCTGCTCCAAACTGATATTCTATATAGACTCAGGGTATGTTTACACTACAAGTGATACAGCAGCACAGCTGCAGCTATGGTGCTACACTTACTATAGTGAGAGAAGGGTTTTTCATTTCTATAGAAAATCCACTCCCTTGAAAGGCAGTAACTAGGTTGGGGAAGAATTCTTGTGTCAACAAGTGATGTGTACACCAGTACTTCAGTTAGCTTAATTACATCTCCTAGCAACTTCACTAGGTTGACCTAAGTTTTAGTTATAGTCCAGGCCTCAGTGTCACTTATGTACTCTACTTCCCACTTCTAGTCTCAACTTAGATGGCATCATGCAGAGAAGAATTAACAAAACATGCCTGCAAGAATATTAAATGATAGCATTATGGGTTTCTACTTTTTACCAGTTCCATAAACTATGTGAGTTAAGCACAGTAAATCTTCTTTGAGCTCTTCATTTTGTATGTACACTGAAAGCCAACTATGCAGAAAAATGTAAAAGACAGTACATGGAAGATCAAAACAAAGAAAAGAAACACCCTACTTCTGGGCTTGATCGCTTTATTTTATTGCCTTATTTAATTCAAATGTTCCAGATTCAATTCAGTTCACTTTGCTTTGTTTTTATATTCAGTTTTCTCCATCTCTCATTACTTTTCAAACAAAGTATACCAGATGCACCATTAGAGAATTTGGCCCAGTGGGTCTGTAACACCACCAGCCAAGGAATTTGTCCCATTTTTTTCCCCACTCTTATGTCCAGCAGTATCAGTGCCCAGATCTCTTTAGCGTTTTCCCTTTGATACAACCATGTATTTGGGTAAGTGGCACCAAAATAGAGATTCCACACTAACTACCAATGGAAAGCTACAGTCATTAAGCTAACCAAAAACACTCAACATGCTAATGTCCTAAGGAATCAATTTGCAAATTGTTCTTTTCATTGTTCTTTTGCAACCTGCTATCTATAAGTGAAAAGTCATTTTACTGAGACAGGTTTTAGAAACTAGCACAAATTGCTAAATCTAGAATTACTTTTTGGTAAGAGCTCAAAAATGCAAGTGCTCTGAATTCTACTGTTTCCTGTGCAAGGTATCTGAAGGAGTTATAACCCAAATCTAAATTTCAGTAATAAAAGGCAGAAACCAAGTTTATTACCTGATACAGCAGCTTTCCCAGAAACAGGGGTTGGTGTGGTCATCAAGGA
This sequence comes from Pelochelys cantorii, assembly GCA_032595735.1. Lineage (NCBI taxonomy): Eukaryota > Metazoa > Chordata > Testudines > Trionychidae > Pelochelys > Pelochelys cantorii. The sequence goes on from CM064335.1 coordinate 48,165,702, forward strand.
AGCAACACTTACAACAGTAGAGGAAGCAGTTTTACTTGCTCCTGATGAACCAGATTGCCCCTGGTTTATACAGATTTGGTGCTGCTGTCCTGAGGTCTTTGTCACAGGACCCACACTGGAAGATGAACTGGAACCTGCACCATCTACTTGCTATATTAAAGAGAGAGACGTGGCAACATTAAATTCCTTTAAAATAATGTGTAATACTTCTAGAAAGGAGCCAAGAGAAGTAAAAGCAACTGCATATATATCTCCACAATCCTACTATCTTTATATAACACTGTCATGTACAAGTTCTTAAAAATATTTCCAAAAGATTTATAGTTCTCGCCAGTTGCCTGCTGCCCTGGGGTTCTGAGCAGGAATGAAACAGACCATATACGTAAGAAGCTTCAGGGGGTAGCTGAGTGAGTCTGTACAGAAAAAAAACCAACAAATGATCTGGTAGCACTTTATAATAGACTATATAGACTAAAACATGTAGATGGTATCATGAGCTTTCATGGGCACAGCTCACTTTTTCAGATGACTGGAGTTTTGAGTTTAGGATGTGCAGACCCAAAATAAATGGGGGGAGGGGGGAGGAGAATGGGGTGGAAAAAAAAGGATGGGGGTGGAAGACAGGGAGCTAGAGGGAATCAGTAAGTAAGTAAGTAAGTATCTGAAGATTGGGTAGTTAAAACAAAGCAGATAAGAATCAAAAGTCAATTGATAGTATCCTTCCTGACATAGGAATCTACACAAAGAGCTGTTTGCACCTTCATCGCCTGTAAAACTGATAGTATCCCAACCATCCTTCATTACGATTGAGTCCATTAGCATGTGAATTTAATTTGTGGATGAACTCTAATTCTAATGCTTCTCTGTGTATCTGGCTAGTAGAATTGGTTTGTGACAAGACAGCCACTTGTAATATATGTAAGAATTACCATGCTGCCACTGGAACTTCACGAACAATGCTCTCAAGAATCAAGTTCCCTATTCACACAGGTGGCTTACTCATCTCCTTAGTGAGAGGAGTTAGCACAGCATAGAAGTTTATAAGAATCTTGAATACTTCACTGCAGCTCAGAATTCTAGAGCTGTGGTTCTCAACCAGGAGTATGTGTGCTTCTGGGGGTACACAGTGGTCTTCAAGAGTTCATCAACTCGTCTAGATACTTGCCTAGTTTTATAATAGGGATGTTAGATTTTGTGTTTTTTAGTAATTGTATAGTTGCAACAATTTTTAATGGTTACATGGTTCCTAATATGGTCCCTCGGGTGTGAGGCCAGCAGCCAATGCACGCCAAGTCCCAACTCCTGCGGAGACCCTGCCACCAAGCTCCCCACGGACAGAGGCTGCTCTGGCACCCTATGGAGCAGCCTGCCGGGGGAGGGGAAACAGAAGCAGTTCTGCGAAGCCAGTGCTCGTGGGGAGACAGCCACCAGCTCCTGCCCCACCCTCTTGCTGCCTCTGATACACCAACGAAGTCACTACTAACTAAAATGTCATACAATGACTGGTTTATACTGAATTATATACCATGCCGGTGTGTCTCAACCTAAGCCCACAATTTATTTTATAATTATCTGGTAAAAATGAGAAAGTAAGCAATTTTTCAGTAATAGTGTGCAGTGACACTTTAGTATTTCTATTTCTAAGTTTGTGAGTTAGTAGTTTAAGAGAGGTAGAACTTGCAGTACGCAAGACAAATCAGCCTCCTGAAAGGGGGGACAGGAGTTTGGAAAAGTTGAGAATGACTGCTCTAGAGCCACGAGTAGACAAAAGGAGAACATTTTGTCACTTTCATTTTAGTGCGTCACCAATGGCTCAACTGACAGCTGAGTTAATGTTTTATCCACATCTTAGCAACAATACACTGTTCAGTCAGGTGACTCATGTAAAAGGGACACTGGTAACTTAAATTCATACAGAAGTGTGCTTTGTTCCTTTTGTGATCTTAGGGTTTCGCACTGCCAACATTCACCATAGTATTTGAGCAGCTTCAGCATAACACAGATGGGCAACAGAAATACCCCTAGAGGTCTCTGGCTCTTCTCCCTTTTGGAGAAACTGTGGATGGGTGACCGGTGTTGTGAATGTAATTCTAATAAAAATGGAAAGTGGCACCTAAGATTATTACAACTGAAAGATTAGAGGGAAAATATTTAGTTTTTTCTTTGTGCATTTGACAACACTTTGCCTATGGTCAATTTCACTCCTTTGTCTGTGCAGTTAGTTTGCCTTATTTTTGTAGATCTCTCACATAGCAACAGGCAAGAGAAAAACCCCAAAATATGAAAATCGGATTCAAAACACACACCTACACACACATCTCCCACTAAACTAAAAAATAGTAGTTTCACCCACTCAGAGTAGGAATGGGAGTATAAGGGATAAGTCAATAGAAGGGTTAAGGTTATTTTCCTGACAGGATCATATTAGTACACTTGTAAGTGTCCTTCATCACACAAATACTACAATTTCATCAGGACTGAAATAAGAATTTAAAAAGGCAGAACAAAATAAAGTACCTAAGTGCTTAAAAACAGCTATGTCTCATTTTCAAAAATGACTTAGGCACTCAGAAACTTAAGTCCCATAGACTTTCAACGAGATCCAGGCTCCTAATGCCAGTGTCATTTTTGAAAACCGGACTTAGGTGTTTCTGAAATTTTTACCAGTAGCCTTTATTTAAATTAAACTTTATTTGAGAAAGTCCAGAGGGAACCTCAGTTTTTTGGCTCTTTCCCAATGGTTTTGGAATTTAAACGTGGAGCCACTATGGGATGTCTCCCTTTGGGACAAAGAGGAGGACCAAATTTTGAATGCTGCCAAATTCACAGGACTATGAATCTTGCAGGCTTCCATCCTATAGGAGATAGGCAGATTAGCATCAGTGATCTCCGTTGACCATTAACTGCTGCTGGTTATTTCTTGCACTGTTGTATGAGACCTTTTAAGCACTTTGCAATTTCCTGTCTCCTCTCTTCTAAATTTAGTATATGTATCTGAAGTCTGAAAGTCTGATCAGGGCATGCTGCAAGATCTTTCTTTTTGACAAAACCTTTCCACCAGGACTGGATTTACTCTAGATTTCAAAGAGATACTTATAATCCACATACCTCTAGAATCTGCAAAAGGAAGAGAACAAACAACAGTACTTTGGGGACCTCACTATGCGGCTCTAGTTTACCAGTGTGGTACTTAGATACTACAGTGATGGGTATTATAGAAAATCCAAGACAGATAACAGATGATGATTAAAACTGGAAAATTAAAGGAGAAACAGTGTAAGTTTTAACAGAAACTGGTTTAGTTATGACAACTTCTGTCCTGGGTAGTTATGACAACCTTTGTGCTGTTTTCAACCTCTAGTGCTTTCCACAGATTATAATAAAATATGCCCAAATGGCAAAACAACAAAGCTAACAATGCTGAAGAAAAAAAAAAGTTACTGATGGAAAGAACAGTGAGGTCATTTCTCTAAGATGAATTGGTTAGGAACTAAAGATTACATATAGTTACAGACACCCGCAGATATCTGTGTAAAGCTTTTGTCTTTCTACCAACCCAAAGTTGGTTAGGCATGTATGTCAGCACACACATGTTGATAAAGCATAAAGTTTGTTCCTCCTCCCATTAGAGGTCATGAGCAAGTGAACTAGGAGGCATCCAAATGCAGTGTAGTCCATGCCAAATTAATGCAAGAATGTAGCAAAGAATTAGAACAGAAGCACTCCAAAACTCATGTATGCCCATCTTATGCCTGCATCTCGTATGTCTTTCTGTCTCCTGGACATTTTGCTTGACTTCTAGATCCCTGTTATAATCTACTAGCAATGGTTCTTACCTGTGCAACTCCATTTGCAGGGAGGGACACGGCTGGGGTCGTGGCTGCAGTAATCACCCCTCCAGATACTCTTAGAACAGTGGTGCCGGGTTTGGAAAGCTGAGAGGAAGCTGGAACTGATTTCAACGAACCATCTGATATTTTCATCAGTGATGTTTGTCCACTAGGAGCCGCCTTCAAAAGAGTTCAGTTTAACGGAAACCATTCCAATGATGTCTTTTTAAAACAGACGCTTTTTGTATTCGAGCAGAAAAAAATCAGAATACTTCCCAGGGCAAGAGGAGATGTTTTTGAAGCCGGATCATTAAGCTTAACTTTGAGACAATTGTTTAAAAATTGCTCATTTTCTAAAGTTGAGTCTACCTTTTCAGAAGTGACCCAATTTTTGGGGGCCCAAAGTGAGACACTCTAAAAGGACCTAATTTTCAGAGAGAAATTGAATTTATTTACACCTGCAAATAGGTTGCTAAGAAGTCTCTGAGCTGGTCTACCAGGCAGGAACATGGGACATTTTCAAGACTCAATTTGTGGATCCAAATAAAACTAGGTGTAATATTGTGTACAATTATCTGCACTATACATATGCAGGTACCACGGTATGAAAATCTGGCTCAACATTTCACATACTGTACAAGTACGTGTTTTGGGCTTTTTTCAAAGGCTAAAAAAGCTGTCTTTTTCTTTTAGTTAAGATTTTTTTAATAGCCAATCTGTGTCAGTGAAAATGCAAAATAAACACAACATCTGCAAAATCTGTTGCTTACCTAAATAAATCCAAAGGAGGGCTGAAATATTTTGTAAAATTGGTTACAGTATCCTTCCCCCCACCACTGCATGAGACAATACATATAATCTGAAGAGACACAAACCTGGAATTTGAAAGTTACCTGGGCAAATAAAGCCGTCTTCTGTCCGGTTATTACTTTTAATGTTTGCTGCCCTTGAGTGGAAGATGCTCCGACTCCTACATTGCCCTGAACAACCGATGCTGGTGTCAACTGCTTTCCAGAATTCTGGGGAGATGGCTGACCAACTAAAAATGTGCCCTGGTCCAAAAATAAGTTACTTAGGTTAGGCTCTCTGAGTGGAAATCAAATATATGAAAAATTGAATTCTGCATCAGTAACAGGACAATGACATTTGTAACTTTTCTCTGTGATCTGAGATTTTAATTTAAACAAAGATTTATTGTCTTTCAGGTTGCACACACTAATCAGATTTGCTACTGTCATTTGGAGTTAACAGAAATACGAGAGCCCGTATATCTTCTTCACTGACCTCAAAAGGTCTTAGAGGAAACTTCACTCTACCCAGCAGTGAGAGTTCACAGGGCTCAAAGCATTTTTAACAAAAAGGTTTTTTAAAGCACTTTGCAGTTAATTATGGTGGACATTCTTGCTCGAGGCAAGATGGAAAGTGATATTATGTGACATTGGAAGTGTGAGAATCCAAAAGAAAAGGTCACAAGCCAGGTTCCAATCTGGTTAGAGATGTTCACTGTAATTTAAGAAACCTCACAGTTTATTCACTGTGATAAATACAATTTACCTCGTGAATGTTCAGAGACTGCTGGGCTGAGAGAAAAGGAGTGGGGGGGCAGTTTTCCCCTCCACTTTAAAGCCTAATTCCTCAAAGGCCACATTAACAGCAGAGCTAGCTGTGCTAGCCCTGGCAGGAGACCCCATTTTAACAGACAAGGCAGTGGCCCCCAAAGTCCTTCCCTGCCTACCATGACTTAATGACCACCTCTCTCACCTGCTTTTTTTCAAATGTCCTCTTTTTTAACCCTGGCTTTGCTTCACATTGATCACTTTTGCTTTTTCTCCCCAGCCCCTCGCGCCTACATCTTCATGTCTCTAGTGCTCTCCCTGCCTGCAATTTTCATTATAGGGATGTTAAAATGTTTAACCAGTTAACAGCTGCACTTAATTGTTTTAATACAGGCTCTGCTGCCTAGCTCGCTGCACAGCCCCTCTGCTTACCAGTTAACCGTTTAACATCCCTATTTCGTTATCTCCTAGTGCTCTTTTCTTGCCCCTTGGGCTGCCTCTCTGACCTCTAGCTCTTCTGATATGTTCCCTTGGACACTCCCCAGCCCCCCCCTCTGTTTTGGAGATGGCCCTCCTCACCCATTTTTGGGGAAATGCACTTGCACCCTGGTACTTGCACTTGCACCCTGGTACATGTTCTCTCCTCCCCCCACTCCCTGTGCTACAACAGCAGTGATCTCTATACCACACAACAGTCCACAGGGAATAGCGCACAACCCTCAAAGGTGAGGGGGGCACAGGACACACTGACAGCTGCAGTGAGTGAAGGTGAGTGGCAAGCAGGGCAAACAGAGGAGTGTGTCCCCAGAGGGGTGTGGCTTCCCCATAATTTGAAACACTCATCTACTGCAGAACCACAGAGGCTGGGCATCACTGGATCAGTTACAATGCTGGACGACTCTGACCTGTGGTGTCTGCTTGAGGATGTAGGATGTGTAGGTGAGGTGCTGGGATAAGCCACTACTTGTGCTTTGGGCTGCTCCTGTTCCTCCTCCTCCTCCTCCCCCACTCGTAGAAGAGCCTGACTGGAGACCTGTAACAAGAATCAAAGCAATGACTCTGCAGAGTTCAAGCTATACTGTGCAGAAATTCACTTCTTTCCGCCAGTACCCTATTCCTCTCACACACCTCTGTCCTTTGCAGAGGCAGCCGCTGAGGTATTAGCGTGCACATAACTTTAAAGGCACTGTGCGTCGCATGCTGCCCATGCTTCACAAGTGAGCGGCATCTATTCATCATTTTCCAGTGCAGTGGACAGTGTGATTCTGATGGTGATATTGTGTTCTCTCACCATACTCTGGGAACAAACTGAAAGGGAGCACGGCTGCTTGTGGGCACACAGAGGTCTGTTTTGTACTGCTCTGCAGTCTCTACAGCCAGAAGCAGATGCAAACCAGCAATTTAATAGCTCTTTCAACAGCCTCTTGCAGATCATGAATAATAAATGAAATCCTACCAATGACCTGCAAGCTAAGGATTTTGCTTTTACATCAGATACACTTACCCAGTGTTTGCACATATTTCAGAGTAGTTACAGAGCGCTCCCCAATGATTACTTTGCACAGAAAGAATCTAAGGCTGCATTTGAACACTCTTACTAAGCCACACTGAGAGCAGTGTGACCCCAGTCTTATTTTCAGTCTCTTACTAAACCACTCTGAGCAAAATGGTTATCGTTTTCCCAGAGAATCATGTGTTTGCTTTACCTAGGGCCAGATGGTTATACAGTCCTTTTTCCTATGGGACTGTGCCCAGCCTAGCTCAGTCCCAAGCAATGGGGCTCCCACAAATGCACCACAGCCAAAAACAGCTAGTTAAGGTCTATTTCAGCAATGGCATTTATCTTTACGAACAAACAAACATTTCATTCCCCTGCTCCTGGTTATAGGCTCATGTGTTGCACTTTAACTCCTCCTGTCGTCTTGGTGTCAATACCAACAGTGGTCAGAAAATGGGCAAACATTCCTCTAGAAAAATTTAGATTTTTCTTCTTTTCCAATGAAAATTATCAAGGAAAGCAGACACGTTTCTACAAAACATGTGATTTGGTCAAAACCCCAGTTTTCCATTAAATAAAGTTTTGACCAGCTCTGGTCAATACCCTTCATAAACTTGCCCAGTTTATCTTCCCTCTCTTCCTCCCCCACCTCTGACTCTAGGCTCTCTCAGGTGTGGCATAGCTACAATACCCTTATATGATGCCTTTGTCATTTCTGTATAATTTGGTTCCTTGAGCTCCCTGGTCATTTTTGTTGCCCATTGGAAATTTCCCTCCAGTTTGTCTATTTCTGTTAATTTTGGGTTCAAAACTGAAGGGAATATTCTGGACAACACTGTACCCGAGTTAGATGTATTATGCAACATCTTTGTATAAGCAGCCTAAGATAGCACTGGGCTTTCCTATAGCAGTCACAACATACTGCAAACTATTTAGTCATCAACCTAACTCTTAGCAATAGTGCTGCCCAGCCTTTTTCCACAATGGCTCCTATCCAAAGCCCACTCAACTCAATAGGCATCTTTCTATCAACTTCATGAATTTTGGATCAAATCCTATATGAACATTTGTGTTTTAGATCATTTCCCCCTCAGATAGATCAGCTTGTCTTTTCCCAAGACGAATCTCCTTTGTTATTTTCTGCTCATGTTTCCAGTTTCTCTTTCTAATATTTCTCATGAGTTTTCACAACTGCTTTCAATTTAATGTCAGCTGCAGGTTTCAGGAATGTGCTGTATAATCTCTTTCCTGGATTACTAACAAAGGGTTAAAAAAACAACCATCTCACTTGCTGTAATTTCTTCTTACTTCATCACTATCTGTAGTTATTGCTTTAAAAAAAACCTGATCAGGGGACGACTGAAATAAAAGAGCTCTCATGCATCTCCTCACTGAACAGTCCATGTTTTTGGTGAGCAAAGAACCTTGCTCTAACTCCCAAAGTACCAGAATAAAAGGCAAAATGCTTAACACATTAATTACAAAATGATTACATTATTTAACGCATTAGATTTCCCTGCAAGACTAACTAGCATTGTTTGTGGCTCTCAGTATGGCTCCTTGAGGTATCAGAAGCAGTTTTCCTTTTCCTGAAGGGTTCTTGCTGTTGGTGGTAAGGTACAGTTTGGTGCCAGGTGGTAAATTTGCCAGGTTTGCCAGATTTGTGGCTGGCAACTGCAGTGTAGCCATCACTAGAAATGGAATAAAAACCAGAAAACCGTATTAAAAATTCAGGTTTGCAGAGTATGATTCATAATAAAATCTGGGCAATTGAAATAAAGTTGGAACAAAGGAGTGGCTAACCAATGAACACAGTGCACAACAGTGATAATTCTGTGCTTGCAGCTTTTTATACAGCACTAGGTATTTCTTCTGTGGAAGAAAGTTTTATATATAAGTTATTATTTATTACTAAACTAGCCCAATTCTAAGATGTTTTGCCTACAGCTCTCTTAGCATGTTATTTTGACTAGGTGCTCCCCTCTTATTCGGAAATAGAGCTGCATTTGGAGTAATACTAAAATACAACAGCGTTCCAAAATGAATTGGAATCTGAATTTTGAAATCCAAGTTGTAAAGTTATTTTACCTGAACCTTGAGATCCACTTTTCTGAACCCCTGCTGAAGTCACCTGAGCCTTTGTTAAAGTTTGCACAGGTTGTGCAACAATTGTTCCACCACCTCCACTCACAATGGCTTTTGCTACTCCTTGGGTTACAACCTGCTTTGGACCAACAGCTTTTGCTACCGAAGAACTGGATTTTGCCACAAGTAGCTGACCACCACTGATAGCCACAGCTTGTTTCACTGTTGACTGTAAAGTAGAACCAACAGGAACCCCAACGACCTGTAATAAATAAGCATCTGATGACATACTTCATGCAGGATTTCCCTGGTACAGCACCCGGAGAGAGATAACATTCCACCTGGTGGGTTACCCAAGAAATAAGTATCTAATTTCAGGGCACTTCAGAAGTTAAACAAGCTGACAGGCTACCCATTCTAAACAAACACCACAAAGGGGACTCAAACACATTCAAATATAAACTGAGGCCAACAGTCAGAGTGCGTCTACACTGCACCTGTAGCTACGCAAATTGCATAGCTTATTTTGAGTCTAATTTGGCGCGCTCTACACAGCACTAATTTAGAAATAAATCACTATTCCGAAACATCCCTTACTCCTCAGGGAATGAGGTTTATAGGGATGTTGGAATAGTGAGCCTGTTATATTACGAAATAATGGGCACACTCAAAAGACGCAAAATAGTTATTTCAGAATACCTTCCTGTATGCCGAAATAGCGCTGCAGTGTAGACGCAGCCTTAGAGACCTTTAAAAAACTTGTCAAACTCACCACCATTCCTGTTCAGTCCACTGGTGAGAAAATAATTTTTAAACCAACCATGATTTCTGAATGCCTATTAAAGATTTGAGTGTGACCCACTTATCACAGGCAGCCTCATAACCCCCCACATAGAAAACATTGCTTCACCGCAAAGATCTGAACTTTGCCGTAGTGAAGTACAGAGTCATGCGACCCCAGGAGCCCCTCATACCTACTGGCAAAGGATCACTATTATATCAGCAACCCCTACCAGGTCTGACAAACTCACAACACATTGCTTTCACAGTATTTATCCAAAAAGGGTCTTGTGAGGAATCAAATGAAAGCCAGCGACACCCTGGTCACTGATAACATTGTGAAGTTATATATACCTTTTGATATTATGCCTTCAAGTCTGTAACCAAGCAAAGGGAAAACCAGGAAAGAAGTTAATTAGCTCTCTGTCAAATATAAATTAGGCATAGTAAAGCTAACACAATGGCAGTCCAATCCACCCCTAGAGTCAACAGGAAAAATAGACTGATGGTGTGGGAGAAATTAGGTCTCTACATGAGTGACAGTACTCAACAGAGCACTCAATGCAGGGAAGAGGGTTATCTGGAGGTGCACTTCAAAAAGACACACTGCAAACGTCTACTGAGCTATAAGAAGGAAAAATAACTCTTTTTACTAAGAAAAGCCCTTTGAAGGTGTAGGGTATTCACAAAAGTCTGGATTTTGGTTATGCCTGAAAACCAGGAAGCTCTTCAGAAAAGGTCTGGCGAAAGACTATATTAGACAAGGATTGTAGCCTAAATTTTAGTTTCTAGAAAGTTTGTGTTTTGTTGGTAACCATTTCTGTTTCCGTTATTCTTACTCAATACTCACTTAACCCTATGATGCTCTACTTTTTGTTAAACAACTTCTGTTTGTTTTCACCATAAACAAATTAGTCACTTACTACAAAGGCTCTGATTCGGTCTCTTTTGGGACAATTAGTGAGAGTGTCCAGTGACAGGGGCTAGATGTTATACAGGGGCACTCCTGGGGTGTTCGAGGCCTGGGATACACTGTATTAATCTGCAAGGCAAATATAAGAGCTGACAGGGTCCTGAGGAGTTTGTTGGGGGTAGCTAACTGGCTGAATGTCTGGGATCTGACATAGTCCAGTATTAGCAAGTCTCTCTCGCAGAGGCAAAGGGGTAACATGCTGACTAATGGTTGTGGAGAAAGTTTCAGCTGCCTCATTAAAATCAACTTCGGGCCCAAAGTTTCCAAAATTTAACTCACAAACAGCTTCAGTTTTGTAAGCAGACAATACATCCATGCAAATATTACATTTGTGCACCCACCTACTTAAGCGAAAGGGTAGTTTAAAGAACAACTAACTCATATGTAAATACTAATGTATTTTTTTGCTTACATAGGCCTGTGTGCTTGGCAGGTAGATTTCACTGTATACAATTCAGAGTGGATAGAAAGGAGGGAATTTAGGCCTTTTAATGTCTTGACTGTTCAGCCATTTAGATGCTAAGCTCCAAGAATGCCCCAGCTGCTTTTTTTCCTCTCTTACTGACACACCACACTGACAAACCACACTGGAATGAGATCTACGGTAGATTTGTCACTGATATAAAATAAAGTTATTTCCATTCTGGGCTACTTTTTCCTGATTCGCTTTCTCTAAAACCTCCTACAGTGAAGGAGTAAATAGGAAGCAGGAGGTTGTTCCTTGTTCCTTAACTTTTCCATGTAACTAAAATTACTTATGAAAAATAAAAGAATACGATTTCCTCCTGGAGCTGAACTTGAAACTGAATCCTAGTACTCCTTTATGCACGGTCCCGCCGCCAGTCTAAGACAACAGTACAGAAGTAGCTGGTTTCCTATGACCTTCCCCCAGACTGTAAGAGCAGCATTGACTGCTGCCTGATATGCCCCTAGGCATGCGTTAGCAGCAGCGTGGAGGTGTGACACTGAAACCAGTGAGTCCAGACAGTTTAAGACATCAAAGCATTCAATACCTTCGATTGCGTGGTCCCCTCTCCTGTGCTCACGATCTGCTTCTGTGGTGACAAAGCTATCATGTGACCCCCCTTCACAGCAACATATTGCTGCCCTGAGGCCTGCGAGGTTGTCCCAGTCACTGGTAGCTGTGGCTGCTGGGGCAGTTCTCCAGGCTCCTGCTTTATTATCACCTTTTCATAAAGAAAACTGAGTCAAAGAAACAGCTTTACCCTCCAGATGAAATTCTCCTCTGCAAGCATCAGTCTGCCCCAAATATGGCCTGCATTCCAGACAAAACCCCAGATCTTTGATAGATCCTTTTCAGCCCTATGAGATTAAATAAAAGATGTGCCTTATTCATTTAAGTTATGACCTCTGTTACCATAGCTTCTCGGCATCCTGAATGTATTTATGCCCCAACCACTCTTATCCCCATCTGGGAAACTGAGGCACAGAGACAGAGGCTTCGACTAGACTACAGGCTTTTTGTGCAAGAAGCTTGTGTCGGAAGAGATCTTCCGCAAAAACTTTTCGCAAGAGAGCATCCAGACTGCGTGGATCCTCTCTCAAAAATAAGTAGTGATTGCTATGGATAGAATGGCCACAAGGACACCTGTGCTTTCTCCTCTTCCTTCTTCTTGTGCACAAAAGCATTCTTCCTCGTAAAAATGAGAATTACTTATTGCACAAAAACCCCATATCTTTTGATTTACTTGCGCAAAAACGCACTTGAGGTGTGGATGCTCTGCAAGTTTTTGTGGAAAAATGGCCATTTTTCTGCAAAAACTCTCATGTAGACACAGCCTGAGTGACTTGGTCAAGGTCATACAGGAGGTCTGGTGGAGCAGAGCATCACACATGGGTTTCCTGTTTCCCACGCTAGTGCTGTAAACACTGCACCATCTTTCCTCTCTCACCCACATTAACTTGTAATGTAAAGGAATTAAGGCAGGCACTCCTAACTCTAGCCTAAATACCTGACTTTGGATGCCAAAGTCAGAAATTAGGATGGAAGTCCTCTTCTATCAGATCATGCTGTTCATTCCCCTGTAAGGGGTGAGGAGAGCAGTATCTCAACAGATGACACGTGTTACTACAGTTGGTTAAAAAGAAATTGGGATGAGTGACACTTAAGGAAGTAGACTTAAATACCAATATTTGACATGCAGAAATACTGGAGTATTATTAGGTATGGAAAATAGCTGAAGTCTCAAAACATATTAGGCAAGAAAAGCACAACTTTGGTAGATTTGGTAGCACATGGCAGCGGTTCATCAAAGAAAAGGATGAATAAGATAGAAGGGAAACAGAAAAGGGAAAGAGAGGGCAGAGGAACAATCAAGCCAACATAACAGAATAGCAGTCAAGACTAATCTGCTGACAGTTGCAAGAATCACATGAGTTGGGAAACTAAAACAAGACAAGTGGTAGTTGGGCCAAGGACACTCACTTCCAACAGTAACATTACCTGCTCTAGAAAAGTTACATGCTTCGTGATGGAACTCAGTCTGGAATGATACTATCAGAGCATGCATCCATGTAAAAAGCCAAGAACGGACATCAAATACCTTTGTGAAAGCTCCCAGTCCGCCTGTGACAGATTTAGGGCTTTGTGCCTTAGAATGACTCCCAATTGGACAAAGGGGTGGCATGGTTGCAAATAAAGAATCTTCTTGCTACGAATGAATACATATGGCACACAGTTAGGTGACAAAATGACAACTGCCTGCATTCACATTACTGATAAGTAATTGAGGGCATTCTGGGTTATCTGTACTGATATGGTAGTCATATTGATCACAGGATATGAGACACAAAGTAGCTAAAGTATTATGAGACACACTGTTTTTATGGCTCATTATGCTACCAATTTGTAACCCACCCTACCATCTTCTAATCTTTAATTACCCACTTTATTTTAAACAGTTTCCTGCAGCTTGTGTGAACCCCTTATGCTTAACAACCCATCCCACCTTATATTTAGCTAAACACTCTGGATACCCGCTATAGACCTCAGAAAAAGCCCTGTGAAGGTCAAAAGCTTGTATCTTCCACCAAAACAAGTCATTCCAGTTAGAGATGTGATTGGTTAACCGGTTAAATTGGTAAGCATTACCATTACTGGGTGATGTGTACCAGTTACAGTTAACTGGCGGGGGCCTGGAGCAGCCCCCCCGACCCACACTGGGCCTGTCCCAGTGTGCTGCAGACAGGGGCGCTCCATCTCAGCTGAAGCAGCCCTGGCCCGCTGGCGGGGGAGGGAAGCTGGGGGGGGGACGGGACGACTCCAGCCCACCAGCCCCCATTTAATCAGTTAAACTAATTAAATGAGATTTTACATCCCTAGTTCCACAAGATACTACCTCGCCCACCTTCTGTCTCTGATTTTCTTCAATTGGTCTATGTAGTTCTACATAAACACAATGGAATCCTGCCAAACAATATAAGCACCTGCTAACACCAAATTCTCTTTTGTTGCAAGTTATAACTACCAGCAACTAAAACATTATTGTACAACAATTAGCTAACAGAAATGATTGATAGCTATTGTCACAGGCCTAGATTCTTGCATTCTTAAAGTGTAACTTAAATTAGGCTAAAAATTGGCACACGCACGCACACAGTTTTTTTGGACTCGTACCATACTCTTTGCAATTAATACAAATTTTTTAGGTTTAGTCATTGTGCCAGAAGACGGAAGAGATAGAGAAAAATGCTGAACAGACAAGGCATTGAAATGTTAAGTTGAACTGTTTTAACACAACAGAATTTTTTCTACCCTTACAAAATTGTATGTTCCCAGCCCAGTGGAAGACACATTGAGATTTACAGGAAGCAGATGTCCATTTATTTTTCTAATTAACTTCTGATTCCTAATGGTGTTACCTTGAAAATGTGTAATTCAATGTGAATGGTGTGCATCTTTGGATTATTCTGATTTGTTCGACAATGCATAAAATTAACTGCTCTCAACCAGTGAATTAAGAATAAACAGTATTAGCACTGTTAACTGGCAGTTAGACTGTTTTTTTAAAGAATAAGGGGCATGCACAAACCACAATTTAAAATTGCTGCTTTACATTTGCTGTCTCAAAAATGTAAAAACTTAAATTTATTTCTTAAGAAAAAGGGATATTCAGGATCACTTTGGGACAAGTCTAAGGACTGGCGTTCTTACTATGAAATTACTAGACGGGAATATAGGCTTCATTTTACTTAACAGACCTTTTCACATGTACATACAGGTCAAAATTCCTATGCTACAGATTCTCAGAGATAGACCTGGATGTAAAGGAACATTCTGTGTCTCAAAGAAGAAACCTCTCCAGATTGTTTTATAATTGCCATCCAATCTAAACGCAATTATTGTATATGCTGAACAAACTAAGAATGCTCCAGCAGCCCAAATGCTTCACCAACCACTTTCAAAAAGGGGCATCTCTAATTCCAGTAGCCTGCCAAATATACCCTTCTCTGTAAAGAAAATGGAGCAAATTTTATCTGAAATACAGCTCCACACCTTTCCAGCTCAGATCCTATTCATTCTCAGTTTTCAATCACTTACTCCAAATTTGTCTGTGATACATACTAGGGATGTTAAATTTAGTTTATTCAACCAATCGACTATCGATGGATTTTCCATAGACTAGTCCATTAGCAGGGGAGCTGCAATGGGGTTAGCTCCCGGCCCCAAGAGCTAACCCTGCTGTGACTCAGTCTTTTAAATGTATTAAGAGTTAGTAGGCTCTTAAAACATTTAAAAGGCTGAAGAGCAGCGGTGGGGACCCAGCGTAAGCTGGGACAGTTGATTTCTGGCTCACACTGGGTCCCCCTGCTGCGCTTTAGTCTTTTAAATGTATTAAGAGGCTGCCAGCTCTTAATACATTTAAAAGGCTGGAGCTCAGAAGGGGGGACCCCGTGTGAGCTGGGCCAGCTGATTCCCAGCTTGTGCCAGGTTCCCCCACTGCACACCAGCCTTAAATGTAAAAAGGCTGGAGCGTAGTGGGGGACCCAGCGCAAGTGAGGAATCAGCTGTCCCAGCTCACACTGGGTCCCTACCTCTGCTCTTCAGTCTTTTAACTGTATTAAGAGCCTAACAGCTCTTAATACATTTAAAAGGCAAAGCCGCAGCAGGGTTGGCTTCCGGGGCCAGGAGCTAACCCTGCTGCAGCTCCCCCACTTATCGACTAGTTGATGGAAATCTGTTCTTTTGAGGAAGGTAGCTGTAAATCCACTGAATATTAGCTCTTGGCCTGATATTAATGTATCTGTTGTGAAAAATATTCAGAAGTGAGAGTTTAAAATTTGCACCTCTTCTTAAATCTGATACTATCACCAAACAAGCTAAAAAAAGGATCGGAGTCTTTTACAGAACAGGCTCTTTGAAAAAGGAGGCATTTTGAGAGTACTGAGATCTGCGCCCACCAAGGATTTCCTTATACACTAGCAAAAAGACTGGTACTTAAGAGAAGTAATCAGTAGGGATGTTAAATTTAGATTAACTAACTAATCGAATAGTTAATGAGATTTCCATCGACTACTGGATTAGTCTATCAGGGATTAGTCTATAAAGGTGCCTCCGCCTTTGAACATTAGCAAGCACAGAGGCAACAAGGGGGGCGGAAGCAACTAGTCGTTTACACCCCTAGTATTCACAACTCTACCAAGAGCTGCATGAAATTACTCATTCCATGTGAAAATCATGTAAACAATAGTGCTATGGCAGCTAGAGAGTACATATTCCAGTAAAATAACGAGAACATGAAGTTATCCAGAATCAGCATTTCCAATGTTGAAAAAGTCCGTTCTTTATGAAAACAAACTACCCAGCAAGAATGTTACCTTGACAGCTGATGTTACGAAGCTGCTTCCATGGATCTTTGAGACTGGAGATCCGGCTCCGTGAGAGGCTTGAGAGACACTTGTCAGTTTGTTTGTTGGGCTTCCTGTGTATTGGAAGATACATTTCATGCAATCTCATTGTAGCCATGTTAGTCCCAGGGTATTAGAGACACAGGGGATGAGGGTGATGTCTTTTATTGGACCAACTTCTGTTGGTGAGAGAAAGAAGCTTTCAAGCTTACCCAGACCATCAAAAGCTTGTGTCTCTCACCAACAAAAGCCTGGTCCAACAAACAATATTACCTCACCCACCTTCTCTCGCTATTGGAAGATAAGGGATATTTCAGCATAAGGGTTTAGTCCTGAGTACTATTAAATAAATACAGCTTTTCATCAGACAAGGAAGACATGGCATTTCATTTCAGTTAACATCTCATATGTTCTGATGGGAACAAAACGTGACATGATCAGTGGGGATCAGGATGGGGACAAGTTACATTAGTGTTCTGCTATAGAAGATAGCCTGTTGTCAAAATCAACACAAACTAAACATCCCTTCTCTAAAGGAACATGTTCTCGCTAGACATAATGCTAAAAATCTCATTTTTTCTTCCAATACTTTTGAATATTTAAAAACATTTTTATATATGCTTCTTTCCTGTTTGAGCTGTTTACATTTTGTACTATACTCAACTAGTTTCGTTTTCTGATTCTCAATCAGTAGTACAGTTCTGTTGCAAGTAGTACACTTGAGTTGCAAATATCATTCCCTCTGCAGTGTTTATTTATAAACTATTTGCATTTATATTAAAAACAAAACTATACAGATATTTCTATTGAAGGCAGGCTTTGTGAAAGCTGGGTTCGACAAAACTTGCACAGAAGTGTCCCTTTATATTACCCTCTCATATGTAGTAGAGATTTTGAACCCCCCATGATGTGACTCTGTTGTACCAGTCTTCCCTGACTTCCAATGGAACTTGTGTCCTAAATCAGTGAGCTGATTTTGAAAATTCCACTCATGAGATTATTTTGGATTTAACCAAGAGAGCTCAAAGCCAGAGAAAGAGAAATTCAGCTACTGCAAACATACAATGGTCTTTCACCATTCAATGTTCCTCTCATGCAGTTGTGGAGGGAGGGGTGCCTGTTTAAAAAAATGTGATTGTTTTCTTACAAAAAAGAGGAGATATTTTAATGAAAATCTCCCCCCTTTTTCAACATCTGCAGCTTATTATGACAGGCAAGGATCATAATAAGCTGGATGAACATGCTATGTAAGTTCCAAGTGTCACTTTGGGAAGCTACTATACATATACATGCATTTAGACCGGAGGTTCTTGGTCTGAGACTCATAATGGACTCTCAAGCAGTTACTTTTTGTTCCAACATGAAGGCAAGAGTTTCCAGATGGCTCGCATGGCCTTTCACCCATCTTCTGCAATCAGTACAACTCAGATTTTATTGCACCAGTTCCCCTAGCATCACCTCTGAAACACTGCAGGAATCCAGTCAAAGGAGTCTGGGAAAACCAAAGGCCAACCACCTTAAAGCAGCTGAATGAAGGTTCCCAGTAGCTTAAAGGCTGATACAGTGCCTCTCCAGACCAAGCTGGCCCAATCTGAGCTATTGTTTCGATGCAGCTGGAGAAATGCATGCTGGATCCTACAGTACTGGAAAGTCCCAGGGCTGGGTTAAGGACTGTGAGGGTATAAGTGACAAGCACTTTGGCCATGACAAAGACACAGCTTCCTGCCTTGCTTTGTAGCAGTGTGCAACACTGTCTCGCATTCCTTGCTCCTCCTGAGACGCTCTCTCCCCAGGGGAAAGGAATGTGTGTGATTTCTATCCGGCCTTGTTTTTTCTGTCACGGCCCAAAGCATATTCATTCAACATTAAAGACACATTCTGTACAGTAATTATACAAACTAATATTCTGCCCTTCCTTTGTAAAAAGCTTTTAGATATTCACAGATCTGGGTATGTTTTGTTTTTAAGGAAAGAGAATGGATGAAGTTAACCTGGCAACTTTCTACAGATCAAGTTACACACCTGTGGTTGTCACTGCTGCTCCGACCATCTGTCCAGGTTTGTCCACAATAACGTATGGGTTATTAATGACTGAACTAGCAGACCCCAGCTTCATGTGCACTGGAGTGGAGGTTGGAGTACGAGGTAGTGGAGATGGGCTTGGGGTTGATATTGGAGAACCTTTGGGGGGAAAAAGAGCCCAACATTTCCATCTCAAGTTTCACAAGGACATAAAAATGCAGTAATAAAAAAATGATTTGGAGTTTGTGCATTCAGCTGAAGGTGCACTTCTAGCCTGAGGAGGATCCCGCAGCTGCAGGGACAGGTAAAGCTGCATGACCCCATATTCCCCCTTACTGTCAATACACTCCTGTAAATAAGAGCAAAGTGCCGAGCAGCTCTTTGAAGCCATTTACCTGTCTTCACCATTTTCAGCCACCCACAAGAATAGCTCATGAATAAAGGCCTGTCAACTCAGGCAGTCATCCACCAGGTCAAGCCTCTATCCTATCCCACAGTCAGCACAACAACAAGAGCCCCTAAGAGCACCATTGTGTAGCCTTTTGATAAGTGGAAAGGGGATTAAAATGGGGGGGAGGAGGGGGAACAAACATACGAGCTAAAATGGGAGCAGACACAAAAGGACAGAAAAGCCAGAAAATTGACAGAAAAGAGATGGCAGCATTAGGGAACCAGAGCAAGGGGACATTATGTGATAGAAGGCAATCCTCCAATAATTGGCTCTCTTGAGAGGGAGGGCAGGAGGATCACCAACTAACATGGAGCAGAAACACTCCATCCAGAAAGACCCTAAAGATTCACAGCGATTGCCACAGTCCAAAAGGAGTCTGGGTCTTAACAGGAAAACAAATGGACGTTTCTCCACAGCAGTCAGCAAAGCCTAGGAAATATTTAAACAGGGGAACATCTGGAACAGCAAAGCTTGATAGAAAAATGCTGAGAGGTTACAAGGAAGGAAAGATGGTTCCTATAACAGCATCAGAGTCTCACTCGTGACCAAGAAGAGAAAAACAGTGGGACAGTACATTAGATAACTGCATCTGGCACACATTCAAACAGGCTGCTGGTGCCCTGCGTAGAGCTTTAAGGTTACAAGGGCAATTGGCAGAAGAGAAAACAACCACACACAGAAGTCAAGTGGGACAAGTCAACAGCAGGCAGCTCAGTACCCAGACTCTCCATACTCTAAGTGAACACCAGATGATGGTGGGGCTGTACAGGCAAGGCTCCCAGTTTCCTAAGTGACCCAGTAGGGTGGGCCATTAAAGATTTTTGATGCAACAGTACAGCCAAGAGGGAGGCATTGCGTCAGTGAAGAGAATGCACGTTATGTTTGGCAGACAAGAGACCAGTAGTGAAGAGTTAACAATGCAGGCAAGAGAGGCATGACTGTCTGAGAAGTTACTACAGTAAAAGGAAATAATTTTGCCAACTGCAATCAGACGCTTATCTAAACAAGACACAGGGAATTACTATTAATGGGGAAGGGAGGAAGCAATCTGATTCTAGGGAGGGGACTTTGTTTTTCTCGTAACAATTTACATACAAGTTTAAACCCTGTCATTTCTCTGATAATGTAAAATAAAAAAAATTGTGTCCGCTTTACCCAGTCCTGTAGTTTGGAAATTTGCAAATGGAAGAAGCCCTTCTTCCCACACACAACCCTGCAAATTCAAGATGAATTCCAATCGATATTAATGTCCAAGCCCAGTAGAGGAGGTAGCTGTCTTACTAACAAGTGATTTCAAGTGGATCACTGGTAGAATTTGTGCCCAGTAAGAGACTAAAACCAGTTCCCATCCCAATTTTAATCTTGAATTCACAAATTCATTATACCTTTTGTATAACTATTTTTTAAAAAAGGATGAAATGTGTTTACTGCATCATACTGGATCTCCCTACTGTCTAACTTTTAATATTAGCATGAAAATGGGAAAGGACACAAAGCAAGACCAACCAGTTCAATCTCACTGTTCAGTATGAAGTATGATACTGAGACTAAAATGTACCTGATACGATCTTGCAGCTCATGGTGATGGGCTGGAAGGATTTTCCTGGAGATTCTGCAGGGCTCGGGATCTGACCCTGAGGCACTATTTTGCAACTAGCTGCAATTGGCTGAAAAGCTGAATTTCCATGAGAGCCAAAGGTTACTTTCTGTGTTGCCAATTTGGTGGGAGTCCGTTCTACTGAAGATGGCAGGGAATAAAAAGTGGTATGTCTTTCAGTTTCAGCATTCACAGGGAATCCTGATTAAAATAGGGAAGAGAGAAATGTTTCTCAGGCTGACTCAACAAGTTCCTTGCTGCATTTCTCTACACAGACAAAACTTAAGATATGACAAACATGTCCATAAATATAAAACACAAGAAGCGGGGCTTTTGGCTTTGATTTTTTTTAATTTTCATTTGTTATTTTGCTGGATACTTCCTAAACAAAAAATTAAGAATCAGATTAACCACATACTGTCTCACCCAATATGCAGTCATTCACATTGGCTTTTGGCATATTTTTCATAAATCACATTGATTTACCTAAAACTATTGAGTTTTGAGTGTCCATAGACGGATCCACATAGTCAAGGGGAAGTTCCCCTAGAAGGAAATTCCTGTCACTGCATACTTAGGAGTGATTATCTAGGGGCATGGAGGCTGACTCCCACCATCTTAATGACTGAGGAGCTCAGTTACTCATTGACTAATAGTGATTTTCCCTGTGGCCTATGGAGACCCCAGATGTACTGAGTGCCTCTGCTCAGGTCCAAAAAATGTTTGTGTATTGATAGTTTAGATGCCTGCAATTTCCTTCTTTGGCTTGAGACCATCAAAAGCATTCACTGATATCCTGAACCTTCTTCCCTTCACCTTCCCTGCCCTGAAACAGAACCACTGCCATGGCACACTGCAAGAGTGGATGACATGGATGGAAAGAATGTGCCACAAAAACATGGAGCACTCTCAACTGGATGAGCTCCACCAGGAGATTTTACCGGAAGTCAGGGTAAATAAGGCCTCAAAGCAATTGCTATCAGAGCCAGCCAATGCTCCATAGTCTAGCATTTTGTGGGGGATAAATTGTTCCCTTTCACTACATGCTTCTGCATACCAGAATACAGATACTAAACACGAAGACAAAGAGTCTCTCTCCATCCCAGTAATAAAAAGAATTGTTCCACAAAACTAGTCATTGTAACACTCATGAAAAAGTAAAATGGCAGCAGGATCAGGTGACCTAGGAATGCTTTACTGCTCTCAATTCAAATGATTTTCCGATCTCAATCACTGGAACATTGAAAAGGACACGCATGACTATTAAAGAAATGGAGTTCATGTGATCTTCAGTGGCACCTGTCCCTGAAGGAAAACAGCGATGGTGAGACAAGATCGCACTGATCAACAGATAGCTGAAGCAGTGTTGTTATAAGGAGGGCTTCAGGATGTGTGACCATTGGGAGGTATTCAGTGACACAGAACTGTCCACAATAGGATGAGACTCCACTAGAGTAGGAAGGGAGATTTCAAGTTTTAAACTAACAATCTGGGAGCAACAGGTGGGAGATACTCCTATAAACTCCATATCAGATTCTAATACTGAATGGGAGGAAAATCAAGTGAAATATGATACAGCAATGGAGAAAGGAACAGCAGAAGGTAGAACAGCTAAGATAGTGCATCAATATCTGACAGTTACAGTTGGGTAGGCAATATTGGCAGTAAAATGACTATATCTAGCAAGCAAAGAATCTGGCAGAAGACACAAACAACTAAGGAGCCTAGATAACAAAATGGAGGAAGTAACACTACTGGTGCAGAAAGTAAAACTAGGTGTTATGGGATAACAAAAATATGGTGCAATAGTAATCACGACTGGAGTATAGGTATTGAAAGGCATGTGTTAATCAGGAAGGACAGAAATAAAGGTAAAAGTGGTGGAGTAGCACTGTATGTTAACGATAGGGTAGAGTGTAAAGAAAGTAGAAGTGACAGAAAAAAAAAGGGAATAGGGGTTAAAATCAGTTTGGGTAAGCAAGGCAACAGAGGCTCCGCTGGGATAGTGCTTGAGATCTGCTCAGGCTCCCAGAATAAAGATCATTATTATGATGTTATTTTACATTTAGTTTTGGCAGATAGCGAGGACCTCAGGAAAGAGGACAGGCAGTAGAGCAGTGGTCCCCAACCTTTTGGGGCTGCTGGGTGCCTGGGGATGCGCTGCACGTCCGGGGGTGGGGCCACTTACGCGCCGCGCACCCAGGGCGCAAGAATGGCTTGGGCCGGCCCTGGTCACTTGGCAGGCGCACATAAATGCCCCGGCGGGTGCCATGGCACCCGCGGGCACCACGTTGGGGACCATTGCAGTAGAGGACAGGCTTGGTTCAAGTGAGCATGAGTTAGTCCAGTTAAAACTAAATGGAAGGAGAAACAAAAATGGTCTGCAAGTAATGTCCTTGATTTTAAAAGGGCAAATTTTTAAATAATTAAGGGAATTAGTTATAGGGATGTGAACGGCTAGCCTTAACTGGTGATGCTTACTGGGTAAGGTTAACCAGTACCTGTAAGCAGCCTCTTGCTTGCAGCCAGCTGCAGGTGGAGGGTTGTTCCAGCCCCACCAGACCAGCAGAGACCCCCCTCCCATCCTCTTGCCCCTCTGCCCAACCCCCTTTATGCAGTTAGCCGGTTAAACACTATGTTTAACGAGTTAACCAATTAAACAGGATTTTACATCACTAATTAGTTAGGGAAATGGATTTGACTAAAACTCAAGGATTTGAATGTGGAGGAGGCTTGGAATTACTTTAAGTCAAAATTGGAGAAACTAGCTGCATCCCAAGCAAGAAGAAAAAATTCATAGGGAAAGGCAGCGGATGAAACTGGAAGAATAAGCATCTCAAATGGGTTATTAGGAAAAAACAGAAAGCCTACAAGGAATGGATCAGCAAGGAAACAATTAAAAACCCATGGTTGGCCCATGCCAGCTGACTTAGGCTCACAAGGCTCAGGTTAAGGAGGCTGTCTAATTGCAGTAAGACACTGCAGCCCAAGCTCTGGGACCCTCCCACAATTAAACAGCCCTGTACCCGATTCAGCTGGGATAGGCCAGCTGTGGATGTCTAATCACAGTGTAGACACACCCTTGGAAGTCAGGAAGTGTAGGGAAAAAATGAGAACGGCCAAAAGCCAAGAAGAGTTGGACCTTGAAAATGAAATTAAAAACCATTAATGATTCTTTAGCCATATAAAAGAAAACAAGGAAATGGGATTGCTAAATACAGAGAGTGGGACGGAGATTACAAATAATTGAGTTATAGCCCAACACCTGAACTACCATTTGGCCTCAGTTTTACTCAGGGTAATGAGGAGTTTGGGACAGTAGCAGGGTGGCTGATTGGAACAAGGATACAAAAATACCCAGAGGGGAAGCCAAACTAAAGCACTTCAATGGGACCAAATCAGGAGGCCTGGATACATTCTATGAACAAGTGTCAAAGAAACTGGCATATGAAATTACAAGCTCCACAGCACCGATTTTCAATGAATCTTTACACTCAGGAGTTATACACTATGACTAGAGAATTACAAATATAGGTCCTATATTTAAGAAAGAACAAAAATGATCCAGGAAATTACAAGCCTGTTAGTTTGAACTCAATTGCATACATGGTATTAGAAAAATTTTGAAAGAAAGTAGGTAAGGACAGAGAGGTAAACAGTAATAGGGATAAAATATCATAATTTTAAAAAGGTAGATTGCATAGAATTCTTTCCCACACCCACACATTCAAAGTCTAACTGATTGCCATATTTGAGGTCAGGATGGAATTTTCCTTCAGGTGAGACTGGAAGACACCCTGAGGTTCTTTTGCATTTTTCTGCAGCATGGGGCTTGTGTCACTTGATAGTTTGAATTTGAGTAAATGGTAGATTCTCTGTAACTTGAAGTCTTTAAATCAAGATTTGAGGACTTCAGTAATCCAGCAGAGAATATGGGCTTATTACAGAAGTAGGTGGTGAGGCTCTCTAGCCTGCAATGGGCTTGAAGGTCAGACCAGATTAGTGGTTTTCAAACTTTTGTACTAATGACCCCTTTCACACCGCAAGGCTCTGAATGAGACTCTCCTTATAAATTAAAGACAGGGAGCTTCTGTATTTAACACTATATTATAAATGCTAGAGGTAAAGCAGGGTTTTGGGGGGTAGAGGATGACAGCTTGTGACCCTCCCCCTCATGCTTGCGACCCAAGGAGGGGTCATGACTCCCAGTTCGAGAATCCCTGGACAAGATGATCATGATAGTTCCTTCTGGCCGTAAGGGTCTAGGGCACGACCAAGGTAGGTTTTGTTATACAAGAAAAAATAACTCTGCTTTAAAGGTGGAAAAAAATGGTATTCACATAAGAATAAATCATGTTTAAGGAAGAGTGATTTAATTCAGGCTGTTTGGACAATGGAAGGGTCTTTTCCTCAAAATACATTTTCTGGAGAATACACAGAAATAAAGACTGGGTACATGTTCAAAGAAAAGGTGGCAACTGTTTTTGAAAGTGCTTGGGACCACCTAAAAGGTTATCACAGAAGAACAGCCATGGTTTTGAGGTCTTGCGCCAAGCTGTAACAAAAGGCTAGGTCCTTACTCTGAAACCCCTGACCAATGGTAATAGAATCATGCCTGACACAGAAGGTGCAGACAGCATGGAGGAGTTCTGGTAAAAATCGCTCTATTTCAGTTTAGTGAAGGTATTTGCTTCAAAGGAGAAGGATCTGCTGGTTAAGGCACAGACTAGAAAGCCAGGAAATCTGAGTCATATTTCCAGCTCCGACACATTTCCTTGAAAAACCCCTGAGCCTTGGTAAAATAAGGATAATTCCCTGGTATTGCCAGGGTATAATGGGGCAAAAGTAAATGTTTAAGAAGTATTTCAACACTACGGGACAGAAGGCCCCAGATCAGCGTTTCTCAAACTGTAGGTCACAACCTCCAGACAGAAGAGATGATGGTATGTTGGAAAAGAGAAAAAGCAAGAAAATACCACACAAGTTAGACATGTCCCAAACCTGGCAGCACTGAAGCACCATGCGCTAGGTTGCAACACCCATCGAATTTAGTGACAACGGAGCAAAGGGCCAAAATCTGATTGGCACTGCAACCTACCACACGTGGTGGTAATAATGGGACATCATCCCCTCTGCCTCCATCAGAGAGGCATAGTATGTGCTAAACCTGGATGCAACACCCAGAATGGGGAGTTGTGTCCAGCCCTGCAGGAGAGGAACTACTGGCTCTGGGGTGAGCTCATTCTCCAACCTGTCCCCCTGCTCCCTTAATTTCTGTAACCACTAGGGGGAGGGGAATTACATTGGCTGGCATGAAAGAAGTTTGAGAACCACTGAACTAGAGGATGGTCCAGGGGTTAGGAGCAAGTCAGAGAATCAGGAATCCTGGTTTCAATTCCTGTTCCATCACTGATTTCCTTAGGGACCGTGTGCATAGTCCCAGGATCTCTGTGACCCAGCCCCCATATGTAAAATGGGAATAACAGCACTTCCTTATTTGATAGGGGTATTGTAAGGACAAAAGCCATTAAAGATAAGAGATGCTCAGGGCTTATATAAATACAGCAGCCTTCTCACTCCCCTAATACTTTCATAGTCAAGCAGTCTTTTCCTGCAGCCAACACCACTGCAGATTCCAGACAATCCAGCACTCATGAATGTACACAAAAACCCTGAAGTGTTCAAGTACTTAAACAAGCTGAGCAGCTCACTTGTTTAAGTTACCAGTAATGCACAGAGCATAACTGAAAACACTACTCACCTAATCACTCTTTTCAACTCTATGTGCTGCATAAAGCTTTTATTGTTCCTGAGTTGGGAGAACGGTCTGGTCTACTCAATGACCTCTGGATATAGAATACTTCACTGAATTCAGTTTGTCACAAACCCAGGGCTGGCCCACAACATTTTGGCACCTGAGGCTGGGAGCTCAAATGACACCCCCATGCCCCCTGGCTTGGGTCAAAACTTTGAAAGGTCTCAATTCTGCCTTCTTCCTGTTCTACTCCTCTCACAGCACTGCAGAGAGAACACATATGCACCAGCAGCAGACATAATTTTCTACACTCTGGGTCCCCCCCAGAGTCTGGCACCTGAGGCAGCTGCCTCAGTTCGCCTCACGGTAAGGACAGCCCTGCACAAGCCTGTTGCTTCCTCAACACATTTGGCAGCCAAGGACCACTCAGATGATTTATGGTCTATTTCAACATAACTTTAAGTAGCGGTTCAGTAATTTGTAAATCAAAAACAATTAAAAGTAACAGCCACAGATCGCTAGTAGCCACGTATTCGAAACAAAATTAGAGGATACAAATACCAGTTTACTTTACCTTTGTCCACAGAAGCATCTGGAATGGACTCAAGTAACTGTTTAATTGGTGAAGAAGCTTTCACTGGCGCTGATATACTTAGTGGTAATGGTACAGACGTGGGGATATCGGAGAGGTCAGATTCAGAAGACTGGGAACAGAGATAATCTTCTCCAAGAGAATGTCGATGAAGCTCAACATCCACTACCTTCCAGAGAGAGATGAAAGGATTATGATAAGCTATGCACTTGGCAATGGACAGTTCAAACACTGACTCTAAAAAACTCTAGTACTACTTAGCCAAAGCCTGCAAGCATTCTGCACATGGAACTACCATTGATTTCAAAAGAACCTGCCCAGGCAAATGCCTTCCAGATGTCCCGCTTACAACAAGACTTAGAAAAATACAATGATTTCTGGTATTAAATATCCACAACAAAGTGACATATATCTACCACAGAATTCTGAACAGTGAACACCATCAGGCAAAGTTCCTACAAACATAGGATCAGATCCTGAACAACTAATCCACATGATGTCCCATTAAAGTTAGTGGGATTCCGCACAGTGCAGGGATATGTGCTTATCAGATCTCAATGCAGGAGCTAACCTTGTACCCTAGATTTGGAAATCCTCTGAAACGTATACTACAACATTTTGTTTACTCTTCAAAAATATTCCCAACTTTCTTGAGAAAGCTTATATTACAATCTACTTCACTGAATGAGAAGCTGAGATCATGCAACTCCACAGAAAAGTCTTTCAATTTTGTAAAACAGAGGAAAAAACAAAATTAAAAATAACAGACTATGATTTATGAGGTTAAGTGACTTACTCAAGTCTAAAATAGAAACTTGTCTTTACTTCGATAGTCTTAAGCTCTACCACTAAACTATGTTGCCACCTATACTACAAAAAAAGGTCAACTAAACACAACAGGACAATAGCTAGTAAGTTAAGAAGTCACAAAATCACTGTGAATCAAAAGGATAGTACGGTTGCACCTCTATAAACAGGGACTCTCTAGTCTGACAACATCCATGGTTCATCAGGACCACAGATGTTCCAGGATCAGTGTCCTGATGAGCTTCTGGGGTGGTGGGGGGTGGGCGTGGAGCCCAGAGAGCTGCAGGGGGAGGCAGGGCGCAGCTGAGCTGGACTGCATGGGGGCCAGGAAGCTGCTGCACTGCCAGGGGAGAGAGGGGGTAGAAGCTGGGAAGTCCAGCATGGCTGTGGGGGGAAGGAGAGTGGCAGGGTAGAGGGTGGGGCCGGCAGCAGGGGGGCCAGAAATAACTTCCCCTGGTTCAGCAAAATCCCTCATCTGGGACCTGGAAGGCCCCGAGGGCAGGGAGGTCCAACCCGCAGTTCATTTGCTGGCCTGTGTCTGTCTCCTCCCCCGCTCCCCACTCTCCCCCCCAAAAGCCCAACCTCGCTGCTTCCCCTCACCACTTGGAATTGCTATTTTAAACCAAGCCCTTAGTCCCCTTGTTCCACCCCCACCCCACAGGACTTTCAACACCAAGAAATGTGGCACAATAGCCAGCAGACCCCCATTGCAGCCATGACAGCCCGGAGCAGGGGAGAAGTATGGTCCTCAGGACAGCAGCCCAGGGACGGGCGCTCCCAGCCAGGCTTATGTGCCAGCAGCAGGCTCTTGGGGAGCCGGAGTGCAGTGTCCAACCACCCAGAGTCCAACTGCCCCTGCAGAGACATACCCCATCCCCAGTGGCTGAACTTATTGCGGCTTCCAGAGAACCCCCGACCTGCTTGGGGGAGCCGCCACATCGACCCGTCGGCTCCTTCCCTTCAACTCCTGGTGGGGGAGCAGGCAGCCCCAGGCAGGGCTGGGGCAGTGAGCAGCGCAGGTGGGACCGCACAGGGAAGAGGTCAGGACAGCACCCCCCGTGCTGCTGTTTTTCCCATCTCAGCAGGCTGCAGTGCCCCGGAGCACCACGTGCACACAGCACTACCTGTGCCTCACTGCGTCCCATGTGGGGCAGGCAGGCACCCCTGTGCCTTCCCTGCTGCTGGGGCTGGTGTGCGCCGTGGCTGGGACCGGGGCGGGGGGGGGGGGGGGGCACGGAGAGGAGGGAGGGAGGGTTAGGTTTGGGGGAGGGGCAGAGAAGGGGCCTGGCTGGTGGAGGGAGGGGGCGCAGAGGGGACCTGGGATGGCATAGCCATAGCTCAGCCCTCCCCGGTGGCCGGGGGGAAAGCTGGGGTTGCCTACCCCCTGCGAAAGGGGGGTTGGCGAGTGCAGCAAGCAGGGGGCTATTCATTCCTTTCTGTAACTCATTTTTATACTAGTGTGCTAGATTTTCTGTGTGTTTTGTTTTCATGTTAAGCTCATTCAATTGAACTTTTAACACACATGGTACCCATACATTATTTACATGGAAAGTTTGCTTCTCTTCAATGTACCTTACTACATTTCTCTTCAAAATAATGAAGATAAAATATCATGACTTAAGGGAAGTAAAGTCACTTTCCAGAGTTTGCTTTATCATTTCATTTTGTAATACAAATCTACTCTATTGTTACAAGAAGAGACAGTTTGCAGTGTTGTTGTAGCCATGTTGGTTCTAGGATATTAGAGAGACAAGTTGGGAGATGGAATATCTTTTGTTGGACCAAATTTCTGTTGGTGAAATATCAGCTTTTGAGCGACACAGAGCTATTCTTCAGGTCTGGAAAAGATGCTCAAAATGTCACAACTAAATAAAAGGTGGGACAAAACTTGTGGATTTACTACAAGGATAATATTTTTTACTTCTCATGCAGCTATTTTTAAGGAGTTTCCATGCTTTTATTATGAAAGGTTAAACTACGGTACAATTTTACTGGGCTACAGTCACTGCAATTCCAGTACTAAACGTCTAACTTTGCAAAGTGTTCAGTCCATGAAAGAGGATATATAACAGCAAATGTTTCCACTCTACAACTTAGTAACTCACTGTTTCTGCACCAAGTGTCTGCAAGCCAGTATAAGTTCTGTCCAACTGTGGAAAACAATTAGATGAGTAAATACATTGTAACATGTTAAATATTATTTTAGCTAAAGTTAACAAATAATTGTTTCTGAAATAACACAGCAGCAAGTTCCTAATTAAAATAAACTGTGATTCTGTAACGGAGCAGTGATTTATCAAATTTATCAAAGCTAGAGATCACATTTTCTTTGGCAAGTAGCAACATTTGCATTTTGAGTGAGCTGAAAAACCTTGCTGCCACAGAGAGGGGTGGGGCATTGGAAGGGTGGAGCTGAGAGAAGAAAAGATCTTTAGGGGTAGGGAGACTGGCATTCTGCAGTAATTAATTTTAATTAAGTCCATAAAAATAATTGAAGGTACTAATGTCTCTAGCCTTAGAGGCATGTTGTTTTTATTATTTGCATAAATTTAAACAAAAGAATATGAAATAATAATGCTGCTGCTGCAAATAAGTGGAAGTTTTGTTACTGGTTAGTTTATCCTCAGGCCAACTACATTACTGAAGTCACCTTATCCAGTTTTCTAGCAGTAGATAAGAAACAGGAAGTTTCAATGAAAACTGTGACACCAGCTGACAAAGAACCCAGTAGCAGAGACTCCTTGAGCCATATAAACTTCAGAAGAATTCATGCCAAATTAAGGCCCTGTCTACATTAAGGCCACATGCACCAGTATGCAATCCCTCACCACAGATGTGTGGTACTGGCATGAAGCAGGGTTTACATTGATTAGGGATGTTCGTGTTTATTTTTGTAAACGTGCGATTGCTGAAATTTTTAGCGGTTACATGTTTACACGCAGGGGGCAGATGGGAGCAGGTGCTCACAGGGAGCTCCCCCCTACCCTACCCTCCCACACTGCTGTCTCTGTATCAGAGAGAATTCTGTATCAGAGACAGGAGAGTGGGGAGCAGGCCACTCCATGGGAGCTAGTATGTGCAGGGAGGCAGCTTGAAAGCTGGCTTCCTGCGTGTACCAGCTCCCGCCTGCCGTCCCCCTGCCCACAGGAGCCGGCTCCCCACATGCATTGGCTCCCATCTCCTTCCCCACTCTGCTGCCTCTGCCCAGGCTTCAGGCTCCCATTCATTTCTGTAGGCCACATTCACTGGTCAGACAACATCTCCCAGAATGCACCATAGTATCGCCTCATGTCTTTAGCCTTAGAGGCATGTCCTTTTTAAACCATCTCCTCATGGTAGGGGGAGGCTGTGCACAGGGCCACCTTGGAGATCTGGACATGAAGTGCAGCTAGGGATCCTGCCCAGAGAGAAGGGGAGCATGAGGCACTTGAGCTACAACTCCCAGGTGGCACAGCAATGGCAATTCAGAATCACATTATTTCAGTTTCCCAGGATTTCAGCAGAAAGTTTCATTTAGTAAAAATAAATAAAATAAATAAATAAATGAATAAAAATCCCATCAAACACCAGTTGGAATGGAGTTTTCAGCCAGATCTATTGCCTAAATCACGAGTGTGCGTCGATGTAGTAGCACTGGTGAGACTTTCCTTAAAACAGACAAGACCCAAGTCAAACTAATAGTGCAGTGAAAGTTCAGAGGACAACTAAGAATAATGATAAGGGAAGGGTAACAAGTGAATTCTACTGCGGTTAGACTCAAGTAATTATAAAAAGAAAAAAGTCATGACCATTCCTTCTGGGAATGAATGTGTACCCATAAATCCTCTACATAAATCTTCCTTTTGAAGAGTCAGGCCTGTAAGAAACAAATGAGCATTGTGGGCTTTCCCTCTTCACCCTTCCAATAACAGGATGAGTCTAGTGGTCAGGCTGCAGATCCTTGATAGCTGCAGGTCAGGCTTAGGGAAAGGACCATACAGAACCAGCACTCCTTACGGAGAAAAAGATGCCCTGATTAAAAACCTAGCAAGTTAAAATTGATGACATGATAAAAACACAAATCACAGGTTAAAGCGAGTAAACGCTTTGCTTCCTCCTGAGTCTCTGGATGCCCCCAATGGAACTTCACCTCTTATGTGGCCAATGTCAACGCCTCTCCTGTATTTTTATCTCCATCTTGCATGCTCCCCAGGCAGACATCAGAGGGAGGCCACAAACACCCTTCATACTAGCAATTCTATTCAAGTACCTTCAGATTGTGTATGATATCGATCCTCTTGTTCTGGCTGTCCTTGAAGTGAATCTGAACCCTCACCGGAAATTCTCCCCAGCCTCGTCTGGTCAGATGAAATGGAGGCTCTCTGAAAATAAACAAATTCACATTACAGACATCTGCACTACATCTTCCACATCCATCTGTTTGTCTAACTAAACAATGCTTTTCCCATTGGCTGCAAATGAGCCTTAATTCCACTCTCCATCAGAAAGACCATGAGGTCTAAGCAGACAGCCGCAGACACATCTTTTTGCATGGGCAAAGCCAG
Organism: Pelochelys cantorii; assembly: GCA_032595735.1. Classification (NCBI taxonomy): domain Eukaryota; kingdom Metazoa; phylum Chordata; order Testudines; family Trionychidae; genus Pelochelys; species Pelochelys cantorii. The sequence continues at coordinate 48,198,060 of CM064335.1, forward strand.
AAAAAAATTATTTCAAAATGGTGAACATGTACCCGCAGAGAAAGTAGTAGAATTAGTTCTTCAATACATGGCAGCATAATGCCAGATGATCCATTCTGGTGAAAATCAGTGCCATTTAACACTGTTGCAAGCTGACTTTCCCATGCAGAATTATCAGTCTTTCCCCTCCTACAATCTATCTACTCATAAAAGACATAGTGGTGGTAGACAAAAGTGATCCATGGAAGTGGATACCCATGGATATAAAGAGGATATCTGCAGATTTGTAGGATTCTACTGGCAGACAAGACCAAAATAACTTCATTTTTTAACATCTCTTTCCCTGAATACTTCTGGACTTTACTCTGGCCAGTGGCAGGGTTGCCCTTTTATAGCAGGGATGGGGTACCTTTTTTGGGTCAGGGGACCGCTGACCCACAGAAAGATCAATAGGAGACTGAGAAGGGGAAAAAACCCCTCACTGACGTGGCCCCCAACTGAGAAGCAGAAAGACACTCCCCACGTTCCCCTTGCCAACAGAGCCTAGGGGGAGACCCAGGCTAGTATATTTTGTGTGCTCCACCCCCACAGGGAAATAGCAGGGGAGGGGGGAGAGGGCTGAAGTGCCAGCACACACTCTCCAATCCTGGGGGGAGCCCCAAGGACCCAATCCAGGTGAGCCAAGGGCCACATCCGGTCCCCGGGCCTTAGGTTCCCACACATTTTATACGAAGTACATCCCAGTTGAAGGGACGGATGTTAGAGAGAGTATTATAAAAGAGGAAACGCTATGAATGTATATCAGCATGGAGTTTCATTTACATCAGTCCTAGAGGCTGGGATAGATCCCCATCCCTGCTCCCACTCCCTCAATCCAGACTTCTCAGGAGCAACCCAGTCTAACAGATACTGGCCATGTGTACAGATTTCCAGGTCATAAGTCAAATAATGGGAATGCGGTTGTTAATTTACTAGTAGGGAAGGAATGCAGGGACCCACACCTCATTTGCTTAGCACTTTCACTGAGGGAGTGTGAAAAAAGGGAAAATAGATGTCAGATAAATAGCTCTTTCCCAGACATGGAGAGAAGGAACAGAGAGAGGAATAGCTCATATTAAAAACCACCATCTACAGTGGTTTCACACCAATGTTTTAAAATGAGCTTGCAGAAGTCTTGCAGAAAAACTGAAGCCAATGTACACCAGAGTTACTTTCCTAATAAGACTGACACTCATATCTTAGTGGCAGAAAGAGAAGTGGAAATCTCCCATGAGAAAAAGTCCTGTAGTTTACCCTGCTGACCTCAGTGGAGCAATATTCTTCAACAATGGTTTAGGGGAGGAAATGTTGACACTGTTACATTTGGCACCCTGTTTCTCCAGTGTCAACATAGCCATGTTGTTATAGTAGAATCATTCTTCAAAGCATGAGACTAAATCCAAGATTATGAGTTCACAACAGAAGAAAGCAGAAGACAGGTATTTGAGGAAAAAGCCCATTACTGAACCACACAAGTATCTTAAAACAATTGGGAATTCTAAAAAAACCTCTGGCAAAGAAAAATGGACTTTTCACATTGGACTGGGTTGGAGAGGACATCTGTTTGGTCTGGCATGCAGCCAATGTAAGTGATGTAATGAAAACAACAAATACACAAGCCCATATTGCTAATCTGAAATACAGAAGTTTAGAGACCCTTTCTCACTGGAGAGAAATTTAATCTGTTAAAACAACTTGGTATGTGTTTTGCAAGACTACGGCATAACAATTTACAAGTGCTGACAAACACCTGGAGAATTAACTAGTTAAGCAAGTTCAAAGGTACGTTAAAATGCAACATGCATAGAATTTCAGTATGTCAATCCTGATAATCTCAAAGACTCCAGTAATTCTTGATTACCTGACCTCCACCAGGTCGTTAGGTTTGTAACTGGGATGAAGGAAGAACCAGACTTTTTTGACAAAATGATTTATGCTGGGTTCTCGCCGAGAGCCTCGTACATACACCATCCATTTATGAGTTGACTGATCGTTCTCCTCTCTTTTGTCAGGAGGAATATACCTGGCAGAAAAAAACAAAAATAAAAAAATAAAAATAAATACATTTACATACACAGAAGATTTTGGGGTCAATTTGAAAGAGTTTTAGAATCAGTAAAAGACCTATCCAACTAGGCACATCTGGAACATATTAATTGCATCGTCCAGCATTTCATCAAGTCCTGAATGGCTCTCTGATGGACATTTATACTCTTTGCTTTAACTCTATTCTTTGGTATCTCAATATACATTTCTGTGAAATATGTCTTTGTAAATTTCTAATATCTAATCTTTGTTTTCTAATTAGGGGAGTTAATTTTAACCCCTCACCAGCAGTGAGAGGAATTTTTTGGAGACGTAAGTCACCTTGAAATAATTTTTTTTCCAAACACCAGATTGGTAAGAATTCTAGCATAATAGATACACATCAATCTTAATTTAAAATGAACTACAGGTCTTAACCAGCCTCTCAAAGTCAAGATTTGGACTCACATTTCTCAGTGTTTATGTTTTTAGATCCATCTGTAGTGCTAAGAAAAACAACATCCAACATTCACCACCAATTTAATACTTTCCATGCTGAGAAAACAGGGTTACTTACCTGTAACTGTTGTTCTTCGAGATGTGTTGCTCATGTCCATTCGAACGAGGTGCATGCGCACCGCGTGCACAGTTCCCGGAGCATTTTTTCCCCAGCGGTACCCGGCAGGCTGGCAGGTCGCCCCCTGGAGTGGCGCCACTATAGCAGAGCATAAGAACCCTGCCGGCCCTCCTTCTCCTCAGTTCCTTCTCGCCAGAAAAACTCCAACGCGGGGGGGGAAGGGGGGAAATCGAATGGACATGAGCAACACATCTCGAAGAACAGCAGTTACAGGTAAGTAACCCTGTTTTCTTCTTTTGAGTGATTGCTCATGTCCATTTGAACGAGGTGACTACGAAGCTAACCCCGCCTGGAGGCGGGGTCGGAGCCACCTTTTTAGCTAACAGAACAATCACACCAATATTCAACAACAACGAGAACTTTAATCCAGAAACGCAACCATAGAACATAACACAGAACACATAACAGGTAGGTACAGCAGGCACATGACACTACAATGTGCCACTCATCCCTTCCCCTTTTCGTTTTGTTTTACAAAAGAGAACCCAACACCGCTGCACCCACGGCGGAATCCTCCCGCGCCTGTTGAGTGAGGGCATAATGCTCTGTAAACGTATGGACAGAGGACCATGTAACTGCCCTATAGATCTCAAGAATTGGGACTTGGGCCCCAAAGGCCACGGACGAAGCGTGCGCCCTAGTGGAATGCGCCGACACGCGAGGTGGCTCCCTGTGCGCCAGAGCATAGCACTCCCTAACACAGGAGGATATCCACCCCGACAGCCTTTGGGCCGAAACCGGCGTCCCTTTCACCCGCTCGGCATAGGCAATAAACAACTGAGATGACTTGCAAAATGGCCTCGTTCTGTCTATATAAAACGCCAGTGCCCTTTTTGCATCAAGGGAGTGCAACGCCCGCTCCTTAGGGGAGCAGTGGAGCTTGGGAAAGAAAACCGGGAGGTATAGGTCTTGCAACATGTGGAAGGTCGTCCCCACCCTGTGTTCCTACCCAAGGTGGTGTCGCAGACAAACCCTGTCTGCTGAAAACATAAGTATGGCGGCTCCACCGTCAAAGCACACAATTCCAATACCCGACGTGCTGACGTAATGGCTACTATAAATGCCACCTTGAGCTACAAGAACCTGAGTGGGCAGGACACTAAGGGCTCGAAGGGGGGATCCAAGAGCTTGTTTAGCACCAAGTTGAGGTCCCACTGCGGCACTAGGGCCCTTACATGGGGAAATAATTTGTCAAGACCCTTTAGGAACCTCTTCACAAGGGGGGGTCAGAGAACAGCGACCTACCCCCGACCCCTCATGAAACACCGTCAGGGACGCTAGATGCACCCGTACCGACAGAGCCGACAGGCCTGCTTGCCGCAGCTCAAACAAGTAGTCCAGGACCACTGGAACGGGGGCCTGGGAGGGGCAAACTCCCTTACTCTGAGCCCAGACTGAAAACCGCTTCCACTTGGCAGTGTATGACCGTCTGGTGGTTGGCTTCCGACTTCCCAGGAGAACCTCCTGTAGCCCCCCTCGAACAAGCCCTCTCGGAGGGTTTCAGCCATGGATAAGCCACTCCGTCAGGTGGAGGAACTTGACATTCGGGTGGTACAGGATGCCCCCGCCCCTGTTCTGAGTGACTAGGTTCGGGGTCAGCGGCAGGCAACAAGGTCTGGCCACCACCATTTCCCACAGGATGGGGTATCAAAAGTGCCTGGGCCAGTCCAGGGCTATCAGGAGAACCCGGCACCAGGTGCGAATAGAGGTGTTCGTGCCCCGACTGGGGGACATAATACCCCCTCTCGACACCCTTGAGCGTCGGGGATAGAGAGGCCGGTGTCTGCCACAACGTATTCGTGATTTTCGCCACTGTTTTATTTAGTGGCAGGGCTAATTTCGCCGGGGCATCCTCAGTGATCCTCCACCATTGGGTCTGACTCCTCGGTCACTGGCTCTACCGGCACCCTGAGATTTGCCACAAGTTGGCAGAGCAGCTCTTGATGCGACCTTGCGTCCATGGCTGGCATAGCCGGGTCTGCCATGGCCTTGTCCGGAGACGAAGACGATGTCGACTCACGACTCAGGGCTGGCTGCTCCACCACCCCCAGAGCAGGGACTGGCTGCTACGGCACCCCTGGCTGCTGCTGGAGGTCAGCCAGTGGTTCCCCCAGGTCCAGTTGCCCCTTAGGGCTAGTCCCCCTGGGTGATGGCGGGGCTCAGGACAACGAGGCTGAAGGCGTGGACCTCCGCCGCGACCCACTAACTGAACCCGAAGTCGGAACGGTCCCTGCCACTGGTGATAGGCCCAGGGTGTCCAAAACGGCCAGGGCTGCTGGACCTGTGGCGGCCACGTCTGTTCGAACCCCTGCGGTGCCATCCGGTGCCGAGAGCGGGATTGGTACCGCGACGATATGCGAGACAATCCTGCGGAACCCAGAGACTCTGCCTCGGACTCCGACGACAGTTCAGACGCCAACCATGGCGGTGCCGTCGAGGGTTGACCCTGTATCGCCCCAGGCCTGAACCGCGCCATGGACTCCGGCTTCCCAGCGTGGGGACGGGGGTGTGGGAGCTGCAGTACCGGGCCATGCGGTGCCTGCAAAGCCGGTGCCTGTGACGACGGCCACAGTGCCGGTGCCCTTACGGCTGACAGGGCCGTAGGGCGCATGGGTGCCAGCAGCGACGCTCCCAGGATCGACCGCCGATTCCACCTCCACTGGTACCAGCACAGCCTGCCCCCGTATTGTTGTGGCCGGCAGCGACAGATGGTCCCTCGACTCTACCGGTGCCGGCCAGGGTCCTGGGGATGGGGAGACCGCAGGTGCCTCCAAAGCTTCCGGTAATGAAGTCCAAGACCCCTCCGAAGAGGGGGGCGATGGAGGCGAGGCCGATAGCTCTATCAGTTCCTGAGTTGCCTCTAAAGCCTCTGGCATGGAGGGGTGGCGGGCCAGGATAGGCCCCGGGCTCCCGGCCCTATGCGCAGTCTCCCTTCTCTTCTGTACCCCCTTGTGGGGCTGGATAGGCGAGCTTGGTGCCGGGGTGTGCCTCCCCCGGTGCCGGTCCTGGTGAGCCTTGCGCTCAGGTGATCTCCCCCTGGAGTCCTTCACCCATTTTGGTGCCAGGGACTGAGACCGGTGCCGCGGTGCCGACTTCTTCCGTACCGCGGTGCGGGGGGAGGTCGGAACGTGATTTCCGCACCGACGCTGGTGCACTACGCACTGAAGCTTCTCCGGAGGATGCAGGCTACAGTGCTGACTCCATCAGGAGCAACTTCAGACAGGAATCCCTTTCCCTCTTGGTACGTGGCTTGAACCCCTGGCAGATCTTGCAGGCGTCCGCAAGGTGAGGCTCCCCCAAACACTTAAGACACTGTTCATGGGGGTCTCCCTTGGGCATAGGCTTCGGGAATGCTGCACAAGGTTTAAAGACCTGCGGGCCTGGAATCACGGGGGGGGGGAGGGGGGTTCAAGGAGAACAAACTACTTAACTACTCAAGAACAAAGAACTGCCAAGGGGCGAAGATAACAAGCTGGGATCTGCACAAGACAGCAAGCTCCAAGGACCTTTCCGCCCGTGATGGTCGAAGGAACTGAGGAGGGGGAGGGCCGGCAGGGTACTTATGCTCCGCTATAGCGGTGCCACTCCAGGGAGCAACCTGCCGGCCCGACGGGTACCGTGGGGGAAAAAATGCTCCAGGAACCGTGCACGCGGCGCACATGCACCTCGTTCAAATGGACATGAGCAATCACTCGAAGAAGAAAAATACCCTGACACGAGTAGTGCTGCAGCTGAGGCCAGAAGCAAAGCTGTTCAGTTTTCCAAAACTAAAACTTTTTTTCGTCAAAACTTAATCCTCAGCTTTGAGAAAATATTACATTTTTTAAAAAATTTATAGAGTTATGAAATATTTCTCCAGAAACTTTAACAGAATCACCATAAGTATCCTTTTTTTTAATCTAAATGAGGTCTCTTTTCCTCCTGCCCCCAGCTATTTTGGGGTTGGTTTAATCCTTTTTGTACTGTCAATTTTTGATTGGTTATCTTAGTCACACAGGGCATTTGCTAATCTAGAAGAGAGGAATTCTATTTTTGAAAAATTCTGATTATGGAAAAAATATTTAAAACATTCTGAAAAATAAAAAACTGGTTTTGGAAAACAATGGAATTTAAAAGGAGTTTGAATTGTCAGAATTTCTGTGACTTTGTGTTATTTTTTTAACCAGTTCTTTCCAGAGGTAAGATATACTAGTAGGTGGCACGGGAAAATACACAGTGCATGCTTGCATTATGTTTAACCACACCAATTTCGAGAACTTCACTGACAATATTAAGCAGCTTTGAAAGAATTTTGACAGTAACACTGCTCAATCTGACTCAAAAACATGAAATAGCATTTTCTAAATTTGTCTTCACCTTAATTTAATGACATTTCTAAAAGTTACCATATAGCACATAACTACGCTTGCCTCTCTTACCATGGTGGGAATCACAGAATTAGTTCAATGCTACTGTCTTAGTCCAGCTCTGACTCTCTCATCATCAGCGAACCATCTCTCATCAAAAACTGGCTCCTACCTTCACCAAACCATAGCTCTGATCCTGTAACTAGAGCCCTGTGGGGTCTCAGGTGATTTCTGGGCAGACCCTATTGCAGAATCATGGCCTAGCACTGCAAGTGATAGGTTGGAAGAACTAATTGGAACAAAGCGATTTTTAAAACATTTAGTTTTGAAGCAGGTGCAGAGTCAAACTCCACACGTTACTACAATAAGCACTAGCCTGGGTCTCCCATCAAGCTATTGCTCACACCCAATAGCAAGATTATGAACTAGAGTGCTGGTACAGCTATTTGTGCTTCATAGAGCTGATACCTTCACACTGATCCAACAGTGATTTTTAGTTGCTTCCTAACTTCAATCCACAATTCAAATCAATGACTAGAAATTAAAATAATTAGCAAGGCCTTAGATACTAACTTGGAGACGTTGCCGACTACGATTGTTTTCTTCACATAGAGTCGTGAAGTCTCATCATTTAACAGACCAGCCTTTCGCTGGCCTATTTTGTGAGAGCTTGTAACACCAGAAGCATCCTGAGGGGTGAAAAGAGGAAATATCTACTTTGCAAACATGGACTTCTTTGGTACTTGAAAGCAAGCTGCTGTTTAGAAAGAAACCCACAGAATTAAAATGAGAGAACAACAGAGAATCATTTTACAACAGATACACTCAAAATGCTAACTGACCATTTTCAAGTAATTCATGTATACAGCAAATGAACACTATATGGCAAAAGTGGGTTCCAGTTATTGACACACACAATTGGTCTGGGCTCATATTTGACCACTGCAACTAATTCATTTGGATGGCTACCTCAAGACACCCTAAATATACTTTATTTTCAGAAAGTGCTGTTGTCTGAAAATATAGATCCTTTCCAGAGTCAACTTGGGCATCCAAAAATCATGTTCTTTTAAAATCTTGCCTTCATCTCTAAAGAGCCAAATTCTGCCTTCCAAGACTTCTACTTCAATGGAAGTGCCATGCATGTGTCTGGAAGAAAAATTTGGCCCCACACCAGTCAGAATGATGGCCAACAATAACATAGCCCAGGGGTGGGGAACCACTGACCCACAGATAAATCAGTCGTGGGCTGTGCACAAGCGAGAAGCAAAACATACAACAAAAAACTAAAACAACAAAACAGTGCAGGCTGCCTAATGCTGGGGATGGAGAAAGCCCTGCACCTCAGGAGCTGGATCCAGGAAAGCCTTCGGGTTCCCCTGACATAGCCCCAACATCTAAATAAAGCCAGTGAACCCATAGCAATCTTCTGATATAACACACAACCTAAGTGACCCGCTAGGGATGTTAAAAAGCAGTTAATTAGGTAACTGTGTAACCATGAAAAATCTTAGCGGTTACACCAGGGGTGGGCAAGATACCTCTCATGGACCATATCCAGCCCGCGGATGCCCCTCCCAGGACCCTCAGGCACTGTTTTAAACGCAGGGCTGTTCCATGTGCTTCTCTGCTCCGGAGGGAGGGGGAGGCTTCGGTGATCTCCCTGCCCCAGCCCAATCCTCAACTCCTATTGGTCGGAAGCAATCAGCCAATAGGAACTGTGAGACTGGCCTGGGGGATGGGGGTAGTGCAAGCCTCTCCCCCCTTCTGGAGCTGAGAGCCACATGGAGGGAGCAGGCTTTATTTTCAATGCTCTGGGGCTGCGGCAGGCAAGGAGCCTAGCCTGCCATGTGGGTGCTGCAGGGTTGCTGGCTTAGGTAAGCGCCTCCCTGACCCTGCACCCCAAACCCCAGACCCAGGTCACAACCCCCTCCTTCAACCAGACCTCACACCATCTCCAGCACCCCAGTCCCTTACTTCATGAGCCTTTCTGCATCCATCTCCATCCTAGACCCCGCATCTCCTCCACAGAAAAGTGTGGCACTGAGCACTTTCCAAAATCTTGGATAGCCCCCCACCAAAAATTACTGCCCACCCCTGGGTTACACGCTGCAAGCTTTGCAGTATAAAGCTTTACTGCAGAACCCGCAGCTCCTGGCTGCCAGCCTCGCTCACAGGGAGCCCACAGCGTGGGGTGGCAGCCGGTCCTCCGGGAGCTGGTGCGCACTGGAATCCAGCTCCCGGCTCTGCTCTCAGGAAGCCAGGTGCTGCCCCACGCTGTGGGTTCTGATACAAAGCCAGGAGCACAGGTGGCAGCCGGTTCCCTGGGAGCGGGACTGAAAGCCAGCATGTAACCATTATGGTAGTCATTTAAACAGTTACACTATTACATGCCTACCTTGTACCAATCTTTTATTAACTGAAGGCCAAATCTACACAAGAAAGCGAGGTTGTAACCGGGTCTAGGACCAGTATGTGGCTTCAGAATCGTTTTCAAGGGGACTAGAGATACCCTTCTGGGCTTTGAAACTTTTGTCCTGGGAACATGTCAGGTTACTAAAAGCCCTGTCAATCCACATGTCTGCAATCAAAATGGATTCTGTACTGAGTTTCCTGGAAAACAGACCAGTGAGATTCCACTGTTGAAAGTATTAGACTTGTTGCAGGCTAAAGAGGGGCACTCAGTCACCATCAGACCACTCTCCAAAACAGGGTCAGTGACCTGCTACTTGATCAGTGGTACTGGTCTGTCTCCCTGTTAACTCTGGGAGCAATGGGCATTATTCTACTTCATGTGCAGAATTGGTTATTTCCATCACTGATTACTGCTACTCTCCAAACTGCAGAATTCAACTAACTTCAATGGGTCTGCCCATCACTGACATTGGGTTAAAGAGTCTGCTGCAACTATGTGACTCATTTTTTCCTTTGAAAATGGAAACATTCTTTACAGGACTCTTGGGGCAGATCTAAATAATTTATAATTAGTCTCTATGTTATTAAACAATCATGCCTTAGCCTAGGCCAATGTTTCTCAATCAGTGGTACGAGTACCCTTAAGGGTACTCGAGAGAAGCCTTGAGTTAACAACTGAAATTTGGAGAATACTGAATTTTTGGTTTAAGTTTTACAGAGTTTTATTATTTTTGAACTTTTTATACCCAAAAATTTCATCACCTACCCGGCTACGATTAAGTTGTTTAAACAAATTTGTTGCAACAGCAGGAAAAAAAAAAAAAAAAAAAGTGGGTGTCTGAAAACTAGGTACTGGGGGGTACTTATTTTTTTTTGAAAAAGGGTTTTTTTAAAAAAAAAGGTTGAGAAACACTGGTCTAGGCAATGCTATGTAATGGGTTAGGGTGGAGGGAGTACCAGGAACTCCTTGGTTTCTTTGCTAGCTATGCAGCTGATCTGAGACCCCAACCAAGTCTGAGAGTTCTCTTCTGCAAAATAAAAAATACTGCCTGCCTCGCAATAATATGTACTGCCTTATTGGTAAAAGGGCTGTGAGATCCTCACGTGATTCTTCATAAGCTTAAGACCAGGAATTTTTAAGAGCTGAACAATTTCCTTGGCACAATGGGGAAAAACAGATCCCACATTGCTGGCAGCATTCTGGCTGCAGCCAGAAAGGAAACGGATACCAAGGTAGGTTAATTATGCTATCCCTGCAGAGCAGCTGGGTACAGACTAGAAGAGAACTTTACACAGGGAAAAGGGAAGTTAATTGGGACTACTTACGAGGAGTCTGTTTCTCTAGAAGTGGAGGGACCATTTGCTACTATTCACAAATTAACTTGCAACCCCCAGGAACAGGGAATTAATTTGTTTCTATTCCTCTGAACAAGGTAGCTGACAACTGACCACACTGAAAACAGGGGAACAGTTGATGTTTGTAATCATATGAAAACAGACAGATTCACAGGGCTTGAGCTGCAGGGTTATAAAATTGCAGTACACACATTCCAGCCACCAGCGGGAGCCTGATTGCTGATACACTAGGGTCTCAGAGGCCGGGCCCCAGCCAGAGTGCCTACACTGAAAATTTATAGCCCTGCAGCAGGGCAACCGGAGTCAAATGACCCAAGCCAGATATTCTCAGAGAGCAGGGTGGACAAAAATATACTCCTCACCCTCTCCCCAGCTGATGCTGGCCCAGCCCACACTCCAGGTAGTTCGGAAGGAAGTTCTGTGATCACACACATCTTCTGTCCTTCTGCCCACCCCCTTTTCACAGTTTTACGTTACCCGTCCAGTATTTCTGCTTGGTCTCTGATTCAGATTGTTTGCCAATCGCTCTTCCATGTCTAGACTGCCATTGTCTTTGTCCTGGAGGAAGTCATTGTGCTGAGATAAAGAGTCACTTTCTGAATGGTTAACAGATGGAGTTTCTGATCCATGATTAGCAGGAGATGATGATCTTGATGGTGATTCCAAGAATTTCTTGATTGAAGGATGATTAAAAACCATAGAGTCACATGTCTTGGCTCCCTGCAATGATAAAGTCCAAGTAGAACCATTATTTTTTCCAGCTCTAATAAAACGGGGGGGTAGGCCAGAAAATGAAAAGCAGAGTAGCAGCACACAGAAGCAGAGAACCAATATTTCATCACAAGTAAAGCATGCACCACAGAGATTGGAAAATGTAATAGTGTTTAGGGAAACAGGGCCAAAATAACCTACTCAGACACTACAGATGCCTTTGTCCCCTCCCCTCCCCTCCCCCCCCCCCCCCCCAAAATCATCTATCTGGTTTCTGAACTGAGCACAGCAACATGCCCAGACTACTATGCAGGTTTCTATTAAACCAAGACTGGCTTCTTTAGGCTCACAGGACTGTATTTTTTCTTAACATGGGTGATAATGTCATACTGTATATGCAGCTCAATTCCTATGGTCGGGCAAGGTATTTAAATGCATCAGACTCTCATTCTTCATACAATTGGCATTTAACAAAGACAAGCTGCATGCATCTGTGCCTTGCCTGCTTCCAGAAGGTAACCCAGGGGTCAAGAGTCACATGCTTGCCCGTGCCTGCAAATCAAACCAGACATACTAGATCTCATCTTAGACCTACCTTCCTTAACAGAAGCCCTTTATAGGTGACCTGTAAAGGACAACAATGGGTTTATGACCCTCTTTTGGCTTTTTTTTAAAAAAATGTAATGTATAAAGGCAGTCTAGGAGATTTTTCCCCGCTTGCACTTAATGAGGCAGATTTATATGCTTAAGGTTAAGGAGGTCTCCCTGGACAAGAGAAGGAACTGGAGTAACAGCTTTCTCAGCCCTAGACTGAAGAGATAGGTAATGGGCAGGTTTGAATCTTTTGGAGATGAGATTTTCAACAGTGTTTAAGGGAAGGGAGGAAGGAGCACTGCAGTGTTTTTGAAATATCCCATGGCTAATAAAATTCTTTCCTCCCATGGTTTGTTAGGCAACTGGGTTAGATACTTGCTAATTAAAACAAAATTTTAAACAGTCTAGCAATGTCTACACTAGCGAGCATACAGCAGCTCAGATATATCAACATAGCTATGCTTCTGCAAGATTACTTGTGCAGCTGTTCTAGGCTGATAGGAGAAAGCTTGCCCATTGACACGACAAAATTAAACCACATCAGATGAACACAGTAGCTATGTTGAATGTTGCCCACATTGGCGCTTCTGCCTTTGTTACACGTCACTCACAGGGGTATTTTTTCCCAAACTTCTGAGCAATGTAAGTTACAGTGACAGAAGTGCTAGTGTCGGTGTAGCCTCTGACTGGCAATCTCTTCCCATCATGAATCCTGAGCTTCGACTTCCTTGCTGTTTGCAATGTAATAATCCTACTAATTCTCCAGTTATCCATAAATGAATCAGTGAAAAACCTTTTGAGTCCGCTCTGTGTATCCAAGAAGCAAATAACCAAAAGGCCATTTTGTTTGTTCTCCCTTAAGCAAATGGGTTACTTAGTTATTTTTTTCTGAAAATTAGCAACTAAAACCATATTTAATTATACCTCAGAACACAGCTGTATAGCAGTAAGTTCACACGGTCAGAGAGGCTGCTTTTTATTTTTAAATTACAGTAGATAAAAAAATGTTATAATCACAAACTGCTAAAAATGTATACGTATTTAAAAAGTAAACAATGAATTAAACTACAACAGATACACACTTTACTACATGTGTAAGCAAAACTATGCCAGCTGCTGATAAAACCAAACTGGTATTAATTCTTATTTTAAAACATTGTGTGGATGGCAAAAAGATCTGCCAGCTTTGTAAACAAACACAAATAAAATGAAAGGAGCTCGTCTAGCCAACAAGGTAGTTAGAGCCTTTGAGAACTCAACTTGAACTTCAGCACCCAGCACAAACTCAAACAAAAAAACTGGAGCAAGGATGTACTTCTGTGAGGCATTCTTAAGAATAAGAACAATTTTTTGAAGTGAATTTGATATGGGTGATGCACACTGGACTCAGGGATAAGTTGGGGGAAACAAACTCTCCATCTGACAGAACAGATACAGAAAGCAGAGGGGCAGTACAATACCCTTGCTAATGTGCCTCCATGTGGTATTGGAGGGAACACTTGAAGATCAAAAGTAGCTCACTCCTCCAGAATAGCCAACACAGAAATTCAGAAAAAACATATTCCTCCCATCACTGCTAAATTCTCTGTCCATACCAGTTCACCAACATGTGTTTGAAGAGGCAAAAATCAAGTTAGATTTTTAAAATAAAATTCCAAAAGCCTTTTGGAAATGCTAATACTGGTTGGACCTCCCTGGTGCAGTAATGTTGGAACCTGACTGGTCCCTAACGAGAGAATTTTCCAGACCAGGGGAGGTGCCCCCTGCCACCAGCCCCTAGCCAGCCAGACCCCTCTAACCACTCCCCAGCCAGGTTGTCTGCCCTGCTGCCACCAGCCCCCTGACTCTGGGATGCCACGGGCTGCTGGGGTTCTCTGGCCGGCTAGGTTTTCCCAGCTCCACGCTGCCGCAGGCTGAAAGGGTTCTCTGGCCCCTGGTCCCATGCTGCTGCAGGTGGCTGGGATTCTTCAGCCCCTGGCTCTGCACTGCCACAGTTCCTTGGTCCTGCGCTGCCACAGGTAGCCAAGTCTCCCCGGTTCTGCGCTGCCGTGGGCTGCCAGGATTCTCCATCCCCACGCTGTCGTGGGTGGCCAGGCTTCTTCAGCCCCGGGCTGCTGGGGTTCTCTGGCTCCAGCCCCACTGCCCCTGACCAGACTGCTAGCCCTCCTACCATTGGGCTCCTTGGTCCAGGAGCATTCGTAGTCCTGCCAGACCACAGATGTTGCCAGACCAGAGAGTACTGGTTTTCAGAGGTTCAACCTGTAGGATACTCGTGTAACAAAAGCAATCCCTGCTGAACAGAACTATGCATCTAGGTATTCTCTAGGCAGGTAAGGCAAATCCATGGTTTCTATCCACATGCCTGAAGTTTGATGCAGCAGTTCCATCATCCTTATTAGAACTCAGATAAAACATTACTCTTAATCCAAACACTAGCAATTTAAAGGGGAACTGCAAGTCAAAAATAAAACTTGAGTTAAACTCAGACACATGTCCTGACACTCCCACTTGCCAAAATATAGGAGCACACAGCATAGAAGTAAGTTTTAACCGGCTGTGTCTAAATTCATTTTCTCCCACCTGTGACATCTTGGTTCATTCTGTGAAGTCATTAACTACAGTGGGCTGCATGAAAGGAAGGATGGTTTTGAGGCTAAGGCATTGATGAGGTTTCAGGAGATTGGGGTTTCTGTTCCCAAGTCTGCTACACTCCCTCCCTCTGTAACCTTGGATAAATCATTAATCCCTCTGCTGCCTCGGGTCCTTATCTGTAAAATGGGATAATACTGTCCAACTTGGAGTCCTGCGTACTGATACAATGGTGACCAGCACTGTAGAAAAGAAACTAAGTTTCAGAAAATAAAACATGGGTGTTGATCGAGTTTCAGGTAGGGGAGGCAATGCATTTCTCAGATAAAAGAATTTAACAGAGTAGATAAAATCTATCTGTGCTGAATGCCCCTGCAGCCTGTTAAGTATTGCGTGCAACTCAGTTCCACTTTGGTTTTGCAGTTCATCTTTCAAGCATTTATGACTGTACCACAAAAGCCAACCAGGAAAGCTACACAGCAGATGAACTATGCAGTCTAACTTTGCAAATATTTTCCAGTCTTATTGTTCCAAAAATAAATTTTTACCTCTCCAACTTTAAGGAGACCAGCAGAAGCATAATAATTAGCCACAATGCAAGCACGAAGCTTATCCATCATCCTCCTTGCCTCAATCAGGCGCTATAAAAAGAAGAGAAATTGTATTACAAAGTACAGCAATTGCAGCACTTTTCAATACTTCCTGATCCTCTAACTTATTTCCTTTTAAGAGAGAGACTTTTATACCTGATCTATGACTTCAATCTCATGTTCCTTATTCTTCATTTCAACAGCAAACTGCTCTTTAATAATTGTCTCAATCTTCTGTACAGCAGCATCTCGAGCTGTTGAAAAAAGCACATTTAAATACAAAGGAAGTTTTCAGAGGCAAGGAATTATAGTTCAATCCCAAAGGTTCTACATGAAAAAAAAAGTTAAAGGAAAAATAAAGATTATAGTAACTGACTGAGCACACCACAGTGAAAGGGATCTCTAGCACTTAGTGCCAATTTGTTATTATTTCTGCTCTGCCCCAGAATATAATTTACCTTAAATATAGTAATGTAACCGGCAGCCTGCTCCAGCCTGGCTGGGCCCACCACAATTTGGGCTAGGGGCACTCAAGCCCAAATGGGCTTGCTGTGCTGCCAGCCATTGGGGAGGGAGGGGGGACGACTCTTCAGGCCATATGGGCCCACTGTGCCACTGGCAGGGGGCTGCTCCAGTGCAGCCGGGCCCACTGTGCCATGCCATGGGCAGGAGGCTGCTTCAGCCGGGTCGAAGCAGCCCCCTCCCCCCCCCCCACTTGGAATCCCAGTTTAGTGGTTAAACGTAATGTTTAATTAGTTAACTGAGTAAATGGGATTTTATATCCCTACTTAAATATGTATACAAGTTGTTTTCCACAAGGATTTTTTTCTTGTAAGCACTGAGATGGGAGTCCTGTCACAAGACATGGTTTACTATATCATCTGAAAATTAATACAACACTGAGAAAGAATGCAACACAAACACAGTCATTAGAAAACATGCGCACAAAAATATACAAACAAAATACAGAGAGGATGAGGGGGCAGATCACCCCCCCCCCCAAAAGGGAACTTTATAGATGGGAAAGAGAAGCCAATACCCTAGTTTGATATAGAACAGACTTACCACAGCATTTCATAAAGCCTGTGGCCTGCTTCAACATAAGATGCTGATTCATTAGCATTTCTTATCATGTTTACATCATTTTAGTTTACACAAAGAAATACTAAAAAATGTGATAAAGAATGGATTTAATAAAAAAATCATGTTTCATATAAGTACAAGCCTGTAAATAACAACACTGCATTTGCAGCTCAATGTAGGCTAACCAGACCAATTGAACACATATTTCTCTAGTGATTTTTGGTATAAAAATTCAGGAAGACACCTTCAGACATGTGCATATTAGCTGTAGTCTGTCCCAGATGCAATGCTTTTGACTGAGAGGTAAAAGCAGATGCTGCACAAAAAACCAATCTCCAAAAACAAACACCAACCAACAAAACAGATAATGTCCATTAAATGTTGTGTTTTTCAGGGCAGGTGGACTGATCAATTTGTGCCCCATCAAGGCAAATCACTGTGTCTCATTTGTAAAACAGTTGCAGCGTGAAAGAAACATAACATGAAAAGACACTCTTGCACAAAGCCCAGGGGAAAGTATGATACACACTGAACTGCAAAGAGATTGGACGATGACAGCAAATGCTAGGAATATGACAAGAAGAAAATGCAGTAGCAGTGAAGGCAAGCTACTGTGCTGTGTATTTACTGGGTACTAATTGTAAATCTTGTTCTGGCAGGGAATTCATAAAAAGGTGGTTATGGAGGAAACATGTTCCGACTAAAGGAACCTTACTGAAGCGGCAATTCGCCAGACTATTCATCGTAGAATAGAAGCTATCGCTGCATATTTAAAAGAATGGCCCTGGGAAAAAAACCCAAGATGTTGAGGTTTTTTCAGTGGCTTTGGATGAAAGCAACATTTCTCACAGAGCTCAACTGCTAATTTTCATTTGTGGAATAGACTAGGTATTTCACGCCACTGACAAGCTTGTGGTACTACAGACACTTCCTGGGAAAACTATAGGTGAAAGACCTGTTTTGTAGATTTGCTGACATTATTAAGGAAGTTGGTCTGTTTTGGAATCAGCTCGACACAGTGACAATGGACAGACACTAAGAATATGGCAGACCACAAGACTGGATTGACTGGCTGGTGAATAAGGCTGGCAAATCTTGTAACACTGAAAGGCCAGTGGCATTGCATTGTATTATTCACCAACATACTCTGTGTGGCAAAGTTCTAAACTTGGCAAAATGTAATGAAAGCCATAGGAGCCACTGTAAACTCAAGAGTACCTGGAGTGAATCACTGTTCATTGCAAGCATTTCTGAAGAAAACCGATGCAGAATATCAGGATGCAAAGTATGCTGCCTTACTTGTGGAAATGCACTGAAACATTTCTTCGCCTTGTGGAATGAAATCAGGATTTTCATGAACAAAAAATCCAGTGTAGTTGTGGAATTTTGCAATTCTAACATTTAAAATTTATCTCAGTTTGAAGTTGCAAGATAAAGAGAAGCTAGTTTCCCACTTTTACACAGATCTGAAAGTCTTTCAAATAAAACCAAAACACTTGCGACTCCACTCAGAGGGTATGTCTACACTTGCACCCTCTTTTGAGAGAGGGATGCAAATGAAGACATTTGAAATTGCAAATGAAGCCGGGATTTAAATATCCCACGCTTCATTTGCATATTCCCCTTATGGCACTATTTCAAAATAGCGCTGTTTTGAAATAACAGACGCTGTTAAGACACGGTTATTTCGAGAGAAAATCCTTCTCTTGAAATAACTGGTAAACCTCATTGTATGAGGAATAAGGGTTATTTCAAGAGAAGGGGTTTTTCCCTTAACAGCATCTGTTGTTTTGAAATAGCGCCATTTCAAAATAGCGCCATAACGCAAATATGCAAATGAAGCCTGGGATATTTTAATCCCGGCTTCATTTGCAATTTTGAATGTCTTCATTCGCATCCCTCTCTCGAAAGAGGGTGCAAGTGTAAACATACCCAGAAAGGGGAACACTAATTCACTTGTGAAGGACTCAGTTGGGAAGAAAATCTCAATGCTCCACTCCCATGTGCCTAAATTATAAAATTACTGGGCCTCCAAAATTTTGAGGACAGATTTTTTCGACTTCAAGTTACACAAGTGACATCCTCCCAAAAACCATTTTGTTGCTAATGTGGATCATGTCTGCAAATGGAACTGACTGAACTGTAATTTAACTCAGATTCAAAGGACGTTTCACAAAAAGAAACTGGGGGAGTTTTAGGCACTGCTCAGTAATTAGTTAGAACAATAGTTCATTGTAAAGCCAGAGACTCACTCAGACACCTTAATCTCTAGCATGATATCAGATACTGGGTATCAGAATGAGATACCTGAATATCAAGGTAATTAAACATTGGATATAAAGGTCAGGGTGATCTTTCACAAATGCAAGACCAAATATAGCTCATCTAGTTTTTGCAAAGTCTCATATAGTAAGAGTTATTCTCCTTGAAACCGAAAGTTAGAACCTTCAGCCATAATAGCGATTGGGTCCATCAAGGAAAAACAGTATCAGAGGCAGCAGGATGGGGGTAGTTCTGGATGGGGAAGGAGATGGGAACTGCATGTAAAAAAATTCAGCAGTTACATGTTTACAAAAATAAGTGTTTGTTAACATCCCTAATGGCCCCACATTATGCCAACATTTTTATGGCTGACCTCGAACATTTTCTCAGCTCTCGTCCCCTAGGGTACGTCTAAACTACACCCCTCTGTCAGCAGAGGGATGTAAATTAGATGTATCGAAAGGGCAAATGAAGTGGCAGTTTAGACGGGGCATTTTCGACAGAAATGCCCTGTTTCGAAAGATCCTGTGGAAAACGCCCTGTCTAAACTGCTGGGTTTTTTTTGAAAAACCCCGTTTCGTAAAAAAAGTGGCGGCTGCCATTATGCAAATGAAGCACGGGATATTTAAATCCCCACTTCATTAGCACTTTCGATATGTCTAATTTACATCCCTCTGCAACAGAAGGGTGTAGTTTAGACGTAACCCTAGTATCCTTTCTCTTCTTGAGCTACGTTGATGACATCATCATATGGACTTGTGGAAAGAAGATCCTTGAAGAATTCTACAGGCATTTCAACAATTTCCACTCTATCAACCTCACCCTGGACCAGTCCACACAGAAGAAACTTCCTTGACACAACAGTACAAATAAAAAAGACGGTCACATAAACAACACCCTTACTGGAAATCTACTGATGGGTATTCTTACCTACACGCCTCTACCTTCCATCCAGGACACATCACATGATCGATTGTCTACAGCCAAGATACAACCAGATTTGTTCCAATCCCACAGCCAGAGACGAACACTCCAGGATCTTTATCAGGCATTCTTAAAAGTTAAATACCCACCTCGGGAAGTAAGGAAACAGATTGACAAAGCCAGACAAGTACCTAGAAGTCAACTATTTCAAGACACGCCCAACAAGGAAAACAACAGAACACCTACAGCCCCAAGTTTAAACCCCTCCAGTGCATCATTGACAATCTACAACCTATCCTGGAAAACGATCCCTCACTCTCTCAGGCCTTGGGAGGCAAGCTAATCCTCACCTACAGACAACCTCCCAACATGAAGCAAATACCAGCAGCCACACATCACAACCTCAAATACATTCATGCAGGAACCTACCCCTGCAACAAACCCTGTTGCAAACTCTGTCAACATAGCTATACAAGTGACACCATCACAGGACCTAACCACATAAGCCATGACATCAGAGGCTTATACGACTGCACATCCTCTAATGCAGTGGTCTCCAACCTTTTTACACCCAAGATCACTTTTTAAATGACAAACCAAGCCAAGATCTACTGCCCCGCCCCTTCCTTGAAGCCCCGCCCTCTCTATTCTCCTCCTCTCCATCACTTGCTATCCCCAATCCTTATACTGCTGCCTTTTTAAAAAAAAAATTCTTCTGTATGAAGAGGTTTTTCCAACATTTGGCCTGTCTAGACTGGACCAAATGTCAGAAAAAACCCCCTTCTTTTGGAAGCCCCCTTATTCCTTGTGGAAAGAGAAATATAGGGGTGACCGAAAGAGCATGTTTGCTCTTCTACTAAAAAAAGCGGAAGAACAAATGCAACCGTGGATGCAGAAGAGTTTTTCTGGGATATCTCCAGAAACCTGAAAAACTCCTGCAGTCTAGCCGGACCCTCGCTGGGTTGAGACAGGATGTGTAGTCTCTGGGGTGGGAATGAGGGATTTGGGTGTGGGAAGGGGTGAGAGGTGCAAGCTCTGGGAGGAAATCTGGATGCAGGAGGAGGTGGAGAAGGGGACACTGGCTCGGGGAGGGGGCTCCAGGCCGGGCAGTGTTGGGGTACTAAACAAGCCACAGGCTTCTGGATGTGAGGGTGCAGGAATTTGGGTTGGGGTATGTGAGGGGCTCAGGGCAGGGGGGTCCAGTGTATGATAGGCTCAGATCTAGGGTCTGGGTAAGAGGGAATGCAGGAGTGGTTGTGGCCAGATGGGGGCTTGGTCCCAATTGGGGGTTTGTTGGCCAGGCTTCATTTTTAAATAAAATACTATGTTAAACACAAAAAGTTTCTGCATTGTCTTTATTTATGAGAATGGCAGGGAACCTGCCTTGAGTCAGGGGTCACTGACCCATAGAAAAGTCATTTGGGAGCAGGGGACACAGTACTGGGGAGGGGTGCTAGTGGGTTCTGGGGCAGGGAACAGGGTGCCAGTGGGGGCAGGGTGCTGGGGGGGACAGGTTTCTGCACAGGGGAGCAGGGGGACAGGTTTCTGTAGTGGGGAAGGCAGGGGGACAGGTTTCTGCAGGGGGTGGGGGGGGGCAAGGGAGAGGGAACAGGGGGCAGGAGGGCAGGGGACAGGTTTGGGGCAGGGGAGAGGGAACAAGCTTCGGGGGCAGGGAGTCCCCTACATCAGCCACGGAGGGAAGCCTCCGTCCTGCGCTCCCTCCGGGCTGAGTGCAGGGCAGCCAGGCGGAAGTGAAGAGAAGCTGCTTCTCTTCGCTCCAGCCCAGCTGCCCTGCGCTCAGCCCAGGGAGGCTGCGCCTAGCTCCAGCTGTGCTGGAGCAAGCTTCCCAGGCTGAGAGCAGGGCAGCCGGGCTGTAGCGAAGAGAAGCGGCTGCCCGGTCAGCTGGCCATGGCGCTCAGCCAGGGTGCCCCATGCTCCACTTGGGCAGGCGCAAAGGAGAAGCCGCCGATAAGCTGGAGCGCGGGGCAGCCTCTTTCAGCTGAAAGCCACAGCCAGCTGGCGGGAGTGTTTCAGCCCTCCTGACCTCCCAGCTCCCACCATTCTGTGCAGCTACTCAACTGTGTTGTTGCTCAGTGAGTAGCTGCTCCTCAAATGAGGAAATCTAATGTAAATGTGCTGCGCAGGCGCCCAGTTCAGAGAGGGCTCAAGAGCGACTCTTAGAGCCCCTGAGATCGACCAGTAGATCGCGATCTACCGGTTGGTGACCACGGCTCTAATGTAATATATGCCATCAAGTGCTAGCACTGCCCCTTTGCCATGTATACTGGCTATAGAGGACAGTAGCTGCGACAAAGGATAAATGGATACAAATCAGACATCAGGAATGGTAACACATGTAAACCTATAGAGCAGGGGTCGGCAACCTTTCCAAAGTGGCATGTTAAGATTTAACCTTCCTTCCCTGGACTGTGCTGCTCTCCGGGAGTAGGAGGGGCTCTCTCCACCATGCACCCTGCTTGGTCTCCTACCCTAGGCTCTGCTCCAGCTTTTCCTGTGGGGAGGAGCAGTGAGCAAGCGCTTCCCCAGAAGCTGGATGCGGCACGGAGCCTCAGGGCTCCCCTCGCCCCACAAGAAGCCAGCTCCAATCTTGCAGGGTGGGGGTGGGGGATGCTGGATTGCCAAGGGCGAGGCAAGAGTGGGTGGGTAAACCTGGGGTGTCCAGCCCTGCCAGGGGTGGGGTCTTGGGGGGGTCCGGTCCATGGCACCCTCGCCTTCCTGCCAGGGATCCAGGCACCCAAGGGCCAACGTGGCTTTGGGGCAGGGGGACCCCCACACCTTTTCCTCTCCCCTCAGTCCCCCCGCCACCATCCATCCCCAGAGCTGCAGCCTGGGCAGCATTCACCTTCTAGCCCAGTGGTTCTCAAACTTTTTGGCCCATGGACCACCTGGCTCAATGCAAACCTTTCTGCAGACCACCAGTTGCCAATGGAAACTCACTGTTAATTACATAATTACACCCGAGACATTTTGCTAGTGCTGCAGCTAGGGAGAATGGTTTAATTTAAGTGTTTTAACTTTCTCATGTTAGTTTATTAAATTTCATTTTAAATAAAGTAAAATATTAATTTATGTCCAATGCAAAAGTTTCCCATGTTTTCCTTATTTATGGCAGGGGTGGGGAACCTTTTTGGGGTCAGGGGCCACTGCCCCACAGAAAAATCAGTTGGGGTCCACACAAGTGAGAAGTAAAAAAACTCCTCCAAAAACCCCCAACCCTCACTCATGTGCCCCCAACTGAGACATCTCACTCCTCTGGCACTCCAGCCCCATGGAGCAAAGGGAAGGGACAGGGAGGACTGAGGTTTCCCACAGGCCAGATTTACTTTCCTGGAGTTTCAGAGTTAGTGGATTTTTGTGGACCCCTTTAGGCTCTGGAGTGGAGACAAAAATGAGGGCTTCAGTGTGCAGGACAGGGCTGCCAGTGAGTGGGATATGGTTGGGGGTGCAGGATCTGAGCGGGAGATGGGGTGAAAAAGCAGGCTGGGAGTAGGGTGTATGGCCAGGGGGAGGGAGAAAGAGCAAGGGAGGGCGCAGTGTGTGGGCAGGAGGAAGGGTTCAGGAACAATGGTGGATGCAGCAGCAAGGTGGGGGTAGGAGCAGGGTGGTGGCTGGGGGGTGAAGTACAGGAGCAAGGGAGGGTGTAGGGGCAAGCTGGGGGTATGAAGGTCCTGGGGGGGGGGGGGGAGAGAAGGTGAGGGAGACTGGATTGTAGGGGTCTGGGTATGCAAGGGGACACTTACCTGGCTATGCACCCCCCATTGCTCCCATTGGCCGACCAACAGCAGCAGCAGGGAAAGCCTGCGACTAGTGCATCACTATGCTGCCGCTCCCCTAGGGGGATGGGGAGGAAGGGATTGCGCAGAGAGGCTTGTGCGCCAGACCGGCTTGTGGAGAGGCAGAGCAAGCGGCTCCATGCTAGGGGAACAGTGCATGGAACTGCTTGCTCTGCCTCTTCATGAGCCTGGTGCTGTCGTCTCACGTGTTACAGGGACCAGCCGGAGCCAGATACTCCCGCCCGTGTCCCTGGTATCACTCGCCCAACCCACCCCTGCACATGGACTGAGGGAGGGGGAGTCAAGTGACAGCACGGGGGAGGGCCCTCCCTGCACCCTGGGACGAGCGCAGTTCCCAGCCCCACCACCCAGGCAGACCCAGTAAGGCAGCAGTCCCTCCTTCTCCCCCCACACACTGAAGTTCCGAGCAGGCTGCCCCACACCTCCTCCCTCCCCTCACGTGCGCTGCAAGCGCTGGTGTGAGGGGAAGGGGCATCAGGAGCAGCTTGTAGCATGTGCGAGTCACTCACGGAGCTGCCATAAACAAGCACTGGTGACTGACTCTCGTGGGGGGGAGGGGCGAGGAGTGCGGCTTGAGCATTCTCAGCATCCGTACCTCCAGCTCCTGTGACTGGCCAGACACCGTGCCTCAGCTGAGTGCAACTGCTCAGGACGTTTGAAAGGGCCCAGTGCGCAGGAGCCGGAGCTTGTTTTTGCGCCTCACTGCTGCACGGTGACCGCCAGGCTGGAACAGCAGCGTAAGTTCCCTACTACATGCTTATGGCACGCGTGCCGTATGTTGCCGACCCCTGCTGTAAAGGAAAATTTTAACCAACCTGGTAACTCAATCATGGATTTAAAAGCAGCCATTCTTCTACAAAGGAATTTTACCACCAGTTATAGAGAGAGTCTGCAGAACTGGAATTCATGTACAAATTTGACACAGTCACTCTGGGCTTGAATAAAGACATTAACTGGTTATCACACTACAAAGCCACTTTCCCCTCCCTTTGACATCTGCATTTTCACATCAAAAGCAATGAATGGGGAACATCCAGCCCACTAAATTAGCTTAATTAACATGAGCCCTACAATTGACAGGTACTTCTTTTGCTGTTATGTATCTCTGATTTTTGTTATTTCTACCCTAACTCATCTGATGAAGTGGGTCTTACCCATGGAAGCTCACGATACTATATATTTTTGTTAGTCTTTCAAAATGAGTAGCACTGGAGCACCCTCAAGTTTCAGAGTAACACGGCTACCCCTCAGACTTTTTGTGCATTCATTATTTGCTTCCTTATTATCTGTAGTCACTGTAATTCTAATGGAATACTAGTTCATCTGCTTAGATAACAGAGTTCAATGCCTGCAGTTTTCCAGAGGGTACAGTATGTACAGAGAGTTTTATCTTCCATAAGATTCCATGACAGACAGTTCCTACCTGACTGTTCAACTGCTTTGTGACGTTTATAGACTCATAGACTTTAAGGTCAGAAGGGACCATTATGATCATCTATTCTGATCCCCTACACAATGCAGGCCACAGAATCTCACCCAGCCACTCCTGGAATAATCCTCTCACCTATAGCTCAGATATTGAAGTCCTCAAATGGTTTAAGGACCCCAAGATGCAGAGAGTCCTCCAGCAAGTGATCCGTGCCCCATGCTACAGAAGAAGGCGAAAAACCTCCAGGGCCTCTGCCAATCTACCCTGGAGGAAAATTCCTTCCCGACCCCAAATATGGCGATCAGCTGAACCCTGAGCATGTGGGCAAGACTCACCAGCCAGACACCCAGGAAAAGTTCTCTATAGTAACTCCTATCATCCCTCCATTGGCCTATTAACCACTGATAGTGAAAGGTCAATTAGTTATCAAAATCATGTTATCACATCAAACCATCCCCTTCATAAACCCATCTAGCTTAATCTTGAAACCAGATAGGTCTTTTGCCCCCAATACTTCCCTTGGAAGGCTGTTCCAGAACTTCACTCCTCTAATGGTTAGAAACCTTCATCTAATTTCAAGTCTAAACTTCCTAATAGCCAGCTTATATCCATTTGTTCTTGTGTCCACATTGGTATTGAGCTTAAATAATTCCTCTCCCTCCCTAGTATTTATCCCTCTAATATATTTAAAGAGAACAATCATGTCTCCCCTCAGCCTTCTTTTGGTTAAGGTAAACAAGCCAAGCTCCTTGAGTCTCCTTTCATAAGACAGGTTTTCCATTCCTCGGATCATCCTAGTGGCCCTTCTTTGTACCTGTTCCAGTTTGAATTCATCCTTCTTAAACATGGGAGACCACACAGTATGCCAAATGAGGTCTCACCAATGCCTTGTATAACGGCACTAACACCTCCTTGTCCCTACTAGAAATACATCGCCTAATGCATCCCAAGACCGTATTAGTCTTTTTCACGGCCATGTCACAATGGCGGCTCAGTCATCCTATGATCAACCAGGACTCCGAGGTCCTTCTCCTCTTCCGTTAC
Organism: Pelochelys cantorii; assembly: GCA_032595735.1. Lineage (NCBI taxonomy): Eukaryota > Metazoa > Chordata > Testudines > Trionychidae > Pelochelys > Pelochelys cantorii. The sequence continues at coordinate 48,223,898 of CM064335.1, forward strand.
TTCCAACTGATGTGTCCCCAGCTCATAACTAAAATTCTTGTTATTAATCCTTAAGTGCACAACCTTACACTTTTCACTATTAAATTTCATCCTATTACTATTACTCCAATTTACAAGATCTCCAGAGCTTCCTGTATGAAATCCCGATCCTTTTCTGAATTGGCAATACCTCCCAACTTTGTGTCATCCGCAGACTTTATTAGGACACTCTCACTTTTGGTGCCAAGGTCAGTAATAAAAAGATTAAATAAGATTGGTCCCAAAACTGATCCCTGAGGAACTCTGCTAGTAACCTTCCTCCAACCTGACAGTTCACCTTTCAGTATGACCTGCTGTAATCTCCTCTTTAACCAGTTGCTTATCCACCTCTCAATTTTCATATTGATCCCCATCTTTTCCAATTTAACCAATAATTCCCCATGTGGTACAGTATCAAATGCCTTACTAAAATCAAAGTAGATTAGATCCACTGCATTTCCTTTATCTAAAAAAATCTGTTACTTTCTCAAAAAAGGAGATCAGGTTGGTTTGGCACGATCTACCTTTTGTAAAACCATGTTGTAATTTGTCCCAATTACCATTAACCTCCAAGTTCCTACCTGACTGTTCAACTGCTTTGTGACGTTTATTTGGTTGTGTGACTGAAATCTCCTCATAGTCTGGGTCCTTCTCCTCAATCACTCTCTTGATCCCAGACATGGTAGTTCAACTGCTTCCCTGAAAGGAGAAAAAAAGAATCCATATGTTATTACCGGCACCTACACTCAAACTGACTTCAGGCCTCTAAAGCCACATGATTTAATAGGGGAAGTCTGCCCTCCAACTCATAAAGGAGGAAAGGCTATGTTTTGAATAGCTGTTTCCCTTATTGCTCCCAGTTGTGATTTATCAAACTGTTCAGTTCTAAAACTCTGCATCATCCCTGTTCCGCTGTTCCGATTTTGTTACATGCTATTAAACAATCCAAGAGTGCAGTTCCATCTCCACACTTATCTACAAATGCAGGAAGTGGTACCTTTAAAAAGTGAATACTGTACAGGGATGTCAGGCCAAAAAGCAGACAGAAGTTACAGAAGTGCAAGACATATCTAATTCCTCACCTGGTGGGAACATCTTTATGGTGAGAGTAGCATTCACTTTCCATGCCCCTTTTTCCTAGTCCCCTTTGCCAAGATGGCTAACAAAGAAGCCAGTTGTCATGAACTTGTAATAGGAACATTTGTCCCATCAGAAGTAATCTCGGACTGCCAGCTTTTCTCTCACAAACTACCAAGAGATGTTTGCTATCAGTTGAAGTGAAAGCTCCAAGTCCTGTTTCCAGTTGTCTGAAACATCCAATCCCTTATCAGTGGAGCATCAATGCTTCTTCAGTCTTTAGAGAACATCCAAATTTGCCTGGATTAACTAGTCAATACTCAATTCTAGTTAAGCTAGAATATTGACCAGCATGTCACCTGTATCCTTTTTATCACCTAATTATTAGACACTAACTTGTTCAACTCAAATTGATTCATTCTTTTTAATCAACAAACTGGGCAAACGTATCTGTTGCTTATTTGGACCTTAGCAGATTTACAAAGATCGAAAAAGAGCAATATTACTGGAAAAAGTTAGGAAAGTTATACAGACATGAGGTAGGGTGTGAATTTAAACCACTAAATGCCAGCAATGTCCCACTGCAATGTATATTGGCCAAACTGGACAGTCTCTACGGGAAAGAATTAATGGACACAAATCAGATATCAGAAAAGGCAATACACAAAAACCTGTTGGAGAACACTTTAATCTGCCGGGACAATCATTAATGGATCTGCAAGTCACCATTTTGTTTCAGGCCAATTCCACAAGCCAAATACACAGAGAAGGGTTGGAACTTAACTTCATTCACAAGTTTAATTCTTAAGCAAACGGTATGAACAAGTACATTGGCTGGCTCGCACACTACCTTCCACATCCTATGACTTAACCAACCAGCTTCCCGTAACTACTTGAACTATCTACTCATTGTCTCTTTTTTCCTCCTTCCCCTGTCCCTCTTCCCTTATTTATTCTTGGATCTGAACTTCTAATATTCCTGTCATCTGAAGAAGTGGGTTGTGCCCATGAAAGCTCATGATACCATCTACATGTTTTGTTAGTCTTCGAAGTGCGACTAGACTATTGGTCGTTTTTAAAATTTTTAAAGGTATAATGTAAGAACATAAGCAGGGCTCGACAAACTATTGAATCTACTCATCCATGGTGAGTAGATTTCAGCCCAGCGCCCCATTTACCAGCGGCGCACGCATGCACAATGCGGCTCTTGCACATGCGCAGTGCAGGGCTGGCAAGCAGCTTTCGCCGCTGTTTGTCAAGCCGTGAACATAAGTATGGCCATACTAGGTCAGACCAAAGGTCTATCTAGCCCAGTATCCTGTCTTCCAACAGTAGCCAATACCAAAGGCCCCATAGGGAAGGAAGATCAAGCAATCCAGCGCAACTGTCCCATTTTATATTTTTATTCTAGAATGAAGTGTCTTTTTCCAGTTTTACTTATGTTTAAACTAAACCAAAAAAGTTACTTATTCCACCATAAGAATGTTCACAGAGTGAGTTATGCTGGTATAACTAGAAAAGTCTCCCACATGGACAAGCCATTAGAGATCTTAAATTATGTAAGGATTTCCTTTAACATACAATTCTGCATTTCTCATTTCAATAGAAATACAGTAAAAATGGAATGACAGCATGTACCTAAGGTTTGTGTGAATAGTAACTAGGACTAAAATGAGTGCCCTTTCACAATCAGGTGCTGTTGAGAAACGTGGCTGAACTTAGCTGCACACTTTTACCACTGTGCCAATAAACTCTTTACATGTGCTTTTATTTTTTTACCTTCGAAGTATAAGGTAAAAGTCTGGTTTCCCCTGCCTTGGTCAGGGAAGGGGTGGGGGAAAGCCTGCGTGGATTTTAAACTGGCCTCCCTTTTCGCAGTGGAGTGAAGTGCTGAATCTCGAACAGATGTCCCCTTTGTTGCAGAAGTTGAACGGGTGTTAACAAAAGCAGTTTTAAACAGTCCCAATAAGAATGACTTTTCCTCAACGCCTCCGCCTCCAGGTGCGGTTGGTGCCGCTCGCGCCAGGTGCCGTTGGCGTCTCCAGGGGAGCCAAGCCCGAGTCTGAAATGAGACAGAAACACAGAGTCTTACACCCAGAGGGCGAGGGCCCCACGAGGCTGCCGTGCCCCGGCCTAGGGGAGAACATGGCCGCTTGCAAACTGGGCACGACCCTTCCCCGCAGCGCACTCGGCGAGGCAAACGGGCCACCTTTGTGCCTGCCGCGGGCCTGGCTGCGGCGCCCTGCGCATGGGGGCCCATGGGCCGCTCAGGGACCCGACCCAGCCCCAGGCCCCAGCCAGCGCGGCCCCACCAGCCCCAGAGCCAGGGGGTCCGGGGTACTGCCCTGCTGAGTCTGCACGGGGGCAGGGCGCCGGGCAGGCCCCGCCTGCTGCCCGAGCCACGGGGCCGCTCCCGCATTGTCCCCTCGCCCTGCTGCCCCCGCCGCCTACCGGCTCCGCTCCTCGCGCCCCCGGCCCCGCGCGCTCAGCGCGGCCCCCGGCCGCCCCGTGCAGCCGCCGCCGCCGCCGCCGCCTCAGCGAGCGCCGCCATCAGCCCAGCGCCCTGCCCGGCTGCCCGTCAGCGCGAGGGCGGGAGCCGCGCAGGCGGATGGCGGCGAAAGGGGCGGGCCGCGGAGCTCCAATAGGAGCCTGGGCCAAGCGTGCCCGTCCCGCCTCTCTGCTCGGCGGGGCCGCTGCCAGCTCGGCCTCGTCTGTGGCTCAGGGCACAGCCCAGCCCGGGCCCAGGGCGTAACCAGCGGGGCCATGCCTATAGCCAGCCGTTTTCCAGCGGGGCCGCGGCTCTTGTGCATCCTGGGCTGTGCAGCTGGAGACCCCCGAGCGGGGCAGAAAGGCCCCTGGGGAGGCGCTGGCGGGCCGCCACCAGCGTAGATTCCTCCTCTTCCTTCGGAGGGGCCCTGCCAGCGGTAGCCAGGCTCTGCCCAGCTCCTGGAGCGCGCAGCAGAGGCGCAGCGAAGGGGCAATGAGCCCCGGGCGCCACGCTAGGGGGCGCCGGGCCGCGGTGAGCGAGCGCGCGCTGGGCAGGCTCACCTGGCAGGGGCGGCGAGTTCTGCCAGCGCAGCGTTCAGTCGGCCCCCCCTTGCCTGCGCACGCTGCCGCCTGCTGCTGCCGCCCTGCGCCTCCTTTCCAGGTGCCTGGGGAGACGCCCGGGCGTGACCTGACGTCACGGCCCGGGACTTTAAAAGTGTGCGGTGCCGCGTGGCCTAGCTTCCGGTTCGGGGTCCAGGGACTTGTGGGGCCTGAGCGCAGAGCCCGGCCCCGCAAAGTGGAAGGCAGGGCAGGGGGGGAACTAGGGGGAAGGGGTGGGAGAGGAAGGGGCTTGTGCGGAGGGGGGAGGGAAGATACAAATGCCAGGGGGCCAAGTGCAGACAATGAGGAAAAGGGCAGGAGGGGAGGTGTCAGTGGGAGGGGGACAGGGTGATGCTGCAAGGGGAGAGGGCAAGGGCAAGGGCATTAGGGTCTAGAGGGGGAGGTGCTGGGAGAAGGCTTGAAAGGAGGGGTGGGCGTGAGAGAGGTGGAGATGGAGCAAGTCATGTGTGAGGGCACAGAGGGGCATGAGGGGAATAGGGGCAGAGAGTGGTGAGGGGGTGGGCATCAGGGAAAAAGAGGGCAAAGGGGGCAGGGGCAGTGAGGGAAGGGGGAGGCACCAGGAGGGTGCAGGGCTAAGGGAAGGTGCAGGTGCCAGGGGATTCTGTGGGTGAAACAGAAGGGCAGACACCTGCAGGGGAGGGACCAGCACCAGAGGAGAGAGGCAGGGCAGGTGCATAGAGGGAGGTGTTAGAAGAGGGGATGAGGAGGGGTAGCTCATCTGATCAGCGTGGGGCTACTGGAGCAGTGGGCACAGGAGGGAGAGAAGGGCTGGTGGAGGGGGGGCAGGTCGCAGGAGGGCTGAGGGCAGTGAGAAGGGCAGGAGTCAGGACAGCAGGGTGAGGAGTTGTGGGGCAGCAGGCACCAGGGGAGACGATGGAGCAAGGAGAGGAGATATGGCAGCAGAGAGAAAAGGCAAAGGTTTACAAATATTTATTAATAACTTGGCATGCTGCCCACGGCCAGTTTGTTTGCGCCTCGCGGTGCAGTTTGGGTTTATGTGGGGATCAACACGTGGCCGGTGAGTGGGAGCCAAAACAAAAAAGTCAGTGTAATGATCTTCTATTGCTATGCGTTTTAGTAATTAAATTCTTGGACTGTCATTGCTCATGAAAAGTGCTGTCACATGGGTAGAAATTGGGGAAATATTGCATTTTATTAATATCAGCAGAACTGACTTAAATGGGGCCTGTGTGTTGTGTAGTCTTGCCTTAATCTTTGTATTCATGCCTGTCAGTGTGAGAGAAGCTATTTGTATATATTTGCTTGCATATGCAACCACGCTTAAGTTGAGGCCCTCAGCATGTTCTGTAAGTATCGGTGTGGCCCCTGGGGCTTCCAGAGTTGAGTTGCCCTAGCTCATCCCTGACAGGTGTCTGTCTAACCTGGTCTTAAATATCTCCAGTGATGGAGATTCCACAATCTCCCTAGGTAATTTATTGCAGTGTTTAACCACCCTGACAGGCAGGAAGTTTTTCCTCATGTCCAACCTAAACCTCCCTTGCTGCAATTTAAGCCCATTGCTTCTCATCCTAACCTCAGAAGCCAAGGAGAACAATTTTTCTTCCTCCTTCTTATGATACTCTTTTAGATACTTGAAAGCTGCTCTCATGTCCCTTTTCGGTCTTCTCTTTTCCAAGGTAAACAAGGCCAATTCCTTCAGCCTTGCCTCATATCTCATGTTCTCTAGACCGTTCATCATTTGTGTTGATCTTCTTTGGACTTTCTCCAGTTTCTCCACGTTTCCTGAAATGTGGCACCCAGAACTGGACATGATACTCCAGCTGGGGCCTAATGTAGATGGCTCATTCCCTGCCTAGGTGACGTGAGACTGAGTGGGTTAATTTCCAATCCTCCTGTTTATTCTTTTCCTAAGCCAGGAGGGCACAGTAGTTCTGATGGGGGCTCTGCAGGAAGGCAGCCCGCACTGCCCCTTGCCTGAAACCTTGTGCAGGTGTTAAACAGCTGTCCAGCCCACCCTAGAGGTGACTGCATTTCAGTGTGCCTGAAGCAACACAGCACCAGCAATCGACAGGAGAATGGCTCCCAGGCATGGCTTGCTCATGACTGCTTCAGTCCCATTGGATGGGCCTCAGCCTCTTTTCTTCCCCTCGCCCGCTTTGCAATGGGGCTGTAGACTCTGGGGGGAAAGGGGTGGAGGCAGGCAGAGGTGTCTCCCTGCAGCAGATGTAGACACGTCTCTGTATTAATCATTCTCTCATTGATGTTTTTAGCTTTGTATTGAGTCCTTTTACATGGAAACTTTGTATTATGTCTTGGTAGAATAGTCCCTAGGACAAGTGAGGCAGAGATTGTCCCTGTGGGGTGAATGAGGTGGGAATGTATAAGGCGGAAGGTGAGCACCTCTGGGCAGTTGCAAAGGTTGGAGAGAGGATGGAAGTCAGATCCAAGATCAATGAGCCCTGAGAAGTGGGCCCATTGAAAGGAGACTGGATCTGTGGATGCCTTGGGGATCAGCAGCAAGGGCCTGCTTTGGGAAGCCCCCTCTTTGGAGGTGAATGTGGCAGCATTGAGACACCACCCAGAAGCAGGCGCCACAGAGACTAACTGCAGATTCATGGGACAGCTCTCACAGATCTTGCACATGCATAAGATGATAGATCTGCAGGAGGGGGGGGGCAGTGGCGTAGCGAGGGGGTCGGAGGGGTCAGTTGCCCCTGGGCACCATGCTAGGGAGGCTCCAATTTAATCCCATTCTGCTCCCCCCCATTATCCCTTCAGCGCACGTGTTCCTACTCTGCCTACCACCGGCAGCTGGAGCCTCCTCCCTGCCTTGCTGCTCCAAGCCCAACCCTGCTCCAAGCCCGACCCTCCTCCATCTCCACTGGAAGGTTAGTGCATGTGGGAGCCTGGCCCCAAACTGTAGGGGGTGGGCGAAGATGCGGTACAAGTTCCCCTCAGCTGTGCACCAGGTTCGGGGCCGTGCCACATGGGGGGGGGGGGCGCAAATTTTTCCTTTGCCCCTGGGCGCATAACACCCTCGCTATGCCTCTGGCGCGAAGCGTCCGTATCAGACAGGAGACTGTAAGGCAGTGGTCACCAACCAGTAGCTTGGGCTCTACTGTAAATCTTGGAACCTCTGACAGGGGGTCCTGACTGGTTTGGCGGAGAAGCTCTCAAGTGCTGGCACTTCAGTTGCCCCTCCACCCGCTGTCATGCTGCTCCTGCCATCTGCCTTGGAGCTGCCCCCTGGGAGCTTCCTGCTTGCTGTGCAGGGTGTGGGAGGGAGAAGAGAGGGAGCTTATGTCAGGGTATCCTTCTCTCCCCCCCTCCCCCCCCGTTTCAGAAACGTTTTCTGAAAATCTAAGTATACTATATCTACTGGATCCCCCTTGTCCGCATGTTTGTTAACCCCATCAAAGAACTCTAATAGATTAGTAAGACATGGATCTCCCTTTACAGAAACCATGTTGACTTTTGCCCAACAAATTATGTTCTTCTACGTGCCTAACAATTTTATTCTTAACTATTGTTTCGACTAATTTGCCCAGTACCAACGTTAGACTTACTGGTCTGTAATTGCCAGGATCGCCTCTAGAGCCCTTTTTAAATATTGGTGTCACATTAGCTATCTTCCAGTCAGTAGGTACGGAAGCCGATTTAAAGGATAGATTACAAACCACAGTTAACAGTTCTGCAATTTCCCATTTGAGTTCTTTTAGAACCCTTGGGTGAATGCCATCCAGTCCCAGTGATTTGTTAACGTTAAGTTTTTCTATTTGTTCCAAAACCTCCTCTAATGACACTTCAGTCCGGGACAGTTCCTCAGATTCATCTCCCACAAAGGACGGTGCAGGTTTGGGAATCTCCCCAACATCCTCAGCCGTGAAGACTGATGCAAAGAAATCATTTAGCTTCTCTGCAATGGCTTTATCGTCCTTGATTGCTCCTTTTGTATCTCGATTGTCTAGGGGACCCACTAGTTTTTTAGCAGGCTTCCTGCTTCTAATGTACTTAAAAAACATTTTGCTATGGTTTTTTGACTTTTTGGCTAGCTGTTCCTCAATTTTTTTTTTTTTGCTTTTCTTATTACATGTTTACACTTAATTTGACAGTTCCTTTCTATTTATCTCACTGGGATTGGACTTCCACTTCTTGAAAGATGCCTTTTTGTCCCTCGCTGCTTCTTTTACATGGTGGTTAAGCCACAGGGACTTTTTTTTAGGTCTTTCACTATGTTTTTTAATTGGGGGTATACATTTAAATTGGGCCTCTATTATGGTGTCTTTAAAAAGTTTCTATGCAGCTTGTAGGGATTTGGCTCTTGTCACGGTGCCTTTTAATTTCTGTTTAACTAACTTCCTCATTTTTGTGTAATTCCCCTTTTTGAAATTAAATGCCAGAGTGCTGGACTGCTGAGGTGTTCTTCCCACCACAGGAATGTTAAATGTTGTTATATTATGGTCACTATTCCCAAGCGGTCCTTTAATAGTTACCTCCTGGACCTGATCCTGAGCTCCACTCAGGACTAAATCGAGAATTGCCTCTCCCCCTTGTGGGTTCCTGTACCAGCTGCTCCAAGAAGCAGTCATTGAAGCCATTGAGAAATTTTATCTCTGCATCTCTTCCTGAGGTGACATGTACCCAGTCAATATGGGGATAATTGAAATCCCCCATTATTATAGAGTTTTTTATTTTGGTAGCCTCTCTAATCTCCCTTAGCATTTCAATGTCACTATCAGTGTCCTGGTCAGGTGGTCGATCATATCTCCCTACTGCTATATTCTTATTATTGGCGCATGGAATTACTATCCATAGTGGTTCTATTGAACATGTTGATTCATTTAAGATTTTTATTTCATTTGATTCTACATTATCTTTCACATACAGTGCCACTCCGCCACCCACACGGCCTGTTCTATCCTTCCGATATATTTTATATCCCAGTACGATTGTGTCCCACAGATATTCCTCATTCCACCAGGTTTCTGTGATGCCTATTATGTCAATTTCCTCCTTTAATACAAGGTACTCTCATTCACCCATCTTGTTAGTTAAACGTCTAGCATTTGTGTAGAAGCACTTTAAAAATTTGCCACTGTTTATTTGTCTGCCCTTTCCTGATGTATTAGATTCCTTTGTATGTGGTTGTCTGTCTGCTCTGGCCCGTTGTTTGTTCTCTCCCCTCCTCTCTTTCTGACTACAGTCTAGAGAATCTCTATCAATGGATTCTCCTCTAAGAGAAGTCTCCGTCCGATTTACGTGCTTCTCCACACCAATCGGCTTTCCCCCATCTCCTAGTTTTAAAACTGCTCTACGGCCTTTTTAATGTTCAGTGCTAGCAGTCTGGTTCCACCCTGGTTTAGGTGGAGCCCATCCTTCCTGTATAGGCTCCCCCTCTCCCAAAAGTGTCCCCAGTTCCTAATAAATTTAAACCCCTCCTCCCTACATCATCATCTCATCCACGCATTGAGACTCTGAAGCTCTGCCTGCCTACCTGGCCCTGCGTGCGGAACTGGAAGCATTTCTGAGAATGCTACCATGGAAGTCCTGCATTTCAGTCTCTTTCCTAGCAACCTAAATTTGGCCTCCAGGACGTCTCTCCTACCCTTTCCTACGTCATTGGTACCTCCATGTACCACGACCACCGGCTCCTCCCCAGCACTACACGTAAGCCTATCTAGATGTCTCGAGAGATCTGCAACCTTCGTGCCAGGCAGGCAAGTGACCATACGGTTCTCCCGGTCATCACAAACCCAACTATCTATGTTTCTAATGATTGAAAATAAGGGTTCTGTGAAAAAATTCCATTACAATAAAATTTAAAAAAAAATTAAATTAAAAAAATCTAAGCATTTATGAATTAACAGTTTTCATTTGTGTTTGTCACGATAAGTGTCCCTGTGTAATGCCAGCCTGGCCAGAGAGTGGGGATGATGATGTCACTACTCAGCAGTGTGCATGCAGTCAGTGGTGCGATCCCCTATTATATACCACTGTAAATCCCCATACTCACTCTCCAGAGTGCAGATCATGTGGGTGACTGAATACAAATATACTAGTGCTGTGTTGGACGAAGTTGAAGCTTCAGCTGTCAAACCAGTTGCTTGTATGGGAGTGTGTGGGCAGTGCTCTCACGAATACTTTACTGCAGTATAGTTGTGTGATTTCTTGTTTTTAAAAATTTGAGACAAATATAAATTGACTATGATTCATCTACATATCTACAATACATAATGATACTTAGGTTGATAATAATATGACAAGTGAATAGTATCTACACATAGAATTTAAATGATTGAAAATTCCCCATGGATCATTAGCTAAAAGAAGGAACTTTAAAGAAAAATGTGAGTACTTCAAACACTCCATAAATGAGACTGTTGTTAGGGGTTCTGCAAAATTCTTTTGAATTTAAAAGGGTTCCATGGCCAAATAAAATTGGGAAACTATCTTAAGCCAATCCAGACACCCCCCCCCCAAACTTCCTATCTTCAGCCTGCCCCTTACCTGGGTAGCTAGGGCAGCCCCTACTCTGCCTTCCCCAGGTGAGTGTGTTATATATCCTAGGCCATTCCAGCACCCACCCTGCTTTGCTGCCTTCAAGGGGTCTCTTATCCTACCTTACCTTCCTAATGTAGCTGCCAAGTCTATCCTTGGGGTGGCCCATGTTGGCTGCCCAGCCACAGCCAGGGTGTGTGTGGGGGGGGGGGGGGGGAGAGACTTGAACCCACCACCCTGCACTGCCCAGGTGAGTGCCCTATCCCCTAAGCCACTCCAGAGCTCACCTCCCACCCCACAATCTTCACTCAATCACTTCTCCTGCCTCCTTAACTTGGGAGCTGGGACTGCCCAGCTGCTGCTTGGGTGGGGACTTGACCCCACTACCCTGCATTTCCCCAGGCAAATACCCTATTCCCGTGCAGAAATCCCCCCCTTTCTCTTCAGCCTGTTCCTTATCTGCCCTTCCTAATAGGAGTAGTAGGTCCATTCATGGGGCAGCCTGCATGGACTGTCCAGCCACTCCCAGGGTGGTCAGAGGTGGGGACAGAGCATGAATCCACAAACCTACGCTGCCCAAGCACTCCAGAACCCAACCCAACACACCTGCCTACCTTGAGCCTGTTCCTTATCCTGCCTTCCTAATGCAGGAGCCGGAGTCAGGTCCATCCCTGGGGCAGCCCATGCCAGCTATCCAGCTGCAGCATGGGTGGATGGGGGTAGGGTAGGATTTGAACCCACTACCCTGCTAAATGCCCTAGCCCACTCCAGATGGCCCCAGGGATGGACCTGACTTACCCATTATGAAGGCCAGATAAGAGACCCACTGAAGGTAGCCTGGTGGGGTAGGTTCTGGAGTGGCCTAGGAGATATGGTATATGCTTGGGGAGTGCAGGGTGGTGGGCTTAAGTTCCCCTGTCCTCTTCTCTCCTGCCCCCATTCCCACCCCCACCCCAGGCAACAGCTGGACAGGCAATAAGGGCCATGCCAGGAGTGGTGCTGGCTCTTGCAATAGGAAAGCAGGATAAGGGATGCCCAAAAGATAGGGAGGTGGAGAGGGTTTGGGGATATGGCATTTGCCTAGGCAGTGCAGGGTGATGGCTTCAAGTCCCCTTCCCCCCTCAGACCACTTGGGGAGAGGCCAGACAGCCCACGCTAGATGGACCTGGTGCCTGCCATAGAGAAGGTCAGATAAGTGATCTGCAGGGGGGGTAATGAAGTGGATTCTAGAGTGGCTTAGGGGATAGGACATTTGGCCTGGGGAGTGCAGAGGGTGGTGGGTTCAAGTCTGCAGGGGGACAGCTAACACAAGCCTCCCCATGGATGGACCTAGCTCCCACACCAGGAAGGCTGGATAACAGAAGCCCTCAAGGTAGTGTGGGCCCTAGAAGGGGGAGAGGGCTTTGAGCCTTTCCCTTAGGCTGCCTTCCTAATTTGGGAGCCAGGTCCATCCCTGGGGCAGCTTGTGTTAGCTGTCCCACCTCTCCCAGGGTGGAAGGGGACTTTGAACCTGCCAGCTTGCACAAGGAGTAAGAGAAACTGACAGGAGCATCTGCTTCCCACTGCAAAGAGCAAAACAGCCAATGTGAGCTGCAGTGCCAGTAAATGTGTTTCTCAAAATGGTTTCACAGAGCACTTTCAGAAACACTGACCTAGATCAACTTATACCTTAGATCTCATACTAAAGACAATGCTGGCAGCCAATCCTCTAGCAAATTATTTATTAACTAGGAAAAGGAAATTAAAGCGCTATTTACAGATTAAAGCAAACAACATATAAGCACCGATGAATTACAGTCTTATGTTGCAAAAAGTGACAAATGTAGTAGCTGGTCCACTGGAAGTCTTTTAGGACTAATCCAGGTTGACCCTCGCAAACTCTCATACCTTTACTTTTGTTGGATAGCAGTTTCCCCCATGACTCATGGAGAATCTAGCCCTTATTTGCTAATTTGCAATTGGGATCAGGCAAGGTTCTGCTGTATTATCTTTAGGACCCAATCCTGCAAACCTTTTTTCTACTTGGCTTCAGCACAAATAGGCAAAAAATATTTGTAGGTTCTGGCCCTGATCCTGCAATCATTTATGCAATTATTCACTATGAAGTCAATCAAGGTTAATGAGAACTCATATGAACAAATTTCCCAGGAAAAATTGTTTTAGTTTATTACCTTTTTCTCAAGAATGTTATGTACATGTTTTAGTTTGGTTTTATTTTCTCCCTATTCTCTACCTAAAGGAAAAAGGTGGGGAAATAGCAGGGGTGAAAGGTAGGGAAATAGCACGGGTGTGGGTCAGTGAAATGATTAATATTGTGAGTCTAGCATTTTCAAGATATTCTAAGAGCAGTTCCCAGAGGCCATCAGATGTATTGATTTGCTTTGCTTTGTAGACAGCAATCTGCTCTTTTTTGTGAGATTAATTCTGCCAGTACAGAGCTCACTCATTTTTGCAGAGTTTTAACCCATTTTCAGTGTTTTAGTAAGATTAATTTGGCTCTCACTAATGATACAGGAGACACTTTGGCCCTACTGTGAAACACTGATGGGGCAGATAGACTGCTGGCATGGCAAACTTTATAGTTCCCATTACAAACAATGTATTTAAAAATGCTGTGTACCTGAAGGGTAGAATACTTAGTCTCATGCGTCATTAGTGGTCCTGATTTGCCTCCACAGAAACTAATGGGAATACTTAATTATCATTGATGTAAATCTGGATCAGGCCCTTCCTATGCTCTTGGCTGAGAGCAACACCAACATTTAAATTATTCGCACTAGATAAATGGTATCTATTATCAACTCTGCAATAATTGATTGTATTAGCTTTAACTATATCAGGTCCCAAGTGATGAAATAGTAATTTTGGAAGTATAAGCACAGCATATCCACCTCTTGAAATGTACTAAATGGGCAGGGGGAGGGGTGTTAAGGTAACAATGGTTGCTTGGGTCTCTATGGAGTCCAATAATCTGTAAAAATGGTGTCTAGACAAACATTTCTCGTATTTTTATTTTTCATAGTTTTTGTACCTTAATTCACCTTCAGTAATATAATCTGCTTACTTCTGCAGCCTAGAATCAGCCATTCTTTAGGCAGCAACTTCCACTTGTGGATGCCCACACTGTAATATAATCTGCTTACTTCTGCAGCCTAGAATCAGCCATTCTTTAGGCAGCAACTTCCACTTGTGGATGTTCCCATTTTAGTGGGAACCAAACCTAAAAGAAGTTTGCAATAAGGCATTAAGGGCTAAGCCACAAAGCTCCTCTTAGCCACACAGACACAGGGAATCAGCTGCATTTGCACCCTGGATTCTGAGGGAATGGGGTCTGAAACTGCATTAACTCTTCTGTGCTCCCTCCCTCTCTTTTATTAGTGTGTGACCAAGCACTGAAAGGAAAGCCATCCTGCTGCGGAGATGGAGGGAAAGAGGGATTCAGAGATGGAAGGGATCTCACCATCACACTAAACAATCTGGGACAAACTCTGCAAGGGGGATCTGTAGTTTCTTCCCCTGTTAACCAAGCCCCACCTGTTCATTCTTCCATGGATTAAACACAACACACAAAGCAATACTCAAAAGACAAGTGTTTATTAGATACACTGACTTAATTTAAAAAAGGATTATGCAAGAAATACATTTAAATATAACAATTACATAAAATGTTATTGAAATTCTGTGCTACATAATACAACAGGCATCTTTCTTCAGTGCCAACATACAGTGAAGATCTCTAATATTGGCTTTATGCAAAGTAATATTCAGCTGGTACATGTTAAGTGGTCTGCACTTTTGTTCAAATCTGATTTGTGCTGTACCAATTTGTTCCTGAAAACTGCATTAGCTCTAGGTGGAACAAAATGTTTTCATGTTCTGTACATAAGGAAACTGGCCAGTCCCCCCTCCCCCCCCCCAAAACCTAACAAAACAACAACAGTGAACTGCTTTCAAAAAGGAAAGACGCTAAACATAACTCCAGGTAATGAAAATATGTCTGTTGTTAGTGGGCGTGTTCTCTTTCACTGGAGAGGTAATGCTTATTAATGTGACTTGGTTATTATATGGGTGTGCAATGAAAGGAGAATAGAGCCTTAGGTCAGGTGCTCGCCCATATGAAATGGATACCAATTCATGATATTCAAGTCTCTTGGTCTCATTTATTGCCATGCTGCTTCATATTACTTCACATCCTGTACCTTGGGGGGAGGGAAGGGGAAATGTGTGGCCCTGAACAAGATTATTTATGACAAACCAATGTCCAGTACTAAGATACTAACAAATACAAAAGATGCATAAATTGATTTAATTGTGCTTTAAATTAATGAATGAAGAGATTGCTGTCACAAGGACATTACCATTCTGGGCAATAAAAATGACCTTCACAAAAGGTTCAGCAGAAGCAATGCAAGTTCATACAGAGAGTAGAGGGAATATTAGGGCATTCAAGGCACAAATATTTTGGCAACATTAAACACATTCTTTTCTTTGGAACCAGTGGTACAAAAGAAGCAGCTATTACATACCTGCCACCATCATGTACAGCTACCTACATGATGCAAACAGCGTCTTTATCATTTTTGTAAAAGATCGTCATAAGCACGATCATAAAATGATCAGAAAAATCACACAATACAGTCACACAAATCATTAAAAATACTGACTGAAGCATTATGATATGATAAAGAGGAGAATTTCCTGTAAATAAAACTCTCAGGCAATGTTATCTATAGATGCGCAATCCTAAATTACCTGGACTGTTGTACATAACATCAGTTATGAAAAACTGCTGCCACGCGCTGTCAGTGCATTGAGAAATCTTGCAGTTGATGTATCTGATCTTCAGGGACAATGGGAGGATGGCTAATATTTTTGTAATAATATTGATTGAATCTACACATTTAGAAATAGCTACAATTGCAGTGGATTTTTACTGAGGCTACTTGAAACCTATAATGTTTAAAACAAAAACATGAAAATAAACTTGTATGCTAGACATGTGAATATAAATATTTGGCTCCATGCCAGATTGTCAAACTTCTACCTGAAATTATACCTTGCATAACAGACTCTTTCACTACTTAGTACAGAGACTTTTTAATCAGGCACATGAGTCAATTTAATTTGTACCTTCTCATGAGTGCAAGAGACTGGACTAGATGACCGCTCAAGGTCCCTTTCAGTCCTATGATTCTAATGTGCAAAAGAGAGTCTAAGTACAAATAAAAATATCTGTCATGCTTCTTAGTAACAAAGTCTGGCTAGTTTCATAATCCTTTTGAATTGTCTATTGCCATCTTCAGTAGAGAAAACCTTGTCCAAATTGGAATAGTAAGAAAACTGAATTCTCCTACCTTTCCTGAGCTTCATCACTAGAAGAACCACAAGCATATCAATGCACACATTGTTTTCTCCGAACCTGAACACAAATAATTGCCAAATAAAATGCTATAATATTAAATGAGTCAGCATCAGAGATCATGATCTGTAAGAGTATCTAGAAGATCCTGGTTAGAACAACCTTAACCATTCAATGAATGCACTGGGCTTTCATCTGTTGCTTCTCCCACCCATCTATTCAGATTCTGTCTATTAATTTTCTTCTGAATTGGAATGAGAATGAGTTTACAACTTCATCACTGCCCCTTGTAGCTGGGAATAATGAAGGTCCAGTACACAATCAACGTGTTGTAGAGGAGGAGAAGTGTCTTAAATAGTAAGAAATGGATTATTTTTTGTCTTGTGTCCTTGCACCTTATCAATTTAAACAGGATAACCTGACTAATCACGCAAAATAAGGCAGTGAACTTAGTCTATCTGCTAGAGAATAGCTAACGATCATCAGTGTCTCCTGCTTTCAAGCACAGAAGTCCAAAGTTTCCTCTTTGAACTACTCCCCTGTGAAGATGCATCCCTTTCCTCCATCATCATCCTTTCCCTGAAGCTTGCAGAACATAGAAAGTTCTGTAAAAATTTCTGGGTGAGTTAACATAAGAGGAATCCATATCAACATCTCCTGAGTTAAAGGTATCTGTGCACCATGGAGTGAGAATATCAGTGCAATTCTTAATGCTGTTGTACTGGTTTATGAGTCAAAAACCAGTAATATGTTGAACTCTCATTGCTAGGAGGAAAAACATAATGCTTAATCCTTGGAGGAGGCACAGGATGCATACACTGCAAGGTGAGCTATCCAGTGGCACAAATGGAAGAGGTCCTACAAGTTCAGCCGACTGAAGGCATATAGAGTTTGAGGGAACTGACTAGAAAATGCGTAACTACTAGACTCAGTGAAATATAATGTACTGCTGACTGTAAAACTGATGTCATGCATGATGTGTTGAAAATCAGAAGGTTGCATAAAACTCAAGGATGCACTATTCAGATTACTCAGAAGGTACCTTCTTGACAGCCAAGTTGTAAGTAAGCACTAATGTTTTTTTCAGTCAATGCCAGGATTCCAAAGAGTAGAGAGGCAAAGCTCATGAACATCAAAACTCAGAATTTAATGAATTTCTTTTAAAGCTATATGATTCAAGGAAATTACTTTTCTGTTAGGTAAATATTAGATCTCTTAACAGTGAGTCTTTAAATGAATGGAACAGCTAGAAAAAATTTTGCCCTGCTTCCCAAACATGGCTATTTTGAAGTTATGTACTTAAGCAGATCTCATTCCCTGGGAGCTAGCACAACTGTGACTTTTCATCATGAACATCTTTTGATTACAGTGAAAGGCACGTTAGCATTTTTTCCTCAAGGAATCAGGGCGCATAAGGTCCAATCAAAAGGGTTTGCATCCTTGTGAAAGTCTTAATCTTTGAATCTATCTATCCCCAAATAAAATATTTTGAAATACAAGAGACCAGGAAAGTGCCTCCATGCACAATAGATGCCTCTAGAACATGTTACTTTTTCAATAACAAGCTGTTTTCTTATACATTTTAAAAATAGTAATTTGACAGAATGTGTGATAGTACATATAGTTGAAGTTGAGTCAAAAATACAAAATATTGACTGTTCGCTTAAAAAGAAATTACTGCATAAATGACTTCAGCCATTTTAGCTATGCTCAACACACACACACACGTATCCATTACTGCTACAGGGTCTAATAAGCTGCATGCAAAAAAGTCGCTTTTACATCTAAATATCAGCATTTACTGGTACAGTAAACAGCTACTTTCAAAATTAGTAAGTAACAGTAACAAGATACATGTAAACAGTAAACATACAACATTCTAAACTATAAACTGACTCTTCAGACACATAGAACACAATGTGTTTGTATTTACAGATAGGCACAGAGACTTATAAATGCAAATAAAAATAATCATCACACAAATAACATTATTATATGCCTATAAAATAAAAAACATTTCAGAACAGCTTACGCTAAAAATGAACATTAAATATCATAATACAAAAAGAAAGGCAGTTGGGAGAAATGGAAATCTGTCTTAGCATCTTATTAGAAATCAAGTGCTCCTTCCATAACAACATTTTCATTTACAATGTTGCCACAAGCTATTCACCACGATACTGTAAAATAGTTACTGAGCAACTACCAATGCTGTCAATGGACCTTATTCACAGGTGCTGGAATTCTATTTTCAAAGTCAGGCTTGGTGAACAGGGACCCCAGAAACACAGAAAGGGATTAATTTATCTGATTCCCTTTTCTTGCACTACTCCATTTCTTCCCATTTTGATCACTTGGATGTACACATTCAGGGACTGATTTAATAATTACTTCAGTAATCTGCATATATTTTTATTTAATCAATATACCTAATATAAACTACTAGTGTTTGGCATCTAGCTAGCAATGGAAATTTGCATACATTCCCTTGGTTACAACCCTAACTGGCCGAATGTGCACTTAATGCTCAGTGCTCCTTTACAATGTCACCATTACTCAGTGCTGACAATGATGACTCTCTAAAGGAGTCGGAGCTACACCAAAAGCCAGAATGCCCATTTCATGGGAAATACTTGTGGGAAGAAGATGGAGAAGAAATCCCAAGGGGAACAGATTATGTTCCAGACATGCAGTTTGCTCTTTTTCCCTACAGACCAAGCAAGGGTTTCAGAACTTGTAAATCTCCTGGATCTGTCCTTGAAAGAGGCCCTTTGCGTTCATCTGCTCCAGTACTGACTGCTCTCCTGGCTAACAGCTATCTTCAAGGCAAGGAGAGACTTCATGAGGATAGAGAATATGGTGTCACTCCCTGCCTTGTGGTGGGAAATTGGTGTATGGAGCAAGCATTCCTTCCACATGTAAACTCTGAAGCACTATGTACAGTTTCATGAATATGTGCTCCAACTATAGAAGTGTATATTGGGAGCAAAACATCCTGTTAGAGAGATCTAAGCAGGAATGGGAGGGACATATTCCACAAGATTTTCAGCTTCATTGATAAGCAATGGGCCAAAATCTGGGAGGATACTTTGGAAGTCTCTAAACCTTCAAAATTAAGCCATTCAATTTGTGACTTTACAAATCACATGGCTAAATGGACACCTCTCTGGATGGCTTTTTGACAATATGTGGGAAGTGTCAGTTCTACACATGTCCTCTGTGGCGTTTACAGCTCAATAGCACTGGAAAAAGTGACTGTCTAAAGAAATCTATACAAACAGAATTAGCCAATATCCCTTAACTTCGCATAATAAGATCAACTCAAACAGCAGAGTTAGGCCTGTGGTCCCTAGCTCTTTCAATCAACAGAGAGTTTACACTATGAAATTCATAGAGTTAGAAGCCCCCCCGATGAGTGTTTCTATTTATGCAGTAGAATGATGAATGGTACCTTACAGTTAGCAAAGGATGGAATCAAGAATTAGCGGACTTCAGCTTTACAATTCAAGGAGGTCAGAATTGGGACACAAAACTGCTTCACAGATGTGTGCTTATGCTGTAGGGTCATTATTTTTCTGCATGCATATAGTCCAGTATTGGTATGACTTCTAATAAATTATTAGAAATACTAGGAATAAGGTCCATAGTGAAATGTTAGAAGATCTGTTATGAAAACAGTATCAGAGGGGTAGCCGTGTTAGTCTGAATCTGCAAAAGCGGCGAGGAGTCTTGTGGCACCTTATAGACTAACCGAAGTGTTGGAGCATAAGCTTTCGTGGGCAAAGACTCACTTCGTCAGATGTATGTAGTGGAAATTTCCAGAGGCAGGTATAAATATGCAGGCCAGAATGAAGCTAGAGATGACGAAGTGGATCCAGTCAGGGAGGATGAGGCCCACTTCTAGTAGCTGATCTGGAGGTGTGAATGCCAAGAGAGGAGAAGCTGCTTTTGTAGTTAGCTAGCCAACTTTTAGCTAACTACAAAAGCAGCTTCTCCTCTCTTGGAATTCACACCTCCAGATCAGCTACTAGAAGTGGGCCTCATCCTCCCTGACTGGATCCACCGCGTCATCTCTAGCCTGATTCTGGCCTGCATATTTATACCTGCCTCTGGAAATTTCCACTACATGCATCTGACGAAGTGGGTCTTGCCCATGAAAGCTTATGCTCCAACACTTCGGTTAGTCTATAAGGTGCCACAAGACTCCTCGCCGCTTATGAAAACAGTAGTTACTGCAACTTTTTGCAGTAGCTCAATGAACAACCATGACTAGATAAATGCATGGATGTTAGGTCCATCAATACTTATTAGCTAGGATGGGTATAAATAGTGTCCCTAGCCTCTGCTTGTCAAAGGCTGGAAATGGGTGACAGGAGAGGGATCACTTGATTATGTGTTCTGTTCACTCCCTCTGGGGCATCTGGTATTAGCTGCTGTTGGAAGACAGGATACTAGGCTAGATGGATGGTTGGTCTGACTCAGTATGGCCTTCTTATGACACCATCAATTCCCCTACCCATTTACAGAGGAAAATTATTTACCAAAAGTTTTAATATTTATTTCCTATGAAGCATTGCATTTAAAACATTTAAAGCAGTGGGTGAATATGAAAGAAAGTCTATTTGGTAAGCCAAGTAATCTTCTGGTAAAAGAACATCATACCTGTGAGACAAGGGGTGAAATAATATCTTCTACTAGACCAACTTGTCCTGGTGAGAGAAACAAGCTTTCAAGCTTACACAGCGCTCTTCTTCTGCTCCGTGTAATCTCAAAAGCTTGTTGTTCTCACCAACAGAAGTTTGTGCACTAAAATGTCTCGAATATCCTGGGGCTACAACAACACTGCATCATGATGATACACACTCTTTTAAACCAACGTATTTTTTGTAGGTCAACTTGGTTAAATGTTTTCAACTAACAGACTCTGAGAGAACCAAAAAATTAATAGAGATCAGTCCTTAAGATCTAGGCACAACTACTTGTGAAGGTTCCTTCCCTACATAACATCCAAGATCTTGATTACTGAACACAAAGAGGAAACAATGTAAATGTTAGTTCACTGTTATCACACCAGAAATGATTGAACAGTAGTTACTGGATATGTTTGTAGATTTTTTGTTTACATTTTAATTAACCGAAAACATTGTGTTTGTTTTAAAAGGCACATGGAGATTTAGTTTCATATGGCACTGAGGGAAAAGTCAGTTTCCCATTTTAGGAATCTTTGAAATCCTGTCTTGTGCCAGGGCACTGCATCCTTTCATAAGTTTTCCCTTCTTTACAGTTTAAAGCTTTTTTCATTGTATCTATGAATAGTCACACAGCCATGATACGATACTGGCCTGGGCATGGCTGCTACTCCCGTGATGATGCCTGTTGCAGGGTCATAACAAAGAATCGTGTCTGTGGCTTCTCCATTTTCTCGTCTTCCACCAAGGATATAGATTTTGCCATTACACACAGACATGCCACAGTTTTCCTGTTTACCAAATATACAAAAAATGCACAATTATTTACCCACTCCAAACCCTATTCAAGGTTGGCAAGATGGTCCAGCATTTTGATTACCAAAAGGAGATAGATCAAAGCTATATTATTTCCTTCTGGTACTATTCACTGGAGAAAGCAGGATATTGCTCTTCTGGGTCAACCCTGGGGCATGCTAATGCCAGCAGCATGATAATCCTGAAGACTTGGGCTGTTCAGGCATAAGGCTGTATTGGACTGAAGCAGCTAAGTATGGCTTTTTCAGACTGTAATGATGTATCCAATGTTTGGCAACAGTGCAGTTAAGCAGGTGAGATAAGAAAGAGGTGGAGAGAATGGAGAGTTTGAAAGAAGACAGAAAAGTCAAAGAATAAATGTAGCAAATATGGGATGGGAACAGAAAGAGAGGTTAAGAGAACAGAAGTAGGTAACAACTAGTGGTTAAAGACAAGGAAAGAAAGAGAGAGCCAGGCACAGAGTAAATTATAGAAAAGGAAAGTAGATGTTATGTTCTAGTGGGAAAAAGGGGGGGGGGGTCTCAGAGTTATTATCTATCTGTCTGTCTAAGCATTTGTGTATCTGTCTGTCCATCCATCTGTGAGTCCGTTTGCTCAAGAACTCCTCCTAAATGGTAAAAGCTAGGACCATCAAATTTGGTAGACAGCTTCCCCTTATCCTAACTTAAAGCAAGGTCAGGGTTTGATTGTGTGAGGAAAACGGGAAGTAGGATTGCCAGATAGTTTGACAAAAAATACTGAACACCGCAGGAAAAAAATTGGTGGAGCCAAAAAAAATAAAACAAAACAGGGAACCAAAATTGTTGAGCAACAAAAAAAAAAAAAAGACTGCACAAAAAAGAGTCACAGCTCCTTTAAATCCTCACACGCTCCATCCGCCCCCACCAAACAGAAGAATGTCCCAACCAGCCTTCCGCCTCAGAAAAATACCAGACATTTTACATGACCGGTATTTTCTGTTTTGTTTTTTCTACCAGACAGAAGCCAGGCCAATACCGGACACCTGACAACCCTAATGGGAAGTGCCTGGAATGGAATTGTTTTCCATAAAAAGGGAGGAGTCTGAGAGAGCAGGGACAACTGTCTCTCTGCAACGACCAATGGAGACAGCGAGTGTGGGGGACAGCTATGCTGCAGAGTGACAACAGGGTGGGAGAGGCCAGCTGAGGCTTGGACTTTCCATATTACTGGCCACCAGCTCAGGTAAGTGGTCCCTCTTCCTCCCCCGCCCCCCACCCGCCCTCAGCTGCAGCACTGGATGGGAGAGTCCCGTCCAGGCAGCAATCTCTGCTGGGCAGTTTATCCCTGGTCCCTACCCCTTGCGAGGAGCCACCGAGCAGCCCAGCCTGGCCCCCATCACTTGCGAGGAGCTGTGTCCGCCCACTGGCAGGTATAGTGTAGGAAATTGATCTCTGTAGGCATTTGCTATCTGCACTGAGCAGGCTCAGGAACTCCGCAGAAACCACTGCCTTTCGTCGTGCCCTAACTTTGTGTAAGTTTCTGTTGACTGCTTTTTACCAGGGGCTAAAAAGGGGCAAAGGGAACAAATCAGAGGAGGGAAGTGGAAATTGACTGAGCAAGGGGGTGAAGCAGCTGGAGGCTGTTAGGTTAGGGGCTGGAGGCAAAATCAGGGCTGGGGTGAGGAGCGACAGGTAAGCCGCGGGTTGAGGTGCTGCTGGATAGTCACAGAGGGCAAAGCCCCACCCCAGAAGGAGCTGTTGGCCAGGGGAGCTGGCCATCCTAGCTCTGTCTGTTCCCCAGGAGGATCCACTGGGGCATCACAGCCTGGCCCCCAGGAGGAGCTGCCTTTAGAGCAGCACCACCCTCACTGCCATGGGTGTCCCTGGTAAGCCCCTCTCAACTTCCCAGCCCCCTGGCCTGAGCCCTCTATGTCCTGAATCCTGCACCCCCCTGACCTGAGCCCCCACACACCTCCCACCCCTCCTTTGAATCCCCCACCCCCTGCCCTGACTCTTGTACTCCCACCCACTACCCTCATGCCCCTCCACACCTCCCAGCCCCTTGTCCTGAATGCAGCACCACCATCTCCTGCCCTGAGCCTCCCACCCCTGCCTTGACTCCCGCTTGAAGGACCTGAGCAACGCTGGGCAAATCTTCTAGGTTTTTTCCCTAAAGAAGAGAAAGAAGGAGGGAGTCAAAGTGAAAACACTATGCAGAAAATTGTAAGAGGAAAAGACAGAAAATGAGGGGACAGGGCAGGAGCAGCTATCTTTCAGGGTATTTTTTTAAAGTGTATAGTATTTTATTAGCAGATTAAAAATATAGTGAATGCATTGCTATAGGGTAACTAGTTTACAAATCGTATACCAAGGGAGAGAACTATACCACTGGAATTCTGCTCAGGGGTCTCATTCAGAGATTGCTATGAAACTGCTTTCTGCTGCTTTTCATGCTCTGCTTTCTGCTCATATTTCATGCTCTGTTTAAAACATTTTCCTGCTATAATTTTGTAACTCTAAAAACTTTAATCAATTTCAACCAAATAATATTTGAATAAACAAAAACTCCAATGGAATTTAGTATCAATCTATGTTTGGATGTGTTAAATTGTTTCCCATCAATAGACTGTCCATGCTAACACACTAGCACTCACCAGCAGTGTTATTAGATGTTTCTCTGATTTTTAGTGTCTAGACCAGGGGTGGGCAATAATTTTTGACCAGGGGCCACTTCAGAAATTTTTGAAGTGGCCTTGCGCCACCCCAGAAGGGGCACGGCCAGGACACTTCTGTGCTTCCCCACCCACAGACCCTGATTGGTCTGGGGCTGGTGGAGCGTCCAAAGTCTTTGCCCCTGCAGAAAGAACCGCCAGTTGTTCTGAACAGCTGGCAGTTCCCTCTAGGTACCTCTGCATCTGGCAGTGGAAGGAGACTTCGCATGCTCCCCCCTGTTGCCCCCAGGTCAATCATGGCCTAGGGAGGGGGAGCACGTGAAGTATCTCACTCCCTGCCCCTGCCCTGCAAGGGAGCACCGCGCTGAGAGTCAACCACCAGCTGAGCAGCATTTGGAGGTTGACTTTAAGTGCTGAGCCCTTTGCAGAGTGGGAGGAGACTTCACACACTCCCTCCACCCCCAAGCTGTGATTGTCCTGGGGTTGGGGGGAGTATGCAAAGTCTCCTCCCACTCTGTCCCCTTCCTGTAAGGAACATGCAGTGCTTATGGGCGCCGCACCCCTCGCAGGTCAGGAGGAGACTTTGTGCCTTCCCCCCAACTCCCCACCAGGCCAATCAGGGCTTGGGAGTCGGGGGGGCCGTGCAAAATCTCCTCCCACCCTGCCATGGAGCATGCAGCATTACTAAGCACCACACACTCCTTGCAGGGCAGGGCCAGGTGGGAGGAGACTTCACACACTTCCCCCCGCCCCCAGGCTCTGACTGGGGAGCAGCATAGCATCCACAGGCTAGATCAAATCACGTGGCGGGCCGGATCCAGCCCATGGAGGCCCTTTTGCCCTCCCCTGGTCTAGACTGCAATTAGTAAGAATACAATTTTGTCAGAGGAAATGAATTCTGTGACTTTACTAGCCTCCATGACTTCTTTGGTTTCAGCTGTCACCAGAGCAGCAGGGATGAAGCAGCTGCCTGGCTCTGCTGCAGGAGCAGTGCCCTGGTTGGAGCAGCAGTCAGGGTAGTTTTCAGGGCTGGAGCAGTGACCAGGGTGGAACCTAGGCTGGAGTGGCTGCAAGGGCTGGGCTGGATTGGTAGCTAGGGAACTGGAGCAGAAACTGGGGCTGGGTTGAAACAGTGGCCAGGGTCTGAGTCTGGAGGTGGAGCAGCCACACAGTGCCTGAGTCAGCCTACAAGGCTGGAGCAGTGGCCAGGGATGGAGCAGCAATAGCCAGCCCTCACCAAGGGAGCAGCAGCAGGGCTAGAACAAAGACCAGTTTCCCCAGCTGTTAGTTTCCCCTCCCCATATATTTTTAGTAAAAATCAGGGCAAGGTTGTGAATTTTTGTTTATTGCCCATGACCTGTCTGTGACTTTTAGTAAATACCCATGACAAAAAACTTCATCTTAATAAATGTAAAGCAAGAACTAATGCATCTGAGAGCTGCTATTTAAGCGAGTTTCATATCAAACTCATTTAATCGCAAATTATTAATACAAGGAAGATAAAATACATTTTTCAATGTTTCCAAGTATTTTTAGTGTTTATTACCTGTCTGCTGAATGTATTCTGGACATGCATCCAATAATCCTCAACTGGATCGTAGCAGTATATTGCCTTGGTGAGCCCTCCCGCAACATAGATCAGATTGTTTAGAGACACGGCTGTTATGCATCTCTTTGCAATAGGGATAGTTGCACGGAGCAACCAAGAATTAGTATCGGGATCATACGACTGAACCTGGAAACAGGCAAACACATTTTATGTTTAACATCCCACATGAACAAAAATCAAATTTATTACCTGAAGTACATATAGAAGTTTTGAGTGAAAGAGATTAAAAACAACAGCATCTAGTTGGAGTGTGTCACAAAAAGACCCCAAAGTAACCCAAGATATTGCTACTGTAAATCTGCAACATTAAAAACAAGAAATATTAAACAGCATCAGTTTACATAAAATTATACAGTGTTTTACATTATTTACTTAAATATGCTGTTTTATTGAGAACTTATATATTTCTTAATGCACGAACCCAAAGATGATTTCACCATGACAAAGCCTATATTAATGGCAAACTGTGCTTTATTATTTTTTTCTGCTGTGTGATGCATACTTTACATTCAGGCACTAGACTAGTTCAGGAGATTTGTAATCCCGTTTAAAAATCTCTCTGTATGACTTAATAATACTACTGAAAATATAAGTAAGATACACAAAAAGAAAACAAATATGGGGGGTTAACTGACCTTGTCAGAGCACGTGTTGTCATCAGGACCTCCACCAATCACAAACAATTTGCCTACACAGCTAGTTACTGCTGGAGAACTCACTGCTTCTTTAAGTGGAGCTACCTCTGTCCATCGATTGGAAAATGAATCATAACATTCTACACTGCTGAGTCGGCTTTGTCCATCATATCCTCCAACCACATACACCTATGCAAAACAAAGAGAAAATATCATCAATTTATCTTTATCTCCTGTTTGAATTAAACAAGTAGAGGATTCAACTGATTCAAAGCTTCAGGGTCTCAATTCTGATTTGCTGTATTTCTGATCACACAGGTTTCGCCTCCCCACTGAAAACTTCTATACAGAATAGGAATACTGCCTTTTCAGCCCCTCAGCTAAACAATCTCAAGACAGCAACCAAACATTGGTACGTGGAGATACTGGAGCCAATGGACACTTGAGCATACATTACAGCTGTGTCTAGACTGGCACGATCTTGCACCAGAGCTATGCAAACGAGGTTCAGCGTGGAATATCGCCGAGCCTCATTTGCATAACTAATGAGACGCCATTTTTGCGGAAGAGGCTCTTGCGCAAGACGGAGCTGTCTACACTGCCCCCTCTTGCGCAAGAAAAACCCTCTTGCGCAAAGCCTTTATGCTGATTATTTTCAGGCATAACGGCTTTGCGCAAGAGGGTTTTTCTTGCGCAAGAAGGAGCAGTGTAGACAGCTCCGTCTTGCGCAAGAGCCTCTTCCGCAAAAATGGCGGCTCATTAGTTATGCAAATGAGGCTCGGCGATATTCCACGCTGAGCCTCATTTGCATAGCTCTGGCGCAAGATCGCGCCAGTCTAGACACAGCCTACAAGTATGGACATAGGATTTCCTTTTTACATGAACATGCTCTATAAAACATCTCTACAATTCTCTTTACTTGAGCAAATAGACAGACTCACAGGCCTGGGTATGCTGCTAAGATCAGTATCAATTTGAGTTAGTAGCTGCATAAGCTAAAGACTTGCAGATCAAAGGTGTCTGAGGCCGTTTTATTTTGGGACACATGTTTAACAAGAGGTATAATTTGTTGCTCGTTTGTCTCCCTTTCACAGTGTATCGGAACAGCGCTCCATTGCAAAGAAACAAAATCAAAGTTAGGTAACACCAGTTTCTACAGACACTGCAAACCTAAGCCCATAATTCATCGGTCATTTAAAAGCAACAGAAGTTGATGGGAAATGCGGTGTGAACTTTAAATAGTTACATCTGGTTTTACATTTAAGTTTTGCTTATTATTTGGAAAATGTATTTGTCACAATAAGTAATAAAATATTTCTCTTACTTTACCAAGAAGGACAGCCATTTTATGACGCCATCTGCCTTTGTTTAGGGAAGCAACTCTGATCCAAATGTTAAGCTGAGAGTTATAAATCCACACATCCCGGCTGTTAATTCTTCCACCTTTAAAATTACAAAAAAGACAAAAAGAAAAAACAACAACATCTCTATGACTAAGGCAGTTACTAAATATGAGGTGCTAGATACTGACATACTCCTCTGCAGTGGGACACGGAAAATGTCACACCTTTTACATCTGCTAGGTAATATATAACATCGTATTTCAACAAGGTAGTTGCTCAGACATAGGCTGAGAGGTAGACTCAGAATTACTAATGTTAATTAATATTTCCAAAAATGAAAATACCTGATAAATACTTCCCATTATTTAAACCTTTTAGAATAATATGCTAAGCAAAAAACATGCAGGTTTTGTTTTTGTTTTTGGTAAGACACTGCATTAGCAGATTTTTTAATGTTGGAAAACATGAATTTCTCTCCACAATTTAAACCTTCTTGGGCACTACTGCACGAATGAGCCACTGGAAAAGAAATTTCCAAGATGTACGTTTTGTGTGGCATGTACCTTACCTGTGATGGGGCGTCTGCTCCACAATGGCCCTCTGAGGGTTAAAACCCAGCACTGGGAGAGGGCTGACAGAGCAGAGCCCACTGCTGAGGCAGATACAGCTCACTATGGCCCAGCTGGGGCTGTATAAATAAGGGCTCCCGGAGGCAAGGAGAGCACACATGCTTGCTCTAGCTGTGAAGCAGGAGGGACCTGGCTGCCAGGGAACCTGGAGGCTTCCTGAGACAGAGCAGGTAGAGCTGGGGAGCTCTGGCCTGACCTCGTGGTCTGGGGCAAGGCCTGAGAATACTAGGGCTATAGATAGAGCAGGGCTAGGGAAAGCCAAGCAGAGCTGGGGAGCTCTGGCCTGACCTCACTCTCAGGCTGCAGGGCCTGAGACAAGGCCTAAGGGTACTAAGGCTGCAGGGGGGTAGCCAGGATAGGCAAAGGCAGCAGGTTCACACCCCCTTGCCAATGATGAAGGGCCATTTCAGATGGCAGTTTGCCCCTGTGGCAGGGGCTAGATTACAACTGGCAGTGGGTCACTGAAGCAAGGTGGGTATAGGGGGATTGGGGTTCCATGGGAGGGGAGGACCCTAAAGTGCAGGGGCACTGACCTAGGACGGTACCAGCAGGCGTGACACCTGCTGAAAGGGGCATTCCAGGGCTGAAAAGCTGATTCCCAGAGCAGCCGGGGGAGGCGCCGTGGGGGTGAGTGCTCGCCCCGAGACACTAACATTGAGTGCTGTCCTCTACATGGTCTCACGCATGTCCCCCTCTAAGTTCCACCGGCTGCTGAAGCGAAAACATTTGGAAAGACAGACACTTTGAGTAAACAAATGCAATAGGGGAGATAGTAATTCCTATCCTGGAAGAACCTAACCAGTTAAGCCTGTCACCACTGGTCCAGATGACAGACATATACCCAAATAATTTTCTACGGGTCTTAACTTAAGAGATGCTGAGCATCCACAACTGCTACGGACTTCAGTGGAAGATGAAGATGCTTAGCACCATCAGGTCAGGATTTAAGAAGGGTGAAGATTTGTCTCTAGTCTGCATTTCTATGGCAACAAGCTTTTTCAGTGCAGAATCTAGCACTAATATTTAAAAGTTGCTTACTTAACTGGTGTGGAGGAGGACATATTGGATCGTGTGTCAGTTCCTATAATCATTTGGATATAAACTCCACCCCAAGCCTCCTTCAACTGAGATGAAAATTCATCCACTGATGTAATGATTAAGGATTAAAAACAAAACCATAAGAAAAAATGTGGATACCAAATTATAGGCATAGGGTTTATGCTCAACACATACTGAGGGAGCTTATTTGGTAAGCAACATATAAGCCAGAGGAGGCGAAATTAATCAAGTTTTCATTCCAGCAAGTTCTGGAAGTGCAAACAATCTCCCAAAGAACTGTAAACTGTCCAGCTGTATTCCTGCTGTCATTACCCTATTTAAGTTTCCTAGAATTTACCTGAAACAAGAATATCATTCCGAAGAGCACACACTGCATATTCAGACTTGGTAAATTCTGGGAGTTTAGCTAGTGACTTCCATTCTCCTGTCACAGGATCATAACATTCAGTGTATGGCAGATTAAACCCCCCAACTCGTTCACAGCCTCCAACAATGACTATCACCTCAGAATAGCCAGTGGATCTTAAACAATGAAAACAGAAAGAGAAAACATGTTTATTAAAGCACGTATAGCAAACAATATCAGCTTGAATAACCAAGATCGTACAGCTTTAAAATCTAAAAATCTGTTATTTAACATAACACTGACTTCTACAGCAATAATTATTTCCTTACAAAATGATTCAGATATTTCACTATTTCCAGCTGTCCCACTGTGTAACAAGTAACCATACCAATAAGTAACCATTTTGTTAAAAGGATGGGGTTATATTGCATGAATGCTGTGTAAAAAGCAATTTTTTTGAAAAGAAACCCTTATACTTTAAGATTTTCTCTTCTGACTGATGCAGACATGTAAAAAGTAAAGCTGAAGCCATGTGTGAGAAATACACACACACATATATACAGTTTTGAAAGTTTCATATAAAATCCAGCACACTGAAAACAGTCTCCTGTAAGTTATAAATTTCACAAAAATTCTTGTGACAGTTTATACCATACGAATATTTTGCAAATTTAGAATTAAATACCTTCCAAATGTTACAGAAAATTTCTTTTTTAAAAAAGTTTAAGACCTATGGATTAAGGATGTTAAATTTTGATTAATTGGGATTTCCATCGACTATTCGATTAGTCGATAAGGACTAGTGTAGCGTTCCACCTTTGAAATGTACAAGAGCTTCAGCGGAGCTCCTCTTGAGCCTTGGGGCTGGATCCAGACAAGGTGGGGGCTGATTTAGGGCTTCTCTAGTTTAGGACAATTTGTGCCTATGTCATTACATCAATACACTGGTGTAACTAACCAAATCAAACCAGATATCAAATGCATATTATCTTTTAAAGAGTAGGTTGATGTACTGTATGCTATTTAACTACAATTAATCCCAGAGGAGCAGATATCTTATTTACTATGACCCAGTCCTGCCAAAAAAAAAAAAAAAAAAAAAATCACGTGACACATGTCTATAACAACTCCATGATCTGTCCTCAACTTTGCTTATGAATGATAGAATTGCTATAGGCATTTATTTAAAACCACATTGTGGGGCACCAGAAGTAAAAACTGACTATTCTTGTTCTCATGTTACTAAATTCTATAAACAAATAAGTCCTTTTTCCGCTAAATATTTTAGAAAAAGCAAAGACATGGTAAATGTGAATATACCATGAAATCTCACAATATAAATACTTGTCTTAAGAACTATGTTTATTTACACCCTTGGATCATTCAATAAAATGACCTCAGTTACTCTCTCATAACTGGTCAAAAATCCCAAAGAAAAATTCCCTTCAGTTGCTCCATCCTTGAAGTGATGTCAGGGCCTGCTTTTTACATATTTAATGTCTAATGTTGAATTATCTAATCTTCTTTTTCGAGGAACTAATCTTGGAAAGATATTTCTTAATGGAGAGAGAGAAGGAACTTTATTGAGGAAGCATTATTCAGAAAAAGAAATTGGTTTCTTTCAACAGCTAGTTATTTGTCTCTTGTACTCCCCCCTGCTCCCCAGCAGGCAAATGCAAATATATGTACCAAGGATATCTGTCTACAAAGGAGGAGTCTGGCTACGGATTTCTTTAAATACTACTACAATCAAGACTTTTGCCAACAGAGAAGTTTGTTGTGCATGTCTGCCAATCTTTTTTAAATTAAGAAAAAACCGAGCCAACATTCACGGATTGAAAAATACTGCCTGAGAATGGTGATGAGTAGGGTTACCAGGTGGCTTCAAAAAAAAAAAAAAAATACTGGACACACTTGATCTCAGATGGGGAGGGGGAGGGGCTGGACGGGAGGAGGCGGTGGTGGGGGCGGGGGGACCGGCAGGTGGGAAGCAGGGCTGGGGGGGGGGGGGGTCGGGGGCAGTGGGACTGGCCAGGGGAGATCGAGGGGACGACACCGTCTGGCTGGAAGCAGAGCTGGCTGGCAGGGGGGATGACTGGGGGCAGTGGGGCTGGCCGGGGGAGATCGGGTGGGGGGACCGTCCGGCAGGAAGCAGGGCTGGCCGGTGGGGGGGATCGGGGGCAGCGGGGCTGGCCGGGGGGGGGGGGGAGGTGTCAGGGACAACGGGGCTGGCCGGAGGAGATTGGGGGGGAGGACCGTATAACGGGAATCAGGGCTGGTCGGGGGGAGCAGGCCTGGCCAGGAGAGGGAGGGAGAGAATCAGCCAGCGGGGAGTGGGACTGACCCGGGCGCGCACAGATCCCAGGGTGCTACCCGTCCCGCGTCCGGTCTCGGCGAAGCACAAACGAGTCCGGCCCCAGGGATTCCCTCCTGCCCCGGCCCCGCCCCGCCCCCGCCCCTCCCTGTTGCGTAGCTGCATACTGCCTGGCTGGTAGACACACTCTAATACTCTACTGATACTCCTAATAATAATAAAACGTACCTAATTAGAAAATACCGGACATTTTATATGTCCAGTATTTTCTCAATTTGTTTCCTAGACAGAACCCTCAAATACTGGACTGTCTGGTTAAAACCGGACACCTGGCAACCCTAGCGATGAGTAGTTTGCACTCTCTGAAGAATTAATTTACTAAAATTCTTTAAATCCAGAAGTGGATTAAAAAACAAAAAAAACACAACTCTGGACAGTCACACGTGAAAATGAAGGCCTGGATTATCTCCTATCAACCTAGCACTGTCTACACTGGGGGTTAGGGCTGTGTAAATTTTTCACACTCCTGAACAACACAGTTAAGACAACTTAATTTTCTAGTGTAGACCAGACCTTAGAATTTTTGCAAGTGGTCAGTGTGCTGTCAATAAAGGTAATGAGGATCAAGTTAAAAAATAAAGAGGAAGGTACAAAATACAAGTAGGCAAAGACTGTTAGCAGCAACAGTTAACCATTGAAACAATATGCAAATGAAGGTCAATACAGCTGTGGTTCTCAAACTGTGACCAAAGATTCTGTCTGTTTGTCTACAAAATGAAATACTGTGAGAAGCTAGAAGGGTGAGCCCAGGAGATGGCAGAGAAGGCGATCCATGAGATTTCTCTGTCATTATGTGGAGCGCAAAATACAAAAAATTGAGAATTATATTACTAAAGTAACATTAAACCCAGTGATATCAAATAAATTAAAAATCAGATTTCTGATGTACTTCACACAGAAAACGATGCTGCTCTCATACCATTATTTGAGTTCAAAGAAAATCTGTTAAAAAAAAAATTTCCATAGACAGAAATGTGGAGGGCCTTTGAAAATTGATCTGTAAAAGCATCCACCATATTTGGGTGCTGCACAGATAGTAATAGTCAGTAGTGAAGGAGTTAAATAAAAATAAATTAATTCAAGAGGAAAAAATTATTGACTGCTTAAATTAAAAAAAGGAGTTGAGAAGAACTGATTTAAATGGATAAATATGATAACCAATTAAAAGTACATCTTGATATTAGACAGGTCTAGTGGGACTGTGCTAGGGATGTAATAGTATAATCGATTAACCGATAGGCAAAAGCTTATAGGTTAATGCTACAGACTACATGCATTTCCCTCCCCCCACCCTTGCCAGTAAATTTTTTTAGCAGGCTAGCCAGTAGCTCAGCTCAGTTCTGGCTCGCACTGGGTCCAGAACCTAGTCCTGCTGCGGCTCTGCATTTAAAGTGTATTAGGAGCCGGGCAGGCAGGCAGTCCGGCTCAGTTCCGCCTCATGCCAGATCCAGTAGCTCAGACCCACCTTACACAGGGGCTGCTGCAGCTCTGTTCTGCTGCCTCTTTATCAGAGGCGGCAGCACTGGGCAACAGGCAGCCAGTCCACAGGGGAGCTGTTTTGCAAACTGGCTCCCTTCATGGACCAGCTCCCGCCTGACACCCTGCACTGCTTCCTTTGATGCAGCAGCTGCTGGCCCCGTCCCTGGGGACTACAGAATAGTCAACTAACCGATAAGAATTCATGAAGCTACTCAACTATTCTATTAACGGATATTTAACATCTCTAGTCTGTGCACTAAAATATGCAACAACTTTAAGACAATCTAAAGATACGAAAGGCTAATGGTATGCCATTCATATTTTGTTTTGAATACACAGGAGTCCATCCCCACTAGGACAACATAAGCTTAATGGAGATGTGAGAGACAACCTCAAGATATGACATGATTTTTCAGAGTTCAAATGAACTCAGACAAGAATGCCACTGTTTTTTGAACAGCCAATCCAAAACCTATTCAAGTATAGAACAGTGTTTCTTAAAGTGGTCGGCGAAACCACTTTAAGAAACATACTAACTGGCTGCACAGATTTGTTTACTTACAGGCACCGCAACCACAGAGCTTTGCGGCTCCCATTGGCTCCAGTTTGCCATTTGCAGCTAAGTGGAACTGCAGGAAACTTTACTCACAATTAATTGCAGTTTTAATCACACTTTTAAACAATAGAGTCTCAACTGAAATGCATTAAATATTTTTTGATATTTTTCTACATTTTCAAATATATCAATTTCAATTACAACACAGAATACAAAGTGTACAGTGCTCACTTTATACTATTATTTTTATTACAAATATTTGCACTGTAAAAATTAACAAAAGTAATAATCTTTTTCAGTTCACCTCAAACAAATACTGCAGTGCCATCTCTTTATCTTGAAAGTGCAAATTACAATTGCAGATTTTTTTTTTTTTGGTCATATAACTGCACTCAAAACCAAAACAGTATGAAACCCGAGAGCCTACAAGTCCACTCAGTCCTACTTCTTGTTCAGTCAACCACTAAGACAAACACATTTATTTACATTTTTGGGAAATAATGCTACCTGCATCTTATTTACAATGTAACTTGAAAGTGAGAAGATATGTGTGCATGGAACTTTTGTAGCCAACAATGCAAGGTATTTATGTGCCAGATATGTTAAACATTTGTATGCCTCTCCATGCTTCAGCCACCAGTCTAGAGGAAATGCCTCTATGCTGATGACACTTGTTAAAAAAATAATGCATGAATTAAATTTGTGACTGAACTCTTTGGGGGAGAATTGTATGCCTCCTGCTCTGTTTTACCAGTATGCTTCTGCCATATAGTTCATGTTATAGCAGTCTCTGATGGTGACCAGTGTTCCCTGTAAAGCTGTGTGGTAGCTCAGGGAGATTCCAATGCCATCCAGATTAGCAGAGTGCCCACAGCTAGGTTTGTGTTTCTCCTGGTGGTGCACCTAAATTTTATTCCACATAAGGATGGGAAAGATTAGAGGCAACATTGACGATGACTCAGCACATGTTTATTTAAAGAACACTTTTACAGTAGATTTGACAAGACGCAAAGAAGGTACCAATGTGAGATTTCTAAGAGAGATACAGCATGCAACCCAAGATTTAAAAATCTGCAGTGCCGCCCAAAATCTGAGAGGGATGAAGTGTGGAGCAGGCTTTCCAACGTCTTAAAAGACAAGACTCCAATGCATATATTAGAGAACCTGAACCACCAAAAAAGAAAAACAATCTTCTGCTGGTGGCATCTGACACAGATGGTAAAAATGAACATATACATTGGTCTACACTATTGTGGATTCCTATTAAACAGAACACATCATCAGCATGGACGCATATTACCTGGAATGGTGGTTGAAACATGAAGGGGCATATGAATCTTTAGCACATTTGGCATATAAATATCTTTTGACACCAGCTATGGTAGTGCAATGCGAATACCTGTTCTCACTTTCAAGTGATACATAAACAAGAAGAGAGCTGCATTATCTCCTGCAAATGTAAACAAACGTATTGGCTGACTAGACTCGTAGGCTCTAACGTTTTGTACTATTTTATTTTTGAATGCAGTTTTTCTTACACTTTTTTTTCCAGTTTTTCAAATATTGCACTACAGTATTTGAAACAGTGGAATTGAAAAATACTATTTCTTTTGTATTTTATGGTGCAAATATTTGTAATTAAAAATAAATGAGTACTGTACATTTTTTATTCTGTATTGCGATAGAAATCAATGTATTTGAAAATACAGAAAACCGCCAAAATACAGGTTGAAACTCTCTTAACCAGGATTCATTGGTCTGGCAACATCCATGATTCGGCATGCATGCTGCAGGACCAAAGAGGACCGGTAGAGGGCCAGTGGCAATGATCCCTGTGGGGCTGGCAGAGCAGTGGGCTGCCCGCAGCAAGCTGACGGCAGGGCTGCCCAATGTGTGGCAGTGGGGCTGCCCAGCAGGGTTGGGACTGGGAGACCCAGCGCGTGGTTGCCTGGCAGGTCCGGGAGCTCCAGCATGGCACACGGCGGCTGCCCTGTGGGTATGGGAGCTCCAGCACAGTGTGCATGGCTGCCTGGTGGGTCCCGGAGCCACGGCAGTGATGGCTGCCCAGTGGGGTTGGCACAGCAGTGGGGCCAGCAGAAGGTGATGAGCTGGCTGGGAGGCCAGCGGGCCAGGCCGGGGGAGCTGGTGGCAGGGGTCCAGAAATGACCTCTCCTGGTCTGGCAAAATCCCTCATCTGGGACCGGTCAGGTCCTGAGGGTGCCAGACCAGGGAGGTCCAACCTGTATTTAAATAAATGGTATTCTATTATTGTTTTCACAATCACAGAATTAGTCACGATTTCAGTCATTTGGCAGCCTTTCAATTGGTTCTATGTTTTCCCTCACTGACAAAAATTACATAGAAGCAAAGCAGGAGAAAGAAAAAGCAGCAATACCTGGAACATAGAGAGGAAACAGAGCTACCAAAACCCCATTTTAGAAGAAATGATAGGGAGAAGCATAGAGAGGGCAGAAAGGAATCTGGTAACTATTACAACACTATCAGTTTTACAACAGAATCAAATGACAAGAAACTATTCCTTGAATTTAATAATAGATACAAGGAAAAATCATCAATGGAAAGTCAGTCAGCTTCTCTCTTTATAAACGACTTTTCCTGTTGTTGCATCTATGGATGCAGTATTTAGTTTCTCCTTAAGTTTAGTTACAAAAACCCAGCTCAGAATATGTCTATGTTAAACATGGGCAGTGGGTTGGGTGGGTGTTGTCTCCCTTTTCCACTAATTCTCCACTGCAGCATTTCAGCTAGTCAATTAAACAAAATAGTATAGGTACTTGAGAAGGTTGGCAGAATTTCCAGGGTTAAACATCTTAGTTTTACTTCTTATCATTCTTTCAAGCATTTAATGTTTAACATTTTTAGAAATTACCTGGGAAGGTATATGACAGAATCCAAAAGAAATCTACCATAACATTTTTTCTCATTTCCTACTATAGCTTCCAGTAGCTATTTCCAGTTATATTATGGGATAGTAAGAATTTACATTTTAGGATTTTAAAAATCATATTACAATATTTAAGCTTAAAATATTTTCTGTAGCTATTATATAGTTCTGTAAATATTTACATTTGTTTTGTTATTTCGTCTCTGGAGCTGTTATGTAATTCTAGAAATGTATTATTAAACTTGTACAGTGTTTTGTGGTGAAAAAGTGAGATTCTCAAAAGTAGTTGCTGTTGCCCTAACTGAAAAATTACATCCAACTCCTCCAATTAGTGTACAATACACTATTATTTTAAAAAACTTTAAAAATTAAATAATTATGAAATGTAGTATATTTGATTGTGCTGTAATGAGCCAGAATGAAAGCTGCTGCA
Source organism: Pelochelys cantorii (assembly GCA_032595735.1). Classification (NCBI taxonomy): domain Eukaryota; kingdom Metazoa; phylum Chordata; order Testudines; family Trionychidae; genus Pelochelys; species Pelochelys cantorii. The sequence continues at coordinate 48,261,423 of CM064335.1, forward strand.
AGTGTGTGGCTTAACTGGTAGACTAGTTTACACCTGTGAGTAACTTACTGACATAAGAATCCTTCCTATTGAATTCAAGGGGACTAACCATGTCAGTAAAATTACATATATGTGTGGATAAAGTTATTCAAAGGCCTACTTAAAGTTAAGCATGTCAGGTGACTGGGCTTTAGGTGAAGTTATGGCAGAATAAATGCAGAATTCATTAACATAAAAGATATTTTCAAATTTGTCTTTTCATTGGTTGCAGTTGGTTGATTACAGTTCATGTCCACTACACAAAACAGGTAAAAAAATCTGCAAACCAAAATAATTGTTCTTCTAGGGCATATCAGAAAAACTGTAAAAAATCCTCTCACCTGCGTGGCCTAGTTCTTGGGGACATCATTTCATTTCCAAGTATATGGTATCTTCTTGCTTCATGTAGAAGCTGATAACACTCTGGAGATGTCTGGATCAGCTGGTCCACTTCCACTGTCTGAACAAAATAGTTAGGATGTAATAAAGGAAGTCTCACATGTGTCAGAAGTTCCTGTAACATTGGCCTTCTCAGATCAACGGCGCGGTAAACCCAGCGCATGACTGCTTCAAAAACCATCTCTTCTTTACTGATCACCAGTTCATCGCTACAAATATAATCAATGAGCTCATCTTTGCCAAGCTCAAGAAATTCTTCATGCTGAGAAACATCCTCAAATGTCTGCAGTGCAAAATTCTTGCATTTGGTGAAGAGTGTCTTTAGTGAGTGCGTATCAGCAAAACGCTGGATTCCCAGACAGTTACAAGGATCCAACTGTTCTTCCAGGAACTTGGCACAAGCATCACGCAGAACACTAATTTGAAAGAGACTTGATGTTTCAAAGATATATTGCACATTCTCTGTAGTGATTTTCACCTTGCCAGTGTACACATACTGTAAAAAGCAATCCATAGCTTCAGCAAAAATGCCATTGATCTCCACCAACATTTCTCTGCTTTCTCTGTGATCATTGCAAAACATAGCTCTGAAATAGCTACTGCAGGCTGAGAGAACAGCTCGATGGCAGGGAAACTCTCTTCCTTCCACACAGATAATTACATCTGTAAACAAGCGGCTGTCTCTAAACTCGTTGAAGATCTGGAGTATGTTTTCAGCATGAGATGATCCTGAAGAAAAGTCAAAAAACTCATGACCTGATAAGGACTTTGGGTCCATTTCAAAAACTTTACGTTTGGTTGCAGGGGAATCACGGACCCCGCTATCCTCTCTATTCAGTCTGCGTCCCAGTATTAGTACCATTGTTACATCCGTTGTCTATAGAATCATTGAGAAAAGATTTCTGAGTGTCTTCTTTACGGTGTTATGGCTAGAAGAAGTAAAACATTTTATAACCTAATCAGTCGATTCTGACAACTAATGAAATGAAAGAGTTATGAAATTTATGAAACTTACATAACATAAAACAAATAGCTTGATCGGTCTAAAATTAGTGTAATTTACACTGTTCTAGTGAAGGTCAAAAGTTATTATTTGGCAAATGATATGTGACATCAAGCAACACAATCAAACACATCCTACTGTAATGCATACACCAAGGGACAGAGTTAAGGTTGCTGTGGGAAACATAATTACAAATACCCTAGACCGGGGTGGGCAATAATTTTCAAGGGGGGGGCACTTCATGAATTTTGGTATGGAGTAAAGGGCTGGCTCCAGGCTCCCAAGAAGGTGCGAGGCCTTGGGTAGAAGGGGTGGAGCTGGAGGTTACAGAGAAAGAGTGTGTGAGTGTGAAAGAGAGACGGTCTGTACGAGAGACAGACTTTGTGACACAAAGCGAGTGAGTGGTGGCACAGAGACCACAGAGTGTATGTGGCACAGAGACACTGTGGCACAGACTGGGCGCGTGCAACAGTGTAAGTTTCTGAGAGAAGCCATGCACTGTCTCTTTAAGACAGAGAAAGCTGTCCTCTGTTGTATCCCCCCTCTGCAGAAAAAGGGCATGGTGGAGAGGAAGTGTGTGTGTGTGAGACCGAAAGAGAGCACTGGAATCTTAGAAACAGGGCACTGCCTCTTAAGATGGGGACTCCTCTGAGTCACTTACCATCCATGCTTCAGATTGGAGCAGCTCCACTGTGTGTATCTCTCTCCCTGATCCTGGCTCTGCAGAGATGGGGTACAGAGGCAGAGGAATACCTGACTTCAGCACTCCCCTCTCTCCTTCATTACCCCCTCTCCTGCTCTGCACAGATAGCAGGAGATTCCTTGCCTGCAGGATGGAGCAAGGTAGGGGGAGGGGCAGCTGAACACACGCTGCCAGCTGTGGCTACGTCTACACCACAAGGCTTTTGTGCAAAAACAGCTGTTTTTGCGCAAAAACCCGCGGAGTGTCCACGCCTCAAGCGCATTTTTACACAAGAGCAAATCTACAATCAATCGAAAGAACAGAGGGCTTTTTGCGGAGTAGGTAAACCTCCTTCTACGAAGCATAACTCCTTTTTGCGCTACAGCTCTTGCGCAAAAAGGCAAGTGTAGATGCTCCACAGGGATTTCTTGCGCAAAAAGAGCCTATCCGAAAAAGCACAGGTGCTCTGATGGCCATATCAGAGCTTTCTTGTGCAAGAGCGCATCGCAAAAGTGATGTGCTTTGAGGTCTGGATGTGCTTTTGTGCAAGAAGTTTTTGTGCAAGAACTCTTCTGCAAAAGAATTCTTGCGCAAAAACCCTGCAGTGTAGACGTAGCCTGTAAGTATGCATGCTCTGCTAACTGGTTGGGTGGGCTGGAGAGAAATGCTTGGTGGGCCAGATCCAGCCCCCTGGCCTGATTTTGCCCACCCCTTTAATAAACTTTGTTTAAGTAAAGTATCACCCTTTTACCAAGTTTAAAAATATCACAAGGCTAAATCCTAAAATCCTTACTCAAGCAAATTTCTCAGTTGATATCAGCAATTTACCTGTGTAAAGACCTCAGGATTTTGCTATACAGCCTTTTAAACTGCCTCTTACTGTTTCTGCAAAGCCCCTAATCTAATCTAATCTAATCTAATCTAACTTTGATCTCAGTTAGGGCCTTTAGGTGCTCCTGAAATACCATTAATAAAAGCAATAATACAGAAAACTGAAAGTTTTAAACTAGAACAATTACAGAGTAAGGTTTAGGTTTGCCAACTGTCCAGCTTTCAACCAGAATGCCCAGTTGAAAATAACCCTGCTGGCTCTGGTCAGAACAGAGCTGGCAGGATCTGTACCTGGCTCTGTGTGGCTCCCTGAAAGTGGTGAAACATCCCCCCAGCTCCTAGACATGGGGCAGCCATGGTGGCTCCACGCATTGCCCTTGCCGTAAGTGCCAACTGCATAGCTCCTATTGTGGCGCCTGTGGGTGGGGGCAGTATGCAGAACTGCCTGGCTTCCCCCCTGCCTAGGAGTCAGAGGGACACACTGGACATTTCCCCAAGAGCTGCATAAGGTCAGCACTGCCCAGATGCCACACCCTAAACACCTTCCCAGCCCCTAAATTCCTCTCACACTCCAAAACTTATGCCCCAGATCAGAACCCCCTTCAATACACAAACTCCTTCCTGGAGCCTGTACCCCACACTGCACCTCAACACTCTGCCCCAGTTCAGAACCACCTCCTGCACCCTAAGTTCTTCAAGAAACCTACACCCCAAGCCCTCGCTCCAGCCTGGGGCCCTCTTCCTCATCCTGAACTCTTTATTTCTGGCTCCACACCAGAGCTGCATCCCCTGTCAAGAGCCTGTACCCAAATCTCCCACTTTAGCCCAGCGTCCCCTCCCACACTCTGAACCCCTCATCCTGGCTCCACCCTGGAGCCTGCACCCTCATCTGGAACTCTCCTGTATCCTAACTGCTTACTTCAGCCTGGTAAAAATGAGCGAGTGAGGGTGGGGAAGAGCAAGTAGGAATGTAGTAAGCAGGGGTTTAGCCACTGAGAAGCATAGTGAATGCTAGTGGGAAGGGGGTAGGTTTAGAAGATAAAATAAAAAAACAAGTTAAAAATCACTTAGAAAAGTTAGATGTCTGCTAGTCACCAGGGCTTGATGAAATGCATCCTAGAATACTCAAGGAGCTGATAAAGGAGATATCTGAGTCTTTAGTTATCTTTGAAAAATCATGAAAGACAGGAGAGATCCCAGAAGACTGGAAAAGGGCAAATATAGTGCCCATCTATAAAAAGGGAAATAAGAACAACCCAGTCAGTTTAACCTCTGTGCCAGGAAAGATAATGGAGCAAGTAAATAAGGAATTCATCTGCAAACACTTGGAAGATAATATGGTGATAGGTAACAGCTAGCATGGATTTGTAAAGAACAAATCATGTCAAACCAATCTGATAGCTTTCTTTGATAGGATAACGAGTCTTGTGGATAAGGGAGAAGCGGTGGACATGGTATATCTAGACTTTAGTAAGGCATTTGATACGGTCTCACATGATATTCTTATCAATAAACTAGGCAAATACAACTTAGATGGGGCTACTATAAAGTGGGTGCATAACTGGGTAGATAACCATTCTCAGAGAATAGTTATTAATGGTTCACAATCATGCTAGAAGGGCATAACAAGTCAGGTTCCACAGGGGTCTGTTTTGGGATTGGTTCTGTTCAATATCTTCATCAACGATTTCGATATTGGCATAGAGAGTACGCTTATTAAGTTTGCAGATGATACGAAGCTGGGAGGGGTTGCAACTGCCTTGGAGGATAGGGTCATAATTCAAAATTATCTGGACAAACTGGAGAAATGGTCTGAGATAAAGAGGATGCAGTTTACTAAGGACAAATGCAAAGTACTCCACTTAGGAAGGAACAATCCGTTTCACACATACAGAATGGGAAGCGACTGTCTAGGAAGGAATACTGCAGAAAGCAATCTACGGGGTATAGCGGATCACAAGCTAAATATGAGTCAGAGTATGATGCTGTTGCAAAAAAAGCAAACATGATTCTGGGATGCATTAACAAGTGTGTTGTGAGCAGGACATGAGAAGTCATTCTTCCACTCTAGTCTGCGCTGATTAGGCCTCAGTTGGAGTATTGTGTCCAGTTCTGGGTACCACATTTCAAGAAAGATGTGGAGAAATTAGAGAAGGTCCAGAGAAGAGCAACAAAGATGATTAAAGGTCTAGAGAACATGATCTATGAAGGAAGACTGAAAGAACTGGGCTTGTTCAGTTTGGAAAGGAGAAGACTGAGGAGGTACATGATAGCGGTTTTTAGGTATCTAAAAGGATGTTACAAGGAGGAGGGAGAAAAATTGTTCTCCTCAGCCTCTGAAGATAGGACAAGAAGCAATGGGCTTAAATTACAGCAAGGGAGGTTTTGGTTGGACATTAGGAAAAACTTCCTAACTATCAGGGTGGTTAAACATTGGAATAAGTTGCCTAGGGAGGTTGTGGAATCTCCATCTCTGGAGATATTTAAGAGCAGGTTAGATAGACATCTATCAGCGATGGTCTAGATGGTACTGGGTCCTGCCATGAGGGCAGGGGATTGGACTCGATGACCTCTCGAGGTCCCTTCCAGTTCTAGTGTTCTATGATTCTATGAAAGGATGGGGGAAAGGGAGTGGCCTGAGGGCACGGACAGGGCAGGCCAAGAGAGTTCAGTTTTCTAGGATTAGAAAATTGGCAGCTCTAGGGAGGTTACAAACCATATCTCAACATTTAGTATGCCTCAGAACTGCAATGCTAACATATAATGTATGGAGGTTATGATTTGCTTAATGCAGTGACCTTTCCAGATTAGCAAAAGCAAATGTCTTAGCTGTTCTTTTTGATCAGCAAAAAAATCAGTTATTCAATATGCTATGGTAAAATTAAAAATTAATACAAGTTGTTGTGCATTTTGGAAAAATATTTAAAATTAATGTTGAAATATAATGTAGAAACTGCAGGAAAAAGGTAACAAAAAGTATAAAATAAAAATAACATATTTGTGAGAAATCTATTATGTAAGCAAATGAAAGAGGACTCACTGCATCTGAAAGTAAGAAGTGGGAGCTACCTAGTGAGTTAAAGGAGAATTTCTGTTTTCTGACAGTAGTCAACTCCTATCTAAGATATATAAGCAAAGGCACTGTATTGTTGTCAACATACGCAGCTCTCTCTGTCTCTCTCTCTCTCACTCACACACACACGCAAACAAAAAGGCTATTCAAATTGCAAAGTCACACATTTAGCAAATGAATTAAGTTTGCGAATTAGGGATGTTAAATGTCGATCAATCAGCTAATCAAGTAGTCGATGGAGTTTCCATCGACTGCTCAATAAGGGCTGGGTAGAGTACTTGCTATCCCAGCTGCGCCTCTGCATTTTAAATGTAGTAAGAGCCGCCCACAGCTCTTACTACTTTTAAAAAGCAGAAGCACAGCCAGGGCCAGCTCTAGGTTTTTTGCTGCCCCAAGCAAAAAAAAATTTTGCCCGCCCCCGCCCCACAAAAAAACCCAACAACAACACTGGAAAAAAATTCTGTTGAAGGGGAGGAAAAAAGGGGTGGGGGGAGGGGGGGAAGACCAAAATTGTTGAGCATTAAAATAGCATGTCCCCTTGAAGCCTTTAAGAGTGAGTGCATGGATAGGAACAGGGGAGCTTCCCCTAGGTCTTTTGGCCAGCAGCCACGTTGTAGAACCAGGTAAGCATGGGGGCTGGGGGTGTTGGGGGGAGGCCAGGTGCTGAGTGTTTGTAGGGTTGCCAGGTGCCCGGCATTTTCGCCTCCTGGCCGGGGAAAAAAATCAGAAAATACCAGACATCTCAGGTGTCCAGTATTCTCTGAATTTTTTTACCGGACAGGAGGCAAAAATACTGGTCTGTCTGGGTGAATACCGGATGCCTGGCAACCCTAGGCAGGAAGGGGGCGTCCTACCTGGGATTTCCACACGATGTAGGCGGAGGGGTGGCTGATGGCTGGGTCCAGGCTGCGGGTCTGGCGGAGCGGAGCCTCTGCTTGGAGTGGAGAGGCTCTTGGAGGAGGTAGTGGCCGCTGGGGAGGAGCAGGACTCAGGAGACAGGGCTGGCCAGCAGGCTCCGGGGCCGGGCGCACATGGTGCCAGTGCTGGCTGCGCATAGGGTTGCCAGGTGTCCGGTTTTCTACCGGACAGTCCGGTATTTGCACCCTCTGTCCGGTAGAAAAATTCAGAAAATACCGGACATGTGCAATGTCTGGTATTTTCTGAATTTCTGGCGGGATGCCGGACGGAAGCCTGGCAGGGAAGTGACTGGGAGGCGGGCCGTGATTGGCGCTGGGAGCCCGGCTTCTGCACACAACCAGAGGCTCCCAGTGCCAATCGCGGCCCCGCCTCCCAGCTGGGAGCCTCTGGTTGCGTGCAGAAGCCGGGCAGCCCCTCCCTCCACCTGGCTTCTACTAGCAACTAGAGGGAGCGCCTGCCGGGGGCACAGCCCCCTCCCCCCCCGCCAGCTCTGCTTCCTGCCCCCCTTCCTCCGGCCCCCCTCCTCCCGTTCTGTCCCCCAGCCCCCGATCCCCCCCCGCTCTGCTTCCTGCCCCCCCTTCCTCCCAGCCAGCCCCGTGGCCCCCGACACCTCCCCCACCAGGCCCGCCTCCCAGCCCCGCCTCTTCCCGGCCAGTCCCTCCCCCGCTGCCCACGATCAAGTGTGTCTGGTATTTTGGGGGGGGGGGTCTACCTAGTAACCCTAGCTGTACAGCCACGGCATCTCCCGCAGCCTTTTAAAATCAGCAGGGCAAGGCTGGGCATTGCCGTGGGCAGGGCCGGCTGCTTAGCGACCGCCGGGGAGGAGCAGGAGAGGAGACAGGGGCAGCCAGCAGGCTCCGGGCGTGCATTGGTGCCAGCTGGCTGCACAGCCACGGCGTTTCCCAGGCCACGGCCCTTTACAATCAGCAGGGAGGGGCTAGGTGTTGCCGGGAGCGGCGCCAGCTGCTTACCTGAAATGCCGCCCCTGGCAAAGTGCCGCCCCAAGCACCTGCCTGATTTGCTGGTGCCTAGAGCCGGCCCTGGGCACAGCAGGGAACCCGGGGCGAGTGGGGACTCAAACAGTCTCCACTCATGCCAAGTCCCAACTGCTGCGCCTCTGTCTTTGAAATGTAGCAAGAACCCTTGCGCCATTTCCCTGCTGCACCTCTGCCCCACCTGACTGGCCCCAGAGATGGTGCTGGGGGAAACTGGCTTTTAAGCCAGCTCCCCACCTCACCAACTCCCTCCCTTGCTGCCTCTGAAACTGAGGCAGCATGCGGGCGGAGTGACTAGTAGAGTACAGGGGGTTCTCGCTATAAGTCCAAGATATGTTCCAAAAAACTTGGACTTATAGCAAAACAACTTAAAGCAGGGATTTTTTTTTCCGTGTCTGAATTCCATTTAAGCAAACCAGGGAGGAGTGTTTCACACGACTTATAGCGGGGAATGGGAGGACTTATAATGCATCAGTTCCTACAAACGTCAACGACTTTAGTGTGGAACGGATGTATGCCGGGGCAACATATAGCGGGGACCCCCTGTAGCGACTCAACTACCCGTTAAGCCTATGCTTATTGGGTAGTCAACTAGTCGCTTGCATCCCTACTGTGAATATAATACAATTAATTTGCCTAGACATAGCCTGGTCTATGACAACCATTCTTTTTAGCATAGCTCACATGATGCATCCTTTGATTCCTGGATTTTAAAATCAACTGGATTAAAGCCCTACCACAAGCACTGAGAAGCACTCGTGCGCTAACTTTCGTAATTCTAAATTCATGGAATTATTTTTAAACTTCCAAGAAGATATATATCAAATTATTTTAAAACTTGTGCAAAGGATTCTTTTTTAAACAGGATTCTTAAGACATTACATTCATTTCCTCTCATTCCTCACATACAGAGAAAGCAAATGCAATTTCTAACAGTAATTTTATTTTCTGACTGGCTGGTGTCTTCAGAGCCACATATTACTGGACCCAAGTCTGCCTACATCATCTCTTAATATAGAACAAAATGACCTATACTTTTTTTTCAACAGACTTTTTATAAAGTTAACTTCAGAAGGCACTATCTTGACAAAAGCCACAGTCAAAATGACTGTATTACAGTCTCTTTGCTCAGATAATTTTAAAAAGGAACACTATAAATATACTAATATATCATACTGTCGCTTTTTATATAGAGCTCAACTCTGTTTCAGACAAAATTTGAGGAAATCTTAAATTATTTACAAGGTAGAAAATAAGTTTGTTAAGGTCATATCTACACTACAAAATAATTATTCTTAATTTGAATTAACACATGGATTACATTCTAATTTTTTGTCTAAAGAATACTGTTGCATTCTATATAATGTTTTCAGTACAGCTTCTTAAAGCACTTAGTTAATATTGTGTCATTTGATATTTTAATCTGCATCTCTCTATCCAATTTATTTTGCAACAGTTTTATCCAGTAGTGACATCTGCTAGGCCTGCAGGCAGGAAGCTGCTTGGGGCCCCCACTGGTTAACCAGTAAACATAATCCGGGAAGGATGCTTTCACATACCTAATCCAATGCATAGATGAACACAATTTATTGGGGAAGAGGCAATATGACTTCTGTAAAGGGAAACATGGCCCACCAATCTAGTAAAATTCTTTGGGGGGAGGTGTCAAGAAACATGTAGACAAGGACGATTCAACTGATATAGTGTTGTGAACTTTCAGAAGGCCTTTGCCAAGATCCCTCACCACAGACTCTTAAACAAAGCAAGCAGTATGGAATAAGAGGGAAAGTCTACTGATGTATTAGTAATGGGTTAAAAGACAGGAAACAAATGATCAGAATGAATGGTCAATTTTCACAGCGGAGAGAGATAAATAGCAGGTTCCCCAAACGATCTGTCCTTGGACCAGTGCTTTTCAACATATATAATCTGGAAACGGGGTTAATAATGCAGTGGCAAAATTTGCAAAACAATACAAAATAATTCAAGATACAGGCAGTCCTTGACTTTATGATGTTTGACTTACAATGAACAGAACTTACAGTTCTGAATTGGCACCCTGATTCGACTTATGAAATTTGTTTTGATTTTACAATGCTCAGTCCCACAGTGCAGTTCCAAATTACGATGTTTTGACTTATGATGAAATTTAGGACCAATTGTATTGTAAATCTGAGGACTGACTGACTGACTGCCAAGAGATACAAAGGGATCTAAAAAAACTGATGACAGGGTAACTGGACACTGGATTTATTGCTTATTACAACAATCATAACCCACTAGTCCCCCCTCCCCTTTTGCCCTTTGCAGAAGTTTTAACAGGCCACTGTACCTTGACTGGTCCCTTACAAAATGTGCTAAACAATCTTTTCCACCTTGCATTTAGTTGTGATGCTTGGAGTACCTTCCCCAGACCAGAAGAAGAGCTCTATGTGGCATGAAAGCTTGTCTCTCTCATCAACAGAGATCGATCCAATAAAAGGTATCACATCCCTCACCTTGTCTAATATCCTGACACTGACATGGCTATAACTACTATGCATATATAAGTAACCAAATGTCAGATGAAATTGAATGTTGATAAATGCAAAGTAATGTGCACTGGAAAACAATCCCAACTATACTTACAAAATGATGGGGGTCTAAATAGTTGTTAGCGCTCAAGAAAGAGATCTTGATGTCATTATGGATAGAGCTCTGAAAAAAAATCTACTCAAAGTGCAGGAGGAATAAAAAAAGCTAACAGAATGTTAGGATCCATTAGGAAAGGGATAGAAAATAAAACAGAAAATAGCATAATGCCATTATATAAATCCGTGATACGCCCTCACCTTGAATACTGCATGCAGTTCTGGTTGCCCCACCTCAAACGAGGATACATTAGCATTGTAAAAATTACAGAGAAAGGCAACAAAAATGATTAAAGATGTAGAACAGCTTTCAAACAAGGAGAGATTAAAAAGACTGAGTGTTCATCTTAGAAAAGAGATGACTAAGGGGGAATATGATAGAAATCAATAAAATCATGACTGGTGTGGAGAAAGTGAGTAGAGATATGTAATTTACTCCTCATAATGCAAGAATCAGGGGTCACCTCATGAAATTAATATGCAGCAAGTTTACTATAAACAAAAAGGAAATACTTCTACATACATCCCACAGCCAACTCGTGGAATGTTGTAAAGGTTAAAAAGATAACCAGATTAAAAAAGTTAACAGAGAAGTTCATGGAGGATAGTCCATCAATAGCAATAGCCAAGATAGTCAGGGATGCAATCCTGTGGTCTGGGTGTCTCTATGTCTTTGACTGCCAGAAGCTGGGACTGGATGACAGGGATGGATCACATAATAAACTGCCCTGTTTTACACATTCCCAGCCACTCTTGGAAGACAGGCTACAGGGCTAAAAGAACTATTACTGATTTTTGTGATTAGCGCTGTGATGCAATGTTATTTAAATACAGACTTTGCATGTTAAAAATGTATTTCCTGAAACAGGTGTGCTATTTCATCAGGTACTGTCAGAAGAATTCTATTTATACTTTGTGCCCTGACGTCTAAATGCATATAATCACAATTATAATCCAAAAGCATTTTAAAGTTCTTGTTCCCCACCCCTTTTCCCTGTATACACAATCAAGAGGGAAATGTCAAAGTACACTACAATAGGTTGCAACATAACAGCTTGCTGAGGTCAATGGGAGTTTTGCCTAAGGGTGAGTCTACACTGCACCCTTAGCTCAAAATAAGCTACGCAATTTGAGCTATGCAAATTTGCATAGCTTATTTCAAGTTAATTTTGAAATAGTTTATTTTGTAATTTAGCGCCGTCTACACAGCGCCCAATTTCGAAATAAATTGCTATTCCAAAACATCCCTTAATCCTTGTGCAATGAGGTTTACAGGGATGTTGGAAGAGCAAGCCCGTTATATTTCAAAATAACAGGCTTGCTTCAAAGACATAGAATAGCTATTTTGGGATACCGGAAGTATCCCAAAATAGTGCTGCAGTGTAGACGTACCCTGAGTTGCGAAGCCCATATGATGATATTGCCAGTGTACTCATTACTTGTTTACTCTAAGTACTGTCAGTATGAATAGTACTACAAAAACAAAAGACTGGTAACACCTTCCTTTTGTGTGCGTTACCAGACTTGAAATAGAAATAATATCTATAAAAAGAGTTGTGTTAGTGTGATTTGGAATTATCCAGGACATTCAATTTTGGGACAGAAAACATTTAATTGCTAAATATCCCCTTTTAAAACTAGCTTAATCCCACTTTGGACTAGTCTGTACTAGAAATTAAAGAAAATGGAAGCACTTGTATATGTTTTAAAAATGAACATAAGAATGGCCATACTGGGTCAGACCAAAGGTCCATCTAGCCCAGTAGCCTGTCTGCTGACAGTGGTCATCGCCAAGTGCCCCGGAGGGGGTGGACCGAAGACAATGATCAAGTGATTTGTCTCGTGCCATCCATCTCCAGCCTCTGACAAACAGTGGCCAGGGACACCATTCCTACCCCCTGGCTAATAGCCTTTTATGGACCTAACCATTTAAATGGTTTAAATGGCAGTTCAAACCTAACAAATGCATTACAAAACTAGTTGGGAGATTTTGTTCTACAAAAGAGGGTCAAGACTTTAGGCTGTGTCTAAACTACATCCCTTTTCTCAAAAAAGGGATGTAAATTAGACATTTTGAAATTGCAAATGAGGCAGGATTTAAATTTCCCACACTTCATTCTTGTAATGGCAGCCAGTTTTTTTTTTTTAAAAAGGAGCTTTTCTAAAGAAAAATGGCTGTTTAGACAGGGATTGATCGAAAAGAAAACCCTTTTTCTAAAGATCCTGTACTCCTCATTTTTTCAGAAGTACAGGATCTTTTGAAAAAGGGTTTTCTTTTTGATTGATCTCTGTCTAAACAGCCGTTTTTCTTTCAAAAAGCTCCTTTAAAAAAAAAAGCGGCTGCCATTACGCAAATGAAGCACAGGAAATTTAAATCCTGGCTTCATTTGCAACTTCAAAATTTCCAATTTACATCCCTTTTTCGAGAAAAGGGATGTAATTTAGATGTACCCTTACTACAGGTTGGGCCTGACTGATCCAGGATCCTCAGAACCTGACTGGTCCTGGAAAAGGGGGTCAGGGCTCTCCTGGGGTCACTGGCCTCCACGATGGCTTCTCTCTTGGCCACTGGCCTGATCTCACTTCCTGCTCCTCGTGGCTGCTCTCCACTGCTGGCCCCTCTGATGCTGGACTCCCAGCCAACAGTGGCTGGGGCTCGCTGGTTCAACAACATTCATGGCACCTTCATCCAGTTTTAACTGAGCTGATTTTTAAAATTAAAAGCTTGGACCTGCCAACTAACCTGCCTAACAGGGATGTTAAAAAGCAGGGCGGGAGGGAAGGCTTGAAAACGTATAATCGCTGATTGTTAGTGGTTACATGTTTGCAGGGGGAGGTGGCTTTTAAGCTGGCTCCCCGCAAGCACCCCTGCCCCACTGCATTGCCTCTTGCATCAGAATCTCTGTGTGCGCCTGCGTGTGGGAGGGCCTCCTGTACCTGTGCAGGTTAACCCAGGGGCCAGGCTCAGGACGGTTTCCAGGTACGCACAGTCACACCCCTACCTAACACACCATGTAAATCTGAAAAAACAACCGCTCGTCCCGCAGCACCTTAAAGACTAACAGAGCATGTAGATGGGACCGTGAGCTTTCGTGGGCACAGCCACCTCTTCGGCTACAGACTCACTAGGCTCCCCCGCTGAAGCTTTTGACCATGAACCCGCAGCCCCCGCTGTTCCAGGTCAAAAGGCAGGTCTGTGGAGTCTCCTACGTTCCTGTGTACGGCGCCGCGACACGACACGACACGACACGACACGACCCTGGGCACATTTCCCGCCCGCAGGTGGAGACAACCGCCCGGACCCCCGCGAGCCACAGCACAGTGCGCGCACGCGCCTTGGCCCAATGGGCTCCCTCAAGGCACCAGCCGCGGTTGCCACGTGCGCACGCGCGCGCCCTCCAGCTCACCTTCACCCGGGGCAGCCTTAGCGACAGGCCGCCTCCCTCCCAAATATTGCTGCCCAATCAGACCGAGGCATCACCGAACAAGGTCCCGCCCCCTGCTCCCTTGTAGCCAATCGCCACGACTCTTAATCCCCCCCACCCCAGCACCGTTGTTATTATGAGTTGGAGGATGAGGGAGGAAGGAAGGAAGGAAGGATCAAAATTACGAAATACCTGCGGGGGGGGGGGGCAGGGCCACCCCCACTCTCCCTCCCTTGTGGTTTGTGGTGTGAGGGGGGAGAACGTTGCTGCCAGCTCCAGGCCCTGCAGTGCCCGGGCCGGGGAGGGGGTCAATACGATAGGGGTCCCCCCCCCGAAGGGGTCACCCCCTGTGACTGCTCGGTCCCACCGAGCTCCCACACCGCCGCCATTAGCGGCAGCGGCCGCTGTCCCACCGCGCTGGCATAGGGACTCCCGGCGGCAGCCCGCTTGTCGGTGAGCCCCGTGCCTGGGGCCCGGCCGGTCCCCGTGCGGCAGAGCCCCGCGCCCCCGGACAGCCCAGCCTGCGCCCCGGGCTGCGGATCGAACCGCGCCTGCGCAGCGGATGCTGAGGGAGGGGGGCAGGGCGGGGGAGTCGGAGGTTACCCCGCGGCCACGGGTCCGCACGCTCGGCCTGCTGCCTGGGCCACTAGCTGTGGGGTCGTCGGGCTCTGCTACAGCCGGGGGTCGGTGCCGCGGATCCTGCTGGCCGTGACGTCCGGGCTGCTTTACACCCCGCCAGGCTGGCAGCTGGCAAGCCGGTGCCTCCTGGCCCCAGCCTCTGCCGTCCCCAACGCGCCGGGGGGCGATTCGCTTGCAGCCAAGCCCAGGCACCCCTACCTCCCAGTCGGGGCTCCTGCAGATGTCCTGCCGCCGGGCTGCTCTTGCTCTGCCTTTCCTGTGGTTAGGTCTGTGTTCCTAGCTCCGGCTCAACTCAAAACAAAGGAGACCCTGAGAGACATGTGACCTGCCAAAGCCAAAACACATGATGTCAGTGACAGGCCAGCCAGTGGGAGCCCAGCGGCAGAAGTACTTGGGAAATGTAGTTCAAGGAGACCACAGCCGCGCACAGCCCTGTCACGTTTGCCTGCCCATTTTAGTCCAGGGTCAGAGTTGAAGTTGCTATTTTAAACCATTATCATCTGGTAAGGGCCGACTTTTCAAAAACAATTGCGCCATTCATCTAAACTATAGATACCAATAAATGCCTGAGTGTAAGTTATCACTTACTCATGAATTTTCTGAATGGAACCAGAACTAAATAGTACAACTGCAGTGAACATTTAGTCCTTAGCTGTAACTTGAAGTAATATTTTCAAAGGCCACTTCCAACAATCTTGGTTAGTGCAACCATCAGCACTCAACCACTGATTTATGCTTTTGGGCCCTTTTTCATTTATTCAAATTTTTAACATGTGGAGGAGCCTTGAGTAATTTGGCCCTTTCTGCAAAAGCGACGAGGAGTCCTGTAGCACCTTATAGACTAACAGATTTATTGGAGCATAAGCTTTCGCCTGCAAAGACCCATTTCACATAACCTTTCGTGGGCAGTGAAGTGGGTCTTTGCCCACGAAAGCTTATGCTCCAATAAATCTGTTAGTCTATAAGGTGCCGCAGGACTCCTGGTTGCTTTTGCAGATTCAAACTAACACGGCTACCCCTCTGATACTTGGCCCTTTCTGTCCATTAAAAGGCTACTGGCAGTGTTTAGGACATCATAGGTTGTGAAATGTTTAAACTAGATTTCTTGCTCAGTAGTCAATTTTTCAATACTGAAAAAAGTTGAAAGAAGGAAAAACTAGTGAAGAGTAAATTGGAAATAGACTAGGCAAGAAGAAAATATTCTCCAACAGTCACTGATACCCAGTACATCAGCCTTACAAAATCATCATTTAATACTGCAAAACTCGCAGTGAAGTCCTCTCACCCCTCCCGCTGGGAGCTAGCGTGAAACCGTAATGGAAACTGATAAGCTGGGTGAGATCTGCTGGGTAGCAGTAAGCAGAAACCTGGGTCTGGGTCAGTTTTGTTAATGAATCTGAGTAATTTGGGACAAGAGGACTCTGGCTCAAGGAGTTCCAATTTTTCCCTTGTTTCATCCTGCTACTAAAGTAGCTTTTCCAATGTCCCCCCGCCCCCTTGCTTCATTGTGACCCAAATGTCTGATATCTCCCATTATGGGAAGGTAGTTTCTGCTGTTTGGATAATTCTGTTGGGCTGCAGGATCCCAAATGGCATGTTATATCATTCTGGTGCCACATTTACGTGATTCTAAGTAACTGTGAACCTGGTGTTAAGGTACCATGTAGACAGGGCAAATTATAAAATGTTATAAAATGTTTGCTACCTCTGAAAATATGAAATGTTTCCTGCATGGAGACCTTAGTCATTTGAGGGCTTTCTGCCCATTCACTGCTGACTTGGGGGCCCTGGTAAGAATGTGTGAGACCCCAGGATAGTTGGAAGAAGGGTTGGGGGAGGGACCAGAAGGAGACAGAGTCTACGTCAGTACCTACCAAGTAAATCCTCCACTTGTTGTATATGGTCTGCTGTTGTCCAGGAAGCAGACTCCCCAAAAGAAGCCTCTATTGTGACCCCATAACTTGTACCTGGAAAGAAGCAAGTCATAAAAATTGAGGAAGTGCAGAGGAAGTGGAGTGAGATTCTAGAGATGCGGCTGAAGAATACACCTATGAGATGGATTTAGGAGGGACTGTTTCTGGGTAAAGACTTTGGAGGCACATGAGATTATGGCAGTGGCTGAGGATGAAGCTGTGTATCCTGAGGATGAAGACAGCATTGTGCTGGGTTATAGCTCCATGCTTAAAGTGCTATTTTCCTCTCACATAGTAAGTCCTTGAGTCCCTGCAGTCCCATACTGCAGTGTACTGCCTTGGAAAAAGGATATGCCAGCTGCTGCCAATTGATCTTTCTCCTTCATAAATAATGAGAATGTTACAATAGCAGCACAATGTTCTTCTGAGCTGGTGGAATCTGAGAGTGATAAAGAGCTTGTGGTGATCTCTCTGACTCCTCACAGGTTCCCAAAGCCCCAGCTAGTTGGCTATCTAGGAAGTATGCAGGAGATTAGTGACTTTTTGGATAATACTAAGGGGAAGTGGGAATTTGAGGTTGAGTCCTATTTCCCTGATTTACAACACTTTGTTCATTTAGCTTCCCTTGTCTTGAAAGAGACCTTTGTTGGTCATAGGAAATGTTTCCTTCTCAAAAAGTTGAGGAGCAAGGTAAAGTGTGCAGGGTTTGTTCAAAATATATTGGCCTCCCAAAGGATCATTTTTCCCAGTTACTTCCACTTTCTATTGTTTCTTGGCTCTCTCTTTCTAGTCTCTATGTTGCTGCTGAACTTTGGCTCTTAATTGATGCTGGAATGGTCATATCAGGGCACAACTCTTAGAATTTCTCATACAAAAATGAGCTGATCTAATCCTTTTGTAAGAGACTGGCTCAGACCTTGATAAACGGGAACTGGTTGAAGGAATGGAAAGGGGAAGTTTTCTTAACCTATGACTGTATGCACTGTTGTGGTAGCTGTTTTGTTCTCTTTTTATGGTGCACAGGGGTACAGATCCTGTCTGTAAATAAAATTGTACAGGGTCAATTCCTCCAGGTGGAGACACACTATTGTTTTTAATCTTTTTACTGTATATGTCCCTTCTTTGGCTGAAGATTGTGTCTCCTTTTTTGCAGACATTTTGACACTTCCATGTTGGCTTTGAACCTCATGCTAGTATCCTGGGAGGGGATTTCAGTTGCACTGTAGATTATGTTTTAGATATGAACCACAAGAAACACCACCTTCTGTCAGGCAGGGTGTTGTCAACTGCAGAGTTTTGGCCTACTAGATGTTTATTCTTTCACCCTGCTGTTAGGCAGTACTCTTGGCTGAAGACAACACCTAACCACTGCTCAGGTTAGACTGGATCACTTTTATACCATGAAGGACAGTCTGAATATGTTTGTTTGGTGCTATGTTTGGTCCACACTATTGTCTGATCATCATCATGACTCTTTCAGTGTGTTTCTCTCTCTTCCTGCCTATGCGTCTCACTGGTTCTTTAACACCAAATTATAGGACTTGAGTCTCATGCAGTTATTCACTGTGGGTTGGGAGTGTGGAAGTAGCAAAAGCCCCTGTTCAGATCCCTAAGACAGTGGTCGGGTGTCAGGAAGGTCCAGCTCCACCAGCTGCCATGTGGTCCTGGCATCAAGCCATGAGTACCCTGGAATGAGATACCTTGGATCTTCATGGCAACCACAGAGTCATAGAAACATTGAAAGCTTCACCACACTCCAAATGAGATGTCCTGACTCCTGAGATACTTATTGGACAAGAAGTACAAAATGCCCTGGTTTGGGCCCATTTTATTCAGCTATAGGATACTGATGTTCCCAGAAGGTTTTTTTTCTTCATGTTGAAGAAAAAAGACAGTGGACCATCAGCAGATCTTTTGTCTTTGGCCACGAGATGGCTGACACTGCTGAGATCCAGAAAGCAGTTGGAGCCATTCCTGTACCACGTTAGATGCTGTTTGATTGGTTTACCCTTTTATAATACTTCTGTATTCACCTGACCCCTGTGCCATGGTGCCTGTACCAGGGAATAACCAAGCTAACTGATGAGATGCAGTGGTGATTGTCATTATAGGAGCTCTCTGTTGCAGTCCAGCATCTCTTTCCACGCATCAATGGGCTGCCATCTGAATTCTACATTTATGGCACTTTATTGGCCCTTCCTTTTTTCCCCACTAGTGCTGGAATGTATTCAGGAGAAAGAGCTGCCCAGGATTGCACATAAAAGGGAATCTCTGTGATTTACAGAATTGGAGACCTATTTTCCCTTCTCTGCTCTGATTGTAAGATTTTTATCCAGGTCTGTAGTCAACTGGCTGAAGGATTATATGAACTTTTTGATACATCCTGATCAAATATGTCATATTTCCAATAGCTGTATGTTGATCACTTGTTCTTAATTCATGATGTTTTTTATTGTTAGCACTTTTTAATCTGGATACACGTCTTGTTTCAATGGACCTAAAGAAGTGATCTGATAAAAGTTAACCATAATGATCTTTTAAAAATGTTAGAAGCTTTTGGGATTGGTCTAGTGTTCATGTCATATATCTTTTTTATACTATAACTTTTTTAGTTTTTTGATGATTAATGGGAGTCTTAGCCATTGCTTCCCAGTCTGTAGGAGCATATGTCAAGATGCCCTCTCACTGAGAAGTTGTATGCCCAACTGTTGTATGCTCCAAATGGCTGGAGCCATTCCTGTACCTCCTTAGAAGCTGTTTAACTGGTTTATCTGTGCCAGGGATGGTGGATGTCTGATGATTTCCTGGATTATCTATTGGCTTGTGCTGATGATATTTCAGTTTTCATCATGTCTGAAAGTGACATATGGGTACTTTGTGCTTGTTCACAAGTGTATAAGCAAGTGTCATCTGCTTGAGTTACCTGGACTAAGGCTGTGTCTAGACTGGCGTGATCTTGCGCCAGAGCTATGCAAATGAGGCTCAGCATGGAATATCGCCAAGCCTCATTTGCATAACTAATGAGCCGCCATATTTGCACAAGAAAAACCCTCTTGCGCAAAGCCATTGTGCTGATTATTTTCAGGCATAACGGCTTTGTGCAAGAGGGTTTTTCTTGAGCAAGATGGGGCAGTGTAGACAGCTCCATCTTGCGCAAGAGCCTCTTCCGCAAAAATGGCGGCTCATTAGTTATGCAAATGAGGCTCAGCGATATTCCACGCTGAGCCTCATTTGCATAGCTCTGGCGCAAGATCGCGCCAGTCTAGACAAAGCCTAAGAGTAATTTAATTTTATGGGACTCCTGCTGCCCATCAATTACAATGGGGCACCTCTGTGATTAAGGTGTTGGGGATTTTGTTTTGATGTGAACAATACACATTAAGGAATTGGGACGGGACTAAGAAGATGCAGGGCTGCATTCGCTCCTTTCTGGACTCTCTTTGTAGAGACAGGTTTTGATTATTAATAACCTTGAAACCTCCCCCCGGTCTCCTAGACTGGATTCAGAAGTAGGGATGTTAACAGATAACGGTTAACTGGTATCCAGGGAGCAGCCTCCCTGCCTACGGCTCACTGCAGGCAGAGGGTTGCTCCAGCCCCACTGGGCATCTGTGTGGGGCTGTCAGCTCCCAGCACATGTGGGAGCCCTTATGGGCTAGGAGCCAGCAGCCCCATGTAGGGCTGGAAGCAGATGGGCTGGAGGAGCCCTGGGGGGTGGGGTGGAGGGCAGGGAAATCGCTTCAGCCCAGCCACAGTGTGTGGTGGGGGCACTCCAGCACAGGTGGCTGGACCACCCCCTTCCCACCCCTGTTTAATCAGTTAACTAGTTAAACTTAAGGTTTAATTGGTTAACTAATTAAACTGGATTTTACATCCCTATTCAGAAGCATATGATTCACATTTTTTGGAATGTTTGCTACTGTTTGCCCCCATTTTGCTGTTCTTGCCAGTAGATGAGGGTAGTCAGGGGCTCACTGACCTAACCAGCAGGTTGACAGCTTTTTGCTAACGACCTTGAACAGTTGCTGTGCTCTGACTCCTTTGCCCTCTCTCTCCTCCACTGTTCTGGGGGGTTAGGCTTTGACTTTCACTTGTTTTTGTTAGCACCTGTCAAGTATAGAGTTTAGATTCACCCTGTGCTTTTTAAGCCTGTCAGTCTTAGAAAAGACATGATTTTTAATCCACTTTTTCCCCTCTGAAGCTCTTCCCTCCAGGAGCCTGCCTTTTATGTCTTTCCTGAAGGTGGCTTGAGCAAGCAATCCCACCTGATTGTTCCATGTGGGTCATGCTGGAAATCAGCAGCAGCATTTGCTGCTCAGCCCAGAATCCAGTTTGTGTGGTTTTTGGTCAAGGTTCTCACTGAATACCAGGCGGCGCACTCTCAGTGGGCTGCTCCGTATTTCTAAGGAGTTTTTGCAAGTACTGTCCTTTTGTGGGGAATCCTCTGTTCCCCTCACTGGTTTTTTTCTCCTTCCACGATGGAGATCCTTGTGCAGCAAGGCAGATTGCTGTTCTGGAAGTGTCTGGTAAATGTTCCTTTTGTAGCCATGAATAAACTGCAGCTCTGTGGTGTGTGTGTAAGGTGCAGCCTTATGCCATTCTCTGCAACCTTCCTGATACAATCTGGACGATGGCTCTGTCCCTAGGTGGTTCGGTGCCTCTGGCTTGAACGATGTGGTAACAAATCTCCTTTGTCTGAGTGGTCTGGTGACTTACAATGCTGCGCAGGACCCTACACTGCAACTACTAATTCTTTTGTGAACCATGTCACCCCAGAGATGTCCAAGCAGTGCCCTTTCTGTTCAGCTTCAGACACACTGTTTCATTTTTGCCTTCACTGCTCACATTTGATTCCTCTTGTTGATTTTTTGCAGCAGCTTTTCAGCATTCTTTCTTCTGGGGGCAAGATGCAGTGCTCGTATTCAGCTGGTTTCCTGCCTGGCTAACTTACTGGTGGGTCAGGCCACAAAACTAGTTGTTCTGAAATCTCATCAGAACAACCTAGCTGGGGAAGAGGGATGCAACGTGCCAGCGCTGTCCAACATACTGATTGTGGCCTGGCTGTGAACTGGTTACACCTTCTATAAATTGACTGGACACTTTTCATTTGACTTGGTGTCTTAATTTTAAATAGTTTTTAGTGTGGTTTTATGGGAATGAAGTAATTTTTTCTGTCCATACATGCCTATGAAGGCTGTCTGAAGTTACAGCAGCTTGTCCTTGCAGTAAATATTTTGTTGGGTTGCTATTAGTTGCTGTTGGCCTTTATTATTGCATGACCAAGCTTGTTCGACATTTCTCAAGCTGGCCTTAGCATTTCTCTCAAAATAAGTATTTGTATGTTGCCTAAGAGGTTGAAGCCAATGATTAATAATTACTCATTTCTATAATGCTTCATAAATTATTATTTTTCAAATATAAGTACATGGTAAGCATGTAGGCCAATATTTTCAGAAATGACCCCACTGGTTTTGTGGCTGGCCAAATTGAGACATCTGCACATGAAAACAACAAAAAAATCAAAGCACATTAATGATACTCCTTTAGCATTTTTTCTGGTTATGATGCTGATTCATCTGGAGTTGGTGCTGGCGGGCCAACTGTTGTACCAGTTAAATCTGCAGTTGTTGTTGGGTTGCCTGCTGTTGTTGGTTTTCCACATCCACTTCAGGAGCTTTTCTAAGTCCATCTTCTACCGGTATGAGGGACAGGGGGAAGGGTTCCCTATCCCCCTCTTTCTATCTGGACTTCGTAGCAAGTCCATATCGATGCCCACATTCTCCACCACTTGTGACGTTGCAAGCACGCCTCATCCTGAGGCAGTGTGGCCCAATGGCCATAGTCTATAATAGAGCCCTATGGTTCAGTGTACCACAGCCTATTGACTAGAGTCAGTAATAACAGCCTCCAACTCAGTGAAGCATAGCCTAATGGCTAGAGTCATGGAATTGGGGCAGTGGCCCTGGTAGGCAGGCCTGGGCCCACCCTACTCCATCGGGCCCCAACTCAGGGCCGTGTTAGTGGCAGAGTGCTCCACCACTCGCTCAGCAGGGAATCCAACCGCAACACACTGAGCTCATTCAGGTGGGAGACACCACTTGCGCCCCCTTCCCGGGTCACTTCCTAACAGATCCAGAGTTGCGGTGCTCCACATAGTCTCCAGGTCCTCTGGTTTTGTAGCGTCAGTCTCCTGCAGTTCTGCTGGGTCTGAAGGCTCAATGCAGTCTCCCAGGTCTCTGGCTCCCGTTGTCTGGGTTTCTGGCTGGTCCTCCTCTGGAGCTCCTCTAGAAGGTGCTTCCTCTCTAGCATCCAGCCCAGACTGGATGGGAGCTGAGCTGCTCCCTTTTATACTACTCCAGCCCTTGGAGCATGCCCAGTGTGGCTTGGGGGGCAATTTCCTTTGCCCACAGGGCATTAAGCCCTCCTGACCCAGTGCAGGGTATACTTATTTAACAAAAGTAGGTATCTTGCAGGCTCAAATGTTATAGTTAAGTCAATGCACCTTGCTGTTTTTAATGTACCAAACATTGTGGAATTTGTGTTTTACTATCTGATTCTACTCCTTCCTCAAATCTATCTGATAGAAAAGCAGCTTCCTTCGGAAGAAAAAATGGAAAAAATAGGATGAGTGAGACAGTATGGATTTCTGACAAAAATACTACTTTGTGCTAGCACATAGTTCACAGCATTGCTTTTCTAATATTAATCTGATCGCTATCTTGCTGAACCTTTAGAAGGAAATGGTAGATAAAAATGTTATCACTAAGTATCATTGTATGTCTTGGCTCTATAAACTATAGACTATTAACTTTCATGTACAGGTGAGAGAGGAGTTTTTTTAGCAGTTTTAGAAGGATGGGGAAGTGAAATGAGGAACAGGTCATTAGTGTAGACAGGAAGCAATAGAAAGGCAAATAAATGGCTTTGGTGTGTCTACTTTCTTTAGATGGTTGTAGTTATATTTTTGTTATTTTTTACAAATGTATTTTTGAGCGAACAAAATATACAGAAAATCTGCTGTCCTTCTCTTCTCCGATGAGGAAGGGTAAAAAAGCTGGGAATGTCTCAGCCAAGATACAATTCTCAGGTTTTTCAATCTCTTCTTGTAGTCAGCTACCATGGAAACACAACATTCATTAAAAGACTCTCTTACTTTTCACTGAGAAAAATAGTGTGGTATTACTTTTTGTAAACCAATTTAAGCTGGGAGGAGAATTTTTACAGTATATTTTAAGTGTGGTAAACAGAGATTAGAAATGATGAGCCCTCAGAAATTACAAGCATTTTTAAACCTCTCATGAATTGTTGGTCACCATTCTTTTTGGAATGCAACTACTCAAAAATCACACCTAGTTAGAAACACCTCTGATCGCTTCAGAGCATCAGCAACATTTGGCACAGCCTGCTGGGCTCCATCTTCAGAGTCCTGGTGACTCTTGTACTATTGTAGAGGTCCTAAGTTCAGAATACTTACAGAGCTCCTAAACTCCATAATCTTTCCTTGACTTCCACAGCCCTTGTCATGCCCCAATTTTCCTCTCCACAGGCTTCTTGAGTTCACAGGATCTGGTATGGTCCTTTCTGGAGTCCCTAGCAGTTCTTAGTTCCTGCTGACCTACTAAGGTTCTACACAAACTTGTGGACTTCAGAAGGTCCACAGGGAAACCAAAGTGGGAGAGAGGCAGAACAAGATTTAGGCTGTGGCATTTGTGGGCAGGCATTCTCATATATTGTATGAAATCCTATTGTTTATGTTAGGCAGGAGGTCAGACTAGATGAGTGTGGTCTCTTCTGGCCTTGGAATCAATGAATCTATAATATCCATAGGATATAAGTCACATTTATGCTCAGCTAAGGTTACTGTAATTAAATTAAAATAATTAAATAATGCCTTACCATCTGAGAAATATAAAGTTACGGAATTCTCTCATAATTTCCTTTCTATGCCAAGAAATATTTCAACCTTTTTTTTTAGCAATTCTGCCTTTCATTTTTGTATCCATATACTTCCATCAGTGATTCTACACTACTGAATTACAATACATTTCCAACCATGAGCTAGGGGTATGAACAGGTAACAGATGGAGGGCTGCTCTAGCCCTGTGGGACTGCTGACTCACAGAATTGGCAGCCTCTTGGGGGAAGGCGGACAGAAGCAGCAGGGAGGGCAGAGGGCTGCTGGCTCCCAGCTTGTGTGGACTCGCAGGCTGGGAGCTGGCAGCCTCTTCCCCCGCTGCTGCTTCCACCCCATGTGAGCCTGCTGATGCCCAGCCCACATGTGCTGGGAGCCAGCAGCCCCATGGGGCTGGAGCAGCTGGGCTGCAGCAGCCCCTGTCTGCCATGTGGGAGCTGCTTCAACCCGGCCATGGTGGGTAAGGGGACCGCTCCAGCCCAGTGGGCTGGAACAGCTCCCCACCAGCCCTTCTTTAATTAGTTAGCTGGTTAAACTTAACATTTAACCAGTTAACTAATTAAACAGGATTTTACATCCCTACCATGAATAACACAAGGTCAGAATTATGTATCAAGATATTAACATTTCTGTTATTTTGACAATTGGTAAAATTTACATTTCCACCACATAGATTTATATAAAAATGAGATATCTATATTTACAAATATATATAGAGAGAGATGTTTAAGAGAGTTGTGTGTCTGTCTGTGAGTTGTTTGTCTTAAACGGTAAGAGCTAGGACCACCAAATTTGATATTCAGCTTTCTCTTACTCTAACTTAAAACAAGATCAGGGTTTGGTTGTGCCAGGAAAATGGAAAGTGCCTGGAATGGGACTGTTTTCCATAACATGGAAAGGGAGGGGGCTGATACTGCTGAGTGACTGGCGAAGGCGGGGCAGCTGAACCAGCAGGAGAGAGGCTAGCTGGGTACAGGGCTCCACATGGCTGGCCACTGGGGCAGGTAAGTGGCCCCGTGCCCCAAACAGTGGAGAGGGAGTGAGGGGAGACAGCTCTACCGTCACAGCCCCTCTGGGACCATCATTGCAGCCCAGCTCCCATCTAGGAGAGGCCCTCCCCAAAAAGAGGCCGCGGCAGGGAACAGTGGCCTACCCTCCCCAGAGGAGATGTTCCCCTAGAGGAGAAGCAGGGAACCACGGCCCTGGAAGAGAAGCAGGGAACCACCATGAAGAGACACCCCCCCCCCCCCGCCAAGGAGATGCCTCCCAGAAGAGATGCCTCCCCTCCCCCCTTCCCCCCATAGGAGAAGTCAGATCCAGAAACTGTGACCCAGCCCACAACTGCAGGCTAGGGGGAGGGGCACTGGAGGCCAGGCCTGGCCTGCAGAGCCCCATCCCCCTGGACAAGCTGAAGGGTGGGGCTGGGCCCCACAGCCCTGGTCCCTGGGAGGGGTCACTGTCCAGGGAGCACAGCCTCAGCCTCCCTGGAGGAGCTGCCGACTGGGGACTTCAGCCCCTGCTCCCCTTCAGGAGGAGCCATTGCTGGAACAGCACCACCCTCGCAGCCATGAGTGGCCCTGGTAGGCTCTCCTGCCCTGTCCCCTTGTCCTGAGCCTCCCTATACTGATCCTGAGCTCCCCACCCTCTGCCCTCAATTCAGCACCCTCCACCCCCTGCCCTGAGCCTCCCCCCCCCCCGCCCCAAGCCTCCAGTCCCTTGCCCTCACTCCTGTCCTTCCTTCGATTTCCTGCGATGTAGGCAGCGCCAAAAACCAAAATAAACTACTTCGACTTCAGCTACGCAACTGATGTAGCAAAAATTGCCTGTCTTAATTTGACTTTTGCCCTGCAGTGCAGACATGCCCTAATTGACCCCAAGTTAATTGCATCACAAATTAACTTCACTTCTACTGGGGACAGCAATTAAATATATTATTGTTGGTCAGAGGGGCTCCTGATCCTGATGCTATTCTTGCAGAATAGGAAAACTTCCATTTGGCTTCAATGGGTGGGATTGGGCTCCAGAAAAGACCATTTTCTTCGGTTTTGGTTCACGTGGGTTTGCACCAAGTCAGGCTCAAGCATACAAAACAGATGCTTAAAATGAGTTAGTCACTGGTGTGCAGGCCTGGATGTTGGTAAGTGTGATGTTCTGACCAAAAATGGAGTATTGCATGGGCCTCCCCTCTTCTTGCCTCCTCAGCAATCAGTGCAATTGTAAGTACGTCTAAATAGCCTGTCTGAGCTGGAAACTTTTGTTATAAACTTAGCACATTCTATCAGCAGGCAATGACAGATCCAGCAGGCCTGGGACACCATTCGAGCCTAAATGAACCCCCCAAATCAAAGCAATATATAGACAAAACTTCTGAGTTTCACTTTTTATATGAATTCATCAGGTAGAATTGCTGAGAACTGGCTGACCTTTACAAGCAGCAATGAAATATTAAAATGCAGCACTGAATTGATTCTGCAGGTCTGCCATGAAATCTGAAACTGTGTGCATTTCCTGTGGTTTGGGGTTCCACTGCCAACATTTCACACAGCTGTTTATCACACAGTAGAAGAGACTCACAAACTGAAGTTTCAGTATTATCAGAATCCCTTCCTCTCATGTACCTCATACTCCCATAGAATCATAGAACACTAGAACTGGAAGGGACTTTGAGAGATCATTAAGTCCAATCCCGTGTCCTCACAGCAGGACCAAGCACTGTCTAGACCATCCCTGATAGATGTCTGTCTAACCTGCTCTTAAATATCTCCAGTGATGGAGATTCCACAACCTCCCTAGGCAATTTATTCCAGTGTTCAACCACCTTGACAGTTAGGACATTTTTCCTAATGTCCAACCTAAACCTCCCTTCCTGCAGTTTAAGCCCAATGCTTCTTGTCCTATCATCAAAGGCCAAGGAGAACAATTTCCCCGCCCCCCCCCCTTTGTGACACCACTTTAGGTACCTGAAAACTGCTATCATGTCCCCTCAGTCTTCTTTTTTCCAGACTAATCAAGCCCAATTCCTTCAGTCTTCCCTCATGTGTTCTAGACCTTTAATAATTTTTGTTGCTCTTCTCTGGACCTTCTCCAATTTCTCCACATCTTTCTTGAAATGTGGTACCCAGAACTGGACACAATACTCCAATTGAGGACTAATCAGCACAGACTAGAGCAGAGGAATGACTTCTCATGTCTTGCTCATAACACTCCTGTTAATGTATCGCAGAATCATGTTTGCTTTTCTTGCAAGTGTTACACTGTTGACTCATATTTAGCTTGTGGTCCACTATAACCCTTAGATCCCTTTCTTCGGTACTCCTTCCTAGACAGTTGCTTCCCATTTTCTATGTGTGAAATGGATTGTTCCTTCCTAAGCGGAATACTTTACATTTGTCCTTATTAAACTTCATCCTGTTTACCTCAGACCATTTTTCCAGTTTGTCCAGATTATTTTTAATTATGATCCTATCTTCCAAAGCAGTTGAAACCCCTCCCAGCTTCTTATCATCTGCAGACTTAATAATTATACTCTTTATGCCATCATCTAAATCGTTGATGAAGATATTGAACAGAACTGGTCCCAAAACTGACCCCTGCGGAACCCCACTTGTTATGCCCATCCAGAATGATTGTGAACCATTAATAACTACTCTCTGAGAACGGTTATCCAGCCAGTTATGCACCCACCTTAGTAGTAGCCCCATCTAGGTTGTATTTGCCTAGTTGATTGATAAGGCCATGCGAGACTGTATCAAATGCCTTACTAAAATCTAGGTATACCATGTCCACTGCTTCTCCCTTATCCACAAGACTCCTTATCCTATCAAAGAAAGCCATCAGATTGGTTTGACATGATTTGTTCTTTACAAATCCATGCTGGCTGTTACCTATCACCTTATTATCTTCCAGTTCTTTGCAGATGGATTCCTTAATTACCTGCTCCATTATCTTCCCTGGCATAGAAGTTAAACTGAATCATCTGTAGTTTCCTGGGTTGTTCTTATTTCCCTTTTTATAGATGGGCACTATATTTGCCCTTTTCCAGTCTTCTGGAATCTCTCTCAACTTCCATGACTTTTCAAAGGTGATAGTTAATGGCTCAGATATCTCCTCCGTGAAATGTCAAACCATCAGCCTGGACTTGGGGTACTGCTTTGCCCTGCTAACCCTACAAACTGGGCGCTCAGTGCTTTTCTAGTGACAAACAACAAACCCCCACAGGAACTGTTATCACTCAGTACAACTGCATGTGAAGCCCTGGACCCAGTTAGATTATACAAATACAGACAGCCCCCCGACTTGCAACACGATCGGTTCCTGGGGAAGCGTCGCAAGTTGGGGGCATTGTAACTTGAACCTTCATTTATGATAGGCGTTGTGCGCCATTGTAAATGCGGGCCGAGGACATAAGTTGGGGGTTTTCGGCCCCTTCCGCACTTACAAAAATGGTTGTAAGTGCGGGGGGGGGTCGCAACTGGGCGGTCGCATCTCAGGGATTTCCTGTACTCCCTGAGTGACTCATGAATCACATAGATGTGCACCAGCAAGTCTCTAAAACCAATAGCCCTGAACCCCTCAGAATATCTCATCTTGTGCTGGTCAGAAACTAGACAAGTGTAAGTTTATTATCCACTCAGCCGTTCCCTCAATGTGGACAGAACACACGCTAGCCTTTGTA
Source organism: Pelochelys cantorii (assembly GCA_032595735.1). Classification (NCBI taxonomy): domain Eukaryota; kingdom Metazoa; phylum Chordata; order Testudines; family Trionychidae; genus Pelochelys; species Pelochelys cantorii. The sequence goes on from CM064335.1 coordinate 48,290,536, forward strand.
AATTAAGCTGTGATTTCCCAAGCACTTCAAGCAAAACACCATGTTTTAGGTAAAATATTAAACCGCTTTATTAACTCTAGCAAGAGATTTTAAGTGATAGGCACAAAAGATAAGGTTACCAACCCTCCTGCTCTCACCAAGAGTCTCCTAGAATCACGGCCTATCTCCCAGAGGCTACCTCATCTAAACCAGTAGATTTTGGGTGCTAACAATCCAGCGTGGCAGCAGAGTAACAGCAACAAGGATGCACTTCTATGTAAAAAATCATGATTAAATAGAATCTTCCTGACTAGTGATTTAAATTATGATTTAAATCAATTTGATTTAAATCAAATCCACCCTGAATATTTTTAAAGCAAATTTTTAACTGAGGTCCTGTAAACTGACATAGTACATTCAGAAACTAACAGCACATATCTGCTAAATGGCTTCGTTGCCACTTGAATGGCTCTCTCTGAGATTCAGTTCTGTTAATAGGTCTGGCAGGCCTTTTCACTTTCATGTTAATTAGACTTCTCTGGATGGAGACTCACCAGGCTGCAATAGCCACAGAACCAAGTTAGGAAGAGGCAGGTGGGTGGACATTAAGAACCAGTGCTGCCCCAAATGTTTGGGTGTCCTACATAGCTGCATATTCTGTATTTGGATGAGGACAGCCCTGGTCAGAGACAATTACCAAAGAAAATAAAAGGTAGTGCACAGTCTAAATCTTAAACCGTATTACACTAGCAGTTTTTCTTACCTCACTGGCTGCTGAAGGTAGGTTACAGTTCTTAATATAAAGGGTTCCCCTTTAAGCTTGGCACCAGTCCCCATGGTTCAAGTCATGTTTTTCCACATTCTTGCTTCCAGAGTAGGTGGGGGAAGAGAAAGGCCAAAGCATGTCATCACTGTCCTCTATTTTATATCCTCAGTCCATGTACCTGGAAAACTAGTCCTGGCGGGCTTTGCTGAGTCACAGGGCTGAGCAATCCCACATTGTGTCATGCTTGGGCAGCCATCTTAGCTGTGGTCTACACTAGAGAGTTATTTCAAAATAACCCCCTGATTTTGAAATAATAAAGCAAGCGTCCACACTACCAAGCCCATTATTTCGAAGTAACAGGTTGATTATGTAGAAATCTGTACTCCTGCTTTCCTTGGGGAATAATGCTTATTTCAAAATAGTTTATTTTGAAATAGCATTAGCATGGACACTTTGCTGCTGCTATTTCGAAATAACTACTCCCCAGAGTAATTTGGAATAAGTACTCCCCAGTGCTTCCGAGGGCTCTAAGTCGAGGTAGCACATCCACAATAACATAGTCTGCCTTGGACTAATTTTAGGTCTCCTTCTTAGTGGGCATTCTATTTCAATTTTTGTTATTTCAGGAGTTATTTCAAATTTCGTTATTTTGAAATAATTTCTTAGTGTAAACATGCCCTTACAATGTTCAAATCCCTTGCTTAAAACTCCCCTGCTTATTAATGGTCACTTAATACCCTCCTGGGAATGGATCACTACCGAGTAGTAGAGACTCTCAAACTTACAACATATTTCAGCAACATCTCATAACTTCATAAACATTAATGATATACATATTTGGACAGAACAATGGGTATCAGCAAAACATGAACTTTCATGTAGTATCTTACATGGCATGCTTTGTATGAAATACATCATAGTTATATGACAGGTGAATAGCGAGGTTTCAGAATGCTGCTTTGAGGTACGGCATGCCACCTGGGAAAGTTTGTCCAGGACTAGCTGTGGTTTAGAAACAATAGTGAAACATAAAATGCAGCACAGGATTGATCTGCAGGTCTGCCATTAAATCTGAAACTGGGCGCATTTCCTGTGGTTTGGGGTTCCACTGACAACATTCCACACAGCTGTTGTTTATCCCACAGTAGAAGAGACTCACAAACTGAAGTTTCAGTTTTATCAATATCCCTTCCCTACATTTACATGATACTCCCTCTTGAAATGTCAAATCCTCACATATTTTATCACAAACTACAAACACCTCCATTTTATAGCTTTTTACACACACCATCTTTTATTCACATGAAGGAGCAGCAGCTGTGGTCCCTATAGTATTATATGACAAGCTAGCTGGGTGGGCCTTGTATTTGCTAACAGGAAGAAAAATGAGACCCTTTAAAAGTGTGGTCCTCTTGTTTTAAACCAGTCCTCAATGTGAGGGCGAGTCTTTAAAGAATCTCTACACTATGCGAGTCACAAACAGGCTCTCCCTTCAACAGCCGGCTCCATCCTGCTTTAATTTATTTAAATAAATAAATAAGTTGTCCTGGATACTTGTAGGGCTGCCAGCCCTTCAGGATCTTGGAGGGCCCAGGAATTAAAGATTAATCTTTAATTAAAGATTGTCATGTGATGAAACCTCCAGGCATACATCCAATCAAAATTGGCAAGCCTAGACACTGGTCCAGTGATGGCTGCCATGGCATCTATTTGGATTTAAAAGCAGCTGTTTCTCTCCCTGTTGCTGAAGCACGGCCACTCACGTGTGAATAGTTCTTCCAAATAAATGACATTCTATAAGTGGACAAGAGAAGTTAAGGCCATGCTGGAAAATAAAGGACTGTTATCCTCAGGAAAGGTTTGATTGTGCATTTCTTGTGCAACTCACACTCTCAGAAGTCTGGTTCTGGCCCGAAGGGTATAATTACAGAAAGACCACTCCAACAAGGAGAGTAAGTACAGCTTTGCCATCTATTTTGTGGCTCAATAGACAATGATCCCCAGAACAGGGACTGCCATTTTGGTTGGATGTATTCCTGGAGGTTTCATCACATGACAATTTTAAATTAAAGATCAATCTTTAATTCCTGGGCCCTCCAAGATCCTGAAGGGCTGGCAGCCCTACAAGTATCCAGGACAACTTATTTATTTATTTAAATAAATTAAAGCAGGATGGAGCCGGAGGTTGAAGGGAGAGCCTGTTAGTGACTTGCATAGTGTAGAGATTATTTAAAGACTTGCCTTCACATTGAGGACTGGTTTAAAACAAAAGAGGGCCACGCTTTTAAAGGGTCTCATTTTTCTTCCTGTTTGCAAGTACAAGGCCCACCCAGTTAGCTTGTCATATAATGATATAGGGAGAGCAGCTGCTGCTCCTTCACTTTTAACGACCGAGGGCCCTAAGGGTACGTCTACACCAGGGCTAAAGTTGAATTAAGCTATGCAACTTCAGCTACATCAATTGTGTAGCTGTAGTTGAAATAGCTTAACTCGGCTTTAGGAGCTGTCTACAGAGCAGGAAGTTGAAGGAATGAAGGTTACCATGAGTCGGAGTAAGAAGTCCTCCAGCTCGACATTATTTTGATATAAAAGCTTGTAGTGTAGACGTGCACTATGTTATTTTGGAATAATGCCAGTTATTCCGAAATAACGCTTCTGCGTAGACGTACCCTAAGAGACCCTAGAAGGAGAGTGTCCGTGTCTCCTCAAGAATTTATAGCAGTGAAAGGAGTATAGGAAAGAACCTTCTGTTCCCAGGAGAAGGGACAGACCACTTTAGGGTGCGTCTGCACTGCAGGGCTTAACTCGAAATAAGCTATGCAAATTGAGCAACGTCAATTGCGTAGCTTATTTCGAAATAGGGAGCATATACACAGCACTTATTTTGAAATAGAGCACTCTTCCTCTGACTTCCCTTACTCTCCACACAATGAGGGTTACAGGAGTTGGAGCATGAAGTCCTCTAGCTTGACAGTATTTTGACATTATTGCAAAAAAACTGCCTGCTGTGTAGATGCAGACTAAGTTATTTCAGATTAGCACTAGTTATTTCAAACTAGTGTTGCAGTGTAGACGTACCCTGTGTGGGGAAGGCTGATTAATAGAGATTCTACTATCATATGTTTGGCCTACGTAGACACATTTCTTATTACCGTTTCCCTGGTCTATCGCCCCACACTCTGGTTTCCCTTACCCAATTGTTGCATCTTCTCTTAGATGATAAATTCCTCAAACACAGAGTATAAAACTCTCTGACTACTACATAGCACTAAGCACAATGGTTCTGGGAAACTGTGGTTCAAATACAGCAATTAATAATCATAGAATCATAGCGCTGGAAGAGACCTCAGGAGATCATCAAGTCCAGCCCCCTGCCCAAGGCAGGACCAATCCCAACTAAATCAACCCAGCCAGGGCTTTGTCAAGCCGAGACTTAAACACCTCTAGGGATAGAGATTCCACCACCTCCCTAGGTAACCCATTCCAGTACTTCACCACCTTCCTAGTGAAATAGTTTTTCCTAATATCCAACCTAGACCTCCCCCACTGTAACTTGAGACCATTGCTCCTTGTTCTGCCATCCGTCACTACTGTAAATTGCCTTTCTCCATCCTCTTTGGAACCTCCCTTCAGGAAGTTGAAGGCTGCGATCAAATCCCCCTTCACTCTTCTCTTCTGCAGACTAAACAAACGGAAATCCCTCATCCTCTCCTCATAGATGATGCGCTCCAACCCCCTAATCATTTTCGTTGCCCTCCGCTGGACCCTCTTCAATGTGTCCACATCCTTTCTATAGTTGGGGGCCCAGAACTGGACACAGTATTCCAGATGTGGCCTCACCAGAGCCGAATGAAGGGGAATAATCACTTCTCTGGATCTGCTGGCAATGCTCCTCCTAATGCACCATAATATGCCATTAGCCTTCTTGGGTAAAAGGGCACACTGTTGACTCATATCCAGCTTCTCATCCACTGTAATCCCCAGGTCCTTTTCTGCTGAACTGCTACTTAGCCATTCAGTCCCCAGCCTGTAACAATGCTTGGGATTCTTCCGTCCCAAGTGCATGACTCTGCACTTGTCCTTCTTGAACCTCCTCAGATTTCTTTTGGCCCAGTCCTCTAATCTGTCCAGGTCACTCTGGACCCTATCCCAGCCCTCCAGAGTATCTACCTCTCCCCCTATCTTAGTGTCATCTGCAAACTTGCTGAGGGTGCAATTCATCCCCTCATCCAGGTCATTAATAAAGATGTTGAACAAATAATGCTGTTATGCTTCTTTAAATGTGAAAACAATATATTATATTTCTATCGCAACTCTTCTCCCCACTCAAAGTGCTCTGGGTTCCATACAACTGAATAAAACAAATACTGTGCTTGAACTACAAACATAAGCAAACAGATGGTAGGGCCCACCATGCTAATTTATACTTTTTAAAAAAAAGTTGTGCACTTTTCAAAAAGGAGGAGAGGCCCCAAATGAGGTGCTATTTGGCGCGGAGGTAGTTAGGGCCCATCCCAGCAAAAGTGCAATTGCCTAACAGCTTCAGACAATGGCCACAGCCCTAACCAGGGAAATGGTACAGACTCTCCTTCAATATAAGGCTCAAAGAGCAGGTCATGAAATGAACAGTGACTCCAGGTTAAAAAGAGTCAACTATGAAAGGCCACCAAGATGAATCAGCCAAGCCAGTTTACTACTAGTTTGTATAAAGCTAGGTCCACAAGTTTCAGGTGTCATTTTAAAAACAATCTTCCCAGGCGCCTACAAAAATCCCATCAGTTTCCTGGTTTAAATGGAGACTTCCTATTTTCAGCTAGTGGATGTTGGCCAAACTTACTGAAAACACAGGCAAGGAATCCATCAGTCCTGGACTTGTAACCCACACACTGACATCAGATTAACAGGTTCATTAGAGGACAATTAGTTAGTTCACAAGGAAAGAAGGCTGCTGCCGAAGCAAGTTCTGAAGGCCAAAGAGTGACAGAACTCTTTTTGGAAGCCATTACTAGAAAGTAACCACAGACAGGATTAAGGAATATACCATTGTAGTAGTCTAGGGCGACATAACAGGGTCTCATTTGCTTAAATTACTGGTGATCTATTAAACCATTAATAACCAGCCTGCTTTAAAGAGATCAAAGCAAAAACAAGTGCCTGGATGACTTCAGATACCTTAAAAATGGTTCTTTGATTATTTTGTTCCATTAGCCCGTGGTCAGGTAAAACACAGCACTTGCCTCTCAGCTCTGCATTACTGCCTGATGATTCTAGTACTTAGGCAAATCATGACAAATCACCAACAACCTATCACTTACGCTGCAGTGAGTCTTTCCTTGTGGACCAAAGGATTCTGGAAAGGCAGACTCTGACCGTGAGGAGCTGCCTGGTAGAAAAGATAAGGTTTATAACAGTTAAAAATAAATGGTGTTGGCAAGGGGATCTGAGTGTCGCAGTTCTACCTATCTTTCCCCCTCTGGTGCTCAGTGGGGAGAGAGATGTACATCTCAGGTACGTCTAGACTACATGCCTCTGGCGACAGAGGCATGTAGATTAGGCTACCCGGCATAGGAAAATGAAGCGGCGATTTAGCTAATCGCCGCTTCATTTAAATTTAAATGGCTGCCGCGCTGAGCCGATCAGCTGTTTGTCAGCTCAGAGCGGTAGTCTGGACGCTCCGCGGTCGACATCAAAGGCATTTGTCGACCTCCCAGGTATGCCTCCTTGGATGAGGTTTACCTGGGAGGTCGTCAAATGCCTTTGATGTTGACCGCGGAGCGTCCAGACTACAGCGCTGAGCTGACAAACAGCTGATCGGCTCAGCGCGGCAGCCATTTTAATTTAAATGAAGCGGCGATTATTTAAATCGCCGCTTCATTTTCCTATGCCGAGTAGCCTAATCTACATGCCTCTGTCTCCAGAGGCATGTAGTCTAGACGTACCGGACTCCAGAACAGTTCCCTGCATTTGCTGTATTATTCCCAGCAAGAAGCTCACTGCCTGAGCAGAGCTACTTGGTTTCTTTTCAGAGACTGATAAGTGTGACTGCCTCAGTTAAGCTGCCACACAGCTCTTTCTATGCAAGGGCTAAAGCCTCACTCAGAAAACATATCTAAAACACCAGAGAATCTGTATGCAGGCTAATAAACTTACCAGAGATCACCCAACTCTGACAAGGGCTGTGGCAGGTGATTAGCCCTTCAGGCCTGCAGAGGGTCTTGGTGGTGGTCACAAGTTCATAACAACCTCAGCTCAGAACTAGCATACTCATGAAACATTTAGTCCAGCTTTTATACAGTTCAGGGGTCTCTGATCTGGAGTTTCCAGGAGTACATAATCAGCAGATGATATGTTTTTCTTCTTGGGCTGTAGCTTTAGAAAACCAGACAAGTCAGTTTAACCTCTGTGCCAAGAAAGATAATGGAGCAAGGAAATAAGGAATTCATCTGCAAACACCTAGAAGATAATAAGGTGATAGGTAACAGCCAGCATGGATTTGTAAAGAACAAATCATGTCAAACCAATCTGATAGCTTTCTTTGATAGGATAACGAGTCTTGTGGATAAGGGAGAAGCGGTGGACATGGTATATCTAGACTTTAGTAAGGCATTTGATGCGGTCTCACATGATATTCTTATCAATAAACTAGGCAAATACAACTTAGATGGAGCTACTATAAGGTGGGTGCATAACTGGCTGGATAATCATTCTCAGAGAGTAGTTATTAACGGTTCACAATCATGCTGGAAGGGCATAACAAGTCGGGTTCAACAGGGGTCTGTTTTGGGTCTGGTTGTGTTCAATATCTTCATCAACGATTTAGATATTGGCATAGAGAGTATGCTTATTAAGTTTGCAGATGATACGAAGCTGGGAGGGGTTGCAATTGCTTTGGAGGATGAGGTCATAATTCAAATGATCTGGACAAACTTGAGAAATGGTCTGAGGTAAATAGGATGAAGTTTAATAAGGACAAATGCAAAGTACTCCCAGGAAGGAACAATCAGTTTCACAGATTCAGAATGGAAAGCAACTGTGTAGGAAGAAGTACTGCAAAAAGGAATCTCGGGGTCATAGTGGACCACACGCTGAATATGAGTCAACAGTGTGACACTGTTGCAAAAAAAGCAAACATGATTCTGGGATGCATTAACACGAGTGTTGTGAGCAAGACACAAGAAGTCATTCCTCTGCTCTAGTCTGTGCTGATTAGGCCTCAGTTGGAGTATTGTGTCCAGTTCTGGGCACTACATTTCAAGAAAGATGTGGAGAAATTGGAGAAGGTCCAGAGAAGAGCAACAAAGATGATTAAAGGTCTAAAGAACATAACCTATGAAGGAAGACTGAAAGAATTGGTTTGTTTAGTTTGGAAAGGAGAAGACTGAGAGCGTACATGATAGCGGTTTTCAGGTATCTAAAAGGGAGAAAAATTGTTCTCCTTAGCCTCTGAGGACAGGACAAGAAGCAATGGGCTTAAACTGCATCAAGGGAGGTTTAGGTTGGACATTAGGGAAAACTTCCTAATTGTCAGGGTGATTAAACTCTGGAATAAGTTGCCTAGGGAGGTTGTGGAATCTCCATCTCTGGAGATATTTAAGAGCAGATTAGATAGACATCTATCAGGGATGGTCTAGTGGGTACTGGGTCCTGTCATGAAGGCAGGGAACTGGACTCGATGACCTCTCGAGGTCCCTTCCAGTTCTAGTGTTCTATGATTCTATAATGGCACAGACGGAGATAAGAAGGAAGACACCCATCAACATTTGCGCCATTCAACACAGTGGAGGCTGCTAGGGCATTCCCTATGTCATCCATAATGGTTGGGGAGCTAGTAGCATCGCAGTTCTCCACTGACATAGTTAGGGCATGGTTTCATTTTGCAGCGTTAATGGGACCTGAACCCAAAGGTTGTATTCACCTTTGCCCATCCTAGTGATTTAACTATGTCTTGCAATGTTTAGTATTTTTCTTAAAATGCCTTGGGTACTTACCTGAGAACCTCAGTTTCCATTTAAAAAACAATCAAGTTTCTAACCCTAATGGTATAAAGAAAAGCTTGGAAATGGGAACCTGAAAGGGTCCAGACACTAGAAAGCAAATACAAATAATCTAATATTTATTGTGGTTATAATATGATTTATTTAGACCAATCTTATGATTTTTTGGGGACTGACTCATGATTTTTGAACCTGTGGATCTGGCAGACACAGATGGAGCATAAGAAGAGAGGAATTCACAGCCACGAGAAGTAGCAACAGCAACTCCACAGCTGCATTCCGCTCTGGGATCATGAAGGAGCAAATAAAGAATGAGCGAATTCTGCAAGAAAGGACAGACAATGAATGCAGTAGGGAGGGGAGAAGAGGAAGGAGATTTCTGGCTTCCTTGCTTTCCACCCTTGCAGCCTGCACCAGGGCCACCCAAAGTCCAGTCCTGTCTCAGCATAATTGTTCATTTCCTCCACTTGTAAAGTCAGGCTCCTTTAATATTGTGGCTTTAATTAGAAAGAGTTTGGAAGAAGAGAGAAAAATAACTAATGAATTTCAGAAACCTAGAGATGATCTAAAGCACCAATCCTGTAAATAACAGTGTCACAGATTCAAGGTGTGCTCTTATACCACTTATCAAAGTTAGAAATAAGTGTCATATCCCACTGAAATGGAGGATTTCCCAATTCCCTGCAGATATAAAGTTCCTAGTTGAGATTTTCCAAAGCCAATGACAGGATTAGGCCAGCCAACTCCCATTACTTTCAACAGGGTTCTGTGGCTAAATCCTCTAACTAGCTTTCAGAATTTCTCACCTACACTACAGAGTTTTGTCGGGAAAACGGCAGTTTTTCCAAAAATCTTCAATTATGTCCACACTGCAATCACGTTCTTTTGAAAGAAAATTGAAAGAATTGAGGAGTTTTTCCAACATTGGTAAACTTCTTTCTACGAGGAAGAAGCCTTTTTCCAAAAGAGCTCTTTCTGAAAAAGGCATGTGTGGACTGGGAAGAAGGAGTTCTTTCGAAAGAAGAGGAAAGAGGAAAAAGCACAGGTGCCCTGGTGGCCACTCCGTCCATAGTAATCACAGTTTAAATGCGAGATAGCTTCCACACTGAATGGACGCTATCTTTCAAAAAAGCAGATCGCTTTTTTGATGCACTTTGGCAGTGTGGACGCGCTCTTTCAGAAGATGTTTTTTCGGAAGATCTCTTCTGGAAATGCTTCTTCCGAAAGAAGTCTGCAGTCTAGATGTAGCCTCTGTTCCTAGTCCTTGGATGGACTGTAAACCCAAATCCAAGACCTAAAATTACCTGTCTTGTATCTCAGAGCAGTGTAATTTTTTGTGTGTGGCGGAATCTATTCCACATTGGAGAGGAAACATCTCTTTGGAGTCTGCTTGAAGCTGCTCAGAGGTTTGGAATTATAGTTGTAATTCTGGTTAGAGATGGATTGGTGGATGAAGAGCAGGTCAGGCAATCAAATCAATGTAGTTGTTTCAATTAAAAACAGAATGTTTAAAAGCCGATTTGCAATATCAGCAGTCTTACAAAGTATATTTCTCAACATACTACCATTGCTAGTCTTCATCTCCTTATTCATGAAGGCCTCCAAAGAGAAATCCCATTCTTAAAGTTCTTGCTGTAAGGGATTCTAATGTCTAAGGCTATGTCTGCACTTGATCGACAGCCTCCTACCCCCACGCATGACAAAGTTTTGCCACAGCAAGTGAAAGTGTGAATCCACTCCTGCTAATAAAACCAAACCCCGTCATTGGGGGTGGAAGTATTTTGTCAATAAAAGTGCTGACAGACAGCATGGATTCATGCTGACTTTTAGTGACAGGGCTGTGTCAACGCAGCCTTGTCACTACAAACTGTGTAGTGCAGACATACCCTAAGCATACTCAAGTCTCTTTGGAGCTAGACAAAAACTGGCGGGGGGGGGGGGAATAAAAAAAATTTTGAAATAGTTTTCATTTTCCATAGTTCAAAATTTAGCCTTTTTTAAAATATTCCAAAAACATTTCCCATTTTAATTAGAGTATTAGACTCATAGAATCATAAAGTTGGAAGAGACCTCAGGAGGTCATTGAGTCCAACCCTCTGCTAAAGGCAGGACCAATCCCAACTAAATCATCCCAGCCAAGGCTTTGTCAAGCTGGGACTTAAAAACCTCTAGGGATGCAAATTCCACCACCTCCCTAGGGAACCCATTCCAGTGCTTCACCACCTTCCTAGTGAATTCTCCCTCCTTCTCTCCTTTCTGGCATCAATACAATACGTTATGTCAAGGACTGGGCCTCCTTTCTTTCTTTCTTTCGTTCTTTCTTTCTTCAACGTTGGAAAAGTTTATGTGACAGAAGACAAAATGGAAGAAAATAAATCACCCACTTTATTGCATTCAGTGGCAAAAAGGGAAAGTTTTCCATTTTCCAACCAACTCTCTGACCTTAGCACAGACCTTGGATAAAAGTACAAGAGAAGAACCCAGAGGGGATCTTTGTAGCAATGAATCTTTGGACTCCCTTCTTCCTCAGTGCCCATGGGGCACAACTCACTGCCATGGCACCTCCTGCTCCTGTTCCAGGAATTAGCTCAGTTCTCAGCAGGGTGCCTCCTGGCAGGTGTCTTGCTCATCGTCACCCTGTGCTCTCCTCACGATCTCTCTCTGGACCCACATTGCTCCCAGACCATGGAGTCCTCTTCAGGACACTGCTCTCCAGCAGTGTCCACCACAGTGGTCTCTCACCCGCTTCCAGGGGTATCAGCAGTCCTCAGCTTCCCCTGCCACTGTGGCCAACTGCATCCCCAAAGCCTAGCCCCTCTGCCTCAGGGCAAGCCACAGTCAGTATAGGCCACTGTTCCTGGTAGCAAGGTGTGGTGTGAGGGATAAGGGGGGGACCCAGGCCCACCCACTACTCTAGGTCCTGGACCAGGGACCCTTGGGCAGAAGCCTCATCCTGTCCCCTTCTCTCCCTTCTACTGCCTCCTGTTCCCTGGGCCACTTCCCTTGTGATTCCTGCACCTCCCTTGTCCTTGTGTCAAGGCCAGCAGCCTGACAGGTATCAGACTGGAGCCTCCCTCTCTAGCCCCCCTGATCCTGCCCAGCACTGCTCTCTCACCAAAGTGTTTCTCAGGAAATCAGTCCCACACCCTCCAACATCAGGACCCGACTGCCTCGCTTTGCTGGGAAGCTCCTTATATACAGGGCTGCCCCAGCAAGCTGCCCTCTGATTGGCCAAGGCTCTGCACACGCTCCCTCCAGCCTGCTTTAACCCCTTCCAGCTAGTGTGGGGCAGCCACCGCACTACACTCAGGTTGCTTTTATCCTGCCCCAAACCTCTTCTGCCCTGTGCGGCCCACAATTGCATACAGTTCAGGTGTCCACCTTATACTCCTATAGCCCTCTTGTGGAGGGAGAGTGAAACTACACCCATGTTGTTGTCAGGTGCGACAGAGACAGGAAGAGAATTTGTCTCTTGGTACTCAAAATAAAATAATTCTCAATGAGGCTTCACAGTTACGAGAGGAACTTCGTGAGCTTCTGGTTTATTTACTGAGTTGTGTGTGGGGGCGGTTTCACAAGGTTATTGTGGTGGGGGAGGGGTTATAATACTGCTACTTTTAGTGCTGCACTGCTGTTGGCAGCAGCTGTGCCTGCCGAACAAGGTCCTCAGTCAGCAGCCGCCACTCTCCAGCCGCCCAGCTCAGGAGTCAGCAGCACAGATGCAAGGTTGGCATGGTATGTATGGAATTACCAGCCTTACTTCTACGCTGCGGTGGCTGGAACACTGGCTTCAGAGCTGGGCACATGACCAACAGCCACCACCGTCCAGCTGCCCAGCTCCAAAGGAAGCGGAGAAGTAAATGTGGCAATACTGTGCCCCCCTAAAATGACCTGGTGACCCCCTGCAATTCCTTTTGGGTTAGGACTCTTAATTTGAGGAACACAGGTCTCCCCTCTGAAATCTGCACAGTGTAGAGAAATAGCAGACAAAAGACCAGATTTCACAGAGTGAGAGCAGATTTCGCAGTCCGTGACTTGTGTTTTATGGCGGTGAATTTGGTAGCACCCTAACTACAAAGTAAACATGTTATAGATGGCAGCTCAGGCATTAGCATTTAAAATTATAAAGTGTCTAATTGTGAGAATTTATGCCTGATAACAGAAATTTCTCACGTGCAGCACTCACTGCCAGTGGATGGACCTGGAATCCATAAAGGATGCCTTTCATTTTGGATAAGCGAATCTGGATAATTAAAAGGCCAGTGTCAGGATGCGAGAGAGGCCTTCCCCATCATTTGTAATCTTCTCACATTCAGAAGCATCTTATGTTTTCTAAACATATTGATATTGCCCGAAATTCACAGAAACCTCCACCCTCCCAGCCTTTGTTTGTGTTAACAGGATGAGAAAGTGCAAGGCTTCCTGTTATGTGTGTGTGACAGCTGTAGATAAGCGGAGAGCCCTGGACAGGAAATCCGCTTAACTTCGGCAGTGTAACTCATCTGAAGCTTAGGAACTCTTTTAGAGAGAAGCCCCAACGGAATGACACGGTCCGGTTCCAACATGGGGGACACAGTGGAGAAAAGTTCTGAAGACCCTCTGGTCTCTTTGGACAATGAGTGCTCCAGGAAGATGGGGGACCTTGTGGAAATCTCAAGTGGGGACAAGGTTAAGTTTGATGACACTGGGCTTTCTATGGTGCTTCAGAATGGCCTGGAGAACCTGAGGCTGGAAAACTCTCTCACGGATGTCATCTTGTGTGTGGACAACATGGAATTCTCTTGCCACCGTGTGGTCCTGGCGGCAGCAAGCAATTATTTCAGGTAAGACAATTTTTAAAACAAACACCTTTTCCCCTCAGTACACGGAGGCTGGGCATTTCTAAGGAGCTGGGTGTCCAGCTCTTGCCGGACCCCTGTCTCCGTTACTCCCTTTGACAGTTGGAGCCTTAAATTAGGAAAGCAACAGTGTCAAACATGTCACATCTACCCCAAACAGACAACTGGAGGGAAAACAATTGGCGATGGAAGGACAAAATCTTAGCCAAATATTCTGAGCATTGTTTAGCCATCATTGTATGCATCCTTGATTCACTGCAATCTTGGGGTAGTTTTGTTTTAGTGTGACTCTGTTTGTGGAAGTTGTCTTTTTTCACTATTACTATGTGGTAGAACACATAGTCTGTAAACTTGTTGAGAAGGGAAGAGGATGTGTGTCCTCTTTCCTGTCTTTCCCAAGATTACTGTAAAATCAGTTGAGAGATGGGAACCTCTTGTAAGGAAGAAATTTTACAAATTCCAAAGAATCCACCTTTCGTCCTTTTAAAACCACAGTGAACTTTAGGCTCCTGACTGGAAGGAACAAACTTGAGACTCATGGAGAAACACAGTATGAGTTATAACATTTTCCATTATCCGTTTAGACCTTCACATTTGCATAGCTGGGATTTTTTGTCAATTGTTGAGATGGCTTGGTGACTGACTACAGTGGAAACTGGAGGGAAACGAATCTGCAGGCATTAGTGATTTGAGTAGGAAGTGCCAGTTTCATGGAGGCTTAGTGAAGTTTACTCACAGAGATCGCAAGAGAAGTGCTATTTTAGGCATCTGAGACTAAACCTAGTACAAAATAAGATTTACATGTGAAACTCATGCAGCTGAAAGCAGTGTAGTAGTGGTGCCATATGGAAAAAGGGAAACAAAATGAACAATTGAAATCTGAATTAAAATAATGTAACTGAAAAATGGCCAACTGTCAAACCAGTATTTTGTGTTATCAGGGGATTACAGATTGGCTCCCTCCAGCCAGGGATCCCCAGTGTGACAGGAGTGGCTGTCGGCATCACACACCGCTGACTGCTATCAGCCAGGCATCTACTGTTGGCAGAGGACTCTGGGAGGATGAAATGCCCCTGGGTCTATGGTGCCCCTCTCAGCCCTTTGAGATATGGGACAAAATGGCTCAAAAAGGAGGGTGGATACTGACTGGGTTTTGTCATGTTAACAGCAATGATGGATTCATTGGATGTTGCATGTCCACAGGGAGCAAATAGATTTCTAGAGATATTTCTCTCATTTGTCATCCTGAATTGGGGGGTAGGTCTGTACAAGGCCTAACACATTTTGGATGCTAACATAATAAAACTCCAGTCATCTGAAGAAGTGGGCTGTGCCCACGAAAGCTCATGATCCCATCTACATGTTTTGTTAGTCGATAAAGTGCTACCAGACTATTTGTTGTTTTTTAAGTTTATAATATAAATAGTTCACGCTAAATTCACATTTTAAACAGGGGTTGAGCAGGGGCCAGGCAGAGGTATCATTTTTCAGTCCTTCCTCCGTTATCATTGAAGATCATATATAATATAATGTTTTGATGGAGTCCTGTATCCTTAAACATGCCTTAAATTCTCCACTCCAGGGCTGTGTCTAGACTGGCCAGTTTTTCCGGAAAATCAGCCGCTTTTGCGGAAAAACTTGCCAGCTGTCTAGACTGGCCGCTTGAATTTGCGCAAGAACACTGACGATCTAATGTATGATCGTCAGTGTTCTTGCGCAAATACTATGACACTCCCGTTCGGGCAAAAGCCCTCTTGCGCAAATGCTTTTGCGCAAGAGGGCCAGTGTAGACAACCCAGAATTGTTTTGTGCAAAAAAGCCCTGATGGCTAAAATGGCGATCGGGGCTTTCTTGCGCAAAAGCGTGTCTAGATTGGCACGGACGCTTTTCCACAAAAAGTGCTTTTGTGGAAAAGCGTCCATGCCAATCTAGACGCTCTTTTCCGCAAATGCTTTTAACGGAAAAACTTTTCTGTTAAAAGCATTTGCGGAAAATCATGCCAGTCTAGACGCAGCCCAGCTGTGCAAAGTAAATGGTGTAAAGAGGGTACCAAACCAGAAGAGCGGCATTTTACACCTGATTTGCACCAGGTAGTGGAGAAACAAGCCCACAGAGATTGGGGCCAATATTTTCAGAAGCAACTGTTTGCTGTGAGAGTCGAACATTTGCCAAAACGCGGGTGCTTAAAGTTACACTCATTAAGTCCAAATGTAGGAACCTAAGTGTCCTAACATTAAAAAATGCTGGGTGCACAGCAGCTCCCATTTCCTGGGTCTAAATTTGGACTTTGAAGCCTTATTTTAGACACCCAATTCTGAAAATCTGAGAGCAGGGCAGTGGTGGGGTACTGCCCTGCATTCCCAGTCTCGAGAGCTTTGTCCAGCTGGGGGCTTGCAGGATGTTTCTGTATGGCCCACGTGGAAGGCACCATTTTGTAGAGCAGAGTTGCCTGGCCACAGTAGAGCTGCTGGAGGAGACACCAGTCCTCCATGATGTTACACCCCTGCTCCCCCCATTTCTCCCCCCTGACTTTCAAGGAGGAGTGATGTGGAGTTGCTTAGCGCTTTTCAACCCAGGGTCTCAGCATGTCTCACACACAGTAAACAAGTCTCCCCTCACCCCACTGAAGTGGGGGCAGGGGAAAATATTACCACCCCCATTTAAAGGTTAGAGTATAGATTCAGAAAGGTTCAGCGACTTATCCAGAATTAAGAGCCTTGTCAAGAGTCCAAAAGCAGGGTCCTGAGCTCCCCCATGAGAGTGGAAAGCCATGGTAACTCCACTGAGTTACTCCAGTTTCAGGCTGATAAGGTGAGAACGGAGCTGCACCTCCCCGGTTGTTTGTGCCCTGCCTTACCACAAGACCACAATCACAGATCTAAGAGATAAAGAAGTGAGGGTACAGAACAGCTGCATCCTAGGACGACAGCCCGTTTCTCACTCACGTGAAGCTCTTCCACTACCACACATGCAGTATGTGCCCTTTAATTCTTTCCTTTTTTGTATAGAACCCCCTTGTCTCTAACGTGTGACCGGTGCTTTTGCTCTCAAATGCCTGCCTGCCTGGAATACCCCAAAATGTCATCTCAACAGCATGCAGCATCCCTGCTATAGCATGACAGAGTAAAATACACAGAAGTAACGAGGGCCTAACTCCTGCTCCTGTTGAAGTTAAAAGGTATTTTGCCATTGACTTCCGTGGGAACCAGGATTGGACCATAGAGGAAAGCAGTGAACAGGAAAATGATACAGGGCAGTGAAAATGAGAATGAGGCAAGTCTTTAGAATGATTAGGTCTGCACAAGCCTTCTGCTCACAGGCTCTGTCTTCCCTGCCGTGCACAGCAGGAGACTAACATGGGTTGTCTACCTTGCTGTAAAACCCTAGTGTAGACAAGGTGCAGGTCACTTTTATTGCAATCTAGCTAGGAGAGGTCAACAGTATAGGCCCCGCCTGTGGCTCACCTCATCTAAGTATTTTGTGGTAAAAATGACAGCACCTGGCCTCCGCTTCCCGGAGAGGTTGCTAATCTGTGTTTGGTAAGCCCCTGGAAACACACGCCTTTTCTGTCCGTGAAGACTTTGGTCCGCAAGACAATTATACACGGTCCTCCTAACTTTGCATCCTTATGTGGTCCTCCCTAACCTAGAAAGATTTGGCATTCAGGGTTAATAGGAGATGAATTACATTTGAGACTCTCACACATGTTTTCCTCTGGCTCTAGTCAAAAAAAGGTTCAGGTACTTCTAGTCTTACTATTGTGATTGAATCATCTTTGGAATCTGGCACCTGGCCTCTAAGGGTACGTGTACACTACAGAGAAGATTGAAGCTGCCACTATTGATCTTCCAGGGTTCGAATTAGTGGGTCTAGGGAAGACACACTAATTCGAACAAAGAGGCATGCACCAGTCGATGCTGGAAGGCCTGCTTCCAAGAGGAGTAAGGGAAGTCGAAGGGAAATGTTCTCCCTTCGACTTCCTGCAGTGTGGACAGCGCCAAAAGTTGAGTTAAGGTACTTCAACTTCAGCTATGCAATTAACGTAGCTGAAGTTGCATATCTTAATTAGACCTTATCCCGTAGTGCAAACGTACCCTAAGTGACAGCTGAACAAAGATCAGGATAATCAGCAGGTATTTAAAGTGCATAAACCAGAATTGAACTGGGAGTGAGAAGCCATTCACCAGCAGTACATTCATCTTCCCGAAGAAAACTGCTTGAAGAGAGACTCAAAATTAAAAGGGGGATTAATAAATTAAAGGAAGATGAATGTGCCAGTGAGGAACAAAGTGCTTTGAGATGGTGCTTAGTTAATTCTGTGGTTTATATCCTGTACACAATACTCTGTTAGGATTAGTTTTGTCTACACTACACAGCTTTGAATGACATGACTGTGTCGCTAAAAGTGGGGCAAAATACAAAATACTACCATGCCCACAACAGTGTTTGCGTTGTCAAACAGACAGTGCTCCTGCCGGAAACAGCAGTTCACCCTGACGCTGCTGTGGCAAAACTTTTGTCTCTCAGGAGCGGGGGGTTAACATTCTGAACAACAAAAGTTTTGTCGCTCAGTTGCCAGTGTAAACATAGCCTACAAACACACCGTCATCAATAACAAGGAAATTGCCATTTAAGGCAATATTAACAGCTAAGCCAACCACAATTCAGATTTATTGCCATTTATATACCCTTATATCCAAAGACACAAGCTTCTCAACTCCACAGCACACTCCATGAGGTTCATCAGAGGGAGAAGCCGCCTCTGGAGCAGAGAAAGTAACTCTGCCCTAAAGGCATCTTCAGCTGTAAAGTTCCCAGTCCCTGCTCTCTGGGACTCATAGGGTCCAGGACATAGTGGGAGACTTAGGCTATGTCTAGACTGAAGGCTTCTTTTGGAGGAAGCTTTTCTGCAAGAGATCTTCCAAAAAAACTTCTTCCGAAAGAGAGCGTCCCCACTGCCAAAGCGCATTGAAAAAAATATCTGCTTTTTCAACCGATAGCGTCCACACTGAATGGACGCTATCTTGCATTTAAGCTGTGATTACTATGGATGGAGTAGCCACCAGAGCACCTGTGCTTTTTCTTCTTTCCTCTTCTTTCGAAAGAACTCCCTCTTCCCAGTCCACACATGCCTTTTTCAGAAAGAGCTCTTTTGGAAAAAGGCTTCTTCCTTGTAGAAAGAGGTTTACCAATGTTGGAAAAACTCCTCTGTTCTTTCGATTTTTTCCGAAAGAACGCGATTGCAGTGTGGACATAAGTGAAGTTTTTTTGGAAAAACTCTGTAGTGTAGCCATAGCCTTAGGGTATGGCTATACTGCATGCTTATTTTGAAATAAGCTATTCTGGAATAGTTATTCCGAAATAGCTTATTTCGAAATAGCACGTCTACACTGCAGGGAAGCCTCAAAATTAGTCCGAGGGAGGCTTCCCTAATGTAGACGTGCTATCTCTATTTAGAGCCCCAGGAGGCACTCGGGGGTGGATAACTTAGCATGGCCCAGGTGAGGGGCTATTTCAAAATAGCAGCAGTGGAGCGTCTACACACGCCTTATTTCAAAATAGCTATTTCGGAATAGGCGTTATTCCTCGTAGAATGAGGTTTATAGATTTCGGAATACGCCACCCATTATTTTGAAATTATTTCAAAATAACAAAATGGCTGTGTAGACACTCGTGTTATTTCAGAATAACACTACTTATCCTGAAATAACAGTGCAGTGTAGACGCACCCTTAGTCAGAGTTACCAGCCATATGGATTTAGCAGCAATTTCTGCCTCTAACAGCCTCCTGTGGTTCTTCAAGAGTACTCTCAGTTCGACAGGCCTAAGTGTCTACTGGATTGGGAGTCATCTCCTGAGGGGTAAGAGTGTACGTGTTCAGAGCTATATCTGAGGCAGAGGTTGTCAGTGAGACTGGGGTTTAGTGTAAGGATGTTAAATATCAAGTAATTTACTAGTTGAGTATTCGACTAGTCGATAGGCACTTCCACATTCCTCCCTTGAAACGTACAAGAGCTCCCGCTGAGGCTCTTGCACATTTCAAAGGAGAAATGCGGACCTCCTTGTGCAGCCCAGGGCCAGTGGGAAGTCCTGCTGACTCCGGGCTGCATGCAGTGTGCCAGCTTTGAAATGTACAAGAGTCCCCAGTGGGGGCTTTTGTGCATTTCAAAGTGGAAGCCCCTGCATGGAGCCTAGGGTCAGCAGGGGACTTATAGCATTTGCTTATTGGATAGTCTACTAGTCCTTAACATCCTTAGTTTAGTGCTGGACAGTGAGGCTGATGGCAGCAGCTGCCAGTGGAGCTGCCAGGTGACACCTGCTGCCTACTGAGTCCTCACCTCTATTGCAGGAGAAAAACCTGTCTCCTTAGTCCCAGGGGCCCTCCTCCATCCCCCAGCTCTTTAACTCGATGCTTGTCCCTTTCCCAGCAATGGGAGAGGATGAATTTCTTGGTGTCCTGTTCTCCTTCTGCTCCGGGCACAATTTAGCCCTAAACATTTGTAAAGTGTTTTGAGAAGCACAGAAAAGCATTATCATCATTATTACCACTACGATTTAACAAATCTATTTGCCAATTTCATTTCACCTTCTGATGCACTGACAACCATTCTTTTAAGACGTTTACTCCTAAATCAAGTATCCAGTTAAAAAAGCAGCGCTCTATTTCTGCAGACTGTCTGGCCCATTTTACAGAATAGACAGGGTGTCTGTTTAGCAGCTCTGTTCTTTTAGCATCAGACATTCTCTGTAGAATAACCAGGCAACTATGCATTTTAAAATCTAGCTCTACAGTGGTATGAAAGTAACTGAGAAGGAGTGTTCTTTGGACTTTTGCTGCAATATTATCTTGTGTAAATGCAAAGCGATAAGAAGGACTCTGCATTGGTAGAACATGTTGATAGCAGTAGCTTCAAATCTGGTAGCTGTGTTTTTTCAGAATGCTTAATTCTTCTTGGGTAACCAGTGAACAGCTCTTGTTTCAGGGCCATGTTCTGCAATGATTTAAAAGAGAAATATGAAGAAAAAATCATAATTCAAGGAGTGGATGGAGAAACCATGCAGATGCTATTGGACTACACTTACACCAGCCAGGTGCTGATCACAAAGCAAAATGTACAGAAAGTCTTAGAAGCCGCCAGCCTTTTCCAGGTTAGTGAAAAAGCACCTTCAGCACACATGGATTAGTGCAAACAGATTGTTTCAGTTTTGCTGTCAGGACAATACAACACAGCACCCATGATCAAAGCACTGCACACTTCTTTGATTTGTCATGCCCATCAGAGATCTTTGTCTTCATGTTATTTATTTGCATGATGGTCACATATGGGAGCCCAGGACCCATTGTGCTGGGCGCTTGTAGGAACCTGGAACAAAAAGACCGACCCCAAAGTGCTATGAACATATGCTGCCTAAAAGCTCATGGTATTGCATTCTCAGTGGGACGGCATTCTGCTCCTGATGCAGACGGACTCTGAATAGCCTGCATTCAGCCTAGATGTTCATAACAGTCCCGTCAGTCCTTAAAATCGATGAATCTCACAAATATAAAGCTCTGAGATTAACTCCTTACCTGTAGAATAGTATATTTACTGTGGAAGGTGTGCTTGTTAGGAAAATACCTCCACACAGAAAAGGTAATTTAATTTTAATAAAAGGCAATTTGTACTTCTCTTCCACCCCTCCGCCAGACCCATGGTCTGAGTGCAATGGCCCACAAACATTTTCAACAGTCCAGTATTGTGAGCCCCCTGGCATTACAAAATCAGGACATTTTTTTTCAAAAGTCTGGACTATTTTTATTCTTTTTCTGGGTATTTTTTGAGCCCGGCCTTACTCTGAGAACATGAGGGTTAGAAATTGTTTTATTGTTTTTTAATGAAAGTTGAAAGTTGAGACTTGGCTTTATTCGCCTGACTACATCTGCTGGGGCATTAAGTGAAGTATGGAACCTCCTGAGACTCATGATAAGTCCTGAGAAGTGACAACACTGACTGAAGTACTAGAATGTTCCGCTGACTGTATCAGTCCAGGCAAGGATACGAAATTCTAGTACATGTCGGCAGCGATCACCCCCAACCCTACTGCAGCACTGCGAGATGCCGGGCCATTACTGGAGAATATGCCAGTGCTTTAGAAGGGGTATCACAATGTGTTGTACAACGTTCCACTTTTCCTTCTCACTTTTGGTGTTATCCCAGCCCCCCAACAGCCTCTTCGCCCTCCAAGTCTGTCCCAGGCCCTACCCCTTATCTCACTGCAATGGACTGGACTGTGAGTGGTTTTAGCTGCGTGCTGCTGCCAGAGCCTTGGCTGCTCTTCTGGGCTGTGACCGAAAACTCCCCTTCACCCAGTCTCACTGAACATTGATTCACAGACCCCTGCCAGCCTCGCCACCCCTCCCCACTGCCCCAACAGACATTAGAAGAGCGGGAAGCAGGTTTCCTTTCTGCTCCCAATGGAACAGTTAGGAGGTGGGCAAGGAGCTGCCAGAGAAGCTGCTGCTGTGCAGAAGCAAAGAAAACAACCTTATCACTGTGGGCAGAGGTGGCTGAGGGTGGGCCCCATCCTCATTATCCTGGGTGTCCACTCAGCCTCTAGGTACCACATGAGTACCTATAGGGTCCCCAAGTAGATGACATCGATATATTTGTTTTGTTTACGCTGTGAAATCCAGAGGGCAGTGTTGGGAGCAATGGGACGGGGGCAATCCTGGTCCAAATAATTGTGACCTGTTGGAGATTCATTGTTTTCTCCATTTCTTGTGTCTGATTTGCTTTCACACCTCACACTTTTGCTACTTTCTGATGCACCCACACAGTTTAATTCACAGCGCTCTCCACCCACGCCCGAGCCTTTTAGGATAGAAGCACAGGCCATCTTATTGCCATCACTTTTGTGCAGCTGTGTGCATACCTACATTAGACTCACTAGGCTACGTATAAACAGAACATAGCCCGCAGACCAGGGAGTTAGGAGTTCTAGGTTCTTTCCCAGCCTTATGAATGACTTGATGAGTAATCTTGGCCAAATCATTCATCCTCTTTGTAACTCATTTTCTCCCATCTATAAAATGGGGATAAGGCCCACCTGATGGGAGGTAGAAAGCAGGGGTGGTGGAGAGGGTTAATCAGTGTTTGCAGGGTGCTTTGAGATCCTCGGAAGAGAGCACTACTATAAGGGGAAAGTATTAGTGTTAATAGTGATAGCCCAACGGAGAAATTCAATAGCCCTGGGACAGACCAGCTAGCACCAAAGCCACAGAACTCTGCAGAGGCGTTGTGGCACACTGTTGACATTTTTAGAGCAAAAGCTGTAGCCACGACCACAGTATTTTGATTTTTAATGTAGCCCCTGTTCATTAGTCAGTTGCATTTCTCTAATCTCTTGACCACATGTAAATGAAAAACAGGAACTAGATAGTCTGTAACCAATGCTTGTCATCTTTCAGATTTGGTCAACAGTCTGCATATGTCAACAGGATACAGGTCTGCCCAGAAAATTCTGCCCTGATTATTTAAACAAATCTAAATACGTTAGCATTTAAAGGTGGGTTTACTGTGTTTCACTTCTCTTTCCCCTTCAGTTACGGTTATACAATTTTCCTTACCATGGAGAACAATAACATTAAAATGGCCAATCTGTTGACATTAAATAGGAAAAAAAATGAGGATACTACCTTTAATTATTCACAGTATCTCCTTTTATTAGTCTTTTCTGCACTTTGTTCTTTACCAGCTGGCTAAGGAGAGCAATAGTAAATACCAGTGCGCGACTCCCCTGTTAAAATCACTGAGGCGGGAAAAAGCAAGCATGAGGGGTTACTAGCATCTCTTTTGCTCAGAACAGGTTCTCCGTTTATTGAGCTGATCACCCAGAGCCTCATCTTGCCCACACTGTTGTCAGTGGATATGGGGATTAACAGGATTGGGATGGGACCCTAATGTAATAGCAATGCGCAAAAGTCAAAACGCATCTGTCATAGCAGCTCTGACGCTCTATTTCCAGAATCTTCCTTTTGATTGAAAGGGAAATGTCAACTAGAAAACCATATTTCTGTCCAACTTTTTAAAATCTATTGCAATTACCACACTCAGAGGTTAGTGTTTTCCTCAGGAGGCCTGGCCTCCGACTTTTGTAACTCAGGGTCACTGTTTTGCTGATGGCTAGTCCTCTCACTTCCTGTCTCATCCACCAGCAAGATGACATCATGCTCACACTGGCCTGAGAAAGGAGCTCCCTTGCACTGTGCTGGGGGAGCTCACACGGTTTGTTTTTCCACCATCCTAGCACGACTAGGGTTCCTGGACTGAAGTATCCCTGTGAGGGCAGCAATGGTGGCAGGGTGTTGGTGCTCATGTAGGCAGGGTATTGGTAGCCCCCTGCGTTTCCACCCCCATGTCATTTAGACCTGCTCTGAGCCAATGGGTAGAAATGCCTGCAGCCCTGGGAGGTTCCACTGCTCTCACGTTCCAACTGGCGGAGAGGAACTGGTGGCAGCAATGCTGGGGGATTTCTCACAAAAGTCTCGTGTGAACGCAGCCCCAGTGGATATTTAGCCGGTAACAAAGCAGCAGAGCTGCTACCGTTCCACAGTGGCTCCTTGTCTTGGGACCCTTGCATGGAGCAATGGGAGCCAGGGAAGGTGGAGACTGGGAAAACCCCCTTCTGGACTTCCCAGACCTCTGCCTGTGAGCAATGGAGACAGCATGGAGCAGGGAGCCCTCTTTATTCCTGGGTGGGGCCAGGAAGCAATTAAAACTTGCGGGAAGAGGGCCTAAGGAGACCCACTCTTCTCTGCCCAGCCTGCTGCACAGGGAACAATAGGAGTCAACAAGACAAAGGTTTCCATGACCACACAGCTGGGTCTATACTGAAAACATACAGTGACAAAGCTATGGCATCCAGGGAGCCGGGGGTTTGAAAAATCCACAGGCCCAAGACACACAGCTATGCCAAACTAGCCTCCAGTGTAGACGGTGCTAGGTTGATAGAAGAATTCTTCCCTCGATCTGCTGCCACCCCTCAGGGAGCTGGACTAACTACAGTGATGGGAGAAGAGTGTCTACACCAAAGTGCTGCAGCTGTGCTGCTGTAGTGTTCTAGGTGTAGACATGCCCTCAGCGATGGTTATGCGGCTGTTGATCAGGTAGGCACACATGTGCACAGAGGGGCTGGGGAAGGAGGGAGCTTGAGGAACATCTGCTAGTGTTGCTCTTGGGCCCGTCTCCTATCCCCTCTCTTTGGAGTTTTTTAAAAAATGGTTTTTGTTTTAACCTCAGGGCATATTATTTAAAGGTTGTTCTCTCAGAAACAGGGGATTTTTAAAATGAATCTGTTTAAAACTCTTCAACTTGACAGTGCCCCTTTACATTACAGTGAATCTTGCACGGTTAAAACAGAGCGGAAGCCAGGCAGGAGAAAAGCCTATACAAAAGCTCTGCCGCAAAACAAACAGCAGTTTCCGAATAATGGGTCAGATGGCGGTGTTACTCCATAGGTGCAAGTGAGATCAGAATCTGCCCATTTGCAGACATTTGTAATACCTCATTAAAATACTGGCAGCTAAAGTTCAAAGACTCTGTGGCTGCCTCCACCTAGATCCTTTAACTTGATGGCCTCTTCACCAAGCCACCACCGAAGTGATAGAACTGGAGCAGCATGGCTTGTGTTACACTCACGGCTCCACCTGCACCCCCCATGACTCACAGGCTCCATTTATTCCTTCTTCCACGCCACTCCCAATGCCTGGAATTCTCTCCCTTTTTTTGTGAGCTGACTGGACATCTTCCGTCCATTCAAATCTCTCTTCAAACTCACTCCCGTCAGCCAGGCCTCACGCACACGATGGGCCTGGATTTTCACACCAGCAGCTCCCACCAGATTTAACTGGAGCAGAATCAGCTCTGGGAGGGAGGGGGAAGAGTGTGAATCAGCTGATTCATGTTGCTCCAAAAATACTGGGAGGGAAGGAAAGGGGCAGGTAAGTGCAGGGCTTGGCAGCAGGGGGCAGAGAGGGGGAGCATGGGCCACCTCCAGGTGGAACGCCAATAGGCCACATGCAGTGCCCATCACTGGATTTCAATCTTGCAGCCCACTGAGGTGAAGGAGGGCCACCCATGTGGCCCACTCACTAGTCTTGGCTGCCCATCGCTGCTCTAGCAGATGGGACTGGCAATCAAAAGATTCAGCTGTACTTCCTGGGTGAGCCACAGCCTCGTCATCTGACCTGGGGCAAGTCACTTAATGTGCTCTGTGCCTCAGTTCTCCATCCTTATGGATACCGACTTCCTTACATCACAGAAGTGTTGCCACTCATAACTCCTCACATTCTGTTGTGCTGAAAACCACATATGTTGCCCTTGATTATACTCCTTATTAGGGATGTAAAATCCTGTTTAACTGATTAACAGATTAAAGGGAGGGTGGGTAGAGGGTGGGTACAGGGCCGCTCCAGCCCCAATGGGCTCAAGTGGCCCCCCTGCCCACTGTGGCTGGGCTGGACCAGCCCCCCTCCAGCTCCTGCAGGCAGGGGCTGCTCCAGCCCAGCCCTATCCAGACAGGGACTGCTCTGGTCATCTGGAGCAGCCCTGCCTGTGATGTGCATGGGCCCACCGTGGACAGGAGCAGCTCCATAGGACCAGAGCAGCCCCTGCCTGCAATTCTCTCAGGGCCTGCTGCAGACACTCCTTGGGGCTGGGGCAGCTCCCTGCCCATGGCAGGTGGGAAGCTGCTCCAGCCCCCACTGGTTAACCAGGCAACCCTACTTCCCTACTTCTTGTAAGTCCTACTATGATGCATTCCAAAAAACCCCAAAACCTGGAGATTGGTTAGGCTGCCGTGTGCTGCCTGTGACACTGCTTGTCATGCTGTATTGTCTCATGCTTTGTCCTCATCAGTCTGTAGCTGTCTATTATCTCTTGTCTTGTGCTCAGTTTGGAAGCCTTGATGGCAAGGGCCTCTGTTGGGTTTGTGTTTGTCCAGTGCCTAGCACAAGGGGGGCCCTGGCCCTTAACTGGGGCTCCCACACCTACCACAATAGAAATATAATAACTGCGTGGTACCGGACATGCTCTTTGTGTCTGTAGTTTCTGCGGATGGTGGATGCCTGTGCCAGTTTCCTCACTGAAGCCCTCCAGCCGGAAAACTGTGTTGGGATTCTGAGGCTGGCCGACACTCATTCTCTGGAGAATCTGAAGCAGCAAGTCCAGAGCTACATTATTCAGAACTTTGCTCAAGCACTGAACTATGAGGAATTCCTGGAGATCCCCTCTGACATTCTCTGCAACACGCTGAAGAGCGACGACCTCTACGTCACTGAGGAGGCGCAGGTCTTTGAGACTGTCATGAACTGGGTTCGATACAAGGAGTCTGAACGGTTTCCTCTCCTACCCTACGTTCTTGAGAATGTCCGGCTGCCCCTTTTGGACCCTTGGTATTTTGTAGAGACAGTAGAAGCTGATCAACTCATTCGACAATGTCCTGATGTCTTCCCTCTGCTTCAAGAAGCAAGAATGTATCATCTGTCAGGCAATGAGGTAAGTAACCAATGAAAATACTTTGTAAACTGGGGGAGAGGGGCTGAAAAATTAATATAATCATAATCACTTAACTGTGAAATCTAAGAGGTTTCCAGACAGCTTATTTTAATATAAAACCATTTAAGAAAATGTTCTGAAGCTCTGAAAGGAGAGAGATCTCCCTTGCACACAATTCCATCTAATATCTAACAAAGATTCACCAATATTCCTTGATATGCTCCCTAGTAAAAGGCAAATCAAAGGTATTACTTCAGACATTGCTTTCTTGTTTAATATTGGTATCCCAATTAAAATAATCATCTATGGTGTCAAATATGGCAAAGAATCCCAATGGGTCACTTAGGGTGAGCAGCACCATACCTCCACAAACAGTTATCTATGTCTACTTTCCCTACTAATGTATTTTCTCTTTAGCTCCCCTGTTGAGCTTTGAGGTTCAATCATCAATAAAATTGTTATGGGTTTGATGCAGGAATTCCTGGGAGAAATTCTCTTGTGTGCAGCAGATCAGACTGGATTGTAATAATGACCTGCTCTGGCCTTAAATGTGAGAGATATTAAAATATAAGTGAGCAGGACGAGATCTAATGGAAATACATAGGAGCTCAGTTCGTTAAAGAGTCCAAAAGCTTTCCCTGTGTTCTTGAGAAGGAGTGTTGGTCCATGCCTTTGCTCGTATCTTCCATCCAGGCTGAACCTCACCTGATATGAAATGCTCTCGTAGTTCCAGCTGAGGACGTTATTCTTCACAACCCCGCCTACATCACAGTTGCAGGGTGGAGGCGGACTTGTGTGCTCCCCCCAAAGAGGCTGAGCTCAGTACTGGGAGAAGCGATTCCCCTTGGTAGCCTGCTGCACTCTGCCCATGTGCTTGGGTGAAAGGGGGCTGTACAAATCAAGGGATGATTCTGGTAATGTTTTGAAAACCCGCTGCTGCACTTGTGTGTCCTATACACTCTTCTGCAGACCAAGCATGTACCTCTCATCTGCTCAAGCAGCGCTAGCTGTCTTCATAGGACACCGAGGGTCAAGTGCAGGGCCACTGTTTAAAGTTGCCCTGAAATGATCCTGCTTCCATGCACAGGCAGAGGCACTCAAGGATTTCAGAGTGGGTGGGAAAAGGCACAGTGTCTTCCTTACTTGGTTACCATGGGAATCTTTTAGGAAAGGAAGAACCTGCCGTGAAAAAAACACACTTTGATCTCAGAGATAGGATCCTAAGCAGAAGTCTGGACAGCTGATTAGCACAGGACCTGTGACACATCCAGGCTTAACCTGCAATCTGCAGTCTCAGCCCTGTCCCATCTCCCCCAGATGTAGCAGCCAGAGGTGGAAATGGAATTCCCGAACTGAGCCTCTCCCTTACTTGGAAAGTTACATTTCAGTCCCACAGAAAGTGATCATAAAGTGTCAAAACTTCACAGCTGCAAGAGAGAGAGAAAGAGAGAGAGAGAGGGAGGGAGAGACTTGCTTGTGCTTCCTCATGAGCAGGCAGCAGGCGATCAGAGGTATGTCATGGGTGCATAGATATTGGTAGGACCCTGTTGTCAGAGGGGAAGGACCTAGATGGGCTCCCTGGATAGGAACTGCAAAGGGCTTCACAAAACACAGGCAGGCCCTGCCTCCACATAGGATTAGCAATTCAGACCAGCCTGCAGGTGACCCTGTGGCAGGCACAGGGCCCTGTACTGCCTTGCTAGACAGCAGGGCTCAGTCTTCAGTCCCAGTGCTTGGCTCCCTGAGCCAGCCGTGAGCCATGCAAAGAGAGCACCACACATGTTTTCCCGGATGTGGAAGGGGCGGAATGTGCACTCTCTGCAGTCCTGTTCAGTGCTGGCTGCGGAGAGTTGAAGGGTTGGTAGGAGGAATCTGCACAGTTCTGACACAGATGCTAAGACTCGCTGGCAGTTTAGTAAGTTTTACTGAGCAAACAGAGAAAGGAATTTTGCATCTGCATAGGGTAATGAGATCATTTATACCAGTTTATAGAAACACACTGTAAATTAGTTATAAAAGTCCAAGGAAAAGAGCTAGTGCTCTGTTTGACAGGGCAAACATTTCAGATAAATGATAAATTCCTGTACACTATAAAAAGCTTTCCTTGAATTTTACACCATTAGTCACATTGGAATGAATACAGTGGATCTACAGGGAGCAAAGGATGTCATGCCACCTGCACTGCGCTGAGACACAGCTTATCATTAACACCTCCGAACAGAGAATTGTGACAACTCCGCTTGTGTCTATTCTGCTAGGAGCAGCACAGCGCTTTGAGAGACACTTTTATCATTGACACAAAACCCGTTTGCTAGAACCAGCTTCACTCTGCACCTGGAACGTGGCATTTAGATTCGGGCAGTGTTTGTAGAGAGGCTGGATAGTCCAGTGGTTAGAGCATTAATCTAGCACTTGGAAGTACTGGCTTCTAGTTCTTGCATAGCAAGGTGCTTCTTGTGTGGACTAAGGCAAGTCGTTTTCACTCTCTGTGCCTCAGTTCCCCACGTGTAAAAGAGGGATAAGAGTGAACCCCTGCCTCGCTGAGGTGCTGAGAGATTACATACATTAAAGCCTGTGAGGTGCTCAGAGACTGCAGGGACAGGGGCCATAGAAATACCTAAGATGGACACATGAGTGCGGACTTTCATGTTCCCAGGAGGCTGTGCCACCCGTACTCTGCCACTTCCTCCAAGGCCCCATCACTTCCTGTCCCTGCTCTATCCCCTCACCTGAGGCCCACCTCTGGCATCCTCTCTGCTCCTCTCCCCATATTCTGCCAGCAGCTGTGGCTGGTGGATGCTGAGGTCACTATTTTTCCATTGGGTGCTCCAGCCCTGGAGCACCGGCAGAGTTGGCACCTCTGGGCAGACAGATGTGTGCTCGTGGGGCTGGCTAATAGCAGGTGAGAGGAGACTCTTCAATGTACCATTGGGGAAAACTTGGCCAATGAATGGAACCAATGGGAGGTAAATTAGTGAGCGACTCATACCACGGGGTACAATGCTGTTTTTTAACGTCCCCCGCCCCCGTGACACATCCCGTGTTTCATTCTGTATTGCTTGTGTCTAGATTATTTCAGAAAGAACAAAGCCCCGGATGCACGAGTTCCAGTCCGAAGTGTTTATGATCATAGGTGGTTGCACAAAAGATGAAAAATTTGTCGCAGAAGTGACGTGCCTGGATCCTTTGAGACGGAGTCGTTTGGAGGTGGCAAAATTACCAATCACAGAACAGGAAACAGAGAGCGAGAATAAAAAATGGGTGGAATTTGCATGTATTACACTAAAAAATGAAGTCTACATATCAGGTAAGGAGCAAGGTGATGCTCATGGAACTAAAAGAAGAGAACAGAGGAGTCTCACTAACAAGGGAAGGGAAATAGCTACAGCTTTTATGAGGAACAGTGGCTCTGAACCTTTGCAGACTACTGTTACCTCTGTCAGGAGTCTGATTTCTCTTGCATACCCCCAAGTTTCACTTCACTTTCAAACTACTTGCTTACAAAATCAAACCTAAAAATACAAAAAGTGTCACAGACACATTGTTACTGAAAATCTGCTGACTTTGCCATTTTTATCATATAATTAGGAGGCTGTGCCCCCTGCTCGCTGTGCTCGCCAACCCCCCCACACCAGCCCCGGCCTCTCCCCCCCAACTGCTGAGGAGGGGAGCCTGGCTCTCTTGCTTCTGCCCGCACAGCCAGCCTGGGCCTCTGGCTTCCCCCTCTCCCACAGCCAGCCCGGGCCTCTCGCCCTCTCCCCACGCCCACATCTAGCCTGGGCCTCTCGGCCCCCCTTCCGGCTGTTGGAGAAGGTGGCGCAGGCCGAATTCGCTCAGCCAGTGGAGAAGGGGCGGGGTGGCACAGGCCGTGTTCTGAGCCAATCGAGTTAGCAGCAGGGAGTAGGGAGGGAGGAGGCCGGGTGGCTGAGGGGGAGGGGCTACGGGACGCAGAGTGGTGTGATGATGTCACTCTGTCGTCCTGCAGGAAATGGTTTTTTTAATATATAGAAAGATTATACAATAAATCAACTGGGATATAAATGTTGTACTTCCATTGCAGGTAAAGTGTACAGAGCAGGATAAACAATCTTGGTATGAAATTTTAGTTTGTGCTGACTTCGCCAATGCTTTTTATGTAGCCTGTTGTAAAACTAGACTACTATCTAGATGAGTTAATGTATCCACTGAAAGTCCTCTGTGTGCCTCTGGGGCTACACGTACCCTGGGTTGAGAACCACTGATGTAGATTATATGCTGTGCTGTGTCAATTGACCAACACAGCTAATGATAGAGCATTTCAGCCTTTGCATGCACCGTCAGGGTTGAAAGACAGGCTCCTGAGATGCACGGGGTTGAGTGGCAGGTAGCACGCCTGAGCCTCTTTGAATATGAAGATGGTTCAGTTTTCAAACAAATGCACCATGTGTGAATGTTGTGCTGTCACACCAAAGTGTTAGGAACAGTAGTCACAGAAAGGCGTCTTACAGCTGCCTGTGCAGCATACAGTCAACAGTAGCTATTGCAAAGCTCTTCTGGAAGACATGCTAGGAGTTCTGCATGAATAAGCAACAGTCAATAATTTGCAAACAGTAAGCATGGTTGTTTTGCTTGTGATTGAAAATCCTATTTTCAGAAGCATGTCAATAGCGTAGCCAGAGGACGCTAAAAACAATCAATTACAGACAGCAAAGTTAATTGCCATCACCACTGTGAGGGCCAAGAGGCCTTGTACAAGACAGCTGTGTGCATATTTGATTGTGGATCACATAGGGTGACCAGACAGCCAGCTTGAAAAATCAGGACAGGGGGTGTAAGGTAAGAGGCACCTATGGAAGACAAAGCCCAAAATATCAGGACTGTCCCGATAATATCAGGCAACTGGCCACCCTAGGATCACAGTATGCAGGGATTCAGCAGAGACATCCAACTTCTATAAACACCTGTTCCATACAAACTCATATGAAGGAAGACTAAGGATTGCTTAGGGCAGTGGTGGACAATCACGTGCAGCCCATCGGAGTTGTGTGTGTGGCCCACTAGACATTCTGTTTACCACTGTCCACAGGGTCGCCAGATTCTGCTGGTTTCCATACACATAGTTTTTTTTCCTACAGGTATTATTGAAATGATACACACTCAGAGCCAGGGCATGCAAAATGAGGTGTGTGTGGATAGCACACGACATTGACTGTAAGAGCCATGCGCTCCCTCTGCGTCTTATCAAAGTGCTGCTTTGGATCAATTGGCACAATCCATATTTTAGGTACGCAAGCACAGTTAGAAAAACGACCCTCTCTCAGGAGACTGCCTTGGTTACAACAATCTAGCAGTGCACTGAGATGAAGGAGGGCCACTCGTGTGGCCCACTCACTAGCCTAGATTGCCCACCGCTGCCTTAGGGGATTGGCAATGGAACACGCAGCTTTTTATTTCCAGCTCACCAGTTCAAAGGCAGGTCAGCTAGGCCGTGACTCATTGCCATGTGAGAGCTGGTTTGATGGCCTCTGGGGAATTAGTTTGGTGATCTCATTCTGCTTCCTAAGGGAAAGGGGCTCAATGACTCAAAGCCATCTTCACAACGGCCACATTGCATGCCAGGACAAAGGGTGAGGTGACAGTAAGTGGAAGCCACAGGTTTCCCCAACGTGGCGCGAAGGGTGGGGCTGTGTGGGGAAGCTTGCCCAGCCAACGCCAATCCTGGCCTGGTGCTGGGAGCCGGACCTGTCACTCTGCAGAGTTCTTCATCGGGCACCTTGCCCAAGCGGGACTTTTCCTTCAAAAATGAGTAACACAGAACGGCGGGAAGAGGAGGGCAGGGGAGTCAAATGGGAACATTCTGCCAGTGAGATGAGGGTCTAAAATATCTCCCAGGACCGTCTGCCTTTAAGACTACATGGATTTAACAAACTCACTCCAACTTAGTCTTTATTAAATCTCCTTGTACTAGGGCCGGGTTTCATCCGTCTTCCCTCCCCATGAGTTTAAGGAAAAGAAGTTCTCTTTTCATCCCACTGTTACATTTTGCTCTCTCTTTCTCCCTTTCTTCGGTAGTCCTTAGTGGGGGAATCAAAGCCAGCATTTCAACCAGCATGTTCAACAACACATCTCCCGACTCCTTGGCACCTGTTTCACTCACAGAGCTGTTTACTGTCTGTCTCTTACCGCTCAGTCTGTCTCCTTAGCCTCAGGCCTTTTTCCTCCCCTCTTCTCTGGCTTCTTCTCCAGTTCTCTCTGTCTCCTTTGCTGCTCTGCCTTTAGACATGCCCGTACATGCCTTGCCATGAAAGAATCACTTACTTTGCTCAGTGACACTAATTAGCACCCTTCCTCCCCTTCATCTACTTCGTTCCTTGACTTCTTCACCTCCTCAGTCTCCTCCAATCTGCTTTTCCCCATTTCCACTCCAACAAAGCTGCCCTGGCCCAGGTCATTAATTGTTCCCTTCTAGCTAAATCAGAGGGGCGCTTATCCATGCTTGTCCCTCCTGCTCAGCCTACTGCCTCTGATACTGTTTATCACACTCTCCTTCTCGATTTTCTTTCTTCTTTGGCTTCAATGACTTGGTTCTTTTCTACTTTGCTATCTATTCCTCCAGTATCTCTGCCTCCCCATGTCCTGCCTGCCATACCCTTTCCTTCAGGTACTGCTGGAGGTTGCAGGCCTCTAATGACTGCAGTTACCGCTTTTTCTGAAGAGAGCATATCAATGCCCCACGTCCCACAAAGCTGAGGGCAAGGAGTTTGAATGTCTCCAGTTCTCTCAAAAATCTCGCCCTCCCCCAGGCGAGACCTCAATAACATGTCATCAGGGCAGTTTTCGAATGCAGGAGAGAGCAAACTGTAATATAAATGGGAAGGCTGCAGCATGGCATGGCTGGACCGCCTGCCGTCTCTAAACTCTACTGCAGATAACAATGCTGGCATTCCGCATTCCTCCCCTTCACCCGTCTGAGTGCAAATAAAACCACACATGCATGTGCAAACCTCATTGCCACAAGAGCATTATTCATGACTCTTCCTAGCATGCTAATGATCTCCTATTCAGTCTGTGATTTGGCCCAGAGATGAGCTCCTTCAGGCTGCAGTGATCTGTGTGCAGTACAGCATACAAATGAGGGCAGAGAATTCGGTAATGGAATACGACTCCTACTTTCAGTATAGTCATTGGTGACTATAGCTGGACTGTAGTGAGCTTCTCACACTGCGCAATGGGGTTCACACATGACTCATTCTGTGCGTGTTCCAGTTATGAATTATAATTACACAGACACTAAACTACTAGCAAAAAACCCTGCAAGACTTTTTGAATGAGTGAGACTCCTTTGCACACCTACTGTAGGGATTTCCGTGTTGGGATTGATTCTGATCTGGTGTAAATAAGGAGCCATTTCACCACAATCAATCCATATCTAGTATTGCAAAAAAGAGCATGCTGGTGAGTCTCAGAACCCAGCTCAACTCTCAAGCATGTGGGGCTCATGTTATGGGGCTTAAAATAGCCATGGATATGTTTGGGGCTGGGCTAGCGCCTGGGCTCAGAGATACTGACCCTCGCCAGGTTTCAGAGTCTGGGCTCTGACCTGAGGCGGAATGTCATACTCCTATTTTTAGTCCTAAAGTGCAACTCCAAGGCTCTCTGAGGTTCAGTGCTGTGTTCCCCCCCCCCCCCGCTCCCTCTCCCAACAATATAGCTGTACATAGAGTCAGGTAGACAGAAGTGAGGTCACAGTCCAGCTTCTTCACTTTCAAGAAGCTGTGGACCCAATGCTGAATTTTTTACTGTGGCAACCCCCCCTGGTAGATTTCAGTGGGAGACTTTCAGGGGCTAGGAGGTCAGGATCAGGCCCGGGTTTGTACTTTGGAAATCAGCAGACCAACCAGCTGCATGTGCAAAGGTGTCCTCAGCAGCATCTCCCCGGCACTAGGGAATTCTTAAGTGGCTGAGGGCTGGGTGATGCAGCAGCCTTGATTTTTTTATTCATCCATTCTTAACCAGAAGGAGGTGGAGAGCGGATATGCTTGCCTTCTGTAAATACAGTAGGAGAGGGGTAAATACCTGAGAAGGTGAAGAGTTTCTTCAGCCAAAGGAAAATGTTGGTACAAGAGCAAATAGATACAAACTGCCATCAACACATTCGGGGTGGAAACTGGAAGTTTTCTAACCATCAGCGGGGTGAGGTTCCAGAATAGCCGCTAGTGGGATATGTAGGGGTAAACAATAGAATTAGTTCTGAGAGAGAGCTGGACACATTTATGAAGGCAGTTGTATGATGGAGTGGCTAGAGATGGGGTGGGAGGGCTGCTCTCAGCAACCCTGGGGGCTCACTTCTGGTTTATGTCTTATGTTTCCAAAGCTCATGCTTCAGGGTCTCCGCTGGCCACCTGAAAGGGATCAGGAAGGGTTCTCCTTCTCCCTCTAGCATTTCCTTCCTCTGAAGCACCAGCGATGGCCATGGCTGGAGACAGGACATAGGACATGGAGGTCCACAGTTTTGAGCTGATACACGCCATTCTCTCCCTCAGATGCTTGGGTGGCTGGCTCTTGTTCACATGCTCAGGGCCTAACTGATCATCATCTCTGCAGGAAGGAAGGGACTTTCCTCCAGGTCAGATTGGCGGTGACTTTTTGTTTTGTTTTGCCTTCCCCTGGAGCATGTGGGTTTGGGCCATCTGCCGCATTGCTTGGATAGCTCACTCACTTGCCACAGAGGGGCTCAGCACTGTTATATATTGGTCCTTCCTGTTCTTTGCCTGTGGCACATTACAGTTTAGTCTCCTGTGGGTCTTACTTGTGTTGCTGGATTTAGTGTAAAGGTGCCTTCAATATACAGGTCAGACTCGGTGATCGGAAGGTCCCTTCTGGCTTTAAACTTGATGGCTAGAATTCTGCAATTAGCAACGGGTCTCATTCCTGAGATTCGAGAAAGAGGCTGACTGTATATTTGTATGTGCCGGTTTGTAACTACTGGAAGTACTGTGGTAGGTATTAGGATTTTGGAAGCACACTCAGAGATATTTGCACTTGAATGTATCTAGAAAGGTGGTCACTCGTGTCAAGAAAAAGCCGAGCAAACACAGAAGAAAAGGTGGTAGCAGCACAGCTGAAGCATGAATAGGGATTCACATCTGGTGAATGGCTTGTAAAACAACCTTTTGGGGGTTTCCCATCTCTCTGTCAAGTATAGCAATGCAAATATAGCTCGGTGAGCTTGAAGCATGCAAGTTGTCTTTCTCTAAAGCAAGCACTGACCACTACTGGAGATGTGATTCCAGAGCAAACGTCATGACCCATTTTCTTTCTTGTAGGACAAATCCCTGTGAAAACCAGAACATACAAGAGATTCTGCATGAATACAGGTCATGCCAATTATGTCAGTAACATGCATTGTGTATCCTGCAGGTGGGAAAGAAACACAACATGATGTCTGGAAATACAATTCCTCCATCAACAAATGGATCCAAATTGAATATTTAAACATCGGGCGATGGAGACACAAAATGGCTGTGCTGGGTGGCAAAGTGTATGTGGTTGGAGGTTTTGATGGCGCACAGAGAATCAACAGCGTAGAAACATACGATCCCTTTCATAACTGCTGGTCAGAGGTAAAGTGCAGTCACATTCTCCTGTTTCATGCAGCACTATTGAAACACATTGAAATCAAGGAATTTTGTTAGGTATTTATTGTACCTCCAAATAAATGAGCTAAATTCTAGACTATGTACACACCAATCCAGTTGAAAACCCAGACTTCAAGGGAAGCAGGCTCAAGGTAAGGGTCAGTTCTGCCATCCTGACTCCTGCTGAACAGTTTCTTGTCTACAACCATTTCCATGAAGTCAGAGGGATAAACCCTAATACTCATCAAGAGTCAAGGTGTCAGAATTAGCCCTAAGTTTGTGCAGTTAGCCCCAGTTGTACAGGGAGCTACTAACTAACCCATTAGCTATAGAAGGGCGCACGCAGATCAGCATCTCGCACATTTCAGCACAAGTGTAAAACAGGCTTGGGGATTAGAAAGTGCAAGTTTGGATATGAGACCAGAAGCTGGCAGGTGGTCCTGTCATTTTTATGGATGATTTGCCAGGGATCTCAGTCTGACAATGTGGAAAATTACTCCAGCTTTGCATTTTCAATATGCCTTCATCTGAGATTCTCAACACACTTTCCAAACATAAAGGGCCTCTTTGCGTTTAAGCCGTGGCTGTGCAGGAGAGAGGAAGGAAGTGTTGGCGAGAGAGCCAGGGAGAACACGTTGCAGCCACAGCTCCGCCACCCTTTCAGTGGATGCCACATGGGCATCCTCTACTGCAGGCCAAATCCCCACGCCCTCTTTTTAGTACCTGCACTAAAAGGGCCAGGGCCTTGGCTCATCTGTCGGCCTGTGCCTGACCTTGCAGAGAGATGCAAAGGTGGAGGAAGGCTCCTCGCACTCCCCTCTACTTTGTCCCCAGTATGCCACATTTATTGAGAATACAACAGTTGCATATGCTTTTCAATCACTCACACACAAACACCATACACACACACACACAGTCCCACCAGACGATGTTATAGTTACCAGTCC
This sequence comes from Pelochelys cantorii, assembly GCA_032595735.1. NCBI lineage: Eukaryota > Metazoa > Chordata > Testudines > Trionychidae > Pelochelys > Pelochelys cantorii. The sequence goes on from CM064335.1 coordinate 48,328,212, forward strand.
AGAGTCTGTATCAATCTAGTGGCCAGTTAGATCGATCACAGAGGGAGAGCAGGGTCTTTTATCGGTCGCGATCCAATGCTCATCTGGAGTTGGTGGCAAGATGAACCCAAAGTGCCATAGCAAGGCACCCTGCTTTTATAATCCTTTTCTCTGTTGAAGTCTAAGGATTCTGCTGTGTCAGTCTGTGACCAGCTTGTTATCTTGTTGATGTCAATCATTCCCAAAACATTTCCAAAGCTCATCTTGTAATCAATCGTCTTTTAGGGGTGCTTGCTTCACTTTAAAGCTGTCCATCTGCCAACCCGATCACTCCTTGGCCATGGGTACGCACTGGTGGTAACTGATGGTTCTTCTGACGCCGATCAGTCTGTTTTCACCCATGCTCACCCCTCCTTCTTTGGCCATCTGTCAATAACCTTCACACCTTTATCTCGACACATACATACCACTTCCACACATAAACAATCTTTTACAAGGCCTTTCGAAGAAAAGCATAACATTAGTATCTCATACTGGGCAAAGCAAGAGGTATTGTAAATCAAACAATTAAAACTTCAGCCTTCAACATCCCTCTAGTCTCATTAACATAGACACAATACCAAAACTCTATTTCCTTACTTACTAAATTCACTAAACTTTAAAACAAAAGGGCTTACTAAAGGGCTTAGTTTAAATGTGATAATATGTTACCTTTTATTGCTACGTTATTAAACCTAAAAATACAAATATAAAAAGGGTAAAACTTTCAATCCTAACACTTTGGCTAACCGCTAAGATACTGGTAGGCATCCAAAGAGGCAAGAAGGGCCATGGATTCAGCTGAGTAGAAAGGGAGTCAGATCTATGGATAATTATGGCTGCAAAGATGGATAATGGGACAGGATTAACATTTTCAGGATGACAAAGATGAGGGTGGACATAACCCAGGGCAATGCCAAAGCAGTGGGAAGACAAGAGGAAAAGCAACAGAAGGTAACACAAAGCTGTGCTGGCCCTTTTCATGCAGAACGTGTCGTGCCGCCCAAGTGGCCTCGACCAACCCCACTCTGAAATAGAGGAGCTGTGGGGTGAGGGGTTCAAGAGATCCCCATAGACGGAGGAACCACTTCCTGTATGGAATGAACACTGCCCTGTGAGTAGCGGTTGCAGCTGACTGTGGGCAGTTGGTCAGATTGGGTTGTATTTTAGGCCTGTATCTCAAAGGGCCTTAACAAATGCTAAGCTGCCTTGAAAAAGAAACTGCTGTAGATGTCAAGACCCTTTCTGCTCAGAAACCGGCACTTCTTCTACTTTTCTTCTCTTGTGCTACTCCTTATGGATGAAAGAACAATGTTTTCGATTCAAGAGAAGCTGGGTGCACTCGGGTTTTGCTGTTACTGTGTCTGAGGAGATGAATTAACAGCCCCAGGAATCACACCTAACCACTTAGATCTGCTGGGAACTTCCCAATTTGGGTAACCTGGCTCTTTTGCACAAGGAAAACACAAGCAATGAGATGATTTCATGTGGTCGCTCCTGTAACCCGCTCCCTCTCCACTGTAGGTCAAAGAGAGCTGAGCGTAAAGGTGGGACTAATGGCTTGAAATCCACAAACTAAACTGAACCTAAATCACAGATTCAAGCTTGAGACAATCACACCCTTTACCTTGCACCATGGTAGCCTGCATCACACCATCATCACAGTCTGACATGGCTCCGGAGGAGCTCTGCTCTCTGGAAATATGTTCCCCTGCTGCGTCCCCATACAGATGAGCTCTGCTCTTGCCCCCCACTTGCCATTCCCAGAGCGTGGGGCTGGCATGACACTTCACTGAGGAGAATGATGGAGGATGCAACAGTTCCAGTCTCTGAAAACAATTCCCATATCCTTGCTGCACCAGCTCAATAGCCCCCGCAGCCAGGGTCCTGGTGGAGGTCACTCCTTTTCTAACAGGTTGAAAGGGAAAATGTTTGGTGATGTCTGTTTAAAACAAGTGCACGATAATCCACTCACCCATCTCCAGTGTTTCTGTTCCAGTGAGCAGAGGAAATTCTCCTGCCATTGCACACGGTACATTACGTAATTGGAGATGCACCTCTAGGGCTCATTTTACAAACCCTCTCAGAGTGACGTGGGCTGCAGCTCCCTGGGGAGGACAGCTGACGTGCGCACCATTGCCCTGGCTCAGGGGTTCAGAATGCACCTACAACAGAAGATGGATGCTGATAAATCCCAGTAAATAAGCTGGGGTGAGGCAGGAGCTACATACATCACAATATGTGACAGACCAGTGCAACCCCAGCTCCTTAGACACGTCCCTCTGCTCTCTCCCTATCGCAGTGGGGCAGCTTTGGCAACAAGCCCCTGCTCCATTGCAATGCAATCCCCTTTACTGAAACTGCAGAGTATCGACTCTGGCACCCTAACTTTTCCTGTCTGAACAAAGTGCACGCTTTGTGGAAGGGACACTGTCAGCGCCGATGCGCCTATAATCAGACCTGTCTCTTGTGTTAGGTTTTAGGCATCCCACAGACTCACCAGGATGCCCCTCCTGCACCGTTTCTGTGATCACACAAGGTCTTTACACCACGATTTCACTCTCCAGGGCGATAGTGTTTTAAAGTTAGCAGCTTCTCGATGCACTGGGAAGGAACAGAATCTTTCAGACCCAGTCAGAACCCCAGCCAGGGCTCGCGCCCCAAAAGTCAGACTTCCAGGGAGTTCCCTAGCTGGAGCTCCCCATTGCACCTTTTCTCTCTAATGCCCTCTCATGAGGGCTTTCAGGAACACCACTGGAAGGTGGGCTCCTCAGAGAGAATACTGAGCACCATGGAAAAGAAAAGACAGTCACTAGTCTGAATGACATGAAATCCAAATGATTATTCAGGGGTGGTTAACGATATTTTTTTAATGGTGACCTAGGCAGCTCCCCTCATGGTCAACGTGAGCTCCTTTGCCACTGCCAGCTACAAGAAGAAGCTCTATGTGATTGGGGGAGGCCCCAATGGAAAACTGGCTACGGACAAAACACAGTGTTACGACCCAGCTGTGAACACCTGGAGCTTGAAATCACCTATGCCAGTTGAAGCAAAATGCATCAATGCTGCAAGTTTCCGGGACCACATCTATGTTGTGGGTAGGTAAAGCAGTGATGCTCTTTCTTATCTGAGCTCAGAGCAGCTTGTTTTTTATTAACTCCAAAAACCTTATGGAGAAGCACAAATTATCATTATGCTTATTTGGGAGCTCGGGGTAAGAGGTTGAGGTGGGGGATCTGGGAGGGAGTTTGCGTGAAGTAGGGGATCATAACCTGGGGCAACAGACTGAGGTGAGGAGGGGGTGCAGGGTCTGGGAGGGGAGTGTCACCTGGGGTAGAGGTGCAGGGGTTTGGGTTGTGACCTGGGACAGGGGTTTGGGGTGCAGAGTCTGGAAGGGGTATTGGTGCAGAAGAGGATTCTGGCCTAGGGAAGGGGTGTAAGAGGAGGGAGTGCAGACTCTGGGAGGGGGTTGTAACCTGGAGCAGGAGTGCAGGAGGGGTTTGGGCTGTGACCAGGGATAGCAGATTGGGGTACAAGGTCTGGGAGGGGGTTGTGACCTGGGGAGAAGTGTAGGAGGGGATCCAGTGTCTGGGAAAGTGTATGCGGGTTGGAGAAGGGGTGCAGAAGGTTTACGTGGGGGTAGGGAATTACGTAGGGTTACGCGGGGTAGGAGGCAGAAAGGGGGCAGAGGGTTGGGGGAGGGAGAGGCTGGGGTGCCAGAGGCAGGCTGTGGCTGAGAGACCTTACCTGGCTCCCAGTCAGTAGCCCAGCAGGTTTCTTAGCCAGAGTCCCTGCCTTTCAGTCCCTACCTGCTCAGGGGAGCGGCAGAAGCCATGTTTACTGCTCTGAACTGAATGCTGTAAGCCTGGGGGAAGAGGGAGGAGGGGCACTTCACATGCTGCCTGTCCTGCAAACAGGCAGCTGCTATTGACTGAAACTGGCCAAGAGGAGCTACTGGGGACTGGGCAGCATGAGAAGCCTGTCTCCCCTCCCTCCAGGCTCTCAGCACTCAGAAAGCACATGTGGTCCTACAGCCAGCTTTACTGAGTGCTGAGCGGGCGTGGGGCAGGCAGGGGGCCGGCGGAGGCTCTCATGGGCCACATCCAACAGCTTGGCAGGCCAGATCCGGCCCTCAGATCATCTTTTGCCCAGCTCTGACATAGTGTGTTAACAGAAAAAGGTGTATCAGGATCCAGTGGTTCTGGAGAAAATCTGACTAGAAATAAGTCCATTTTTTAACAGTGAGGTACTATTTTTAACCATTGCTACAACTTTCCTGGGGATATGGTAAATTCTCTCCTTGTCCTGTCTTATGCAGAAGGCCAGACTAGATGATCACAATGATCCCTTAAAATCTAAGGTGCTATAAAAACCAAGCAGCCCTTTGTAGATCATACAGCGCAATCTTCTTGTGCCCTGTAGTCTTGTTTTGACTTCACGTTGGGGTAAAGTGTTCTCATACGTGTCAGGGAGGGAACCCTGTGGACAAGTCTAGGAACTCTTAGGGGAACACACGTCAGGAGCAAACCGATTTCTGTTTCTGTTGCAGGGGGAGCAATGAAAGCACTGTACTCGTACAGCCCCCTTCAAGACACATGGTGCCTCGTGACTCAGTTCACTCATGAGAGAGCAAGTTGCGGGATTTCCCCTTGCAACAACAAATTGTTCATCACAGGGGGCCGGGATGAGAAGAATGAAGTCATCGCCACGGTGCTGTGCTGGGACCCCACGATCCAGAGGTTAACAGAGGAGTGTGTTTTACCTCGTGGGGTGTCCCATCATGGCAGTGTCACCCTCAGGAAATCCTATACACACATCCGCAGGATAGTTCCTGGAGCGGTTTCTGTCTGACTTTGGGAGAGACAAGAGCGCCACAGGTGACATCCAAATACCTCAGTCCCCCTATGGGGACAATAGATTGCAAGTAGATTGCATTGGAAGGATAGTTCGTTGGAACCACTGCTACTTTTACGAATATGTGCTTGGCCTCTTGGAAAACAGGAAATCTCATTCCCTCTGTACAGAACATACCTTAAATTATCTTCCCCACCCCAAATATGATAGGCCAATCTGGAATTTACTCCTGATGCACAGAAATTCCAGTCATACGAGGAAACGTGATGAACTGGTGTCGATCTGCCTCTAATCGTACTGCAGATAGGATAGTCATGCCAAACGTCAGCCCACCCCTGCCAGATGTTGTGATATTATTTATTACTATTCCCCTCAGACTAGTGGCCTTGCAGCATCACCCAAAGAAAAGGAGAAGTGGTGTATGGAATGGCAGAGTTGCATCACTAGCGAAACTCACGTGACACCCTCAGAAGTCACACTTCTTTTCGACAACGGCACATTACATGCAGCCAAAGTATGACATTTTAAAAAAAAGATACCCTCACATTTCCCATCACCAAAAAAGTCCACCTCAGCTAATGTCCCTGGCTGACAGTCCCTGCAGAGATACCAAAGACAGAATGAACAGAGCCTAAATCTCTCACCCCTACATACGGACAAACCCTAATTTGAGCCCATTGTAAGTTCAGCATAACTATTTCCCAATAAACCCCACAACAATCTGTTTGGCCTCTGGATTTGTTTTCTCTTTTAGCTAAAAAAAATCCGTACAAAGTTAGAAAGTACAAAAAAAAACCCCAGAACGCCTCAGAATGACAATTAACAACCAAACCTAGCAAGGGTAATGGTAACAACAATGATCCTGTTAGACAGAAAGGCACAGGCCAGGGACGGGACAGGTGTTCCTACCTGGAGGAATGGACTGGGTTTAAAGAGTGCTAGATACCATTTCACCCTCCCCTCTGCCAGCATTTAGAGACAGAGTTGATGAGATTCAATCTAAAGTCCTTGCTTCCACTCAGTGACTGCTAGAGCTGACGTCACTAAATAAGCTGGTGTAGGGAGTTGAACCTTAGACCTGGGGCAGGTAAAGTGGTAGGGAAGGACAATGCAGAGGATGAAGGAGATGAAGCAGCAGGAGGTTCTCCGCTCTTCACTAGGCTGAAATGGTTAAGAAGAGGGCTCAGCAGCAGAGAGCAGCATTGCCACTACAGGCAGAAGCAGAAGAAACAACAGTGGGCAGGGGCAGAGGCATTGCTTTCCTCCTGCGTTCAGGGGTGGGAGATGAACACCCATGGTTGCACCTCTGAACTCTGGGACTTTGCAGGGAGTGGGCTGTTGTCAAGGGAAAGGGGGTGACATGTTAAGGGGACCTTTGTCCATCAGACTTTCACATCACAGAGTGGGAAACTGAGGCACTGCCCAATCTACTGTGGGGCAAATATTATGGCCTGCTTGCATACTTCTGAATCACAGTGTTTTCCCAGATTGATGCTGTTTTCCCTCTCCTTTTGATAAAAGTTTTCTTTTGTTATACACAGACTCCCTGCTTACAAGTAACAAAAGCCAGGACTATGTAGCACTTTAAAGACTAACAAGATGGTTTATTAGGTGATGAGCTTTCGTGGGCCAGACCCACTTCCTCAGATCAAATTGTGGAATTTGATCAAATTCCTCAGATCTGAGGAAGTGGGTCTGGCCCACGAAAGCTCATCACCTAATAAACCATTTTGTTAGGCTTTAAAGTGCTGCGTAGTCCTGTCTTTTGTTTCAGCAAGACCAGACTAACACATCTACATCTCTATTACTATTCTGCTTGCAAGTAAGGAAATATTACCTCTTAGAGATGCCCAGGGGTGGTGCTTCATTCTGTGGAGTATTGTTAAGAGGGACCTTTTGATATTGAAGCAGGCCCTGGCTGCCCCTGGCACCACCTGGCAGAAGGATTATATCTGTAATTCAACCCCATGCCTCTCCTAATCAGAGTCCAGATTTGTTAAGCTTCAAGGCTTAACTCTCTCTAGGCTCATCCCTTCTTCAAGGCATTCAGTGTGAGCTTGGTTGTTTTTCATGGGCTATTGGTTTTGCCCTAGAGGTTACTGGCCAGGCAGACTGGCTGCGTTTAATTCCTTGGGGGGCATTATCCCTGTTTTTCTATTTAAATTCACTGCACAACTTCTAAAGTTGCAGGCCCCAAAAGACAATATGTTTTAAGGATAGAGCACTGCACAGGGAGGAAGCAAGATTATACACTCCGATAAATAGCTATGGTAATATCTTTGAATGCAAAACGATTCCCCTTTGTCTTTGTCTATTTGCTGCTGATTTTTCCTCTGTTGCAAAAACTCCCCCATCTTTCTCTTGAGTGCTCTGCTTCCTCTGCTCACCTGAAAGTCCTTGTCATCCCCCACCCTGCCTCCCAGATCCCCCAGCAGTGTTCCCTGTAAGCTGTGTGCTTGTGCGGCTGCACAGAAGAGATTCCAGTGCTGCCCAGCTGATTCGCAGAGTGCCCACCACTAGTGTTGTGTTTCTGCTGGTGGTGCACATGCCTCGGTGCACATGCCAAAAAATCTGCACATGGATGGGAAAGATTAGCGGGAACATTGCCTCCTAGTGTTGTTTGCTCATAGCATCTCCTCAGCAGAAAGAGAAAGCAACAGACGCAGGGCAGGGTGAGTAGAAGGGGCAGGCGCCGGGACTTAGCTGGAGAGACATGCAGAGGGTGCTGGACCTTACTGGCAGGGACAGAGAAATTGTTCCCTTTGCTGGGTGGATGCTAGGGGACAGGAACCATCTTCTTAATTCCTGCTTTCCCCTAGGATGGCACTATAGGTCAGCCAACACAGGATAAGGGACCCTCTGAAGGTAGGCAGGTGGAGTAGGTTCTGGAGTAGCTTAGGGGATACAGCATTAAGGCCTGGAGCACAGGGTGGTGAACTCGATTTCTCTCCTTGCTCCAAACGAACAGGCAAATATTTGCAAGGCCAACAGTGGGATCCTGGGTTGTTCTCTCTGCACCATGAGGAAGAGGAGTCTCTGAGTCTCCATTGCCACATTTCCCTCAGTAGGTGGCAGCATGACCCTGGGTTGGCTGCCTTGGTGGTTTATTTGTATCAAGAGGATTATTTCCTGGAATACAAGGGCACAGAACAATCTGGCGAGAAGGAAAACAATTCTTGGGATCTGCAGGAGATTTCCGGGAGATGCACAGATTGTGGGCACGGGGCAGCACTGGCAGGTGGGCGAGAGTCTCTCAGTCCCGGCACACTGGCCAGTTCTTCAGCAACAAGAATAAGTACAGGAGAGTCAGTGCTGGGAGGGCTCCTGGCCAAGGCTGGGAAGTTTTAGATGATTTCCCCCCGGCTGGAAAAATCACAATTAAATCACAAGATACAAACCACAGAACAAAGCCGCCGGTCTATGAAATACGGTATTAACAACTGCCCTGGCAGCCACCCTTCTCCCAATTTAACTCTCTCTCTTCTTGCCTTTTTCTAGCCCTCCTTCCCCCCAAGCACTGGGGGGCCTTCTCATTTACTTCGCCCCTCTTTCTCTGGTAACCCCTCCAGCTGCGTAGGATGTAGCGATGTCACTGTACTGACCATTCGGGCTCGCTTGGAACGTCTCAGCCCAGCCGGGAAATCCGTTTACTCCAAAGACACAGGCCTCGCCCCGGGAGCTAAAGGCAACACAGCCTCTGTCCCGGTGAGCAATACAGCCTGGGCCCAGCTGGGTTGTTAGCGCTGCCCTGAGAAGGCTACAGCACACATGCATGCACACACAAGCCAGAAAGTCTGTTAGAAACGTTTGTTTTCTTCCTAAAATCCCCCTCCTCCCCTTACTGCTGTGCTTCTCCAGGCCCAAGGCTCCCCCAGTATTTTCACCCTTGTCCTCTCTCCCTCCTTTTCTATTCCAATCTCTCCTCCTTCAGCCTCTCTTCTTTTGGTCCCCTTCTTTCTCCAGTATCTGCTGGAGCTCTCTCCCCTCCCCACGCTGCCTCCCACAATGCTGCTGTCTCCGCCAGGCAGTGTGCTCTCTGCAGTGAAGAGGCAGCAGCACTGCACTGCCCATGGTAAATCCTCTGAGCCCCCTCACCCATATGGTGCAGGATCCAGGCTGGGGGCTGCCTGTCCTTCAGCCAGCTTGGAGACACTGTAGCTAAGGCTGCAATTCCACCACAGAGGCCATAGATTCCATGGTTTTCTGCAACTGCTGTGACTTTTGCAGCTGCAAAAGGGACCTCAGCTGTCTGGGTGCCCTGCATCCAGCTGCACCCAAGGGAGCGCCCGAGCACAGGTCACAGGGCAGCTAGCCCCAGGAAGCACCCAAGCAGCGGTCCCCAGGGCCTTGGAGTAGCAGGTGGCTGGGGGAAGGGGCTACCGTGGGGCCCCAGGAGCTTCTACGTTTTAGCCAGGGGTATCTAAATAGTAAAAGTCATGGAGAGGTGATGGCCGTGAATTTTTGTTTCTTGCCTGTGATCTGCCCATGGCTTTCACCAGAAATACCTGTGACAATCTTAGCCTTCCATAGCCAAGCGCATGGACTTGGCCTTCCCTTAAGGCTGGCCATGTGGCTAAGACATGGGGCTCCCCTCTGAGAGCTGGGATCCAGTCATAGCTACGCAAGAAGTGAGCATGCAGGGCTGCTGCAGGAGGCTGTGAATGATGCTGGCCTCCCTCTGCGAAGGCCTTGTTTGGTAACCCAGGCTGTGAAGTGCAGAGGGTTATTCATGCTGCTTGTTGAATAAGGCACACCTAGGACTCCTGGCTCCCAGCCTGTGGCTCCTCCCCCTAAGCAAAGGGTATTGGTATAGGAGTAAGTGGGGTGTGAAGTCCCCCTGTGGTGGGGTGTTTCCATTACTGTTCCCAGTCCACTGGGAAGTGCAGAGAGCTGCCTCCAAACCCCGCCTGGGTGTGGGGTAGCTCAGCTCCTTCAACGTTCTTAGCTGGCGAAGGGAAGACTCTCTAGGCCAGGGGTGCTGAAGAGGGGAGAGGCAGGATGAGCCAGAGGCTGCCTGTGGGTAGAGCAGCAGCCGCATCTGGCACGTGACATGCTGAGGACTCCCCAGCTGCCCTGAGGCTCCCTCTTCCTTCCAGGCAGAAGACCACAAATGAAAATGATCCCTACACTAAGGCTCTAAAACCTGCTCCAGTGGCAGGAATGGGTATGATGCTCACCCAACCCAGATCCTGTTTTCATTTGCTTTGACTCCAGTACAGAGCCTCCCATCCTGATGTGGGCTAAATGGGCCTTCACCAGATGGCGCTAGCCTGCGGGACTGGCTCTGCTCTGCTGCGGAGGAACTGGGGTCCCTTTTGGATTTGTTCTTGAGTCCACTTACACACTCCACTGATCCTCCTGGCATGGAAGTGTAGACAAGATAGATGAGCTGATCCCTTCTCTTCAGTGTCTCGTGTCCCTCCGCCACAAGATGACGCAACTCCATGATGTCACAGGAGGCCGGGATCTACAACAGACACAAATCTGTGCTCCTTTTCGGACTCCCTTCCGTGGCACCCTGATCTCAGAAGCTGTGAAGTCTCTCAGCTTGGCTCACATTATGCCGTGGTTCTAGCCATAGCGACATTTTGTTGTTGAATAAATCAGCTGTGTAGAAAGAAGTTTCCAAACAAACCCCCAAACACGAATTCATTTCACACTCTGTTTTGCAGACCTACACAAAGCAAACACCACAAAACACTATGTTAGCCAGCTGTAGCCTGTTTCGGTAGTGGTTCTTTAATTCTTCACTGGTACGGTGACAGGGCTTTTTCCCCATGGCAACCTGTCTATGTGCACGTAACCCCTGCCACAATCTGGTTTATGAGTTTGCTATTAGCCTAGCTCTGTGTGTCAACAGAATGTTATGAACGCACATATGCACCGCTTACTGAAATGGATCAATGAAAACCAATTTACCCTCCGTGTGCTGCAGTTTGATTCTTAATGCTGCTGGGGAAATTGAGCGATTTGACAAAGGATTAGAGGGTGAGCTAGCCATTTGCTTTTCTCCTTCCCACTAATGGGCCATGTTTTTGCTATTGCCTTGGAAGATTGCTCTGACATGACACAGTAAATAACTTATGTGGACGCACGTTTTCCTTGAGTAATTGTGCAATTTGAAGGCTCAGTTCTGCTCCTGCTGATGTCATTGAGATTTTTGTTTTTATTTCAGTGTTATTACTGGTATCACAGCAAAATGCTAGTCCCGGAGCATGTCCCTGTCCTACCAGGACTTCTATAAATGCCCCAAAGAGCTTGCAATCTCAACAGAAGCAGGCTCTAAAGGTAGTCGGTGTCCATTTCACTGATGACCACAGATATTTATCTTACCTGAAAATCAAACTTTTTTCTAGTTTAGAAACCTATAAAGTTTTTTTTTTGAGCAGCAACTATGGAGTTAAATAAAAGCAGGCTTCTTTTTTTTTAAAGTGCTAGATTCTATATTACCTTTAAAACCTGCCAGCCAGATGAAGCCAGCTGCAGCCAGGACCAGGTTCAATAGCTAGGGGTTCCTCTCCAGACATCCAACACAGAACCGGCTTGAACCCCCATCCAGTAACCTGGGAAAATCACATACACCCCAGGTGCCGCTGAGAGGCAATGCTTCCCCGCTCGCAAGCGCAGAGTCTGAGCATGGAAAAGACACTTTCTATAAAAGGAGGGAAGTAACGTGGCATTCTTTTGGGAAACCTCCGCAAATGGGTTCATAAACATAAACCATGAGTAAAGGTCCCATCCCAAGAGGCTGGGCAGCATCCTTTTCCTCACAGGTTCTGAAGCCAGCAATGTAAATGTCCCCTTCACATGCCCAACCCTTTCCCTGCACCCCACTCACAGCTAGCGCCCTTGGTCAGGGCAGACCAGGAGTCCAGATGTGCAGCTGCAGAGTTCACCTCCCACATGCAGGGGGCAGGTAAAGAGGCTGATCATGCGCCATCCACCTGCTCACTGCTCTCTCCCGTCACCCTGCTCGTCACACCTCTTTACCACAACTAACCTAAGAAAGTGGCTCCAAATGGAGCCTATTTAGCTCTGTTCTTTGAAGGGACAGGTCTAACCAGTCCAGGTAGGGGAGGACATTTTGTCTTCAGAGGAGAATAACCATCCTTCACCCCACATAGTCTCAGAAAGCTCTGAGAGCTAAGCCTCTGCTTAGGCAAGTTCTTTCTGCTCACTGTGAGCCCTTCCCTTTGGAACAGACTTAGCACAGTTCTATGTTCCCAGAACACTGCAAACATTGGTCACCACATTTCAGCTCTCCCTGCATTCAATACAGACATGGCTTGTGTTGGGTCACAAAGTAAGTTGATTTCAATGAGCAAAATACCACTCCATCTGCTGAATATCTACATCTCAGCAACGCACAAGCAAACTGTATTTACATAGACCCGCCCAGAATCTCTCCCCCTTTCCCACTGGCTGTAAGGGAAGCGCTTCTTCAGCTGCTGCTTACATCTACACTCCGTTAATATTGACAGAGTCAACTCTCTTGCCGTTTCTTATATTAAACCTCCCTTCAGAAATTAGACAAGAGGTGGAGGAAATTAGACTCAAGGAACAGACACATTTAATATAAATTAGCAAAACTGCAGGAGTTTAATAAGTTTAACTGAACAATTAGCAACATTTTAGCAAGTGTATTTTTTAAAATATTGAATGCTTGTATAGCTATTACAGGCATCACATGACACTGAAATGGATCGAAAATTAGAGTCATTACTCTCAATTTAATTATTGTAATTATTTTTCAAGTCATGGATGACCCAGGATCAACTCTAGGAATTCTAGTCTGATCTCATTCAGAATCTTCATATCATAGCAAGACAATGATCAAGTGCACTAGCCGTTTAGGAATTAAAAATCTCTGAACTGAAAGTGTCCAAATGGATTGTTTTAGGCACCCTAGAGACTTTGACTTTATTTCGGGAAAACAGAGCATCCAGAAATAGCAATTTATTTGAATGAATAAATCAGTATGAAACAATGGACTGAACAGCTTCTTTTTATCATCCTGTGCCAGTAGGGACACTGAGCAGCACAGCCATTTCCATGGTAGAAAAAAGAATCACATAAGCAGTCTTCAGCTAACATACATTGGGCCCAGTCCTAGCTCCTCTGATTTTAATAAGATCAGAAGTTGCCACATTGCAGTCACCTCCAAAAGACAATGGAGCTAACACACAGAGGTCAATATTTAGCACTGAGGGTCTTCATCTGCTTTTAACTTGGCCCCATCACCACTGGCATCTTCTGCCAGCTGGTCTTCCAGGAACCTTACCTCCTGGCCTCTGGTACACTCCTCACCAGCCTGGTGTGGCTTGTTTGCTAGGGTAGAGCCTAGCTCCTCACAGAAGGGGCATCTTGCTTGGGAATCTCACAAGGCAAAATTTCAGTCTCAAGTTTAGCTTTCTCCTCGCATATGAATGGTTGATGGGGCTTTCCTCATTTCCCAAACAGGGAGACACAAAGTTATATATACTTTGAAGGGCCTGATTCTTTTCTCCCACCTCGTGTAGTCATTTACTTCAGTGCAAAGTGATCTGGTAGCATTTTACACCCATTTTGCACTAGTGTAAATAACTGCACATGGTGCAGAACAGCCAAGAGCAGACCTTACCTTTCTGGGAAAGCCAGGAATAATACCCAGATTACCTGACTCCTTATCCTGTGCATTAATCATACATCTACCCATTCCGCTTAGAAGAACACACAACATTATTGCATATGGCCATTATGCAAATGTGAACAAGCTATCCAATCAGCAGGTCCCAGAGACAGGTGTGGTCATGGGGATAGGAGTTAGAACGCCCGGGTTTTAAGTTGACCAGCCCACATCACCTTGGGCAAGACAACACATGGCTCTTCATCAAAAGTTTCCCCATTTGTAAAATGAGATTAATGCTGCTTATCTATCAATCTTTGAGGGGCAGAGCAGACTCTGGTCCTCAGCGTACCAGTAAAAGCAATTTGTACGGAAAAAAATGAGCTTTGTACACATGCTGGCACCAGCCAGTGTTCAGAGAGATTCCCATACACATAAGTAAGCGAGGAACACGATGCAGTCTCCCAGGCTGACTCTACAGAGCTCTCCCTGCCAAACAGAACAGCCCGCTTGTGCATGCGTACTGTGTTTTGAAATCCTGTTTAGAACTTGCCAGGGTGACATTCCACAGTCCTTTGCTTCCATGACACATCCCTCCACCCCCCAACTACTCCAGCTTCTCCCAGAATTGCACCAATTTTCATTTGTGGCAGGTGGAAAAGGCAAAAGCATATCCTGCTGCTCCTTCCAATTCCCAAGAGTGGGGGCTACTGCCATAAAACTGCCCTGGGACAGGCACCAGCCATGCTGCTAAGCTGTGTGTTGGTGGGCTGGTTGGCCTTGCTTTTCAAAAGGCCTGGTCTTTATTTATCGTTTGTCTTAGAAGGGTTAGATTTTTACTGATAACCGTCAGTGAGTGCTAATTTCACTGTACACACACACACACACACACACACACACACAGAGGTGAAAAAAATATTTCCCTAAAAAACATTACAGATAGGCAAAATAAGAAAAATGCTTCTTGAGAACTTAGTAGAGTTTTGGTTTAAGGCTATTTACTTTGTCTATTTTGACCTGCGATGTTCACATTTTGTGCTTTAATGGTTATAAAGCTCTGATTTTTTGAATCTCACTATCTACTGTCATTAAATAATTATTGTCTGACCCTCTCCTCCAATTTTCCACAACTCTGAAAATTGAAACCCATTAAATGCTCAAAAATAAACACTGGTGTTATCTGTCAATCACAGAATAGGATTCTGCCAAGCAAGGCTGGGCAAGATGCGGCCCACGGGTCAGATCCAGCCCACTTAACACTTTGACCTGGCCCACGGACTGCATCTGGCTGCTTCCTATTTATATCCTGCTGTCCATGCCACTGAATTTCCAGGAGGTGGCTCAGGGAGTAGGATCCTGTTTAAATGGCTCCCGGTTGTGGCGCAACCTTGGTATGGGCTGGAGCCATGATCCTTTTAAATAGCTGCAGCAACCCCAGGCGGCTGCCAGGCAACACACTAGCTGTAAACCCTTTACTATGTGTTTAATTCAAAGCTTCTGGCCCCAGACAACTCTGGGGGGGAGGCTAATCCCCAGCCCTGCCCCTTCTGGGGGGTGGAGCTGGCCCATGATCACATAGTAATTCATAGGGTTGCCAGATGGTTACAACAAAAATACCGGACACACTTGACACTACATCACAATCTGCATTACATCTTATTTAGAAAATACTGGACATTTATATTTTCTCACTTATATTTTCTCAGTTTGTTTCCTGAACAGAAAGCTCAAATACTGGACTGTCTGGTTCAAAACCGGACACCTGGCAACCCTAATAGCAAAATTCATTAAGGGGCCCCTTGCAAAAATTATTGCCCACCCATGATGTATAGCAAAGCCCAAGGGGATCTTATGAAAAGGTTAAAATTCTCCAGTGGGGGAAGAGGGTTAATATACCACCATAAAAATCCACTGTAGAAACCCAGACAACCACAGAGTAAAACAATTTGCTGCTTGAGAGAAAAACGCTTCTCCACAGATTCCTAGTAAAACACTCTTATTCGGCACTCTCCTGGATTCTGTTAATATTTAGTCTTCAGGAAATCCTGATTTAAAATCATGAGTGTGCACTTAATATGAAGATCAAACATTTATCTGACCCTTACTGCTCATATGACTTAAGAACTTGGTTCCATATTTAAATGATAGTCTTTCTACAAATGTGACTAGTACAATAAATATCTATGGGGTCTATAATGAAGGAAAAATAAAAGCATACAGCAGAAAGCAAAAGAGGCACATTTTATTGACGCATTTAGGGATTTGCACTGGAACAATACTTTTTAAGTTCAGTTGAATCAAAATATGTAGGGACGCATGCAGCCATCAATAAAAGAAACTCTGTTATATCATATAATCGATTCACTACAAAATACTTTGGGCCTGATTTTCCACTGCCTCACCATTGGCGTAGTCCTTCTCAGAGGTGCCAAGTGAATGCAAAGCACATATTATTCTTAAACTTCAGAGGGGTAGCTGAGTTAGTCTGTAACAGGAAAAACTTAAAAAACAACAAATAGTCTGGTAGCATTTTAAAGACTAACAAAACATGTAGATGGTATAATGAGCTTTCATGGGCACAGCCTACTTCTTCAGATGACCGGAGTGTTGATGTTCATAACCAAGAATAAATGCGGGAAGGAGGGAGGGGGGGAGAAGGAAAAATTGGAGGGTGGGGGGGGAGAAAAAGAGGCAGTGGGTAGATAAGTTTCAAAGGGAAAGCCGAGCCATCTGTAACAGAAAAAACTGAAAAACAACAAAAGACAGAACTATGTAGCACTTTAAAGACTAACAAGATGGTTTATTAGGTGATGAGCTTTCGTGGTCCAGACCCACTTCCTCAGATCAATATGTGGAAGAAAATTGGCACAACCATATATACCAAAGTGATACAATCAAAAAAAAGTGAACACATATAAAAATGATGAATCAGGTTTAAGAACAGAGGAGGGGTGAGGGGGGGAAGGTTAGTGTCTGTGAGGTAATGACATTAGGGGTGATAATTGTGGAAGCTATCTTTGTAATGGGTGAGATAATTAGCATCTTTGTTGAGACCCATATGTAAAGTGTCAAATTTAAGCATGAATGACAATTCTGAAGCTTCTGTTTGAAGTCTGGAGTTAAAATTGCTCTGAAGCAAAATGCATGTTTTAAGGTCATTGAGAGACTGGTCAGTCTGGCTGAAATGGCAAGCAACAGCTTTCTCTAGAACAACATTTCTTCAGATCCCGTCCCCTTTTACCCCTTCTCTACTTACGCTACATCGATGATATCTTTATGATCTGGATCCATGGCCAAGAAACACTGGATGCATTCCACAGAGACTTTAACAACCTACACCCCCACCATTAATCTCAGCCTGGACCATTCTACACGAGAGATCCATTTCCTGGACACCACAGTACAAATCACCAATGGTAAATTAGACACCACTCTCTACAGAAAACCCACTGACTCCTACAGTTACCTACATGCCTCCAGTTCCCATCCAGGACACACCATACGATCCATCGTCTATAGCCAAGCCCTTAGATACAATCGCATCTGCTCTAATCCTACTGACAGAGACCAGAAACTTCAGGATCTCTACCAAGCATTTATAAACCTCAATTACCCACCCGGAGAAATAATTGAGGCATACCGGGGAGGTCGACAAATGCCTTTGATGTCGACCGCGGGGTGTTCAGACTAGCGCGTTGAGCCGACAAACAGCTGATTGGCTCAGCGCGGCAGCCATTTTAATTTAAATGACGCGGCGATTAGTTAAATCGCCGCTTCATTTTCCTATGCCGGGTAGCCTAATCTACATGTCTCCGTCACCAGAGGCATGTAGTCTAGACGTATCCTTGTTTTACACATTTTCAGAATGAATCCAGTTGACTGATAATGCACTGACATGACCCATGAGAAGTCGCAGAGGTTGTTGCTGAATACAGCAGGTGTTATTTCCAAGATGTTCTAATGTGTTTTACAAAGCAGACAGCTGGGTATCAGTGGTGCAGTGAAGTCTCCTTCCTTGGGAGTGAAGGCAACTGCATTATGCACAGGGTATGCCTACACTGCAATGGAAGGCCAGGCTTAGTGGACTTGAGTCAGCCGACCTGTGTTCGGGAATCTTGGGATTCAGCAGTTACATTGTATTTAAATCGTATGTTAAGACTTTTCTAATCCATGCTTAATCCTATGGCTCTGGGGTCCGCACTGCAGCATGCAGCCCCGTGCCAAAGTAACCCACCCCACACCCTCCGAAGAGTGGCTGCTGAAGCCGTAGGACAGTGATGCACTATGGGAAAATTTTACTGCCTGTCCTGCATATTCCAGGAAGCTTGAACAATCTGCCAAACCCGTTGCAAACCCAGGAGGCTCCCTATGAGAGAGTGTTTGTGGCTTGGTGGTCAGAAGAGAAAGGGTTAACACTGACCTGAGCTGCTGCTGGTGTTTGCCCCGTAGGGTGACTTTCATTTTCCACAGAGTGGGTTGCAGGTATGGGAACTTGTCCCGTGGATTTGTGGGATACTTCTGGATGCTTCCCAGGACCGAGTCAAGTGGGGCTACATCTACACCTTGAGTCCCACCTTAACTCGAGCTCGAACCCTTCAACTCCTCAGGATCCTGGGACCCTGAGTGCAAAGCCTGGGTTACCCCAATTGCAGTGTACATACAAGTGGAGGGTTAGGCTGGACCCCGGGTTCAAACATGGGCTTTTGTTGCA
The DNA here is from genome assembly GCA_032595735.1 of Pelochelys cantorii. Taxonomy (NCBI): domain Eukaryota; kingdom Metazoa; phylum Chordata; order Testudines; family Trionychidae; genus Pelochelys; species Pelochelys cantorii. The sequence goes on from CM064335.1 coordinate 48,346,400, forward strand.
GGGTAGATGTTCCCTCAGTCACACACTTGGGCACTCATGTCATCAAAGGGCAATTTTGGCCAAGGCAGCCAAGGTTAACCACTGGTCTTTGTGCCACTGGCTCTTTAATTGTAATGTTGATGCCCCCGCAGAGGTGCAGAAATGACCTCAGTTTAATGTCTCCTCCAATGGCACAAACTCTAGTTCTACATGCAGAGCAGCGCAGGGTATGGGCCCATACCGTGTGGTAGAAGCCAAGCCTACAACCCTCAGGCAGTGAGGGGACAGTATGACTACCCCAGGCACAGCAATGCCTTGGACACCGACCAGTAAAGATCTAGGTAGCTGGTGACACGCTTACCTATTGCAACAGGGCAAACACAGCCCTTTCGAACTCACTCTAGTGTCGGTGCATTCTGCCTCGCCTCATGGCGATACAACGGGGGACACAAGACTAAGGCGCTTCATTCTGAAAATGAGCTTGAGAGAGGATGCGATCTCCCTATACCGAAGTCCGTACAGATACGGCGACAAAGCTTTGGGCAGCACCATCAGGACATTGCAGATGGTCAGAGCCATCCATATTCCTGTGCGCAGCCCAATGACGTCGTTGGTGTAGAGTAACACTTCTACCACCAAGGCCAGCAGGGGAGAGAAGTAAAAGAATAATATGGTGTGATGCATCAAGAAGGTCACGCTCGCTCTAGAGAAAACGCTTTCCCATATACCCGACTGTCTTGTTTTCAAATACAGGACAATATAACAAGTATGTATTAAAGCCAAGCAGAGAAAGAGGGCCGTGACTGAAAGCATATAACAGAGCTTCACGGCGTCGTCTCCATGCAGGGTCATGACCAATATTATTGGCACAGAGCATGTGTTTATGGAACACGGTGTGGGCTTTTGAGTCACCATCAACACCAAGTAGATAATCCCTGGGAAAAATCCGGAAGAGGTCCATATGAGCACAATCAGTTTTTTTGTTCGTGAAGAAGGCAAAATGGTAACATAGCGCAAAGGAAACAAAATGGCCAAGGATATATCCAGTACCATGGCAGCAGCGGTGAGCAATCCCCCGCAGTAAGTCACAGCCAGCAAGAACAACAGGAGCACACAGGTATAGTTGGGGAGTATAAAGTTCGCACCATTGAGAACTGCCAAGAAGGTGTAAAATATGAGGTATATCAAATCGCAAAGCAAAGCATTTCCCAGCAGCAGGTACCTGGTTTCCTGGCGGATGCTGAAGCTGGAGAAAATCACAAACAAGATGGAAGGAATTACCAGGATGGCTGCCATGAGACAGGCAATTGGAGGGATCAGGAACATCTTCATGTCTGTATACGGAGGGGAGATAATCCATTCTTGCAACATATACATGGAATGTTCATCCAGATACAAGGACCTGTTGGAATCCCGCTCCCTCTGGAGATGGTGCAGAGTTGCATTCAGAATCTTTGCAGAGGCGCAGGCTGAGAAGTTCATGTCCCTGGGATTTTTAGATTGACTTGGACAAAACAAGCTCTGCTTTGAATCTCTAGCCTTGCAAAAGTGGATGATGCAGTGGGAAACACAAAATCTTCTATAGACACCCAAGGTTGGATAGTAGAAATTCAGTAGTCCCAAAGGTGCTTCCACAAAGTGGAATAATTTCTTTTCTTTCTGCAAAAGGCAAGGAAAAAAAAAAGGAAACAAACCAAATCTTCATGTGCTTTAAACTTCAAATGCTCTGTGAGCTCTTTGATCAGGAAATGAACAGGTTACTCGTTATTAGCAACTTGAGTTTATTCTCCTCTCACCACCACGCCAAAGGGGCAGATGGAATACAGCTTGATTAAACAGATGTGATAGGGACATTCCAAATGTACTGATGTAGTAAAGTCATAAAAGCGATCAGATGATATTTGTATCAATTCACAAGTAATAGCATAACATACTGATTGGACAGGATCGATAAAAACATCTCTTAATTCCTGTTGTAAAATAGCATCAAGATGGGTCTGTTTAATGAAATCATTTTACTTATAGATGGTGCCCATTTTTGACTGGCAGCTCTTCAGACATATGTTTGTTAAACATGATACACAGACTGTGTTCCTTTCAGTTATCACAACCAGTGTGGATGGGTAAAGAGCTGTATACTTTTATAAATAAGCACCATGACATGCACACCAGACATACAACATATGGGCATCATTGCAGCATGTCCATTCAGATGCTATTTCCTCATTATTTGCCCCATCAGGCATTGCACTGCTATTTGTAGGGCTGGACTGCAATTACTGATCTTGATCTCAGTTATATGGTCTTGGAGTGCAGTGAAAGCAGAGTGGACAGCCTCAGATTTTGTGAGAAGAGAATCCTCATGTTTTCCCAAGAGCAAATGCAAATCTCCAAGTAGTATAATCCCATTCATCTCTCCTCCATCAGAAAGACTAGCTGAGAGGTGGTTTCAGGTTGTGTAGTGTGAAGTGGGGACAAGCCGGTGGGGCTATCCTTTGGGTGTAGCAGTTCCTCATGAGTGTGAATACATGTTGTATTTTACATACAGATGCCCTTGGTGGAATTAAGCAGTCACAGAAACCCCGTATGCTATGACAGGGCAAGATGTCACTGAGGAAGGAAAATGTCAGAGAGACAAGAGTGTACTTGTTAACAATCTTGTTTTGCTAGGATGCAGAACTCTGAGACAGGCGAGTCAGAGGTTTCCTTTTTACGCCACTGTTTGGAGGGGTCCAACTTTAGGAGGAGATTGAACAATGGGTCTCAATATGGCAATTTACCTTGTTACCTGACAATGAATTGTGGTACTGCCTAGGAGTCCCAGTTGTGGGACAGCATCTCATTGCACGAGGCACTGTACAAACTCAGAATAAAGAGGCAGCTCCTGCCCATAGAGCAGAAAGGCTTCCTGGCTCAGACTGCTCGGAGAGGGGTGTCAGGCTCTCTAGCCACTCTGGCAGGGTGGAGGAGGTAAAGGTCGGGTTGTCTCTCATCTTGAGCAAACCACTGAGCATTCAGGGAAAGAGGTGGAGTCTGGTGGCTTTAAATACAGTCTTAAATGTCCATTTTGGGAGGAGAGCTGGGAAAAGCAGAGAGGATGCCTCTGGCTGGATGCGACAACTCTGGGAAGGAAAGTTAAGTGGGGGAGAAGGATTAAAATAGATGGGGAGAGGAAAAAAAGTCTCCCTGTATGTTATTGGGGGAGAGGGGACATGGGACTGGCTGATCGAGGCTACGAATTAGGGGTGCTGGTATGCTTTATTTGGACTTGGGGCTTGGCTCTTCACTGCCCTGAAGTCATTTCCTTCTATGCAAAGCAGGAGCAAATGGTACCAAATCAAAATGATACCATGAGCATAGGCATAAGTGGCCGCACAAGGTACAAGACTGGGGAGAAGCTGAGGACCTCACTTCTCTTAAAACCTCTGATTTCCTGGTGATTCACTATACCTCACTGTGTCACTGGTGAGCTGGGGCAACCTGGCACACTGGACTCTGTGACCCATGTGTAAGAAGATTAAAGACACCATTAATTGTGACTTTGATAAGACCATAGACATGCAGGCGCCGAGTGAAGTAGCCAGTGAAAGCTGCTGGCTGCTCAGCACTTTGAAATCTGGATACTTATGCAGGTGTCGATAAAACTTACCGTAAATTAGCAAATATAACACGCGTCCACGTATAACACGCACTCATGTATTACCCACAGTTTTTCTATCATGTGTAAAAAATATATGAGAATACCCGTGGACGTACATAACCTGCAGAGACTTCTGCCACCTTCATAAAAGAATCTGATGGTCTTTGATGTGGTTGCCACTTGCCAGCTAGAAAGATTGAAGATTACAATGTCATGCAGCCCGATAATACTCAAGTGATGCAGAATAAACTTATTCAGCATGCAGCATGTACTATTTATTTTATGACAATGCATAGGATGGATTTTTTTAAAGCTGCAGTATCGTACGTATTAACATTTATTTATTTAGTAGCTTCACAGTAAGTAGCGTTTTAACTTTTATTTTATTTTAGTTAACACAACAACATTGCTGCTCTTATTAAATTATTATTAAATCTAAGATGCTGATTTTATTATGTTGACCTTGTCTTCTTGTAATATGAGTAAAAATCAAATTGCATAAGACGTGGACATATATACCCCGCGGGGAGGAGGGTAGGTAAAAACATGGATAACCCGCGGGCTATATTTGCTAATTCACGGTAATTTAAATGTTGGCCATTTTGGGGGGGAAATCTTGGCCGATGGACCAGCACCTCATTTGCCATCCTACACAGCAAACTGTTTACTGATTTTAAAACAACAGTTTCAAATGATGATTTCGCCCCCTCTTGTTAATGATAAATGATTCAATTAAATGGATCAATCAAAGCAGGAAAAAGGCCAATGCACATTTAGCAGAGCATTATAATATTCATTATTCACATCGTGCTAGATGCTGTGCAGACAGCACGAACAGTTACGTGTAATTGTATTGCCCCTGGAGGATGATGCATGCAAAGCCCTGGCTCTGCAATATGCGGGTTCTGTTAGGACCTGCCAGGCGACACAAGGCAACATAATTTTCAAGGCAACCAGTGTGTGAATCCCAGCGTGACTTAGCCAAATCTAGGCAAGTTTTGCTTTGCCTAGCACACGGATAGATGGCCAGCACTGGGCAATGTGTCAGGGTATCCAAACATGCTGCACCTTACAGGACAAAGAGGGTGGGGAGAAACGTGCCCAATGATTAGTTATAACGGGGGGTCTTTGTTGCTATGGTCCTTGGTCATCAACATTCTTTACTGGCTCAATCCTGCATGTACCAAAGAAGGTGTGATCAGAATGTTGCCATCACTTAAATGCATTCAGGTTCAGACCCTCCATCTGTTAATGAGCATCTTTACTATTCCAAACCTCTGAACTTGTAGGATTTATATGATCATTGAGACTAGAGCAGGAAAGGGGGTGTAATTTAGGCCAACCGGAATCATAGCCAACCCAAATCTTTTTCATTATAGCAGCAAATTCTTGCCACAGCAGCAAGAGAATCTATCTAATCTGATCTCCCAGGAATGTCAAATCACAAGAGTGTTTTCCCCCAGCTGGTGTGGATTAAATGCAGCGGAAGTAGCTTGTTGCCATCTCAGCTGCACATTTTTAGCTGGTGGAAAAACTAACACAAATTTAAAGCAGGCTGATGTGTTGCACAATGCCTACAGCCCCACAGTGGCATTCACAAGGCTGCCTTTATCAGCCTTGTGTTTTGTAGGCTGATAGGACATATCACTTAAGAAAAGTTCTGTCATGGGGGACACCCCCTGAATCTTGTGACTTGTATGCCTGTTTGTTGGACCGTATTGGTCTCAGGGTTTTAGCGAGACAAGGTAGGGAAGGTAAAAATCTGTTATTTGACCAACTTCTGTGGGTGAGAACAGAGTGTTTGAGCTTGCACAGAGAGCTGAAGAAGAGATCTGTGAGCTATTTTGCAAACAGAAATTGGTCCCATCATAGGCTGGAGCACCCACGGGGAAAATGAACCGGTGCTCAGCACCCACCTAGCAGCCAAGCTCCTCCCCCCAGTGCCTCTTGCCCACTGGCAGCCCTGCTGACCAACCCCTTCCCCCCAACACCTCTTGCCCGCCATGAAATAGCTGTTTCACAGCATCCAGTATGCTCCGAGAGGGAGGGGGAGTAGGGACGCAGCATGCTGGGGGGAGGAGGCTGGGAAGAAGTGGAGTGGGAGTGGGGTTTGGGGGAAGTGGTGGAATGGGGGCAGGGTGGGGGTGGGAAGAGGTGGGGTAGGAGTGGGGCGGAGGGAGGTGTTGAGCACTCCCCGGCTATAGGAGAAGTTGGTGCCTAAGGGTCCAGTAAAAGGTATTGCCTTGAATTACCTTCTCTCTCTACCCTTGGCCTCCAGGGCTCTGAGACCAATGCGTTGAATGCTCTTGTTTTCCCTTTGCACATGCCCAGTTCTGGCCTTCTGGGCCAAGCTCATTTTTCACCTGACGCTTGGAAACGACATCTATGTCCCTCTCCCCAGTGTGAAAAGCTGCATATGTTATGGCCTAGATGCAAAGTGGCTAGACTTAGACTGAAAACAGCAACCAGCCTTCCTCGGTGGAAGGAAGCTCTGTTGGTCTAAATCTCGCCAAGGCAGCACGACTGCCTCAGCATATTCTGTCAAAATAGGGAAGACAAAGTGGACGAGGGAATACCCTTTGCTGGGCCAACTACTCTGCTGAGAGATACAGGCTTTTGAGCTACACTGAGCTCTTCTTCCAGCCTGGAAAAGATTCTCAGAGTGTTACATCTAAATACAAGATGGAACAGACTGTTTAACATATATTCCAACCGACCATTCAAGGTAAAGTGACCCATTAGCAACTCTGAAATCACAGAATAAAAAAGAAATAAGAGGAGAGTTGGTGGGTTACAGATTGTTGTAATAAACCCTAAATCCAGTGTCTTTAAGTCCAAGATTTCTAATGTCTAACAAAATTATGATTTTAAGCTCCTGGGGCTTGTCTTGTGAAGGATATGAACTTTTAATCACAGAAATGCCCCCTGCATGGATTTTTTGCCAGAGCCCTTATTGGGGTTGGGAGAACCTCTGGTAAGCTTGTTAGCACATTTGCCATAATTTCTTTTATTGTTTTTGATCTGTGTTCTCTGTCATGCTTTCCCCTTCAGAATAAATGTGCTTGCTTACAAAGAGCTGTGTGGTAACTTAACGGTGGCACTTACATGGTCCACAGGCTCTGAGGAGAAAATGCAAAGCAGGCCTGCTTAGGCAGTTTGACCTGCTGGGGGACTCACAGTGTATGCTGTGGAATGGAGCAGCCTGGGAAAAGCCTGGTCGGGAAGGAGAGAAACCGGTGTTTCTACTCCAGAAAGGCAGTGGCTAGAGATCCAGCAGCCTGACAATGGCTGCCCTTGGTGGAATGGGGTTGGGGGGGGCGGGTACACCTGCAATTGTCCACATCTGTGACAGGCTGCACCACTTTAGCTAAGCCAAATGTAGTCAGACTTGTGTGTTTAGACAAGGCCTACGTTTTGCAAAATTGGGCACAGCAAATAATGTGGGCAGTGCAGATGGGTTCAGTGCTATCATACTCAGACAGCTCTAACACAGGCGTTACCGGTGTCCTGCAGTTGGCCAGTGTGAGACTGCTGGATTTTTAAAACCTTGTTTGTCTTAACGTACAGGTCTCAGATATCAACGGTGGCACCGGAGCCTCATTGATTTTCATTGATTATGAATTTGGCAGGCACCTGGCTTTTATGTCCCAAGATACCGTCTATATTGCTTGGCAACTGAATGCTCAGTATTTTGTGGCACTGGCCTGAATGATTCTCTCCATTTCCTGTAATCCTAGCCCTTAATGTGCAGGTTATTGATTCATTTGGTAAATTTATATTATGCAGAAGTACTTCTTATGTCTCTACCTTGTTCAGAACGGCCTGTATCAGAGATTCTGTCTCCTGTTTTATAGTTTGCTTTGAATTGCACACCATTAATTACTTTATTTATAGGGCTCCTGCCTGAATCTCCCATAGGAAGCCAAGGTAAATGGTGCTTTTGCATCTCCATACTTGCATTTGCAAGTCAGGAGCTAATCAATGGGGTTGAATTTGGGAGGCCTATGCAAAATCTGAGCAATAAGTAACACTGTAAATCACGTTCACTATATGTATATGCTGTTGCCATATAACAGGATGCTGCTACATAGAATACAAAGAGCTATTTGGTATTATTCTTTGCAGTACAGTAGCACTTAGAGGTCCCATCTGAGATTGATGCCCTATTGTGCTAGACAGTGTACAAACACATGACAGATTAATCTGCTCCTGGGGCAGGGGACTAACTAATCCAAGTGACGAAGACAAATAAGCATGCTTTTGTCACACCTGTCCAACAAGTTTCTCAACTGTGATGCGACAAATGCATCACAGTCCAGAAACGGGTTGAACAGCTGGCAAAAGAATACCTCACAGTCACAGTTCACTGCATAAAGATTATCACTGGTTGCACTACACTAGTTCAAATTCAAGGCTTTTGTGACTCCAGAACCCTATCATGCCAGCAGGCCAGGGGGTTGCAAGAACGAACTGATTCTGGTACGTAGATTCTAGTTGACCAAAGAATGTCATGTGAGGTTTTAACATGAAAGCCAGGGCCAGGCTGGTTGTTCATATCACTGTGAAATGTATGCACAGAGATGGTCTGTGGGGGTTATGTATGTGTATTGGAAATATGTTCTTAGCTTCTGTGTCACAGCAGAGGTGGAGAAACAGGTTTCCTGTGAGGCAACAGATGTTTATTCATGTGTGTGTTAAGCACTGTAAAAGAACACAAGGGAGGCACATTTACATACGATGTCAGCAGAAGGACGTGAAATCAACAGGGTAAAAGGAGAACATAGGAAAAACAAGTGACGTGGGTAACACTCTACTCCATATTTATCACAGTGGTATGATTATAATAGGATTAGGACAGGGGTGGCCAACCAGTTAGAGCGGAAGAGCGGTGGATAGAGTGCGAAGAGCCACGTATTTATTTATTTTTATATATCTGTCTGTAGAAAGATAGATAGATATAGTACACAAAATGTAGTGATAAAAATAACATTACAGGACATTTCAGACAAAAACCAATAAAAAAGTCTCTAGTCACTTTAAAAATTCATGGCCAGTCCATAGATCTTCAGAGAACTTGACAAGGAACAAACATCAAATTAAGAAAAAAACCTTTAAAAATACAGTAATATTCTCACACTAAAAAAAAAAAAAAGCATCCCCACCATGTATTTTAAATTTAACACTACTGCCCTATTATGTCCTGTAAGTTATTTAAAATTAAACTGAACTGAGAAGTAAATTAGCACAATTTGAAGTGCCTGTTTCACTCCAGCTTGTTGATCTCTGATATGGTTTCCTCATTTTTTTTACTTATGAAGATTATGGCTTTTTTATAGTTCTAAAAATTCAGGTCTGTCCCAGACTGCAAATATGACAGGTTCAAAAACAATAAGGGTTATCTCAGAATAATTGCTCCAGCCTGGCAAACAATAGCCTTTGAATTTTCTTTAAAAAAAACACAATATAGACCAGGTACATGCTGATTCTTTTTTTTGCCCTGGAATTTAAATATGTCATCTGTGTTGGCTGCCTTATTCTGCATCCATGAAGACTTTGAGTTTAAGGTGCTTCAGCCTCTCCCCCTGCTTTAACCCAATCCCCCACCCCTCCTCCAGAGCCAGGCACCCCCAGCCTCCTGTTCTAACCCAAACCCCTTCCTCTCCCCCAGAACCAGGCATTCCCAGACCCCCGGCTCTAACCCAATGCCCTCCCCCAGAGCCAGGCATTCCCAGCCCCCCGGCTCTAACTCAATGCCCTCCCACTCTCTCAGAGCCAGGCATTCCCAGCCCCCCCCGGCTCTAACCTAATGCCTGGGAAATGAAGTTAAAGGCACCAAGGGAGAAGTGGCATGGCTAGAATAGGAACCCAGGAATCCTGCTTCCCAGAATCCCTTCCTTTCTGCATCAGCTCCCACATCCTCACAGAGCAGAGACTGGAACCCCCAAATCTACCCAACAGACCCACTGCCCACAGACAGGAAAGGAAAGAAGCCAGAAGTTCTTACGCCCAGCTCCCTGCTCTAACCCAGTGCCCCTCCTCTCTCCCAGCCCCAGCCCCCGATTAACCCTCCGGTCTAACCCAATGCCCCACCCCTCCCTCAGAACCAGCCCCCCCTCAGTCCCCCTGCTCTAACCCAATGCTCCACCTCTCCCTCAGAACCAGCCCCCCCTCAATCTCCCTGCTCTAACCCAATGCCCCACCCCTCCCTCAGATCCGGGCACCCCCAGGCTCCCAACTCTAACCCAATGCCCTCATTCCTCCCCCAGAGCCAGGCACCCCCAGCCCTCCTGCTCTAACCCAATGCCCTCACCCCTCCCGCAGAGCCAGGGACATAACCTAGCGGGGTGGAGGGTAATGCAGTGACTCTGTAGGAGGAGCCAACCCCCCCCACATCAGACCTGCCCTGGGTCTCACTGGAGCCACTGCTTCTGTGGCCACATGCTTTTCCCACCAGGCGCCATGGCGCGTGTACAGCGTGGCCATTAACGGTCTGGGCGCGTGGCTCTGAACGTTCCCTTTGACAGGCGTGTGCCCCCGCCTCCTCCTTGATCCCCTTTGCAAGGCAAAATCAAGGACATTTTTAGCCATTTAAAAAACCCGGCCTGACAGAGATTTAAGAAGTCAAAAGGAGGAAAAACCGGACATATGGTAACCCTACTCTGTGTTTAACTCAGCGCTCACTGAGGCAAAGAGAATTTTACTTGAGAAAAGGTTGAGGGCAGCAGGGAGCAGGGCTGTCTGTTGCTATGTTTAATAGGGTCCCAATTTTAGGTGAGGTCTCTGGGTGTGACTGGACTAGCAAGAACAAGAGATGGAGCCAGTGATCTTCACCTTGTAGCTAGCTCTGTCTGGTACTGAAAGCTGTGCAGTGTCTCGTTTGTCATTCTGTGATGGTAACACCTTAAATCTACAATGGCCCATGTGTTATTCCTGCAGCTTTACAAAGTCCAAAACGCATGTACAGCTGTTGCTAAAAATAAAGCAGCAAAGGAAGAGGCGTGAAAAGTGGTTCCAGGTGACAATGATTTTAAAGGTCAAGGAACGTGCAACAAAGAAAGAGAAAAAGTGGGGAAGACTGGCCTGAAGATGTTTTGAGGAGGCTCCGGAATGAAATGGGAGGCAGGCGATGATTCATAGCTAAGCCTCTGACCCATTGTAGAACATGTTGTTGTGAGTCAGAAAGCTGAGGTAGGTCTTGTGGAAAATTGACTCTGCAGGTGCAATAATCAAGGATAAATGAGTTATCAGGGTAGCAGAGTGAACAGGGATACTTGGAACATTTTCTAGAAGATTTATATGAAGGAAGAAACAATGGGGTCAGTGAAATAATCATAACCTGAGGGGAGGGGTTTTGTTCCAAACAGACATTTGGTTCCAAACAGAGCTTAGCCTCCTACTGCAGGATCACTGCTAGGTGCGACAGCCACATAAAAACTTCATTTCCTGAAATGACCTACATGATTCAACCAGCAACGCTTTCTTATGAGTCAGGCTTCAGATGCTTCTGGGGACATACGAAACCAAACAGATTAATGTGGTCATATTTTTACACAAGCAATTACTGTGCCTTATGAGAAGTCACTCTAGATTTTCTCCCCCTTGGGTGTAATAATCTTTCCTTTCCCACATGCCTCCCATAATGAGGTATTTATGCAACTGTCAGGAATGGCTTGGGTAAATAATGCCAACTTTTAAAATATCATCTCTCTTTTCTGAAGCAGCTTAATTTGCATAAAGAAAGTATTTACATTTTTAGATTTCTAATGGCATTGCGAAAATCAGTCAATCAATTAGTGCTGATAGGTGGTCCCTGTATAAACCCTACATACATGAGAACTCTGGGACTAGAACCTGGGGTATGGGCTGTTGATGCTTCTGCATTGCCACAGGAATCCTACGTTAGGTTTTTGTGAAGGTAGCCACTGAAGAAAGTACAGCCCAGCAGGATCTGAGGAACAGCCCCCTGCAGCTTATGCCAGCATATGAACCAGGAAGCCATCATGGGGAGCTATCATAGAATCATAGAGCTGGAAGAGACCTCAGGAGTCACCAAGTCCAGCCCCCTGCCCAAAGCAGGACCAATCCCAACTCAATCAACCCAGGCAGGGCTTTGTCAAGCTGAGACTTAAACACCTCTAGGGATGGAGATTCCACCACCTCCCTAGGTAACCCATTCCAGTGCTTCACCACCCTCCTAGTGAAATAGTTTTTCCTAATATCCAACCTAGACCTCCCCCACTGTAATTTGAGACCATTGCTCCTTGTTCTGCCATCCGTCACGACTGTGAACAGCTTTTCTCCATCCTCTTTGGAACGTCCCTTCAGGAAGCTGAAGGCTGCCATCAAATCTCCCCTCACTTTTCTCTTCTGCAGACTAAACAAACCGAAATCCCTCAATCTTTCCTCATAGGTCATGCGCTCCAGCTCCCTAATCATTTTGGTTTTCCTCCGCTGGACCCTCTCCAATGTGTCCACATCCTTTCTATAGTGGGGGGCCCAGAACTGGACACAATATTCCAGATGTGGCCTCACCAGAGCTGAAAAAAGGGGAATAATCACTTCTCTGGATCTGCTGGCAATGCTTCTCCTAATGCACCCTAATATGCCATTAGCCTTCTTGGCTACAAGGGCACACTGTTGACTCATATCCAGCTTCTCATCCACTGTAATCCCCAGGTCCTTTTCTGCTGAACTGCGACTTAGCCATTCAGTCCCCAGCCTGTAACAATGCTTGGGATTCTTTTGTCCCAAGTGCAGGACTCTGCACTTGTCCTTCTTGAACCTCCTCAGATTTCTTGTGGCCCAGTCCTCTAATCTGTCCAGGTCACTCTGGACCCTATCCCGACCCTCCAGGGTATCTCCCTCTCCCTCTAGCTTAGTGTCATGTGCAAACTTGCTGAGGGTGCAATCCATCCCCTCATCCAGGTCATTAATAAAGATGTTGAACAAAACTGGTCCTAGAACTGATCCTTGGGGCACTCCGCTAGAAACCAACCATCAACCTGACATCGAGCCGTTGATCACTACCCATTGATCCTGACAGTGTAGCTAGCTTTCTATCCATCTTACAGTCCATTTACCAATCCATACTCCCTTAACTTGCTGGCAAGAATATTGTGGGAGACCGTATCAAAAGCTTTGCTAAAGTCAAGGTATATCACATCCACTGACTCTCCCATATCCACAGAGCCAGTTACCTCATCATAGAAGCTAATCAGATTGGTCAGGCATGACTTGCCCTTTGTGAATCCATGTTGACTATTCCTGATCACTTTCCCCTCTTCCAAGTGCTTCAGAATGGATTCCTTGAGGATCCCCTCCATGATTTTTCCAGGGACTGAGGTAAGGCTGACCGGTCTATAGCTCCCTGGATTGTCCTTCTTCCCTTTCTTAAAGATGGGCACTACATTTGCCTTTTTCCAATCATCCGGGATCTCTCCCGATCTCCATGAGTTTTCAAAGATAATGGCCAAAGGCTCCGCAATGACATTTGCCAACTCTCTCAGTACCCTCGGATGCATTAAATCTGGGCCCATGGATCTGTGTATGGTTAACTTTTCTAAATAGTTCCTAAACTGTTCTTTCCCCACGAAAGGTGGTCCACCTCCTTCCCATACTGCATTGCCTAGTGCATTTGTCTGGGAGCTGACCTTGTCTGTGAAGACAGAGGCAAAGAAAGCATTGAGTACTTCAGCTTTTCCCACATCATCTGTCACTAGGTTACCTCCCTCATCCAGTAAGGGCCCCATACCCTCTCTGATCACCCTCTTGTTGCTAACATGCCTGTAGAAATCTTTCTTGTTATCCTTCACATCCCTTGCCAGCTGCAATTCCAATTGCGCTTTCGCCTTCCTGATAACTCCCCTGCATTCTCGAGCAATATATTTATACTCCTCCCTAGTCATCAGTCCAAGTTTCCACTTCTTGTAAGCTTCCTTTTTGTGTTTAAGCTCACCATGGATGTCCCCAGTAAGCCAATCTGGTCGCCTACCATATTTGCTTTTCTTGCTGCGCATCGGGATGGTTTCTTCCTGTGTCTTTAATAAGGCTTCTTTAAAATACTAGACTCCTTTCCCCTTCCTGTAAGCATCCCAGGGGATCCTGCCCATCAGGTCTCTGAGGGAGTCAAAGTCTGCTCTTCTGAAGTCCAGGGTGTGTATTTTGCTACTCTCCTTTGGTCAGGATCCTGAAATCTACCATCTCATGATCAGGGCTTGCCAAGCTGCGGCGAGCCCCGCTTGTCAGCCGCGCGGTTCAGCATGCTGTGAATGTGCAGACCGTACTGCACATGCGCTGATCGCGCTGCGGCGCCGTGCCGGGCCATAATCTACTTGCCCGTGGCAAGTAGATTACCTAAATTGTCAAGCCCTGTTAATCATCACTGCTTCCCAGGTTTTCACCCACCTCTACTTCCCCTACTAGTTCCTCCCTGTTTGTGAGCACAGCTATCCGAGCACCAGTGCGGATTGCCTCCTTGCTTCCACACCACACCTTGCTTCACTGAAGACTCCAGCTTCTGACCTGGTTTGTCCCCAGTTTTGCTGTGTGTTTGTCACCTGGTGACTGACTCTGACTTCTTGGTATCCTGAGCCCACTTGGCTCCGACTCTGCTATTTGCCTGCAGCTTCCTCAATTAACCCTGCAGCCTTGTGCACCACCCTGACTTTCTGGTATCCTGACCCTGCTCGACGCCATTACTCATCTCCTGACCGAAACTTAGCTAAGGAGTAAACCCGGCCTGGCTCCAACAACGTGCTTTGTAGAGATGACAGCACCAAGTTGCTCGCACTGGAAGATCATCACCCATTTTATAGGCTTAAATGCTTTGCCAAGATACTTGGTGGTGCTTTTGCTCACAGGCCCTCTCTCATTGTGCAGTTATTGCATTTCAGCCCCGCCACACTCACGCCTGGTGTGGGTAGCCGCCAGCATCTGCGGGAAGAGGTGCATGGGATTGTTACAGACAGAGGAGAGATCCTGTAGGAACTAGCATTGGGCTGTTTTCTCTCTCATGTAATGCAAGACAGGATGGGTTGCGAGAGAAGTTAGGGTCATCAGAGACAGAATTTCCCAGCAGGAGGAAGGCTTGGTGAGAGGGATGGGTGACTGGAAGACGGATGAAATAGCCCACGTGAGAATAGAGAAAAAAGGAGAGAAAGGACAGGATTAGTGTGTAGATAAGGAAAGGTTAGCAGTAGTGGTGGTTTAGGGGCCAGGACACTTGACTGAGATTCCTGACACAGACTTAGTGGTGACCTTGGGCAACTCGCTTAGAGTATGTCTACACAGCAGGGCTAAAGTTGAATTAAGCTACGCAACTTTAGCTATGTCAATTGCATAGGTGAAGTCAAAATAGCTTAACTTGGCTTTAGGCACTGTCTACACAGCAGGAAGTCGAAGGAAGAACACATGAAATGAGGGTTACAGGAGTCAGAATAAGAAGTCCTCCAGCTCGACATTACTTTGAAATAAAGGCTTGTAGTGTAGACGTGCTCTTTGTCATTTCGGAATAATGTCAGTTTTTCTGAAATAAAACTGCTGTGTAGATGTACCCTCAGTCTATCCTGGCTCCCCAAACCCCATGTGTAAAATGAGGATACTACTTCCCTCCCAGCAAGGGTGTTGGGAGGATAAAATCCATTGCTGATTGTGAGCTGCTCAGCTATCACAGTAAATCAGATCCTAAGAGCAAAAAAAAGTGGGGAGGGGAGAGAGAATGTGAGTGGAGGAAATGGAGGGAAAGAAAACCTGTAAAACGGGAAAGAAGACTCCAAACCGGCACTGTGGCTGTTATAGACAGAAGGTATTGCCATGCGAAGAGGGAATTCAGAGGCTCAGAGTTGTGAGGGGGAGCCTGGCTCAAGGATAGGAAATTAAAGCCTGATTAAAGAGGTGAATGATAGCAGGTTTTCCTTTACAAAAGGGGAGAAGGCCAGTTATGAGGGTCTGGTTCCAGACCTGGTGTCTCACTTTCTGAGATAATGTTGTTGTATAGCTGTTGGAACAGAATCTGGACACCGTGTATGAAGCAAGTAGGAGGGCTTATTGCACACAGCGCTGGTGGAGTGTCACTTCGCTTGTTAGGCTTCGTGAACACTGCCAGACAATAGGTTACAACAGATTATATAAAATGCTGATGGGCGGATGAAGTGTTGGGGGGGAAGGGAAGATCCCGGACCCCCTGGATAGGTGCTAACCATGAGGCAAAATAAAAGCAATAATCTAAAGGTTACATAGTATTTTCCGCCCATAGTTTAGGGTATGTCTACACTTGCCCCCTAGTTTGGACTAGGGAGGCAAATGAAGCATACCGAAATTGCTAATGAAGCGTGGGATTTAAATATCCCGCGTTTGATTAGCATATTCGCGGCTGGTCACCATTTTAAAATGCCGGTCGCCCGATTTAACTTGCCGCGTGTAGACACGGTAGTCCGATCCAAAACCCTTCCCTCGAATTAACTGTTACTCCTCCTACAATGAGGAGTAACAGTTAATTCGAGGGAAGGGTTTTGGATCGGACTCCTCATTGTAGGAGGAGTAACAGTTAATTCGAGGGAAAGGTTTTGGATCGGACTACCACGTCTACACGCGGCACGTTAAATCGGGTGACCGGCATTTTAAAATGGCGACCGACCGCGAATATGCTAATCAAACGCGGGATATTTAAATCCCGCGCTTCATTAGCAACTTCAGTATGCTTCATTTGCCTCCCTAGTCCAAACTAGGGGGCAAGTGTAGACATACCCTTACAGAATACCTTATATCTAGTTAAACAAGTACTTAAACAAAGCAGACATCAGTTGTCAATTATGTGGTAAGTGGTGATGTGTCTGTTAGCATCAGGAAGGTATCTTTGCACGGATGTGATCCATTGGTGTTGCACCTGAAGGATAAAGCAGAGGCAGTAAGGGTACATGACAATTGTGCATTTGTTCCTAGCACCGCTGAATGTGTTATGTCCTGTCTCTCACCCCTACGGCCTTTCTCTGGGATGTAATTATCTAGGTAGTTATCTTTATGATGACCTTCCTCCGACAGGCTAAGCAGGGGGAGGTAACCTTCATGCACTGTGCCTTTGGTATAGGTAAAAAACAGCAAGCAAATGGTCTGGTAGCTCTTTATAGACTAACAAAACATGTCTGTGCCTGTTCCAGACTTGACATTTAGAACAGGGGTTCTTAACAGAATATCATAGCCCGCCTCAGAATTTTTTACCCTACAGAGCTCTGTGCAGGTAGCACCCAGAGGCAAGGGAAGAACTCCACAGGGACCCCTCAATTCAGTGAACTTCAGACAGTCTTGCTGATCCTCTTCAATCGTTTGTGGGGTGTAGCGGGGGGGAGGGAAGGGGGTTTAAGTACAGACCCTTGAAAGTTAGCAGGATATGTGAGCAAGGCTGGCTCCCTTGGGTGCTGCTGGCATGGTGACTCGGGAATGGGGAAGTACCATCTCACAATGGCCAGGGGGTACCACCAATGCTCAATCCCCATCTTATCTATTTGATATCCATGCACTACAAGACTGGGAGGGAATGTCAGAGACACTGTTGCGGTAACACAATACTGCCTCTTTAAGGCCCAGAGGCAATAAAGAGGAAACAAAACCAGGGGTCCCCTGACTGAAAGCACAGGAAAGATTCCAGCTATGCAGATGCTTTTTGTCAAGTGCTTTAATGAAGGCTTGTTATCAGATCAGCTCAATGCACCCTGTCTCCCTTCACAACACAGGAGAGATACAGAGGGAACACCATCAAGCTAAGGATGGCAGTTCAGTGCTACAGCCAACGTGCTCTCCTCTAACTCACAGCCCTGTGCCAGGACTGCAGTGATCTGGACAACAAATAATCCACGAGCCCCAAATGATCTACGCTCATGGGCTGACAATGACCTGACCTCATGCTGCTGAAGCAGGTGCTAGATATGGCAGCACATATGGCGTGAAAGATTAATGGGCAGTGTACTGACAATCACAGGCTATACTCATGTAAAGAAAGACTCTGAACTGTGAGACCCTTTTGAATATCCAGTATTGCCCACAAACACACAGGCACTGCTGTTCCTTCCCAACACTTTCCTGACGAGCTATCCACTGCTTGTGTGTTTAGAAATGCGATTTTTCCATCACAAAACCCCTCACCACACTGATCTCTGAATGTAGCATCCATGCCATTGCCGCTCAGGTACTGCTAACCAGAAGGGTTTGATTTCACTGCAGGAACAGCAGCAGCTGATGCTAGGTTTGCGAGGGAAGAAACATATTCCAAGACAAATGTTCCCATGGTAGCAAAGGAAATATAGATGATTTTTTTGGCAAATCAAGTCCACCGAAGTGATGATCCTCTCTGCCACAAACTGGGGCCTGCCTATCCCATTGCATCTTATTCTGGTCATTTAGGCTACATTTACACTGCGGAGCTATTTCGGGATACCTCCAGTAATACCTATTCCACATCTGAAGAGCAATCCCATTGTATGGAAATATAATGGGCTCGCTATTCTGACGTCCCTGTAAACCGCATTGCATGAGGGATAAGGGATGTTTTGGAATTGCACTTTATTTTGAAATAAGATCAAAATAAGCCACGCAATTTGCACAGTGCAAATTACATAGCTTATTTCAAGGTAAGGGTGTCGTGTAGGTGCATCCTTATTGAGGTTCTTGGTGAAATTGTAAATGGTGGCAGATGGGACTGAGCCCAAGTACAGAGTGTTGCTGAAAGCAGCCCACAGACATAGACACGTGGATTCATTCTTACTTTACTTGGTGAATTAATCTGATTTTAAAAAAGGATCTGGATACACAAACACCACCTGTCTCTCTGCTTCCCTTTTCCTTTGTTTCCCTGTCCCTTTCTTGCTACTTATTTTTGTATCACTTTTATGTCTTGTGGCCCCACAACAAGTAGGGCCCTGATGTGCCAGGTGCAGCACACAACATGCAGGCTATGTACAGTTTAAACTCTGTATAAGGGACAAACAGGCAAGGAATATCATCATCCCAGTTTTGCAGCTAGGCAACTAGAGGGGTTAAGTGACTTGCCCATGGTCACACAGCACTTCTGTGACAGAGCTGAGAATTGAACCCATCTCCTGAGTCCCAAGCCACAGCCTTAACCACAAAACCATGTCAGTCTCTTTACAGCTTGATACTTGTACTAAGGGTGTGACAGGCCTAGAAATACGTTAGAAATAATATATTTCCTGCCCCCTGTCAAACGATCTGGCTCAAGACTCTAAAGGCAAATACCACAAGAGTCGTCAGTACCTACTAGCTCTGGGGGCTTATTTTACGATTTCTGGTATCTGTTTCTCCAAACAGTACTGATGATTCAAAATCTGTGTACTCGAGTAGCCTTTCCCCACCAACAATCCAGCAGGTCCTTACCCTGAGGACAAAGTGCTGGAACTAATGTTTCCTGGGCCAATCCAACAGAAATGAGAACAACTGCAAACATTCTTGCAATGAAGATAATTTAAAATGATTACAGATCAGGGGAAGCTGAGAGAAAGAAAAACATGAAGGGAGAAGGGAACAGCCCTTACTGGCCAATGCGAGACTCTTCTGCAGATTCTACCCCTCTTTTGTGTCTCCAGGCACTGCCCTGGTGCTCATTACATTCAGATTGAATTGCTCACACGAATGCCACCTGCCCCTTAATTTCCCCTTTCCTTAAATGCTCAGTCCCATGGGGAAAGGTCAGCCATCTACCACAACATTCATTCAAATCACCGCCGTTCATTAGTGCTGGCAGGGCACCACAACAGCCTCTGTGGAATTATCTGCCCTGTCCATAAAGATACACCTCAAGCTTGGCCTGTCTGTGTCTGTTTACCCGCTGCCAACTCTCACGCTGACAGCTCTGGTGTAACATTCATGATTATCTCCCTCCTGCTCGGTCTTTTAGAACACGAGTCTCATTCAGACTATAAGTACCATGTCACTTTTAATTACTTTCGGCCTTTCCTTAGATTCTCCACCGTGAATTTGAGGAACCACTTTTTGCCCTGAAAGCCTTCAGGACAGGGCCCTGTTGGGGGTGGTGCTGTAGGAGAGTGGGGGTGGAGAGGGGTGCAAGAGTGAGCATTGGGGTGTCCTCCCACCCACCAGGCGCCTGTTCTCTCCTCCCCCGCAGCTGCCAGGGGCCTGTTTTCTCCTCAGCCACCAGGCGCCTGTTCTCTCCTCCCCACCCTACCCAGCAGGCGCCTGTTCTCTCCTCCCCCCCCAGCTTCCAGGGACTTGTTCTCTCCTCACCACCCAGCTACCAGGGGCCTTTTTTCTTCCCCTCCTCCAGTGCTGTGGCCAAGGGCTGGGAGGGAGGGAAAGGGTTCAGGGCAGGACGGCTACTTACTGGTGTGCTGGCAGGCAAGATGGTGGAGCCCCAGCCCTGCAGGCCATACCCTTGGTGGTATGGCTGCCCCAGTGGACACTGCAGAATAGTTCTTCCCTGTGGGCTCACTGCCCCCAGTGGCCACTCTTATATCGCATCCCTCCAAACAGCAACCTCTCCCCTTGCATATTATGGAACACAGTCCTTTTCCCAGGGCTTCCGGTTGTCTGGCATTGGCACAACCAATCCCCGACAGTGTTTTAAGTTAGGAGAAGAGGAAGCTGTATACCAAATTTGGTGGCCCTAGCTCTTACCATTTAGGAGGCGTTCTTGAACAAACGGACTCATAGTCAGACACTAATAGATACATATATGTATAGAGAGCGATTAGTTTTAAGTTGCTCCAGTATGTGTGCTTGCTTTCCACTTTACTAGGGTCAGTCCAACCATATGGATGAACAAGGCAATTGGCTAGGGTGCCAAACTAGACGTGAATAATTTTTCTCTATTTAAAATATATATGCATATGTTATCTACTGTGTATTTTAGAGAGTTTGTGCATCTTCCTATCGGTGTGAGCTGGGCTGGAAGCCAGTGGGTGGGCAGCATGGCCCTCCTCACCCCGAGGCTGGCCCCAGGGAGAAGCTGGTAGGCAGGCCATGTGGCCCCCTCTGATCCTGGGCTGGCCTCAGGAAGAAGCTGAAGGTAGGATGTGTGACCCCCGCCATCTCTGGGCCAGCCCCAGGGAGAAGCTGGCAGGTGGGCTGCACAGACCCTGCTGCCTTGGGCTGGTCTTGGGGAATAGCTACTGGGTGATCCCACCCCGTGCCCTGAGCCCACCACCTCCACTCTGCCTCCTGCCACTGTCCTGAACACCTCCTCACCTCCAACCCTAACTCCTGCACACACACCCCAGACCCTTCCCTGAGGCCCCCTGATCCCCAGGGCCCTGCCCTGACTCCTGCACCTCCCACATCTGCAGCCTCCTGCCCTGAGCCCCTCGTTAATGACCTGAGCAACACTGGAAAAATTTGCTAATCTCTTATAAACAAAAGTATCAAATATTGTACTTGTAAACTTGAAATGCAACTGTTTTTAGCACCCACCAAAACCACTGTGTATCACTCAAAATGGTTAAAACTTTAAAGTGTCAGCTACCGGGCAGCTTACCCTATGCAGTGTAATTGTGTTAGGGTTAATGAAAAGTAGAAAAAAAATCAAGAACATATTTATTTTTATTTTTATATTGTTCATTTCAAATGCCAAGTAACAAAAGGTAAAATGTCATTCCAGACTTCTCATTTTTCTCTATATTGGATGTATGTGTGTATGTGGGGAGGAGCCAAAGTGACAGTTCATCTAGGGTACCAAAAGCTCTTGGGCCAGCTCTGTACATTACCAAAAGATAAACTCAGGTCCCATCTCTGCTGTCACTGAATCAAGCAGCTGGGGATTCAAAACAAGGGTAGCTCTGGTCTCCCACCGAGGGACTCCGGCTCATCGCATCAGCTAGCTCAAGCTGTGCACACAGTCTGAACATGTGGTAAGTCACGTGCTATTCACACGGACTGATCTAGCACTAGCATAGTGTGAGGGCAGGGCTCAAGTCTAAGAATGAGCCCCTCACCTTCACGGTACTGGGAGCTAAAAGCAGAGCAGCTGCAGTACTGAGCACCTGTGGAGAAGAAAAGACTTGACAACATGAATGTAAGCAGCAGAGGAAACTGGAGGGTCATCTGAGAGGGCTCCCATTGCTACTGTCAAGATTCCCAGGTCAGCTTGGTCCCTGAACCTCAGTTCTTTCTTTTAATGCAATACATATAGGGGATCCTGGGGTAATCGGCCTTTGATCATCCTCAGTGGGGGAGGAGGGGCCATTGTACCTCATTAAGCCAACCCTTTCTTCTTGTGTGAGTATTGAATGCAGGGGCATGAGCCACCGGTTAACACTCTCTGGGTATGTCTACACAGCTAAGTTATTTTGAAATAACTTTCCTAGTGTCTACACAAGCCAACTGCTATTTCAAAATTAATTCAAAATAGTGGAGGGCTTATTTCGAAATTGGTAAACCTCATTCCACGAGGAATAGCGCCAATTTCAAAACTGCTATTTCAAAATAAGTGCTGTGTCAATGCTTATTTCGAAATAGGGGGCCTCCAGCCCTTCCCAGGGTGCCCTGCTGGATGCCCTGGCCACAAAGTAACTTCTGACTTGATGCCCTGCCGGAACCAGTTCTGGCTGGCCTTAAATGCGATTCAGCGTCCAATCAGTGTGGACGCACTATTTCGAAATAGAAAAAGCTATTTCGAAGTGCATTTTGTGTGTAGAGGCGTTATTTCATAAGAATGGCTGTACTGGGTCAGACCAAAGGTCCATCTAGCCCAGTAGCCTGTCTGCTGACAGTGGCCAGCACCAGGTGCCCCAGAGGGAGTGGACTGAAGACAATGATCTAGTGATTTGTCTCCTGCCATCCTTCTCCAACCTCTGACAAATAGAGGCCAGGGACACCATTTCTATCCCCTGGCTAATAGCCTTTTATGGACCTAACCTCCATGAAATTATCTAGCTTCTCTTTAAACTCTGTTATAGTCCTAGCCTTCACAGCCTCCTCTGGCAAGGAGTTCCACAGGTTGACTATGCGCTGTGTGAAGAAGAACTTTCTTTTATTAGTTTTAAACCTGCTACCCATTAACTTCATTTGGTGTCCTCTAGTTCTTCTATTATGGGAATTAATAAATAACTTTTCTTTATTCACCCTCTCCACACCACTCATGATTTTATATACCTCTATATATACCTCAATATAAGATATTTCGAAATAACTACTTCGGAATTAGATATTTCGAAATAATGCTGTAATGTATACATACCCTCTCTCTGTGCCAGATCAAGATACAGAAGGACTCTACCACACACAAGAGACTTTTAAAAAATGTTTTAAGAAAAAAACCTGTGAAACTCTTGAGGGCTTTTCCTTGCTTTCTGCTTTTTTAGCACCTCAGGTGTTAGATGAATATATTCACATTGCCAGCACAGTTTCCTTGATCATGCCTGCATGTTCAAAGCCTATTTCCTAGTAGCACATACTGCAAAAACTACTCTGGATGATTAGCCAGTTCATTACATTTGTTCTCAAAGAATATGTTAGCCTCACAACAAGTTGTGCCCAGGAAAGCTCATGATACCATCTACATGTTTTGTTAGTCTTTAAGGTGCTGCTAGACTATTCATTTTTTGTTGTTGATTCCAGTTTAGGCTTAGAAAGTCCTCTAAAAGACAGAACTAGGAGTTAAAACACCTCACCAACAGACAAGAAACCATCTTGCTTGCTAGCAAGAATAGGCAAAGTTGCTTCTGAACTCATTGCACTTTATTTAGCACATGTTCCAGAACTAGCTGCCAGTGCATATAACAGTTTTATCAAGAGTTTCTAGTAAAATAATAAACAGCAAACCAGAACTTTTAAGTGTACGTTTTCAGAGTACTGACAAAAGCTAAGCCAGTAATACTCAAATTACTCGATAATACTCAAATGCACCACACAAGTGGTTTTGTTTTTAAAAGTTCACACTGAAAACAATCTTTAATGCTGAGAGCCATCTAGTGGAAAATGGATTCATTGCAACGATGAATCCAAACTCCACGCCACATATCACCGAGTACGTTTTGTCTATTGACATCTCCTTTATGTGTTTTCTAGTTTTTCCCATACACGCGGTGCCCCCTCCTCATATCAGCATAGCATCTATGAAAGCAGAAAGGAGAACAGAGACTCTCTCACTACAAGCTATTTTGTGGTGCTCCATAGCCCTGAAATGGCTACTTGTTACTTATTTGTTAGACTAATGACTTTAGAGGAACTTTACTCAGAAAGCCACACAGATTCAGTGTGGGTCTTCACTCATGCAGGTTCTTCAAAGATAAGTTTCACAGGCTATGTCTACACTACAGAGTTTTTCTGGAATATCTCTGGTATCCCGGAAAAACTCTGCCGTGTCCAGGGAATGCGTCCGCTTTTTCGGATCAGTTTCCGAAAAAGCCGGTGTGTTCTTTCAGAAGTCCTGATTCCTCATTTTATGAGGAATCAGGGCTCTTCCAAAAGAGGAGGTTTTTCCCACATTTGGCCCCGTGAAGACGGAACAAATGTCGGAAAAGCCTCTTCCGAAAAAAGAATAGGAAAAAGGTACGCAAATTGCAAACTGCAATTTTTTTTCCAAAAAAGAACTGCAATGTAGACACAGCCACAGTTAGCTAAGATTTTTCTGAAACTAAATGACCCCTACAAAACAAACAAAATCCAGGAAAGATACATCTATAGTATATTTTAGAGAGTTTGTGAATCTGTCTGTCTGTCTGAGTGTCCGTTTGTTCAGGAAGTCCTAAACGGTAAGAGCTAGGACTCCCACATTTGGGCTATGTCTACACTGGCGGGTTCTTGCGCAAAAACTGCCATTCTTCCGCAGAGTGTCCACGCTGCCTGCCCTCTCTTGCGCAAGAAGATTAACAGTAAAGCGTGGTAAGAGCGGGCCTCTTGCACAAGAGCTGTGCTCTTTTCTAACAAGTGTAAGCTCTGTTGTGCAAGAGCTCTTGTGCAAGAGGTCAGTGTGGATGCGCGGCAGGGGTTTCTTGCGCAAAAAATCCCTATGGCTAAAATGGCCATCGGAGCTTTCTTGAGCAAGAGAGCATCCACACTGCCATGGATGCTCTTGCGCAAAAGCACATGGCAGTGTGGACATGTTCTTGTGCAAGAGTTCTTGCATAAGAACCCTTGCACAAGATGTTGTTGCGCAAGAAGCCGCCAGCGTAGACATAGCCTTGGTGTGCAACTTCCTCTTATCATAACTTAAAGCAAGATCAGGGTCTGGTTGTGCCAGGACAATGGGATGTGTCTGGAATGTGATTGTTTCACATGAAATGGAAAAGAAGGGGTGTGATAGTGGGGACAGTTATGTTCATGAATGAACATAGAGGGGGCAGCAAGCACAGGGGACAGTCATACTCACAAATGAACATAGAGGGGGGTAACAAACACCCCAACTCTGGGGAGTAGCCCCTGCCATCCTGGGCTGCCTCCAGGGAGTAACAGCCCATTGTGTAGCATGGTCCCCTCCACCCCTAGCTGGCCCCAGGGAGCAGCCGGTAGCAGCTGCTCACCATGCCACATGGTCCTCACTTCCCTGGGTTGGCCCCAGGGAGAAGCTGGTGGATGGGCAGCATGGCTATCCCATTGCATAGCTTATTTTGAGTCAATATGGAAATAGCATTTTTTGTAATTTGGTGCTGTTTACACAACACCAGATTTCAAAATAAACCACTATTCCAAAATGTCCCTCACTCCTTGTGGAATGAGGTTTACAGGGATGCCGGAATAGTGAGCCCATTACATTTTGAAATAATGGGCTTGCTTCAAAGACACAGAATAGCTATTTCGGGATACTGGACATATCCCAAAATAGCACCGCATTGTAGACGTACCCTAACTGGTTAATGCACTACAAAGCCAATTTCCTCTGCCTTTGACATTCACATTGTCACATCAAAAGCTATGAATAGGACATATCCAGGCTACTTAATTAGCTTCTTTAACATGGGTCCTACAATTGACAGGTAACTGCTTTTGCTATTATATATACTTTGGATTCTGTTATTTCCACTTCAACTCATCTGATGAAGTGGGTTTTACCCACAAAAGCTCATGACCCTATATGTTTTTGTTAGTCTCTGAGGTGCCACAGGACTACTCATTGTTTTTAAAGCTACAGACTAACACAGCTACCCTTCTGAGACAAAAAAAGTTGTAAAAACAGTAAAATCCTCACCTTTTTCTCAACCGTTCTCCTTTCTAGAATTTAACAATTACACAATGAATCAGTGTAATAATTCCTGGTTCTTGGCTGTTCTGCTCCCAAACTTTCTTCTCTTTCCATGATCAGTTTTCTTTTTAATTCTATCTAGAGGACAGATTATATCTCCAAAAAGAGATAGGTTAGCTATTTAAGAACCATCATCAAGCCCAACCCTCTTTCTTTGTACAGATGCCATATGCAGGACTTGTGCAAGACATTCCTACCCTTCCAAACCACTGCCAGCAGAGAAAGTAGCTGCAGAGCTGCTCCACCGACACTAAAACAACCCTCATGCTGGAGTAGCAAGGGGTGCTTAGTTTGTAATGAAAGAGCTGGGGCACAAGCAGGAAGAACATCCGGGCAACACCAGAATAATGCATTGCCACTTTCCCATCCCCTGGTGAGTTCAGCTTTCAATTAATTTCCAGCATGTTCTCCTGTCCATCACACTATCCCACATATCACTGATGCTTTGGCTATTACTGCGAAGAAGCCCTATGTTAAGAAAAGCCATTGTAGTGTAGATTAAGCACCACTGAGTTTGCTGTTGTTACGCAGTTCCTGACAGCCTGCAAGCCTGTGAGTGGGTATAGATAGCAATGCTCTGCTCATCACATCTAAATGGCTGGCCAGGTGGAAGGCTCATAAAATCCTGCATGTTACCACCTGCTGATAACTCCTGCAGCCCAAGTGCTGACCATGACATTGTCAATACCAGGGTACTTTAACCGAATGTCTCTTAACAAGCTCAGTTCCTTCGGTGTCACTGGCTTCTTTATTTTAAATAGGACAACCTCTGTGTTGATATGTCAGAGAGCAGCCCCTTCCGGGAGCACCCTCCTGCAGAAGAACAGGCCTGCCTGCCTCACTTTCTCCTTTCAGAGTCTGCAGCAACGCCACTTCTGGATCTCTTGCTTAAATAACCCCCCTCCTCAGCACTGGTTTCTTATCAAACCTAGTTAAAATAGTCCCCAACCAAAGTCCCAGATATGTGCATGTAGTGCCGGAAACCCCACTCTTCCCAGTGGAATCCCCCACCGCCCCCAGTTCCCTTAAAGAGAGGCCTTCCATACCGTTCTCCAGGGTCTTCCACCACACCTAGGTTCTCTGTCAGTCCAGCTGGTGTGGGAACCCTACTCTTCCCAGTGGGAATCCTCACAACCTCATCTTCCTCAGAACATCCCTTGTTCCCCCTGGCCTCTCCATTGTTCCCCTGGGTCAGGCGCTCCACCATGGAGACATTAGTGGCTATGTCCCACTGCTGCACCCCTCCCTTCATCCCTCTGTGTCCACCAGCTTCAGTTCTCCAGTTTAAAAGTCAGCAGGGCAGCCCCCTCTGCTACTCTCTGGGCCTGGACCTCTGGAGAGATCAGCCAGCAAATCCCTCCTGCTGCTGTCCTGCCTTCACCCTCCCTCCAGGAAGCAACAACAGCTTCCACCTGGGACCTTCCCCAGCTCCCACACCATGCCCCTTTTCAGATGGACTCGGTACAAGCTCTAGGGTGACCCTCCCTCACAAGCTCCCTCCCACACAGGGGTCAGGTGCCCTCTTTTAAGCCCAAAGGGGGGCAGTGCATGAATCAGAGGTACACAGTCTCTGCTCTCGTGGAGGCAGGGAGTTCTCCAGGGTCTTCCACCACACCTAGGTTCTCTGGAGCCTGCTAGCCTAAGGTGCCAGGGCTCAGGCTAGCGCTCTAAAAAGGGCTGTGCAGTTGTTGAGTTGTGGCTTGGGTGCTGAAGCCCACCCCACCTCTCGGCTTCAGAGCCTGAGCTGCAGCTCCAGAGTGTTGCCCACACAGGGAATTTTAGAGCCCCGCTCATGGGAGTCTGTCAACATGGGCTGGGAGGCCCATTCCTGGGCTATGCCAACAGACCCTTCAAGAGCCAGCATCACCCTGTGGCATGATCATATTTTATTACTACAGAAGCCACGTTTTTTTAAGGCGTGCCCATGCTGAAAGCAAATCCCATGAGATGACTGAGGAGCATTGTTAAAAACTCCTACAGCACATCGGCCGCGAGTGGCTGCTAGTCCCTCTGTTCTCTGACTCTAGGAGGGAACGTGTAGAAATAGTAAAGGAAATAAGAGGGAATAGGCCCAGTTAAACATTGCCACAGTGGCTGCTAGCACTACTGCAGTTTAAGAGCTTATTGTTTCTACCATATATCCCATTTTGTTCCATTATTAGAGATATAACTCACTGGTTTCTCATCCCATTGGGCTGACTGCAAACTGCAAGCCCCAGCAAAGAGATTTGTTCCTCGCTCTCTTTCTCTCTTTAGTTAGTTGATTACATCTAATTTTAGGCATTGTATAAGTAGGCTGCGTCTAGACTGGCATGATTTTGCGGAAATGCTTTTAACGGAAAAGTTTTTCTGTTAAAAGCATTTCTGCAAAAGAGCGTCTAGATTGGCACGGGTGCCTTTGTGCAAAAAGTGCTTTTGCGCAAAAGCATCCGTGGCCAGTCTAGACGCGATTTTGCGCAAAAAAGCCCCAATCGCCATTTTCGCCATCGGGGATTTTTTGCGCAAAACAGTTCTTCCCTGTCTACACTGGCCCTCTTGCGCAAGAAGACTTATCCCTGAGCGGAAGCATCATAGTATTTGCGCAAGAACACTGACAATCTTACATTAGATCGTCAGTGTTCTTGCGCAAATTCAAGCGGCCAGTGTAGACAGCTGGCAAGTCTAGATGCAGCCATAGTGTTGAGGGGGAATTTGTTTATACCTGTTACAAATGTAAAAACAAATGGCTGAATTAAATTTTAGTAGCAACTAGAGACCTGTTGTCTTCCAGGGAAGCATGCAGCTCAGAGAAAATTCAGCCTGTAGGCTTCTTGGAGTGTTTGTGGACTAGTCTGTTTTGTCAGTTTACATATTTTATACGGAACTGACTATTCTGATATTGAGAAAGAGGGCTGCTTCAGTGGCAGCACTGTAATAAAAGTAGCGAGTCCCCCAGTCCTGCATTGTGTTCAAAGATGTGGCAGACAAGTTAGAACATTAGAAGTGTTTTATACATGAAATGAATTGTAAATCTTGTTTACATGGATACAGCATGTCATGCAAACAATAATATATTTGTTTTTCCAGTACAGACAGCCTCTCAGCATCAATGTCTCAGACCAGAAATAGATAAACATAAGCTCATCTATACACTATTTTAAACACATGTGCACGCATACACGCTTTCACTTGTGATGGAACAAAAATTTCTGAGACCTAAACTACACCCTGTGAAACATCAGGAATGAGACCAAATTCTAACTATGGGCCCTCTATTTGTATTCAATATTTATATAGCGGTACCTATACAGCTGGACATTTCTGAACCAGGAAAACTGCAAGCTGGCTCTTTAAAGCGAATGATTGTAACTACAGCTGGTCAAAACATTTGTGTTTGAAAGGAAGTTGGATGACAGTTAAAAAAATCATGAGAAGTTTTGCAGAAAAAAAATGTCCATTTTCTTTGACACTCGCCAGATTGACACTGACAATGGAGTGAGCTCTGGACGGGAGGCACCAGCACCCTTTATATGCCCATAACCGTCCATTACTGGCAGGCTGGGGCCTGATTGAAAGGCAGGAAACCCCAGGTTCTCATTTGATGTTCACAGTGACTCCAGCACCTCTGCCTTGGCCTCCTTAGAAATAACAGAACTTCACAACGGGTATGAGGGAACGGGATTTTATTTTATATAGTTGTTTGTTAAAAGCCCATGAAGACAAACAAGTTGAAATATCAACTGCTAAGCATTGTTTATAGCAGTGACAATTTCTGATTGTAATTTGTGCAATAGTCACTTGTTCGCTGAGTACTGCATTGAGACTGGCAATTAAGCTCAGGAAACAAACTTGAGGAGCAGTTAGTAATAATGTTTTGTTGTTTCCAGCCTTGGTCAGACTCTTCTTAGTGACCTGGCGGTGAAGGGGTTCATATCGCATTACCAAAACTCTAAGATATGCAAACCCACTGAATCCTGATGAATAATCAAGTTTAAACTGATGTGAGTGGAAAATTCAAGTTTCTGTTTTTAGAGATTTGATTTGTTGGCAGGATATATCATGGGCCAAATTCATCCATGGTGTAATTCCTTGGTCTCAAACTGAATTCTCACTATGTTTGTTTTTGCCCAGTATGTCTTTTGTACTGAAATGCCAGCTACCCATTTCTGCCCACGATGATATTGAAATCGCACAATTTGCTTCTGGCGAGTTGTAACAGACTCACAATATGCTGCAGTACCCTGGTCAAACTTTATGGAATTAAGATAAACTTAATGCAATAATGTTTTAATACCGTTGGGTCCATTGTATTCAAAATGCAATTGTGTAATTGTTATTGCATGTAACTTCTCTAAGAGGCGAAATAATGCAATCGCTGGAAAATAGTAGAAATTTCTAAGGGCTTTTTGCATGAGGTGAGTTCCCTAGGAAATGCTTGGGAGGAGGGAAATGCAAATTCTCCATTGCAAAGCCAGTCTTTTGAAGCTATGTCCTGGGGAGACAGAGCCACAGTTTACTCTTTATCTGTCGCTGGAAATTCCAGATCAAAGCCCCCCAAACTGTTTCAAACTGCAGAGTGGGGGCAGGCACTCTAATTGATTCACTGCAGAAACAGCTTATGGAGGGTGTGTGTTTTTCCTGGAAGTTTGAACCTGGGTCCTGTGAAACCAGCTAGCTCTGCGCAGACGGACCTTTGTAAGGAAAGCTGCTGGTATTAGAGAGAAAAAACAACAAATGGTCTGGTAGCACTTTATAGACTAACGAAATATGTAGATGGTATCATGAGCTTTCGTGGGCACAGCCCACTTCTTTAGATGACCAGAGTTATGAGTTGGGGATATGAAAACTCGAAATAAATAGGAGAGGGGAGAGAAAGAAAAAAGGGAGGGGTATGGGAGACAGAGCATCATTAAGTATCTGGAGAATGGTACTTAAACCTAAGCAGATAAAAATCAAAGTCAATAGAGAGGAAAGGTAACTATTATGTGGCACTCTGCTTTGTGCTTTATGACTTTGTGCATTGTAACCATTTCTGTCTCTTGCTTTTTGCAGAATCCCGGTTCTTTCCTTAAATAACCCTTCTCTTGTTTCATTACAAGTGCTGCGGGGTTTAAGGTAAAACTGGGGTACAGTTGAGCACTGATTTCTGTGAGCAGCCAGGGCCAGGGGCTGGGTGTCAGGGGAATGATTCAGAGGGACTTGGGGTCTATGGGACACCCAGGGCTGGCGACAGACAGACTTTGCTGGGTCTGGGACAATGGGGGGAATTTTGACTCCAGTCCCTCCACGTGGGTGGAAGGGGCAGGGCTAGAGGCAGCCAGCCCTCAGCACTGTCCTGACTGCAGTGTGCCTTCCCAGCCAGCCCTCAATGCAGCCCAGACTGCGCCTTGCCTGCTGCAGTAGTGATGGTGGTGGCCTGGAGCCGCAGGCCCTTTTAAATCGCTGGGCCCCAGGGTAACTGCCCCCTTTGCTCCCGCGCCTGGCAATGGCCCTGGGCACACTTCTTCTTAGCCTGTCAGGATGAAGACAGGGCTGGCACAGCCCAGAGGAGAGCACTTGAGTGGCAGACAGGCTAGTTGTATTAGGGACTATCAGCCAGCCATCCTGGGCAAGGCTCCCTCTCCGTAGAGGCGGGGTAACAAGGTACCCCGAGAACCATCATAGCTGCATATAAAGCACAGTCCAAAGCTACAGCTCACACTGGTGTTACGGGAGGGCTCTAGATTGTCACGTGTAACACTGTTCTGTTTGTAGGACAATCCTTATATGAGAATCCCTGGCAAGCCCCAAACCAGGGCCAGGAGAGGTACTGAGGATCAAGACGCAAAATTAACTTCCCTTTCAGAATATGGGATTCTTCCCAATTTCCAACCCCTCCATGGCTAGGGTATTTTTGGGTTGGGGGAGAGAAGGAGGAGGAAGAGGATCTAACTCAACATTGACATGAAATTGAAGCTGTGATAGTGGTGATATTAAACCCATCTCCATAACAGACTGTGATATGATGATAACTCCCAATTTTGCCTTCTCGACAGAATCAAGCAGAAATTGGATTGAAAGCTGGTTTAAAACACAGCCAGTGACTAAAAAAAAAATGCTCCCCCCAAGATAAATAGCCAATTACATTTTTTGGTAGAAATATTCCCTTTCCTCCTGTCCCTGCTATGCTCCAGTGCCAGATCCCTTCTTTAATATCAGAAGCAGCATATGTGAAGACACCGTCTCTCTCCTTAACAGTCCTCTTTAGATCACTTCTTCAAAGGGTGACCCATTTCAGTAACCTTCATACATGTTGAATAGTGATACATTGCCACGACCTAGAAGTATCTGTACAGACTGGTGTTTTGGCTTCCACACACATCTTAAAATTGTGGGAGAAATACAATTAGAATAACGCGCTCCTGAATTATCCCAAACCTGTTATGTGTGTAGTATAGCCAGCATGCTGCCGTGAACTCTCTAGTTTACCTTCAGTTTTTGCCTCTGAACAATGGAGGCATTTACTTGCGAACCGACGAAACAAACATCTTTCCTAAACCAAGCGACATGTAGAAATCTAGAATCTATGTCCGGTACGACAAGCTGCAAGCTGGAAGGACGGAGGGGTGGGGATGAGGGAAGGAGGAGGAGGAGGAAATGCCAGGAGGTGGAGAATTCCAGTGGAGAGCCGCGGTAGTACAGCCCTGAGTCTGAAAATATCATAAGAGCCTCTGGATGCAGATACTGAGTCGCAGCAACAAGAGCAGAGTAGAGACAAGAGGGTTACTGCCGAATGGTGAAACATGGTGAGTAAGATTTTTGTCACCTACCTTATTGTTAGCCTTTTGTGCAAAGGAATTCCTTTTGCTCTGGCACCGCCAACGAGACTCCAAGGGACAGACGATTATTTTGGGATGGTTGCTTGTTTTGACACTAGCCCAAGCACTGGTTTTTCTTTATTTCCTTTCTTATCTATTTGGAGGCACATGCTCAATCTCTTTGAAAGCAATAAATAACTGAACGTGACAAGAGCTGGCAACGTTACCACGTTGCTGGCTGATTCTAAAGGCGGCTGGACACAGCCAGTGATAAACGCACTGTTTCCCTTTCAGGTAGACAGCCGAGATTTCTGTTCAGCTGTTTCCTCCCTGGAGACAGGCTCATGGTTTAATAGCTCAGGGCGGGTAAGGAAAATGTTTCAAGCCAATTCATTTCTTTCAGCTTCAGGTGCAGAAGAAAAACCGAGCTGTGCAGAGCAATGCCATGAAGGGTGCCTCCTGCTGTAAAAATTCACCCTTCTCCCACATTCCTCAGTGTGGTTCTCCCTCTGTTTTCCCTTGGCATAGAGCTGCAAGTGCTAGTAATTACAGAAACTGTTCAGACGACTAATCAAGGGAATGAAGCTGGTGGCTAGGAGCTAGCCATTGTGCTGAACATGTGGAGATTCTACAGCTTACATGCCCTGTACAATGAACCGGAGGGAAAGAAATGCTTGTTTTTCTGCACCCTTTTTCATCTTTTCTATGTACCTAGCTAGCATATTTACACACACACAACTGCAGAGCTCAGCATACCAAGAGGTTTAATTTTACTACTGACATCTCAGCTTTACTGAGCAATTGGCAGTGTTTCATTTAAGGTTTAGAGACTTTGCTGTAGCACGTTGCTAATAAGATTAAACATTAACTACAGATCCTCATAGTAGTCTGATGGAATGTGTACGATTTTACTGAGTGTGCGTATGATGGTGTGTTTCCTTAGGTCTTCCAGTGAGAAAAAGAAGAGTCTGACCTAAATGTATATGCAAATTACTAGATGATCTGGATTAGCCAAGAGAGCCAGCCAGGTGATACATAGGAATAATAGCATGCTAACAGTAATGATGACAAGAATATGCCAGGCAGGTGGTATGATAGAAT
The DNA here is from genome assembly GCA_032595735.1 of Pelochelys cantorii. Classification (NCBI taxonomy): domain Eukaryota; kingdom Metazoa; phylum Chordata; order Testudines; family Trionychidae; genus Pelochelys; species Pelochelys cantorii. Next base: position 48,380,097 of record CM064335.1, read on the forward strand.
ATGACAGTATAGATCTGTATGTCATAAAGGTTTAATTAAAAACAATAATTAGTATCACTTATTCTATTTCTTCTTTTTAAAAATGGAGATAAGATAGTGGCAGAACACTCAGTTTAAGAAGTGAGAAGATGAGCAATGTTTTAAAATCTTCTTTGTTTTCCACTGTGCAGGAATATTAGTGTCTGTTTTTAAGAAACTGAATTGGGTATTACAGTAACTTCAGACAGAATATCATCATGCGCCAGCAGGGAACCTCTTTATTGGTTTATAATAAAAACATTCAAACAGTGTAAAAAAACAGCATGTTCCTAATAATAGTAGGAAAATTCTCCACTGGCTTTATTTTGTGACCTTTAGTAAATAGAGTTAAGTGTTTGTGAAAGTAACTAGATTCTATCTCCCAAAGAGAGCCCCTTTTGTAAGATTATGCTTTATGCTCTGTTAAATGATTCAGAACAAATGCTAAGCATTTATATTACTCATTGATTTCAATAGGAACCATGGGCACTCACCCCTTCATACTGGTTTGTTAATCTTTCTTAGGGTTTTGGTTTGGGACCCATCACTATAGTAGCTCATTGTCTCCCTAAATTAATTAGTCTCTAGTACACTTCATGGCACCTTCAGTTCTTTGTCATTTCCCATTCTTCAATTTCGTCATTAAAAATTTTGAGAATAAGTTTCACTTCAGAGTGTTCAAAAAACTCCCCAAATGCTTCAAAAAGTTAAGAACACTGTCCATGAGATTTGTGTCCAAAATTTGTCTCACACCACAGTTTTTTTGGAGCAAGGAGAACATTTTCAAACGTGACTTTGACACTCGGGCACCTAAGTTCACTGTGGCAAAGTCACCTCAATCATTTAACTCTAAAATACACGCGTGCTGTATTTTTCTTTCTCTCCATTTTAATAATATCATCAGTTAGAAAGAATATCAAAGAGTTTGTCAATGGATTTAAATAGTAAGATCAAATCCTAGGAAAGGGGCGAGTTTAGACACTGTAGAAGAGGCAATAATTTCTGGTGGGGGGGGCCACTCCAAGATTTTGGTAGGTCGTCAAGGGCCGCACTTTTCTGTGGAGGGGGAGCAGGGTTTGGGATGGAGATTAGGTGCAGAAGGGAGTTCAGGACAGGGCACTGGAGTGCAGGAGTCAGTCTGGGGCCTGAGAGGGAGTTTGGATGAAGGAGGGGGTTGTGATCTGGGGCAACAGGTGGGGTATAGAAGGGGGTGCAGGGTCTGGGAGGGAGTTGGGTGTGGAAGGGGGTGGGGTGCCAGAGGCAGGCTCTGGCCAGGAAGTGCCTACCCAAGCAGCTCCCTGCCAGTAGTACTCTCAAGTAGGCTCCTCTGCCTGCCAGCAGCTGTTCTGTGTAGCTCTGCTGCACTGCCCCTCCCCCCCAGCAAAATCTCTCAGCTCCCATGGACAGAATTTATAAGTGGAGCATCCATGCTACCCAGCCCATTATTTTGAAATAACAGGCCGCTTATTTCGAAATCTGTACTCCCGCTTTCCTCAGGGAATAACACTATTTTCAAAATAGTTATTTGCAATGCCGCTATTTTGAAATAACCACTCCCCAGAATAATTCAAACTAATTACTCCTCAGTGCTTCCTGGGGCTCTAAGTTGAGGTAGCACATCCGCATTAACAGAGCCTGCCTTGGACTAATTTCAAGGCTTCCCCATAGTGGGGACATGCTAGTTCAATTTTGTAAAACTGGGAGTTATTAAGTCCAATTAGTTATTTTGAAATAATTTCCTAGTGTAGACATGCCCACAGCGTGAACTAGTGCATACAAGATGATTGTTATAAGTTTGACGATGGAGTGTCTTTGAATTTTAAAAACAATATTCTTCAAATCCAAACACCAAATCCAGAGTCTTCATTTCTATTATGCTTGCTAGCCCAATCTTTGGATTTAATTCCTTGTTTAGAAACCTGTGAAACTTTAATGCTAAGTGGTGTGCATGGTCAAGACCAGTAGATATGCATCATTGTAGCAATATCATAGATGGGAAATGCAGTTTCCCCACAACAGTAGCATAACATTTCTTTAGCTGCAGAAAAGTCTGTGTCTGAGATAGTGGTAGATAAAAATTTAACTGCAGTCCAGCCAAGATTTATGGCACATACTTAAATCCATTGATGCTAGAAAAAAAGGAGATGGGGCAATTTGAAGGAAAAGTACACACAAAGTCTTCTTGAAACCATAATGGATTAATTCTTAGTGGGCTGGCAGCCAGTTCCAAAGAGTCCTGTCATTCTGAGTGAATTTTAATTGAAAAACATATTTCTTTACAAAGATGGAAATCAGTCCCCAGATAGTCTTTTTTCTAGTAGAAGCACAAGATGAAAAGTGGAAATTAAATGTAAGGGTGGAATAATGGAAAGGGACTGTAGGCAAGGCAGTGAGAGAGCTGAATGCATGAGTCAGAGCAACCCACAGACAAAGTCTAGACTCATTTTCCAGAAGTTTGATTAGGATTACACAACTCCTGGAAGCATATGCTGTTTTTTTACCATAACGTTTCTTTAATCTTTTTATCCCCAGTTCTATGGTACAGTTTCCATGGTACTGATGCACAGCCCCACAGGCAGGAAAAGGAAAAATGGTATAACTGGATGGAGACAGTAGAATTAATAATGATGCACAAAAGACATAAGTGTTCAATATGCATTGCTAGTCTATATTTGAAGAGAAGCAGAGTGACATACTTCTATCACATAAGGATGATAAAGTACTTTCCAGCCTGTTTGTCAGTCGAAGGAGGATGTTAGGCAACATCAATAAGGGATAAATGTGTTTAAACTACTAGGGCCAGATTGTACATAAGAGTTCTAAAAGAGTTGGCTAAGAAGCTCTGATCCACTGATGTCAATCTGTAATAAACCTTAGAATATCAAGAGACATTTTAGGAGACATTAACAGAGCTAGTATTATGCCAAGTGACCCAAGTCACAAGCCGAATGACCCAGGTAACTATTGGGTGCTTAGGGTGTAATCAATCCTGGGCAAAATAATGGAAAGCTGATGTGGGATTCAGTTAATAAAAAATTAAGGACAGAAATACAAATCATTCTAGTCAATGTAGCATTATGGAAACAGTTCTTGTAAAACAAACCTAATTTCATTCTTTGAGATTACAAGTTTGGTGGAGAAAGATAACTGTAGAAGTAGTAGTCTATTTAGATGTTTGAAGGTTTTTGACTTGGAACTGTTTGTCATTCTGATTTCAAAAGTAGCACTGGAGTATCAATTAAATGCATTATTAAGAACTAGCTAACATTTTTTTTAACCAAGATCAGACTAACACGGCTATTTCTCTGTTACTTTATATCTCAAAAACTGAGTTGTCAATGAGGAAGCTCTGAATGGGAATGTTTGCGGCATGGTTTTGTGGGGATTAGGGGACCACACTATTTAACATGCTCATCAGTGATCAAATCATTGCTGATAAAATTTGCAGATGACACAGAGGGTGGCAAAGTAGTAAATAATGATGAGTAGGGCAGCCATGCAGAGACTTGGTAGGCAGGATTGTTCAAAGAATATGCCGTTTAATACAGCCAAATGCAGAGTTATACATCTAGAAAGAAGGAATGATATCTCCAGAATGGGGGATTATACCCTGCAATGTAGGAATGGATTGTATCCTGGACTCCTGGAATGTAGTGTCGCTTGGAAAGGATCAGAGGATCAACTCAGTGTGGTGCTGTGGCCAAAAGAAACAATGTGATCCTTGGCTGTGTAAACAGGGCATAGCAAATAGGATTAGGAAGAGGATTTTATCTTGGTTTTGTTGCATTAATTAGACTGATACTAGATTATTGGATACAGTTCAGTTCTACATTTTAAAATTAGAGCGGGTACAGAAAAGAGCCACAAAAGTGATTTGAGGACTTTACAATGAGAGACTTAAAGACCTCAATCTGTTTAGCTTACCAAAAAGAAGACTGAGTGGTGATTTCATTGCAGCATATTTGTTGTGTCACCGGGAGTTAGTATCAGGTGCTAAAGGATTTTAATCTAGCAGAAAAAGGCATAACAAAAATGGTGGCTGGAAGCTGAAGCCAGACAAATTCACATGGGAGATTAGGCACAAATTGAGGGTAATCAATCACTGAAATAAGCTACCAAGGGAAGTGGTGGAGAATACACCTCTGTATGTCTTTGGATCAAGACTGAATTCCTTTCTGGAAGTTATGCCTCAGTGAAAACAGTTATGGGGCTCAATATAGGTGAAATTTAATTGCCTGTGATATACAGAAGGTCAGAAGATCAGACTGGATGACACAATTGTCCATCTACCTTTGAACTCTACAAATCTATGAAAATCTTTAAGCATTTCCAGTCCTGGTTACCAGGGAAGCTATTCTTAGAGCCCCCCTCCTTTTTCTTCTCACAAGTTCGCTCCTGTGGGATAGGTTTTCCTCCCATCCCTCTCTCAGGATGCTCAAATAGTTCTAACATTCTTATCCTGAGAGGCCCATCTGGGTTTGATACCCATAAACCCTTTAATCAGCTGTTTTCACAGACCCCTAGTGTCTCAAAACCAGTTTTTTCTGAAGCATTCCTCATTGTACTAGGCAGTGAACATATATGTAGAACATCTCTGCCTCCACCTTAATTCACCCTACATCTTTGACTATCTTAGCTGCTCTCTGGGCACCAATCCAGTTACAATTTACTGTAATACCTCAAATCCAAGAGCAGCTCCAGACAGCTGCCTTTCTTTATATGACAATCTGCAGGGGAAAAAAAGTTTCTTTCTTCCCTAAATGTGACATTTCCTCCAAAAGCTACCCCTGCACAAGGTTCAGGAAAAGCAAAATCTATCCTGGGACAGCCACAGTTTTTCTAGACATAAAAATAATACAGTGCTAAAGTTTTATTCTACAGCCCAGCAGAGAGCTTCAAGCCATTGAGATATGCATTTTCCCCAGGGGACTCAGCATCTGCTTCAAGCACTGGAAGAGTCTGAGATCTCTGAAATCTCACGTTTATGACATTATTAGGTTGCAGGAAAGTTTTCTTCAACAATTTCTAACAGGCTTGTGTGCTCTCTCTCAATTCTGCACAATTGGATTCAAGGTAAGTAGTATCTAGCTTTGAGCAAAGAGGTGCAAAAACATCCCAATAATCTTTTTCTAAAACTCTAAGTCTCCACACTGTACAGATGTAGTCACACACTACCCTCCAGTTTGCCATTATTTCCTGACTTCCCCTGTATTACAACTGTGCTGATTACAGGTCAACCTGGTGCCTCCAACTAAAAATTGCTTTATACCACTGGATAACCACTGATCTGGCTGCCTGAAGATTCCCTTCTCCCTGTGGATTCCAGGACTAGCTGTTCCAAGAAGCAGTCACTTAAGATGTCAAGAAACTTTCTCTTTATCCCACTCTGAGGTGACATGTAGCCAGTCAATATGGGGATAGATGAAATCTTCCATTATTATTATGTTTTTTATTTTTATAGCCTCTCTAGCCTTGCTGAGCATTTCACAGTCATGATCACGATCCTGGTCAAGAGATCGATAATATATCCCTACCGCTATATTCTTATTATTTGAGCTTGGAAATTCTATCCATAGAGATTGTCTAGTACAGTTTGGTTCATTTCAGATTTTCATTTGACTCCATATTTTCTTTACATATAGTGCCACTCCCTCACCAGCATTACCTTGTTCTGTCCTTCCGATATATTTTGTACCCTGGTATTACGGTATCCCATTGATTAGCCTCATTCTGCCTAGTTTCTGGAATGCCTATTATATCAATAGGCTCATTGAATACGAGGCGCCCAAGTTCCTCCATCTTATTATTTAGACCTCTAGCATTTGTGTATAAGCACTTAAAATTGTCACCTTTTAGGTGTCTGCCATTATGTGATGTAATTGAATGGGACTCTTTCTCGTCTGACTATTTCTCATTTTATCCTACCCATATTTAATCACCTTCCACTTTCTCCTCCTTACTAGGGCCTAGTGAATCTCCATTCATAGATTTTCTCCTCAGGATGTCTCTGTATGAACCACATGCTCTCCTCACCTACCTGCCCATTGTGGGAGGGTGGCCAGATCCAGCTGACAGAACATCCTCTTAGAGGCCATGGACAGCTGCTACGATTTAGAGGAGTTCTAAGACTGTTCCAAGTTGTGTCTTCATATTACAAGAGGCTTGCAACTGGGGGAGAAGGAGCGTACAAAGCTGGTTTGTACTGGGTGCAGAAGAGCTGGATCTGAGATGTTGGTCCCACATTTATACACCTCCTTTGAAACACTGGCAGTTCTTTATTCTGCTAGTGTAACTGTGCCTGGTTTCTCAATGAGTGTTGGATATAACACTGTGCTGCTGATGTGTATTTTAATATGGAGCCATTCATTCTCCATTATTGCTGACTTCCAGAGCTATAGGTGATTTTCGTTTTAGTGTATGTCTAAATGATGTAGAACTAGGGAATTTAATTCTCAACTGAGGTTTAATTCGGTGCAGATCTGAAGGGATTTTAAAAAAATGAACAGGCCTCTGAATAAGAATATGGTCCATTCTTTTTCTCCAATAAGAATTAGGCTTGCATGAGAGCTTGCAGGAGGAGTTTGATTCTGAATTATGCAGCTATAATCCCATTGCTTTACTCCTGATTTACACTGGCGCAGGGAGGAGGAGAAACAAGTGCTGTCTATTTATGAAATAATTCCACGGGAGCTGAATTATTATCACCACAGAATACTTCTCTGGATATGTTAAGTGAAAACATGAAAACAATCAGCTGTTCTGAACACTGTACAATCCACCCCAAATTTGCATTGAATTATGCAATGCACCTACATTTAAAAGTAACTAATGCACCAAAGTTATGCCAGTGCTTCCATGTACTATAGTTTGTCATCGTACACTTAAAAACGTTTGTTAGGCCAGTCCAACTCTCCAGTGGTACTTAGTGGGCCCTTTAAAAAAGCTACTGTTGGCATGTTTTTGCTAAAATTAGCGCTACAGAAAATTCTAGGTTGCACTCTGATGTACAAACTCCCACTGGAAAGGTAAGGGTTAAAGAGTTGCTCTGTACCCAAGTGGCCTCATTCCACCGCACCTGCCACATCTGCACAGGCTGGAGAAGGAGCTTTAAAAGGGGAGCAAAGCAGCCCAATGGCAGGCAAATGAGCTGGCCCCCCTCACTGGGTTCCTGAGAAGGAGCAACCCAGCAGCCCTGGCTGCCTCAGGCCTCGCTGTAGTGACCTGCACAAGCCTACGTAGAAGGGGCCTGCTGCTCTTTGGAGATTAAGACTTTATCCTTGTGTTCCTCTTCTGGGCTTTATTCTGGGGGGAGACATGGGAGTGGTGGGAAGAGATCCCACACAGCACCCCAGGACGCAGGATGAAGCTGCCTACCATTGGGCCCTGGATCACAGCCCAGTGCAGAGGGTGGGTACAGGTCCTCCTACCACCCTGTAAGGAGGGATAACTGTGGAAGTTTATCCCTCGGTGGGGAACCTCATTGTGGGTAGAAGACCCCGATGATAGGTGGAGGGGAGTCCTGAAGCCTCCTGCTTAATCCCCAAAGGCCTTCCCCACACTGTTGGACACCCAGAAGTGCCCAGATGTGTAAACATGACCTGGCCAGGACAGAGCCCTGGGTGGAGCCATGGCAATAAAGAGGGACTCTTGAGAGAAGGTGGTGAGCTTAGCCTTTTCACACCTCAGGCAGATGGAAGAGCAGCAATTCGGTTTCAGTATGCACCCCAAGCATTGCTTTATTCTGAACTTTTTCTAATGCCAAGATATCTCCTTTGAGATGAAGGGACCACATCTGCACATAGTATTCAACATGTGGGCGTACCATGGATTTATAGAGGCAGTAAGATATTCTTTGTCTTATTCTCTATCCCTCTTTTAATGATGCCCAACATTCTGTTTGATTTTTTTGGCTGCTGCTGCACATTGAGTGGGTGTTTTCAGAGAACTATCCACAATGACTTCAAGATCTCTCTCTTGAGTGGTAATAGCTGATTTAGTCCCCATAATTTTGTATGTATAGTTGGGATTATATTTTCCAATATGCACTACTTTGCATTTTTTAGCATTACAATTCATGAGCCATTTTGTTGCCCGGTCACCTACCTATGTGAGATCCATTTGAAGCTCTTCACAGTCTGCTTTGGGTGTAACTATCTAGAGCAGATTAATATCATCTGCAAATTTTGCCACCTCTCTGTTTACCCCTTTCCCCAGATCATTTATGAATATGTTGAATACGCTTGGTCACAGCATGGACCCCTGTGGGACACTACTAGTTACCTCTCTCCATTCTGAAAACTGACCGTTTATTCCCACTTTTTGTTTCCTGTCTTTTAACCAGTTACCAATCGATGAGAGGACCTTCCTTCTTATCCCATGACAGCTTGTTTTGCTTAAGAGCCTTTGGTGCGGGCCCTTGTCAAAGGCTTTCTGGAAATCTAAGTACACTATATCCATTGGATCCCCTTTGTCCGCAAGCTTGTTGACCCTCTCAAAGAATTCTCATAGATCGGTGATGCGTGATTTCTTTTTACAGAAGCTATGTTGACTTTTCCCCAACAAATTATGTTCATCTATAAAAATGATGAGAAGTCCTGTGGCACCTTGTAGACTAACAGATTTATTGGAGCGTAAGCTTTCGTGGGCAAAGACCCACTTCATCAGACTAAATCTGTTAGTCTATACGGTGCCACAGGACTCCTCGTCGCTTTTGCAGATTCAGACTAACACAGCTACCCCTCTGATACTATGTTCATCTATGTATCTGACAATTCTGTTCTTTACTATTGTTTCAATCAATTTGCCTGATTCTGAATTTAGACTTATCAGTCTGTAATTGCCAGGATCACTTGTAGAAAATTGGTGTCACATTAGCTATCCTGCAGTCATTTGTTACAGAAGATGATTTTAACTGTATCTGAAAGCTCCATCTTTGAAACTGCCAAGCTGCTATCAGGGCAACTAGCTGTCAAACTAGAGTGACCTGTTCTCCTTGCCAGTTCTATGATACCTTTGCTAACCTTACCAGTAACACTCCTTGTGTTTCACTTGAACTCTTTTTCAAGCAACACCAGGAGTTATTGACTAAAATCTCCCATGAGAAATAAAATCAGTTCTAATATTGCTGGTTCCCCCCAAGCCTTCATTTCGCTAGATGTTATTCAAAATATACAAATTCTAATGGGGTTTTAGTTGTTTGGGAAACATACTCCAAATCTACATGTATAGGTGTGGGAACTAGAGGTGCTCTGCTCGTGGCCCCACACCTGCCCCCAGTTTGGGGGAGTGGACGGGGTAAGGGGGCAGACTATCATTACCCCCATTATTAAAAGTGTTCCTGCACCACTGCCCACATGGCCCCTTCAGAGCTCATTAGCAGAAAGTACATAGCTAAGCACATTCTAAGGTTTCATTCTGCTGTTTCCTCTACAGAAACAAATGTGAGGAAGCAGCATGGAGTTAAGGAGAGGAAAGACCTTCATAAAATCAAGTTTGCAGCTGACCTCTGAGAAAGCACCATTGATCGATGCGATTCCTACAGACAAGGATGATCTAGGAAAAGACAAAAGGGCAGCAGGCCAGGGGACCAAAAGTGAAGCAGATGTCCAGCCGGCGTGTTTGGCCACACACAAAAGTGATAGATTTTCCAACAGAACAACAAGGAGCGGGGCTAGTGAAAACTTCCTAGCAGCACCCGGGTCTTCCTACAAACTGGTAAGGAAGAGTAAAACCCATGATTGTGTGCTAGGGGGAGAGAAAACAGAACGATGCAGCCACAGTGATAAAGGTGAGAAGGAGGGCTCTTCAGCTGCAGGAAGAAGTAAAGGGCGTCTCGTCAACAGCATCAGCTTTTCTGGGGTGGGGAGCACCCTGAATTGCAGTGACAAGAAAGAGGCCATGGTCAGCCCAAGTCAGTCCACTTGCAGCAGTCAGCAGATGATAGATTATAGAAACTTTGCGCCACAGATGCCTTTTGTACCAGCGGTAGCAAAAAGCATCCCCAGGAAGAGGATTTCCCTTAAGAGATCTAAGAAAGGGCTCAGGGATATATTTCACATAAAAAAAAACAAACCCGAGAGCCTAACACTGCTAGTTGAGAAGGGCAAGCGGCTGCCTTCTCCAGCTTGCAAGAGTGAGCTGCCAGGCAGGCTGGGGAAGTACCTTTTCAAACCCAGAGACGCCTTTGCAGCTGACTGCTTGGCACAAGACTTCTCCGACAGCGAAATGCAGTCTGACTCCTCCCACGACTACTGCCACACCCTGTGTGAAGATGTCGCTTCTCTGAAGAGCTTCGATTCTCTCACCGGCTGTGGGGAGATCTTTGCAGACGAGAGCTCTGCTCACGTGGAGCTGGAGAACAGCAGAGAAGTGCTGATGAGGCGATCCAAGGCCAAAGAGAGCCCCGTCCTGGGGTCTTTTCAAGGAGGGGTGGAACAGCTGGCATCCCCTGCCCAAAACGAAGCAGCTGACTTTGCAAAATTTTGGGACAATATCAACAAGTCAGTGCGATTACACCAGAGCACGTTATTTGATAGAAGGTTGTTGAAGATACCCAGCCCTGATTTGGGAAAGAGCAAACACGAGGCTCCTGCTTCAGTGACTGACCTGCTGGTATCACCTGACAAAGATCTTGACAGTTCCAAAGAAAGCTCTGTAGATACAGGGACGCCAAAAAGTGAGCACCAAGAATCCACCTCCACCAGCGATGAGGGATACTATGATTCATTCTCTCCTGGGCAGGATGAGGACACGAAAGAGACCCAGACTCCTGGGGTTCCAGGTAGATTTCCACGAGACAGTTACAGCGGTGACGCCCTTTATGAACTTTTCTATGATCCCAATGAAGCCAAAATAAGCCCCGTCCTAGACGATGAGCTATGTATGTCTGAAAGCATTTCAGAGCAGGCCATTGAAATCCCTTTGTCAATTTACAGCTTTCATGTGGGAGCAGAAGAAAATTTGGCTTCACAGCCAGCTGCAGACATTATTAGCCAGGGGTTTCTTCACAGCACATGGAAAGGTAAGGAATGCTTGTTAAAGCTCTGTGATACTGAACTTTCACTGACCATGGGGATAATAAACTGGCTGCGAAAAAACCCAGGATTCATTTCCCCCACAGACTCAATTAGGAGTCCTGAACTGCAGTTGGAAAACAGTGGAGATCCATTGGTCTCTTCTAGTCCCAGTCCATGCTGGAGTGAAGACAGAGCATCTGAGGAAGAAACACAAGCCAAAGGAGAAACAGATACTTCTAATCCAAAGCCTTCTTTGGGTGATGAGAATGATACGGGCCAGATGTGTGTAGAGACCATGGCTGAAAAAGATGGAAGGGAAGTTTCTTGGCCTCACATCGCTAATGGGCATTCTCAGGAAAGGGAAGGAAACTATCCTGAGGACTCGTGGACTGTGTCTGGGCTTCAGGAAGCCAACCGTACACCCAGTAATGTGCCAAGATCACAAGGTCTTGGAGGCACTTTAGGGACCAGTTTGCCCGAGGAAGAGAAGATGCCAGTTTCAGGAGAATGCAAGGGACCTGAAGATAAAGCCCCATTAACGGGAGACCTGAACGTGGAGCCTGCTTGCCAGAGCTGTCAAAATGATAGCCAGGAAGTGGAATCCTGTTGTTCCTATATGACTGCAGCAACCTCCCCGATGGATTCCCTAGAGACAGCTGCTGGCAATAAAACAATCTATCATTCTTTGGCTATTTCCTGCAACACGCCAATGCAGCCTCTTACTCTGAGACATTTTCAAAGCTACATCAGTCCCACACAGAGGGAAAGCGATACTACTATAGTGCAGCTTCTGGAACGGTGCGTCACTCAAGTTGCATCCTTAAAAATCAGCTATGAAAACAAACATCTGGAAGACAAATGCATCGGGAATGAAATGAACAACATCATTTGCAAGATGTCTCAGTACAAAAACAAAATATTGCTGCAAAATGAATGCCACTGTGTTAGCCCGAGCTTAGAGTGCCCTGGCGTCCCTCACACAAACCAAGATAATTATGAGATGGGGCTCAAAGCGAGCAATCCATATCAGCGGAAACAAAATAAGGAACTAATTTGCTCGAAAGATCAGAAATGCAAAATAAATATTTTCGATCACATGAGTCAGGTCACTGGGAATAAGATAAATTTTGAATATGCCCAGCTAAATAATCAAGCCCTCTCTTACATAAAAGACTTTAGGCTTGAACACAGTCCAAGTGACTCTAACAGCATGACACCTCTTAATAGGCCAACATTTTTACCTCTCTTCAACTCTGTCTGCTCGGCTGTACCCTGTGATTTTTCACAAGCCTGCACAAACAGTTCCCTGGACAAACCAATGCAAAGTAACGAATCTAAGCAGAGCAGCACATCCTCATGCAGCTACACAGAAGGATTTCACCAAGGACTCTGTCAAGGGGCCACTCTCCCTAATCGCCCAGAGGTGACTACCACAGACAGAGCAGTGACTGGCAAGACCCAGCAATGACACACCACAGTAACAAGGTGAGTACTTGTAGAAAAGGTTGAAATAAAACATGACAAAATAAAATGACAACTATTCTCTTTAAGGAGAATAAGGCCCAGTGCACCTTGTTCTCCTGAGTGCGTGGTGCACTTCTCAGCTTGATCAGGTTCTTAGCATCTGCTTTATAGAGATGGACAAAATAAAAAGAAGAAAACAAGCAGTTAAAATCAAAGGGCCACATATTGCCTTAGGTAAGTGTGAAGCTGATTGACATGAATGAGAGCTCCATGCAAAGGTGAAGGAGAGATTGGGGTTGAATCTGCACCCAGTTAAACCACCTTCACCCTCATGGTCACTCCATCAAAACCAATAATGCCTAATTGTAGAGTGTATTTTAGAGGTACACTGAGTTATTAAAGCAATGTAATATGTGGTACTAGTGGGTATTTCCCAGGGACTGTTGCATACATTTACCGAGCAATTTTCCAGAAGGCACAGAATATTCAGGAACATTCCAGATTGCATATGCAGAAAGTGACATATTAATACTGGATGTCAAACATGGCTGCCAGGTCAGGTCTCATAACATTGGGCCCCTGATTTCACACGACCTTGCTGTATAGTAAGCGCACAGAGAATGGCACTTGTCACACAAAGCTAGATTTAATAAAAGTTCCCACCAATACTAATAATGCAGATTTATTTGTTTCCCCCTGACCTGCCCCAGAGCCTCACTACAGGGAGTGAAGGTAGTCTGGATGTCCTGCTTGCAAGCGAAACCTTAACTGCATTTCCCGAGTTTCTAACTTTTTTAAAAATCTGAATGTCCTTGAAAAGTAACATGCTCTCAGACCACACATTATTTATCATATAACCCAGCAATGTTTAGGGGGCCCCATTCCAGTCGGTGCTGTACCAAGAGGAGAGAGCGTCCCTGTCTTGAAGAGCTTACAGTCTCCTGCGACCTGAATTCCTCAGTAATGACAGTTTTTGAGAGAATATTTCCTTAGTTTTTTTTTAAATCCCCCTATGAAGGGAGTGGGGAGGTAAGGAAATTTTGCAGAAGGAGTGCCTTCTTCGGGTCTGCAAAGGGGCACCTCCCTAGAGACCCTATCTCCTAGGGGCCTGAGGAGGTATGCATGGGAGCAGGCTCTGTCTGCACCAACCTTCTGAAGAGCTTTATGGTGTTTGTTAGGCCTGCACAATCTATTCCTTGCAACACCCTTACCTGGAGAGCCTTCAGGGACCGTGCAGTGTGTGCAGAGAGATGAGAGGGCTGGGAGAGGAGCGGCAGAGAAACTCAGTGCTGCAGGAGAAGGAACTGAAGAAACCCTAGCACTTCTTTGGCTTCTGCAGCAGGCAAGTGTTCTGCAGCTCACAGCAGCAGGAGCCCCTCTGTTTAACCACAAGTGGTTTGTCAAGTTGAGAAGGCACGGAAGGGACACTGCTCCTCCAGGTATGAGCTCTAGGCTTGTGGTGTTCCTAACCCCGCCTCCAGCCTTTGGAAGCTCAGCTGCATCTTACTACCCTTTTGACAAGCATCTCAATAGTAGCCAAACTGTAGCACGCTTTGAAAGCTCTCAGCAAAGAAAAGGGCCAAAGATGTTTTCCCCCAAACAGTGAGAGCCTAGGTGTCTAGCAGCCATGTGATGTACTCTGTAACTTTGATCACGAGTTAATAACTTCTGCAAATATACTTCATTCTATAAAACTCTGGTGATGCACACTAGAACTTAATCTAGTAAACTAAGGTGCTTTTTAACCCCTTCCGCTTTATATTGTTTTGCTTCAAATGAATAAGAAAAGTGGTTTTGGTACCCTTGTGAGTAGCTCAGTTTTCAGAGTGTCATAATTCAGGAAATCCCTTTGCTCCAATTCATTTTATATTTTCTAGACAATTTTTACTTCAGGCCCAGGGCTAAAACCACTGATTTTGAGGCCAATACCAAGACTACCTGTGGATTCCAAAGGGGGCCAAAATCAGTTATGTAATGCATCCTTAACTATGGAGCTACCATTGTCACGCCAGTGTCCAAAAAGAAAAAAATAATTCCTATGTCTATTGGATCTGCTCATTATCAGCAAAATGTTGTGCTCACAGTTACTGTACTTGTAATGACAATCCAAGATGGCTTCTTTTCCCACTGCGGTTCCCATAATTTCTGCTTGTACCTTGCCATGAAAGAACAGGTTGTAGGCTCTTGGAACTATCTTCTGCAGTGAGATTTATAATACAGAAATTAAACATTCATAATAAAAAAAGGAAAGATTAGTGGTCACAGTTGCTACAAATAAGTCCCAATTCTGGCCACATCTGCCTAGGATCAGTGGACCAATATATACGTTTGCTTACTGTGTCTACTTTAAAGTTGAGATTCATTCAGAAAGCTCTGCTATGCAAATCCCTTTTGTCTCAAGCTTGGATTGTTTGAAGGAATTCTATTTCTGATGCAAGAAGCAACCACTTTCTGCTAGAAATAGAGGGCAGAATTGTAGCTGATGTAACTGTCAGTAGTGGTAATATACTGTAACTTAACACTGTATGAGATATACTGCAAATAGACAATCATTGTTCTCAGGGCATTTTCTACTGCATCAGATCAAATGGCAGCTGTTATATGCCACCACTTGTCAGTGTAGATACCTGCAGCGTGAGGGACACAGCAGAGTTCATATGCCACAGCCCCATGCTCCAAAGAGGTGTTAATATTAGCTCTTTGCAAAAGGAATGTGCTAGTTTGTGACAGAGGATTTGTCTAACAAAGTACAAATGAGCAGCATATACATTTTACTGGTTTAAAATGTAGATGGAATTTGCATATTTGTGGGCTATGTGTTCAAATGCATAATTTCCAGGAATCATTTTGCTACAGCCACCTTCATCGTGATTAACGTCTTACTGAAAGTGAATTTACGCAATCATTAAAATGGCATTTAGCATGAATGTAAGAAACAGCTGTGGGGGTAGCTATTAACTGTGTAACATGGAGTTTTCCTATCTTGCCTCACATTTCCTGGCCTCTCCTGAGCCCATATTAACAGATGGTTTGAGGGTTCATTTGGGATTTTACTATTTTGGAAGATGACTGAAGATTTCTACCATATTGATGAAGGTGGGAGTGGGAGAAGGGCAGAAAATAAATAGGGCCGCTGCTCTGACATTACAGAGAAATGCAACAGGAAGAAAATAATCCTGCTTTGGACACAAGTGCTTAAACCTAGAGAACTTACACCTGACAAAAGCTCTAAGGCTGCAATGATCTCACTATTTAAAACATCATGCTTGGGAAAGTGACTGAGCCATAGAACAAATGCTGCACTGGCAGCTTCTGTGCAGGCTGCCTAGGCCACGTCTACACTAGGAAAGTATTTTGAAATTACTAAATTCAACTTTTAAATCCTGATTTAACAAATTCAATCTAGCATGTCCCCACTTATAGGGAAGCCTCAAAATTAGTCCGAGGCAGGCTCCATTAATATGGACGCGCTACCTTGGACTTAGAACCCCAACAAGCACTGGGGAGTAATTAGTTTGCATTACTCTGGGGAGTAGTTATTTCAAAATAGCGGCACTGGAGCATCCACACTACCGCTATTTCAAAATAACTATTTTGGAATTAGCGTTACTCCTGTTGAAAAGCAGGAGTTCAGATTTTGAATTCCACGGCCTGTTATTTCAAATAACGTGATTGGTACTGTGAATGTTCTGCTTATAAATTCGATGTTGGGGGTGGGGGGTATTTTGAAATAAAGCCCTAGTGTAGACCAGGGCCTACTGATAAAACTTCTATCTGGACCCACAAAAGGGATGAAAGGATAATGCAGCCTCCGTGCACCCGACATTCAAACCTGGTGGTGATGGTACTTGCCATCTTCACCTAAAGGTGCCTTATCTCTACATGTTCCAGTTTCCCCAGTGACCAGTGACCCGTTGCTCCTTCCTCTCCCCAAACTGGCACATGGTTTCTTCCCAGCCCTATGAGAACGAGTACACAGCTAGCTCTCTCCTTAGATTCCACAACCATACACAGCCATCCCTCTCCACCTCTCTGTACTAGTAGCTCTCCTTCCCACCCTCACCTCCGGGCCACTTAAGCCTGCCAACTTTGGTAAGAAGCATGGCAGTTGGGAAAAACAGCCCCAGTGCCTCTTCTCTTCCCCTCCCCTTCCAAGCAAGGTGCGAATTTGAAAATCTCCTTTGTAAGTTACTCATCAGAGGAATATGACCAGTAATTCCCAGCCTGATAGGTCTGCACTTAAAGCAAGAGGGGAAGTGGTTTAACATCCTTATGCAGAATGCGGATGTGCACCAGTGGAAGTTACTAGTAAGAAATACTTGGCAAGAGATTGATAAAGGAATTAAAACAGTTTCTGATTCAATGAATAGACAGAATCTTACACTGCAGTCTGAGGGTCACTAAATTTGGGTTCAGGTGGGTCATGGGAGCAGGCAGGTTCTAGAGGTTTGAGCCTTCCTGTGAGAACCCCACGGCATTCAAGTTTGGAAGCAGGAGATCTCTCGGTGTGAACAGGAGGGGCTGCTGGGATGATATTCTCCTTGAGGGGAGTTCACCCTGCAGACCCCCCGCAGGAACTAACAACAAGAACAGATTATGCCACCATGACTGGACACAGGTAGAGAGAGAAGCTTTCTCAGATTACTGGGCCCACATTCATTTTGGGATCCTTAGATCTTAACATATCTTCTGAATTGCCCTGTTACGTGAAGAAAAAATAGGGCAGAGTACCAAGTACTTGTAAGTGCTCATAATAGCTCCTCTCATTCAAATGCTGAGCTCCTGCATGATGTATTAGCTAGCACATTTGGGTGCATTTCAATGAGAGTAGATTGCAATAATCTAGCATGAGGGTTAGAAAGGAAGAGATGATTGTGACAAGAGCCATGTCAATGAGAAATGACCATGCGTGTTGGCCAAGTGTTGAT